>OX276388.1:40773212-43273212 GCA_946251805.1 Cybosia mesomella | reverse complement strand
ACTTACATCTGCTTTATATACTTGTTATGTCATTCGCTCAGTACCTATTCGTTCCAACTGCCCAAACCACCTTAGCATACCCTTTTGAATTCTAGTAACAACATTCTCTTTCAGGCCACACCATTCTCGTATATCCACCTTATCCAACCTTAGTCCACACATCTACGCAATGACCGCATCTCCACTGCATTCACTCTGCTTTCATGATTTTTCTGCCATACCCAACTTTCACTTCCTTCCAATATTTGAGAGGGAGAGATTTTAGAGGCAGATAGGAAAGTATTTCAAGTAGCTAGGTTTAACGTGGCATTTGACGAGAGGCCTAGTAACACATACCAACAACTCTCTCAACGGCATACTCAAGGTTACTGTGTCGCACGATGGTCTGCTTGTGTCGGGCCGCGTGCAAGGCTGCTTCATTGCACACATTGGCTATATCCGCACCGCTGAATCCGGGCGTCAAATACGCGAGTCTAAATACAAATATACAATGATTTTTTTGAATTTAAGCCTACATTTCAATACGTATGCATGTATTGAAATAAAACTATTTTTAACGGATTCTATCGCGATTTATTTGATGTTATTTTATAATTTACATTGATCCCGACGTTTTGATTGCTTTTCAGCACCCATCGTCACGGGGAGACGAGGATAACATCAAATAAATCGCGATAGAATCCGTTAAAAATAGTTTTATTTCAATGTGTGACATTCGCGTAAACTTCCGACAATATTATGTGCATGTATTTTTATTAATATCATAAGGAGCCATTTCGAGGTGAACCTTAGGTATTTCTATACGGTGCCGCTGGCGGGTGCGGTCTGCGGTCGGTCTCGGAATGGCACCTTAAAGGGACGAAAAGACACGAGTTGACGTACAGGCTTACGACGTAGGGGTACGTGCAAGTCGATGCACGTGCAAACAACGCACGCGACTCTGGCTCACGGGGTGGGAGGTCAGACGACAACCGCTCCCGGAAAAGCCGACCTGCCAATCAGTAACAATAAGCAGACCTCGGGCTCCAAAGTGCAAACTATGGACGCAACTGGAAAATCGCTATACGGACGCTGACAACGAACAAACACACGAGATGATAATCTATTACCATGTGTAGGTTTTAGGTTTTCCAAATTAAGAACAAAGTTTATGGAGGTCATTCACAACTTTATATAATCAAAAACAGCACAATTACAATAAAACACACGGGAGCACCATGACAATGCACATTTTCACTTATAAGCGGCCGCCATTGGTCCCCTGCTACCACAACAACAACAAAAAAACGAAGCGCGCGAAAAAGGCGACCGCCAGCGCCAGCGAGTGGCCGTCCCGATCGTTCTTGAAAGTTGGTAATACGGTTGCCAAACTTCAATAACGTACCTTTTTTTTTTCGTGCTCGGGATTTCCCCCTTCGGATACCCCCCCACCGGCCAGCGGGGGCGGTTATGTCAGGCTTGAACCGACTAAACGTAACTTTTTTTATTTTTTTTCGTGCGGAAATCCCTTCTCCTTCTCGCCAACGCCTTCTCGGGTCTACAGACGCCGGGGTGTAAGGTTGCCCATAGAGCATATCCCTCGCACCCCGACGACTAAACGTACCTACGAGTTGTCTATACACAGTGAGTATTTACAAGCTCTTTACTTAAGCCGTCCCTGACACGATGACGGAACAAGATTAAAAAATAAATCATCATCATCATCATCCTAGTCCACTGCTGGACATAGGTAAAAATAAATAAAACAGTACATTACCTCTTCACGTAATGATCAGGCATTACTTCCAATACGATGTTTTTGAGATGCCTCGCGAAGATCTCTTCGCGCTCCTTCATCGTTGGTAGATCGATTAGAATATGACGGTCGAAGCGACCTGGACGCAAGAGAGCCTGTGGACATAATACAGCTTCTGTCAAATCTTAATGGGCTTGTGGTTCTCCCAAGCGACTACAATATGGGGTTCTTCAAGAAGGGCATTAGAAGGTTCTTACAGGGTCGGCAGCGCGAGTGTGCCGCCCCTGGTGTTGCTCACGTCCATAGGCCGCGGTAACCGCTTCTCATCAGGTGGGCCGTGAGCTTGTGAACAGAGGTGTATTAGAACAATTTTTTTTTTCATACCACTCAGGTGGCACTAGCGCGGCCCACCTGATGGGAAACTGTTATCGCGGTCTATGGACGTGTGCAACACGAGGAGCATCACACTAGCGCTGCCGATCCTGTAAAAACCTTCTTTTGACTTTCATGAAGAACCCCATAGTGCGACCGCATGGGAAAACTACAGCGTGAGATCATTCGACAGCCTGAGCGTGCGCGGAATGAAGTTTCTTTCATACCTCGCTGCGCGTACCGTTGCCGCAAATTATCGTGAAAGTACCAGTATACCAAATATTTCTACATAAACCCTCGTTACGAGACCTACCGGCGAAGGATTTAGGAGAATACAATAGTAGATTGTTATACAAGGAGCTAAAATGACCCATAATATACGAGGTAGTTTATAGTAGTAGAGTAGTAAATAGAAACCGAGATTTAATGGGTTTTAGCGCCGTGTGTTACACTATACTTTTCACTACGATTGCGAGAAAATAAAACAATCCAATACAATACATAAACTTTTCGTAAGTATTTAAATAAATGCTTTGTGACCTTGACGGCAACAGATTATTTCTTTTCCTTTCTCTTCTATTTGTAAATTAGGGTCTCCATTCTCACTAGATGATGACATTTTCACTATTGTAAAATTAATTACGGTCACTACCAATTCAATTTGCGATTAGAGAAAAATTATAAAGGTTTCGCGCCAATGTCTTTTTGTTGTTTCTTCTGTAGCCGCAACACATTGCATGCATTCTACCAGAGATCGCCGATTTTAGTTCCATTTTCAAAATTAAAATGAAGTTCTTTTTTTATGAAACAGTAACAAGTCGAGTCTTTATTCATGATTATTCTACTTATGACTAAAGACTTTTTCGTTTTTGTAGGCTCATTGTCATTTGACACACAAAAATTTAAAAAAAAAGAACTTTTTCCCCTAGGGGAAGAATTGCTATTTTTTCTTCGCTCTGGTACCCCACAATGACGGTCTTTTTGAGCAAGAGGAGTGAAAAATATATTACAAATCTATATAAATAAGTAAAATTGGAGTGTCTATTTATAAGATTAAAATAACACATTTTAAATAAATGTATATGAGTGTAGGTAGGATACATATCAACAAAAAACTGGAACGGCTGCTTTTGGCTGAACTTTCACTGGCAGATAGGTAATATTATAAGGAGTAACATATGCTACTGCTACTGACGAAGTCCCGTCACAGATAGTAAAAGAATGAAAAGTCCCCGTTTAAAAATCCTCTTGAAATGTTCCAACTACCTTTTTTTTTTTTTTTTTTTTTTTTATCGTGCGGAAATCCCTTCGGATACCCCCCCGCCGGCCAGCGGGGGCGGTTATGTCGGGCTTGCACCGACTGAAACCGCACGCCGTCTCGGGTCTTCAGACGCCGGGGTGTAAGGTTACCCATAGAGCATATCCCTCGCACCCCGGCTGACCCTGGGCCATCTCACCACTAACAGCATCGCTCATCCTGTCTCCTCTGAAAGCAGAGGAGTACGGAGAGCGATGTGTTCCCGCCACGTTGGGTATTGGCCGACGATCAATGCCAACCCTATGAAGGGGTGAAGGGGAAGCCATTGACCGCCGCCCAGGGTGTACCGGCCGCTCCGATTCCGTTCCCCCCGGACTGCAGCGGGATCGGAATCGGAGCGACACTCGAGGAGGTTACCCAACACACACCCCAATGTTCCAACACTACCTAATAATCTACTGCCTCTTTCCAATCGCAGACATATAACTGACATTTTGTTATAATGTTCTAAAAATTGCCTCCAGCACCATTAACTGTCCCGAAATGTTACACAAATTAAACATAAGCACACCACCCAAATTAATCAGTACGTAACTTAAAACTATAAGTTCCCTTGCGAGAACGGGATATGACTTCCACAGGGGTGGAGCCACAGGCCACAGCTACTAAATAAATAATGTTCTAAAAGGCTTGTCAATCAATCAATCAATGAGCCTATTGCAGTCCACTGCTGGACATAAGCCTCTCCCATTGTACGCCATAGCACCCGATCCTTCGCCTTGCGCATCCAGTCTATCCCAGCTACCTTTTTCAGGTCGTCCGTCCATCTTGCTGGGGGACGTCCTACCTTTCGTTTACCGATTCGTGGTCTCCACTCTAGGACTCGTTTGCTCCATCGGCCATCGGTCCTTCGGCAGATGTGGCCAGCCCATTGCCACTTCAGCTTGCTTATTCTGCGAGCTGTGTCGGTGACTTTGGTTCTTTGTCGGATGGCCTCATTTCGAATTTTATCCTTCAAAGAAACCCCAAGCATAGCTCGCTCCATAGCCCGCTGCGCGACTTTTAAGTCTTGGACTAGCCTCACTGTCAATGTCCAAGTTTCGGCACCGTAAGTCATGACAGGTAGGACGCACTGGTCGAACACCTTTGTTTTTACAAAAGGCTTGTAAAGTTTTGCAATAACCAATAGTTGGACTAAGAGTGCCGTCACCCAGGCAGTAGGACAAATTACAAAAGGCTATTTTTACCTTATCAAGTACATCTGCTCTGTTGGTTGAAGCCAGCACAACAACACCCTCGCGACTCTTCATGCCGTCCATTTCTACGAGGAGCTGATTAAGAGTCTGCTCCCCCTCTCCACCGCCTGGACCAAAGGATTGGGGGCCAGAGGATCTCGCGCGTCCCACGGCATCCATCTCGTCGATATAAATGATGCACGGAGCGCGATTGCTAGCTTCTTTAAACAAGTCTCTGTTTAAAAAAATACAAGTACAAAATGATTTTTTTTATTTCATCGCCTTCCCACTATGACGTTATATGAGGAGTGTCTGATCAATAACCAATAAATCCATTTTGTAAAAAAAAATACCTACTCTTTTCTAAAGATTTAGATCGGAAAAAGAGAACATCTAGGACGGGACTTGAACCCGCGATCAGTCCCTTACAGGGGGAATGCTCTGACCAACTGAGCCACCTAGACACGTCTCAGATATTCGAAATTCTCCGATACATTAATACGTCTTCCGATCTAAATCTTTAGAAAAAAGTAAGCATACAAAATGGTTAAAAAATTTAATTGAAATACCTACTCTTTTTTCTAATCTTGACGAAAATATTGAAATTTGTTAAATACTTCAGTTTGTTACTTTCTTCTTCTTGTTTAATATCTATATAGTACGCTTAATCTAATGTTTTCATATAAATATTATTACTAACGAATCATTGTTTACCTGACCCTCGCAGCTCCGAGACCACCTATCATTTCGATGAACTCTGATCCATTCATTGATAGGAACGGAACATTGGATTCGGTTGCAACGGCTTTAGCGAGTAAAGTTTTGCCGCACCCCGGCGGACCCAGTAAAAGGGCTCCTTTTGGAACCTGAATAACAAGATATTACTTAAATTAAGTACATGTTATGCGACCACGATCAAGCAATGAATCACTGCATACCAGGTTGAACAGTGCAGAGTAACACATATCACAATTTCTCAAACAGACAAATGGTACTATCTTAAAACCGCCACACGAGCTTACAAGACGAGTCATAGCCCGTCACACAGGCCACATCTGGTTTCAAGTGCTTCGGAATAAATATTTTTCAGAATGTGACCCATTTGAACAATGCATACTTTTCAAGGTCGACCGTCTTGCAAATTCATAATTGTGTGATGTTTTAACTGGAGTCTATCTAGGTGGCTCAGTTGGCCAGAGCGTTCCCCCTGTAAGGGACTGGTCGCGGGTTCAAGTCCCGTCCTAGATGTTCTCTTTTTTCCGATCTAAATCTATGGAGATACAATTTAAGCATACCTAAGTTATTGGACAAGCGTGAGCTCTCCATGAAAATGAGTCATTATTATGATCAATATTTTCTGGGATCATTTCATTGTAGGCAGAAAAAAAACAAAACAGCAGTTACAACACTCTTTGTCAACTGAGATAGAGAAAAATTTCATAAACAATAGATTTACAGGCTAGTTTTGGATGATACCTTTACCTTGGTCTGTTGAATATGAAAGGCATATTTTTTTCATGCGGATATTCTCGCGTATCCCCCCGCTGGCCAGCGGGCCTCGTTATGTTACTTCGGGCCGACTAAAACCGCACACCGTCTCGGGTCTACAGACGCCGAGGTGTAAGGTGGCCCATACGGCATTTCCCTCGCCCAATTTTATATAAAAATATTTTACTGTACCTTGGCTCCTAAGTTCTTATAATGTTCCGGTCGCTTCAGGTAGTCAACAAACTCCATAACTTCGATCTTTGCTTCTTTCAAACCAGCCACATCATCAAACTTGACGCCTTTCCCCTGTCCGCTCATGGAGTCTACTAATGTGAATTTAGCCCGTCCTAACTGACTCTGAAAATGTTCAAAAAGTAGAAATAACACACACTAGTATGTAGGATTATTGGTGAGCTATAGAACTATTCGTATCGAAGTAATAACATTTTGCCTATTAATGAGTGTACTTATCTGAATGTGAAAGGCTTTATATTTTGTATATTTGTAAATTTTACAAGGCTTTAAAAATTAATTATATACAAATTTCATTTCAATTTTTAATTTTTATAAATCCCTAATCACTGATTATACAATTTTATTTTTACATTATTTGCCATCTCCATTTGACATCATTTCAAATTTTATTTGTAATCACTAAAAAAAGATCAATAATTTCTATTTTATTTTATTGTTATTTTCAAATTATTTCATTCATTCTATTACATTTCCATGTGTATTATAATACTAACATATTTGTAAGTAAAATTGTTACTAACCCCAATATGAGTCAAAGTTGCTCGAATTAAAGAATTTATTATTATTATTATATTGGATCGCAAGTAACTAATCTAGTCACCGACCCAAGTTACGGTTGCAGCCAGTTTCGGCCACACCAGTGAACCTCCTCACACAATCTTTACGAACTACACGCATCCACAATATTATATTCATTTCCGTGACACGCAGTTTCTGCGCGCATTTCCGCGGTTACTGCCCCACTCCTGCACCGATCCTGGAGTAATGTAGTCCTGAGTATTGATACTCTGCCTCCATTGACTTGGGACTTTACCAGTGAGGAATACGCGGTTGTAAAGGTGTATTATCTATACCTATTGAATATCGATACGTATTACCAAATTTCAGGATTCCAGGTCTAAAAGTTCTCCTGACAAAAATGGAATTGTGTGTGTAATGACGGTAAAGGCGTGATTGAAACACATGAGAAACAAGTGTAAAAAGTACATAAGTTTAAATATAATACTTTAAGTACCTACCCACTAAAGTTCTCCGTCCATGTCATGCGCAAAAGTATGTAAACAAATTAATACATTATGGTATATAATTGGTAGAATAGTAGAAATAACCGTTGAATATCGTTATTTCTACTATTTTAGGCACATTTTTAGGGTTCCGTTGCCAAATGGCAAAAACGGAACCATTATAGATTCGTCATGTCTGTCTGTCTGTCCGTCCGTATGTCACAGCTACTTTTTTCCGAAACTATAAGAACTATGCTGATGCTTGAAACTTGGTAAGTAGATGTATTCTGTGAACCGCATTAAGATTTTCACACAAAAATAGAAAAAAAGCAAGAAATTTTGGGGGTTCCCCATACTTAGCACTGAAACTTAAATTTTTTTTTTCGTCGAACCCATACGTTTGTGGTATCTATGGATAGGTCTTCAAAAATGCTATTGAGATTCCTAATATTTTTTTTTTAACTGAATAGTTTTTGCGAGAGAGACTTCCAAAGTGGTAAAATGTGCCCCCCCCCGTAACTTCTAGAATAAGAGAATGATAAAACTAAAAAAATATATGATGTATATTGACATGTAAACTTCCACCGAAAATTGGTTTGAACGAGAGCTAGTTAGTAGTTTTTTTTAATACGTCATAATTCGTAAACCGCAATTTACCTTTCGTTCAATCAACTCAAATACAAAAAAAGAACATTATTATGTTACTTGCTGCTATGGAACCTTTGATGGGTGAGTCCGACTCGCACTTGGCCGCTTTTTATACATGTATAAATCCGGTTTAGTACGATATATAAATCCATCAGTCTTTATTTTATATAATAAATAATAATCAATTTTCTACTACATTCCAGTTCCAGCGCTTTCAAGAACCAAAGTTTAACTAGCTTGTGTTATGGGTCCAGAATGCGGATAAACAGACTTATATACTTCTTTTTTATAAATGCATACATATTACCAATGCAAATAGACATATTCATGCATACAAATATTTGAACTGAGCGGGAGTCGAACCCGCGCCCCCTGTCGTAGCAGTCGAATGCACATATAATAGAACTCTGATTAAAAAATTGGTGCTAGAGCTCTTAATAATAAAAATCTTACACATAAAAGCATTTTACACCAGACTCCACTGTTGGATTAGAAAAAAAAAATACGACACATTACAAAGCGCTATCTATATAGACCCAAACCAAGAACTAGCTTATAATATGGGCTCTTAAACATACTTGGATAAGGTACATTTTCTTTTGTAAATACGAAAATACATATCATACATAGACAAGAGCAGACCAATACAAACAGACATATCAATGCACACAAACATTCGTACTGAGCGGGAAGCATACCCGCGACCTCCGACGTATCAGTTCAAAGCTCCATCCCAATGCCACAGACGTTGTTCAAATATAATATATATTGTAGTATTTGATATTTAAATATAAAGACAGAGCTTGCACGTACGTATTTTTTACTTCGCTTTTACACTCAGACTGACATAAGTATACAAATCCTATTTACTACCCTCACATAGATAACATATACTACAATCCCTCCACCACTAGAATAAAAATAATAACTAAAGAATATTAAGAATTAAGTCTTATAATTAACATGGCGTGCCCTGCAAGTTCGAAATGGGCGTGGGCGTAAGGGTGGCAATCCTGCGCTTGTCGAATCCGCCTGGTCAGGATCGGCTCTTCCATCTTCTCTCTCCGGCCTCATCGGCGAACTCCTATCTGCTATTAGCACACCGCCCTCGCAGTCTTCTACTTCCTGAAACTCCCGAGGTTCGTCGGGAATTGAACTGAAGGAGCTGTCACTGACTGATGTGTCGTTATGGACTTCTGCAGCTGGTTCAGTCACCTGGCTCCCTGGGATATCTTGAGCTTGTGATGTATCCGTCAGTATATAGTCGCCAACGTCATCGACTTCGGTGAACGACGTTCCCTGATAGGCCACCAATTGATCTATATGTTTCTTTACAACAGTCTTTAACACTGGGACGAAAACACTATATAGTCTATTTCCAATTTTATTTTTAATTACACCCTGTAGCCATGTATGTTTTGTGCCATTATTATAGAAGTGTTTTATTAAAACTTTATCATTTACACAAAAATCTAATTTACGGCATCCTCCGTACTGACTACGCTGTAATGTCTGTTTGTGGACAACATTATTCTCAGCGGCGGATGCGAATGGTAAAATAGGTTCATTATCAGTGTGACTCATTGCTTCGCAATGAGTACCCGAAACACGCAGCAAGTCGAGTCTACAGCGTAATGAACGACCTATTAACAATTTAGCGGGTGAAAACCCTGTTGTACAATGAACAGAATTTCTATAATTAAATAGTAAAGCCCTAAGTTTTTGTTCCATTTCCTTCAGATTCAAATTATTTTCATTCAAAATTAATTTTAGACCACGCTATAAAGACCGGACTGTTATTTCTGCCTGGCCATTTGAATTTGGATGATAAGGAGCGCTTGTTAGGTGTTGTATACCGTTTGCTACGCAAAATTGCTCAAATTGATTAGAACAAAAGTTTCTAGCGTTGTCTGTTACCAAGGTACGTACTAATCCGAATCTACTAAACATTTCGCTTAATTTTGCAATAATCGCCTCGCTATCGGTTTGATTCATTAAGAAACATTCAACCCACTTAGAGTGTGCATCTACAGCGACTAAGAACTGCCTACCGACGAGTGTGAACATATCTAAGTGTAGCCGTTCCCAAGGTAGCGTAGGGTAAGGCCACGGAGCTAGCGGGGTGCGTGGGGGACTGTAGCGTAACGAAGTACATTTAGTACATGAACCTATTACTTCTTCTATATGTTTATCAATATTTGGCCACCAAAACCGCGATCTGGCTTCCGTTTTTGTCTTTACCACCCCGAAATGAGGGCTATGTAATTCATTTAATATTTGTTCCCTAAAAACAGACGGTATTATTAATTTATGTCCTCTTAATAAACAGCCATTTTCATAATTCAAATCAATTCTACAAGTGTGAAATGGTTTAAGTTTTGTATCGGACATTTTCTTTGGCCAACCATTCACAACAAACCCTATAACTTTACTTAATATAATATCTCGTAACGTTTCCCGCTTAATATCCTCAAGAGTGATAGGTTTCAACAAGCTATCCTTAATGTGATTAATATACATTGTCTGGTCTTCACCTTCATCCGCCTGCGAACTACTGTCTACACACTCTGCAACGGAACGAGACAAAAAATCTGCAACATTTTCATCACTTTTCACGTATTCTATATTAAAGTTATAGGCTGATAAGAACAACGCGTAACGTTGTAAACGATTTGCGGCTATTTCCGGTACTCCCTTCTTATTTCCAAATATTGTCAACAGCGGTTTGTGATCCGTCCGCAATATGAAAGGTATAACCCTACCGTATACGTAGTGGTGAAATTTCTTAACCGCAAAAACAATGCCCGCCGCTTCTTTTTGTATCTGTGAATAATTACATTCCGCTTTAGATAGTGAACGTGATGCATAGGCTACGACGCGCTCCGTTCCATCGGTGTGCCTCTGTGACAGCACGGCGCCGAGACCGCGAGGCCCGGCATCAGCCGTAATTATTGTTGGAAATTTGGCATTATAATGCGCTAATGTACGCTCGGATGCAAGCTCCCGTTTAATTTGATTAAAAATACGCTTATGTTCCTCACCCCAATTCCACTTTACCCCGTTTTTTAGAAGTAAATGTAAAGGTGCTAAGATGCTAGACGCATCCCGAACAAAACATCTATAATAATTAATCATTCCCAAAAATGATTTTAATTCACTTACATTTTTAGGGTAATGACATTTAAGAATCGCTTGTATTTTAGAATTAGATTTACGTAGCCCGTTTTTGTCGATAATGAACCCTAAGTACTCGAGAGAATCTTTAAATAGCTCACATTTACTTTCTTTAAGAGTAAAACCCGCATTCTGTAATCTACTTAACACTTCTTCTAACCTTTTTAAGTGTAATGTGCTATTAGGGCCCGATATTAAAATATCGTCTAAGAATATACAAACTCCCTCGATATCGCCTAGTAATTCTTCTAAAATTCTTTGAAATATACTTGGCGCCACCGAAAGTCCAAATACCAATCTATTAAAACAAAATAACCCCTTATGAGTGTTAATACAAGTCAATTTCTTAGTATCGTCAAGTAATACTTGATTATATGCTCTAGAAAGGTCTAATTTTGAGAACTGTAGCCCCCCGTGGAGCTTAGCAAATAAATCCTGAATACGCGGTAAGGGGTAGCTATCTCCATACAGCCACTTATTCAAGGTGATGGAGTAGTCTCCACATATTCTGATGTTGCCGTCAGGACGTGTAGTCCCACATACAATGTCGCTACTATGCACTCAGTTTAAAGAAAAAAAATAAAAAAGAGGAGGGTATATTGTCATTTCTTTGTAGGTTTACTGAGTTCTATGTGTCATTTAGTTCAGAGACAATAGAAAACGATTTTAATTTCACAATGCTGAGGGTTAAGTTAGGGAGGGAGGGACTCTAATTTCTTCGAACGAAACACCTCACATAATTATGATAGAACTTCACTTACAGGTAAGTTCGTTTAATCATCAATTATGCTTCGGTGTTTCGTTCTCGAAATTAGATAATTACACTTGTAGATATTGAGAGATAATTGTGAAATTTAATAGGTAGAATGAATAGATCAATCAAATTGACAAAGCCAAAAAAGGATTCATTTCCTATTTTATTTAAATCACAAGTAAATAAATGGTATACATTCTATAACTTCAATAATAATAATAATATAACTTTTTAATTAGGTAGGTACAGTACAGACAGTACAGATCACACATGTAAATGAATAATTAATTATTTTCAATAATACTTCTAGCGAACTGTTCTCTTGAATCAGTCAATATTACCCTATTGTAAAATTTGGCAAAAGTCGTGGATGTGCCCGACCATCCGGCAGTTTTCCTTATTAGGTCCAAATTGACACCCATTATATGAGCTCGAGACGTACTGGCATGTCGAGTACTGTGAGCAGAAAATATGCCAACGTCGATTCCACTAACCTCTAAGGTACTTTTTATCCACCTACTTAAAGTTTGAGCGGAAACTTTATTATGCGGCTTTTTAGTACTAATAAAAAGAAAGGTGTGATTGTTACGTAAATATTCGGTGACATGTAAGTAATCAATTAATAATTTAGCTGGACATATCTCGGGTCTGTCCCGAAAGTATGGTAAAATCAGCATGGGGTTTTTTGAATTAGCACTAGATGTTTTGATTAAATCGGGTATCTTTATAGAAATTTCGTTAGTTGAAAAAGTTAAATACTCAATTTTAATTTTTGATAGGGTTTGGACCCTATGTGCTGTAACAAGTGCAAGTAAAGTAACCAACTTTTTTGTGATTTTTACTAACAATAATTGATCGTTGGGTACCCAGCTAGCCAGTGTTTCTATAACTAATGAGGTGTCCCAGGTCGAATCATATTTTGGCAAAGGTGGACGGAGTCTAAATATCCCTTTGAATAATCTTTTTACCCGATCATCATTACTGATATGATTTCCTAAAATTAATGACAGCGCCGATCTGCAACTATTCAGCGTACCGTACTGAGCGCCAGATTTAAAAAGATTAGTAATAAAATAAATAATATTTGGAACAGAGGCCTCATAAGTATTGACATTGTGTTTCTTACAAAAAAGGTACCATTTTTTCAAACAAGAGTCATACTGTTTGATGGAGTTATCTGACAGAGACGCCAACATAATGTCAATAGATGCTGGAGGAATACTTCTTCTCAGTAACGATTCCCGCACAATACGCCGGCAACCAGGGTAATCCGCTGGTGTATCTGGCGGTTGCTGGAATGAGATATTATCAAATCATTAGAAAAACGAAAAGTCAATGGTTTACTTTCCACAAGCTTGTTAAACAAGGGATACCATGGTTGTGACGGCCATGCCGGGACAACTAGTATTCCTCTAGCTCTATCCCTAATAATCTTTCTCAGCGTTTTGAGAATTATAGCGAAAGGAGGAAACCCGTAAAAATACCATTTGGACCAACTTATAGAAAAAGCGTTTATGCTATATGCGTCAGGATCTTTGTGCCACGATACGTATTTATCACATTTTTTATTTATTCGGCTTGCAAACAAGTCTATGTCAGGTTGGCCGTAGAATTTAATTATCTCTTGAAAAGCAAAATCTGATAATTCCCATTCAATGTCGGGGTGAACTCGTCTTGACTCGGCATCGGCAATGCTATTTTCAATTGATGGGACATACAATGCAGAAATGAAAAGATTACGACCCTCACACCATTGCCATATATCTTTGGTAAGATGTGTTAAATGAGGAAACTGCACCCCTCCCATACGATTTATATAGGAGATGGCCGTGGTATTGTCAATACGTAAAATGATTTGACACTTAGATAGCTGATTGGCAAAAATTTTTAGACCGATGAAAGCAGCCATTAGTTCTAAGTAATTAATGTGCTGTTTTCGTTCCTCCTGACTCCAACTACCACTGGCTGTCTTCCCTGCACAAGCGACCCCCCATCCCGTAGTTGAGGCGTCAGAATAGATTTCCAAACTAAAATCATCAAATTTTATTTTACATACAGAGCTATCGATAGAATTTATCCACCAATCGAAATCAGGCTCTAAATTTGAAGGTATATTCATGTATTTCTCATAATTATTATCACCTTCTAGGTTTAAGAATTTACTTCTCTCAAACCCTTTCGTATATAACCAGCCATACTCAATAGCTGGGCAAGCCGATGTCAAAAGTCCTACTAAACGAGCGAAATCTCTTATTTTACATCTATTTAGGTTTTTAAATTTTATCAATTCCTTTTTTATCCTCACACGTTTTTCAACCGGTAAACTTATTTCCATTTTATTAGAATCAATAAACAAACCTAAAAACCTACATAGATGGTTAGGAATCATACAACTTTTAGTTTCATTTATTATGAAACCCAGAGAACAAAGTAATTTCTTAGTAATATTAACATTATTAACACAGTCGCTATAGCTGTGTGATATCAGACATAAATCATCTAGGTATATTGTTGACAAATTACCAGCACATCTCAATAATTTGAGAACTGGTTTCATAATCTTAGTAAATACGTAAGGCGCGATATTGAGTCCAAACGGAAGAGCATTAAATTCGTATAAAGTATCTTTCCACTTAAATCGTAAATATTTTTTGGAATTGTCATGGATCTTTATTAAAAAATATGCATCTTTAAGATCGATGGTTGACATATAACAATTTTTTGTTACAAGCTTAATAACTGTCCGAAGGTCTTCTAATTTAAAATGGCTTGTGTTTATAAAAGTATTTAAGTTCTTTAAATTTAGAATTAGGCGAGTTTTTCCGTTTGGTTTTGGTACCAGAAAAATACTCGATATGAATTGACCATTACTGGGTTGACATTTTGAAACGGCACCCTTGGATAGTAAACTTTCTATAGCCTGGTCAAAATCACGTATTTCTGAATGTGAATAATTACCAGACGGTGGTATGTTGATCTGATATGGGGTTTGTGTAAATGGGATTTCATAGCCCTTAATCCATGACAGTATGGTTCGGTCTGATGTTATTTTCGACCATTGATTATAAAAAAGACATAGCCTGCCGGCAAAATTTACCGTAGTGTCTATCGGCGGTTGCGGCTGTTGCTCGGCAGTGACGTTCTGGATGACTGAGCTCGCTGTTGCTTCGTCGAGAGTGCAGACTCCTTCGCTCTCCGTGGCCCCGTCGTCGGTCTGCGGTACGAGGCTTTAGCCTTCCAGTTTAAATTCCTGCTGGACGGTGGAGGCCTTGGCTTATTTGCTATAACTTTAGGAGGCGGCATGGGCTTTAGTTCAGCTCCTGACTTGTTTATGGCCTTAGCCGTTTTCAAAGTGTCAGCCAGCTCTTGTCCAAAAAGTAGGCTATCAATTCTAGTCAGCAGCATCTGATCTTTTAGATCTTTTTTCAATTCCTTAAGGATAAAATTACGTCTGGTGACAGAATCGTTATGTTGACAGTCACACAAGATGCGCCCTGTATCCACAAGTAATTTTAATATATTTGCATCCTTTGTTTCCCTCGACAACAAAATTGTAATAGCTTCACTAAGACAGGCAATAGCGCTACCAATCTGCTTTTGTTTAGCTTGAATTGCCTTATCTCGCTTCACTATGACGTCATTGACAGCCACCTTAATCTCTGGATTAAGGGAAGGTGCATCTATCAGCTTGCAGTTAGCTGGAGGCAAATGAGATTCTAGAAGTTCCTTGCGGAGTTCTTTTGTTAAACCAGAAGTGGCTATAAATTGATAACGTATGGCTAAGTCCTTCTGGATATCTTTGCCAAAGGTTGTAGTGTTTGAAAGGTCAATTCCCAAAATTTCTAATAGAGTTTCATCTAGTACCTGTTGCTCATCCTCCTTATCAACAGCAGTGGCTACTTCAGCTGGTAACTGGGGAAGAGGCTCTGTTGCAGCTTCAGGTATATTTGTTTCTGGCGGTGGTGTCAAGTTTGACGCGCTGGTTGATGGTACTGGCTCGTCAAGGTTCACCGGGTCGGATAGGTATTCATTATTCTCCGATTCCAAAATTGCGTCATCTGCCATAGGGAAACAAACTAAAAATAGCAGAAGCTATGCTTAAAGCATCGTGGGTAGCTACGGATTTACGTAAGTGCGTAAATCATAATTATGTACCTAAACAAGTGTAATTATCTAATTTCGAGAACGAAACACCGAAGCATAATTGATGATTAAACGAACTTACCTGTAAGTGAAGTTCTATCATAATTATGTGAGGTGTTTCGTTCGAAGAAATTAGAGTCCCTCCCTCCCTAACTTAACCCTCAGCATTGTGAAATTAAAATCGTTTTCTATTGTCTCTGAACTAAATGACACATAGAACTCAGTAAACCTACAAAGAAATGACAATATACCCTCCTCTTTTTTATTTTTTTTCTTTAAACTGAGTGCATAGTAGCGACATTGTATGTGGGACTACAAGTGTAATTATCTAATTTCGAGAACGAAACACCGAAGCATAATAGTCCAGATGATGTAATAATGAGATATTTGGGCAAAACGGAAAATATAGATCAAATTTGTACACACTTTGGAAAGACATTTACTGAAGAAATAAAAGCTATCAAACATAAATGTAGCACACAATTTTTAGATAGGAACGAATATGTGACTCCGAGTCAGATTAGTTTTATTTCCGCACGAAAAAAAAAAAAAAAAAGGTATGTGGCCGTAAACTCGTCCGATATTGAAAAGGTAATAAAATCGTTTTCTTGTGAAAAAGCACCGGGCTTGGACGGAATTAGGGTCAATGATATTCAATATTTGGAAAAGCAATTAAGTCCTATTATAGCATTGTTCATGTGCTTGTCGCAGGGTGTTTATCCATCCTAATCAATTGAAGACTTCAATTGTACGGCCGATATATAAGTCTGGTAATCATTTAGAATATGTTAACTACAGGCCAATAGCCATACTCAGTTATAGATAAAGTAATTGAAAAAAATATTGTGGGTCAAATAAGTAATTTCTTGTAATATCATAATATACTGTCAGAATCACAGCACGGGTTCCGTAAGGGGCGAGCACTACCTCCGCTCTAGCGGAGTTTACAGACTATGTTAATGAATGTTTAGACGCTGGTAAACAACTTATAGCATTATACATAGATTATAAAAAAGCATTTGATACACTGGATCATGCCATACTATTACAGGCCATGCTTGAGTGCGGTGTACGCGGTCCTACCCAATAAATGGTTCGAAAATTACTTGACTAACCGGAAAATTCGCACCGTTATATGTGGAGTGGCCGGTGATGAAATGGATGTGGATTTAGGGGTGCCAACCGGATCAGCGTTTGGGCCAGTGGGTTATATGATGCACGTCAACAGTGTGTCAAATGTTGTGAACAAGTGCCGAGTGTACATGTATGCGGATGACATGTGTTTAGTTTATGCTGCTAAAGATATACGCGAGACTCAAAGGTGTATACAAGAGGACTTCGAAAGTATTAACAAGTGGGCACATGATAATGGCATAATATTAAATTATACTAAAACAGAATGTATGCTTATACACTCGCCATATAGCCGACAGGCTAAAACAGTGGCTAAGGAAAGCCTTGC
The DNA here is from genome assembly GCA_946251805.1 of Cybosia mesomella. Classification (NCBI taxonomy): domain Eukaryota; kingdom Metazoa; phylum Arthropoda; class Insecta; order Lepidoptera; family Erebidae; genus Cybosia; species Cybosia mesomella. The sequence continues at coordinate 43,255,684 of OX276388.1, read as the reverse complement.
TGTGACAGGACACACATTCGAATGTTTGCATGATAATAAAAATAAATGTGCTTGTAGTAAATTAGAATATGTTGTAACATTTAAATATCTAGGCCTAAATATTATGTAAACTTTAATTGGAAAACACATGTTTCCGATATTTGCAATAGGCTTCGATCAGTTTTAGGGAAGTTCTATCAATTGAATAGAGTATTAAATAAACACACATTACTTATTCTTTATTATGCACTAGCTGACTCACTCATAACATATGGACTTATTATTAATGGTAGAACATTTAAAACATATTTATACAACATAAAAGATTTGCAATTAAGATTAGTTAAGTTTTTAGTAAGCAAAAAAGATACGGACGGCTGTAACAAAGACTATGAAAGGTTGTTTCCTATTTGTAAAATTTTGCCACTGACAAAAAAGTCGAATATTTGTTAGGACTGGAATACTACTATGGTGATGAACACAAAGAAATTGTAAACAATATTGTAACAGTAGATTTCAGAAAATGGTCTAATTGTAGTTAGCGCCATCTGTGGACACAGTAGCAACTACTGCGAATGCCTCGATGTGGCTGACTTTAGTCTTGATTCGGCTAATCGACGTCAGGTGGCGTGAGGTATGCGTTATTGATAGAATACTAGTGATAGAATTTTCGAGTTGATTATCAGTATGGAACGATTCTAGCAAGATCCAGAATTAATTTCATATGTAAGGATGTTCGCAGTGGCCGTATAATTCATTTTTATTTTGTTGTTTGAGAAGTCACTAAGAGTGTCCATATTCCATATCGATTGTAATCAATTACCTTGACGCTCGAAAAGTGAGGTTAGCTTTTGTGTGTGTTGGTGCCCAGATTTGAACAGGTAAGTTATTTTATTCCATTGCTGTCAGTGTATTCTCATAATGGGGATTTGTTATTGATAAAAGTTGTATATCTTGATCGCAGGGTCGTTTGGTCTCGGAACGAACCTTTAAAATCAATTCAGACGGCAGTGACTCTGAGGTTGTCAATAGCTGAGGCCTGGATACATTGATATTGGGAACGCAGATATCCAGGGACGCTCCGGGATCTGTTCTGCCGGAGCACAACCACTGGGGGCCCCGCGGAGACTCGGGATCAATAAGGTCAAGCAATCTTTTATTGTAATTGTTTTTTTGTATTACTGCTGACCGGCGGCGCTAGGCTGATTTGCTATTACTGAGCTGGACCATTACTGACTGGCAACTGGTGAGAACTACCTTCATGACTAGCTTATGTATACTGCCTTAATTACCTCTCTACATATGAGTGTACCTGTACCTCTATCTTCTATGTTATATCCTTATGTGTAACTTATTACTGTATATCTGTCTGTGTGCTGTAATCTAAAACTACTCTCAAGCCTATCTCTTTGTACCTGAACTATTATATATATTCTGTATTTCTATTTTTTATGTGTCTCAGTTCCCTTTGAATACATATCTGTATCCTTTCTACATCTTAGCTTCTAAATATATGTATGCAAACTTGAGAGTGTTTTTTCATTGGAGATCAGCTGACCCATGCACCACCTAGAACCTCTCTGACAAGGCGCCCTGGGATTAAGACCTCATTTGCTCACCTGGTCTAGCCGGTGAGTAACCATTATAGGAAAATTGGTTATAATATATATAGTAAAAGAAATGTCAGAAAAAACAGGTTAATTCAACCACGCGTAGACAACTATTACGGCGAAAGACTGTCAAAATATCTAGTACCAAAGACATTCAATAAATATGGTTTGTTAAGACAGAGTCCTAAAATGAGTCAAGGTGTGTTGAAGTCCAAATTGAAAGACTTGCTTCTCGACGGCCGAGGTACGGCAGATGTAGCAGCGGCCGACGAGAATCAACGTTAAATAAAAATTATATGATACCTACAAACTAGTTTCAAAAGTGTTGTGTCGGTATGGGTTAGATTTTAAAAACAATTAGGAATTAAATTTGATAAATTATTAGTATTAAATACGAGCGCGTCTCACCATCAAACGTTGCAGTTTGGCGAGAAAAAGCAATGTAAATAATAGTTGTATATTATTTTTGTATAAAAAAAAAAAAAACAAAATTGACCGAGAGGCGCGATAAATATATTATTTATCTGTGGTCGCCGCCGTCTGAGCATAGTGAGCATATCAATAAAGACGATAAAGACAAGATTATCAAGTATGGCAACATAGACAACTCGACAACGTGTCATGGTACGTGGCAAGTTATAGCACGTGTTTTTCTCTTTCAATATTAAAATGGAAACAATATTAACATTATGTAAGCCATGTCCGCAATAAGGGATGGACACTCACTGAGGTGGGTATGAACCACCAAAGTACTGATTTTCATCGTCACCCTATGTGTGCCACCTGACGTCGTCAAGCAATATCGCTCCCTATATTATTCAGCGTAAAGTGAGATAGGGGGATGTCATATAATATTACGCTAAATTAGGTATTCACCAAGTCAAAGGAAGACGTCTTTAAGACACTGGATGGGACTAGACGGAGACTAAAAATAAACGGTGATACATTTCACATCTTCAGTTCACCGACGACATTGTCATAGTTAAGGAGTCGCTGGAGCAGCTGGGCGAGATGCTGCATAGCCTAATTGGAGGCTCTCGACGCATCGGTCTTGGTGTAAGCTTGGACAAAACCAAGATAACCTTGGTCTTTTCAATGAACATGTCGAACCGAGACCGTTTGGCGTCGAAGGGTCGAAACTCGAAGTTGTTTACGAATATGTCTACTTTGGGCTGGTTATCCAGCTCGGTAGAAACAACTTCGAGAAAGAAGTCGCCTCCTTTTGTGAGTCAGTAATGCAAGTTTTTTTTATACCACTCAGGTGGCAGAAAAACTCACGGCCCACCTAATGGGAAGCGGTTACCGCGGCCTATGGACGTGTGCAACACCAGGGCATCACACTCGCGCTGCCGACCCTGTAAACACCTTTTAATGTCCTTCTTGAAGAACCCTATATTGTGGTCGCTTGGGAAATCCACAGCAGGGAGATCATTCCACAGCCTAAGGGTGCGCGGAATAAAGTGCCTTAACTGTAAATTCACATTGTGAATTACGAAATTCAGCTCGGAACACCAACATGTCTAAGTCACCCTAAAAATATTATACTTTAAAACAGTAAATTTAGACACTAATTTCGGCTAGCCCACATTTAATTTGAGACGCTCGCATTAGGCATTCGATAAGCGTAGTAAAATAGTCAGATAGTCTACTATAGATAGTATACAGATAGTATACTCAAAAGAATAAGTTTAGTAAGCGAGCACACGATCCCAGTGTGACGTATAGGAAGTATGTGGGTCACAAATCTGTAAATGTGTACTTAAGTAATTCCTGTTTAAATGCACGTAACTCCTCAAATCGAGTAATTTTTAGCTCGAGTTGTAGTTTTGTGTGAAGTTATTTTCTACTTTCGTCAGGCGCATTCCAGTCGTTAGGGTTCCGTATCTTAAAAGGAAAAAACGAAATCGTTTTTAGGATCATTTCATGGTCCGACTGTCTCAGGAACGCGTAGAGTCATCAAGTTGAAATTTATATCAAATGCTTCAGGTACGCAACGACTTTACGCTGTGAAAAAATCAAACTACTAAGTTAATGCAATCAAACGATACAGCCGTTTATGTAGCAAACTGGACCAACCCATAGGGCACTTCCTGTTAGAATCATGAAATTGGGCAAAAAGCAAGGTCTTATAGCACAAGTAAAGGGTAAATCCAAAACATCACCAAAAAAATGTATCTGACTATCAAGAACTTGTTCTCAGGAACGCATGGCTCAAATACGCAGGTCTGCAACCCCTTGTAGCTATGAAAAAATCAAATTTCTATTTCAACACTGCCAAAACACATGGTTATTTACTGAAATAAACTGATTACTGATTACATTTCCATTTCGAAGTCGTTGCAAGCGCAAGGGAATCAAAATCTATAGGGCATCCAACTGACCTACCCTTTTCAGGTAGTCAGTTCATCTGCCTGGGGTGTGTCCCGTCCCACCTTTAGTTTAGGTACCGTTTAGAGGTCTCCCCTTCAAGACTCGCTTGGGGCCATTGGCTGATATGGCCAGCTTATAGTTTGTGGACTAGCCCCTTCATCAGTGCAACGTTAAGGTCATCTCTCCATCCTAGTTTTGTACGAAGCGTTCAGTGTGCGAGTACAACTCGCACTTCCAGTTTTTTGTAAATTCACACCCCCAGGAGATTTACAATTTTTTTCCAGAGGTGTCGATTCGCACGTAAACAAACTCAGCACGTGCGAATCGACCACTAAACATATTATTTTAAAATGGGTCGGTTCAACATTTTAGTGCGAATCGAATACTAAGCCAAAATATCTAACAAAGCAATATTTAAACTTTCTTTACTACATGCATTAGGGATATGTATTTTTATCTAAATAGGTACGTTTTATAATTACTGGTTCTAGCTGACTGACTGATTTCAGAACTAACACCGCCGAATCTGTACAAACTTAAAATTTCGGCAGTACTTAGATGCTCTTTTATGTAAGCATTCAGTAAGGAAAGATTTTTAGAAGTTTCAGCGCTAAGGTGAGGAAACCATGGAAGAACGTCACAGAAAATATGCTTATTACTTATAGTTATTATAGTTATATAGTATCGTTAATATTGGTATGGAATTTCGTCATTTTCAAAGTAAGAAGTACGAAATTCATCTCATCATTCAAGATCATTAAACTTCTTATGGTTTTTATGTAACGAGTCTACTTGTGAATGTAGGTAGGTGGCGCTGTAATCGGGATTAGAGTATGCTTTTACGAACTTATTCCCAGGCGAAGCAGGAACCCAGACCGCTACATTCTCACACTCGAAAAGTGATACCTATTTAATCCAAAAAGTGAGTTTAAACACTGATTTCAACCCTAGGAGGGGTTTATATATAATTAAATTTGAATTTCTTGTAGTTCGAGGGCAACAAAGATTTCTAAATTAATAAATACTATTGAAAACTATTGCTCACTTACTTCCCGATTCAAAATGAAAAATAGAGTGTTTAACACGGGGAAAAGTACATTACATTAAATTACATTCACGCCTTTTTCCCTCCAGGTTAGGCAGAGACAACAGCCCGCCATCTGCTGCTATTCTTACACACTTCACGAGGTCCCTCTACAGTCATGAAACCTTTCCTACAAGTCAGACAATTTCGAGTTCTTTCTGACCTGCCCTTTTTTCAATACACCATTGATTTGATCAGTGGAAGTTCTGCTAGGTCTACCCAGTGCTGCCTGCTCACTTATATGTTACTTACGTACTCGGCGTGTCAGTATATAGCTCAGTACTCGTTCGTTCTACGTGCCCAAACCACCTTGGGTGTGCCTTTTAAATTCGACTAACATCCAAAAAAATTCTTTGACTTCTCTGTAGGTAAGTCTTCTATCGACGAGCTATACTTACCCGTTAGAAATTATCATCAGGTTTTGAAACTGTAGTTATTCCCTTAGACAATTGTCACCTTGAACAAGATCTGGTAAGTCAGTCCTCAGAGATCCATGCTAAGTTCATATCTGTGTAATTCGGGATTTGATGACTGTCTAACACTACCGGTTACTTATAAAATACAAGAATATAGCATATATTATAAAATAAAAATAATTCTTTATCAAAACTACGAGTGTATCTATAGATTTATAAATCTTGTACACCTTTTGAAAGATATTGTTTACCTCAAGGAGCCTTTCTGGAGTGAATATGCGAAATGTAATGTTAAAATAATGCAATAGCAAAATAATGTTTAACAAGTTTTATTATCCTTTACAATTGCACAACAAAAATGATATTTAAAAATGCATAACACTACAATATTATAATAGTAAACAGTGCGGTTAATATGTATTACAATAAAATAACAAAGTAACATGTTTATATTATGTCTATGCCCATAGTAAACTGATAGTAGAATATGAGTAAGAGTTCTCCTAATAGCAATGAGTAACAAATCATTGACTGGACTGATATTATTTGTGAGTTCTTACAATTTTTACAAAAAACAAGGTGTACAATACAATTTTAATTTTTCAACAAATACGTCTTCAATAAAAAGAGGAAATTGATGAACAGTTTACACAGAGATGGATTTAACACAAATATGATAATTATTCATTAGTGTTAACAGCTTATTAGCCCTGCAGTTCTTAGCTTTAATGTTTCTGTTATTTGTACATGGTAACTCTCGGACTTGAAATAAATAATGTTATATGGATTTCAGACATAGGACTGAGACCGACTACCTTGGAATGGAGACTGCCTTTACTGGTTTAATAATGTTTGATCAGAATTTCAAGCTACGTTAATATCTTCAAGAAATATTCATTGAGACTTTACACATATATAACTATAAATTAAAAATAATAGCTAAATGTTTATTAAAAATAAACTGTAGTGGAAAGTCTAGTTTCCATGAAATGCTTTAATATTTTTCATAAACCGCTTAGGTCATACAGTTTCACTTTTTTACAAACATAATCTGACTTGTTTAAACGTTTCAAACCAGCTCGGACACTCATATATTTACTATATACATTTAATGTTATTAGTTTTTAAACAATTCTGAGATAGATATTATATACCTGGGGTCCAGTATAATTAAACCTTTATATATAATTTAAATAGTCCACTTATTGATGAATGTAGCAAAAGCCATTGGCAAAAAGCTCTTTAAAATAAATACTAAACTACAATATAGTCCGTTAAACGTTAAACAAGTCTGTCAACTTATAACTACTTTCTTGGCATTTTACAACACAAATTTACATTTGTACCAAAACACGATGAAGCTCAAAATCAAGGTTTTCCGTCTGGTGGGTTGAAGAATTCCCAATGATGATGATGAATTGCTCGACTGTCACTTAGGCCAAACATAATAAGTCCAGCAATTAACACAAGGAAGATAACCATCGCCATTTGTATGTCTTTCTTGTCCTCGGCGCCACTAATATAGGACATGAAGGAGTTAAATATGTTTCTAATAGTCCTACTGATAGAAGAGTGACAAACCCTAAGGAACTGTGCACCTGCTTCGGTAATTGAAGGTTCATGTGTTCTCACAGTAGCAGGTATTCGTCTAGGAGAGGGGCGGGGTTTACCATTGTCAGAACTGGACTCTGAATGTGGTGCTGCTGGTTTCCTTTTTGCACGTCTTGGTGGGGGAGGAGTCTGGTGTTGTGATTCATGGTATTCGGGAAACGGGCGCTCTCGTATGGAACGCGGGGGATAAAATGACATTGGAGGTATTGTTATATCTTGTAGGTAAGAATATAGCAAAGGAGTTAAATCCGGGGGTGGTGGTCTTTGAGGAGGTGTGGTCATATCGTCTGCACTGGCCAGTCTAGGTGACGAGTGCGGCGCCTCATCCTCAATAGAAGATTTTGTCTCTGCTTTGGTTTCTTCGGGCTTTTCGGTAATATTATCTGTTTGTGTGTACTCTTCTCTACTCACCGGTCTTGGAGGCATTTCCAAATTTACTACTGGCTGTTGTGACGGGATTGGGGCGTTGATCGTAGATATTTCCGCAAATTTTTTCACTATCTCATCTATAACCGATTGTGAGAACTCAATACCACTTACGGAAATGTGACCCGATTTGGAGTCTAACTCAGATACTTGTAACGTCATTCCTTCAATATCTGATACTAAAATTTTGTTGGCTTGAAGTTCGGATACATTTAGCCGACCTACATCTAAATCTCTCACCTGTAGACGTTGTGTTATTAGGTTATCTAATTGTATATCTCTACTTGCATCACTCACTTTTTCGAGGGCTCGTTCTTCGCTTGTCGGTATAGTATTTTTGGAACTTTTAGCTGTACTTGAAATACCTCTTGGCTTTGGTAATGGTGGTACATCTGGAATTTGGGACTTATCAATATCTATGTGCTGAACAGTTAGTGAAGCTTCAGTTAACATTTCATCCCGTTCGTTAATCCTAGTTGGACTCGATACACGCCTTTCTACTAATATAACCGTGGGAGATGTGCGCCCTATATTTGGCTTTGATAGTTCAGATATTTTAGGCTCAGATAGCTTTAAAGATTTTTCAGATCTCGACGTCGGGCGTGAAGTACGATTACTTTCTATTAATTTTGTGTGACTTTTAGTTAACATAGAATCATCATCTATTATATCTCTTAAAGAGCTAGATATTGACACATCAAAATTTTCATCAATTCCTAAGTCAAAATCTACATCATCCGGAAGAGGATCCGTTTGAGTCGATACTTCGATTTCAATAACATCGTTATGTTTAATAGTGTCTGCCTCAAAGCCATTAGAAAATTCCATTGGTGTTTCAGATTCTGGTGATGCCTCTTCTTGCTCATCTTTACCTTTTCTACCACGCCGTGATCCTCTAGGAGGACGTGGAGGAGGCGGTAGAGGTCTATCTTTCATTTTACTGACAACCTTCCCAGAGTTTAAGTTTTTATGGACTTCTACGAACGGTTCATCTATTTCAACATATTGTGTTAAATCCCCACTTAAAGATCGTTTTGTCAAACTATCCAGAGTAACGAGACTAGTAGAGGACTTTTTTCGAGGTGGTCGGTCAGGACCGACAGGCTTAGTTGATCCTACTGTATAATATTTGCGCTCTGAGCTATTACTTTTACGACGTCTGGGCGGAGTTTTACTCTTAGAGCGTCTTATCCCTTTACTGGGGACAGTAGGACCCTTGTCGACCGTTGCGTAACCAGGACTCTCATGGTTAATCTCCCTAACAATATTGATCTCATCAGTTTGCGGCAAATTTATGTCGAGAGTGAGTGATTCGGCACCATGAGACGTGCGATCGTCATCACAAAGTGAAGTTCCTCTGGAGCTTCTCGAGCGATTACGTCTTGGTGGCACTGGGCTTTGCTCAGTGACCGTCGATTGCGCGTAGTCTAGTGGCACGGTGTACTGATGTTCGGTACGATATACAATCATCTGTAATTAGATAAATATTAACTTAGTTAGATATTACACGAATTTCATGTAAGACATACATAACATGTAATGCATACAGATTAACTTGGATATTGTTGTTGACCTACCGTCTTCTAAATGTCAACCGAGATTTTACTTATATTGCTTACTTTATTGCTTAGCTTACTATAGTTTAGTGTTATTAGATTAGTAGAAACAGATATTTAATTAATGTTTTCCTGAAATTTCAATCAGATGTTGCCCGCGGCTCCAACCGCGTGGAATTCTGATTCCGTTCCCGTCACTCAACCTGTTCCAAGGATAAAAAGTAGCCTAAGTGTTATTCTAGACTATATTCTATTTCTGTACCAACAGCCAGATCCGACGGTCGTATGCGTGATTGAGTAACAAATATACAATCATCTTCACGAACTTTCACATTTTTAATATTAGTGTGATTGTCAATCCTATTATTATTAGTGATTCAGAACGCTGTTGGCGAAACCCTTCCTATTACCTTCCACATATTCAGCGTAGTATTAGACATATTGAGGGACAGTAACCGAAACTCAAAAGAGCAGCCTCCATGGCTGTTCATGTATGCTGATGATATCACACTAGTCGAAGCGGACAGGGATAGATTAGTGCGTCGTATGAATACGTAAATTTTATATAATTATCTTGATTAAACCAGCCCAATTTATAAAAAAACGCTATTGTCTTTTTTCTGTATCAAACAGTGTTGTTCCCCTATGCATAATAAGTGGGTAACAACTGTAGACCTAAGAAATGCTGGCTTGGCATCATAGAAGATGATATGCGTGCCAATGGTCTCATTAAAATGGATGCCTAAGATCGTGCGAATTGGAGAGGTAAAAGTCGGTAAGTGTACCCCGGACTTTGTAGCGAAAACCTCGGTTGCGACAGGGACTAATGCATAGTTGGTGAAGATAATGATTTTCAACAATCCTCATCATTCTATCTATATAGCGAATAAGTACACCATCTGAAGTCGTATGACTAGATAGATTAACACACGAGTGTGACCCTAGTCATAGTCATAATCATAGTCAAACTCATAGTCATAGTCCTAATACATTTGCGAATTAAAATGTAGTAAGCAACAAGAACGCTGCAATAAAATTTTAGAAAGCATAGCATCTCTTTAATTCTGCTCTTTGATCGATCTGCACTTGCTACACAGCTTTGTTTTCCATTAATATCCTAGTTGAAACTAATTGCTCCACGGGGGTTGATGAAAACAACACCATGGCCTGTATTTTAAGTAACAAAATAGTTATATCTACTTAATGGATCCAATAATGAAAACAGCGGTAGGGCTTAATTGCCCACTATTAAGATTGGTGTCCGTGGCTTTTATTTATTGTATTTATTGACATTACATCATGACCTTGTTTGCCATATTGTTATTCTATAGAAATAATAACATTTTGTCGCCTATCAGTTAAGATGTTCAAGCAAGAAGCTGCGTGTTTAATTAACCCTTAATTACATTTTGATATGTTATCAAAATGTTTAATAAATGTTTAATTGTTAAAATCAAGTGTTTATGTTGTTAAAAAATATTTCAGTTGTTGGTCAATTAACTATTGCGTAAGAGATTTCACGCTATACCTAATTAGTAATAAATGTTCAATATAAAGTTGTATAGAGCAATGAATAGGTGTAGTATAGTGGTAGAAACCTATATTTAGTTTGTTGATAATAGTTATCATTATAGTGAAGTGAAAACAATATAACAGACTAAATTTAAAGGCCAGTGAAAACATAGGGGGAGGGGGGGGGATATTATAAATTTCAGTTTTGTCCAGCTATAGGTATTATTTAAGATTTGCGTTGGCTTCAAAAACGTCAATTATTCTATTTTTAACATCCGACGCAAAAACGATAGGGTGTGTGTGTCTGTATGTGGCATCGTAGCTCCCGAATGGATGAACTTTTTTTGTTTAAGTATTTTTTTTTGTTTGAAAGACGAGTAAGTATGTCGTTTTTTTAAATTTAAAATTTAATTCAATTATGATTTTTATGTTGCACAGTGAATTAAAAATTGATTCAGGATATTATCTACTGCTGTTAGTAGAAACATACATACCTATTTGTATTTTTCAATTAGAATAATATTGCTTCTACAACTAGGTCAACCATCTGTAGAAGTAGAATGTCTAAAAATATATCAGTGTCTATACAAAACCTCACTTCTTGGAACTAGGCCAAAACAAAATGAATCGCAGAATGATACTATCATATGGTTTATATTACTTTTATGATATAAATGCAAACCAGTGTTATTATTATTATTTGTGGTACCTTTTTTTTTTTTTTTTATCGTGCGGAAATCCCTTCGGATACCCCCCGGCGGCCAGCTGAAACCTTGCCTGCCTTGCCGGCTTGAACCGACTAAAACCGCACGCCGTCTCGGGTCTTCAGACGCCGGGGTGTAAGGTTGCCCACAGAGCATATCCCTCGCACCCCGACTGATCCTGCGTCATCTCCGGTTTCGAGATGGCCCCCTCGGATTGTGGTGCCTACCTTTTTTTTTTTTTTTTTTATCGTGCGGAAATCCCTTCGGATACCCCCCCGCGTGCCATCGGGGGCGGTTATGTCGGGCTTGAACCGACTAAAACCGCACGCCGTCTCGGGTCTACAGACGCCGGGGTGTAAGGTTGCCCATAGAGCATATCCCTCGCACCCCGACTGACCCTGGGCCATCTCCGGTTTCGAGATGGCCCCCTCGGGTTTGGGAACCACGGTGTCCCCGTCTTGCCCCGGTTTGGGGGAGGGGCGCTAGTCGCCCCACCGTCCCGGCCTGCTTCTGCTGGGGTGACAGGTGGCCTCACCCGCCACCCCCAGGCCTGCGCTCATGGAGGACGGAGGTCGTTAAGCGACCTCCGGCGCCTGAGTAGCCTGCGACTCGCGGCGAGCAAGTTGCGGGCTCGGCGGACCGGGAGAGTTCTAAGTCTCTCCCGGGCCCACGCGCTCGCGCTCCGCACCATTGCCGCAATCATGCTGCCGAGCGAGAGGACTCCCACCCCGATGGCTGTCACGAGGTCACGCCTCGGCGCCTCCCACGCCGGGCAGTCCGCCAGCGTGTGCAGCCCTGAGTCCTCGCTCGCGTCGCAGTGATGACACTCAGGCGTTGGCTCCTTCCTGATCCGATGCAGGTGGTCCCCGAAGCACCCCTTCCCGGAGATCACCTGCGTCAGTCGGTAGGAGAGGCTTCCGTGTCGCCTCTCCAGCCAATCCTCCATGATGGGCCTTACCGCCGCTATTGCGGCGTGCCCTGTGGTGCCTACCTAATACCTATCAGCTTCAATTGATTAATTTTCCCTGAATTTTACATTCGAATTACTGCAGTAGACTTTTCTACTCCTACGTCAAATGTAGTGGATGCAATTCTAATATTTGTTTGCATGAATAACGTAAATTTGCATTGATCTGGGTATTTCTAAGTAGTGTATTTATAAAAAAGGTATTAGTCTATTCACCACAGCCTGGCACAAAAGATCCTCGGAGCCTAATCCAACCTCGCCTGCAATACGGTAGACCTGCTGACGAGGCTCTGGTTCAGCCTTTATTCTCGGGTTTCGGAGTCAAAACAAACCAATAAAAGAAGGAAAAGCCCAGTAATCCCCTTTTTTTGCGCAGAAATCCCCTCGTATGTCTCGGGTCTTCAGACGCCGGGGTGTAAGGTGGCCCATAAGGTATTTCCCTCACATCCCGGTTGACCCAGGTCCATCTCCAGTTTCGAGATGGCCCCCTCGGGTGGGAGCCATGGTGTCCCCGTCTTGCCCCCGAGCAAGACGCCGAGCGGGAGCATTCCCATTTCGAGGGCTGCCACGAGGGCCCTTTGCACCTCCTAAGGGCAGTAGACCCCGAGCTCCAAAGTGCTGTGTATATGATTGTAAAAAAAAAATATACATAGTATCCACTTAGTAAAAGTTTCTGGTAACTCATTTCACAAGGGACTAAAAGAAAAGATTTAGAAATCCGTCATTTTCAAAATAAGTGGTTTGACGCCCGTTTTTAACAACATCCCCTAAATTTTAGGGGCCATCTGGGGAAAGTTAGGTAAACTTTAGTGATATTTTCGTTTTTCCCAAACTTTAGGGGACGCCTAAGTGCTTAGGTGTATCTTAAAATTTAGGAGTTCAAATGTTCACCCCTAACTAATCCCTGACAAAGTTACAGATCAACTTGACTCATGTTTTTTATGAATTATTGAATTTTTTCAATACTGTTATAAATAATCATAGTTGATTCAATAGACCGAGAATTCACCGTAATAGACCAGATATACTCTATGGGCAACCTTACACTCTTACGTCTTAAGACCCGAGACGCCGTGCGGTTTTAGTCGGTTCAAGCCCCGCTGGCCGGCAGGGGGGTATCCGAGGGGATTTCCGCATGAAAAAAAAAGTCTACGCAATGGATAAGATTTTTAAATTATACATTCATATGCATTCAATGAAAATCTGTTATGTTAATGTTACAAATTTTATAGATTTTAACCATTGTCCAATAAATGTTTCATACATAAAGAATATTTCATTTCATATAAATATTTCTAAGTAATAATAAATCAATTCAATTATTTAAAATTGCAAAAAAACATATCTTGAAATTATTTGTGCAAATTTACGGTTTTGTCAAACACTGCAAAATAGGAGACCCTTATTTACGTGTCACTTGGATGTTGAAGACGAAAATAGATAAGGGTTTGTATTTAGGGGCTGCCTACGTTATGCCTCTTAGTTAAGAGGTGATTAAAGTAGAATTAGTGAAAACCTATTGAATGCTTTATGGGTAACCTTACACTCCGGCGTCTGTAGACCCTGTAGGTTTTAGTCGGTTCAAGCCCCACATATCCGCCCCCCCCCGAGGGGATTTCCGCAAGAAAAAAAGAAGTACGGAATTTCATGATTAGAAAAAGGTATAGATGTCTAAACCTCTTTCTTTTACGGTGTTTTACAAAATTTGACCCGAAAGAGGGTGAATTATTAAAAATATTAAAGTTTATATGGGTGCCTAGTGTGTCTCTTTTAAAAGACGAAACATGCAATTTAATATTATGCTGATGAAATTTCATATGTGTATTAGAGCCAAGTTAAAGCTCTCTGAATGTTCAACATTTACAAAAATGTACTGATATGTTGCGCTGCAATCGGCTACTATGAATTATTTGATTAATTTCCGACTAATATTTTTAGTGTTTGAATGAGTTTAGCCTGCATGATTTATATTCGCAACAAGGGTTCCCACTTCAATAAAAAGATAATTAATTTATTTAATAAATAAAACCTAAATCCCGAATGCACCACCACCTATCAAGTCCAAGTATATACCCGTAACGGCTCATCCCTTATTTGCTCCCGGGGTCCCCTGGCGTTTGAAGACCCGAGATGGCGTGCGGTTTTATTTGGTTCGAATCCGACATAACCACCCAGTTGGGGGGAACCCGGAGAGATTACGGCAGGAAAAAGAAATGCTATAATTTAAAAAAAATGCCATTAATTTTTCACTAGAAGCAGGGAGTTTTGTTCTTCTTATTTCCTTACTTCGAAACGAAAACCTATAGGATCTCATAAGCATCTGTATATGTACTTGAACCTCTATCAACTATTTTGTATCTGTCTGTGTAACCTAAACCTATATCTCTGTCGTACAGTTCTCTCTGTGTCTCAGTTTCCAAATATATGTATGTATAACTATTCCTGTGTTTCATTGGAGATCAAATAACCAGTGCGCTAACTTAGAAACCTCTTAGTAACGGCGCCCTGGGATTAGGATCTCATTTGCTCACCTGGACTAGCCGGTGAAGTAGCCTGTGTAAGTAAAAAGGTTACAAACTTTCAAACAAGGTTTTATTAAGGGATGAACCGTTTATTTGTATCTGCAATGGTAGCCCTCATTCTTGAGATTCCTTCCCCATTTAGCTTGCCGCTAGGCGAGGCGAAACTATTTGCGGACCCTGCCGAATAAACCGTTCATTATTATACTGCCTTAGGGGTAGGATTTCGAAAGTAATTGATTCACGTATGTGTATTTTTATTTCTAACTATAGCAGGTGATGGACATACATGAAACCGTGCAGCCCTTAACCTACATCTATCATCATCATCATATCAGCCGTAGGAAGTCCACTGCTGAACATAGGCCTCCCCCATTGACTTCCATTTTGACCGGTCTGTAGCGGCATGCATCCATTTACATCTATAGGCACCCCAAAATATACACCCCGGTGTCTGTAGACCCGAGACGGCGTGCGGTTTTAGTCGGTTCAAGCCCGACATAACCACCCCCGCTGGCACGCGGGGGGGTATCCGAAGGGATTTCCGCACGATAAAAAAAAAAAAAAGGCACCCCAAAACAATTAAGGCTCATCTTTCCCGTGAATGTGAAAAGTAAAAGTATAGTGAAGTAATAAGTATAATAAGTTTTATTATTTTAAATAAAGAGATAAATTAACATAAATAAATATTCGATGACATTTTACACAGTGCTATTTATAAGATCTTAAGTAAGCATAGATTTACCAACTTGAGATATGGGTTTTATAGTTCGGATAAACATACTTAGTAATTCTTTTTATAAATATATACTATAATACTAAACGAAATATCTTCTTAAATAAATATATAACTGGCGAATCGTGGGCGTGTAATACACCTCTGCCTACCCCTTCGGGGATACAGGCGTGAAGTTATGTTATGTTATATTATAAATATATACTAAACACAGAAACACTCAGACCAATGCCTGGGAATCGAATCCGCGACCTCTGATTTAGCAGTCGAAAGCTCTACTGCTTCGTTACAGAGGTCGTCAATAATAAGTCTATTTCGAGACGAAGTACGAATATACATCAAATTGCAGCTTACTTAACTTACTTTATTCTTCCTAGTGAGTGGGTACACTTACGCCTCACGTCTCCATTGCATGCGTCACAAGACGTTGGAGCCGTCAAATGCCCTATGTTATTTGCGCAAATCTCAAACATAGAAAATATGTAAAAAATAAACCCATAAGTAAAAGCAGGTGATATTATGTGAGTGATATTTCTAGTGTTGCTCGTCTTAGTACATAAAAAATATTTTAAATGTTTGGAAACTCTTGAGTATTTAAAAAAATCTATACTTACAAGTAATCGGCGGAGCCACGGGCAACAGTTAGTATTACATATATGTACTTACATTATCGGTATTTTCTTGTGTTTCCTCCCAAAGCTCCGATACAGGCACATTGCTAAAGTCATTAAGAGACGAATGTTTAAAATCTCTTTTTCCCAACTTCTTCTTCCTTTTCGGTGGCATTGGTAGAGTTTGAGACTGGATTGGGATGTTCTCCGGGTACTGAATGACATCATCGTTTGCATATTCATGTATCGAATGCAGATCAGTAGTGGGAGTGAAATCAAGGTGACGGCTTACATGCATATCAATATGCTCTTCTATTTCGCAGTTCATATGCTCGATATTTTGGTCATCCGGCAGATCTAAGTCTACCTCACTGAATTGCATACTAGCGTTAACACTCTCGTCAATATACGGAGTACGTTCTTCTTCTTTCTTCTTTCGTTTAGCTCGTGAAGGCCTCACTGGTGGGAATGTATAATAACCGTCATCTTTATCATTCAAATCCTCATTTGAGTATCTCATCGGTTCGTTATCATCGATCATCAGCTCAGGATCAGCATCAGGATCGTCGATATACATGTGTTCGTCGTTCGAACCCGAATGACCTCCCATTAATGAAAGGATATTTTTCGGTGTTTGGAAGGCTTTTCGAGTTTCGTCGCTTAAGTATTCCCTTGTTTGAATATCTTCGCGAGAAATACCTCTCGGTCGCACGAAAAATTCGTCATTGTTTATTTCGGTTATAACATGTGTGTATTCTTGTTTAGACGGTGATATATTATCTGTTAATGTAGTAATATGGTCGTCCTGCATATTGGTAACTCCTGGTTCATCTTCCATGTATTCTGTATCTAACTTATCAAAATCGTATGTTGTTTCATGACGGTGATTTTCTACCATATCAAAATTTTCGTTATCATTTTCTGTATTACCGTATTCTCGTGGTTCTTCTGGACTATCAGGGATATACGGTTCTTTATTAGACTTTTTAAGCCGCGTGAAAGTAAAGGTTGGTGGCGGTGTATCTTCCCTATTAAGTGTTGGAGATGATGAAGTTTTGGGTAACTCTGAATTCTTTTTTCTATTAAATAATCTCGGATAAGTTCTGGCTTCAAATTCTACTGTAGCTACATTTGCTACTTCATTATTTGAATTTGTAGAATCAGTGGTCACTTTATATTCTTTTTTTCTACCTAAACTGGGAAAATTAATTTTCGGTCTATCGGGCATTTTAAATTTAGGAACATTAAATTCTGGAACGTTAAATTTGGGCCTCTCTGGTAAGGTGAATTTCGAACGATTAAGTTTCTCAGCTATGTTAAATTTTGGTCTATCAGGCAAACTAAATTTTCTTCTATCAGGTAATTTAAATTTAGATCTATCTGGTAGAGATATCTTAGGTCTCTGCGGCATTTTAAATTTTGGCCGATCAGGTACAGTGAATTTTGGTTTTTCTGGCATTGTGAACTGTTTGGTTTTAATGCTTTGTAACTTAGTTTTCAATTTTTCAGCTTGTGTCTTTAATTTTCCAGTTCCTTCCTTAATTCGTTGCTGAATTTTGTTGTCACTATTTTCGGTATTTTTGGATCTACTATCACGCTTTAAAGGTAACTGTTCCAATGCTGATGAATCTACTTGGCTAGTACTGACTTCACATTCAGTGCGTGATGGTGTCGATGGTGTGTTAGTAAAATATCGGTCTTCAATATTCTTTTGAAGAACTTCCGCGTTCAACATATCTGTGCTTTTATCATCTGGTAAATTTTCATCTAATTGTTCTTCCTCGTCCGATGTATGTTGTAAATATTTTCGCTCCAGAGATGTGGTACTTGACAACTCATCATCTGTTTTGATCATTTTTTGAGACTTTTCATCTACACTTGGGGCTGAGTAAATGATATTTTGCGTCGGTTTTTCGATGATTTCATATTCGTGATCACTGAAAAACCATTTCACACCATTATTTACGACAGGAATAATTACAATACAGAATATGATACTAACTCGCTAACGCTTAGATATGAGAAGTCCTAAAATAATATTAATATATCAGTCGCAAAGCATTGAGAAAAACGTATATAATAATTATTAAAATCAAATGCAAATCGCAAAAATGTGATACGTCGCAGAAGATTTGAGTTATATTTAAACTGCACACACACGATACTCGAGTCACAATTAGGCCAACAGCCGGCGCTCGTTTTAGCCGCAGCCACCGGGTAAAAGTTGTTGTTCAAATTTATTTTGCAGCCCGTAATTTTAGTCATAAAAGTCGTCAAAACCTACGAAAATTAATGTCGATATACGACTTACCTCTCATACGAAAGAAAATAACTAGCTCGTGACGTTGGTCTAGTACCGACTGGATTTACTCTCTCTGGTAGAAGTGAGTCACATTGGAAGAACTGACAACCGCATCGGACGTCCGGAGTGAACACCTGGACGCTACCCTCACGTGTTGGCCTCACTGGTTTTTCTATAGGAGTGCCTCCTTCGGAAGTCCATCGCCGAAGCGTACTCATTACTACTGTCTAGCGGGCTCGGGCATACTTAGTAATTAGTTTCCCGTAAACTACTAGTCGAACTGTCATTTGCTCGATGACAATGAGTCATTATTCGTGTATGTCAAAGCCGGGCAGTAAATGAACTAATCACAGACGTGAAAGCAGACGCGAGCACTGATCACTGATGACAATTTTAAAGAGCTTACCCAATGTACGGGAAGAACGGTCGAACCGTGCTATATTTATCAAACAGTCAGAAGCTAGCGCGTTCGCTTTTGCATGTGTTGAAACACAACTATTATGTCACAGTTACGTATGATGTATTACAACAATGGGTTAGTTGTAAAATACAAAATAGATGTATTAAAAATATATAAAAATTACCTGCTGGGTTTAGACCATCTTCTAGATGGGAATTCAATGTTTTTGCGATCGTCAGCATCGTGTGGACTGGGGGTAGGTGAGGTTGTAATGGGCGACGGTGAAGGTTGGTTACCATTTAAAGTTACATCTTCTTCTGTTATTTCTGTGATTGTTATGTTGGGAGACTCACTATTTGCTCCTCTTTCATCTAATTGATTTTGAAATATTTCATCTACGTTGGGTTCATCTGGATCCATTTCTTCATCTAGTAAAACAGCTTCCTTATTGACGTTATCGACTTTATGTAATTTTTCCATGACAAGTTCTTGATTTTTTAACGATGTGTCATCCATTACTAAGCTAGGATCTTGAGAAGCAATCGATTTTTTTTCTAAAAGACTTTCATTTTCCTTATTAATGCTATTATTACCTTCATCTTCTGCTTTAGAAGGATTATTTTTATTTTTATCGGGTGAAAAATATAAAGATCTTTCTGATTCTTTTGCTTCTTGTATATCTTCGTAAATATGTTCTTTCTTTTTTCTGGGTGGTGGCGTATCAATTGTTTTACTCATTTCATCTGAGTCCCCTAATTTGATGGCACTAAATTTTTGTCTACGTACAGCGCTTGGAGATGATCTCAACTGTCTGATTTCTTGATCTTCATTTTTTTTACGCTTTGAAACAGGTGATTTTTCATTTTCATTCCTTTCAAGTTTATGCAAGGTTTTGTCCGCTAAATGTTTTATTTTGTTTACCAACGGGTGACAACATTTGGTTTTTTCTCTTGATTCCGACGTAACTCCTATGTTATATTGTTGCTCGGGTACGCGACGCTTCAGAATACCTTTGGGGGAAACACTCTTTGGCATTTCAATTGGCGTAGCCAAGTGAATATTAGGTTGATTTTCAGGGCGTTTTACAATATAGCTCTTCCCAGCTTGATTTATAGTATCATCTTCAGAATCTAAAGATACTTCTTTAGAGAAATTGGGAATGTGTATTCCTTCATCTTCACCTTCTTCACCATGTCTCCGGCTACTTCCAGGTGAAGAGTCTAGATTAAGTATCCTTTGGATGTCATTGTCGACTGGTGAGTGTGTCCGTGATTTTGAGAACTCGCGTGACATACTTCTTCTGGGTGTAGTTTCTCTGATAATATCTTCAGCCGTTATTTCGCCTTGAAGCGGCACTTTCAACAGATGCGTCCAAGGGTATCCTCCCGCTTCACGAGCTCTTTTCAGATCCTCCCATTGATATGTTTTTATTGGCACTGGTGGTATAACTTTCTCTTTATCTGGCAACAATTCAGATTCCATATGTTTAATTGATTAATGAGTTTTATTTTTTCGTTAAATATGTTTTTTTTCAGCAACGAATATTTTAATAGGAATTCAGTAATATTGTTTCTATAATTTTTTTTTGCACGAACCCACCAAAATTTCACTTTTCACCGTATAAACTAAGAACACAACATATCGTTTCAATGTGAGAATATGTTACTAAAAACACGTTATGTTTGCGTGGGCTCGTGTAGAAATAGGTGTGAATAATTTGTGTACTATGATTACTGGCCAACGGATTATTTTGGACTAAAACACCGAGGTTACCTTGAAGCGGTTAGGCCACTTGTCTCGTGAGTCCTCTGCTCATCGTCCTTGGTGTTTGTTTGTTGACATGGGATGCACAAAACGCTTTTCGTTTTTTTACCGATACGAAACGATTGGCGATCAACACTGAATCCCGGTTCAACTGGCCGAAACGTCTTAGTCGGAGCAAGCGCGCTAAATATAAGATTGAGCATGAATTTATTTTCGGTGAGTATTTCGCGTCATCAGTTAAAACTATAGGACGCTCTAGTTTTTTGAAGGCTAACTATAAGATTGTAATCAGAGTGGATACGATAGTTTCTTAATGAATGCATGGGATTAAGTCTTTGTTGTCATATAGGTACTAAGATAATGATTTTGAGGCTTACCTAATACCTAGTGCACCTTGAACGAAGTCCAAATGGCTGTTTCGGCTGCCATAGCCAGTGAGTGCCGTTTGCGCGCAACACACACATTTATTTTTTAATGAATATATTTACTATAGCTACTAACGTGTCATATACCTGGATGTATATATAGTTTTTCATATGTTAAAGATGTTATAACCATAACCTCTTACATAATTCGTGCTATTAGGTCTTTGTCTAGTGCTAGCTATAGGATTGCTATTGTATACTTTTCCTGTAAAACTATTAATTTTACCTAGAATCCATATCTAATTTACCTATATCTTTAGTTAGACACACAAATTAATTTAGCTTAATTTATACCCTTATAAAATTGAAAATTAATTGTGATGAACGCAAAAACAAGCTGAACGGATTTTGATGCCGTTTTTCTATTAGAAAGGTCTTGGTCAGACTTAAAATCTGCCGTGTGTTTGATTGCAATTGATTAAGAAGAACCGGTGATATGAGCAACGGTAACCGACCTCCGAGCGGGCAGAGCCGCGGGCATCAGCTAGTTTAATATATTATTAGTTTATTGGGTTAGAGGTCAGGGGATAAATGTTTTTTTTATTTATTGTATAAAGCGGTACGCTTGTGTCATTAGATATAAATACATACATATACTCACGCCTTTTTTCCTCCAGGGTATACAGATATAACGAACCGCCATCGGTTTCTGTCCTTGCATACTTTACGAGCTTGCTCTACTGTCATTAAACCTTTCATGCAAGCCCGCCAGTTTAGAGTGCTTTTGACCTGCCCTTTTTTCAATACTTTTTTTTTTTGTCGTGCGGAAATCCCTTCGGATACCCCCCCGCCCGCCAGCGGGGGCGGTTATGTCGGGCTTGCACCGACTAAAACCGCACGCCGTCTCGGGTCTTCAGACCAGGGTGTAAGGTTACCCATAGAGCATATCCCTCGCACCCCGACTGACTCTGGGCCATCTCACCACTAACAGCATCGCTCATCCTGTCTCCTCTGAAAGCAGAGGAGTACGGAAAGCGATGTGTTCCCGCCACGTTGGGTATTGGCCGACGATCAATGCCAACCCTATGAAGGGACCCTTTTTTCAATACCTCATTAATTTGATTAGTGTATGTCCTGCGAGGTCGACCCCAGCTTGCCTGCCCACTTATATCTGCCTAATATACTTGGTGTGTCATTCGTTCTAAGTGTATAACTAGTAAATACGCATTGTCAAATGCTTTGTAAAGTCATATACGTGTGAAATGAAATCAGGGCCTTACAGTACTGAATGCAATGAACGAAAATTGGACACGAACATGTTTGATAATAGTTATCGGTAGGTATACCAACATCAAAAGCGGCGATAGGCCAGTGTTGTTTGTAACGGACTGCCGAGACGAGGTCTCAAGTTCGATCCCCAGTCGCCCCGGGCACACACCTCTGACTTTTTGTAGTTATGTGTTTATTAAAAATGTTGATTATCGCTCGCTTAGTAATGTGCCCGGTAAATGGCAATAAGCTCACCCCCTATTACATTGGGATCTTAACATAACTGGCGAATCGTGGGTGTGTAATACACTTTTGCCTACCCCTTCGGGGATACAGGCGTGAGTTATGTTATGTTACACCAACATCAAAATTGTACTATCACATAGTACGATTTAGTACGTGAACACGTGAACTCTTAACTTCCGATGTATGAGATTTATGTAATCCGCTTTAAGCGATACTCATAGAAAAAAAAAATGAACACTGTTTTATATTTTATGATTCAATGGATACAACTGATACAATAATTCAATTATTACAATTTATACATTTGGTATGTTACCGGAAATGTATGAAATCTAAGAATTGTATACAAATCCTAGGGAATTTATATAATTCCGAAGCTATTTAAGAAATGTATAAAATATTTTTTGAAAAACTATTTAATACATAAATGTCCATAATTTAATACAGAAATGTGCACAATTCCTAGGAATTGTATATAATTCCAATATCGTATTAGGAAATGTATAAAAAAATAACCACGAAGGCTAAGGCGGGAGCTCCGCTCCGCTTCGCTTGCTAGCCTTCTAACCTAACCTATCCGAATCGGGGTGTTAAACAGTTAACGCGGCACTAGCGAGATCGCCTGATCAGACCAAACAATACCCTCCCCTCCCATTGATATCTCAAATATTACTTCGGGCCACCAACCAGGTGGACAGCGAAGTCTTAAAATCACGCAAAAAAAAACAAAATCTTACACCCACTTTTTATCACTTTTCTCGACGTTTCACATGATTCTAAGTCTAATTAAGCAAAAAAAAATTTTGTGTCGGTCTGTCTGTTGGTCTGGATGTCTGGATGTCTGTTTACGCAATAACTCAAGAACCACTTATCCGATTTAAAAAATTATTTCGCCAATCATCTTGTTTGGTTAATGGGAAGAACTGATTAGATTTTGGCGTTTGTACGTTCAAGGTTTCGGGTACCTACCATACAAATTGTCCCCAAAAAACTTTTACAAGTGAGTTTCCTTGGAAATGTGTCTAATATAATTTATATTATACATTTCCGTGCAATTTTAGGAATGACATACATTTCCTAGAAATTGTATACAATGACGGATTACATACATTTCCGGTAACATATACATTTACACTTTTAAAGAGAGTGTTTTATAAGGAATACAACTCAGCATAATGTGGGGGGTTCAATACCGTTGCACCCAACGCTAATTTTCAGTTACAAGTAAACTGGTTGCCTTGTCTTTGTCTGTTTGGAAAAGAGGATACCCACATAAGGAATCCCAATACCTCTTATTTAATTATTATAATTGGGTATGTAAACTTTCAACTTCAGCAATCGTAAAAGTTATCCAGGAATTCCATGGGTATTTAAAAACCAATTCGTCTATGTTTCATACTTATACCTACCAACTTTCGGTGCGCTGTGAAGTTATAATATTCAATGTCAGGTAATTTTGTGTATATTTTTAGGAAAATCGTAACCCTCATAGATTCGTCATGTCTGTCTGTCTGTCCGTCCGTATGTCACAGGCACTTTTTTTCCGAAACTATAAGAACTATGCTGTTGAAACTTGGTAAGTAGATGTATTCTGTGAACCGCATTAAGACTTTCTCACAAAAATAGAAAAAAAAAACATTAAATTTTGGGGGTTACCCAAACTGGGTAGGTACTTAGAACTGACCCGAGGGGGCCATCTCGAAACCGGAGATGGCCCAGAGTCAGTCAGGGTGCGAGGGATATGCTCTATGAGCAACCTTACACCGCGGCGTCTGTAGACCCGAGACGGTTTTAGTCGGTTCAAGCCCCCGCCCCCGCTGGCCGGCGGGGGGTATCCGAAGGGATTTCCGCACGAAAAAACAAAAAAAAAAAGGTACTTAGAACTGAAACTCAATTTTTTTTAGTATCAAACCCATACGTGTTTGTTATCTATGGATAGGTCTTCAAAAATGATATTGAGGTTTCTAATATGTTTTTTTCCTAAACTGAATAGTTTACAAGAGATACACTTCCAAAAAGTAAAATTTGTAACTTCTAAAATAAGAGAATGAAAAAACTAAAAAAAATTATGATGTACATTACCATGTAAACTTCCACCGAAAATTGGTTTGAACGAGATCAAGGAAGTATTTTTTTTAATACGTCATAAATCGAAACCGCAATTTACCTTTCATGTAATCAACTCAAATATAAAAAATTCAAAAAAAAAACATTAAGTTACTTGCTGCTACGGAACCCTTCATGGGCGAGTCCGACTCGCACATGGCCGCTGTTTTTTTACAAGTAATGATATGAAACCTCGCCCTCAATCACAGAAGTAAAACAAAATGAAATTAAACACCATGAATTAAAAATTCTAACTAAATACTTTAATATCAAAATAAATGTAGAAAATGTAATCACTTCGTACAAACCACTGATCGTTTGATAAACATAACATAACTTCACGCCTGTATCCCCGAAGGGGTAGGCAGAGGTGTATTACACACCCACGGTTCGCCAGTTATGTTAAGGTCCCAATGTAATAGGGGGCGAGCCTATTGCCATCTACCGGGCACATTATTAAGCGTGCGATAATTAACATTTATTAATGCACACATAACTACGAAAAGTCAGAGGTGTGTGTCCAGGGCGACGTGGGATCGAACTCGAGTCCTCGTCTCAGCAGTCCGTTACGTATGCCACTGGACTATCGCCGCGTTTGATAAGTCATTCATAATATATACTAGCTGTTACCCGTGACTTAGTCCGCGTTAAGTTTGGGATAGATCAAGGTATGTTTACTTCTGTAGTCTCGATCCCAACATGTTTTAAGTAAATTATTTAAATACAATGGGGAAACAGTACGGGGACTGGCGGGTTTGCCGCCTCTGTATTATTACACAGGGGCAATTATGGTCTAGCCCCGTTTAATCTTCGGAGCTGCGAAGAACAAACCTCTATAAAAATTCCCTAATGACCTGAAGGTGCTGGGCTGGTAACTCCGAGCTTGTCACTTAATTAACGGGCCAGAGTAGGTGGAGCTAAAGCGGTCATTTCTTACATTACCTTAAAAAACACTTCTTAAAAAACAAACGACGGGTTGCACTCCGGGAGTGCCAGCAGAAGTGAAAACTTGAATATTAACGTTGTGCATTTTTGATTTTTGGAATGGTTAGGGAATAATTTGCACGAATTGCTTTAATTATCAATATAAAAGTTCTATCATTTATGTGGTAGCATACAATATTCATTTACATTAAATTTACAAATTACATTAAAAATTTAACACTTCAGAACTATTACAATTATTTTACATTAAAAAGTTTATCTCTCTGAACAATCAACTTTCCATCCATAATTTCAACGACTTTTTCACCATGATTATTACCAGAACCATCATCGCCAATATATTTATAAAGTAGGTACCCACTCATTTTCTTTCGCTATTTCTCCGTCACTTTTTTCATTAATAGATGCACTTTGTTTAGTTTCCATTTTATATCAATAGATTTATGGCACAAAATAGAATAAATATTACAAAAAGTTATATGATGACAAATAGAGTTTCTTGGGCCTCGGTCGGAATCGATCTCAGTCTTGACGAAGTCAACGACCATAAGTACAGTGTGAAATTAGCGCTTCTATATTTGTCTGCAAACGTCTTACGAATTTTCAATCAGGTCACGTGGCCTGACGCGAGTGTAAGCTTTTTTACCCATTACAAAACACAACGCCGCTAAAGAAGATTTCACTTCAAAAACCAGTTAATTGCGAGTCGGACTCGCGCACTGAGGGTTCCGTATAAAACGGGACGCTGAGGAAGGAACTAGTTGATAAACTGGACTGGCCACATCTGCCGATGGACTGATGGCTCCAAGCGTGTTCTAGAGTGGAGATCTTGAATCAATAACTAAAAAAGGTGGGACTTGACACACCTCAGCTAGATGCACTGATGACCTGAGGTGCTGGCTATATAGGATAGGATAACACTGAATACCCTATTTATTTTGAATACCTTGCAAATGTTTAAATATGCTATCTTTTTAATGACATTGAAATAGAAGTTTGATTTTTCACAGCTTCAAGGGGTTGCAGACTTGTGTATTGGACATAATTTCAACTGGAGACCTCCCACGCATTCATTTAAAAACTACCAAAATAACGACCAAGCTACCTTTTTTTTTTTTTTTTTTTTTCGTGCGGAAATCCCTTCGGATACCCCCCCGCCGGCCAGCGGGGGTGGTTATGTCGGGCTTGAACCGACTAAAACCGCACGCCGTCTCGGGTCTTCAGGTGCCGGTGTGTAAGGTGACCTAATAAGGCAATTCCCTCGCACCCCGGCTGACCCTGGGCCATCTACGGCTTCGAGATGGCCCCCTCGGGTGTGGGAACCACGGTGTCCCCACCTTGCCCCGGAAAGGGGGGCGCGCGTCGCGCCGCCGCCCCGGCCTGCTTCTGCTGGGGACAGACGGCCTCATCTGTCACCCCCAGGCCTGCGCTCATGGAGGACGGAGGTCGTTGAGCGACCTCCGGCGTCTGAGTCGCCTGCGCCGCGCGGCGAGCATGTTGCGGGCTCGGCGGGCCGGGAGAGTTTTAATCTCTCCCGTGCTCGCTCCGCCGCCTCCTTCTCGAGCATTAGTTGCTCGCAGAAGGAGGCGGCGGCGGCCCACGCGCTTGCACTTTGCACCATGGCGGCAATTATAGCGCCGAGCGAGAGGACTCTCACCCCAGTTGCCGCCTATGCAGTTAAGCTACCTACCTATGAAGTTGCCGAAATTTTCTTACAAATTCATGAGTTCGTTATTCCTGTAATTTAATAACTATTTCCATTATTTATATTTTGCTTGAAAGTTGATTTCAAGATTTTACAACTCTGTATTAAATTTTGTTTTTATTGGCCGCTTGATAAATTAATTCGATCTTCAAAGTACACAAACAGTACTTCCTAAATGCTATCCATTTTGATGATAAATGTCGTATTACTTAACAGCTGTCACTTTTCAAAAATGTAATAAAAGTTGCTATTTGTTAGCTTAATGTTGTCTCATTCATACACAAAAAAAAACATACAATTTGGATTTTGACATTCCTAAAAAAATGAAAAAATGTTAGTACTGAAATTTGTGTTTCCTCCAATACGAAATAACAATATTATTAATAAAACATACATACAGACAACCTGACAAAGTAAAAGAAATAAAGAAAATTGAAGTGTTTGTAACTTAAAATAACAGTTTTTCAATGAATACCATTTCTCTAGAGCCTCTGCAGCTGCGTAGAGATATAGCCTCCTTGGCAGTTTTATATCGCGGATATACCGTGGCGAATGTTCCGATGAGCTATTCCAATTGATTCCTCCTTCTCCCTTCTTGTTCCGAACAAGACGTGCAGGACTTAGGTGTCATCCTCATTCAGTGCAATCGATACCATCGCGAACTAAGCGGTTTGGTGACTCCTTTTTTTGTCGGACCATAAAGCACTGGAACGCTTTACCCACACACGTGTTTCCTTCTTCCTACAATCCTGGGTAATTTAAGCGGGGCGTGAAAAAACATGTGTTGAGGCCGTCTAGGTAGGGGCCACAACTTTTTGGATTTAACCTTAGCTTACCATCAGGCGGGGTACAGTCAATTAGAGGGACTAAATATAAAAAAATAAATGTAAACACGTTACAACAAAAAACATTTTTTTTTAACTTTTGTCTGCCTTTCTGTATATTTGAATTAGGTAATCTCTGGAACGGCTAGGCCGATTTTGACGAGATTTTCACTGGTAGACAGCTATAAAAAGCCTAAATAGGCTCCTTAGTTTAAAAAAATAAATAAAAATAAATCTAATTTCACGCGGGCAAAGTCCCGGGCAAAGTTAGTCCCTAATAAATTCCAAGCGACCGATAATAAGTAATTACAATACTAATATTTATTTATATACATGTGTTCTTACGCATCATCACCAACTGGTAATATTCCCAGAAAGCTCGCAACATTGCCTCGTTGAATTGAGCAAGACGATATCCAGTCTTCTGATCACGTGTAGCATAGATAAACCGCTTTGTCTTTGTAGACAAAACGGACACTTGGACCCGATGGCCAGAGCGGCTCAAAATATAATTGCCTACAAAATTTGAGTATTTACGCTGTTTGAGGTTTTTCGCAGACGCAGCAGCAGCTCCGGAGCAGTATGCTGTGCGCGGAAGATTCGAGGGCGCAAGGGTGTCGATGCACGTAGTGCCCCACACCAAAGGCCTACCCATCTTCCAAGGTAGCAACGACATGCCATCTGGTCGTTTCCATCATAACGTTCCAGCAGTTCACGCACGGCTGGCATGCCAGCGGTGGCAAGAGCATTATGCCAATTGCGTAGTCGATGCAACCTTGTCGCGATATACGGCCTACGCTTCTGTTGCATGAAAGGCCATGGTGCCTAAGGCTGTCGACAGTTTCTCCGCAGTGGCAACAATGCGGAAAAACACACGGCGCTCCCAGGCGGAAGTAAGTGGCAAGGCGATAATTTAGATTCCCTTTGACACTCATAAAACATTGAAAATATTTTATTACACATTTCAGAATTGGGACCGATATACATTTTTTCAAGTTTGTTTCCACTTTAATTTTTAATCATAATAAGGTTGTTGTAAGTTTTGAATTTAACTTTTTCGTTATAACATAATTAGTCTTTGGTTTCAAAGTTGCATTTCAAACAAATGATACTCCTCCGAGACCGTTTGACCGATCTCGACTTGAATGTCCAGATCGCTCTTACCATCGAGGAATAATCACCGAAAAACCAAATCAATGGAAAAAGTCGACCGGTCACATTGACCTATTGTTGGATAGGCAAATCTCGCTACGCTTAAGTTTGGGTTGATTGCCAAGCTGGCAACCGTCCTAGTTATTGTCGTTATTAATTTACTATTCAACCAATTCTGCATAGCATAGTACCGAGCTCGCTGAAGGTGATATTTCCTTAGGATAATCGTCAAAATTGTACAGTTAGAGCCCAAAAAAGTTCGATAACTGGTCTAACTACAAAATTTTGATTTGCCAATGGGTTGTAGAGGTCAGATGGCACCCGCTTCAAGGGAAATATCGAAGATCAGCTGCTTTTTAGTTAGTCTGAAAAAGCCGACCCCAACAGAGTTGGGTCAAGGCTCGGAGAATGAAGAGTCATCATAATTTATACAATGGTTCAATGGATTTTCCAAAGTCAGAAGGCAATTCACATCACTTTCCCAAAAACTAATTGAATGGCGTGTATTGTTGTTCTGTGTGCATTGTAATATTATAACAAAATGCTCAGAACGATATCCATAAATATATAAACTTATCACGGGCTCAAATTCTCTTTATCGGTTGATAATTTTGAAATGGACTGCCATTTATTGGTTTTTTTGACGTTTGGTAAAGTGTTTTGCCCATAACCTAAGCTAGAAATGAAAGAAGTTTATTGTACAAAGTAAATATTTGACAGGCTTCAGCGGCCAAGTTTAGGCACGCTGGGGAACGCCATGTTAAGTCTCATTGTTACGTTTGGAAAATTTCAAAGGCCGTAGAAGCCTTGTACATGCAGTTCAGAAATATCCAGTTGTTTATGAAGTATCTAGATACTTTGCAATACCCTTCAAACTGTTTAAACCTTACACACGTGACCATTATGGATAAATAGAGGGGATGGGTTTATGGGGTCAAAGCAGCACAGGATATTTTCAAGTGCTCAGACTGCTCTTCACCGCATGAAGAATAGGTAAGCTGTCGGAGCCGATGGAGTCCCCATCGAGGCCTGAAAGGTGTTGGGTCCCCGTGCTGTGGGCATCCTTACAAACCTTTTCAACCGCATACTCCCTCACCGGGAAGATCCCGAGCCAATGGAGGTTGAGTATCATTACTCCAATCTTCAAAGGCAAGGGTTCGCTTCAGTAGTGTGTCAATTACCACGGTATACAGGTGATGTCACACACCATGAAGCTCTTCGAGAGGCTAATTGACTCTTGGATTCAACAGGAGTGTACACTAACGGAATGTCAATGTGGATTCCGCTCTGGTCACGGACCATAGACCCTGATTTTGCACTAAGGGCCGTCGTGGAGAAATACAGGACGAAGAATACGCCTCTTTACTGCCTATTTCTATACATGCAGAAGGCCTACGACTGTGTGGTTCAAGGTTCAAAAGGTTCCCAGAATCTTATATTGACATGATCCGAGACATGTACCACGATTCTGATTCTGTGGCTCGAACCGCTGATGGCGACACGCAACCATTTCCCATCACTGATGGGACATGACAGGGATCTGTCCTTATTCCGTTTCTGTTCAGCGTGGTTAATATATAAATTGTTCTGTGAGCGTGGTATTAGACGTATTGTTATGTTTTAACCAAATCATTAGGCCTGTCCTTTTACACAGCTGTGAAGCGTGGTCATTGCTGGAGTGACACAAGCATGAACTGGGTGTTCCGAGATGAATATGCTGCGGTGGATGTGCGGAGTCACGCGCAAAGAGTCATGTCCGAGACATGGAGTGTCGCCTTCCCCGGTGCGGCCACGTTTTGCGGCGTCTCGTCTCAGGTAACGTGAGTGCTGAATGCTGGCCATGCCACTTCCGCCTTAATTAGTGCGGGTTTGACGTCGTAAGGGATACGTCATACGTGTCAATGGTCTCACTACTATGGAAATCCCGGATCGTGCGAAGTGAAGAAGAAAAAGCAGGAAAGCGGACCCTGGGCTCGGATGTCTAGCATACAACACCAAGATGATGTTGTTGATGATGAGAGGGGAGGGTTTGACTTTGAAACTTGGGTGTGCAGGCCCTACCAACAACTTTGGGACCCAAGCCAACCTCACATGCTAGCGGCGGAGCACGGTGCATAGCGGAGGAGGAGGGTAGGTAACACTGGACGCAACTGGACAATCGCTAAGGGATGATAATATCAATTATAATATTCAATTATAATTATCAGGGTTTGACTTTGTACGAGTGACAAGTAGTGGCGTGAGCTTTCAAGGGCTCTGTGTAACCTCTAAATATAAGTCTGGTTGCACTTGTTTGACTCATTTTAGAGGTATGAAAAAGGAGATTAAACTGCGAGAAGTGTAGCATAAGACGGCAGGATGAGTATTTGTTTGAATATTCTATCTGTGCATTTATATGTAGGTACAAAGTATGTTTGTCCGTGTGCTAGAACCCATAGCGCTAGCTATACTTAGTTTGGGACTACATAGTAGCTGGCCCTCCCTGGCTTCACTCGTGGTATATTTTAAACTCCCGTTGCACCCGTTTAACCCATATATACCTGTAAATTACTAGTTTACATTTATGATTACTGCTCCGCTTCCTTGAGTAGTAGCGTGATGACGTCGGCAGATAGATCGAAGACGTACGGAGATTGGAGCATTCGAAGAACCTCCCACCATCATCAGCGGCCAGGGAAGTACTACTAGAGGGAATTAATCAGACGGTCTTACCACGCATAATACTAAATTTGTGACCCACTACTTGCGTTCTTTGGAATAATATATGTGATTCTACTTTATTCCGGTTATTTTATTACCCCGGTAGAAGCAACAAGGTAAGTGTCACACTGGGGCCCAACGTTTTAAACTAAGACACTCACAAATAAAGTGGCATAATCGGTTCAGTACATCCAGAGATTACCCTCTACAGCCTCACAAATTTACAAACTTTACCTCGTGATAAAACCTATTATCTAGTATTTAAGTAAGTATATCAGCGTCTGAAGAACCGAGACGGCGTGCGGTTTTAGTCGGTTCAAGCTCGAAATAACCGCCCCCGCTGGCCGGCGGGGGCGTATCCGAAGGGATTTCAGCACGAAAAAAAAGGTACAATATGTGTCCCGAGGGGGCCATCTCGAAACCGGAAATGGTCCAGGGTCATGCTCTATGGGCAACCTTACACCCCGGCGTTTTAAGACCCGAAACGGCATGCGGTTTTAGTCGGTTCAAGCCCGACATAACCACCCCCGCTGGCCGGCGGGGGGTTATCCGAAGGGATTTCCGCACGAAAAAAAAAAGGTACAATATATGCATATGCAACATAGAAGAGCCACTTTGTGAACAAACCCTCTCTAAACAAAAACATAAAAAAACAAAAGTGGGTGCGACGGTGCAGCCACGGGGGCCTGGGCGTTATTGTGGGCTACCGCTAAATCTTATCGGATATCTGTGGTGCTGTCACATTCTTAGATTTTGGGGAGATATTGGTGGGTGTTGATTATGATCTAAAATATGGCATTATATTTATTTTTATTAATATATTATATTTTATTCGTCGTCTTATTATTATACTTATTTAAGTCCTATTATACTTTTTAAGTCGGCCTCTGTGGCGTAGCGGTAGTGCATTTGACTGCTACGACAAGGGGCGCGGGTTCGATTCCCGCTCAGTGCAAATATTTGTATGCATGAATATGCGTATTTGCATTCCTCTGGGTGTTTCTATGTATAATATGTACCTATGTATTTACAAAAAAAGGATTTAAGTATTTTTATCCGCAGTCTAGAACACATAACACAAGCTAGTTAAACTATACTGACTTTGGATCTAGAAAGTGCTGTGTAGAATGTCGTAGAATGTTTACGCCGTCTCGGGTCTTAAGACGCCGGGGTGTAAGGTTACCCATAGAGCATATCCCTCGCACCCCGACTGACCCTGGGCCATCTCTGGTTTCGAGATGGCCCTCTTACTTGCTCTCCACTGTGCCATCTGCTAATCAGAGGGACACGTGGAAAGCTTCCGAACAGCCCTCAATAGAGCCGTCCTCGCCTCGGTCGGTGTTGGCCGTAGGCGGCAGCGTCTCCCCCGCCCTAGGAGAGAGGCGGTGGTGTCTCCGTTGCCCAGGGTGCACCGCGTGGAGGTCCCCAACCAAGCACCCCGGTAAGTGTAACCTCGCAAGCTTTCCCCTTGGGATTGGGAGTAAATCCCCGAAATAAGCCACATCAGCAGGAGCAAGTGAGCGAGGGCGGACCTCGGGCTACAGGACTCCAATTGGGACAACCGCTGGGATGATGGCGTTGACAAAACAAAACAAAATTTAATCATAACTAGTAACCATTTTAACTTCAAGTCATCAGAAGACTAATGTTTTTTGCTAATTATGCTTAAATCAATAAAAATCATCACCCTCCTAAAGGTTACTCGTTTATGTCCAAAAGATTAGAAATTTGGAGCTCGGGGTCGACTTATTATTTTTATTGCTTCGTTGACTTTTAATGGCTTCTACGAGAGCGACTGCCGTTTGACCTCCTAACCCCGAAGCACCCTGCCAGAACCTCGTCTGTTGTTTAGCAGGTGAGGTTGACTTGGGCGCTAAAGGCGTTGGTTCTGTACACCCAGAATCAAGGATCTCTTTTTTATTTATTAAAGTGAAACTTTTATTACATCGTCTCAAACTTTTTCGTCTGTGTGTTGCATGTCGCGTGACGGTTGGCCGCGGAGTAGGGATAAAGTGAAAGGCACTCGTCATAGCAGCCAAGGCCAATATGGCGGTACCTATAGTTCGCAGCAGCTGACGGTGTAGTGAATAGACTATTACTCAGATGTACCAGTGCTCCACGCTATTTTGTTTTTTTTGTCAGTGTTTAATGTAAATGTTGTTATTTTTTAGTTAAATGTCTATAATGTGAAAAAAAAATTCACTTTTACCGTGGTTTCATAAAATCACACAATCCTTTTTTTTTTCTAAGTCAAGAAAACTACTTTTCGGATTTATTATAAGCGTGTCTTAAAGCTCATAGGAATACCCACCGTAACATTACAGTGAATATATACAACAGACAGTCAATATATATTGCGGTCCATTATCGTGCTCCGGTGTAGGGACCAATCGCGTTAGTTTGCATATCAATAATATCGAGGTTGCAAATCAATGTTCAAATATATATTGACCGGATCCGATACTGATTTAAAAACACAAACTGACCACTAAGTTTTTCTATCTGCGATACAGATGACTTTCAAAAAGATGCGCTATTCATATACACATAGGTGTAAAAAATCCTTTACTTATTTATCTAGTTTCTGCGTCTCGTTCTATAGTCCGAAATCTTACATTCATTCCCGCCTCACTCACTAACCGTGACACAATTTTTGTTCTCAGCAGTTTATAACATAAACAATACATAATATTATGAAGGGTATTAACACTAACATTTTAGTAATTCAAGCTGCAATATATATATCGAAATCCAAGGGAAAATTCTACATCTTGCAAGTCCATTGAAGCTATTTAATGGAACCGCTGGCTTCATGTGCCTTTTTTTTTTCGTGCGGAAATCCCTTCGGATACCCCCCCCCCCCCCCCCGCCGGCCAGCGGGGGCGGTTATGTCTGGCTTGAACCGACTAAAACCGCACGCCGTCTCGGATCTTAATACGCCGGGTTACACCCCGGCGTATTAAGACCCGAGGTTGCCCATAGAGCATATCCCTCGCATGGCTTCATTGCCTAAAGTGCTTTTGAAAAAAAAAAAAACAATTATTAGAAACACAGTCACTACACTAAGCGTCAGGTTGATTAACAGATATTCAATGAAATTTTTCGTCCAAAAAGTTAAGACTGTGAAATATGCCTGTCCTCTTCGATTAAGATCGTTTTTAATTTGTTTTCTGCAAAGACTGATATGATCAACAACATTAACAAATTGGTATCGATTAAGAAAAAAAAAAGAGACCAAAACAACCTTAGCAATAACTTTTTAAAGATTTCAACTGTCTGTATGAAACAGATCACTTTACAAAATGCAAAACGCTATGCCTAAATCGATTCTTGTAAAAATTAGCATCTAGTTTTTGAATCCCGTTCCAAGTTCGAAATTCTTTATTCAGTCCCAATCCCAACTCATCTCCGACCCTAACCGTGACACTATTTTTGTTCTGAACAGCTATACTAGTCTAGTAAATATAAAAGTCAATAGTTTCCGCTCGTAAAATCCTTAAACTGCTTTAATATTTCAGGAGGCAACTGGCAGAGTTCCGGGGAAGGTAGTTATCGAGTATTTGCACAGATGTCGCTAATAGTAACTCAAATACGAAGAGGAATTATTTTACCTAAAGGGATCCACATTACCGGGATCTCCCGTAGATTCGAATAGAAAAATGGTCTTCACTTTTAGATATTTTATATAGATACTTGCAACAATGCAAGATTGACTTGCATCGGCGGTGATTTCTAAATACTCGAAATTTTCACAGATGATATATTTGTATTACTGCTATAACTGCAAATACTAAACGTAATTTTTTTTCTTTTTTGCTCCTTTTTGTTCTATATTGACATTGACGCTTGAAATATTCACAGAATATTTGGTTAAACAGTTCACTTTAAAATAAATAATTAAATTAAAATAAAACAAATATTTAAGGGGGGCTCCCATACAACAAACGCTTTTTTTTTGCTTGGTATTGATAATGTCAACAGATAGATAATGGTACAGAACCCTTCGTACGCGAGTCCACTCGCAATTCGCCGGTCTTTTTTTTCTAATTTTAATGAATACCTAGCGATCATACTAGTGATTAATTTTTTTACATTTGATGATGTGATAAAAGTTGATATTTACAATTAAATTCGGAGGAGTCGATTAGGTATGATATTTAATATTTGAATTTGTCATCTAAACATCAACTCATCGTGTTATGTCCAGCTTTGATGACCCCCAATACTTATCAACATATTGATAACTGTGCAGTGTTGTGTATACATCAACACTCACCTGCAGTGAGTGTTGATGTATAGAACGCGTGAGACTCTGGCTAATATCCACTTGCTCTGGTTTTGTAGCGCGCGGAGTGTTTTCTCTCGTATATACATCGGACTGACTGATGACCTTTACACTTACACATATAACCAGTTTGTATTTCTAAAATATTATACAACTCTAAAAAGATATCAAGCTGTAGATATGCACTTGCGATATAGAGAACGCTTTACAAAACCGACGGATGGCGATGTGACAAATTTATTACACTTGCAACTTGCATTTATATTTTTTTTTACGATTTAGTAATTTGTTTTTATTTACTTTATATTTGAATTTTCTTTTCCTACCGAAACTAATCTAACCCATTGTGCCTTGTTAAGTGAAATTTGTACGAACCCGACCCCACCAGGCGAGGTCGCGGTGGCGGCCAAAGTCAGCCAGTAACCCTTTCGAGGGCTTACCCGGGGTGCCCGGCAATGGACACTTGGGGAGGACACCGTGTGGTTTTAGTCGGTTCGATTTCGACACGCCCACCCCATCGTCGGCACCGATGGGGTGAAGCCCGTGGGGGTTTCCACACGCTAAAAAAAAAGAAACGGGTATAAGGGCCGATGGCAGATGGAGTAAACGAGTCCTACAGTGGAGACCGCGGATCGGCAAACATAAGGTGGAACACCCCCTAGCAAGATGGATGGATGACCTAAAAAGGTGGCTTTGATAGACTGGATGCGCAAGGCAGTGCTATGGCACCCACTATGAGAGGCCGGCAGTGGACTGCAATAGGCTACTTGATTGTTTGATGGCATATCTATTGACCCATGCAACACACGCTTTTTTTTAAATGTAATACATTTTTTTTATGTACACTATTATTAATTTATATTTATTAAAATTTTTAACACTATTCTTAATTTAAATTTATTAAAACTTATTTTCTATTTTTTTAGTTCGGCTTTCTATAAGAAAAGTGTTTTTTAGTTTCTTTTAACTATTATTTATTTCCTTCTTTTTAGTTTTGTTTATTCATAAATAAATTAACACGCTGCTATTGCCACCTATTTCAGAGTTTATAATGTGACATTATTCGCTACTACGTGATACAAAGTTGGCGGGATAGATGGCGCTGTTATCAAATATTTACAGAGCTGTCAGTAAATATTTCGCGAATTCATTAGTTTCAATTATTTTGCAAATTGAAAAATGGAATCATTTTATCAAATTAGTGTATTGTCATCGGTCCTCGATAAATCTACAAAGTTTGAACGAAATCTGGCCGTTTAAAGTGGGTCAAAATCGCGCCCAAAGGAGTCGGTTACAAACATACAAACAAACAGGAGTGAAGCTTAATAAAAAGCGTATAAAATCTTGTGCCTTTTTATCAATGTCGAACTTTCCCGGTTCCTGTTCTACTTCGTTGCGGACACGCTCCATCAGCAAATGTTTCACATCTTCAACTTTTCCACAAGTGCGGCTGTTTGGTGAGTCGGCTTTTTTCATTAGGTGTGCAAACTTTGCTGATGGATATTGTCTTGAATGTAGTCTTAGAGCTAAATATAAAAAGCTAATATAAAATAAATTAAAACAACACTATTTAGGGATGAAATAAGTTAAAATGAAACCAAAGGTTAATATGAGTAAGTATATTTATGACAAGAATACATATCTATATGTTATTGAAAGTTAAAATACAACCAATAACAAATACTTAAATCGGTTTAATTTAAGTATACATATAGGTATTCATAGTGAACTTCAGTGTGCATAAGCTGAAGTATAGCAGTTTATAATGGTATTGGTTTTGTATTATGGTACTTAGTCGTGAATATGACGAAACATCTTATAACTGTAGTACACCGGCAATATGGACCAGTATGGTTGGTGTCCCACTGAATAAAATATATAATAATGTATTCTATAAATGATGATGAGTATTTATCAAAGTGTATTAACATTTTCAGGCAGGTAGGCGAGTGAAACAGATTCGAATACTATTTCCAGTTTTTACCGTTTGATACACTACTCTCACAAGTTCTCATTACTGCCGTGTTTGAGAAATGACCCGATCACCACAATAATTTACAAAATGTTTAAAAAATATATTTATCTGTTATTTATCATTGCTTGCTAGTATATGAAAATAAACTGTCTTTTGTTCAATATTTCTATTATTGTTTCAGTTTATTATACTATTATATAGTAAATACTCGTCAGTTACATTATAACTATCATACGCACACGCGGCGTCTGTTAGTGGTAATGTAAGTTTTTAATGACTAGGTATATAGGCATATATATATATATATATATATATCGACTGAAGTTATAGTAACAAAAATACTGTACTGATTTGGTCAGGACATTATCACAAATTTTATACACTTCTTTGGACAGAATACGTACACATGAGTTTATAAATAACTCGTTAGTAAACGATTATTCATTCACCTCTCGAGCTAACTTGTTAAGGAACTTTGAAATAAAACTATTTTTAACGGATTCTATCGCGGTTTATTTGATGTTATTTTATATTTTACATTGAACCCGACGTTTTATTATATTTTATATCAATAGTTTTATTTCAATGTGTAACATTCGCGTAAACTTCCGACAATATCATGTAGTTAAGGAACTGTAACACACTATTTTTGCTAATCATGGAAAGACAATACTGACTGAGAAACTAACACTGTGCTTAACTTTTGTGTGCATGAGATGACGTGAAATAATTCTCCATCGACTATAATTTTGTGCAATATTTGTATACCTACTTAGTATTTATAGAGATAGGTATATATTTGTATACTTACATAGTATTTATAAAGATATATATTTGTATGCTTACATAGTATTTATAGAGATATATATTTGTATCTATTTGTAGAGTTACTTCATGTGAGTTCTATGAGAGCGGCTTACTCAAAGCTGAATAATAGACCATCTGAGTATTAAAATTCACTAGTACCTACCTACTCATAAAACTAAAAATGGAGCAGTAATCCTTCTTGTACATAAAAGAGTAGTTATTTGATTATATAGCCGTTGTTTTTGCGATGTGAAGTATTTAAAGGACACATATAATTATATTTAAAAAGAACAGTTTTGTATGGTGACATGTATATATTATTTCTGGCAATACCTCGGTGATATTATTCGTAACATTTTATTACCAGAGCGTGGGTTACATTACATTTTACGTTGAGTGATAAACTTCCAAAGTATTTTTAAAATTTAGAAATACGTATGCGACTGTGACAGCCGGGATAAATCCATTTTTTACATTTGTGTGAGTGATATTTAAAAAATACTTTACCGAATGTTTATTGAGGACATATGTTGAAATCCGAGTTTATTTAACCATTTTTAAGGTGTATTTGATTGATTTGATAGCTATTAATAGAACTACCAATATTATACCTAACTAGTGATACAACTTTGGTTGTGTAAACTACGAATTAGGAGTGGTCATTGCTATATTTAGACAACCTTATAGTATTTTATTGTGAAATAATAAATAAAGAAAAAAATCATAAACAGTTTGTATTATGCTTAATCGATATAACAATTTTTTCTCTATTATGTATTATGACTTTATTTTGAAAATTGTAAATTAGGTATAATAAAAACAATACTAGATATATTATCTAGTTAAAGCGCCTTACGAATATAGAAGAGCACCTACCAATAACCGTGTTGTCATCGGTTGAGTGCAGGCGTTCAAATTATTATACAGATACCTCACACTCCTTGTTCCCACACATTGTTGCAGCCGTTTCTGAGTTTCAGATTATAAATATATATAGAAGAATTGCTCGTTTAACGGTATTAGATTTATGGTTAAAGACAAACGGAAATGAAATGATTTTGCCTATTAACTATAAAGTATTAGTTGTGGTTGCGCCTGTTGCATAATTTTCATGCTTAATCTCAATTTACATGATATGCGTCATAAATCCACTCACAAGCTGAGCCACAGTTTATCATATACCTGGAGATAATTGGCTGAACTTAAAAATCCTAGCACTTGCCACATCGCCCATTGTGGAAATATTTTTATAGCAAAGTTCTTTATGTCAAAACTGTTCTTTTTTAAATTTAGAGACACCTAATGAGTACATTCAAGATTTATAAACTCTTATTTGATAATATTAAGTACCTTCATGAATGGCTTGTGCACAGCAGGTATTCGATAGAGCTAATGCCATGCATGTAGTACTCTATCTTATGCATCATTGAGTAAGCCTAATGAGGTATACAAAAGTACTACATATATATAAATTGAACTGCTGAATGAATGCATATAATGGTAATTGTGCAGTTCGACGTTTTATCGAAAGAGTTAGCTGTAA
This sequence comes from Cybosia mesomella, assembly GCA_946251805.1. Lineage (NCBI taxonomy): Eukaryota > Metazoa > Arthropoda > Insecta > Lepidoptera > Erebidae > Cybosia > Cybosia mesomella. Next base: position 43,215,195 of record OX276388.1, on the reverse strand, counting down.
ATTTATCCACCCTTCGTTAAGCTGTGATGGTAGATTTAATTGCTAATATTAGTAACTGGGTATTATACCACTGATAACTGTAAGAAAGTTAACATTTAGCACTACTAACCTGCTACGGATTAATCAAAAAACATTCATTGAGGACTTATTAAGCTAACCAGGTAGGAAACATAAATGACATAAAATACATTATTTAGTCAAAGTTCACAATATCAATCTTAACCTACTTCTAACACCAATAAAATTAACTTAAAAAAATAGAATGTGTTTTAATCATTAGGTGACAATAGAAACGGTTAAACATTATGTAGTTTAAAATACACTTTAAATTTGGAATAGTTTGTTTGCAGGAGTTGAAATAATTAACCATGCGTTGTCGATTACATTTATATCGTGTATATTTAGGTATTAGGAATGGAAATAGCTGCTACTGCTTTAGCCTTAAAATGCCGATTCCGCACGTAAAAAAAAGGCCAAATATTTATATTACCGCTTATGAAATAGTCTCACTCGGTAAAGTATTTTATCACTCTTTTCCCGTGCCATACATTATCAACGATACGGTTTTGATTTATTGATTGATTTAGTATTTAAAGAAGAAAAGAGATGTGTACGGCTTAGTCAATTTTTGAAATTGCAATATTTTTCAACACTAATCCGGCTTTATTTTCACGACTTCAAGACTTCGTTACGCGAAATAGATGCAATAATAGGCGAATTCGACTTATTACACTGATGCGCAGAAGTATCTTATGTATGGCACCTAACCTTTAAAACCTTTGCCTTAATGTAACCTAATCTAACATTTAAAAAATAAATTAGAAGTTTTCTGCAAAATATATATTTCTGAATTAGATACTTAGGTAATTTTTTTTGACGGGTAGTATATTAACATGTACATTATTAAATACGTAAATACATCATATGTCTGGTATATTATTAATATTTTCATTGTATTTTTTTAAATTTACTTGATATTGTTTGTTTTTAAATATCAATTTACGTTCTTGTTTAGACTCTTTCTTTACTGTGCGATAGTTTTTACCATCTTAATCGCTCCGTCTGAGGTCTTCAAGAGGGATTTATCTGTCTTAACTTTTGTTTGGATTTCCGATTGCCACTAGTTCTCTGTCTTTCTGTTCTTAAGTTGGGCTTTGCAAATTTTTAATGGTTCAGATACATTTTGATTGCAGCAGTCGTGGAATCGGTTTCACGATACGTCTACTGTGCCTGAACAACTTCCTTTATGATAGTCGTTCATGTGTCCAATCAGATAGTCTCCTTTTTTTAAAGACCTTCCTTTTTTTAGGTGTAGTTTCTTTGAAGATTGATAGACTTTAGTATCGTAAAGTTGTTGACTAGTATTTCATGTTGAGTTTGAATGGCTCTCCAGGTGGCCATACATCAAGTGCATAGTTTAGTGCAAATTGCAAGGATATAATCGATTAGGGTGTTACATCCGCCATTTTTGCATGTGATCTCATGTTTGTCTCGCTTGATGAGGAACATATGTGTGTCATAGGTCGCTGTCCGTACCTCGCCCCACATGTGCCATTTCGTGATGGGGTGGTGTGATCTCGATATGACCGTGAGGGTCTGGGACACATAGTTTTATTATATTAAGTTTTGAAATATCTTCTCTATTATATTATAAACCTTCGAGGTTTCCCGCACTCGACGGCGTCCCGACCTGTACCACTGAAGATGTGGACCGCAGTGATCGAAGAAACGTCTGGAATACAAGTTTCCGATGGACCACGGACAAACAGCCCGGAAGCAGTATATTCTACAACCTTTAGGTTGTCATAAACTATTATTACCACCATGTAACAAAGATATATGCTTTTTGATTTTTTAAATCTTTACTTATTATAGAGCTTTGACATATTAAGGTAATATTCTAATCCTTAAAGCCTCCGTTCAAAATCTATAAGTATAATGGTAATGATAAAACATTTATTTAGAATTACATATTATAATAATAATATGTAGGTACTCTATACTAACATCATTTCATGCAAGTTTAATAAATTAGAATGCTTACTTCATTATGAGGCTTAGTCCGAACCGAATACTATTGCAGATTCTAATATGCATCGATCTTATACTGAGAATTGGGTTCTTCCGAAGCCTCCGTCCTCAAGAGTGAAAGATAGAAAGTAACAGCACATTATTGTTATATTTACAACTCTATAAACTTTATATGCTGCCGTTTTTATTCAAAGCCATTGATGTATAATTCCTTCAAAATCGATCAATCGTATCTGTAGCTGTAACAGCTTGAACTAATCTTTGAATTAGATTAATTATCCAGTTTTTTTTACGTTTGGAAATCTCTTCGGATAACCCCCGCCGGCCAGCGGGGGTGGTTATGTCGGGCATAAACCGACTAAAACCGCACGGTGTCCTCCCCAAGTGTCCTTTACCGGGCACCCCGGGTAAGCCCTCGAAAGGATAACCCCGAAGTTACCGGCGGACTTTGGCCGCCACCGCGGCTTCGCCTGGTGGGGTCGGGTTTTATCCCTGCGTGTGTGACACGAGGCGTGTCACACACGGCACGCCTCCGCCACAGCCTGCTTCTGTAAGGACGGCGAGTCGACCAACTGCCGTCCTCAGGCCCCGATCATGGAAGTCGGTAGTCCCGGGCGTTGATGAGTATGCGGCGTCCTCACCGTATACAGTAAGTAAACATTTTAGGATTACATCTGTCAGTTTCATCATTGTTTAAGTTGTAATGTTTGGTTTTGACTTACCACTCAGCAAACCAAAATTATGTATTATTTGTAGACCAACCTGATATAGGTATCAGCTCAGTTTCTTAGTACTCACTCTTATTGTAAGGAATTATACAAAATCCGTTTGCATAGCAATACGTATTTTGTAGTTTAGATATATATATATATAATGAAATGGATCTCATTTTTGAATAAAGAATTTATTCTTTTATATTATTTATCATTGTGTTATGCGTTTCGCGTTTATAAATGTTATAGGTATTTAAAAGAATCCGAGGGCTGAATCTTATGATTAGTTATGACATCGAATTACACCGAACACACTTAAATAGTGACTAGATCAATAAATTTTTATTTCCTTTAGTAATGGTTGTTATTATCTACATCAAATCTATAACTTATTAAGAAAGTCAATTTCTATAGAAGACTTTTTATGTTTAATTTTATAATTAAATGATTTTTTTTGCTGTATATTTATATTTTGCCGCGAGATAATTTTTATGATATAAATTGATACTTAAACTGCTAAAAATGTATCTGTGAAGAAGGGACTATCATTATCAGTAATATAGAAAACTAAATTGCTGTATTTACACAATAATAATTTATGTAACTAACATTATATACATTTTATATTTTACAAATAATGTAATGTAATAATACTGAAAATCAACCATTGGGAGAAAGGAACATTTTAGTAACATATGAATCTTGTATTGTTTAGGTAAAGTAAACTACATAACATAACATAACATAAACTCACGCCTATATCCCCGAAGGGGTAGGCAGAGGTGCTAGCACCCACATTTCGCCAGTTTATGTTTAGGTCCCAATGTAATAGGTGGCGAACCTATTGCCATTAACCGGGCACTTATAAACCTGCGATAAATACACACATGACTTTGAAAAGCATCGAAAAGTCATTGGTGTGTGCCATGGTAAAACCTGGGATCGAACCCAAGACCTCGTCTTAGCAGTCCATTACCCATACCACTAGGCTACCGCGGTTTTTTTTAACGTAACGTAACGTATTTTAAAGTAAACTAACTGATATATATTCATTACGATTACAGTTTTTGGTAGATATATATTATTAGGGTAGTGCAATAAGTTTATGAAATCAACCAGGTACTTCTTATCCAATAATAATAAATAGTTAACCGATTCCACAAGACTTATTTTCTATTATATTATTTGGAAAATAATATATTTTGAATGTCAAATATGAATCGCAATCAGGTATTTGAAAGTGACGTAGTAATCTTTCAATATAAATTAACAGCAAAATTTAAATATGAATTCCTATAATTTAACATCAACATTATAATAAATACCTATACGCTTCTATTTTCTTAGAAATAAAATAAGTTATGCAAGTCTTACTCGAAATGACAAAGATAGATTATTATATTCGTCGCTAACGGCCAGTCTCAATAATCTATCTACAGTTAAATTTAGAAGCTATCCCAGATAAACATGTCAACATTAATCTATCTGTAACTGCGGTTTCAATATTATCAAAGTCATTTTCTGCTTATCTTTGTTTATTGAAACAGAAAAAATCCCCGATAGATACTAATGGTAGCTATTTTAACTGCTGGTAAAGGATAGATGGATTATTGAAACCGACCGTAAGTAATGAAAACACGGATATGACACTGTTCATAAAATCTACATATTCCTCGCTTTATTGTTTAGCGAAAGACACCGATGAGATCTTGTTGTATCATTCTTTGCCAGGTGGTGGGCCCGAAGCCGAGGGATCGTGGAAGTTGCTTCGCACCTGAAAAATATAATATTAGCATTTATTTTTGTATTTATATAAGTTTGAAGCAAAAAGTACATAGCTAAAAATGGTTTTAATTCTGCCTATTTTCAAATTCAATTTTTTTTTAAAGTTTACTTTTTACTAGCTATGCGTGAAATTCTGATCCCGTTCCCGCTTCCTATGGGACAATATTCCACCATTGCAATCTATATAAGATCATCATTATATCGCCAAGAGTTTAGGCAGCGTTTTCGTTGAAAGCTCCCAGACGGCTTATTTTTTCCGACAACTCCAACAAATACCAATATTTTTTAGCCAATGTATACAAAGACTTGGCAAATTATACACTAAAACGTTCTTCGAGACCACTCTATCCATTGATGAAAATAGCATGAAAATTGGTTTAGTAATTTTTGAGTTTATCGCGAACAGATAGACAGACAAACGCGGCGGAGGATTTTGTTTTATAATGTTTTTTTTTGTTTTTTTTTATATTTAGGACACGTCAATTTGACTACACCTCGCCTGATGGCAAGCTGAAGGTAAAGTCTCAGGAAAGAGTGTCACCATTACATACACCTACCATGTTAACAATGGTGGCACTCAGCTTGACGGCCTCATCAGAAGAGGATTGTCGTCGCAGCACCGCGTGCGACCCCCACCGGGCCCACTAGTGCTGCGACCACAATCCCCCTGCCCGGCTATGCACTTTCTGACCCCTGAACGCAATCAAACCGAAATTGGATTACTATGGAGGGTTTTTCGCAATCGTGCACGGTGGTACCTACCCGGCCGAATTTTGTGACAAATTTCTGTCATCAATTTTCTACCACCATGTAATGTATAATGTATAATAATTTATAATATAATAATACAATATAATGTAATGTATAATAGTGTATTTTTAAGTTTTTGCGTATTATTTACTAACTGTTGCCCGCGGCTTTCATTCCTCAGGCACAGATCCGCAAGTCCTTAAAAGGTGATTGTTCAGACCTAGGCTACATGCAAACCAGCACGCATACAGCTCCGGTAAGTCTACGGAATCAGCCCTCCATCTGGTAGTCAGCCGGATAGAGGAGGCGATCGAACAAAAAGGCAGCATTTGCCTAGGAACGTTCATTGACATCGAAGGAGCTTTCAACAAAACCAGCTTCACCAGTATTAAAGTATTAAAGTCAAAACATGGAGCGGAACCGGTACTATCAGACTGGATAATAAACATGCTCAGCAAAAGAGTAGTTCGCCTTGAGAAGAAGATCAGACAGCTTTGATAGCCAAAGGCTGCCCGCAGGGTGAAGTTATCTCTCCCCTCCTGTGGAATTTAGTGATAGTCGACTTAATCACAAGGCTGAACACAAACCGAGACTACACAATAGGCTACGCCGACGACCTAACAATTCTTATCTCAGGAAAGGTAACGGGAATGGTCTGTAACCTAACCCAACAAGCCTTACGCATCATAGAAAAATGGTGCGGGGAATTCGAACTATCGGTGAATCCGAACAAAACCGAGTTAGTCATGTTCACGAACAAAAGGGTATTAGGCGAATACCGATTACCCAAACTCTTTGACACGGAACTCCAACTGTCAAAAGAGGTCAAATACCTTGGCGTTATTCTTGACAGCAAGTTAAAATGGTGTAACCACCTAGACAATAAATTAGAAAAGGTCGGGATTACCTTCTGGCAGTGCAGAAGAATGAATGGCAAAAAATGGGGGCTAGCACCGAAAATCATCCTGTGGCAGTAATCCGCCCCATGATAGCGTATGGCGGTATCGTCTGGTGGCCAAGGACCGAAAACAGCACAATAGCGGCTAAACTACAACGGACCCAAAGACTAACCTGCATGGCAACTACTGTATGCATGAAATCTACCCCCACCGTGGCAATGGAAGCCATGCTCGGACTCCCACCCTTGGATCTGTTCATCCGCCAAGAAGCAACAGCTGCGGCTATACGCCTAAGGGCACTCAACCTATGGAGCGAGAGAAACACACGACACACCTCACTGCTCACAGATCACACAAAGGAGATACCTATGATAGAAGCAATAAATGATCGTGTACCCAAACAACACTTATTCGACAAAAAATACAAGATCCAACTTCATGAGGACCACCGCTGTGAGGCTTTATGCCCAACGGAATTACGCATCTTCACAGATCGATCAAAAACTGGTACAGGCACCGGGGCTGGCGTCTTCTCGGAGGACCTTAATATATCCATTTCAACACCGCTGGGGACCCATAACACAGTATTTCAAGCTGAATGCATGGGGATTACTCTGGCAGCTTCAGCGGTAATGGCCATAAGAGTGGAAGGCCACTCAATACGCATACTGGCATGGCTGTGCTGCAAGCTTCAAACAGCCACACTATAAACTCGGGACTATTACTGGAGTGCCATCTTAAATTGAACCAAATAGGCCACTTCAACAACATACATTTGCAATGGATTAAGGGCCACAGCGGCTCGTGCGGCAATGATGCAGCAGATGAGCTTGCCAGGAGAGGATCTGACATGGTGGTAATGGGACCTGAGCCCATAATACCGATCCCCTTTGATACCTGCAAACCATAGTAAATAAACGAATGAGAGATCAACACAACAGCTATTGGATAAATCTGGAAGTTTGGAGACAGGCGAGGGAAGCACTCCCTGTGCTTGAAAATAGACTGCCCGGTCAGGTCTTCGGCAACCGCGCACGGCCACAGCTGCCATCACGGGGCACGGCTCCCTCAATAAACACCTTTTTATTTTAGGAATCACCGAAATCCCTCTCTGCAGAGCCTGCATGAGAGAGGAAGAAACAGCGGCACACGTGCTCTATACTGCCCTGCAACCGCCACATACAGGGTTAAGTACTTCCGAAACACAGGTACGTTCCGGGAGATCGCCAGCAGTGTGAATTGCGTGCTGGCGTTCTTCAATGAGTTGGGGTGGATCGAATAAAATGCCCACCCTCACGCAAAAACCGCGTCTTGTTGTGGAGTTGCGGATACGAGCACGTGTTACCATACCATACCATCCCAGACCTAGGCTATCATGGGTCCATAGCTGTCATCTCAGTTCTCTGTAAGGTTTTAGAACAAATCATAAATGCATAGCTCATGCAATACCTAGAAGATCACTGCATAATTAGTGAACAGCAATGTGGCTTTAGGTCGAAACGGCCAACGAGCGATATTTTAACGTACATCACACACCTTCTGGAACGAGGTTATGGCCATAGGCAGTGATGAGAGGCGCATTGAATATCCGACTTAATAGCACCTAAGCCTTCGAAAGTCTGGCACAGTTCGCTCCTTTTTAAGTTACGGTCAAGTCTACCTACTTGATTGTGTAACTTGCCAACCTTTCAGCATGAGCGTAGCATTCAAGTCCTTTGTTACGGCCGGGTTTCAGATTTCATGCAGGTTAATGCTAGTGTACCCCAGGGGTCCGTTCTATCACCCATTCTCTTATCTTATTAGTATAGTTGTAAGTTTCTCTTACTCGTTAGTTTATGATTCCAGGATAATTGATATTGATTGCGTTAATACACGTAAATACAATCCATAATGAGGTTTAAAGAGGTAGGGGGATTTGGGGTGAAAATGAACTGAATAATTTCGAGAAAAGGATGATACGACACTCTCAGAGCCCCTAGCAAGTTGAGTGAGAGATCCAGCAATTAGAGTCAATCAACAAAACAATCAACTGAAATCTTTTGATGTCAGATGTTATTAAATTTAATTTCACCGATATTTATTTTACTTTACTAACCTGTAAATGTGTAGCTAAGTCCATAACGATGTGTGTGAGCGCAGGGTGTTCCAGAAGATCATCAGGGATAGCGGGTGAGGAGCGTGTCAGCTGCTGGCGGGTTCTGAAGGAGCGATGCATCCTGAGAACCACCTCGCAGAAGATGAACCGCAGGATCAAGAGCCGCAGGAAGTCATCGTTCATAAAGTTTATGAACGTTGCATCTGTTGGGTTTGTCGTTATGAATATATAATCAAAATGAGCACATATAGAAACAAATGCGCTTGTGTCGCTACTTTATTAAGTAAATATAAGCAAGCTTGCTTTTCATTTATAAAACTGGGTACACAAAAATCCCGAATGGTCACCGCTATTCGCAGCTCCATAAGATGTTGATAAGCAGATAACATAACAACATTTGTACCCATTTAATCGGAAACGTGGAAAAAATTTTTGTGCCAATAATGGTATAAAACTTTATTATTATTTTCATATAGGTGTTAAAATATTGATAACCGCTTCCACTGGCCGGCGGGGGGGAATCTGAAGGGATTTCCGCACGAAAAAAAAAGGTACTTAAATTACTCCCGAGGGGGCTATCTCGAAACCGGAGATGGCCCAGGGTCAGTCGGGGTGCGAGGGATATGCTCTATGGGCAACCTTACACCCCGGCGTCTGAAGACCCGAGACGGCGGCGTGCGGTTTTAGTCGGTTCAAGCCCGACATAACCGCCCCCACTGGCCGGCGGTGGGGGGGTATCCGAAGGGATTTCCGCACGAATAAAAAGGTACTTAAATTACTATAGTTTTTGGTAGGTGAAAGGATAATTTTGAATATTTAAAAACAAAAAAAAATACTTAGTGATTAAACGGGTTTGTTAAAAAAAAAAAGATTTTGGTAACATATATCCAAATAAATGTACATTACAGATTATCATTACTTATAACTTAACTTTTATTAGATGTAATAATAACAAGCCCAGTACCTTTTTTTTTTTTTTTTTTTTATCGTGCGGAAATCCCTTCGGATACCCCCCCCGCGTGCCAGCGGGGGCGGTTATGTCGGGCTTGAACCGACTAAAACCGCACGCCGTCTCGGGTCTACAGACGGCGGGGTGTAAGGTTGCCCATAGAGCATATCCCTCGCACCCCGGCTGACCCTGGGCCATCTCCGGTTTCGAGATGGCCCCCTCGGGTTTGGGAACCACGGTGTCCCCGTCTTGCCCCGGTTTGGGGGAGGGGCGCTAGTCGCCCCACCGTCCCGGCCTGCTTCTGCTGGGGTGACAGGTGGCCTCACCCGCCACCCCCAGGCCTGCGCTCATGGAGGACGGAGGTCGTTAAGCGACCTCCGGCGCCTGAGTTGCCTGCGACGCGCGGCGAGCAAGTTGCGGGCTCGGCGGACCGGGAGAGTTCTAAGTCTCTCCCGGGCGCGCTCCGCCACCTCCTTCGCGAGCATTACATGCTCGCAGAAGGAGGCGGCGGCGGCCCACGCGCTCGCGCTCCGCACCATTGCCGCAATCATGCTAACAAGCCCAGTACCTATATTTTAATAGAGCAAAACAAGGGGCAGGAATCCCTACGGGCTCCACCCTATTGGTGCCAACGATGAGATGGTTGTGTCTGAATCGGACCGGCTAAAACCTCACGCTGTCCTCCCCAAGTGTGTAAAACCCTCGAAAAGATAACCCCAGGGTAACCAGTTGGCAGGCGTGTGTTCGTCTTGGCCTGCTTCTGTAAGGACGGTGAGTCGGCCAAATGCCGTTCTCAGGCCCTGATCATGGAGGTCGTTTGTCCCGGGCGTAGACAAGAGGACGCCGCAGACTGTGGAACTCAGGGGGCAGGGTTCTTTCCCGCTCCCTCTCCGTCGTCTCTTTTGCGCGCATTATTATTATTATTATTATATAATGGACGAGCAGCAACTTGCTGGTATGTCCATATCACAGTGTTCGTAGGGTTTCATTCTTGCATTAAGCAGAAAGAGGCGGCGATTTGCCACTTGCTCCCGTCGGAGACCACGGCTCTCACCATGGTCTCCAGCGAGAGAACGTCTACGCCCAGCGGAAGGGACCCCTGGCATATCAGGCATCCACAAGTTATATTGACCAGAACAGAATAGTTGTTTACAGAATAAAAAGCCAAATAATATAGGCGTATGCGAACGAATCTATTCGGTTCGATAGTATTTCGACCGGATAGGATGGAAATAACATTTAATTTGATTTGATAATGAACCATTTAGTAGTGTCAGTATTGCTACAAATGATTCCCTACCATAACGTCAAGGCCTCCGGCTCAGCTAAGTTCATAACACAATTTATTGCCGGAGTAGTCCAATCTATTTACTAAATAGCTTACATAGTGCTTAAAAGCGGCTATCAGCAATACTAGCAACGTGCGCATTTTATAACTTACCAATTCTATGTCTGGTCACTATTTGTGATGCTTCAGTCAGGAAAGTATCGACAAACGCCTGCGCTCTATCCCATTGAACCAATGAAATGTTGTGGATGTCGGCACAGTGGCAGAATGCTGTTAGTGGAGAATGCAAAAATAGTGTGAAGAGGCTTCCTTGCTGCCTCCGATCCGGGGTTGCTGCTGTATAAAAAGTTAGTATATTTGGAAGTGCGTTTGAAATTATAATATCGTGACACGTGGAACGCTCCATTTCGATACCCAACTCATTTTAAGATCATCATGATTTCATTACTATACATAAAAAGCATTTTACGCTTAACAGTTTAGGCTCTGCGTTGATGAATCAGTCAGTCAGTCAGTCGGAGTAAGTAGTTAAAAGTAATTAATAGTTCGAGGAATTACATTACCTAATTTGCGTGTTAATACTTCTATATACTATTTTTAACTCAAACTATCGTAATTTATACCTAATATAAAGCTTATGCCTCTTTTTTGTATTATTAGTATACACTAAAATTAATTAACTAATACTAGTTTAGACCAGTTGCAAGTTACAACTGATTAGATTATACCACAGAATAGATAATAGTGCTGACATACTTATTCGCAATGAGTTATTGCGACTGATGTCTAGTTATTTATAGCTCCGATAATACGTAGCGCGAAAAACTTTGCGCTGGACCTTTATAATATTATATTTAGACTAACGGCCCGTTCCCACTTCATGCGGGAAAAAGTTGTAAACATATACAACCTGGAAAATAGCCCGATTGCAGTACCACCTACCGGCTCCAAGTTCAATTGTGGCCGGCGTTGCATGTAGAATATACTGCTTTCGGGCTTTTTGGCCGTGGTCCATAGGAAACTTGTGTTCCAAACGTTTCGTTGATCACTGCGGTCGACATATTCAGTGGTCAGGTCCGGGCGCCGACGAGTGCAGAGAACTCTCCTAGGCAGTGGCTTCTCTGCGGTTGATGTAGAGGCCCGAATCACTGGCGCATTTATAGGCGCAGTTTGAAGGGGGGAAACGACGGCAGCTCTCGACCAATCAGGATTGATCACGTCACGCCAAACAGCCCGGAAGCAGTATATTCTACGTCCAAGGGCTATATAAATACACATAAAATTTCAAAAAAAAAAGTGGAAGTGGAAATAGTTTTAGAACAAGGCCGTAGCTGTACTATTTTGATATTTAGGTACAACCGCCCCCGCTGGCACGCGGGGGGGTATCCGAAGGGATTTCCGCACGATAAAAAAAAAAAAAAAAAAAAGGTACGGTTTTATAAGCGACCCTTTAAAATATACCTATAGGCGTCCTAATGATTATTATGACTGTTCAGAAGTGTATTACAAGTTTGTAAAAAATATTACACATTAATAACTAGTTGATGCCCGCGGTTCGACCCGCGTGGTATTCTATTTCCGTTCCCGCAACCCACGGAAACCTATGTCTTATTCCTGACTATAATCTATCCCTATACCAAATTACAGTTAGCTCTGTTCAGACGATTTTGCGTGAAAGAGGAACAAAAATTTTTTTGCATTTAAAATATTAGTAGGACAGGATATTTAGTTGGATTCCTTACCATGCATTGAAGACGGCAGTTCTATTGGTGACATGAGAATAACCAGCGGTTGTCCAAAGTGCCTAGGTATATTTTGGAACGCATACGAGCTTTCAGAATCAATGATGACGAACAGTGGTCGCCTGGTGAACGGATACAAGTCACCTGGGTGGAAACATTGCAGCTCTTTATTTTTAGCTTGGCTCCCTTTGTCCTTGCTACCTTCACGGTATAAGTCGTTCTTCGACGTCGTTATGAGGCCGCCGATGTCGTATCCTATAATAAAACATATCTTGATGTGACATTGAAGTATGGTAAAACCGGAATAAAATAATTGCGCGTAAAATACAACTTACCATCTTCATGATGCTTTGAAGGTTGGACCATTTGGCCGTCAGCGGAGATGTATAAGAGGAGAGCTCCGTTGGGAGGGAGATCATTACATCCCGATGCGAGGTACACAAGTATTTGGCTAGGAGAGGGTTTGAACAGTAAATATTTATGTGGATTATCAGAATGCGGCGCACCGGTTTCTAAGTTGTATCCTGTAATAAAATGGTAAAGGGTATCATCGTTATCACAGTGTTGTGTCCCGATTGCATCCCATGCATGCATGCATGGTTTTCAGATTTAAAGTATTTATGTAACACAAAGTCGAGAAACACAATGAATTTCACTTTCATCTTCAGATTTACTGAATAACAGCAAAAAGCGGCGATAGCCCAATGGTGATAGCCCTATAACATTGGGACCCTAACATAACTGGCGAATCGTGGGTGTGCAATACACCTCTGCCTACCCCTTCGGGGATACAGGTGTGAAGTTATGTTATGTTATGTAAACTGTCAAGAAAGCATGGGGTCCGTGGCTAAGTGGTTACCGAGTGGGTTAACCCAATGCAAAGTTAAACAAGACTAGTCTGGTCAGGTTTAGAATGGATGACGATTCTAAACATATTGAGACACCTCCGTGCCTCGGAGTGCACGTTTAGCCGTCGGTCCTGGTGAACATATGGACATCTATGGCAGTTGTTCAGGGTAGTTGGAGCCCTTAAAAGTTCAACAACTGGTCCAACTACAGAGCTTTGATATCGCCAGTGGCTTATGAAGGGCAGATTGTGGTCATATTACGAAATATATGCAGCGTTGAAAAAAGACTCTAAGGATAATGATTAAACGTTAAGAAATAATCTTGAGTCGGAAAAATAGACATTACATAAGCAAGTTTAATTGACGGCCTCTGTGGCGTAGCGTTAGTGCATTCGACTGCTACGACAGGGGGCGCGGGTTCGATTCCCGCTCAGTGCAAATACTTGTATGCATGAATATGTCTATTTGCATTGGTCTGGGTGTTTCTATGTATAATATGTATGTATTTACAAAAAAAAGTATATAAGTATGTTTATCCGCATTCTGGAACCCATAACACAAGCTAGTTAAACTATGCTTACTTTGGGTCTAGAAAGCGCCGTGTAGAATGTCGTAGAATATTTATATTTATATTATTAAGTTGAATTCTTTATTATTTTCAAAAGATTTTATTAAATTTGTTACTTTGTAGTACGAAGTTGTATCCAGGGTTTATATGGTTGAAGTCATTAATTCTATGACCTGAAAAGCCATATCGATTGATAAATACAATGAATAAATAAAGGTGTATATTGGAGCACGTGTCATTTTTAAATCGTGTTTATGTTGCAAGTTTATTGCCCACTGTCCATTTCTTATTATATTAATATTTTCTACTTCAATTTTCCGTTTAAAAAACTAATGCACTAAACACTAATGCACTATATGGTTAGAAGAATTCCATGATTTTACTATTAAATTCGTATTTTGATTTGTAGCGGCGATAGCCTAGTGGTGTACGTAACGGACTGCCGAGACGAGGTCTCGAGTTCGATCACCAGTCGCATCGGGCACACACCTCTGACTTTTCGTAGTTATTTGTGTATTAAAAATGTTGATTATCGCTCGCTTAGTAATGTGCCCGGTAGATGGGAATAGACTCGCCCCCTATAACATTGGGACCTAAACATAACTGGCGAATCGTGGGTGTGTAACAAACCTCTGCCTACCCCTTCGGGGATACAGGCGTGAAGTTATGTTATGTTATGTTATGTATGTGATTTGTTTCTGTCAATATTTTGGTTACATCACATAGAAACAACTATACCTACTTTTGTAATTCATATAAAATGACAAATATAAATATCAATATGTTTTTCACAATTCTTCGGTAAAACTCCAAACGAAGCGAATTGATTCCTTTATTGCCTATAATGACGGATTCACACGTCGCTATGTGTTATTTGTTATAGAGTCCACACTATCGCCAGAACTCACCTGTTTTTACAAGTATAAAATGTATGGGATAAAGTACTCGTAGTGTAGGTATGTACCTTGAATGTATGCATCTTTACATCTTTGCAAGCTTGTCCCAACGGCCATTTGTGAGTAATCAGGATCTAAAGGTAGGTTAAAAAATCTACAGCTATTATGATTATTTCCAACATCGTTCCGTCGGCGGTATCTTTTACCAGAACCTGGAAGCTCCCAAAAAGTAATTTGTTGAAAATTTGATTTTTCCTTAAGCTTGCCATGTATAATTACTTCCCAGAATTTGTTCCTTAACAGCGACACTATCGAATGGTATAATAATACAGGTGGGCTTTTTTTCAAAATCCGCGGGTTTGTTTCCTGGCGAGTCCAATTTTGATGAAAACTAAAGCTGCACTATTTGGATTTTGGAAAATTAATATTCCTAACAAGGAATCAAACCGGTTAATTTTGGGGGAAAATACACCCTGTATTAGTACACCATTCGATAGTGCCGCTAATAAAGAACGAATTCTGGGAAGTAATAACGTACGGTGACCTTAAGGAAATATCTCATTTTTAACAAAAATACCTAACTAACTTTAGCAGCTAACCTAACCTACCTTTAGCACTACCATAAATATGGAGATAAATATGGTCTACGAGTTAAATGTGATGAAATTTCACAACTCGATATGAAGGAAAACAAATATTAAATTATTCTGTAGTTATCACTTCGATACTCATTGGTATTAAGCGCAATGAGCAGATTTTATGATAACCTTAATATACCCCAAGTCGGCTACCGAACATGCCATTGAATGACGCGTCAGCACTGATATATAGGAATATTTCAGTAGTATATATACAGGAGTTAAAAATAAAAAATATGTTACATAGAACACATAAAATTAGAGGTTTTGATGCATCTGCACATTACGACTCTATTGGTAGCGATATTACTTACTTCAAGCACTTATTTCAAGCAGCGGAAAGCAGTGTCTAGAAAATTACAGTTTGTCGCTGAACAGTAGAAAAGTCGCAAAAGTTTATGCCAGTGCCAGCACTGCGAGGATCCTGGTGAAGACACGGCGCTCCAGACGTTGTTGGAGTGCCCTGCGTGGGCGAGTCAACGCCGGGATCTTCTTGCGGTCCTGGCCGTGGACGTTCTCTCATTGGAGTCCATGCTGAGGGCAGTGGTCGCCGACGGGAGCAAGTGGCACGCCGCCGCCTCTTTCTACGAGCAGGTAATGCGCGCGAAAGAGACGGTGGAGAGGGAGCGGGAGAGAACTCTGACCTCCGAGTTCCGCAGTCTACGGCGAAAACGCCGCAGACTCGTCTACGCCTGGGACTACCGACCTCCATGATCGGGGCCTGAGGACTGCAGTTGGCCGACTCGCCGTCCTTCCAGAAGCAGGCCGTGGTGGAGGCGTGTCGTGTGTGTCCTACACACGCCTGCCAACTCACCGACGCGGGATAAAACCCGACCCCACCAGGCTAGGCCAAGGTCCGCCGGTAACCCTGGGTAGCCCTTTTGAGGGCTTACCCGGGGTGCCCGGCAATGGACACTTGGGGAGGACACCGTGTGGTTTTAGTCGGTCTGATTCCGACACGCTAACCCCATTGTCGGCACCGATGGGGTGATTACGCGGGGGTACCCACAAGTAAAAAAAAAAAGAAGGATGATTAACCGTTGACCCCTATTTACCTAGCTAGTTATCGTAATATAGAATGAGGATGCATCATAATAAACTGCTAAAAATCACAGAAACTTTAATAGTAAAACAAAAAAACACGTTCAATACTTATTAAAAAATTTCAATAAATGGCGAATATTACCTTTGTTGTTCAAGGCGCTTGGAGTTAAATTGAACCTCTGCCGCGGAGAGTCATCGTACATATGTTGTATATCCCGGGAAGGTTCCCTTTCCAGGGTCTGGAGCATTCTAAACATGTCCATCGTCAATTCTGAGAACTTCACTTGCTGCGAAGTACTTCCTACGATAAGTACCTCTTGTAATGAAAGGTTCATCTGTGGGGTTCTTTCTATAGGAATTGTTGTCAGTGGAGTCAATCTGTAAAATTTAGTCGACTGTATATTTCATAAGATCTTACAAAGTATAATTTGACTCAAAAGCAAGAGACGCTATACACTTGCGCGAGCTGCCATTATTGACACATGGCTGTAAAATATAAATGAATATTCGGATAAAAGGCCGATGTCTGTGATCTGGCTTTAGTCGCGTATAAAACACGCCTTAACTTTAACCGAATTTTGCTGAATGAAAGTCGTATAAGCTACTGGACCACACTTTTATGTAGCGACCTATTGGTCAAAGAGCGACTCGGTTCACTTACCTGTGTGAGAGGATTACTGAATAGCTATCGGGATGTATTACGGATACTACTGATTCCGCCAGTATGAATGCTTTCACTTCATCCACAACATCAGTCCATTCGGCCTGATCGTCGGGGTCGTAAGTGTTCCCATATTCAATTATCTGTCTGTCTAATTCTTTTATCAATTCACGCACAAGTTTAATCTTTTTCAAAAGTAAGCAGACAACGATGAACCGAGCGTAATATCTGAGTTTTTTCACCATTAACTCACACTTATCCTCTTTGCTCGCTTTTGTATAGTAGCTTCTGCCTCGAATTGCATAGTAAAACGAGTAAGCCTCATTCAAGTACGCAGTTTCACTAGTTCGTAAACTAAAAAGATAAAAAGAATATTTAATACGAATGCTTCTTAGCTCTGTAATTAATATTTCAAATGACCATAATGATTATAACTATAAATTAATATACATATGAAGTTCTGTAGGTATACTCACTAAAAGTGATAATAAAGCTGCCCAATCTTTGAAGCGATTTCGCCAATCTGCCATCGTTTCAAACGATATTTGCTATCTAAAACTGCTCGATGTTGCTGTTGGAACTTCCAGAGCTTAGTATACACATCAAACGTTCTACCAAAGTACGAATGCCACTGCTTATGTCCATATTGAGGTAACTCCCTAAAATTGTGAAAAAAACAGAGTAATATATAAATGAAATTGGTGGAAAGAAATTTTCTTCACAATAAAAGAAATCATAACTAGCATAATATCTGTCGGAGTCAACCTTAATTCGAATATGAGGCGTGTAAGGAGAGAAAGAAATAGGGCACTCTTGTCTTCGTCCAGAGAAGTCAGTCAGCCAGCTGTACTTGATTTTACAAACGACAAAAGTAGCTTAGCTGACGGCCTCTGTGGCGTAGCGGCAGTGCATTCGACTGCTACATCAGGGGGCGCGGGTTCGATTCCCGCTCAGTGAAAATATTTGTATGCATGAATATGTCTATTTGCATTGGTCTGGGTGTTTCTATGTATAATATGTATGTATTTACAAAAAAAAAAGTATTTAAGTATGTTTATCCGCAGTCTGGAATCCATAACACAAGCTAGTTACAAACACTATACATACATACAACTATGCTTACTTTGGGTCTAGAATGCGCTATGTAAAATGTCGTAGAATATTTATTTATTATTTATTTGTTTATTTATTAAATCTTTCTTAAAATCATAAACAAAACATGAAACATTTTAAATGTATCCTCTGGGGACTCTAAAACTAAATACACATAAATTTATTCATCCATGTATACCTTTTTTTTTTTTTTTTTTTTTTTATCGTGCGGAAATCCCTTCGGATACCCCCCCGCGTGCCAGCGGGGGCGGTTATGTCGGGCTTGAACCGACTAAAACCGCACGCCGTCTCGTGTCTACAGACGCCGGGGTGTAAGGTTGCCCATAGAGCATATCCCTCGCACCCCGACTGACCCTGGGCCATCTCCGGTTTCGAGATGGCCCCCTCGGGTTTGGGAACCACGGTGTCCCCGTCTTGCCCCGGTTTGGGGGAGGGGCGCTAGTCGCCCCACCGTCCCTCCTGCTTCTGCTGGGGTGACAGGTGGCCTCACCCGCCACCCCCAGGCCTGCGCTCATGGAGGACGGAGGTCGTTAAGCGACCTCCGGCGTCTGAGTTGCCTGCGACGCGCGGCGAGCAAGTTGCGGGCTCGGCGGACCGGGAGAGTTCTAAGTCTCTCCCCCGCCCCCCTCCGCCACCTCCTTCGCGAGCATTACATGCTCGCAGAAGGAGGCGGCGGCGGCCCACGCGCTCATGTAAAAAATATGTACCAGAATCATACAAATAGTATTAATTAACATAGTGGGTGTTACCTGTATACTTCTCTACGGCTTGCTCCATTTTGGTAAAAGTATAAAAAAGTTTCTTACAAAAGTTTAATAAACCTGGTCATGGAAAGTGGCACGCCGCTGCCTCTTTCTACGAGCAGGTAATGCCCGCGAAAGAGACGGCGGAGAGGGAGCAGGAGAGAACCCTGCCCCCCGAGTTTCGCAGTCTGCGGCGAGGACGCCGCAGTCTCATCTACGCCCGGGACTACCGACTTCCATGATCGGGGCCTGAGGACGGCAGTTGGCCGACTCGCCGTCCTTACAGAAGCAGGCCGTGGCGGAGGCTCGTCGTGTGTGCCCCTACACACGCCTGCCAACTCACCGAAGCGGGATAAAACCCGACCCCACCAGGCGAGGCCGCGGTGGCGGCCGAAGTCCGCCGGCAACCCTGGGGTTATCCTTTCGAGGGCTTACCCGGACATTTGGGGAGGACACCGTGCGGTTTTAGTCGAGACACGATTTAACCACCCCCGCTGGCCAGTAGCCCAGCGGGGGTGTATCCGAAGGGATTTCCGCACGTAAAAAAAAAAAATAGTAGTAGTAGCACGAATAGCCGCTTAGCCGTGAGGATACTAGTCGTTATATAGTCAGACAGTTGTGTATCTTAGGGCGCCTTCAAGTATGCCGCAAAATGCTCTAAGTTTTGATTTGCAATAACCGGCATTTGGATTGGCACGTCGAGAAGAAAAGTGAAAATTCGGCTAAAATCGGCTTACTTCAGTTTTGCAGAGCGTTCTCTCTATCGAACATCAGCCTGACAGTATGATTATACGGGTATCAAACTCTATCCTTAGGTCGACAGAGAGTACGCTCTACAAAACTGAAGCAAGTCGATCTTAGCCGGACTCTCACTCTCCTTCCCGGTGTGCCAATCTAAACACCGAGTACCTACTGTAACTAGGAATTCAGTGCAGGGTGCCACTGAAATAAATTGAGCTGAGCGAGCAGGACTCTTACTTGAAAATAATAATCTTACTACGGTCGCGCGCTTTGTTAAGGCCGCGCGCTCCATGATCGGGGCCTGAGGACGGCAGTTGGCCGACTCGCCGTCCTTACAGAAGCAGACCGTGGCGGAGGCGTGTCGTGTGTGCCTTACACACGCCTGCCAACTCACCGAAGCGGGTTAGAACCCGACCCCACCAAGCAAGGCCGCGGTGGCGGCCAAAGTCCGCCGGCAACCCTGGGGTTATCCTTTCGAGGGCTTACCCGGGGTGCCCGGCAACGTACACTTGGGGAGGACACCGTGCGGTTTTAGTCGATACACGACATAACCACCCCCCGCAAAAAAAAAAAGGCCGCGCGCTCCTGAAATTGTTTTGCGGTGATTATTCCTCAATGGTACATCGGACATGAACCATCTCTCAATGGTTACGGAGGAGTTCAGCCACCAACAAACGGCTATGCCCGGTATAAGGTATATGATATAAGAACAATATTTTTGTGACCTTTGTAAAATATGTCTCTATTGAACAAAGGTATGGTATGATCAGTAATATATATATATGGTCTTGAGCATCTTTTTTACTTTTACATAGCAGGAAACAAAGTCGCATTCCGCCACTCTGTACGCTTAGACCTTCTAAACTACGCAAAGGACTTTAATGCGGTTTTGAATGGATCAAAACCGCATTAAAGTCCTTTGCGTTAGAATGATTGAAGAAGAAGATTAATATGTATAGTTAAATATTGTTTTGAGTTATTTTATTAAAATATGACGTTAATTGTTCAAGATGGTGGAAGAAATCAAGTCGATTGAGAGTTTCAATGGTATTAATTTGATTCATTTCTTTATAGGTCTACAAAATGGTTCGCGATAATATTATCTATCTCTTAAGGATAGCTTACTATAGCCATTATTAGTTCTAAAAAAGGGTTACATATTATGTGGTAATTGGAAAACTATTTAGACGAATACACTACTAATTTAAATCATAATATTGAATACGTTAGTTTCCTTAAGTATTTCATGTATATATTTGAAATATCTTATAATAAAACTATCGCGTAATATAATTATTAGATTCGCGACTACCTCTAAAATTTGCTTCTGTTTAAAATACGTATGCCACCTGTGTCAGTATTTTCTCAAAATTAACCCAAGAAGGTGGATAAAATTGGTATGGGGAGTTCTTTACTTTTGTGGTAGGAACCAAGAAATTATAAACACAACTGGACCTGGTATGTGGTGCTACAAGCGAGTTACAGGATTTCTTTCTTACGAATGTATTCCTGTGCGAAGCAAACTATTTGGTGAACTGTGGACTAGTACCCAGATTCTTAAACTTTTTGGACAGAATTGGCAGTAGATAAGATAAGTGTATTTTTTCATGGGGTGTATGCTAGAAAACCTCTAGGGGGAGTAGTTGCTCCTTCAGGCTGATATTCTGCCAAGGTCGAATTGACCTAAGAGAAGGAAAACTTGAAACAAAACCCTCTACCAACCCGTCTGGCCAGCGTGGTAGTAGTAGGCCATAAACCTCCCATGAATAGAAGCCACAACGAAAGGCCCCCAGTTCCCGGTGGTCCCGCTATTCCCGACTACGGCGGGGCGGGGGGTGCTAAGAATCTCCGGGTTACGGGAGGCTACCAACAAAAACTACCGCTGGCAGCGTACAACTGCAGTACACTTCGGCTGGACCATCCCCTCGCCGAACTGGAGATAGAACTCGGTTGCATAAACTGGCCCATACTGGGGTTGTCCGAGATCCGAAGACTGGGGGAGGACACGGTTACACGGACACCTTGATTCAGGCGACTTATTCTACTTCAGAGAAGGTGATCAGCTCTCCCAGGGAGGTGTCGGTTTTCTAGTCAAAAAGGACCTCATTAGCAACGTTATTGAAGTCGGTATTGTGTCAAACCGGGTAGCGTACCTTGTCCTTAAAATCATTAACAGGCGTTCCCTGAAGGTGATACAGGTATATGCGCCAACCTCGACTCACCCCGATGAAACCGACGAGGCCGTGTATGAGGACATTTTCAAGGCAATTAATCATACCGCCAAGGCCACCTACAGCGTTGTTATGGGGGACTTCAATGCCAAAGTGGGAGTACAAGAACGCGGCGAAACGTGAATAGGTCCCTATGGAGTGGGGCGCAGAAATCACAGGGGGCAAATGCTAGTCAACTTTCTCGAATCTCAGTTGCTCTTCTTAATAAATACTTTCTTTAATAAGAAGCACCATAGGAAGTAGACTTGGCAAAGCCGGGATTCCGTGGTAAGGAACGAGATAGACTTTTTCATTACGGACAGTAAGCAAATATTTAGAGACGTCTCGTCGTGATTAACAGGTTCAACACCGGAAGTGATCACAGACTTGTCAGAGACTGTTTAAATATCATCCTTAAAGCTGAAAGATTCCGAATGATACGGTCTACTTCTGACCTACGCCGCTCCAAGTAGCTCTAGGGTCCGAAAAGTTCCAACTGGAACTTAAAAATCGTTTTGCAATGCTGGAAACCACTAGCAGTATTGATGAGAAAACCAACACAGTGGTCAAAACTCTGCAGGAAGTGTCCCGAAAGTTGTTTCCCGGAAAACGCAAACAGCTAGATTCCAAACTCTCTCCTAAGAGTCTCGAACTTATGAGGTGGAGGCGTGATGAGCCGTCAACTCAGTCGTTTTCGTCAGATGGGAGAGCCTTAAACCAAAAAATAAAAAAACTGATACGACGCGACCTCCGACGCTTCAACACTAACATCATACATGATGCGATTGAGCGAAATAGGGGGTCGAAAGTTTTCGCTCAGCAATTGGGAAGGCCACATCTGACGAAACTTAAAACTGAGGGTGGCAGAACCATCACCTCAAAGTTCGAGATTCTCGAAGAGGTCGAGAAGGACTATGGACAGCTGTATGCAGATGACTAAACTGACGGGACACAGCGATGAAGACCACAGAGCTCCACTCACGCGCCATTACACCGAGGATATACCCGATGTCGAGCAGTGCGAGATAGAGGCGGCTCTGAAGCAAACAAAGAATAACAGGTGCCCTGGTGATGACGGAATTACTATTGAGCTCCTAAAAGCAGGCGGGGTCCCAGGGCTCCAAGAGCTAGCAAGCCTTTTTAATTCCGTCATCCAGCAAGGCTTAACACCTAGGGCATAGAGCGGGAGTGCGGTGGTACTGTTCTTCAAAAAAGGTGATAAGGCCTTGCTTAAGAATTACAGACCCATCTCACTCCCGAGTCATGTCTACGAGCTGTTCTCGAGAGTCGTCACGAATCGTCATGCGAGCAAGCTCGACGAGTTCCAGCCACCGGAGCAAGCCGGGTTTCGAAAAGGCTACAGTACCGTGGACCAAATTCGGCAGATTATACAAAAGACTCACGAGTACAATCAGCCGCTGTGTACTGCGAGCTTTAGCTGTTGTGGACTGCGAGAAAGCCTTCGACTCCATCGAGACCTGGGCAGTTCTGGATGCTCTGCAACGGTGTCGTGTTGATTGACGATACATCGAAGTGCTGAGATGCCTATATGAGACCGCCACCATGTCCGTCCAGCTCCAAGACCAGAAGACGAACCCCATAAGCCTACAGCGTGGAGCGAGACAGGGGGATGTTATATCCCCCAAACTATTCACCAACGCGCTGGAGGACGTCTTCAAGACTCTGGATTGTACTGCGCGGGGTATAAACATAAATGGCAAGTACATCTCGCATCTTCGGTTCGCCGACGACATCGTCATAGTTGCGGAGTCGCTGAAGCAGCTGGGCGAGATGCTGCACAGCCTGAATGGAGCCTTACGACGTGTCGGTCTTGGTGTGAACTTTAAGAAAACCAAGGTTATGTTCAACGAACATGTCACGCCGAGGCCGATTGCCATCGAAGGGTCGACACTCGAAGTTGTTCAACAGTATGTCTTACTTGGGCAGGTTATCCAGCTCGGTAGAAACAACTTCGAGTAAGAAGTCACCAAAAGGATCCAATCAGGTTGGGCAGCATTTGGCAAACTGCGTCGGGTTTTCTCCTCCCCTTTACCGCAATGCCTTAAAACAAAGGTGTTCGACCAGTGCGTCCTACCTGTCATGACTTACGGTGCCGAAACGTGGACATTGACAGTGAGGCTAGTCCACGACTTAAAAGTCGCGCAGCGGGCTATGGAGCGAGCTATGCTTGGGGTTTCTTTGAAGCATAAAATTTGAAATGAGGCCATCCGACAAAGAACCAAAGTCACCGACATAGCTCGCAGAATAAGCAAGCTGAAGTGGCAATGGGCTGGCCACATCTGCCGAAGGACCGATGGCCGATGGAGCAAACGAGTGCTAGAGTGGAGACCACGAATCGGTAAACAGAAGGTGGGACGTCCCCCAGCAAGAAGGACGGACGACCTGAAAAAGGTAGCTGGGATAGACTGGATGCGCAAGGCGGAGGGTCGGGTGCTATGGCGTAAAATGAGAGAGGCCTATGTCCAGCAGTGGACTGCAATAGGCTAATTGATGATTGATTGATGATTTTTTATTGCGAACTTATAACCTTGTCATAAACATAATTAATATCAGTATATGTGAAAATAAAAAAAACTTACCTCAAGCCGTTAAATAGCTGTTTAGATTTCTCGAGCAAATGACAGAATTCAATTATAACCTTCCGTTCATGATCTTCGAGAGCACCCATGTTGTCCATGCGGAATTCGGTATAATAGTCCCGAGTGCGACTACTAGTTGAATGATCAGTGTGTCTACGCCTACTATGCTCTAAGTGAGGTCGGTCTGTAGAAGGGCTGTTTAATAACTGTGGAAAATTAATTTTTTGCCTACAGAAGGATTTCTTTTCGGGCGATACTGGTGATTCAAATAATTGAAATTTGTATTTCAAATATTTCACCCGGTTCTGTTCTATTTGCAGTAGGCGTTTTTCTGTTTCACATTGTTGTTGTTTTTCCACCTCCAGGAGTTTTACTTTTAGTTCTTGAGTTCTGGAAAGATTACTTTTTGATTGATCTTTATTTTGTCGTATTGGCTGTGATGGCAGTGCTCGCCCTGTACGTTGTCGGGCTTCCCGAGGATTCGTTTCAAGTTCCGAAGTTTCGCCGAGACTGATTTTTGATTGATAATCCTTTTGTCGTATTGGCTCGGGTGGTAGTGCTCGCCTAGTACGTTGGGCTTCCCCTAGATTCGTTTCACGGTCCTTAGTTTTGGCACGGCTGTTACTGCGAATAACAGTATTTGATTGATCTGTTTGTTGTTCGATTTTCCGTGATTGCCTATTTAGTTGAGGTCGCACATTATGCTCGTCATCTAGTATAGGTATCTCATGCCCTTTAGAGCCCTTTCGTTTGGATGTGGGTAATTCTTGCTTTTCCAAGCACTGTTGTTGTGAATGTTGAGGCCTTATTTTAATCTTTGGTGGTCCATCTTCTATAGCCTCATATATGGCGGGTAGCTCCTGCCTTGGCCTTAGACTTAATAAACTTTCTTGTTCTGCGTTTCCTTTCCAGCAAATAAGATCTGAAACATATAGGCAAGGATAATTCGTTACAATGGATTTACATTAGGGGCAACTGTTAAAACTCTCTATAATCACCTGATTCAGTTATTAGCGGATTGCATTTATTATGTATTGGGGATTTTAGTTGCCTTTTTAGCTCTTTATATGTTTGAAAGGTATATTTTTTTCCAATAGTACTACTGTTAGTTGGGAAATCCGAGTTATGTTTTAATCTAAGGATGGCTTTGTTATGGGAGTTTGTTCTATAAAAAGTAAGTGTTGTGTCTTGGAAGGGGTTTGGTAAGGTTGGGGTTGGTGGTAGCGATCTATAATTTCCTTCGGGAAAATTGGTTTTTATTTCTTTATCTTTGTTACTGTCTTGAGTCACGTATTGATGACCTGTATCATGTATTATTTCTGTTGGTAAATATGTTAATTTATAGTCTAGTTGAGGCGTCCTTGGCAAATGCCGAGTTTTTGCATCGCCTGTACTTTGATGTGCTAGGTCTCTTGATTGTGTTGTTAGTGATTCATAAAGGCATTTCTGAGAGACTTCAGTGGTACGATGTAAGTATACTGCACTATCACTTGTTGATGGTTGTTCGTGCACAGAATGTGTTAAAACCCATTCTTTTACAATTTGTGTATGAGCATTTGGTATAGATGATTCACTGTGCTGAATGGCACGTGGTGACACACGCGTACCAGTTGAAGACACAGGTCTGGCTTGAGACCAACAATACCTTGAACTACTACTCGACAAAGTGTCTAGTATCATAGTTTTGGTTTCATTTGCTTTGGTTTTGACAAGTTTTATATCTTTTGTTGCAGTTTTGAATTGAGTTTTGTTTAATCGGTCATTTGGGTAAGTAATTGACTCCCATGATTTCAATTCTTCCTTCAGTACGATTCTTTGCCTTTTTTTACCAGCATCTGGCACATTTAATCTAGCAAGCAGTGACTCAGGAGTATTTTGAGTTTCAATAGATTTAGGTATAAATTCAATATGTTTGTCTCTCAATGTATTTGCTTGTGATGAAAGCGAAGAAGTTAAAAATGATCGTGTGAGTGATGGATTCATTAGGTAAGTTCTAACCGAGTCACTTAAATCGGGTAATGAATGATATCGCCTTTGCTGTGATTCTGGTGAATCTGTAGGCGAAAAATAGTGTTATATTAGATACTAATATACTGCGGAAAATACATAGAATATGTTTTAATTTGACCTAGCTACATTACCCTCTCAGGGCATGTCATAATTGTAGTGGTATAGCTGGAGAGGTGGCACAGCAGTCTCAATTATCAGCTGACACAGATACTCATAGGGCACAGCTGCTTTGAAATATCTGTAGCGTATAGGCCGGGAGTCAACGCCCACTCCACTGTGGGAGCTTTTGCGAGGAGAGAACCACAGTACACTGTCTAGTGGAGTACTAGTGTGGATACAGCTGACCTCATGATGCAATTGGTGCGGAAACCTTTTGCTCGAGTAGGGTTTTGTGTATAATACAGAGTGCGTGGGAGTCTGCCACCTTTATTAACGAAGAGGGGATGTACGCAAAAGAGTCATTCGAATGGGAACAGAAGAGGACTAGTACTCTTCCGTATTAATCGGTTCGATTTCGACATAGTCATTACAGCACCAATTCATGTGAATTGGTATCTGAGAGGGTTACCACATGTGAAGAACCAAAATAAAGTGTACTGTTTTTTTTGTCGTGCGGAAATCCCTTCGGATACCCCCCCGCCGGCTAGCTAAGGTGGTTATGTCGGACTTGAACCGACTAAAACCGCAGGCCGTCTCGGGTCTACAGACGCCGGGGTGTAAGGTTGCCCATAGAGCATATCCTTCGCACCCCGACTGAAAATAAAGTTTACCTACATAATTTTATCTGGGTTACGCTAGTTAACAAATTCAAGCGCTTTATGAAAATAGGAAGGTTTATTGTAAACGTGCACAGTGATCTTGAAGAAGACGATAAATAGACATTCTAGGACAAACTTCTTACCAGCATCGTTTTTTCAGCATACAATTTTTTTCTATAAATAATAATAATATATATAATTTTTTCTATAAATAGCTGCACATTTTACATGGAAACACCCAGATCTATGAAAATAGGCATATTCATAAATTCAAATATTTGCTTTGAACGAGAATAAGACCTCAGATGTAGCAGACTGAAATTACATGAGAATATTGTATTACATATTAATTGTTCTCTGTGAACTTTAAACTTAAATTGGTTTATATAAGCTACCACCTGTACTGTTAGAAGTCAGTGACAACCAATATGAGAAGCACCTCCTATTTTGAAGTTGGCTAAAAGCAAAAAGGACTTTGTGGACAAAGAATGTTTAGTTCGATTGTGTGTTACCGCCTTCTTAACGCAGATAATAAACGCTGGGAAATTCAAGTAGACCAGATATAGTGCGTTAGCGGACTGAAAAGAAAATCGCGACAGTAGAGGTCATGTTTTGCGGTTAGTATGTATAGACTTGTGTCAAAATACCTTCAATACGTACCTACCTACCGCCAGCCTATTTTGACCATATTGACCCGACGAGAATATTATAGGATTTGTTGACTATGCAGAAAGATAATACAAACAAACATGACAAAATCACAGTTAAATGAAATATCCGATGAAATGAAGAATCGACATTCGTGTATCGGTAATATTCGGAGTACAACGCTCGGACGAGTCGGTAATACTTATAGCGCCAAACAAAAGCGCATAGTTTGGACTCCGTCGCAGCTACATCGTAAATATAAGCAGTCAAGAGCAATGATATTATTCTATTATAGATTGTCAAAACAATGAATTATAACTTTTATCTACGCCCATGCTTTAAATCCTCTATAAAAGATTCTGAAACAGTTAGCTTATTGCCAACATTAATACATCCAATGTCCTAATAACCATAATAACATCCGAACGGGTGTTATAATGTTGTATGAAATTTCATAATAACACTGCTTTCGCTTTTTCAATGTCTTCCGCGCAAAGGGTTACTCATCAGACAGCCAAATTCTTACCACTCGATGCGTGGAATCTGCATATGAGTTTCAAAAAAAGAACTGTCATTCACGCGCGTTGCATTGCACTACCACAGCGGCGGCGCGCCGTAAAAAAAAAATTAAACCTTATTCGTTCGAATTCGAATTCCCGCTATTTTTCTTCGCTATTATTTTTGCAAATTGTTTTGTTTAGGTACTTACGAAAATGAGCGATTTAAGTTTTGATAACTCACCTCCAGACATTTCGAATCCAGCAAAGGACATTTCTAACAAATTACTACCGGAAAAATCTAGAAAACAGTATGAAAAGGCGTACCAAGATTTCATGAATTGGAAAATATCAAAAGGCAGTACATCATTCTCTGAAGATGTATTATTAGTTTATCATGGGTGTAGATAAAGTCTTGTATGCAACTGTATAATTAGGTATTAAAACACTCATGTGATACTATTATCACACTCAGCTTCGCTTCGTGTGATAAACCCACATTCTTGTTTTAATACCCCTCATTATACCACAGTTGCATAAATAACTATTAAACTTTTTCAATGCAATAGACTTGAGCGGCTTTACCTAACAGTGGCAGTTTTAAACGTACAGAAGAAAACAGCGAGTGGTTCAAAGTCGTTTCTTTTGAACCTCAACCGACTCGCCGTTGTGTACCTGCCAGTACTTAAAGATAGTACGTATCACCGCCGTCAACAAACATTGTAGGCCCTTAATTAGTTTATTTTATATCAGTTCCGCAGTCTGCGGCGAGGACGCCGCAGACTCATCTACGCCCGGGACTATCGACCTCCATGATCGGGGCCATAGGACGGCAGTTGGCCGACTCGCCGTCCTTACAGAAGCAGGCCGTGGCGGAGGCGTGTTGTGTGTGCCTTACACACGCCTGCCAACTCACCGAAGCGGGTTAGAACCCGACCCCACCAGGCGAGGCCGCGATGGCGGCCAAAGTCCGCCGGCAACCCGGGTGCCCGGCAACGTACACTTGGGGAGGACACCGTGCGGTTTTAGTCGATACACGACATAACCACCCCCGCTGGCCGGCGGGGGGGTATCCGAAGGGATTTCCGCACGTAAAAAAGAAAAAAAAACGTATCCAAATATACCAGAAGCATTTCGTCCAATCATCCACCTATTAAAATAGAATTAAAAAATATTAGCATACTTTAATTAAGTTTATTCTCATTTTTCCAGTTAATGAGAAGTTTTATGAAGAAACTCGTATGCACTAAATTTTACGTTCTTCCGTGTGGAAACCCCCGGTTTTGTTATAGAAAAAATCATCTCCCCGTCCAGTTGCCAGAGTTACGGCTTGGGAAATTTTTCATATAGTTTTTCTTTTTAAGAGTACTAGTAACCGAAATGAATAGTATTCCCTTTCGATTGTGAAGCTGACTCCTTAACAAATCGGTTGCCTGCCTCGCAGCACCGAAGAGCCACTGTTTCTGTGCATTGCTAGTCCGGGTTACGGCATGACAGGGTGGACTTCTATACCAGACCACATTCTTCGCTCCGTAATAATACAGAGATGGTCAACCCACCAGTTTTTTCGTTGTCTATTTATAGTGCCTTCTGGTGAGTAGAGAGACATGCGGTAACCGAGTTACCCAAAACTTGGGCCATGCAGCGGCCTGTGAATTTAATACAATAACGCGTTCAGGGTGTATATGGGTTTGCCACAGTTAGGCAAAGCGTCCGGCATGTATTGTGTACCAAAACCAATATTGATAGCTTTGCTGCCAACATGCGCGAGCGATGCACCTCCAAGCTGAAGCTAATAGGGTCGAGCACCAACAGCAACCTGTACACATTAGCAGTCATAGGGATAGGGATGGAGTGCTCAGAACCAAATAAGGGCTCTTGTAGATAGTGGCGGCGCTCATCAAAACATTCAAACAATGAATGAAAATAAAATGTAAACAATAACAAAGACATATAGTGTATATATATAATGATTATATCTACATTAAAATATACTAACTATGAGGCCACCGAGCAACCCGTTTCTTTTTTTTATTTTTGATGATTTCAGCAATTTCACTTGGATTGGTTGTGTTGTAACAGTAGTTATAGAAATTTTTATGATTTTCACTTTGCAAAAACATATTTGGGCTTTTATTTGTATAGTCTATATTAATAAAGTTATTTGTTCACGACGGCGACGGAAGCATTATTAATAAATTATGCTTTATCCGACACTTTAAAACTGAGGAACTGCCTTTTTAAATATGGAATCAAAATGGCCCATATCATTTTGTCATTATTCCACTTGGTTCTAAGAATTACAACTTCGATGGCAAGTATGCGGCGTAGGTAGCAGCACATCACTAGGCTGCAAGCTCACGTCCGCTCGCCTCTAGATTTAACGTTGACTGCTTGAGAGCTGGAGCTAGGGGTTGGGTGGATATACAAAGCAATGCAGAATTATATAGGTGCATTATTGTGATTGGTTGAAATGCACCTGTACATCCGCCTCTTTGACACTCTGTGCACGCCTACTAGTGCCAATGTGTACGTTTAGTGTTGGACTTCGTTGGAAAAAATTATATTTACACCGATAGTAGTGGATAACTTTGTTTGAGTATTGAAAATTATTTTTTTCTTCCTCCAAGCCTTTTTCTAATTTAGTTAGAGTTAGCTAAACTTCGATATTTTAATTAAACTTCACTAGTTCCAGAATACAAGTACTTTGCGAAATCGAAGTTCTGTATCTAGTTAGGCGAGGTTATCGGACATTTTAGGGCTCCAAATACTCGTAACAAACGCCACAGATTTTTGTATGGGATCGACAGATAGCTGACATCAATCGGGGCGGGTCATAATGATTAAAGAATGGAATGAATATGAAATGAAATGAAGATATTAATTTTTTTACCAAATGGTAGGTTTTTTTTTCGGATACTCCCGCGCCGGTCAGCGGGGGCGGTTGGTACCTACTTTTAATAATATTTTTGGCTTTGTGACCTGCTATTAAGTGAAAAACACCTGTGTCAGAAAGTCAGGCTTATCGATATCATAAAAATTACAGTACCCAATAGATTTCCTCAAGTTCCGGTAAATCTAGAAAGATCTTAAATCGAGATTTGATACGATTATTACTTAAATACAAATGTTAGTTTTACATTTCATCTATCTAATATGTAATAAATTACTTGGGTTAATTTTTTTCTTTGGATAGCTTGTTTATTTGTCTGTTTATCTGTTTGTTCGTCATGGACGCATAAATAAAGAACGGACTTTGATGCGGTTTTAGGTAGATTTCGATGAAATCTATCTACCTATCGGTTTCTTGACTACTGTCGAATTAAAAAAAAAATTCTTCATAGGAGGTCTAGTTATGACCCCTGAGTCCGAAATGACCACTGGTCAAAAAGTTTATATATATATATGTATGTATGGTTCCACTTCCCAAAATTTGCGGCACTCTCACGGTCGCATTTTTGCCCCGATCGCTTTCAAACTGCGGTCAAAAATTGCTTGGGTGTAAACTTAGTTTAAGTTCGTGAACGGGTGGAATCCGGCCTAAGGGGACGGCCCTACCGTCCCCTTAGGCCGGATTCCACCCGTTCACTTCTCCCTTCTCCCCCTCACTTTTTGTGAAATCAGTTTTTCCTCAAAATTTCACGTTCCTTGAAAGGTATTCGAACCGTTCTAATTTTATCCCATAGTATACATGAATACCAACTACTTTTAATTATAAACCTATAAGATTAAAACTTTAACTCAAAGTGGAGGGGGGGAAAACATAAATTTTTCGGGAAAAAAATCATAACTTCTAACCGGTGAACATTCTTTTCGTCGGAAACATTTTTAATCGATAGGCCATTTTTAAGTCTAAAATAAATGTCTGAAAAGTGTTTCGCTAAAATTTACCGTTTTCGAGAAAAAAAAATAAACATGTTAAAAAATAATATTAATTGCTTCACGAAATCTACCTGTGCGTTCCCCCTGCGGGAACGAATTTTTTTTCTATTAGATAGGTGTTAGTCAGGCTTAAAATCTGCCGTATGTTTCATTACAATTAGTTAAGTATAACCAGAGATATGATCAAAAATGATAACCGACCTCCGCGCGGGCGGCAGCTAGTACAAGCTATATACTCGTATATATATATCTGTATAGCTTTTCTTTTTCAATGTCTCTAATACAGACACAACTAATTCACAATTTTATAATAGTGTAGATAGGCAAACTGAATCTCGGAAACGGCTTTAACGATTTTCATGATATTTAGTGTACCTACAAGGAGTTTCGGGGGCGATAAATCGATCTAGCTAGGTTTCATTTTTAGATAATGTCGAAAAGACACCAATTTGAGCTCAGTCACCCAGATATTGATCTTTAACGTGAATATGTTTTTGAAAGTAGGTATATTTTTCTGTGAAATTAAAAGCTATGTCCAAGTTTTAATTTCTAATAATATGTAATCAAGCCTAAAATGTATTAACATTAACTGTGTACTATATAATTTGACTCTGCCTACCCCGGAGGGAAAAAGGCATGAGTATATGTATGTATGAATGTACTCTATCTAAATGATATTGTTTGAATAAATTAATATTCACCACAAACAAATTATATGAGTTTGTTTAGACCATCACCTTTAATTAATTATAACATAACCCATTAGCTAAACAAAATTATTAATTACGTAATTACGTACAATACATTATTATAATAAACTAAAAAAATACAAAAATAATTAATATGTATAAATAATTACTAAAATAATTTGCTTACTAAAATATTCTAAAAAATATATAATTAGCTTATATTAATTATAAGTTTATATTCATTATAAACAAAACATTAAAATGTACATGTACTCAGGCTTTTTCTCTCCAGGGTAGGCAGAGACATTAAAAAAATCAGGAATTCATTATTCTGAAATGACTTATTTATTTTTCAAAGAGAGAATTTCGATGTCAGTGCCCAGTACAATCTAATATTTAAAATTAATGTTTGTTTGTTCGCGTTCTATATACTGCGTTTGCGGTTCTGATAAAGTTGTTTTGCAAATGAATTTCTTTGATTAAAACGGAATACCGCACGTACGTACTTAATTTATGTTATAACTACATCATATTTTTTTGCTCTCGTCATATTTCTGTCCATCCTAATGAAAAAATCGCTTTTAGCGAAAAGGCCGCACATTGTACATACATTTAACTGTTTGCATGTTACTTATATTAGGTCGTTACATATGAAATTGCCGTTTTCCTTGAAGAAATTGGAGGAAACCCAAATTTCAGTACTAACATTTTTGCAATTTTTTTAGGAATGACAAATCCTAATTTTATGTTTTTTTTTGTGTATGAATGAGACAACGTTTAGCTAACAAACAGCAACTCTTATTACATTTTTGAAAATTGACAGCTGTTAAATAATACGAAATTTATCATCAAAATGGATAGCATTTAGGAAGTTTTGGAAGATCGAATTAATTTATCAAGCGACCAATAAAAACAAAATTTAATACAGAGTTGTACGGGTGCCCGGAAATGGACACTTGGGCAGGACCCCGTGCGGTTTTAGTCGATGCACAACCTAAACGCCCCCGCTGGCCGGCGGGGGGGTATCCGAAAGGATTTCCGCACGTATATAAACAATAGAAATAGCTATTAAATTACAGGAATAAACGAACTCATGAATTTGTAAGAAAATTTCGGCAATTAGGTAAAGACCTATTATATGTACACACATCAAAAAAGTCTAAGCAACATGCTTAATGTTACATAATTCTGCGAATTAAATTGGATAATTATTCTACTTTTTTACCATAGGTGAGCAGGTATGTAACCTTTTTGGTTCCAGATTACCTACCGGCTGATTAGAAAAAAAAAACTCGACTGCTTTGTTTTTTTTTTCATAAAATTAAAAGCTGATACAATTAGTTCCAATTTAAATGTGTTTTCTTTTGATAATTAATAAATGTGGTATCGTTTGAATTTTATAGTTTTAACCAAGTTTTAATAGAGTTTTTGATAAAAATTGAATTGTGAGATATTCTTTACGTCATGGAGCGACGTCATTTGACCGGAGATGAAATGCAAAGAGCTGTGGGAATGATACAAGCGGGAAGAAACCAATCTGAGGTATCTCGCCATTTTGATGTGAACAGGAGCATTATCTGCCGTCTGTTGCAGCGTTACACTACGACAGGAAATCCCGCTGAGCAGCACCCGGGCCCGGGCCGTGGAAGGAGTACAACTACTCGGCAAGACCGATACCTACAACTAACTGCAAGACGTTAACCAATGTTAACCGCCAGAGAGATGGGTTCAAGGCTACAAAACTCAAGTTTTGTTGTTGTTAGCCCCCAAACCGTGCGAAATCCACTGCATGAGTTCGGTCTACGAGCGCGACGTCCAATCAGGGGCCCGCCTATTAATACGTCACGGAAATCGCGCTCGTCGAAATGAATGGTGTAGGGAACACATATCGTGGACCCAGGAACAATGGGACAACATTTTATTTGGCGATGAGTCTCGATTCGGGTTTAGGCCTGATACAAGAAGGGTAAGAGTGTGTCCCGGCAATACTGAAAGACTGAGGTGCGTTCAGGAAGTTCATCCATAAAACGGAAACATAACATAACATATCTTCACGCCTGTATCCCCGAAGGGGTAGGCAGAGGTGTATTACACACCCACGATTCGCCAGTTATGTTGAGGTCCCAATGTATTACGGAAACATGAACGCTCAAAATTACGTTGAGGATGTTCTTAGGCCCTATGTTCATCCATTTGCACAAACCCTTGCCGCAGTATACCATTAACAAACTCATCGATAGCATGAATAATCGGTGCCAACAAGTTTTAAACAACGGAGGAGGACCTACTTTGTATTAAATTATAGAATTCTTTAAGAATAAATAAATTTTGGTTAACGATTTATTTTGTTTTAATGAGTTTATTTTCTTTGGAGCCTTGTTTTCTTTTGTGCGTGATAGAGTAGGTATACTTTTTATTTAAAAAAAAAACAAAACAAAATCGAGTTTTTTTTCTAATCAAACAGGTTACATACCTCCCCACCTATGGTAAAAAGTAGAACAATTGACCAATATAATTTGCAGAATATGTAAAATTAAGCATGTTGCTTAGACTTTTTTGATGTGTGTATTTACTATATTTTTTTAATTTTGGTGTACAATAAAGAGTTATCTATGTAATGGAAACTGCGTTAGATAGATAGTTTCAAGTTATCTTGGTTCTTAACGGCCTCTTTCAATCTCTTCCCTCATGCTCGCGCGCTATACACATACTCGCTGCTCGTTGCCGTCAGCGATTTCTCTGTATACTCTATTCAGTCTGGTTTTCAACAGTAGTCGTCTGAACCGCACGTAACGTACGAGTGCCTACGAATTCATTCAGATCATACATTACTGTAGCGATGTTAGTGACGTAAATTCGAAATTTGTCAATAGGTCTTTGTACTTTTATTAAATTATTATTAATTTGATACTGTATTGAAAGACTTACAAACATGTCGGAGTTATTACTTAATCAGGTTAGGTAATCAAATTTAACAAGGTAAATATTTTTTTGTGCTTCATTTTAGTTCATTGCTTGTTTTATACCTTTTTTTTTTTTTTTTTTTTATCGTGCGGAAATCCCTTCGGATACCCCCCCGCGTGCCAGCGGGGCGGTTATGTCGGGCTTGAACCGACTAAAACCGCACGCCGTCTCGGGTCTACAGACGCCGGGGTGTAAGGTTGCCCATAGAGCATATCCCTCGCACCCCGACTGACCCTGGGCCATCTCCGGTTTCGAGATGGCCCCCTCGGGTTTGGGAACCACGGTGTCCCCGTCTTGCCCCATGCTTGTTTTATACCTAAGAGGTAATAGACACTAATGTATCCATCCCCCATTAGGTATTACTGGGTATCTATTGCAGCATAGATAGATTGTAGTCTGGAATAGAATATATGCTACGTTTCATCCCAGGAATAGGTTCCTGGGGGTCATGGGAACAGTATCAGTATTTCAGGCTGGCGGAACCGCGAGCAACAACTAGTCTTTTATGAGTAAAATCGGTTTAAATTACTCTGTAAAGATATCGGGGGTGGATGTTGTAGTATTGCAAAGAGTCATTAATATACTACGTATTATTTGGTTTTTAGTGCCTGTTCTGTAGTCTGACAGACAAAAATGTATTTCTTTTCCGAAGGTCAGACCAAGATGGGGATACATTTAAGCGTGGCCGCCGTGGGCGATTGGCCCCACTGTCAGATGTGGCGCTTGTCGCAACCGTCAAGGGATGAACCGCGAAAAAAATTGCCGTCTCGTTGAATGATATGTAAAATTTTAGAAAATGTCAGCCATGACTTTTTAAATTTTCTCACACATCAACACCACCACACACATCATATAAACGTCCTGTGTATGTTGTAAGTAGAACGCGATGGTATTATACTTTTTTGTGCTTTATTTGAGAGTTGCTGGAATGTGCCTCATGCTCACGAAAACAGATTATTGGGTATTAGAGCTTGCTTTAAGCGATACCGATGAACTCCGAGTGCAGTCCCAGCTCCGCCAGGCCATCGTGGTGGAGTGGAAGGAACGACTTGGGCGACAAAGCGCAGAGCACGCCGCAATAGCGGCGGTAAGGCCCATCATGGAGGATTGGCTAGAGAGGCGACATGGAAGCCTCGCGTTCCGACTTACGCAGGTGGTCTCCGGGAAGGGGTGCTTCGGGGACCACCTGCATCGGATCAGGAAGGAGCCAACGCCTGAGTGTCGCGAGGACTCAAGGCTGCACATGCTGGCGGACTGCCCGGCATGGGAGGCGCCGAGGCGTGACCTCGTGGCAGCCATCGGGTGGGGTCCTCTCGCTCGGCAGCATGATTGCGGCAATGGTGCGGAGCGCGAGCGCATGGGCCGCCGCCACCTCCTTCTGCGAGCATGTAATCTCGCGAAGGAGATGGTGGAGCGCGCCCGGAAGAGGTTCAGAACTCTCCCGGCCCGCCGAGCCCGCAACATGCTCGCCGCGCGTCGCAGGCGACTCAGGCGCCGTAGGTCGCTTAACGACCTCCGTCCTCCATGAGCGCAGGCCTGGGGGTGGCAGGTGAGGCTGCCTGTCACCCCAGCAGAACCAGGTCGGGACGGTGGGGCGACTAGCGCCCCTCCCCCAAACCGGGGCAAGACGGGGACACCGTGGTTTACAAACCCGAGGGGGCCATCTCGAAACCGGAGATGGCCCAGGGTCAGTCAGGGTGCGAGGGATATGCTCTATGGGCAACCTTACACCCCGGCGTGTTGAGACCCGAGACATCGTGCTGTTTTAGTCGGTTCAAACCCGATATAACCGCCTCCGCTGGCCGGTGTCGGGGGTATCCGAAGGGATTTCCGCACAAAAAAAAAAGATAAGGTACATTGAGATCCAAATGTTTGTTTTTACTATTGTATTTGTGTGATAGATAAACTATCTAATAATAATAATTGTAGTAGATATTTAGGTTATCTCATTTAAAGAACAGTTGTAACATTCAAGTTGGCAGCATAACCTTTAAGATTCCAGGTCGGTCTTTCAAATGCTCAAATATGGGTTCGATTTTCAAAACGAGATTCCATCTGGAGTCTTATATGAGGTCCAATATGGCGACCAATGTTTGGACCAATGTGGCGTCAAATGTAGGGTGAAATTTAGAGCAGAGAGAGGCACTCTACATTTCAAAGCTACAGGTAGTTTTACAACGCGAGAGTTACTTACATAATTTACAAATGTTTGCATAATTAGATGCAGTTGGGTTCTCCCAATTTAGTGTATTTTTAATGAACCAGAAATTGCTATTTATTGAACGAGATTGGAAGCTGTCATTACTATCACTGAAGTTGCAGAATGTGTAAGGTATATTCTACTTAAATAGAACTAAATACACTCAATTGTGTGCCCTTGTTCTTTTGATTTTTCGCCGTTTTCTTTAAATGAAACCTAGCTAAATACATTTATCGTCCCCGAAATCCCCTGTATATTAAATTTCATGAAAATCGTTGCAGCCGTTTTCGAGACTCAGATTATATATATATATATACAAATCCCCAAAATTTATAACTTTCTTCGGCAATGTTACAGAAACCCATCCAAATTATTGTATCAAGACAACCTTTTAGAATCTGCTGTTGGATGTCAACAAGGTGACCCCCTCGGGTCGGTAATCTTCAGTTTAGCTATTCAACCTATTATTCGGCAGTTAAATTCTAAATTCAATGTATGGTATCTAGACAATGGGACTTTAGGAGGAGATATAGATACTGTTTTACAAGATTTGGCCTTTATTAAAAATGAATTTAAATTAATAGGTTTAGAACTCAATGCAAATAAATGTGAACTTTTTTAAATGATGATTTGGACAAAATTTCAACAATTTCAAAATTTAATTCATTAGTACCGAATATTAAAATTATTGAAAAAGATGCACTACGCCTCCTTGGGTCCTCAATTTTAGAAGATGCCTATAACTCCTTCATAGAGGAGAAAATTCAAAATTTTTGTGATATTTCAGATCGCCTACTCAAAATTAATATCCATTCTGCTTTCACTATTCTTCGGTATTGCCTTTTTGTTCCAAAATTCACCCATGCCCTCAGATCTTCCCATTTTTTCAAACATTTTACACTTTTAGAAAAAATGGACAAAATTATACAAAGCATCCTCACAAAAATCTTAAATGTGGCCTTGAATGACCGAGCTTCACTACAAGCGTCTCTACCGATTCGCTTGGGTGGGCTCGGTGTTCGCAAAATTTCAGATATAAGCTTACCAGCGTTCCTGTCCTCGGTCTACAGTACGGAAGAATTAACCAGGAAAATCCTTGCACCTACACTGGTTAACTCTGAAGTATTGTGTAAAACTGATGCAGTAAATGCTTGGAAAAATTGCATGCCCGAACACCGATTTCCCAAAGAACCTTTTCTCTCAGCGACAGTGGGACGGGCCACTTTGCAGCTTAGTAAGACAACATTTAATAAATACATGTTCTAATGCTGCAGAGCGTACCCGTTTGCTGGCGGTAGGAGTGTGGGAGTCGGGTCTTTGGTTACAAGCTCTTCCGTCATCTAACGTAGGAACTATGTTAGATGACACTACCTTCCGCATAGCAACATGCCTTCGTTTAGGTGCACCGTGTGTTTCTCCGCATCGATGTCGCTGTGGAGAACCCGTCGACAGGTTCGGACACCATGGCTTATCGTGCTGCAGGAGCGCTGGGCGAATACCACGGCACGCCAGCCTCAATGACATAATCCGACGTGCTCTTGTCACTGCCGGTATGCCAGCTGTACTTGAACCAAATGGTTTGGCACGCGACCATGGCAAGAGACCGGACGGTATGTCATTAATGCCATGGAAAATGGCATGACTCTGGTTTGGGACGCAACATGTGTCGACACCATAGCTCCTACTCATATAGTCAGCACGGCTGGCTGTACCGGTGCTGCTGCTGCTTCTGCGGAGACTCTCAAACGGCGCAAATACTCAAACTTAATTGGAGATTATGAATTTGTGCCGTTTGGAGTCGAAACGTTAGGGGCATGGGGTCCGAGTGCTCGCAGTTTCTTCAGGGAGATTGCAACACGTATGATCGACGCTTCTCGTGACCAGAAGGCTGGCTTCTTTTTAGCACAGAGAATAAGTATTGCCATACAACGTGGCAATGCTGCCTGTCTTCTGGGCACGTTACCACAGGAGGCATGCGATGCGGAGGAATTCCACGATGCATTTTAGGTTTAAGTTTCTTTTAATTATTTATTTTATTTTGGTTTTATTTAGTTTACTTAGATATAAAATTTGTAACCACATTTGTACATTTACTTATTGCTCGTTTTAAGCTATTAGATTTTTTTTTCAGTGAATTAATATAACTTAATTAAGCGTAGCGAGCCGAAGGCGAGCGAAGCGTCTTTGGTTTCAAAGTTGCATTTCAAACAAATGACACTCCTCCGAGACCGTTTGACCGATCTCGACCAAAATTGCCACGGTGATCAAGTAGACATTACTGAGTGTCGTAAGGGGTCGAATGTCCAGATCGGTCTTACCATCGAGGAATAATCACCGAAAAACAAAATCAATGGAAAAAGTCGACCAGTCACGTTGACCTATTGTTGGATAGGCAAATCTCGCTACGCTTAAGTTTGGGTTGATTGCGAAGTGGTAACCGTCCTAGTATTTTTTAATTATTTTTATTTATTCAATTTTCATATTATGATGTATTACTTTATTGACCGGTATCGCCCGCCCTCTCAGTGAAGTGCAACGCATAACAATTTGTGTGTGTATTATGACATAATACTGGTGGTAGAAATTTGATGACACAAATTTGTCACAAAATTCGGCTGGGTAGGTACCACCGTGCACGATTGCAAAAAACCCTCCATCGTAATCCAATTTCGGTTTGATTGCGTTCAGGGGTCAGCAAGTGCATAACCGGGCAGGGAGATTGTGGTCGCAGCACTAGTGGGACCGGTGGGTGTCACCAGGTGCTGCGACGACAATCCTCTTTTGATGAGGCCGTCAAGCTGAGTGCCACCATTGTTTGTTTGACTACGCCTTAAGTGTTTGGTATCTGTATGGTGGTATGGTGTATGTAATGGTGACCCTCTTTCCTGAGACTTTACCTTCAGCTTACCATCAAGCGAGGCGAAGTCAAATTGACGTGTCCTAAATATAAAAAAAACTAAAAAAAGTTGTGTTCACAGCTAACGTATGTAACAAAATTAAAAAAAATATGCCATGATGTTTAACTTTCTGGCAACCTCAGAAATTGGTCGAATTTCGACCATCCCACAGGGTCACTATAAGTAACTATATCATTCTTTGTAAATATTAAAGTTATATGCAGTCATTCATTACCTACGCTTGAACGGCCATTACACAACAAGTTTGACTAACGCGTATTGTAATGAATTAACTGATTTCGTCATTGTAGAAAGACTTACTGTCATATAATAATTTTTTAACTCAATAGTATTTATAATTCATACAGCATAATAGTGCAACTAAACTTTTTTTTTTTTTTCGTGCGGAAATCCCTTCGGATATCCCCGCCGGCCAGCGGGGGCGGTTATGTCGGGCTTGCACCGACTAAAACCGCACGCCGTCTCGGGTTTTAAGACGCCGGGGTGTAAGGTTACCCATAGAGCATATCCCTCGCACCCCGACTGACCCTGGGCCATCTCCGGTTTCGAGATGGCCCCCTCGGGTTCCTTCCGACTTCTGTGACTATCCTTGACGGCCTTTATGGCGTAGTGGTAGAACATTCAACAGCTACGTGAGGGGGCGTATCCTTTCGAGGGCTTACCCGGGGTGCCCGGCAATGGACAGTTGAGAAGGACACCGTGTAGTTTAGTCGGTCCGATTCCGACACGCCCACCCCATCGTCGGCACCGATGGGGTGAAGCCCGAGGGGGTTTCCACACGCTAAAAAAAAAAAGCGGTAGCGGGTTGGATTTCCGTTCAGTATAAATATTTGTATGCATGAATATGTCTATTAGCATTAGTCTGGGTGTTTCTATGTGTAATATGTACGTATTTACAAAAAAAATATATAAGTATGTTTATCCGCAATCTGGAACCCATAACACAAGCTAGTTAATCTATGCTTACTTTGTGTCTAGAAAGCGCTGTGTAGTGTCGTAGAATATTAATTTATTATAATGATCTCAGCAGTTGTTTGTCCAAGGTTTGCACTTTGGAGCCGAGTTTCATCACTTGATGTGGTTAATCTTGGCTTTTACGGGAGTCAATATTAACTAAATTATTATGTATAAAACAGTAATCAACTGCATTAGAATTCTAAAATGTTAACCACTAAATTATGAACAATAATAAATATTATATTAATAAGGACATAGGTAGATAATAGTAAATAGGTATAAAAATCCTATTCCTATACCTACTGTCATCTAGACCCAAATGAAGCAAAGCTTGTCATATGGGTTCTGGATGCGCATAAACATAATAAACTACGGAAATTTAATACATACATAGAAACACCCAGAACAATGCAATCGAACGTCAATCTAATAGTAATTTAATACAAATTTTATTTAAAACCTTCAGAAAGCCTCGGATCCTCCAAAATGTTATAAAATATTACTTTTGTATGGACTGTTTTATTTTGTTAAATTATTGTACTAATTTTGCCATGAGATATTCATATGAACAGAATGACTCCCTAATTTCACCCGCAACCGTAGTGCAAATATCAGAGAGTAATAATATAATCTAGCCGGACTCACCCATCAATACTCAATCAAATTGATAAATGAAGTACTGTAATTGATGGTGCAGTGGTTCCGAAATTAGGCCTCTCTATTTATGTCATCAGTATGGATTGTAATTGGTTGTTGGTGGTTTAAAATGAGATTTTTATGGTTCATTAGCATTGGAAGTTGAACTAATACCTTACCTAAAGGTTTCGATTTAATTATACAATTTAGATGACTTTCGTAATTTGTTTCAAAACTTTGGATCTATAAGGTACAGATATTAGACTAGGATCTCTTCCCTCTGGGTGATGTTTAAAAGGTTAGGTCTAAGATACTTTTAAGAAAATTTACATTAAAATCAGATAATCAAGAAAACATTAATACCAACGTTTTCCAAAAAATCATTGTAATAATAATTTGTAATCAACTAAGAAAGTCACTTAACGTATCGAGGAGTTGAAGTCGTTGAGAGATTATAATATGTAGAATTAGTTCAAGCATGTAAGATGTGATTTTTAGTGTTTATCAACAATGTCAACAATGTAGTTTCGTGCACAGAATAGATGGGTTTCGTGTCTAGTTGCAAAATAATATGGTTAATCACATGGAGTATCATGAAATGCGTGATATCACTCATAGAAGTGCGAAGTGTATTTAAGTTCCGTCTGGGGGTTTCTATGTAGTAACATGTTTGTATTTCCAAACAAAATGTAGATAGGTGTATGAGTATTTTAGCTCACATCCTGCAGCCCAAATTTCAAGCCTTGTTTAGTTCAGATTAACTTGTCCTAAAGTAATAATATGGTTGTTATTATTAGTAAAACACAAATAGTACAAGATTTAAAAAAAGTTGTAGAACAATGATAGAGAAATCTAAAGTCCAACAATTGAACCACAGATAGCTTTAGAATTCATGCTTCATGAACTCAGCACTATTTAAATTGAAAGAGAGACAGTAAACAGAGAGAGAAATATGTTTTATTGCAAAGTATAGCGTACATTACAATACACAGACATTTTACTTCCAAAGCTTATTGCTTTACGGGCATGTTTCCAAAGAGGACTTTTTACTCTCAGTGCTACCTGAGCATAAGTTAATTAATTCGCTTTACTCCTCCTTCAGTTTGGAGGTTTACAAAGAACAAATAGCTGCAAAGTCAAATCTACGTTTATCTCTGACTCGCTTACATGGAACCGAAAAGCATATTTACGAGTAGCAAACGCTCGTTCAATTGTCAGCTTATTGTCGAGTTAATAAACGTCGAACGCTGGTTTGCTCTATTTGGGTGAACAAACTGTGTAAAAGTTTGATCCCCTGAGATATTAATTCTGTGGTATATACATTTTCGTGTATATACATTTATCGCATATACAGCTTCGGTTGCTTAGTGGTTAAGGAGTTTTCCCTACGATCGAGAGGTCCCGGGTTCGAATCCTGGCTACCAACGTGAACATAAAACAAGCAATTTAGCTTAGCTGGAGGGGTTAGGGGGAATATTAGTAATTTCGGTTACTAAACGGTACTACTATTTCGGTAAATAAATAATCAATATTTGAATTTTGTTATTAATTAAATTAGCATCATCGAGTAATCGGCATTTGAATGTGAAAATGAGAAACGTTTAATTTATAGCACCTTACCACCGCAGTTTCTAATTTGTACAATAATCCAATTAGATTCAAATTTGAAACAATTTTGATTATTTTATTAACAATTCAGAATAAATCAGGATGAATCTCTCTCTTTATGCCCTTCAGTCCTGAAGTTGCTCGCTAGCTGCCCTTGTTGATCTTTATCAGCCAACTGGAATAGTTGTTCAATTAATACAATGCCGTTACTTACTTCGAGACCCACGGCCTCCCATCCCCTCTCTTTTGTCCATCAAAATTAGCTGTAGCAACCTCTGGTACAGCAGCGCAAGCGCTCTCGCTTCCAGGTCCCATGGAGGGGTCCCGGCTAGGAGACATGCCGCCTCGACGGAGATCGTGCGATACCCCCTGATGACTCTGACGGCCATCGCTTTTAACGGAGGAGGTGCTGGAGCGGGGCCA
Source organism: Cybosia mesomella (assembly GCA_946251805.1). Taxonomy (NCBI): domain Eukaryota; kingdom Metazoa; phylum Arthropoda; class Insecta; order Lepidoptera; family Erebidae; genus Cybosia; species Cybosia mesomella. The sequence continues at coordinate 43,170,691 of OX276388.1, read as the reverse complement.
TAGGCCGGAGCCCCGAGAAATCAGGGCTCAGCGGTCCCAGCTCCACCGGGAACTCATGGAGACATGGAGGGTGCGACTTGAGCACCCAAGGTGGGGGGAATCCACCATTGCGGCGGTGAGACCGATCATGAAGGAGTGGTTGGAGAGGGATCATGGGGACCTCTCCTACCGTGCCAGATGGTTACCGGACACGGATGTTTCGATAAGTATCTGTGGCGCATCCACCGGGAGACAACGCCGCAGTGCCAGCACTGCGAGGATCCTGGCGAAGACACGGCGCTCCACACGTTGGTGGAGTGCCCTGCGTAGGCGAGTCAACGCCGGGATCTCGTTGCGGTCCTGGGCGTGGACGTTCTCTCGTTGGAGACCATGGTGAGGGCCGTGGTCTCTGACGGGAGCAAGTGGCACGCCACCGCCTCTTTCTGCGAGCAGGTAATGCGCGCGAAAGAGACGGCGGAGAGGGAGCGGGAAAGAACCCTGCCCCCCGAGTTTCGCAGTCTGCGGCGAGGACGCCGCAGACTCATCTACGCCCGCGACTACCGACCTCCATGATCGGGGCCTGAGGACGGCAGTTGGCCGACTCGCCGTCCTTACAGAAGCAGGCCGTAGCGGAGGCGTGTCGTGTGTGCCCTACACACGCCTGCCAATTCACCGAAGCGGGATAAAACCCGACCCCACCAGGCGAGGCCGCGTTGGCGGCCAAAGTCCGCCGGCAACCCTGGGGTTATCCTTTCGAGGGCTTACCCGGGGTGCCCGGCAACGGACACTTGGGGAGGACACCGTGCGGTTTTAGTCGAGACACGACATAACCACCCCCGCTGGCCAGCGGGGGGGTATCCGAAGGGATTTCCGCACGTAAAAAAAAAAAAAAAAGATAGATAAGTAGATTCACACCAAACATAGGATAATGTTAAACTTTTTATTGGAAGCCAAAACAGTCTTCCTCTAAATCTATTCCAAGGCGTGGCTGCAAAGTGCAAACTTTGGAGGCAGTTTGCACTTGCCACTTGCCCGGCAACACCCAAAAATTCCGAAATATTTAATCATGTACCAGAAGCCATAAATGCGAATTTTTATTTCTCCGAATTTCGAAACTACGAAGATTTAAAAATCCATTGGTCCGAAAAACGTTAAACGGAATTTAAAATTTCGAAAATTGGATGTGAAAATTAAAAATTTGTATCAAAGATAAGTAATGACCGCATTCCATTGCACACATATTATATTCGCCGCAGGAGCGAGCAAAGCGAACTTGTGGACACCGCGCGCGCCGACACGATAGATATAGGTTAAATTAAATATATACCTAGATATAGTTAAATTACAATTGAGAGTTCCTAATAGATCTGTTAGGTTACAAATTCCGCTTCACGTCCCACGAGGTACCACTAATTACCGAAATGGCTCATTTCTTGTAAGAGCTGACTGTACTAATAAATTGGGAAACCATCCGGAATTAGATCTGTTTAACACAAGTCTATCCTCCTATAGTCGCTTTATCTCTAAAAAGTGGTTTGAATCAGTTCTCTGACTGTATTTTTGTTTTCTTTTTGTTTGAATCTACATAACTGGCGAATCGTGGGTGTGTGATACGCCTCTGCCTGCCCCTTCGGGGATACAGGCGTGAAGTTATGTTATGTTTTAAATGTATCAAAAACATACATTTTTACAAGCAAGCACTAAATATGCACATGCGAAAACACATAAATGGTTTACAGTTGTATTAACAGTTGTCAATTAGTTGTAAGATACTGTTAGTTTTCCTAATAAAATAAAATAAAAGGGTTCGCAGGGCTCCGTCGACATCTATCATGGTTTGGGCCCCGAAGATCATTTACCAGCGGATTTTTTTTGACGCGATAATAAATTCATTTGCGTGTCTACATACACCTGCTTCATTTGCAGTCCACACTTTAAAGCGGGATGGACGTATTTATGATTTCTTGCCAGTGTGGACTGAAGCAACGAAAAAGTTTTGGAATTTAAGGTGGTATTCAATGTTATGAAAATCGAATTTATAAACGAATAGTATAATTGCTGGATGCGGCAAGCTGAAGACAGGGCGCTATGGTGCTCATTAGGGGAGACCTATGTCCAGCAGTGGACTAGAATAGGTTGATCATGATGATGATGATGATGTATAATTGGGAATCCCAGTGATCCCGACTATAAAAAATAGTGTATGATGCGCGGGCCAGAATAAAAAATTGCTGCATGATGCGTGGACCAGAATTAAAAATAAGCTCAATAATCACGGTAGATTAAATTGAAAAAAATAAAAGATTCTTAATGTTTCTAATTTAAATTATGGCGGGTTTTTTTTACTGCGGGACGTCCTAAAACAGTTACGTTTACGTCCTAAAATTGTTACAGTGGTAAAGATTAATCGATTCATATTAAAAATCATAAAATAAATAGTAGCAAGTAAATAGTAATGAATATTAATTAATATATAAAATAACTATTACCAACCTTTCGCGAAACCTACACCTATCCTAATATTATGTTATGATAATTTGAATGGCCAATGAATACCTCAATTTCGATATAAAGATTTAAAATTGATAGAGGTATGTATTTTCATAGATTTAGGTAGGTCGATGAGTCGCTGACTATGATTTAATCATCCTAATTCATTGCCATTTGCACGTTCTTATTAAATATTTCAAGTTTTTAATATAGCTATATTTGTAGGACACAGTACGGTATACACACGGTATAGACACGATATAGTGTGTACGGAACGCAACGGATAAACATCACTCTCGTTGTGAATATTTTCTAAACTTTAGTTAATCGAACTATTAAGATATAAAAATGTGTTTAAACGGAATATAAGACGTTTTGTTACGTATAAGGAATGGAGTACAGTGTTAAATTGGTGTAAATTTGTGTATTTCTAACTTTTAAAAAACATCGTTCAGTGAAGGAACAATAGTTGCAATCAATTATTGGCGGGTATACACCGACTGGTGCATCGCGCTCTTTCGTTCTTGCGGGAACTAACTATCTCTGTCCTCGTCTCTTTGTGTTATCTCGAATTGTTTTGGAATTCAATATGAACTGTGCGGTTTGTAACAAAAAAACTGATGTTGGGGAAGTGATTAAATGTAATGGATGTAAAACAGGGTTTCATTATAGATGTGTCAATATCACCCCGGCTGCATTTAGGGAAGGGCACGTACAATTAAAACGTACTTTCAAGTGTGAGTCCTGCACTAACGTAACCCGGCGTATTCGGGTAACTGATGACACTCCAGTACGTGGGGTTGGTACCGGCACCCTGGTAGAAGTGAACCAATCCTTTGAGGAAAATGTTTACCAGGCGAAAGCAGAGTCGTTCACAATGACATCGGATGAAATAATAGATAAGGTTAATGGCGTAATTATGGCGAAAATCAGTGCTTTTGAAACGATCATCCTGCAGGAAATTAAAGCCACGGTAGCCGTACTTGCGCTTGAAAATAGCAAACTGAGGCAAGAACTGAAGGAAGCTAATATGAAGTGTTGTTCATATGAGCAGCATATTAAAAGTATGGAAATTGAGTGACAAATGTATAGAGAGGAAAAGGTTGGTAATAATATAAGTGCCAATCAATGTTTGGTAAGGGAATCAATGCCAAATTGTACTCCTGTCCTATCTACTTCGTCCTCTACTGGCAGTGGAGATGGCTACGTGCACAAGCCAGCACCGGTGGCGCCGCAGAGGCCCTTGGATGCGACGACAAGTTATGCGGCGGTGGCCAAGAAAGCGGCGGTGAATGAAGATAACGATTGGGTAGAAGTTAAGAATAATAAACGGAGCAACCCTATAAAAAGAGGGTAATAATTCAATTGCCACTCTAAAGGCAGTTGAGCGTACAAAATATTTACATGTTTGTAGAATGGAAAAATGCACTACGGAAGATAGTATTAAAGAGCATATCAGACAATTATTGGGCAATGACACTGTAATGATTGTGGAAAAATTAAAACCTAATACGCGTCGTTCAAGATTGGTGTTACAGTTAGTAACTATGAGAAGCTGTGTAACCCTGAAATATGGCCAGTAAACGCAAACGCAAACGCAAATTTAGCGAATGGATTTGGTTTCGTCGCTCATCCAGACCAAACACATTGGAAACAGTGTAAACAATTGAATATTTTATATCAGAATGTCAGGGGGCTTCGGACAAAGACTACACAATTTTTATCGCTACTGGAATCGTCGGGATCTGATTTATTTGCTATCACCGAAACTGGCTTACATGAAGCTATTCCAAACGCGGACTTTGTACTAAACGGACACAAAATATTACGATGTGACCGGGCGGATGGGCGCAAGCAGGGAGGCGTATGTTTAGTGGCCACACCGCGGTTCGAGTTGCGACCAGTGGCCGTGCCGGGCGATGTCAATATAGACTGTCGTAAGTTCGAATTAATTTGTGCTTCTGTATATATTCGGAATCATTATTTGTTTACTTGCTGTGTTGTATATATCCCGCCAGAGACTGATGACAATGAATATATGTTAATGTTTAGCATATTAGAAAAACTATATATTAAATATAAATCCAATTTCCTTATATTAGGGGATTTCAACATGTATTCGTGCAGTAAAAATATTGGTAATTATTATGAATATTTCATGTCCTTCTGTGAGTTCATTCAGTACAATTCGATACCTAATGATAACAATAGGCAGTTGGACCTCGTATTGAGATAGCGGGGGGATATCAGTGGGCGCTGCGGACGAGGGTTTGCAGCCCGTGGACAGGCACCATCCTCCACTCACCGTGAGCATACAGACTGGCGCGCGCACGCCGCTGCCGCCGTCCCCCGTACCTCATCCATTACCGAATAAGCAACACTCTCAATCCCCGATAATTAAAAATATATGGAATTTTAATAAAGCCGATTTCTATCAAATCTACAGCTTTTTTAAATGAAACGGACTGGAGTGAGATATATTCACTAGACGACCCTGACTTAGGTTTAGATTTATTCTATAAAAAAATATATGCAATTTTTGACAAATATGTTCCTCTAAAAAAAATTAACTCGAGTACAGGGAAATATAGTTATCCGGTGTGGTACACGGCTGAGATAATTAGGGACATAAAACTTAAATACAGATTGCACAGGATATATAAATCTAATAAATTGCGTAGCGATTATGAGGAGTTCACACGAGTGAGGGCGAGAGTTAAAGCAGAGACATCACGAGCGCATGACCAGTACCGCGACCGCGTGCAGTCACACTTGGCGAGGGATCCGCAAGCGTTTTGGGGGTACATTAGATCCTGAAAAATCGGCTCGAATCAACGGGAGCTAATTAGAGAGGGACGAGTACTAACAGAGTATGAATGTGCCGATGAGTTCGCTCGATTTTTTCAAACGGTATATAGTAAGGAGCCTCCCGAGTTGAGCGTGGCGGCGGCGAGCGCGGTGCGGGATCCCGCGACGAGCGAGTGGGCGCACCTGTCATGCTTGCGCCACTCTGACATACGGCGCGCCCTTGCACGCTTGCCGCCTAAACCCTCTGCCGGACCTGATTAAGACGCCTGTATTAAGACTGCAAAGTTTCCAGATCGCTGGAAGCTTACACGGGTGGTACCCGTACCGAAAGGTAACGGAGGCCAGCGACTATAGACCAGTAGCAGTGTTATCGACTCCGGCTAAGGTGTTCGAGTCGACCGTTCATAATAGCCTGTATCCACAGGTAAGTGCTTTGTTGTCTGACGCACAGCACGGCTTTCGTCCTGGGCGGGGGACAACGGGGAACTTGTTTCACCTTATGACACTCTTGGTGCCAGCTGTGGATGCCGGTTGCCAGGTTGATGTTGCCTACTTTGACTTCCGGAAAGCGTTCGACACCGTAGACAATGACGTCCTCCTAATGAAATTGGCGGAGGTGGGCTGTACGCCACATACGTTGTCATTTTTTGCCAGCTATTTACGGGACCGCTGTCAATATGTGGACTGTAGCGGACGACTGTCTGAACCCTACTTCACAAGATCCGGAGTCAGTCAAGGTAGTAATCTAGGACCCCTTCTCTTTATATTAACCGTAAACGACCTACCGAGAGTAGTCGATAAAGGTACACCCTTGTTATTCGCAGATGACCTGAAGTTAGTTCTTGAAATAGGGCAGAACACAAATCACGACATGCTGCAGCAGGATATTAGTAAGATCATAGAGTGGAGTCGCGTTAATAAATTGTATTTTAATGTAAATAAATGTTCGGTGTTGACATTTAGCCGCGCGCGCAATCCGGTTTACCACTAATACCACATGGATGGAACGCCGCTACAGCGTGTTTCTGAGGTAAAGGATTTGGGATTCACTGCCGATGTAAACTTCCGAAGCCATATTACGGATGTTTGTAAAAAAGCATACCGCAATTTAGGGATGGTGTTACGGCTGGCAAACCAATTCACGAACATCTCCAATGTTCGTGAATTGGTTTGCCAGCCTGAGATCATTATACGAGGCGCTTGTTAAAAGCCACCTAGAATGCAATTCGGTGTTGTGGTCACCTCATGAAGTCAAATATAAACTACTGCTGGAGCGAATCCAAAACAAATTTATTAGATTTATATATTTGAAGCAGTATGGCGTGTATCCTGGTTATCCTCTGCTGTATCCCACACTGTTTTTGCTTGGCATGGTAGGATTTTATAGGCTGGAAGTAAGAAGGGAAGTGGCTCTTGCCACCTACTTATTTAAGATTATTCGTGGTAAAATACACAACCCAGGTGTACTGGAGGCCGTATGGTTGTGTGTTCCTGATGAGTACGTGGGGCGGCGGCGGCGGCCGCCGCTGCTGTATGTGCCGCCCGCGCGGTGTGCGCTCAATGCGGTGTCAGAACGGATAGACCTATTTAATTGTAATCTGAATGAATTCACAAAGGCAGCTTATTGTGTATTAACTGTGTAGTGAATTAGCGGAATTTATAGATATATAGGTATTATAATTATGTATACGTATTGTGTATTGTAGTGAAATTGTGAATTTACTGGGTAGTTTGTTCTAGTATACATATTCAATGTAAGTGTTATTATAGTGACTGCACTATCGTATTAGGTGTCACCTGTAAAGATAGTTGCATGTTGTAATAAAATAAAATAAATAAATAAATGATTTAAAAAAACCGGCCAAGTGCGAGGCGGACTCGCCTATGAAGGGTTCCGCAGCAGCAAGTAACATTTTTATATTTTAGTTGTAATGAAAGGTAAATTGCAGTTTACGATTTAAGACGTATTAAAAAAAAACTACTTACTAGATCTGGTTCAAACCAATTATCGGTGGAAGTTTACATGGTAATGTACATCATATATTTTTTTTAGTTTTATCACTCTCTTATTTTAGAAGTTATAGGGGGGGGGACACATTTTACCACTTTGGAAGTGTCTCTCGCGCAAACTATTCAGTTCAGAAAAAAATTATAATAGAAACCTCAATATCATTTTTGAAGACCTATCCGGTGACCCCACACGTATAGGTTTGACGAAAAAAATTTTTTTGAGTTTCAGTTCTAAGTATGGGGAACCCCCAAAATTTATTGTTTTTTTTCTATTTTTGTGAAAACCTTAATGCGGTTCACAGAATACATCTACTTACCAAGTTTCAACACCATAGTTCTTATACTTTTGGAGAAAGTGGCTGTGACATACGGACGGACAGACAGACAGACATGACGAATCTATAAGGGTTCCGTTTTTTGCCATTTGGCAACGGAAAAAGATTTGTCAAAAAGATTTGGAATGTGGCAGTTTTTTGTTCCTACCTATTTTATAGTCAAGACAAAAAAAAATCTCCTGAACAGAACCGTCACCCTGGTGATACAGCGGTGTGTGGGGTTCAGCTCGGGTGACCAAAGTATCGTCGCTTTCACGAACTATGGCCACCTTTCAGGGACCCACTAAAATACCCCGACTGGGATGTCTGCCAGAGGGCTTCCAACTAAGAGGCGAACTTTGGGTTCAAACCTGATTGGAAAATTCCTCCGTGATCATGGCGCTTGCAACAGTGCCGAAATATCGGACACTCTTAGAAACACATGGTAAATATCCCGTTAACTCTAATACTTATGTTAGTGACCATGATAGTTTAAATACCTATACTGATTGGAAAAATAAAGCGACAGTGGGAACCTAAAGGTGACAAATATTTAAAAAGTGGGTGGCTCGCTCGGATAGTGAAGATAATGATCTGCAAAGGAAGTCATGGGGATTTAATAAACATACCTACAATAATCAACAACTTATTACAACATACAAACTCATCTATTCTGGTGATGTTCTTGTGATGGTATAGTTTATAATGGGCACATGCTGTAGTGACATTATTCATTTTCAATAGCACAATCCATCTGAACAGATAAGTTTGTGATACTATACATAAAAAATCATGAATCTGTAATAAAATATAATTAAATAAAAGGTATATAAGCATTTATAAATAAGTAATCGCTTTAGTGTTAATCAAGTGAATCATAATTATTAACAAAAATCAGTTTTATTTTCATTGTAGTGCTTTGTGATATACCATGTTTTTTGTTTGATTACCTGGCGCATAGCGCACAAACAAATCTGATTGTTTTTCAACACGGGAACAGGCAACATACAATTGACCATGTGAGAAACATGGGTTTTTTTAGATTAATACCACAAACACTTAATGATTGCCCCTGGGACTTGTCTATGGTCATAGCAAAAGCAAGCTGCACTGGAAACTGTAGTCGTTTAAACTCAAATGGTACATTAGTCGGAATAATTGGGATGCGTGCTATCGAAACATCTTCTCCTTTATACTTTCCTTTCAGTATAGTTGCTTCTATCACGTTGTTCAGTAATTTTTTTATCGCTAACCGTGTGCCGTTGCAAAGACGCGGTTGGTTGATATTTCGCAACATTATAACTACCGATCCAACCTTTAATTGAAGATTGTGAGGTGAAAAACTGTTATATATATATATATCGTAAATTCATTTATTATCTGAATCGATAATTTTCACTATTGATTTGTAGACACCCTAATCCTAAACTACAACCTACAACAGTCAAAATGCGACTTTCAGCCTTTCAAAATAATTTGACTGTCGTGAGTAGGGCGACAATACCACCTACAGGAATAAAATTAGTAGCAACTTGTTGGCTCGACCGGGCAAATATCTCTCTCTCTTTTGATGTCAGTTTTAAACTCCCCTTAGCAGTGTAAAGGTAACATAAAAGCTAGTAAAATCAAAATTTTACCGGACTGCGCCAGAAGGAGGGTTATGTTTTCCGAGAGTCTGTATGTATGTACAATTGTTTGTGCTAAACAACAACGTGCTCGACGACATGAACGGCTCGATGGATTTTAACTTAAGGGGTGTCGTTAGATTCATATTTACTTAGAGAGTGATACTAGGTATACTAAAATAAAAAAATAAAAAATGGCGAATGTTTAGCGCTAAAATGTATGTTAATAAAAAAATCCGTTCCCGCAGGGGGAACGCACAGGTAGATTTCGTGAAGCAATTAATATTATTTTATATAGAGAACTACGGACTTACACACACAGTAACATTTTTAACAAGTTTAATTTGTTTTTTCTCGAAAACGGTAACTTTTAGCGAATAACTTTTCAGACATTTATTTTAGACTTAAAATGTTTCCTATCGATTAAAAATGTTTCCGACATCAAGAATGTTCACCGGTTAGAAGTTATGTTTTTTTTTCTGAAAAATTTTGGTTTTTCCCCTCTCCACTTTTAGTTAAAGTTTTAATCTTATAGGTTTGTACTTAAAAGTTGTTGGTATTCATGTATACTATGGGATGAAATTAGAACGGTTTGAATATCTTTCATGGAACGTGAAATTTTGAGGAAAAACTGATTTCACAAAAAGTGAGGCCCTACCGTCCCCTTAGGCCGGATTCCACCCATTCACGAACTTAAACTAAGTTTACACCCAAGCAATTTTTGACCGCAGTTTGAAAGCGATCGGGGCAAAAATGCGACCGTGAGAGTGCCGCAAATTTTGGGAAGTGGAACCATATATACATATATATATAAATATAAACTTTTTGACCAGTGGTCATTTCGGACTTAGGGGGTCATAACTAGACCTCCTATGAAGAAATTTTTTTAAAATTTGACAGTAGTCTAGAAACCAATAGGTAGATCGATTTCATCGAAATCTACCTAAAATATTGTCACTTAAGTTATAGAGTATGGTATCAAAATGAAGAGCTTTTAAAAGTTGATTCCAAAAAAACATAACTAGTCTGGCCATAAATACTGTTACATCAAAACTTTTCTTTCTTTTTCAACTTTTTAATCATTTTGAATTTGGAACAACAACATTATTTTAAAAACTTCTTTCGATTTCGCGCCATTTCACATATTATTTACGTGTTCATTATCGAATTACAATATGGAATGGGGTGTTAAAGAAAATATAATCGCAGTGATCGCCTTGCACAAAGTGGGTATGGAGCCGTCGGTCATATTCCATACCCTTCAAAAACTTGGTATCAGCCGTATGTTCGTATATCATACTATCAATAGATACCACAACACTTCGTCTGTCGAAAACCAAAAAAGAGCGGGAGGGCCACAAAGCTACAAAGGCTAATGCTGTTAAAGCCAGAATTCGTCGAAACCCCATAAGGAAGCAAAAAAGCTTATCGCGAGAAATGAAGATTCCCGCTAGGACTCTGTCACGTATTATAAAACAAGACCTGAAGCTCGGTGATTAACGTCGATATACAGGACATGCCCTAAATCAATCTTTACGATTAAAGAGAGTGGATCGATCAAAGCGCCTTCTGTCGCGATACGCAGGTGAAAGGCACAGAAATATCCTCCTTACTGATGAAAAAATTTTCACGATTGAAGAACACTACAATATGCAAAATTATGAAGTGTACGCTCACAGTTCTAAGGAAGCTGCTCAAGTGGTCAGAAAGGTACAACGTGGTCATCATCCTGCGTCAGTGATGGTTTGGTGGGGCGTGTCTTATCAGGGAGTCACAAAGCTACATTTTTGTGAAACGGAGTGAAAACTTCAGCCAAAGTGTATCAAGATACTGTCTTGAATGGACTTTCCAGCAGGACTCTGCTCCTGGTCACAAGGCACGAACTACCCTAGCCTGGCTAGAAACCAACGTTCCGGACTTTATAAGAGCTGAAGACTGACCCTCATCTAGCCCAGACCTCAACCCTTTAGACTACAAATTATGGTCAGTTTTAGAGGACATGGCCTGCTCTAAACGACACGGCGACATTGAGTCTCTTAAAAAATCTTTGGAGCGAGCAGTGGCAAAATTTGCATTGGAAACAGTGCGTAAATCCAAAGATTCGTGGCTAAACAGATTAAAGGCCTGTATAAAAGCCAAAGGTGGCCATTTCGAATAAAATATATTTTTATTCTTTGCTAAGACTTTAATAAATATGTAGGTATAAATTTTAATAATATTACTTTACTTCATTTAAAAAAAAAATGCATTTTCATTTGTAACAAAACTTATGGCTGGACTAGGTATGTCATAACTAAAAAGTATACCATAAAATTAATAAAAAAAATGTAAAACACGACTGCCCTAAAAAGACCGAAACATTTTTGATAGCAGGCGGGACATTTACAAATCTTAAACCGAAAAAATAATAATGGGTATTGCTGCTATCAAACTTCTTTCGGTTTTTTAGGGCAGTCGTATTTTCTTATTAGTTATAGGTTTAGAAAAAGAGCTATTACTTATATAAACCTCTCGTTTACACCAAAAAACAGAATTGTCACAGAATACATTATAGTACTGACATAGTTTAATCCAAATATTGTGCAACCCATGTAGAATACTTGTAAACACACAACTTACTTATCTTAAACTTGTCTTAACTCGAGCTCAGATGATGATTTTAATTTCATTCTTTAATATTCTTTACTTTATACATTAATTTTATTTCTAAATAAACAATGATAATGGTTGGTCTATTTATTTTATGAATGCCTCTATAGTATTAACCTTATATCTCACCGTCTAAGTTGACGGTTAAACGTGGATTTTTTTAACCGATCGGTAGAAAGTGGAATATGTTATATACACTGATGGAATAATTGTCGATTGAAAGTGGAAGGACCCTTTTTGTTTTCTGTTTTGTTGTAACGAGAAGTACTATGTAAGTATGACACATGTATTGTATATTTTTGTCTGAAACAAGTTGTATACTTGTATATGACTGTAAACGATAACCACAAACATTGAATAAACGATGTAAATAAATTATTGATTGAAATAAAATATATCTAGGTATAAACGCGGGGTAATTTTCAAAACAGAGCAACTCTTCTCAGTTACCCTTTAAGTTAAACACATGAACAAAGGCTTCTTCGACATGTGAACGTCACGTTAATTAACTCCTTGACATAATGAGAAGACTAAAATAATTAAGCTCCTTTGTTTTACTTTAGTAAAGATCGTATTACATTGCGCAGTGATTGCTACTCTTAAAGAACATAGGAATAAACTGTTTTTCCATTACATTAAAACACTATAAGAAAAGTGCCAAAGGACACTTTGTTGACTTTTAATAAAATTAAGTTTCATTTAAATTACTAATAAGCCTGAAGGTCTATATTGTAATTGTTATGAGTAACCATGTATTTAAGAGTACATTATATTATAATGAAAAAAAACGATAATAATTTTTAAAAGAAGTACCGAAGACAACAAGTTACAATGCCCGAACAAATCATTCATTTCGAGTGTCGCGACATTCCCAATATACAGTCGATAGATACAGTATGCGACTTTAGTTATTTTAGCTTTTAAAATTTTTTAGTCCATTGAAAAGTCACATTTGGAATTACAAAAGTCAGAGCACGCAATTTTATCTTATGGAAGTCAGCTTAGCGTAAAGTTAATTTCATGTTTGTGAGGCCGTAACCCCAATTTGTTCCTAAGTTTTTATCAAGTTACAAATCGAAGCGGTAGAAAATTTTATAGGTAATAGGCAATTTGGCCGATATAGATTTAATGACGTGGATTAATAGACACTTAACTTCCTCTGGACTTTTCCTTCAAATTATAAGTATACGTTCTCTGATTTTTGCACGTTGCAAGCCGAAGGGCACCATTATAGCGTATTGGCATCTGAGACCTCGCTTTTAGCATATTTTTTTTTCCTAGGTTCTCCGATATCTATAATTCGGAGTTCTTGGTGAAACTGGTCCTTTCTTTTCAGTTCACGTTTTCCTTAGTTATACAGGGGTTATATACTTTTCTCTTTTTAGCTTACTATCAGGCTTAGTAAGATAATATTGGCATGCTTACCATAAAATATGAAAAAATAATAAAAAAATAACATAATTTATATGATCAAAAATTTACGTGAATCGAGAGACATGTAAACATTAATAATATTATTAACTGTAAATTAAGTATTTTTATGGAAGCAACCTTATACTATTTCAACTGTAAATACTCTCATCCCTAGCTTTCATGGGGTGGTATTCCTCCTCTCAATATTTGATCGACAACCTAGGTGGTGGAGGCGTGGCCGAAATTACTACTATCCCCGATCATAGGGGTGATCCTGCCGGAAAAGGAGGAAGCATATTTGCATCTCTAACGACGGGGGTATTAGAAATCAAAAATTCAGTTAACAAAATAATTACTGATGGGACGAGTTGGTTCTTAAGACATTTAAACGGCGGTAGCTTAGTGCGTAAGGACTCGTAAATCAAAAAGTCGTGGGTTCGAACCCCGACCATTACGTTACCGATGCGATATGAACCCATTTCTAACATAGCCAACTTAGCTTAGTATTTATTTATTTATTGAAGACCGACTCCTAAACCACAAGCTACCGACGACGCTTATATAAGGTGTCACAAAATTAGGTCTCTGAATTTGGTGGGATGACTTGGTATCGACAAAATATGTATTTGAAACTAAAAAAAAAAAATATCGGGTAAAATAAGAAAAAAAAATATTAAAGAAAAAACTAAAGAAATGAAAAAAAAAACACCACCAGCGACGAGCACACGTGACTGTCGCTGGTGGTGTTTTTTTTTAATTTTTTAATTTTTTTAAAAATATTTTTTAAATATTTTTTATTTTTATTTTACCCGATATTATTTTTTTTTTGTTTCAAATACATTTTGTCGATACCAAGTCATCTCACCAAATTCAGAGACCTAATTTTGTGACACCTTAAATAATGAAGAATAATTGCCACAATAATTGAATAATTGTCTAGTTAGACACATAGCCTCGTCAGTAGTAGGGCTCCAGGTAAGTCACATCAACCACCGACCAGTGAAAAATACTTTACGTGACAGGAAACTTTTATACATTAGATTTATCCTTATCCAATTCAGTGGTTTCATAACTAGGAATTCAGTGCAGGGTGCGACTGAAATGAATCTCTTACTTAAAAATAAGACATCTTACTTCGGTCGCGCGCTTAGCTAAGGCCGCGCGCTCGAGAAACTATTTTTCGGTGATTATGCCTCAATGGTAAATCGGACATGAACCATCTCGCTTCAAAACACTCCTCAGTGTCCACACCATCACTGTAAATTTGGTCAAGATCGCGAGAGTGGTTACGGAGGAGTTCAGTCACCAACAAACGGCTATGCCGCGAATAAGACCAAAATTGGTTATGTACATGTAAATTCCTCTTCAAAATCAATCGAATCGAAACTTTCGATTAGATGGTACGACGGGTATAAAAATGCTGAAAGTGAGAAAAATGTCGAAGTGAGCCATGGGATTGGGATATACGAGGAGGTGATTAAGTTATTGAGCTGAGTGAGACGAAGTCGAGCGACAGCTCCTCATACCAGACTTCAGAATTTTCTTTGTCACAGGTCTCCTCCTAAACTACTAATCCAATCAGAACCAAATTTGGCATGAGTAAAGAGGTCAATCAGAGGAAGGTTTATGGATATATTTTGAAAAAATTAATGCTACCACAGAGGAATGATCACCGTTAAAAAAATTTCAGATGGAATTACATAATAAACGCTCAAGACACTGTGACCAAACCTTACACGCTCAGAAAGCATGTCCAGAGTTGACACTTTCAAAAAGAATTTTCAAAATCGGACTTGCCACGGAGGAATGATCACTGTTCAAAATTTTCAAAATCTGATTCCCACCACCACAGTTGAACAAATTATTGATGAAAGTGATGATGAATGAATGATTTTAATGATAAATAAATCGCTCTTAATAATCCAAATCACGATGTCTCACTCAGCTTAACATTGCAAGCAGCGATTCGCCTTGCAGACCTAGTTTATATGCTGTAGTTCCCGCGGACGGAATCGCGGGTACATACTTTTGTGTAAAGTTTTTGATATGTGAAGTGGCGTGAAGTTATATCTTCTTCTTCTTCTTCTTCTTCTTCTTCTTATATATAAAAATTAATTGCTGTTCGTTAGTCCCGCTAAAACTCGAGAACGGCTGAACCGATTTGGCTAATTTTGGTCTTGAATTATTTGTGGAGGTCCAGAGAAGGTTTAAAAGGTGAATAAATATGGAAGTTGTTATCGATTGAGGCAGTACGAAGTCTGCTGGGTCAGCTAGTTATGTTATAAAAAGTACTTTTGATGTCGTTTCGCATAAATCATTATTGAATAAATTTGATTCCGTTACAAACGCATAGAATTATTGCCCTGCCTACAAATGGCTTGGCATTTACCTACTTAAGGGGATGAGTTACTTGAGGAATGTGTTGAAATATTTGATCCTTTGGCGTTTTGATTTATATTAACGAGCCACAAAGGCTATTTTACTATCGATTTTATCGATAGAAATAGAATAAAAACTGTACTTAAAAAAAAACCAATATAAATGACATTAACGATATAAAAAAAAAAAATAAAAATTAATTCAATCGACTTTATGATTCAATGGTTCTATGATAACAATTTGCATGTATTAACATGCACATTAATATGACTGAATTTCTATATTGTCAATTTTGATTTGTTTTTATCCATATTATGCTCTGACATTCTGTTCTTATAATTTAGCTTTAAACTTAGCTTAAGATAGGTGTTCTGAAAGGGTCCATATTGACTCACCTAAAGTTCTTTATCCGAAATTGTTCTTCCTAACGATTTGTTATCCGAATGATCACTCCTCCTAAAATTTTTCATCCTAAAGTTTTTATTCATACTATTTGTAGTGCTACCGTCGATGTTCATAACACTCATGTTTCCGAAAATTGTTATCAATAAAATCGTTAACATACAATATTAAAGCTCCTACTGTTTTTTATCCTAACGTTTTTATCCCTAAACATAATTACCATAATATTGTCACTAATACTCGTAAAGAAATATTTACCAAGTAATTGGCACTTCGCCGGCCGCTGCCGCGGCACGCTCGCTTCGCTCGCTCGGCTCGTGGATTATAAATCAAGGATTATACATAGTACTAATACCACATAAGGTGGGTAAAGTGCAACTTGTACCATGGTACTATTATTCTTATATGTTATACATGTTATGTGTAAATAACTAAAACTGTAAAAGTTACGCAAAATTAATGTAAATAATACTGATTATTATTAATAAAAATAAATCTAAACAAAAAAGGTATGACTTTCAATAATAGTGTAAAAGATGGTTATGTTGACAAAATATAGGAAAAGAAATAATAGTATAATAGATGTTTATTGCTACCGACATTATGAAGTTGAATGATTCGGAATTAAAACATTAGAGACAGAGTAGTTAGGAATTGTGATTGTTAGGATGAAAAATGTTAGGAAGAACATTTTCGGAGTTCCAATTTTCGGAGTTGAAAATTTAGGTGAACTTTGGCGCACCACGCAGATAATACCTTTTTTTTTTTCGTTCGGAAATCCCTTCGGATACCCCCCCGCCGGCCAGCGGGAGCGGTTATGTCGGGCTTGAACCGATACCTATCAGTAGCCAAAACGTACCAGTCAAATGCTTTTTGCTACGCCAAACAGGTTGTTATTAAATTATTGGTGTTCAAAAAATACCCACACTAAGACTTCTTTTTTGCTCTCAATCAAACCAAACAAAAAATGAAACAATTGAGAACAAAAATTGAAATAAATTTTATTGTGTATATTTTATAAACACAATTAATCTAATTATTGATATGTTTGTACAGAGTCAACAAATTCAACTATAAATGCTGTCTTGTCTATTAGATTTGTACAAACTAGATTTAGACTCAATTAAAATAAGCACTGACAAGTTATTCCTGTCGTCGATGCTGATTGGTCATACCGCCAGATGTGAATTTGTGCTATGATTTATTAAGTACTCGCTTCAAGCCTTCTTCGGTTTGAAGCGACTAGAATGTGTTGAAATTTTAACCACAAGTGTTGATTAAGTCTTGATTGATTGTTCATTCAATCATTCGTTTTTATCGGTTTCCTGCCACGATCGACTACCAAGGTTATTCGGAATAGATTTAGTAAAGCTTTCATTTTGTCCCACCTCTATAAACTATTTACTCTCTACTGAAGTAACTTGCTATTACAATCCGTCGACAATAGCTGTTGCAGTCATAAGGCTTGGTTCATACGCGGCAGGGTTTCCTCCTCAATGAATGCTTTTCAAACATGTACCTAGTCATAATAAGCTCAAAGCTTAGTAACTGATATTTTAACATTACCTTTTTACTTTGCCCCTGCAATTTTTATGATATGTAAATATTTTAGGTTATGATTTTATTTTTAATTAATAAGTTTACTTCACATTCTATCAATAAAACTGAGTATTTTTAATTTCTAGTTTTATGACGGAAATATACTGAAATACTACTAAAATTGCATGAGATTATACATTTCATAAAGAAATTCATGGAAAAAGGTACACTTTGAAGAGAGAAGAGGACGAGTAAAATAATTCAGGATATAAACATTACGAACCAGGTCGATTACAAGTACATTAAACTATTGACGGAAGCCGTTTGCTCGAAAGTTTTATCGTCACTGCAATCGAAAACGAACTCAGGACATGAGCCATCTCTAAAACAGTACTTGAGATAGAGTGAATTGTTGCAATACCTGGGACCGATATTTTATTGAAACTTCTTTGGACCACTATCACTAATAACATAAATAAAATACTGGAAATTAAATGGAAGGAGTCGGAAATATAATAAATCTCTATCCATTCTGTTAGTGTTCTAATAAATTGAACTATATTGAAGATCA
The DNA here is from genome assembly GCA_946251805.1 of Cybosia mesomella. Classification (NCBI taxonomy): domain Eukaryota; kingdom Metazoa; phylum Arthropoda; class Insecta; order Lepidoptera; family Erebidae; genus Cybosia; species Cybosia mesomella. Next base: position 43,152,512 of record OX276388.1, on the reverse strand, counting down.
GCTAGCGGACTCAAGTTCCGCTTTAAAATGCTGTGACTTTCCAAGCTTACCTGATAATTTGTTCGACCTATGATATTGGTGAATTTATTTATTTCCACTGACTGCGTTTTAGAAAACACACATAATATAACAGTATTAATAAGTTATACTCACTTTTAGCTTGCTCCTTAGATGTCCAATTTTATCTTGGTTTTTTCGTCGGTTGAAGTATTTTCAACTGTAACAAATATATAAAATATTTATAAAAATAGAAATATACATGATAAAATAAGTTTATTTAATTAATTTTGAGTTAAGTTAACTTCATTATGAATTATTCATACTACGAACTACGCTGAAATAGCGTACTATAAAAATAAAAGTGTTTGAAAACTCATAAGTGCTGTTTATCTATTTGTAATAAAATCAATAATCCTACTTATATTATACACTCGAAAGTTTGTAAGTATTGAAGGATGGATGTTTGTTACTCTTTCACGTAAAAACTACTGAATTGATTTTAATGAAACTTTACAATAATATAGCTTATACATCAGAATAACACATAGGCTACAATTTGTAAAGATATTGTGCGAATTGTCCAAAATATGACTAGTAAGTGTCAAGCAGGTAGGAAAGATTCTACCATCTGCGAGCAATTCTACCGTGCGCTGCCAAAACCGCTAGAGTTTCATGGAAACGTTTATCCTACAAATATTATAAACGCGAAAGTTTCTGAGTATGTGTGTATGTTTGTTGCTCTTTCACGTAAAAACGGCTGAACGGATCTGGCTGAAATTTGGCACAGGGATAGACTATAGTCCGGAATAACACGTAGGCTACTTTCATCCCGGCAATAGGTTACCATGGGTAGCGGGAACGGGATCAGCCGCGGGCAACAGCTAGTTATGTAATAAAATTAAGCATAGTGCCTCGCACGCTCAGCCGTCTATGAATAATACAATATAGCTGTGCCGCGAGGCTCCACCCGTGGCTTTTTTTTTTAAAAGAATATTAGTAACAGAAATTACTAATATCCCCCCTAACCCCTCCAGCTAAGCTAAATTGCTTGTGTTAGGAGTGGGTTCACGTCGACGTCGGTAGTGTAATGGCCAGGATTCGAACCCGGAACCTCTCGATCGTAAGGTTGACTCCTTAACCACTAAGCTACCGACGCTTGAAATATGCCATCGTGGCACCCATTTTATCCATACATACCCTTAATTTATTAGTTTATAATAATATATGGATATTGGCCTGATTTGTTAACATTTAGGATTACTGCTCCGCTCTTCCGGGTAGTGGCGTGATGATATATAGCCTAAACGTTCCTCGATATACGGGCTATTCAATACAAAAATAATGTTTCAATTCCAAATATTAGTACCTGAGATTAGTGCGTTCAACAGCCGAAGGCGAGCGAAGCGTCTTTGGTTTCACAGTTGCATTTCAAACAAATGATACTCCTCCGAGACCGTTTGACCGATCTCGACCAAATTTGCCACGGTGATCAAGTAGACATTACTGAGTGTCGTAAGGGGTCGAATGTCCAGATCGCTCTTACCATCGAGGAATAATCACCGAAAAACCAAACCTATTGACCTATTGTTGGATAGGCAAATCTCGCTACGCTTAAGTTTGGGTTGATTGCGAAGCTGGTAACCGTCCTAGTAATATTATCGGCCTATGTCGCGTAGCGGTGCAGCATTACATGCTCGCAGAAGGAGTAATTAGAGTATCTATGGCAGCTTTAGTTCCAACACCCCTTTCATAACCGTATTGTCTATGATTTATAATTTTATTCTCAATGAGATGACTGACAAGTCGAGTTTTTATTGTAAATTATAAAAAGTAGCCTTTGTCCTGTTCCGGACTATAATTTATTTGTACCAAATTTCAGCCAGATCTGTTTAGCCGTTCTGGCGTGATAGAGTAACAAACATTCCATCCATACATCCATCAGCCCGCAGCTCCACCCGCATGGAATTCTGTTACCGTTCCCGCCACCTAGGAACCTATTTCTGCCTATGTGTTATTCCAGACTATAATCTATGCATGTGCCAAATTTCATCCAGATCCGTTCAGCTGTTAGAGTGTGGTTGAGTAACAACCTGTTTTTTAGGTTCGTTCAAGATTTTTACTCCGAGGAATACACGGGGTTGTTCATTGAATTCACGTGGTACGATTACGACGCTAAATGATTCGATGAAAATAATCCTCAGTATATTCGCAACTGTGATAAAATCACCTTAACATATAATTATTTCTAGGTTTTGGGTGTTAGGTTTAGATTAGGTTCCACAGGACCGTTTTGTTGCATAGTAGTAGAATTAGAAAAGGCCTATGACGAGTGTTGAGGAATGAATTGTGGTCAATATTGAATGTAGGTAAGACGAAAGCATCTCCAATGGTTTTTGAAAGAGAAAGAATCATGAGAGTTTGCATTCATTTAATGTACTGACCAAGATAGAGAAAGTGATGCTTAGATGAACACGTAGAGTGGATGGGCGAAATGACGAAAAAGATTAATGGGGCGAGGGTGAATGGGTAACCCTGTAAAAGGCAACCTTGTGATAACAATAAATGATAAACAAACAAACAATAAAAAACGTATGTTCGAAATAGATGTTGACTTCTGCAATCTCGCTGCCAAACTGTATTTTCAATTATTTATCAAGAAAAAGAAAGCCTTTCTCGAGTAAACTCCTCAAGGCAGAACCGAAAGTGCCGAAGCTGCAACTACAAAATTCGGATAGTAAGTTCCCCCTATGGCCTAGGCAGTACTACGAAAGGACTTCGAGAGGTTAACGTGTTCGTTAACCGAATGTTTTGTGTGGTTTCCACAATATAGAGATTATTATATCCGTAGTATTTCCCAATTTCTCTTAATTATGTAAAATCGATTATGGTGGGATTTTGAAATTGATTTATCTAACTTGTAGCACAGAATCGGAGCCGAATGCAAGAAAATACAAGGTAATTAATTGAGCGAAGCTCTGAAGGAGTGAAGCTCTCTCTTATATAAAAAAAAAGATTGGTATCCAGCACTGAGAGCCGCGCGTCATCACAATTCAAACATGACGAAGCCGCCACCATCCCCGGTATCCCCCTTGCTTAGCCTCGACCAATCAGTATCGAGCGCATCGGTTGCGCAGCTCTCAACCAATCAGGAGCGATCACGTTGTTTAGCCCCTCCCATTGCACCTATAAATACGCCAGTGACTCGGGCCTTTACATCAGTCGCACCGAGTTCGCCGCCGAGGAAGGTTCTCCGCACTCGACGGCGTCCCGACGTATGCCACTGAAGATGTCGACCGCAGTGATCGACGAAACGTCTGGAACACAAGTTTCCGATGGACCACGGCCAAACAGCCCGGAAGCAGTATATTCTACAAGCTCTCTCTTAGATGACTCATGTATTTCGGTTCTTCGGTAACTCCTTTTAAACCACTCAACCCATTTAGATTAAATTTGGTATATATACACAACATATGAATGGCGGGTTATAAGGCTAGGAAAATCAAAAGTAGGTACCAATGAGGAATAATCACCGGAAAAAATATTTATAATCTGATTTCTCAATGAACAAAAAAGCCTTATTCAAGCGATTGGTGTTAAATTTAGTAATTTGTTCATATACACAAGAACAAAACAAGTTGAATTCCTGAGACGAGCTCAGCCGAATACAAGGGATTTTCTTTTATTAATTTTTTTTTTTTTTTTTGTTATCTTGCAATGGTTCACCCCACCACGAATCTATTACCGAAAACAGCAACTCGATAGCTCATCTCCTTCATACCCAAAACCGTGACAGAAAATTGGCAACGACGACAACTCGATAGCAATAGGGCTTTACTAAAGAAAATCCCTAAAAAAAAGGAAGTCGGACTAGCCATTGAGGAATTATCACCTTAGAAAAAGTCCTGGTGAAATTGCTTCGCTCAATGTTTGCAACAGCTGAGTGAATTGCAGACCTAGGTAAGAAGGAATAGTTAGTCCGTCACAAAACTTAACTTTTGAGAATATATTAGGCGAACGCTCGTACTAAAGAACAGAGAACAGTTGGCGAACAAAAAAGTTATTTTGGGTACTCCAGATTATTGGCCGAAAGCAGCAACACCTCCTACGAATTCCGTTAGCTAGGGTGCCCGAAGAGGTTTTCTGGCCCAATATTAAGGTCTAAAGGACACCGACAGAATTGGGCCATGGCGCGGACAGCGGATATGTAAACAAATTAAAAGAGTACAATTTATCTTCTTTTTTTATATATAAAAATGAATTGCTGTTTGTTAGTCTCGCTAAAACTCGAGAACGGCTGGACCGATTTGGCTAATTTTGGTCTTGAATTATTTGTGGAGGTCCAGAGAAGGTATAAAAGGTGAATAAATATGGAAGTTGTTATCGATTGAGGCAGTACGAAGTCTGCCGGGTCAGCTAGTTATGGGATAAATATTGGTGATAATTTGGTTGTATCAAATGAATCTATATTTAAAAAGACATTTAAAAATATTTACATTGATTTATGCCGTACAATTCATTCGAACTGCAAACAAAAAACTTGTAAGTGTTGCATCATAAAAAAAGTGGGTAATAAGGCGAAAGTAATAAAAAACCATTTATTTTTATTGTCTGTGAATATGTATATGCTTAAGTTTGTAATAATATCCATACTTAAAGTAATTTTAATTTCACATTTACTTATGTATTTCACAATGAATGTTCAAAAGTATAATTAAAAATCTTTACAACATTTAAGAAATCATCGCAAATTCCTCCACGTGAAATTCAGTTTGTAAAGTCAGATATAAAGTACATCATAAAAAATATTTTAAATAAATAATCTTACGAAAAACGGTAATGTGCATTGGGTAATTTATTTTCATACTCTAGCAACACTGAAATGTGTCAGTTGTCACGTTTGAGAGTTAGCGTCTGACACTCATTCATTCGCTTGCACGAGTTGAATTAAATGCGTTTTATTTATTTAAAAAAAAATATATAAATGAATTGATACAAAACTAATTATATGATAGGTTTCTGCACAGCGTCGCAGGCGCCTCAGGCGCCGGAGGTCGCTTAGCGACCTCCGTCCTCCATGAGCCCAGGCCTGGGGGTGGCAGGTGAGGCCGCCTGTCACCCCAGCAGAAGCAGGCCGGAAGCAAACCGCGGTAAGACGGGGACACCGTGGTTCCCAACCCCGAGGCGGCCATCTCGAAACCGGAGATGGCCCAGGGTCAGTCGGGGTGCGAGGGTTATGCTCTATGGGCAACCTTACACCCTGGCGTCTGTGGATCCGAGACGGCGTGCGGTTTTAGTCGGTTCAAGCCTGACATAACCTGCAATGTCGGGGATAGACAAATGAAACAAAACGAATGCTGTAATAAGACTGATCATTTATTTCTAGAACAACGTATATATATGTGTTGTATGTTTCCTCTACTACATCTCCCACGGAGGTTGAAATAAAATAAAATTACAATTTTTTTTTATTCATTAACAATATAAGTGATTAACAGTGAGTACAATACACATGATTGAATAAGTCATTTCAACGTAGTAAACATGGCTATATAATTTCATATAACATAATATTGAGTAAATAGATGTTTTATTACAATAACATCAAACCTATTAGCTAAAACAATAAATTGGTGACAAAATATTATATTAATTAGATGACAAAAGTATTACGAGTACATAAGTTTGTAGGTACTAAAGTACCTACCAAGGTTACAACTTTAACAAGTTAGACATAATTAAATACATGATAAAACATTATTTAATTGTTTGGAACATATAATTTAGTTCGATTTTTATGTACAATGTCGATTTTTCCATCTCTAGAGATTTGTACATTGGGTGATAAATCTTTTATAACAGTAAACGGGCCTAAATAAACATTGGCTAGCTTATTACCAGTTTCGTTTTTTATTAATATTAGGTCATTTTCCCTAAAATGAATAGGATTCATAGTGCAGTCGTATTTTAATTTCCTAGTTAGCTTAGATTGTAATAAATTATCTCGAGCTTCCTTTGAAGATTCCTGTAGTCGGTATTTCAGTTCTAGGGGATAGTTACCGTAATTGTAAAGTGGATCTACATTTTTTGTAAGGTTGCTCGGCAAAGTACATTTCTTGCCGTATACTAGTTCAAAGGGAGTATAATTAGTTTCCGTATGGACGGAAGTGTTGTAGCTAAAACACCAGTATGGCAACCAAATGCTCCACGATTCAGGATGTTTACCTGCTTGTATTCTTAAAAAACTTCCTAAATGTTTGTGAGCATTTTCGAGCGCGCCTATGCTCTCATGTCGATAAGCAGTGGAGTTAATTTTATTTATGTGAAGTAATTTACAAGTTTCTTGCATGACTGTTGACATAAATTCGGATCCTCTGTCGGTAGCAATTTCTCTAGGAATCCCATGACGTAAAATAAAATTACATACGAAATTGTTTGCCACTTCAGTGCTAGTTTTTGTGGTTAAGGGATATGCCTCAATATATTTCGATAATTCGCATTGAAGTGTTAATATGTATGAGTAACCTTGCTGATCTGTATCTATCGGTCCTACCACATCTAAATAAATTTTCTCGAAAACGGAATGGGCAGTGGAAGTTATTTCCATGGGTTCTCGAATACGAACCGAGTGCTTTTGTTTTTGACACTGATCACACTTACTTACAAACTCAGTAACATCTCGTTCGATGCCTGACCAAAAATAGTACTTCTTAATTTTATTGACCATTCGTCTGATACCTGCGTGGCCACTCGTAGGTAACATATGAAAGTCATTTAAGATAACTCTTTGTTCGTCCTTGTCTTCTATTTTGACTACATCTTTTAATATGCATAGTCGTGGACCGGACCATGTAGTTATATTTTTTATTTCCTCCACTAACTTTTTAATGAATGTACCACTATTTTCATTTTTAAGAAAATATAATTCAGTTATTCCTAGCTTTCTACAAAACTTTTCCAGTTCTCTCACAAATACGCCTGGCGTGAGTTGCGATCGAGATTCTGGTTTTATGTATATTACCATATTTTTCGGTACAAATATAAATTCCTCACTCTCAGTTTCTATCAAATTTTCCTTTCTCAATTTCCATAAAATCTTATTTCTTATGAATTTAAGTTCAACAGACAGCTTCGGCTTACTATGAGTCTCCACGACGCTTGGCTGATCAGACCAGTCGTCCGTAATGACTATAGGGTCCGAACTGTCTTGCCTACTATCTAAACCCCTCTTTTGTGCCCTAGTAAGGACGTTTATAACACCCTCATGCATCTCTTTTAAATCTTTTGATGTTAAGGATACTCGGGACATTGCGTCTGCAGCTGCGTTGTCCGAGCCCTTCACATATTCAACACAAAAATCATACTCTTCTAACATAATTCTAAATTTCAGTAGCCTACTAGATGGATCCTTAATATTAAATAAATAAACTAATGGCTTATGGTCGGTTAATATTTGGAATTTTCGACCATATAGGTACGGTCTGAAATGTTTTATCGCCCAGACAATAGCGAGTAATTCCTTCTCGATTGTCGGGTAATTCTTTTCCGCTTTGTTTAGAGTTCTACTAGCATAAGCCACTGGCTTTCCATTTTGATTGGCTAGAACGGCACCAATTGCATACCCTGATGCATCGGTTTGAACAATAAATATATTGTCAGGTGAAAGGTCGGGATATTGAAGTACAGGTGGACAAGTTAACTTTTGTTTTAATAAATCAAATGAATTTTGACAATTACTAGTCCACTCGAAAGTAATATTCTTCTTTGAAAGATTATTTAAGGGTTGTGCGATTTCAGCGAAATTTTTAAAAAATTTCTATAATAGTTAGCAAAAGCAACGAATCGTTTGACCTCGTCAGAATTTTGAGGAACAGGATATTTTTCTACGGCATTTAATTTTTCGGGATCAGGTAAGACACCTTCTGATGATATTACATGACCCAAATACAACATTTCCTTCCTCAAAAAATCGCATTTACTGGGATTCAATTTTAAATTAGTATTTCGTAATCGTTCAAACACATCCACTAAATTTTTGACCGCTGAATTTAAATTTTTACCATAAACAATTAAATCATCTAAATAAACTAAACATTTATCATAAGTTAAACCGGCCATAGCTATATTCATAATTCTAGAAAAGGAATTTGGACTCGTCTTGAGACCCATAGGCATTCTAGTCATCTGATACTGCCCCGAGGAAAAGGCTGTATATTTCCTACTTTCTTTTTCTAAATTGACGTTGTAAAACCCTTGATATAAATCTAGATGAGTGAAATAAATACACCCCGAAAGAGAATCAAGGATATCAGTTATGTTTGGAAGTGGAAACATATCATCTTGAATGTTATTATTTAATTTCCGATAGTCTATAACTAACCGCCACTTTTTCTGTCCTGTGGGATCAACCTTTTTTGGTACTAACAGTACGGGACTGGACCACTCGCTTGCACAAGGCTCTATTATTCCCTGAGACAACATGTCCTTAATTTGTTTGTCGATTTCGCCTTTTTGTGAATGAGGCAGGCGGTACGGTTTGACATATACAGTATCCACATTTTCTCTTAATTTTATTTTGTGACTGTATATGGGTGTGGTCGTTAGACTATCACCCGGCAAGAAAAAAATATCGGCATACTTAGCGCATAAATTTTGAATAGAAATCTTCTCTTCTAAATTCAAATCTTTTAAATTAAGAGTTGACAATAAGCTTTTAACGCGTTCTGAACCTCGCGGACAACTGTCAAACGTGCATAAATTATAGTCACTTAACTTATGTATAACCGGATTAATCTCATTTAATGTTAAGTTGCTTTCAGTCGTGTTTAATATTCGTATAGGTATTTTCCCATTAACTGGTGTAACTACCGTACTGGCCATGAAGATTCCCTCTTGCAATTCTGCTGCACAAACCACACACTCTTCATTCACGCTCATATCTAAATAATGTATGGATTCCGACCTAGATGGAATGTTGAATAATTGCTTAACTTGACTATTTAATTGCAAAACTAATTTATCATTAGATAAAGTACATAAATGCATTTGTTTATAATTCAGATCTAGACATGCCCTAAACTTATTTAAAAAGTCATACCCGATAATGCCATCAGCCTTACATGGCAAATTTTTAAAAACATAAAACTTATGATTAAAAACATAATCTTGCGTCATCAACGGCAGGTAAGAGTATCCAATTGTTTCTACTTTGCCCCCAATACCATTTATAGTGGTTTTCCATTTATGCAAAGGAATGTTTTGTTGGATGATGCAATCGTAAGTTACAGCGAAGATCGATGCTCCGGTGTCAATTAGCCAAGAATATTCCTTACCATTTAAGGATAACCTAGTTACTAAGGAGTTATTGTATGAAAAAATAAATTTATTATTAGCCTCGAAAAAACTGCTGTACATTTTCCTCAGCTACTCTCTCAGTGCTGGAACTGCTGGAATTATTATCACTCATGATAACATGAACATTTCCACTCCTTTGAGAATTCCTATTATTATAAGAATTATTCTGATTAAACCTACCTCGAGATCCACGTCCACGACCTCGCTGCGTACGTGTCCAGCTCCCTTGAGCTCTATGTTGCTGTGCAGGCTGGCCAGGTCTCCTCGTATATGAACCTCTGCCTCTAGAGTGCGGATTCGAATAAAACCCTCTTTGGTTACCTCTGTAATTGTTATATTTTGACCCATTATTAGGTTTGCGCATTGTTAGAATATCCGAAAAATTGGCGGATGACGAAACTTCTTCGTCGATAGCCGCCTGTATGGCGTCATTTAACGCATTATAGTTCCTAGCCGCTATAATCGTGCTTAACCTACGGTTCCTCAATCCATCAGCAAAGCGCTTAATTGCAAGCTTTTCATTTATTCGTTTCAATACATCATAGCTATCACTCTGCCCTTCGGATTGGGAAATCGTCAGATCAACGAATAGGTTGGATATTTCCTGACCAAAGTCCGATACTGATTTCTCATTTTGTCTCAAAGACTGCAATTTACTTTGTATGGCCGTAAATGACTTTTTAGGTAAAAGATGTAATTTCATATCCGTAAGTAATTCAGAGACACTGGCATAATTTGATGCTAATCTTAATTTAGCCGACTGGGATAAACGACTTTTTAAAATAAATTGTATTAAATTAGCTTTTGACGCATCTTCTAAAACAGAGTCATAATATTCTATTCCGTCTATTAATTGCTTAGTAATTAATTCGCTATCATTCATCACTGGTAATAAGCTCAGCGCAATTTTTAGGTCAAATTTCGCCTTTGTTGTGGTGTACTCTATAGGCTTACTTTGACACAGTTCAACTATTTCAGAATACAATTTGTCAATTTTTCCGCACAATGTATTAATTAATTCTAATTCTACCTCTTTGATTACTCTTTGTATACTTATTTCTTCTAAGTAATTGCTATACTGGTCATATAAAATGTCAGCTTCGCTTAACTTTTTATGGCATATTTTTTCTTGTCGCCTACTGGGACCGATTTTTATTAAATACGTCCTAATCGACAGTAATCCTTCATACAATTCTCTCAAATTTTCTGCCATCAAAGGTCACCTTAATGAATGAATGAATATAAACACAAAAAATTTATGAAACTTAATACATACCAATCTAGCACTGTAGGTAACCCGATTCTAGCGGCGCACGATGTAACATGATAACCTTTAAGTATTAATAATTAACACTTAGTGTTCTTAAAGAGCGGATAAAATATGGTTAAATAATTATGCACACTAATACGTATTTTCGCACTTCGTATCATTTCGCGCACTGTATATTTTTGAATACGCACTTTACGCACTAAATTTTACGCGGTTTTTCGCCACTGATGCCTTCTTCAAGGTCTAAATTGTTACGCCGACCGCGAATAACACTGGCGTATCTCCGGAAAAATATGTTACTGGCGTGCTGCTCCACCATTCTTTTGTGGCACCTTCTATACATGCGGTAGGCCACAACCAAAACTACGAGCCCCAAAACCAGAGCGATTACGGCTAAAATTATATTTGCCGTGCTGACATGGAACATCAGCTGTTCCACGGATGCGGAATTTTGGCCTCCCGCCGAATTCTGCGCAATAATTACTGGCTCTTTTTCAGTTGATTGACTGCCACCCATATTGTACCTATATACTTAATGCACGTCTGGCTTGAACACAATTGCACTTCGTAGTATATCATCTTGTCACATTGCGGATCAAATTTGTTCGCTATCCTTATATGGAACGCGTCGACCAAATAAGGCCTGGCAGGGTCGCCATGCAATGTCGGGGATAGACAAATGAAACAAAACGAATGCTGTAATAAGACTGATCATTTATTTCTAGAACAACGTATATATATGTGTTGTATGTTTCCTCTACTACAAACCACCCCCGCTGGCCGCCGAGGGGGCGGGGGTATCCGAAGGGATTTCCGCAGGAAAAAAATTGCTGTGTCAGTAGAAAAATGTTCATGCCTAAGCCCAAGTCCCATACAAATCTGTCGGTGTCCTTTGGTTTATATGCGGTATTTTCTAGCTATTTAGTGCAGATATCGCCTTACTGGCAATATATAATTACAATAGATTTAATTTGAGAAATAAAATTATTAAAGCAAAACAATGACTCCAAAATTGATGAAAATGATAACAATACATCATTTGGGTACTTTAATACAACTTTACACTTGATAGACCTACCATCTTAGTCTCCTCTTGATCATGGCTACTGAATAGTAAACCAAAACCGAACGACAGGAAACAGTTTTGATGGATACTGGTAGATATTGAAATAACATAACATAACATAAACTCACGCCTATATCCCCGAAGGGGTAGGCAGAGGTGCTAGCACCCACATTTCGCCAGTTTATGTTTAGGTCCCAATGTAATTGCCTATTGCCATTAACCGGGCACTTATAAACCTGCGTTAAATACACACATAACTTCGAAAAGTATCGAAAAGTCATTGGTGTGTGCCATGGTAATACCTGGGATCGAACCCGAGACCTCGTCTCAGCAGTCCTTTACCCATACCACTAGGCTACCTTTGAAATACATTGAAATATAATAACATTAATTTAAAATTGAAAACTCCTGTCATAAATTTATATATAATAGTTATACGAAACGATGGTTTTAAGTTATAACTTAAAACCATCGTTTCGTATAACTATTTTATTAACATGTCAAGCATATTTTTGCTTCCGACTAAAAGGAAATTGCTTCTTTATAAAACTTATCATTACCCACAGGCAGAGATTCGGATATTAATGATCTGATCAGTTTGCCCTACAACAGAGGTGCCATAGTACGAGTATAATAGTATACATTTAAATTTAATTTAAATTAGTAGTGCATAATGCAGACTGCCTTCCACACACACCATCGCGATTGAAAGCTATGTGCTACATAAAGTATAGCCGTGTATCCCTCACTCATGAGTCATCTCATCTGAGGCCCTCGTAACGGTAAATTGAACGCACTACTCGAATTTTAGATTGAACTTCTCACAAGTACTGATGATAAAGAAGAAATGTTCAGTTAAAACTATGAACTTTATTTCAGTGAACATAACATTCACAACTAAGTGCCATGATTCTGTTATGATGGTAATATTTCGCTCAATTATTGTGAGTGAAAGATAATGAAAGTCTAACAATTTCTCCCTTCAAATGATGGTACTTCATTTAGTAAAATGTGTAGCTCCCTCATTCTCAAATAGAATTGAAGAGTGACTCTTAACTTGCACAAAGAGCTGCTGTGTTTTTAATTTATCGCATGGACGCGACGCGACGTGCGCTCACTCAACAGCACACGTTAAGAGGTACGCCCGTACGCACCACCAGACGCACTAAAGCCTTCAACCCTCGCTTATTGCTATCGTGCATCGCCTCTTTGTGTCTGTGCGCTTGGGAATTGTATGACTATATGCACACCTGGTATGTAATTAGTCACTAGCGGCACGTACGGCTTTGCACAGGACTTTTTGACCGCTTTACGGCAGATTTTTTTTCAAATCCATCCTAAGTGGATGTTTAAAATATAATAAGCAACCTTAGCTAGGTTTTCATTTCGACGCTTTCTAAAAATGAAACCTAGCTAGACTGATTAAGTGCCCCTGTATACTAAAGCCGTTTTGTAGATTCAGATTTAAGGCACCACGTATGAATGCATCATAAATTCTTTTTTTACCTGATACATTCTCCTATTCCTTCTGTCCATGAATCAGTCAATCAGCAGGTATATAAGTTTGTGGTTTGGGTTGGGTGGTCTAAAGATCTTAATGCGGCCTCATGCACCTATTTATTATACATATTTACCCCATTTTAATTTGAGCCTCGTAGGCAATGGCACTAGCAATTTATGATACTGAACACTCCACAACTTACTCTCTCACTGATGTATCTAATGTCCGAAGCTGTAAGGTTAACAGGTGAATGCTCACGGTGAGGGAGCAGCTTAAAACAAATTTTTAATTTGCTAATGAATTCACTCAATGCTGTTAATTATGTTGCTCATCTGACTAAACTAAACTATCTCTAAAACTATTTCATTTAAATTTTGAAATGTTGTTCTATGTGCCGTCGTCGGTTTAAATCTAGACTTTATAAAAAGGCAGTCTGTTTTAGAGAATTTTATAACAGCAGAATCGGCTGGCTCCCTATTGGAACGCATAAAATTTAATGTTATAAATTAGAATGGCATACTTTCATATCTCCTAATGATCATAACGCATAATAATTTTTCGGCATAAATTGTAAGGCATAATAACTACTGCCTAACTATTTAAAAGCATAATATGCTAAAGTAAAATTTTATATAACAGTATTACAGTATAAAGTATAACTTGACGGAGCACCGCTACGCGGGGCTCCTATTTCTGAGTGGTTAAAAAAATATCCACGCAGGTTAAGGCGGAAGCCAAGCGGCCAATAAGGTCTTTCAGAAGACATTTGACGTCATGTAGGGTGAAGCATGTTTCTTTTTAGTTTCAGTGATCTAATAGTGAAATATTGGTGCCATTTCGACTTAAATTAAACCATGCAAAATATTATTTGACTTAATTTCCAGTAACGGCTTCTACAACGGCATGGAATTTTTGAAAAAAAAAATGGATTTTAGCTTGCAATTTGATGACTTGCAAACGCTTGAAATTTAAATAAACAACCCTATTTCACTCTCAGAAATTATTGCAACTACCGAACTTACAAAGTAAAAAGAAAGGCAATTATCTCTTATTTATAATTCAAAATAAGGAGATTGCAAAAGGTGCTAAAAAGTAAACAGGAGTAAGAAAACCGCCCAAATAAAATACTTTGTCACCTGTATTATAGCAGTCAGTCCTTCCTCGGCTCGGTCACTGTCTTAGAGGTGTATTAGTTCAGATAATCCCCCTCATCATCATCATCTCAGGGTTGTATCTCGATTGCATTCGAGGTCTTCACATTGGAGCTCAGTTTCAGCTTACCTTTTGTTCCATCTCCACTTCGCATGATCTTAGGTATGATCTCAGATCATCCCTTACTACGTCAAACTAGCACTTCTTGAATATACCCCTTATCTTTTATGTTACTGACACGAAGGCTGTTTCGGATGCGAGAGTTCCTCACACTACCTTTACACGTACTTTGTACATCCACCGCATGTGCCTGCTCATGTCACGTCAAGAATCACGCTTAGCAGTCATGATAATGCTTAGACTTAATATAAATAATACTTTGAGTGTTTGAAGTGCCATCTATTCAAATATTGTTTCAACATATAAGTAAGTATATTGATTTAAGAAATTGGCAAGAAATATGATATAAACTCTTTACTTCTTCGGTCTCTATGAAAACATTTCCTCTTATTAATTAATGTCAGTTTATCATTGTCATAAAATTTATCGCATTTTTAAGCATAATAAAGGACTTTGACTTTTGACTCTCGACTGTATAGACGGACTTGACATTGGCGTCTTCGCCATTAATAATTTTTTAAACATTTATTATAATCAAGAATTGAATTGAATTGAATTGAACATTTATTATATTTTGATACTCTTTGAGAAAACCGTACGACGTTGCCGTTAATTTGAAATGCTTAGATTAATATAATTTTATAAACATTCACTATATTTTACTTGACATTGGCGAAATTGCGGTGATTCTGCAGAAGCCATTAACTAAAAGAAGAAGAAGAAGGAAGCATAATAAAACCTTGTATTACTTAAAGGTTTTGTCTGTTATTTCAATTTATTATGCTTAAATAATCATAGACAAATATCTAAGGCCAGAAAGGTTTGATGCCGACCCATCGGATTCTACTGCATCCAAAACATGGGAGCATTGGCGTAAATCATTTGAATACTTCTTATCAAGGCAGAAAAAGATGACCGCTCTTTCGTCACCAGCGGAAGACGCGCAGACGACTAAAGATCAATGGGATGAAGTAAAGTATCAAATTTTAGTAAACCATATCTCTCCTAACGTATATGCTTACATAAGTGAAACTCATAAGTATGACGAAGCGATTATTAAAATACAGAAGCTGTTTGTGAAACCCAAAAATTTTATATTTGCACGACACATGTTCGCATCGCGAAAACAACGTTCCGATGAAACTATAGATACCTATTTACAAGCTTTGAAACAACTATCTAAAGACTGTGGCTTCACTATCGTCGACGCTGAAACAAACAGAAACGACTGTATACGTGATGCCTTTATATCAGGTATCTTATCGAATAAATATAGGCAACGACTTTTAGAAAATCTTACTTTAACACTCGATGAAGCTTACAATCAAGCACTTTCTTTAGAAACAGCCGAGGCCCATTCCAATAGTTTCAATAACCTGCCAGTGAACGCAGCTCAAAAGGAAACAGCTCAGGTTGCCTCCAATTTCTCTATTAAAAAAAATGAGCAAAATGAGAGTTTCTCTGCTGCTACTCGTCGAAGAAAATGCTTTTTCTGTGGAGGGCAAGTACATCTTCGGTGAAACTGTCCTGCGTTTGATGGAGTCTGTCAAATTTGCAACAAAAAAGGACATTTTGATTCGGTTTGTAGAAGCTCATCCAGAACACAGTTACAACAGACAAGGATTATTCAGGATGTATTGTTATAGCAGCATCACTTTCGTCCCTAAGAAAAGCTGCCGTGCCTGCGTATATCAAAGGTATAAGAGCAGAAGCGCTCTTAGACACAGGAAGTTCCGTTTCTTTTATCAATGACAGCTTCTCCAAACTCTGTGGACTTAAAATAAAGCCTAGCTATTAAACTATTTCAATGGCCTCACTTAACCATGTTTCACAAGCAGAAGGCCATACTTTTCAAACAATTTACATTGGAGATCACAAATACGAAAATGTGAATTTCCATATTGTCAAAAACCTTTGCGCCGATATAATAATCGGTCATGACATTCTCAGTGAACATGAGTCACTAAAATTCTCATTTGGTGGACCTAAGAAGTAATTTCACGTGTGTAATGTAACTGCAGCATCTGTGCCGGCCGTACCACTTTTTGCAAACGTCTCTCCTAAATGCAGACCTATTGCTGTAAAATCCAGGAAACACAGCGATGAAGATACCAAATATATTAATGAAGAGATTGACAAAATTTTAGCGGAAGGTGTGATTGAGGAGAGTAAATCACCGTGGAGAGCCCAGATCCTTATAACGAAAAATGAAACGCATAGGAAACGGCTTGTAATTGATTATTCGCAAACAATCAACCGTTATACTGAGCTTGACGCATATCCACTACCCAACATAGAGGACTTAGTCGCTGAAGTAGCCAAAAACTTAATGTTCAGCTTAATAGATTTGAAAAGCGCTTACCATCAAGTTCCAATTTTACCCGAAGAAAGAAAGTATACTGCCTTTGAAGCTACGGGTAATTTGTATCAGTTTAGACGCATACCTTTTGTAGTGACAAATGGCGTCTCAAGTTTTCAACGAACTATCGATTGGATAATCAGAAAAGAAAAACTTCAAAAGACGTACGCTTATCTTGATGATATCACCATTTGTGGCCTTACTCGTGAAGAATACGACCAAAACTTAGAGCGCTTTATGACTTCGGCCAAAAAGTACGGTCTGACATTGAGTATGCAAAAATGTAAATTTTCTCAAGATTCTATTAATATTCTTGGCTACAACATTCACAACCACATTATCAAACCTGACTCTGAGCGCTTCAAGCCACTTATTGACTTACCACCACCACAAAACATAACGACACTCAGACGTACATACACTCGGTATGTTCGCTCACTATTCTAAATGGATTCCTAATTTTTCAGAACGTATACACTCACTTGCTAAGACAACATCTTTCCCCCTTACAAATAAGCAACATCGATGCTTTGAGAGTCTAAAAAACGATATTGCTAAATCTTCAATTCATGCTATTGATGAAAATGTGCCTTTTAGTGTCGAGACTGATGCATCAGACCATTCAATCGCAGCAGTACTAACGCAAGACTCCAGACCTGTAGCATTCTTTTCAAGAACCTTAAACCCAACCGAACAAAATCATTCTGCTATAGAGAAGGAAGCTTACGCTATTGTAGAATCACTAAAGTAATGGCGACATTACCTTATTGGTAAGCAATTTCGCTTGGTTACCGATCAACGCTCGGTTGCTTTTATGTTTAATATGAAACACTCAAGCAAAATTAAAAATGAGAAGATTCGTCGGCAGTCGCCCCCATAAAAGCTATAGTAGCCCAGTGTTAGGTACAATATGAGGGCAGAACCCAGTCGCCCCCATAAAAGCCATAGTAGCCCAGTGTTAGGTGCAATAGGAGAGCAGAACCCAGTCGCCCCCATAAAAGCCATAGTAGCCCAGTGCTAGGTGCAATAGGAGGGCAGAACCCACTCGTCGGCAGTCGCCCCCATAAAAGCCATAGTAGCCCAGGGTACAATAGGAGGGCAGAACCCAATCGCCCCATAAAAGCCATAGTAGCCCAGAGTTAGGTACAATAGGAGGGCAGAACCCACTCGCCGGCAGTCGCCCCCATAAAAGCCATAGTAGCCCAGTGTTAGGTACAATAGGAGGGCAGAACCCAGTCGCCTCCATAAAAGCCATAGTAGCCCAGTGTTAGGTACAATAGGAGGGCAGAACCCAGTCACCCCCATAAAAGCCATAGTAGCCCAGTGTTAGGTGCAATCGGCATCGTAATCAACATTCGGAAAAGAAAATAATATTCAAAACGACAGCTCATGAGGTGCCGTAATAAAATGAATGAATTTTTAGGCGGCAGCTATTCACCGTCAAAAACAGCGTTTCATTCATTCTTACGCCGCGCCGGCATCGATTATCAATGGGGCGGTACAAAATGGCCGTCGACCTTGACCAGCGCAACATTTCGACGGCTGTGATATCGACGACACTTGCGCGGTAGGCCCCCAGAGATGGCGTTTGGAACTTGTTACTTACAAATTTGAAATCGTGTACAGACCCGGCAAAGAAATTTACGCTGCTGATGCTCTATCTAGAGTTTGTGCATCTACAGAATCACGCACTGCCAAACTTATATCACTTCATGAAGCTCTCTGCCATCCCGGTGTTTCACGTATGTACCATTGGATACGCTCTAAAAATCTACCATATTCCCTTGAAGATGTCCGAAATATGACAAGCTCTTGTCGGACATGTTCAGAAATAAAGCCGAGATACGTACGAAATACCAGCGATGAACATAAAAGACTAATCAAAGCAACGGCACCCTTCGAACGCTTGAGCATCAATTTTAAAGGCCTAGTTCCAACTAATACAGCCAACAGATTCATTTTAACTGTAATTGATGAATTTTCTCGATTTCCATTCGCTTTTCCATGCTCAGACGTCAGCTCAAAAACAGTGGTCAACCATCTCAACAATTTATTCATGATATTTGGTTTTCCATCGTATATTCATACGGATCGTCGCACAGCTTTTCTTTCTGCTGAGGTGCAAAAATTTCTTTATGGAAGAGGTATCGCCACAAGCCGAACTACAGCCTACAATCCACAAGGCAATGGGCAAGTGGAGAAATTGAATTCTACGCTCTGGAAAACAATACTTTTGGCATTAAAAACTAAAAACTTATCAGTCGAGAACTGGGAGCAAGTTTTGCCGCAAGCCTTGCATTCTATTCGCTCCTTACTTTGCACCGCTACTAATTTCACACCGCATGAACGAATGTTTAGACACCCACGGAGATCTACTAACGGGATTTCTATTCCAACTTGGCTTACGAATTCCGGCCAAGTATTACTGAAGAAGTTAAACAGGAGTAACAAAAATGAACCAATTGTTGAGGAAGTGGAACTGTTACATAGTAATCCAGATTACTGCTATGTCAGATATCCCGATTCGAGAGAGACTACAGTGTCAAATCGTTATCTAGCGCCGCTGGGACCAGATGACATAGCTCGCCAGGAAACTGAAACTGATTCTTTTGTTACACCACCTACATCACCGGTAACTAAGAACCGTAACATGAGACCTTCTTCGTCTACAGAGGCAGAAGAGCCGGTTTCTGACCAAAGTGAAGAGCGAGTGTCTCAAGAACGACCGCCGCTATCTCCGCCACCGGAGACAATTCGTAAATCCAATCACGTGCGCAGACCACCAACATTTTTAACTGATTATGTTACAGACTAGCGCGGGAGAATGATATAAACTCTTTACTTCTTCGGTCTCTATGAAAACATTTCCTCTTATTAATTATTGTCAGCTTATCATTGTCATAAAATTTATCGCACTTTTAAGCATAATAAAACCTTGTATTACTTAAAGGTTTTGTCTGTTATTTCAAAATATTTAACTGAACCACCGGTTATGAAAATCTTGTTTTACCAAATTTTTTAATTTATTTTATGTTTAGAATTATTTTTATACGAAAATAGAAGTATTTTCTTTATATATTTTACTCTGTTAGTGAGGTACAACCTCCTTATGTAAACTTTAACTTAAGAAGAAAGTGTGTTTTGAATTCTTGACAAGTTGATTATTGTCACTCACAAAATATATTTTCTGTTAAGAAAACTTGTGTTTCAATAAATTAGGTAATTTATCTCTTGTCAGGGTCCATAATTCAGATGAATTATGGACCCTGGGCACACTGGGCTCTTAACCAGATGGTTAAGAGCCCAGTATGCTGTGTAACTGTGCAGCTTTAGTAGAAAATAGAAAGTGTTAGTGACGAGCGTAAAAAGTGTCGGTCTCCGGGAATTCGTCGGGGAGTTGGCCCGTCGAGAAATTACAAGGGGCCGAGGACTACGCATCGTGGAAATTCACCATGTCGATGGTATTGAAGCACGAAAATTTGTGGGAGTGCGTACAAACAGAAAAAGGTAGTGACGACATAAAGAAAAATAAAAGGGCACTAGCGAAAATCTGTTTGTCGGTTGGAAAGGTAGCTTTGCCACATGTAAGGT
Organism: Cybosia mesomella; assembly: GCA_946251805.1. Lineage (NCBI taxonomy): Eukaryota > Metazoa > Arthropoda > Insecta > Lepidoptera > Erebidae > Cybosia > Cybosia mesomella. The sequence goes on along the minus strand of OX276388.1, from coordinate 43,132,102 downwards.
CATCTACGAGCCCACATCAGGCATGGCGAGCTTTGTAGAAAGCCTACGAGGACAAGGGGCTGATGCAGAAGTGCAGTCTACTGAGAACTCTCTTTAACATAAAGCTAAGTAACCAGAATTGCATTAAAGAATACGTGTCTAAGATCACGCAAGTGGCGGAACAATTAAAAGACATCGATTATCCTATTAATGATGATTTTTTGACTGTGATTATGTTTAGTTGACTAACGGCAGACTACGATCCCTTGGTGATGGCTTTGGAGAATTCTAACACGACCTTGACGAGCGATTTGGTCAGGACGAAGTTGCGGAGAAAAAGAGGCGTGAGGAGCAAGCGGGACCGTCGGAGAGTACCACAGAACAGGTTTTCATTACGAGTAAGAATAAGAAACAGGTTCGATGATTTAGATGCAGAAAATTAGGACATCTCAAATACAACAACTTTCCTACTAGAGAGAATGTTAAGGAGGAAATAAAACCAATGAATAAGGAGACAGGTTTGTTAACTGCCTTGACGGTAAACATGGCAAAGCATCGGTGGTACGTGGACAGCGGTGCAACAAATCATATGTGTAATCGGAAAGATATGATGCAGGACATGGAAGTCGGCAGGACTCTTTCGGTGAATGTTGCGAATGGTTGTGGAAAAGTGCTGGTTGCACTGAAGGACAGAATGATGAATATAACCAATGTTTATTATGTACCTAACTTAACTGCGAATTTAATATAGTGAGTTAATTAGGAAGTGTTATAGAGTTAGTTTTGATAAAAAGCGTTGTAGTGTTATGTCAGGTAGGGATGTAATAGCGACTGCTTCTTATGTAAATGGTGTTTATGAATTAGACATAAAAACACCGGGGGTTGCCATGAATTCTTGTGTAGAGTCAGGTAGCTGTGTTGAGATTCCTCAGGTACAGGAAAATGCAGTTGGCTCAGGGTCATCGGGAAGCGCTGAAGGAGGCGCTAATGACAAGGTGACACAGTTAGTATGGCACAAACGTCTTGGTCACCTCAATTCGAGGTGCATGAATTTAATGAAGCGAAGAAGGGTAACAGGTATGTCTTATGACAATACTAATTTTAAATCTTGTATTGCATGTATTGAGGGTAAACAGACTAAGTTACCATTTCCCAAGAAAAGTTTTTCTAGGGCAAAGGAGGTTTTGGGTCTGGCGCACACGCACGTGCGTGGGCCGTTAGAGACAGCATCTTTTAGTGGATCCAGATATTTTGTAACCTTTATTGATGACTTTTCTAGGATGATTTTTGTTTATTTTTTGAAGACCAAGGGTGAAGTTTTTGATAAGCTTAAGCAGTTTAGGGCGCTTATTGAAAATGAAACAGATAGGAAGATTAAAATTCTCCGGAGTGATAATGGTGGAGAATATATTAGTAATTTGTTTCAGGAATATATGCGGACGTGCGGGATACGTCATCAAACTACAATCCCGAGATGTAGCGAGCAGAATGGTGTGGCGGAGCGGGTCAATCGAACCATTATGGAAAAAGCTCGCTGTATGTTGTTGGACGCTGGCTTGGATAAGCAATACTGGGCTGAAGCGGTAAATACAGCGGTTTTTGTTATGAACCATGTACCAACGAAGGCTGTCAAGGGAAAAGTACCTGAAGGAAAATGGCTAAATAAAGATGTAGCTCATTTTCGTACATTTGGATGTGTAGCGTATGCGTTGCAGCATAACACAAAGAAATTAGATCCAAGGAGCAAAAGGTACATTTTTACTGGATAATGCGATGACAGTGCCCTTCACTGTCATCGCATACAGGTTGATGGATCCCTCGTGTCCTCAGTATATAGTTAAAGCTAGGCACGTGACATTCCTAGAAAATGAGTTTGTGAAGAAGGTTAGTCTATCACAGGATGAAACTTAGGAGGAATGGTTTGAATGTCCAGTAGATAATCCGAATGTTAGTTCTGAGGGAATAGAGGATAGACAGGTGTCAGTAGATTTTGATGATGCTAGTGAGTCATCTGAGAGTGAAGAAACACTAGTGAGGGACTTGTCTGATCCAACTTATGTTCCAGGCTCAGAGGAGGAGTCGGATACGTTTACTGATATGGAATATGAAAATGTAGAGGAACTACAACAAGAGTTGGCGGGTTTGTTGGCCAAACAGGAAGATATTCCAGAGACAGTGCAGGAGGCTCTCATTGCAAAGATGCAGGGAATTGGAAACAAGCCATGAAGGAGGAATATGACTCGTTTCTGACTAATCGTTGACGGATTTTAACTGATTTGCCGAAGGGAAAGAAAGCAGTGAAGTGCAATTGTTTTTTGCTAAGAAGCGACGTGCTACTGGCGAGTTTACGAAGTTTAAGGCAAGACTCGTTGCAAAAGGCTACAGTCAGCAGTATGGCATTGATTACAATGAAACATTCGCTTCAGTTGTTAGATACTCGTCGTTGAGAATATTGTTATCCGTCAATTTTATAGATCTCTTTGGAGGTTGAACATAATAAATTGTAAGTGTATTTTTGAATATTAGGGTTCCGTTGCCAAATGGCAAAAAACGGAACCCTTATAGATTCGTCATGTCTGTCTGTCTGTCCGTCCGTCCCTATATCACAGCCACTTTTTTCCGAAACTATAAGAACTATACTGTTGAAACTTCGTAAGTAAATGTATTCTGTGAACCGCATTAAGATTTTCACACAAAAATAGAAAAAAAAACAATAAATTTTGGGGGCTCCCCATACTGATATTGAGGTTTCTAATATCATTTTTCTCTAAACTGAATAGTTTGCGCGAGAGACACTCCCAAAGTGGTAAAATGTCTTCTAAACTAAGAGAATGGTAAAACTAAAAAAAAAATATGATGTACATTACCATGTAAACTTCCACCGAAAATTGGTTTGAACGAGATCTAGTAAGTAGTTTTTTTAATATGTCATAAATCGTAAAGCGCAATTTACCTTTCATGCAATCAACTCAACATACAATTTAAAAAAAAAGCTTTATTATGTTACTTGCTGCTACGGAACCCTTCATGGGCGAGTCCGACTCGCACTTGGCCGCTTTTTTTTCTTGAAATGTTGTAACACTTATTGTCGTATTATTTTTATAACCCCATAATTAATAGCCTAAGTTGGGTGTGGCACATTTACTAACTATACTTTTTGCATTGTTTAGTTATTTTAATTATTGATTTGCTTTGCGAGTACACTTGAAACCCACAATACATGTCACACACAAATGGCCCAATTTTGAGGCTACGTGCGGAAAAACGCCCTGTTAAATTACTAACTAACTAAGACCTATTTTATAAAGAACTTTTATACTCATGAAGTTACAATTTATTCGCGGGCCTTATTTTCGGTTGTGGTCATCCTAAATAATATACCTATAATATACCAATAAGGAGTTCTTTAATATTTTTTTGTTTTTTTACTGGTTTTTCTAATAATTATTTTAATTTATTATTTAATGGAAAATTAACGTAGAATAACAATTGAAAATTATTAAGCACTTGTGTCGCTGATGGCCAATTATAAGTATCTTTCTTTCTAAGCGTTGTCTTGCGTGTGTTGCTTGACTTGACTTGGCTTAATATTTTTCTTATGAAGAAGTACAATCTTATATTGCCTACAATTAATAGTACACCGAGGGTTATAAAGGAAATTGAAAAACAAGGCATTGTTTCTAAACTACTTCCACTTACTTACTTCCACTCCACTTACGAACAGAAGAGAATTTTGGCAATTTTTAGGGTTCCGTTGCCAAATGGCAAAAAACGGAACCCTTATAGATTCGTCATGTCTGTCTGTCTGTCCGTCCGTATGTCACAGCCACTTTTTACCTAAACTATAAGATGTATGCTGTTGAAACTTGGTAAGTAGATGTATTCTGTGAACCGCATTAAGATTTTCATACAAAAATAGAAAAAAAAACAATAAATTTTGGGGGTCCCCATAGTTAGAACTGAAACTCATTAATTTTTTTTCATCAAACCCATACATGTGTGGTATCTATGGATAGGTCTTCAAAAATGATATTGAAGTTTCTAATATCATTTTTTTCTAAACTGAATAGTTTGCGCGGGAGACACTCCGAAAGTGGTAAAATGTGTGTCCCTGTAACTTCTAAAATAAGAGATTGATAAAACTAAAAAAAATATACGATGTACATTACCATGTAAACTTCCAACGATAATTGGTTTGACAGAGATCTAGTAAGTAGTTTTTTTTTAAAGTCATAAATTGTAAACCTTTCATTCAATCAACTAAAATATAAAAGTTAAAAAAAAAAACATTATTATGTTACTTGCAATGCAAGTAACATAATAATTGGGCGAGTCTGACTCGCACTTGGCCGCTTTTTTTACCTACTGATAACAATTCTCAGGATTTAGTTACTTCTGGATAACTTGTATCTGATGATTATTTGTTTTTATTTTTTATTCTATTGCATTAAACTAATCTATTTTCACAATTGGATTGTTTATTTACCTATTTTCAACATTTTTGAAGCGTTACTAGGTTTATGAAATGGTTTTAGTTTATTTTATAATGAATTAAGACCAGATAAAAACCTATCAAAGTACCTTACTCGGATTTGAATTTGCATTAGGAACTTACTTTTGCTTAAGCAAACAATTTATTCTTAAGTAAGTGCTCTGGTACACACATTTTTTATGATAAAATGATTATTTATTATTGATTTTATAGCTAAATATATATCGCATAATTAGGTATTACTCCCATGATTCTAGAACAAATCGTTTTGGTATGGCAAGACCTTAAAGTAGCGAAGTCGTTTTTCTGCTCTCCTGTAAAGTTTGTTTTAAACCACTTGCTAGGTTTTGATATTTCACAGCCGAGATACTCTTTGAACTCAAAGTACCTTCCGTTAAAAGAATTTATTACATTCGATTCGGTGTCGAATATGAAAACTTGCTACAACGTTCAATGCATCAAAGCAGGACTATGAAGGGGGCGGTGAGGGGGTGGGAGCCATAGTATGCGACTGGGGGTCCACTCGAGAGTATTTCAGGGGTTCCACGTGTAATAATTATTAGTATTCGGATGCCTTTTGGGTCAATCGGTCGATCCATACATTCGTGTCTGGTGTCACCGTCTATAATTTTTAACGTGATGTTTGCATAGAGTTAAGTGTTGTAGAGTTGTTCAAGAGTGAAGCAGTGAGTTGAACAAACCGAATTATGGGAAAGAGGCCTCCTGACCTGACCTGGCTTCAAAGGTTTGAATGATACCGGGGTGTGCGCTCAGATGGAGAAGGAGAAGAGTCTTTGCTCTAAGCTTTTCTCCGGTACCTATGCCTGAGGACATTGAAGAGCTTATTCTTGAAACGTACTTGAAATTATTATAAGTACCTGAGTTTATATTAACATGATAATTCTTTAGCGTAGGAATGTATTTAGCCTTTAAACTGTGGTTTAGCGGTGGTAACTAACATAACACTACAGCGGGGTTGGCTTCTGCTGCCATAGTATTTAATTCTGTATCTTTTATTTCTGTAGCTCTACACATAACATAACAAGTAGGTCTGACTGCCGGTAAAGCATTTCCTACACCAACATTATACGCCGTAAGGTTATTGTTGCTTTTGGTAAATTAAGGTAACTTAGGAAAAAAAACTAAACACTTAAAAATAGCCAAACTATTAAAGATAGATTTTTGAGATTTATAAAAAGAATTGTTTCATGGTAAATGAATGATAATAGCACATAATTATTTAATTTAGATGTTGATTATTTATCTTCAGTAAGATGGATTATGGACCCTGACGAGAGATAAATTACCTAATTTATTGAAACACAAGTTTTCTGGAGAAAATATATTTTGTGAGTGACAATAATCAACTTGTCAAGAATTCAAAAAACACACTTTCTTCTTAAGTTAAAGTTTACATAAGGAGGTTGTACCTCACTAACACCCTCCCTTAAACATAACTAAATAATAAAAATAACTAAACATATAACAGTCCTGATATAAAAATATAAGCAACTAAATAACTCTAAACAATTCACTAACAAACTTAACATGTTGTCCTGACTTAACGCTTTCTTTAAAACATCTGCGAATTGTTCACTACTAGTTACATAGTTCAAACAAACTGTTCTATCATCGGCCAACTGCCTTACTAAATGGTGCCTAATGTCGATGTGTTTAGTTCTCCCGTGCATAATATTGTTATTACACAATTTAAGCGCTGACTGATTATCAGTATACAATTTAATATTGTATGCCGACCCGAACAACTCTGCCAAGAAACTTTTCAGATACAAATCTTCTTTGCAGGCATCAGAGATTGCCATGTATTCTGCCTCTGCAGTAGACAGAGCCACGGTACGCTGTCTCCCAAGATACAAGGTTTTTAAACACTTTAAACAGATACCCTGTATAGGAGCGATGATCCACTTCATTAGAAGCCCAATCAGCATCAGTGTGTCCTACAATCTCTGCTGTACCACCTTTCTTAAAAGTAATACAACAACTCTGAGTACCTTTTAAATAACGCAGCACCCTCTTCGCAGCTTTCCAATGAGCCTCTGAAAAACAATCATTAAACTGGCTTAAATAACTCACTGCAAAAGAAATGTCAGGTCTGGAACAAACTGATAAGTACATAAGAGATCCAATTAAATTCCTATAATCCAGCTTACACTCTTCTGTACTCTTCTGCAACTTCAAGTTACATTCCATCGGCGACTTGACCGGCTTGTATTCAGACATATTGAATCTTTCCAATATCTTCTTAATATACTCAGACTGATCCTAGGTAATGCCATTATCCGTTTGAGTAATTCTCATGCTCAATATATGCTTGACTTTACCCAGATCCTTGATCTCAAAATGTTTACTTAATGATATTTTAATTTCCTCCTTGTTCTTCTGTATCTTCTCAGAAGAAAACAGCAAAATATCATCCACATACAAAGCTATAATAATAAACTCCTTATCCTGGCTGTAAACATACACACATGGCTCAGATGATAATTTTCTAAACTTCAGTTATTTTATTTTATTTTATTTATTGAAGAAGGCTTACAGACTAATACAGAAATTGAGTACACAATTAATATAAACAGATCGCTAATTAAAAGCCCCCACATTTATATTATCAAATACAAAAAATAGAAAAACATAGAAAACACATTATACAGTTTTAAAACAAAAATTACATAAGTTAAGCAGTCAGGTAATAGTTCAAGTATTAGCCGTGCCAATCGGTCGGTCAAAGTAAGAGTCTGCCAGCTGTCGTCTAATTGTCGCCACAGTAGTGCTGAATAGGTCTATATCCATATGCTGTGGAATTTTATTAAATTTAGTTGCGCTTCTTATTATTGAGAAGGCATTCAACCTGTAATTGGTCGTAGCTCTCGGAATGTCTAAAATCGGCCGCTGCCGAAGTCCCAGCACATTGGTTCGGAGCGAGACTGTAGCCAGGAGCTGCGGACAGTCAATCTTGCTGTTTGCGATATTGGATAGGAAGCATATGTCGCCAATATCCCGCCTTACTTCCAACGGTAAGAAATGATACCTATTGCACCGATGTTAATAGTCGACTGAAAATTGCTGTGCCCTGTAGTCCAAGCTACGAAGAAATTTCCGTTGGACGCCCTCAATACGGGACTTGTAAATCTCATATTGAGGACTCCATACCTGGGATGCATATTCTAAGTGGCTGCGCACGAACGAACAGTACCAGATCTTCACTGGTTTTAGAGACTGAAAACAGGCTGTGGCTCGCAGTATAAATCCTAGAGCCCTAGATGCCTTTCTCACGACATTGTTAACGTGTTAATCGAAGAGAAGCCTACTGTCTAGTGTGATCCCCAAATCCCGAATACGGTTCACTGTCCCAATTACTTCACTATTCAGAGTGTATTGATAATTAATTGGGGATTGGTGACGTGAAAATATTACGTGAAAACATTTGGACACATTTAACTAAAGCTTGTTTCGATCACAGTACTTCCCAAACCTACACAAGTCCTCTTGTAACTCATGAGCATCGGAAATGTCTCGTAGAACTTTGTGAATGTCATGTCGTCGGCATAAAGGAGTATGTAGGAATGATGGAAACACTGCTTGACATCTGCAATGAAGAGAGTAAACAGTAAAGGTCCAAGAATGGAGCCTTGGGGGACACCTGATGGAACAGAGCTCCAACCGGAAGCATAACCCTGAAGAACCACAGCCTGCGTTCTATTCTCTATGTAAGAGGAAAACCATCGGTACAGATCTCCATGTATTCCAGCAAGCATAAGCTTGTCCAGTAGCACGCGGTGGTCAATGCGGTCGAAACACTTGCTGTAGTCCGTATAGACTACGTCTGTCTGTCCGTGTGTCATCCCGTTTGTGATAAATTCATGTGATAGTATTATGTTTGACGTAGTGGAACGGCATCTAACAAAACCATGCTGTTCATCTCCTATAGTGGACTTGAGAGCCGTGTACACATCTGTGTGAATAATACGCTCCAGTACTTTAGAAAATAGGCATATTTTTGATATAGGTCGGTAATTTTCTATACTGGCTTGTTCACCCTTTTTATACACCGGGGTTACAAATGCAGACTTCCAAATCTGCGGAACTATGCCTTCGGAGAGAGAACGCCTAAATAGTATACACATAGGTTCGGCAAGACTGTCGGCACAGTTGATTATAAATAACGGTGGTATTTGATCAGGCCCACCTGATTTAGTAATGTCCATTGATTTAAGTAGTTTTAATATACGGGAGTGATTTATATCAACTGTACTAACCGATACTGCAGTATTACTATTTTTTTCACAGTTAGTGTAACTGTCACTAGCAGTTGGATCTGGTGCTAATAAGGTGGACTGAAAATAGCTAGCGAGTTGCTAGTACCTTCACCTGTATTTACAGTAGTGTCGCGATAGTACATTACTTTTTTTAATGTGCCATTATTTCGCTTGCTCTTCACATAGTTCCAGAAAGATTTTGGATTTTTCACAATTGAAGCCTCAATATTTTCTATATATTAATTATGACACGTCTTTTCTAAGTCAACAGCTCTTCTCCGAAGAACAGAGAAAGAACTATACTCAGCTGTATTGTTGTACTTTTTAAATCTTTTGTGAAATTTATGTTTTTCTTTAATAACTTTAATTAGTGCACTAGTGTACCAAGGAGGATAAGAAGATCTTCTAAACGATTTAACAGGGATATGCTTGTCACGTAGCTCATACAATAAATTATAGAATTTAGTCACAGCATCTTCCAAACTACATGACTGTAATAGTTGTGGCCAATTCACCAATTCAAGCTCGCACTTAATAGCATCATTATCACCTTTTGAGAAGACATAGCGTGTCGTAGGGTTGTCAACTAGTTTGAACATTTCAATAAACTTAGTACTAATAATTATCGGTTTGTGATGCGAGTCAATAGGCTGTACTAATATTTCGGGAAATGAAATGGTTACTATTTACGTCCGCACGACACCACTCAACGTCATCAGCGAAGTTGAAATCACCTACTACTAAAAATTTATCAAGTGGATGCGTTACAATTAAATTGTTAAGTTTCTCTGTGAAATTACACAATTGGGTACTATATGAATTACCTAGATTCTCCCTACATAGGTAAAGTGCATATATATGTAGATTACCGTTTAGACTTACATTTGAGTTGGACCTGGTGGGAATCAATGACAGCCAAATGTCCTCCGCTGAGCTACGCCAGTCCGGCCTCTCAACAATTGTGAGTTCATGTTTCGCCGCTATCAATACACCGCCACCATATTTTTGACCGGTTCGGGAATAATCACGATCACGTCTCCACACAAGGTACCGTCCATCAAATAGTTCACTACTATAAAAACTGTCCTCTAGCCATGTTTCCGTGATTATAATTACATCATACGAACTAAGACACACACTCCGCGACAATCTGTCCGCTTTCGTTCGCAGGCCGCGCACATTCTGGTAATAAATTCTAAGTGTAGCCATGACTGTTACTATAATCAAATAATTATTAACTATATAAATACTTCTAAACAATATATCAAAATAAATTAGATTTAAATTAAAAAGGCAAAAAATTATATGCAAAACGTTATTAAAAATTTTGTAACGCACAAGGCAGGTAGTAGATAAATGAATTAATAGGCACAGCAATGCACAGTGTCCGTCAGAAATCACCTTATCAAAACATATGTATTGAAAGGATGCAATAGACAGCACCTGGTACTGAGAAAAGGGCAGCTCCGAGCAAATAGTAATATGTGAATACTGTTCATGAAGTAAAATGGACCGTATTATATAAGGAGTATGGGTGATAATCCTACAACAACACATGTTGTGGCAAATATAATAATGCATTAGTTTACGTAGCAGCACAGTGCAGCGACACGGAATTAACAGGAAAACGCAACCAGCACACATCTCACTACGGCTCTCAAACTTTTTTGCTTGAAATTTATAAAAAGGTAATTTAACTGGGGAATATATTATAAAATTTGTACACAATATTATCCGCAAGTACTTTATACAATTTTTGAGGTGTCTTTGTCAGTTCTGATCATCACTATCGGTGAAGTATCGCTTTTTCTCGCATATATCTTCGTGTTTTTTACCCATACGTATCGAAAATTCATTTCAGCTGCTATTTTCTTAGTTTTGGACAACAATATTTTGTTTCTTACCTTGAGGTGGTCATTGATAAATAGTTCGTGGTTGCCACTTAATCCAATTTTAGCAGGCGACAAGTGCGAAGTCTTCTGTTCACGCCTGGCAGCTGCTACAAAATCTTCCTTTACATAGCGCTGATTAAAACAGACTATGATAGGTTTTATACGTTCTTTATCGCTTGTCGGTACCCGGGTAATGAAGTTAACTTGGTTTTTCACGATTGGGTAATTGATTTTGTTACCTATTTTGGTTAAAATGTCAAATAGGTTCTCGTTACTAGTTTGTGGTAATCCCTTGACTTCAATATTGTTCATTCGCGACCATTGCTCTTTCTTGTTGTTCTCATCCTCTAGTCTGTCCATGCGCGCTTGCAGTTGTTCGACCTGTGCTTGAACTTTCTCAACTTGGACTATGCGTTGTTCCATGGCCCTGATTTTGCCAGTCACTTCTTTCATGACGTCATTGTATTGATCAGTCAAGGAGGTTTTGAGGTCCGCGAATTCACTTCTTAAAGCGACGATTTCTTCCCTCATGTTCTCAAAAGCATCAAACCGCAAGGAAAGCGCACGGATCTCCTGAAGAATCGCGGAGTCAGATCCTGACATAGGTGATCTAGGTGATACTGATATGGTATTTCCCGCCTGTTTGCATTTGACGCAGCGCCATGATTGTTTACGGTCACCTAGCCTCCTGTAGCCGGATTCATTAACGCCACCGCAGTGAAAATGCATCACCAGGTCACATGAAGTACAGTGCGCCCCATCCGTTAACATTTCGCTGCAGATACCACACTTGCTCATATCCATCTCAGTTAATGTAGGTATGCGTAATAAACTCAAGGGTCTTGGAAAACTTTGAGAAATATTGGAATCTTTACAAAAACCGGTATGAAGCACCACGACCGTATTTCAAAAGAAATGCGGCCTGATTGATTTTATTAACTATAAGATTATTTATCTTTTCATACCATGATTTAGCAGCCTGCTTGTGTCCATAGATAGCTTTATTCAATCTGTAGGCTTTCTTCTCATTACCTTTCTCTACAAAACCTTCCGGTTGTTGCATATAGACTTCATGTAAATCTCCATTCAGAAATGCAGTTTTCACATCTAACTGTTCTATTTGCCAATCATATTGCGCTGCAAGTGATAATCATTTTGAATTGAAAAAAAAACTATCACGAAAACAAAATGAATGCGCGTTCGGTGACTGCTTGCCGCATACTAGGAAGAAGCGCGCGAAATATAAATCAGTTACAATTTCAAACACCAAGCAACTCGCGCGAACAGCTTCTTAACCTAGCAACTGCAGTCACTTGCTAGGATTTAATTTTGTTTATTGTAAGATGCTAGGTTTTGAATAAGTTTTTTGAACGTATAAAAAAATATATGTGTAGATGCTAGGATTTCCAGTCTTCTTAACTTTTTTTTCGAGTGCTTTTTAAACGTTTTGACAAGCACAATGTGTGAGTTAAACCTAGCAAGTTAATATTATGCAAAAACACCCATTTTCGAAAAAGTGTCAGTTGCTAGGTTTTAAAATTGCACAGCCGATCTTACCTTTTAGTCGTAGAGGCAAAGGTAACAAAGTTAATCACAAAAATAGATATCAATGTAGGAAAAAAAAGTCTGTATTTTATGGATTTCATTTTTTAATTACCCATGTTTGTTACAGAGATTTGATTCTTATACCCTATCGATTGATGTCATAAAGGTACAGCATGTCATTTTTTCGGGGTTTTGATTAACGAGTGTGGCAATCGAATTTCTGAAAATCTATGAATGTAGTAAATTGTTTTTGAAATCAAAAATAAGTTTTCTTTCAGTAAACTGTCTATTTACATTATTTAAGATACTTTGACGCCCTGTATATACTTATTCTCTATGTTCAATAATTTATTTTAGATATTAATAGTATTTGCATAGAATAAGATGAAAAATAATATCTGCACAAGATAACAATCATTGTACAACTCTGTATGTGACATGAGTTCCCAGTATCCGTAGTTGACATTACATACATACTTTTCCAATTGACCAATTTATTTCTTTTTTTGAAGCCGGTTAAATATTGGTATTTGTGATGTAGAATATTCTTTTAAATAACTTCAAAAAAAGAAAGAGTATATATCAATTCAACATAATAATCTATTAGGACTTCCAATCAAAACAAAAATAATATACTCATGATTCTTTACTTATTGAAATGTTAAGGTGTGATTAATGTATGAGTCTGCAAAAGTAGAATCCTCTTCAGATGTTGAGTTCGTTGTTGATGCCAGAGAAGAGTTTGCGTTCGTAGAGACAGTGCGCGTGTGTTTATGAGGCCTCTCCTCTAATTCGATAATTTCCCTCCAAGATATTTTGAACTGCAGACAGAATTATTATAGCCGTTGTTTATTTGTCTTTATTTCTACTACATACTAATATATAAATGCTACGATTTCATGTGACATTATGCAGCATGAGTGAAAAATACTTTTCATTTGAGTTTAAATAATAAATTTTAGTCATGAAACTTATTCATTTTTTTTTTTACGTGCGGAAATCCCTTCGGATACCCCCCCCGCCGGCCAGCGGGGGTGGTTATGTCGTGTCTCGACTAAAACCGCACGGTGTCCTCCCCAAGTGTCTATTGCCGGGCACCCCGGGTAAGCCCTCGAAAGGATAACCCCAGGGTAAACTTAATCATTCGACAAACATAAGACGCTACGCATATATCAAACGTCACAGTTGATAACTTTTAATATTTCTGCAAATTAGTGACCATTTATTTAAATGTTAATAAAACAAAAACATAACTTCAAATCTACCGTAGAACGAAAGATAGTAAACTTATTAATGAAGAGATAACAACTTTTGAAGAAATTTTCATTCAATAAGATCAATTTTCAAATTATAAAAAATTGGAATCCAAGCCAACCTTACTTGCAAGCCGTCACACCGGCCGACTAACGGACGAGCTTCTGGAGTGGCCTTTCCTCTCGGGGCGGGGGGGTAAGTTCTCCCGTGGAAGTCAAGCAAATCAAATTTCGAAAAGAGGATTAAGAGAGCGAGTCCTATCCTCCAAAATTCAAGCCTTGGATGCAACCAGGAAAGAATCTTCGAATCTGTAGTGGGCCAGCGAACTTAAATATAGCTTTATCAATTTCGTAGATAAGCCTCGAAACAGTCAGTGGATCAGTTTACAACTAGGCTGCTTCAAAATGCTTATAATTCTAACGAACCATCGTTAATTGAAAGAAAAAAGAACTATCATTAAATTATCTAAAAACAGCGCTTGCAATAGCGGTTTTATTTACTGAGAGCCTGATATGTAAGGGCAGCTTCTGACTCTAACTAGCCCTGATTACACGTAACTTCGAATGCTCATTTTTCATATCCTGGTCTATTCAGACTAGCTATCCAATATATCTTAAAACTATTGAGAAAAAACTTCTAAAATATTTGACGGAAACTGACTGGCAATTAAACTTAAAAACACCCTGTAATGCTTGTCAATTAAAGAATGAAGCGTCTATTTTATGAATAGGTGATGAATATTTTGAATCACAGGGTTATTCCATGGACACAGACAACGATGATAATATAAATATCTAAGTGATAGAATGATATCGATCATCCGACCAAATATGAAGGGTGACGGCGCGTGAGGCACGACTCAAGGCGGTAAAGGCTAGCCTAACAAAGGGGCACGCTCTACAATCGTCTGCCTATTTGTAAAATATTACAAGTACGGCAAAAATGCTATACCGAATGCAACTGGGGTGCCCGAGGTCTCAGGTTTGGATATACATCTTCTTATATATTGGTATTGTATATTTCTGTTCATTTTGACAATTCTTAGTAGCGGGAGGGGTTAGGGGAATACTAGTACTTTAGTTTAGTAGTATTCTTTTAAAAAAAATAAAGAAGCACCCTACTATGTTTCTAAAAATATAGTTTATTTTAAACTTTCGCGTTTCATGATATACAATAATTTAATCTAAGCGCACGGTAGTGCGCAGGCCAAGTACCAGCAACAGGCCGCGCTCATGCCGTGCACTATTTCCACGAACCGTTTCGACCCACTTTTGACCCCCCTGTAGCTCAGTGCCTATTGCAAGTACAAAAATTGTACCTACGTAATCATATACTAGTACTAAAGCAGTATGCCAAATTTCATAGATATAGCTTCAGTAGATCTTGAAATATGACCCTGTGAATATAGCTAATTTTGCCACTGACTGACTCTCACTGACCGGTAATCAAAACCTTTAGGCCACTTCCAATTGTCCTAGCGTTATGAAATTTGGCACACAGATCGTGTGTTATATGTAGATTAACAAAAAATTAAGAAATTTAAGAAAGCAGTCAAGCGTGAGTTGGCTCAATCTAATATCGAATTGTTAATAAAAATATTTAAGAACCAGTGATACAATGAGAATACGAAAAGGAGGGGTTATAAAATGTGTCATAAGAAATTTAAGAAATCGGTCACGCGTGAGTTGGCTTAATCGAATATCGAATATCGATTTTTTTATAAAAATATTTATGAACCAGTGATACAATGAGAATGTGATGAGGAGGGGGGGGGGAGGAGGAGAGGGGGAGGCTATAAAATATGGCACAAAAAGTGTTGGGGTGGACGGTTCGTAGAGTGCAAATAAGAACACGTAAGCGGTATAAGAATCATAAAAGTATAATAAACATATAAAGATACAGCAGCCACAACTATTGGTAAAAACACGAGAGCTATATCATTGTACCAGTAACCAAGGAAACAAGGATAAGACAGATATTCAAATATAAAATTTTTCTATCACCAGCCTACACACGCTCCGCCATGTCCTTCGCGAGCATTACATGCAGGTGGTTCGGCCCACGCGCTCGCGCTCCGCACCATTACCGCAATCATGGTGCCGAGCGAGAAGACTTCCACCCAGATGGCTGCCACGAGTTCACGCCTCGGCGCCTCCCACGACGGGCAGTCCGCCAGCGTGTGCAGCCCCGATTCTTTGCTCGCGTCGCAGTAATGGCACTCAGGGGTTGGCTCCTTCCTGATCCGATGCAGGTGATCCCCAAAACTCCCCTTTCCTGAGATCACCTGCGTCAGTCGGTACTGGAGGCTGTAGCCAATCCTCCATGATGGGCCTTACCCCCGCTATTGCGGCGTGCCCTGCGCTTGGTCGCCCAAGTCGTTCCTACCACTCCACCACGATGGCCTGGCGGAGCTGGGACTGCACGGCCTCGATTTTTCTCGAGGCTCGGGGTACCGTCCCTGCTCCCGCGCCTCCTTTCGCCACTGGTATAGTTGCGAAAAGGCTCTTGCCTCCAGGTCCTATAATGCTTGTTATATTTATGAATTAATCAGTAATCATTTATGAATTTTTATTACATTGTATTTTAAACACGGAAAAGCTTGTAAGGCGCAGATTGGTAAAAATACATCAGATTTTGAGGTTACTTTTATACAGAAACCGGCAATAATTCGTTAAGTATTTGTTGTTACCGGCTGTTGTACAGTCTGGCTCAGTGGTGCATGGCCTCCCTCATCGAGTCCGCAAGGTAGAAGGTTGTTCTTTTGTTCATCCACCCGCACATTCCTTCGAAGACCTATCATAAAGACCTGGTAATCTAGACAACAAGTGCTTTTAAGGTTATAACTTTTTCTAATTCTCCAAACATATATGATCGACGTGTCGTAACATTTACACAACAGCTAGTGCTTGTTTGACATTGCAAGTGATGACTTGTGCGCCAATGGTCTCGCTACCACGGATGCCCAAGATTATGCGAGGTGGAGAAAGAAAAGCAGGAAATCTGACTCTGAGCTCCGATGTGAAGGCCTCGGATGCAATCGAGATACAACGCTGAGATGATGATGAGATACAATTATGATGAGTGGGATTATCTCCACTAATACGCCTTTACGACAGTGGTCGTTCCGGTGTAGGACGGACTTCTATAATACAGGTGACAAAGTATTTTGGACAATTTTCTCGCTCCTGTTTACTTTTCAGTGACGTTTGCAACCCCCTTATTTTGAATTGTCAATATGAAATAATGCGTTCTTTTTACTTTGTACGGATTATAAAGTGTAGTTTTAATAATTTCTGATTGTTAAAATTATTAAAATTATTAAAATAGCCTATCTGCTTTTTCAGAGACACTTTTCCAAATCGGGATGTCGCTAATATGGACTAAAAATACCAATGGAATTGTGAGGGCAATTTGTGGGTGTATGGAGTATTCAGTGACGCATTGATGAACAATTATTTGAAATTGGACGTTGAATGCGTTCTCTCCATCGTACACACTTTGGTAATTTTGCGCAGTTTGCGATCGAAGAACGCTCCGCATGCACGTTGTCGCCGCCGTTATGTACGTCGTCATGCTGGCCGTGGTGTCTAGCACGGTTCTCGGTCGCGCGTTACCACTGTTACCACGTTGGGACATGGGCTTCATGGAGTCGCCTTACTCTCTGTCTATACTTTTATAACATTGGAAATTAGTTGTGTCTGTATGATGGATTTTGGATAAAAAAAAACTTGTTTAAATAATAAATGATAGAATATAAATCTTAAGACTTTCACGGCCGGCGTTGCATGTAGAATATACTGCTTCCGAGCTGTTTGGCCGTGGTCCATAGGAAACTTGTATCCTAAACGTTTCGTCGACCACAGCGGTCGATATCTTCAGTGGATGAGGTCCGGGCTCCGACGAGTGCGGATAACTCTCCACGGCGGCGAATTCACTATCGGATCGGGAGACTACTAGAAGCTTACAACATCAAGCATATCTTCAAGCCCACGACGCTGTTACGTAATCTTCGCCGTTCGGTCAAGGACCCTCGTGACCCACTATCTTCAGCTGGAGTTTACCGAGTTTACCCTGCTCATGTGGCTCTGTATACGTGGGCACTACTCTTCTTTGAGTAGTGCCCACGTATGCTGAATAAAGATCCGTCAAAGTCGGCCTAACAGACAGACATTCAAAAATTTGAGAAGTTTTTTTATAGTTATCGTGTATATATATATGCAATCATTAAAAATCTGTTATTTTAATATTAAAAAGAGACATTCCAATTTCATTCATTTGTATAGAAGATAAAGATAGGACATAGAATTTTTCGAACATAGAAAATATGGCGTCGTTTTGTTCGTTTTATTCGATTTTATTATATTATAATATTATTATTAATTATATAAATATATATATATATATATATATATATATATATATATATATATATATATATATATATATATATTATTAATTATATTATAAATTATATATATTATAAATTATATATTATAAATGTTAATTATCGCTCGCTTAATAATGTGCCCGGTAGATGGCAATAGGCTCGCCCCCTATTACATTGGGACCTTAACATAACTGGCGAATCGTGGGTGTGTAATACACCTCTGCCTACCCCTTCGGGGATACAGGCGTGAAGTTATGTTATGAAGTTATGTTAGTTATATAGTATTTATTATGTCTTATAGCTAATAATTTTAAATTGGTTCTTATTATGGTTTCATACCTATAGTCGCGTAGTAAAAAATATACTATTTGAAGCTTAATGATCTTTAAAAGTACTGTGAAGGCGAAACTTGCCCCAGGACATAAAGAACAACAACAATCTAATTATTGTTGTTGTTCTTTTAAACAACATTAAAAACAAACATTAAAAATACTTCTGATTGGCCCGTTGTTGCAGGAAATAGTTTAACGTACCTGAATGGGTCCAAGAAGTTTGAGCGTGTCCACGGTGGTTTTGGGTACAGAGGTCGCAACGTTGAGGGTGAATACATCCTCAGTAAGTGTGCGGCAACTGACCATGACAAGGTCATGGAACACGTTTTTCGAAAAGAAGTCCGAAGTGAGCAGTGACTACTCACTAGGAGATACAAGGGTAATTTTTTTTTTGTAGTTTGTTTTAATTTGTAACCTGTTATGCGAATGAGTAGGTAAAATGCCTATTAAGTTTAAGCGATGATTAAGCGACAAGAAATAATTAATTTGTGGTTATTTCACTTATTCTGCTGTTGCTTTGATTTTTTTGGTTATAATATATGATTTGCTTCTTTTGGGTCATGGCTGCGTGACCAGTGTCCTATTTTCGAAGTGATACTGCATATATTAACATGCCACTTAACCGTTTCTCTTGAAACATTTTAAACTTGCCTTTGTTTGTGTTTTTGTTTGCTTGCCTTTTTGACACCTCTTTGCTTTTAAGCGACCATAAATGAACATGAAAAAAAATTATCATGACATAATAAGTAGATATTGTCCGTCAAAAGATATATTTTGGTTCAGTCTTTAAAAATATTTTTTCAGCATACATAGTGTTTGGTACTGGAAATGTTGTATCGTGCTACTTTTCGAAGCACTGGAAATATTCTATCCAGTGTTTTAAACAACGACCGGTAAGCCTATTTGTGTGTTATGTCTATCATCAAGTGGAGTCATAATGTAGTAATGTAGTTTTTTAAATGAAGTGCTTCGAAATGAAGCCTCCGGGTACAATTAATTACCGCTAAAAGCTTTTCTTTTATTCTTTCTTTTCTTATTTTATTAGGATTTCAATGTTGTTATTCCAGTAAAACAAACTTATGAAGTAAATATAGAAGCACTCTACTCCGGAATATATAGGCCTGAGTATATATTAGGTGTATATGTATTTAGGTAGAACAGAAGTTGATCCGTTGTTGATGAAATTTATTGATTATTTAATTAGGTTCTTAGCGTTATTAATGAATAATGTGCTACGTTGGAACGTGCGTAATTATTTATTTTGTTATAACGGCATCATAGTAATCTTTGTGTTAATTAGAATAATAATATTTGAAAGAAATAAATACGGCCATGGCGCTCAAAATTACGATAACTAGTCTACTTCAACGCAAGTACGAGTGCAACATAATGTGCAGTAATCAGTGCGTGTGAATGTGAACAAAGAATAACATCTATCATTTAAAGTTGTACACTTATGGCATCGTGCTAATATCCTTAGTATAGTAAGAGTCTACAATCGCTAGGAAAATCGTTACGAAGCGCTAGGCTATAACACGACATATACCTACCTACATATTAGGAATTTCCTAAAACATTTCCTTCATTAGAACCCAGATCACTGTTTGACCAAACCATAACCCTAACCAAACCCTGAATCAGTCATCATGGCCTACAATGGCTACGTTGCCTCAGTTCTAAATTATGGTCTAGTAATTTGGGATAACTCTACGGACGTGCATAGAGCCTTTATTGCTCAAAAAAAAACTCTCCGAGCTATGTGTGGTGCTGCACCATGGCACTCGTGTAGACCTATATTTAAAAAGTTGAATCTGTTAACGCTCCCCAGCATGTACATTTATGAAGTTGCGAAATTTGTTAGGCAATATCCTAGTTTCTTTTCGAAGGCACGTGAGGTTTATCCGAGGAGCACTAGAAACCCGGATAGAATTGTACTACCACGAGTACCAAAAACGACTCTCTACCAAAAAAACTGTTTTGCGATGTGTGGTCGTATTTATAATGCAGTCCCAAACAGCTCAAAGCAATTTCAAACCTCTGTGTTTCTGAGGAAGTTGAAAGAATGGCTCATCCAGAAATGTTTTTATACGGTAGATGAATTCGAAAAGTGTAATGGTAAATTATAGAACCTATTTTTTAAGAATTAATTTAGTAATGTAATAATCATTTAATAGGTATTATTGACTTTTGTTATTATATTTTGCGTTTTTGAGTGACTTGCATGTGCTTCTAAAATTTGTACACCAGTAATGGTAGAATATGCTGAACCTATCCTTTAATTTAAGACCTGTATAGTACCACCATATTCAGACAAATAAAGATTATTATTATATTATATATTAAACCAGTAGGTCCTTCAGTTTGCCACATACCGTTTTCATAACTTTTTACAAGCTTGTTATTATGGGTTTTGGAAGCCCAATTAGAACCACTTTCTGACATTAGATTTAACTCAAATTTGGTACACTTGCGTATTTTCGGGGAAAATGCGATAAGTAATGTGGTACTATGAAGCTGGTCTGATGATGGAGTCCTATGGTGTCCATAGGAACTCGTAAAGAAGATAAACCAATTGTGTTTGTATTGATTTGCTTTGTCTTGGTACATTCTGTGAGCTACATGATTTTCAGGATTCTTCTTAACTAAACAAGATAAAACCGTATTTGGGCTTATTTGATATTGTCTTGTTATACAATTACTAGAAAGGTTGTTCTTTTTGTAGGTGTTTTTAAATTATTAATTTCATTTTTCATGAGTAAATTTTTAATTCGTGTATCTTTAATGTGACATCCTGAGGACTGGTGATTTGATGAACATCCCATATATACTTTCACCGCTTCATTTACCATCGTAGAGGTGAGTCCTTTAAAACATCAAATGTTGCTGTAAGCAACATCAGCCCTGCCCGACCATAAAGGGGTAGTTTGTCCATTCAAAAATATATTTATATCAAAATTAAAATATTGTTAGTACAGTTAAATTTTTAAACATTTTGTATGCTTACTTTTTTCTTTAGATCGAAAAAAAAGAACATCTAGGACGAGACTTGAACCCGCGACCAGTCCCTTACAGGGGGAATGCTCTGACCAACTGAGCCACCTAGACACGTCCCAGATATTCGAAATTCTCCGATACATTAATACGTCTTAAGGCGACGTTGGAGCCATCTACCGTAATTCTTGCGAACTACGGAAACAATATTAACTTTACAGTCATTTTTAAACATTATTTTTTGATGACTCCGCCTAATTAAATCAATTAAATTTTTAAGCATTTTGTATGCTTACCTTTTTCTAAAGATTTAGATCGGAAAAAGAGAACATCTAGGACGGGACTTGAACCCGCGACCAGTCCCTTACAGGGGGAATGCTCTGACCAACTGAGCCACCTAGACACGTCCCAGATATTCTAAATTCTCCGATACATTAATACGCCTTAAGGCGACGTTGGAGCCATCTCCCGTAATTCTTGCGAACTACGGAAACAATGAATAACTTTACAGTCATTTTTAAAAATTGTTTTTTGATAACTCCGCTTAATTAATTCAATTACATTTTTAAGCATTTTGTATGCTTACTTTTTGCTAAAGATTTAGATCGGAAAAAGAGAACATCTAGGACGGGACTTGAACCCACGACCACTCCCTTACAGGGGGAATGCTCTGACCAACTGAGCCACCTATACACATCCCAGATATATTGTTAGTATTTAAAATAACTTTTTTTTAGTTTCGTGCATAAATCCCTTATGTTACCCCACCGCCGGCCAGCGGGGGAGGTTATTTCGGGCTTGAGGCGACAAAAACCACACGCCGTCTTGGGTCTTCAGTTAAATACCTACGCTAAACTACAACATTACAAAGTGGGGAATAGACATGTGACGGGAATGGGGTCTTCATTACTACCGACAGACCTGCAATAGCTTTAGACTGCGTTTTCACCAGAGACGGACGAGGATGCGTAGCGAGGGACGTGTTTGCTAAGAACTAATAGAATCACTGGCTTTAATTTGATATTTGAGCTGAGAGTGAGACGAAGTCGAGCGAAAGCTCCTTATTTCACTCCACTCGATGTATTTCGTTTGTGTCCCTCTAGCGCCTAGACCCTTCGATCGATTTTAATCATATTTAGCATAATCATAGATAATAGTTATGTAACAGACATAGGCTATACAAATTTAAATTATGAAGTACAATGGAGGAATAATCACCGAACAAAAAATTCAAAAGCTGCGGGCTTTTCTAAAGAAAATCCCTAAAAATTGGACGTGAATTGTAGGTAACCATGAAGTGCACTCTCAGCTCAACATTGCAAAAGCAGAATGCATTGCGCCCCTAGTTGTATTGAACACTTCCTTATTTATGGTCAGTTTCTTGTAATCTTTACATAAAATTATCGAAAGTGTAGCATAAGTAATCAAATTCCATATTAACTTGTTGGCCTTCAATGTGAATTGTCGTACGTATACACTGAAATTTCGTTCTTTATGAGGTTGATCACCGCGTTGCTGTCGACACTGATGCTGCTGGTGGAGTTGTACAGTAGGTTTATATTGACTTTGCGTCTACGTAAGCAGACTCGTGCTAGGTGACCTTTTGACTTTTACTATTTAATTTGCCTTGTGGTCGTTTCCACAACGGTAACATTTCATCTTTTTGAAGTATCTCTTGGAGAGTGACGTGATCCACCATAGATTTCCACCCCACCACCATACATTCACCTATATAAATCGTTGGTCAGATCGCAGCTGGAGCATACTTTTTTGATATTTAACCCACTCTATCAAAAATACTAAAATAATTTGCAGGGAGTACAAAACAACTTCCTCAAAACAATGCAGTACCGTTGTCATCATACTACATAATAAAAACTTCAACATACTGGACTCAGAATCTAGGCGCCTCTTACTGGAAACCATGTTCTTATATGACTTGTGCAATAAAAGATTAGACTGCACTGAATTAACTAATAAATTATGTCATATTGTTCCGAGGATAGTCATCAGGCGAGAGGTGCGCGCTTCGCCGTTTTTACTAGCCGCACTAACGCTCGCGGAGGCGGAGACGTCAAACCGAATGTTGGTGTCCGTGCGCCTCTAAATCGCATTGTCAATAATTACAATATATTGTATTTAGATTAAGATATATTCACATTGTCGCATTTAGTAATTCTCTGTTACAAATTAAGTATCTGAAAAACTGTATCCTTAAAATTAAGTACTACTCACACATTAATTTGGATTACGACACGTAATAATCGCTTTTTTGGATCACGCATAAAATAATACTCTAATAACATGTGGATAACCCTATAGGTTACATAATTGCAACTATTTTAATATCGCGTAAGTGTTTATTATCCCGAATCAATAAAAATAAATAATAAATTAAAATGTTACGGCTAATGGAGCAGTGGTAGAATGTTAAAAATGATGTACAAGTACATCCAACTAGAATGTGTCAGGGATGGTTGGTCTATAATGTATTGCACACTTATCGTCAATCACGGATCGCCCAACGCTTGATACTTGAACAAAGCAACTAAAATAATTCTGCAACCGGTGCTTCGTATAATTGGACGTATCCATTTCTAATAATGCGAAAGCATCGCATCGACTGTGTAACAAGAGCCTAGCGCCGTGGATTGAAATTACGTCGACGTCTGTACGTTTTGTATTGTATAGATAAATATTCGTATGGTAGGCCTTTATTTGATTGTGGGCCGGTCAGCGGTCAGTATATAGCTTTATAGCAAATAATAAGATTAAAGCTGGTGAGCGGGTGTGTAAATACCGGTAAATTAAAAGTAAATGTAAATTTTCTCTAAATTCTCAGTTACATTGATACAGTAGCATTACTAGCATCACTGCATTCCGGCGCTTGATCAGCAGTGACACTGGACAGCGCCATTTAAACGCGTACACTAGACATTTCAATATTGTATTCTGTACAATTAGGCGCTAATGACTGTGGGCACGCCGCAATAGCGGCGGTAAGGCCCATCATGGAGGATTGGCTGGAGAGGCGACACGGAAGCCTCTCCTACCGACTGACGCAGGTGATCTCAGGGAAGGGGTGCTTCGGGGACCACCTGCATCGGATCAGGAAGGAGCCAACGCCTGAGTGTCATCACTGCGACGCGAGCGAGGACTCAGGGCTGCACACGCTGGCGGACTGCCCGGCGTGGGAGGCGCCGAGGCGTGACCTCGTGGCAGCCATCGGGGTGGGAGTCCTCTCGCTCGGCAGCATGATTGCGGCAATGGTGCGGAGCGCGAGCGCGTGGGCCGCCGCCGCCTCCTTCTGCGAGCATGTAATGCTCGCGAAGGAGGTGGCGGAGCGCGCCCGGGAGAGACTTAGAACTCTCCCGGTCCGCCGAGCCCGCAACTTGCTCGCCGCGCGTCGCAGGCAACTCAGGCGCCGGAGGTCGCTTAACGACCTCCGTCCTCCATGAGCGCAGGCCTGGGGGTGGCGGGTGAGGCCACCTGTCACCCCAGCAGAAGCAGGCCGGGACGGTGGGGCGACTAGCGCCCCTCCCCAAACCGGGGCAAGACGGGGACACCGTGGTTCCCAAACCCGAGGGGGCCATCTCGAAACCGGAGATGGCCCAGGGTCAGTCGGGGTGCGAGGGATATGCTCTATGGGCAACCTTACACCCCGGCGTCTGTAGACCCGAGACGGCGTGCGGTTTTAGTCGGTTCAAGCCCGACATAACCGCCCCCGCTGGCACGCGGGGGGGTATCCGAAGGGATTTCCGCACGAAAAAAAAAAAAAAAAAAAAAAAAAAAGGCGCTAATGACTGTCGTTCACTGGCCCTTAGTATATGTGGCCTGGGCAGCGTGGCGACAAGGAACCGGTCACTGGATTTTTATTTAGTATTTAGGTTAGACTATGTGAAAGAGTATGTTTACCTAGGTCAAATTATAACTCCTGGGGACTATATTTCCAAGGAAATAAATAAAAGAATAACCTGCGGATGGAAAAAATACTGGTCCCTAAAAGAAATAATGAAGAGTAAAGATTTAAGCATGCACATTAAAAGAAAGACCTTCAACACTTGCATCCTCCCATGTATGACATACAGCTGCGAATCATGGGCGTTAACAGACAAGCATAGGGCAAGATTAGCTGGTACACAAAGGGCAATGGAAAGGAGCATGCTGGGTATCAAACTAAGTGACAAAACAAA
The DNA here is from genome assembly GCA_946251805.1 of Cybosia mesomella. NCBI lineage: Eukaryota > Metazoa > Arthropoda > Insecta > Lepidoptera > Erebidae > Cybosia > Cybosia mesomella. Next base: position 43,106,760 of record OX276388.1, on the reverse strand, counting down.
AACTCGGAAATAAGAAGAAAAACCAAAGTTACAGATATAATAACTCGTATAGAGCATTTAAAATGGGGTTGGACTGGACATATGCTACGCTGTAAAATAAACAAATGGAGCAAACAAGTAACCTTATGGTACCCAAGAGAGGACACCAGAAGTAAGGGGCGCCCGAAAACAAGATGGAGGGACGATATCCGCCTAACCTTGGGGCCTTACTGGACCAGAGTTGCAGAAGACAGAGCTCAGTGGAGAGAGCTGGAGGAGGCCTATGCCAGCAGGCACGCCGAGTTGCGAGACATAATATAGCAAATAGGACTGGAAAATATGTAATGCCAAACTTGTAGCAAAACTCGGAATAAAAGGGCTTTATTATTATTATTCTCTTTATTACTCTTAAAATACATATAAATTATATTTTTAAATACATTCTATATAAAAAAAAAAAAAAAATATTTAAAAATATAAAAAATAGTGGCCCACCGGCATCGGGTACAAGGACCAAGCTACCGGTGGTTAGGGCTCCAGGGAGAGGAACCTCCTCACAATACGTGCCGTGTCGAGGAGCACTGCCTTCTGCATCAAGCCTTTGACCCAACTGCCTAACGCGAGCCTCTGGAGATGTTGATCGAGGCTCTTGGCAATCAGTCCGTGAACCGATACGACTATCGGAACAATAATTGCTGAATCCACATCCCACATGTCGACAATCTCGTGAGCCAAGTCCAAATATTTTATTTGTTTGTCCTTTTCGGCTTTCACGAGATTGTCATCATGGGGGATGGTGATGTCAACAATTATTGCGAGACGCTCTGATCGATCAATCACCACTATATCAGGCTTATTGGCTACAATAGTCCTGTCAGTGACGATTGATCGATCCCAGTACAACGTGACACGACCATTATCAAGAACTGGGTCGGGCACATACCTGTAATACGGTACCTCCGAATCTACAAGATCGTATTTCAGAGCAAGTTGTTGATGAACGATTCTGGCCACTTGGTTGTGTCTATGTACATACTCTCCGTTAGCAAGACGAGAACAACCAGAGATAATATGTCTTAGGGATTCTCCGGGACGGTGACACGCCCGACATATGTCAATCGTGCCGTCCTTAAGGATATACCTCCGATAGTTATTCGTCATGACAACTTCATCTGTAATTGCACAGACAAAACCTTCGGTTTCTACAAAGAGATCACCGAAACGTAGCCAGAACACTGATGCTTTTATATCTACGTCAGGCCCATTTAAGGCCCGATAAAAACGTCCATGCAGCTCTTTACTCTTCCATATTTCCTTGCGATCAGCGATGCTAAAGTATTACCGGTTTGTGCCAGTTCTCTTTAGCCAGAGCGAGAGGAGTCAGTCCGTGGTCTATTGCCACTACATCTCGGTGCACACCCACGTGAACGTTTAGGAAATATTCCCTAAGGTTGCATATCTCACGGTTGTGGAGAGTTTTGGCGTTTAAAATACCACGACCCCCACACTTCCGTGGGATATACAACCTCATTACTGACGAGCGTGGGTGGTGCATACGATTTGCAGTTAGCAACGTACGGACTTTCCTATCCAGGGTATCTAATTCGGTCTGAGTCCATCTTAGTATGCCAAAGGAGTATACTAAGACTGGCATGACCCAGCCGTTGTAGGCTCGCACCTTGTTACCGCCCGATAAAAGACTCTGAAGTACTTTTTTCAGGCGTCCAAAGAAACGATCCCGCAACGTCTGTTTCATGGCAGCCTCAGTAATACCTAGCGCTTGTGACATACCAAGATATTTATAGGTTTCAGTTGCCGAGAGAGATTTCAGTTGTGTAGAATCTGAAAGTTCAATTCTTTCAGATTCGTCAACCCCACCCTTCTTAACATGCATGACTGCACATTTGTCTACACCAAACTCCATTCTGATGGAATTACTAAAGGTTATTAATTATTTTATTATTATTTAGATATCGAAGTACTGTTAGTCTTATTTGACCTCACCTAATGCAGTGTACCTTTTTTTTCGTGAGGAAATCCCCTCGGAGACCCTCAGCCGTCCAGCGGGGGCGGTTATGTCGGGCTTGAACTGACTTAAACCGCACGCCGTCTCGGGCCTACCGACGCCGGAGTGTAAGGTTGCCCATAAAGCATTTCGCTCGCCCCCGACTGACCCTGGGCCATCTCCGGTTGCGAGGCATCGCGCTTCGTAGTGCACTGGTTGTACCAACACAATTTTCATATTTATGTGGTGCCGAGCTAGGACATAATTGTGTAATAATTCATTATTTTGAGTGATGTAAAATTAAGAACCATTGGCTCATTAGTTTTTAAGTTACCCAGCCGATAACGATTGCCTTTTAAATTTGAATAAATCTTTAGTCAAATGCTCTTACAGGACTATGTGATTTGCAAAAAATATTATGTAAATGTAGCTATTGCTGCTGCCATATGTTGTGGCTACATCACTAGTGATGAAAAAAAAAATTCATAGTAAATAAAAGGAATTAGGACACTTAACGCCGACTCATCTTATTTTCAAGGGTTAATTATTATTATTAATTATATTCTTACAGAACATGGTCAACAACAAAAGTAAGATGGTGAACTTATCTGTTTTCTGGTCACATTTAACATAACTTCACGCCTGTATCCCCAAAGGAGTAGGCAGATGTGTATTACACACCCACGACGATTCGCCAGTTATGTTTAGGTCCCAATGTATAGGGGGCGAGCCTATTGCCATCTACCGGGTACATTATTAAGCGAGCGATAATTAACATTTATTAATGCACACATAACTACGAAAAGTCAGAGGTGTGTTCCCCATCCTATTTAGCTTGGTACTTAAAGGTTTCGTGTTGCTTCTTTTTAAAATGCAATTCAAAAATAATATAACTGAACAAAAAATGCATGAATAAGGCTATCATTTCCTTTTGGTTTATCTTCGAGCGCAAAATTTTTTTTTCCCTATTCAACATTTTTACTTTAATTAATATTTGGCAATACTTTCATCGCATTTTAATGTAACTGACATAAAAAAAAATCCGTTCCCGCAGGGGGAACGCACAGGTAGATTTCGTGAAGCAATTAATATTATTTTATTACCTAACATGTTTAAATTTTTTTTTGTCGAAAACGGTAAATTTTAGCGAAAAACTTTTCAGACATTTATTTTAGACTTAAAGTAGGTAGTTTTAGGTAAAGTTTTAATCTTATAGGTTTATAATTAAAAGTTGTTGGTATTCATGTATACTATGGGATAAAATTAGAACGGTTCGAAGATCTTTCATGGAACGTGAAATTTTGAGGAAAAACTGATTTCACAAAAAGTGAGGCCCTGCCGTCCCCTTAGGCCGGATTCCACCCGTTCACGAACTTAAACTAAGTTTACACCCAAGCAATTTTTGACCGCAGTTTGAAAGCGATCGGGGCAAAAATGCAAAAATGTGTGAGAGTGCCGCAAATTTTGGGAAGTGGAACCATACATACATATATAGGTATATATATATATATAAACTTTTTGACCAGTGGTCATTTCGGACTCAGGGGGTCATAACTAGACCTCCTATGAAGAATTTTTTTTTAAATTCGACAGTAGTCAAGAAACCAATAGGTAGATCGATTTCATCGAAATCTACCTAAAAGATGAGGTTTAGTCAACTCTTTTAGTCGTTTTTTAGTCAGTTCGAGCCCGACATAAGCTTCCTCGCTGGCCGGATGGCGGGGGGGGGGGGGGGGTATTCGAGGGGATTTCCGCACGAAAATTAAAGTTTTGACAATGAGGCTATTATATCGATCCAATGAGGTGGAGGTACCTAATTAAAGTCGCAAACATAGGTACTGAACTGAACGAAACTTTCATTACGAAGGCAGACAATTTTCCAATTGTGTCCTTAACGACAAAATAATGAATGTGTCATTTAAGTTGTTAAAGGAATTATGTCGATCCTACAAGTGCTTTATCATAGAAACAGCAGTAAGCAGAATTATCTACGATCTGGCATCTTATGGTCTTCTGGTGTTCAGTACTCAAGTTCTTTTATTGCAAGCTCGCATTTGTAATAATTTCACGTTGTTCTCCAGAAACATAAATAATCACTAAATTGATGAGCTAACTTTATTAAAACGGATATTAAAAGTAGCAGTGACGAAATACTTATAGATTTAAATCGGAAAAATACAACGTTCTGGACAGCACTTGAACTCTAGAGGCGCGCTAAGCCGTATCGTATCGGATAATTTTATTTGTAAAAACAAATTTTAATTTTTATTCACTAACTAAATTCCCTGAGTTTTTAACCAATTTTAACGAAGAAGGAGAATATAATTATATCTGGCGGCCTACTTACCTAAGAGGTCTCCATAGTCTTCTCAAAAGGGCTTGAAGTCTGAAGTTCCGTAATCCGTCTCAGTCAGCTAAAAAATACAAAATACAAATTGATGAACTATTTTAAGAAGTGAAAAACCTTAGCTAGTTGTAAATATACCACACTGATTGTTTCTTATCATTTTGCTCTGAATTTTGTCTGAGTTAAATATTATTTCAACACATTGATCTTTCTATATCAAAGCGAAGATAAAAAGTAAAAAAATTACAAAACTATTAATAAATAGATAGTACTCAAAATCCCGCGCATTAAGTATGGTATAAATAAAAATAATACTAAAATGGGATTCATTAGATTCGACATACTGATATTACTTGCTGATACTCCAAATTATGTGAGGCAAAAGGTAAATATTATGTATATGAAATGCAGGTGACTAACGTATTTAATTTGATAAAAATTAAAAGTGTATTCTCTTTTAATAGGTTTCCATTTACTCCATAAGTTGTGACCATTTTTAGAAGTTAAAGTGACTAAGCAAAGGCCCTGTCTGGACGTAAGCTATCATAATTATGCTTATTTTTTGTTTCTAAGATTATTTCTCTCTCTCTCTCTAAGATTACTGATGCTAGACAGTTGATTTTTTTATATAAACAGCTAATCATCTACTGTTCACGCACATTCAAAAACATTTTGGATAAATAGAGCAGTTTCTTGTTAAAAAAATTGCAAAGAAACACTCTTTGAAATAAATTTTTCGTTTCAATTATCTCAATATTTTTAGCGATGACATATTTATTTTTTGTTACAAATATAAAGAAAATTTAATTTTGATTTGTTTGGCGGCAAACGGATAAATAAATTATTTAAAAAATATGACGGATTTGAGGATGTTAATTTGTAGATATTCCACTAGCTGATTAAATTTTCTTTATATTTGTATTTATGTAAACAAAACCTCGGGCTTACTTTCTCTCAGCAATTGAATAATTTTTTATTAAAAATGAATGATGCCTTTTTGCTTAATCCAACTGACAAATTCATTATACTGGGAGACTTTAATATGAGTGGTATTACTTGGTTACCTAGTGGTGATTATTCCTTCTTGCCATCTAACATACACACTCAGGATGAGAAATCGTTAATTGATGAGATGCATACGCACAACTTATCTCAATTTAACGGAATTTGCAATACGCAAGGCAGAATTTTGGATTTGGTACTCTCCAACATGATAAACTCCGTATCAAAGTGTGATGACCCATTAGTGCGAATTGACAACCTACATGGTGCGCTCTCTATAGAAACAAAATGCATAGAACTGTCACCCCTTAAGTCTCAGAGGCACACAAAATATTTCTATAATAAAGGTGATTTCGTCTCAATTAATCGGAAGGTTTCCGAAACCAACTGGGATAAAGAGTTCGCGGAACGATCAATGGAGGAAGCTACTGAGTATTTTTACTCAGCTCTCAACGACCTCATACAAAAATATATCCCTTCAAAGATCGCTTGTAGTGAGGCATATCCACGGTGGTACTCGTTTTCTTTGAAAAAATTAATAAAAGAAAAATCTAAATATTTATCTAAGTATAAAGTATACAAGAATAGGTCTGACTGGGAAACTTTCAAATTACTTAGGGAGAGAGGGAAAATGCTAGAAAAGAAGTGTTATGATTCCTACATGAGTGCCATGGAAGAATCTATTGAAAAAAATCCTAAACAGTTTTGGTCATTTATCAAATCACGGCATAAAAGTAATACTATCCCCTGTAATCTCCAATTTCAAAACACTGTTGATCAACTGGCGCGGATATTTGTAACGCCTTTTCTACCTATTTTCACTCTACGTTCACTGACCCCGATATCACATGCAATACACCATGTCTAATAGAAACCAACTCATCAAATTACTCTGATATAACAAATATAGAAATTAACATCCCCGAAGTTACCAAGCTCCTGTCTCAACTGGATCCCTGCAAATCTGCTGGACCAGATAAAATTCACCCTCGCCTTCTCATCGGATGTTCAGAATCACTAGCCCTGCCTATATCACTTCTGTTCAGAAAGTCCCTGGCGGAAGGTATCTGCCCGCAAACATGGAAATCCGCTTATATTACACCAGTACACAAAAAAGGATCTAAAACTGAAGTGACAAATTATAGACCGATCTCAAAACTGTGTGTAATATCAAAAATATTAGAAAGGATTGTCTATAATCAGATGTACTCCGCCTTGAAAAATTGCTTTAGTCAATCACAGCACGGGTTCTTGAAGGGTCGATCTACCACCTCAAATCTTATTCTTTTAAACAATTACTTGACTGATAATATGAGCACAGGCAGGCAAGTAGACGTGGTATATACTGACTATAGTAAGGCATTCGATCGTATAAATCAAAATATACTATTAACGAAGCTCCAGGGTACAGGTGTAAGGGGCGACCTGCTCAGGTGGTTCTCATCGTATATTAATAATAGATCTCAAGCCGTAGTTATAAATAACTATATCTCAAGCTGGGTACTCATCCCCAGCGGAATTCCTCAAGGCTCCCTGATGGCTCCACTGTTATTTACAATATTTGTTAACGATATCGAAACTTGCTTTCATAATTCAAAATTATTGTGTTTTGCGCATGACATGAAGATATGTGCTGCTGTTGCGTCAGAGATCGATGCCGAATTACTGCAGTCTGACCTCACACGCCTTGATGAGTACTGTCACATTAACGGACTCGATCTCAATCCTTCCAAGTGCCTAGTTGTGACATATAGTCGAAAAAAGAACATCATAACAACCAACTACGCAATCAAAGGGCACTCCTTACCTAGAGCTGATTCTGTACGGGACTTAGGTGTTGTTCATGACTCGCAATTGCTTTACGATGAGCATATTGATCACATAGTAGCGAGAGCCTCTAGGGCGCTTGGCTTTATAATGCGTTCATTAGTTTGCTTTAAGAACGCCAAAACATGGAAAATTCTTTATTGCACTTTCGTTAGAAGTATATTAGAATATGTATCACAGGTATGGAACCCCCGTTATGACACATACGACGAAAGAATTGAGAGAATCCAAATTAAATTTCTAAAATATGTCTGTTATCGTTTAAAAATGCCCTTCAAATCTTCCGACTATTTAAGCCTCTGTAAAAAATTTCATCTGCTGCCTCTTTCCAATCGCAGAAATATAGCTGATATTTGTTACTTGTTGAAAATTGCCTCCAACAAAATTGACTGTCCCGAATTATTGCAAAAGTTGAACATCAACACACCGCCCAAGGTAATCAGAAACTTAAAACCATTGTATGTACCCTTCTGTTCCACTAACTACAGACAGAACTCCTTTCTCAATCGTGCGAGCACTAGCTTTAACACCATCTCAAAGGATCTTGATCTAGACCTATTTAATACTAGTATCTCCGTGGCAAGGCGACGCATCAGCGAAGGGTTTTTTTCATCTTAAGCTATAGTGCAGTGTTGACAGTAAGTTGTTACTAATTTAGCAGAGTAATACATATATTAAAAATGTAACCAGATAATTGTATCATATCTCGTAAACTTTTTAATGTACGCAACTTCAAATGTATTACTATACGCGAGGACCTATAATTGGCTTAATAATATGTAATCTAGTGTACTACTCTAGTTGAATAAGCTGTTGGACCTCCATAAATAAATAAATAAATAAATAAATAAATAAATTAAGGGTTAGATATATGCCATCGCTGACTTCTATGTTGACCTATAAGAGAGACACATTTCGACCATACGCTGTTATGTTACATCTCAAAGTGATTAGGCAGCGTATTCGGTTGAAGTTGTCAGGCAGTTTGATTTCTTTTGTCAATATGAACAATTATCGTCACATTTCATCAAATTAATACAAATATTTTCAAACTAATGTTATTATTCCTCTGAATGAAAACCGGATTTAACTCCGTTGGGTACTTTAGAAGCTTTTAGCGAACAGACACCGGAAAGCGACTTGGTTTTATACTATGTTAAGATGTTCTAATTGGTAGTCTGAGGACTTGCGTTTATCCCATTGTATAGCTATAGTTTATTACCTAGGTACCACTTACACCCTTCGGGGTGCGAGGAATATGCTCTATGGGCAACCTTACACCCCGGCGTCTGTAGACCCGAGACGGCGTGCGGTTTTAGTCGGTTCAAGCCCGACATAACCGCCCCCGCTGGCACGCGGGGGGGTATCCGAAGGGATTTCCGCACGAAAAAAAAAAGGGTACCACTTACATCCCGGCGTCTGTAGACCCGAGACGGCGTGCGGTTTTAGTCGGTTCAAGCCCGACATAACCGCCCCCGCTGGCACGCGGGGGGGTATCCGAAGGGATTTCCGCAAGATAAAAAAAAAAAAAAAAAGGTACCATCCCTCTCAGTTGAATATTATACTAATTAATGAATACTGCCTAATATTAAGAAAGTGCTTAAATGCTCTATAATATCCCAAAGAATATGATCTTTTGTTTATTAGTTACTGTTGCCCGCAGCTCCACCCGCGTGGAATTCTGAGCCCGTTCCAGCTACCCATGGGAACCTATTCCAGAAATTAATAGTACTATGTGTTATTACAGACTACAATCTATGTCTGTACCAAATTTCAACAAAATCCGTTCAGCCGTTTCTGCGGAAAAGAGTAATAAACATCCATACATCTAGACTTACAAACTTTCTCGTTTATAATATTAGTCAGAAGTAGAATTAAACGCGTTTAAATTATGATTTGTTTCAGGATAAGACTATTTCCCAGCTTTGCTAGATTTCTGACCACAACATGCTTAAATAGCGGCAAGCATCAAATAACTTATAAGCCCTACGTGCCTCCCTGCAAACAAGACCACGACCATAAGAATATGAAACTGAAGCGCCCTATGTCACCGCATCTGACTATCTACACGCCTACTATCCCCGCGGCGACGTCAATCATGCAACGTATCACTGGTGGGTACCAATTTATTAAATACTTCCCTTTTTAAAGTTTTAACTATAACGGCGGCAAACAGGGAGGGAAGGGTTGAGCTTCACCCACAGGTTGGCACCGGCTAAACAACGGATGATGCGACCTCATCAAGTGCGAACTTTGAATGCAACTGAGAAATCGTTATGAGGCTGTTGATGACTTCCCTTTTTAAAGCCCGTTTAATACCACAAAAACCGTATCGGACTGCTAAGACAAGGTCTCGAGTTCGATCCCCACTCTGACTTTTCGTAGTTATGTGTGCTTTAATAAAACCGCGGTAGCCTAGTGGTATTTTTATTTTATTTTATTTTATTTTCTTTGGAAAACTTACAGCTAATACAATTCATAGTCGCAAATAATATATAGCTGAAGGCCATTTACAGGTTTTCACGAATAAATTTTAATTTATATAACAAATAAAAAGAAAATAACAGTCGATAAACAACATTTCTACAAAAACTAAAATTAAAACCACCGCAAACAGTTAATCCTCTTCAAAGAACCGTCCCGCCAAATCGTTTCTCCACAGAAACAGAAACAGATCCAAGTCTAGTTCACGACATAATGTGTTGAAACATCTGCTCACCCGTATCAAAAATGAGTTTTGTCTGTATGTACACTTAACGAGGGGGACATGAAGTATGGGTAAAGTACTGCTGAGACGAGGTCTCGGGTTCGATCCCAGGTATTACCATGGCACACACCAATGACTTTTCGATGCTTTTCGAAGTTATGTGTGTATTTATCGCAGGTTTATAAGTGCCCGGTTAATGGCAATAGGCTCGCCACCTATTACATTGGGACCTAAAACATAAACTGGCGAAACGTGGGTGCTAGCACCTCTGCCTACCCCTTCGAGGATATAGGCGTGAGTTTATATGAGTTTATGTAATGAATGTTAAATATCGCTCGCTTAATAATGTGCCCGGAAGATGGCAATAGGGTCACCCCCTATTACATTGGGACCTTAACATAGCTGGCGAATCGTAGGCGTGTAATACACCTCTGCCTACCCCTTCGGGGATACAGGCGTGAATTTATGTATGTATGTTTAATACCACAACATTGGTGTACAGGCACATGGTGATCCCGCTGGCACGCGGGGGGGTATCCGAAGGGATTTCCGCACGATAAAAAAAAAAAAAAAAAAAAAAAAAAAAGGCACATGGTGATCACTTACACTGTCAGAGGTATCACTCGCGCATTACTGACTTATCACCCTCATCAAGTAGCTCAGCAAGTTCTATTTAATTGCGGTTAAGGTGCCAACTTAACTCCTCTTAATACGATAAGAATAGGATCCAAGGTAAAACAAAGTCCTTTTTACATTAGGACGTGAAAATTGTTGGTAAACATAATGCAAATGTTTTTTTTTGTATATAAATATCTACACAACCTCGGAAGTTCAATATTTAGTTACCTACTGAACACTCCTTTAAATAACATTAGGAGTTACTTAAGGGGCCGTTCGGAGACCGACCCCAGACTGCAACCGAAGGTGGCATTGCCGTCAGCCCCTGCGGTCGTTCGCAGCGACACTACTATTTTCTATTTATTTGTCCTGAACCTATTTTAAGAGCGCCGACACTGCCGCTTGAAGTCGCGACGCACTACGACCGCAGACTGCAGCACCAGTAGTATCGTAGCGCTGACCGCAAAGCGTTACGTTGCGATAACGAGATCAAAAAATAGCTTTCGGAAGAAAATGAAAAAAGGTCAATAGAAAAGAAACAGGACATATAATTTTCATTTTAGTTTGACCAACTCGCCACTGAGCGCAACGCGGTATCTAGACTTAATAATTAATGTGCATAGTGAAGGCGGGACCAGTTAGTCACAGTACATCAAGGGTGAGATCTATAGCGCACACTATGACTTTACTGAACCTTTACTTTGACTTAAGACAAAATCAGTAACTATAGTGCAGTCTTTGAATATTTTTAAGTTTAAGCTTAGCAAAGAAGACGTGAACCCACTCCTAACACAAGCAATTTAGCTTAGCTGGAGGGGTTAGGGGGAATATTAGTAATTTCGGTTACTAATATTCTTTTTTTAAAAAAAAAAAAAAAAAAGTTCACGAAATCGGCGACTTATCAAAACCAACTAAAATACTGAAATCACCATGAGATCTCCAATCTTCTCTGTAGCGTACTAACTTTAAAGGACTTTTTAAATTATTAGTATTACGGAACACGGTGTTACCTATGTAATGAATTTATTTTACATACATATTGTAATCAGAAGCATAATGGTAATGGTAGTGAGTTTATTGATTATTTTAGCAATACAAAATGTAATAAAAAATTAAGTTTTACTTCTATTCAATTTTTAAAGTCATTTAGCGAGTGAATAACAATGTTTCAAATTGAATTTTGGGAGAACAAGGAACTATCACCTTGCAACCTTACGAGTATCAATCAAAGTAATCAAACTTCAAAAATTATCTGTCAAAGTGTTGCGATCCGTTTCTATTGTTTACGTACATTATATGACCTTGTTAATAATTTCTTCTCCTTGTTAATAATTTTTTGACTTCACCTCGCCTGATGGTAAGCTGAAGGTAAAGTCTCAGGAAAGAGGGTCACCATTACATACACGTACCATGTTAACAATGGAGGCACTCGGCTTGACGGCCTCATCAAAAGAGGATTGTCGTCGCAGCACCGCGTGACACTCACCGGTTCCACTAGTGCTGCGACCACAATCCCCCTGCCCGGCTATGCACTTGCTGACCCGTGAACGCAATCAAACCGAAATTGGATTACTATGGGGGGTTTTTCGCAATCGTGCACGGTGGTACCTACCCGGCCGAATTTTGTGACAAATTTGTGTCATAAAATTTCTACCACCATAAAAATAGATATTTAGTTTTAGATCACTTTCTATTTTATTTACTGAGTTTCTAGTTATTCTAATTTTATTTAATTATTGTAAGTGGAATTTAGTCAAGTTCATATAGATTCGGATGCTGAAAGTTACTTAGACGATTTTATTGTATTTTCGAGCGACTAATTGTACCTTTTTTTTTTCGTTCGGATATCCCTTCGGATACCCCCCCCCCCCCCACGCCGGCCAGCGCGGGCTGCTATGAAAATGCTGTTATGCGACTAATTGTACCTAGTCTTGTCATAAATACTCTAACAAAGAAAAAAAAAACCTGTTGCAAATAACATTTATTACTTTTACAGTGTGTTAGTTCAATATACATATAAAAGTAAAAACTAGAAGTAAAGGCCTCAATACCGCAGGGTAGCGTGATAGGGTGCTTACTATTCCTCATCTACATCAACGATTTGCCTAAAGCTATTGAGGGACCATGTGTACTGTTTGCGGATGACATTTCTTTGCTTATCACATGTGAAAGTAACTTAAACCTAAAAGAGAAATTAAATGCTATTTTGAAGAAAACATCATCTTGGATGGCTGAGCATAATTTAGAGATTAACTATACAAAGACAAAAATAATAACCTTCCACCCTCACCAAAAGCCACCAATAGATATAAATTTCAATTATGAGAACATAAAATTAGAAGCTGTTAGGGAATTCAACTTGCTTGGTTTAACCATAGATACTCATATAACTTGGAAGCCGCATGTCAAAAAGGTGAGAGCCAAAATAGCAAGGTTTTCTTATGCCCTACGGGAAGTCAAAAAGACAACTGACTTGGCGACTGCTTTGGTTACCTACTATGCCTATGCATACTCTTGGCTGACCTATGGTATCATTTTGTGGGGAAACAGTAAAGATGCGCCTACTATATTTACTCAACAAAAAAAACTCATAAGAATATTAGTAAATATAGAACAAACAGACACTTGCAAACCCCATTTCCAGAAACTAAAAATATTAACATTGCCATGCATTTATATTTTGGAAGTATGTAAATTTGTCCGTAAATACCCAGAACACTACACTACACGCGAAAACATACAAACTAGGTATACACTGAGACACAAAAATAGACTAAACCTACCTACCTCCAAACTCGAAATGCATTCTTCTGGTCCTTTGGTCATGTCAATAAAAATTTATAATAAGTTACCCGAGCCCATAAAAAATGAAGAAAAGTTTTGCAGTTTTGTTAACAAATTAAAAAACTTTCTACTAATTAAAAGCTATTACAGTATACAAGAATACTTTGATGATAAAAGTTGAAATTAATTTACATAAAATTATATAAAATTATTGAATGTTTAATAAGACATCTGAAATAATATCTACACAAAATACACCTAATAAATAAAATGAATAATATAATCAATTCATAATGACATTAAATAACTTACATGGACGCCAATTTATTATTACTAGGACATAGAATTATTAATGATTGATAAACCATTGACATTGGATGGAGACAATTCATGTCTATATACCTACTAAAAACGGAGTATGTAATGGATTAAACGTTCATATCTAATAATGACATTTTAGTGTTTTGTATTTGACATCTAATGTTGAGATTTTTGTTTTCGTATTGACATCTAATATTGACATTTTTGTATTCTGTATCGACATCTATAATAGTATTGACATTTTGTATATTTTTTGTCTTTGTTAAAAATATTAATAAAAAATGGGAACTAAAATGTAATAAAAAACTATGTATTCGTTAATGACTATGTATAACAAATATGTATCTGCATGAATGATATAAATGGACATAGAACAATAATTTGTTATTAATATTTCGTTTATTTGAATACTATTGTCAAATAATATTTTATAAAACACTAAATCATCTACTCACATCATCACATCATACAGGATATAATATATAGGAATAAAATTAAGATTGTTACAATTAATTAATGAAAACAAATAGATAAATAATAATAATATCCAAAATTAAATTATGGATGCGAAACTGTGTACAACAGAAAATTCTCCCTCTCTCCAAACATTGTGCTGTGCCCGACAGGGTCCATAATTGTAACTAATTAATAATAACATGACATCTGTATCACATTATGGAACGCAATAAATGTATTGAGTATTGAGTATTGAGTATTGAGTAAAACAATTTAAAATATAAAAAGCTTATTCGAAGTGAGCTGCATTGCAACGTTGAGGTCAGTTATCAATAGAAGCAAGCACTCTTTCCATGGGAAAATTCTTCACTGCCAATCATATGGATTGTTTTAGGGACTCCAAATTAACATGGCGTTTAGAGCAAGCCGTATTCTCTAAAACTGACCATAAATCATAATCCAGCGAATTAAGATCGGGCCTAGACGACGGCCAGCATTCAGCTCTGATGAAGTCCGAAACGTTCGTTTCCAACCAAGACTGCGTAGACCGAGCTTTATGACCCGGCGCCGAGTCTTGCTGGAAGGACCATTCTTGGTTATTGAAGATGGGTGTTGTTAAGGGGCTTCAATACCTTCTCAAGAATGGTATCTTGATACACTTGTGCCGATGTTTTGATACGTTTTTCACAAAAGTATGGCTCAGTCACTCCTTCATAGCTATAGTCCGTCAAATCTAAGAAGTACCGTTTGACAGTTCTGACAATTGAATGATAGGGATGGGATGAAAAAATCGATTACTATAATATCCGAACTTTGAGAGATCGATTACTATAATATCCGAATTTTAAGAAATCAATTGTTATAATTAAATAAAAGAAATGTTTAGGATATTTTTTTATTCACTACTAGTACTAGTATCGTCGTCTTCGTCATCATCGTCATTTAAATTAATGACCAGTTGATTGTCCATTACATTATCAAAGTGTACGTCTCTTTCGAAGTCGTCCATTATTATTTTCTTTGTTTTTTGTACTACTTTACTCCAATCTTCCTGTGTAACTTGGGCACATGCTTCCTTTAATAAACCTTCCATTTTCTTGACACTGAAGGGTGGTTTTGTGTTGTGTCTTGCTGCATAACCTGTAAAACAATAATGTAACTATTTGATAGCAGACGAAAACCATTGTTTAAATTATAAATGTTAGAAGTACTCGTGTTATTATTATAATATTATAAAATATTACCTTTAACTTGGGCCCAAATCAGTTCAATGGCATTATATTGGCAATGGTACGGAGGAAGTCGTATGACTTTGTGCCCGTGCTCTTCGGCCAATTGGTCAATTACATATGTCGGTTTTGGTGGTTTATGCAATTTCACTAACTGTAATAATTCAGCTTTTAATAGTGACATGTCGGCATCCACTCCTTTTCTTTGCAGCCATGCCACCAAATCTGCTTTCTTATTGGCTGACGTAGGTGCTTTATCAATTTGCACAGAGTGGTATGGGGCATTATCCATTATAATTGTGCTGTTAGGAGGGATATTCTGTAATAAATTTAAGAACCACTCTCGGAACCTTACTGCGTCCATTTCTTCATGATACTCTTTAGTGCTTTTGGATTGGAAAGCTAATAAAGAGTTTTCCACGAAGCCTGTAGACGCTGACCCAGCATGGCATATTATGAGGCGTCCACCTTTTCCTATCGGCACCTTCGAGCACGAAGCTTCAGAATCATCAGTCCATGTTTTCGGCACAGAATGGTTGGAATTTAGCCAAGTTTCGTCCAAAAATATTACATTATCCCAGTTTATAATTTGTTTAACTTCGCGCAGGAATGTTAGTCGCTGCATAATTATGTCATGTCGCTCCATAACAATTTTTCGTTTGTCAACTTTTTTGTATCTGAAGCCAATTCCTGTTATTACCGTTCTCAACGACTCTATGCTTCCCTTATACAGCCCGGCATCTTTTAAAGTTGCACATAACTTTGCCAATGTTGGAAATTCGCCTCTTGTAAAATACCCGTATATATGGTTTCTAATAGCATGACTATCGAATTCATCGATGCCTGTCACAGGTTTATATCTTTTTCGTTTTTTCGGTGTGTGAAGTACGTTACTGTCACTCCCCGAAGGCCCATATTTTTCACTTAATATTTTGCCAACGGTGCGGCTACCAATACCGAGAGCTTCACCGACGCGATCCCGAACTTGTGTAACTGGCAGTAGAAGTCCACCATTTTGAGATTCACGCTCAAAATACTCGTGTAATTTCACCACCAATTCACGAGCCTGGCTGTTCAAAGTACGTCCTCTTTTCGACATTATTAATAAACACTTGCTTAGTTCGGAGTCCAGTATAAATATTGCCAAGGTAAACGGATAAAGAATGATCAGTCCAGAAAAGTAATAGCCAAGTCACAAATTGTAAAACACAAACGAGAAAGCAAGTACGCGCACAGTCAGCTTCCAAGATGGCGAGAGACTGCTGACGCCGAACCGACCGAGCGGACCGCGTGCGCTTGTAGTTGGCAGTGTTGCCAGAAAAAAAAATTGTAGAGACTTGGACACCTGCGATTTTGCCTATTGACCTAAAAATAATTAAATTAATTTATTTTAGGGTATCTGTGTATTCAGTGCATTATGCGGTCGCGCAGTAACGTCGTTAATTTATAACATCAGGCAACAACATTTTTGTGAATGGGTTCTACATACCTTATTTTTATTAGTTTTAGACGTAGAAATAAGACTTAGAAGAAAAAATTGTAATTGTAAAATCAATGGATGTGCTTGTTAAAAATTTGTTTATTTCTCTGTAATATGCAAACCCATACTATCATACACAAAAATAAATGTAAAAAACACTATCCCTGACTCCATTTACTATTTCGACAGCGTTAGCGCGAGAAACCCCGACTTATTTGGGCGCGAAAATCAAAAATCGACAAATCGCTTTCGACAACTTTTTAAAGAAGCAAATATATTTGATTTATAAATACGTATTTTTGGTGAATGGGTTTTATCTCATATTTTACGATTACATAACTATTTAGTTATGTAATCGTAATATGTGAGATAAATCCCATTCACATGAAAAAATATTTGTTTGGTTGTCAAGTGTAATTTGTAAATAATACATTCGATTTTTCGTATATGTAAACGATTTTTTTGCATACAAGTGTATCCGAAGAGTCGCAACACTACGTGCAGTGACCTAACTACGTAACTTTGTAATGAGGTCAAGAATATAACTATTAGAAATTATTTACTGTGTAAATATGTGTTATTTTGCTTTGTTTGAAAGTTTTCAATTACATTTAGATATTAAGAATTGTACAGTACAGATACAATAATGAAATCTTTCTAAATTCATGGTTTTATGAAAAAGGTTATCGAAACTGAATAATGTACGTATGAACAAAGTTGTTTCGGTTTGAAAAATATGAAACGTCAAACGGTACCTCTTAGATTTGATGGACTGTAATACCCCACCAAACCTTCACTGAAGTCGGATAATGCCCACGTTGCACACTGTCGACTAATTGGGTAGCTTCCTGTGAGCATAAATACGGTCATTATGTCTGTTAAAATGTTGCTCAATTGTAAAAAAAATCTCATCCGGAAACAATTTTTTTTGTGTGTACCTCTTCAGTAGTTTTTACGATTTAACCCCCTATTCTTTTTAAATTATCAGTTAAGAAATAAATAGTACGTCTCTTGTAAGCTGCAAGTCCTGAGTCATCTTTTAAAATACGTGACATGGTTCTAGGTGCTATCTTCATCTCCTGAGATAAAATCTTTTGCTTTCGCTTTTGCTTTTGCTTCGAATTCTTTCCCTTACTGCTTTGACCAAAGGCTTACAGCACACCACCAAAGGCTTACAGATCTGGACTACGTGGACGGCCAGATCTTTTTCTGTCACAAACAGAGTAGGTCTCATTGTACCTATCCATAGCCCGGTACACATTTTACTTATACCAAGCGTATGGAGAGTTCTACAAAATTGCATTTGGCTTCATACCTACTTTGTGTAATGCAATCACAGCGATTCGTTTCTCTTTATCACCCCACTCCATTTTAATATCGCAAAATATTGTACAATGTATTGGCGCTAAAATGAGAAACCTCAATGAACAATCATATAAAAATGACAGATTCCAAATACAAATGTAATATTTTGTTTATTTTTAATTGTAATCGTGGGTGTGTAATACACCTCTGCCTGACCCTTCCGGGATACAGGCGTGAAGTTATGTTATGTTATGTTATGTTAATTGTAACAGTATTTATGGCCAGACTAAGTATTTTTAAATATTACTTTTGAATATAACTATTTGTTACTGATTTGGTATAAAAAAGACTGTTAAATAACTAAGCTATTATATAATATTGGAAATTTAATGTCTTCTCAACTATTTAGCGTAGTTCGAATTATAGGAGACCCTGGGTCTCCAACCTGAACTTTTAGTTACTATATACCACCCTACAAACTAAAGGTTAATATGGGTTCTTAATAACCCGTCGGTAAGCCGACCTTGGGCCGGTCAGCCTAGAGGTGAAAATTATGGTGTGATTTATAGCATCTTCTTTATGTAGTATAAAGTCGCTTTCCGGTGTCTATTCGCTGTGATCTTCTAAACTATCCAACGGATTTTGATGCGGTTTTCATCAATAGATAGAGTGATTCCAGAGGAGGGTTAAGTTCAATATTTGCGGGTTTTTGTAATCTATTTCTTATAATCTGTTTTCGTAATCTAAAATCACAGTGATAATATCACTCTGCCTTAAAACATCGCCGCTATCTTTCCTTACTCCTCTTTATTCTTTATGGTGATGGAAATCCCAGAGACGGAACCTGGTACTTAGAAAAAAATGCTAGAATACACCAGGTTCCCCGTTTTTTATCTACTAAAATTACATCGCATGTCAGAAATGTAAAATATCAGGTGATAGAGAAGCCAGATTCGCAAAACAGATAGATTCGCAAAGATACAACCACCCCTAACACTTCTGTATAACTAGCTTATAAGAAATGAATCCAGATCGTATTGTCAAAGCACGCATGGCGACTCCAATCCAACTATTCGTAAAATGCCCGATTCGCAGTATGCCATATTCGCAAAATGCCAGGTTCGCAATGTAACAGTTTCGCAAAGTGATTACTTCGCAGACTGCCAGCTTGTCAAAACAATAACTGAAGTAGGTACCATTAATCGGAAAGTACAGTGCCCGAATAATTTGGCAAGCCTAGAAGTTGAGTGCGCGTCCAGGTAAGATGAGTGCGAGTCCAGGTAAGATGAGTGCGAGTCCAGGTTTTATAGAGCCTTTTGTCTATCATACATAATGGCATCTGACACTAAGTTGAAACGCATAGCATTAAATTTCTATAAATTGATCAGTGATATTGTGTAAATTACCAATAAGTTACGATGACGTAATGAGTATATATGATGAGATAAGTTTCTAATGGCGACATTCTTACTGGCAAATTTTAAGGTGTTTAGATGACGAAAGTAATATTTTAGTTTTTGAAGAAAATAACGAGGGGTATCCGAAGGGATTTCCGCATGATAAAAAAAAAAAAAAAAAAGGTCGTACCGCTTTCGGGACGGTGGGGCGACCGGGATGGTGGGGCGACTCGGGACGGTGGGGCGACTAGCGCCCTTCCCCCAAACCGGGGCAAGACGGGGACACCGTGGTTCCCAAACCCGAGGGGGCCATCTCGAAACCGGAGATGGCCCAGGGTCAGTCGGGGTGCGAGGGATATGATCTATGGGCAACCTTACACCCCGGAGTCTGTAGACCCGAGACGGCGTGCGGTTTTAGTCGGTTCAAGCCCGACATAACCACCCCCGCTGGCAGCGGGGGGGTATCCGAAGGGATTTCCGCACGATAAAAAAAAAAAAAAAGGTAGTACCGCTTTCAACTTTTTTCTCTTAAGGCTTTCACGGCCGGCGTTGCATGTAGAACATACTGCTTCCGGGCTGTTTGGCCGTGGTCCATCGGAAACTTGTATTCCAGACGTTTCGTCGATCACTGCGGTCGACATCTTCAGTGGTACAGCTCGGGAAGGTTCTCCTCACTCGCCGGCGTCCCGAGCTGTACCACTGAAGATGTCGACCGCAGTGATCGACGAAACGTCTGGAATACAAGTTTCCGATGGACCACGGCCAAACAGCCCGGAAGCAGTATATTCTACAAACTTTTTTCTCTTTTTAAACCTTAATATTAAAATACAAAGATATTAAAATCGAGAAAGTAGAACACACAAAAATTTTGGGCTGACATATAAATTGGCAAGCTCATATAAATCATATTAATTCGACACCTCTGGGTTCAGTTGGCGTATAAACCAAAACACGACTTTTCAGGAGATCAAAAAAACGATTTTATTTTCAGAAAAAAAAATCATAACTTTTTTATTTTAGAAGTTACGTAAAAAAGTCCAAGGACAAAGATTCTTAGAATTTGGGGATGAAGAAGGCTAAATCATTCAGTCATATCTATCTGCTTTGGTTTGGAAATTAGCATGGATATACGTCTTAGAAAATACCTATTTATAGTGTATACACCCCATGAAAATTGGATAAAAATTTACAGCTTCCAACTTTGGTAAAATAAAGTTCACATTTACTGATGTAAAAGCCCGTAGCTGTAGATTTTTTTGTTGTAAAAACTATTTACTTTGCACATCAATAGAATTATGATTAATAAAAACAATCTCAATACTGTTAGAATGTATTAGAATTCCATTAATATTACTCAAACTACTGAATTATGGTTGATATACACGAAATTAAACTACCAGAAACGAAATCGTTTTATTAAATAAACCAGATATTATGTCTATTATAATTATGGCACAACATTATCAGTCATGATCAGATTATCAAACTAAAAAGGCAATTAATAAAATCTTTAGTAGGTTATCAATAATAATAATGTCTCTTTATTGTACACCACAGACATTAAAAACAAGAATCCGAAATACATTTTGTGGTATTAGTACAATTGGCGCCCTTATCACTCTCGAGGCAATATCTCACAGGCAACCATAGGATGGAGAGTAAAATAGAGTAAAATTAGTAAAATTTTGGGGTAGTTGGGTGTACTTTGAAATAGTAAATGAATACACATATAAACATTATAAATACCTAGATATAGGTAATATATAGTAAAACTTACTTAAATTATACATACCTACACTACACAGCACTAATCAACACACACATAGATAGGTACCTAGTTATCAATTATATATTAGTGACAATATTTCTACATCTAATAGTGAGGTCTATGCTACGCCTATGCCAAAATACTATGCAAGAACTCAAATCGCTGTTTGATGTAAGAAAGTGTAAGCGGATTGAATACTAAACAATAAGGACAGAATATGCGCATTCCGGCGAAGGCGTATAGGTAACCACTTGAGCTTTCTTCGAAATTCAGAAACATGATCATATTTGCGTAGACCAAATATGAATCTTATGTAAAGATTTTGAAGTCTCTCAAGCTTGTTAAGTTGGTCTTCAGTGAGATCTAGATAGCTGGCATCAGCATAGTCGAGGGTAGGGAAAAGAAGAAATTGTGCAAGCGCAATCTTAGTGGCAGTGGGTAGGAAATTTTGAAGCCTACGCAGGGACCCTGCAGCAGCAAACATTTTACGCCTCAGTTCTTGGACTTTCTATCTATTAATATCTCCAGGTTATTAACCGTATTACTGTAAGGGATATTTACTCCACTACAAGTCACTTGAGGAAGAAGGGACAAGTCCATCTCAACCTAGAGCTACCAACAACAATGACCTGAGTCTTGCATGGATTTACCTCAAGACCGTACGAGGTGCTCCATTTGCATTTGGATTAAGGGTCATTTTGACAATGTTGCCAGCTTTCGTTTGTTCAGTGGGGCCCGAGACTATATATTTGGAGATCATCCGCGTAGAGGTGGTAGGAAAAAGATAGTTTGTTGGTAATTGAGTTTATAAAAACTGAGAAGAGTAGAGGAGATCGAACGCCGCCCTGTGATATACCAGCAGTTGTTGTACACCAAGAGGAAATAGTATCTTTGATGTCTATGTCTATGTCGGCGACCAAACAGGTAATTACGAGACCAGTCAACCGCAGTTGGAGATATGTTAAGAGAGCTCAATATGCTAAGTAAAACGTCGAAGTCTACGGTATTGATAGCATTACTGAAGTCTAACAGGTTTAGTACTGTCAGCTCACCATGCTCCATACGCGATCTGATATCTTCCGTAATATGAACCAATATAGTAGGGGTACTGTGACCAGGACGAAACCCAGACTGTAGAGGATTCAATAGTGAATTTTTAGAGAGGAAATTAGAAAGTTGAGTGTGAATAAGTCGTTCAAGAACCTTAGAGAGGAAAGGCAGGATAGAAATAGGACGATAATCAGAGAAAAAGGAAGTATTTTTCTTTTTAGGAATAGGAATGTCTCGATCATGAATTTGCTCAACCGCAACCACTGACTTTTGCGTAAATTATATTTAACGTGTGTGCGTAATAAACACACTTAAAATACTTTTTGCAATGGATATGGTTTATACGTCCATGTTATTTAAATGTTTGGATTTACTACTTCTACTACTACTATTTTAAAGTACGCTTAAGAGATACACCCATTTACAATCAACGCAGATCTTACGCCTCTGGTTGGCAAAAATCTTGGTCATAACGTCTTACTAAAAATCTAAAAAAGAAAAATTTGGCTGTTACATCAATATTTTATCTTTTTTGTGGTAGGATGACCTAAATTTTTTGGGTCGTAAAAGCTTTTTTTTGCGAATTTGAACATTTTAAATATACAGGTCGATGGAGAAAAAAATGCTGAACAAAACGGTGTATTCAACTCACTTTGGCCAAAATGGTTTATACGCCAATTGAACCCAGAGGTGTATGTAACAGTAAAAATAGATTGTTGTACATACTGGCGAAGTTACGAAGAATAGCATCCCTAAAGACGGTTCTTAGTGCGTTCTATGGATATAAGGACGCAGTTCTTAATGATGGCCTCATTCTCTGGGGGAACACAACTGATATTAATAAAGCATTCATTGTTAAAAAAAATGCATCAGAGTGGTTTGCAGTGTAGCCCCCGGATATCCTGCAGATCTCTATTAAGTTTATATTTGAATGTAGAAAATTTGTCAAATTAAATAAAACACCTATTTTCAACAGCGAAAGATACTTATATACCCGAGAAACACACGTGAGTCTTGGCTAAGATACCTAACACTGTTTGAAAAGAATTGCCTGGTTATGTGTGGATGTATTTATAATTGTGTGCCTAGTGAAATTAAAGCCTTAACATATATTAGATTTATGAAAATATTGAAAGACTGGTTGCTTGACAAATGTTTTTTATCAATTACGGACTTTTTATCCACGTGTTGTAAAGAGTATAGATAAATATAAGTGTATTATCTAGGTTTCTCTTTCTCATCTGTATATTATGTAACTATATTGGCCATAAATAATTTGCTAAATATAAAAAAATGCATGCCCAATTTAGGCAAAACATGATGCACTGAACTGCAATAAATTGAAATGAATTGCAAGGAATGATTAATATCGTATTTCATTCTGTGAATAAACATTTTGTTCTCAAAATAACAGCTAAAAAAATAGATTGCTACTCAGAATGGTGTAAATCTGTCGGCAAAATGTCGTTTATCGCCCGCAGATCACGACACCGCGCGCCCCAACCCGGATAGACATAGGTTAGAAGTGTGCTTCGGTACACAAGGTTCGTGTTAGGTTACTTTTGATAATGTACTAAGCAACAGTTTAGAAGCAGATTTCATTTTTGGCAAAATATGCTTGAACGCTAGAGTATTGGCATGCATGCAAAGGAAAATCCAAGGATGTTGGTAAGTCTCTCTACACCTATCCATAACACCGATTCCCATGTACCTTATAATTTATACAATAATGAGTACAACTTCCTATACTGCAACGCGTCAATCAAGTACAGAAATTGTGTGCAAAAGCATGTCTGTCAGCACTATTACCATCAATTAACACCATCATCTTCATTGAAATAAAACTATTTTTAACGGATTCTATCGCGATTTATTTGATGTCATTTTATATTTTACATTGATGATTCCTACCTAGGATGCTCCGCGAAGCTATTGAAATTAAAAAACATCCTAATTTTAATAGAGAAGATGGTTGGAATGTACCACCAGCTTGGGACCCAGTCATTCACTTAATTAATTTCAAGAAACATCAAAATATAACAAAACTTCATGACACGGTGAGCTCATCTTGCGTAAATAGTAACACCAACAATTCAACATAGTCCTTACTTTGTACTTTGAGAAAACTTACACTTCAAACTACAAGACAACAACCATCTTTAGTCACCCCGTGACCATAGCTGCTGAAAAGCAACCGAAACGTCTGGATCAATGTAAAATATAAAATAACATCAAATAAATCGCGATAGAATCCGTTAAAAATAGTTTTATTTCAATGTGTGACATTCGCGTAAACTTCCGACAATATCATCATCATCTTCATCATCTGAGCGTTGTGTCTCGATTGCATTCGAGGATTTCACCTCGGAGCCCGGGGTCCGCTTTCCTGGTTTCTCTTCTCCACTTCGCACGATCTAGGGCATCCACAGTAGGTAAGACCATACGACGTTAAACCACCACTTCTTGGACATCCCCCTATGTGAACGGTCCCCCTAGGCGAACGGGATCAAAATTCCACTCGGGCGGAGCCTCGAACAACAGCTAGTTAGATAATGAAATTTATATTTGGTCTGCGCAAGTTTGATCATGTATCAGAATTCCGTACCCAGCTTAAGTGGCCATAAGGTCTCGTCGGAGTGCACATATTCCCAACCCTGATATTCAATATATTGTTCAGCCCTACAACACCTTCTTATTTAAAAGAAATGCTTTCAGTTCCTTTCTGATACGCATGAGAAGTGTTTACGGTCATTAGTGAACCTAATTTTAAAATGTCAATGCATTCCACAGGCTTTTTGGATAATTCTTTTACTATTACAGCAGTTCGCCTGTGGAATAAATTACCGGTTGAAATGAGACGAGCTGAGAAGTTAATGCAATTCAAAATAATTGTCAACGAGCATTATTTGTACAGTGTATCGCATGTAACATAGACAATTTCCTATGTAAAGTATGTATATTATGTTATTATACCTGTTTAAGTGTGTATATATTTAAGTACCTATGTATGTTTATAATTGTGTATTAATATATGAATGTTTATATTATAATCATTCAATAGCACGCCAAAAAAATACCGAGCACTCCAACCAGTATTTCCATCCAAAGGTTGCCTGGCAGAAATTGCGTTAAGCGTTAAGGCCACCCATTGTACTTTTCTTTTCTTTTTAATTTCTGTTGAAATTCAATTGGCGTAAAATAAAGTATAAAATAAATAAATTAACTAAAATAAATTAAACCAGACATTTCTCTTAACAAAATAAGTGTAGGTCCTTCATTTAAAAACTGAGTTATCGGTTGGATAACTTAGGTTTGTATAGCAGTATTTCTATTATAGTTTGACCAGCACCGCTATACCGCTCGGCCGTATGCTGGGCGTTTCTAGTAACCGGAAAGAAGTAATCGATTCAGGGGTTTGGCTATGTTTGGCTATTTAAAATAGAAGAAAGAACTGGCGTAAAACTAATTTATAGGTGTCGGTGATGTTAAGTATCGCATGTTAAGTTAAAACTAAACCAACGTATAAGATGACGAGTGGCGTGGATTCTATTTCATATTTACTGTTTTATCGTCGTAACGTCGTAACGTCAGGATCAGTGTAAATAACAAAATAACGCTGAAGTAGTCACGATTGATTTCAATTTCTTGTCAATGGTTCAATAAAAATTTCTACATAGTACTGAAACGCGACTCACAATAGTGCGAAAGTGCGTCACATTTATACACATACTTCAAATGTTTTCCACCGCGATGTACGTTAGAGCGAAAGAATTCCACATCGATTCACACATTGTCGAATGTATACCAGCGCGATGTACGTTAGTTTGAAAGTTCAGTAAAAGCGAATGTACTACTTGCTGCTTCTGCCCTGGTTCATTTTACAAGTGATTACTATAAAGCTAATTTTAGATTCATTTGATGAGACGCCCAACTTTTTTAATGCAATGACATGTGAAACAATTTCTGAGCGAAGGATAGGGATAACGTGTCACGCAATTTGTAGGACAACGTAGTGTTAAGTTATAAATATTAACATTAACTAAGCCACAGAAAAAAAAGTCAGTTGTTTATTAATAATTTTTGATGAACTTGATGACGAATTCATCGAACCATCAATTTTGTAGGACAACAAAATTTATACACAACCATTTGTTTTAATAATGTTGAAAATTATTATAACATTTAATAAAAGACCCACAGTTAGTACCTTACATTTTTGAGAGTCATCAAATCGAAATATTTTATCCCTGCTAAACCTGTTAGCTACCACAATTAGCTTGATAGTAATCACTTGCAAAATTGGACCAGGGATTCTGGACTACCGCCCATATAATTGGAAAATCAAACCGATTGCTAATTAATTGAGCAGCTTAAAGGCTTATTATTAATTTAGTAGCTAAGCTATTAAGCTTACAACGTCGAAGATTGCCGCATTAAAAAGTAATAAAAAAGTAGTAAGATCGCTTTCTAGGGGATTAATTTTAATTAATTTTATTCCCTTGCGGACAATATTGTGCCCTCTTATCTTTATTTCATCGAGAAGCTATCAGAATTGAATTCAAGCTTGCTTCTATATTTTCCGCATCAATACAAGTCTACAACTACGGTCCGATTCGTAGCCAATATTGGTAACCCTAAATTGCTACGAGCGTAGACAAACGTAGCACAGTCCCAAATCTTCAACATTATGACGACATTTTGAAATAAAACTACTTTTAAAAGATTATTTCATCGTGACTTAATCCGAGTTCCATTCTTTTCTTCTTGTTTCATTCTTCTCCTTGCACATGTAAAGGAGATTCTATATAACAAATACATATATCACAGAACTTGTAAGGTTTATGCAGATACATGTATCCCTAGAACATCTTTCATAGGATTCGTAACGAATACATCCGACAGAGAACCAAGGTTATCGACATAGCTCAAAGAATAAGCAAGCTGAAATTTTATTATCAGCATCAAATACTTCAAAACCTTTTTCTTTTCTTTTTATACGTTTAAGTCGTACGGCGTACCTGACAAAAGATTCACGAGTAGTTAAAAATATACAGATTCTACTATAAGTCTAGCAGAATATAGATTTGCAAACTTTCGGTTACAATCTCGATGTATTCTCAGTTCAGCCCCATATATGACGATCGCATAAAAATGACAAACTTTGTGTATAAAGAAGGAAGACACTACTAATTATTAAGTCCACTTTGGAGGGCCAGTCCATCTCGGTTGCACTTAAAGCCTTGTTTGTGAAGTGATGTGTCCAAAATTGACTATAACATATTCCTATTATTTGTATGTGCATAAAATGTATTTCTATTGTTATACAAATATAAATTAAAATAGCCCTATTCCATAGAACTTTTGGTACAGTAAACCATCTTCTATACATATAATAAATTCGAAACGAGTTGAGAACTGTACATTGAATTTTTTTTTTTTTTTATTTAAAAAATAGAGGCAGTTATAAAACGTAATTACTCATAATAAAACACAATAATACAAAATATACCCTTTTTTTCTTGCGGAAATCCCTTCGGATACCCCCCCCCCCCGCCGGTCAGCGGGGGCGGTTATGTCGGGCTTGAACCGACTAAAACCGCACGCCATCTCGGGTCTTAAGATGCCGGAGTGTAAGGTTGCACATAGAGCATATCCCTCGCACCCCGACTGACCCTGGGCCATCTCCGGTTTCGAGATAGCCCCCTAGGAATACAAAATATACCCAACAAACAAAATAATAATGACATTAACGCTTTGAAAGACCAAAATAAGTTCATAATTTAGTGACGCCATGTTATAATAAGACTACTTATCTACTTACGCACGATGTGTGTAGTCACAATCAACATAAATGAGTTAAATTGTCTCTTTCATTGTAAATATTGAAGACACTCTAATGATTCAGGAGGCTAACTATCGCGGCAACTATTATTGCATCGTCTTTAAGGTCAAACAACGACATTTATGGTAGAGTAGTAAAAGTGTCTTCATACGAGTTCTATTTTAATAGTCCGATTAAATAGTCCGATGATCGAACTACTGAGACTTTTTCGTCTCAGTAGTCCGATGATGCAGATGATTATAAATTATCGAACTACTGAGTCTTTTAGTACAATTTGACCTTGCCGGACTAGTGGTTCCGGCGCTTCTGGGCTAACCTAACCTAACCCAGAAGCGCCGGAACCACTAGTCCGGAAAGGTACTGATACTAAGCCAATTTGAAGAGCATATTTAGACGAAGGTTGGGTGAACGGCGTTATTTAGTTTTTCATTCAATACATTTTATTTGCAAATATTGGGTACTAAGATTCTTTGGTAAAATTTTGAATTTTTTAATTTGAAATTTTGATAAACTCGAAAAGTGGTAACTCTGTTTACTTTAACTTTATTACAGTAAATCTAGTCAGCAGTAAATATGTGCCTACCAATTGGTTACCAAATTACCTATCAAATAAATTAATACTGTTTGAACTGCTGAGTAGTTTCACTACAAAAATTAGAGTAATTTGCATATTCAATTATTAGTTAGATATGCACTACTAATTGTCTAAGTACGGGCATGTTTTAAAATACCTATTTACTTTTCCGCCTTCATCTACTCTCTTACCACATTATAAGTGCGGTGGAACACCATCTGGCTGAAACATAGCATAACATAGCCTTCGTAGGCTTGCGAGTGAGATATCGTCTAATATGGTTGATTAATACCATCTTTCTAATGAGCTCCAAGTGCGTTTCACCCGTGAGTCGTCCCTCTTTGAAATCACAGTCATACACTCACACGGTTACAGTCACATTCTCACTGAACATAAAATATGTACTTACTTTATTAGTACGTCATCTCGGTTAGTAATCGATTGTCGTTTTGACGATAAAGCGAGAGCTATTAATTAGACGTTGAAATATAGACTGCAGTGAACATTCAAAAAACGAACCGCCGCCGGGCCGCGACATGTATAAGGGTTCCCTTTCCTGCCCCCCAATCCACTATATCCGCAGAGATGTGCCGTGAAATCTGAGGAGGGTTAATTATGTCTAATCCCATCCGTGATGTATTGTTGCCAGATTTTGAGCCACAGTACTCGTAGTGTATGTTCGATTGCTATGTATATGTCGATTGATTATTTGATAGATAGATATACCAATCATATGTAAACTTGAAGATTAAAAGCGGGTTTTAGTTTGTTAAGCACATTTAAAGTTGAGCCTTTGACTGTAGCCAGTGTACAGTTTCGGCCATTTTGCAAAAGATAGCGACTCAACAAAGCTAGTCGATGTCGATTAATAGGTATATTGAATACTAGCTGTGCCTCGTGGCCTCCATTTATCCCAAACATACATTCTTAGTTCTACAATACTGAATGGAAATTTGTTCGATTTATTGACATTTATGATTACTATTCCGCTCTCCTGGGAAGTAGCGTGCGTTCCTCGATAAATGGCCTATAATAACAAATAAACTTTTCAGCTTTATATAATAGTTTAGATTAGATGAAAAAAAAGGAAATGTATACCCAAATCCTCAATGTTATCTGCTGTATGCGCAAAAGAGTAGCGTCCCAGGTGCACAGGGTTCAAGGCAGCTCCAACATCGTCGTAGCAATGATTGCTGGTAGGTTGGACTGTCCTTACATCAAGCATTGTTGTCAAAGACACGTGCCTCAATAGCAGATGAAAGACTACTTCAATGAATTAAAAATTTAATGTTTGATTGACTGACTGACTGAATATGTTAATTTATTATTCTATTGCAATTTAATTATCTTATTTTATGTTCATAATGCCAAATGTCGATTGATTAATAATATTCTAATTAGTAAATAATTTTATTTTGAGAATTAAATTTTCATAATGCTTCATTTCACTTAACTATAATTATTAGATATGTTAGATTATTATTTTAGATAAATAATCTTAATGTAAGTAATCAATTGTCATATTATTATAACATGTATTTTCGTGATGATAAAATTATTTAATATGGGTTTATGATTACCTGAAATAAAATTTATTTTCTTCTTTATTTTATTAATGTTGGCAACATCAAAGTTGACATTCACTCTCCTCTTTCACCCTCCCTGGCAGTTTTTTGGGATCTGGCGATCTGGTTTTTAAAAAAAATGTATTTATTATAATTATTGCAAGTATGGGTTACAGATAGCTGTTATAGACAGTTAGAAGGTACGGAATACATATGTAGTTTCGAATGCCGTCCTTGCGACGCACGCTGCTGCGAATTATTTTTCCACTGCCTCACAGGTCCGAAAGCTCATGGAATCGAATGAAATAGTCTTTAAAGACGCTGTTGCGAAAAATAATTTCACTGCCTCATATGCTCGAATACAGTCACGTTATCGAAATCCAACTGGTACTCTGGTACTCTGTTGGGGTACCACAGTTCTAACCTAACCTAACCCAGAAGCGCCGGAACCACTAGTACGGAAAGTTCCGCGGTGGCCTTAATTTGAATGTAACATTCTGTTATGCTGTATGATCATGCAAACATTCTACGACATTCTACACAGCGCTTTCTAGACCCAAAGTAAGCATAGTTTAACTAGCTTGTGTTATGGGTTCCAGGATGCAGATAAACATACTTATATACTCTTTTTTTTGTAAATACATACATATTATACATAGCAACACCCAGACCAATGCAAATAGACATATTCATGCATACAAATATTTGCACTGAGCGGGAATCGAACCCGCGCCCCCTGTCGTAGCAGTCGAATGCACTACCGCTACGCCAGAGAGGCGCACAATTTGAGCATGCGACCTAACGATATTTTTTTTCTGTTTCAGGTACACTCGTCGCGTTGAACGCGTTAATGATGTCTTTTGGCACTTTGTTTATGTCCAATGGTGTGGAGACATATGTTTGCATTTTTCAAAGCATGAACTTGGGTGGTATGTCAGTATTTCTACTTAAACTAGTGATTGGTTACCCTTTCGCTTATCATTATTCTAATGGTATTCGATACACAGCATGGAACGCTGCTAAGCTGCTAGATCTAAAATCTGTATACGCTTCAGCAAGAACGGCAGTGATGGCAAGCGTTGTTATTACTGTTCTGTTCGCTTTACTTTAAGAACTTCGGTGTCAACGGTGATTTATTTTAGTAGAATTTTGTATATTTATCATAAAGCGTAAAACTTAAAAATAACTTAGAGAATGTTTTTTTAAGATGGTATGTATAAAAAAGTATGTAAGGATAAGGTTACAAATAGGCGAACCAAATTGACCAATCTGTCGCCAAAAAACCTGAAACTTACATTTGAGGTATTATTACTAAATAATTTAATGGAAGCTTACGATTTCTTCTTAATTAATATTTTAAATTATAAGTCGAGTAGGTGCACCTATTCGTAGATCAGTGTTGAATGTTATTTCTTTACTGGAATAATATGTTTGTAATAAATATTTCCCAAAAATTGGTGTCTTAATTTATTTTGAACTCCTGAGCAGATAATTTATAGAGATACACAGGCTACAACATGAGCAGTGAGAATTGGTGTCTTAATTTATATTGAACTCCTGAGCAGATAATTTATAGAGATACACAGGCTACATGAGCAGTGAGAATCTATGTAAGTATATATAATAGTACGGGAAGCAATAACTTCAGATACATTATATATTGGAATATTGTGCACTTAGGACTGAGCGATGTAGCATAGTAGTAGTGATTTACCTATATAAATAAAAATGAATCGCCGATATTTCCGAACGACTGCACCAAATTGCATAATTCCTTACGTATTCGTTAGTATCACGATGAGGTTTGTATGCAAGACAAATTTTGGAAAGTACACGGGTAAGGTACTTTTTTCGTCTATTATTGCAGCGGGGTGAAGCCAAGGCACACAGCAAGTATATAAAAATCCGATCCCCCAGGGGGAACGCACAGGTAGATTTCGTGAAGCAATTAATATTATTTTATATAGAGAACTTCGGAATTTAAACAGTTTATTTTTTTTTTCTTGAATACTAACTTTTACCGAAAAACTTTTCAGACATTTATTTTAGACTTATGGCCTATCGATTAAAAATGTTTCCGACTCCAAGAATGTTCACCGGTTAGAAGGTATGATTTTTGTCCCGAAAAATTTTGGTTTTTCCCCCCTCCACTTTTAGTTAAAGTTTTAATCTTATATGTTTATAATTAAAAGTTGTTGGTATTCATGTATACTATGGGATAAAATTAGAACGGTTCGAATATCGTTCATGGCACGTGAAATTTTGAGGAAAAACTGATTTCACAAAAAGTGAGGCCCTACCGTCCCCTTAGGCCGGATTCCACCCGTTCACGAACTTAAACTAAGTTTACACCCAAGCAATTTTTGACCGCAGTTTGAAAGCGATCGGGGCAAAAATGCGACCGTGAGAGTGCCGCAAATTTTGGGAAGCGGAACCATACATACATATATATATATACATATATATATATAATTTTTTGACCAGTGGTCATTTCAGACTCAGGGGGTCATAACTAGACCTCCTATGAAGTTTTGTTTTTAAATTCGACAGTAGTCAAGAAACCAATAGGTAGATCGATTTCATCGAAATCTACCTAATAAAAATCGCTGAAATGTATATATGCGCATAACGTCTGAGCGGCTGCACCAATTGGATTTATTTTTGTTCGTTATTGTCAGGACAAGGTTTGTATGAAAAAATAATGTTCGGAAAGTCCACGGGTAAAGTGCTATAATTGAAATGTTGCGTAGTCAGCTAGTATATTATAAAAGAGTAAGATTCCGGGCTCACCAGAACTCGCTTGTTTACACAAGGATGTACAATGTAAAGGACAATGTTATGTACCTTGCGTGTATTCATACCTGCTACCTTGTCTCGGCAGCCATTTGTCAGTAATAAAGTAGGTAACAATAGTACGAGGATCACTTAAATGGCACTACTGATTTTTAGGGTTTCGCTGCCAAATGGCAAAAAACGGAACCGTTGTAGATTCGTCATGTCTGTCTGTCCGTACGTAGGTATGTCACCGCCACTTTTTTCCGAAACTATAAGAACTACTTATGCTGTTGACACTTGGTAAATAGATGTAGGTATTCTGTGAACCGCATTAAGATTTCCACACGGAAATAGAAAAAAAAAACAATAAATTTCGGGGGTTCCCCATACATAGAACAATTTTTTTTCATCACACCCATACGAACCATGCATAAGTCTTCAAAAATGATATTGAGGTTTATAATTATTTTTTTTCTAAACTGAAAAGTTGGCGTGAGGGACACTTCCAGTGGTATAATGTGTCCCCCCTCCCCCCCCGTGTAACTTCTAAAATAAGAGAATAATAAAAGTAAAAAAAAAAATGATGTAATCACCATGTAAACTTCCACCTAAATTGGTTTGAACGATATCTAGTAAGTAGTTTTTTTATTACGTCATAAATCGTAAACCGCAATTTACCTTTCATTCAATCAACTCAAAGATAAAAATCAAAAAAAAATCATTATTAGGTTACTTGCTGCTACGGAACCCTTCATGGACGAGTTCGACTCGCACTTGGCCGCTTATTACGTATGTATTAGAAAATATTGTTAAAACATCAAATCATCACTCATTGAATCGCATCAAATAAATCGCGATAGAATCCGTTAAAAATAGTTTTATTTCAATGTTTGACATTCTCGTAAACTTCCGACAATCTTTTATTGTTAAAAATTAACTATGAACATTGGTAGCAACGATCCGTCAGCCGTAACTTTTACCACAACCCTGGAAACTCACAAAAAAGTTGTGCGTGTGGATCGAGTGTTCTAAATGAACATTTATAAAATCCAAATGAACGGTTAAAATCAATTTAATATTTGTGAATAGTTTTCACAAATTCTTCCAAGTGTTCCAGTTGGCCAAAAATTCCTCACTATACGTTTTACAAATTGTTAATGTCCACCATAAAGTTTATTTATTAAATTCTTCCTTGTTTTCTTAAAAATATAATTATTTGCTGTTCAATTAAACAGCAAATTAATGTCTCATTATATGTACTTACTGTACTTTTATACCGGTAATGATCGTGATAAACTCAAATATAATTAGACGCATGCTATAATATTAAACGTGTCATGCACTTTGCTGTCACTAATCTCTTTTATAGGCTACAATTTCTTTTTTATCATAATTTGACTTTTTGGCTTTTGCGGAAGCGACTGCAGTCTGGCCTCTCAACCCAGACAAGAAAGCCTGCCAGATCCTAACGAACACTATTATTGTTTTAACAACAAAATCAAGAAGGAACTAAAAAGTGGAAAATCACTGAATTACAGTTTTAATTCAAAAGAAAATAATGCGTGCGCACAAGACATTTTTGTTGAAGTCGGTGTCAAACTAAAGAGGTTTTAGGAAGAAATGTAGCGCCATCTATTGAAACAACGGTGGTGACAAAAGAGGGTTGACGTCATTTTTAGATATTTAATTTTTTTTGTTGCTTTGTAACGTTGTTTCGGTGGATTCTGATCGAAACTTCTCGAAGCGAGAATTCACGGGAACTCTGGCCTTACTCGAAACGTGCAAAGTGCCGAGAACTCAAGACATTTTTAAAGTTGTATCTTTCAACCAACTTCAAAAGGGGGTCCACTATTTGACCTGTATGTTTGTATGCATATCTGTCGACGATTATCTTGCGTTTAGTCGAACCGATTTGAATGCGGTTTTCACAAAGTATTTGTTACATTCTGGATGTTTTAGTATACTGAACCGACTAAAAAAAGAGGTTCTCAGTTTGACCTCTGTGATTGTGTTATTCGTCATAAACCTATGCTAGTCCACTGCTAGACATAGGTCTCCCCTAATGAGCGCCATAGGGCCCTGTCTTTAGCTTGCCGCATCCATCATGTGTGATGTGTTATTTTAATGTTAAAATAATTAAAACTCGACCGATATTTTATTGCTGATGCGGTTTTAAAAAAATCTGTCGACGTATGTTCTTATAGGTTTTAGTGTTTAATATACCTGTAATGTTACAGTAATGAGCACTGTTACATTACTATTACACTTTTGCTAGGTTTTCTTCGTAATAAAATGTTTATTATTGAAATAAAACTATTTTAACGGATTCTACCGCGATTTATTTGATGTTATTTTATATTTTACATTGATGTCGACGTTTCGGTTGCTTTTCAGCAGCCGTGGTCACGGGGAGACTAAAGATGGTTGTTGTCTTGTAGTTTGATGTGTAAGTTATCTCAAAGTACCCGAACTATGTTGAATTGTTGGTGTTACTATTTACGCAGAATGAGCTCACATTGTCATGAAGTCTTGTTGTATTTTGATTTTTCTTGGAATTAATGAAGTTAATGACTGGGTCCCAACTGGTGGTACATTCCAACCATCTTGTCTATTAAAATTAGGATGTTTTTTAATTTCAATAGCTTCGCGGAGCATCCTAGGTAGGAATCGATTTTCTTTGGCGAGTATCTGTGGTTTATCAAATCTTAAGTAGTTTGGTCCCCTGTTGCACGTGTTCACATACAGCAGACTTTTTTGAGCGTTGGTGTTTTATATCAGCTATGTGTTCTTCAACTCGAGTGCCAATGCTTCGCTTGGTTTGACCAATATAAAAGAGCCCACAGTCACAATCTATTTCATAGACCTTGCATCTTGTAGAGGCAATTGGCACTTGACATATGGTAAAAATTTACATATCTTCGTTGGCAGCTTGTAGTATGTGTTAATTGAATCTCGCTTCAAGATGTAGCCAATCTTGTCAGTGACCCCTCGTACGTATGGTAGGACTGAAGGCTGGCGCTCGACAGTGTCTGTCTTTTCGCGGGATCTGTGACTGATGCGCGGTTGTTTGAGCTTGTTATCATACAGAACTTGTTTGACATGTTGTAGCTCAGCGTCCAGGTGTTTCTTGTCACAGATCCCACGAGCTCTCTGAAACAAAGACATTCCCACGGTAGCTAACTACTTAGGGTGGTGGTGAGATTCACCATTTAAGTACCTCCATATATATGTCAGCAACGACAGGCGATACTGGGGAGCCCATTGCAACGCCATCGATTTGTATGTAGAACTTGTTATCCCACAACAGGTAGCCAGTTGTTAAGCAGTGATTTAGTATTTCTGCATATTCCTCAGGCAGGGTGTTCTCTATTAACCTTCTCCTAACTATGTCAATTCTACAATTGTATTGTGGAAAAGTACAAGTGATACTTTTGGTTCAATAATTTATGTTTACTTAACGGTTACAGATTTAAAACCATTAAGTAGTATTTATAAACTACCAAAAGTAAGCATAATTTAGCTTGAATTATGGGTTCTAGAATGCGAATAAACATAATTAGATACATTTTTTTGTAGCATAAGCAAATATACATATTCATGCATACAAATATTTGCACTTAGTGAGAATTACCTGTAAGTGAGTATTTGAACTACTAGCCCCCCCCCCCCCTCCAAACTGGAGCAAGACGGGGACGCCGTGGTTCCCAAACCAGAGGGGGCCATCTCGAAACTGGATATAGCCCCGGGTCAGTCGGGGTGCGAGGGATATGCTCTATGGGCAACCTTACACCCCGGCGTTTTAAGACCCGAGACGGCGTGCGGTTTTAGTCGGTTCAAGTCCGACATAAAATAAAATACCCGACGAGAATTCCACACGAAAAAAAAAAGGTATCTGCTATATAAACAATATGTAACAAAACAGGTGTCCAATCCGTGGCCACTTTGTGAACAAACTCTTTCTAAAAAAAACTTAAAAACTATCTCTAAAAACTCTGAAAAATATTATAAAAAAACACAGGAGAGCTTAGCGGTGCAGTCAGCGGGTACGGTGTTGTGGGCCGCCGCTACATGGTATTGGATATCTACTAGGTACTATATTTTAGATTTTGGGGAGATATTGGGTAATTATAAAATTCAAATGGTAGGTATATTTATTAACATTAATATATTATTTCATAATTTCACTATGGCTACGTATTTGGGACGCCTATGTGCCCGCCCGTTATTGATCGGACACTAGTTTTGTTACGCACGGTAGACTGTATTTGCAGCCGGTTCGCAATTGAATTCCTTCTATATCTATGAGCTTCCGTCCCAGATAAACGAATTTACTATATGCTATTTCGTATTGCTCGAATAATATTCTCCAAGTAATGCAATAGTTGAACAGACCCCAATTTTCTTGTGTAACAGTGAGTTTATTCGATTAGCCCTTGGTGTGGTACAGTTTCGCAAAATACTGTACGATAACTGCAAAAAAATTATTTAAATGTCCCCCACCGATTTTCATTAAACATAGCTAAAAACACTCACGACTAATTTTACCTCTCAAACAAAAAACAAATAACAAAATCAAAATCAGTTCATCCATTCGGGACCTACGATGCCATAGACAGGCACACACACAGACACGTCAAACTTATGACACCCCGTCGATTTTGTCCGTATGGATAGAAGAGCCACTTTAAATTTTAAAAGGAAACTCACCCCCTATTTCGTAAGAAAATGGGCTAAATTCTAATATTTGTAGTAAAATATATTCAAAGTTGTATCTATGTAAAAGTGGCTCCTCAATCTAAACATCTGAATTGAGGAACCACTTAAAACACACAAAGTATTTTTTTTAATATATATTCTACGACATTCTACACAGCGCTTACTAGACCCAAAGTTAGCATAGTTTAACTATCTTATGTTATGTGTTCCAGAATGCGGATAAACATACTTATATACTTTGTTTTTTGTATATAAATACATATTATACATAGAAACACCCAGACCAATATAAATAGACATATTGTGTATCATTAAGTATTAATTGCCCAATAGTCCGATACTATCGATATTCAAGAAAATACAATACTTTTAATGTGTGTTGTCACATTTTTCAGCCGTATATAATGGTTACAGTAGCGGTATATAATGTATGGTAACTGGATGCGGCAAGCTGAAGACAGGGCGCTATGGCGCTCATTAGGGGAGGGGTTACGGACTGAATTTAGACAGTACAATATTTCGACATGTAGCGAACTTCGAAAACACATAGATCGACAAGTCATTGCTTGGACAGACAACTATTAGACAATACACACCTTCGAATTAGGTACCACTACTTCGACAGACGATTACTCGACAGACAATACTTAGACAAGACACATCTTCGAATGACCACTAGGTTGACAGATTTTTTTAACATTCTCCCAAAATAATAATGCTCTGAAATTTATTAAAAAATGTGCCCTACCTAATTAAATATGTACCCAATCAATTGAAACATCAATTCCGGCGCTTCACCGGCCGCTGCCGCGGAACGCTCGCTCCGCTCGCTCGGCTGGCGCTCTATTGGGGTCACATTTCTAACCGAACCTAACCCACTTTACTTATTTTTGGAATATAATTTTAAAAATCAGTGTAATCCTTAACATAGAAACAAAACATAGTTTCTATGTTAAGGATTAGACTGATGACGTTGTGTCAAAGCCCTAAAACTAAACTCAAAAAGAAAAATGTAGACCGATATATAAATCTATTTTCGCCAAGATTTTCAAATAGATCATTATGCGACTGAACTAAGATTATACCGAAACTGGTACGTTTTGTATATATTCTTTTTTAGCAGAATATCTTGTTTTCGGTCAATTCAGAATTTATTCGCAATCAATCGCAGTTTGATCTGTGATTGGTATGATTACGTGAATTGGCCTCAGCCCTTTTATTAGCTCTTTGGTTGGCCAGCTAGTGCACATACGCGAACTTTTTGACATTTATTCAAGATTGTTGCCTCGAGGTATACCTGGGTAGCTGCTAAATTAGAGTAATCCTATGAAAGGTTAGATGCCATCTACCCAGTTCGTCCCGCTCTGTTAACTAGGCCGGCATTACCGGGGTCTGTAAAAACATTATTCCTGACTGTCCCGTGAACGGGGCGGAATAACCGAGGTGGATGAACCTATTCATAGAAAACTTTACTCAAAATATACGTAATGTTATGAGATAAATTTGTTCTTACTAGCAGTGTATGAAGCAAGTACCTAACCCTTTTCAGTCAAAACATCAAACGGAACGTGAACAAGATAGTTACTAACAAGATAGTTAAAGTCTAAGAAATACTAAAACTTTAAGTTTGCAAAGAAGCTTTCAAGATCATAGTAATTCAGAAAGCTATTAAGAAAATTATTATAGTTAGGCACTTGTCACACCGTGGCGTGGTAGCGACGGTGCCGGGAAAACAACCAAATACTGACTATTTTCTCGCTCAAGCAACGTACACGCGATAAAGATCGTGGATAAATGAAAAAAAAAACAATATCTGACAAGTTGATAGCTGTCTGTTCACACTGCTGGCAAGATTCTCTTTCTACTATTGGGCTGAGCTTTACAAATATTATGAAAACGCGCATACCTCGAATAAAACGTTTCATAGACAAAGTTGTCTAATGACTGTAGTATCTCTGTGCTCAGCCTTATAGTTTGTCGCAACGATGTAGGCCCTCTGCAACGTTGCCTCTAATGATCAGAGGG
Source organism: Cybosia mesomella (assembly GCA_946251805.1). Classification (NCBI taxonomy): domain Eukaryota; kingdom Metazoa; phylum Arthropoda; class Insecta; order Lepidoptera; family Erebidae; genus Cybosia; species Cybosia mesomella. The sequence continues at coordinate 43,066,988 of OX276388.1, read as the reverse complement.
CCAATACCCGTATTAAAAAGATGTTCAAGATCGTTTTAATACGATATTGATTGAGACTGATCGCAATCAATAATAGTCCAGTGAAAATAAACAAAAATAAGTCATAACTAAGGAATAATTCGCATAGAGCTGAAAATTGGTAGAGACGTACAATACATCGTTATGAATAAAATGTCAAAAATCCCCATCGATCCTACTTCTGCAAAAAAAATTATTCAAGGTCAAATGTACAAAATTAAGGGTTTTTCCATTTTTCTCGAATACAGTAAGTTTTATCGTGAAAATAGGTCAGTCAAAGTTGTAGATCATACAATTCTCTACAAAAACGGTCCGTCACCTTTTCTCTTACGACTCACCATTCGTGAGATATCGCGGTTTTAATAATTAGAAAATTAATATTTTACATACGAGTAAACTTATGTACCGTTTTCGAGAAAAATGGAAAAAACCTTAATTTGTACGTTTGACCTTAAATAATTTTTATTGCAGAAGTAGGATCGATGGGGATTATTGACATATTATTTATAACGATGTATTTAACGTCTCTCCAATCTTCAGCTCTATGCGAATTATTCCTTCGTCAAATGTCTATTTTGACTGGACTATAAAAAACGATAAGAGAGTACAAAATATACATAAAATTACACTACCGACGTGAACCCACTCCTAACACAAGCAATTTAGCTTAGCTGGAGGGTTTAGGGGGAATATTAGTAATTACGGTTACTAATATCCCTTAAAAAAAAAAGAATAGAACAAAAATGTTGTTACGAGAACACCTTTTTTAACATTTGGGAGATCGAGGCTAGATTGAGACTAAATTTTGAACATCTTTTTATTACTAGAATTGCCCCTTGGGCATATATTACTGGTGTAACCTTGAAAAATTGGGCTGCCGAGGATTGTGGTTTAAGGGATTATCAAATGAAAACGAACTTAGCTACAATGGGCCCAATCAAACCTCACTTGCAAGCCAGTATGTCTGCCGATTGATGCTATCTACGACGCTCTGGCGAAACTGGTGTTCCCGTCTTGCCCCGGTTTGGGGGAGGGGTGCTAGTCGCCCCACCGTCCCGGCCTGCTTCTGCTGGGGTGACAGGCGTACCTATACCAAAATTATATTCGTACAAAAAGAAAATGTGGTTCCTAAGATAGTTTCCTTGTATGTAGCTCCTATGGTTTCAAATGTTATCATACAATCCCAGTTAAAAAAACACTATCCATAATACGAAATATATGCCTGTACATTTTGAACGCTCTGGGTAACTTATTCATATTATTTTTCAATATTTGGGGTAAGTTAAATTTCGATACGATTCAAATAATTATTATCTCGTCTGTCACCCGAGCACAAACCTCAGTGACATTCAAAGCCCACACTTTGAAGCCTGAACAACTCTCCTGCTCCTCCTTATATCAGTTTGTTTTCGCATTTATGGGAGCGTGAGAGAACCCTGCCCCCGAGTTCCGCAGTCTCCGCCCGGGACTACCGACCTCCATGATCGGGGCCTGAGGTCGGCAGTTGGCCGACTCGCCGCCCTTACAGAAACAGGCCGTGGCGGAGGCGTGTCGTGTGTGTCCTACACACGCCTGCCAACTCACCGACGCGGGATAAAATCCGACCTCACCAGGCGAGGCCGCAGTGGCGACCAAAGTCCGCCGGTAACCCTGGGGTTATCCTTTCGAGGGCTTACCCGGGGTGCCCGGTAATGGACACTTGGGGAGGACACCGTGCGGTTTTAGTCGGTCCGTGGGGTGAAGCCCGTGGGGATTTCCACATGCTAAAAAAAAGACAGCGGTCTGATCACCCAACCCCGGGACTACTGGCACTAGAGTCCCGTTGTCAATATAATCAATATCTCGTCAAGCTGTTTTGGTGTACTAGCCATATAATTGGCATACATTAATTTTTTGTATATGTTGACTTATTATAAAATAAAATATGATGTCCGAAAACGAATTGAAGCGCCGCGTCAATAGCTTAGTGGCTAAGAGGAAGAGGTCGCCTTCGAGAAGTTCCGGGTTCGAATTCTGGCTGACTATTTACATTACCGACGCCGGCGTGAGCCCACTCCTAACAAAAGCGAGTTAGCTTAGCTGGGGGGGTTGACGTAAATACATTTTTTTTGGTTACGTAGTACCTTTTCTTTTTTTTTTCGTGCGGAAATCCCTTCGGATATGGTTACGTAATACCTACTCTATTAATAGAATAAAAAAACATAGATTTAGTATGTATTAAACAATAAAAAAAAGATAATGGACGCAAAGGAAAGCTTGGATGAGATGGAAAATGTAAATACCAAGGCTTTTAGGTGGCATCAATTCTGAGAAGTTAAAATTTTTTATCCGTTGAGATGAGGTAGTAAATTGTGTTCTATGCACACATAAATACGATGCAGCGAAACCAGCCAATGGAAGGATAGTTGGGTGTTACTGGTAGGAGGCGGAATGCAACGAACCTGGCGAGAGGGTTGTTTGCAATTTCCGTATCAGTTACAATACTGACACCGTTACGGTTAAAACGGAAGTGGAAAAGGTGGGTTTTTTTATTTTTCATAAATGTTTTCGTGTAGGAATTTGATAATGGCGGTTGGTGCGTGAGTGCAGAAATTGAAATATTAAGTGAGTTATATACTTCGAATATTTTCCGTCGGGGTGATAGTGAGTTCGGAATTTGTTGGAACGAAATAACATAACATAACTTCACGCCTGTATCCCCAAAGGGGTAGGCAGAGGTGTATTACACACCCACGATTCGCCAGTTATGTTTGGGTCCCAATGTATTATTGGGAAATAAAATTCGGACGGCCTCTCTGGCGTAGCGGTAGTGCATTCGACTGCTACGACAGGGGGCGCGGGTTCAATTCCCGCTCAGTGTAAATATTTTTATGCATGAATTGTATATTTGTATTGGTCTGGGTATTTCTATGTATAATATGTATGCATTTACAGAAAAAATAACGTATATAAGTATGTTTATCCGCATTCTGGAACCCATAACACAAACTAGTTAAACTATGCTTACTTTGGGTCTAGAAAGCGCTGTGTAGAATGTCGTAGAGTATTTATTTATTTAAATTAATATAATAAATAATATATTCCTACCAAAAATATGTTGCAATGGACGGATTAGTTTGTTAAAATATGCTGGGCTTATTGTTAGGGTTCCGTTGCCAAATGGCGAAAAACCGAACCCTTATAGATTCGTCATCTCTGTCTGTCTGTCCGTCCGTATGTCACATCCACTTATTTCCGAAACTATAAGAACTATGCTGTTGAAAATTGGTAAGTAGATGTATTCTGTGAACCGCATTAAGAATTTCACACCAAAATAGAAAAAAAAAACATAAATTCTGGGGGTTCCCGATACTTAGAACTGAAACTCATAATTTTTTTTTTCATCAAACCCATACGTATTTCGTTACGTCTATGGAAAGGTCTTCAAAAATGATATTGAAGTTTCTAATATCATTTTTTTTCTAAACTGAATAGTTTGCGCGATAGACTCTTCCAAAGTGGTAAAATGTGTCCCCCCCTCTGTAACTTCTAAAATAAGAGAATGCTAAAACTAAAAAAATATATGATGTACATTACCATGTAAACTTCCACCGAAAATTGGTTTGAACGTGATCTAGCAAGTAGTTTTTTACTTGATACGTCATAAATCGTAAACCACAATTTCCCTTTCATTCAATCAAGTCAAATATAAAGTTTTTACTTGCTGCTACCGAACCGACTCGCATTTGGCTGGTTTTTTTCAACTTCCAGTCCTTGTTGGTTAAATATCGTATAAATAATAGCGTTTATATAATGTCATCATCATCTCATCATCATCCTCAAGTCTGAGGTCTTCACCTCGGAGTCACCGGGATCCGCTTTCCGGCTTTTCCTGCTCGCACGGTCTTGGGCATTCCTGACACTAATACTATTGGCACGCATCTCACCTTCTACGACCCCAAGCACTTCTAGGGTACCCCTCTTACTGGAGCCCAGCGTAAGTGCCAGGCAACGGTTGTCACTGTCAACTGTTTACGCCAACCAAAACCGAAAACTTAAAGAAAAGAACGGTTGATCACTGCCATCGCATGTTCACTTGTTCTCGACGCAATCAAAAGGTAAGAGTGAGATAGCGCTAGCGCTTGCACATTACACATCATATTCGTTGATTATTATTATTATTGAACGCTCTTAAATTTATATTATTACCTTCAAATGTTTTCTATAATCTTTTTAAAGAAGTTTTTTTATATATATTATGATTTTGTGTTTTCTTCTTTCAACTAAAACCTTATTTATAATAAATTTATAATGATAATAATGAAAATAACACAGTAATTTTGGGTAACTTTGAATGTTTTATTTTATTTTTATGAGTATGTATATAAATAAAATATTGTGTGCATTAGCTGATTTTATTGTGTTATCTATGTTCTATTGATTTCTTTACTGTTTTAAAAAGCTCAGATTGCTCAAAAGGTAAATAAAATGAAGATCAAAGTGGCATTCAAAGTTTTAATGACTTTTGGGCAACTTTTGGTTAACTTTGTTCTATAATTTTTTTAGGATGTGAAGACCCTTATTTGTCAAATAATTTAAGGTTTCGGTAAAATTATATACTGTTATTTTATTTATTAATTCCATATCTACAAAAATTACATCTATACCGACGTGTAAATGCGTTAGATAGCTTAGTTTTGCCATAAATAATTAGGGTAGATCATTTTGATGGATAAACAAGACTGTTATTTTTTTTTAATTATTTATTATATCGAGATAAAGTAGGAAAGTATTTTTCGTGTATTTATATATTTATTTAGTATTTATTATGTAGTATTTTTTATTTTAATAACATAACACAACAACACAAATATCAAAACTCGCAAACTAACCGAAGACATTTCCTTCATTCATACAATTTAGGTTTAGCATTAAAATAAGTGTTAGGTTGGTACGCACCAAAACTACTTTACTTAACGAACGTACTATGTTCGTTAAGCGGGAAACACGGTGTCCCCAACTTCATGGTACCTTTTTTTTTTTACGTGCGGAAATCCCTTCGGATACGGTCGGGCTTGAATCGACTAAAACCGCACGCCGCCTAGGGTCTTCAGACGCTGGGGTGTAAGTTTGCCATAGAGCATATCCCTCGCACCCCGACTGACCCTGGGCCATCTCCGGTTTCGAGATGGCCCCTCGGGTTTGGAAACCACGGTGTCCCCGTCGTGCCCCGGTTTGGGGGAGGGGGACTTCATGGTACCTAAATTACACTTCCTTCGGTTGTGTTTCGTGCGGGCCCGCAATTGGGGATGTACATTTCATAGTAGGCCTGCCTACAGGTTAGGTTGGCCGTGGTCACTGGCGGCAACGATGATTACAGCCAATGCAACACGGAATACGAATGTTTTAATGTTATTACGGTAAAAACATGACTCTATCGCCTAATAAATTACAACATTGATTACTTTTTTAGAATAAATTATTTTAATAATTACAATTTAGTTTTGATGAATGCTCCATGTGCATGCATTCTTTCCGTTGGGATCAGAGAAAAAATAAAATAACACCAAATAAATCACGATGGAATCCACTAAAATAGTTTTACTTGAAAGTGTTAACGTTCGCGTAAACTTTCAATAATATTATGGCCACTCTTCTAGAATTACACCGAACCTTCTGGAAATAAAAATGGAATCTTCCGCGAGAAAAGTTCACTATATATATATAGGTATATATGTATATATATATATATATATATATGCTTTTTACTTTACCTTTGAAGGATGCACTTTTATTTCTGATTAAATGGCGCGCGGTGGTACGACTTCCGTTTCACAATTGACAGTAGGGGGGTATCCGAAGGGATTTCCGCACGATAAAAAAAAAAAAAAAAAAAAAAAGGTATGGCGAAGTTGGGTAACCTCCTCGAGTGTCGCTCCGATTCCGACCCCGCTGCAGTCCGGGGGGAACGGAATCGGAGCGGCCGGTACACCCTGGGTGGCGGTCAATGGCTTCCCCTTCACCCCTTCATAGGGTTGGCATTGATCGTCGGCCAATACCCAACGTGGCGGGAACACATCGCTCTCCGTACTCCTCTGCTTTCAGAGGAGACAGGATGAGCGATGCTGTTAGTGGTGAGATGGCCCAGGGTCAGCCGGGGTGCGAGGGATATGCTCTATGGGTAACCTTACACCCCGGCGTCTGAAGACCCGAGACGGCGTGCGGTTTTAGTCGGTGCAAGCCCGACATAACCGCCCCCGCTGGCCGGCGGGGGGGTATCCGAAGGGATTTCCGCACGATAAAAAAAAAAAAAAAAAAAAAAAAAAAGGTATGGCGAAGTTAAAGGCAGCAGTTTTAATCCATACGTTACAAGACTTTCTACTTTAAAATTTATCAATGTAACCATAAGGTTACATTGATACCTATATAGGTACATGGGGAAAATGTCAAGTGTATCGAGACAATTGTTTAGTCTTTTTAGGGTTTCCTTACCCAAATGGTAAAACGGGACCCTATTACTAAGACCCCGCTGTCCGTCGATCTGTCTGTCCGTTTGTCCGTCTGTCACCAAGCAGGAACTCATGAAAGACATGATTGTTACTCTGTTGAAATTTTGACGTATTTCTGTTGCTGCTATTACAAAAATACCGGCCAAGTGCGAGTCGGACTCGCCCATGAAGAGTTCCGTAGCAGCGAGGAACATAATATAAAAGTTCTTGTAGTTCGTTCAAGTCACACCCCGCGCGAATTATAATTATTATTTACTTAGGCACCTATTACAGATTTATTATTAGAAAATAATGGTTCACGGTTTATGCCTAAGGTTTATGTTTAAGATTTTTTTTTTTTTATATTTGAGTTTATTGAATGAAAGGTATATTGCGGTGTACGATTTATGACGTGTTAAAAATACTAATTCCTAGATCTCGTTTAAAATAATTTTCGGTGGAAGTTTACAAGGTGTACATCATATATTTTTTTTAGTTTTATCATTCTCTTATTTTAGAAGTTACAGGGGGGAGGGGGACACACACTTTACCACGTTGGAAGAGTCTATCGCGCAGACTATTCAGTTTAGAAAAAAATGATATTAGAAACTTCAATTTCATTTTTGAAGACCTATCCTAGACGTAACATAACACGTATGGGTTTGATGAAAAAATAATTTTTGAGTTTCAGTTCTAAGTATCGGGAACCCCCAAAATTTATGCTTTTTTTCTATTTTGGTGTGAAAATCTTAATGCGGTTCACAGAATACATCTACTTACCAATTTTCAACAGCATAGTTTTTATAGTTTCGGAAAAAAGTGGCTGTGACATACGGACGAACAGACAGACAGTCATGACGAGTCTATAAGGGTTCCGTTTTTTGCCATTGGCTACGGAACCCTAAAAATACTAAAAAACCGGATAAAATAAAAATTTAACGAAGCTTTCATACAACAAACGTGATGTTTTTGCTCGTTTTTACTTAATATTGATAACAGCAACAGGTAGACGCTTGAAATATTCACATATTATTTAGTTGTAAATATTCACTTTAAGAATAAATAATGTAATAAAAATAAATATTTAATTTGGGGGGTCCAAATTAAACTGGTACGGAACTGTTTTTTTGTTTTTTGTTTTATGGCTTTTGTTCTATGGTTTTTTGTTCTATGGGTTAAAGATACCTATTGCAAAACTTTTCAGTGATATGAAATCTGTATCGCGTTATGTATAAAATATCAGTGTTTTTTAAAGTTAAGAATAAAATCTCATCATGTGTTCACAATTTGTGCTTGCACAGTACTTTTACATTTACTATGGCACGGTTTTTTATTGATTTAGTACTTAGATTAGTCTACTCAAGATTTTTAATACTCGCTATTTAATACTCACTAATTGAAATGATTCTATCAATTATTTCGATTACAAAACAAGTCAATAATAAGAGAGTAAACTTATCAAAGCTTTTAAAAATCGTAAAGCGCCAACATCTAGTGCTTACAATATAAATAAAAATGTATTTTTTATTTTTTAATTTTAAGTTTTGCTATGGAGTCCATGATAATTTAATTACGTCATAATGCCTTGATATCATGACCCTTTTTTAACTTTTAACTCGATTACAATGTAACCAATAGATTCGATTTTCAAAACTTTTCTAATGTTGGCAGTAAGTAATGTACCTGAATTATAACTTTTTTCAGTATTAAAAAAAAACAATTTAAGTTTGCTAAAGAATTAGCGGGAAAACGAGATTCAATATAAATAAATAGCTTGTGTTAATTGTGGTTAAAAATGGTTTTGGAAAGTGATTCCAGTGACATGGATATTAATTTAATTCCCGGTGAGATTTAGGAACAGGCAAAAGCTGTTGTTAATAATTTATTTTCAAATTGTTCTAATTTTACTTTATATTTTAATTGATAATCAATATACCTGTTTCATTAAATGTGTGTGTAAGAATTTAATTTCCTCACATAGTCGAAATGAAAAGTAGAGTGTTTACCTCGGGTGAATGTCACCATTTCACCCTCGAACTATTGGCGCTCTCACTTCGTTCGAGCGCCAGAAATATCTCGGGGGAAGTGGCTGACTTTCAACCCTTGTGTAACAATCTACTATTACATATCTCTTGCTCTGTAAGTAGTCACTTACTTCCCTGAATGCCGGGGTGTATGGATATCATAACAGCATATAGGTTTCAAAACCTACCATTTAATGTTAGCAAGAAGAATATTTTTAAAAAGTATTTTTTTTTTCTCGGTATCGATTATTTACTCGAATCGGAATCGAGAAAATTTATATTATTATTAATTTATGCAGATTTTATTTTACATATCGAACTATTTGTTTCGCAGTCACATCGTATGTTAGTTGGAATCGACTTAAAAATCAAACTGGCCAGCACGCTTTGACGCGCTTGCGTGCCATAAAATCGTGAAGAGTAAAAAATTCAGTCGACTAGCTAGGCGCGAAAGTAAATTTCTTTCGTGTTTTGGAGTTCTTTCTCCAAAGTTTTGAAAAATGTCAAGTGACGAAGACATGGATCTAACCCCCGATTTTATAAAAGAAGAAGCAAAAACAGTTTTAGAAAATCTATTACCGACGAACTCGAAAGAAAGATATGTAAAGGCATACGACGAATTTATGAAGTGGCGGTCAGAAAAAAAAGTTAAATCTCTTTCTGAAAGTGTTTTTATATCATATTTTAATGAATTATCTAAGAAGCTACAACCTTCCAGTTTATGGTGCTTTTATTCATGCTAAAAGCTACAATGATGACAAAACATGACGTATATTTGAAAGATTTTTCTAAACTTACTGCTTTCTTGAAAAGGCAGTCGGACGGCTTTAAAAGCAAGAAATATAAGGCATTTACTGCAGAAGAAGTACAAAAATTCTTAAATGAAGCTCCGGATGAAATTAATGTAGCAATAAAGGTACGTATTTACTTGCCCTTTTTAATAAGTTACTAAAATATTTCATAAAAATACTATGCGGAATTGGTACATATAATACAACTTATGTCTTTTTTTACAGGTTGTTCTAATTTTTGGGATGTCGGGTGCCTGCAGAACCGTGGAATTGACAAACTTGACAAAAGAAAATGTAGAAAAACATAACAAATTACTACTCATAAAACTGCCTAACACGAAAACTAAAATTGACCGGTCATTAATTCTTGTGCATGAAGAATTTGCAAATTATGTTGAAAAATATCAAGCTCTTCGGCCTGAAAATATGAATACAAATCGTTTTTTTCTTAATTACAGTAAAGGAAAATGCCACAGACAAGTAATAGGAAAAAACAAATTTACAGACATGCCAAAGCAAATAGCCACATATTTAAAATGTAGTAACGTAGAGTTATACACCGGGCATTGCTTTCGCAGAACATCAGCGATTCTAATAGCTGATTCTGGCGCCAACCTCACTCTGTTAAAAAGGCACGGCAGCTGGAACTCCAGCAAAGTGGCCGAAGGTTATATAGAAGATTCGGTGGAAAACAAAAGCATAATTACTTCTAAAATAACAGAAAATATAAACTTCAAATCGCCACGTCAAAGCACATCATCTGAGCCATTTTTTACTGAAGAAAATAGTACCAATCAACTGCCGCCATTTACGATGCAAGAACCTCAAGTCAATCGAACTCAAGTCTTATCATCACAAACTCATACTCAAACTGTAAATATTCCTAAAAAGAACTTGACCATATCTTTTACAAATTGTTCTATTTTTACTATTAATTTTAATTAAATACAAATGTTTCTCTTCAATAAATGTTCACAGAAACCTGCTTTCTTGTTTTTTTACTTACCTCACAATCGATATGTAAAGCAGAGTATTTACCTCGGGTGTAAGCATCAATTGCATACTCGGGCTAATTAGCTAAAAACCTCTTATGCAATTGATGTCATACAGCCCTTGGTTAACAATCTACTATTTGTGATGGTACTAAAACAATACCTTTACTTAATTAACATGAAATTAAACAAGAATCCATTAAAATAGATTTATTTCTAAGTATTTAAACGTTTAAAAAGAAGGATTTTATACCGGGATTCGAACTCGATAACTTATGCGATTTAAAAAAATTATGAAGCGATTTTGGGAACCACATAACCACGATCGCTTGTATTATACGATATGATGTTTTATCTATAATGAGAACTTTAATGAACTACCTATTACTAGAATGGATAAACGAATGAATGAGAATGGTTTTAAATCTACAAAATAATTTACTTATGAAGAAACGAGTTACTAGGAAACTATTTACTGTGATTATGATTAACATTATTTATGATTGAATGATTGCAATTATATCTACTATAAAATAAAAACTGTGTAACAGAGAGGTAGCTGGTGCTTAAACCTAAGGTTTACCTTCCATTCTTTCTTCTTCTTTCTTCACGTCAATTTGACTTCACCTCGCCTGATGGTAAGCTGAAGGTAAAGTCTCAGGAAAGAGGGCCACCATTACATACACGTACCATGTTAACAATGGTGGCACTCAGCTTGACGGCCTCATCAGAAGAGGATTGTCGTCGCAGCACCGCGTGACACCCACCGGTCCCACTAGTGCTGCGACCACAATCCCCCTGCCCGGCTATGCACTTGCTGACCCCTGAACGCAATCAAAACGAAATTGGATTACTATGGAGGGTTTTTCACAATCGTGCACGGTGGCTTCCACGCGGCCAAATTTTGTGACAAATTTGTATCATCAAATTTCTACCACCAGTACCTATAAGCAACAACTTTATAAAGCTATTGTCGCTTAGCGGTTTATATCTACTTTACTCCAAATAATCATTTAGTTTAATGATGCGTAAATTGATACTCATTAGCCACACTATTTCGAGCTTAAGATCTGATTAGTTTACACAAATGTACGCTATTCTATAGGGATAATCACAGACGTCAGAACTACAGAATTATATCAATTGAATTGAAATCTAATTTACAAATTTGGTGTGAATGCAATTAGTCAATTAGTCACGTATTATATTACAGACCAAAGTTAAATGTCTTGGATTTACTATAATTCTAAGACAAATATAATATTATAGCCTTTCAAACTAACTCTACTGTTAGAAAGCATATTGGGGCTCCCGAGAAACCAATGAAAAGGGGCAAGTTCTTGAGTACTGAGCCAACACCTGCGGCCTAGAGGTCCTCAACCGGGGGAGTGTTGGCACCTGGAAGCGGCGGGGGCTCAGTTCGGTCGTGGACGTAGCATTCGCGAATCCTGCTCCCTCCCGTCGCGCCCAGGGTTGGCGCGTGGTGGAGGAGGAGGAGTTGTCATCCGACCATAGGTACATTCGGTTCACCGTAAACTGCCGCCGATTATTTCCAATCCCCTTGATCCACGTTCATCACGAGGCATCTATAGTCTGCATTCCATCAACGGACAGGTCTGCCGATATTGACGCAGAGGCGGAATGATTCAGGAGAGTCATGTCGCAAATCTGCGATGCGGCGATGCCTTTTTTTTTTTTTTTTTATCGTGCGGAAATCCCTTCGGATACCCCCCCGCCGGCCAGCGGGGGCGGTTATGTCGGGCTTGCACCGACTAAAACCGCACGCCGTCTCGGGTCTTCAGACGCCGGGGTGTAAGGTTACCCATAGAGCATATCCCTCGCACCCCGGCTGACCCTGGGCCATCTCACCACTAACAGCATCGCTCATCCTGTCTCCTCTGAAAGCAGAGGAGTACGGAGAGCGATGTGTTCCCGCCACGTTGGGTATTGGCCGACGATCAATGCCAACCCTATGATGGGGTGAAGGGGAAGCCATTGACCGCCGCCCAGGGTGTACCGGCCGCTCCGATTCCGTTCCCCCCGGACTGCAGCGGGATCGGAATCGGAGCGACACTCGAGAAGGTTACCCAACACAAACCCCCGATGCGGCGATGCCTAGGGTTAAGCCCGGCCCGGCAAGATCAACCGTATTATTAAACTGAATGAACCTCAATCTGAATTTGTAATCACATGTAAACGTATAATAATTAACATACCACATCACATACCGGTTATTTTTTTTACACATACTTGCACAACAGGAGCATTAAGCCAAAGTAATAAAATAAATATAAAACGTGTTAAAATACGAGTATATTGAATGATTGATTTGTACAAATGTATTTTTGCTAGAAATGGATGTGACAACATGGAAAGTCATCGATGGAATGGAAACTTTCAAACAAGTGCGAGCGGTGACTGTGTCACACTTTACATGTCTAAGTAAACAAAGTGTATAGGTAGTGTGATTGGGGTGCGACTGGTTGGATCACCTCCAAGTTTGGTGCACCCTGGGCAACGTGGGCGATGACGCTCCCGCCCGGTCCTTGTGCTCGGGGACTTCAACGCCTGGTTGTTGGCCTGGGGTTCCCGACACGACAGGGGCCAGGCAGGGGATAGAGGCAGGGCACTGGAGGAATGGGCTGAACGTCTCCGCCTAGACCTCCTATATCGGGGAGCCGTGGATACGTTCGTGACCTCGAGGGCCAGCTCAATCGTGACATCTCGTTCCCGAGCCCCGCCATTGACGCGACGTGTTCATAACTGGCGCGTCGTTTTGGGGGAGGAGACAATTTCGGATCACCGATACATTCGGTTTGACGTCTCCCGCCACACCGGCTCCACCCGAGCTACGTTGGGCACTTAAGCGACTAGATCGGGAGCTCCTCCTGGAAGCCGCCATTGTACAGGCTTGGGCCCCTGCGCTGGACAGGCCTGTCAACGTAGACGATGATGCGGAGTGGTTCCAGGAGTTATGGCCAATATGGCTTCCGTCAGAGGCGCTCCACCGTGGATGCCATCATGCGCGTGAGGCTTATGGCGGAGGATGCAGTCGCCCGGGATGAGGTAATGTTGGCGGTGTCCCTGGACATCGCCAACGCGTTCAACACGTTGCCCTGGCGTTGCATTAGGGAGGCGCTCGTGTATTACGAAGTGCCTCTCTCCTCCGCCGCATAGTCGGGGCGTAAGGACGGAGAGAGCCGTCTTCTACCCAACCGTGACCGGTCTTGGTCGACATGTCGTGCGGTGGGGCGCGTCCTGGGGCCGCTCCTGTGGATCATCGGATACGACTGGGTGCTTCGCGGTGAGCTCGCAGACGGTGCCGCCGCGCCATCACGTGCTACGCGGACGACACGCTAGTGATGGCGTGGGGGGCGGCGTACCGAGAAGCGACCCCGAAGGCCACGACCGCGGTTGCCCAAGTCATGGAGCGGATCCGGTGGCTGGGTCTTGAGGTGTCTCTGCATAAAACTGAGGCCCTGTTCTTTCATGGGCCTCGGAGCAAGCCACCTGAGGGATCCAGTCTCATCGTGGGAGGTAATCGCATCGGCATTAAGCCAAATGAAATATTTGGGGCTCGTGCTCGAACCACGTGCCCAACATAAAGGGGCCCGATGACTCCTGCAGGAGACTCTACGCGGGGATCGTGCGGTCCATGGCCCTGTATGGTTGCCCAATATGGGCGGAGGCCCTGAAGGTCAGAAGTGTGCGTTGCCGCGCGCTCCGCAGCAGGTGATGGCCATCAGGGTCATCCGCGGGTACCGCACCATCTCCTTCAAGGCGGCGAGTCTCCTTGCCGGAACTCCGCCATGAGACCTGGAGGCGAGAACTCTTTCGCAACTATACCAGTAGCGAAAGGAGGCGCGGGAGCAGGGACGGAACCCCGAGCCTCGAGAAATCGAGGCCGTGCAGTCCCAGCTCCACCAGGCCATCGTGGTGGAGTGAAAGGAACGACTTGGGCAACCAAGCGCTGGGCACGCCGCAATAGCGGCGGTAAGGCCCATCATGGAGGATTGGCTAGAGAGGCGACACGGAAGCCTCTCGTACCGACTGACGCAGGTGATCTCCGGGAAGGGGAGCTTCGGGGATCACCGGCATCGGATCAGGAAGGAGCCAACGCCTGAGTACCATCACTGTGACGAGAGTGAGGACTCGGGGCTGCACACGCTGGCGGACTGCCCGGCGTAAGAGGCGCCGAGGCGTGACCTCGTGGCAGCCATCGGGGTGGGAGTCCTCTCGCTCGACAGCATGATTGCGGCAATGGTGTGTGCGAGCAGGTAATGCTCGCAAAGGAGATGGCGGAGCGCGCCCGGGAGAGGTTTAGAACTCTCCCGGCCCGCCGAGGCCGTAACATGTTCGCCGCGCGTCGCAAGCGGGGGGGTATCCGAGGGGTTTCCGCACGGAAAGAAAGGCACTGTGATTGGACTGTAATAAATACATTTTATATTCATATTCATTTAATAATCGTTTATTTTATGAAACATAGCTTACTATAGTGGATAGTTATTTCCAAGGAATTCTTAAGCCTCCTCTACATTTCGATTAAATAATATCTGGAAGCTCCAATTTTAAAATCTTTTACAACTAGCACACTCTTAAATAACACTAAGTGTGATTTGTCTAGCTCTTACCGTTTACATTTAATTACACAAATTGAGCTAAAATTATAATAAATCTAAATCTATACTAATATTATAAAGAGGAAAGATTTGTTTGTAAGTATGTTTGTAACGAATTGGCTCAAAAAGTACTGAAGCGATTTCAAAAATTCTTTCACCATTCTAATGCTACATTATCCTTGAGTAAAATAGGCTTTTTTATCTCGATATTCCCACGGGGTCAAGACTTACGCGGGTGAAACTGCGTGGCGATGCTAGTAAAGTATAAACTACCGCTACGCCACAGAGTTACTCGAAGCATCGGTAGCTTAGTGGTTAAGGAGTCGACAGAGAGGTCCTGGGTTCGAATCCTGGCCATTACACTACCGAAGTGAACCCACTCCTAACACAATCAGTTAAGCTTAGCTGGAGGGGTTGGGTTGAATATTAGTAATTTCGGTTACTTATATTCTTTTAAAAAAGAAAAAGAAAAGGTCGCCAAGTTTGTTAATTATATTTCATGCTTTTTCATTTTCATGACTTAAATATTTGATATCTGGGTCTGATTCTTGATCTTGATTCTTTTTGTCAACGTTTACTAAAAATGAAACCTAACTAGACCGATTTATCGCCCCGAAACCACCCGTATACTAAATTACTTACTGAAAAATAATCTTCTTCTTCTTCTTCTTCTTCTTATATATAAAAATGAATTGCTGTTCGTTAGTCTCGCTAAAACTCGGGAACGGCTGGACCGATTTGGCTAATTTTGGTCTTGAATTATTTGTGGAGGTCCAGAGAAGGTTTAAAAGGTTTGTCATCGATAGAGGCAGTACGAAGTCTGCCGGGTCAGCTATCTTTATATATAAAAATGAATTGCTGTTCGTTAGTCTCGCTAAAACTCGAGAACGGCTGGACCGATTTGGCTAATTTTGGTCTTTAATTATTAGTGGAGGTCCAGAGAAGGTTTAAAAGGTGAATAAATATGGAAGTTGTTATCGATTGAGGCAGTACGAAGTATGCCGGGTCAGCTATAATTAATAAAAATATTCAAATTATATTATTTGGTTGCTATTTTTATATTCTAAAACAATGGAAACGTACTTTGATTTCACTTTATGGAGATAAGTAGTTCTGTAACACGATCTAACAACCTTTTCTTTATTTTTTGTTCGGAAATCTCCTCCAGTAACCCTCGCGGGCCAGCAGGGGTGGTTATGTCGGACTCGATCCGTCTATTGGTTTAATAGTACTTTGGTTAATTGTAAAAATACACTACATTTTCGCATTTCTAAACTTACTCTTGAATTCTTTGAAGTTTTCCAAAAGTTTCAATCAAAGCTTATGATTCAAATGATTTGTCAAAAGGTTTCATATTCGTGAAGAGTTCATCCTCACCTAATTTACCTTGATAAGGGTCGTTATCTTAGGCCAAACCAATACCAGTTATTTGTCATGCTGAAACCTAAAGGATAGTATAAAAAAACCGGCCAAGTGCGAGTCGGACTCGCCCATGAAGCGTTCCGTAGCAGCAAGTAAAAATGTTATATTTGAGTTGATTGAATGAAAGGTAAATTGCCTTTTACGATTTATGACGTATTAAATAAAACTACTTACTAGATCTCGTTCAAACCAATTTTCGGTGGAAGCTTACATGGTACATCATATATATTTTTTATTTTATCATTCTCTTATTTTACAAGTTACAGGGGGGCCACCCTTTTTACCACTTTGGAAAAATGATATTAAAAACCTCAATATCATTTTTGAAGACCTATCTACAGACACACCCCACACGTATAGGTTTGATGCAAAAAGAAATTTTGAGTTTCAGTTCAAGTGTGGGGAACCCCCAAAGCTTTTTCTTCTATTTTTATGTGAAAATCTTAATGCGGTTCACAGAATACATCTACTTACCAAGTTTCAACAGCATAGTTTTTAGTTTCGGAAAAAAGTGACGGTGACATACGGACGGACAGACTGACAGACATGACGAATATATAAGGGTTCCGTTTTTTGCCATTTGGCAACGGAACCCTAAAAATCGCTACTTACAATTAGTTCTTATAACATGTATGTGATGCCACGTCAATCAGCCTACTACTACATGGTTTTATTGTCATTATAAATAAATAAATAAATATTCTGCGACATTCTATACAGCGCTTTCTAGACCGAAAGTACGAGTAAGCATAGTTTAACTAACTTGTGTTATGGTTTCTTCGTTTCTAGAACGCGGATAAACATACTTATATACTTTTTTTCGTAAATACATACATATTATACATAGAAACACCCAGACCAATGCAAATAGACATATTCATGCATACAAATTTTTGCACTGAGCGGGAACATAACCCGCGCCCCCTGTTGTAGCAGTCGAATGCACTACCGCTACGCCACAGAGACCGTCAATTATCTACTACTTTCTATTTGTCTGTGTGACGTATGGAACGTTTTCCCCTATTATTTAGTTCCTTGTTGTTTCAATGCATACAAGCGCCATCTCTACACTGAGCGGTGGAAAATGAATTACGAGGTTGTATAGATGGCACCTTATGCCTATTTGTTTCTTCAAGCTCTGAAACAGAATGCGTCGAATGCACTTTCAAGCAATCACCATCTGTGTATTATGATACAAACTATTTACGTACTTATCTGGAACTAAATTGTAAGTAGGTACACAATTTCATCTGAAGCTTCTACTTGGATCGGAATTATTTATTAGAATGATGAAAGCGCCATCTTGCAGCCTTTGTGTATACTTATAAAATATTATAATTATAAATTGCGATATATTTACTTGTCTTGGGAATAGTAAAAAAACCGGCCAAATGCGAGTCGGACTCGCCCATTAAGAGTTCCGTAGCAGCAAGTAAAATTTTTATATGTGAGTTGATTGAATGAAAGGTAAATTGCGGTTTACGATTTATGACGTATTAAAAAAAATTACTAACTACAATAGATCTCATTCAAACCTATTTTCTGTGGAAGTTTACATGGTAATGTACATCATATATATTTTATAGTTTTATCATTCTCTTATTCTAGAAGTTACGGAAGTTTCTCTCGCGCAAACTATTAAGTTTAGAAAAAAATGATATTAGAAACCTCAATATCGTTTTAGAAGACCTATGCATAGATACCTCCTATAAAACACAGACGTGTGGGACAAGACAAGTAACATTCACAGTTTATAGTTTATAGTTCAGTTTATAGTTTATAGTAGTGCCCAGTGGCGGACGTAACGGACTGCTGAGACGAGGTCTCGAGTTCGATCCCCAGTCGCCCCAGGCACACACCTCTGACTTTTCGTAGTTATGTGTGTATTAATCAATGTTAATTATCGCTCGCTTAATAATGTGCCCGGTAGATGGCAATAGGCTCGCCCCCTATTACATTGGGACCTTAACATAACTGGCGAATCGTGGGTGTGTAATACACCTCTGCCTACCCCTTCGGGGATACAGGCGTGAAGTTATGTTATGTTTATGTTATGTTTTCTTGTATCATAACTAAATATGTAGATGGATACTATAATAGGCACAGCTTGTAGGATCAACACAGAATTTGGAAATACAGTACGTAAATCAATGTAGAATTGAATAAGCTTACCATTAAATCGTATGAAAAAGTTAGTAATTTATTCTTTTTTTTTTGAGTATCGTCTCATAATGATCGTGCTGTTTGACAATAGGTTTTATGTTATCAATTTTTTTTGAGGATCGATATTATTCGGTTAAAATTGAAAAGGTATTCAAAACACAAATATTCACCCTCTCTTTTCGGGTTCGAATGAATGTCGAAAATGCAGAAAATTTTATTCCAAACAAAGGTAGTCACCATTTTTCTGGTAAAATTGAAAATGAAGGATTTATTCAATAAATGCAATTTCGCCCTCAAATTTAATATGGCAGATGACGCAATAAGATGAGAATCTCAAAAATCTAAATGTAGACTGCCTAATTTAAGATTTTCTGAAGGAAAAATGCTACTTACAATTATTTCAATATCAAATTCTAATTCGACAGGGATATATAAAAATCTGTAGTGTATGATTCGACACCACTTTACAGTGGATTCAATATCGCAATTCTTATCCTTCTCAAACAACAGAATCTTTTTTTTTTGATTCTATCTGATTTTACTAATTGCTGTTCATTAATCGCCAGAAAGAGAAAAAATGTCGGAAAGCGGACCCCGTACCCCGAAGGATGCTACTAGTACTCAACCCTGAGAATCCGATAATGATGATCTCTAACCGAAGTGTTATCGTAGCAATAGCTCGCGATACTTCCTTGATGTCATTTAATGACCTTCTCGCATTGTTTCTAACAAACGATGAATTGAGAGCCTTCTCCTTTTTTGAAGTCGGTTAATGAATGACCAAAAATGTTAGAAATGTTTCCTATTGGTTACATTCTTCAGTCCCATTGATGTGACTGTGATAGATGATTCATATGCACGTGTCTTGTACGACTTTGCCGTTAGGTGTGTAATATCACAGTATAAGTCATCTTCATAGTAATAGGCCGCTACCGGTTTAGATGTATGAGCGCGAGTCAGGCGCCCGTGTAGGCACGCGCTGCCATGCACACATTAGCATAAAATAAGGTAAAATACGTCTGTCGCATTTTGGGTCGTACCGTGAGTGAGATCGCGCGCGTTCTCGTAGCGTAGGTAGGTACTGCACGGCTTCTGTAGACCCGAGGCGGCGTGCGGTTTTAGTCGGTTCAAGTCCGACATAACCTCCCCCGGTGGCCGCAGGGATTTCCACACGAAAAAAAAAGTCTAACAGGCTATGAGTCTCGATGTCTAACATTGCTCGACTTGAATGACGACATCGATCACATCTTGCGAGAGATACAATAATACCATAGTATAATAACAGAACAGTAGGTTATCTAAAGCCCTCGGCAAGTTAATTACCTAATCTGCGTTGGCGCTTCGGGTAAAATATTTTAAAATTGGAGTCACACATCACTGCAGAGCGCGCAGCATCCGCACACTTCTGGCCTTCAGGGCCTCCGCCCATATTGGGCACCCATAAAGGGCCATAGACCTCATGATCCCCGCGTAGAGTCTCCTGCAGGAGTCATCGGGCCCCCTCATGTTGGGCAGCAGTCGCGCCAGAGCGAGAGCTGTGCTCTTCAGTTTGGGGGCCTGACTTCAGATGTGCTCTCCGAAGTCCCATCGGCCGTCGAGCAGGAGCCCCAAATATTTCATTTGGGCCTTGATGCCGATGTGATTCCCTCCCACGATGAGACTGGATCCCTCGGGTGGCTTGCTCCGAGGCCCATGAAAGAACAGGGCCTCGGTTTTCTGCAGGGCCACCTTGAGGCCCAGCCGCCGGATCCGCTCCACGACTTGGGCAACTGCGGTCGTGGCCTTCAGTGTCGCTTCGCGGTACGTCGCCCCGCACGCCGTCACGAGCATGTCGTCCGCGTAGCACGTGACTCGCCAGGAGTACATCATTTAATATTAGAAGAATTGTTATAATTAACGTTTACTCATTGGTTATCGTATTAGATCGCAATAATTATTGAAAATTTCAGAAAAATTATAATCATATCAAATTATACAATCAATAATGAATCAAGGTGGGAAATCGAACCTTATCCAATTGGTTTATGGTTATAATGCTCGTCTAAAAAGTTTTATTTTTCTAGATTTATCCTGCAGACACTTTTTTTTAAAATGTAACATGCCTCTTCAACACTGGGTTTCGATAGCAACTTAAACTAAAATATTAAGTGAAGTCATTGCGGGGAATCGTTTGAATGGTTTTGGGATAAGGGAAGTGGTGTATCCCGAAAAGTGATGTTGTAACGACAATTGATAAGTGTATACTAAAATGGTTTGCGCATGTAGAACGTAAATAAGGTACATGTATGTATGTGTAGCGCGAAACTGGGGCAAGTCAGGGGCCATCTTAAAACCGGAGATGGCCCTGGGTCAGTCGGGGTGCGAGGGACTACCGACCTCCATGATCGGGGCCTGAGGACGGCAGTTGACTCGTCGTCCTTACAGAAGCAGGCCAAGAAGGAGGTGAGTCGTGTGTGTCCTGTCCTACACACGCCTGCCAAGTCACCGTAGTGCGATAAAATACGACACTAGCAGGCGAGGCCGCGGTGGCGGTCAAAGTCCCAGAGTGCCCGGCAATGCACTGCAGGTCCTCATGTCCTCCCTGGGGAGGCACGCCCACCCCATTGTTGACACCGATGGGGTGAAGACCGTGGTGGTTTCTACACGTTAAAAAAAAAGTAAATGCCTTATGGGCAACCTCAGTTCCGAGACGGCGTGCGGTTTTATTCGGTTCAAGCCCGTAATAACCGCCCCGGCTGGCCGGCGGGGGAGGGGGATCCGAGGGGATTTCCGCACGAAAAAAAAAACGATGGACATGTATTATTATTATTATTTCCAACTGGAACGCCGACAATAAAGTGGATGATCTAGGTACCCGTTATGTGTAGGCCCATTCAGTAAGTATTCTCGCCGCATATACACTGATCAAATTGGGGATTTAGCTAGCACTTTAGCAAAATATGATGGTCAGTTCTTGTGTGAAGGCGTCATAGTAATAAGACCCGAGAGTAACACTTTAATTGGTATAGTTCGGTACTAAACTCAACAAATAGTATCTTAGCAAGGGCTGACTCATGCCAAAGACCTAGAAATGCTTACTAGGCGGATTAGCGTTCAAAGATGTCTACTGCTCTATTTTTTATCACTGTATATTCTGAAAGTACATTTTGAAATCCAGTAAGTAAGTAGTACATTTTTTTAGATAACCACCGTTAAATTTAGATCTCCACTTAAATTGGTTTAATTAAAGCGAAGCTAGGTCTTAACATTTATCTTGATTTTCAACAGCGTAAATCACGTAAATAGGTTAAATTAATGGAAATCTAGGTGCAAACATTTAACTTTTTTAATAGCTTCCATTCTATAAGATACCGGTCAAAATGGTGAGGTCAATGGGGGAGGCCTATGTTCAGCAGTGGACTTCGCACGGCTGATATGATGATGACGATGATATGCTGACGCGAACTTGTTTTTAGAACTTTTTTAGAAATAGCAAAAACAACTAACTATATATCCATTATTTTCGTGTGACTTTAACTGTTCACACTGGAAACTCTCAAGGCTAGCTACTAAAAGCATACATACATTATATAAACTTACAGCCTATGGGTTTCTTCACTTTGAAATAAAATTCACAAATAATATTCTGTCGTTACTTATTTAGTGACTGTACAATATTTGAACATAATGACGAATTCAACCGTACAAAAATAACCTCTTGATTACTAGTAAGTAAGTTTAATATTGCACTATGATAAACTAACTAATCTAGTAAAGGATATGTCACCAATGAAATTTTATGAAATTTATTCAATGAAAAACTGCACAACTATACAATTCATTAATTCTGCCAAACTGTACAACAGATTGTTGGCAGTTGGTAAGGATGCGATACCATGACGCACCGCTGCTGATTTACAAATCAGATAATATTCAGGTAGCTTTCCTTGGAGTGGCGTGTCTAAGGGCCACAACGCACTTTCGCCTAGATGCAATTCGCGCGTCTGGTGACGACGGTTGCGACGTCAAGGAACGTCTTCCATTCGCGTGGGCCAAGTTCCTTGAGATGACTGGTGTCATTTGTGACCTCAAAATATCATTTAGGCTGAAGTACGTCACGTCTTCTCCTTTTACACGTCTTTGAGGCGTGATCAGTACTAGAGGGTCACAGAAGGAGATGCGTGTAACGAAGATGAGTATACTGCGGTGGATGTGCGAAGTTCCGCGCAAGCATATTTTTTAACGCATTACCTACGTAGAGTTCTAATGGCATTTCTGATATTGGCGCCGTGTCGTCGGGCTGGTCGTTATAATTCCTTAGTGTTGAAAACAAAAAGGAAAAAATGTTTTAAAAAGTTGGCTGGTCGAGGCATGGTCGGTGATGGGGAATTTTATTGAAACAAGCACCCAGTTGCAATGTATACAATTTAAGAACTAGACTGGATCATAGAAAGTTAAAATTGAAATTGCAATTCTTAAATCTATTGTACGTTTGCTTAATTAATAACTGAGCCTAAGAAGCATGAGAATATTACCTAACATTAAAACCGAATTCTATTTTTATTAATTTGAATTCTTTTTGTTACAGAAATAATGTACAGTATTAACCAGAATACTTTTCATGTTGTCAACGGCTTGGATGAACCAGAGGAAAATCGTGAAATGGCTACCTTTAACCTGATCCTCGCTACAGCATTTACTGTTTCCATCATTTATTGGATTGCAATTCTTGCAATTTTTTTTATATATTATAATTTGTACTACTGATTATTGACCCAATACTTTCTTCGATCAAGGCGATTTCAAACTTAAGATGCCCTGATTAAATTATAGCTTGAATCAAAAATATTGGTTTTTTTTTCATTTTAACTAATCATAACATCTATGTTAGCGTAACCTGAGATCTGATGGTCTTGGTCGTGATAAAATTGGACGCGTTAAAATATCCGAATTTTTCACATGGTGGGTGTACCTTCGCAATACACCTACATAACATAACATAACTTCACGCCTGTATCCCCGAAGGGGTAGGCAGAGGCGTATACACCTACATGAGAGCATTATTCTACTATTCGTCATAAGCTTCTTTAACTAGACGATTATCATCAGCGCCCAAGCTAACCACACCTGTTAGCTTGTACACCCGTTTTTGTACTGTAATAAAAGTGTTTAATTGGAAATATATGGCTTCTATCATTTAAATCCGTTTTAGGTTGTCTTTAAAAAGATATGTAGGTACCTCTATCGTCAGTCGGGGTGCGAGGGATATGCTCTATGGGCAACCTTACACCCCGGCGTTTTAAGACCCGAGACGGCGTGCGGTTTTAGTCGGTTCAAGCCCGACATAACCGCCCCCGCTGGCCGGCGGGGGGGTACCCGAGGGGATTTCCGCACAAAAAAAAAAAGTTACCTCTATCGTCAGTCGGGGTGCGAGGGATATGCTCTATGGGCAACCTTACACCCCGGCGTTTTAAGACCCGAGACGGCGTGCGGTTTTAGTCGGTTCAAGCCCGACATAACCGCCCCAGCTGGCCGGCGGGGGGGTATCCGAAGGGATTTCCGCACGAAAAAAAAAGAAAAAAAAAGGTACCTCTATCGTAACCTTGATCAGACCTTATTATCAAACCTGGACAGCGTCTAGTCTAGATGTTTGTAATTACTGATGTACGAAATATCTAACGGTCAACTTACCTACGGTTTATTCAAGTACGCTTGATTGTAATAATGGACGATTCACCTACTGTAGATTTATCAGTGGTGAATATTTGTAGACTAAATAAGTAAGTTAAGAAAAATACAAAAAATATGAACATGTCAGTAGGTCATCAAGTTGATGAATCGCCCACCCAACACAACCAGGACAGGAGTGGAACGAAGCGGACATGGGTAGATTAGGTGAAGTTAGGTTAGAATATTGACCATTAATACGCGAAAGCGAGCAAGCAGAGCGAACGAGCCGCAGCAGCGGCCGCCGAGCGCCAAATCCCCTCTATTGTTGGTGAATCATAAATGATTCACCAATATTTGTATATTTCATTTGGGGTGTGTAATATGATTCACCAAAAATAGACGGGATTTGGCTCAATAGACGGAAGAAAGTTACTGTTGTAACCTAACCTAACTCTAATTATTCAATAACAGTAGCTAATATCTGATGGTAACCATCAGATATCATGTATCATGTATATTTAAACGTATCATGACTATTTTCGAGATAATTATTATCGTATCACGAATTTTACATTTCAGTTCATAAATGTTATCAGTAACCTTCGCACTTTCGTAGTTAATTCAATATCCATATCCACTACTTTAAAATTGAATTCAGCGCATAGTTTTATTAAACCGTAGGTGACTGTAGGTAACTTTTTACCGTAAGTGAGTCGTCCAATAGGTATTTCAAATATAGTTGATAATATGTTAATATGTTGCTGCGTCCTGCAACACCTTCGACGCAGCTGTACGTGTCCCGATTACACCACTCCAGAACAGTTGAAGATGTGGTGCAGTACATCAGGACGAAGACCAACTGGACTTTGAGGGTCGAGAGGCTAGAGTCCCGCCACAGCACCAATTTCAAGTCGTTCGTGGTACAGGTTCCAACACATCACCTCGCGAACTTCCTCTAAGAAGAGATTTGACCGAAGGGTGTCATGTACCGCCGATTTCGTGGGCAGCTACAAGACCACGCAGCGCAACACGACGCAGACCGTCATTTCGTGTGAATTAGTTATAGCAATTTTATAATTATATGTATGTTAGTCTGTAAGGTATTTATATATGAGCCATTCTGCTTGAAATAAATAATAATTATTATTATTAATAACCAATACCTTAAAAAAACATAGCTTAATCAAACCTAGGTTAATTGAACACTAGTCAAGTCAACCAATATGCGTTATGAACGTATGTGAATCAACCGTAGTTATGTTGAAAATAGTTAAAATAACCTTAGTTATAATATACGTAACCAGTTCGAAGAACAGCTAAGTCTTACACTTCCCATTTAGTTGTATAAAATTAAAAAATATTATTCATAATTTAATTTAAAAAGTTAGTTATCTAAAGTAATTTAATTGAAATAACATCATATAGACACATATAAATTTCACGCCTGTATCCCCGAAGGGGTAGGCAGAGGTGTATTACACACTACGATTCGCCAGTTATGTTTAGGTCCCAATGTAATAGGGGCGAAATAATATCAGCAATGGATAATATGTCATTAAAAGTTTGCTTTCCTCTTCTTCATTTTTTAACTTCATATTTTGCTGATAATGATAGAATAAAAAATAGTATACTTTAAAACTGAGAAAAATAAACAAAGTAAGCTGCGTACCGCATTAAAAGGGGTTCGTAAAAAATCCGCTATCTATTTACCTCCTGTATAATATCTACCTATCTATTAAAATTAAACTAATTCATTGTGTATAATTATAACTGGATAATGAAACACGACAAATTAATTTTCCACAGTCAAAAGTACAGTCAGTCGCAACGTTTGCAATCGCAGCAGCTATTAACAAAATAAAGTTATTTTAATGTATCGAAACGCCAGTGTTAGTGATCCCTTTATTTTCTACGCTATTGGTATTGAGCGTTTCCACTAAGCGCAGTGTAATGCTGGTACACATCAAAAGACGAAGGCGAACGAAGATAAACGCGGGAATTTTTAACGATCAATGCCCGCACGCTACACTTGTTAGACGGTTGCAGCACGACCGGTGTAAAGTTTTCCAATTTATTTTACGATAAAACTGTTTTTTTAAACAATTAAGATTATCGGTAAAAAAAACTGAATCGGGGGCACAGCGGTAGAGAGCACGACTGCTGTGAATGAAGCTCAGGGTTCTATTTTCGAATCAGGCTGAGTGTTATTGGCTTATTCCATCTAGAGAATCTCAATAGCAGCATGGAGCCAGACTAAATTCTGTTTGGGCTCGCTTGAGTTCATTTGCGCTTGTTGGTCTTCGCTAGTCTACACCTTTTGGAGTACCTGGCATAATTTGTATACTGTTATGAATGTATAATATTTACCGCATGCCAGTATTTGAATAAGTTAATGGTATTGGTTGGCTCATAAGTGAAACAGAAAAGGTTTAAATAAAATGTATTGTTCCTCATTTCGTTAGACGTAAAAAATAGGCAATGTTTACAATCACAAATGCTATCGTTCTTACAGTAGCAAGATTTGGAGTACTATCGATATTTTCGTAACATACGTTTTTTAATCTAAGTACTTACCTACTGGTTGCGGCTGTTATTATCAAATACAAATCTGCGTAACACAATTTTATTTCTTTCACTCTATAAGGCACTGTATCGACTAACTAACGGAGTTTTATTGTAATAAATTTATTAAAAGTAAGTAGTATGCTTGGTTCCCTACAACGACTTTTAAACAAAGTATTTAATAACTTTACAACAATGTAAACTTACTGTCTTTTAAATAGCAGGTATGATTACTAACTATGGAAGCACGAATTATATTTTGAAATAATTGTTAATAATAATTCAGTATTTCAATTATATGTGTACTTGACAGTACTTCCGTAGTAATAGTTTAGCCAGTCTAAGCGTAAGACGTTATTACACTGGACTGAGCTCACAATTTTTGTTTTCCGATAAATTCTTATACACAAATTTTTATACAGTCTATTTAGGTATTAAATATATTTAATTATGATTTTTTTTATCGTTATAACTCGCGTAGAGAATTATTCTGACATGTTAGAGCGAATAGAATAAAGTTCACAAAATGGCTCAGTTTAGCTGCGTCACTTATAGTCGCCTCTGCGCACGCGTGGCAGTAGCCTCGCCCCTGTCGTATTCCCTCAATGAGTGACGTCACGGACCACGGGACAAAACAAGAATCCCATTGTAAATATCTCAAACAGTAGATTTTTTTTCTAGTTGCTACTGATTTAGCAACGCCTAAGGGTAGTGTTTACCTAACTGAACCTAACTAAATAACAAGCCATCATTTTCAAGTACTTAAAAATGCACTGAAAAGTTTTATTAAAGTTTTGTACCGGTAGGCACTTTCACTTTCGTTAGTATCGATTGTCTGTCGTCATGGGTACGAGAGCAGCCGGCTACCCTAATTGCAGAAGTTGGGTTATTATGACGCGATGCGTTGACCTGTCAGTCGATTCGTTCACAAGTCAAAGGTTCATCGGACTGTTATTATTATTTATTTTTTATTAATATGCATTATATTGTATATGTGTATTCGTTGACTGTACCAACATATATACTGATCCCCATATTTTGCGTGTACCCACTGTAAAAAAGATATAATTGACACAATTCAAAACTTTTTTTGTGGAAAATAATAGTTAAGTTCATTGAACACATTAAAGCAATACAAATTAATTTTCTAAATAACATATAGATTAAAATAATTACACTGTAGGGAGGGAGTATGTACAGTTAAAATCACAGTCTTCTTGTTCTTCTTCTTCGAGTCAATGGCCAGATACAAGACTTGATGGCTTGATTTTTATATTTTGTCGGCCCAAAACTTGGCCACAGCCACAGCGCTATCCGTTGCCCTGCACAGGTCCTCGGTAGTACAGGTGGAGGAGCACAGTGGGCAGGAGAGCAAATGCGACATGGACTGAGATGTGTGTGTGAGACACCATGGACTGTGAGAAAACCACAGTAAAATGTTTGGGTGTCAAAGAATTCCTCCCCATCGATTTAGACTGGTAACGTACCCAAAAGATTCTTTGCACAAAAAAGAGGCCAGCCCTTTCGTCAAGCGAAGCGTGGACCAGTCGCTTTATGATTACTTTATAAACTAACCGTGCGCTCGGATCCCACTAACCTAGTGTTCCGAAACTCAAAATTATAATTACTGATTATATTATTTATTATATTTGCGCCGTTTGAAGTAACAGGAGGTTTGAGGTGACAAGGGCCCGAAGGATAATATCATTTATGTGCGCATTGCGTGACATACGTCCTGCGCTCCTGCCGTGATGTCGAAGGCTGTTGACTGCTTCTCCTCAGTGACAGCGATGAGGAGAGACACAAGTAGCACCCAAACGGAGGCAAGCTGCAATTCTGAATGTTGTTTCGTAAAACATAGTGTCTATATTGGGTGACGGCAGAGGCTGAAGCCACACACCAGACTCCCATTCCCCCAAAGCCAAAAGGCGAGCACGCTCTGCAAAATTAGAAGATGTATTAATCAACTGTTGCGTTATTATGGTGCAAAGCGCCTCATCCCATTCATCCCACTGTCTCTGGGAGTATAGGTTGGTGGGCAAAACTGTTTAGGCAAGCTATTTCCCAAGCATTCAATAAACTTTTTTATTTTTCGTTTGAATTCAAATTTGGAACACGTTTATTACGTTTATAATTTCAATCGGTATTGAAAAAAGGGCAGGAGAAAGGCATTCGAAACCGGCGGGCTTGCATGAAAGGATTAATCTTTAGAAAAAGAAAGCATACAAAATGCTTAAAAATTTAATTGAATTAATTAGGCGGAGTCATCAAATAACAATGTTTCAAAATGACTTTGTTATTGACTTATTCATTGTTTCCGTAGTTCGCAAGAATTACGGTAGATGGCTCCAGCGTCGCCTTAAGACGTATATAATATATCGGAGAATTTCGAATATCTGGGACGTGTCTAGATAGCTCAGCTGGTCAGAGCATTCCCCCTCCCCCTGTAAGGGACTGGTCGCGGGTTCACGTCCCGTTCTAGATGTTCTCATTTTACGATCTAAATCTTTAGATTACTTAACATGTTTGGAGACTAATACCACCGTTACACCTGTGGCTTCCGTACATTGAGATCAACAGCAGTGACCCACGAAAACATCGAAGTAGTGACACTCGGTAAGTCCCAGGAAAAGTTAAACTGTCTTGGAATTGTTGGTACCCGTATCATAATATTAGTCTAAAGTGGTGGAATCCACTTCGCTGTTCAGCAAAGTGGGACACAAAAGGTAAGTAAAGTTGGAAAGTACTCTATACCAAAGGTAAGCACTATGTGCACAAAATATTATGAATCCTAAGTGAGTATAGACTTTAAAAGTGTGTAAGGCACATACGACGCAATACCCAGAAATTCGCACTAGGTGATACAAGGACTGTATAGCATACCGCTCTAAATATCATCACCAATGTGTATATGTTCATTGAACCAAAGACTACATTCCCAGTGGGTATCATAATCAAACTATTTACATATAGAATATGCTGCTTCCGGGCTGTTCGGCCGTGGTCCATAGGAAACTTGCGTTTTAAACGTTTCGTCGATCACTGCGGTCGACATCTTCAGTGGTACAGGTCCGGGCGTTGACGACCGATGTAGAGGCTCGAGTCACTAGCATATTTATAGGCGCAGTTGGAGTGGGGAAACGACGTGATCGATCCCGATTGATCGAGAGCTGCGGAACCGACGCGCTCGATCCTGATTGGTCAAGGGTAAGCAGGGGGCGTGGCCTCCCGATACCGGGGATGGTGTTGTCTCCATTATGTTTGAACTGTGATGGCGAGCGGCTCTCAGCCCGGAAGCAGTATTTTCTACATGCAACGCCGGCCGTGAAAGCCTAATGATTTATAAACAAACTATTTTCGGTTGTAACCACGTGTCAAGCACCGACACAATGGTAATTCACCTAATTTAAATAAATACAGTTTTTCTTAAAGTAAAACCAGTAAGAAATTAAGCGACACAGTAGCCAGACACCTCAAACCAGTTCGTCGATAACCACTCCTCAATAAGGTCATTATAAACATTATACTGCTGAAGCAATCTATTTATTTAGGTTGCTTTTAGAGTCCCACTGATAGTCGGTGCTGGCGGCCCAATCAATATATATGATTTGATTTCGCTAGAAACGTCTTAGAATAGCGCGTAGCTGTCAGCGTTGACGGCTGCAGCCGTATGCGTGGCATGGTAGTGCCGCGTGATCATCTGCGCTGAGCACCACCCGCGTGCATCTACTTTCAGTGAGCGTTCTAGTTTCGAACCAGGCGGTGCTCGCTTAACAACCAGCCTTCTTTAACTAAGCGCCGAATCCCAGTCGCATTTAAGCTCATGACTTTGGAGCCGGGGTGCACTCTTCTGTTCCTACCAACCCCGAGAGGAAAGCACATCAGAGTCTCAGCACACATCGCTTATAAAACGTCATGGTAGGCTACTGATAGCTGCGGTGACGACGTGACACGACGATGAGGATCAAGATGGAGCAAAGCAACGCATCCAAGATTTTTTTTTTTTTTTAAACTGTTCATATATACGATATCATTATACCCAAGTCTATACTATATTTTACCTACGTAAATGAGTTTTTTTTTTTAATACTTAGGACACGTCAATTTGACTTCACCTCGCCTGATGGTAAGCTGAAGGTAAAGTCTCAGGAAAGAGGGTCACCATTGCATACACGTAATGTGTTCCTACCATTCGATTATGTCGGGCTTGAACCGACTAAAACCGCACGCCGTCTCGGGTCTTCAGACGCCGGGGTGTAAAGTTGCAAATAGAGCATATCCCTCGCACCCCGACTGACCCTGGGCCATCTCCAGTTTCGAGATGGCCCCCTCGGGTTTGGAGACCACGGTGTCCCCGTCTTGCTCCGGTTTGGGGGAGCGGCGCTAGTCGCCCCACCGTCCCGGCCTGCTTCTGCTGGGGTGACAGGCGGCCTCACCTGCCACCCCCAGGCCTGCGCTCATGGAGGACGGAGGTCGTTAAGCGACAACATATATAGGTATCTAGGTGTTAATTATATATTAGTGACAATATTCAAAATAGAACAACATCTAAGAGTGAGGTCTATGCTTCGCCTACGCCCGCCAAAAAGGTAGTATCTTTGACTACCCTTTTAAATGCAGGCAAAGACTGTGCACGTCTAATGGTCACTGGAAGAGCATTCCATAACCGAGCCGCTTGAACTGAAAAAGAATTGTCAGTAAAGTTGGTAGAGTGACTCGGCATTTCTCTGATGATCTCAAGGTTCTTGAACTACTGGTTCGAATTGAATTTTTTTCGGGGAAGGCATTATATAAGCAGTAATCAAAAATGTCAACATATCGGGTAAATTTCCATACATTATTAATATTATTTCCAACGGGGACGCTGACGACCTGGCGGGTGATCAACCCTTCCATTTTCACACATTTCCCCTGATCCTTCCTTTTGGGAAGGATGTGGTTACCCAGCAATCACGGCGTTCCGTCGAACCTACCTGTATCCTTGCAAA
Source organism: Cybosia mesomella (assembly GCA_946251805.1). Lineage (NCBI taxonomy): Eukaryota > Metazoa > Arthropoda > Insecta > Lepidoptera > Erebidae > Cybosia > Cybosia mesomella. The sequence goes on along the minus strand of OX276388.1, from coordinate 43,035,293 downwards.
ATCTTACGAGCTGGTCCACCTTCGGATCCTCCAGGTTTTCTGTGTCCGGTGTATCCAACCCCATTGTCTCCCATCTTATCAGTGAGTACATGGGGCATTCAGCGAGCAGGTGGAAGCTGGTCTCATCACCATCCATGCACTCCGGGCATCTGGGGTCAGTTTTCACGCCGATCAGTGTCAGGTGCCTGTTCAGTCGGCTGTGTCCTGTTAACACTTCTATGACGAGCCTTATGCTTACTCTAGAGAGTTTTATCAGCTGGCTCGTCCTTTTTTTGTCTAGGCCTTTTATGAATATCTTTGACTGTCTCATGCCTGTCGATGATTTCCATCTCCGGTTGGTCTTAGCTTCAATGCTTCGGCTGATTACTCCCTTTGGATATTTTGTGGGCAATTGGTAGCCGGGCCGACCTGGTTTTCATCAGCTCCTTTTCCTGGCCAGTTCATCTGCTATTTCGTTGCCCGTGTTACCCTCGTGTCCGGGTACCCAGGCAATCGTCACGTCAGCTGTTCTGGGAAACTTTTCCAATGACTTTTTGCACTCTTTGAAAACAGCTGATGTTATCTCTACTTTGCCAAGTGCCTTCAGCACTGCCTGGCTGTCGCTGTAGATGGTGACCTTTCCCAAGTTATTTAGGTGGCCTGCCATTTCCACGCATTCCAAGATAGCGAGATTTCTGCTTGGAAGACACTTGCAAACTTTCCTAGGGGTATAGACCTATTTTTCTCTGTATCGTCTGACCACTTGATGTGTACTCCGGAGCCAGAGAGCTTAGTTGTCTCCTTTCTGGAGCCGTCTGTGTAGCAGATGGTGCCATTGGTGTTCATCTGCCAGTCGTCTCTCGGTCCTATGTGTATTCTATACTTCTTATCAAAGGTCCTTTCTTAAAAAAAAAGTCCTCTCTTTTCTTATGAGATCATTGTTTATAAGGATCATTGATAGTTTATCGTCGTAGTCTTGACTGATCATGGCATGGCCCTCATCCAATGTGTTGCCAGTCCATAGGCCAGTGCTTTTCAGTTTGAACCATTGTTCAATCGCTCTCTTTTGGTTTCCAAATCTAGAGGGTTCAGGTGTAGGGTGTAGTCCTCATCGCGCTGACAGTCATCAGGGCCGCCAGTCTTTCGACTGTCTAATCCTTGTTTGTTCCTTCCTATGTTGGCTTTATGCCACCATACTAGGGCGCCGTGTAGGATTCTCGGCATGATGATTGCCTTATAGGTCCAGAGTACTGTGGCTGGCTTTATTCCCCAGCTTCTTCCTATTGCACTTTTACATTGCATAATGGCCATTTTCGCCTTCGAGCATGTGTTGCTTATATGAGTCTTGAAGGTCAGCTTGCTGTCCAGTGTGACTCCCAGATACTTGACTTCTTTCACTACTTCCAAGTCAGGGTTATCTAGTCGTACTGGTTCAGCACTTCAATTTTCCTTTTGTTGGTGAAAAGAACTAGTTAGGTGTTGTCAGGGTTGAGGTTGAGGCCTTTGCTCCTGCACCATCCTAGTGCTTCTTTCAGAACTTGGTTCATGATATTGCACATGACACTGTGGACTTGTGATTAGGAGCACACCGTCATCAGAGTATACCTGTGTGTATATGTGCATCCTGTTTATCTTGCTGACTAGCTCATCTATTAGCAGACGCCACAGGTGGCGATAGACATTCAACTTGAGGGAAGTCTCTACTAGCTATCACCGTGCTCTTTGTTCGTGCTATCTCTACTTGTATCAATCGGTGTTTTAGCATGTTTTTCACCCTTTCTGATATGTCTTTATCTATTCCTTCGCAATTTAGGGTGTCCTCTATTGAGGCCAGGGTTGCCTTGTCAAATTCACCCTCAACATCAAAGAAGCAGCACAGTGCATATTCTTTGTTGCTTATGGATCTTTGCACTTTGTTTACCAAGTTATGGAGTACGGTTTCTGTTGACTTGCCTACCATGTATGCATGTTGGTTATGGTGGAGTGGAGATCCGCTTTTGACTATTTGTTCTCTTATTATTCTGTCTAGTATTTTCTCTTTCTCTAATGTCGTAAGTAAGAATGAGGAAATACTAATACATCTAAAGGCTTTTGCCTCTTGGTACGTAGCCTTTCCAGGTTTAGGTATAAAGACCGCTCTTACTTCTCTCCATTTCTTTGGGATGTATTTCATTCTGATGCTGCTATTGTATATAGCTAGAAGATCGTCACTTATGTAACATAACATAAACTCACGCCTATATCCCCGAAGGGGTAGGCAGAGGTGCTAGCACCCACATTTCGCCAGTTTATGTTTAGGTCCCAATGTAATAGGTGGCGAGCCTATTGCCATTAACCGGGCACTTATAAACCTGCGATAAATACACACATAACTTCGATAAGCATCGAAAAGTCACTGGTGTGTGCCAGTGTAAAACCTGAGATCGTCACTTATATGTACTTGATGGCTATTTGCAGCATTTTTGGGAAGATCTCGTCCGGTCCAGCGGCTTTATAAAGCTGGAATGACCGGACACTCCATATTATGTGCTCTTTTGTGATAAGTGCCTTTTCCACCGTCTTCACTATGGGATTCGTATCAACTGGCGTTTCATCACCTATGTATTCTTCACATTCTGGAAAGTGTGTTTCCAGCATCACTTCTAAGATCTTTTCCGGGTCGGTTATTAATTCGTCTCCGTTCTTAATGCTTCCTAGTTTGCAGGTTTTGGTTTTTGAGAACATTTTTACTAGACGCGCTGCGTCAGGGTATTTCACTACTCCTTCGCAGAAAGCTTTCCAGCTATTTCTGTTCTCCCTTCTGCATTTTTTTTAAATATGTTTCTTTCTCTCTTATATATGAGCCAGCTTTCCTCATCGCCCTTTTTTGGGCCTTTCTGAGAGCTCGTCTGGTCATTTTCCTATTCTTCTCTAGTGCCCTTGTCCACCAGGGTTGTCCGTTGCCTAGTTTGATCTCTTTGAGTGGGCATGCCTTGTGGTATGCTTCTCTTAGAGCTTCATCCAGTCTGTTGGCCTCTGTTTCTATCTCTCTGTTGTCTTTTAGCAAGGTGTAGTTGCCTGGGCCTCATTTCTTTATGTGAAGTTCGTATGTAGTCCAGTCAGTTTTCCTCGCATTCCTAACCAAGGTTTTCTCAATTTTGGTTCCCAGACTGAAAGTTATTCGTCTGTGGTCCGATTGTGAGTCCCTTTCGTCTACTTTCCAGTCTGTTGGGGGTGGAGTTGCTCACGTCCGTAGGATTTACCACCGTTTCCTAGGCCCACCCTACACGTACCCCCCGGGTGGTGCTAAACGAGCAACAACGCCGAACCACAGGCGGCGGTTAAATAACCTGTACCCTCGAACTATCGAGACGGCTGCAGGGGCCGTGAGGTAGTAAATCACCTCAAAACAACCTGACGTAGAAGGCAATGGGAAACCACTACGATTAAATTCCCAAGAGAGCAAAGATAGAAAGTTTCATTAAGGATGCAGCGATGTCGGACGACCCGACTGACACTCGGCGCCCATTGATATCCGGGTCAATGGGTGAGAAGTATGCGACCGAAGACTCTTCAGGAGTGAGTCATCAGGCTCCTGACGCAGTTAATACGACTGAAGACAAAATCCGAATATCCATCCGGCCTAAGCATCGTATTGGCACCTGGAATGTGAGAGGGCTTGGTCGAACTGGCAAGCTTACGATCGTGGAAAAGGAAATGGATGCGCATAATATATCGATTCTGGGTCTCTGTGAAATTAATATGAAAGGAGCAGGATATTTTAAAACAACTTTGGGAAACACTATGTACTTCTCAGGACATAAAACACAGAATCGGTACGGGGTGGGAATAATTGTACCTCATAAACTCAACACCTGTGTTACCGGGTATAATGCAGTAAATGAACGGATAATGACACTACGTCTAGACTGTAAACCGTTCCCACTTAATATCATACAGGTATATGCCCCCACTGCGCAGTCTTCCGATGCGGATATCGATAATTTCTATGACACGTTGCAAGAGACTATCAGCTGTATATCCAGACGCGAACTGCTAATTGTCCAAGGCGACTGGAACGCAAAGGTGGGAGACACATCGAATGAAGATCATATTCGCCATATCGTTGGTAAATACGGGCTTAGCTGTAGAAACGAGAGAGGCGAAAAACTTATCGATTTTTGTATTGGCAATAACCTGACAATCACTAACACCTGTTTTCAATACCACAACAGACGCTTATACACGTGGAAGTCACCAGGTGATAATTGTCGTAATCAGATCGATTATATCGCTGTGTCCCATCGATGGAAGTCTTCTATAACAAATGCGAGGACGTTTCCCGGAGCTGATTGCGGGAGCGATCATCAGCTTCTAGTAGCGGACATTCATATACGCCTCAAGTCTACGCAAAAACGTATAAAACCCGTTAAGCGGATTTCTCAAGCTGAAGCCAACTGCTTTAAGAAGGAAAGTGAAAGACAGTTTGTCTCAATATCACAGAACACCGATGTCACATCGCAAAATATATGGTCGGCCTTCAAAGCGAAAATAATCAAGACACTTGACTCCATGAATAAAAAACCTGCAGTTAGAAAAGATTGGATAACGGATCAGACGTGGGAACTAATCGCTAAGAGAAAAGAACTAAAGAGCTCTAATACCCCGGTGGCAGTTCAAGAATACTCACGCCTAAGCAAGCTTATTAAAAAGCACTGCAGAAGAGACAAGAACTATTACATTGAAAACATCTGTGCAGAGGTAGAGAAACATGCCGAAAAGCATCAAACGGGAGACCTTTTTAGGAAGATCCGAAAGATCACGCGCAACTTCAAACCACACTCTTGGACGATTGATGACCGGGAGGGTAACCCAATCAATAATGTTAAGCAAGCAGTAGAACGTTGGAAGGAGTATTGTGAGGATCTATATAAAGATCAGTCCAACCATGTGATAACCAGCAACTTACGAGAAGCCGAATTGGAACCAGATATCATTTTATCCGAGGTAGAGGACGCAATTCGTAAGCTTAAAGTCAACAAGGCACCAGGACCTGACAAAATCACATCAGAAGTTTTAAAATCACTAGGACCAGAAGGCGTCAAACTACTGCACAAAATTTGCAACATGGTCTGGAAAACGTGCAAATGGCCAATTGATTGGGATCACTCGTCTATTCTCCCACTACACAAAAAAGGCTCGGTAAAGAACTGTGGTAACTACCGAACTATCGCCTTGATCTCCCACACTAGTAAAATCATGTTGCACATCATCAACAGCCGCTTAAGGTCCTATATAGATTGGCAAATACCGCAGGAACAGGCTGGCTTCGTAAAAGGCAAAGGCCCCAGAGAGCAAATCACAAACCTAAGACTTATTGTGGAAAAATGCTACGAATTCAACACCCCAGTCTTATTATGCTTCGTAGATTATCAAAAGGCCTTTGACTTTGTAAGGTGGCAACATCCATGGGAGACCCTACACCGAACGGGAGTACCGAGTCACATGATTTGTCTGATACGAAATCTATACGAGGCTGGGTTTGGAACAATCAGCGTAGGAAACCACACGTCCACTTCTTTTAAATTTCAGAGAGGCGTTCGACAGGGTTGCGTGATATCTCCCATCCTATTTAATATCTATGGTGAACATATATAATGCGTAAAACACTAGATGGATGGGAAGGTGGGGTCAGGGTTGGAGGTGCCAAAATATCCAACCTTCGATATGCCGATGATACCACCCTGCTGGCCGGATCTGAAGGAGAAATGGCGGAGTTACTACAGCGTCTGGAACAAGCCAGTGCGGAATCCAGTGGTCTAAGCATCAACAAAAATAAGACCAAATTGATGGCAGTGGACTGGCTGAATCAGATACAGCGTACCAACCTGCTGGATAATTACGAAACGGTACAGGAATTCCAGTATCTTGGATCAGTGATCAGCAACAAAGGCGGCTGCGAAAGGGAAATCCGTCGACGCATTGGCATGGCTAAGACTGCAATGACACAGCTCACCAAGATTTGGAAAGATCACAACATCTCTAGGAATACTAAAGTTTACATTATCCGCACGTTGGTCTTTCCTATATTTCTCTACGGTTCCGAAGGCTGGACTCTGAGGGCAGGCGATAGAAGGAGGATCGACGCTTTTGAGATGTGGTGTTGGCGCAGAATGCTTCGCATCCCCTGGACGGCGCGACGCACCAACATCTCGATTTTAAAGGAGCTTAAGCTTGACACACAACAACGGCTTTCAACTTTCTGCCTCCACAAGATACTGCAGTATTTCGGCCATATTGCGCGCCGAGTCACAGCCAACCTTGAAAAACTCATAATAACTGGCAAAGTGGATGGCAAGCGACAGAGAGGACGAAGCCCGAGAAGATGGTCTGACCAGGTGTCCGAAGAACTTCAAATGCCGGTGTCTCAGGCACTCCATCAAGCACAAGATCGCAGCAAATGGAGAAGCCTGCTGCAGCGCTTCCGTTGGTGCCACGATCCTCATCAGTGAGGGACCGACTTGAGGAGGAGGGGGATGTACCGGCTTATCCTGTCTGTGACGATTGTGATATCCAGTACTTCTCTTCTAGTTTTGGTGACGAATGTTGGCGTGTTGCCTACGTTTATTATGTCAAAACCTGTTGCGCTTATAAAATCTAATAGTAAGTCACCTTTTGTATTCCAGTCTGTGCTGCCCCATACTACATGATGGGCATTGGCATCATAACCTAGAATAATCGGAATGTTCTTTCCTTGGTATTTTCTTATTATGTCTTCCATTTCTTGTGATGGTGGTTTAAAGTCTGCCTCACTGGGTAGATATGCGGAGACTAGAAGCACCTTCTCTTTATTACCTGTGTTCGTCTGTGTTGTCGCTGTGGCACTAGCAAGGTCACTGTAACAATCTGCCTTTATTATTGCTAACGATCTTACCCTACTGCTGGCAAATATGCATGCCCTAGGAGTTGACTCACCCATTTCATGGTAGATGATTTCTCCTCCCAGGGAGCTGAGCCCTGACACACGTCCTTTTACGACGTTTGGCTCTTGCAGTAGAGCAATGTCTATTTTCTCATCCACCACGTGTCTGCAAAACTTGATAATAGCGTCGCAGCAGTGGTGTAGATTTACTTGAACTATTCTTATTTTTTGTGTGTGTGTTTGTGGTGTGTTATTGTATCTGTACATGTGTGGTGTTATTGTGTCTGTGTGTCTGTGAGCGTTAATGCTCCCTCCATTTTTTTCGTCACATTAGTGGACTCTTGCTCAGCCAAGACGGTTGCAGTAAAGCAACGCTTGGTGGGGGAGTCCTATCGCTCCGTGTCGTAGGAAGGGGGTGTGTCGTGTTTTGCTCTGGGCGTATCTGTTGGTGGGGCGTTTGGTTTGCGGTCGTCACCCCCTTTGGGGCTATCGTCCGCGCTCCATTTTCCCCTCCTTCAGGCCCAGAGCTGTGTGTATCTGGCGCCTGTTGTGTGCTGGTTGGGATCGAGCGCTGTTGGTGTGGTCTGCCTTCGTCAGTGGCTCCCCTCTGCGGGGCTATGGACTGAGCGTTACTGCCGCGTTCTACAGGTTCTTCTCCCGGTGTCTTGGTGTGAAGGTTGGTGGGATGGGCTGGGCATTGGCATGTGCACTTGTCAGGGACTTGAGTTGGTCCTTTTCCCAGGACCCGGGCATACACTTGGGTGGCTTGATAGTTAAGCCACTTTCGCTTTCGCTGCTTCTTCTGGGACTCCCACCACAAGTCGTACTCCCAGCGGTAGTATTTCCTTGCGGATGAGACTCCACTCCGACCTTTAATTCTTCCCTGTAATTGTTCCGGATCCTGATGAGTTCCAGCGGGTCAATGCGTCGACCTCCGGTGCTGCCAGGGAGCCAGATAATAATAATAAATAAATAAAAATTCTACGACATTCTATACAGCGCTTTCTAGACCCAAAGTAAGCATAGTTTAACTAACTTGTGTTATGGGTTCCAGAATGCGGATAATCATACTTATATACTTTTTTTGTGTAAATACATACATATTATACACAGAAACACCCAGATCACTGCAAATAGATATATTCATGCATACAAATATTTGCACTGAGTGGGAATCGAACCCGCGCCACCTGCGTAGCAGTCGAATGCACTACCGCTCCGCCACATAGGCCGTCGATGGATAGCCTGTGGATATCCAACTTTCTGGGCTTTAACAGGACGCCGTTCCACTCGCCGAAGTCGCATCTAAGCAGCCAAGTCATCGCCTCCTCGGTGTTCGGGCTCACGAGGAAGTATCCCTCGGCTACCAGTCCCGATGCCGCGAATGAAAGGCTTTTGCCACTTACCCCGTCTATAGTGGCTTCCTCGATCTTGTCGACTAGTATTCTAATTTCAGCGGCCGTAGCATCGTCCATCGCCACGCCATCTCCCCGGTGGATGATGATCGAGAGGTCACTTTGGCCCGTGTTGGGTCGTCGTGGTCCCTCGTTACGTGGGGTGGGTTGTGGCTTCGGACGCTTCGGTGGACGCTACTGCGTTCGCTCCTCAGGGTCTGTGCCTGCCTTTTCATTTTTGTGGCTCTTGACCTGTTTACCTCTCCACACGGTGTGGCCGTCTCCCTGCTGGTTGACGCACCGGGTTTGGTTTGGCTGGTCCTCTCCTGCTGCCGGCGCGTTCGTTCCCTCCTCTTTTTGGATTTGGTGATCCACGCGCCTTCAGCCTGCTTGGAACTTGTATCCCCAATGCTCATGCTACTGAGGCCGTCTCCGAGAGATTCCGAAATGGATCTTTCGTCTCGGCTGGGGATCTTGGCAATGCTTTCTTGAATTGATTGGGTGTGCACTAATGTGCCCCCCTACAGGAAACGAGGGGCTGCCTGCATCACTTAGTGATACAGGGAGGGATTCTCCGGCATTGCCGGTACCCTCCTGGGGTAGTTTGTTTGTTTCATTGGCGCTCATTTTTGTCGACGTTTCCAGGATTGCCGGAATTGGGTATGGGTACTCGAGAAATGCCGCGCCCCTGTGCCCCGGACGCCCCACGAGCTCTCTCGCGTTGCGTCCGATGTACAGGCGCGGGCATGAGGATGGGGTATGGGAGGGGTGGGAAGTGGCCCGGTTAGAGGTTTTTGTTACGTCTGTTTCTTAGGGAATCAGAGCAATAGCAGGCGGCAACTTCGAGAAGGATAACTCTCTAACCTTGCCCTGAGGATCCTCAGGACTTGCGCTCTCCCCCAGGGCCTAAACCAAACTCTGCACCGGACTAGGTGCTGAGAATAGGGTTTCTCCGACCAGACGCATATTTCGCAGGTCGAATCCGCCTCGCCCAAATTTCCATACATTATTGCAAAACTAATAAATTACAGGTATCGGTTAAATAGGTGCTACGGGGAATCGAAGTATGTCACGGGCGAAGCAGCGGGGGACAGCTTTTCTGACGGACATTTTCTTCTCCCTTAGATACTTTATAAAGATCTAAAATCTAAAAAAAACTATTCTTTTAGCAGTATACATACAATAGGTATAATATGTTACTTTTTACCAAACAGGCGAGTACCAATTTTAGGGGGTGAACTTAATTCCGTTTTGCTTATTAACTTTCACCCCTGCCCCCGGCATGATTACATTGACGCGTGGTGCGTCGATGCGTATGTTTCTGCGTGGTTGAATGCACAAAGTACAAATTGATGAATTTCTATGATCGACTGATATGAGGCTGTCCGGCACAGCGCGGCGGCCGCAGCGGCGTTCCATTACGCGGTGACGTTGCCGTAATGAGTCTCTGCACGACACGACATGGCAACACACCTTCAGCGCTGCGTGCAGCGGTGAAGCTGTGGCTTTGTGTTATAATACCGGGTGTCTATAAAAGAACTCCGGGGTTTTAAAAATTTCATATCTCACTAACTATAAAAGATAGCAAAATTTAGTCGATTTCTCTTTGAAAAGAGTAGCTCAAAAAGTTTCACTCATACCAATTGGGAATGTTTGTATCAACTGTTGGCGGCGCTGCGGGGCGTTGACCTTGAAATGACGTCGCGAAATTTGAAATGATGGCGACTCCGCAACAAAAGGCTCAATGTGTTATTTGGCTCATAGAAACGAAGTCTGTAGTTACCGTACAAAGAAACTTGCGACGTAACTATGGTGTTAACCCACCTTCTGACAAAACCATTCGTCAATGGTTCAGTGCATTTAAGGAAACAGGAAGTGTTTTGAAGCATAAGTCGCCGGGTAAACCGAGTGTGTCTCAAGAGAAAGTGGACAGAATCCGAGCTTCATGCCTTCGAAGCCCTAAGTTCAACATCTCAGGGAACAAATAGTCAATTATGTGGCAACCGTCCCCCCAGACATGCTCGCCAGGACATGGGAAGAGGTAGAATACCGTTTAGACGTCTGCCGTGTCACTAATGGGGCTCATATAGAACTTTACTAAGTGTTAAAAAAAAACTTGTAAATATAAGCTTTTCAGTCATGTATAAAACATATATGTATGTTTTTTATTTCATTAAAATATTTTGCCTCAAAACCCCGGAGTTCTTTTAGAGACACCCTGTATTTATCCTGTGTGTGTACGTACGACACACGCTTCATACGTCAAACAGAAAATTGAGTTTTCATGTTTTACTCACAATGACTATGTGTACCAGATTAGTTTTTGTAACAAAAACGGGAATAGGGGAGGACTACGGGAGACAGAGACTAGACCAATGCGATAATGAATTTTGAGGCTTTAAAACGCGCCCGTTTAATGTCACCTGTATGCCAACTATAAAAAGTTGCGCATTGTTACTGATCAAGTAGTGGTCTTCTTTTCAATTTTTTTTGCTTCGTACAGTCAGTCTAGTAGTCACTGTTTACTCATTGAAATTCAGAGTAATCGAGTTTCCTATCATTGGAACCTTGGTTCGACTTCCGTTATGTGTAGAAGACGATCAAGACTGAATTTCTCCAACGATAGGATTTGTGATTAAGGCGAATTAAACTGTGTAACCAAATTTACACAATGATTTTTGTGAAATAAAACGTAAGACTTAATTTTTTAGGACGGATTCCTTGGTGAACTCTATCGGTCTATATTATGCCTTAGACAGCCTGCTGGTACTTATATCCTTTTCATTTTTTCAGTTACACTTTTTTAGCAATCGAGTAAATTTTGATTATTTTAGTCGATTTAAAATTTAATAAAAATCATAATATTTGATTTTGTGGATAATAAGACTAGGCATATAAAATTATGTCATGTGCGTTATGTCCGGCCATATATGATGTTAATTAAAATAAGTAAACAGTTATACAACTTGGTTTGTCAAATAAAACTATTTGACGATATAGAACTAAAATATAGGTATAGGTGGATGGTGGGCCACATCAACTGCTACTACCACCCCACAACTCGCTAACAGCCACCCCACATCATTATTCATCATTCCATTCCCGTACAAGGCAAGAAATAAAAGATTTTACACTTCAGCTATAAAAAGTGTAAAATCCTAATATTAAAATGCAAAAGTGGTTCGTTCATAAATTATTCAAAACGTCTTGATAACGAAGTTTGCTGGGTCAGCTAGTTTGAAATATCGGTCAGTTGGCGCTGTTTCAGCTAGGCAGTCATGTTTTTTTTATTATTATTAAATATTGTTGTGATCGTACCTAATGTTAGAATAAGAGTCATTTAAGCCAAGTCGACTTAAACGCTAATATTTAATTCCCACAAAGAAATACGATTTATCGAGATTTATTGAGATACGGTCAATCAGTCTTGTACCATAGTCATTAATTATTTCGTGAAGGGTGTGTTCCGATGGTGGGTTGATACACGTCTTCCTTTCCTAACTTCGCATTTAAATCTCCAATAATAATTTTTATGTCACCTCTGGGAGATTTTGTGTACGTACTTTCCACCTCAAAGTAAAACTTTTCCTTTTCTTCGGGGTCGCTATTTTCAGTCTTGGACTTGTATGATGGTGTAGTTATGAAATTTACCTCTAAGTCTTATTTTGCATAATCGTTCATTTATGGGCTCGAAATCTATAATATGTTGTTTAAGCCGTTTGTTAACGACAAATCCTGTTCCAAATGTGTGTTGTTCGTGTCCGCTGTAATAGATGGTAAAAGCTGTATTTTCTGACTCCCTTACCCTTCCATCTCAGTTCTTGTACGGCTGTGAGATCTGCGCCGTATTGGGTAAGTTTTTGGCCTAAAAGCTGGAATCCTGCTGGCCTGTTTAAAGCTCTAAGGTTCCACGTACAAAGTTTAAATTCGTTAGCCGCTTTTGCATTGCCGGGTCTTTGGTTTTGAGATCGGTCCGTTAATTTACTTTTTCCTTTCATAATCAATTTGTTTGTTTCAGGTAAGTGAATGATTAATCCCATGTACCCTAGGCCTCTGGTGGGGCTGCCACCATCGAGCGGTAAGGCCACACTCCATTTTTTTATGTTTCGTCCCTGCCGTTCATAACTGGTTTGAAGGCGCCAGTTACTCGCCTTGCGCCCTTTTGTCCTTAGCATCTGCGATCTCTAGACTGGTGACGTGCCAGGGCACGGTCGCAGAAGGTCCCAGAGGGTACGGCGGGCGTGGACAAATCGGACTGGCTGGTACCTGCATTCTTAAATACTTCGCCACCCAAAGTATTGCAGTGAGTTTCAGGGCATTTTATATGGCAAATGTAGTTCGGCATCTACATGTACCCACCCCGACTCAGATTACCAGCTTCACCCCCTAGCCAATCTCATCTGCCATAGCCAATCTCATCGGCCATAGCCAGTACCCATGTTGGCGCAAGCTTTTCTTTTGGGGTTGGGAGATCGACGGCAGTCGCTTTTGTAAGAAGCCGAAATAACTGAAATCAAGAGAAAAAAAAAGGAGAATAGACGATGAACACTTCAAGCTTTGAAAAATAAAAAAGTCTACGCAATTAAAAAACACAACAGTTTATATTTATGTTTGCAGACCGCTATGCGATTCTTGGATTCTTGTCTAACCCCACCATCAGTGTCCGCGATTCCACTATGTAGGTATAGGCAGGACGCACTAGTAGTAGTGGTAGTAGAAACATTGCTTAGTAGCAGATCGCGATCTATGTCGATGTATAGGATGAACATTTTCCTAAAGAACCGTAAAATTTTTCTTTCGGTCCAATTTTGAATGGAAGCCTCAACAGGAACGGAGAATAACTTAGAAGTGAAACTTTCTATACATTGAAATATTTAAGAACCAACGAAGAACCAAAGTAGGTCAGTAATTTTTTCAACAATGCAACGGTCCAGCCCAAAAAAATCAGTTGGACACTAAAATAAGGATAGAGAAAAATAATGTAGTCTTAAATAAGCAAATAATCTACTCCACCCACAGCGCTTTTGTTGCCTTCGAAAAGCGAAATAATTCTCAAGGCATATAATTTATGAAATAACCCAAATTCGAAGTAAGGAACTATGTCTCTAATTAATAGTTAACTAATTTAATAGTCTGAGAGAGGAGTGTCAAAACGATCAGAAATCGACGAAATCGGCCTAACAGTTTCATTAGGAAGGGATTTCCGCACGTAAAAAAAAAAAGTGTTTCAATTTTGTAAAAAACATTTATTAAAATACATTGCAAATTACTTTTGACAATTAATTTGCTAGCAGATAAAAAGCTTGTAATCAGGCACGGCAGCAGCGTATAACTTATAAATATTGTTACAACGAACATCGATATCTCGAAAACTACTGATCGAATCTTCTGGAAATTAAAACGCATTGTTTGTGTCGAAGTCCTCTACCGAACAGTGTAGAAGAATCTAGAAAAGCCAACACAAAACCACAAGTTTAGTACTTCGAATACCTATCTAAAAATCTTGAATACAAAGTTATTCACCTCGATCGTCGGTGAGACTGTACCTACTTTTGTGTAAGTACTTTTCTCGAACGCAATAGTTAGATACCTAACGTGCCTTATCTCTAGATGATTCTGGAACATTCTACCCTCCTTATTAAGAGCTATAAAAGCCGGCTATCGACACGCAGTCAGTTTATTTTAGAAAGCGAAAGCGAACACATCTTACCGAAGCGAACCAAGAGGGTTATACCTGCGACGCACGCAGGTTTGATGACTTCCAGCCCCCCGAACAAGCCGGTTTCCGTAAAGGCTATAGTACCATAGGCCACATCCATACGCTGCGGCAGATTATACAGGAGACCGAGTAGTATAATTTGACACTATGCTTGGCGTCCGTGGACTATGAGAAAGCCTTCGATTCTTTTTTCTTTTTTTATATATTTAGGACACGTCAATTTGACTTCACCTCGCCTGATGGTAAGCTGAAGGTAAAGTCTCAGAAAAGAGGGTCACCATTACATACACGTACCATGTTAACAAAGGTGGCACTCAGCTTGACGGCCTCATCAGAAGAGGATTGTCGTCGCAGCACCGCGTGACACCAACCGGTCCCACTAGCGCTGCGACCACAATCCCCCTGCCCGGCTATGCACTTGCTGACCCCTGAACGCAATCAAACCGAAATTGGATTACTATGGAGGGTTTTTCGCAATCGTGCATGGTGGTGCACCTACCCGGCCGAATTTTGTGACAAATTTGTGTCATCAAATTTCTACCACCAGTAAATCGATCAAGACTTGAGCAGTGCTGCAATCTCTTCAGAAGTGCCACATTGACTATCGGTATTTCGAAGTGCTGCAGTGCTTGTATTAAAACGCCACCATGTCGGTCCGAGTACAGGATCAGAGCACAGAGGCTATTCCGTTGTAGAAGGGAGTTAGGCAGCGAGATGTCATTTCGCCGAAACACTTTACCAATGCAATGGAAGACGCCTTCAGGCTACTGGATTGAAAGAATTCGGCATCAATATATATGGCGAATACGTCACTTACCTTCGATTTGCCGACGACATTGTAGTCATAGCAAAGTCTTTAGAGGAGCTCAGCACTATGCTTGGAGGCCTCAACAGAGTGTCCCAGCGGGTGGGCCTGAAAATTAACATGGACCACACGCAAGTCTGTCCATGTGTCGCCCATCCCCGTATTATTGAGAGGCTCACCTCTCGAAGTTGTTGATGATTATGTCTATCTGGGACAAACTGTCCAACTAGGCAAATCCAACTTCAATAAGGAGGTCAATCGACGAATCCAACTCGGTTGGGCTGCGTTTGGGAAACTGCGCAGCGTCTTTTCGTCCAAAATACCGCAGTCCTTGAATGCAAAGGTCTTTAATCAATGAGTGTTACCAGTGATGACCTACGGTTCTGAGACGTGGTCTCTCGCTATGGGCCTCATAAAGAAGCTCGGGGTCACACAGCGAGTTATAGAACGGGCTATGCTTGGGGTTTCTCTACGAGATCGAATCAGAAATGGGGAGATCCATAGACGACTAGAGTTACCAGCACAGCAGAGCGAGTCAGCAAGCTGAAGTGGCAGTGGGCAGGGCACATAGCTCGGAGAACCGATGGCCGGTGGGGCAGAAAGGTTCTTGAGTGGAGACCACGTGACGGCAAGCGCAGTGCGGGAAGGCCTCCCGCAAGGTGGACAGACGACCTAGCAAAGAGCGCAGAGACTCGGTGGCTGCAGGCCGCCACAGACCGCTCGAAATGGAAGTCGATGGGGGAGGCCTGTGTTCAGCAGTGGACTTCGCAGGACTCCCTGATATGATAATGATGATGATAATCATGAAAGTGCTTTCTAAAACATGAAATTTAATCATGAATATAATTAGACTACGCTGGGTGATATCTTTTTTTCTTTTTTTTTTCGTGCGGAAATCCCTTCGGATACGTGAAAATCAAAATAACGAACATTTTACTTTACTTTACACGTTACTTTCTGGACGTTGGATATTTAATTAGGGACAATAGAACCTGAGTGACCGCGCCTCGCTCGGGTTTTTTTAGGCAAGGTATATATGTAGGTACATGATGCATAAAATTAGCGTGTAAAAAGCAAAACAAAATTTTTCATCCGAATCGTTACAGATTTTCGAAATACATAGTAATGTTGATAAATGATTAATAGTTGATAGCGAGCAAAAATCTTGTATACAATTACAGGGCGTCCAATAGCTATACTACATGCGCGAAAGTATCAATGTAGATACAACATTTTACTCAAAGAAGACTTAATTTTCATTTTAAAAACAATTTAAACTTCATTCAATGATTTTTAAATAATCGTCAATCTCAAACGGAAATTGAATCCGCCAAGAGGTAAAAACACCTTTAACATAAAAGAAGAAAAATTACAAGCAATTACACATATTCACGGCTACTGCACAATACACTTACGGGGCTTGACATAGGTAGCGTTCTCAAGCTAATCAAAGAAAGTCTAGTTATACCACTATCTGTCAACATCAAGATTGTACCTATAAAACTAGTTTCCCACGTACCTAAATCGCATAAATGGTTCTCATGTGTGTATTATAATGTATAGATGTAAAAATACCATATCTATTGATCACATCATGTGTCATCAGTGACTCGCCACAACTGCGCCTGACTGCACCTTTGACCTGAGATTTAATGAAATCTATACTAATATTTAAAAAAAAATGGGAAACATACTTTGACATGTGACACTTTGGGGAACGTTTTTAGTAAACCTCTAAATAGAGGTCGAATTTAGTTGTAGTAGTAGTTGTAGTAGTTGTTTAGTACACTCAAAAAGGCCATGTGCGACGCCTTCTTCGGTGGGTGTTGATTTTTGTTTGTTTTTTTTGTTTCCTTTTTTTTTGTTGTTTACCGATGTAAATTATTTTCCAATTAGTTATTCATGAATAAGTGAAAACTTGTAATTGGCCTTATCTATGTAACTTTTCCTTGACTATTTTTGTATCTAGCTTTAAGTTTTCGAAAATTATAAAATAAAATAAAATAAAATAAAAATAAAATTTTCTGAGTTTCTTTATATATGTAATCCTTGGAGCCACTTATTGGAAACATTCTTTCCCCATTCGAAAGGTACATTATCCTCGATGGACATGGGCTTTATATTATGTGGCTTGAGTTAAAAAAAAACTTACATATATCGAAGCGAAGCGAGAGTGAGATTTTAATCTTAGACAAAAAAATACGCCCGCATGCTTTCAGTTTATACTTTTATACTTTTCTTCACATTTATAATTTCTACCATTGCAGCCGCTCACCGCCAGAAGGGTTCACCCTCAACCCTCATATTTTAAAACCACGGTGGTTTGGGACTTCATGATTAAAAAAAAATCCTCTAATGAATTGTCTAATTCTGGTATGACTCTTTCTAGAGAGTACAGAGGTCCTCAAAGAAGAGACTTACTTAGATTAATAATAATCCATAGGAGTACAATCACCCTCAATACTTGTTGGACAATAAATTCTTTAGAATAAATCAAAAATAACTTAAGTGAATGTGACAAATATATAAATACCTCATAAGTATTTTTGCAATCATCAGCGATCAAGTTTAGTTTAAATTAAACTGCCCGTGGCTTTGTGCGTGAAATACTAATCGCGTTAGCGCAACTCACAGGAACCTATTGCCGGGATAAAAGTTATGCGATATTATTTCAATGTATTATTTCAAGTGGGGACACCGGAAGCCGGACGGACGATCCACCCACGTGGTTTGTGGGCCACTTCATCCATTTCCTCAACCCTTTGTTGAGGAGAGAAAGTATTCCAGATTATAATCTATCTATGTGCCACTTTTTTATCTATGTCCTTTTTGCATGAAAGAGTAAAAAAACAAGCAGACACATTATTTCATAAAAGGTTTTAGTTCCAAGGTGATTGATAAAATGGAATGAGACCGCAGGCGACTGACGTATTTCACCAACTGATATGGTTTGTTGAAATTGCGTCTGGTGACTGAATATAAATTATCTACGTAGTAAACTATTAAATACTTAAACGAGGAATTCTGGTTGCATCCAAAGCATGCACTAAAGAGGTTGGGTACGATCTGATTCGTTTTCTGCTCAGCCGTGGTTTATCTTGACTTTTACGGGAACGACTGCCGTCTGAACCTTGAGAGTAAAGCCGACACCAGTGCCTCGTCCGTCAATCCGCAGGTATATCGGATTGTAGGCGAGGTTGGCAGAGGTGCCGAAGATGTTGGCGGCCGCCCATATATCCAAGAAGCTTATATATAAATCATATATCCAACCTATATTATATACGTACTTTGACATAACCACAGTAAATGACTGAATACATAATTAAATAATTAATATAATAGGTCTTTACCTATGAAATTGTCGAAATTTTCTTACAAATTCATGAGTTCGTTATTCCTGTAATTTATAGCTATTTCCATTATTTACAATTTGTTTGAAAGTTGATTTCAAGATTTTACAACTCTGTATTAAATTTTGTTTTTATTGGCCGCTTGATAAATTAATTCGATCTTCAAAAACAGTACTTCCTAAATACTATCCATTTTGATGATAAATTTCGTATTACTTAACAGCTGTCACTTTCAAAAATGTAATAAAAGTTGCTGTTTGTTAGCTTAATGTTGTCTCATTCATACACAAAAAAAAATCATAAAATTTGGATTTGTCATTCCTAAAAACAATGCAAAAATGTTAGTACTGAAAATTGGGTTTCCTCCAATTTCTTCAAGAAAAACGGCAATTTCATTATATGTAACGACCTAATAATAATAATTTATGATATCAAAACTGGCAGCTAATGAGAGTAACAGAAAAAGTAATTACTGTCAGTTTAAATAAGTGACACACTACTGTCATAAGCGCACAGCTGACATTCTAATATTAGTAGTACTTTATTTCCAAAATAAATCATGATTTTGCTAGCAAAGGTAAGGTTTAACATTTATTCTGTCGGTGGATACCGTCTACATCCGTGTGTATTTGGACAAGAAAGCAATTAATAACGAAATACATACGTATGCTTACTTCACGGACGAACATACACTGATCAAATTAATGAGGTATTGAAAAAAGGGTAGATCAAAAGCACTTGAAACCGGCGGGCTTGCATGAAAGGTTTAATGACAGTAGACAGGCAGTAGGGCTATTGTCTCTGCCTACGCCAGAGGGGAAAGAGCGTGAGTGTATGTATGTATGTAATAATAAAATAAATAGTTTTATTTACAGTATTTAGCCACTATTTCTGGTGTACCTACCTACCTACTCTTAAAGTTGTAGTGCATATTATGTCAAATGTACATCGAGATTTTTATTTTCCAGAAAATTTGTGCTTATTTGGCGACAGGAGCTCAAAAGCGTATACTTATGAAAGGTATGTTTCAATCTATACATATTATATTTTAACATGAAACATTATCTACAGTTAGCTTATTGTGCAATAGTTAAATGGGGTAAAATAGAGACTAAAGGGTTGAATTGATATAATCAAATATGTGATTAGGTATTTGAAATTAATACTGAAGACCCAAGACGGCGTGCGGTTTTAGTCTGTTCAAGTCCGATATAACTGGCTGACGGGGGGTATCCGAAGGGATTTCGGCACGAAAAAAAAACAAAAAAAAGGTACTTGAAATTAAAAATATATATTTGTAATTACCATTTTATTTCTACAATGTGCACGGCGGATTATGTCGTTGATGCTAGCGTGTCGCGAAATACGGCCTGCGCTTCTACTGTATGAAAGGCCATGGTGCCCAAGGCTGTCGACAGCTTCACCACAGTGACAATGATGCGGCGAAACACACGGCGCTCCCAGATGGAGGCAAGTGGCAAGGCGGAAAGTAGTATCGTCCAACATGGTACCTATGTTGGGCGATGGAAGTGCCTGGATCCAGAGTCCTGACTCCCATTCTCCCATAGCCAACAAGCGCGCACGCTCTGAAACATTGGAAGATGTATTAATTAAATTATCTTTGACCAACTTGCAGAGCGGCGCGTCCCATTGTCTCTGGGAGAAAAGGTTAGCAGGCAATTCAGTATTGGGACAACCCACTTTCCAAGTATTTATGGCATCGGTCTTGCACGACACTTCAGAGTCAACCTGTGTGTTTAATAAAATTTCCCTGGTTAACTCCTCAGTGCCATGGATCGACGACAGAAATGCTGGTAGGCTAACATCGGAAATTTTGCGAACACCGAGACCGCCCAAGCGAACCGATAAAGATGCTTGGAGCCAGGCTCGGTCGTTCAGGGCCACATTTAAAATTTAGCTAAGGGAATTATGGATAATGTTATCAAGTGCATGAGTGCATGAGTAAATTTAGGGACAAAACGAAACCGAAGTATGGTGAAAGCCGAATGAACACTTATTTTTTACAACGGATCTGTTATTTTTTCAAAATTTTGAATCTTTTCCTCTATGAATGAATGATATCCATCTTCCAAGACCGGGGACCCAAGGAGGCGTAGTGAAGCTATTTTTCTACTATTTTAATGTTGGGAGCCAAATAATTAATTAATTAATTGCTCATAACTGAAGTAGGCAGAGGTGTATTGCCCATCCACGATTCGCTAATTATGTTTAGTCAAACTAAGTAGTTATTGAATGTTATAATGAATAGAATGATTAAATATCTGGTTACGTATTTAAAAGTTTCTAATTTCTAATGACCATTTTATTTCTATTCACCCCGTTTTACTAATATTCAATTCTTAAATTATGTAGGCTATTAATACTTTCCCTTTTTAGGGATTTTCTTTAGAAAAGCCCTATTGCTATCGACTTGTCGTCGTTGCCAATTTTCTGTCACGGTTTTGGATATGAAGGAGATGAGCTATCGAGTTGCTGTTTTCGGTAATAGATTCGTGCTGGGGTGAACCATTGCAAGATAAAAAAAAAAAAGGATTTTCTTCAGAAAAGCCCTATTGCTATCGAGTTGTCGTCGACGTCGTCGTTGCCAATTTTCTGTCACGGTTTTGGGTATGAAGGAGATGAGCTATCGAGTTGCTGTTTTCGGTAATAGATTCGTGCTGGGGTGAACCATTGCAAGAAAAAGAAAACGCAAAATCGAAAATTCCTTGTATTCGGCTGAGCTCGTCTCAGGAATTCAACTTGTTTTCAAATGTTTCATGTCGTGTAGAGCCATTTCATAGAAGCCAAAAATCAAGTGGTTTGGAAGAATAATACGAGTTTAAATTACCCTATATAAAAGTACTTACGACTGGTCGACTTTAATACCCATTATCACAAATGCAAATTTAATTTCAGGATATAAGTATACTAATAATGATCTCTATACTAGCGGCACGCTGTGATGGCCGTTTTGACACGTTAAAATAGTGATGTGAAATGTCAATTTAAAATAGAAAAAATCAAATCAAATGCGAATACCATCTATAGCTTTTGGATATTTGATATGAATCAAATATCCAAAAGCTATAGATGGTATTCGCATTTGATTTGATTTTTTTGAGCTTTTGGATATTTGATATGAATCAAATATCCAAAAGCTATAGATGGTATTCGCATTTGATTTGATTTTTTCTATTTTAAATTGACTAAGTTTGAAGGAGTACATTTCTGTTCACGAAATTTTAAATTTGAAATTTCGAAAAACTGTCGTAAATTAGTACAGTGCACCTCACAGTTTTTCGAAATTTCAAATTTAAAAAATGATTTTTAAATTTGAAATTTCGAAAAACTGTCGTAAATTAGTACAGTGCACCTCACTATTGACAATAAAGAACAGAAATTTACTCCTTCAAACTTAGTATTTATTTTTACGAAACTTCATGAGCGGACAAACGTGAAAACGGCCATCAAAGCGTGCCGCTAGTTTAGCTCTATTGGTACCTCATGTGAGTACACACGGCCAAGAAAATAAGTATATACCTTTACATACATCACAAATGACAACTTTTTGTTAAAGGTTTCTACCGTAATGCTACTTTTGAAATTCACGACCACTGCTACGACTGCCTAGTGATTGGAGCTGGTGGCGGAGGCCTTCGGTCCGCTGTTGGTTTAGCGGAGAGCAAGTTCTCAGTGGCTGTAGTCTCAAAATTATTTCCTACGAGATCTCACACAATCGCCGCGCAAGGAGGCATGAATGCCGCACTGGGTAAATATATTTCTATAAACCAAAATTATGAAATCCAAAATTACATAGATGTTAAACCCGAATAAATATGGGGTCGTGGTAAGGCAGGAAGAAACTCATGCCTGGAAATACTCGAAAAAAAAACAAGATATTTTTAGAGGTTATCAGAAAGTTAAACCTCATTGCATTTCTTTTAAATTTTGTTATATAAGGTGTCACAAAATTAGGTCTCTGAATTTGGTGAGATGACTTGGTATCGACAAAATATGTATTTGAAACACAAAAAAAATATCGGGTAAAATGAAAAAAAAAACAAATATAAAATATAAAATAAAAAAAATAAAAGTGAAAAAGAAAAACACCACGGGCTCTCTCAAAAGCACAAGGAGCTCTTGCACCCGCAGAAAGTGGTAGGCGTGCAGTCCTTCTCCTCGCAGTATTCTCCAAGCGGATGTGTAGGAAATACCTAAATCGCGACCAGCGTCACGTGTGCTCGTCGCGTCACGTGACGCTGGTGGTTTTTTAAAATTTTTTTTTTACCCTATATTTCTTTTTTGTTTCAAATACATATTTTGTCGATACCAAGTCATCTCACCAAATTCAGAGACCTAATTTTGTGACACCTTATATAGGCATGTCAGTTGTGAACATATGTCATAATACGTTTGGTGGTATAAACTAACATGCGTGTGTGTTCCAAATGCATGGTAGTCTGTGTAATATTTTATTTATTAATGTAATGTTTTTTATACAGAATTAAAAAATATTTATTAGCATTGTGCACTTCTCCTCCATATAAGCTATAACTATCCCAAATCTGACACTCATCTGCCCCCGCAAATTTCGTAAAAAAGGAGGGGAAAGTTTTCCCTTGACGTATTACATAACATAACATAACTTCACGCCTGTATCCCCGAAGGGGTAGGCAGGGTGTATTACACACCCACGATTCGTCAGTTATGTTTAGGTCCCAATGTAATAGGGGGCGAGCCTATTGCAATCTACCGGGCACATTACTAAGACAGCGATAATCAACATTTAATACATACATAACTACAAAAAGTCAGAGGTGTGTGCCCGGGGCGACTGGGGATCGAACTCGAATAAACTTTTGTAGTGTGTATTGCGTGCACGTCAAAATTCTGATGCGTGTGTGTGTTACACGTATCATACCCACTATTTTGAACTTCTTTTACATATTATTGATTGCACTTCATAATCACTTAAATGTTACTCGTATATATATCCATTCTTGTCTTACAATATTTATTTAAAAGCTTTATCCATTAAAAACATAAATGGTACGAAGACAGGAGTCTCGCATTGCATTCATTTTCACAGCGACCGCGTCAGCGTCTGTTCGATTCCGACATACCCAACTCATCGCTAGCACCGGTGGGGTGCACCCCGTGGGGGGTTTCCACAAATTAAAAAAAAATACTGTGAATAAAAAAATTGCACCCATGGGAATTTTTTACAATATAATGTCACATCGATGGGAATTTTTCACAATATTATGTTATCTCTAATATTCACGCAAATTTTCGGCTTCTTTGGAATTAATGTAACGGTGAAGTCTATTTTGACTGGACTAAAATGTACGCAGTGGCAATATATTTAGAATATCTTTTTGTAAGGTTCAAAATTATCAGCAAAATTAAGTAGGTATGGTTAATATGTAGTTGTAGTATCTAATAATAAAAGCTCTTATAGAAAAAAAGAATTCATTATCCACAGGAAATATGCACGAGGACGATTGGAAATTCCACTTTTACGACACTGTCAAAGGGTCCGACTGGTTGGGCGACCAGGTAATGTCAATTACAGATTATTATATCATCACACCTAATATATCTCAGAAGTGCTAAATAGAGGTGTATTTTCTCAAATTGAGTAAAATTTGAGAAAATACCCCTCTATTTAGCCCCTATTTATTTTTAGTAATTTTTTTGATGCCCGGATCTTGCTCAGTTTTTCTTCAGGTAGGTTTTTTTTTTGGCAGACAAGCTCACGGCCCACCTGATGGAAAGCGGTGACCGTGGCCTATGGACGTGTGCAATACCAGGGGCGTCACACTCGCGCTGCCGACCCTAAAAAAAAGAAATTGCAAAGCAGGAATAGCCTTTAGTCTTCCGGGAAGACCAAAGGCTACTCCCTTCTTTTTTAGTTTTTGTGCTGTCAGAAGGAAGACTCTTCCCTCTGACAGCACAAAAACTCTCAGTGAGCTCTGGCTACCCTACTCACCGCCAGGAACACAACACGAGGTTATTATGGCCGCGGTATTCTGTAGGGCGGAGGTACTTACCCAGTCGGACTGCTCACTTGGACGACGCTACTCTACTTAGGTAATTATCGAACGTTCCTCGAATTCTTCTAATGAAGAGTAGTATAATAGATGAATTCACGAAACACTCTTCTATATACAGGGTGGAAACGTTAAGTGTGTCCAGGCGATTACTTCGTCAATTTGACAGATTTTGTAAAAAAATTAACTGACCAAAAAATCTGCATCGTTTATTCTATAAAATTACATAATAAAAACCGATCTAGTTCGATTCGTTCCGCGCACTGAGGGTTAAGTACAAAACTGGATTGATGTATGAACTTTTACGTTTCTATAGACATAGATAAAAGGAGTAATCCTTAAACTAGACTGGCCACATCTACGGATAGCCCGTGGCCTCAAGTGAGTCCTAGAGAGGAGATCTCGAATCAGTGCCTAAAGAAAAGGTGGGATGGGACGCACCCCAGCCAGATGGACTGACGACCTGATAAAGCTAGCTCGGATATATTGGATGGCCTATAGACTTTGATTCCCTTACAGGCGTCTAAATATAATGCATGAAATTGCCGTACCTTTTTTTTTCGTGCGGAAATCCCTTCGGATACCTTCTTTTTTCGTGCGGAAATCCCTTCGGATACCCCCCCGCTGATTATGTCGGGCTTGAACCGACTAAAACCGCGCGCCGTCTCGGGTCTACAGGTGTAAGGTTGCCCATAGAGCATCGCACCCCGACTGACCCTCGGGTTTGGGAACCACGGTGTCCCCGTCTTGCCCCGGTTTGGGGGAGGGGCGCTAGTCACCCCACCGTCCCGGCCTGCTTCTGCGGGGGTGACAGGCGGTCTCACCTGCCACCCCCAGGCCTGCGCTCATGGAGGACGGAGGTCGTTAAGCGACCTCCAGCGCCTGAGTCGCCTGGGACGCGCGGCGAGCATGTTGCGGGCTCGGCGGGCCAGGAGAGTTCTAAATCTCTCCCGGGCGCGCTCCACCATCTCCTTTGTGAGCATTACATGCTCGCAGAAGGAGGTGGCAGCGGTCCACGCGCTCGCGCTTCGCACCATTGCCGCAATCATGCTGCCGAACGAGAGGACTACCACCCCGATAGCTGGCCACGAGTTCACGCCTCGGCGCCTCCCACGCCGGGCAGTCCGCCAGCGTGTGCAGCCCTGAGTCCTCGCTCGCGTCGCAGTGATGGCACTCAGGCGTTGGCTCCTTCCTGATCTGATGCAGGTGGTCCCCGAAGCTCCCCTTTCCGGAGTCCACCTGCGTCAGTCGGTGAAATTTCTGTACCTATGTTTTGGTGGTGTTGATGTAGAAGTTTGATTCACAACCTCCAGCGGTTGCAGTCCTACGTACCTGATATACATTTCATTTTATTCCTATGCTTGCAAAAGGTCCTGACAAACAGACGTCCAGATACTTTTTTTGTGATGTGTACCCACATATTTTCTGTTTTCGAACTTTTCCCATTACTTGAGCTATAAGACCTTGTTTCTTGCCAAATTTCATGATTCTAGCTCAACGGGAAGTACCATATAGGTTTTGATGCCTTTGCATTTGATTAAATTTGCTAAATAAACGGCTGTCTTGTTTAGTTGCATTGACTTAGAAGCTTGATGATGAAGATGAAGATGAAGAGATTTGATCTGTTTTTTTTTCGATAGAAGAAAATCGCCAAACGCACCAAACACTTGTAGCTTTTGTACCTCTCAATAATAAACAAAGAATGTTATGTTATTGAAACTGTGAATATATGTTTTTGACGAGTGTATGAATACAACAAAGTAGAAAAATCGATAATCGAAATGTACGTAGCCCGCGTATATTGAAAAGTCACTTTACTTTTTGAACACACCAACCGGAGATGGCCCTAGGTCAGTGGGGTGCGAGGTAAATGCCTTATGGGGGCCACCTTACACCCTCAGCGTATGAAGACCCGAGTCGGCGTAAGGTTTTAGCCTAACCCGACACAACTTGGCCGGCGGGGGGGAATCAGAGGGGATTTCAGCACGAAAAAACAAGGTACATAAATACATTATCTGCTTGACAGGACTCTATCCACTATTTAGCCCGAGAAGCACCTAACGTTACTATTGAACTTGAAAATATGGGAATGCCGTTTTCGAGGACCAAAGACGGAAAAATATATCAGAGGTCTTTTGGTGGAGCTTCGATTAACTATGGAAAGGGTCTGGCTAGAAGGACCTGCGCCGTTGCTGACAGGTTAAAATATTTTACACGTTTAATCTTAACTGGACCTATTTAATATAACTAGCATACGTATACAATGGCCAGTGGCCTACTATACTGTGAAACTTGAAGTCTACTATACTGTGTGTATACATTTTGCTGTCTTTATATTTTTTCTGCCTCTACTGCTCAAATGTTTGCTGGTAGGGAACTCTTGAGTTAACCTCGCCTTTGCAGATCAATTATTTTACCTGTGATCTATTTATCATGTTACACAAAACGTAAGTATGTGTATAGAGTAAAAAATAATAACCAATGCAAATATATATTTGATAATTAATATTTGATTTATCATTTTGCTGGGATTTAAATACTTACTATTACCAAGAAAACACAAAACCTAGCTATTGTTGAGAATATTTACGCAGTATTAGTTCAAAGTATTTTATAGATACTATATACTAATTCTGTGTGAATAATAATATCGCTGCAAGCATCTCAAGGATTGTGCAACCATCCATCCTAGAGATCAACAGTATTCCACGCAGGAGCGAACCTTTACATACACATATAGGGACTTTGCGAATGGATCGCCAGCTTTTTGTCCAATAGAAGCATCCAATCCGTCGTTGACGGCAGCTGCTCGGACCACATGGACATAAACGCTGGTGTTCCACAAGGCTCCGTGCTGTCTCCGACTCTGTTCCTCCTGCATATCAATGACATGCTGTCTGATAACTCCATTCATTACTATGCGGACGACAGTACCGGGGACGCATTTTACACGGGCCGAGCTAACATCCCTCAGTCCGCAGTGGAAGAAAGTCGCGAACAACTTGTGTCTGAAATCGAGACTACTGTCACAAGAGTGTCCGATTGGGGTGGACTAAACCTGGTCCAATTCAACCCCACTAAGACACAAGTATGTGCATTCACCGCTAAGAAAACCCCATTTATTGTAGCGCCACAATTCCTGGACACACCACTTAATATCTCTAAAAGTATCGGGATCCTCGGTGTCGACATCTCCAGCGAGGTCCAGTACCGTAGTCACCTGGAAGACAAGGTCAAATTGGCATCTAAGAAACTTGGAGTGCTCAACAGGGCGAAGCAGTACTTCACTGCGGAGCAAAGACTTCTTCTTTATAAGTCGCAAGTCCGGCCCCAGATGGAGTACTGCTGTCACCTTTTTGCCGGAGCACCTAGATACCAACTTGACCCGTTCGACTCGGTGCAAAGACGGGCGCTGAGGATCGTCGACCATCCCATACTTACAGGCAGTGTGGAACCGCTTAACCTTAGAAGAGATTTCGCCTCCCTGTGCGTTTTCTACCGCCTTTATAACGGGGTGTGTTCTGAAGAATTGTATGATATGATGCCCACGGCCACATTCTATCATCGCACCGCTCGCCACAGACTGGGAATTCATCCACACACGTTGCGACCGGAAACGGTGCGAACAGTTAGATATGAAAGGCACTTTATTCCGCGCACCCTCAGGCTATCTATATAACGTAAATTTTACTTCGTGGAACAATAAATGAAATAGATTATCGTTATCGACACAATTTAATATTTTCATTTTTCAGAGAAGCAGTTCAGTATAAATACACCTAAATAATCGCGATAGAATCAAATAAAATTTGTTTACTTTACGTAGTTTGTTATTCTATGGTATATAAATATTTTCACAAAGCTACATTCTCATACATAAATAATTAATAAAGATTCTACACCATTCTACACCATTCTACACAGCGCTTTCTAGACCCAAAGTATAACTAGCTTGTGTTATGGGTTCCAGGATGCGGATAAACATACTTATATAGTTTTTTTTTTAACTAGCTTGTGTTATGGGTTCCAGAATGGGGATAAACATACTTATATACAGCTTTTTCTTTTTTTAACTAGCTTGTGTTATGGGTTCCCGGATGCGGATAAACAACCTATATACAGCTTTTTTCTTTTTATTAACTCGTGTTATGGGTTCCAGGATGCGGATAAACATACTTATATACAGCTTTTTCTTTTTTTAACTAGCTCGTGTTATGGGTTCTAGGATGCGGATAAACATACTTATATACAGCTTTTATCTTTTTTTAACTAGCTCGTGTTATGGGTTCCAGGATGCGGATAAACATACTTATATACAGCTTTTTTCTTTTTTTAATTAGCTCGTGTTATGGGTTCCAGGATGCGGATAAACATACTTATATACAGCTTTTTTCTTTCTTAATTAGCTCGTGTTATGGGTTCCAGGATGCGGATAAACATACTTATATACAGCTTTTTTCTTTTTTTAACTAGCTCGTGTTACGGGTTCCAGGATGCGGATAAACATACTTATATACAGCTTTTTTCTTTTTTTAACTAGCTTGTGTTATGGGTTCCAGGATGTGGATAAACATACTTATATACAGCTTTTTCTTTTTTTTGTAATAACATACATATTATACATAGAAACATCCAGACCAATGCAAATAGACATATTCATGCAAATAAATATTTGCATTGAGCGGGAATCGAACCCGCGCCCACTTCATACATAGAGTCACGCCTTTTTCCCATTGCGCCATTGCATCCCCTTTGTCCGCTTGATACGATCATGGTATACGCTTCTCCTACTTTTCATAATTGTTTTCATACATGAACACCGGTTACGGGTGCTCTTGACCTGGTCTTTCTTGAAAACGTCTTCGATCTGATTAATATAAATACGCCTAGGTCGACCTTTACCGAGTTACCCATTCACCCTCACCTTATATCGGTTATATATTCGTCAATCTTCTTTCTTCCATTCTCTCTACATGTTGGAACCATTAAAGCATCCCTTTTTCTATCTTGGTCACAACATCTTCTACCATACCAAAACGTTCCTTATCACGCTGTTCCTCACTCGGTCCATCAACGTCACTAGCTTCTGCTTCACTATTCAGCATTCAGTTTACTTTCATGTTCCTTCTGCCAGTGCGGGTAGGAGCACTTCTCTATGTAAAGCCCGCCGTTCCACAATATCACAGTCATACGATCCATCTCTCGTAAATTTTAAACCCAAGTAAACAAACTCTTTCACTTGTTGCATTATTTCTCCTTCGATCAAAATTGTGCAATTTTTCATGCTTTGTTTTCTTACATTGTCATACCTAATTCACACCTAGTTCCTAATTAATACCTAGTTCAGTAAAAACCTAACCTAGGTTCAGTAAAGTTAATACTTTACTGACCACTCATTGACCAAATTATTATCTAGTTTAATAGAAAAATGTACATCGAAGTTTATATTAATATGTGCTAATACGACGCAGTTTGTATTACTACGAAGCAAAATCATATAAAATGTACCATTCAATGTTTGTATTTGACTGACTATCAGCCAAAATTACTAAAATCCGAATTCCATTTTTTCAATTTTACAATTATATTTTTTATTGTTGTCGATTTATTTTTTCAACGAAGGTATGTAATCAAATATGAATATAGATTTTAGTTCTGTTAAAGTCATTGTGATATTTTTTAAGAATAGAATCTGCACTCCTGTCGGAATAGTAGCGACACCTGTTATAATCCTGGAGAACCACAGTTAAAACGCGACTAAACTTTGTAATAGCGGCGTGTCTTTTAATTTATTTTTCTAATTAGTACATTGATATGTATTGTATTCTTAAGGCAAGGGTATCTGAGTAATGGTATTTTTAGATATATCTTTCAAAAACTAGTCGTAAATAAATTCTGACAATACAAATATTATACTATGCTATTTAATTTAGTAATTTCTGTTGTTGATCAGAAAATGACTTACTTCGTCGAACAATAAATATATGAGTTAGTTATCATCATAGACAAAATTTAAAATCTCCAATTTTTCAGAGTAAGCAATTCAGTCCCAAACACAACAGATGCTGTGCTTCTTGCAATGTTGAGCTGAGAGTGTCCATGTCTGAGTGATTTGGAAAGGAGTATGTCCGCCACATCACTATCATCTATAATTAAGCTAAAAATCATTAAAATCGGTTGAAGACTCTAGGCGCTAGAGGGACACAAAAGAAATACATCGAGCGGATTGAAAGGAGCTTTCGCTCGACTTCGTCTCACTATCAGCTCAAAAATACAACATGCATGAGATGCTTGCATATGTGATCTGTTTTTTTACATAATGCCATTTTTTTAGAAAATGTGTCAGTTGCACAATTCCGTTCCATGGAATGATTAAAAGTAAAAAGTATAAATAAGTAATTATAATTTTAGAAAAAGAAATGTTTTATACATACTTGTTTAGTAACAAAGTTACAAGAAAAATATCAAAAAATCCAGTCTAAGACTAAAGCAAATTTACACCAACACCTTCTGATAGTTTTATTTAAATCATAAAATTATATTTATTACACATTTTCATTAATACATTTTACTACACAGTAAAAAACGAATGTCCAATAAAATCAGGTATAAAAATAAGGTTCTGTTTATGTAATCCTTTTGGAAAATAAGTTAACAAAAATACCCCACAATAATTGCAATATAATTTAGGTCAATGAGGAAATTTCAATGGTGTAACACAAAAGGGCGCGGTGGAATAGCCAGCTGTGGGCGGTATTGTGGGCCACTGCTAATATTAGTGAATGTTTACTTTTGGTGTTGACACATTCTTGGATTTTGGGTAGATAGTGGGTAATTTCGATAATAGGAAATGGCATATTAAATTCCAATAATACATTTATTTTCAGGGGTAGCCTTATTAATCGGACACTAGTTTCATATCTGTATAGGGAGTACTAAACGTAACTCAAAGTTATTTACACTAGTAGCTAAAATACAATAAAAGCAGTGAAGGCAGTATTATTAAATTTATAAAGGTGAATTTATAATTTTAATTTCCATGACGTTATTACAAGGTTATAACATTCAGGACATGACGTAGGCTAGGATCAATAACTGAGCGCGCTCCTATTGGCGGCAAACCAATGGGCGGAGCGTGTGAAAATAAAAGCGTGCGTGGTTTGACTTTATTGCCATCTGTTGAGGCAAATGTGTACTGCCATACTACGAATGGCGGTAAATAGCTAACTTCTATAAAGTTAAAGTGTAGATGAAAAGAGGGCGTGATTACCAGTTTTTTGTGCAGTAATGCTAGGGCAAATAGGTTTGAGGAATGAGTAAAATTAAATAACTACAAATATAAATTAATAAGCACCAATGTAATTGACTAAGTAGTTTTACCAAAATCACAATTTTACAGGTGATACGTACTCAGCACACCTGGGCTGCCTGATCATCGATAGACAGCCTAAGAGCCGATGCCTAGTAATCGCGAGCAAATTTTAATTTGACGGTTCATTTTATATGACGACCACTGTGGCGTAGCGGTAGTGCATTCGTATGCAACGACAGGGGGCGCCGGTTCGATTTCCGCTCGGTGCAAATATTAGTATGCATGAATATGTCTTTTTGCATTGGTCTGGGTGTTTATATGTATAATATGTATGTATTTACAAAAAAAGTATATAAGTTTGTTTATCTGCATTCTGGAACATCAGCTAGTTAAAAAGTCCTTTCTAGACCCAAAGTAAGCATTACTTTGGGTCTAGAAAGCACTGTGTAAAATGTCGTAGAATATTTATATTTAGTTTTTTACCTAATAATAGTTCCTAAGACATTCTGTTATTAGATTTTCTCATACTTTCTCAGTTGAGAAACAACCACATTATACAGTGAATTAAAATTTATACGACATAATCCCTTTTTCCGCTCCGACCAACGAAACTGAACAACTAGTTGTTCCGATCAGAACTTAGTGTGTTTTTTGTGCCTATCGAATCAACTACTCGAGTAAACCATATTAAAGTAATATAGGACTTCATATAAAATTCCTAACGGTACAACGAAACAAAACAAGGATATGTATGTTACTATTTTTTTTAGTGTTTTATTTCACTTTGCTTAAACTAAAATAATAATAATAATACTTTAATAACTTAAACTGTAAAACTTAAATGTTAACAAAATCTCTGACACAAAAACAAAACTCAGATTGCCTTACTACTTACAAAGTTTACCTTAATTTTTTCAAGGCATGGCCAATTTTTATCAGATCATTCATAAATTGCAGCATAATATTCCGAATTCTGGCATGTTGGCTTTTTTGATTATATATAATCAAAGGTTGGCTTATATACCTTTTGTTTCTTTTTGTAGACGTTTGCAATCTGTTAAACTTTTCATTTTTAATTAGGAAATTGAGCAAACGCAACAATATCACGTTTTTATTTAAAACTTTATTTAATTTTAATTACGGACGTATTTTTTAGTCAAATAGATTGTTCAGTATAATCATGAAAGTGCTCCAGTGCTGCAGCGGTAACGAGGTGTGCTATATAGTTTTAATAAAAAGATAATCAGTCTATTTAAATATCTATTAACTTATTTGACGGCCTCTGTGGCGTAGCGGTAGTGCATTCGACTGCTACGACTTAGGGCGCGGGTTTGATTCTCGCTCAGTGCAAATATTTGTATGCATGAATATGTCTATTTGCATTGGTCTGGGTGTTTCTATGTATAATATGTATTTGTGTATGTTTATCCGCATTCTGGAACCCATAACACAAGCTAGTTAAACTATGCTAACTTTGGGTCTAGAAAGAGCTGTGTAGAATGTCGTAGAATATTTAATATTTCATTTAATTTTATATTTTTAGAACTGGACACGCACTTTTGCATACTTTGTATGGATACAGCACTAAATTCAAGAATATCAAGCTGTTCCCTGAATTCTTTGTAATAGACCTGTTGGTACAAGACGGTGAAGTCGTTGGAGCCCTAGCCCTGGACATGGATGATACTAGTTTACACAGGTACGTACTTCAAGTGGGTTTTTTTATATAAAAATATTCATCATCATCATCATTCATCATCATCAACCTATGCTAGTCCACTGCTCTTCAGCTTGCCGCATCCAGCATCTGTCCGCAGTCTTTCGCAGATCGTCATCCCACCTGGACGGAGGGCGTCCTACACTACGTTTGCCGAGTCGCGGTCTCCAGTCA
Source organism: Cybosia mesomella (assembly GCA_946251805.1). Taxonomy (NCBI): domain Eukaryota; kingdom Metazoa; phylum Arthropoda; class Insecta; order Lepidoptera; family Erebidae; genus Cybosia; species Cybosia mesomella. Next base: position 43,001,889 of record OX276388.1, on the reverse strand, counting down.
AGAACACGTTTACCCCAGCGGCTGTCGGTTCTTCCCGAGATATGGCCAGCCCACTGCCACTTCATCTTGCTAATTCTTTGAGCTATGTCGATAACATTGGTTCTCTGTCGGATGTATTCGTTACGAATCCTATCCTTCAGAGAAACTCCGAGCATAGCTCTTACCATAGCTCGCTGAGCGACTTTGAACTGGTGGACCAGCCCTACCGTGAGTGTCCACGTCTCAGCTCCGTAGGTCATTACGGGTAGGACGCACTGATTGAATGAATTATGTTACAAATTAATAAACAACATTGCCAGAAACGTTCCGTCGGCTCTAACTTTTACCAGAAACCTTGTAACTGTAACTGCAACATGCTCGCCGCGCGTCGCAGGTGACTCAGGCGCCTCACCTCCGTCCTCCATGAGCGTTGGCCTGGGGGTGGCAGGTGAGGCCGCCTGTCAAACCCCAGCAGAACTAGCAGCAACTAGCGCCCCTCCCCTAACTAAACCGGGGCAAGACGGGGACACCTTGGTTCCCAAACCCGAGGGGGCCATTTCGTAACCGGAGATGGCCCAGGGTCATTCGAGGTGCGAGGGATATGCTCTAGGGACAACCTTGCACCGTCTGTAGACCCGAGACGGCGTGCGGTTTTAGTCGGTTCAAGCCCGACTTGACCGCCCCCGCTAGCCGGCGGGGGGGCATTTTTGCATAACTTCCAAGTGATCAGTAACTTGACTAGTCATCATCATTATCAGCATCTTATCATCTTGATATCTCAATCGCGTTGTTGTTTCCTGACCTCTGAACTCCGAAGGATGGGCCTCAATAAGGTAAGGCTCTCTAAACCCCAAATATAAATATGTATTTATATTATTCAATTTATTATAAAAAATCTTTTCAAAAAAATAATGTCAATGTCGTGTGAGTACCAAATAAACGAATCGGACTCCTTCGAACACTATAATTAATTCCCTGGCCATCATGCGTCAGCGATATAAAAATAAAACTGTTTAATAATTATTTTGAATTCGGAGCTAGGAATAAAACAAAGGAGGAGATGAGAGATCAAGTTGGAGAGGGCGACCAGATGACCCGTCCTTGATCGAGCAGTGAAAATATCCTGTAGAAAGTTGTGTTTTAAGCCCAATCACTGGGCAGAATCCGCGTTCCTTCCCCAGTACGTATATTAAAGCTTAATAACCTCGCGTAAAGTCCCCTAAATACGGTGAATAATATTGCATTGGTTCAATAAATGATATATCTAATACAAAATATTGGTGTTATAATTTAATTAGCAAGAGAAATTGTTAAGTCAGACCCCAGACGTCACAGTACCACCACATCACTAGTCACTGAAGAGAAAGAAAGGTTTACAGATATTGGTTCGTACGAAAGAAAGGTGTTTTCATGAGATCTTCAAACAATTTTTAAGGTTATTCCAAAAAAACCTTTAATTTCATGAAAATTAAATCAAAATTGAAATGATAAAAAAATGCTTATGGCATTAAGGTTATTTCTATTCATCATAGTCATAGTCACAAATACCTGCCGTGTCGTGCAACCAGTCAGCGCCGGCCCTTATAGGATCACTCAGTTGTCCAACGGTTCAAACCTTACTCCACTGAAATGCTCATATGAATCAAAATGAAATACTCAGATAGTCTATCTCTTAGAACTGTGGCGAAACTGAATCGACACAATCATAAGATGCTGAGGTTAATCCTAGTTAGGGATTCAAAACCTATAGGGTATACTGTCCTTTCTCGCATATTCCTATCGTCGCTTTTGTGCCAAAGGTCCGCATGTGCGTTTGCCGCCTATTTAACCCACCTTTCGCACATGAACTGTTACTATGAAATAGTCGTCTTTGTAGATTACATGTGTATGTCATGTTCATTATTCTTCTTTCAATTCCAGATTCCAGGCTAAGAATACTGTTTTGGCAACAGGGGGCTATCCTAGAATGTATTTCTCTTGTACGGCGGCTCACACCTGCACGGGTGATGGATGTGCTCTTGCAGTGCGTGCTGGCGTTCCACTCCAGGACATGGAATTTATCCAATTTCATCCTACAGGTTTCCAAATTATATATATAGCTAACTGGCCCTCCCCGGCTTCGTCCGTGGCGTCTTTTCAACCCCCGCGGCACCTCTTTTTAACCCTTATCTGGCTGTTATTTATTAGTTTTCATAGAATAGAATCTTCCAGATTAATTGACGTTTTTGATTAATGCTCCGCTCCCTTGAGCATTAGCGTGATGACATATAGCCAAAGACAGTCAATAATGATGTATGTTTCTATTAATCTTAGAAACAACTGATTCGAGTTAAAAAAATCGGTACGGATAGCCCATTTATCGAGGAAAGTTGTAGGTATAGGTATCATCACGTTACTACCGAGGAGAACGGAGCAGTAATCATAAAATAACATCACGCCTGTATCCCCGAAGGGATAGGCAGAGGTGTATTACACAGCCACGATTCGCCAGTTATGTTAAGGTCCCAATGTAATAGGGGGCGAGCCTATTGCGATCTACCAGGCACAATATTAAGCGAGCGATAATCAACATTTATTAATGCACACATAACTACGAAAAGTTATAGGTAATCATAATTGCAATCAAGCAATCAACAAATCAGGCAAATTTCCAGACATTATTGTAAAACTAATAAATTGCGGGTATTTATATATTAAACGGCAAGCTGATGACAGGGCGCTATGGCGCTCATTAGGGGAGACATATGTCCAGCAGTGGGCTCGCATCGGTTGATGATGATGATGATATGTTAAATAGCCACGGGGATCGAAGTATGTCATGGGCAAAGCCGTGAGGTACAGCTAGTAGGTATAGGTACAGAAGACATCTGACACACCATGTGCTTCACTTGTAACCCGTCGCTTACAAGTGAAGCACATGGTGTGTCAGACGTCTGAATCTAGGTATTCCTTTCCCATTGTTCTCTTACCGAAAGTTGCTAAAACTGAGCAATTCTCATATTATATTATAGTTATATTATAAATCAGCCAGGGGTAGGGAACCAAACTGTAACCATAATAAAGTGTTTTAACACTGTTATTTGAAACTGCTGTGTAACTCAACAACGCCTGGACCAATTTGACCAATTCTTTTTTTTTTATGTTCGTTGAAGTCCAAGGATGGTTTTTACGGAGAGAAAAGTTTAAAAAATTGCATATAAAAAATCCGTACCCGCAGGGGGAACGCACAGGTAGATTTCGTGAAGCAATTAATATTATTTTATATAGAGAACTATGGACTTTAAACAGTTTAATTTTTTTTTTCTCGAAAACGGTAACTTTTAGCGAAAAACTTTTCAGACATTTATTTTAGACTTAAAAATGGCCTATCGATTAAAAATGTTTCCGACACCAAGAATGTTCACCGGTTAGAAGTTATGATTTTTTTCCCGAAAAATTTTGGTTTTTCCCTCCTCCACTTTTAGTTAAAGTTTTAATCTTATAGGTTTATAATTAAAAGTTGTTGGTATTCATGTATACTATGGGATAAAATTAGAACGGTTCGAATATCTTTCATGGAACGTGAAATTTTGAGGAAAAACTGATTTCACAAAAAGTGAGGCCCTACCGTCCCCTTAGGCCGGATTCCACCCGTTCACGAACTTAAACTAAGTTTACACCCAAGCAATTTTTGACCGCAGTTTGAAAGCGATCGGGGCAAAAATGCGACCGTGAGAGTGCCGCAAATTTTGGGAAGTGGAACCATACATACATATATATATAAATATAAACTTTTTGACCAGTGGTCATTTCGGACTCAGGGGGTCATAACTAGACCTCCTATGAAGAATTTTTTTTTAAATTCGACAGTAGTCAAGAAACCAATAGGTAGATCGATTTCATCGAAATCTACCTAAAAATTTTTTTTAAATTCGACAGTAGTCAAGAAACCAATAGGTAGATCGATTTCATCGAAATCTACCTAAAATTACAGGCATGATTGGGGTAAATAGGTGCCACGGGGCGAAGTATGCCACGGGCGAAGCCGAAGAACACTGTTAACAGAATAATATCTGCTACATATATTTAATATAACTGTTACACAATTAAAAGTGGTAACGATTAACAGATTTAATACCACATTATTTATAAGTGTAACAGTCTCATTCTGTAACCTTTTCATAGTGTAATGAATATAATTATGTAACCTTTATGAATGTGTTTTTAATTTTAAGTCCCTGACCAGGGGAGCCCGATTCAGTAAAAAACCGTTTTTAAAACATGTTGTTTCAAAACTTAACGAAGTCTTATAAAATTAACATTTCAAAATCTACTTAATTAAAATCGCAATCAACCCGTGAGTGATTTTGAAGGTTTGATAACCTCACGAAACATAGGGCGGCTATGTTTTGATAGATCATACGGAATACCAAATGGTTTTTTACGTTTTTCTCTCTAATTGAATTGAAATTTGATTAGAGAAAAATCTCGATTAACCAAATAGAAGTGTCGGTGGCTTAGTGGCTAAGGAGTCGCCCTTAAGTTCAAGAGGTCCTAGGTTCGAATCATGGTAATTACACTACCGACGTGAACCCACTCCTAACACAAGCAATTTAGCTTAGCTGGGGAGGGTTAGGAGAAATATTAACAATATCGGTTACTAATATTCTTTTAATAAAAAAAAGTGGCGTTACTGAATTGGGCACCAGTTAAAACCTCAAATTCCGATGAATTCAATAAGATTGCCCTGGATCATCGTAGTTCTGCTATGAAATTGAACTGTAGTTGGTAGAATGGTTTTGTAGACCTCCATATACGACGATGACCGCTTACTGTGTGGGCTGTACACTTGTTTGCCCTAATGGTATACAGTTTATGAAACCATACTATAGTATATAATTGAAATAATACAGTACCAAGAGTAGGAAACCCGGACATAGTTCCATAATTTCAAATGGCACCACTTTCCCGAGCTATAAAAGGTTATTACAGGATCAAAACCCATTCTAAGGCCCGTATTCTAGGACAATACTGTCATGAGTCTCAACTTGAAACTAGTTTTGCGATTTTTCTGGAACTAACCTTGAGTGGAAATTTTATGAACATAAATCGATTATTCATAAAATATCACTCAGTCATGAGTCTCGACTTGAAACTAGTTTTGAGATTTTTCTGGAACTAACCTTGAGTGGAAATTTTATGAACGTAAATCGAGTATTCATAAAATATCCACTCAAGTTTAGTTAGTTTGTTCGATTAGAATACAATCTGTACTTAAAACTAGTTTTAAGTCAAGATTCATGACTGAGAATCGGAACTACTACAGTACAAAATCAAATCACCTACGTATCAAATTGTATAAATAAATATTACAAATTTTATTAATTGATAGGTAAAAAAAAAATACAATATTACAATTTTTTTAATTATGAATTATTTATAGGTAATAATCCTATATTATAATATTTTTTAAATTTTCTTCAGTGCACATGATGTCGCAGTGCCTTATATTAACAAAAATGTTTTTTTTTTTATTTATAGGAATGTACGGTTCAGGTTGTCTTTTGACTGAAGGTGCACGTGGAGAAGGTGGCTATTTAATCAACAGTGAAGGTAAACGATTTATGGAAAAGTACGCTCCTAAGGCTAAGGATCTGGCCAGTCGAGACGTGGTATCAAGATCAATTGCTACGGAAGTGAGACAAGGTATTTATTTTTAATATCCATTACGACCAGTAGATTCTTAAGAGTATTTCAAAAATGTTTCTTGTTTCAAATGTTTTTTTTCTCTACGGTACACTATTAGAAAGCACCTCATCCATTACCTAAGACGTTATAATCATGATTAATATCAGCAATGACTTGGCGACCCATCGGCCTAAAAATCGAAGCGTATAAAACCTTTTTTTTATTTAGCCCACTAGTTGAAGATATTTCCTAAGCAGTGAGTAAGGAAGGCATATATACCTACTTGTTAGCGATGTCTGTAAACTCCTTGAAGAACTGGCAAATTGATAATGTGAATATGTATAATGACAAATATGACCCAGGATTTTGTTTTGATTGAAGTCGGTAAAGTTATAGAAAGAGTTTTGCACAATATGAAGGTCATCTACCTAAGTAACCATGATTTAAAGTTTTATATTAACCAAATGTTTTTATCTACTATGGTGGAGGTACTTAGGTTAACACTAATAAAATCAACCTTATACTTTATCGTCTAATTCATCAACTGCCAAAGTCATAAACATCGGAATATAATTCATTCATAAATTGGACATGATTTTTGCTGTTACTTAATTGCACGCCATCTGTTGGGTGGTTAAAGTAACACTCTGTTGAATATACTTCATAGAAGTTCGATCAATGCACGCCTGATGTCATAGTTTAGCCTATGCCGTAGTCGAAATTAAAAACTACACCTAGAGATTTCAACTATGTTTGTAAAATTATTCAATTAGGTAATTAGTTAAAATCTAGAAATTTTAAACCGATCAAATCGCTGAAAGGCATTTTTTAGCTGTAGCTATTTTGTAACAAATATCAAACAAAATTAATAGAGCCTACATAGACAAAGCTTTTAAATTCGTAAGAAACTAATGACAAAAACCAATTGTTATTTATGTGAATCACTTTTTTTTTCCTGCGGAAATCCCTTACCCCGCCGGCCAAAGTACCTACCCATAATTTCAATTAGACACGAAAAAGTACCTACATATTAATATAATTAACACGTTAATGAAAAACTATCACACTTTCGGGTTTGGGCTTTCACATAGTAATTTCTATTCATGTCTAGATATGTTATAAAATATAAAGTAATTCATGCAATAAAAGAAAAAATTTAACTCTTTGAAAAACTGCCTCCAGATTATTACTGGGCAGAAAACTTCGCGAGCCCTCCTAAAGCACTGCTTTTAGCTATTAATTAGTATGTATGTTAAACGTTTGATTGGGGAAGCACCCTAAATATTTTAGTTTTCAAACTATTACATTCATATGGGGAAACGCAAGTTTCACATGGACCACGACCAAGAAGCCCGGAAGCAGTATATTTTACAATCTCTAAATTATTAATCTCGATTATAACCCTTATTATTAGTCATTGATGTTAATACCATGCGTTTAGAAGTGTTAAAATATTCTCGAACTATCAAATTTCATTAATGCCAACACATATCTATAAGTTCACTTGCACGCCATCTATTGGGTGGTGGTAATATCACTTTGTTTATGACAGTTATTGGATACATTCATATGGGGAAACGCAAGTTTCACATGGACCACGACCAAGAAGCCCGGAAGCAGTATATTTTACAATCTCTAAATTATTAATCTCGATTATAACCCTTATTATTAGTCATTGATGTTAATACCATGCGTTTAGAAGTGTTAAAATATTCTCGAACTATCAAATTTCATTAATGCCAACACATATCTATAAGTTCACTTGCACGCCATCTATTGGGTGGTGGTAATATCACTTTGTTTATGACAGTTATTGGAAGTTCCATTTATTTTCACTGAACGTCGCCACTTACCGCTATATCAAGTTTTAGACATTGTGGTAAGTAATAATTGCCGAGAAATACTTGGGCTCCAGTACCCGGGTCCCTACTCGGGAACAAAGCTGATATCACATGATATTCTAAAGTAACACAAACAATTATTGTTACTACTTTACCATTTTTATGATATGCATGAAATCTCTTTAGAATATAGATCAATGTAAGTGACGGATTTTGTTCTTACATTTACTTTTTTTTACGCTCGGAGATCCCTTCGGATACCCCCCCGCCGGCCAGCGGGGGTGGTTATGTCGTGAATCGACTAAAACCGCACGGTGTCCGTTGCCAGGCACCCCGGGTATATAAGCCCTCGAAAGGATAACCTTCAAAAATTAAGGCTTTGAGCTAAAGCTACTTACTAAATTCATTTATTTTGTGGCAACTGATGTAACCGTGAGGTTATTGTACCGGATGGGTGAACTCGAATCTGTTGTTTTTTTTTTGTTTTTTTTTTATTATTATTATCTGTCTACCGAATGAGCCGCGGTCATCGCGTACCTTGTGGTGTCGATGTAAATATTGTAAAATGTAAGTGTATACCGGCAGAGCAAACAAAGCAGCTCTGCATATTCTTCAAGCTTGAGGCTTCTGCTTAGCCCTTTTCCATTCATGAAACCGTCCTCCTTTTGTTTAAGTGCGCTTACATAGTACAGAGCTGATCAGAGCGCTCTGGAGAGAGACAGACAGAGAGAGAGAGAAAGTAAGAGAGAGACAGGCTATACAAGTTATAAAAAAAACGGCCAAGTGCGAGTTGGACTCGCCCATTAAGGGTTCCGTAGCAGCAAGTAACATAATAATGTTTTTTTAATTTTTATATTTGAATTGTTTCAATGAAAGATAAACTGCGGGTTACGATTTATGACGTATTAAAAAAAAACTACTTACTAGATCTCGTTCATGCCAACTTTCGTTGGAAGTTTACATGATAATGTACACCATATATTGTTTTTAGTTTTATCATTCACTTATTTTACAAGTTACAGGGGGGGGGGGCACATTTTACCAGTTTGGAAGTGTCTCTCGTGCAAACTATTCAGTTTAGAAAAAACTAGATTTATTTTTTAGAATTTAAGATTTTATTTTTTATTATTAGAAACCTCAATATCATTTTTGACCACCTGTCCATAGGGACGTAAGACCTATACACGTAAGGCTTTGATGAAAAAAAAAATTTTGAGTTTCAGTTCTAAGTATGGGGAACCCCAAAAATGTGTTTTTATTTTCTATTGTTGTGTGAAAATCTTAATGCGGTTAACAGAATACATCTACTTACCAAGTTTCAACAGCATAGTTTTTATAGTTTCGAAAAAAGGGACTGTGACATACGGACGGACAGACAGACATGATGAATCTATAAGGGTTCCGTTTTTTTGCCAATTTGCAACGGAACCCTAAAAATCGGATATCTTTTGTTCATTGAAAATAGGCTCGCATTTGACCACTATCTCACCTGTATTGGTAAGAGATGATGCAATCGATGTGCTGCTTTCCGAAAAAAGCCTGTTCACTATAGAAGACTTCACTGGTTACCTTTCATTTCGAAAATGATTTCAGGCCGTGGTGTTGGTCCAAAGAAAGATCACGTTTATTTGACTTTAACTCACCTTTCTTGCGATGTCCTTCATCAACGTTTGCCAGGAATCTCCGAGTCGGCGTTCACCTTTACTGGAGTTGATGTGTGCAAAGAACCTGTACCAGTTATACCCACAGTACACTACACAATGGGTGGCATACCTATAAATTGGAAAGGAGAGGTAATTACTATTTTATACAGTTTTGACCTATATAGGCCAATTTAGATCAGGCTTTAAAATGCTCGAGCTGTTTTAATTAAATACCAACCTTATTTGACTGAGACAAAGCTTAAAATAATATGCCACAACAGACTAGGATAGGACTGATAGGATTAGACTTTAATGTGACATACTTTTTTCAGCTTTATCTAAATGGAATAAGTAAATAATAAATAAATATTCTACGACATTCTACATAGCGCTTTCTAGACCCAAAGTAAGCATAGTTTAACTAGCTTGTGTTATGGGTTCCAGAATGCGGATAAACATACTTATATAATTATTTTTTTTTTTGTAAATACATACATATTATACATAGAAACACCCAGACCAATGCAAAGAGACATATTCATGCATACAAATATTTGCACTGAGCGGGAATCGAACCCGCGCCCCCTGACGTAGCAGTCGAATGCACTACCGCTACGCCACATGTTAAATTGATGTTAAATTGTTAAACTCGAGTGTTTGAGTATTTTGCCATATTACGTAAACTTGTATGGATTGGTGTAAACTTGTAGTATTACCTACAAGTTTACATCAATCCAACTTATTATATATTTATATTATATTTACTATCTACTGTCTAGTTATGTGTGTATTAAAAATATTGATTATCGCTCGCTTAGTAATGTGCCCGGTAGATGGCAATAGGCTCGCTCCCTATTACATTGGAACCTAAACATAACTGGCGAATCGTGGGTGTGCAATACACCTCTGCCTACCCCTTCGGGGATACAGGCTTAAAATTATGTTATGTTATGTCTACTGTCATCTCACTACTATAATGCGTTGTTTGGATGGATAGATGGATGAATTAAAGGGTGGATGTTTGTTATGGTATTAAATGACCACACCCAACCGATTTAAATGTAGCAATTTAATTAAGCTATATTAACAATATCATCAACATCTTGAGAGATAGAGTGAGAAATAGCGTGATAAGAGAGCGATGTGGATTTACAGAAGATGTAGTGACGATAATTGAGAGAGGTATGTTAAGATGGTTCGGTCATGTTGAGATAACGAATGAAAGAAGACTAACGAAACAGGTGTATGAGGCGAGTGTAGATGGTACCGTCGGAAGGGGAAGACCTAGGCGCACATACCTGGACCAAATCGGGGAAGTGTTAGAAAAGGGACAGGTCAGGAGTACCCTAAACCGACGAGCATGCATGAAGAATGTTATGAGAGTGAATGAGGCGAGAGAAGTGTGTCAGGATCGTGGCAAATGGAGATCCGTGATCTCTGCCTACCCCTGTGGGAAACAGGCGTGATTTTATGTATATATGTATGTATGTATGTATCAACATCTTAGTATGTTACCACTTGCATTCCAAGCTTTCCCTCCTAACTCAGGGTCCACTTAATCCATCTTCTCCTTTAAATCTGGTTTATGCAACTTTAAATGGATTCGACTGGCGTCTGACCACCCAACCCAGAGGAAAGCATATGCCAGAGGCTCGCCAGTTAATCAGCAAATGTAGCCGGCTTGTAGGTGAGGTCGTCCTGGCTCAGAGGGCCCTATGTGCCCGAGATTTATTGATACTAGCTGTTGCTTGTTAACCCTGGGGTTATCCTTTCGAGTGCTTACCCAGGGTCCTTAGCAATGGACACTTGGGTAGGACACTTCGGTCCGATTCCGACACGCTCATCCCATCGCTTTTCACTCGTTAAAAAAAAAAGTTGCCGCGTGAAATTGTGATGCCGTTTCCGCAATCTATAGAAACCTAAAGTAGCCTATGTATTATTTCGGTCTATAATCTATCCCTGTACTAAATTTCAGCCAGATCCGTTCAGCTGTTTTTGCGTGAAATAGCAACAAACAACCATATTTTTTTTCTTTTTGTATTTATTATCTTAAACTTATGAAATCCTTTTCAAAATCCTTATGAATTCCTGCCTTTCTATCATATATTAGCTATATCTGTTTGTCTTATGATAAGGGTTGTTATCTAGTTCAGGCACAGTTGTTTTATTGAATGTGGCAATAAGCTGTATTTTATCTATGTGTATTCTATCTTAAAAAATAAGTTTTTGCTTGAAAATAAATTATTTATATTTTTAAATACATTCTATATAAAAAAAACAAATATATTTAAAATATAAAAAATAGTGGCCCACCGGCATCGGGTACAGGCACCAAGCTACCCGTGGTTAGGGCACAAAGAGAGGAATCTCCTCACAATACGTGCCGTGTCAAGGAGCGCTGCCTTCTGCATCAAGCCCTTGACCCAACTACCTAACGCGAGCCTCTTGAGATGTTGATCGAGGCTCTTGGCAATCAGTCCGTGAACCGATACAACTATCGGAACAATAATCGCCGAATCCACACTCCACATGTCGACCACCTCGTGAGCCAAATCTAAATATTTTATTTGTTTTTCTTTTTCGGCTTTCACAAGATTCTAGTCTTGTGGAATAGTGATATCGCTAATTAATTATTGCGCGGCGCTCTGATCGATCAATCAACACTATATCAGGTTATACATTCTAACAAACTTTCACGCTTATAATATTAGTAGGATTATATGCTTCATATGTTTTTGTATCCTTCACGTATTTTAGGTTCTAATGTATCAAAATGGCAAAGACTGTGTGGTACCCGGACTGCATGCTTGCGGTGAGGTGGTAAGCAATGCGCACGGCGCCAACAGACTTGGAGCCAACTCAATACTCGATATCGTGGTGTTCGGCAAGGCGATTTCAGAAAATATATCCGCTATCAGCAAACCAGGAGACAAGCAAGCGGTCATGAAAAAGGTACCTACGTATATGTATACTATTATAAAATTGTAAATTAGTTGTGTCTTCTTGTTATCCCTTCGGGGATATAGGCGTGAGTTTATGTTATGTTATGTTTAACATTTAAAATATTAAAAAAAATGTTGAATTTATTGGACGTAAAAACTACTAAACAGATTTTTATTCGTTTCCTTCATGAGAACTGTCTTGGTCAGATTTAAAAACTGCCGTATGTTTGATTGCAATTGCTTGAGAGGAACTGCAAATAGGACCAAAATAGAATGCCGCGCGCATCGGCTAGCAGGCCGGGACGGTGGGGCGACTAGCGCCTCTCCCCCAAACCGGGGCAAGACGGGGACATAGTGGTTCCCAAACCCGAGGGGGCCATCTCGAAACCGGAGATGGCCCAGGGTCAGTCGGGGTGCAAGGGATATGCTCTATGGGCAACCTTACACCCCGGCGTCTGTAGACCTGCGATGGCGTGCGGTTTTAGTCGGTTCAAGCCCCACATAACCGCCCCCGCTGGCCGGCGGGGGGGGGGGGGGAATCCCTGCGGATACCCCGAAGGGATTTCCGCACGAAAAAAAAAAGGTATTGAAATGAAAATAAAGTCTGATCAAGGTGGCGTCTTGCTTTAATTATTTAATTATTGATGACATTCGGCATATAAATTGGTAACAGACGACTTCGATAGGTATTTATATAATTGAAGATTTTTTTAATCAGATTATTAAATCAACCATTCCACTGATCTTTATTCGGCTTATATACTTCGCCCCCGTGACACCTATTTATCCCAAATATGCCTGTAAACGTTTTGTTTCATGCAATTTTTAAACTTTTCTCTCGTACTTCAAGGAATATTATAAAAAAAAAAATTAGCGAAATCAGGTCAGCTGCTCTCGAGATTTGCGCTTAGCAACACATTCGGCGGTTCATTTTTATATTATACTAGCTTTCCCCTGCGACTTCGCCCGTGGCATCTTCGCCCCGTGGCACGTATTCATCCCAAACATGCCTGTAATTTTTTTATGCAATTTTTTAAACTTTTCTCTCCGTAAAAACAATCCTTGGACTTCAACGAACATTAAAAAAAAGAATTGGTCAAATTGGTCAAGCGTTGTTGAGTTATGCGGTCTTGCCGTGGCCGTCTTGCGATTCATTTTTATATATATAGACGAGTAGAAGATACAGATTTGAATATTCATTTATTTAATATAATATTTTAGGATATTTGTGACGCCGCTTTGGATAATCTGCACAAAGTGCAAAATGCGAATGGCTGTGCTCCCACAGCTGAACTGCGTGCTGCATTAAGAAATACAATGCAAAGCAAATGTGGAGTGTTCAGAGAACAGAAACTGTTAGATGAAGGTATGAAAATAGTTCTTAATAATAGATACACTATTGACGTATATAATTCTTTATATATTTAAGATGAATAGTACCTATAGGAAATATCCTACTGATATATTATAAACGCGAAAGTTTGTAAGTATGGATGGATGGATGGATTTTTGTTACTCTTTCACGTAAAAACTACCGAATGGATTTTAATAAAACTTTACAATAATATAGCTTATACATCAGAATAACACATAGGCTACAATTTATAAATATATTGTGTGAATTGTCCAAAATATGACGATAAGTGTCAAGTAAGTAGGAAAAAATCTACCATCTGCGTGCGACCTATTTTCTGGCGTGCGCTGCCAAAACCGCTAGAGTTATCCATATGTAATGAATGATGGAAATGTTTATCCTACTAATATTATAAACGCGAAAGTTTGTGAGTGTATGTTTGTATGTATGTATGTTTGTTGCTCTTTCACGCAAAAACGGCTGAACGGATCTGGCTGACACAGATTTGGTACAGGGATAAACTATAGTCCGGAATAGCACATAGGCTACTTTTCATTTCGGAAATAGGTTCCCATGGGTAGTGGGCACGGGATCAGAACAGCTAGTGATAAATAAATACTAACAAACTATATTGAAGTTAAGTGTAAGATAAAACCCATAGAAACGGTTCGTGCGGCTGTCTTATTTGATCTCTTTTCGTTTCTTTTGGCAATACCTTTCCATTCCCTCCCTAGCTAATTTTTAACACAAATATTTGATGAATATAATTCGTTTACAGTGGAAGTCGGAGCGAGAGGCATACCAGCAAAATCTCTCTATACCCTACTTAAAGATCTAGGCCTATCGAGAGCTACAATAAGCTCATTACTGGGACGAATGGCTAAAGCGGCACTAGTAGGTTCGCATCAAATTTGGTTAGGCAGGGAGGGGAACTTGGGTAGTGAAGGTGAGTGTTGATGTACATCAACAAAAGGGGCCCTTTCTAAACCTACACTTGGTTCGCAAGTCCCAAGCACTGTCCCGAGTTCCCAACTCAGCAACGCGATGAACCCCGCACGGAGAATCTATGGATTGCTAAGAATATCGGTCTCTCTCTCTCAACCCCCCTTGTGAATGGTGCGCAAATGCCAATGAACACATTGATTTATTTATTCACAGGTCACGAGGAAGTTCAAAAATGGTTCAAGGCTTTCAATGATATACGTGTGACTGACAGAAGATTGAATTGGAATTCAGACCTAATCGAGACGTTAGAGCTTCAGAATATGCTCCACCTCGCAGTTCAAGTCGTTGCCTGCGCCAGAAACAGACATGAAAGCAGAGGAGCCCACTACAGAGATGATTTTCCTAAGAGAATAGACGAGTATGACTACAGTAAGCCTCTTGAGGGTCAGGTAAATAGTATTCATAACTTTTTTTTTGTACCACTGAGGTGGCAGTCAAGCCTGTAGCTTTACAACTACAGTTTAAATAATCTAAGAGGTACCTTTTTTTTTCGTGCGGAAGTCCCTTCGGATACCCCCCCCCCCGCCAGCCAGCGGGGTGGTTATGTCGGGCTTGAACCGACTAAAACCGCACGCCGTCTTGGGTCTATAGACGCCGGGGTGTAAGGTTGCCCCATAGAGCATATCCCTCGCATCCCGACTGATCCTTAGTTTTGACACATGGGAATGACAGATGCTAGACTCAGAATGTAGCCTAGCACAATTTGAACGAAAAATAAAACAATGATAAAATTAGAATTTATGAGTTAAACAATTTGTATAATTTTGAATTGAAGTATGTAATACGACATATTTCTAAAGATTTAGATCGGAAAAAGATGAAAAAGATCTAAATCTTTAGAAAAAGTAAGCATACAAAATGCTTAAAAATTTAATTGAACGACATATTTCAGTTAACATTTCTAGAATTTAATTTAAAATATGGCAGGATTCTTTCTTTTGCGAGTATAATTTTAGAGTTGTTACATTTTAATCGTTACGGTGGTATAGATTAATCGGTTCATATAGCAAATCGGAGCTATCGTAAGTTAGCACGAGAGTTGGTAAATCGGAGGTCATAAATGGATCGATCATAAATTCATTTTTATCTATTTTATTATTCTCACTATCGATTTGTGTACATTCAGCCCTAAATGTCATCGGTCGAATGGTACCTTTTATATTATTTAGACTGTAGTTTATCTTGGACTGTGAAGATTAATGGGAGAAGCCACTCCATCAGATCAACCATGGACTGAGTCACAGTGGGTAGAAACCGTTAATTAAATAAATAAAATAAATATTCTAGGATATATTACCATTCCCGCTCATTGCAAATATGTATATTAGCATTGGTCTGGGTGTTTCTATGTATAATATGTATTTATTTACAAAAAAAAGTATTTAAGTATGTTTATCCGCATTCTAGAACCCATATGACAAGCTCTGCTTAGTTTGGGTCTAGATGGCGTTGTGTACTTCGTCCTACAATATTTATTTATTTTGAATATCCTTAATTTTTTTTTAGACGAAGGTGCCAATTGAAAAGCATTGGAGAAAACATTCTATGTCTATGGTGGACTTGTGCAATGGCAGTGTCACTATAACATATAGACCTGTGATTGACACTCCTCTCGATAACAGCGTCGAATGGGTCCCTCCTGTACCAAGAGTGTATTGAGAGTTGCAAATAAAAAATATTAATTTATACTTCACAAAATATTTGATTAAACTCCTTTTAATTAACTGTATGAGTTTGATTCCTACAAAAAACTTATTAGCACACTTTGATGAATAGAAAAAGTATTTTTCACGTTTTATTTCAATAAATTTTATTGAGTAAAACGTGATAGCTCATTTTAGTTAAACGAGTTTTCACTTATGAAATACAGCCTAAAACGCCAGTAATTTTTCACGGGTGTCTTGCTAAATCTTGAATTAGAGTTGCTAAAGATTTCATGCAGTTTATATGGCCTCTTTATGTAGGTTATACCTTTTTTTTTTTATCGTGCGGAAATCCCTTCGGATACCCCCCGCGTGCCAGCGGGGGCGGTTATGTCGGGCTTGAACCGACTAAAACCGCACGCCGTCTCGGGTCTACAGACGCCGGGGTGTAAGGTTGCCCATAGAGCATATCCCTCGCACCCCGACTGACCCTGGGCCATCTCCGGTTTCGAGATGGCCCCCTAGGGTTTGGGAACCACGGTGTCCCCGTTTTGCCCCGGTTTGGGGGAGGGGCGCTAGTCGCCCCACCGTCCCGGCCTGCTTCTGCTGGGGTGACAGGTGGCCTCACCCGCCACCCCCAGGCCTTGCGCTCATGGAGGACTGAGATCGTTAAGCGACCTCCGGCGCCTGAGTCGCCTGCGACGCGCGGCGAGCAAGTTGCGGGCTCGGCGGACCGGGAGAGTTCTAAGTCTCTCCCGGGCGCGCTCCGCCACCTCCTTCGCGAGCAT
The DNA here is from genome assembly GCA_946251805.1 of Cybosia mesomella. NCBI lineage: Eukaryota > Metazoa > Arthropoda > Insecta > Lepidoptera > Erebidae > Cybosia > Cybosia mesomella. Next base: position 42,985,027 of record OX276388.1, on the reverse strand, counting down.
TACATGCTCGCTACTCGCTATGTAGGTTATACCTACATATGATTTCATTATCACCACATTACATGCAAGTAGTCCAAATACATTCACATAACAATTATGTGTACACGGTTATGCTCGCACGCATAACAATCAATAGATCGCACGCATTAAATATTTTTTTCTTTTTGTTTTACATGTCCAATATACAGACACAACCAATTTACAATTTTATGACAGTATAGAATATTTCATTATACACCTACTAGGCATTAGAAACATAATGAACACACTAATCGAGGCTTTATTCCCATGGATGCCAGAACGGAAACAATTCCACGCGAGTAAAGCTGCGGCCAACAGCTAGTATTGAATAAATCAGACGAGACGCTTTAATCAATCCTTCCAAACAAACCCGCGACGGGGTGCATGGTATAGAATTATTGAGCTGAGAGTGAGACGAGGTCGAGCGAAAGGCTCTCTATACTCCATTCGGTGTATTTCAGTTGTGACACTACCTCCTAAACTAATCGACCAATTTTGACCAAACTTGGCATGTAAGTTCAACTTGATACCAGGTTTAGAAAAAATAAAATTCAAAATCGAACACACTATGAGACTACAAAATGATCAATGTCTAGACCACGATTTTGGCGCCAAAATGTACAACTTAACTATTGGCTTAAGACAGAAAAAGAAAACTAAAAACCGGTCTAGCAACGGAGGAATAATCACCGAAAAAATAATTCAATGGTATTCAATTGAAAAAAAAATTGCGCGTGAATTGTAAGTAATCATGTAGTGCACTCTCAGCTCAACATTGCAACAGCAGAATGCATTGCGCCCCTAGTTAATATTAACCGTACCTAGCGACAGTATTGAGCAGTGCGATAATACCTAGCTAGACTCTGATAGGCTCAGACAAAATATCTCTAAGAACAAATATTTTGGCAACATAAACCTTACAAATATTAGCTTTCTGTATTTGGTTTAACCACAAAAAATCGATTCTAAATATCCCTCTTTCCAATATAGCTTGAACCGTCTTATTTTTGATTTCCTGCACTCTTATATGGTATTATAGAGTTCACAATGTATTGGTGGTGCTATTAAACTGTCTTGTTAAACAATCCCCCTAACACCTTAGTTCGTAAAGGTCGCAAGGGGTTTAGTTATGATGGTTATATTTCTTTGCGTGCCACACCTAACCCTATAACAGCCAGGTGGTCCCTAAATCAATGTGTATTAGACATCAATTAATTTTATTGGCTAGTCATCACTCTTTTGTTTTTGATGTTAGGGAGAACATTTTATGCTTTTAACGAAATTCATTCATTCATCTTTATGTGAAACATGTTTTTTGTTTGCAATTTTTGTTGTTTACAAACTAAATAGGTACAATATTGTTTTCCCCACAGTCCACAACATTATTATGGTGATGAAACAATGTAACATTGAAATATATTTGAGCTGAGAGTGAGACGAAGTCGAACGAAAGCTCCTTTCACTCCACTCGATGTATTTCGTTTGTGTTCCTCTAGCGCCTAGACTCTTCTATCGATTTTAATGATTTTTAATACAATCATAGATTCTCATCACTATCTGATGTGACGGACATAGGATATACAAATTTAAATAATGATAGAACCACGGAGGAATAATCACCGAACAAAAAATTCAAAAGCTGATTTCTTGCCAAAACGTAGCCTATAACTATAAATACCGATTAAAAAAAGAAAACTGAAAATCGGACAAGACACGGAGGAATAATCACCGAACAAAAAATCATGGGTACTCTCAGCTCAACATTGCAAGAGCCTGCAAGAGATACTGCCTTGCGGACCTAGTCAAAGTCAAAGTCAAAGTCAAAAACCATTTATTCTGCATAGACCATTAATACGGCACTTACAAAACGTCATAAAAAAATAAATAATCTAATGTTTGGCAAATGGACCGCCGGTTCGAAACGCGGCCCTGTCCTGAGAAGACTCCGGCAAGAAACATAGCGGGCTGTTTTTTTTGGTCTATTTACAAACATATTTACTTAACCTAAGTACAATTTTTCGTTTGAGTAGCATAGAGAGAGAGCAAACAGTTCATATCCAAGCTTGTCTGTCGTCTAAATAGTCTTGAATTTTATAGTAGCCTTTTTGGCAGAGTTTACTTTTAATTTGGCTTTTAAATTTATGAAGAGGTAGATTCTTCATTTCACTAGGAAGCTTGTTGTAGAAGCGTATACAGTTACCCTGAAAGGAATTACTAATCTTGTGGAGTCGACTATTACAAACCACAAGATTGTTTTTATGTCTAGTATTTAACATATAAAAGATTTTCAAAAAATAAAAAAATATATATATAGTAGTATACATGAACGAATAATTAAATTTATTTATAGAGTCGTGGTATGGAATGCTGTCTGAATTGCAGCTCAATAGAATATGGTAGTTGACTCAACATCCTCCTAGCATTTTCCCAACTCAGTTGAAGTCATATCTGCTTTATTGGATTATTCCCAGTAGTTCCGTGGCGGAACTATTTTAGTGGAACTTTTTGTCCCAGTAGTTCCATCAACGGTACTAATGGGAAATCGAATGCCCAGTTGTTCTGTGGCGGAACTAGTGGGATTTTAAAATTAAAATATTTTTTATTCTATATTTTTCTTAAAGCGACTGCCAAGTGACCTCCACAACCCGTTAGTGATATCGAAATTCTGAAGGTATACCAGTTGTAGGACTTTTTAGGGCTCAAACTACCGGTAACGACTGCTATAGATGTTCTTATGGTAACCGAGGCCCGGAAAGGTCTCAATGTATTTAAAATGGTCTCCCATACTAAGACTAACCCGGCTAGTATTCCTTTACTTTGCAAGAACGGTTGCACGGTTAACATTAAGCCATGAGCCCTTGATCAAAGAAAAAAATAGTAGTTGAATTGAATTGAATTGAATTGAATCAGTAGGTCCACAATTTAACATACATCCGCAATTGCGGAACGAACTTTCTGGCAATTGGTACCATGAAACGGAGCTCGAAGACGGCACTTGACAGTTTATTCGTCCTATACCCTACCATGAAACGTTCCTAAAACCGCAAATTGTAAATTTGACAGGCCGCCAAAAAAAAAATAGTATTGAAAATACGATACTATACGATTTATTTCAAAAGGTCGAAAGGTTATCATAATCCAATACAACGGAATGTATTTTTTAATATGTTGGTTTGTAATAGTTCATTTTTAATAGGGATATATTGTAAGCAAATACCTCGTTATATGTTACAAATGTTATAACGTACTTTATGGTCTTAACCGAAAGAATGAAACCGGAAGTGACTTCATAGTACCTAAATGACACTTCTTTCGGTCGTGTTTTGTGCCTACCGCCTGATCTCCATTTTGCGGCTACCGTCAGGTTACGTGGGTAACAAATTGCCTACAAATGGTATAAAGATTAGGAGGGGTAGACCCAAGAAGTGCTGGCTTGACCCTGGGCATCGAGGTGGGAGCCTCACATGGCACTGGGATTCAACGCTGCTGTTATGATGACCGCCGTCTGATCACCCAACCCTGAGAGGAAAGCCTGCGCTAGATTCTCACCTGCTAAAATGTTTCCCTGTGCCCTGTGGCCTATTCTAATAAAAAAAAAGTATTGGCAACGAGGTGGTTGACCTCGCAATGTTTAAAACATTCTGAGTACAGCTCTAAAAAAACCGTATCTTGAGACTGAAGCTACACTTGCAATTGCTTGTGTTAGGAGCGGGTTCACGTCGCCAGTGTAGTGGCCAGGGTTCGAATCCAGGACCTCCTTAATCACACATTAATAGACGACGAGAGACAGAACTCAAAGTAAATCTTAGAGCCAAGGATATGCCAATCATGTATCTGGAGCCGCGGGAATAACAATTAGTCGCTGCCCGCGGTTCCACATAAGTAAATTACTGATTTTGTTCCCGCAACCTACAGAAACTTGTAATTACAACCTATAAATGTGTGCCAAATTTCCCCTTGTCGCTTTAGGACAAATTCGCTTTATGACAGATTCGCTGTACGACAGAATCGCTTTATGACAGATTCGCTTTATGGCAGAAATTGTACAGTTAAGTTCACTAAAGATTTGTCTAAGCAAAAAAAAAGTATAGGTTCAAACACGACAGGTTGGTATAGACGTTCTTTAAATCTATATTAAACGCAATTCATGGCAACGTTTTAGCAGATTTGATCCTTACATTTCTGTTGCCCTGGTACTTTCTTTTCAATTAATGTTATGTATAGTTGGTATGTTTCCAATAAGTTTTTGAGCATACAAAACTACTACAGTTTATCTATCAAAACTCCTTCAGATTATTTATCTATTAAGACCTCTTCAGTTTATTTGTGTTTCATGTAAATGGCCACTTGTATATTTTATTAGATTTTATTTTTCGTTGTTGTCACAATTGTCACATTTGTCAGCGGTACTTCGATGATTTCTTTTTTGATAAAAAGCATAATTGAATGACAATGGATTTGCCTACTAATAGCATGGGGATTAAATTTATATCTAGCCGAAAAGAAAGCCTGTCTTACTAAGTGCTGGTTTTCGATATAATTTCGTTAAAAAAAAAATATGGTCATACCAATTATAGAGATGCTTTAATAAAATGGATTGTAACACATCTGTAACTTTAGATTTTGAAAATAAAATAGTAAAAGAGGCTATCTATTCATGTATCCCTGATGTAGTTAAAAATGAAATAGACAGTTTAATGGACGAGTCTTAAATTATTAATTACTAGCTGACCCAGCAGACTTCGTACTGCCTCAATCGATAATAACTTCCATATTTATTCACCTTTTAAACCTTCTCTGGACCTCCACAAATAATTCAAGACCAAAATTAGCCAAATCGGTCCAGCCGTTCTCGAGTTTTAGCGAGACACACAACAACACGAGAACAGCAATTCATATTTATATATAACAGATTAATTTAAGGGACGAGTGTAAGAAAAATTTATGGACCCACCTCAAACCCATCCCAAAGTTATTCGAAGATTTTATAGAAAGTGCCAATAATGTGATTTGCCGGAAGACGATATACCTACATTTACAGAAAATGGCTTTCTTGAATTTGGATAGAACTACTTGTAAAAATCTTAAAGACCTCAAGTTGCCTGATCATCTAGTAGACATTTTTTTCTTGTTTGATGATGGGACTGAAGAAAAAAATTTATTTTTTTGTACGCCACTAGCTAAAAGCAAATTTAAAGTATATAAGTGCTATTACGGCGACGGCACCTTCAAAGTTGGTCCTAGGCTCTTCTATCAATTATATACTTTATACATTAATGCTTCACAAAACGAGAATACCGTAAATTTTGTTCTAGCAAGATTAGCTGTGCACATTTAATAATAATGACTTATTATTTTCAATTGAAGAGAAATCTACTAGGTACTATTGTACGAGTTATTCCTGTATAATATTTTATTATTTCGGCAAGTACCTTAAAGATTTGGATGAAAATCTATATTTCGATTTATTTTCCTTAAATCTGCAATATTTTAATATACTCATACCTACATGAGCATTACCCACCATCATTACCTTACGCGCGAAAAAACCGAGAAAACGCGTTCAAAATTAAAATGAGAAAGAAAAAGCGGGACCTTATCAAACGACTACGGTTTGCTAAAGCTATGGGCGATAATCAACTTAGTCATCAACTGGCCAGAGCTTTAAGGTCCATACTGAAATTAATTCAAGGAATTTCTGTTCAAATAATAAATGAAAACAATAATTTTAATAGAGCAAAACATGAAGTAGAGTTCGATAAGGACCCGTTTAAGTACTCGAGGAATATTTTTAGCGACAGAAAGCAAGATAGGCTACTGCTAAGTAACGATCAGATCCATAGCTACTATAAAAGTAATTATGAGGTGCCTAAATACGAAAAACAATACAGTAAACCAAACGCGCAAAAACCATTAGGCCCTCATTTCACATTTGACTGTAATCCACCTAGCTTAGACGAAATAGAACACCAAATCAAAAAGAAACCAACAAAAACCGCCCCAGGGCCTGATGGCATACCTTACATTATCTATAAAAAATGCCCATCGGTACGTAAACATCTTCTAAGCATATTCAATAGGATCTGGTCGAGTAAAGAAGTCCCAGCGGCCTTCGGCAAGGCTAATTTTGTGCTCATTCCAAAGAAATTAATAGTAACTAGTCCAAAAGACGCTAGACCAATAGCATTAACCAATACAATTTCTAAAATTTTCTTCTCATGGCTTCAATTTAAAATGACAAATTTCATGATCAATAATAACTATTTCAGACCAAACCACCAAAAAGGGTTCCTACCCGGAATTTCAGGATGTCTGGAACACAATTCTTTACTGGCGGAAAGTTTAAAAGATGCCAGATCAAATGAAAAGCAAATAACAGTTTGTTGGATAGACCTAGAAAACGCTTTTGGCTCAGTACAACACGAGCTTATGTTGTTTGCATTAAAATGGTATCACTTTCCGTCCATCATTTGGGAAATAATATCCTCTTATTATGGTAAATTAAAGTTTGTGATTAATACCAAAGATGGATACACGCAACCTTTAAATTATAATGTGGGTTTGTTCCAAGGTTGCTGTTTATCACCTATAGTTTTCAATATAGTAATAAATATTTTAATAGACAACATTTCCACACACGACAAGAAGTGGGGCTATCGGTTTAAGCTAAACGGTAAATATACGGAGTCTATCCTAGCATTCGCGGACGATTTGGCAATACTGACTCGTAACCCAAAGCAGTGCCAGGACCTACTGCGTAGAGTAGACGATTTCTGTACATGGACAGATGGAATGAGAGCAAAACCTAGCAAATGCTACTGTCTGTGTCTGGGTAGGCGGGGTACCAGGTATACTTCATATGACCCAGGGCTTAGTATAGGCGGGGAAAACGTTTCAACTATATCTGAAACCGTGCCTTTTAAATTCCTCGGAAGAAAGATTGACAACAGAGGTTGCACTCCAGCTTTGGACGAATTAATTGATAGTTTCATTATCGATTTAAAAAAGGTAGACCAACAACCAATAAGTAATGTTAAAAAAGTTGGATCTATGACAATTATTTAACCTCGCGTCTTAACTGGCCGTTTCTTATATATGATATAAACCAGAGCCTCCTCAAAAAACTAGATGCGAGTGTCACGAAGACACTGAAGTCGTGGCTAGGGCTAGCTCAGTCGGCCGACCCGTCGGCACTATATAGATCCGCGAATAATTTTGGAATGACGCTTAAGAAGCCATCAGAACTCTATAAACACCTAAGAGTAACTAAAATGCACGTCTTATCGGAATCTAAAGAAGAAATAGTAAAAGTCCTTCCAAAAGATAAAAATGCATCGGAGCTCGAATCACGCCTCCAGTTCCATAAAAGATTCATGATAGGCATAGGCTCGCAGACTGGTAGAGTAGGTCTAGGTAATATTCAGAGACAAACAGATAAAGAAATAACAAAATCTTTTCTTCAAGTAGACGAAAACAACACCTATAAGGTGCACGCAATGAACCTAGAAATGCAAAACGAATGGTTGACTCTAGGTGAATTTTGTATTCCCATAGCCTTAAAATGGCGTACCATAATATACGACTGGTCACCGGCCTTACTTAAATTTTACCTGAATGCATTCCAGTTGACCCTCCCCGACCAAAGCAATCTGGTCAGATGGGGAAAAGCCACAGATAAAACATGTAACTCATGTGGTGAAGCAACTGGTACGGCTAGGCACCTACTAGTGGGTTGTAAAACGCTATTAGACCGGGGTCATTACTCGCGCCGTCATGATAAGGTATTAGAAATCATACGTGAGGCTGTAAGTTTGGCGGTAGCTAGAGCGAAAAAAGGATTAACCACAAACCAAAGAAATGACATTGCGTTTGTAAAGGAAGGCTGCTCAAAGAAATCACTTCAAAAGCCTTATTCAATTTTGATAGCTGCCGTTGACTGGACAATACTCGTAGACACGTATGAGAAGCACTATAGGATACCGGAGGATGTCTGTGCCTCATCATCCAGACCCGACATATTCCTTTTTTCACGATCGCATAAGCGTGCAGTGCTTGTAGAACTCACAGTACCGTGGGAAACTAATATACCTAAAGACCACGCTATAAAGACAAACAAATACTTTGATTTGACTAACGAGTTAACCAAAAACGGCTACGTGGTTAAACTCTATGCCGTAGAAGTAGGAGCAAGGGGAATTCCAGCTAAATCCCTGTACAACTTACTTAAAGACCTCGGATTGCCAAGAGCTTCAGTAAGCTCTTTATTAAAACGTATATCAAAAGCGGCATTGTTAGGATCTTACCAAATTTGGATAGGTAGGGGGGGGGAACACTACTGACGGTGGAGGTGAGCGCTGATGCATCACAAGGTGGCCACCCTAAACCTACATCTGGGTCGCAAGTCCCAGTCGCCGTCATGGTGTTCCTCTCTGTACCACGCTATGGACCCGGCGACCGCACGGTGAATCCATGGAGTGCTGAGAATCGGATCTCTCTATACTCTTGTCGAACAAAACGCAAGCTACTTATGACAGACTTTTTACTATTTTACGGGATAAATTTTTACTTAAGATAGAACAAAACAAATGCGATTACGAGTTAGCAGTAATTCAAGCACGTAATGTCGTTTATCCTAATGCCAAAGTAACTGGTTGTTACTTCCACTATTGGAAAGCGCTTTCGTAAAAAGCAAAAATGTGGGTCTCAAGGATATTGATGGTGGGGAACGTATTACGCGGATGTATATGCAACTGGCATTGTTACCACCAATTATGATTGCCGAAGGCATCTTAACCATTCATGACCCAAACACCCGTCAAAAGCGTCCGCGAAGAGGTAGTCCGACTGACAGTAACCCAGTTGAAACAGATTCAGCTATACTGCTGTCTGAAATACGTCTTCTGAGCCAACAGATAAGTGACCTAAGGCAGCAAAATATGGACATTGGTGCCAAATTATCCCTAGTTTCTGACACCCTTAACCAAAAGCTTGAACTCTTAAATAAGAAAATATGCAATAAAGATAGTGAAATTGTACTTCTGAAGGAATCCGTTACCGAACTTCAAACTAAATTATGCAGTTATGAGCAAACTGACATGAAATCTGAGCTAGAAATAATGGGTATTCCGGAGGAAAGCAATGAAAATCTTATCCACATCATGGTGATGTCGGCAAGAAAAATTGGGATTCAACTATCCGAAACTGACATAGATGAGGTTTACCGCATGGGTAAGCGACGCACCAACATGACTGGTAAACCAAGATCTATTGTGTTGAGACTCACACGCCGTATATTACGCACGTAGATCTTAAAAGCCGCAAAAGTTCGACGGCCGCTTTCCTCTGAGGATATAATCAAGGGTTCCGCCACAAATGTCTACATCAATGAACGATTATCTAGAAGCAATAAGGAGTTGTTTCGTGAAGCACGAGCACGCGCAGCGGAGTATAGCTTTCGCTACTGTTGGGTTCGAAACAGCACGATATACGTACGAAAAGCGGAAAACCTGCCAGCCATGCCTGTCCGTACGCCGTGGGACCTCGATGAAAAGATCGGACTCCACGGTTCTGCTGCCAGAGAAGACTCTCAGCGGAGTGAAATTACTGTTCTCTCCCAGACAGTTGATTTTCATGAAGGCTAATGTATACATTTCGTTAATCTATCTAAGACATCTATGTACGCAGCGGCTTTATTTTCGAATTACTGATCATAATTTTATTGTTATCCAACCTGTAACATGTATTTACTCTGACTCACGCTTCGCAAACAGAATAATCATCACACGAATCGAGTCATTAGCAACATTTTTTATCTCTTTTATATGCAGTATAGTACCATACATACAGATACACCTCCATCACGCCTTTATACATATCACCAATATTCATCTCTCATACAGGTATCACTGCTATCATTATAAAGGATTCTATAACTAAACGTTGCCAAAAGAACAACAATACACAAATAAATTATACATACTGCACTTGTTATACACAAATAAATAACACATACCATGCCTACAACACACACATAAACCGTACTTCTTACACCTACAATACATACATAAGCTACACTTACATTAAAACAACTATTCATAACGTACATCGCTTTTATCTGTACGCATACGCGACCATAAGCAATTTTTTTTTACTGTCATATAATAACTCGCTTTTACTTTTGCTACGAAGTAAACAAAAAGTATGTCCTCACTATGAAAAACCCACTAGTATCTCGAACCACCATACAGAGTTCCTGACGCCTTACCTGCCATTTGTTTACATTAAAATATTTGTCTTACTAACTCCAAATGACAGCATATCTAACTGATGAAATAGATCGTATTACGAATTTGAAATGTCATGAACTCGACAGATTAGAACTGTGTAACGGTTTTTTACACTCCAACTGTAGCCTTAAGGTCCTGACTTTTAACATACGAGGTATACAAACAAACTTCAATTCTTTTTGCATTGCACTGAAACGTTTAAATATATACTACGACGTGATAATTCTCACCGAATGCCATTTAATAATTAATCCAATAGTGAGGCAAATACAGGGCTATAAATCATACGCCACAGTAAATAACCTCAACAAATATGGAGGAGTGGTAGCCTACGTCAGAGATTGCTGGAGCCCAACCATCACTGAGCCCGATATTCGAGACGCAGAATGCCTCCTAGTGAGACTTTCTTCTAACCTAACTTTGATTGCTATCTACCGATCCCCATCACACAGACAAACGGACAATTTTATTTTGTCCCTTGACAAAATTATTAATTCTTTGAATAAATGCTCTACAGTTATTGTGACTGGTGATATAAACATAAACCTACTAAATCTATTGGACAGCTCGGTGTTAGATTACTCGTACCTCATGTCTGAGCATGGTCTGACTCAGGTTATCTCAGGACCAACCAGATTGAACAGTTGTCTAGACCACATATTTATCAGTTCAAGACATCAGGACGTGGTAGGGATAGTTTGCGATGTTGATATTACCGACCACCGCATGGTAATGATGGGATGTAATACGGCCACTCCAAGCAGATTAAAAATCCCATAGCTCACAATTAATAAAGTTGATTTCCCAGCGCTCGTCGAAGAACTGAAAAACTGTGATTGGATGGAAGTGGTATCTGAGACGGATGTAAACAAGGCAACTAATACGTTTCATTCAATTTTAGATAGCAAATTGAAAATGCACACTTCTGTAAAAAAAATAAGTCGCTCGAAATTTATATGGAAACCGTGGATCACCCCTGGTCTCATAAAATGCATGAATCACAGAGACGAACTGCACCAGGTATACAGAAAACACCCAAATGACAAAGCTAAAAAACTTATCTACACTCGTTACAGGAACTTTTTTACAAATCTGATACGTAAAATAAAACATGAGTATGACTGTCAAAGGCTGGAAGAAAGTAAAGATTTTACTAAGAGCCTATGGAGAACTATAAAAGATATCACTGAGCAAGATATCAACAAAAAATGTAATACTGACTTGCTTAAATTTAAATCTACCCCACAAGAATCGGTTAACAACTGCAGCGAGTACTTTTCTACTGTTGGTGCTGACTTAGCAACAAAAATTCTGTCTAACATAAATGAAACCCTAGAGTCAGTGGTCTACAAACAGAAATTAGGAGAACCAGCTGCCACTACCTTTTTCTTGCAGCCTACTGACGTCTATGAAGTTGACAGATTTATAAGCAACCTCAATAGTGATAGCGCTGCAGGTACAGATGCATTCACGCCTCGATTGATTAAGGAAATTCGTAAGGAAATTATAAACCCGCTAACCCATATTATCAATCTTAGCCTAAGCTCTGGGATATTTCCTGATAAATAGAAAGAAGCTCAGGTGGTTGCTATACACAAGAACGGATCGAAGCAAGATCCTGCGAACTATAGGCCCATATCTTTGTTAGGAATATTTTCTAAAATCTTAGAAAAAACCGTGAACAGTCGTCTGATATCTTACCTCGAAACAAACAAGCTGATATCGGATAAACAGTTTGGGTTCCGACGCAGCAAATCTACAGAAGATACAGTAACTCTTCTAGTCAACCATGTGACAAACTATCTGGATAGTAATGAAAAGTGCTTGGGAGTTTTTGTAGATCTTGCGAGGGCTTTTGATACAGTGGCTATTCCGATACTTTAAAAAAAACTAGAGGTTTTTGGTATTAGAGGGATGCCTTTGGAATGGTTTAAAACATATCTATCAAACAGACGCCAGCATGTAAAAATAGGAGAATATGTCAGCACCAATACAACTAACACATTCGGAGTACCACAAGGAAGTGTCCTTGGCCCAACGCTATTCATTATCTATATGAATGACATCCATAACACAATTGGACCACATGCGGAATCCATTTGTTACGCGGATGACACTGCTATTCTATTTCACGGCAAATCATGGGCATCAGTGCATGAAAATGCCCAAAAAACAATGACAGACTTAAAACAATGGCTTGACAAAAACCTACTGTCTCTTAATGTTAAAAAAACGAATTACCTGTGTTTTTATAAAACTAAAGCGTCTGAACCCAAACTGTTATATGCCGTTAAAATCCACTCTAGCAATTGCAAATCAACCATATGCTCCTGTGATTCGATCCAAAAGGTAGAATGCATCAAATATCTCGGCGTTATAATTGACCCTAGACTCTCTTTCAAACCCCATATCGAAGTAGTGGCAAAGCGTGCCAGGAAATTGATTTACATAATGAAGTTGCTACGCAACTCTGCCAATAGAAGAGTTCTGCACCTCGTATATACTGCATTATGTGAATCAATTATCTGTTACTGTATTCCGGTATGGGGTGGCGTCGGCATATCCATTATGCTGCTCCTTGAGCGAGCACAATGATCAGTATTGAAGGTCATGTACAGGAAGCCCTTCAGATTCTCCACCGAAGCTCTTTATAAAGAATCCTCCACACTTAATGTTCGGCAATTGTATATCCTTAAAATGGTTCAAAAACAACACAAGATAGTCACACAGTCACAAAACTATCCCCAACTCCTTGAGCGTAGAGTTTACAAAAGCGAACCATTTCGAGTGAGAACTAGTTTTGCACAGCATATGCAGGAATTTATGCTCTGTTATATATATAATAGAATCGCAAAAGTATGCACCATTAAGCACTGCAGAACAAGTCAGGTCAAAATTACTGTTCAGAAATACCTTCGATCATTATCGTATTCTGAGTCGGAATCTATAGTAACAGTAGTAACATAAGAAACACATACATAAACACACATATACACTCTCATACACATACAAACACACACACACACACACACACGCACAAACACACACACACACACACACACACACACAACAGACTTTCAGACATACATACACCAGTTCTTTTATGCATTCAGTGCGTAGACTGATAGTCTAATTCTGTGCCCGTAAGCTAAGTTTGTGATGTCTGCGTACAAGACTTTCACCCATTAATCTGTTATGTATTCTCTTTTTTTTTTTTTTGTTTTTACTCTGTGCATGGAATAAGCTAAATTAATTAGCAATTGTAGCATAATAATCAGCCGTACGCTAATGGGTAAAACTCAGTTGGAAATACTACATAAAAACCCCACGAGACAGGCTAGACCTAGTGTGGGGTTGATAGTTTAACTTCTCTGTTTTTCTGTAATAAATCTTAGTAATGTACCTATATTAGAATGAGGAGAATATAAATTGTAATTTTCTTTCTTGGTAAATAAACGATTATTATTATTATTATTATATGAATTAAATAGCGATTCTGAGGAATGTACTGCGTTCAGAGACTATTTCTCAAAACAATGGATTGGATTAATTACTACTGATAAATTCAGTTGCTACAAAGAAATATTCCGAACGAATAATCCAGTTGAAGGGTGGCATGGCCGCCTTAAAAACAGAATTCCTGTAAAGCCACCGTTGTATCGATTCATACAGTTACTCAAAAAGGAAGCCCAGTATCAAGACAGAAATTTAAGAAAGATAGAAACCTTTTCTAAACCAAAACGGCGCAGTTTAAAGTTAAAGAAGAAAGATATTAAATTATTAATTATTAAAATTAACTTGATTATTACTAGTGCACTGAAAAACGAAATCACCGTATTCGAATGTTTAGAACGCTTGTGCAGGGCGAATTTAATACGTAGGCTTGAACGTGCCAAGAAGCCTTTGTTTTTTTAAAGTTAAATATCAATAAATAGTTCAATTAATTATTGTCGAGTTGTCTGTGCCTTTGCCTTAAAGCGAATCTGTCATAAAGGGAATCTGTCCTAAAGCGAATTTGTCATAAAGCGAATCTGTCCTAAAGCTAAGGGCAAATTTCATACACATTCCTTCAGCAGTTTTTGCGCGGAACTTTGCTCTTCATCCTTCTTTCACAGTTATAATGTTAACTGTGTGAAATAATATCTTACATTTTAGACTACGTGAAAGTCAAAGTCAAAGTCAAAGCAGTTTTTATGCAGACCACTATGTCATCATTTTCCCTTTGCAACTAAATGTCATGACTTATAAAATCTGTGAGTTATTTAACCCCGCATCATAATGTGGGTGACGGCGAACATTCGTAGGAGTTCGTAGGTAATTAGGAATGCTCAATGAACAGCCAGTAATCACAGGGGAGGCCCGGGGCGTGTCGACCCTCGCTTAACGCCTCTAAGCGTTTCCTTACAATGCTTATTTCGTTAAAATGTAGAATTTTCAGATTAAAATACTCTAAATACTCTACGACAATCTACACAGCGCTTTTTAGACCCATAGTAAGCATAGTTTAACTAGCTTGTGTTATGGGTTCCAGATTGCGGATAAACATACTTATATACATTTTTTTTGTTGTAAATACATACATATTATACATAGAAACATCCAGACCAATGCAAATAGACATATTCTTGCATACAAATATTTGCACTGAGCGGGAATCGACCCCGCGCTCACTTTTTTTTTTATTGTGCGGAAATCCCTTCCGATACCCCCCCGCCGGCTAGCGGGGGCGGTTATGTCGGGCTTGAACCGACTAAACCGCACGCCGTCTCGGGTCTACAGACGCAGGGGTGTAAGGTTACCCATAGAGCATATCCCTCGCACTCCGACTGACCCTGGGCCATTCGCAGTGTCCCTTCTGATAACAGCAGAGGGGTACCTGGAGCGACCACCCCCGCGGGCCTTGCAGGCCCGCCATACCACGACCCCCTCGTGCAATGGGGTCAGCTGGCCCTGAAAAGGGCCGGTTGGTCAGACTCTTGGCCGTTGACGTTGACGCCAGCTACTCCAGAGGAGCAATCAATGATGCGTCATCGCCCACGTTGCCCAGGGTGCACCAAACTTGGAGGTGATCCAACCAGTCGCACCCCAACCCGCGCCCCCTGTCGTAGCAGTCGAATACACTACTGCTACGCCACAGAGGCCGAGATTAGGTTGTAACTATATTAAACCTTTCTAATTTCAGCCGTGTGTGATTGTTAGTGTTGCCTTGTGATGCCTATTTTCAGTGGTATATCTTTTATTTGGCCTTACATTCCAGAAATTAATTCCTTTAATTTTCAGAAAGACAGTTTCAGGCAAGTTACTCCACTCATTTGCAGTACGATTGTATTACCAAAACGTTTTGTGCATATGAATCAAATATCCATCATGTAATGATGGCGGGTTGCCAGTTCAATGCCAGGCTAGTAGTTCGATAATACAATATATCTGAACTAGTTAAACTGAACTAGTAACTACTAGTAACTACTTGTAACTACTGGTGGTAGAAATTTGATGACACAAATTTGTCACATAATTTGGCCGGGTAGGTAGGTATCCGAGGGGATTTCCGCACGAAAAAAAAAAAAAAAAAAAAAAAAAAAAAAAAAAAAGGTACCACCGTGCACGATTGCGAAAAACCCTCCATAGTTATCCAATTTCGGTTTGAT
Organism: Cybosia mesomella; assembly: GCA_946251805.1. Classification (NCBI taxonomy): domain Eukaryota; kingdom Metazoa; phylum Arthropoda; class Insecta; order Lepidoptera; family Erebidae; genus Cybosia; species Cybosia mesomella. The sequence continues at coordinate 42,969,072 of OX276388.1, read as the reverse complement.
TGCGGTCAGGGGTCAGCAAGTGCATAGCCGGGCAGGGGGATTGTGGTCGCAGCACTAGTGGGACCGGTGGGTGTCACGCGGTGCTGCGAAGACAATCCTCTTCTGATGAGGCCGTCAAGCTGAGTGCCACCATTGTTAACATGGTACATGTATGTAATGGTGACCCTCTTTCCTGAGACTTTACCTTCAGCTTACCATCAGGCGAGGTGAAGTCAAATTGACGTGTCCTAAATATAAAAAAAAAAGTTGCTGCCCGCGGCTCCGCCTGCATGGAGTTCTGATCGCGACCCCGCAACCCGTGAGAATCTATTCCAGGGATAAAATGTGGCCTGTATGTTATTCGTATGTACTAAACGGAAAGAGGGGAGTACCCTGGGAAGATGGTCTAATAAGATTACATAATGGCCGTCAGAGACTGGATGGAGCTTGGTCAAGACAGAAAGGAGTGGAAGGAGTTGAAGGAGGCCTATACTCAAGGAGAGTTCCTTAATAAAAAGACTATAATATGAAAATGAAATATCGACAGACCTTTAGTTGCAAGTTGACCTATAATTGACCCTTTAGTTGCAAGAAGTAAATGGTTCGCGGTGCCAGTTAATTTAATAGTCTGCGTAGTAGTTACTGAGGTTGAGAGATATAGCAATACGTGGTGTAAGGCTGGGCTGAGTAAGGTAAGCGGGGCTGAATTGAACTGAATTCTTTTAAATGCATCGTGATTAGGGCTCTTTTCTTTTTTTTTTTCGTGCGGAAGGCCGAAATAAATGATGGTTTTTAGAATTTTTGATAGTTTACCAAAACAAGACCAGATATAGTAGACGAAGAATTTCATATAGATACTAGCTGTGCCCGCGACTTCGTCCGCGTGGATTTCGATTTTTATGGTTTTAGTTCTTTTGCGCGGAACCCTAATTTTTTGTGGACCAAATTGTGAATCTAAACCATCATCGAATCCCCTTGAACTCACACAAAAAGTTTCATCAAAATCAATCCAGCCGTCTATGAGGAGTTCAGTGACATACACACGAACAAAAGAAATATATATATAAAGATGTGTGTTTTAGGATTAATTTTTAGGGATTTTCTTTAGAAAAGCCCTATTGCTATCGAGTTGTCGTCGACGTCGTCGTTGCCAATTTTCTGTCACGGTTTTGGGTTTGAAGGAGATGAGCTATCGAGTTGCTGCTTTCGGTAATAGATTCGTGCTGGGGTGAACCATTGCAAGATAAAAAAAAACGCGAAAAATCGCAAAACAAAAAAAAAAGCTAAATCGAAAATCTCTTGTATTCGGCTGAGCTCGTCTCAGGAATTCAACTTGTTTTTCAATACTGCAGTCCAGTACCTAACGGTACGTAATTTAGTTAAAAATAGTACCAGTATGTAGTACCAGTATTATAATTTATAATGAGAAATTGAGGAGCGAAGAACTCTCGTGGTATGGAAATCTATACTATTATAAAATTGTAAATTAGTTGTCTGTACATTGGAGATATTTTTAGGAAAAAAAGCTTGGGTTATGTTAAATGAACAATAACAAAAAAAAATTTTTTTTTGGAATTCGTGTTTGTTTGTCTGTTTATCTGTTCGTCTGTTTGTTTACGATGGACGCAAAAACTACTGAACGGATTTTGATGTGGTTTTCTCTATTAGAAAGTTCGTGGTTAGACTTAAAATCTGCCGTATGAATGATTGCAATTGGTAAAAAGCAATAAACCGACCTCCGCGCGGGCGGAGCCGCGGCCATCTCCATCTCCAATGTACAGACACAACTATTTTACAATTTTATAACAGTAAATAGATGTCACTGATAGAGGCGTTTATTGTTTTGAAAAACAACGTCATACAAACAGTAACTAGATTACGAGATAGTAGTCATTTAAACATTTTTTTTTATACCACTAAGGTGGTAGACAAGCACACGGCCCACCTGATGGGAAGCGGTTACCGCGGCCTATGGACGTGTGCAACACCAGTTGCGTCACAGTCGCGCTGCCGACCCTGTAAAGGAAAGGGGATGGGAAAGGAGTTTGGGAGGGGATGGGAAAGGAGTTTGGGAGGGGATGGGAAAGGAGTTTGGGCTCCGGCACTCTCACTCACCAAACGGAACGCAACAGTTCAAATACTGTTACTTGGCGTCGATATTCTGTGAGAGGGTGGTGCTTCCCCGGTCGAGTCAGCCCATTCATGCAACGGCCAAAATGCCTGTTGCTTGAATTCAACGCGAATCTGCAGGGCAGTAGACAGTCAATAAATAACAAGATATACGGAATCCCTATAGTATTAATGTGCAAATGCATCTCGTACCTATATTGACAACGATATCGCGATATTTATTGACTGACTAGGCTTACCCATGCTGTATTATATTAATGTTTTTACTAAGCTAATTATCAATTCGCATGTAATATTGATCCTATTCTCGTATGTATATCGCTATTCCGGACAATGATCTATCTCTGTGCCACGATAACGTGACTATCGATCGAGCGTACCACATATAAAAGGAATGTCGAGACAGCGTGTTCACGAGTCCGTCATTCGATTTTCGATACAACGGCTTTTCGCAAGGGCGTAGGTACCACTTGAATAATTTTTCGCAAGGACGTGCGTCGCAAGGACGGCTTTCGAAACTATATATCAGACCCAACCTCTAACGGCTATCTAACCTATTATTGTAATTAACATCCATCATGACCGTGTTGCCTTAATCAGTACTCAAGAACTTGATAGAACAAGGGCACAGCTGTCTAAAAATGCAAAAATGAGTTATGTATGCCAAAATGCTCTATAGTGCACTATCAACTGGTAAGAAAAAATAAATAATAATAATATTCGACGACATGCTACACAACGCTTTCTAGACCCAATGTAAGCTAAGTTTAACTTTAAACATACTTATATACTTTTTTTTGTAAATATACATACATATTATACATAGAAACACCCAGACCAATTCAAATAGACTTATTCATGCATACAAATATTTACACTGAGCGGGAATCGAACCCGCGCCGCCTGTCGTAACAGTCGAATGCATTACCGCTACGCCACATAGGCCGTCATCAATTACTATTAGACAAACATCATTAAAAACTATTCAAAATAGTGACTTTGTCTTACCAGTTGAAAGTGTATTTTTGGAGCATATTGGCATACTTAACTAATTTTTACAATTTTTGACAGTTGTGCCCTTGTTATGCCGAAGTGTACCGAGTAACAAGAAAGAGTCTAAGAAACAATTTAATACGAAACTGAAAAGTTATGAAAATACATAGGTACTTCTACTTTTTTATACGCGTCAAGTGGCAAAAGATTTATGATAAGTACTTTCACGTCATAAACACGAACTTCTACTTTTGAAAAGTCATTCAGTATCACCTTCAAATAATACAGCGCTAGTCCATCTGAGGATAATACAAAGAGGCCAAAAAGTTGGTAGCAGCAGGGCCTGTGAATTTGTGTTCAAGCCCTCAACCCTCCCGGGATAACCCGCGCAGGCGAGCACAAGCTCCACCCAGGGGCGTGGCTGGAATTTCCGGCGGCATCCCCACATCCCCCGCCCTACGTCTCCGACGACCGGACGAGGCACCTCGCTTTTATCCCGGTTTCCTGTCGGTGGACGCTCGCTTTGCTCCGGTGTATTGATTTGTTTATTTTTTTACAAGACAAATAGGTCAGACGCGTCCCTTCCGAGTGCCGTGTGTCGTATCGTGTCCGTGGCGTCCGGCCTATCACTGGTGGCCGTCGGTGGTGCTCGCGATGAACTGTGTCCGGGGCCGGTATCCGAGCTATCGCTCAGTGTTGCGTGCACGAGATGGCCGTTGAGTAAAAGGTGAGTCAAGCTGTTGAGCAACTCACACGCACAGGATGTCTCTGCTTTTTTAATGCTAGTGATTGGTCGTAATGATGAGTGTCTTTAAAGCTTTTTTTTTCCTGTAAGGAAATCCTACCTAATTCAAAGCATCGCAGCAAAAGCCGTCAACCTCATGTCACGTATTCCACGTAAAACCAACTTTAAATAAATTAGTTGGTTCTTATAATTCTTTATAACTTACAACTACTAACGAATTTGAATACCAGATCGATCTCCACATCTAATAGTGATGCCTATTTAAAATAAAACTGCCATATAATTTACGCCCTCAGCTATTGGCTAACACTAGGAGTAATTGAAAAGTACACGTGTATTAGCTGTGCTCAGCGGTAACACGCACATTCAATTTGCCAAACTGTTAACTGGTCCATCATTGCGAATCTTGCCTTTTTTTTTTTTCGTGCGGATATCCCTTCGGATAACCACCCCCGCGTGCCAGCGGGGGTGGTTATGTCGGGCTTGAACCGACTAAAACCGCACGCCGTCTCGGGTCTACAGACGCCGGGGTGTAAGGTTGCCCATAGAGCATATCCCTCGCACCCCGACTGACCCTGGGCCATCTCTAATGATGATTATAACATAGGTTACTTACCCAGATACAACATCATGAACTTGTCAGTAATTAGATGAAGTCATGCATAATCTAAATAAACGACTGAGCACAGGTAATGTGCTTTATTTGGTCATAGAAGCCATAGTCTGCCGTATTAATATTACCAAAAAATTCGTTTGACTTAAAGGCAGAGAGACAAGATTTGTGAGACAAACAAAGTGATATCTATACTTGAGCTTTGAGTGGAAACAAAAAGCTGATTGTGTGTGATAGAGCCCAAGAATATAGATATATCTCTCTTTTGTCTTTAAAATAACTTATATCGTCAGTTCACGCGCATATTACCTAAGTTTAAGTAAGCGTCACCGTAAAGAATGAAATTTAATAATTTCTAAAAAATGTTGAACGAAAAATATTTATCAATGGTTGCCTGTAAGACATTTTAGTATATTATAACCTATATTTTAACACTTGGTGGAACTTGCTACACATATTGAAACAAATGTATCACTTGTACTTTTCCACTTTAGTATATTGTATCCGAGGCCTTCACCACGGAACCCGCCACTTCGCGCGAATTTGGGCATCCATGGTAGTCAGACCATTGCCACACGCACCAATCTTACGATGTTATACCAGCACTGATTGGGTCTCCCCTTTCTACTGGGGCCCGGCAAAAGTGGCATATCCAGATTTGTTACCTACGTAGTCAGGTGGTTGCCTCAAAACGTGGCGCACCAAGAAAAGCGACATTCCTGCATTTTATCTGGAATGACACGTACATGGAGCGTATTGACAAAAATATGTTGCAAGTTCTGACAGATTGTTTGTCGCCTTGATGGTAAATAGTTAAAGCACTTAGGTTCTCAACAAACGGGACAGCCATTCTCACATATTATAAATTGCAGTGATGAATGCACAACATAGAAGTTCACTATGAAAATGTACTGTCTTTTTTGCTCTAGTACATTCAGATTAACTAAAGCGAAGACTGTTATCGTACCGGTTAAATGGATACTGCAACAGCGTAGCTGTCAGAGGCCGGTGATAGTGTGTCATTGTCCATTAGAGTGAAGGATTTATCTAGATCAATTGAGCCCCTTCGGACTAGCGTTTGTTCAGCGTAGGCGTACGATGAACGTATGCACCGCGCAGCTGCGACAACGCGAAGCGAGCGTCCCTTTGCCGGGCGTCTCTACTGGAGCACATGAGAAATAAAGAAAGAAACAAAGAAAGAAAGAAAGAAACATTTATTAGTGAAAGAGCTAAGTACATAAAATTATATTATGTACTTAGTTAGTTAGTACTAAGCGTTTGCGCCGAGCTAGCACAGTGTTTTATTAACTACAGGCCAAATGGAAACTGCGATATCGCAGCGTCTGCGCTGCGCATGCATTCACTAAACGCATACGCTGGACAATCGCTAGTGTGAAGGTACCCTCAATGTAGCTTTTTGTCCTCAAAAGCCTCTTAAAATGACCTCTTTTTCCTGTTGCTGTCAGATGTCCGATATTTCAACATGTGTATTGTATATATTGTATATATATGTGTTGTGTACACATGTTTTTACTAAAAAGGACGCAGATTTACAAAGTTTTAATTCGTATTATTCTAAGACATTCTAAACGGTGCTATCTAGACTAAGTAAGCATAGCTTAATTAGTTTATGTTGCGGGTTTTAGAATGCGCATAAATATAATTAAATACATTTATTTGTAAATACTCTTACCTTTATGCTACAGAGCCGCCATATTTATATTTTAATCTATACTTATATATAGTATTATAAAGAAAGAAATAAAGAAAGAAGAAAGAAAGCTGAAGAGATTGTTTGGTTGAACGCGTTGATCTCAGGAACTACTGTTTCGAAATCAAATATTATTTTTGTGTTGGATAGCCCATTTATCGAGAAAGGTTATATGCTATCTATCTTCACGCTACTACCCGGGAGTGTTAAAGAAAAAAAAACTGTCATGTATAGGTTAAATGGGTGTCACAAGGGATCAAAATATGTCATGGATGGATGGATATTTATAACAGAGCTTTTACTTACTCTCTGAGACTTTTGGGTTTTCGTAAGATACATTTGAAATCTATAATTTAGTAGTAGTAATTATATATCTTCGGATACCCCCCCGCTGGCCACTACCTAAGTGGCCAGCGGGGGGGTATCCGAAGGGATTTCCGCACGTAATTTAAAAAAAAAAAATACCCTGCACAGTATACTAATAACATGTTCAATCTAAACCGTTTACATATTCACTACAACTGCTGATGCTGATGTGGCCAGCCTATTACCACTACCACTTACTTATTCTAAGAGCTATAAAAGAACAAAAGTTTTAGAAACTTTTGTTCTTTGTCGGCTGACCTCAATACGAATTATATCCTTCAAAGGAATCCCCAGTATTCATAGGTCACTTCACAGCCCACGACTTTAAGTTTGTAGTCTACCGTCAGTGTCCAGGTTTCGGCAACAATTAGTTATGTTTAAATCTTAGCTAGGTATGCGAGTATTTTTATAATATTTTCCGCTACCTATGTACCTACGAGTGTTTTTAAGTAGTAGGTACTACCTCAGCGTGCCAATCTTCTCGGACCAACAGGCGGTAATGAAACAATAATCCATTTAAGTGCATTTAGAATCCTCAAGAGTTGGCATTAGACAAACCAACAAGCCTCCACATCAAATGAAAAATTTAAGAAAACCCCGACATAGCTAAAAACTCTCCCGACTAATGCACCTTTCAAACAAAACAACAAAATCAAAATTGGTTCATCCGTTCAAGAGCTACGATGCCACAGAGAGACACACAGACACGTAAACCTTATAATATCCCGTCGTTTTTGCGTCGGGGGTTGGAAAAGTTACGGTCCTCAAAAATTTCACATGTTTAAAACCTTTTCTGAAAGCTCTTAATATAACAAGTCAATTCTTTTGTTTCCGTTGAAAATCTACAAGTATTTAATTCATCATAACATGCACTTACTGGCATTTAACATGTGATTAGCATGCCAGAAACAATTGTTTTGCCAGTAAGTTACTGTGTTTGGCACACAGTTCTGAATTTGTATGAATGTAACTAATAAACGAATAGCACGCGATACAACCCGTCGTACCTTTTTTTTTCGTGCGGTTATGTCAGGCTTGAAGCGGCTAAAACCACACGTCGTCTCGGGTTTTCAGACGCCAGGGTGTAAGGTTGCCCATAAAGCATTTCCCGCGCACCCCGACTGACCCTGGGCCATCTCACAACCCGTCGTACCTTCTAAATGATCATATCTTAAGAAAATCTTCAGAAATCAAGACCGATTTCCGTAAAACTGAACTATGATAATAAGGAGGTTGATATTTTTTTCATGGATCCCATCGTATCTTCAGGTCTTGGATAAATTGAAATGGATGTGAGTTAGACAATTTTTGCTAACAAAAAATACCGGTTAAGTGTGAGTCAGACTCGCGCACTGAGGGTTCCGTACTCAACTGGATTAAATGACAAACTTAACGTTGCTTTTCGAAAACTGGAATTACCGATATAAGTCGCAGCAAACTGAAGTGACAATGAGCTGGCCGTATCTGCTGAAGCCTCTATTTCCGCAAAGGAGTCCTTGACTGGAGACCGTAAATCGGTAAACAGACGATGGAATGCCTCTCGGAGGCCAGATAAACTGATGACCTGAAAAAGGTAGCTGTGTTAGACTGGATACTGACCGTGGGGGTTTCCAAACGCTAAAAAAAAGCCTGGATACTGAAGGCGGAGAAGGATCCGGTGCTGTAGCGCAGGCCTATCTCCCACAGTAGACTGCAATAGGCTAAATTGAAATGATTGAAATATATTTTTCCATGATTTAAGTAAATTTATAAAACTTAGCAGAAAGTAAGGTCTCATGGAAGGTTCATTTTCTGCGCGTTATTAATATAACTCAAGTTTTCCAAAAGCAACGTTAAATGTATCCCTTAATTCATTTGAGTGCGGAACTCTCAATGCGTTAGTCCGACACGCACTTGACTGGGATCTTTTTTAAATATTATATATTTATTTTATTTATATTATATACTATACTTTAGGCAAAGCGGTACAGCGTTCGACTACTAAGTCAGAGGTCGCGGGATCAATTCCCATTCAGTTTGTATCCATGAATAGGTATGTATATTTGCATTGGTCTGAGTGTTTCTATGTATAATAATAGGTCTTTACCTATGAAATTGCCGAAATGTTCTTACAAATTCATAAGTTCTTTATTCCTGTAATTTAATAGCCATTTCCATTATTTTTTTATTGTTTGAAAGTTGATATCAAGTTTTTACAACTCTGTATTCAATTTTGTTTTTATTAGCCGCTTGATAAATTAATTCGATCTTCAAAAACAGTACTTCCTAAATGCTATCCATTTTGATGATAAATTTCGTATTACTTAACAGCTGTCACTACACAAAAATGTAATAAAACTTGCTGTTTGTTAGCTTAATGTTGTCTCATTCATACACAAAAAAAAAACATTAAATTAGTCATTTTGTCATTCCTAAAAAAAAGAAAAAATGTTAGTACTGAAAATTGGGTTTCCTCCAATTTCTTCAAGAAAAACGGCAGTTTCATATGTAACGACCTAATATGTATGTAAGTACAAACAAAAACGTATGTTAATATCTCTATCCACATTCTGGGACCCAGTACACAAGCTAGTTAAGCTATTTTTACTTTGGGTCTAGACAAAGTAGAATGAACGCTATGTAGAATGTCCAGAATATTTGAGCTGAGTGAGACGAAGTCGAGCGAAAGCTCCTCATACCAGACTTCAGGATTTTCTTTGTCACAGGTCTCCTCCTAAACTACTAATCCAATCAGAACCAAATTTGGCATGATTAAAGAGGTAAATCAGAGGAAGGTTTATGGATATATTTTGAAAAAATGAATGCTACCACAGAGGAATGATCACCGTTAAAAAATTCCAGATGGAATTACATGATAACCGCTCGAGACACTGTGACCAAACTTTACACGCTCAGAAAGCATGTCCAGAGTTGTGACTTTCAAAAAGAATTTTCAAAATCGGACTTGCCACGGAGGAATGATCACTGTTCAAAATTTTCAAAATCTAATTCCGCAATAGCGGTCAAATCTATTGGACAAGAATCACGATGTCTCACTCAGCTCAACATTGCAAGCAGCGATTCGCCTTGCAGACCTAGTTATATATTTATTTATAATACTCTATTATATAGTTTTCGCAATCTTTGTCGATATAAACTGTAGCTACGTCGGATGGGCATGTGCTTAAAAGGTGTACAAAGTTTACTATTCACGTATAAATATAGGTACTTAATATATAGGGACGCTTTGTGCAAAGTTTACGAAATGTGAGCTATGTTTATAAGAGGCAATAGAACGGACAAACCAGCCAGCCGTGTGAACCTTGGCATATTCGTAAAAAATTCTTCCCTATTTTCAACCAACTATAAGCACATTTAAAAGTACAGTCTAAGATAACGTCGTCCCTTTTTATTTAACGCAAATGTATTCCTCGTAACATCAACTTACATTACCATAGTTGCATAAATCTAACGCGTGTAGACATTCGTGGGGCCGACTGTACATATATGTGCTTGCATAATATTCGCATAAATCAGTTGGGAATTAATTATTGCTTCTGACTGTACTACGTGATTAGGGGAAGAAGATTTAGATTCATACTTGTTTACGATGGACATGAATATGAGTACCTACCTAATTTGAATTTATTTTATTAAACACTTTTATAGAGAAGTAAGTGGGTATCTATTACAAAATTCAGAGTTCTTGTATTTACAGCAATAAGCTCGCAGATTGGCCTTACTTTGGACTAGGTTAACATAATTGTAGCCATTATATTCTTTCACATTTTATGGCCATATCTCCTGCTCATAACTTTGTTTAATAATAAAAGTTGACAATAGAAGATACAGCTCGCTGTTCGAGCCAGGTATTTGCGGTTTTAGTCGGTTCAAGCCCGACATAACCGCCCCCGCTGGCACGCGGGGGGGTATCCGAAGGGATTTCCGCACGACAAAAAAAAAAAAGGTATTAGGAGCCAACTGAAAACCAGCATCGTGTACTTGTGCCTAACATAATCCCGCAGTCCTCAAACTAATAATAATATATAAATTAAAAAAAACCCCGGCTCATCATCATCAAACCCAGAGTTTTTTCAGGGATCAACCGATGTTCATTGAACATATTATTTTGTAATGTACACATGATCCGTTTTCATTTGAGACCCCACTCGATTATATTTGCAGAGAGTCGGTTATTCTTCCCCACTTTCACTCCTCACAACTTTTAAACGACTCACCCGATTTTCATCAAACAGGTCTAAAAACACTCGCCCGTAACTCACCTTTCATACAAAAAAAAACTAAATTGACATTGCTTCATCCGTTTGCGAGCTACGGAGCCACAGACAGACAGACAGACACGTCAAACTTATAACACCCCTCTTTTTGCGTGGGGGGTTAAAAAGCGGCAAAGTGAAAACCTATGCCAGTATTTTCAATAAATCTGCAAATACGTTGTCATTAAGCAGTCGATGGATAAATTTTTAAGCATTTACGAGACTAATGTTGCTATTGAAATCTATAAATATTTGTTCAAAGTTAACATGTGAAAATTGATCAGGAGTCAGTTAGCCGCCTTTTAGCTTGAGGACGGCAGTGTACTTAACTGGCTTTTTTCTTTTTTTCACGTGTGGAAACCCCCTCGGGCTTCACTTCACTTCACCCATCGGTCCCGACGATGGGGTGGACGTGTCGGAATCGGACCGACTAAAACCACACGGTATCCTCCCCAAGTGTCCATTTGCCGGGCACCCCGGGTAAGCCCTCGAAAGGATAACCTCAGGGTTACCGGCGGACTTTGGCCGCCACCGCAGCCACGCCTGGTGCGGCTCATTTTTCTTGCGTCATATTGTACGACGTACGTATATTTATTGTTTATTTCTGTACCCTTTAGTGTTGCACTAAAATAAAAAGATTTCGCTTAAACATAATCTAAATAAACGGTAAAATATGTAAAAGAAAGCTAGCTACTCCAATCAACCACCAACACACTTTTATAACCCGGTTTAAAAAAAATGTCCATTTGAATTTTGGCGCCATTTTACTACTTGACAGTTAACAACTGATGACCACATAAAGAAAACAAAACATTCTTTGTTCTTTAGATATGGTGGGGCGACTAGCGCCCCTCCCCCAAACCGGGGCAAGACGGGGACACCGTGGTTCCCAAACCCGAGGGGGCCATCTCGAAACCGGAGATGGCCCAGGGTCAGTCGGGGTGCGAGGGATATGCTCTATGGGCAACCTTACACCCCGGCGTTTGTAGACCCGAGACGGCGTGCGGTTTTAGTCGGTTCAAGCCCGACATAACCGCCCCCGCTGGCACGCGGGGGGGTATCCGAAGGGATTTCCGCACGATAAAAAAAAAAAAAAAAGGTACCGCACGAAAAAAAAAAAAATAAAGTACTCCATATGGTCGCCATACCGCCGCGCGTCGTAGGCGACTCAGGCGCCGGAGGTCGCTTAACGACCTCCGGCCTCCAGCAGAAGCAGGCCGGGACGGTGGGGCGACTAGCGGCCCTCCCCCGAACTGGGGCAAGACGGGGATACCATGGTTCCCAAACCCGAGAGGGCCATCTCGAAACCGGAGATGGCCCAGGCTCAGTCGGGTGCGAGGGATATGCTCTATGGGCAACCTTACACAGAGATTGAGTAAAGTACTCCATATGGTACTAGTCTAACACCATTCTAAAACCATTAACTTATAGTAAAGATATGTAGGCAGATAGTGAACCTACAAAATTTCGTTTGTATATCAATGTGTCCTTTCGTACTTTATAGGCGGAAAATAAAGTGTTTCGCGTTTATATATAAAAATATATAAAACATACATACGTTTACATGAGAAATGGCACAAAGATCAGTTCGATTTTTCACTCGATTAGATCCGTGATAAGCTAGCCAGAAGCCGAGGGTTCGAAGGACAAAACCTTTTATTCCAAAATGAATGCTTAGGAGTTCTTCGTAAGTAATAGCATGTCAGCATAAAAGCTGTTGTGATGATATTTCTATTTGAAGGCGATTCTAGTAGATATCTGAAATTAGAAAAAAGCAGCCAAGTGCGAGTCGGACTCGCCCATGAAGGGTTCCGTAGCCTTGCTGCTGCACAATAATGTTTTTTTTAATTTTTATATTTGAGTTGATTGAATGAAAGGTAAATTGCGGTTTACGATTTATAACGTAAAAAGAAAACTACTCACTAGATCTCGTTCAAACTATTTTTCGGTGGAAGTATACATGGTAATGTAGGTATATCATTTTTTTTTTGTTTTATCATTTTCTTATTTTAGAAGTTACAGAGACACACACACACATTTTACCACTTTGGAAGTGTCTCTCGCGCAAACTATTCATTTTAGAAAAAAAAAATGATTTTATAAACCTCAATATAATTTTTGAAGACAATCTATAGACCAATCCAAGACCTATCGATACGAACCCCAAAATTAATTGTTTTTTTTTCTATTTTTGTGTGAAATTCTTAATGCGGTTCACAGAATACATCTACTTACCAAGTTTCAACAGCATAGTTCTTATACTTTCGGAAAAAAGTGGCTGTGACATACGGACGGACAGACAGATAGACATGACGAATCTATAAGGGTTACGTTTTTTGCTATTTGGCAACGGAACCCTAAAAATGTATGTAAGCAACATGTCTTCCCTTCTATCACAAGAACTTCTGAGAGTCATAGAAGTGAAACTGCCAGCTAACAAGTTAACTGTTCGAATGTTCGAAGTAAATAGGATCTGGTTAAGCGTCGGCAGCTTAGTGGATTAGAAATCGGGGTTACGATCGAGAGGTCCCTGGATTGAACTCACTCCGAAAACAAGCAATGTAGCTTAGCTGGAGGGCTTAACAGAAATACGAGTAATTTTGGATACTAGTAATCTTTAAAAAACATTGAGATTGGTATGGTAAGCGCGTATTTTGTAAGTTATTTTTTCCACTAAGGTGTTTATTTTATTTCTTTTTTATTTATTTATTATACACATACATTTCAATCCTTATTGTTATTATATGGTTCACAAAACTGTTTTAAACAGTTTTCCTGTGAACTCAGTTGAGTCTCAGTCTTAACATATTAAGTTGTTTATGATACTATTCCATTGATTGTGATGATTTTTTATAATATGTTGGTATATATTTATTCATAGAAGTTTCTGTTGAAGAATATGCGAACATATAATTCACATATTCTCCAACAGAAACCTCTTTAGCAGCCATTTAAATTTACTTATTCTTGTCTCTTGTCTGATGTTCACAGGCAAACTGTTTAATACATACGGAATTCGTTTACTCAAGGTTCTATCGCCATAGTAATTGTTTACTCGAAAAAAACAACATATTTACCGGTAGTTACAGCTCGTGTGCCATGAGTGTGCGATACCAGTAATCATATATTACCAGCATAATGAAAGTATATTATGAAGGAATTAATCAATTTAGGTGGTAGAAATTTGATGACACAAATTTGTCACAAAATTCGGCCGGGTAGGCACCACCGTGCACGATTGCGAAAAACCCTCCATAGTAATCCAATTTCGGTTTTGATTGCGTTCAGGGGTCAGCAAGTGCATAGCCGGGCAGGGGGATTGTGGTCGCAGCACTAGTGGGACCGGTGGGTGTCACGCGGTGCTGCGACGACAATCCTCTTATGATGAGGCCGTCAAGCTGAGTGCCACCATTGTTAACACGGTACATGTATGTAATGGTGACCCTCTTTCCTGAGACTTTACCTTCAGCTTACCATCAGGCGAGGTGAGTCAAATTGACGTGTCCTAAATATAAAAAAAAAACCCCTCTTTATAGACCTTCATGTTGACAGCATGAGCTCAAAATTCAGTTACCGGCCTCCTCTTATATTGATATACAAGGAGGCTGGTAATTGACTAAGAAGTCCATCTTATAACGTTAGTGCGCATTAGCAGAACTTAGAGTTAGAGCTTTTTGAAAAGTATAAAAATACTAGTATCACCACACGGGTATAAGTCCTGATCCCGTGAGAAAATCGGGATAAAAATGAGCCTATATTACTCAGGTATAATGTAGCATTCTAATGGACGATCTCTGTGGCATAGCGGTAGTGCGTTCGACTGCTACGGCAGGGGACGCGTGTTCGATTCCTGCTCAGTGCAAATATTTGTAAGCTTCCATATGTCTATTTGCATTGGTCTGGGTTGTTTCTTTGTATAATATGTATGTATTTACGAAAAAAAGGTAAATATGAGTATGTTTATCCGCATTCTACAACCAATAACACTTTGGGTCTAGAGAGCGCAGTGTAGAATGTCGCAGAATGTTAAAATTATTTTTGAAATCGGCCCAGTAGTTTGGAGCCTATTCTGTACAAACAAACAAGCAATTCTTTCTTTTTAATAATATTAGTATAGACGATAAATCGTTTATCATCATCATCATCATCTTAGCATTATTTCCCAATTGCATCCAAGACACCTCCAAACCGGAGTCCGTAAACCGTTGAATCAAGTGATAATTGTATACTGATGAAACATACCGTTACGAAGTAGCATACAGTGACCAGTGGCGGTAACATAATTCTAGAGGGTCATGCCGTTTGCTGTCGTGACATAAGTGTTGGTCAATTTGGTCATACTCCCAAACCACCATGTTAGAGCAATAGAACTTGAATTTCACAGTTTGCTGATCATAATAAAATATGAATACCGGCAAAATCATTAATAAAAGTTAAGTCTTGAATCTAGATCAATTGTCTTCACGAAGGCCAATACCTGGTTCGGCTGACAGCGGACGGATGTCACTTTTTACTGGATATAATAAGCTTATATATAGACTTCCTGTAGCTAAGTGGCGCGCGCGCCGGTGCTCGCCCACTTGTTGCGCGTCATTTTGTAACCATATAATGGTTGACAAATGGAATTGCGAAGAGTATTAGAGTATTTTGCAATTTTTTTTTATACTATATCTGTAGATTTTAGATTGTTGATGTGGTGTTCATGGGTTTGTTTGGAGCTTGATGGAAGGACGGTTAGTAACCCAAATTATATTCTGTTACATACATACATATTGTCACGCCTTTTCCCATAGGGGTAGGCAGAGACAACATCTTTCCACTTGCTACGATCTTGGCATACGCCTTTCGCTTCTTCCAGTTTCATAATTGTTTTCATACATTTTAAACTTACTTTTTATTTGGTGAATTTAATTCAATTTTTAGCCTTTTAATTATTTTTTTAAATATTCCTTAATTTTTAAGTTTGGGGCTCTTTAATAAGGGCATTAGAAGGTTTTTACAGAGTCGGCAGCGCGAGTGTGACGCCCACGTCCCACTGATGCGATGCACACGTTCATAGGTCACGGTAACCGCTTCCCATCATGGTATAAATAAAATATTAGAAACATTTATATGGAGAAGACATTGATAATGCACAAGTAGTGGCGTAATTCATTTAGACTGTCAACCAGACAACACAGCAGAATATTAATTTCCTGACCTGTTAATCTAATGACTTAGTAATTACAAAAAATATTGTACAGAACTAAAACGCGTTTCTGCCATAATTTCACGTCCGTGGTCAAATCGAGTGGTACATTTAAATTGATTGTAGGACATATTTCCTTCAAGCCGGATGTGTTCAATTGTGGCGGCAGCAAAGCGCAAGCGCGGGGCAGTTCGTGATCAACCGTCGCCTTACTATCACCTTTCTGATTGATCTACCGAGACTTTTACGTAAAAGTGAACAAATACTATTTTGTAATTAAGAACACAGTGAATTGTTATGACAAAATACAACATAAAGTTGTTGACAGTGCTGTACTGAAGAATATTTTTCGTACCTACGTTATGTACATTACATTCTTTTGAGTGTGCGGGTCGAAGGACAGTGTTTACAGACGCAAGTGGTATCACTGAAATGTGATACCACGAGTCAGCTGCCACGACGGAGAGAGACGAGAATGTCAAAAAGCGTACAAAAAGGAAAAGAATATCAGATATGAGGTGAGACATTGTTAAGTTTAGGAGCACATCGTAGTATAGCAAGTTATGTTACTGCTAACTAATGTCACTTGTGCCTCTTGGAGACAGCAATAGGTTCGCAATTACTGATGTTTCGAATGTGTATAGGTACGCAGCTGTAACCATTTACCGTCAGTGGCTCATGGTCATACCGGAATTACCTTGACTTAAAAGTGAATATTAACTACTTTATTCTATCATAGGTGATGCAAATGCACGGAGAAAAAAGACACCACCAGAAATTATAAAACTGTTTTGTATTTGACGCAAATACTAAGTTTTAATATTACTTACAAAAGTTTTGCTGGTTTTACAAATATTAATGATTTTTAGCAAAACCTTTGTATTTGTAATTGTAATTCCTAAAAGTCGGTTTTAGTCAATGTCAGATATTACAAAATTTCATGGTTATCGCAAATTATAGTAAATATTGATAAAGTTTTGTAATTACTGCAAACCTATTTAGTTTTTTTTAAAAAGCTCATTCATAGTTTCCAGAAATGGTTTTAGTACAAGGCAAAATTACAAACTTTTGTTATAATTAATAATTACATCTTAGTATTTTACATATGAATTACTTGAAATTACTAAAGTAGTTCATATAATAATAAAACTATAATGTTTTGTTATCCCAAGTAAGCACATCTTTGTATTTACATATGATTTACTTAAAACTACTAACGTATTTCTTAGATTATTAAAACTAATCTGTTTTGTGATTCCAAGTAACCATTTTGTCAATCCAAGTAATTGCTCACGGCACGGGCACAGGCACCAAATGTCTGCCATTTCGCGTTTGCAAGCGCTTCAGGTGACACGTTGCGGTCAACAATAACGTAATAAAAAGAAAGAAAACTTGATTGTTTTAGTACAATTTATGCCCAATTTATTAGTAACTATGTGTGTGCTAAAACAATCAAGTTGTCGGTTGTGTGTTCTTAAAGTTTCACAGTGTAAAAAGCAATATATTTTTTTTGTGATGGACAATCTTACCAGGGATCTTTTAGGAAACTGGGGTCTCAGACACTATGTGGGAGCATTCTGTGGTAAGTTTATTTACAAGTACTTAATTTAAAGCTTTGTAACTCTTAATTAGACTAACGTAGGTATAGGTAGATGGGTTTACCTACTTGCCTCGGCAAAAGAACTGATTACATATACCAGTGTAAGCTGCCCTCCACCGCTATAAATTACATAATCACAGCAAGACCTCTTTATACTGGTAAACTGTCATATCGCCTTTACTCGCCTGGCTTATCTACCTGCTATACGACACCTATATATATTTTGATAAATATTCTGATTTCAGAAACTGCCTCCAGGTGATGTCTATAATAACGCCTGTTTGCTGTTATTGCCGTTTTTGACGTCCAGCGTTCCCTTGAAAGAAAAAAAAGAAAACCACGTGGAAACCATCTAAAACAGAAGTCAGGGATGGATTCATTACTCAAATTGCCACAAGCGCTGACTTAAAACCTGCAATTGAAACGCGAATTACAAAGCTCCATAGGTATGAAAAATCAATGCAACCATTTATAGTGTTTGCAGGCACTTCAATATCTGAAATTTCAGAGTGTTATGTTGTAGCGGGGGACACTTACTATAAATTTGATAAACTATTAACAGCTGTCGATGTTTGTTTTAAAATAGCTCACGCGACTGGTGCTAAATACCAAGAAGAATCATTTGTAGTCTGGATGGTTATACAAAAAGGATTTTACAGACTGCAAACTGAACACGATAAAGAATTGACAACTGTTAATAGCCTTCTAGTTGACTTAGGTATAAAATAAGTAATTTGTAATTTGTTTAGTTACTGATCAACATGTATACATGTATGCAATGTAAACTCAAATTCAATTCTATTAGCCTATTGATTAATCACCTTCATTCACTGTGCTTTGCGTCAAAAGACTTAACCAATTTTAGTTGTGGAGAAGAGGGCTGTTTTAGGCATTTTAGTTGCATTGGATCTTTGCGAAAATATTTCAATAAGTTACACAATGAAAGTGACCATAATACTGAATGCAGTGAAACAATGATAGCACCTTCTTCCTCATTGCAGCAACAAAATTTCAGTTCACTATCATCACCAGATAATACCCACGACCAATCTCTACGTCCAATAGACTTAAATCATAAAGTTGCCTTGTTTGTGTATTCCTTATATGGTAACCCATTGATCCCACGTTCAAATGTGCAGATTGTCATAGACTCTATGCAACATTTGTTTGTTAACTCTGTAGAGAATATGTTGCGATCACGGTTAACACCGTTAATGAACCAAATACCGGAAAAAGAAAATATTACTTCAGAGCTTAATGAAATATTATTACAATTTAAAAATCTATTGACAAAATTTAACACAGAACATAAACGGTTTCAAAATTTGGCTAAAATTGGGTCATACATTGCTCCAAAACCGGTTGTAATTGGGCAACGTATGGAACAAAAACGTACGCGTATGGGTCTTTCTTATATGCCAGTTGATTGTCACGTGCAGGTTATTCCTATAAGAAGAGTACTACAATCTTTTTTTTCCATATCGGGTATTCTTACAGACACTTTAAGCTATATACATTCTTTGTTAATGTCTACTTCTGAAGATATTTGCAATTTTATTCAAGGTTCTTTTTGGTCGAGTATATCGGACACATCTAACACGAACGAATTATTATTACCCCTTATACTTTACTACGATGATTTTGAGATTGGTAACCCTTTAGGCAGTCACGCCGGGATCCATAAGCTTGGAGGAGTGTACATTTCATGCCCTTGTCTACCCCCAAAGTACATATCTAAATTGAAAAATATTTTCATGATTGCATTATTTCATTCTTCCGATAGGATAACATATGGGAATAAAATGATATTTCACAAAGTCATAAAGGAACTAAATTTTCTGTCTAAAACAGGATTATCGGTAAGCACAGATAATTTTAAAGGTACTATCAAATTTCGTGTAGGTGCTATTACTGGAGACAATTTGGGCTTAAATTCTATGTTGGGCTTTGTAGAAAGTTTTACGGCTAATCATCCTTGCAGAATATGCAACGCGAGTAGAGTCCAAATCCAAAAAATGCTTGTTGAAGACAGTACGTTGATGAGAAATGATAGCAATTATGAAAATATGCTGCAAATCGCAGGAACATTTGATAATGGCATTAAAGAACGATGTATTTGGTCTTCTCTTGGTGGTTTCAATTTATTTGAAAATGTTGCAGTTGATTTGTTACACGATATGTTAGAGGGTTGTTGCAAATATGTTATGTCTCTTGTTTTGACCTACTTTATAAAAGATTTAAAAGTAATTCATATCAATACTATCCAACAACGTATTGAAGCCTTTGATTTTGGTCCGGATACAAGATCCAAACCGACAACTGCATTTTTGTTTGAAGAATCTGAGTTAAAATTTAGAATGTCAGCTTCAGAAACACTTACGTTTGTTTGATATTTTGGCCTTCTTATAGGATTCTACATACCAAGAGAAGACCAATTCTGGAAATTGTATATTTTGTTAAGGACTATATTAGAACGATTATTATCACATCGGATATTCAATCACACATGTGACCAACTGGCTGGTTTGATATCTGAATTCAATGAGTTATACATGAGATTAAGTAAGCAACCATTAAAACCCAAATTCCATTTTCTTATTCATTACCCAAAAATGTTACAAAAGTTTGGACCAGTTGTTCATCTGTGGACTATGAGATTTGAGGCTAAGCACATTGTTTCTAAAAAAATTGCTCGTTCTAGTTCAAGCAGAGTTAATATATGTAAAACAATAGCAATAAAAAATCAACTCCAGTTAAATGACATTTTGATCATGAAAGAGATTAACACAGGTTTACTTTGTGGTAAAAAGAAAGCTGTTTCTCCTTATTTAGACTTAAATAAAAAATTTGATCTGCCAAATGATAGATTTGTCACATATTCTATCCCTTGGGCAAATATTAATGGTGTAGAATTTAAGAAATCGCTTGTTTTAACTATAAATTTGTCTAATGAAACATTTTTGCCTTCGTTTGCAATTATTGATAAAATTTATCTTGATAGTGTTAATTGTGTACTATTTGAGTGTATTTCCTTAAATACTCTGAATTTTGACGAGCATTATTATGCTTTTGAAGTCGAAAGGACGAGTAACGTTATATATGTATCGTTTGATGACTTAATTGCACCATTGCCTAACAACATAAACGTTCTATCGAACATGACTTCTTATGTAACATCTCGTTGGTGTCTTGACTAGATCATATTTAGGAATTGTGACAATAATTGTGATAATAAAATAATATATGTAAATTAATTATGGTATATATTATGGTAAACTTTACGAAATAAAATAAGTTAAGTTAAATCAGTATTTCATTGCTTTAAACATAGTAAACACCCACACCTAGTGCTGTATGTAAATACTAATTTTTAGTGAATTTTAGTTTGTAGTTTTAGTAATTTATCTAGTTTAGTACCTAATTATAAGTTAAGACCTATACTGGATGTGCTAACAGACGGGTCGCAAAAGATTTAAAAGGTGAATTTATACGTCATTTTGCACAAAAATGACTCACAATGACGGATAGAATCACCCCCTAAAGACTTGCGATGCCTCTGTTAGAACATTCTGTATAGGTCTTTACTTGTAATTAGGTACTAAACTAGATAAATTACTAAAACTACAAACTAAAATTCACTAAAGATTAGTATTTACATATGACGTCATCATTTCCGATATTACTAATAATTTCTTGAAATTACAAAACAGTTAGTATATAAATATGACGTCATCATTTCCGATATTACTAATAAATTTTTGAAATAACAAAATAGTTAGTATTTGTCTATGACGTCAGTATTTCCGATATTACTAATAAATTCTTAAAATTACAAAACAGTTAGTATTGTCAATGACGTCATCATTTCCGATATTACAATTGAACTCTTAAAATTACAAAACAGTTAGTATTTGTCTATGACGTCATCATTTCCGATATTACAATTGAACTCTTAAAATTACAAAACAGTTAGTATTTGTTTATGACGTCATCATTTCGTAATTACTAAACACTTGAAATTACAAAAACGTTACATGTAATATTTACTAATTGCCTTTACAAAAATTGATTACCAATTATTACAGGACATTTGTTGTCCTCGGATTTAGAAATATTTAGAAGAACTATGCCTTACAGTAAGCTTGGAATCCCAATGATTTCTGAAAGCAGTGATTTCAATACCATCCCTCGCATCTGATATTCTGTGTCTGTTATAAACCTAACTTATTGAATTCTTTTATTTTGTTAGCTGTTACGCAACTTGATCGGTCAGGCTGTCAGTACATCTGTCACAGATGGTGAAGCACCATTACCGTGTAATGACACGACACGGTATTGTACCTTGATATGTTGCGTGGTCCACGGCGCGGCATCGATGATGCTATACAGTGCGACATGGTCAACGAGAGTTTGAAGATTTACCGCATGTATTGCATACGAGTATTAGGGTAGGTCACTGAAGTATGGAGAAAAAAAAAGACCGTTTTGTTTCGGTTACAGTAATAAAACGGTGCCAAATTATAAGTTTAAACAGGCTGTGAAGTTTGGTATGAATCGGAATTCATCTTCTGCCTCCGGTTTTCAGGAGTTCGTTATATTCCGGCAGAAAAAATACACTGCTGAGTTATTTATGAATAAAAGTCTTAAATCAATAGTAGATACCTTTTTTTTCGTGCGGAAATCCCTTCGGATACCCCCCGCCGTCCAGCGGGGGCGGTTATGTCGGGCTTGAACCGACTAAAACCTCACGCCGTCTCGGGTCTTAAGACGCCGAGGTGTTGCCCATAGAGCATATCCCTCGCAAAATCAATAGTACCTAATTGTATTTATTAAAGAGAAACTAAGATCCAAATTATCATTATAACATCTGTTATAATGATAATTTTGATCTAATTAGGTTTTAATCTAAACTAAAAAAAACCCTTACAGTGACATTCACTGTAAGGGTTTTTTTATCCACTAATAAGTCATTACTTATTATTGGATAAATTGTTACATCCGATTGTAATCAAATGATCTATCAATATAGCCGCATTCAAGAAAAAGTTGATTATAATTGCAGTCTCCATGACCGCAGGATGTCACCGGATAATAGGTGAGTTCATCTGTCACCCCAGCAGAAGCTGGCCGCGGCAGTGACGCGATACGCTCTACCATGTTTCCCACAATCGAGGGGGCCATCTCAAAGCTGTAGATGGCCCAGAGTCAATCAGACTGCGAGGGAAATTCCTTACTGGGCCACCTTATACCCGCATCTTACACACCTTACATATGAGACCCGAGACGGCGTACTGTTTTAGTCGGTTGCATCCGAGGCTTTAGTTAAAATTGTAGTATAAAATTGTAAATATTTTTAGGTTTTGTTATGGCAATACTTAAATTAGCTAAGATTATATTTTGAATATGGCAATTCTTCCCTTTCCGTTTGCTGCCATCCCGCTGTATGCAGCTCTCATGTATTTTTATATTCTAGATCAGAATAAACGCGATCGTTATCTCAAGCTTGCATTTTATTACACAGTTCTTCATTTTACAGTTTTTCATTTCAGATGAGCTACTTAACATCTCTGTACATATTTTGATAACTTTTAGTTTGTTTGCTGGCAGATTTTTCTCACAACAGTCTTTCTTTTAAGTGGCCTTGTTATCTGTTTAGGTGTGGCAACGTCAGTACCATCTATCATGATTTGCCTAGATGTTCCTTGGTCTGTTATGAAGTTGTGTTCTTTGGCATATGACAGACAATGTTTTTACAGATTCTAATGATAGATACTCACTCAGAACAAGGATAGTTAACCTCTCCTGCAAGTTGGTACACCTACTGATTAACGGTCGAGCTCCTGGCATAGGTTTACCTCTCTGGGTTGGGAGACTGCTTTGCTTCCCACATTAAATATTGTCAAACATAGTGTGTCATACCAGGCAGTTAAACTGTTCAAATTGCCTTCCAACTGAACTAAAAAACAATATTCATAAGACACACTTGTTTAAAGCAAAACTTAAACATTTATTCATTGGACGAATTTATCGCAATGAGTAATAATATCTAAATAACTTTAACATATTAGAAAAAAAAATTGACTTAATAGTTTTTACAAATTATATTTGACATCGTATTGAATTTATTTAAATGACTTCTCTTTATGTTTTTATTTTAATATACAAATTTTATGAATTATTAATTATTGATTATGAATTATTAATTGAGTTGACATGAATTATATTATTGTACATAGCATTGACTTTATCTATTTTTATTTTATTGAATTCCTTGAATATATTGATGTTAATTGTAATCTAAATAGGTACGCAGATTTGTGAATGTGTTAAACTACAATAATTTTACTTTATTTTATACTGTTAATAATTTGTACTTCAGACACAATTATAACAAATTGTAAATGAATTGATGAAACAGTAAGTAGGAAAAAAAATGAAATAATATTATCTTGAAATAAAACTATTTTTAACAGGTTTAATCGCGATTTATTTGACGTTATTTTATATTTTACATTGAACCCGACGTTTCGGTTGCTTTACAGCAGTCTTCCTGTGACCATGGCTGCTGAAAAGCAAGGCAAACGTCGGGTTCAATGTAAAATTAAAATATCGTAAGTCTGCTGTATGTGAACATGTGTAATAGGGGACCAAATATTACTTAAGATTTGATAAAACACAGATACTCACCAAAGAAAATCGATTCCTACTTAATTTGCTCCGTGAAGCTATTAAAATTAAAAAACTTGGAAAAGCTTGGAACCCAGTCATTCACTTAATTCATTCCAAGAAAAATCAAAATACAAGAAGACTTCATGACACTGTGAGCTTATTCTGCGTAAATAGTAACACCAACAATTCGACATAGTACCTGGTACTTTGAGATAACTTACACTTCAAACTACAAGACAACAACCATCTTTAGTATTCCCGTGACCATGGCTGCTGAAAAGCAACCGAAACGTCGGGATCAATGTCAAATATTAAATAACATCAAATAAATCGCGATAGAATCCGTTAAAAATAGTTTTATTTCAATGTCACACATTGAAATAAAACTATTTTTTATTTCATTCGTGTAAACTTCCGACAATATCATGGAAATTTTACTTTATATCCTCTCTTATAATAAAAATGAATCCCTATTTCCTTTTGTCACTAATCATACGTAAAACGCTGGACCAATTTCGCTTATTTCATTTTGTTGTGTTGCTACCAGGACGTATGTACCTATAAGCGAAAATTTTAGAAAATCCACGTAATTACGTTGGCTTTAGGATGACACAGGGGCGAACAGTTAGTTAGTTTTAAAAATAAATTATATTTTAATAAAAAAAATAAAGCAAATGCAAAAATCAAAAACGTGCTGAAAAAAAGACAGAATTATAGATATTAAATCTATAATTCAGTCTTTTTTTTCGGATTCATTCATTGCTATGCATATGATAGTACTTTGCATGGGACAACTTGCGGCATCTTGAAGAGAAAAAGACAGCTTCTTGTCACTGAATTTGACCGGGTCCTGAATCACATTCTTCAATGGAATTCTGAGAACCTGATTGAATTCAATGCAAAGAAGACGCAGGCATATACGTACACAGTTAAGGTATCTTCCTTCGTTCCCTTTACTTCGGAATTCATCATTCCCTCCAGAACATCCTAAATATAGTCAGTATGGATATTCGCTGCTAACAGAGCAACAAAATTAAATTACATCAAGAGTATCATCAAAAGTGCCTCGCGCAAATTCGGAATTCGAAAATCCTGAACAAAGTGAGACGGTTTGTCACGACAGAGCAGCGGTGTCTTCTATACATGACACAAATCTGGCGTGTAATACTACTTTCATCTCTGGGATGGCTCTGTTCAATAATTACTAGAAGCTCTCAACAGGTTGTTGCGACATGCCATCCGCATTATTGGAAGTACTGAGGTCACTAACGCCCTTGAGCTGATTAGTCCCGGTGTCCACCACCAATTTGGCCACCATTGGTGGACAGAGAGACAAATTATGAAATTATGTTCCGCTGTTCACCACCAAAAGTGGCTGTGGCATACGGACGGACAGACAGACAGACATGACAAATCTATAACTTTCCGTTTTTTTGCCATTTGGTTACGGAACCCTAAAAATAGAATTCAAGAGCGGACCATGGGCCCTAAAGTATAAATGGTGAGAAGAAGAATATTTATGACAGAAATCTCGAAACTTACGAAAATTCAGTTTAGTTGAGACGTAGACTGAGAATAAAAAGCTATTCTAATACACATCTGCCTACCCCTTCGGGGATACAGGCGTGAAGTTATGTTATGTTCTATCTCAGTCTACGAGGTGACACCATTCATTCGCGTATAGACCGTTCCAGTGGTCACTTATATACAATTTAACATAGATAGTCTTAAGTTCATTGTGCCAACGCTTGCATTATGTATGATAGGCGTGTTATGTGACGTACCGGTAGGGTATTCGACTGCTAAGTCAGTGTTCACGAGTTCGATTCCCACTCAGTGATAATATTTTAATTTTATGAATACGTATATTTGCATTGGTCTAAGGTTTTCAATTTTTCATATTTATTATCTATATATATATTATATATATTATATATATATTATATATATATATTATATATATATATATATTATCTCTATATATTATATATATATATATATATATATTTATTATCAGATTCTATCGCGATTACAAAGTTCGAGTATTTTGAGATAACTTACACATTAAAATGGAATTCAACCACCATTTTTAGTCTACCCGTGTCCATGGCTGCTGAAAAGGGAGCCCCTTATTTCGCAGAAATTTCATAGAATTTCGTTTCACAGAAAATGTTTCATATAATATTTGGTCCTTATATTTTTATTTTGAATATTATTGTTTCAAAAACAATTTACTACAATGAAACATATTTCACAGAAACACAATTGAATGAATTTTTAATCACATTTTTTTGTTTAACAAACTTATCAAACTGTGGAATTATTTTCAAAAGAATATTAAACCACCTTTATAATTTTCCAAATCACATTTATTTTTAACTGTAACATTTACAATTTAATTTTTTTTCCGATTGCTTGTAGTAATTTAATTTCTGAATAATTTCATATCAATATAGAATTTTTTATCTTTCGCTTATTTTGTTGCAAATTTGTTTGCTTGAATTCTTCTGTAAAATAAAATAAAATCAATTTGTTATTAAATGGTTAATAAAACGTCATTATAGTTAACACCCCGACTCAGATTACCCCGACTCGGATAGGTTAGGTTAGAAGGCTGAGGCGGGAGCGAAGCGGAGCGGAGCTCCCGCCTTAGCCTTCGTGGTTTTTTTTTTAATCACCCAGAAATATTACCACCCAGAATCGTTTATTGTATTAACTTATCGTTATATTTAAAAAAAATATAGCTTCACCTGTAAATTATTTGACTGAAATGAACGGTATGAATTGAAACGTTTAGAAACTCTCACTTTGATAATATGTTATTCTTGGTAATAAGTTTTATATTAAATAAACAATATAATGATAAAGAATATTTGTTATTCTATGATATGATTATTCTAATGTTAAACTTTATGTGAAACAAAAATCAATGATTTAAAAATCTTTAAAGTAAGTATTATGTATATTGATTATTCTATGAAACGAAATTATGCAAAACATTTTCTGTAAAACGAAATTATTGAAAACAATTGTCTATAAAACAACGCACACCCCTGCTGAAAAGCAATCTCAACGTCGGGATCAGTGTAAATAATAAAATAACACAAAATCCGTTAAAAATACTTTTATTACGATGTGTACATTCACGTTAACTTCCACCAATATAACTTCATAACATAACTTCACGCCTGTATCCCCGAAGGGGTAGGCAGAGGTGTATTACACACACACGATTCGCCAGTGATGTTGAGGTCCCAATGTAATAGGGGGCGAGCCTATTGCCATCTACCGGGCACATTATTGAGCGAGCGATAATTATCATTAATTAATGCACACATAAGTACGAAAAGTCAGAGGTGTGTGCCCGGGCAACTGGGGATCGAACTCGACAGCTTGTCTCAGCAGTGCGTTATGTATGCCACTGGGCTATCGCCGTTTCCACCAATAACACGTAGCTAAATACGTTTATCCGCATTTTAGAACACATTTTATATTGTTAAGCTATGCTTACTTTGGGCCTTGATAGTGCTGTGTAAATGTCCTATTACTTGCTCCAGAAGTTGAGCATGGGCTCAATTGTGACCCAACAAATTTAAAAGAATACAGATTAAAAAGTTTTGAATTATAATAAAGACACGAAAAAACAAAGCGAAATAGGGATGTACCTTTTTTTTTCGTGCGGAAATCCCTTCAGTCGGGCTTGAACCGACTAAAACCGCACGCCGTCTCGGGTCTTAACACGCCGGGGTGTAAGGTTACCCATAGAGCATATCCCTCGCACCTCGACTGACCCTGGGCCATCTCCGGTTTCGAGATGGCCCCCTCGGGTTTTGGAACCACGGTGTCCCCGTCTTGCCCCGGTTTGGGGGAGGGGCGCTAGTCGCCCCATCGTCCCGGAATAGTGATGTACCTCAGAACTCAAGAGCAAATGAAAAGAATAGGCAAGGGTAAGGTCCTTTATGTGTCTACTAGCTGTTACCCACGCCTTCGCCGGAACCCTTGGAAACCTATTCCAAAAATAAAAATTACTTTTTTTCACATTTATAATATTGATAGGAAGTAGAATAAGTTCTATGAAGAATCGAGCCGTTGGCGTAGCAATAATAAGTAGCAATTTTATCGCGATATCGTGCACTCTGAAAACTACCTTACGTGTCTGGCCATGTCGAATAGAATTAATTATTGAATATAAGCAGTAATGTGGGTCTACTCAATAATAACATAATGATGATATCTTTTTGTCTTCAGGGTTGACCTTCGTGGACTAAAGTGTGCGTCGGCACTCCGAGCTGGCCTCAAAGCTGCAATGTACGAAAGTAGCTGCTCCTACGCTGGAGCTCTTGAACTAAAAAGAAGCGCCTTAAAAGAAGAACCTTGGCCTACAACAGAATGGCCTCCTTACCGCCTTCATCAATCAACCTTCGAGCAGTTAAAGCAAAGTGTGGAGAAGGCCAAAGCAGCCTTACAAGACAGATCCGGCCTTTTAGGCACAGCAACAGCATTCGGTGACTTTTATGGAGGACAATTGGGCCAAGATGCCACAGGGTCGACCCTCGGATTCGGAAGGACGGCCAGGACTGATGATTCAATGTTAGCGTCCATGGATAAAAGTAAAACTATTGGTGAGTAATTTGTCATTGTTTGTCACATTGGGTTGCTCATTGTCTTCTAAAAGACCTCAAACATGACCTCTAAGGTGAAATCTTAATAAATAAATCGCCTTGAAAGTGGTTTTTCCATTTTGGTATTTAGTTAATATTCATGGTCAGTTTCAATGCCAGCAAGTATGTGTCATTGTCATGTATGTAGTGAAATGCTCAACAAGTACTTACTGCAGATTGTAACTGAATCCTAATACTTTTTGATTAAGGAAATAAAGATCTCGTCTATCACATTTCTTACACAATCTGCCAAAATTTTATCATTTTATGACTAACTAGCATCGCCACGCGGTTTCACCTGCGTAAGTCTTGACCCCGTGGGAATATCGGGATGAAAAGTAGCCTATGTTATTCAGAGATAATGTAGCATTCTAATGGTGAAAGAATTTTTGAAATCGCTCCAGCATTTTTGAGCCAATTCGTTACAAACATACTTACATACAAATCTTTCCTCTTTATAATATTAGTATAAAAAAAGTAGCCTTTATTTTTCAGGGATAATGTAGCATTCTAATGGTGAAAGAATTTTTGAAATCGCTCCAGTACTTTTTGAGCCAATTCGTTACAAACATACTTACATACAAATCTTTCCTCTTTATAATATTTCGGGATTCACACAGAATTAAATAGTATTATCAGCTATCGTAGTTAAGGTGTCAGCGAAGATGGTTCTTTATTGTTAGAAAGCTAGCTAGAAATGATAATGTTTAATGATAATATTATTAATGTTATCTATTATTCATTAGGTAAGTACATATATTCTTGTAAACTACGGGAATATTATTTAAATAAGAATTCGCCAGGTTTTAAAATATTCTTCACCAAGTTAATCTATGGATAACTGTAACCAGGGGTGTCGCTGTAGTGAATAGAAACTTGATATGCCTACCCGTTTCATAAACACATTTACTGTAGCGCTTTTCTTCATAAAGATGCTCACATAAACACCCCTCGCATCGTGTTACACGGCTATCCCTCACTGACAATAAACTGCACTATATCAACTAGATAAGACATTTGATAAAAACGTAAAATTTTACACCCAGTATTCATATCTCTATTTTAAGGTCTATTGTCATGAGCTAACCTCGCGACGATACCTCTAACGGGAGAAGTATCACGAATATCGATTGACAACAACAACATCCTAAATTCAGCCTTATTATAACAAAACATGGTTACAATTCCAGTGTAAACTAAACCCTTTTAGATTATTCTGATGTACGTACAAGAGGCTAGGTGGGGAGGCTTCTTCAGATAACAATCAAGGGGAAGGGGCGTACAGAATTTCATCCCCATGGTTGCTATAGAGACGCACCCGCCCACACCCCGCCCTAGAGATCATCGCACACAGAGATAAATAGTGGAGAATATAAATTTTTATTATCCCACCGTTCATTATTTTGGAAGTTAACCGCTCTCCCGAGCCGAGAGGAGAGTCCACAAATAATTCTAGCTGCATTCTACGTTTGACATAAAAAATGCACAAAAAATGAACAGAGGTACCTTTGCATTTGTTTCGGCAAAATGAAGGTTACAGGATATCTTTGCAAAAACAATAGTTTCGTCGTCAAAGATTTTATGCCTACTTTGAGCTATGCACTGACATGATGTATTATAATATATGTCTATGGAATGACGGCAGATGACATGTTTTATGAGAAACAGTGTTGTCAATTTTCTTTAAGTTTCTGTTTTTGTTAAATCATTCGAATAATTAGCTTAAAAAAATCTTTAGGTTCTGCAGCTGCTCGTGCAACTTTCAAGATAATGCCGGCTGTGGTTAGGATACGGTGGCTTTCCATCTGTCATAATTACGTTAGGTTTTATAAGGTGTACAGAGCTCCCACCTTCTTCTGCGAGCATGTAATGCTCGCGATGGAGATGGCGGAGCGCGCCCGGGAGAGATTTAGAACTTTCCCGGCCCACCGAGCCCGCAACATGCTCGCCGCGCGTCGCAGGTGACTCAGGCGCCGGAGGTCGCTTAACGACCTCCGTCCTCCATGAGCGCAGGCCTGGGGGTGGCAGGTGAGGCCGCCTGTCACCCCAACAGAAGCAGGCCGGGACGGCGGGGCGACTAGCGCCCCTCCCCCAAACCGGGGCAAGACAGGGACACCGTGGTTCCCAAACCCGAGGGGGCCATCTCGAAACCGGGGATGGCCCAGGGTCAGTCAGGATGCGAGGGATATGCTCTATGGGCAACCTTACATCTTTAGACCCGAGACGGCGTGCGGTGGTTTTAGTCGGTTCAAGCCGAAGGGATATCGGCACGAAAAAAAGCGTGTACAGAGCCCTACTAACTACTAATTTAGTTAATTATGACATTTACGGGTGCGACTGCCATCTGACCCACCACCGACTTGTAGGTGGGATTGCCTTAGTCCCAAACGAAATCTTGGTGAGGAGCCATTTACCTGCTACATACGTTAAGACTTATTTCCTATCCTTTGTTTTCCATTATTCCCTTCACAGGTGGCACTCATTAATAACACCCCTAATGACCACCTAGGTACCTTTTTTTTATCGTTCGGAAATCCCTTCGGATACCCCCCCACCGGCCAGAGGGGGCGGTTATGTCGGGCTTGAACCGACTAAAACCGCACGCCGTCTCGGGTCTTCAGACGCCGGGGTGTAAGGTTGCCCATAAAGCATATTCCTCGCACCTCGACTGATCCTGGGCCATCTCCGGTTTCGAGATGGCCCCCTCGGGTTTGGAAACCGCGGTGTCACCGTCTTGCCCCTGTTTGGGGTAGGGGCGCTAGTCGCCCCACCGTCCCGGCCTGCTTCTGCTGGGGTGACAGGCGGCCTCACCTGCCACCCCCAGGCCCAGGTACCTGCTTGCTACCTTGTTTGTGTGATAAATCATAATGTATCATAATGATGGAAAGGATCCTACCAACATCCTTGAGGCCCAGGCCACGAACCACCTGTAAACAACTACGTGCCACCTGTAAATAACCTCGAAGCTCTTGTAAACGCACGAGGCTCTGGTACAGGTTGGATGGACGTACCAATCAAATACAATAAGCGAATCTCCAGCTCCAAAGTGCAAACTGGTTATGGGGATAAAAGGAACATTCGACAAACACCCTTTTGCTCATGTAATATATTGTTGTTTTAAATGTACAGTACAGATATATTTTTCATTTTGAGCTCGAAGTATTATTAAGACCAGTGGCATGGCTAGCTTTCTCCAGATGCTTATTCAGAAAATCATTTATGACTGTTGATGACCAGTTTTCTATATTCGCGGTGTATTCAAGAGTTCCGTTTGTATTCAGCATCACAATCTCAGGATTAACATCTTCTACCTCTTTGATGCGAAGATTGGGGAATTTTGCTGGCATGTCGCTCTTTACAAAATATTCCACTTGAGGGTATGTGGGAGATTTGCAAACTGTGTATCGTAGTATGGCTTGAGAATATTTCTTGCCCTTTATCACAGTCTCCACTTCGTTCAGTAATGTTTCATTGCCACAGCATCTTTTGCAGTAAACTGTGATATTTTTTCCTAAATCTAGTTGAGTGCAAGTTGTACAAACCAAACTAAGACTATAATTTCCATGGGAAACACATGATACATTTGAGCTATTCGCTTTGATTTTATGAATAAAAATAAATGCAATAATTACGAATAACACCTCTAAGAGTAAACTGGTTTTCATGATTTTCACTTATACCACTATCAGCAATTTCTCCACAGTAGGTTTTTATCGTGGATTTTATTACTTCTCCTTATATATTGCAACATTATTCACTGGCTAGTATTTGTGAACATAATTTAAAACAAAATAAAAATATGTTTTTATTTTTCTCATATTCGGAAAGTTAGCATAAAAGTACCTGAAAATACGGATGAAAACATAATTTTTCATCTCCTGGAAGCGATTATCTTGGGAAAAGATTTTCCCTGCTGTCACATTATTAAAAAAAAAACTTGCTTAATATTTCTATTGAAACTTGATGATATCACTTTTATTGTGCTCCTTCTTGAGTCGCGGTCTTCAGGGTCGCTGCACAGTACGTCGCACGGCACGCCGTCACGATTGTGTCGTCCACATAACACGTAACGGCGGCACCATCTGCGAACATTACGTATAGCTAACCTGCGCATGGGCAAGATGGGGATGAGCATGTAATGCTCGAGAAGGAGTCCGCAGAACGACCCAGGGAGAGATTTAGAACTCAGCTGCCCGACGAGCCCACAACATGAGTGCAGGTCTGGCACCCCAGCAGAAGCAGGCCAGTGCGGCGGGGCGACAAGCGCCCCCCCACCCTCTTTCCGGGGCTAGATGGGGATACCATGGTTCCCAAACCAGATTTCCGCACGAAAAAAAAATCGACGCCTAACCATAGTTTTATTTTTATTGAAATTACCTACCAAAAACTGTTATAATATCTATTGTTTCTTTTGTTGTGTCTAACTTTTAAACTTTATTTTCAGTACACTAGCAAGCAAAAAGTATTTGACCTGTGTAGTACTAATACATTCTAAACTAAGTCTGCAATTCATTCAGCTGTTGCAAAAATTGAGCTAAGCAATTTCACCAGAACTTTTTCTATAGATGATAATTCCTCAATGGCTAGTCTAATTTTCGTTTTTCCTTTTTTGTCTTGTGTATATGAACAAATTACTTAATTTAATACCAATCGCGTGAATGAGGCTTTTTTGTTCATTGAGAAATCAGATTTTAATATGTTTTTCCGGTGATTATTCTTCTGTGGTACTTTTGATTTATGGTTTTCCTAGCCTATAGCCTCCACACTCAAATGTTGTGTATGTATGCTAAATTTGGTATAAATCGGTTCAGCCGTTTGGGAAGAGAAGATGGTCTAACAAAATACATGAGTCGTCTAAAAGAGAGCAAAGCTCTAACGAGCTTCGCTCAACAAATAAATTTCCGCATAATTATTCCTTCTTTCAACTGTTTTTATTGCAGTGATGCTAACATTAATTAACGTTTTCACGGCTTTGGTAAATCATTCGTTTTCTCAATGTAACTGCTTACAGAAACATCAGAATCGAAAATCTATACCATTTTATAATGTTTCAGTGTTATTTTCGGTTTAATACGAGGTTTCACCTCGGAGTCGGAGGTGGTCCGTTTATTCCTCGTTTTAATGGGAGCGACTGCCATTAGAATTTCCAACCCCTAGAGGAAGCCTACGCCAGACTCTCGTCCGTCAATCAGCAGATGTACCGGCCGTGTGCAGGTGAGTGAATCACTTGGTGGAGCTTGGTGGGGTCATATTAAAAATCACCGCAAATACGATATCATTACTCCTGCTAAACGTGAAATTTTATATCATTTATTTTTCCAAATTTTGGTTGGCAGGTCGCCCAACTTTCAAAACGCAAATACAGAAGCAGCATATTCCAATTGTACTAAAAACCTTTTGTCATAGCAAAGGTCGCGATAAAAGCGAGGGCACAAAGGAACTGCTCTCGAAAAAGACAAAAAACTTTTTGCTATTAAAAAAGTACCACAATTCATTTAAAAAAAATGTAAATTTGAAACGAAACCTCCATTGTCTTGAAGCTGCTACGGCACGGAGATCGGGACTTTCCGTTTACGTAATGAAATTTAATTTGTTTTTATTCAGGTAGGCATTCATGTATCTCAAACTTGGGAATTGTGTCATAACCTCCTTCTAAGCTTCTAAAATTCGGTTGCAAACACACGTATGAGTATGCAACCTTCTGATACAAACACACTACCTCAATAAGAATACAGATAAGACAAACTTACAATGCTTTAAGTGGGATATGAAAAACTATCTGTTGAGGCCGTCGAGGTAGGGATCAGCATTTTAGGATCGTCAGCATCTCGAATGATGGCCCATATTTACTGCACTACCCTCTAGCTTCTTACCATCCAGTGGGATGCAGTTAATTCACAGATTGTAGATCAATAGGATTGTGTTGATATTTATATTATTACTGTTCGACGTGAAATCTGGTCCGAAATAATGTAGATAAAGAAAATTCGAGTTTCGAGGGCTTACCCGGGGTACCCGGCAACGGACACTTGGGGAGGACACCATGCGGTTTTAGTCGATACACGACATAACCACCCCCGCTGGCCGGCGGGGGGGTATCCGAAGGGGTTTCCGCACGTAAAAAAAAAATGGCATGGAAGAACATCGATATTATTATAAAATTGTAAATTTGTTGTCAGTACATTGGAGATATTAAAAAACATGGATTATGCTAAATCAGCGATTCTTAACATAATTTTTTGTAAAATTCTTGTCTGTCTGTTTATCTGTTTGTTCGCGATGGACGCAAAAACTACTCAACGGATTTTGATGCGATTTTTTCTATTAGAAAGGTCTTGGTCAGACTCAAAATCTGCCGTATGTTGGATTGCAATTGGTTCACTGACCTCCACGAGGGGCCCGGGGCTCCCTGGGCGTCAGCTAATCAGTAAATAATGTGGTTGTCTTTGTTTACCTCGAAGGAAGAAATGCGTGAGTGTATGTACAATCTATTCCAATAAAGTTATGAATATTACTTTTTGAGTCAATTTTACAATCAAAACAAGTGCATCCATTGCTTACAAGCGACTGATGATAAACACACAAGCCGAGCCAAGAATAACTAAGTACTTAATGCTTTCCAATTTACATAATATTCAAATAAGTGCAAAAATCCACGTGCCGACAGCGCTTAATCTTAGTCATTAAGAGAAATGTATTAAAAATAAACCCCCTAACGATTGCTAAAGAGTTGTTAACACGAAAATGATTGCGGAACGCCCCGCGCACCGAACGTAACATGGTATCATACACGGAGATCTGTAACGTACAAATGTCATTAATTACGAACCCACACTTTAGATTGTATCACGATAAAATATATATCAATAAATCATACTCCAACTGGTCCGATACGAGTATATTGATTTTTTTTTAATGTTCATTGCCAAAGGGCTGGCTACAGTTGTTGTTTCATAATTTATATTCATTACCAGGCGGCGAGGGTGAGTGTCTGAGGGAAATAGCTCGTTGGCTACTTCCAGGTGAAGTCAGAAGTTTACTTTGTATCGTTCATTGTGGCAAATAGGCGCCGAAAGGTTTTCATAGACGTATTGTGCTCAATAATATCGGGTAGTATCGATTTTAGTTATAGGTGATATTTTAGTAGACTTTATATTGAACTAGAATTTACGATTAGGCCGTCAAGGTAGGTAGGACCACAATTTAGGAACGTCAGCATCTGAAATGGTGGCCGGTATCTCCTGGATTTCATCCTAGCTTGTTAACATCCAGAGGGGTACAGTCAATAGACGGACGGATTGAGTTGATGGAATGAGAGGTAAATTGCAGTTTACGATTCATGACGTATTAAAAAAAACTACTTTCTAGATCTCGGTCAAACCAATTTACGATGGAATTTTACATGGTAATGTACATCATATATTTTTTTTAGTTTTGTCATTCCCTTATTTTAGACGTTATTTGGGGGGGCGGGGGGGGGGGGGTCATTTTACCACTTTGAAAGTGTGTCTCGCGCAAACTATGCAGTTTAGAAAAAAATGATATTAGAAATCTCAATATCATTTTTGCAGACCGATCGATGAGTATGAGTTCCACGTATGAGGTTCATAGAAAAAAAATTAAAGTTTCAGTTCTAAGTATGGGGAACCCCCAAAATTTATTGTTTTTTTCTTAATGCGGTTCACAGACTACATCTACTTACCAAGTTTCAACAGCATAGTTCTTATAGTTTCTGAAAAAAGTGGCTGTGACATACGGACGGACAGACAGACAGACAGCCATCTCGAAACCGGAGATGGCCCAGGGTCAGTCGGGGTGCAAGGGATATGCTCTATGGGCAACCTTACTGGGTCTGAAGACCCGAGACGGCGTGCGTTTTTAGTCGGTTCAAGCCCAACATAACCGCCCCCGCTAGCCGGCGGGGGGGTATCCGAAGGGATTTCCGCACGAAATAAAAGGTACAGCCGCCCCCGCTGGCCGGCGGGGGGGGGGGGGGGGTATCCAAAGGGATTTCCGCACGAAAAAAATAAAAAAAAGGTACATCTGCGGGTGACGCTGGTCATGTCCAGGTAACTCAGTTAATCAGAGTATTTCACCAGTAAGAAACGGGCGGCGGTCGCGGGTCACGACATTGAATTTTTAATTAACATTGTTCTGAATCTAGTGATGTTTTTCTTCATTCGAACATCAATCCCCGTTTCATCCAATGCTTAACCTTCGACGCCCGAGGTCTGCTCATTCTTTCTATGATTTGGTCAGCCGTCAGTCAGCAGGTTTACGGCTAGCAGCTAGGATTGGCTTAGGCGACAAAACCCCTACACCCGTTCTAGATTTAGTAACAATAGTAAGAGTTTATACTTGTACGTCACGCGTTCCTAAGGAGCACTACCAGTCAAACTAAATAATAATAATAATCTTTATTGACACAAAGATATATTTAACATGTGTGAAAATCCCTGGCTCCCGAGCTAGTTTCGAAAACTGTATGTAACTGTAATGTCAACAATTAATTAAAATTATAGTCAAATCAAAAGATAAATAAAACGGAAAATTCAAACTAATTAGAAGAAGTATTACAATAATAATTTAAATTATTTAAATAATCATTCTAAAGCATGCAAAACAATTGTGTTAAAAGGTATTGGTGCATCAGCGTCTGTGTGTGTTTGAGTGTGTGTTTGAGTGTGTGTTTGTGTGTATGTTTGTGTGTGACAGAGTGTGTGTGTTTGTGTGTGAGCGCGTGTGTGCCTGCGCGTGTGATGTATATGTTGGAGTCCATGTTAGTAGGTATAAGAGTGAATG
The DNA here is from genome assembly GCA_946251805.1 of Cybosia mesomella. Taxonomy (NCBI): domain Eukaryota; kingdom Metazoa; phylum Arthropoda; class Insecta; order Lepidoptera; family Erebidae; genus Cybosia; species Cybosia mesomella. The sequence goes on along the minus strand of OX276388.1, from coordinate 42,931,359 downwards.
TTATGTGCGTGTGATTAGTTGTTCATTGCCCTTACGTGCGTGGACTTGTTTGGCACATCAGAGTTTGGCAGTGTGCTATAGACTATAACGAATTCAAACTCAACTCATATACAAATTCCCTTTCTTGTTTCCCACAGGAACCTGTGCCGAGATGAAAAGTATCCTATGTGTTAATTCTGAACATGATGTATCTGTGTGCCAATTTTTATCCAAATCTGTTAAAAGGCTTACGTGTGATTGAGTTACAAACATCCAAACATCTTAATATCGTCACAAACTTTCACATTTCTAATATTATTTATTTATTTATTATACACTTTATTGTACACCTGGTAAACTTAATATACATAAATATTGCGCCGCTTGAAGCGATTTCTACCAGGCAACCTTTGGATAGTAATGTGTTGGTGGGATTGAGCGGTGGTTATTTTAGGTCGTTACATATGAAATTGCCGTTTTTCTTGAAGAAATTGGAGGAAACCCAATTTTCAGTACTAATATTTTTGCATTTTTTTAGGAATGACAAATCTAAATTTTATGTTTGTTTTCGTGTGTGAATGAGACAACATTAAGCTAACAAACAACAACTTTTATTACATTTTTGAAAAGTGACAGCTGTTAAGTAATTTAGCATTTAGGAAGTATTGTTTTTGAAGATCGAATTAATTTTATTAACAGCCAATAAAAACAAAATTTAATACAGAGTTGTAAAATCTTGAAATCAACTTTCACACAAAATAAAAAAACCGCGGTAACCTAGTGGTATGGGTAAAGGACTGCTGAGACGAGGTCTCTCGGGTTCGATCCCAGGTATTACCATGGCACACACCAATGACTTTTCGATGCTTTTCGAAGTTATGTGTGTATTTATCGCAGGTTTATAAGTGCCCGGTTAATGGCAATAGGCTCGCCACATTGGGACCTAAAACATAAACTGGCGAAACGTGGGTGCTAGCACCTCTGCCTAGCCTTCGGGGATATAGGCGTGAGTTTATGTTATGTTATGTTCTGTTTTATAAATAATGGAAATAGCTATTAATTTACAGGAATAACGAACTCATGAATTTGTAAGAAAATTTCGGCAATTTCATAGGTAAAGACCTATTATTAGTAGGATACATAAACACCTGAACCCTAAAATGATTGCATAATCTGCCACACGCTGTACAAAATAACAAAATATTATGAGTGCTAACACCGTGACTTGTGAGTCACGATGGGGGATGGTGCCGTCCGCACTGACTTTATTATGCTTAATAGTCCAGGGGTTTGATGTATAATTAGTAAACATTATTATATTATACTATCGCGTTTTAGATCGGTGTTTATTGATATAATGGCGGTATTATCGGGTTAATGTAGTGATAATCCCCTTGAACTGTAAGCCATTTCATAATGTATTAAAAATCTTTTTAGGTGTAGGTTTTGCAAATTGCAATTCTTGAGATACCCTTGTGGTTATATTTGTATAAGACTATAAAAATGGTATAACTATATAAAACTACTAGCTTATGCCTGCCTGGTAACTTATATCTCCGGTTTCATTCAACCAATTGCATTCAAACATACGGCAGATTTTAAGTCAGATGTTTCTAACAAAAAAACCGTCTAAATTTGTTCAGTAGATTTGCGTTCATCGCGAACAAACAGACAAGAATTCAAAAAAAAAAATTGTGTTCAGAATCGTTCATTTTACATAACCCAAGTTTTTTTTTTAGAAAATTTCCAATGTACAGACACAACTAATTTACAATTATATAATAGTACTAGCTTTTGCCCGCGGCACCGCCCGCGTAGATGTCGGTAATCGCGACAAAACATAGCCTATGTCCTTTCCCAAGGTCTATTCTACCCCTGTACCAAATTTCAGCAAAATCGGTTCAGTGGTTTTTGCGTGATAGACACTGCTGAAGAAAATTTAATCATGTATTTGGATTAAATGGAGAATTAAATACATGCGATTAAAAATCTTAGAAAACTCGCAACTGGTCTTGTTTGATTTGTTGGTTTATTTTTGCAGTTCTGAAGATACATTGTATATAAAAAAAGGTTCAACTCAATTTAGACAAGTCTTATCTACTATATCTTATTTACAGACAAATGGACATACAGTTAAACGGACAGACACACAACTAAGTGATCCTGTGTCGGATTCCATATTGTTATTTTGCAGAACGCTAAAATTTACGATACTACAAAAAACTACGTTAAAAATGCCAAAAAAGGGAGTGCAGAAGTGTGTGCATATTCCGTTTTGCCCCTTCGTAGGGAAAAAAGCAAACATACCTTATTTATATAGAATTTCACAATCTACAAAACCCTCTAAAAATATTTTTCCAGTGTAGCCTAACCGTTTCAGAAATATACGCAACAAAAAAAATTGTGACACCTTTTTTTGCACCCATGCGATCGACGGAGATTTCCCACCGTTTCATTATAATGATATCACCAAAGTTCATGTAGATTTTTTGCTTGTTAGCTGCTTGTAGAAATCTATTTTATCTGGACTACTACTTATTATATAAAAGTCAATTTTTGTTTCTTTGTTCGTCTTTATGCGCTACTGTTTGTAACCAATTGTGATAAAATTTTGTCAACTTATTGCTTGGTTAATTATACAAATCTTAAAAATTTAACCGTCGTTCATTGACATGAAATCATTTATTTACATGGAGTGCCGCGTCACTATGTAATATCATTCTGTATTTTTATACTTACTCACGTTCTTTTTGATATAATTTATATGGCAGAACCACTAAATAGAATTTTGATAAGGAGTTCCCTGAGGAGTCCTGTTTGTAGACCATCAATTATAAGTATATTGTACCGAAACCACAAACAAACATTTTATAACAAGAGCATTAAAAATATATAAAATTTAAAAGGGTTAGAGCTTCCGATTAGGGAAGCAGAAGTAATTCCCTATAATAGTCAAATCCACTGAGTCCACTTAAAAATAATCTCAACTAATCACTGGAAATCCATTGATACCCCAAGCACTTAACTTCAACGTCAATAAGCCAATTGTCACTTTCTCACAGTTTCATCCCTAGGGTGATAGAAGTACCAAACAAACAATTATTTCACAATCAATGAGTAGTCGCGCGCGAATATTATAAATCAGTAGTCATAATAGCACATTACGGAGAGTGACATCACTTTTACTACTCAATGTTGACAATTGATGGCGTGTGTGCAGTACATGCGTCTACGCATGCCGTAAACAATCGCGTGAGGGCACCAAAAACGCGATTTCGTGTGAACTAGCTTGGATTAAATTATCGATGTTTGCCAACTTCTCATAAGATATTTGTCTGAACCGAAATTTTAATAATTGTTTTCCTTTTAATAACCTGTCCACTCTTAGTTAGCGTATTTAGTGATACGAAAAATTAAAAAGTAAAGGAATCCTTCTGATCAAAGATCTATAGTGAATAGGTTGCTTTTAGGCAAATGTGCTCCATCGTCGACCACATTATACCTTACCAACAGGTAAGATAGTGGTCTAACGCGAGGCTATTGACTATAAAAAAGGTATAAATAAACATACAATCATATTATTTGTTTTCATAATCGAACCACATATTTGAAATTACAATATAACATTGAAAATCGACTAATGTTACATAGACATAACATAACATAAACTCACGCCTATATCCCCGAAGGACCCACATTTCGCCAGTTTATGTTTAGGTCCCAATGTAATAGGTGGCGAGCCTATTGCCATTAACCGGGCACTTATAAGCCTGCGATAAATACACACATAACTTCGAAAAGCATCGAAAAGTCATTGGTGTGTGCCATGGTAAAACCTGGGATCGAACCCGAGACCTCGTCTCAGCAGTCCATTACCCATCCCACTAGGCTACCGCGGCTATGTTACATAGCTGTTTCTGTATCCGCTATTTTCGTAGCCCTATTTATGTTACGTACTGTTTCATGGGAACCGTGGCGGAGACAATGCGAACTTAATTGTGCGATAGATACCAGTAATGATGATCTCTACCCTATTTTTTTTTAGATTTATGGAGCCACCGTGACCGCGCGGCGCGCCCTTCTTATACAGTACACAAATAAATTGTTTGAAACATATTGCGTTGGGTGATTTGATACGTTTGACTTAAGCGTGAGAGGTTTCTGATGTTTTTATTTTCACTTATCATGTGCATATTTTGAAGTAGGGGTAATAAGTAACTAATTTATGAATATTTTCCCTGCAAGTTGGTAAACGACGATGTTAAGGGTGAGTGTAGATTAGAGACAAAACTACTGTCGTGTCTGTGACAAGTCTGTCTTGTTACTACAAGACAGACTTGTCACCGTATAGATCTTGTAAGTATTTGGCGGCTTTATTTATGAAACACTTTTTTTCGAAGTGTGCGCCCTTTCTTATTATAAACTAGCGACCCGCCCCGGCTTCGCCCGGGTGCATTGCATGTAATTATACATATAAACCTTCCTCTTCAATCACTCTATCTATTAAAAAAATCGCATTGAAATCCGTTGCGTAGTTTTAAATATTAGGTAGTAGATTTAAGCATACATAGGGACAGAGAAAGCGACTTTGGTTTATACTATGTAGTGATCAATAAATAAATATTCTATGACATTTTACACAGCGCTTTCTAGACCCAAGGTAAGCATAGTTTAACTAGCTTGTGTTATGGGTGCCAGAATGCGGATAAACATACTTATATACTTTTTTTTTGTAGACACTACAATATTATACATAGAAACACGCAAAATAGACATATTCATGCATACAACTATTTGCACTGAGCGGGAATCGAACCCGCGCCTCCTGATGTAGCAGTCGAATGCACTACCGCTACGCCATAGAGGCCGTTATGTTTCTGTAGAGCAATAGTCTATCTGAAGATTGTCTTGTCTCTAATGAGCACTCAGTCTATGGTCAAGAAGATTGTGATGAACAAAAGTAGAAATTATTTCAGAACATTATTTAATATGTTCGGGTGCACAGGGGTCTACCAACATCCTCAAGGCTGACGCCAACGTCACCTGAAAGTCGGTGCATCTGCTGAAGAACGAACGAGGCTCTGGCTTGGGTTTCCCTGATATACCAATTAAAAACGATAAGTGTACCCCAGGTTCCTCGGATGCTTTTTAGGGATTTTCTTTAGAAAAGCCCTATTGCTATGGAGTTGTCGTCGACGTCGTCGTCGTCGTTGCCAATTTTCTGTCACGGTTTTGGGTATGAAGGAGATGAGCTATCGAGTTGCTGTTTTCGGTAATAGATTCGTGCTGGGGTGAACCATTGCAAGATTAAAAAAAAATCGCAAAATATCGCAAAAAAAAATCGCAAAATCGAAAATCCCTTGTATTCGGCTGAGCTCGTCTCAGGAATTCAACTTGTTTTTTTTACGTGCGGAAATCCCTTCGGATGCCCCGCCGGCCAGCGGGGGCGATAATGTCGTGCAGCGACTAAAACTGCACGGTGTCTTGCCCAAAGTGTCGGATGCCAATGGGAACACGCCAAGATGATGAAATTTTTTTGGTGCAAGAAATAAAATTATTTTATCTTAGGAAAAGAATCGCCATTCAAAGCCGATTTCATTATGTTTTCGGGATTATTTTGTGTACCTGTTAATTTTTTGTAAACATGGTTACAAAATCCCCGATTTTTTTGGCTGGAATCTGGAAGAGTGTGCATCCTAACTAGTAAATAATCTTCTACATCCGGTTTTTAGGGATTTTCTTTAGAAAAGCCCTATTGCTAAGGAGTTGTCGTCGATGTCGTCGTCGTCGACGTCGTCGTCGTTGCCAATTTTCTGTCACGGTTTTGGTTATGAAGGAGATGAGCTATCGAGTTGCTGTTTTCGGTAATAGATTCGTGCTGGGGTGAACCATTGCAAGATAAAAAAAAAACGCAAAAAATCGCAAAAAAAAAAAAACGCAAAATTGAAAATCCCTTGTATTCGGCTGAGCTCGTCTCAGGAATTCAACTTGTTTTATATGAGCGCCAGGCGGTCCGACACCTCCCAACCATGAGGGGAAATTTTGCGCCAGAGCCTCGTTCATCAAAAAGCAGGTGTACCAGCAGGTGCTGCAGGTGAGGTTTGCTTGGCCCCGAAAGTCTTATTTTTGCCCCATACACCCCCACCAAGAAAATGTGGAGCTACAAAATGTCCGCAAATAACAGTCGATAAGCTTCCGTAAATATGCTTCAGTTAAAAGTGCCAGGACTTTGAGATAAAAATAAGCACTGGCATTTCGCTGCTTTGGGTACTTAAACTAGTTCGGGGTGCGAGGGATTTGCTTTATGGGCAACCTTACACCCCGGCGTCTGAAGACCAGAGACGGCGTGCGGTTTTAGTCGGTTCAAGCCCGACATAACCGCCCGGCGGGGGGTTATCCGAAGGGATTTCCGCCCGAAAAAAAAAACTTAAACTAACGACACGCTATGATGTCGTTTTGACACATTACAATAGTGACGTGAAATGTATTAATATTACCGAAAAAAATTAAATCAAATGCGATTCGCATCTATAAGTTTTTCAATTTATAATTTACTAGCTGTAGCCCGCGGATCCGCCAGCGTAGAATTCTGATCCCGTTCCCGCAACCCATGGGAACCTATTCCCGGGATAAAAAGTATCCTATGTCTTATTTCAGACTATATAATCTATCCCTGTAATAAATTTCAGCCAGATCTGTTTTTGTGTGAAAGAGTAACAAACATCCATCCAACCAGGATTTTTTAATATTTCGAATTTCGAAATACCTAAATGCCGAGTTGTGTGGTTAATAAGTATACACTGCACCTCACTATTGACATTAACGAACAGAAATTTGCCCCATCAAATTTAGTATTTATTTGCATCGCCACGTGGTTTCACCCGCGTAAGTCTTGATCCCGTGGGGATATAGGGATAAAAAGTAGCCTATGTTACTCGGGGATAATGTAGCATTCTAATGGTAAAAGAATTTTTGAAATCGCTCCAGTACTTTTTGAGCCAATTCGTTACAAACATACTTACATACAAACCTTTCCTCTTTATAACATTTGTATAGATTTAAACGAAACTTTATGAGTGGACAAACATCAAAACGCCATGATACCGTGCCGCTAGTTTGACTTATTCTTGCTTGGTGCAATAAGAACAAAGAAGGATAATTCTACACATATTTGTGGCTTTTTTTTCAGACTTACTTGTATACCTACGAGCATTATTTAAACCTTTTAATATTTTTTATCTACACTCAAATCGAACAATTCGAATTACGAATTCAAAGACGATTCTATACATACGCACTTTATAAACGCATATACATAAAATTAAAAATAAAACTTATTATAGTACCGCCAACTGTATCATAAAACTCATTATAGTATCGCTATCTTTTTTTATTCATTAAACTAGTCTAAGGTTTTAGGCTGAATATGAAAAAAAAGGCGCACGCATGCGCAGTTCGAACTGTTAAAACAATGGCGCCCTTGTAACCTACCTACTTTGTTTAATTTCAATTTTTCCTATGAGTGAAGATAAAGTAGTGTATGAAACTGCATATAACTTAGGTATTAAAACACTCGAGTTAACCTATTATCGTTCTCGTGACTCGTAAAACAAGAGAGTCTCGTAGACTCTCGTGTTTTAATACTCGTACCCCTTCTTATATGACGGTTGCATAAACTACTATTATGCATCAGGTTTTTGGCCATTTTGATTTAATATCTGGTAGCCCGTACGCAACCCCTACGTAAACATTTGTTCTGTAATTTTCCTATATGTTTATAATTTATGGTTATTGAAACAGGTTCGGACAAGCTTACCGGGGGGCTGAGTAAAGGCTACTCTACACCGTGCCTGTCTGATACTCTGCGGGCTACAAAGTGTACAGGTATGTATTAGCACTGGTGACATTAGTTGTAGTGTTAAATTAACTTTAGCTGGATAAACGTAGTAGTATTAAACCAAATTGTAAGGAATATAATTATATACATATTTATTTGACACGATGAGGCTTGAATCAAATATTAGATAGGTATATTAAAGTTGAAGCTATTAGGTAATCTGTGGTTGAAGGCCTACGCAACACGTTGTATTTTTTACTTTTGAAATGTTTTTACGTGTGGGGCTTTTTTTGTAGTTGTAATCATTTTGCACAATGTTTTGTTAGTGTGTTTTTCTTTATTATCATTATTTTTTTCTTTAAGATTACTAAGAGACTGTACATACGTCAACTGAGATGTATGTAATAGAAAATTTCAACAAACAGGGCGGTACTAAGGCACAGATCACAAAAACAATGAACAAAGACGTCTTGTAGGTATACCGCACGGCAAAAAATAATTAGTCACATAAGTAGATCATCATCATCATCATCATATCAGCTGTATGAAGTCCACTGTTCAAGCCCGACATAAGCGCCCCCGCTGGCCGGCGGGGGGGTATCCGAAGGGATTTCCACACGAAAAAAAAAGGTACTGTTTCCGGTGCTTGAGTTGGCACATCGGGATGAAGATATTCCGGCTAAGATCGACTTACTTTGTTTTGTACAGCCTTCTCTCCGTCATGCATTGGACTGACAGTTTGGTACTTTCATAATCTAGCTGTCAGGCTGATGTGCGATAGAAACAACGTTGTACAAACGAAGTGCCACCCCAAGCACGTCCCGGGTACCTACTGTAGATCATAGGTAGCGGGCTTTAGTCCCGCTCTGAGTGTAAACATTTTCTAATTAAAGTTCTAAACTGACAATTATTATTATCGGCTCGGCCTTACATTTAATTAGAAATATTACGCTATAAATGTAGTTAATAGGAGGAGTAGTCACATTAAAAATGTAGAACGAAGCGTATAAATATTTATATAAGGTGTCACAAAATTAGGTCTTTGAATTTGGTGAGATGACTTGGTATCGACAACATATGTATTTGAAACAAAAAAAAAATCGGGTAAAATAAAAAAATAAATAAAAAAATATAAAAATGAACAAAAAAACACCACCAGCGACCAGAGTCACGTGACGCGACGAGCACAGGTGACGCTGGTCGCGATTTAGGTATTTCCCACACATCCGCTTGGAGAATACTGCGAGATGGACTGCACGCCTACCACGTGCATCACAGGCTCGTCGCGTCACGTGACGCTGGTCACTGGTGGTGTATTTTATCATTTTTATATTTTTATTTATTTTTTATTTACCCGATATTCTTTTTGTTTCAAATACATATTTTGTCGATACCAGGTCATCTCACCAAATTCAGGGACCTAATTTTGTGACACCTTTTATAGAACTAATAATATAAAGTTGCGTAAAAAATAATTGAATTCTATGGCGATTTGTTTCGTGTTATTTTATAATTTACACTGATCCATTTATTATTTGAATGAAAAGCAACTGGAAAGTGGAAATGAGTGTAAATAATAAAACAAAAAAATGCGCGATGGAATCCGTTAAAATTTAGTTTCAATGTGTAATACTACACTTGAAAATGCTACATAATAAGGCCATATTATGAGACAATTACAGCCACATTCAGTTACATCAAAGTACCACTCTAATAATTAATTCATTTCTTGTTACAAAACAACCCTCAACCTATTCAGCTCTTCAAAAATTCTGAACAATTTAACTCCACAGACAGTGAGAATCTTGTCAACCGTAAACTCAAAGGACTAGAGACGAAGCCGAGCTACAATTAAAAGTTACCGTCAAAGACCCTTTCATAACGCTCAGTAAAGCGGTAAAATAATGGTGAGGTTCACGATATTCCGAATAGAGAGTATAGGGACGTTGTGGCTCAGTCGGGGTGCGAGAGATATGCCCTATATGTAACCTTGCACCCCGGCGTCTGTAGACCCGAGACGGCGTGCGGTTTTAGTCAGTTCAATCCCGACGTAACCGCCCCCGCTGGCCGGCGGGGGGTATCCGAAGGGATTCCCGCACGAAAAACAAAGGGAGGTAGCTAAAATGAATTTCGATAATATCATGCAAGATTTTTATCATCAGCTGTACAGTATTTTTTACATAGAACTTCATAACTCCACGCCTTTATCCCCGAAGAGGTAGGCAGAGGTGTATTACACACCCACGATTCACCAGTTATGTTTAGGTCCCAATGTAATAGGGGGCGAGCCTATTGCCATCTGTCAGGCTTATTACTAAGCGTGCGATTATAAACATTTTTGTTGTGCCTGGGGCGACAGGGCGACTTTATTGACGTATGATTACTGCTCGGCTCCTGGATAGTAGCGTGATGATATATAGCCTATATCCTGCTTCAAACACAAAAATATTTTTCAATTCGAACTAGTAGTTCCTGAGATTAGCGCGTTCAACCAAACAAACAAACAAACTCTACAACTTTATAATATTAGTTTAGACCAAAAAATTGATAAAGTTTACGTAAAGATAGAAGTTATCATTGGTAAAAGCATACAGATATCAATCTTAGTGACAGGTAGAAGTTTTAGTGATATTTATTTCGTAGCCAACTGATTAAATAAGCCAGTTAATTTGAAGCCTAGGCAGCTCAATAAACGCCGGCATCCCACCAACTGGCTAGGCAGATAGTTAATTGAACAATTATCTCTCAACGATAAACCAAGACTCTACCAAGTGATATAAATTTAGTTCAGTTAGTCAGCCTTTTCTTTTATGCACGAATATTAATGAAAGGAAAAAGTCCTATTTGCAAATATGAAAGAGCAAAGTTATACACTATGGTCAACGGGTAGGAGAGTTTTATAAACTACTAGCAGTGTGTACTACTTGACCTAAACTAACTTAAAGCCGCAAAAAAAAACCGGACCGCATAGGTCGCTGGTTCATATCCGGTTCGAAGGACCTAATTTGTAGGGGGTTTCGATTCCCGAGAAATAAAAGATAAGTTTTTAGTTAGAAAATGTAATCATAGATCACAAATGATAATAGGCACTACACGTTATGCCGCGAAGCTACGGTTTGGTCGCGCCCGATTCCCGTAAGATCTTAGGTTGAACTTTTTAATTATATGGCAATCGGTCCGACCGCACCGTTTCCATGAAAGTTGCCAAGGCCAGTATTTTTAAAATGTACGTGGCCCATACACCTCTACATAAAGTCTTTATCATCCAATAAACAGTACGACAATTCTCACTACCTCCTAAAACCCATAACCCTCGTAGAACTCACTAGTTTTTCAAGTATTTTGATGGATAACCCGTCAATGAAGGCTAGTTCTGACTTGAATTTCAATCAGTAACAAAACACTTCGATTTTCAAGCAGTGAAATACATGTGTAGTTAGTTATAAGGACTGTGTATGTGTATGTACTCATGGTAATAGACTCTCAGTTTTTCAAATTAACCACGCATGTTTTAACCCTGAGAACCATCTAAAGTACTTCAATAATAATGGGTCCATATAGTGCCGTGACTAAAACCCGCCACGCGTCGCGTTACGCTGTTAATTAAGAGCTTTCTCGAGCGCTTTGTATGACACGATTCGATACTGTTACTGTTGCGTTCCTAAACGAAGTAAAAAAAAAAAAACCATAATTTGCGTTGACAGATCTACGACTGTCACTTGTTGTCAACTTGTTGAAAGAATTGTCTTGAAAACGTTTGTTGAAATAAGTTTTGTTCGAATAAATATAATCCGTGGATATCAGATTTGGCCAGTGTTGGATTAGTTATATTTTGGACTACTTAACGTAATCGGTTGGGAGTTGTTCGACCGAATCATATATTTACTTTGAGGAAGGGCTACCATTTTGTTGGCCGCGCTGTGTTTTATTTGTCTACACACAACATCATACATCCTACACTCCAGGTACACTTGAATACAGACACAGACAGATAAAAGCGCACTGTTTCGGGCGCCTTCGAAGTGGTAAGTGAAACCTATTTTTAAAAAACGATTTGCTCTGTGAACCGCAGACTGCTCACTTCACATTGTAGCTAGGAGGGCGAACTTCCACTGCGCAATATACCTCCTGGCCCGGAATTGAACAGTTACATTTTGCTGAGTTCTGTTAATACGAGTCGTGCGCCGCGGAATCGGATGGGAGTGGCTGCTGTTCGATTTTCTATTAGGGCTAAAGTACAACACGCTTAGTCGTACATATTGCAAGCTACACCTATCTAAAAATAAAATCTGTTCATACAAAAAAGAAAATCTTTCGGGTCTTTCAAAATTACGTAACGTCTCTTTTGATTTTGGGTGTAAACTGTACTTTGATGACACGAAACCGGTTTTGAAGGTAATAATAATTGAAAATTTTGTATTAACCTATATAGAAACGTCTAACGATTTAACCACTCATTTAATTTATATTAGCTCTCAGGGTCCTCTGAAGCACATTAATCGTACTACTAACGTATGTGCTAATTGCGCTAGCAAGGCAGAAACCTCTTCATTTCTGAGTTCCGTTATAAACCCACTCCAAATCCAATTGTAAAATTGAATTCCGGAAAAGAAAAATGCCTTATGATCAAGATTTTTTTGGAATTACTATCATAATTACATACATGTTTTTTTTAATTTTAGATTACACTACACTATTTCAATGATTTTGTTACTTAGACCCATACTGATAATAAATTACCACGCTGTTGTATATGAGTACATGTTCTGATACCATCAAGTATGAAGGGGTCTGACAGACCCTACCAAGCGTATCAAATTATAGCGCGTGCGATCATCCCTGCCATCATTGAGTGGTTGGAATTTTGCGGTGACAACCGTGAATTATACAGATTTTTTCTCATGCGGTACAAAAAGCCACAGTAATGTATTTTAGGGTTGAATTAATTCAATAATTATTTTGCCCTTTGTTGTCACTGTAATCTATTACGATGTTTGTTTTGGGAACTATCTTAATTATTTTTCAAAGGCGAATAGGTAATATTTTTAACCCGAGTTTTTATTTTTTTAAATACCTACCTATATTTTTTCCTGGCAGTATCATGTAGGATCTTTATAACTCTCAATGATCTGAGTCGGGATATTTATAGTAGATAAGTAATAGTCGAAAAACAAACTAAATAAATAATCGAAAATAATTTAATAATCATTCTAATAAAACCATTTTTGACGGATTCCATTGCGATTCACTTGTGTGATTTTATTATTTCAATTGTGCCCGATATTTCGGTTGCTATTCAATCACGGGAACCTAAAATAATGGCTACTGAAAAGAAACCAAACCATCAGAAACGTTTTAAATAATAAATAAGAGCGTATTATTTGCCAAAAGTCTTACTTTCATGTGGATCTTTAGCCACGTTGAGAACAGATTTCATTGACACGAGAGGCTGATATAAAACAATACACTCTGTGTTTACGCACATACCTATTTGTTACGCACACAAACTAAATAAGCAGCTTCGAACCCCATGTGGCAGTCTATTAGGCAGTCAATCATTCTGCCATTAGTTTCCGGTGGCAAATAAATGTATGGGAAGTAACCGAGACGCAACTATGACTTAAGTTTAAGATCTTTCATTGGTATTAGTGCTGCTTATAGTGGTTTCAGCAGTGGGTATCTGGTATGGCAATAAAGAAAGCGTTTAATAATTATACTAGCTACCCACAACTATATCTAAATCTGGTCCAATCTTCTTTCATCATTTGTGCTAATGTGGTACGGCATACAAGCGTGATAATCGGTACCCACAAACGGTCTCTATGAAGACCGTCAGTCAAAGTAAGTCAGCATTTAAGATCATAACCATAAAAAGAGGACAAAAAAAGACAAAAGTTAAAAACGTTACAATTATACGAATTCATAAATAGAGTTGGCTTTATTTTTATGGAACCTCAAACCATAACTCTTCCTAATTCATATTCTTACTACTTGCTTTCATTTCGAAAACAGTAGATGAGATTTATATATTATGTTTCAAAAACTTAGGTAAAACCATCTCCCCCGCTTGAACTCAATCGCATATCTTAACTATATTCAAATAATAGCGGATAGAAACATTAAAGTACAAACTACGTTTACATTTATCCCTTATAATCACCCCCTTTGCGTTTATTGCCCGGCACAGAGTTAACAAAATAAATAGCTTAAATTTCTACACCAGTAATGAATACATGCGAGGGTTGGTGAATAAATCATTGTTAGGTTGCAGTTTGGGGATACTGATGGTTGAAGAATAAGCTGAAGCGGGTAGCGGAGTGTGTATTCGATTCGAAACGATATTTTGCCGACCACAAAATAAGAAATTTAATACTATTTGTAGAAGTTCTTATCTATCTGGGAAGAAAAAATAAAAGGAGATGTTCTGCACTGGTTCATTTATTTCACTGTTCACAATATTACTTGATTTCACGACATGTGGTCCTTAAACTAATTACACTTGACCTTGTTCACTAATGTATAACGTTAACGCGAGACAGGGTACACGACCGATGTATATCGGGAACATGCTCTGACTAACTGGTAGCGGCGCGCTCGCAGTGCAATATGATTATTTGCTGACGCAAACATAGCCGCTACACTATTGAATATTTTTTATGCAAAAATGTGTGTCATAACACTCATAACAGATACCTGCTATACTACCTCCTCAGGCGTGCGCCTATATTTTAGAATTCTATAGATAAATTACAGTTAAAAAAAAAAAAAAAAAAAAAAAGGGACCTTTGAAGAATCCTTAAAGCAAGATAATTAATAAAGAACAAAACAAATAATTAAACATAAACATGTTACATATCAGATATTCGAAAACTTTGCTAAATTAGGTTCCAGAACTTGTTGTGCACAGCAAAGTACTTATAATCTCCTCAGGTGTCGCAAAATTTAATGTGAACTATTCTTAGTAATCGATTCCGTTAGAAAAGAAACTTTAGGCTAACGGAGCCTGCTGGCAAGTTATATCTAAAAAGCTGATTAAGTATTATTATATTATCCGTGTTACCGCTGTCACTTTTCACTTGCACCGAGTCACATCAGCCGCGCTTCACCCACCGGACGTAGATGACGAGCGCGTGCGCGTACGCAGACAATTCAAATGTTCAATGGAACGTACGGAGGCACACTTAAAACATTTTTACTGTAACCATTTTTCTACTCATTGTTAGCACACCCTTACAAGATACGAACTTTGAAATAGATACCTAGTTTTGATGGCAGAGAGTTAAATAAAATGTCTTTTTATTATATATTTACATTTGTTAATATTTTAACAATAAATCCTACTATCCTACTTTCTCCTAATATTATAACAGTGTGGGTTTATGGAAATTTTTGTATGTTTAGATATTTCAATACACCTTTACCTACCCCTTGGGGGATACAGGCGTGAAGTTATGGTATGTTTTGGATTTTTGTTACTCAATCACACTTTAACGGCTAAACTAGTCTGGCTGTAATTTGGTGAGGGGATAGATTACAGTCTGGAATAACACATAGACTTTTCATCCCTGGAATAGGTTTCATCCATGGGAAGCGGGAACGGGATCAGTATTCCACGCGGGTGAAGGCGGGGTCAATAGCTAGTTGTATATATATGTTTAAAAATCGGATAACGATGTGTACCTAATTTTTTTTTTTTTTTTTTTTCGTGTGGAAATCCCTTCGAATACCCCCCCGCGTGCCAGCGGGGGTGGTTATGTCGGGCTTGAACCGACTAAAACCGCACGCCGTCTCGGGTCTACAGACGCCGGGGTGTAAGGTTGCCCATAGAGTATATCCCTCGCACCCCGACTGACCCTGGGCCGTCTCCGGTTTCGAGATGGCTCCCTCGGGTTTGGGAACCACGGTGTCCCCGTCTTGCCCCGGTTTGGGGGAGGGGCGCTAGTCGCCCCACCGTCCCGGCCTGCTTCTGCTGGGGTGACAGGTGGCCTCACATCAAAAAGAAGTTAAACATCGCAGATTATACTGTGATTGGTTTTTCTGATAACCCAGTTCAGGCATTAAAAAAGAAGCAAGCGATGGATTCACAAACTCAACTTACTAAAATATTAAGTTCAGTTTGAGGTTCATAAGGTTTGCCGGATGATATCCCTGGATGTAACTTTCGATACAACAATTCTGATCGGTTTCAAATATCCGTGCCTATCAATAGGCTCGTGTATAGTAGTGCACCTCAAAGTGATGAGGTGGAATGTTGATCTCAATACACCTACTCCTACAGGAATGTTTATCTAAATTCGTGTATTTATGTAGACTTCGTTCATAGGTATGGTAAATTTTTTTTTTTCGTGCAGAAATCCCTAGGTATAGTACCTTTATCTTAATTATGTTTCATTAAATTACACTTGCGTACACAGTATTTTACGACTACGATATGAAAATGTTGTTCAAGTAAACATGGTTTGCATGTCCAAATATCGATAATTAAAAACCTTTTATTCAGTGTGTGAACCGAGCGAGCGCAGTAATAAAAAAAAGGACAACAGCTCTGCTACAAGTCTCCTTTAACCTGCTCGTGATCTCAATCCTCACCCTTGTCTCCGGGTGAGGATTGAGATCACGAGCAGGTAGTATTCAAGCCGTAGCCCCACCACTCACTTTCACGCAATCACCACTTCGTTCCGAAGCGTGATCTAAAGCACGACAGTGGAAACGCATATAAAACATAATATCTAACTAAAATGAAGTGTCTAATGATCCGAATTTACACAAATGTGCAGGCAACCAACGGTACAAAATCATTAATCAAACACAGGAAGTCGGTACGAATATAAAACGTTTCAAACAACAAAAAAACCGCAATTTTATAAAAACCGGTTATCCGACAATCTCTCAAAACGGTCAAAAGGCATTCGAGGAACCGCCCCGAACTTAGAACAAATCAAACAAAAGTAATATCAAAAAGTCCTGGGAAGTTTGAAGAAGTTTCCCGTCACAGTGAAACGGTTAGTTCGGGCAGAATCGACCACTAAAAATACCCGGAAATCCCAAGAAATATTAAACTATAAAATTAGTTATTTTAAACACTCAGATACAAACAAATCAAATTATAAATTATTTTCAATTTTATAGCAAGTAAACACAAATAAATATCTATTCAGACAACACATTTATTAACACAACAGATTTATAGCACGTACTTGTTTTAATAATCAAATTAAGCCGCAATTGACACCCGATCGAAATCGACCAGGAAATATTTTAATTTTAATAACAATTCCAAGTTTAAAAGGTGAAAATAGTCAAATTCACTAGCACCAAAAGGCAAAATAGTAACGATAAATTAACAATCAAAATGGCGAACTTGAACCTCGTGTTAAGTTTCAAATGGCAAACCAAAATTAAACCAGTCCGTTATTTATCATCAACAGGCGTCAACAATACACAAAATATATTAAGAAATGGCTCACTAACCTTCGATGGACCGGCATTCAGCCGGAAAAGTAGCAAAGATTGGTAAGTGTGCCTATTTATAATGTATCTAACTATATGTGACATGAATGTACGTATAATTGAATATACAATAAACTAATTAAGTATGCAGTAAAATAAAATTATAGGTTTACTTCCCGTAGAATGTGTTTTCCACCGCAGCAAGGTTCCAAATCCAACGAAGGCGATGGGCGTATTCACTTTATTTAACAAAGAGATAACTAGCTCGATAATTAATTTTCACCAATAAATCAACATTCAACAAACAACCAACAAATCATAACAATATTGCTCCTTCAAAGCACGTGGCCAGGCCAACTAAAAACGCGCGAGCACGTGATCTACCAACGAGCTGACCTTAACCCAACCAACTCGCGCTCAACTGTGTTGTACAGGCGTCATAGTTCCCGTACAATAATGAGCGGGTACGTAAAGAAAAAATAATATACAAACACCGATATTTTAATACGCGGTAAAAATATCAAAATATAAATATTTAACGATTAAACTAAACACCTTTAGACAAAGACTATAACTAAATTTATAAATATGATATATTTATATGTATGCTGTGGCCTCTGCGGAGACCCTCAAACGGCGCAAATATAATAATTTAGTCAGCAATTATATTTTTGAGCCGTTTGGGGTCGAAACACTAGGTTCGTGGGGCCGGAGTGCACGGTCGTTCTACAAAGAAATCGCTAAGCGACTGGTCGACGCTTCGCGTGACCAAAAGGCTGGCTTATTTTTTGCGCAAAGAATTGGCATTGCCATCCAACGTGTCTATGCCGCCAGCCTTTTGGGTACGTTAGCAGTCGACATCGATAGGGAGGAATTCTTTGACACCTAAACTTTTTACTTTGTACATACTCTTTTTAGTATGTAAATATTTTACTTTAAAATTGTAAATTATTTTCTCAAATGTAATTAACCTGTAATTTGAAATTGTATCAATAAATAAATATTCTACGACTTTTTACTAATATAATTATATTATATTAATATAATAAAATTTTAATTAAAATATATATATATATATATATATATCAAAAAATAACTCTTCTGTAAATCAGACAACTATTGTGACCAATTAATATTATAAGCCAACACAAAATTGATGAAGAATAATAAAAAAAAATATTTAAAAACAAGCTTTTATTAAAAAAATCTGTTTTTAAAATACGAAATACGAAGTACGAAAAATGATAATTTTATGCAAGGGTTATGCTGTATTTGTTTTTTTAACTTGCGGAAACCCCCACGGGCTTCACCCCATCGGTGCCAACGATGGGGTGGGCGTGTCGGAATCGGACCGACTAAAACCACACGGTGTCCTTCCCAAGTGTTAATTTGTCAGTTTGAAATCAGCTCAACCCTTTTTTTTTACTTGCGGAAATCCCTTCGGATACCCCGCCGCCGGCCAGCGGGGGTGGTTATGTCGGGATGAACCGACTAAAACCGCACGGTGTCCTCCCCAAGTGTCCGTTGTCGGACACCCCGGGTAAGCCCTCGATAGGATAACCCCATGTATAAAATTATAATTCTCGATTTAGTACAACAGATTTCTTTTATAAAAGCTTATTGTTGAATAGTCTTATTTTTTATTTTATTTATTTTCGACTTTTTAGTTTTAGTAATGTCATCTGGCACCAGAGTGCTAGTCAAACTATCCCATGAAGCTCAACACAATAAGTCTATCTTGTTTAGTTCCAGACCACCTTCAGACTCGATCTTCGGACCTTGGATGTTATGTGTTTACCAAGACAAAAACAAATGAGCCCAAACTAGCTAGGTTTATCTTGAGAATTCTTATCACCACCTCTTATTCATCATCAGACCCTGAATATCATGTCACATCAGAGAGTTTGTGAAGACAAAACAAATGAGCCCAAACTCGATAGGTTTATCTTGTTTAGTTTACGAGTTCCTATGACCACCTTCCTACTCCATCATCAGACCCTGAATACTATATAACAACAGCAAGTTTGTCAAGACAAAACAAAAGCCCCAAATTCGATAGTTTTATCTTGTTAGGCTTAGGAGTTCTAATGGCCAACTTCCTTCTTCATCTTCAGACCCTGAATACCATACCACATTAGAGAGTTTGTCAAAACAAAACGAATGAGCCCAAACTCAAATTTCGGTCTTATTACAAAAAACGGAATAAAGTCCGAACTATAAAGTCTAGGCCAAGACCATGGTTTAAACTTCTTATTACAAAAACTGAATAAACCGTAGACTACTTAGAACCATGATTTAAAGCTTGGCTTCAATAACAACCACAGATAACTACAGGTATTGTTCGTTCATTATGACACCATTCGATTGCAACGTTCCATATCCTCCGAAAGCAAAAGTTTTCTGAAGTCATTGATAAATAATATTTACTAAGATTGGTGAAAAATATATTTATAACATATATTTTTATTAAATTCAACTTCATGGATAATAGTTATTCTTTATTTAGTAATAATCATGCCTTTATTTAGCAATCATTGTCTTAAAATATTGGAAAATCTATGGATGTTAAACGGAACGAAGTTTTCCCGCGTTGTTCGAAACGAATTACGAAACTTTATACCTACTGTAAGTTGTATGTTGTATAGTAAAGTTAATTATAAAATGGAACAACAAAAGAAAAGGAGATACCGGGTATACCCGAGGATTCTGAGCCAAATCATCCCTAATTAAATCAACAACTCTCATAGAAAAACGTTTGGAAAATCTATACTTCTGCCTAAAAGCTGCCTCAGATAGTTCCACAAAGGGGTTCACTCTAATACGATATCTGTTAGGTAAGCGTGTTATGTCCAATATCTTCGATATCCATTTCATCAATACTGTGTTAATATCCATTACGAGCAAAAATATGTACGAATAAAACATTCTAAATAATAGAATACTTAAATGAAAACTTTGACGTATGTGCTTATTGTGATTACACTTTAAACCCACATTAAACTAGGGGTCACACAGGTTTATCTTTAGACCAAAGATAATCTATGGTTTACTCCTGAAACGCTTTTTGTAATATGGATTTATTTAAACCATGGTCTAAAGACGATTTAAACCTGGTTTTACAATCAGACCGTGTTTTGTAATAAGACCGTAGGTTTATCTTGTTTAAGTTAGGAGTTCCTATGGCCACCTTCCTACTCCATCATAAGATAAGCTCCATGGTACCATATTAATGCATTGTCATCCAAATATGCCTAACATAGATACATAGAAAGCAAGTAAAATAAAATCTTCTAAAAAAAATTAAACCAAGGTTCAAGTTTTACGCAAAAATGGCCTTTTTTAGATGTGTTACCTTTGATTTTAAAATATATGTCATATATTTATCTATAACTGTTATACAAGAGGATCAGTTTTAAATGTGGCACTTTTGATTATAAAAAACATGTCATACTAACATTTAAATCTTGTATGCAAACTTGACGTATTTTACAAGGCGGCTATTTTGTTTATACACTTATTGAGTAACAATGGGCTGCTTTTGCAATCATCATCATCATCATCAACCTATTCTAGTCCACTGCTGGACATAGATCTCCCCTAATGAGCGCCATAGCGCCCTGTCTTCAGCTTGCTTTGGCAATGTGGCACTTTAATTCATCATCACTTATTACTTGATTAATAATTACTACGTACAAATGCGAAAATGCAGGGCCTTTTTTTTACGTGCGGAAATCCTTTCGGCGATAAAAGGCCTATGATTATTGTTGTATTTAAAAATAGAAAATTATTGGGTGTCTTTTTCAATTTGAAAATTTGATTCAAATACCATCGGTTTTTTGACTAAAAACGATGTTGATTTTGGTTTTAGTAGTGGCCCTTTTGTATTTAAGCAGTGATATGTAAGACTAAGATTTATTATCTACAGAAAACTCTCCTATAATATCTGTAGACATTAATTTTGTCGTGAGTTGTCATTCTTTCTATAACGTAGGTAAGAATAAAAGCTAAACGTAGTATTCTCTTTGATTCTGTCATTTTCTGGCCGTGTTTGGCATAAATCTTTTACAAATTATATACAATATATGTGTAAATTTTTCATATTTCAAATAATGTTAAGTGTTTTATAAAGATGTCAAATAAAGATTATTATACATTATGGCTGAAGTTAAAAGAACAGTTCAAAAAAAACTTAGCAGAAGATTTACGTATTCAAGAGCTAGCTATAAATTATATAGGCATCAAGCCCCAAACAACTGCTGTCGAAACTGTTGGTAGAGTTTATGGTAAATATTGTGAACTTTATAATAAATTATGCGACTGTTACGATCAAATGGAACAAGTCCAACGTCGGCCATGTATAAAATCAATAATAGACGCCCTCACTTGTCGAATTATTGAGTTAAAAAAGACTCTAGAGTCAGTTGAACTCTTTGAGTATACATATCCTGATAATGCTTTTCAACAAATGTTAATTATACCTCAAGACATTGAAATTGTTTGTCCGTTTTTTTATCCCTTCGAAATACGTCAAGCTGAAATGCAGTACATAATGGATGAAATATTTGCGGGTAACCGTATAGGAGATCCAACACCAACTGCTTCTGAACTGGAGCTCCAAGAAGAACAGAGAAGAGAGGAAGAAGAAAGATTGCGAGAAGAAAGAGAAGCCGAAACAAGAAGACTAATGGCTCTAGGAATAGAAATTGAAGAGGAAGTAGAAGAAGAACCACTAACACCTGCTGAATTAGAAGAAAAAAGACTAAGAGAAGAATATGAAATGCACGTTTCTAATATTCAAAGGATGGAAAGAGCTAGATTTGCTACTAAAGAAATTATTCATAAAAAGTATAAGGATGAAAATATGTATTTAGAATTATCAGGTCTTAAAAAACCGCCAGCTAAAGAACCTCTGAGAAGAAAAGCTTCAAAATTAATACAATCATTTCTCAGAAAATTTATGAAGTTAAAACGAGAACATCTAAGAGAGTGTAGAGTAAAAGAGAAACTTGATATGGTAATTGCTTCGGTCAAACAACCATCAGCCAAAGAGCAATTAGAAAAGGTAAAAGAAACTAGAAGAAAATTTAGACGTGCATATTACGAGCAATGGTTGGTTAAAAACGTTAATGAAAAATCAAAGGTATTAAAATATAAAGAAGGTGATATAATGGAAGACATCTCAGATGAATTATTACAGTGGTTTGGTGAATGGTTTGATCATGTGCATGTTTTTGATGAATTTCCTTATCCAGAGGAAGGTGGTTCAGTATTAATTGTTAAAGGTGAAACGTTTACAATTGAGGAATACATTGAATGGAAAGACGCAGAAGAAAAAAGAATGAAAGCTGAAGCCGGTGCTCCAAAGACCAAAGAGCAGATCAAAGCAGAGAAGCTATTTGAACGTGAGGAAAGAAAGCGATT
Organism: Cybosia mesomella; assembly: GCA_946251805.1. Taxonomy (NCBI): domain Eukaryota; kingdom Metazoa; phylum Arthropoda; class Insecta; order Lepidoptera; family Erebidae; genus Cybosia; species Cybosia mesomella. Next base: position 42,908,672 of record OX276388.1, on the reverse strand, counting down.
AGCTCTAGAAGCAAAAGAGAAAGAAGCAAAACGACTTTTAGATTATAAAAAATCACGATTAAATCCAGACTCTGATCCTGGTGTCTATATAGACATTAGCCGTTATCTTGATGATTTACAAGTTACTTGGAACGACTATGAAGGTCAGTGGAAACATATTGATGAACCAGACGCTAGCCTTGATGTAATAAAAGGATATATTATGCAACTTATAACAGAAGATACATACAAGGATGTCAACCTTGAATTAAGACCTGTTGTTGATGAAATTATGAAATTAGAACTAGACATTTTAAAAAATGCTCTGAAGTTAGATTATGCTAACTTTGGCGCAAAGGTACCAATAACGTTGAAAAGAAAAAAGCCCAAAAAGGTAAAAATACCTAAACCGGAAAAAATTAGTGCAAAAGTAATGTTTCAACGTCTGGCTGACGAAGGTATAGTTAGAAAATACCCCCATGTGACGCTCGATGACTTTTGGGGTGATAGGAGTTATGCGGCTGCTGATTGTAGAGGTGTGGCCTGGACACCAACTTTTCCACCACCTTGTATTGGTGATGTCAAAGAACTAGTTAGAATTCGCTGCCTTCTCACTCTTGGAGCTGATTGCGCAGGTATGAATAGAACTCAGTTGTTAGTTGGTCCAAAAGGATGTGGAAAGAAATCACTGATATATGCAGTTGCTACAGAGTGTAATGCTCTTCTGATTGACCTCTCTCCATTTTCGGTATACAATAAATTTCCAGGTCCGAAAAACACGAAAACAATGTGGCAATTTATATATAAAATAAGTAGGATGATGCAACCGACAGTTATATTAGTTGAGAATGCAGATAAATTATTTTATAAGAAAGTACCACCGGAGGAAAAGAGGTTAGACCCTACGCGTCTTTCAAAAGATTTTTTCAAAGAAATAATAAAACCGCTGAAACCAGCCGATAAAATTATAGTTTTAGGAACGGCTTCAGAACCATGGTTGTCAGTGAAACCAAAGATGATCAAGGTTTTTCCTAGTGTAATAATGATTCCTAGGACTGACTATGGCAGCATATCTTTTGTTTTAAAACGGATGCTCATGGAATACCACGGAGTCGAACGTGAATTTAATATTCAACCTGTAGCGCAAGCTCTACGTGGATATGATATGAATACTATTAAGAATGTAGTATTAAAACTTATGTCCGGGAAACGATTAGCCGAGTTGGCTTATAAACCCTTACAGCCCATGGAAATATTACAAGCAGTCTTAGAGGACGAAAACGCTGTATTTGTAGATGCATTTGATTATGAAATGTTCACAACATGGTACTTATCTTACTCTGTCTGGGGAACGAAATATGCTGATTACATGTTGATGCTCGAATCACAGTACAAGTACTATCTTAAGGGACTTAAAGGATAAGATCTTCGTTTTTCAAACCAATCAGATAGGTCCACGGAGTACCTACAATACAATTTGATTATTGATACAATTTTCAAAATATTTGTAGCAAACACAAGAAAGATTGTCTTTGCGGGTGCAGTCAAAATTATGTAATGTTTATTTATAATATAATTAATTAAAACTTGCTGACATCTTTTTATCATGTTTTATTAAATTTTGCATAATACAAAGAAACTAGACAGGTACATATGTAAAACACTGAAAATGATATCATTCACTTTTTTTAGCTGTGCATGCGTTATTGAAAGAAATCATCTAGTCTTCATATTACTCTTTATTACATCAGACTAATACCTTTTCAAAGAAAAAGTCTTTATGGAAACACAGGTCTTGTGGTACCAAGTTAGGTTAAACAGACGATACATTACATACCTACAGATAATCTAACTAGTACGTACTCGTACTTCTTAATAATTCATGGCCTTTTGAAACAACAAACAGGTTAATAATTTTATGTATTTACGCATTCTATACTTTATATGAAACTTAAATATATTTGGGAGATTCTACACAGCGCTATCTAGACCCGAAGTAGGCTTAACTTAAGTTTTTATTGTGTGTTCTAGAATACGGATAAACATCATAGATACTTTTTATATTATCACTAGCTGACCCGGCAAACATTGTTCTGCCAAATACATTTGCAGAGAAACCGAACGTAGTTAAGTATATAATTACAGAATGAATTATTCAAGTGACCGGAGACTTCATGTGTAAATAAATGCCTTCACATCAATAAACGAGCATAAATTATCTTATCCATACAAAAACACGAAAATCGAGATTAATAAATAGGGGATAGGGATGTAAGGATCTTCTAAGAATACCAAAAAATATGATTTTTATAAATTCGATAAAAATAAACAGACCAATGCGAATATGCATACTAGGTACAAATGTTTGCACAGGAACCGAACCCACGACATCTGACTTAGAAGTTGAATACTCTACTGCGACGCCGCACAGGTCATCGACTTCCTCACGAACAAATAAACATCTTTCTAGTTAGCGTTGGTATAGAAAAATAATGGCAATTACCTGGGCCCACCCAGACCTTCGGGGCCCAGTCAACCTGACCTGCAAGCCGGCTTGGGAAGTCAGATGGCAGTCACTCCCATAAAAGTCATAACAAACCAAAAAAGGATTATGTGGTTTTATGAAACCACGTTAAAAGTGAAACTTTTTTTCACATTATAGACATTTAACTAAAAAATAACAACATTTACATTAAAATTGACAAACATCATTTACATTAAATAGGTACTGACAAAAACAAACAAAATAGCGTGGAGCACTGGCACAAATGAGTAATAGTCTATACACTACACGGTCAGCTGCTGCGAACTATAGGCACCGCCATATTGGCCTTGGCTGCTATGACAAGCGCCTTTCACTTTATCCCTCCGCTGCCGACCGTCACGCGACATGCAACGCACAGACGAAAAAGTTTCACTTTAATAAAAGGTGGAGCATGGGAGTAACCCTTAGGCCCCAATGATGTCAGCTTTGCTAGCAACTGGGAATGGCTGTCACACGACGAAGTAAAGTCGAAAAAGTTTTTTTCATGAGATTTACCAAAAAATATCGCTTTAAGAATATTTTTCACTCCATTTCTGACCTAGGCCAGGTACTTTTCATACAGCCCTAATTTTTATGTGCGTCTCTATGTTCACTTACTTCCCCCGTAATGAGAAAACGGCTGAGACTACTCTGATGAGTTATACGTCGTTAGTTTCGTCTTAATTGCACGTGAGTGTCACTGCATAATATGCAAATTTATAAAAGTCCGCCTTGAACCTTTTTTTTTTTACTTGCGGAAATCCCTTCGGATACCCCCCCGCCGGCCAGCGGGGGCGGTAATGTCGTGCATCGACTAAAACCGCACGGTGTCCTGCCCAAGTGTCCATTGCCGGGCACCCCGGGTAAGCCCTCGAAAGGATAACCCCAGAGTTACCGGCGTCCGCCTTCAACCTAGCAAATCTATCGATATGAGGATATGAGGAATGAAACGTATTTATTAAAGAGAAAAATACATCTCAACATACATACATCTCATACATCGCTCTACTTTTTATATTTTGCTAACACATCCGCATTAATTATATGTCACTATTTATGTAATTTACAATTTTATATTCTAGAACAAATTACACAACACCATCTAGACCCAAACTAAGCAGACCTTGTCATATGGGTTCTAGAATGCGGATTAAGATACTTAAATACTATTTTTTTAGAAACACCCAGACCAATGTAAATATACATATTTGCACTGAGCGGGAATCGAACCCGTGACCTCTGACTTAGTAGTCGAACGCACTACCTCTATACCACAGAGGTCGTCAAATCGACGAACTGCATTCTGCGAAAATTAAGTTCTGTGTTTCACTGAACTATTTAGAGAACCCACGGTGTGCGGACAAATATTTTACTTACATTAATTCATTATCCTCCGGGCCTCTTATAATTTTTTTTTACGACATTCTACACATCGCTTTCTAGACCCTGAGTAAGCATAGTTTAACTAGCTTGTGTTATGGGTTCCAGAATGCGGATAAACATACTTATATACTTTTTTTTGTAAATACATAAATATTATACATAGAAACACCCAGACCAATGCAAATATACATATTCATGCATACAAATATTTGCACTGAGCGGGAATCGAACCCGCGCCCCCTGTCGTAGCAGTCGAATGAACTACCGCTACGCCACAGAGGCCGTCTATCCATATCTATCTTTATATATATATATTTCTTGTGTGCGTGTGTATGTCACTGAACTCCTCCTAGACGGCTGGACCGATTTTGATGAAATGTTTTGTGTGAGTTCAAGGGGATTCGAGGATGGTTTAGATTCACAAATAGGTCCACTGGAAAATTAATGACGTGTGTACAGGCGTACAACGCCTGTCGGGTCTGCTAGAATCGATATATATATCTTCCCGATTAAGTTGGAGTCGGCTTTTCAGTCTAACTACAAAGCGACCGAATTCGATTTTTTCCGTGAAGCGGCTGGCATACAAACAAAACCCAAGGACGATAGTCCAGTCAAAATAGACATTTGACTAAGGAATAATTCGCATAGAGCTGAAAATTGGCAGAGACGTTAAATACATCATTATAAATAAAATGTCAAAAATCCCCATCGATCCTACTTCTGCAAAAAAAAATTATTCAAGGTCAAACGTACAAATTAAAGTTTTTTCCATTTTTCTCGAAAACGGTAAGTTTTATCGTGAAAATAGGTCAGACAAAGTTATAGATCATACAATTCTCTACAAAAATGGTGAGTAGTTAAAAGTCACTGTTAATATTAAACCAGTTTATTCAAAAAATAAATTTGACGAAAACCAGGGCTACAACGTAAACCAACATAATAAAATAAAAATTATAATCAATTATACTTATATATTCCGGAACCAACTACACAGCGCCATATAGCGCCAAACTAAGCATAGCTTGTAATATGGATTCTAGAATGCAGATAAACATACTTAGATATTTTTTAGGGATTTTCTTTAGTTGTACCGCGGTAGCCTAGTGGTATGGGTAATGGACTGCTGAGACGAGGTCTCGGGTTCGATCCCAGCTTTTACCATGGCACACACCAATGACTTTTCGATGCTTTTCGAAGTTATGTGTGTATTTATCGCAGGTTTATAAGTGCCCGGTTAATGGCAATAGGCTCGCCACCTATTACATTGGGACCTAAACATAAATCTGGCGAAATGTGGGTGGCACCTCTGCCTACCCCTTCGGGGATATAGGCGTGAGTTTATGTATGTATGTATTAGAAAAAAAAAATCCCTTGTATTCGGCTGAGCTCGTCTCAGGAATTCAACTTGTTTTTTTCTTTATCTTGCAATGGTTCACCCCAGCACGAATCTATTACCGAAAACAGCAACTCGATAGCTCATCTCCTTCATACCCAAAACCGTGACAGAAAATTGGCAACGACGACGTCGACGACAACTTGATAGCAATAGGGCTTTTCTAAAGAAAATCCCAAAAAAGAAAAAAAAAGAAAAAAAAAAGAAAATCCCTTGTATTCGGCTGAGCTCGTCTCAGGAATTCAACTTGTTTTTTGTAAATACGTGAATACCAGCTCGCGGAATGCACACTGATTTATTCTATAGGACACAAGCCTGCCGGTGGTGGCTCGCCTGTGTTGTACGCAACCATTCACACATATACAATAGGATATCTATAACTATATAAAACAATATTATACCATGGAAATCAGACCAATGCAAACTGACATATGCATGCATGCAAATATTTGCACAGAGCGCTAATTGTACCCGCGACCTCTAGCGAAGCTCTACATCTACGCCATAGAGAACATTGCCATCGCGTCGGCCCTGTTCCTATATCTCGCAGGAGTAGGCAGTATCCACCCCTAAAGTATAGTGATCAATGAGTAATAAATCTCCTAGTGAAAATCCATTCAACCTAACGTGATTCTCAAGTAAAATGTGGCGAATTAAATTATTAGCCTTGACCGCGGTTCATTGTTTCGCGGTACGGTATATTTAAGGAACCTAAGTTTCCAAGCTAACATAATACTACATTATTTTAGTCACACCCCATCTACTACATCTAAAAGTAGGAGAGGGTGCGTACGGTTGGTGATAATCTATTCATGTATCTAGTTCAACCTTATTAAGATAGAGGGCGCATTATTTAACACCCGAAATACTATCAAAAGCTAGTGGTGTTTTTATTTCTCGAAAGATGGCGTTGTCATAAAAATACATTATCTAAAAAACCTTAAGAAGAATGGTTTTTTGAATTGACACTGTTGTAATTATGTTGTATACTAAAATTCATTATCATTAAATTATTCTATAGTTTAAACAGTTTTAAATATTTTCTATTTTATTGTAGCTTTTATAAGCATTTTTTGCGTTTATAGAACTCCAAGTTTCTCTGTTATTTTTAGCTTATTATTATATTTATAGCTTATAATATTTATTTTTATTTAAATAGTTTTTAAGAGATTGTAAACCGGTTTAATGACTCACTTACGCCCAAATGTCCTCTATTTTGAAAATAGTTCACAACTGGAAAAAATATCGCAGAATATGATATTAGCTCATTTTTGAAATCAGTTAAAAACTTATGCCAAATAGATTCTTTGGAGAGCGTGTCTCAGCGTGAAATGTTAACATCTGCTTTCCATTATAAAGCACATGGTCATAATGTTATATTATTAAATTTTAATGTAAAAAATTAACAAACAAACAACTATTGTGAAAATCACGGCAGATTTGCTATCAGTTGCCAAGTCTATCTCCGAAATGATAAAAATACTTTTCCAAATAAACAGTTAATAACCGAAGATATCGCTGAACAAGATACAAAAATAAAACCGGTCAGGTGCGAGTCAGCTTCGCGCACTGAGGGTCCCGTACAAAATTGGATTGAGGGAAGCTTAATATTGTGTCTAAGTATACTGCATATTTATGCAGCATACTTAGACACAATAATATGACACCATCATAGTCATTTGACTATGATGGTGTCATATAAATTTTTCATAGCTTCCAGGGTATTTAATACTAGTTTCAATTTAATACCTCCAAACGTTCCTGAGAAATAGGTCTGGACAGATAGACATAGATCCAGATATTTTCTTTTTTGTTGTGGGTACATATTTACGAATTTCGTATATTTCCCATCACTTGCGCAATAAGATCTTGCTTCTTGCCAAATATCATGATTATAATGTTTAGATGGTTTAGATGCCCTTGCATTTGGTTAAATTTGCCACATAAACATCTGTATATAATCACGAATTTCCGATGTTGTCATTTTACTTAATTATGAAAATTGGAAATTTTAAGTCCCGGATTCCGGCCTCGCACGGGCTTAAATTCGTAAAAAAATCTATAAAACTATTACAGAGTCATCTAAAAAAGCAAAACATAAATAAAACATATTTTTCAAGGAGGTGGTACATATATCGTGTAATTTCAGCTCAATAGATGCAGAATTTTTGAGTTTCTGAATCCAACTCATTATTTTTATATACATAGGAAGATATCTTTCTGATTCACTTGTCAAGCAGTAAGTATTTCAGAATCATAAGCCATGACATTCGTTAGAACAGTAGTACCTAATAACACCAATTTCCAAAACTGGGTCTTGCTAGGTGTCAGTTTAACAATACCGGGGTTTATGCTGAACCGAGCATCACTGGTTTCACCTCTCCGGATGTTCCTGTCTCCGTTCACCGCCGCCATTTCCGTGGGCGCGGGGAACGCCGGCAGGGGGGATTCCGCCAACTCTGCCGCACTACAATGGACCCTTTATATCTTCCTACCGCTAATCTAGAAACTGATAATATGATTAGGCTCTTTGTCCTTTATTCATACGTTCACCGTTGAAGTTAATTCTATATACATCGATATTTTATAACAGTAATGCGGTGTACAGTCAGGCGGTAAGAGTAGATAAAGATTGCACAGATTTCGAAGTTAAAAAACAGATATTGTCGGAAGTTTACGTGAATGTCACAAATTGATTAAAAGTGTTTTTCTGTGTTGTCAGTTGTTTCTGCGAATGGCCCAGGGTCAGTCAGAGTGCGAGGGATATGCTCCATGGGCAACCTTACACCCCGGCGTCTGTAGACCCGAGACGGTGTGCGGTTTTAGTCGGTTCAAGCCCGACATAACCGCCCCCGCTGGCCGGCGGGGGGATGGCCGAAGGGATTTCCGCACAAAAAAAAAGGTACTTTACTCTAAATCTATTTTTTTTATGTGAAAATGAGCATCTACTTTTGACACTGATAATACGTATTCAATAGATACAATTAATATAATAAAAATCAAAACCATTAATAGTGCACCTAAAATCAATGTGCAGTAAACGGTTTTTTGGTTGGCACGTCGGGAAGCAGAGAGAGTGTCCGGCTAAGATCGGCTCGCTTCGGTTCTGTAGAGCGTTATCTGTGTCGCACATCAGACTGATAGTTCTATTATAAAGTTGTAGACAGACCATAGACTGAGAATAAATATGGACTCGACAATTTTTTTTCGTGCGAATTCACCTGCCAGTGGGTGTGGTTATGTCGGATTCGAGCCGACTAAAACCGCACGTTGTCTCGGGTCTTCAGACGCCGGGGTATGGTATGGTATGGTATGGTTTCGCGAGCTGGTATCCGCAACTCCACGACAAGGCGCGGTTTTTGCGTGAGGGTGGGCATTTCACTCGATCCACCCCAACTCATTGAAAAACGCCAGCAGGCTATTTACGCTGCTGGCGATCTCCTGGAGCGTACCTGTATTTCCGAAGTACTTAACCCTGTATGTGGCGGTTGCAGGGCAGTGTAGGAGCACGTGTGCCGCTGTTTCTTCCTCTCTCATGCAGGCTCTGCAGAGAGGGCTGTCGGTGATTCCTAAAATAAAAAGGTGTTTATTGATGGAGCCGTGCCCCGTGATGGCAGCTGTGGCCGTGCGCAGTTGCCGTTTGGTCAGTTGTCGAAAACGCCTGGTCAGTCTATTTTCAAGCACGGGGAGTGCTTCCCTCGCCTGTCTGCAGACAGCCGGGGTGTAAGGTAGCCTAAATTGAAAAACCAACACATACTATTCAAATGAAATAGAAAGTCGTAGTTCAGTAACGAGCGTTTTTGATGGGTCGTCTTAAATTATTTTCATAATCATAGAGCTGGATTACCCAGTGTTCAGCCACGTAAGAACCAAAGTTCCCACACTTATCTTTTAAAAATATACAGCTATGAAATTGTGTAGTGTAATCGCAGTGCGTATAAATTTAACAGTAAATAATATATTATTTACTGTTAAATTTATACGCACTGTATTATAAATAATATAACACCTCAATGTACATTTACTTGTAAATGAGGCAGGGTCAAATTCAGTGTGAATGTTAAATATTGATTATTTGAAAAAATCATATTGTTTAATAAAACTCGATGACGACCAGTCTTGTCCGTACAGTGTTTCTCGACACATCTGCCTCCGTAGTTAAGGAACCAGGTACGCACTAGAGAGAACCGTTCTGAGACCCCGATCGCCTCATAAATTATGATTGAAATGAAGTTCTATTACCTATGTTATTGGTAAAATTCATTAGCATAACCATAAAAAAATCTATCACAATCTCTATCTGTTAATGATCTGTCTACGTTTACTGTCAGTCTATGTACGACAGTGAGAGCGCTCTACAAAACCGAAGTAAGCCGATCTTAACCGGAGTTTTTCTCTTCTTCCCGATGTGCCAACCTAAGCGCAGTTTGCTTTACAATTACTAGACGGGGTGCTAGGGAAATACCTTATGGGTCACCTTTAACCTTGGCGTCTGAAGACCCGAGATAACCTGAGTAAGTCTGAGATAACCTCCCCTGCTCACGGGGGAAGGGGGAAGGTATCTTGTTGTATTTGTCATTTTAGGATTAGTGTCGTCAAACGATGAGTGAAACTAAAGTTAAGTTAATCTAGCGCTACATGTTTGAATCTTTTCGTAAGTGTTAACTCGTGCCAAAATGAAATACAACTTTCATTCTCAATTGCTTTTTTAGTACATAGTCATTGAGGTATAGTATATTTTAATTACTCTATGTACATAGGTGTAAATTTGATAACTTAATGTTATCTTTATGAAAATATATATGGATAACATTAACTTATTGAATTTACAAAATTTTACCGAAGGTTTAGTCACTCACACAATACCAATAAATATAAAGTTATTATCTTGAAATAAAAACGGATTCTGTCGCGATTTATTTGATGTTATTTTTATAATTTATAAAAATAACATCAAATAAATCGCCATAGAATCCGGTAAAAACCCGTTTCATTTAAATGTGTGACTTTCGCGTAAACTTCCGAAAATATCAAGTTATTCTCAGTCAATACGGTGACGTGGGAGATAATTTTTACTGGAGGACCAATTTTAAATTTATTCACCAGCTAATCATTTTTAAATATGGAGCGAAAACCCCTAGTTTGGATAATGTATCATTGAGGGTTTCTTTACAAAAATTCTTCATCGCTGCAATGGGTCTAGAAGAAGTGCCTGTTTGACGGCTGTCATACATCCTCCTGTGTATACAAGTATTTGACCAAAGCCTCAGCAAGTAGATATTTTTTAGCTTCTAAGTGTAATAATGCTTTTGAATCAAAAAAATCTTGCTGTAGTATTTCAGTTCATCGTACAACACAAACCAGTTGTCATTTACAGTCTTATAATAATATATAGATAGAACGTTTAGAGAATTTCCTCCGAAACTCCTTTAATCAAAGTTATAGCCTTCAGCTGTACTCCATGCCTCCACCATTCCAGCGACGAGTAAACTAATTAAAGTATTCAGTCAGAATTCAAAGTTTTTCAATGCTCCCACTGCTTTGTCTATGTTAATAAAGCTCGTTTAGGTACAAAAGGGTGTATTCATTTTGGTACTCGTACTTTTATATTCATATTTTATTGGCCCTATCAGACAAGGTTCTGGCGCAGGCTATCATCTCAGGGTAGGGATGTCAGAGGGCAGTTAATCAAATCAAGAGGAGGAGGACCAGTAAATGCATCTCGGGCTCCAAAGTATAAGCCTCGGATGCAAACGGGAAGAACGTTACGATAATAATGATGAATCAGATAGTCAAAATATAAATAAATAAATAAATATTCTACGATATTCTACAGCGCTTTCTAGCCCCGAAGTTAGCATAGTTTAACAAGCTTGTGTTATGGGTTCCAGAATGCGGATAAACATAAATATATACTTTTTTTGTAAATACATTCATATGATACATAGTAACACCCAGACCAATGCAAACAGACATATTCATGAATACAAATATTTGCACTGAGCGGAAATCGAACTCGCGCTACCTGTCTTAGCAGTCGAATGCACTACCGCTACGCCAAGTAGGCCGTCTAAAATAAAATGGCTTGACCTATTCCGAACTTAACGCGTATGTAGTCGCGGCCAATAGCTAGCCATGAATAGAAAGAATTGTCAGTTTATTTGCTACCTTAGTAGCATAAAAACGAACTTACCTTAGCAGTATCAAAGAAGTAACAATTACTATTATTGGAATTGCTTTAATGTATCACACACTATGGAAGTGGTTATATGCAATTTCGGTCTGGCTACAGCATAATAGGGATATCCGCCGACGTATCAGTGTCATCATCTGGATATCCTGAATATTCGTAAAGCGATACGATGAACCTTGTCACTGTCATTAAATGTCATTGACCACTCAGTAACGTTGGCTATCTTGCCATTCTGACATGCCATCTTAACTGAGATCAGCATCATCCCAGGGTAAGGCCCGGTTGCAGTCTTCAATTCTGAAGCCCGGGATCCGCTCTCCTTTCTAACTAACCTAAAAAAACCGGCCATGTGCGAGTCGGACTCGCCCATGAAGGGTTCCGTAGCAGCAAGTAAAATTTTTATATGTGAGTTGATTGAATTAAAGGTCAATTGCGGTATACGATTTATGACGTATTAAAAAAAAGCTACTTAATAGATCCCGTTCAAAACAATTTTCGGTGGAAGTTTTGCATGGTAATGTTCATCATATAATTTTTTGAGTTATATCATTCTCTTATTTTAGAAGTTACGGGGGGGGGGGGGGGCACATTTTACCACTTTGGAAGTGTCTCTCGCGTAACTATTCAGTTTAGAAAAAATTATTTTAGAAACCTGAATATTATTTTTGAAGGCCTATCCGTAGATAACACCAAACGTATGGGTAAAAATTTTTTGTTTTTTTTTTTCTATTTTTGTGGGAAAATCTTAATGCGGTTCACAGAATACATATACTTACCAAGTTTCAACAGCATAGTTCTTATACTTTCGGAAAAATGTGGCTGTCACATACGGACGTACAGACAGACAGACATGACAAATCTATAAGGGTTCCAGTTTTAGCTATTTGGCTACGGAAGCCTAAAAACAATTATAATCAAACATTCTGCTGTGGTGTTAACTTCAAAAACATTGTTAGTTTTCAATTTGTATGTTTCATTTTTGGAATAGATTGATTATTTGTACTGTTGCAAATATAAAATGTTCAATGTAATAAAAAAAACATAATATGTGAGAAATAGTAGCATCTCCGGGTGGAGGACTTGGGGTGGATCGAGTGAAATGCCCACCCTCACGCAAAAACCGCGCCTTGTCGTGGAGTTGCGGATACCAGCTCGCGAAACCATACCATACCGGGTGGAGGACGCTGGCGACTGTAACACAGTCAATACTAATACAGTCGCCAACGCTAAGATCTTTCGTACATACAAATTGTATTATGTGATAAGAGTTACTTGTACAACACGCGAATCAATAAACTAGGAATTCAGTGCAGGGTGCGACTGAAATAAATTCAGCTGAGCGAGCAGGACTCTTACTTGAAAATAAGACATCTTACTACGGTCGCGCGCTTAGCTAAGACCGCGCGATCATGAAACTGTTTTTCGGTGATTGTTCCTCAATGGTACATCGGACATGAACCATCTCGCTTCAAAACACTTCTCAGTGTCTACACTATCACCGTGGTAAATTTGGTCAAGATCGCGATAGTGGTTACGGAGGCGTTCAGCCACCAATAAACGGCTATGCCACGTATAAGAGCTTCGCTCGCTCAGCTCAATTATTATTATTTTCTTGATTTCGCTTATCTTAACTCTTGCAGGAGCAACTGCCGTCTGACCTCACAAGAGGAGAACTCTCACCAGAGCTTCACCCGGCAATCAACAGGTGTACCGGTTGAGTGCCAAAGTTCTTGTTGGGGCCTCAAAATTCCCGCATTTTAACTGAGATATTATGTGTGTTGTGCATAATGTCACGGGTCCAATTCCCTTCACATGGGGGATAGGCAACGTAGTTAGGAATATATATGTGCCTGGTCTACGAATCACATCCTACTAATATTATAAACGCGAAAGTTTGTAAGTATGGATGGATGGATGTTTGTTACTCATTCACGTAAAAACTACTGAATGGATTTTAATGAAACTTTACAATAATATAACTATACATTAGAATCACACATAGGCTACAATTTAATAAAGATATTGCGTGAATTGTCCTAAATATGACGATAAGTGTCAAGCAAGTAGGAAAAAATCAACCATATGCGAGCTATTCTGGCGTGCGCTGCCAATACCGCTTGAGTTACTCATACGTAATGTATGATGGAAATGTTTATCCTACTAATATTATAAACGCGAAAGTTTGTGAGTATGTATGTATGTTTGTTGCTCTTTCACGCAAAAACTGCTGAACGGATCTGGCTGAAATTTGGTACAGGCATAGACTATAGTCTCCGGACTGAAAAAAGCCTATGTGTTATTCCGATAACACATAGGCTTTTTTCATCCCGGGAATAGGTTCCCATGGGTAGCGGGAACGGGATCAGAATTCTGAACCGCTCGTACATAGATTTTTGGAACACTGTGCAGTTCTCGCTGGCTTACGCCGGTCAGTACGCACCGCACCATCGTAGGTACATATTAGTGATAATATATAACTATACAATAAATTTAACAGAGAATCAAACTAATATACCTTTGACAGTAACAACAAATAAATAAATACATATAAATATCCTAGGACATATTACACAGTGCACTCTGAAATGGCTTCCCTGTATTCAGTTTATCTATCTATCCATCTATTCAATCTATGATAGTCCACTGCTGGACATAGGTCTCCCCTAATGAGCGCCATAGCACCCTGCCTTCAGCTTACCGCATCCAGCATCTGATGTTAATTTCGTCAAATATTAGCGTTGTTACCGGATGAATCCAAGGCTTAAACTTTGGAGCCTGGAGTTCAATCACTTCTTATCTTGGTTTGGGTATATTTTCAAGTATTTAATAATAATAAATAATAATAAATAATAATAGATAATAATAAATAATAATAGATAATAATAAATAATAATAAATAATAATAAATAATAATAAATATTCTACGACTTCCCACCTCTGATGTTGCTCGGGATCTGTTTCAGTTGTTTTCACACCAACGACTCTACCCTACTTCTCTAGCGCAAGTCCAATAGTGATTGTAAATAAGGTACAATGAGGGTAACATACGAAGTACTATGTAGCAAAAACCTCAATAAAAGTAAAGAAAAAAAAATCTTGTTTTGGCTTAGGTATATGACTTATAGGAGCAACTGCTATATGACTTCTCAACCCCAAGAGGAAAACCTTGCGCCAGAACCTCGTCCGCTGATCGACAGGTGTAGCGGCTGGCAAGTGAAGTTCGAGATGAGGACCCATAATGGGCCCCATATAAGCGAATATAATTGATTTTTGTAAATAATCCAATTTAATTTCTGCCACATCTGAGAGATCGCTTCGTTCAAGAAGTTACAAAAGGAACACAACATGTCAACTCCTGCCTGAAAGTCATGATAAAGTTGGCTTAAAATGAAAACATACGGTCGTATAATGTTAACGGGCAAGTTAAGATATTATTTTATAAATTGCCAATTTTCAATAACAGTCGTCATCATCATCATCATCCGAGCGCCAACCCCGACTGCATCCAAACCTAACACTTTGGAGCCCAGGGCCACATTACCATAATTTTTTCCATTACACAGGAATGGAGCTTGGCTTGGGCCAAAAATCTAAGTGGGGTAATTATAAATTTAAGGCGATACTTAAAATAAAAGGGGTAATTATAGGTCGTATAGTCTTACCAAGGAATGGTTACTATAAAGAAACTATGTAGTTATAACATAATGTGATATTTGGCTCTTTGACCATGAGGTCAAGGAGCCAAATATCAACATATGAATTAATGGGTACCGTAGCCTAACTTGCAGCCTGACTGGTGATTTCCATACAAAAAACTGTACCTTCAAGTAGATAGATCTGCAGAGCTTTTAAAGAAAGTTAAGTTGCAATCAGAAATTAGATCGGCTGCAGGCGACACCTTTTCCGAACTCTTAACTCTGCAAATCTCTTCCAACTCGCTTGATAATTTAATTCGGTTGTTTTAGTATTAAATTAATGTGATTTATGTATTTTTTTATATAATTATCTGTATTTCGTTTTTAAACTTATCATTTGTTTTGATTATGTTATTTATGTTCTAAACAACAGTACCCCCCATCATCTCAACTCTTTTTATTTCTTAGATATCCGTATTCAAATCAACTAGCTAATATTATGTACCGGCTTGCTTAAATTTACCGATAGTGTCTGAATTCAATTTATATCTTGCGCTTACCAACTGCTATCACGTATGTTAACATCACCGATCTCGATCTTATAATACAGGAAATAACGAAATCATATGGACGTCTCCAAGTTCTTGAAGCTTTTAATATAACCTCGCGATTATTTGCTGCACGGGTATTATATTCTTGATTCTTGTTGTGTTGATTGAAACTGAAGTTTATTTTAAGGAGTAATTAGGTATCTTCATCTTCTTAGCGTTGTTTCTGATGGCATCTCAGGCTATCACTACTCTTCCACGGACTCCTTTTCCAGTCTTTGGATTGGTTTTGTGACGTCTGGGGTCTGACCTCACAGCTCCTCGTGTTAATTAAATGATAACACAAGTAATTATATTTTTATAACATTTATTTTTTCACACAATATTCCTATCAACGAGTTTGAGGGAATTTTACGCGAAATTATTTAGTTTTAATACGAACTGAAGAGGAACGCGGATTCTGCTCAGAGATTGAGCCTAAGATCACTTTGCTTGAAACTCTCTTCGTACGGCGGGTCGTGGCCGGAGCCCCCGGTCACCCGCTGTCACCAACCCGTCCACCAACCAATTGTTTTTCCTATTCTGTCTATTTTTTATATTTAAACAAATTTATTTTTATATCGCTGACGCATGATGGCCAGGGAATTAATTATAGTGTTCGAAGGAGTCCGAACACTACATCAGCTACGCCCACGGGACCTCATGCGACAGCACCTAACTAAGCTAAAGGCCCTAGGTATACTAAACTGGGACACAAAAAAAATTAATGCAAACTGTCCCTTACAATGGGAAAAACGACACAATTTTTATAAGTTATAGCAATTAAACTGTAATAAATACTGAAGAACACGAATAAAAAGATTGCTTCATTCTTGGCCTGGCAAAAAACCCAGTATAAAAGAAACCAGACCACAGCTCACCTGTCCCAACAAATTAAATTGGTATCTCTTGTCGACACATTTTAATGTTTGTCCGAAAGGGACCTAAAGCACTATGTACTTTTGAGACCTACCTAACTAATAATAAATGTGATACAAGATAATCTATCCTTACACATATTATATATGTAATTATAAATCTCTTCCATCGGCTACGAATTACTAAATTACTTTTTAATCAACATTAAAGAGAAAGAAAACTTCACCCCATAATGAGTCTGGTGAAAACCAACTTTCACCAACGCAGGCAACTATGTCCTTAGCGATTTGACTCTCTTACAAAGTTTAGATATCCACTCCCAACATTAGATGAAAATATAATTGCCTAATCCTACGCTAGGACGTAATGAATATAAAAAAAATTTACATCTTCGACAGCGCACCAACATAGAAAAACAGGAAAAACACAATATTAATAACACATACTACACAATACATTATTAACTACATGGATCATAATTCTATTAAAACTTATGGTCCTTATTGGCCCTATTGGCCCGCATATACCTATTAATGGCGAAAATGACACTGAAATCTCTTGCAAAACTCTCGAACAAGCCACCATCATAGCCATTGAACCTCTTTTTCTCAGCCATCTTCCAGTAAAAACAAGGCACACAAAAGCAAATAAATGAAAACGTTATCTGATAAGTGCGTCGCTCCAATGTCACACGACGTCTTCCTTCTTAAGGTACGGGGTCGATCAATGCACTGCAAACTGCAGAATGTTGGCGTTTCCACCAAACCTGTGGAGACTGCAGAATGCTAGCGCTTCCAACTAGCGCGTCCACCAAGACCTGTGGAAACAGCTCACAGCTCCTCGTGTTAATTAAATGATAACACAAGTAATTATATTTTTATAACATTTATTTTTCCACACAATATTCCTATCAACGAGTTTGAGGGAATTCTACGCGAGATTATTTAGTTTTAATACGAACTGAAGAGGAATTCGGATTCTGCTCAGAGATTCAGCCTAAGATCACTTTGCTTGAAACTCTCTTCGTACGGCGGGTCGAGGTCAGAGCCCCCGGTCAACCGCTGTCACCAACCCGTCCGCCAACCAATTGTTTTTCCTATTCTGTCTATTTTTTATATTTAAACAAATTTATTTTTATATCGCTGACGCATGATGGCCAGGGAATTAATTATAGTGTTCGAAGGAGTCCGAACACTACAGTTTATACGGGTTATAGGGTAGTGACTGCTGTCTGTCCTCCAAACCTCGAGAGGAATACCTGCGCTAGAGATTCCTCCACCAATCAGCAGGTACTGACTTGCAGGCGCAGGCTTGGGCCCCAAAAACACACAAAGAAAAATTAGATATAATCATTAGTACCTTTTTTTTCGTGCGGTAATCCCTTCGGATACCCCCCCGCCGGCCAGCGGGGGCGGTTATGTCGGGCTTGAACCGACTAAAACTGCACGCCATCTCGGGTCTAAAGACGCCGGGGTGTAAGGTTGCCCATAGAGCATATCCCTCGCACCCCGACTGACCCTGGACCATCTCATGTTTCGAGATGACCACCTCGGATTTGGGAACCACGGTGTCCCCGTCTTGCCCCGGTTTGGAGGAGGGGCGCTAGTCACCCCACCGTCCCAGCCTGCTTCTGCTGGGGTGACAGGCGGCCTCACCTGCCACCTGACAAGCCACCTGCAAAGTCTGGGTCCGCTAAATTTTCTGCCTTAGAATCAAGTTATGTTGGTCCTTATCAGCTGAATTTATTTTGTGAATGTCTCCTTGCACCCTGCCATTAAAAACCCAAGACGACCCAACCGTGCGGTTTTGGTCGGTTCAAGTTCGACACAACCACCCCATCCCCCATATCATAAAAACGGTCCACCCATTCTTAAGTTTAAACCAGTAATCACTAACACGATGTTTATCGCTTCAAGTAGACATGAGAGACCGAAGCTTGAAAATCTCCGTTTTATAAAACAGTTATCGGTAGTCTTGAAGAGAAACAACAAAGAAAAGCATTGTACTGAGTTCGCAATAGCAATGGTTATCAAGTTATTGCTACGGCATCGTCTAATTCGGAGGTCGGGCGCCGCTTCCTCCCCCCTACCTTCGCCATCCCCGTGATCCCCTTCTCCCTGAGCTCTAAGCTCATTTCCTGTGTGCCGGCTGGCTGTATTAATTTTAAATTAAGTACAGATAGAGCGACGAGCCGTCAATCTGATATAAACAAAAATGTATGTACATACATATGTAACAGGTGCCAAATATAGGGATGTGCGAAATGAATTCTTTTGCAAATATCATCCTCGTTTAATTAGCAATACTCATATTTTTCGACTATTATATTTTGGTTCAGGCTTATATATTACACCAAAGAAATAGGTGGAGATAAATACCTGCATTTTCCCAGCTACATATTTTGCTATTATGTACCTACAAGCCTATTTATTGATTGAGGAAACCAGATCAATTCGAGTTACTTGCACATCGAGGGTTACGTACAAACTTTTAGATAGATAATTTATTCGAATTGAGTCTCGAAGAACAATTAACCTAACTTAAGTTCATAAACTAGAATGCACTGAAAATTGCTCTTAGGTTAGATTGAAGAAAAACGTTTCTGTTTGGGCAGTAGTAGTAGCAGATCTATACATCAGTTTACGTCACAGTAAACACAAATTAATCATTTTCAGTCTTTTACAAAAATGATCCACGTGTCTGATCATATAGCGTGTGATAACCCTAAAAAAGTTAATTGTGCGGAGGCGGGGATGGGATCTATTCGAATTCGAATTTTACAATATACCACGCTAGATTTTTCTAAAGTATGTCTTGTTTATGAGGATAGATGCATGGGTTGATGTTTGTCACTCTTTCATGTCAAAACAGCTGAACGGATCTGGATGAAAACCATTCACTAATTTAGGAACACATAAAGTGAAATTAAAAAATAATCGTTGCTTATTTTGAGAATTTACAATATAACAATGATAAACTAAAACTTAATTATTATTTATCACACCAACAGGATTATTAAATTTTTTAGCATCATACGTCATAATTATTTTACAGCACAGAAATCCCCTTTATCAGATGTAACGACTATTTTATTATTATTTAATTCAATAGGTATGTATACTATGTTTAACAGAAGCCTAAAATTATGTAACCAAATATGATAACAGAATGTATTATTTCTTCCAAGATACTATTTTATCTGTGGCCAAATGATTTCAAAGGGGTTGTGCTTGCAATGATAGGGAGGTAGATAAAACAACGTTAAGTAAATTAAATAGTTATGTAAACCGAACAATTAAGGAGAGTAATAGGTGGCGACTTAACCCATAAAACCATTCTTACATGCTGATTAACCTTTGAGAAAGAATTTCAATAACAAGTTTAAACAAAGTTTTTGATTTCGTGCAATAGTCGTCGTTCCAAGACAAATAAGTCCAACCAATTCACGAGGCAAAACAAATAATCCAGTGAGAGAAAGCAAAGTTGTCGGTCGTTCAAATGCAGCGAAAACAGAAAAACGGTAACACAGACATATCTACCACAAGAGTTCATATATAGAAAATCATTGAAAGCAACTTCAACATCAGTGAATTATATGTCAAAATTACGTTTTACCATTTGAGGATTCCATTGAAACTAAGACTACTATATAATGAGAGTTGACGAATAAGGTATAATTACATCTGAAATGTCAACAAATAGCTGCTGTCAGAATACCACGGAATGCAAAAATTGATTTTTTTGATTTTATTTTATTTTATCTACTGACCCTACATTCAGCACTGATAGTATCTCATCAGTTATCTTGATATTAATCTATCAGCTGCATACCACCCGGATACGTCGGTATTGGAATACCTGGCACAAATAACTTGATCAATCGACCAACCATACAGTGCTGAATATGCAGTGACAAAACTAAAACAGATTATAAAGACTATAATTAGTTATCAAATAGAAACTAATCAAATTCTCTGATTAATTTGCTGAATACTGTTATTTATATTTGTTAAGTTAGTTTCGAATTAATCAATTAACCTATGGCATATACATCTCTTCCCTCGCCGAATTAACACCACAGCACACTGCGCATCCAGTCTATGCCAGCTATCAATTTCCAAATGCGTTTCCAAATAATACCATCTTAACAGGATGCCTAGATGCTGCTTAATATTTTTAAAGTTATATTACGCGTTTTAATCTCTTTCAAGAAAAACTTTCTAACTATTACAAGCTTTTATTTATTGAAATAAAACAATTTTTAACGGATTCTATCGCGATTTATTTGATGTTATTTTATATTTTACATTGATCCCGACGTTTCGGTTGCTTTTCAGCAGCCATGGTCACGGGGAGGCTTTTATTTACTTTTACCTGTCTGTATGTTTGTCATCAAATCTTGAAATTAGATTTGATTCACTGCCCGGTTACCGATTGAGCTGAAATTTTGCAAACATGTGTAAATCGCGTGACAATGCAATATTATGATGACACGGTGCTGATTTGATGATGAAGCTGGAAGATGGCCATTGAAACTTCGGAATTAAACGACACCACCTCATCGAATTTGGGCTCGTTTGAATCGTCATGACTGTAGTTTTTTCTTCCAATGGTAACCAGGGTCAGATGATGGAGCTAGAAGGTAGTCATAGAAATAGTGTGATGAAACGACGCAACCCCATCGAGATTCGGCTCGTTTGATTTTAAAGTTTTAGTTCTTTTTATTATCAAGAACATAATAAAAGCTTGTTTGTAATAGTTTATCAGTTTTTTTTTTTTTATTTCAATGGTTTACAAGTCTCTGGACAGTTTACTTTGTGAATAGCAGCTATTGAATAAATATAATTTAAATTTAAAAAAACTGAACTACAGATTTCGTTCAAAAGACAAAAATGCGCGAAGTCTTCCCTGTTGAAGTCGGTATGTACCAAATTCTAAACAAATAGTTATAAAGCATCAAAAATGTGATATTAATCGAGACGTCTGATATTATGTAATGTAACAACATACATACATAACTTCACGCCTGTATCCCCGAAGGGGTAGGCAGAGGTGTATTACACACCCTCGATTCGCCAGTTGTGTTTAAGTCCCAATGTAATGTGGGTTCCAAAATACGGAAAAACATACACTTTTCTGTACATTTTTGTAACTACATACATATTAAATATAGAAACACCCGGACCAATGAAAATAGACATATTGACGCATTTAAATGTTTACAGTAAGATATTACGACCTCTGACTTATCAGTCGAAAGTTCTACTGCTACGCCTCATAGACCATCAACCGTTGAGAATAACCTGCATCTCCTTAATAAGCTCTAAAGACAGCATAATTATTACTAAGATCTTGGATGGTGGGTAATTAGAAGTCGGCTCTGTCATTTCAGTTTCTGTGCTTACACACTTCACGTGCATCCTCTACACTGTCATTATATAGAGTAAGATCCCACTTTCGCCGGAATCACTTATTTTTACAAGGATACGATGTATGGGATAGTGTTGTGTATGTACCTTGTATGTACTCGTAGCTATATCATGTGTAAATTACGATGGCTTGTGTTAAAATAACTTATATAAGTAAACCGAAGCGAAATGAGAGCGAGTTACTAGTTATACATAAAGATCTGAATGTATTGATTCTACATATTAAATTAATTTTAATCATCTGCAAAGTGCATTGATATTGATAATTATAATGTTACTATACGAATTCGTGCAAAATTTATTTAATAAATAAACATTTTACCCTACTCCATCTGGCCGAAATTCGCAATGGTAATAATGAACCTGAATCCCAGTTTCAGAAAGCAATATAATTGAATAAAAAATAGGCTTTAATCCACAAATTCAGTTTTACGCAGCCTAACGCGGGGTGGCATCGTCGCAACCGGAAGTGCGCGGAGCGGCAACGTAGCTCCGGCATCGATCATGGCTGTGCACACTCACACATACACAAATGTCGTACGCACACTGCGATGCGTTCTCTTAAAGCCTTGAGGTGTTTGCTTGTTGTTTAAATTATTGTTTTTTTAGCCCTCGGATATATAGCCCCGTTGATGTGGGGAGGGATGAGATAGGTCAAATATATACTCGTATGAATGGGTAGTTGCGATAATGGTGGCTGAATGCCAGTGGAAATATCAATAGCTAGGTGTTAAAACGTCTAATGCAATTGCTTTGAATATTGTGTACTCTTTAGACTATGAAAGCGTTCGTCTGTAAGTGATAGTGTAGCGTTTGTTTGACTTTACCGGCTGAGAAAATACTTGCACAATTTCGTTTTGTCGCAATTTCAAGTCATAAATATGAAAAACTAGCTGTTCCCGCTACACATGGGAAACTATTCCAGGGTTAAAATGTAGCCTTTGTGTTATTCCAGACTATAATCTATCCATATACACGTATAATACAGATCAGTTCAGCCGTTAGAGTGTGATTGAGTAGCACACATTCAAACATACAAACATTATCACAAACTTTCACATTTATAAGTATAAGTTAAGTATACTCGTAATTTATTAATTTGATTAAATAAATAAATAAATAAATATCTGCGCTTTCTAGTCCCAAAGTAAGCATAGTTTAACTAGCTTCTGTTATGGGTTCCAGAATACGAATAAACATACTTATATACTTTTTTTTTGTAAATACATACATATTATACATAGAAACACCCAGACCAATATAAATAGACATTTTCATGCATACAAATATTTACACTGAGCAGGAATCGAACCCGCGCCCCCTGTCGTAGCAGTCGAATGCACTACCGCTACGCCACAGAGGCCATCAATGTGTTACAATTTGATTTTGCACTGTTTGACATAGATAGATACAGTCAACGACAAAACTGGATTAACAAATTTTAATTTATTGATCTCTTTAGCCCTTAAAGCTTCCATAAAATATTAAATATAACATGAAATATATTAACTTTGTCCTCTGGGAATATAAAACTTCCAAAAATAGATTTAAAATTAAAATATTTTGTACCTTTCGAGCCTCCAATAATAACAATATAGTCACCACCAAATTAAAGTAGATAGCATACCTACTCAGTATAATAAATAAATAGTGGTACGTTTGTAATTCATTTTACTTATTTTTGCTAAACTCAGTCTGTATGAAATCCGCAAATAAAGAATTTGAATTTTAATTTGAATGTTATTTTGTCTAGTTAATTCTCTGTGCTAATATAGGTTTTTTTTCTTCAATGTTATAATATTACGCATGCTGGTTATCCGTAATTGGCAAATGTATCAGCCACATTACACGCTACACATGTCTTATATATCAATTTGTAATGCATTTCCTGGGGATAAACCAATTAAATAATTAAATACATGTATTCCAATGTAAAAAATGTTAAAATTAGTTGGAGTAGGATGTTTAATTAAACAACAGCTCATTTTAAATATCATGTTGATCAGCAGCGCTAATTTTAATATTAAAGCTAAGTAACAACTACAAGTTACAACCTAACTTAGGCCGAAAAAAGTTAATCTGACTTCAGCTGTCTGCGGCTCCACCAGCGTGAAGTACTGATTTGTGCCAATGATCCACAGACAGACACCTATTCTAAGTTGCCTTTGAAATATTCCACACAACAATTTCAGTATCTATATCAGTCTAATATCATATTTGCGTACAGTGAGGTATGAAAGAAACTTCGATTCAGGCTCGCTCAATCTGTGGAATGATCTCCAACTGTGGTTTTCCCAAGCGACTACAATCTGAGGTTCTTCAAGAAGGGCATTAGGTTTTTACAGGGTCGGCAGCGCGAGTATAACGCTACTGGTGATGCACACCCCATAGGCCCCGGTAACCACTTCCTACCAGGTGGGCCGAGTGCTTGTCTGCCACACAAGTGGTATAAAAAGAAAAATTCTAATCCCATTGGCTTTTTTTGTCATATTTATTTTGTGTTTCAAATGGATACAACTTTTTTTAAAAGGAATACCTGAACAAGTCTACATTATCTCCTCCTGATATGATCTAAACCAATTTACGGGAATAATTTACAGCCATTTCATCTGAGTGGCCCCGACCCGGAAAACCTTCGCTAGAGCCGCATTCACCAGGTGCACCGGGTATCAGGTGAAGTCGGCTTGGGTCTCGAAGATCTTAGTGAGCACACCCTATAAGTTGCTTAAACATCGATATATCAATAATCTTAAAAAAAAAACAATTTTGCATTTCCCATATTACCATAAAAATGTTGAACAATTAATATTCACTTCACAAGAGACACGCGTCGAGACGCACGCGCCGGGAACAAAGGGTGATCTATGGCATAGATAATGTTGTTACATAGAACACCATGCAATAATGCTACTCACGCAGAACCCCACTCAATTAACAGAGCTTTATGGTGCTTGTATTTTATTTTCAAATTCTGAAGTGATATCACTGACTGAATTCGTGAAAGGTGAATTCCGCCAGGGTTATTTGAGTATGTTAGTTCGTTACATATGAAATTGAGGTTTTTCTTGAAGAAACTGGAGGAAACCCAATTTTCAGTAGGTACTAAAATTTTTACAGTTTTTTAGGAATGACAAATCCAAATTTTATGATTTTTTTTTGTGTATGAATGAGACAACATTAAGCTAACAAACAGCAACTATTATTACATTTTTGAAAAGTGACAGCTGTTAAGTAATACGAAATTTATCATCAAAATGGATAGCATTTAGGAGGTACTGTTTTTGAAGATCGAATTAATTTATCAAGCCGCCAATTAAAACAAAATTTAATACAGAGTTGGAAAATCTTGAAATCAACGTTCAAACAAAATATACTTAATGGAAATAGCTATTAAATTACAGGAATAACGATCTCATGAATTTGTTAGAAAATTTCGGCAATTTCATTGGTAAAGACCTATTACACACCTCAACACCGTCTAGGGATATTTTATATAAAGTTCTTAAACTTAAAAAATACTGGCCAGTTTTAAATTATTTTGAAGAAAGCTTATTTTGTAAACCTTTTTGAACGATTCTCAATTTGAATTTGAAAAATAAATTAAAAACAAAAGATTTACGCGGCATAATCGTAGCGAAGTCCGAAGGTTTCATTTACCTACAGTAGTTTTTGGCTATTTTTTTGTGTCAAATTTAAGTTTTCTATCAAGTTATCGGTTAATTTCGAATTAATGTTATTGTGTGCATCATGCAGCGGCGCCATTTAACAAGGGAGGAAATGTTAAGGGCAGTAGTCATGCTCCAAGCTGGGGCTACTCAACGGAGTATTGCTGAGGAGATTGGAACAAGACAAAACGTGATATCAAGGTTATGGTCACGATATCGTGCTACTGGTGAAGTGGCTGAAAGACACCCAGGCGGGAAGCGCATAACCACTCAACGACAAGACCGATTTTTGTAAGTTGCCGCGAGAAGACAACCAAATGTTACGGCCCTGCAGTTGGTTCAGAGGCTCCAGTCAGAGCACCAGTTGCTTGTGAGTGACCAAACTGTGAGGAAAAGGCTGCATGAAGCTAACCTTCATGCTCGCAGACCGTTTCGTACTCCAGCACTACGCCGAGGAAATCGTGGACGACGACTAGAGTGGGCTCGTGAACATTTGCTCAGGGAAGATAACCAGTGGTCTGTAGTGCTGTTTACCGAAGAATCCTGGTTCGGTTTCCACCCCGATACACGTAGAGTACGTGTTTTGCGAGTTCCTGGTCGTGAGAGTCGTCTGCAACATCCTCAGGAAGTCCATCCATACCACGGCGGGACAATAATGGTTTGGGGGGGAATTCGTGTTAGTGGAAGAACAGAACTCGTTTGGATCAGAAACACCATGACTGCTGAAAAATACCGTAATGAGGTGCTAGTACCAATAATCTACCCCCATCGACTACAAATGGGCCAAGAATTCACGCTTATGCCTGATAACGCCCGTCCACACACAGCGAGAGTGGTGACGAGCTGGTTGCAGGAGCATGACGTATCGGTCTTAGGGTGGCCCGCACAGTCGCCTGATCTAAACCCCATAGAACATGCGTGGGACATGCTCCAAAGAAGGCCTTTGAGGAATTTCCCTACAAACATTGGGACGGAAGAGCAACTTTTTTTGCATCTTAGCCGGACCTGGGACAATATACCGCAGCAAGACTTGGATAACTTAATGCAAAGCATGAAAAACCGTTGCAGGACCGTTATTAACCTCATGGGTGGTTTTACTGACTATTGATTTTTCACATAACTGTTAAAAACTGATTGGAGAAACACATTCATTGTTAGTTTTACCATTATCTCACGTTTTTTTCTTTATTTGAATAAAAATTTGTTTACGTTAAAAAAATTGTTTTCTTTTATTCTAGAGTGTAGTCTGTTAAATGGGCTTTATAAAAATATATACATGTAGTATGTTATTTTTAATAAATTTTGAGTAAATTGAGTAAATCCAAAATATCCCTAGACAGTGTTGATGTGTGATTTGTGATATTGTGATTCGTCGTGTAGTGAAATAAAAACTTTTGAAGAACTGATAAATCTCTCTGTTTTAGTATAACGGGAATCTAATTTGTCATATTGCTATAGTTTATCCAAAGACTTCTATGTAACCAAAAAAATTGGTATTGATTTAAGACCAAAACTTGACCAGCAACAATCGCAACTTTGTGTAGCTATCAAACAGATGAAGGTTAGTGGTGTATATTAATTGTACTATTGTGGTTTGCCGTGTAGGGCAAATATTTTTTAAATTACTATTTACCTACTAACCTTTTTTTGCTGCACCGGTAATCTAATTTGTACGGAAAAGTAATATTCCCGTAAAATAATAAAGCATTTTTTATCCATGCATAAAGAATCCAAGGGTTTATCACAAAATTCCATGAATCCCACCCCTCATGTCATGATTATGATTTAATGGACTTATCTATTTAGCTTTAAACCTAACACGCGTAATGATATTATTGAAATCTGGTACGCCCATACAATATTGTTACCAACTATGCATAAATTATGCAAATAAAAGTAATTAAATTAAATATTAACATTCAGTGTGCTGTTCAAACAGTGGTTGTGCACTAATATGGCACACTAATTTAATAAAATATGTTGGTTTAATTTCAAATCATTCACAAGAAAATTCGTTATTTTAGATGTTATTTATCGCAATCTGTTCTATAGTTCTGGATATTCTTAACCCGATAAAGCTCTGAAGGGGTTACTATTCATGGTTTTTTTTTTATTTGTTAGGTGATAACCATATAGGCACCTTCTAGCATAGATGCTATCTGATGTATTCTGGGTAATAAACCTTCTCGATATTTGATCGTTAATTACTTGGGTTATTTCAATTAATTCAATTAAATTTTTAAGCATTTCGTATGCTTACTTTTTTCTAAAGATTTAGATCGGAAAAAGAGAACATCTAGGACGGGGCTTGAACCCGCGACCAGTCCCTTAGGGGGGGAATGCTCTGACCTACTGAGCCACCTAGACACGTCCCAGATATTCGCCTTAAGACGTACTTGGGTTATGTTTAATGAACAATTCTGAACACAAAAATTATTATGTTCTTGGAGTTCTTGTCTGTTTATCTATATGTCTGTTTGTTTACGGTGGATGCAAAAACTTTATAAAGGTCTTGGTCAGACTTAAAATCTGCCGTATGTTTGATAGCAATTGGTTAAGTAGAACCGGAGATATGACCAAAAAACGGTAACCGACCTCAGCGCGGGCGGAGCGGCGGGCATCAGCTGGTAAACTATAATTTTATCACGACTCGTAAGTTTATTTAGTTCCTAGTTTACACTATGTAACCTACTCTTTAATATGTATTATGAATGGTTGCCGGTGCACGTTGGATGTTTGCCGGTGCACTGCGTCAGATAGAAGAGTCGCTATGTGACGTCGAGAAGTCGGCAAGATGAACTCAATGATTAGAACTGGGAAATCATTATGAGGATAATGATAATTAATAAATGCCCATCCCATCTCAAATACAGTTTCTACTTATATACTACTAGCCGATACCCGCTGCTCCGACCACGCGGAGGTCGGTAATCGTTTTTTGACTAAATCTCCGGTTCTACTTAATCAATTGCAATCAAACATACGACGGAGTTTAAGTCTGAACAAGATCTTCTAATAGAAATAATCGCATCAGAATCCGTTCAGAACTTTTTGTGAACAGACAAAAAGAAAAGAAATCTAAAAAAAAATTGGCTTTCTGAATCGTTCATTTAACATACCTAACCTAAGTATTTCAATTAAATTTTTAAGCATTTTGTATGCTTACTTTTTTCTAAAGATTTTAGATCGGAAAAAGAGAACATCTAGGACGGGATTTGAACCCGCGACCAGTCCCTTACAGGGGGAATGCTCTGACCAACTAACCAGGAAGTACTAGTGTAAGGGACTGGTCGCGGAAGTCCCGTCCTATATGTTCTCTTTTTCCGATCTAAAATCTTTATAACTTAAGTATACTTTTTTAAATATCTTCAATGTATAGGCGCAACTTGTTTACAATTTTATAATAGCATAGACATTACACACATGCACACATACACTAAACTATACTGAAGTCTAGCATCGTTGATCTCATGTACCCCTAAGGAACTTTTCATGTACTTTTTGACTACGGCATAGTATAAGGTCTCGGTACATCATCCCCTGTTCGATTTTATGCCTCTTAGAAGTTTGTTAACTTATTGATTTTTACAGTATTCGGGCCGTTGACCGCTTATCACGGTATCTCCAAAGGCCTATTCGTTAAAGGTTGAGAGAGTGGCTGTCAAACGTTAATATACACCACAAATTTGATTTTCATTTTGAAATTTCATCAAATTATATGAAAAAACAGAAAAGGTAATGCATATTATGCACAGAGCCTATTTATTCACACGATGTTGAAATATTAAAACATTAAGTATTGTATTCACATTCAAATTCTCACTTCGTAGCATTTTCTTGGTAGTGTACGTGTAGACATACACTACGAAGGAAATACCGTAGCGCTCGTAGCACACGTAGCATCGTGTACGTTTCTCTTGCATGTGGCATTGTAGTTTAGCATGCAAGCGTCTAGACGCTCCAGTGACTCCATATCGTGGGACATTACGATGTCTGTTTGATTTATTCGTAGGGGGTCTAAGAGACAAGCAGCCTTTAGAGAACAAGAATTGTGGAACAGATAAATGTTTCACCTTAAAATGCAATATATCTACGTTAAAGTTTTGTAGGACTTTTTGAAGAACTAGGGTAGCAAACAGATACGCGGTCCTCTTCCTGGTTAGCGACTATCAGAATCAGTGTGTCAGTAACACTAGATCAAAAATATTTAACTTAGTTGTAGAGTGAATGAGCTGTCCTAGTCAGGTATTATAGTTGATTTTGTAGTTATATTAGCTGACCCGTCAAACTTCGTTCCGCCTTAGTATCAAGTTATGATAGTTACCTTATCAGCTGAATTCATTTCATGAATGTCTCCTTGCACCCCGGCATTAAACACCCAAGACGACGTGAGGTTTTGGTCCGTTCGAGTCCGATATAACCACTCTCGCTGGCTGGCTGGGAAGTAACATGACTTTGTGTTATATATATATATATATATATATATATATATATATAGAGTTTTGAAAAGAATATTCTGTATATTAATTTAATGTTTATTAAGTCAAAGATTTGACATAAAATAAAATTGATAATAAAAAGATAGCAATGGCCTTTTGCAAAAATGTTTAATGCTACGCAGACAGATTACCAATAAAAGACAACCTTAGAAGCATCCCGTACGACCTAACTTCATTTCCCAAGAAGCTGCAGCCAAAATTGCCTCAATGCAAGTTGTGGTTTTCTCTAGGATTCAGTATTTATAAATTGAAACGTGAATGAAGTTTTCCTCATATCCTCGCGAGCTTCTGCGGTAATATCAATAAGTTCACGGATCCTTCAGACTTGAAACCTTGATACATCCGCAATGAAAACGGTGATTACTTTAGGACTGCGGCAGTTACGTTATGTTGGCTTTGTGAAAAATAAAACATGGTCCTATACGAACCGGATTTATAAGAATTCACGGAAACAGCGCAAGAATAAATATTATCGGAAGATATAAAATAAGTGTACTTTGGAGTGAAAGGGTACCTACGTGGTGTGAAAAAGTGAGCTCGGCTTGAACTTTAAATAAAACGGCATTTGAGTATAATTATATTTATTCAAATTAACCCAACACTCTAAAATCAGGTAATATTTCTAATCGGTTAGGTAGAAACTGTACAAGGTCAGTAAAATATATTTTATCTACTTTGTAATTTATTATACATTTATGTGATTGACATTATTTACATGCAATAGGTTGTAATTAATATAAAAAATAGGAATTACGTAGATATGAGTGCTTAATAAATATAGTACAGTAACGTTAACGTTACAGTGACCTATCTACCTACTTATAATTAAATTTG
The DNA here is from genome assembly GCA_946251805.1 of Cybosia mesomella. NCBI lineage: Eukaryota > Metazoa > Arthropoda > Insecta > Lepidoptera > Erebidae > Cybosia > Cybosia mesomella. Next base: position 42,877,672 of record OX276388.1, on the reverse strand, counting down.
TACTAATCTTACAAAATAATTTAATAATTACATTATAAATCATTAGTTAGTTATTAATATAACGTTATTGACCTAATTTGTTACACAGATATCGACAAATCATACAGATTGTGATTTTTTCTATCAATAATTTCATTAAAGAGTTCAACTGATAAACACAACATTATTATAATTATACACATTAAGTATTAAGCATTGTATGTGTCTTTAAACTGTTATTTACAATTATTATGTACAAAAACGAAAACTTATAACTAAGTTAATAAGGTATAAAAGTAGGTAGTTCAAAACTATTTACAATTGAAGTTATATATTAATTGAGCAATATAATTGTAACTTTACAGGTCTATTAACACTCACTTCCCAAGATGACTGATTGTAAGGAGCTTAAGAAAAAGCGTGGTAGTTGTAAAAGCAGAATTACAGTTTTCGGTAACTACTTACGTTCTTTAAAAACTACCGAGTTAGCACCCTATCAGGTAATGGAGTTGCGATTACGTGTTGCGAAGCTAGAAAAATTGTATGATGAATTTCATGAGATTCAATTACAGTTAGAATGTTTATCCGATAGTGTGGATGCTGAGTATGACGAACGAACTAACATTGAGTCTCAATATTATATGTTTTTGGGTCAGAGTAAAGAAATGCTTAATTTCTATGATACATTAGAACAAAAGGATAAAAATCCTACATCCAATTCGAAGCGTCAACTTGTTACATTACCCACGATTAATCTACCTAAATTCTCGGGCATGTATGAAAACTGGCTCGAGTTTCGTGACAAATTCACTAGTCTCATTCATGACAATGGCGACATAGACTCAATTAATAAGTTCCATTACCTTAGAGCATCGTTAACGGACTCAGCCGCTGTGGTTATAGATTCCATCGAATTTTCAGCTCAAAACTACACTATAGCCTGGGAACTGTTGTGCGAGAGGTTTGATAACTCACATTTATTGATACAGAACCACGTCTCTGCCCTATTCAACACTGAACCGATCACCAAAGCTTCGTCCCTAAAGTTGAAAAGAATTATAGACCACACAAATAAAACTGTACGTTCTTTAAAAATATTAAATGAACCTGTACACAATTGGGACACATTACTCATATACATTATTTCACAAAAATTAGATTTTAAAACCTCCAGCAAATGGGAGGAATATAAAGGTCAATTAGACAAAAAGAAGTCTATTCCATTTTGTAAATTCATTCAGTTTTTAAGAAATCGCGCTGGTGTACTTGAAGCGTTAGAATCATCCTGTCAGTCTAACATTAGTCATCACAAACAAAACACAAAAGTAAAAGTTATGGTTTCCACTTCGAACACTAGTTCTGGTTCACGTACACAGAGTAGTTGCCCAAAATGTAATGACAATCATAACCTCAACACTTGCCCGCAGTTTTTAGCGTTAAGCGCCAGTGAACGAATGTCTTTACTTCGTAATTATAAAGTTTGTTATAATTGTTTACGTCCCGGTCACTATCCAAGTCAGTGTACGAAATCTGCTTGTCAGATATGCAGACGCAAACACCATACACTAATTCACAATAGTGATTTTAGATCTAAACGAACGGCAACCGAATCATTGAACGACGAAGGCAACAAGGTTCAGTTATCTACTGATGCAGATCATGTCTCACTCTCGGCAGTCTCAGGTAATACTTTTGCTCAGTCGAATGCAAGCACTCCGAGTGACGTATTGTTGTCCACGGCGTTAATTAAATGTTACGACATTCATAACAAACCACACATTGTACGCGCGCTTCTTGATTCTGGCAGTTCCACAAGCATAATAACAAAAAAATTGCATGATAAATTAAATTTAACTCACGTTAATACTAGTAAATGTATTAAGGGCATTAATAATTCTTTATCTTTTGTTAACAAGATGTGCCCCGTTCAAATTAAATCATTAAGTGGATCCTATTCAAATAAATTATCGTGTTTTGTTTTGCCAACAATAACTAGTAACGTGCCTCGTAGACGGGTACCATTAGACGTTCCTTCGAACATACAGCTAGCAGATCCATACTTTCATACACCAGCTCCGATAGATATGATTATCGGAGCTGACGTTTTTTGGTCACTGATAGGATCACAAAAAATTGTGTTAGGAGAAACAAAGCCTACGCTGTACCAAACTAGCCTCGGTTGGGTAATAAGTGGCCCGATTAATGGAGCCCTCATCTCATAATTACTTAACCATTACTCAAATTATTATTAAAAATGTACTTTCCTTATACATATATTACTGATACTGATGACACCTTTACTCAAATAATGTATTTTGGCATTTGAAGACTGTCATGAGGCATCTACTTATCCTCCTAAGGACAAATTATATTTATATATATATTATATTTCACAAAAACTCCACGTTTATCAGACAGTCTAGTTCACGTACGGACAGTTCAGGTGATTCATTTAGTCATGCTAAATGATCGTTTCTAGCCAGTGAGTTTAGAAATATGAATCAACCCCCACTTGTCAAAATGTACCTAACATAAAATTTAATTATGCTTTAAGGCATTAGGTCACAGTGTGTCTATGACGTAACTAGGCAGTCACATTTCATTCCTTAGGATCTCAGAAGTACTTAGGTATAATTAAGATGTATTCTACGTTATTATTATTATCATCAAACATACAACTCGATACTTCTCAATTGCATTTAAGATGAGCAATACTTTCATTCATATATTATTAGATAGGTAATAAGCTACCTTCCAATTATACTATCATTTTTTGTAACTCAGTATATTATTATAGATTTTTCTCGATGAAAATATATATCATCAATACTTTAAATCCATTACAGTCCACTCTCCACCTTATTATGTTATTTATAATTTATTATTATTAGTATAATTGTGCCGAAAGCCGGTTAGTTGTCGCTTGGGATAATCTCCCCGCAGACTTGTATTATTTATGTAGGCACACACACACATATGCCATAGACATTTAGTCATCATGATATACTATGTATGTAAACAGGTAAAAGTTTGCATCATTGAACCTATTTATTTGTTTGACTACTTCAGTCATGCATTTAGAGCTCGTGAGCAATGTAACAAGCCATAATTATTATATCTACACTAAAGAAAATTATGTCATAGGAGCATACAATTAATTTTCAGGCTTCTAACGCGTAGTTGTGACTCCTTACCTGATGGTTTGGCTGAGGAGGGTATCAAAAACTATTTATACCTTCTTACACATTACACAGTCTTTGGGAAGCGAGAGTTAAATTGACCAATGTTAGAAATTTGGTCAGAGTGCTGGGACATTGTAATATTATTAAATTCATTCATCTCATATTTTACTCAAATCACAGTGATACTCAATTCGCAGCCACTCACTTCGTTATCACGATCCTGGAGACTTGCTACCCTCACTCCAGGTCACGCGTTTATAGGAAGACTACTTCACTTTCTTTCAAGGACTTTCTTCGTGCCCACGTTCACCTTTACTTGATCACCATCTCAGAATCGAGCAGTTGTCTCAGTATTATTAAATGAGAGGTGTGCTTACTTCGCAGCTTTGTAAAATGACGACCCTGTCAAAACTCACAGAAGCTTAACTCCCTCGACGTTTAGAAGATGACGAGCTACCATCGTTGAGGTGGAATCCGGGTCGCATTGTCAACTTTTAATATCAGGACTGCGATCGGCGTCTTGCGAAGGATGTTTCTCAGGATTTCTACTTTGTTAGCGGATTTCTGTTGAATGCAAGCATTCAACGGCCGGGGGCATGTTCACGCCTAATAAGACAAGAAGAGCAATCCACGGGAATGTGTTAAGTTTGTGTCATGACCTTCGCGTCTTTCAAAGTCAAACTGTCATCATTTCAAAAATCATCACTCATTCAGCTGTAACCGTTGCTATTAAACGTATCATCAACCAGTCAACGCATTTTCAATTTAAGTTTTTATCCTAACCGGGATTAAAATAATCCCAGTTCATAACATGGTATAGGTCTTGGTCAGACTTAAAATCTGCCGTATGTTTGATAGCAATTGGTTAAGTAGAACCGGAGATATGACCAAAAAACGGTAACCGACCTCAGCGCGGGCGGAGCGGCGGGCATCAGCTGGTAAACTATAATTTTATCACGACTCGTAAGTTTATTTAGTTCCTAGTTTACACTATGTAACCTACTCTTTAATATGTATTATGAATGGTTGCCGGTGCACGTTGGATGTTTGCCGGTGCACTGCGTCAGATAGAAGAGTCGCTATGTGACGTCGAGAAGTCGGCAAGATGAACTCAATGATTAGAACTGGGAAATCATTATGAGGATAATGATAATTAATAAATGCCCATCCCATCTCAAATACAGTTTCTACTTATATACTACTAGCCGATACCCGCTGCTCCGACCGCGCGGAGGTCGGTAATCGTTTTTTGACTAAATCTCCGGTTCTACTTAATCAATTGCAATCAAACATACGACGGAGTTTAAGTCTGAACAAGATCTTCTAATAGAAATAATCGCATCAGAATCCGTTCAGAACTTTTTGTGAACAGACAAAAAGAAAAGAAATCTAAAAAAAAATTGGCTTTCTGAATCGTTCATTTAACATACCTAACCTAAGTATTTCAATTAAATTTTTAAGCATTTTGTATGCTTACTTTTTTCTAAAGATTTTAGATCGGAAAAAGAGAACATCTAGGACGGGATTTGAACCCGCGACCAGTCCCTTACAGGGGGAATGCTCTGACCAACTAACCAGGAAGTACTAGTGTAAGGGACTGGTCGCGGAAGTCCCGTCCTATATGTTCTCTTTTTCCGATCTAAAATCTTTATAACTTAAGTATACTTTTTTAAATATCTTCAATGTATAGGCGCAACTTGTTTACAATTTTATAATAGCATAGACATTACACACATGCACACATACACTAAACTATACTGAAGTCTAGCATCGTTGATCTCATGTACCCCTAAGGAACTTTTCATGTACTTTTTGACTACGGCATAGTATAAGGTCTCGGTACATCATCCCCTGTTCGATTTTATGCCTCTTAGAAGTTTGTTAACTTATTGATTTTTACAGTATTCGGGCCGTTGACCGCTTATCACGGTATCTCCAAAGGCCTATTCGTTAAAGGTTGAGAGAGTGGCTGTCAAACGTTAATATACACCACAAATTTGATTTTCATTTTGAAATTTCATCAAATTATATGAAAAACAGAAAAGGTAATGCATATTATGCACAGAGCCTATTTATTCACACGATGTTGAAATATTAAAACATTAAGTATTGTATTCACATTCAAATTCTCACTTCGTAGCATTTTCTTGGTAGTGTACGTGTAGACATACACTACGAAGGAAATACCGTAGCGCTCGTAGCACACGTAGCATCGTGTACGTTTCTCTTGCATGTGGCATTGTAGTTTAGCATGCAAGCGTCTAGACGCTCCAGTGACTCCATATCGTGGGACATTACGATGTCTGTTTGATTTATTCGTAGGGGGTCTAAGAGACAAGCAGCCTTTAGAGAACAAGAATTGTGGAACAGATAAATGTTTCACCTTAAAATGCAATATATCTACGTTAAAGTTTTGTAGGACTTTTTGAAGAACTAGGGTAGCAAACAGATACGCGGTCCTCTTCCTGGTTAGCGACTATCAGAATCAGTGTGTCAGTAACACTAGATCAAAAATATTTAACTTAGTTGTAGAGTGAATGAGCTGTCCTAGTCAGGTATTATAGTTGATTTTGTAGTTATATTAGCTGACCCGTCAAACTTCGTTCCGCCTTAGTATCAAGTTATGATAGTTACCTTATCAGCTGAATTCATTTCATGAATGTCTCCTTGCACCCCGGCATTAAACACCCAAGACGACGTGAGGTTTTGGTCCGTTCGAGTCCGATATAACCACTCTCGCTGGCTGGCTGGGAAGTAACATGACTTTGTGTTATATATATATATATATATATATATATATATATATATAGAGTTTTGAAAAGAATATTCTGTATATTAATTTAATGTTTATTAAGTCAAAGATTTGACATAAAATAAAATTGATAATAAAAAGATAGCAATGGCCTTTTGCAAAAATGTTTAATGCTACGCAGACAGATTACCAATAAAAGACAACCTTAGAAGCATCCCGTACGACCTAACTTCATTTCCCAAGAAGCTGCAGCCAAAATTGCCTCAATGCAAGTTGTGGTTTTCTCTAGGATTCAGTATTTATAAATTGAAACGTGAATGAAGTTTTCCTCATATCCTCGCGAGCTTCTGCGGTAATATCAATAAGTTCACGGATCCTTCAGACTTGAAACCTTGATACATCCGCAATGAAAACGGTGATTACTTTAGGACTGCGGCAGTTACGTTATGTTGGCTTTGTGAAAAATAAAATATCCGTGTTCTGAAAGCTGTTGTTGATCTACCAAGATCTTTAGGGGGTCAAGCCAATCTCACCTGCGATTATGTATGCGAATAGGCAATGATAATGATGAAGCTAGTACTAAATAGAAGACTTCGTTGTTTTAATCGGCTATCTGGTAGTTTAGTGGTTAAGATCGTTAAGCTTAAGATCGAGAGGTCCCGGTTTAGAAATCTGGCCACTACACTACCAACGTGAACCCACTCCTAACTGGGGTTAGGGGTAATAGTAAGAATTTCGGTTATTAGTATTTAAAAAAAAATCTAGCACTTCTTGCTACGAAAACAAAATGTTTATTTGTATTTTAGAACCCACTGTCACAATCTAGTTGAGCTATGCTTACTTTGGGTCTAGAAAGCGCTGTGTAGAATGTAAGAACATTATAAGAGATAGTCTCAAATTTCAGCTATAACAGTCACAACGCACATCATAATGGCGCTATCTACGAGAGCAAACGAGACAGATAATAAAGAGAGTTTCATCAGACGGCTCAGACAGCTACTATAATATAATCTGTGGTAACGCTAATGTTATGATAGGTGTCGCTGCCCTGCGAGGGATATGCTTTATGGGCAACCTTACATCCCGGTGTTTGAAGACCCGAGACGGCTTGCGATTTTAGTTGGTTTTAGTCGGTTCAAGTCCGACAGAACCGCCACCGCTGTGGCCGGGGGATTTCCACACGAAAAAAAAAAGTTAAATACAATATTCTACTACATTCTACACAGCGCTATCTAGACCCAAAGTAAGCATAGTTTAACTAACTTGTGTAATGCGGATAAACATACTTATATACTTTTTTTTTTGTAAATACATACATATTATACATAGGAACACCCAGAGCAATGCAAATAGACATATTCATGCATACAAATATTTGCACTGAGCGGGAATCAAACCCGCGCCCCCAGTCGTAGCAGTCGAATGCACTACCGCTATGCCACAGAGGCCGGCGACTTGTCGCTGCCCTATTATGCTACTGTACATACTTATTGCCACTTAAATCTATTGATATAAAATGGAAATTAAACAAAGTGCATCTATTAATGAAAAAAGTGACGAAGAAATAGCAAGAGAAAATGAGTGAGTACTTTATAAATATATTGGCGTGATGGTTCTGGTAATAATGATGGTGAAAAAGTCGTTGAAATTATGGATGGAAGTTAATTTTTCTGAGAGATAAACTTTTTAATGTTACATCATTGTAATAGTTCTGAAAAGTTACATTTGTAATGTAATATAAATTGTCATAATTGTGTAGGTACGATAGCGCAATAAATGAATATTGTATGTTACTACATAAATGATAGTACTTTAGTACTGATAATTAAAGCAATTCGTGCAAAATTATTCCCTAACCATTCCAAAATATCAAAAATGCAGAACGTTAATATTCAACAGTAGTTGCGAATATGAGGTAACATAGACATTATAAACAAACTCGCATAATTCGGCGTCTATCGTTATAATATTCAGATAGTTACCTATAGATTATAAAGTTTCCTACATCAGAATATATTCAAAGCAATCAATACACATTAATTCACACGCAAAAAAACCGAAATGCGTGTACAAAACACAATTAGTAAGTATACTTTTACCCACGCTGGGTTACGAACCCGGGAGCGTGACCGCGACGCCGGGGACCCCGACAGTATAAATCACAATTAATTGGCCACACAGGCGATGTATTTAAGTAGGTAATCATTGTCGTAGTAGCTCACGATATGTACCTTTTTTTTTTTTTTTTTTATCGTGTCCCTTCGGATACCCCCCCGCGTGCCAGCGGGGGCGGTTATGTCTTCGGTGTTTTAGGCCTGTAAGTATTCAAAATTTAAATTACGAAATTGTGATATTTTTGTCTGATTCCTATTTCAAATAAAGGAAATACCTATTGTAACAGTGACACATTGTTACGTCTGATTATGCAATGTAATTAAGTTTGTTGACCCTTACGTTTTTCCTCTAAAAGTGTGTAAGTACCTACTGGCCGGTGTTCAACAGCGCAATATAAGTGTGTGTGTGTGTGTGTACCTACTGTGTAATGTAACACCAGTCAGTACGCAACTTACTTACGGCGTGCGGTTTTAGTCAGTTCAAGCCCGACATAACCGTCCCCGCTGGCTGGTGGGGGCCTTCCGAGGGGATTTCAGCACGAAAAAAAAAGGTACCTATGCAGATAGACACCTTTTTTTATCGTGCGGAAATCCCTTCGGATACCCCCCCGCCGGCCAGCGGGGGCTGAACAGACTAAAACCGCGCGCCGTCTCGGGTCTTCAGACGCCGGGACGTAAGGTTGCCCATAAGGCATTTCCTTCGCACCCGGACTGACCCTGGACCATCCCCATATAATTTTTAAATCTTGAAATCATTAGTTGCATAAAGCTAAATTATATTCTATACACAGTTTATTTCTTTTAAATTTGGCAGGAATTAGATTTGTATGCAATATGGAGGCACTCGCGAATTTGTTGTAAACTTTGATTAACAATGTGCTATCCTATTCTACAATGAAATGAAATTCATGACGATACCGCACGACATTGTGTTCCCTAGTAACGCTTCTTTTTTTTTTTTTTTTTTATCGTGCGGAAATCCCTTCGGATACCCCCCGCCGGCCAGCGGGGGCGGTTATGTCGGGCTTGCACCGACTAAAACCGCACGCCGTCTCGGGTCTTCAGACGCCGGGGTGTAAGGTTACCCATAGAGCATATCGTTCGCACCCCGGCTGACCCTGGGCCATCTCACCACTAACAGCATCGCTCATCCTGTCTCCTCTGAAAGCAGAGGAGTACGGAGAGCGATGTGTTCCCGCCACGTTGGGTATTGGCCGACGATCAATGCCAACCCTATGAAGGGGTGAAGGGGAAGCCATTGACCGCCGCCCAGGGTGTACCGGCCGCTCCGATTCCGTTCCCCCCGGACTGCAGCGGGATCGGAATCGGAGCGACACTCGAGGAGGTTACCCAACACACACCCCTGTTCCCTAGTACCTACTAATATATACCTATCTATCCAGAAAATTAACAATATTACCACGTAAAATAAATAACAATGCAAATTCTTTATGTTTTTTACAGAAAAACCCTACTGCAGTTAAACATACAGAATATTATCAACATGACTCTTTTGTTTCATGGAAGTAGCTACCAAAAAGCCGTACCTTTAGAACAAATACAACAAACAAATATGTTTACCCGCTCGTTACATATTCTGCTCAAATTCAAAACACATTATGCCTACACCCAGCGAATTATATGGACAATTATCGAGATAGGAAAAGGTGACCAATTTATAAAAATAATACAAAAGCGAGCACAAAGGCCATTGTTTACCGCCGAAATTGGGAGCGAACGTGAAAACAAAAAATATGCGCCTGACAAACAAGCCGAAACGAGTGCCAACATCGATAGGCAATAGGCATTTAATCAAAACGTTGTATGCTCTTTGAAAAAAAAAAGTAAACGTTCAATTTTCACCAAACCATGTTTTACGGTGGCGGGGCGTCAGCGCTCCACAAAGGCTGATTATCGGAGCCGAGGCAGGTCATTATCTAACGCCCACCGTGTTTATTTTTCTCAGATAAAGATTAGCCAGAGTGTTTTGCTATTGGCGGGGTGGTGTGTTGAGGTGAGAGGGGGCGTGTTTGGGCGTGAGCGTCGTCGGGTACCGCCCCCGGTTATCGCCGAGTGGCGTAGATGAGTGTCCCTGGACGCCGCGTACGCACCGTCATGCGGGGCCCGTAGCGCGAGAATCATGCTCGATATCAAAAGCTCTGCCGACTACCTTAGTCGGTCGGGTACTTTCACAAATTTCTCTATGTTATTTGCGGGTGAATATTCTTTGTTTATTATTCTATTGTATTCTGTGTTGTGTGGTGTTTTGTGACACGTGAAGTGATGTGGTCTTATAGGTTTAGTTAGCAGAGGTAGTAAGTACAGTAGGTTGTAATCGTGTGCGTTGAATGTTAGGTTCCCTCAATGCATCTGACGGTTTTACTGCGCTGCGGCAGTTTATATCATATCAGTTTATTATCATACCTACTCGTAGGTATGTTTGTAGCCGTCCGTCCGTTCGTTTTTAATTTGTTTACTACTCCTTTAATTACTATATCATTGAATTATTATGATAAAAGTCACAGACCTAATTATTTTAAAACGATAGACACAGGTAAGAACTTTTTTTTTTTATTAATAGGTAGATTTGTTCTTTCTGAACTTCGCTTAAATTTATTAAGGCACTATAATTTAATTATATAGGTATTACGATTACCTACTCCTTACCATTTAATAGGTAACAATATCTTTACTATTTGATTTTTTTAATGAGAAATATTAATAAAGCCCATATAAAATTACAGCCCATTATGTTTCTAGTGGCCAGAATTGGAGTGGGCATCTAATTCTATCTTATAGGGTAGCTAGCTATACAAAATGTAGGTATTACCTAGATATTACCACGGTTATGTCCTGGCCTAATATAATATGATGGGTATGAATCATCGTTAAGAATCATTTTCCCTTGATAAATGAGTTTACCGATTTAATTCATCTTTTTTGAAGTTACCTAATACTTTGTAGAAGGTTCTTACGAAGAGAGAATTGCTCAGAAAATTGTAAAATTTCCGAAATTCAGTTAAATTTTAAGCAATTAGATAATAATGCTTACTTTTGCTATTAGATTTTTAATCGTAAAATCCAGCGTCGCCTTAATACGTAGGTATACTTATAATATATCATAGAAATTCGAATATCTGGAACGTGTCTAGGTAGCTCAGTTGGTCAGAGCATCCCCCCTGTAAGGGACTGGTCGCGGGTTCAAGTCCCGTCCCAGATGTTCTCTTTTTCTGATTTAAAATTTCCGAAAATTTAACAGCCAAGTATCCTAACAGTGTTTCCCGCAAGCAAAGGCGCGGGCAACAGTCAGCATAATATAATTCTACAGGACATCAGTAAAAAATAAATCTTAATAGGTATAGCTATTATTTGAGTTTTTCACTGGGTATTTTTTATTTACTTCACGTATTTAAATTTCCTAGAAACATAATTGAATCTCGTATCATAGTGTTTGTTATCGAACTCCTCCGAAAGGGCTCGACCAATTCGTATGAATTTTTTGGTGTAGGTAGTTCTAAGAATAGGTCGTAGGCTATAATTCTTATACCCCTAGGTGAACGGGATCAGAATTACACGCGGGCGGAGCCGCAAACTACCTTTAGTAATATATAATAATCTAGCAGGTCAAATTCCTTGTGTACCTACCTACCTACTCATGTTACCCCAAGGGTCTTTGTACAGTCAAGGACAGAAGTCGCTAAGCAAATTCCAATCTAATGATCACCTTAGCACTTAACCCTTTAACGAAATAATAAATAAAATATGCATTATGTTATCTTTGTCCGCTAGGGATTGAGATTAATGACATGACATAACTTCACGCCTGTATCCCTGAAGGGGTATGCAGAGGTGTATTACACACCCACGATTCGCCAGTTATGTTTAGGTCCCAATGTAATAGGGGGCGAGCCTATTGCCATCTACCGGGCACATTACTAAGCGAGCGATAATTAACATTTTAACAATACACACATAACTACGAAAAATCAGAGGTGTGTGTCCGGGGCACACACCTCGGACTAATATATTAATATGGGGATAAAATTAAAGATAAATATTATCATTATTCACTACTGGTTCATGTTGCTCATGTATTCCAGGTTTATAAATAGTTAAGTGTTAACCAACTTTCATCGTTGACTGTACCGTTGGAATTAGTGTGTATACCTACTAAAATATTGAAGTTTTCGGTGCCATGAACGTTTGTAAGCTGACATGAAAGTCTTGTGAGCGTCTAGACCGCTCAAGGGAAAGGTACACTTACAAACACACTCACTCTTTCATTTTTTTTCCCATTGGTGCCTTTTTACTTTTTTGAGCTGAGTGAGACGAAGTCGAGCGAAAGCTCCTCATACCAGACTTCAGGATTTTCTTTGTCACAGGTCTCCTCCTAAACTACTAATCCAATCAGAACCAAATTTGGCATGATCAAAGAGGTCAATCAGAGGAAGGTTTATGGATATATTTTGAAAAAATTAATGCTACCACAGAGGAATGATCACCGTTAAAAAAATTCCAGATGCAATTACATAATAACCGCTCGAGACACTGTGACCAAACTTTACACGCTCAGAAAGCATGTCCAGAGTTGTGACTTTCAAAAAGAATTTTCAAAGTCGGACTTGCCACGGAGGAATGATCACTGTTCAAAATTTTCAAAATCTGATTCACGATGTCCCACTCAGCTCAACATTGCAAGCAGCGATTCGCCTTGCAGACCTAGTTTTTTTTTTTTACTTGCGGAAATCCCTTCGGATACCCAGTGTTTTTATTAAAAGTTCTCTTAATTATTTTTTTCAAGAGTGTTAGTGTTATGTTTATTTATATTTACGGACAAATAAACAGTAGAAAATGATTAAAGCCGATAATATTTTTTTTGTGTCTGCCTGCTTATAATTAACTAGCTTTGCTCCGGTTCTATAATAGCACTATATCCGTAGACTTTTCTATTTTTTTCTTTCATACAAATCTTGTCCTGACAATAACGAACATAAAAAGAAAAGAATTATCCAATTTGGTGCAATCGTTCGGAAATTATGCGCGTACATATATTTCGGAGATACATTTTTATTTATAGGTACAAGCCCGACATAACCGCCCCCGCTGGCCGGCGGGGGGGTATCCGACGGGATTTCCGCACGAAAAAAAAAAAAAAAAAAAAAAGGTACACTTAATGTTGGATTTTTATAACCATGTAAATATTACGAAGAATTTGGTGAAAAATTTACTGAAAATGTGGAGACAAACTGAAGATTTTGAAATACGACAAATTATGTAAAAAAAAAATTCTATTCATGTTTATACGGAGGTAACTTCATAAAATAATAATCCACGCGAAAAAATATCAACAAGTAAATAATTTGCACAATGTTGAAGATTTTATTATCAGGTATATTTTCTATTTCGGGGTGCGAGGGATATGCATCGGGGTGCGAGGGATATGCTTCGGGGTGCGAGGGATATGCTTCGGGGTGCGAGGGATATGCTTCGGGGTGCGAGGGATATGCTCTATGGGCAACCTTACACCCCGGCGTCTGTAGACCCGAGACGGCGTGCGGTTTTAGTCGGTTCAAGCCCGACATAACCGCCCCCGCTGGCACGCGGGGGGGGAGTCCGAAGGGATATCCGCACGAAAAAAAAAGGTATATTTTCTATTATTAGTACCTATATAATTAGTAATTATAAGCTAATGCATACAATCAGGTAGTTTTTTTAAAATACTTAAACACCTACAACTTAGACATGCTCATATTAAAAAAAAACCTTTAGCGAAATCCTCACGGATACCCCGCCGGGCAGCGGGGTGGTTATATCGGATTCGAATCGATTAAAACCACATGCCGTCTTGGGTCTCATATGATGAGTCTGATAAGATGGCCTAATAGGTAACGCAATTCCCTCGCACCGACCGTGATCCCCTATATACCTATTATTTCTTATTATTATTATTATTCCTATTATATATAATACGTACCTACTTAATAGTAGGTAGGTATAGTGCTCCTATCCGTTTCGTATGTATTATAAATACCCTTTTTTTTAAGTGTGGAAACCCCTACGGTATTCCCCCCATCGGTGCCAGCGTTGAGGTGGGTATGTCGGAATCGAACCGACTAAAACCACACGGTGTCCTTCCCAAGTGCCCAATGCCAGGCACCCCGGGTACGCCCTCGAAAGGATAACCCCAGGGTTCCCGGCGGACTTCGGCCGCCGTCGCGGCTTCGCCTTTGGGCTCGGGTTAGGTCCCGTGTCTGCCGTCCTCAGGCCCCGATCAGTATTATAAATACCTACATTAATCTAAATGCTAGTATATAAAAATGAATGTAGGTATCATGAATGATGAGAAGTGGTTGCAATGTAACTTTTTATTATTTTTTTCGTGCGGAAATCCCTTCGGTTACCCCCCCGCCGGCCAGCGGGGGCGGTTAAATTAAAACCGCACGCTGTCTCGGGTCTTAAGACGCCGGGGTGTAAGGTTACCCATAGAGCATATCCCTCGCACCCCGACTGACCCTGGGCCATCACCGGTTTCGAGATGGCCCTCTTACTTGCACTCCATTCCATCTGCTAATCAGAGCGACACGTGGAAAGCTTCCAAACAGCCCTCAACAGGGCCGTCCTCGCCTCGGTTGGAGTTGGCCGTAGGCGGCAGCGTCTCTCCCACCATTTCATGTTGTTTAGTTTCTTTATGTTATCATGTGTTTCTGTTCGGACTGTTTTTAAGTTTTAATTGCATGTTTTATTTATTATGTTTTACATTCATTACACAATTTGTGATTGTTTTTCGAATAAATTAATGAAAATGATATGAATCCATAATTTCTCTTGGTCACGGCATCACGCGTGAACTGCTGGACCGATTTCACTAACTGTTTTTTTGTTGTGTTAGTTATTGTCAGAGACGCTTCTTATGAAAGAAAATGCATACAAAGTTGCTTAGAAAATTTCAAAAATTTAACGCGCTTATTAACTTTTAAAATGTACAGAACCTGAACTGACAGATAACTACTGACAGATATGTCAAACGCTTATGGCGTTTGACATATCTGTCAGTAGTTTTTGATTGGCGCGGTTGATTCATTGCCTGACACATTAACAGATACACCGATACAGAGTATAATGATAAAATAATTAATTAATTACTTCTCAGTACACGTTTCCCAGGAAAATGTTTATGGTTAAAGCAGGACAACGTAATATCACTCTACATATTATCAAACAAAGTCCTCTGTTACGTCTATCTATTCGCTATAAACTCAAAAACTACTGCACCGATTTTCATGTAGTTTTCACCAATGGATAGAATGGTTTTCGAGAAAGGTTTTAGTATATAATTTGGCAAGTTTTTATATTCATTAGCTGTAATATAACGATATTTGTGAACTGAAGCCGTCTGTGAGCTTTCAACGAAAACGCAGCCTAAACCCTTATGAAATTTAACAAAATGATATATGGTGGAAATGTGTATCTTATATTGGTTGTAATGGTGGAATAGAGTCCTAAGGATTGCGGGAACAGGATCAGAATTCCACGCGTGTAAAGCCGCTGGCCACAGCTAGATACTAACATACTATAAACTACATAATATTACTTGTAACTATATAGAGATTCGCAGATGGCATTGTGTCATTATTTCGCTCACCGGCAAAAAAATAACGTCAAGGCGCATGTTATGGACGCTTTGAAATCTTTGTACCATTGCACCGCAAATATTCCATTTGACCGGTTGTAAAATCGTCGTTATTATAGTGCACTTAGTTGCCGAAAGATGTCACAACATTATATTTTTCACCGGTATGTTTCGCTCACTTTACCGTCGTGAACAGAGAAATATTTGTGTTGATATGGAGTGCACGTAGGTATATTGTGTTGCCTGAATAAACGTGTGTTGTGACTGTGTTGGTAAGTTTTAAAAGTGAATTACATAATTATCATGATGAAATAGTCACTAATTGTGTTATTACAGTTTTTTCGAACAAAAAATACTATGAATTGCCATTTTTTTACACAAAAATAGTCTTATTATGTGTAGATATACCTTGGTTGATTCTTTGTGATCTATATCGGCATTTAAAAGACTGAAAAATATCATAACACATTTAATGACATTCTGATTGTAATATATTACAATTATCAGCAGTTTTATGTTGTATTAGCTCTTTCAATACCTTCACTTCTTGAAAAAATGTTATGATATGAGACAAATAGTTATCAGTTTTAATTACTTGTATATAAATATGAATTAATAATTTTTTTTCTTTGTGTTTAGGGCTTTTTGATAAAGTTGACGTATGAAAAACACCAAAGGAAAAACTCAACTTCAATTTAAAAAAAGCAGTTGCCAAAAAGTTGGGTATCCTGTTGAAGGTGCGACAGTACTTTACTCCGGAACAACTGCTCAACTTATTTCAATCGCAAAGCAAATACGATCCTGTATGGAGAACTGCTTGTATCTATGTGACGGCTCAGCAAAAGTCTACTTTATTGTTATTTTTTTATGTTTAAGGTTTTAAATAAATAGTTGATTTGGCGATAAGGCCCTAAAAAGTGTATAATTTTCCTAAACTAAATACATTTTCTTGTATAAATGTGACAATTATATTATGCCTAATTTAGAGATTCTTTAAAGTTACTTAATACTACTAGTGCCATCTTTCGGTGAAGAGCTGGAACTATATTTTAATATTATAAAAAACTGTTTCACGTCCGTCATACCTTACTGTAGTCTGGTTACAGTTTTTAAAACTTTATACTTGTACTTTTAGTTCCGGTATCACTATAACCTTGAAATGTCTCAAATGTGCCACTTAAATTGAAGACCAACACAATTAATGAACATATAAAACTATTATGTACAATACTTTTTTATTTTATTTTTTTATACCACTAAGGTGGCAGACAAGCACACGGCCCACCCGATGGGAAGCGGTTACCGCGGCCTATGGACGTGTGCAACACCAGTGGCGTCACACTCGCGCTGCCGACCATGTAAAGGAAAGGGGATGGGAAAGGAGTTTGGGAGGGGATGGGAAAGAAGTTTGGGAGGGGATGGGAAAGGAGTTTGGGCTCCGGCACTCTCATTCACCAAACGGAACGCAACAGTTCAAATACTGTTACTTGGCGTCGATATTCTGTGAGAGGGTGGTGCTTCCATGCAACGGCCAAAATGACTGTTGCTTGACTCTACCACTGTGACTGTGTGTTATTTTCAATTAGGTATTATGTCTATGGGGTGTGTGTTGGGTAACCTCCTCGAGTGTCGTTTCGATTCCGATCCCGCTGCAGTCCGGGGGGAATGGAACCGGAGCGGCCGGTACACCCTGGGCGGCGGTCAATGGCTTCCTCTTCATGGGGTTGGCATTGATCGTCGGCGAATACCCAACGTGGCGGGAACACATCGCTCTCCGTACTCCTCTGCTTTCAGAGGAGACAGGATGAGCGATGGTGTTTGTGGCTGAGGCCACCATAGGGTCCTGCGGGATCCAGGGGCGGGTTGGCCCACTGCCAACGCAGGGGCCGACGGGCACTTGTGCCGCCGCCGGTGAGAGAGGACTAGCCATCCTCTCGCGTTCCGTAATCGGCAGGTGATCAGCAACGACCTGACTGGTGGCTCCAGAAGGGTACGCCGTGAACTTGCTGACCGGAGGGCTTGCCTTTATTGGCCGGCCCACGACAAGGAAAAGTCTATAACACCCGACAGCCAAGTCGTAAAAACCTATGGATACCAGCCGACCTCCATAGTATATAGGCTTATCCAGGTGCAGGGGGCACCGCCTGGATGGACCACCTTTCCCCCACACTCGTGGGATATACTATGGCTTACATAAATATTCAAAATATTAAAAAGGATCGATTAACCACAACGAAAATGGCAAGGACAAAGGACGACGAAAATGACAAAGTCTGCGCGGAGATCGCGCAGCAATCAAGCGCGGAGGTAGCGCTAAACACCTCGGCGGTGTCGGAGAAATTCGACACCGCCAACGAGAGAAGCAGGGCGAGTAGCCCGGCGGGTCTGGGCGTGCCGCGGACCCGCAAGCGCAGGAGGCGCGCAAAAGGCTCGGGCGGGGGAGGACGTTTCGGACGAGGATTTTACCCTCACCGGGACGACCTCCTCCTCCAGTAGCGACGAAGCCTCAAAGCCGGCGTCCAAGGTGGCCGCAGGCCGCCGAGGGGCGCGAGGTGGCACGAGGGCTGGCCAATCCATCCGAGCCCCCTCGAACACTGGGAAAGCCGCAGCCAAGTCGCCGCCGAGGCCTTCCACCTCTGCGGCACCGGAGCTGGGCAGGAGGACACAGTCACTCTTGGAGAGTCTCCAGAGAGTGGCTGCATCGTCCCAAGGGTCCCCGGACCCAAAACAGGAGGAGATGCTGAACATCGTGTTCGGCATCGCCTCCGAAAATGAGGCCCTCGCGGCGGAGCTGGCTGAGTCCCGTCGGGAGACAGCTCGGCTCTCTGCCGCTCTCGAGGAGCTGCAGAGGGTGGTAGCGAGCTCTGCGCAGCTAGTGCCGCCAGCACAACCCGCGCAGCCGGTGCGGGTGACGAGGTCGTCCCGGTTGGCGCAACCGGCACAGCCGGCGCTACCAGCGCAGCACCTGGCACAGCCGACGCGGCCGGCGCGGTCGCTCGGAACGACGCGGTCCAGCGAGCCACCGGCGGAGTCCTGGCTCCCGTATATGGAGGCGCTGGAGGAGCGCATGATGTGTCGGATGGAGGCCTTAATGGACTCCATCCGCCGTCCGCCTCTGGCGCCGCCGGTGGCCGGCTACTCGGCTGCAGCGAAGAAGGGCCCCACCCGCCCGGCTGCAGGTGCGACCCTGCCGGAGCCGGCTCCTCAGCCCCCTCCCGCTCAGGGTCAAAGTCAAAGTCAAAGTCAAAAACCATTTATTCTGCATAGACCATTAATAAGGCACTTACAAAACGTCATAAAAAAATAAATAATCTAATGTTTGGCAAATGGACCACCGGTTCGAAACGCGGCCCTGTCCTGAGAAGACTCCGGCAAGAAACTCAGCGGGCTGTTTTTTTTTGGTCTATTTACAAACATATTTACTTAACCTAAGTACAATATTCCATTTGAGTAGCATAGAGAGAGAGCAAACAGTTCATATCCAAGCTTGTTTATCGTCTAAATAGTCTTGAATTTTATAGTAGCCTTTTTGGCAGAGTTTACTTTTAATTTGGCTTTTAAATTTATGAAGAGGTAGATTCTTCATTTCACTAGGAAGCTTGTTGTAGAAGCGTATACAGTTACCCTGAAAGGAATTACTAATCTTGTGGAGTCGACTATTACAAACCACAAGATTGTTTTTATGTCTAGTATTTACGTTATGTATATCACAAAGCCTTAAAAAATTGGAAATGTTTCTTCTAACATACAAAAGATTTTCAAAAATATATTGGGAAACTACAGTTAGAATGTTTATTTCTTTGAACTTTTCTCGGAGGGAGACTCTTGGGCCCAACTTATAAATTGCCCGCACCGCCCGCTTTTGCAGTACAAAGATTGTATTTAAATCTGCGGCATTACCCCAAAGGAGAATGCCATAGCTCATAATACTATGGAAATAACTGAAATAAACTATTCTAGCGGTATCTAAGTCTGTAAAAGTCCTAATCTTTTTCACAGCGTAGGTAGCAGAACTTAACCTACTAGCTATTTTTTCGATATGTGATCCCCACTGTAATTTAGCATCGATACTTAAACCTAAGAACACGGTTGATTCCACAAGGCTCAACAACTGTCCATTAAGTTGTACATTGGTTTCCACCTGTGTAACATTAGGTAAGGTGAATTTAATACATTTGGTTTTTTTTTCATTAAGGCAAAGATTATTTATATTAAACCAATGAACCACTCGTGAGATTGCTTTGTTCACTTCGTCATAATTATCTAATTGTCTTTTAATTTTAAATATCAAGGAAGTATCATCAGCAAACAAAACAATACTATTTTTATCCCTTACGTAGTAAGGGAGGTCATTTATATAAATTAAAAATAAAAATGGTCCAAGTATCGAACCCTGTGGAACGCCCATCGAAACCAAAGATCCTACCGAACGTGTACCGTTCACATCGACCTTCTGAATTCTATTGTTTAAATAAGAAGTCAAAAGGTCGAGAGCCTTGTTCCTTATTCCGTAATAATTTAATTTCCTGACCAATGTATCATGGTGGACGCAATCGAAGGCTCTGGATAGATCGCAGAAAACACCTAATGCATCCTGCTTATCCTCCCAGGCCTCGTAAATACATTTCAATAACTCTATACCAGCATCCGTCGTTGATCGTCCTTTAGTAAACCCAAACTGTTTATCATGAAATAATTTATATTTATTAAAATGGGTTAGCATTTGGTCTAGAATTAATTTCTCAAATACTTTACTCAAGGTTGGCAACACAGAGATGGGTCTGAAATTCGAGGGATCTGAGGCGCTGCCTGCCTTGAACAAAGGTATGACTTTACTGTGTTTCATTAAATCAGGAAATATACCGCAACTGACGCAGTCATTAAACACAGTTGCTAGATGGGGAGCAATGACATCAATGATGCTTGAAACAGTTTTGACTGATAATCCCCATAGGTCCGCGGTCTTTTTAATATCAATGGATTTAAACGATTTTGTGATGTCCTTGCTATCAACAACTGAGAATCTGAAAGCGTCCTCACATTTTGTAATTGATTCCATAAGCAATGACTCAGCGGAAGTGGAAGACGACTGAAGAGTTCGGGTAGTGGCTACAGGTATATTTGAAAAAAAGTGTTCAAACTCTGTCGCAACTTCCAGATCCTCCGTGACATGGCGACCGTCTATTTTTAAATGGTAATCTCTTACAACTGCTGGAGATTTACCACATTCGGAATTTATAATGTTCCAGGTAGTCTTAATTTTATTAACAGAATTTGATATTTTGTTTTTTATAAAGTTTGATTTAGCAAAGGAACAGGCTCGCTTAAATGTTTTAGAATAGTTTTTGACATAATTCTGAAAATCAGGGTTGAAATTGTATGATTTTTCAGAATATAATTCATACAATCTCCTCCTGCTATTATAAATCCCTGGTGTTGCCCAGTCACTGAAAACAGGACGGCTGCCAATCGATAATGTCTTTGGGGTAAAAATTCTCCCAAACTCAGTATTGATCAGGTTAATTAAGTCTGCATAAGACTTATCTACACTAGTGTACAAGGGCAAATCAGGTAGTTTATTAACTATATTTTCCTTGAAAGCATCTAAACGATATTGGTTTATCGGTACAAATTTAATTTCTTTTCTTCTTACTTCATAATAATTTCTGTAGCATTTTATAAATTGGCCACGATGATCCGAGTGTACAGCATCCACAATACATTTGTTAATAGGTTTAATGTCCGTGAAAATATTATCAATACATGTTGCACTTGTGGCAGTTATTCGAGTAGGTTCCAAAAATACATTACCAAGATTGAAGGACTTGAACAGATTCAACATTTTGTTTTTCTCTACTGGCGCTAAAGTGTTATCTAATATATTAACATTAAAGTCTCCACAAACTATTATTGACTTTTTAGAGCAACGGCATTTAAAAAGCGCTTCTTCCATCGTTTCTTCAAATCTTGCATAAGGCGCGTCCGGTGGGGAAGGGCAAGGGCAAAGGCAAGGGGAAGGGCAAGGGGAAGACGTCCCCAGCCCTGGCCCCAGCCCCAGCCATGGCTCCGACTACCTCCACCCCACTGGAAGGGGGCTGGGAGGTGGCTGGAGCCAACAAAAAGAGGCGGAAGGCCGCCAAAAAGGCCGCCAAGAAGGCCAGGAAGGCCGCGGCCGCCGTGAAGACAGCGCCGGGGAAGCTCCGTGCCCCTCGTACCACGGCCGTCGTCGTCACCCTGACGGCGGAGGCAGCGGGTAGGGGCATGGGGTATGCCGAGGTGTTGGCCAAAGTTAAGGCCAACGTCGATTTGAAGGCCCTCGAGATCCCGGGTGTCCGGTGCAAGAGCACACGGACGGGAGCCCGGCTTCTCGAGGTCCCCGGCGCTGCCAGTGGCCCCAAGGCCGACGCCCTAGCGGCTCGGCTGAGGGAGTCGCTGGACGCAGCCGACGTCCGGGTGTCCAGGCCCATTAAATGCGCAGAAGTGCGCATTACGGGCCTGGACGACTCCGTCACGGCAGAAGAGCTCAGGCTCGCCGTGGCGGAGGCCGGGGACTGCTCCCCGGACACAATTAAGGCCGGAGCTATACGCTTCGGCCGCGGTGGACAGGGGGCAGCAGTTGTCGGCTGCCCTATCGCGGCGGCCCAAAAGGTCGCAGACGGGCGGAGCCTCCTGGTGGGAGGCTTCCTGAGGGCACAGGCACGGCTCCTGCAGGCCCGACCGGCCAGGTGCTTCAGGTGCCTGTCGGTGGGCCATGTGGGGGTGCACTGCACGGCGGAGGTAACGGCGGGTGACCGCTGCTTCCGCTGTGGCCAGCCCGGTCATAAGGCCGGCACGTGTAGCGCCCCGTTGCACTGCTTCAGATGTGCAGCGGGGGGCAAGCCGGCTGACCATAGGGTTGGCAGCAAGGCCTGCGCCGGAGGGGAGCCGAAGCCGGGAGGCCGGCCTTCCGCCCCTAGTTCGCAGCGGGATGCGGAGATGGGGGTTCCATAATGGATCCTCAACTCCGCATCCTGCAGGTGAACGTTGGCCACGGTGCCCATGCTCAGGACCTTCTGCGCCAGAGCATGGCCCAGTGGGCCATAAATGTCGCCGCTGTCGCCGACCCATACACCCACCGGTTCCTCGGGCCTGCCTGGGAAACCGCGCTGGATGGGTCGGCGGCACTGGTGCACAACCCTGCCACCGGCAGCCCCCCTCTTGCCGTCGTTGCAAGGGGACCCGGCTGCGTGGCGGCGGCGGTTGGGGATATAGCGGTCGTGGCCGCTTATATCACGCCGAACCGAGACTAAGCTGCATATGAGCAGTGGCTCCGTCAGCTGGCCGTCGTCGTCAATGCCTGCCAGCCCCGTCCGGTCCTTGTGCTCGGGGACTTCAACGCCTGGTCGTATGCCTGGGGTTCCCGACACGAAAGGGGCGCGACGGGGCATAGAGGCAGGGCACTGGTGGACTGGGCCGCACGACTCGGCCTAGTCCTCCTAAATCGGGGAGCCGTGGACACGTTCGTGACCTCGAGGGGTAGCTCCATCGTGGACCTATCGTTCGCGAGCCCCTCGTTGGCGCGACGTGTTCAGGGCTGGCGCGTCGTTTTGGGGGAGGACACAAGTTCGGATCACCGATACATTCGGTTTGACGTGTCCCCCCCTGCGAGCGACGCGCCGGCTGCACCGGCTCCACCCGAGCCACGTTGGGCGCTTAAGCGACTTGATCGGGAGCTCCTCCTGGAAGCCGCCATCGTACAGGCCTGGGCCCCTGCGCCGGACAGGCCTGTCAGCATAGACGATGAGGCGGAGTGGTTCCGGGAGGCCATGACCCGTGTCTGTGACGCGGCGATGCCTAGGGCTCCGCCCTATAATCCGAGGGGTCAGGTCTACTGGTGGTCGTCGGAGATCGCGCAGCTCAGACGGGGCTGCGTGATCACGCACCGCCGGTGGGCCCGATTCCGTAGGAGGCGTCGCCGCCCCGCAGATGCGGAGGCCCGAGAGGCGGAGTTGTACGAGGGATACAGGGAGGCCAGACGAGCCCTCCGAGCGGAGATAAGGCGTTCCAAACGGGACGCCTTCCGCGAGCTGCTGGAGACGCTGGAGCGGGACCCTTGGGGGCGGCCCTACCGGATGGTGAGGGGCAAGCTGCGCCCCAAGGCCCCGCCGTTAACCCGGTGTCTCCAGCCGGATCTGCTCGGAGGAGTTGTTGGCTCCCTGTTCCCAGCGCGGGCGGTGGAACATGTTCCACCGCGGATGACTCCGCCTCGGTTGCGCATGGCGCCCGACGTGGAAGACGACGACGTGCCCGAGGTCACTTGGGTAGAACTAGAGCTGGCGGTGAGAAGGCTAAGAGCCAAACACACCGCCCCGGGACCCGACGGCATTCCAGGCCGAGCGTGGGTCCTAGCTCTAGTCGACGACGCTCTCGAGCCCCGACTGAGAGGGCTTCTCAGCGCATGTTTGGAGCGGGGCCAGTTTCCG
Organism: Cybosia mesomella; assembly: GCA_946251805.1. Classification (NCBI taxonomy): domain Eukaryota; kingdom Metazoa; phylum Arthropoda; class Insecta; order Lepidoptera; family Erebidae; genus Cybosia; species Cybosia mesomella. The sequence continues at coordinate 42,853,553 of OX276388.1, read as the reverse complement.
AAATTGTGGAAGACGGGGAAACTGGTCCTCATCCGAAAGGAGGGGCGCCCGGCGGACTCGCCGTCCGCCTACCGGCCCATAGTGTTGCTCGACGAGGTGTGCAAGCTCTTTGAAAGAGTAATTGCGAAGCGCCTCGTCGAGCACCTCTCAAGAGTGGGGCCGGACCTGGCGGATGGCCAATATGGCTTCCGCCAGAGGCGCTCCACCGTGGATGCCATCATGCGCGTGAGGGCTCTGGCGGAGGATGCAGTAGCCCGGGGTGAGGTGATGTTGGCGGTGTCCCTGGACATCGCCAACGCGTTCAACACCTTGCCCTGGAGTTCCATTAGGGAGGCGCTCGTGTATCACGAAGTGCCTCTCTACCTCCGCCGCATAGTCGGGGCGTATTTGACGGAGAGAGCCGTCATCTACCCAACCGTGACCGGTCTCGGTCGGCGTGAAATGTCGTGCGGTGTTCCACAGGGATCGGTCCTGGGGCCGCTCCTGTGGAACATCGGACACGACTGGGTGCTTCGCGGTGAGCTCGTAGGCGGTGCCGCCGTCACGTGCTACGCGGACGACACGCTCGTGACGGCGTGCGGGGCGACGTACCGCGAAGCGACCCAAAAGGCCACGACCGCGGTTGCCCAAGTCGTTAGGCGGATCCGGCGGCTGGGTCTCGAGGTGGCCCTGCACAAAACCGAGGCCCTGTTCTTCCATGGGCCTCGGAGCAAGCCACCCGAGGGATCCAGTCTCATCGTGGGAGGAAATCGCATCGGCATCAAGCCCCAAATGAAATATTTGGGGCTCGTGCTCGACGGCCGATGGGACTTCGGAGAGCACATCCGAAGTCTGGCCCCCAAATTGAAGGGCACAGCTCTTGCTCTGGCTCGGCTGTTGCCCAACATGAGGGGGCCCGATGACTCCTGCAGGAGACTCTACGCGGGGATCGTGCGGTCCATGGCCCTGTATGGGTGCCCAATATGGGCGGAGGCCCTGAGGACCAGAACTGTGCGGATGCTGCGCGCTCCGCAGCGAGTTCTGGCCATCAGGGTCATCCGAGGGTACCGCACGATCTCCTTCGAGGCGGCGAGTCTCCTTGCCGGAACTCCGCCATGGGACCTGGAAGCGAGAGCCCTTTCGCAACTGTACCAGTGGCGAAAGGAGGCGCGGGAGCAGGGATGGAACCCCGAGCCTCGAGAAATCGAGGCCGTGCAGTCCCAGCTCCGCCAGGCCATCGTGGTGGAGTGGAAGGAACGACTTGGGCAACCAAGCGCAGGGCACGCCGCAATAGCGGCGATAAGGCCCATCATGGAGGATTGGCTGGAGAGGCGACACGGAAGCCTCTCCTACCGACTGACGCAGGTGATCTCAGGGAAGGGGTGCTTCGGGGACCACCTGCATCGGATCAGGAAGGAGCCAACGCCTGAGTGTCATCACTGCGACGCGAGCGAGGACTCAGGGCTGCACACGCTGGCGGACTGCCCGGCGTGGGAGGCGCCGAGGCGTGACCTCGTGGCAGCCATCGGGGTGGGAGTCCTCTCGCTCGGCAGCATGATTGCGGCAATGGTGCGGAGCGCGAGCGCGTGGGCCGCCGCCGCCTCCTTCTGCGAGCATGTAATGCTCGTGAAGGAGGTGGCGGAGCGCGCCCGGGAGAGACTTAGAACTCTCCCGGTCCGCCGAGCCCGCAACTTGCTCGCCGCGCGTCGCAGGCAACTCAGGCGCCGGAGGTCGCTTAACGACCTCCGTCCTCCATGAGCGCAGGCCTGGGGGTGGCGGGTGAGGCCACCTGTCACCCCAGCAGAAGCAGGCCGGGACGGTGGGGCGACTAGCGCCCCTCCCCCAAACCGGGGCAAGACGGGGACACCGTGGTTCCCAAACCCGAGGGGGCCATCTCGAAACCGGAGATGGCCCAGGGTCAGTCGGGGTGCGAGGGATATGCTCTATGGGCAACCTTACACCCCGGTGTCTGTAGACCCGAGACGGCGTGCGGTTTTAGTCGGTTCAAGCCCGACATAACCGCCCCCGCTGGCACGCGGGGGGGTATCCGAAGGGATTTCCGCACGAAAAAAAAAAAAAAAGGTATTATGTCTATGAGGATATATTTACATAGATTTTTGTAGCTACAACCATGTTACTTTAGTAATATAGACACCAAAGGCTACAGCATAATAAGACAGGCACATCTATTTTTTGTTTTTCTGATATACTTTTAACACGTGTCAAGTCGTTTACTTGCGCTCCGTTGTGAAGAAATATCTGGCCAAAAACCAGGAAGTACTTTACGCATTTGTAGACCTAGAAAAGGCGTTTAGTTGGGCAAGAATGTGTTCTGGAAGGTACTATCTATGTATGGGGTCGACGGTCTCTTAATATGGGCTCTGAATGAAGGGCTCCAGACTAAAGTTATAGTTTTTGAGACGAACCAAGAAATGACTAAATGTAATGTTATGATTGAAGGTGAATGTGTAGAACAAGTGTCAGAGTTTGTATACTTGAGTAGTTTGTTCACAAGGGATGGAAGATACGATGGAGATATTGGAAGGAGAGTGACTGTGGGAGATCGCGTGAACGGTGCTCTACATTCCTTCATTAGTGGTCAGTCAGTGCTGAAAATGGCATGACTGGCGGTTCATAAAGGTGTTCTAGTTCCCTCACTAATGAATGGAATCTCTGCCTACTCTGGAGGAAGAAGGCGTGAGTATATAGATGTATGTATGTATAATCTCCTTAATGTTTTACTTGCTATCTGATTAATTATTAAAATGTTCTCATTTTACATGAACAATCTAAAGCGTTGCATTCACTGATTATTTTACTTCAGGCCACCAACCAGGTGGACACCGAAGTCTTAAAATCACGCAAAAAAAATCAAAATTGTACACCCACTTTTTATCACTTTTCTCGACGTTTCACATGATTCTAAGTCTAATTAAGCAAAAAAAATTTTTGTGTCGGTCTGTCTGTTGGTCTGGATGTCTGGATGTCTGGATGACTGAATGTCTGGATGTCTGTTTACGCAATAACTCAAGAACCACTTATCCGATTTAAAAAATTCTTTCGCCAATCATCTTCTTTGCTTAATGGGAAGAACTGATTAGATTTTGGGGTTTGTACGTTCATAGTTTCGGGTACCTACCATGCAAATTGTCCCTAAAAAACTTTTACAAGTGATTTTCTTTCGAGTTATCAGAGTAATGCGTATTTGACTTTGACATTTGAGTGACAATGAAGACGTTTGATTTGATTTCATTTTCTTCATATTTATTGCTCAATATATAAAGACGCGTCGAATAATATGCATAAAGCCTGCATATTTTTGTTGCAGTATTTTTATTCAAATTACAGACCTTATCTGTAATTTTGAATAAAAATACTGCAACAAAAATATCTAAGTTTGGCCCGAAGTTTGACAATCACTGTGTGATTTCCACCCCACTAGATTTTTTTACTTGAAAGAGTGACCTCCAACACAGAAAAAACTTTAGTTGAATAACACCAAATGCTTAATATTGCCTAAAGGTACTTAGGGTAGTCAGTACTTCGTGAAACTTTCTGTAAGACCATCACGTGAAGCTAATCTACTGAAGCTAAAATTTAAAAAATGGGGCTTTGTAGCTACAAAGCCTAAGTGCCTAAGTAAGTAAAGAGAAAGCACTTTAAGCAATCCTTTAAATATAGTCTGAGCTCAAAGTTTTTAGGAGATGTGTGAAAAAACAGTCTTTTGACGTGTGATTTCGCACATTTATACAAAAAAATAAAATTGAAATGCTTGTTACGTTACAATAACAGGTTTTCAATGAATGCGTATGAATGTATATACGGTACTTGCAACAAAAAACATATTTCTTTTACTTTTGTCTGTCTAGATAAAAGTAAAAAAAAAAAAATGAGCCAATATTAGATGGTAGTATGAAGTATTAGAATCTAGGGTATTATTGTCCTATAGTTGATATCCTCGTATTTTGATTAATAATTCTCCAAATGACAAGAAAATAAAAGTTTAAAGTTTTTAAGTTTTTTGTTTGAAGTTTGTAACAGTCAACCTACTTCTGGCAAGTAGGTTGGCTGTTATCCCTACCCGGAAGGGAGAAAATTCCATTTTTTATTAATTTTCATTCTTCCCATTCCATCCATACAAACTGACCATCTAGCCGTCGGGAGATTATTTTTTGCCAATTGAGTTTGAATAGAAAAGCCAGTATTTGTTATATCTTGTAGACTAATGTATTTCTAACATGTTTTTGTGTAGGTACCAAAAACGACAGCTAACTACCTTTTTCAGTATCTACGATAATATTATTTCAATAATACTTACGCTACGAAAATGCATTCGTTTATCCATGCAAATATTTCCATCGTACATTTTCAAAACTCTTAAAGACGCCTTCAACATGGAAATGGAACAAGATACCAGGCAGCTGTCGCCAGACGACAATAGACTTCAATGTAATCCCGCTATACAAAACATGCCAGTAGGTAGGCACCTGACTTGGCTGGCCTGGCTTAGTCAAATCGCATGCAATTTTATAGACGTACAGACTTTTATTCCTTTACTGTCATTCCTTTTATTTCTTTAATAACTAAATTTAGTACATTTAAATGTTACAGATCTGGTGCTTGATTGAATTTCCTAGTCCATCAACACTATTGGTATACCGTTTCTAATCGATTATCCTGGTCGCAGTCACACAGGCCGTAAGCAAATTTATTTGGTTTACATGATTATTGTGTTCATGGAGTAGGCATAGCAACACATGCCGGGCATTATTTAGTTAATGTTCATTAACGTTTATTATGAAATATTTTCTTTTGATGAATGTAAACAAAACAAAATAACAAATTAGAAAATACCAGGCGACATATAATCAAGGTCAACAGCCTTACACCTCCGGGGTAGGCAGAGATAAGAGCCAGTATATAATTAGTCTACAGTTTTTTATTTTATCATCAGCGTCTTAGTGTGTTTCAAGGGTTTAGAGCAATAAATTGCAATAGCGTAAAGATGCTTCGGATATAATCCATTTTTTTAATGATTCACCAATAATAGAGGGGATCCGGTCACTATTCTAACCTAACATAACCTAACTTTTTTTATTTTCGCGCGGAATTGCCATCCAACAGGGGTGGTTATGCCGAATTCGAACCGACTAAAACCGCACGCCTTCAAGAGTCTTCAGACACCGGGGTGTAAGGTGGCCAGTAAGGCATTGCCCGCGCACCCCGGAACCTAACCAATTATTAACTAACAATAGATAATATCTCATGGTAACAAATGATAAAAAAACATTAGATTCTTCCACTTTCACAATGTTTCCACCCATAATTACAATATTAATTATAAGTGTAGGTGAGTGTTGATGTACATCAACAAAAGGGGCCCTTTCTAAACCTACACTTGGGTCGCAAGTCCCAAGCACTGTCCCGAGTTCCCAACTCAGCAACGCGATGGACCCGGCACCCGCACGGAGAATCTATGGATTGCTAAGAATATCGGTCTCATTGACACTACTACAGTAATATTATTGTAACTACCCACCACTTTAAAAATCAATCCAGCACGGAGTGTTAATAAACCATAGGCGAGTCGTTCAATAGGTATTTCCAACATAGTTCAAATATCCAATATCTCAAGAAACCATTAGATGAATCGTTCGTAAGTGCAATTTATTTTAGTTCAATCAAACTTAGGTGAACAGAACAGTACTCGAGTCAACCATGAACATAATATAGGTGAATCAACTGAAGATATTGAAATATAGTATATTATGCAACTAGTGAATAAAGGAAGGATTTAAAGCGAGGGCCGTAGATGAGTCACGAGCAAGTGAAGGATTCTAATGATTGAATCACGAGCGCAGCGAGTGATTCAACTGTTAGAATCCTGAACGACGCGAGTGATTCATGGCCCTCGATATAAATTCGTACTTTATTCAGGAGTTGCATACTATACTTTATACCATGACTACGAGAAAAGACATAATTTAAGCGAAAATAGAAATTTAATCAAGAAATAAGAATTGTAACATTAATTGAAATGGACATTAAAATTAGAGCAATGACTAAAATTAAGCGTAATTTTCTTATTATTATCATTAGAGTGGTCAACTTGTGAAACAATATTTATTAATCTAATGCCAAACTCCTTGTCGCAAATATCGACCAATCAAATCTCGAGAATTTATTTGCACCAAAGAGTTTTGAATTTCGAATCTTAGCGCAAGGAGTTTGTGTAAGCATTGAAATAGAGACCGGATATATTTTTGTGTTCCAAATTCAAACACCAAAATAGTGAATAAAAACAAAACAGTGAATAAAAGGCCTTTTTATTCACTGTTTTGCGTGAATAAAATAAGCTTTTTAGAGTAGGTATGGTATAAAAACTATTTATAACGGATTCTATTGCGATTTATTTGATTTTATTTTAAAAATAGTTCTATTTCAATGTGTGACCATTCGCGCAAACTTCTGACAACCGTAGTTATATTAAAAATCTACCTACATATAATAAAATTGTAACGAGGTAAAAGTGTACATTGATTATTTTTTACAAAAAAAAGGATTGTTCGGTTCTAGGAGCGAAACAGATTCCGGAAATGTGATTTTTAGAATTTTTATCTGTTTGTTTATCTCTTTTTTATTATCGCTGCCCGAGCATCACTTGAAAACCGATGAACAGATTTGACTGAAATTTCACATGAACATTCTTCTAGGGCATGGTCATAAACTGCGCTATATATATATCATCACGCTATTATAGGTATAATAGGAGCAAAGTATTATTGATGACAACTTTATTATTACTAGGTAGATCTTTACGATTTTTTGTAGTTCAGCAGAACTTAAACATAATCAAAATCCGGACTATAACTCATCCCACTATCAGTAAAATGTAAAATCTCGAAACTCCACATAGTTACCCACATATAAAAGATAGTTGATTAGAGACGCATAAGCATTTCGTAATGAACATCATTACGCTATCATATTAAGGAATCGGGTAGAATTGATTTCGATGTTACATATTAGGTTGTTACATATGAAATTGCCGTTTTTCTTGAAGAAATTGGAGGAAACCCAATTTGCAGTACTAACATTTTTGCATTTTTTTAGGAAAACCAAATCCAAATTTTATGTTTTTTTTGTGTATGAATGAGACCACATTAAGCTAACAAACAGAAACTTTTATTACATTTTTGAAAAGTGACAGCTGTTAAGCAATACGAAATTTATCATCAAAATGGATAGCATTTAGGAAGTACTGTTTTTGAAGATCGAATTAATTTATCAAGCGGCCAATAAAAACAAAATTTAATACAGAGTTGTAAAATCTTGAAATCAAATTTCGAACAAAATATAAATAATGGAAATAGCTATTAAATTACAGGAATAACGAACTCATGAATTTGTAAGAAAATTTCGGTAATTTCATAGGTAAACCTATTATTTCTCTATCTAATTCGAACGAATTGACACTGTAAAACGAGTGCACGCACTACATCACATCATTCGTTCCGTTAAATAAAACTAGGAATTCAGTGCAGGGTGCGACTGAAATAAATTGAGCTGAGCGAGCAGGACTCTTACTTGAAAATAAGACATCTTACTACGGTCGCGCGACCATCATGCTTCAAAACACTCCTCAGTGTCCACACTATCACCGTGGTAAATTTGGTCAAGATCGCGGGAGTGGTTACGGAGGAGTTCAGCAACCAAAAAACGGCTATGCCGCGTATAAGAGCTTCGCTCGCTCAGCTCAATAATACTTGTTAGTATCGAGACCGCAGAAATAAATATACCTTGAACTATTCCGAACATAACGCGTACGAAGTCGCGGGCAACAGCTAGTGGTTAAAATAAGTGTAGTTGCAATAGTTACCTTTAAGTGTAATAGTTGCGTACCTAAACTCTTCACCTGAGTGAAACGTGTCTATTTACAGGCATTCTGGCACTTATTAAGGGCTGAAGGCACTTGGGGGTAGTTACGTTTGCGTTCAAGGGGCTGAAAGCTTTCGTTGAAAGGGATGACGCTATTCTTGATATCATCAACGTTTTGTGTGATCTTGAGTGAGGTGTGGTAAAAGGCGGGATATTGCGTAAAGATTTTTGCCGTATAATAATATGGATGTATAGTAGGTAGAATTTTATTTTGTAGTAAGAGTATTTTGTAGTATTGCTTATTCCGCCGGTAACCCTGGGGTTATCCTTTCAAGGGCTTACCCGGGAGGCCCGGTATTGGACATTTAGTGTGGTTTTAGTCGGTCCGATTCCGACACACCGATACCATCGCTGACACCCATGGGGTGAAGCCCGTGGGGGTGTCCAGACGTAAAAAAAAGTAGTATGATGTCTAAGCTATTTTAAAACAGTTAAATCAGATTTATAAATGACAAATTATAAGTATGGCTACCAAAATCATGCTGTTGATAGCTTCCTACTTAAACACATTTTAAAATTTGTCTTCATTATTTTTTTTAAAATAAAAATTGGACAGGACTGCGTCCGTTAGGTTTTCTAGTTGCATTATAAAAGAAAGCATACCTTTTTTTTTTTTTTTTTTTTTATCGTACGGAAATCCCTTCGGATACCCCCCCGCCTGCCAGCGGGGGCGGTTATGTCGGGCTTGCACCGACTAAAACCGCACGCCGTCTCGGGTCTTCAGACGCCGGGGTGTAAGGTTACCCATAGAGCATATCCCTCGCACCCCGGCTGACCCTGGGCCATCTCACCACTAACAGCATCGCTCATCCTGTCTCCTCTGAAAGCAGAGGAGTACGGAGAGCGATGTGTTCCCGCCACGTTGGGTATTGGCCGACGATCAATGCCAACCCTATGAAGGGGTGAAGGGGAAGCCATTGACCGCCGCCCAGGGTGTACCGGCCGCTCCGATTCCGTTCCCCCCGGACTGCAGCGGGATCGGAATCGGAGCGACACTCGAGGAGGTTACCCAACACTCACCCTAAAGAAAGCATACCTGTCTCAAAAATTACCATTTATTTTGCTACTTCAGCTTAATAACATACTAACTGACTAATTGCTACCATACTTATTGCAGGACAGGACTGCGTCCGTTAGGTTTTCTAGTTGCATTATAAAAGAAAGCATACCTTTTTTTTTTTTTTTTTTTATCGTGCGGAAATCCCTTCGGATACCCCCCCGCCGGCCAGCGGGGGTGGTTATGTCGGGCTTGAACCGACTAGAACCGCACGCCGTCTCGGGTCTACAGACGCCGGGGTGTAGGGTTGCCCATAGAGCATATCCCTCGCACCCCGACTTACCCTGGGCCATCTCCGGTTTCGAGATGGCCCCCTCGGGTTTGGGAACCACGGTGTCCCCGTCTTGCCCCGGCTTGGGGGAGGGGCGAAAGAAAGCATACCTTTTTTTTTTTTTTTTTTTTTTTCGTGCGGAAATCCCCCATCTCTCTCGAAAATTACCATTTATTTTGCTACTTCAGCTTAATAACATACTAACTGACTAATTGCTACCATACTTATTGCAAAAACACAAAATGAAAATATCTAACTGACTCGGACACTTTCATATTGTTCAAATGAAAATTCTAAAATGGTGATTAAAAAAAGGGGGTAGGAGGGTGAAAAATACTTAACCGGATTGCAGGTGAGGTTTACTTGGACCCTTTCTTTCCGTGCGGAAATCCCTTCGGATACCCCTCCCCCCCCCACCTCCGTTTATGTCGTACTTGAATCGACTAAAACCGCACGCCGTCTCGAGTCTTCAACCACCGGGGTGTAAGGTGGGCCATAAAGCATTACCTACCCTCGAACCCCGGCTGACCGGCCCTAGGTCTCTCCTATTTTGCGATAGTCCCAAAAACACCCTTCCAATGTAGTTCGTATATTAAATAATGTAGTCATTGAAATGTAGGTACAAAGGGCAAAATTATTGCTTATCACAATCTCGTCCATATATATTGCATTATATTCATATTCAATTTAAAATTTTCACATTCACGTTATTAAATGCAAAAGCATTTAATACATTTGTGGCGGCTTTATGCAACAAAAGTATCGCGGTAAGTGAAGCTAAGCGTAAAAACTACGCTATCTTTGCACTGAAATTTAAAGACCGGAAACTATCTTCTACTGTAGATTTAGATCGGAAAAAGCGAACATCTAGGACGGGACTTGAACCCGCGACCAGTCCCTTACAGGGGGAATGCTCTGACCAACTGAGCCATCTAGACTCGTCCCAGTTATTCGAAATTCTCCGATATATTATATACGTCTTAAGGCGATGCTGCAGCTATCTACCGTAATTCATGGTCGCGGGTTCAGGTCCCGTCCTAAATGTTCTGTTTTTCCGATCTAATTCTATGGGAAAAGTAAGTACACTAATTGCCTAAAAAATTAATTGAAGTATCTCCTACTGTTTTATTCACGAAGGGATTTCCGCAGGATAAAAAAAAAAAAAGGTAAACATAAACTGTTATTATGGTATTTATTGGCACATACTATGTATCTGTATTTATTTAACTACTATCATACATCTGTGGCGTAGCGGTAGTGCATTCGACTGCTACGAGAGGGGGCGCGGGTTCGATTTCCGCTCAGTGCAAATATTTGTATCCATGAATATGTGTATTTGCATTGGTCTGGGTATTCCTATGTATAATATGTATGTATTTACAAAAAAAAAGTATATAAGTAAGTTTATCCGCATTCTGGAACCCATAACACAAGCTAGTTAAACTATGCTTACTTTCTGTGTAGAATGTCGTAGAATATTTATTTATTTAATTGTTATGAGGATGATGAGACCGTAGTGAAACGTCACGTATTCCCTCCACTATAAACCTTCCATTTTATAATTAACTAGCTGTCCCCCGCGGCTTCGCCCGTGGTATACTTCGCCCCGTGGCACTTATTTATCCCAAACAAACCTGTAATTGTTTTATCCAATTTCTTTAACTTTTCTCTCCGTAAAAACCATCCTTGGACTTCAAAGAACATTAAAAAACAAGTTGAATTCCTGAGACGAGCTCAGCCGAATACAAGGGTTTTTTTTTTGTTTAGCTTGCAATGGTTCACCCCAGCACGAATCTATTACCGAAAACAGCAACTCGATAGCTCATCTCCTTCATACCCAAAACCGTTACAGAAAATTGGCAACGACGACGTCGACGACAACTCGATAGCAATAGGGCTTTTCTAAAGAAAATCCCTAAAAAGAATGGGACAAATTGGTCCAGGCGTTGTTGAGTTATGCGCTTACCAACACATTTTGCGATTCATTTTTATATGTATAGATGATCATATCTCAGTGTCATTCGTTTGGAGAACTGGGCATGCAAAATATCCGAGTAGCACTTAGTTATTGCGTACTGATAAGTACATAGAAAATAATATTCTAGGACATATTACACAGCGCCATCTAAACCCAAACTAAACAGAGCTTGTCATATGGGTTCTAGAATGCGGATAAACATACTTAGATACTGTTTTTTTTTGTAAATAAATACATATTAAACATAGTAACACCCATACCGATGCAAATATATATATTTGCAATGAGCGGGAATCTAACCCGTAACCTCTGACTTAGCAGTCGAATGCTCTACCGCTAGGCCACAGACGTCGTCCCGTATAGATAAATCTACAAAATAAAACTACAGTCTATCCGCTCACTACATGGCAATTTTATATTATTTTTATCATACGGGGACAACGTGGTTTCCAAACCCGAGGGGGCCATCTCGAAACCGGAGATGGCCCAGGGTCAGTCGGGGTGCGAGGGATATGCTCTATGGGCAACCTTACACCCCGGCGTCTGAAGACCCAAGACGGCGTGCGGTTTTAGTCGGTTCAAACCCGACATAACCGCCCCCGCTGGCCGGCGGGGGGGTATCCGAAGGGATTTCCGCACGAAAAAAAAAAAGGGTACTAAGATATCAAATCACTCGATCCATCAGATTATTAATCAATAACAAAACTAATATTAAGTCTTTTAGGTTAAGTGCCTTTATGCCTTATTCTTACACATATTTAGGTACTGCAAAAACCGCTTATTATACATAAATAAGGTCCGCTCAAGTACCAGTTTCCAATTGCAAATGAGTTATCACTTTTGAATTTATAACCAACTCAAACGGTAATACGGATCGATTTCATCTAAGTATATAGTTGTATCTCGACCTGTCCATAGAATAAGAAGACTTCTGCAAAATATCTAATTTACAGGACAGTGATTTGAATTTTGTATCACACACACATTTAGAGAAATTATACTTTCACATGTAAACATTTAAAGCTTTATTAAGCACGGGTAATATTAGCGACGAAAATATTATAGGTCAGCAAGGCGAACCGCTGCTTGCAATGTTGAGCTGAGTGAGACATCGTGAATCAGATTTTGAAAATTTTGATCATTCCTCCGCGGCAAGTCTGATTTTGAAAATTCTTTTTGAAAGTCACAACTCTGGACATGCTTTCTGAGCGTGTAAAGTTTGGTCACAGTGTCTCGAGCGGTTATTATGTAATTCCATCTGGATTTTTTTTAACGGTGATCATTCCTCTGTGGTAGCATTCATTTTTTCAAAATATATCCATAAACCTTCCTCTGATTGACCTCTTTAATCATGCCAAATTTGTTTCTTTTTGGATTAGTAGTTTAGGAGGAGACCTGTGACAAAGAAAATCCTGAAGTCTGGTATGAGGAGCTTTCGTTCGGCTTCGTCTCACTCAGCTCAATTAAAACGGGACAGTTCAAAATCACATATAACTTTATTTTATGCATAGGTCGATCTACTCTGTGACTGCATAGCCAGTCAGCCATAATTCTACAGTGACTACAATCAGTATTTATTTATTTATAAGATATTTAGCAGACCATGATCAGAATTTCCGTCTTGTTTGGATCGTCATGTTTGGCCTTGAAAGCGACAGAAGAAAGACAACTGCATGTAGCGGAAATATTAAAATGAATGTGTGGTGTGTCGAGAATGGACCGAATAAGGAATGAGTATATTAGAGGAAGTTTGAAAGTTGCACCAGTGAATGAAAAATTGAGAAGCGAAAGACTGTCGTGTCTTATAATGAGAAGAAATGAATGTAATGTTGTTAAAAAGGTTCAAAGTATGAATGTAGAGGGTTTTAGGTGCAGAGGTAGGTCCAAGATAAGGTGGAAGGAATGCGTGAAAGATGATATGGAAAAGAAGGGGGTAACTGAGTAGGTGGCATCTGACAGGAATCTATGGAGGAGGATGACAAGTGTCTCCGACTTTAAATAATTGGGACAAGGGCAGGTAGATAATGAACTGCATACAGTATTAATCTTTTGCTTTAATTCCAGATGCCTCGTACAAAAGCACATGGTCTACACATGCTACGTCACAATCGTCACAAGGTAATTGTTCACTACTATTATTTTTAGTTAATTCTGTTTTTTTATGATTATAGCCTGCACCCCGGCGGTGTAATATACGGACAATTATAGGCCTAACTTATTAAATACTACTTATATAATAAGTAGGTGATCAATTAATGATTAAGTAGGTACATAGTTAATCGCTTAACGACCTCCGTCTTTCATGAGCCCAGACCTGGGGGTAGCAGGTGAGGCCGCCTGTCACCCCAGCAGAAGCAGGCCGGGACGGCGGGGCGACTAGCTTCCATCCCCCAAACCGGGGCAAGACAGGGACACCGTGGTTCCCAAACCCCAGGGGCCATCTCGAAACCGGAGATGGCCCAGAGTCAGTCGGGATGCGAGGGATATGCTCTATGGGCAACCTTACAGACTTAACTTAAGACCCAAGACGGCGTGTGGTTTTAGTCGGTTCAAGCCCGGCATAACCGGTAACCATATAATATAAGGTAAAAAACGTCAGTCGCATTTTGGGTCGTACCGTGAGTGAGATCGCGCGTGTTCTCGTAGCGTAGGTAGGTACTGCACGGCTTCTGAAGACCCGAGGCGGCGTGCGGTTTTCTTCGGTTCAAGTCCGACATAACCTCCCTCGCTGACCGGGGGGGGGGGATATCCGAAGGGATTTCCGCACGAAAAAAAAGAAAAGAAGGTACATAGTTAATATATTAGTAGGTTTATATGAAATGTGTGTCACGCACGATATGACTAATACAAACAGTATATTGTCTCGCCATAAATATATTAACTACTTTCTTTCTAAGCATACATTTAACATAAAATAACTTCACGCCTGTATCCCCGAAGGGGTAGAAAGAGGTGTATTACATTCATTGGACTTAAATGTAGGTAATTGATATATAGGCGATTGAGCTTCGTTCGGTATAATTTTTGTGCTAAATCTTGTATTATTTTTCACCTGAACAGATAAAAAACCTTTTAAATACATTTAGATTAGTTTATTTTTTATTTTAAATTTAATTGAATTTTATTGATTCCTATGAACGAACTAAATAATACCACACGCTGCTATGGTTCATCGTAGGAATATAATTTTTTTATATACCTTTTACTTGTACAAATTTAAAAGCCAAATAATTTATCCAAATCCGTTTTCGAGATACATGCGAAATGTACTAGATAATATATATATATATATATATATATATATATATATATATATATATATATATATATATATATATATATCTACTTATCTACAAGAATTGCTTGTTTAAAGTGATTTTAAATTCGTATAAACACTGCATCTATTTGTAATGTTTCGGATCTCGGATTCTGGACAAGAAAAGAAATATAGCAAGTATATAAGACATTTTGCCAGCAACAAATCTATATACCAATAAGTACCGAAGTGAGTTTTATTTCGCAAAACGGCAAAACTGCATTTTATATAAAATACAAAGTATAAAGCCTTATTATTAACTCACTCCAAATAAGTCGTTTCAAGAACCGAAAGTAACACTTCTCATGTATTCACGTAAAAGCGTAATTCACAGATTGCCTCAAAATTCCATACAAAGCGGAAGCAAGCGGATCTAGGCAATATGACGTCACCGTGTCATTTCACGCGCAAAAATCAAAACAATGGGCGCCCTAAAATATTGTATGCGAGCGTTCAGCGAACCGGAACGCCGCCGCGTGTCCGCCGCGCGCCGCAACAATATAAACTTAATTCTTTGATTGACACTTACAATATTTCGATAACTGATGCAATATTTAGATGATTATCACTTTAGCGCAATGCACGCCGTATTATCGTTGGTTCGTTTCGCTTCTCGCGTTATGTGGATTGACTTGTGAATGCGAATTTGAACGTATTGTTTAGATGTTAAGTGTAAACTGTGGTGAAAATACGTAGGAATTTTAGTTATTAACTAAAAATTGAGACGAATTTACAGTTTTTACATATTTTTCTACAGAGTACAAAACAGTAGAAAAAAGCCAAATCAAACTGCCATCGTGAAAACCGGGACGGGTATATCTATCGCCGCCATTTAGTTAAATTAGAAAGTCAATTAACCGCCTAGACCAACTATTAAAAACGGTATTCAATCAAATTGCTCATATACGGCTAGCATAGGTAGTCATTGGCTGAACATCGTGTAGTCATTTAGTTAATTTGATCTGACGGATGGGTTATTTGCTTGTTTTAATATCTTATAACTCAGTGAGCGATGTTGGTAGACCCCGTAGTATATTTTAATTACTCTGTAACGAACCACTACTTCACGGGGGTCCTATTTCTTCGCGCATCATCATAAGTAACCAAACACAAATACCAACACCATACCCTTCTAACCTAATCTATCGGATTCGGGACATGCTGTTTTGGTGACTCCACTCCGCTCTACTTCACTCTAGTCCATTTAACTCTATTCTATTCTAAATTTGAATCACTTTGCTGAGTCTTGGTCAGCCATCTCCTACAGTCCAATATCCCCCGTATCTAAATACGACCCCATACAGCATTCAGGTATTTTTTCAACCTAGGTACCGTGCTTCGCCTAACCACTAATACTAAACATATGAAACTAAACATCATCTTCTTCCAAGAATATTTTTTATTACAGTAAATTATTAAATAATAACTTTATACAATAAATATGTAATACGATAATCATAACACAATATTGTCAGTGTCAGTATTGATCACCGAGCCCACAACCACGCTTACAAATGATTTAACCGCACCCAAGGGAGCGTTTACAGCGGCTTACTTTGACACCTCTTCGGGATGTAAAGCCATAGGGTGCGAAAGGGCTTTCTGAGTATTTTTATACACCTATTAGTGTTTTAATCTAACTTGAAGACATGTACGATGTATATGTTAATCAGTATTCGGTATTCTAGTATCTTAACTTGTCTTCATGGAGAACAGGAGGGCTACCATGAAACGTACGTCTGCAATTGCGGACAAAAATTTCAGGCATTTCGCAATCGGGTCCGACGACGGCATTCATTCATTCGGCCTAAACCCTACCGTAAAGTGCCAAATTCCAGCCCGCCAGTAAAAAAGTAAAATTAAAACACGATACTACACGACTGATTTCAAAAGGTCGAAAGATACTCATAATCTAATACAAACGAATGTATTTTCTGATTTGTTGGTTTATAACATAGAAATATATTGTAAACGAACACCTCCTTGATATGTTTGAATTAGTCCCGAACATACTTTATAACCTTACTTTATTTCCTGACCGAAAGAATGAGTCTGTAATTTATTATGTTTACAATTATGTATGGAAATTTGCCCAATTTTTGACATATATGATTACTGCTCCGCTCCCCTGTTAGCATGATGATAAATGGCCTATAGCCTTCCTTGATATATAGGCTATCCAACAAAAAATAATTTTTCAATTAGAACCAGTTACCACCAGTACCAGTTTCAACCTAATTAACAAAATCTTCAGGTTTATAATATTATAGTTTAAGCACTGATTATTTTTGTAAATAGTATGGATAATTTTTATACTTGTGAGGCAAATACATACACACATTTGGCAAATATTCTATTCACATGACTCCGACTTTAAATAGCTTCGATTTGTTAATATTCTTTACCTATGTGAACCAAGTCAAATTATTCTTTGTATCCTGTCTTCTTATAATACATATTAGAAATGTGAAAGTTTATGAAGATGTTAGTATGTTTGGTTGTTTGTTAGTCAATCTCGCTCTAATGGCTGAACGGATCTGGCTGAAATTTGGCACAGGGATGATTTATAGTCTGGAATAACACATAGGCTTCTTACTTATTATTGGAATAGCTTCCCATGGGTAGGTAGCGTAAACGTGATCAGTATTTCCAGGGCGAAGCCGCGGGGGACACCTAGTTAGTAGCTAGTAATAAACACAAAAAACCGAGTGGTATAGCATTAGTTCAGTATTATATGGTCGAATTCTGTTTTTACGAAGAAACTGCTCAAATTAATGTTTTACCGCAATGTACAAGAACCTTTTAGGTTATAAAAAAAGTTACTGAAAGAAAACCTTTCACATTTTTAATTTCGTTCAACTATTTATAAATGTATTCACCAAAAACGTTACCAAAAATCTTTTAACCCCTAAATAAAATATCAACGAATATTTTAAATCTTAAGTTTTAACGTCGAGGAGACGTTACGAACGCCTGCGAAAATTAGCTAAAAGTGGCTTTCGTCACTGTCGTCTGTGCTCTTCCCACTTAACAGTTTATTGATATGCTAGAGAGGGATGGAAGATTCAGGAAAACCGCTTCAGGCATCACGAGGGAAGCGGCAAGCACCCTATTGTTTTGCACTCTCTGAAGCGCGAACCGTTCGTACTTATGACTGTATAAGAGTTGTAATTTAGAACGAAAATTTTGCGCTTATGTATAAGGGCAGGGTTATACATAGCCGGTGTTTGTACGGCTCGATTTAACAAGATAATGGTAGAAGGTATTTGAAGATTATAGTTGCATTCTACTATTATAAATAGTGGAAGTAGATTCATGAGTCTTCGTTACAAATAGGATTAAGATAATGACTAACCCAACCTAGTGTCTAATAATATCTTCTAATAAAAGAATAGGGTATATAGGGTGTGTTTGAGCATATCATAAACGCACAGCTCATCGTTACCTATAAGATCACTCTTCAATAAATGACGCGCATTATGGCTTCAAACCGAAGCGGTCAACGGGTGATCTTCTGGCGTACGTCACATATCTCTGGGGTGAGGCACAGCCAGCATAGCCATTCATTGGCTATCAGTCTTGATATCGCCAAAGCCTTCGATAGAGTCTGGCACAGCTCGCTTCTTTCCAAGCTTCCGGCCTACGGTCTGCCTACTCTATTGTGCAATTCCGTTGACAGCTTCCTGCATGAGCGCAGCATCCGAGTTCTCTGTAACGGCCGGGCTTCAGAGTTCATGCATGGCGTGCCTCAGGGGTCCGTCCTATCACCCACTCTCTTTCTTCTACATATCAATGACATGCTGTCTACTGGCAGCATTCATTGTTATGCAGATGATAGCAGTCTGCATGGGAGATATTACGGAGACCCTGCGGCCAAGCGGACCGACATTAAGGAAAACTGACGACAACGACTTGTCACGGAGCTCGAACGGGTCCTGACTCACATTTCCCAATGGGGCTGAGAGAACGGCAAGTTCAATGCCAAGAAAACACAGGCGTGCGCGTTTACAGCTAAGGTATCCTCCTTCCTTCCTGTCCCAACTCTTCAGAATACACCGCTATCACTACAGGACCACATTTACATGCTTAGAAAGGACGTTCGCTGCAAACTGAACAATAAAAACAACATCGAGAACGTCATCAAAATAGCTTCACGAAAACACGGAGTTCTGAACAGGGTGAGACGGGTTTTTCATGCCGGAGCAGCGGTGTCTTTTGTACAGGACACAAATTCGCTTGGAATACTGCTCTCATCTCTGGGATGGCTCCGCACTACTATTATTAGACGCTCGCGACAGATTGCAGCAGCTTGCCATCCGTATCATTGGGAGTCCTGAGATTACTAATAACTTAGAACCTCTGCAGCTGCGTAGAGACATTGCCTCTCTGGCTGTATTTTACCGCCTATACCACGGCGAGTGTTCTGAGGAGCTCTTTCAACTAATCCCACCTTCTTCCTTTCGATCCAGAACAACACGTGCTGGACGGCGATGCCACCCGCACACGATGGAAACCATACGGTCCCGAACTCAGTGATTTGGTGCTTCATTTCTTTGTCACACGATAAAGAGCAGGAATGCTCTGCCCGCGCACGTGTTTCCTTCTTCTTATAATCCCGGGTTCTTGAAGCGGGGCGTGAAAAAGCATCTTTTGAGGCCGTCACGGTAGGGGCTACCATTTTTGGATCCTCAGCATCTGGGATGGTGGCCCATATCTTCTGGACGGGTGATTCTTAATTACATCACATAAAATGCAATTGAAAACTTATTTCAATCAATCAATTTTAGCCAATTGCAGTTAATTGCTGGAAATCTTCCAATGTACTTGCGCAATAAACATGACCCAATCCTCTGCATTCCACATCCAGGTCGTCAGTTCGTCAGGCTGGATCCGGCCCACATTTCCGATTTTTTACCTTTTTGACCGAATTGCTGTCTCCCCTCTAGTCCTCCCCTTCGGCAGATGTGACCTGCCTTTTCTCACTGTTTGCTTGCACTCAACAGTTTGCTTATCATACGAGCTATATTCGTAACTTAAGCTCTTTGTTAGATGATCTCATTCTTAATTTAACTCTTCAAAGAAGCTTCTAGCATAGCTCGTTCCATATTTCGCTGTGTGGCTTTTAGTTAGTATACTAACCCCATCGTAAGTCATCACAGACGCCATGCACTAATGATAGAAACTAATTTATAGTTTATAGTTGGTATAGTAACCGCGACCCATTTCTATGTATGGGAACAAAAGTTTTCCAACAGCAATGCTGGGGTCGTGGGGTCCAAGCACCCGTTAATTATACAAAGACATCTCAAAGCGTCTCATAAAAGCTACTCTTGACCCTCCGGTTGGCTGGGTGGCTGGTTTATTCTTTGCGTAGAGAATTGGCATTGCCATTCAACGTGGCAATGCCGCTAGCCTTTTGGCCACCCTTCCAGTTAACATCGATGGGGAGGAAGCTTTTGACGCCTAAAACTGTAGGTTTGCATATGTATATATTCTGTGATCTATATTTTATATGAATTTTAATAATACTTTTATGTAATAGTATAGGAAAAATTAATACAGCAACGTTAAGTTCCCTGTTAAGGTCCCTGAATTCAGTTTATACGTAACCATCTGGACGCGAGTCTGACTAGCTCTTGATCTGTGTTTTTACTTTGAATAATGTCGTCTATTTAGGCCAGGAAATTATAATAATGAAAAATCTAATGAGAGATTAAATATATATATATATATATATATATATATATATGTGTTATCAAAATGGATTCAATATATTTCACTTTCAAAGATATACCTAGTGTAGTAGGATGATGATAGCTTGCAAAGCTTTATATAAAATATAAGCCTATTGAAAACACATTACAAACCACTCAAACACAGGCACGGCTTTACTAAATACATTTCAAGTACAGAACTTATTAACTCTGTGGTTAAGATTCAAAATCCAACAATATTGAGTTCTCATTACGGCCTACTCACAATGAACAAAGCGTTTTGACACGAACGCCTTTGAAGTGGTGTAATGAGATATCTAATCTGTGGTTTGAAAGCACAGACAATCCAAATTGTTTTTAAGCGTTGTCACATGAACAAAAGGGGTTGGCGTTGTGTTTTATTTATATTTTATTTCAATGATGATTTCGAATCGTGATATTAGGTACCTACCTATACAAAATTTATATTGAACTTGTTTTACTACACTGCGTTAGAAATTATTAAATAATTATGTAATGAACCTACTGCACAAGGTTAACGTTGGACTGTGAATATAAAATGGGTCCGGGAATGAATGGAAATTAAATTCGTGCTAGTATGGCAAAAAACAATGGCTGTCGCCCATATAAAGTTTTATTTGAGAAAAAATTTATGTGCATATAGGGTAAATAGAGCATCTGCAAGAGGAAGCGAGAATAATTGGAATACTTACAATATATTTATGTGGTAAAGTCCAATGAAAATATTCCTGCCCCAAGAGTATGAAGTTTATTTTCAATTGATCATTTCCAGGCTCAACCACCGTTTGAAAAATAGTGTCACAGCGACTGTGATCTCAGTAATTAGTATTTATTATCTTTTTATCTTCTGTGGTGTTTACCTTATAATTCTTGTTGGCATATGTACAGAATGAACCCATCATCTTGTTTGAAATATTCAAAAATTATCATAACTAAGAATTTTCAGAAAGAAATAGACCAAAACTATAAAAATTAAAACCAAATAAGACCTCGCCATTATTCTTTAAGCACCCACTTCACTGCACTTAAATGCATCTGCTAATATTTAGGTATTCATAAAGAAATAATAACAACCAAACAGTGTGATACGTGAGCAGTATTCAAAAAAAGATAACGAGACTACATAATGCCTATAGATAGAGCTCTGCTCCAGCCAAACGGGTCACCATCTCGCAGCACTGATTTTCTGTTGGTAGTCTTAAACTCGGTGGGTTTGTTTTTTAGTGGTTTAAAGACATTTTAAACAGAAAACAAAACTCGACAACATGATAATATTATAAAACCTAAGTTTCAGAATTATTTTGATTATGATACTGTCGGAAGTGTACGCCAATGTCACACATTGAAATAAAACTATTTTTTAACGACAGTCTCAGTCTCCCCGTGACCATGGCTGCTGAAAAGCAACTGGAACGTCGGGATCATCAAATAAACATAACGTCAAATAAATCGTTATATTGATTGAAATCTATATCATATTTGTACTTACATATAATTTAGATATGACAGGTTTCTCAATAGAAACCCAATTGTTTATATATTATTTACGTTATTACAAGGACGTTTTTTTTTTGTCCGGAAACCCTCTCTGGGTTTACCTTAACGGAGCTAACGGTTAGGTGTCGTACTCGAACCGACCAAAACATGTTTTTAAGAGCCCAACGTGGTTCGCGTGCCATCGCTCTGACTGGCGCAGCAGAGGATCTACACTCCACCCCTACAAGGACGTGACCCATGAGACCTTAGCTTAGTCACGTATATGAAAGAAAATATATGCTTCGTAGTATGAATTATATCAAATTATTTTACAAAAAAAGAAATACAGGCTACTCGTGATGGAGCCAATAAAGAGATATGCAATGCCAATGAAATTTAAATTAAAATTGGAGTTCGGTGTTAAGACTAATGACATCAGATTATACTACTCATTAGGTAAATGATTCACTGAACTTTGGTCTATAAAACGCCATAAATATATCCCCCAAGAATTGCAAACGAAAGTGATGGCAATTCGCCAGAAGAACCGGAGGATTTTATTCTGTGTTCAAATATTTATGGAGATGCTTCGTGTGAACATTTGTGAAATTTCCTTTTCACTACAAAAGATGGCGGGAATATTATCTACTACTCGAAATTTATTAAGAAATCTCTATAGGTAAACTGAACGAATTCAGTTTGTAATCCCTTCCTACCGCAATTACTCTTAGTTATCAGAATCCCTGGATTTGACAAAGAATTTCTCCTCCTAATACTATCATAATCATCATGTTACCGCCAATCCCGATTGCATCCATAACTTGCACTTCTTCAGCCGTCTGACCCCCTACACTGAGAGGGATGTCTAAGTCTTGTCCGTCAATCAGCAGGAGTCCCAGCCCCAAACACATATAATCCTCCTAATGTTAATTTTAACTAAATCAACTGGTAATTATATATTCATTCTCGCCAACTCAGTCAGATTGCTTAGCAATCGGCAGTTTAATTTGTCTTTGACTGCAGTTTCCACTTGGAGTTTACAGTTGCACAGAGGTGACAAAGGTAACACAGCAAATAAACGGTTGATATACCGATATTTTTACTGCACGACCCAAGTACATGTTACTGTCGAACAATGTTGGTCAGAGTTCTGACAGACTAGAAAATTAAATGTACCTACGGTTAGGCTTTTGGCACGAGGTGTTACTGTTGTTATATAATTAAATGTGTTTATTTAGAATTTTTATTAAGAAATGTTATACGTTTATGGCACATTATTCAATGCTATATTAACTACATAACGTTCAGTCAACTGGTGTAATGTTTCGTTGTTCTTAAGTCATTTAATTAGATACCGGCGTTTAATGACCAGCCTAGGGGACCAATGAACTGACAGCTACTACTTCTAATCTAACCATATGGCTGTTACATATACATTACATCCTAACCTCAACCATTGGGCTGCGGTTCTCCAGACGGGATCTCTTTGCCAGGATCCACCCTCTGAATCAGAGGAATATCACCTCATCGTTCCTCATCATTTGGACTAGAAATAGTTTCCTATTTGCATACATTCATGTAGATTATATTCCTGTTTATGTCTTAGATGTATCCTGTATACTTGCTCAAATAGGAGCTGAAACTGCGAGCAAACCCAAAAACAAGAATACATACAATAAAACCAAACCCAGTGAATTAACACCAGGAACTTATTTCCAACACAAATATTTCAAAACTTGACTTGAACTTGATTCAAAACGAGAAAAAAGAGATCCTAACGCAAAAAAAAAAACAAATTAAGTACCTTCCTATATTGTTTCATTTTATATTTAGAAATGAACACTGACGGTCTTATTACAAAACACGGTCTAATTGTAAAACCAGGTTTAAATCGTCTTTAGACCATGGTCTAAATAAAGTCATATTACAAAAAGCGTTTTAGGAGTAAACCATACATTATCTTTGGTCTAAAGATAAACCTGCGTGACCCCTAGTTTAACGTTGGTTTAAAGTGTAATCACAATAATCACATACGTCAAAGTTGTCATTTAAGAATTCTATTATTTAGGTTGTTATTATTCGTACATATTTTTGCTCGTAATGAATATTAACGCAGTTGATGAAATGGATATCAAAGATATTGGACATATCACGCTTACCTACCAGACCTCGTATTAGAGTGAACCCCTTTGTGGAACTATCTGAGGCAGCTTTTAGGCAGTATAGATTTTCCAAACGTTTTGCTATGAGAGTTATTGATTTAATTAGGGATGATTTGGCTCAGGATCCTCGGGGATACCCGGTATCTCCTTTTCTTTTCTTTTTCCATTTTATAATTAATTTTACTATGCAACATACAACTTACAGTAGTAGGTATAAAGTTTCGTAATTCGTTTCCAACAACGCCATAACTATTTAGTAATCTGTGACAACGCGGGAAAACTTCGTTCCGTTTAACATCCATAGATCTTCCAATATTTTAAAACAATGATTGCTAAATAAAGGCATTATAGTGATATTTTATTACTAAATAAAGAATAACTATTTTCCATGAAGTTAAATTTAATGAAAATATATGTTGTAAATATATTTTTCACCAATCTTAGTAAATATTATTTATTAATGACTTCAGAAAACTTTTGCTTTTGGAGGATATGGAACGTTGCGATCGAATGGTGTCATAATGAACGAACAATACTTGTAGTTATCTGTGGTTTTTATTGAAGCCAAGGTTTAAATCGTGGTACTAAGTAGTCTACGGTTTATTCAGTTTTTGTAATAAGAAGAAGTTTAAACCATGGTCTTGAGATTAAGCCTAGACTTTATAGTTCGGGTATAAACCAGACTTTATTCCGTTTTTTGTAATAAGACCCAAAGAATCAGTAATGGCTGGCAGCTTCGTCCAACAATCACTAATCAATAATAATAAAAAAGAAACAAAGAATAACAAATTGTCTCTTTCTTTTTCAATCTCTGTACCCCATCGGAGCAATAATGCTATTATTCTTTCAAAATACAATTATTTGTCAATATCTACAATAGATATTGGACCTTGTGGATTTGAGCGCTCCCTTATTGATCAATAAAAATTGCTCGCATTATAATTGTTAAGCAATGGGGAATGATGTGCTCAATGATTAAAAGTAAAATTAAGTACGTTTTTTTTTCATAAATCTTTCACAAAATTTTACATATCGACTTCAACGTAGTTTAGAGAAAGGCCGGTTCTAGTACGGTACCCCGTACACAGCAATTTCTCCGTTGTTAGTGGGTATAGGTAGTCTACAAGGGCTAAAATAAATCAGCCAGTAAAATCTATTGTGAATTAAGTTCGAAGACTGCTACCTTGTCAGATAATACCTCTCAGGGCTATGCCGTTACTTTTGAGCGGCGTAACCGGGGGACATATTCAAGAAAAGAAAAATTATTGCGTATTTATGTTTAGTATTCGTATGGTTGAAAATGTTTGTTTTTTTTTGCTTTGGCTCATACTAGATTATATTAGTTATAATATGCAAAAGTTGCCAATAAATAGGAAAACGTTTGAACAGAATTTTGTCACTCGTTTTGAAAGGCATAATCACACATTTTGCCAAAAATATCCTATAATGCTCGGAATCATATATTATTTAAAGAGAATAACATATTTCTCCAGAAATTAAAGGTTTATTAGGAAAAAAAGTTCAATTTAAAATTCGTACCAAGACGCTTGCGTAGCTTATGACTTTACTTCTGAGTAAGTTATTTTTATATCTTAAATACTACGTACCTATCAGAAGTCAGTAATCACAGAGTAAGTAAGTTGGCCAGAACTTGGTCCGTAGCCCGAGGAACATTAAGTTCACATAACCCATTTTTTTTTCGTGCGGAAATAACTTTGGATACCTCCCCACCGGACAGCGGGGGCGCGTATGTAAGGTTGCCCATAGAGCATATCCCTCGCACCCCGACTGACCCTGGGCCATCTCCGGTTTCGAGATGGCCCCTTCGGATTTGGAAACCACGGTGTCCTGGTCTTGCCTCGGTTTGGGGGAGGGGCGCTAGTCACCCTGCCGTCCCGGCCTGCTTCTGCTGGGGTGACAGGCGGCCTCAACTGCCACCCCCAGGCCTGTGCTTAAGATTTTTCTTTCATATCTCCAATGTACAGACACAACTAATAAACAATTTTATAATAGTATAGATAAGTAGCTATCTATCTACAAAATATGGCAGATTACCGTATTTTATAGTTTTATTTTACCCAATAATTATCAATAAATATTTTTTGTGTGTTTGTATTCCATGACTCGTGTTTCATGAAATAAATACATAATTTTAGTAACTTTTATGTACTGTCATCATGCCTATTACGGATTAATTTGGTCAAATACATCATTTTGAACGTTCGTGGTTTTGCAAAACAGATGACAGCTTTTGTCATCTGCTGTCTGCTGTTCTCGACCAAAGGGTAACATTGTTATACAACAGGGAATTAACATCCTTTCAAATACGTGGTCAACAACATAAATAGCTTATATTTCAGTTACATGCTTTACAGAATAAACTGTTTTTAACTCGTTACAAAATCACGTTAACTTTATTTTAATACTAGCTGGTACGCGCGGCTTCACCCGCATGGAATTCTGATTCCGTTCCCTCTAGCCATGGGAACCTATTCCAGGGATAAAAATAGTCTATGTGTTATTCCAGACTATAATATATCCATGTTCCAAATTTCAGCCAGATCCGTTAAGCCGTTAAAACGTGATTGAGTATTGAGTAAAAATCCCAACATCCAAACTTACAAACATCTTCACTGACTTTCACATCTAGGACGGTTACCAACTTCGCAATCAACCCAAACTTAAGCGTTGCGAGATTTGCCTATCCAACAATAGGTCAACGTGACCGGTCGAGTTTTTCCATTGATTTTGTTTTTCGGTCATTATTCCTCGATGGTAAGACCGATCTGGACATTCGACCCCTTACGACACTCAGTAATGTCTACTTGATCACCGTGGCAAATTTGGTCGAGATCAGTCAAACGGTCTCGGAGGAGTATCATTTGTTTGAAATGCAACTTTGAAACCAAAGACGCTTCGCTCGCCTTCGGCTCGTTACGCTTAATAATATCAGTAGGATTGAATTTAATCCATTTATAAATCGGACAGCGCTATATTTTTTTAATACCATAAACTATACTCGTATATTACCTATTCGTTTCTTCGGGGGTGAAGAAGACCTCGAGGCGTTCTCAAAACACAATCAAACAATATCCAACTCTATCCCCTTTAAATATAACACAATATCGATGGTTCTTGATATTTGTATGATTGGGATCTCTTTGATGCTCTCAATACGATTTCACGCGTTGTTAGTGTTACAGCAATATTATGGAAGGTCCTTTGATTTTGGGTGTATTTTTGATTCCATGTTTCACGGTGTTTGAACGCTTACAGGGGAACATAAAACCTGGTAGTGACATTAGCAGAAGAACAATATTTACTAAACAATGACTTTTGATCTGAAAGTACTGGGATAAAAACAATATATTTATAATACTATTGCACGCAAGACAAAATTAAAGGAACCATTTTTAAGTCTTTGGTTTCAAAGTGGCATTTCAAACAAATGATACTCCTCCGAGACCGTTTGACCGATCTCGACCAAATTTGCCACGGCGATCAAGTAGACATTACTGAGTGTCGTAAGGGGTGGAATGTCCAGATCGGTCTTACCATTGAGGAATAATCACCGAAAAACCGAATCAATGGAAAAAGTAGACCGGTCACGTTGACCTATTGTTGGATAGGCAAAACTCGCTACGCTTAAGTTTGGGTTGATTGCCAAGCTGGCAACCGTCCTAGTTTAAATCCCTTACGGCATTCTCTCGTATACTATAGTTACCAGCAAAATTCGTGAACCATAGTCTAAAACTTCACGCATATGCACTAATTTGCCAACCAAACAACCAATCCTATGATGAACGAATAACGCGAGCTCTTTGAGCTCATGACTATTTTAACATAATCATGATTGGTGGATTGATGCACCTCCACCGTCGCGGCTCACGCTTACAACCAAGATATCTAAAAACGCGTCTTGCTCAGCTTAAGTATATTGTCAGGAAGTCTGCCGGTCTCTATACTGGTAGCTGAACTTATAGACTACGAGGTACCGTTGCCAAGGCAAAACACAATGAAAGTGACAAATAGAAAGAAAGAAAGAAACATTTATTTGGTGCAAGTAGGTCACATTAATTCAAAGTCAAAGTCAAAAACCATTTATTCTGTATAGACCATTAATGCGGAACTTACAAAACGTCATAAAAAAATTAATCTAATGTTTGGCAAATGGACCACCGGTTCGAAACGCGGCCCTGTCCTGAGAATTACTCATTCAACTCGACACTCAACACTACAAACACTAAAGTATTCATTTAATATATATTATTGTGTGCCTAACGGTTATATCAAATGGGTGTCCAGTTCAGCATTATGCTAGGATTCAGAATGAACCTTGCCGTTGATTTTCGACTGGAACCCAGATGTTTGTGGCGTGTGGATGCCGAAACGAATGTAACGTTGGATAACTTCTGAAACAATGTTTGATGAGATTATATTTCTTTCAAAATGGCCCCTTGAGACCCTTGACTCATCTGAAAACTTACTAAACCTAAAAAAAAAAAAAAAAAACCTAAAAAATATGCCTACATGTTTAAAAAATAGACGAGCACCTTCAAAGTATTTGTTAAGGAATTGAATGTTCATTTTACAAAAATTACATTTTTACATTGAGTAACTACTTACAGATCTCGTTCAAACCAATTTTCGGTGGATGTTTACATGGTAATGTACATCTTTTTTTTCAGTTTTATCATTCTCTTATTTTAGAAGTTACAGTGGGGGGGGGGGGACACATTTTACCACTTTGGAAGTGTTGAAGACCTATCCATGGAGACCCGTATGGGTTTGATGAAAAAAAAATCGTTTTTCAGTTTTAAGTATGGGGAACCCCCAGAATTTATTGTATTTTTGCCTATTTTTGTGTTAAAGTCTTAATGCGGTTCACAGAATACATCTACTTACCAAGGTTCAACTTATAGTTTCGGATTAAAGTGGTTGTGACATACGGACGGAAAGACAAACAGATAGACATGACGAATCTATAAGGGTTTCGTTTTTTGCCATTTGGCCACGGAACCCTAAAAACGGAAAAGAAACTCTATTTTATTCGTGTTATTGGGAATACAATGCGGTTATTTTCGCAAACGCCTCACATCGATCAAATGTAATAGGATACTTGTCATAGTGTAAAAGCGCTATCTTTACCGAGGATAAGCTTTACTAGTTGTGAAGATATTTATACAAGAAATGAAGCGTACACCGTTTCCCTAGTTTATATTGGAATAATAATAAATATGTAAATAAATATTCTATGATATTCTACACAGCCATTCTAGACCCAAAGTATCTAAGCATAGTTTAACTAGCTTGTGTATAATATACTTTTTTTATAAATAAATACATATATTATGATACATAGAAACACCCAGACCAATGCAAATAGACATATTCATTCTTACAAATATTTGCACTGAGCGGTAATCGAACCCGCTCCTCCTGTCGTAACAGTCGAATGCACTACCGCTACGCCACAGCGGCGGTCAAATAATCTTTTTCATTTAATCTTATCTCGCTATGAGGATGACTGCGAGTAATATAATGATTTACAGTATTTATCAGCTAGGCACAAGGGACTAGGCTCTAACACAGACATTCCTCTCAGGGTTGAAACTCCAGAGAGCAATTGCTCCCGGCAAAGTTGATATACCAAATATAATCAAGAAGAAGACCCCGGCTTCCTAAATGCAAACTTGGGATGCTACTGGGGAATCGCTATGAGGATGACTATAATGAATATTTATCACCTAATTGTCTAGAAGTCAAAAGCTGTTATATAATAACACTTTATATGTATTTTTATACATATAACTGCTGTAGAAATTTGATCCCTATTGTGTTGACGTTAAGACTATAATACGGTTTTGTTACAGGCTATGGCACCAATTCACTATCAGCCATGTCGAAGTCGACGCTGGATGCACACTCGCATCTTCGTCAACCAGGTTAGTAGATTTTAACTTTAATGACC
The DNA here is from genome assembly GCA_946251805.1 of Cybosia mesomella. Lineage (NCBI taxonomy): Eukaryota > Metazoa > Arthropoda > Insecta > Lepidoptera > Erebidae > Cybosia > Cybosia mesomella. The sequence continues at coordinate 42,823,670 of OX276388.1, read as the reverse complement.
ACAAATTATATATGTTTTATTATAGTCTGTAGGCGTGCCTACAGCGAGCTTTAGGCGTGGCATGGACGTCTGCGCTTCAACACGTTTTCATATAAAAGCGACGCTTCGTAAATTACACAGAAATAGAGTGGTGGACTCCTTTTGGTAGCCTCTTCCACGTCGCTAGCAGGCGAGACTGGAGTGATGCGCAAAAGGCGTGCTAGAGACCTTAGCGCTTAATTTATTGGTATAGCATCTCGCCTTTTGCTTACCTCAAGCTTGCCTTAACTCGCCTCTCGCTCGAGTTAAGTTCACCTTTTCTATAGAATTCACGCCCTATATATAAGCTTTATTAGAAAAACAATTAAATAATGAATATAAAACTAAATAACTTGAAGGACGCACAAGCACACAAATAAGTTTATAAATAATATTGACTGCACAGATGACGTAGAGGTCATGGTGGTTGTTTCATCAACCACCAATGCATTGAGTGTTTTGGGTTCAATCCCCATCTTATTAATGGACGGGAATCTTTCTCAGACCGACTCCGCCATCGTTGAACATATTCACAGATGACAAAACTGGGTCGGGCAATAAACGGTTTATAACCCTATCTGTGGTAATTCTATATTGAAGTATTCTTTCACGCGAATGCCCGATCTATTTCCAGTCAAGATTTTTTTTTTTTAAGATTTCTAGTAATCGAAACTACTAGTGTTTCCGTTAACGCTTCCAGCTAAATTTAACTGTAGTTAAAAAGTGGGTTCACGTCAGCAGTCAGCCAGGATTCGAACCCGGTACCTCTCGATGGTAAGACCAACTCCTAAAGCGCTAAGCCACCGACGGCAGGGTGGAGGGCTGTACCAGACCGTATCTATCACCTCCGAACAAATTCAAAGACATTGAACTCTCTCACCTCCTCGCACTTACTTCACATTTCCCCCTGCAAATTAAGATACACGGCGTCACCCTAAACATGAGCTACCTCGCTAGAACATTAGTCAGAAATAACCACGCCTCTCATAAAGAAAAGGGAAAGTGGTGTTTCCATTGGTGGCTCAGGCTTCATTACGAAGTAATTAACCTCTGATTTGTATTTATTGTTACCCGCCAAACTTTGTGGACAAATGACAAAAAGTTTTTTTCTATACCACTTGGATGGGCAGACAAGCTCACGGCCCACCTGATGGAAAGCAGTTACCGTGGCCTATGGACGTGTGCAACACCAGGGGCATCACACTCGCGCTGCTGAGCCTGTAAAAACCCTTCCAATACCCCTCTTGAAGAACTCCATATTGTAGTCGCTGGTGAAAACCACAGCAGGGAGATCTTTCCACAGCCTGAGGGTGCGCGGAATGAATTGCCTCTCATACCTCACTGTACGCACTGTTTCCGGTCGCAACGTGTGGGAATGGATTCCCTGTCTGTGGCGAGCAGTGCGATGATAGAATGTGGCCGTGGGCATCATATCAAACAATTCATCGGAACAACCACTATTGTACAGGCGGTAGAACACGCACAGAGAGGCAAAATCTCTCCTAAGACTGAGAGGTTCTACATCTGCCTGTAAGTTCGTGCATATGCACTGCCTGGCCTACTTACCCCCCAAGAGCCTTGAGCCCTTATTTAGTTTAATATAATCTATGATCGGCTGATTGAGGCGCCTCCGCCGTCGCGCCCAGCGCTTACCATCAAAGAGATCTAAAAACGCGTTGTGCGCAGCTAAATTACCTTTTTTTTCGTTCGGGAATCCTTCGGATACCCCACTGCCGGCCAGCGGGGGCGGTTATGTCAAGCTTGAACTGACTACAACCGCAAGCCGTCTTGGGTCTACAGACGCTGGTGTGTAAAGTTGCCCTAAAGTACCTACATCCTCGTCGGTCAGTTACCCATCGCACATAACGATTGTTTGCTTTCCTGCACCGTGATTATATTGCCAGTTTTAAGACTCTTTGGAAACCGCTTCAGTTAAATCGTATTAAGCTTAAATAAGCGTAATTCCCTAAATCTCCCTGTGACCATAGCTACTGAAAAGCAACTGTAACGTTGAGATTCAAAATTCATTAACTATATTTTTTTTTACTTTACTAATGAAGAAATTATAAACTTACGATTATCACATGATAAACAAAACAAGTTGAATTCCTGAGACGAGCTCAGCCGAATACAAGGGATTTTCGATTTAGCGTTTTTTTTTTTGAGATTTTTTGCGTTTTTTTTTATCTTGCAATGGTTCACCCCAGCACGAATCTATTACCGAAAACAGCAATACGATAGCTCATCTCCTTCATACCCAAAACCGTGACAGAAAATTGGCAACGACGGCGACGTCGAAGACGACGTCGACGACAACTCCTTAGCAATAGGGCTTTTCTAAAGAAAATCCCTAAAAATATTCTGGGACATTTTTAAACAAAACTATCTACTAATACTATACTCAGGTAGCTTACAATGCTCTCCGAGTTCAGTACAACATTACCCTAAGGGCATAGTTGGGGCAACCCAGATACTATAGCCATCATCGTGTTTGGTATAGTGGCCAGTAAACTGCGTGTCACGCATTTTACTGGCCACTTTACAGAACACGATGATAGCGATGCAGTTTATTGAAAAGATAATTCAAATGTGACCAACAAAAAAATAGTTTGCTGTAACTATCAACTAACAACACGTTCGGGCTGAAGTCAACCTCACCTGCTAATCGGTGTATCTGCTAAACAACAGACGAAACTCTGGTGCAGGCTTTCCTCTAGAGGGTGGGAAGTCAGACGGCAGTCGCTCTCGTAAAAGTCAACAACCAATCAAAATAGTAAGCAGACCCTGGGCTCCAAAGTGTAAAATTTGGACGCAACCGGAAAATCACTAGGAGGATGATGAACCATAAACTAATGCGTAACTTTTTGCAGCTGTCATACAGATACAGACACTATAAAAAGTGTGACGAGTGTCACACTTCTGGTATTGCAGACATCCATGGTGCATTACCATCGCTTACCACCGCTTCCCATCAGGTTGTCTGTGTGCTTGTTTGCCACCTAGAAGGTATAAAAAAGTGCGTTGCACATAGGCGCCAAAAATCATAAACTCATTATCCAGTCTCTACATTCTAGACCTCTTCTCCATTCACGCATCACCACACGAATCGCACTGAGTCTGACTAAAATCTTAGATACCAAGGCCCGTATTCTAGAACAATATTCAGTCAAGAATCTCGGCTTAAGACTAGTTCTAAGTATAGATTGTATTCTAAAACTAAACTAGAGTGGAGATTTTATGAGCGCTCAGGTAACTTACGTTGATAATATCTCTGCTAACGCTTAGTTCTGAAATACAATCTGTACTTAAAACTTATTTAAAATTCGGCTCTAAATGTTGACACCAAACTTGATTTGGGATTGAGACAACGTCGCAACGTAATTATATTGAACTAGTAATGTTACTCTAAGAGTGAAATATTTTTTTGTTTATTCTTTCAAAGGCCTTAAAGCAAAAACATTTTTCAATCTAACGAACTATAAATCTCTGTCGAGGGTCTTTCTTCAAACACTCGTGGTGTTTGCTCCACGGTCAGTTACCCATCGCACATAAAGACTGTTTGCTTTCCTGCACCGTGATAATATTGCCAGTTTTATACTTCTTTTATAGAATATTAAAGACTATGGAAACCGCTTCAGTTAAATCATATTAAGCTTAAATAAGCGTAATTCCATAAGTTTCCCTGTGACCATAGCAACTGAAAAGCTACTGTAACGTTGGGATTCAAATTCATTAAGCAATTTTTTTTACTTTACTGATGAAGATGAATCAAATTACGATTATCACATGATAAACAAAGGAATATTCTGGGACATTTTTAAACAGCACAATCTACTAAGACTCAGGAACTACTAAGACTATAGACTCAGGAAGCTTACAATGCTCTCCGAGTTCAGTACAACAATGCCCTTGGGGCATAGATGGGGTAACCCTGTTACTATAGCGCGTCATTGATGTTTACATAAGGACGCACAGATGGCATACGCTATACGGCGTAAAAGAATCTCTTCATTGTTGCACCGGACACGGGCTAGCTCCAACAGTGTCCTTAAGGTAATTGTTCCAAAAATAGACTGTCCCATATTGAGACATAGGGTGGAACAGATAACAAAATAATTCAAGGCAATGTAGTAACTATAGTCCCGTCCTAGATGTTCTCTTTTTCCGATCTAAATCTTTAGAAAAAATTAAATTGTTACTAACAAAATTAATTAATGTTGTCTGATAAATAAATATATTATTTCTAGCGACCCGCCCCGGCTTCGCATGGGTGCAATGGATGTTAATATATATATAAACCTTCCTCTTCAATCACTCTATCTATTAAAAAAAACCGCATCTAAATTCTTTGCGTAGTTTTAAAGTTTTAAGCATACATAGGGATATAGGGACAGAGAAAGCGACTTTGTTTTATACTATAAAGCGATTACAATCTAGACCCAAACTATATAATCAATCGGTCTACTATAGTATACTACTACTATATAGTCTACTATTCTACCATATGCCACTAGCTGTTTACCACCTAAGTGTCAGATTACTGCCTATGAGCTTTCACCGTGTTTATTCATGTGCATGAAGGGTACAGGACTGATAGCCGAGTGGCCAAATCAATGGCGTCTCACGTCTGCCGGGTTCAGTACGATACAACTCCTGGGCAATTCTTACCTTTACAAAATATGTACTATCCTGCCTTATTTTAACGTGTATATACCGAATATATTCCATATACCGATGATAATCCAAATATTATACTGCATTATAACATAATAAATGGCTGAATTTCAAGAGTTTCGCGATGGTAAATATCAATAGTAGAGTGTCTTCAGTACTCCGACTTCTGCTAACGATAATTGTTAGATTATATTAATTAAATTTCATTTTCACCTACCTACCTAAGAATTTGATAACGTTCAAAGTTCACTTTATTGAAAGTCCTTTCGTAATAGTTAGATAAAATCTTTGCCCTTCGAAATGAATTCTAAAATGGGATTTAAAGAAAAAAGCAAGATTTGAATTTCCCTTTCATGTGGCATGGGGGAAGTAGGTATATTGCATTTAAAGCATTCGTAATTTACCTTGTAAGTTTCAAAACTGCACCAAATATTCAAGTAGACACCAATTACCCTAATACTTAGGAAAGCCCTTGTCTAAATCAGGAAAATTACTCTCAGTGATAATGAAGATCGTTAGGCAAGTGGCATCGATATGTACCCCATATACGTGACCCTTTTATTGATCAGTTGTAACGAATACCAATCTAGCTTATTATGGGAATAAATTAAATAATAATTCAGTTAAGTATGGAATTATTCTTCAAATAGATTGAATTTGAATCCATAGAATCTGCTACTAATATGGAAGAGTGCTGAAGAGACATCCTGATTGGTATTTTTTTTATTAAAGAACTTTATGTATATGTCACCGACATTTGGCTAAATCAGCCAGTTTATTAACTACCTAGGCGGTTCATTAAACACAGATATCCAATCAAATGGCTGATAACCAACCAGTCAAATCATTGAATGAGATGGCTGAACGTCATGGAATCGTTTAGTTCAATTGGACTGACAGATGGATGGACGGTATTTTTTGTATCTTATGACTTAGTAAGCGATATCAAGGTCTTCCTTCTTCGCTTCGCGGTGTCCGTGCATTGCCTAGTAACCTAACCGCCATACTTCTTCCTAACCTAATCTATCCATGTCGGAACGCGCTGTTTTGTTGACTCCACTTTACTCTACTCCGCTTCGCTCCGCTAAACTCCACACTATTCTATTCTAAATTTGAATCACTTGGCTGAGTCGTGGTCAGCCATCTTCGACGGCTTACTTTCAATACGCTAAGTCGTTAAACTTCTTCTTGTGTACTATGGTTTTCATATGGGTATGCGCGCCCATTACGGATCCTTTCGACATGGTATTTTCTTAAAATGTCCTCTATCTGTTTGACCCTTACCAGATTACCCATTGACCACCACCGCTTAAACCGGTTTTATTAATCTTTTACTGTCCATCCTCTTTATGTTTTGAGATTATACTCAAATTAGATGCAGAACATTTAGACTTTTCTATATTTTTTAATATGCTTTGTAAGAAGGCAGTCGTATGGTAAGTCATAAATAACTAACTACCGGTAACGGCTGTATCCCTAATAAATAAAAAACATGAGTAATAACTTCAAAATAAGAACCAAAATTGGTAAATCTGGAAATAAAAAAATACCCAACACTGTAAAATCTAGAGATGTTTTATTAACCGTATTTTTACCGCAAAAGCGCAAAGAAAACATGGAATCCCGATCAAAGCTCAAAGTTTATACAAACCGCAATGTTCCCACCAAGCATACAAGTAAGTAACACGAGCTACGGCACGCGACCATTGCAAACAACGAACCCACTGTTTTGTAATGAAATCGAGAAGTGACGCGCCTACATGCTGTCACTCTAAGCGCACCCACACCACGTCGCATGGAGGACATCAGAATGGGACTGAAATCAGAATAAATAAGAATAAAGTTACAATAATAAATTGAATAATAATATTTGTCGTTCTTTATGGTTTCCACATTTAGAAAAACGCGGCTGATTAAATTGGTAGAAAGATATATAGACGACTGATTCCAGAAATCCTTCTGATATAATAAATGTTAAAGTTTGTAAAGATGTTTGTAAGTTTGGTTGTTTGTTACTCAATCATGCTCTAAGTAATGGCTGAACGAATCTGGCTGATATTTGGTACAGGGATAGATTTCAGTCTGGAATAAAACACATAGGCTACTTTCTATCCCTGGAATAAGATCCCTTGGGTAGCGGGCATGGAACAGAATTTTACGGGGACGAAGCCGCGGGCAACAGCTAGTAACTTATAAATAAAAGCCTGGCAGTTTAAACACGAAGAAGATAATACTCTTCGAACGATCCATGAGTACTCACGTAACAAATACTTTTATTCATGACACTCCAAAAATGAATAACTTTAGACTTTGAAATGTGTGCCCAAACACTGCGTTTAAAACCAAAATGATCGTATATAAAGTCTCAGGAATTCTTTTCATTGTTTTAACTTTGCTAAAATATAATGAGAAAAATAGATACTTACCATCTTTGAGGCGGTTTGTTGGTCGTATCAATACTTCCGCTCAATTACAACATAACTTTTTAAGTTATTGAAGCTTACACAAACCAAATTAACATTTTTGAGCTGAGCGAGCCGAAGGCGAACGAAGCTCTTATATGCGGGATAGCCGCTTACAAACTCGGATACTCCTTTGCAACCACGAATTTTATTTCAACCAAATTTGGCATGGTCATCACGACAATCTAGGGGCATGTTTTGAGACCATAAAATTAAAAATCAGACATACCGTTGAGGAATTATCACCGATAAATAAATTCACCATTGAAACTAATGGAAAAAGTTCGCGCGCGCAAAAATTTAATTTTAAGATTTTGAAATAAAAAAATAAATGCTCGCTCAGCTCAATTTTATTGCAATCGGCTAACTGCATCGGCTCCCTAGTTATAATTATTACATCGATTTTATACTAATTTCAATCAATGAACAATAGGACCGAGAATACCGGCCTCCTTTTACAGAAGTAAAGCGACCTGCTCTACAATTTTATCAATGTTACATAAGTCGGCCAATTAGAAGCCAATTAGAAGCTTACAAAACTAATTATTACTTAACAATATATTCAGAACATTATGTGACGTAGAACACGTTATGTTTTAAGTCAGGTGAGTAAAAAATGTCATGTTCGAGCACCTTCGTACATGCAAGTGTAAGGTTACAGACTGCTTATTAGCATGCGATACCTTATCGAGGAAGTGTTTTTATTCGAAGATATTTTTATTGGAGAGTTAGGAACGTGTTTACATTTTTTAGTGAATATGAATGATATAGCTATGATGATATGTCTCTCCGGATTAAATAAAAGAGACCCCTTTTGAGTTTATGTTGTCATAAAATCGATTATACCGGGTGTTAGGCTCCCGAAAACTAAGACAGGTAGGAGTAGTAGTAGTAGTAAAGTAAAAAAAAATGAGCGATTTTTTATCGATAGGTTTTTTTTTAAATATCTAACTTTATTTTTGTGCGTTATTTACGCCCCATCGTAAGTAGATATATTGTCATTACTTTAAGTATAGCTAAACGGAATGCCGGTTGTTGACACCGCGGTGAGCAACGGGGTCAACGACCGGTGCCATTATACCGAGATCCATTGAGACATTCATTATTTTAGGTGAAGTGATGCATTATTTTATGAAATTATCGTTTTATTTAGCTTATTACAATGTTGGAGCGTAAATAATGCGAAAAATAAAATAAATATTCTGCGACATTCTACACAGCGCTTTCTAGACCCAAAGTAAGCATAGTTTAACTAGCTTGTGTTATGGTTTCCAGAATGCGGATAAACATACTTATGTACTTTTTTTTGTAAATATAAACATATTATACATAGAAACACCCAGACCAATGCAAATATACATATTCATGCATATAAATATTTGCACTGAGCGGGAATCTAACCCGCGGCCCCTGTCCCAGCAGTCGAATGCACTACTGCTACGCCACAGAGGCCATCAGGCCGTCAATTAAAGAAAAACATTAAAAGAAAAACCCAATCGAAAAAAAATCGCTTAATTTTTGTATCTTCAATACTATCGCCTATCTTTGTTTTCAGGAGTGTTTCCCTAACACCCGGTATAATATTTTTTTAATAATAAAAATGTATTATGTTACAAAGCGGTAGGGCCTGTTAGGACTAAGAGAGTGCCAAGAGTATCTAGTAAAACCTTTAAGATGGCAAAGGTCGCTGTCTCAATTGCACAATTAATGATAAAAATTTGTCAATTTTTTTTTCATTAAACATTTTATCTAATAGTTCTTAGTTACGAGTAGTAATAACAAGTATAAAGTTTGAATACCTGTAATCAGACTACGGTAAGGTTACGCGAAAGAGTAAATTTTCTTAAGAATACTAAAATACGAGTATAGCCCCACCTCGCCACCGATAGATAGCGCTAGTAGTATTTTAAATCGCTGAAATATCTTATGAAATTGTATTTGTATCTCTTGGTATATTCCATAATATCACACTATATTTATATTTTTGAACTCGGGATTTTGACATAACCGACAAGATAGCTTAAACTTTTTATTTTTTTAAATTTTAAGATGGTACATATAGTTCACTATGCCAATTGCATACCTAAACGATAAAAATAGTATCCGTGATAGCAAGGCCTCAGGAGTTATGCCCTAATATTAGTATAGTATTTTGTGTAAAGCACTGTCTCCATTATTATTTCCCTTTTGGTTTACAAAAGGCACTATTAAAAAAGGTAACAACGTCACTCTATTCTTTTGAATTTGGCTTAATAGAGTAATTATTCCTTAACCCATGGCTCGTCTGGCCAGTTTTTAAGAACTTTTCTTTTAACTTGGTGTAGAACTATGGAACAAAGCCTACTTAGAGTTATTCTTCAATCAAAGTTATGAATAACTGGCATCTCCACGTCGTTAGTCCTGATTCATTCGGGATAAAAAGTAGCTTTTGTTACTCAGGGATAATGTAGCATTCTAATGGTGAAAGAATTTTTGAAATCGGTTCAGTAGTTTCAAAGTTTATCGATTGCAAACAAACCTTTCCTCTTTATGATATTAGTATAAATATCAATTGGTCTCAATATGTAAGAACGACACTAGTTCAGCGGCAACCAGTATGACTACAGTTTGATTTTTACAAGTTTTTTAGTAACTTGCACTGTTCGTATGTAAGTATATTGTCCATCAAAATTCACAAACCATTTTTCGACCATTTGTAGACATCCGATTGCGCTGTAATTTTGCAAACACGTTTATTTTGGATGAAAATGCAATAATATATAACCATGAAGCTGGTCTGATGGTGGAGCAGGAAGATGGCCACAGGAACTTCTGAACTAAAAAAGATAAACCTTTATTTTGAGCCCATTTATTTCGTTTTAACAAACTCTCTGTTATTACATGATAGTCAATGATTACCAACTTAAAAGTTAATAGTTTTGACCAGAAAAGAACATGTTTACCTACAGTTTGATAGGTCGCACCCAGCTACCAAGCAAACAAGGAAAGTGAAATACGAATGAAATCACAACATTGCTTTCGCAGGCGTGCGTGTGGTGACGCCAGACATTGTCTTTTTGTGTGTCGATTGTACTAGGGGCTGATGTCATGCGTAACTTATCGCTTTTGACGCTATTCAACCGAATTCAGTAGTATGTAAGACTTCAGTGTGAGTATAAATCGATTTGCATTTGTTGGAGGAATGCAAGACAAGTGTGCTTAATGTTTTTTTTAGTTTCTACTGGAATATTGGAGAAATTTCTATAGTATTTATATTATTCCAGCGACGTCCAGTAGGCACCGCAGTCTCTTCAAAAGCTCGGAGTGCTCAACATGGCGACGTAGTACTTCACTGTGAAGCAAAGACTTATTTATATTTATAAGTCGCAAGTCCGGCCGCACATGAAGTACCTACTGTTGTGATCTTTTTGCCAGGGCACCTGCATACTGATTTGATCCATTCGACTCGGTGCAAAGACGGACGCTGAGGATCGTGACAATCTCATACTTAGGCAGTATCGAACTTCTCAGCCTTCGGACAGATTTTGCCACACTGTGTGTGTTCTATCGCCTATGTAATGGTATGTGTTTAGAAGAATTGTTTATTATGAAACCTACGCGGCCACATTCTATCCGCCGTTGACAGACAGACGGGGAATTCATCCTCACACGTTACAACTGGAAACGGTACGCACAGTGAGGTGAAAGGAACTTCATTCCGCTTCATCAAAGATGTGAATCATCAATCAATGATGTCCTTGCTGTGGTTTCCCAAGCTACTACAATATGGGGCTATGGCGTTCTTCAAAATTGGCATTAGAAAGTTTTCACAGGGTCGGCAGTACGAGTGTGCCCCCCCTGGTGTTGCACTTGTCCACAGGCCACGGTAACCATCACTTCTCTTAAGCCGGGCTGTGTGCTTGTCTGCCACCTAAGTGGTATAAAAACAAATTAAAACAGAATATATAATATAGTTATGTAATATGGAGATACCAATCACCATATTCTACATATATAAAAACCATGTGTACGGGTGATATTATTGAACTCCTAAACGGCTACGTGCAGATACGTGCATCTCATATGTGTGTTTGAATATGTCCCTAGATGGTTTCGAGGTCTGTTCAGAAGTGAACAGCGATGATAGATCAATTTGGAGCCTTATAATCGGTGATTATTACTCAATGGTACGTCAGACATGAACCATCTCGCTTTAAAACACTCCTCAGTGTCCACACTATCACCGTGGTAAATTTGGTCAAGATCGCGCGAGTGGTTACGGAGGAGTTCAGCCACCAACAAACGGCTATACCGCGTATAACAGTATCACTCGCTCAGCTCAATTAAAACCAAATTAATTCCGAAACTTATTTTTTTTTTTTTTTTATGTACGGAAATCCCTTCGGATACCCCCCCGCCGGCCAGCGGAGGTGGTTATGTCGTGTATCGACTAAAACCGCACGATTCTAACATAAAATTATAGGAATAACTGAAACTAATGGGCTATGAAACTTACATTTTAACTGATCTCACAAAACAATTACTAACCAATAATCATACGTCTTAACAAATAGAAACGTCAAAATAAATCTGGCAGGGTGAACATTATTGAATCCGGGAGTGGGGAGCGGAGACTCGCAATCAAACAGCTAATGCCACAGGGGCCACGGAATTGCACTAACGACCCACTGGGGGAATCATAATGCACTGAAATCGGTTAATTATCCTTTTATTATTATTTTATGTGCTTTTTGTTACTCGTAAATCTAACAAAAATTACATAGGTTTCTTTTAAGACGGTGGGTCTTTCTTTTCGAACCACTGGGATGTACACGAACAAAATGTGATATAAAAATAATGTAATAAAAATAATAATGAATTTATAATTATTCTTCGAATTAAAAGAATAATGAATTGTCATTATTCTTTTTATTCGATTGCCACATTTGAATATAACAAAATGTAATGTAAAAGAATGTAATAAAAATCATAATGAATTTATAATTATTCTTCGAATTAAAAGAATAATGAGTTGTCATTATTCTTTTTATTCGATTGCCACATTTGAATTAACAATAATATGCCCACAATTTTTTTTTTGATACGATGAAATGTATAATACTGGCTGGTTCCCGCAGTTCCAGCCCTGTAAAATACTGCCTATGTTCCTGTAGGAACTAATTCCTCTAATTAAAGCAGCATTATGCTATTTCGGAAATATTATCAAATCTATCACCATCATTGCACTTTTCCAAATGTTACGTCCAAAGTTTGTACTTTGTACCTTTTTTTTGTTTATTTTTCGGGCGGAAATCCCCTGCCGGATACCCCCCGACGGCCAGCGGGGGCGGTGATGTCGGACCTGAACCGACTAAAATGTACTTTGTACCTCGTGATCCGCTTGTATTTCATTGGTACCTATGTGGGTTTTTCCGGGAGCGACTACCGTCTGACCTGGTCTCCTGACCCTGGAAAGAAAGCCTGTCCCAGAGCCTTGTCCACTGTTGCGCAGTTGAGGTTGGCCTGGGGCTCGAAGATATGGCAAGGTTCTCTACACCCAACCAAATTCTTCCTCCTTACGCCAAATTCTTCATAAATCCGTTCAACCGCTATCCGCTAATCACCGCGTGATTGGGTTTCTATCCATACATCCATTCAGGTAGGCCTTGAAATTCTATCCGAGTATTGTATGAAATAATAAAATATCAAAAAATGAACTGAAATGTCCATCATTTATTGATCGAAGGATGTCTACGTTGGCGTCATAATTGGAATACAAATTCGCTCTTTGACGCCGTGGCCGCACGTCGGGCAGTGATTTGGCCTTTTGTGCCGCACGCATTAACTCCTTCAAGCCTCCAGCTATACACCCTACACTCATTCACTACTCAACCAAAAAACAACTTTAACTTAAAGCACTAAAGTACAAAGCAGTTCTGCAACGTCTTTCACTACCGATTTTCGATTTTCAGCTAACGCAGTAAGAACTATTTTTCTTTTGTCATATTGACGCACATCATTGGCCTTTGGCAACTTGTGTCATACAATAATGAGTCTTATTTAGAAATGGTGAAGCTAGGTTTTTAATCATGTTCAGTTGAACTGTGAAAGATTAGAGGTAATGGCGCGTAATTACAGCAGAAAAGACTAACACCGCGAGGTTCATTTGGCGGACACCAATCAATTGTAATGCGAAGGGGTTTCAGTTTGAGTACCGCTCTGGGCACCAACTGATCACTCAGTGGCAAACACTTTGAGAGTACTTGTTTCGTTATCTAATTTATCCACCAGTATACGTACACTTATTTGCAATATATTTTCTACTAGCTGATGCCCGCGGCTTAACCCGTGAGGAGGTTGGTTATCGCTATTTGGTCACATCTCCGAATCTACTTAACCAATTCCAATCTAACTTACGGTAGATTTTAAGTGTGACAAAGACTCTCTAATAGAAAAACTGCATCAAAATTCGTTCAGTAGTTTTTGCGTCCATCGCGAACAAACAGATAAACTGACAAAAATTCCAAAAAAAGTAAAAGCATCTGCCGTGACCATCAAGCTAGGAACATTATTTTGGAATCGTCAGCATCTGGAATGGAGGCCCGTATCTTTGTGCCCTCGCGCTTTTTTTTCGTGCTCAAATCCCCCGAATACTCCCCCCGCCGGCTAGCGGGCTGGTTGTATAGGATTCGAAATGACTAAAACAGCTTATTACCATCCAGTGGGGTGCAATCAATTGACGGACTGAATAATAATAAATAAATAATAAATATTTTTTTCGACATACTACACAGCGCTTTCTAGACCCAAAGTAAGCATAGTTTAACTAATGTGTTATGAGTTCCAGCATGCAGATAAACATACTTATATACTTTTTTTTGTATATACATACATATTATACATAGGAACACCCAGAACAATGTAAATAGACATATACATGCATACAAATATTTGCACAGAGCGGAAATCGAACCCGGGCCGCCTGTCGTAGCAGTCGAATGCACCCGATAGTATCAGTAGTCCGATTAAATAGCCCGATGATCGAACTACTGAAACTTTTTCGGCTCAGTAGTCCGATGATGCAGATGATTAAAAATCATCGGACTACTGAGTCTTCTAGTCCGATTCTACCTTTCCGGACTAGTGGTTCCGGCGCTTCTGTTTTAGGTTACGTTAGAACTGTGACCCTAGTCCGGAAAGGTAGAATCGGACTAAAAGACTCAGTAGTCAGATGATTTACAATCATCTGCTTCATCGGACTACTGAGCCGAAAAAGTCTCAGTAGTTCGATCATCGGACTATTTAATCGGACTACTGATACAAAGCCGAAGGCACTACCGCTGCGGCACAAAAAGAAAATATATCAAATAAAAAAAAAGCGACGCCATAAATAAATAAAGGACAAATCAATATTATTTCTCGTTATATGATCAAGTTCTTATATCAATCAAAAAATTCAAATAATTACTCCAACAATATTCACAATGATACTCTAATAATAACAGTTTCAACTCAATGCTTTTAAAATTGCCGTAACCAGTTTAGTAAGTACACCTCTATCGGAGAATACAGTGGCACAATAAATTTCATATAGAGTTCACCATGTTTGCAGTAAGAATGTATTGTTGACAGAGAATCGTGGGGGAAGTGACAGACCGTCCCGGCAAACAGTAGGGGACATATTGCCCACTGGTGAAAATAAAAACGAAAAATATGTTTGTCATAGTTCAGGCAATAATATAGATGTCTACTACTTGTATGGACCATAATGCAAGTGGATAAAACAAACGATTGTGGATTAGTCAAAGTAATAAAAAGGCATTAAAAATAAATTAAATCGACTTCAAAAAGAACTTACTTCATAATCATGAAATAAATAATTTAAGAGCATACCATTATGTTGTAGTACGTAATGATCACAATTTTAGGAACGGTTCTGGAGAAATGCGTCTACTAACATACAAACATAACATAACATAACTTCACGCCTGTATCCCCGAAGGGGTAGACAGAGGTGTATTACACACCCATACAAACATATACATATAAAATTTTGTATGTTTTGTTTGGCAGCCTTAATAGACTAACATTTATGTAAATAATACAGTGTAGTTCCAATAAAATTATACACAAACGTGTCGATTTGGTAATCTCCTTCTCTTTTGAAGTCGATTATAAATAATGTTTAAGATAAATTCGTAAAAACTTCAAGAAAAAAAACGACGGGTTGCACTCCGGGAGTGCCGGCAGAAGTGAAAACTCGAATATCAACGTTGTTGATATTTTGGAATGGTTAGGGAATAATTTTGCACGAATTGCTTTAATTATCACTATAAAAGTACTATCATTTTTGTGGTAATTGATGTACTTTGTTTAATTATCATTTTATATCTATAGATTTATGGCACAAAGTAGAATAAATATTACAAAAAGTTATATGATGACAAAAAGTGTTTCTTGGGCCTCGGTCGGAATCAATCTCAGTCTTGACGAAGTCAACGACCACTCATTAGACGAATGCTCCACCAAGATTGTTAAGTACAGTGTGAAATTAGCGCTTATATATTTGTCTGCAAACGTCTTACGAATTTTCTATCAGGTCACGTGTCCTGACGCGAGTTTAACCTTTTTTACTCATTACAAAAAAAGTGCACAACGCCGCTAAAGAAGTTTTCACTTCAATAAAGTGTAATTTAGCTTTATTAATAAGACGCATTACGCAAAATATTGAAATATCGAAAATCAAAATGCCATCACAATTGAAAAATCAAATGATGAGATATAAAAACAATCAAAGTACCAATAAGTGGCAGCTGGAGTATCCGCAGGGTGCACGTCCCACCAATTTTGATCCCAAATGGAAAACGTAATCGCTTTCGACAATTCTATTTGGGATGTTTCATTGATGTTACTTCGTTTGCGCAGGTGGTTGTGTGAATCTAGATATATATTGACGGCCTCTGTGGCGTAGCGGTAGTGCATTCGACTGCTACGACAGGGGCGCGGGTTCGATTCCCGCTCAGTGCAAATATTTGTATGCATGAATATGTCTATTTGCATTGGTCTGGGTGTTTCTATGTATAATATGTATGTATTTACAAAAAAAAAAGTATATAAGTATGTTTATCCGCATTCTGGAACCCATAACACAAGCTAGTTAAACTATGCTTACCTTGGGTCTTGAAAGCGCTGTGTAGAATGTCGTAGAATATTTATTTATTTATTTATTCGTAAATGCTCCCTGATCAACGTCCCTCATATTGAAAGCTTTTCTTGAGTCTTTTACGTAAATTTTATAATTGGTTTGGTATGAAAACAGCTTATATTTCATCTATACTATTATCAAATTGTAAAATAGTTGTGTCTGTATATTGGAGATATAAAAAAAATACTTGGGTAAAGTTAAATGAACGATTCTGAACACAATTTTTTTTTTGGCTTTCTTGTCTGTTTATCAGTTTTTCTGTTTGTTCGTGATTGATGTAAAAACTACTAATCAATATTGGACGCGGATTTTTCTATTAGAAGGGTCTTCGTAACACTTAAAATCTACCGTATGTTTGACTGCAATTGGTTAAGTACAACCGGAGATAGAGCCAAATAACGACAGCTGACCTCCACGTGGGTGGAACCTCGGGTATCAGCTAGTGCTATTATAAAACTAAATAAGTAGCGTCTGTGCATTGGAAATATTGAAAAAAAAACTTGGGTTAAGTTAAATGAACGATTTTGAACACAATAATTTTTAAATTCCTATTTGATGTCTGTTTATCTGTGTGTTCGCGATGGACGCAAAAACTACTGCACGGATTTTGATGCAGATGTTTTAGAATAGACTTTGGTTGTTGGTGAGAAAATAAATAAATTATTATTATTATTATTTATTAATTATTATTATTATTAAATAGAACCGGTGATATGACCAAAAAACGATAATCAACATCCACGCGGACAGAACCGCAGGCATCAGTTAGTATATTATTAAATGGACTGTAAAATGGGATATTAGTACAAGTATTAAATTTGAGAGTCCTCTGAATATTTACAGGTACGAAAACCTCCTTAATCTTTTATCCTTAAATGCCTGCGTTCCTAAAACAGGACCTACTGCCAATAGAAGAACTACTTACTCTGGTTCTAAATGCCTTTACTGGGCACAGAAACAAGAATCTAACTCAACAAATATTAGATGACAAGTCTCTATTAAATTGCAGACTCGTTTTTCGCTATAAATAGAATCATTTCGCTTACCCGTCCGTACGCGAATCGGGCATTGCGTCGAACGAACGAAAATTAGTCACCATTTTTAAGGGTAGCGATTAGAGGGGATTATCAACACGTTACGATTGAGTTTTAAATTATAATTTAGGTCAATTTTTATTAGTTTATCAGAAAGTTATAATCACCGAAGATTTCTGCACTAATCAGTGCCTTTTTTTTTTTCGTATACCCCCCCGCCGGCCAGCGGGGGCAGTTATGTCGGGCTTGAACCGACTAAAACCGCACGCCGTCTCGGGTCTGCAGACGCCGGGGTGTAAGGTTGCCCATAGAGCATATCCCTCGCACCCCAACTGACCCTGGGCCATCTCCGGTTTCGAGATGGCCCCCTCGGGTTTGGGAACCACGGTGTCCCCGTCTTGCCCCGGTTTGGGGGAGGGGCGCTAGTCGCCCCACCGTCCCGGCCTGCTTCTGCTGGGGTGTCAGGCGGCCTCACCTGCCACCCCCAGACCTGCGCTCATGGAGGACGGAGGTCGTTAAGAGATCGATAAGAGTTCTAAACCTCTCCCGGGCGCGCTCCGCCATCTCCTTCGCGAGCATCACATGCTCGCAGAAGGAGGTGGCGGCGGCCCACGCGCTCGCGCTCCGCACCATTGCCGCAATCATGCTGCCGAGCGAGAGGACTCCCACCCCGATGGCTGCCACGAGGTCACGCCTCGGCACCTCCCACGCCGGGCAGTCCGCCAGCGTGTGCAGCCCTGAGTCCTCGCTCGCGTCACAGTGATGACACTCAGGCGTTGGCTCCTTCCTGATCCGATGCAGGTGGTCCCCGAAGCACCCCTTCCCGGAGATCACCTGCGTCAGTCGGTACGAGAGGCTTCCGTGTCGCCTCTCTAGCCAATCCTCCATGATGGGCCTTACCGCCGCTATTGCGGCGTGCCCTGCGCTTGGTCGCCCAAGTCGTTCCTTCCACTCCACCACGATGGCCTGGCGGAGCTGGGACTGCACGGCCTCGATTTCTTGATGCTCGGGGTTCAGTCCCTGCTCCCGCGCCTCCTTTCGCCACTGGTACAGTTGCGAAAGGGCTCTCGCCTCCAGGTCCCATGGCGGAGTTCCGGCAAGGAGACTCGCCGCCTCGAAGGAGATCGTGCGGTACCCGCGGATGACCCTGATGGCCATCACTCGCTGCGGAGCGCGCAGCATCCGCACACTTCCGGCCTTCAGGGCCTCCGCCCATATTGGGCACCCATACAGGGCCATGGACCGCACGATCTACTAATCAGTGCCTACTAGTCAGTGAAGCAAATGAAAATTATAATAAAATACAATAAAACATGACATTTGAATGCTTTGAAATAAAACAATTATTAATTAATTTCAGTCTCCCCGTGACCATAGCTGATTTAAAGCAAACGAAACGTCGCGTCGGGATCAATGTAAAATATAAAATGAAATCAAATAAATCGCGATAGAATCCGTTAAAAATTGTTTTATTTCAATGTGTGACATTCGCGTAAACTTCCGACAATATCATTTGAATGCTTTTCAGAAATATCAAGAACTGAATAGATCAGTGGAATTATGTTTATAATAATTTAAGAATTTATAGCGCGCAAATCACACCAATTACTTGGGTCTATTACCTACCCAACACTTTGTTTCAAAGCAAATCGCAGTAAAGCGCTTCTAATCATCAATTTCGGGTTAATCCACCCGTAGCACGCTTCGCATCGCGACGTTCGAAACGTTCCGATCATTTATCATAATCATCTCGATTGGATCGCGCCTCACCCCTACAAGCGGCTATTTACCCACCCTCGATTTAACTATTATTCTGAACATTTTTTTATACTCAACTTGCCTTTTGTCAGCAACAGTGAGTTGCAACATTTTCGTCTTTCATCTTCGTTAATAGTGCTTTGACAGACTTTAATGGGCTCTTCTTCTGCCGTTTACATGTTGCCAATCATTGCGAATGTATCTGGCTTTTCTGTTTATTTTAAAGCATGTAGGGCATCCTTAACCATTGCGTGAGCATTGCTGTAATTACCTTACCTACTATAAGTATACATACAATGACTAATAATGTTCAATCATAGATTCACGACTCATAAAATAGTCATTTGTATTGCTACGGTCATTTCTAAGTCAACAAGTTTATTTAGAAAACATTACTTGTTGCAGACATGCTCTAACATGTACTATCCAATCCAACAGTATGAAATACGAGTAGTTTATAAACCACTACTATTTAAAAGTTGAGAGATTCTGAGTCGAGTTGTATAGAACTTATGAATTTAGGTTTAGATCGGAAAAAGAGAACATCTAATGACGGGACTTGAACCCGCGACTAGTCCCTTACAGGGGGAATACTCTGACCAACTGAGCCACCTAGGCACTAGTCCCGTCCTGGATGTTCTCTAAAGGAAAAGTATAAGCATACTAATTATTTAACAATTTAATTTAATTAACTGATAAATTTGCTAAATAGTTAGTTTTTAAACATAATATCCATCATCCATATAACAAAATAATAAACTAAAACCGAAACAAATATCTTAATATAGTTTTACATAGTTTATGAGTATAATTCGTCATGGCACAATGCTTTATAGCCCGTGCACTAACTGAAGTGTCATTAAGATCACCACTTCATTATAACATTATAAAGGCGAGAAGTATTAGGGTGCTATTGTTTCAATATGGAAGTGCCATTCGAATTATTACTATAATTTGCATAGCCGGCGGTCGTATGGGCCAAGTTATGGGGGCGCTTTTCATAAGCATGTCATGTACGAGTAGTTCGAAATTGTATAGTGTGTATAGTAAATAAGTCATGAACAGCAGTAGCTGATGTAGAAATAATCTAACTACAAAACACTTTATATCAGAAATCATACTCATTAGATCATAATTCAATGCTTCCTTGCTTGCCTCACTATTTCCTTATACTATACTAGCATGTGCAGCTCTGCCCGCGTGGAATTCTGATCCTGTTCTCGCAACTCATGGGAACCTATTCCAGGGACAATAAGCCAGTGTTGTCTATAGACTATAATCTATCGCTGTACCAAATTTCAGCCCGATCCGTTCTGCCGTTTGAGCATGATGGCTCAAACATTTAAATATTTTCAAAAACTTTTTAGTTTATTTTATTTCAAAATTATGTATAACACAATCAGATAATATGCAGATATGCAGTCTAAAAATGTCAAACGCGGGATACTAAATAAATAAATAAATATAGTGGGACAAAGTACACAACGCCATCTAGACCCGAACTAAGCAGAGCTTGTCATATGAGCTCTAGAATGCGGATACACATACTTATATACTTTTTTTGTAAATAAATACATAATATATATTTGCACTGAGCGGGAATTGAACCCGCGACCTCTGACTTAGCAGTCGAACGCACTACAGCTACGCCACAGAGGTTGTACAGGAATCACAAAATTATATGAATTTTTAAACGAGCGCGTTACAGATTAGTGGCCATATTTAATTGAGTAGACTAGCAACTATCGGTGGCGTATGCATTAAACGGAAGAATGAATGAAGGATTGAATAAATCAAACAAATAAAATGAATTCGTAACTTAATCCAGCAAAATTAAGTGTAAGTAGGATAGGATATTAAATAACGACCATATACGAGTATATGATGTTTGATACTCACTAGTGATCTGGTAGATTCTAAGTTGTCAAAAGTCCAGTCATCCCCAGTATTTCGCAGTTTGATACTTAGCTTATAGCTTATAGCTTATAGCTTATAGCTTTGACTGTTGATTGATTTTCTCATTATGTTGACATGACACCCTAAATATAACTGGCGAATCGTGGGTGTGTAATACTCCTCCGCGTACGTACCCCTTCGGGGATACAGGCGTGAAGTTATGTTATGTTATGACACCCAAAAATATTTAAATATTTAATGTCATATACTATTAGGTGTTTCTAATTTTGCTAAAATTGAATACTTACGTCAAAGTTAAGTTGCAGTTCCAATATTGCTCTTCTACACAAATACATAAATGAATAATGTTTGTAATGTTAAAATAAGAACATTTAATAAATACATGTATATTAATTTGACATAAGTAGTAAGAATATATTTAAACTCTTGTCTATTTTTCTGTCTATTCGACTTGGCTATCTATATAGTCCAGTCAAAATAGACATTTGACTAAGGAATAATTCGCATAGAGCTGAAAATTGGCAGAGACGTTAAATACATCATTATAAATAAAATGTCAAAATGTCCTACTTCTGCAAAAAAAAAATATTCAAGGTCAAACGTACAAATTAAAGTTTTTTTCCATTTTTCTCGAAAACGGTAAGTTTTATCGTGAAAATAGGTCAGACAAAGTTGTAGATTCTCTAAAATTGTATGAATTCTCTACAAAAATGGTCCGTCTTTTTTTCTCTTACGATTACGATTTCGTGAGATATCGCGGTTCTAATAATTAGAAAATTCATTAGTTTATTTTAAAATACTCATTCAATTTATACAAGTTTTATTGTGTAAGTAACAAAAACCAATAGTTTCTTATTTTCATTTATATTGAACGTCCGATGACGTGTACAGGCTGCGTTTTAGTGCATATTACTGGTATGTAAAATATTAATTTTCTAATTATTAAAACCGCGATATCTCACGAATGGTGAGTTGTAAGAGAAAAGGTGACTGGACCATTTTTGTAGAGAATTGTATGATCTACAACTTTGTCTCACCTATTTTCACGACAAAACTTACCGTTTTCGAGAAAAATGGAAAATCCCTTAATTTTGTACGTTTGACCTTGAATAAATTTTTTTGCAGAAGTAGGATCGATGGGGATTTTTGACATTTTATTTATAATGATGTATTTAACGTCTCTGCCAATTTTCAGTTCTATGCGAATAATTCCTTAGTTATGACTTACTTTTGTCTATTTTGACTGGACTAATATATCTCTGAAGCGGTTGGACCTATTTTGATAGGATTATCACTGGCAGGTAGATGATTGTATGTAACGTAACTTAGACTCCTTTTCTTTTAGAAAAAGAACTAACGATCAAAACTCAAACCTTAGTCCATGCCGGTCCACGCTGACTAAGTCGCGAATACAGCTAGTTTCAAATAAAATAACGAGTAATTATTAGGGTTCCGTTGCCAAATGGCAAAAAACGGAACCCAATAGATTCGTCATGTCTGTCTGTCTGTCCGTCCGTATGTCACAGCCACTTTTTTTCCGTAACTATAAGAACTATGCTGTTGAAACTTGGTAAGTAGATGTATTCTGTGAACCGCATTAAGATTTTCACACAAAATTAGAATAAAAAACAATAAATTTTGGGCGTTCCCCATACTTAGAACTGAAACTCATATTTTTTTTTATCAATGTGTGGTATCTATGGATAGGCCTAAACTGAATACTTAGTTTGTGCGAAAGACACTTCCAAAGTGGTAAAATGTGTGTGTGTGTGTGTGTGTGTGTGTGTGTAGAGAATGATAAAACTAAAAAAAATATGATGTACATTACCATGTAAATTTCCACCGAAAATTGGTTTGAACGAGACCTAAGGTAAGTAGTTTTTTTAATAGGTCATAAATCTTAAACCGCAATTTACCTTTCATTCAGTCAACTCAAATATAAAATTATATAAAAAACATTATTATGTTACTTGCTGCCACGGAACCCTTAATGGGCGAGTCCGACTCGCACTTGGGCGCTTTTTTTTGCGATTGAGAGCTGTAATTCAAGACATATATTGTAATATCTTTTTGAGCTGTGATCAGATCGAAGCAAATTGCAGTCAATATTATTTAAGCCTAATGGTAGATCACCAATACAATGTCGAGAGTAACTGAACGGCGACTATCTATGCAAATTAGGATAGCTGCACACCTGACTCATTATGCCTGTTTGTAATGCAATCTATGCAATGTATCTGAGTTTTTTCGGGCCGGTATTGTTGGTGGTTTAGTTGTCCGGGCAACGGTTATCTTTTACGATGCTAGGTAATCTACAGCCAAGTGCGATAGTAACGATCGCTGTCGTGATTCTCTTGGCAAACTTGTGATCGCCTATCGGTCTTGTGATTACTGTTAACGAATAAGTTTCAGAAGTAAGTAAATCTGAATTATATACAATGACAGGATTGTGATTAAAATGTCACGCAAAGTATGTATCGAATACTAAAGTTAACGTGTAAGTAACGTGTATTGTATGTATCAATTATGTAAAATACTTTTTGCTTAGAATGCTCTTTGTTAAATACTTCAAACTATGGATATTCAAACAATAATATTTATTCGATGACTTGGTTCATGACATCATGGTCAGAATAAACAGGCTTCGTCTGCAGACAACTTTTTATATGCATTGATAAAAACTGAAATTTAATTTCAGAATTAAAGGTAGGTAACCTTTAATTCAGAAATTATTTTAATAACTAGGCTTGTAAACACTTAGGCTAGTATTAGCTAGATGCTAATTTTAGATTAAAAATTAAAATACTATAATTCGAAAACATACCTTTTTTTTTTTTTTTTTTTTTTTTTTTTTTTATCGTGCGGAAATCCCTTCGGATACCCCCCCGCCTGCCAGCGGGGGCGGTTATGTCGGGCTTGCACCGACTAAAACCGCACGCCGTCTCGGGTCTTCAGACGCCGGGGTGTAAGGTTACCCATAGAGCATATCCCTCGCACCCCGGCTGACCCTGGGCCATCTCACCACTAACAGCATCGCTCATCCTGTCTCCTCTGAAAGCAGAGGAGTACGGAGAGCGATGTGTTCCCGCCACGTTGGGTATTGGCCGACGATCAATGCCAACCCTACCTACAGATCACATTCAGTGCCTGCGACATGTACGAAGTAGCGCTGGCCTTTACTTTAACTAAGTAATTCAAGTATTCAAAAACCGGTTAAGTGCGAGTCGGACTCGCCCATGAAGGGTTCCGTAGCAGCAAGTAAAATTTTCTTATAGTTTCGGAACAAGTGGCTGTGGCATACGGACGGATAGACAGACAGACATGACGAATTTATAAGGGCTCCATTTTTTGCCACTTGGCTAGGGAACCCTGAAATTGGGTTTTCTTACATCAATTATTATCAAGAATTTTCATCGAACTACCAGATCCAAATGCCGAGAATAATAATATAATAATAAAATAATAATAATATAACTTCACGTCTGTATCCCCGAAAGGGTAGGCAGAGGTGTATTACACACCCACGATTCGCCAGTTAATAATGTGCCCGATAGATGGCAATAGGCTCGCCCCCTATTACATTGGGACCTTAACATAACTGGCGAATCGTGGGTGAGTGAGAATAATAGTAAATATTATATTAATATATCGAAGATATTACTAAGCTGATGTTGTTGACGGCCTCTGTGGCGTAGCGGTAGTGCATTCGACTGCTACGACAGGGGCGCGGGTTCGATTCCCGCTCAGTGCAAATATTTGTATGTATGAATATGTCTATTTGCGTTGGTCGGGGTGTTTCTATGTATAATATGTATGTATTTACAAAAAAAAAAATATGTTTATCCGCATCCTGGAACCCATAACACAAGCTAGTTAACTATGCTTAACTTGGGTCTAGAAAGCGCTGTGTAGAATGTCGTAGAATATTTATTTATTTATGTATGTACTCTAATTGTTGCAGATCCATATCAAATGTTTGGCCCCACAAGCAGTCGGCTGGCAAATTCAGGTAACTAGACCACTATTTTTATATATTTTTGTATGACAAAATGATATATATATGATGATATATATGTATATTGTAAAATATGATTTAGAACAACTCCTAACTTCCAACCAAAACCGAAATATCAGCAGTATCAATCCAAAATATCTATTAATCTACAACATACAACATACCTAAAAATAGGGTCACCACCAAACGCTTATAAGTGATTTAATTGTAAATTAACAATAACTCAAAGGTGAAAGTGGGACCAAGTGAACTATGGGAAAATGGGGTGACCTGTTCTCACAAAGAAATCACGCGAGATTACGATAACAGACCCCAGTATGTACGGGTCAAACGGGTCTTAGTAAATGTTTATCTGAGGGATTTTGATACTTTTAAATAGAAGTTGGGTAAAACCGTTCAATTGCTAACTAGTTTGATTCGCGCACAGATAGATGTCTTTTTGTAACTACATTTTCCCTTTAAGATGTTACTTTCTGCAAAATATCATGATTCTAGCTCAACGGGACTTATACGTCCCAGATGCTAGGGCCTATAGGTTTTGATGCCCTAGCATTTGGTGAAATTTATTACATAAACGGCTGTACCTTTTCACTGCATTGACCTAGAAGGTTTTTCGTAGCTTCAGGGCGTTGCAAACGTCAACATGATGCGGCCACGCATTTCTGTAAAAAAAAGGTCTTGACAGACGGACGGACAACAAAATGATTCTATAGGGGTTCCGTTTTTCCCCTGGGGTTATCCTTTCGAGGGCTTACCCGGGGTGCCCGGCAATGGACACTTGGGCAGGACACCGTGCGGTTTTAGTCGATGCACAACCGCCCCCGCTGGCCGGCGGGGCGTATCCGTTTTCAGTTACGGAACCCTAAAATAAACGAACATTCTAGGACATTCTCCGCAGTGCTATCAAGACCCAAAGTGAATATAGTCTAACTATTTTGTATTAGTTCTAGAATGCGGATAAACATACTTAGAAACATCATTGTTATAAATCACAATTATAACAATTTAATATTATTATAATACTAAAGTAGTAATTTTTTATACTTTAACTCATAAGTCATTTCACTATTTCACTATCAAATAATCTATTGGACAATAAAATTCAGAAACATTAAAAAATAATATGAACTAGGAAATTTTACACCGACCAACAGTATTTCATAATTGAACCACATACTTCGCGAGGTCACAAAATTCAAGTTCAAATACTTATGAATATTGACAATAGAATGTATATAATAGCTGGAAAACCACACGCGATAGCATGATGTTTGTAGCGCCATGCCGTGTGAACGCAACGACACGACACGTCACGAATGCCAAGTATAGGTAAGGCTGAAAGTTTCAGAAAGTAATGCCACAAATTAAGTTCAAAGAGTGGTTTGGGAAAAAGTCAAAGAATTAATGAGTAGGTAAACAAAAAGTAACTGAGAATTAAATTCAAAATTCAGTGAAGGGTGCGACTGAAATAAATTGAGCTGACCGAGCAGGACTCTTATTTGAAACTAAGACATCTTACTTCGGTCGAGCGCTTAGCTAAGGCCGCGCGCTCGTGAAACTTTTTTTCGGTGATTATTCCTCAATGGTACATCGGACATGAACCATCTCGCTTCAAAACACTCCTCAGTGTCCACACTATGACCGTGGTAAATTTAGTCAAAATCGCGCGAGTGGTTACGGAGGAGTTCAGCCACCAACAAACGGCCATGCTGGGTATAAGAGCAAAAAAAGCAAAGAGCAATAATAAAAAAAAAACAATCGTTTTTAGTAGGTTTGTTGAAGAACAAAAGGTTTAAGAGTTGACCATAGATTTATTTTACTTCTTTGAATTAAGATTTCCACTTTAAATATATCGATGTTAAATATTCTCCATTTAGGCAAGTAGAATTTTCGTAGCATACTGCAAACTAACAAAAATAAAATAATATGATTCAAATGAACGTCGTTCCTTTTCTACGGCATATAAGTACGCGCCGTTACCGGTATCTGTGCGATCGGCCCTAAAATCAGTAGGTGAAATGTTAACAGTCTACATCGACAGGGGTGCCACTCGAGAATTTATGTAAATCGCAACTTATTTGAACGATAACGCTGTATATTGTGTAGGGTGACTTCATTTTTTCATGTTAATGATACTTAAATGGTTTTAGTTCACTTTAATTTTCTCAGATGATTTCTCATATTTCAACATGGTTCTCACCAAATTGTATTCATAACAGTCGAATTGATAGGTAAAGTTTCATTTTAATACGTTTGATAAACTACTACTAAATTTTAATTCGGTAGCGACTGCCTTTTTCAAATTCACTAGCCACAATAATTAAAGAACTAACTATAAAACAGTTTTAGTCGGTCCGATTTCGACACACCCATCTCATCGTTGGCACTGATGGGGTGGAGCCCGTGGGGGTTTCCACATGTAAAAAAAAAGTAGGTAGTCTTATATAATATTAGAATAATATAATAGTAGAATTATATCGTATAGTAGATAGTCAAGCACAAATATATATGTCATAGTACATACTCGTATGTCATAGTATACCTAAATAAATTTCACTTGGTCCACAATTTGGTTACGTACTGCCCTTACCATCTTTTTGTATTTTTATTCGTTTTCTCTCAATAAAGTGGATGCTCCTGCTAAGCATAGTCTTCTATCTTCCCATTATTTATTCATTCCAGCACGCATTTCGGGAGTTTACTGATGTCATGTGTTTAAGTTGTAGCATCTTCTTTGCTGATATAACCGTATCGCACATAGTCATGAATGACGTATAACAAATTTGTTATCAGTCATTGTATAACAATTACTGGCAATTAAAATGGAGTGGCTGTGAGTTTTTATTGCCTGATTTTCAAATTCATAAGTGTTATTTTAAGACTTAAAACTTTAAACTCCCTCTACAGAAAGTATTCAAACCAAAAATATAATAGATCCAGTAAACTATTACACATGTTCCGGATCGTTGCATAGTCGCACCTTTAAATCAAACCGTGTAATTTACTGTCAGTAAATCTTTGCGCTTGCGCCGGTTGCGGCGCCACCTGACGTTAAAACAATTATCGGCACGTGCCAACCCTGACTGCTAATTATGCCACACCTAAGCTGTGCACGCAAGCACGGAGTAACCTTAGGTGATTGCGTCACGTGAGACTTTTATTTCCTCTATAATGATAAAATTATTTACAAAAACTAATAGCAATAGTTGAAAGGTAAAATAGCTTAACCAACATCTATAGTTGAAAGTAAAACCACTGCTGTACAACTTTTTTATGACTAGCTTAAGTAATTTTTTCCGTAAACTTGTTTTTTTTTGCATGAAATATTTCAATCAGACCACAGAAATACCACGGTGGTTCATATAATATGATGCCAGTTCATGTCGGGTTCTCTTTTGCATGAGATACATTAATATTGGCTTATATTTTAGTTTCTGACAATAAAAAAACCATTTCAGTTTTATGCACAATTACATTTGCAATAGATAAATTTGATTAATAACTTATGTTATTCAGCTTTTCCCACATTTATTCTAAAGCCGGGGAGTATAATATTTTGACGATAGCATTAATTGCGAGTCATAAAACCGATGAGGCATACACCAACAATGGATCAAGCGAGGCGAGATGCGCCGCTACAAACGTTGTGACGTAAGAGTCGCTTATAAATCACGTGAAGGCACGCTCGTGTGCACCCACCCTTAGGGTCCGTAGAACAAATGGCAGAGGGAAAATAAAATAAATTACTGATAGTTAGCTGTTTCATTTAATCGCTATTATTATTATTTCTATTATGACTAGGCGAACAGCCTTTAGTGCAAAAGTTGTTCCATTAAAAATTAAAAATGATCTTTTTTGAGAAAGGGGTGGTAAAGAAATTATCATTTCCGAAATCTAGCCCCTAAGTTTTATGAGCTGCTAGTGGCTCTACATAAAGAGACAGTAGCAGCATTCTTACGGATACATTTCTTTATTTTCGTGCGGAAATTCCTTTGGATAACCCCCGCCGCGCTAGCCCGCGCTAGGGGCGGTTATGTCGGGCTTGAACCGACTAAAATCGCACGCCGTCTTGGGTCTTAAGTCGGGGTGTAAAGTTGCCCATAGAGCTTATCCCTCGCACACTGTGTATACTGACTGACTACATGATACTTACTGTGTAACTTTAGAGATCCCGTATCGGCCTACAGAAAACTTCTAGTGAACCGTTATAACTAAAAACAAGTTGAATTCCTGAGACGAGCTCAGCCGAATACAAGGGATTCTCGATTTTGCGATTATATTTTTTTGCGATTTTTTCTTTATCTTGCAATGGTTCACCCCAGCACGAATCTAATACCGAAAACAGCAACTTGATAACTCATCTCCTTCATACCCAAAACCGTGACAGAAAATTGGTAACGACGACGTCGACGACAACTCGATGGCAATAGGGCTTTTCTAAAGAAAATCCCTAAAAATAACATAACGCGAAATTGCAGTATTCTTTTGAAATCCTTGAATTGATGTGTTGTATGCTGAGTATAGCAAATAGCTTAGAATTATGTAACCCTTAATATAATTTATTTGTTCGATATTAATAGTTTTTTAATCTAAAGAATTATACTTACAATTTTTTATTACAGAAAATATTCAATGTAAGTTAGTAATAAATAGTAAATAAATATAATAATATATTCTACGACATTCTACACAGCGCTTTCTAGACTCAAGGTAAGCATAGATCAACTAGCTTGTGTTATGGGTTCCAGAATGCGGATAAACATACTTATATACTTTTATTTTGTAAATACATACATATTATACATAGAAACACCCAGACTAATGCAAATAGACATATTCATGCATTCAAATATTTGTACTGAGCGGGTATCGAACTCTTGCCCCCTGTCGTAGCAGTCGAATGCACTACTACTTACTGAATTATTCTGCCATGCAAGTTACTGTAACGGTCAGTAAGTTTAATATACCCTTTTTTTTTCGTGCGGAAATCATGATTTAATATACACTACATACTCGTCAGTATTTAAAAACACAAGAATCCAATACCCGTCTGATTTCGAAATCTTCAGCAACTAAATTTCACATTTTCGGTATGAACCTAAATATCCTGGGGTTTTCCTTTCGAGGGCTTACCCGGGTTACCCGGCAATGGACACTTGGGGAGGACACCGTGTGGTTTTGGTCGGTCAGATTCCGACACGCCTATCCCATCGTTGGCATCGAAGGGGTGAAGCCCGTGGGGGATTCAACACGTAAAAAGAAATGTACCTGAAGATAGTAAAATAATGAGCAGAATGGCACCCTGCTAAAAAATCAACAAATAGTAATAAATAAGCAATACTATTTACATAAGGATTTCCGCACGAAAAAATAAAAAGAAAGGTTCTACGAATTAAAAACTAAAAACCGGCCAAGTGCAAGTTGGACTCACCTATGAACGGTTCCGTAGCAGCAAGTAAAATTTTTATATTTGAGTTGACTGAATGAAAAGTAAATTGCTGTTTAAGGATTTATGACCTATTAAAAAAACTACTTACTAGATCTCGTTCAAACCAATTTTCGGTGGAATGAAATGTACGTCATATATTTTTATTAGTTTTATCATTCTCTTATTTTAGAAGTTACAGGGGGGCACTCATTTTACCACTTTGAAAGTGTCTCTCGCGCAAACTATTCAGTTTAGAAAAAAATGATTTTAGAAACCTCAATATCATTTTTGAAGACCAATCTATAGGGGTTTGGTGAAAAAAAAATTTAATTTCAGTTCTAAGTATGGGGAGCCCCCAAAATTTATTGTTTTGTTTTCTATTTATGTGTGAAAATCTTAATGCGGTTCACATAATACATCTACTTACCAAGTTTCAACAGCATAGTTCTTATAGTTTCGGAAAAAAGTGGCTGTGACATACGGACGGACAGACTGACAGACATGACGAATCTATAAGGGTTCCGTTTTTTGCCATTTGGCAACGGAACCCTTAAAAAGCTATACGTAGACAATATTATAGCAAAAAGGCCAGTTGTCTTGGCTATATCATTTAGGCATTTTGTCAGCGCTCTTCCTCAGAAGTCTACATGGGTCCATGAAATCACTCTTTTATACCACCAATCTCTATCACGTCTCTCAATGGTTCCGTTTTTTGCCATTTGGCAACGGAACCTTAAAGCATGTAAAGTTGCAAAATCAATGTTATATTCGTGGCTTTATCCAGCCACATCTCCGTTAGCCCCCGTCTTGAGTTTGCTTGGCTTTACTTTATAACAAAAAAGCTTAACAGATTTCTTCATATAGGTACCTACTGTTCCAACGTTTCTTAAGGAATCCGCTATGCTACGGAAATTCCACACGAGTGCACTCGTCACCGATCGTGCGCGCATGTTACACACCGCCCTCATCAGCCGACCCTGCCATTAACCTCAACTATCCAATACTGTGGGACGCACCGATTATATTGTGTTCCTTTTTTTGTTGGTCAACCTGAGAACGTGGAGAGAAAATCAAATACATTTTGGGTACCTTTTTTTTTTTCGTGCGGAAATCCCTTCGGATACCCTCCCGCCGGCTAGCGGGGGCGGTTATGTCGGGCTTGAACTGACTAAAACCGCACTCCGTCTCGGGTCTTAAGACGCCGGGGTGTAAGGTTACCCATAGAGCATATCCCTCGCACCACGACTGACCCTGGGCCATCTCCGGTTTCGAGATGGCCCCCTTACTTGCTCTCCACTGTGCCATCTGCTAAACAGAGGGACACGTGGAACGCTTCCGAACAGCCCTCAACAGGGCCGTCCTCACCTCGGTCGGAGATGGCCGTAGGCGGCAGCGTCTCTCCCGCCCTAGGAGAGAGGCGCTACTGTCTCCGTTGCCCAGGGTGCACCGCGTGGAGCCTGCATTTAGGTACCTTTTATAGGTTCCCAAACCCGAGGGGGGCCATCTCGAAACCGGAGATTGCCCAGGGTCAGTTTGGGGTGTGCGAGGGATATGCTCTATGGGCAACCTTACAGCCCGGTGTTTTAAGACCTGAGACGGCGTTCGGTTTTAGTCGGTTCTATCCCGACATAACCGCCCCCGCTGGCCGGCGAATCCGAAGGGATTAACGCACGAAAAAAAAAGGTACCTTTTATAGGTATAGTACCATATAGTTAACCTGAGAGTAGTCCACACTGTTCTTGTAGGCTTGTGAAGTCTTACTGCTATTTAGCCAGCGAGGTAAATCTACTATCATGAATAGGTCTTAGCTCTTATTAAGATAGAGAGGAGGACCATGTACAGAAATACTCTCTCTCTCTCTCTTACACTCTCATTCTTTTACCGGACACCGAAGTTTTGAAGGAGTTGGGCCAAAAAACCCATTTTAATTCACACTTTTCTAATATCACCATTTCGCTCAATTTCGTAGGTTCCGGACAAATTCAACTATGGCAGTTTCTTCTTGAATTGCTGAGTGACTCGAGCAACGCTGGCTGCATCACATGGGAGGGCACCAACGGAGAGTTCAAGTTGACAGACCCTGACGAGGTGGCACGTCGATGGGGAGAGCGCAAGTCCAAGCCTAACATGAACTATGATAAGCTCAGCCGTGCTTTGAGGTAAACATAATCGTAGAAGCAAAGCGAGCCTTTGCGACTTCGGGTACCCATTTCAGTCTGTGCGACTTTGCTTTGCGATTTTCTACTTTAAGCAAATTGTTTAGGGGGCATGCGTTAGGGATGCTAGTGAAACGTTTGAGGTAATCTCTGATATACATAATACTTGATTAACTGTTTTTCGATCTGTACAGATATTACTACGACAAAAACATAATGACCAAAGTACATGGCAAGAGGTACGCGTACAAATTCGATTTCCAAGGACTAGCTGCAGCCACGCAGCCAGCGGCCAGCGATCCTGCGTATAAGTACCAGAGTGATTTATTCATGAGCTCATACCACCACTCAGCAAAGCTCTCTTCTTTTATGGCCCCTCACGCAGCCATGCCAACATCCACAGGTAATATTCATAGACATTAATAAGCCAATTGCGAATTAGCGAATTGTTGTATTGTAATTTTAAATATAGGTACCGTAATCTATGTGAAAAACTATTTTACTACTACACGTATAATAAATTAAAAAAGTTTTGTTTGAAAATCAATTCTAAATGCAGTTAACCTCAGGACTCCTGTAAGTTACAATAAAAAATTAAATAAAGTTTATATTCTCCTACCGGGTGACGATTACTTAATATCATACACCCTTCAAACACAGAGTATAACCGTGCTGATAATCTGCACTTCTCTCCTAATGCTTCGGTACACTTGCGTGCACAAATATTTGCACGCCGCTCGAAACGGGTTGTCATTGACACAGCCTGAGCTTACTTGACTTAATGGAACATACTATTTAAATTTCACAGCTTGAACTGAAGTTTTAGGGGACTTGGGGGCTTCTAATAACCAATGGCTATATAAGAAATCAAGTAAAACCTCACATACGTCAACAAATTAAAATTACGAATTGTAATGTAGGTAGGATAGTTAGGTAATAAATATGTAAATTATTCAATAAAGTAGGGCAAAATCTAGAATTATCAGCATAGCAAGATTCGTTTACCCACGTTCTTATGAGTCTAATGTATAAAAATATGCCTTAAAAATGTATTAATTAATTTGTTTATTTGTGTTCTTAACCAGTAATACCAATGCGCTTTTATGTGTCGTCTCCACTTAATAACTGAGGTAAGATTTTTTTGTTTCAGCATCAATATTCCCGTCAGCGTCGTGGGGTAATTGGGGAGGTGGAGGTAGCAACCTGTATTCCCCACATTCTATGGCTCCACCGCACGTGACGTCACATCTCGGCTCATATCCGCACTACGCATGACCAGTCATATAATTAATACGATGATTGATTCTCTATTTGAATTCCGAAACTAAATACTTCTTTATGATATTCATTTGGGCCATAAGATTATTTTAAATTATTACTTTATTAATGAATTAATATTTACAATTGCAGTATGATTTTTTCTTTCAATTTTATGAGATAGTCATAAGATGAGCGATTAAAATAATGTTAAATTATATTGAGTTCATACCTTTATATATATCTAAAAGTCCTTTTATTAAAGGATTTAGGCGAACAGCGACACTAGTCTTTTATCAAAGAATGCTGTAAATAATAGATACTCATTAAATTTAATTAGAATTATTTAGGATATCAAATAATAAACAAAAATGATCATACGAAAATCATTGTGAAAATAACGAATACTTCTCGCTTATAAACTGAACAGTGTTTTGCAATAACCGATTTCTTTGAACAATACCTAAATTAGGGTAACGGCGAATTAATTCGAATTCACATTTTCAACGATACCGATTTCTGTAGCATCATTCTTATGTACTCCTTTCAAAACACTGAAATGCAAAAATATACAAATGGTTTCAAGGTCAAGTTCAGTAGATTAAAACCGGGGGAACCCTTATTATTTTATCACGGAGTTATTGCAAAATTAGCTCAGAAAAGTATTCGCTACTCAAAAAAAAAAGTTAAGCACATTCGCCACGTATAGATAACTATTGGTGATAATATACTCAGTATTAATAATATGTAAAATAAATTTTAAATATAAGTTATGACATTGCAATAAACCCTACAGTTATTTTTATTAAATAGTAAGCCCATTTTATTAAATAGTAAGCCCATTTTAATAAAAAAAGTAAGCTCAAAAATCTAGTGCCATGAAAACTACGAGGAAAACATCGATTTGTTTTTGTAACAAACTTTGGTGGTTAAACGAATATGGAGAATATACTTCTTTGTAAATATTGTGATCATCAGTATTAGAACAAGCAATGTATAAGTATTTATATTTCAATGTTTAATGTAATAAGACAAAGTGTGTTTCTATTATTTTGAAATAAGTTTTAATTATAACAATATGTGTCGAAATATTAAACTAATTTATTAACTGGCTTTAATCGTACAAATAATAGGTATTTACCTATGAAATTTCCGAAATTTTCTTACAAATTCATGAGTTCGTTATTCCTGTAATTTAATAGCTATTTCCATTATTTATATTTTGTTTGAAAATTGATTTCAAACAATTGATTTCTGTATTAAATTTTGTTTTTATTGGCCGCTTGATAAATTAATTCGATCTTCAAAAACAGTACTTCCTAAATGCTATCCATTTTGTTGATAAATTTCGTATTACTTAACAGCTGTCACTTTTCAAAAATGTAATAAAAGTCGCTGTTTGTTAGCTTAATGTTGTCTCATTCATACACAGAAATAATCATAAAATTTGGATGTGTGTCATTCCTAAAAAAAAATGCAGAAATGTTAGTACTGAAAATTGGGTTTCCTCCAATTTCTTCAAGAAAAACGGCAATTTCATATGTAACGACCTAATATAATAATAAAACTTCAATAACTTTTACATTCATTTCATTAATCGAATTTACACAATTTCTCGTTTGTATAAATATACCTTTTTTTTTTGTGTGGAAATCCCTTCGGATACCCCCCCGCCAGTCAGCGGGGGCGGTTATGTCGGGCTTGAACCGACTAAAATTATTTAATCTTCTAGTACATTTCAGTAATGTAACAATGTCTTATTTTAAAATTTTCATTTTACCAATAATACCCGATTCATTTTAATTATTCGGTCATAAAACAAAACCCTATTTGTACCTTTTTTTTTTTTTTTTTTTTTTTATTGTGCGGAAATCCCTTCGGTTACCCCCCCGCCGGCCAGCGGGGGCGGTTATGTCGGGCTTGCACCGACTAAAACCGCACGCCGTCTCGGGTCTTCAGACGCCGGGGTGTAAGGTTACCCATAGAGCATATCCCTCGCACCCCGGCTGACCCTGGGCCATCTCACCACTAACAGCATCGCTCATCCTGTCTCCTCTGAAAGCAGAGGAGTACGGAGAGCGATGTGTTCCCGCCACGTTGGGTATTGGCCGACGATCAATGCCAACCCTATGAAGGGGTGAAGGGGAAGCCATTGACCGCCGCCCAGGGTGTACCGGCCGCTCCGATTCCGTTCCCCCCGGGCTGCAGCGGGATCGGAATCGGAGCGACACTCGAGGAGGTTACCCAACACACACCCCACCCTATTTGTACCTCATATTTTCAATTGTGAATTATAATGAATGTATATATAAATTAGATTATTTTAAAAGTGCAATCGTAATAGCGTTAGAAATAGTTTAGTAATGAAAATAAATTATTGTTTATATTAGTTATTGATTATATTACTAGGTTCGGAAGGTCTCCAAGTTTGTGGTTTGTATTTATTTGGTATTGGGTATCATCGTGATGAACATAGAAAATTTTAACCAAAATATCTATTACATACATACATAATACAATATAATACAAATACCTAGTATATTAGAACCATTTAAGGGACATTATTTTATCTAATAGCCTCGACGACACAACTATGGGCACGATTAGACAGCCATGTATATCGTGATATGGTGTAGGGACGAGTCGCATTTATTTGCATATAAATAT
Organism: Cybosia mesomella; assembly: GCA_946251805.1. Classification (NCBI taxonomy): domain Eukaryota; kingdom Metazoa; phylum Arthropoda; class Insecta; order Lepidoptera; family Erebidae; genus Cybosia; species Cybosia mesomella. The sequence goes on along the minus strand of OX276388.1, from coordinate 42,787,100 downwards.
ATATCGACAGGATCGTGAAAATCGCGATATTCTATTGACTGTCTAATCACGACCTAAGGCAGCGGTTCGTATTCACGATCCCATCAATATTATATTGATATTAGGGATGAGCAAACGCGATTCGTACCTACATATATTAACACCGATATCACGATTTTGGATCATGATATTAATTGAATATTTATTCTGTCTAATCCCTGCCTTCGGAAATGCAAAACCAAGACTCTGACCAAACGTAAAAACTATAGTTATTAGTTTAAATAACATTAGGCTGAATTTCACAGTACATTTTACTCAATGAATTTCATTGAGTAAACCGGGAAAACTCAGTTTTTTTAAACGGATTAATTTTACTGATGAAATTCAGCCTTAGTTTCATTATTGTGCTTACTAGCATGAAGTACCTTATTGAGTGATACATTAAAGTGGTACGTGTGTAATTAATCAATCAAAAATGTAGTTTAATTTATTTTTTCGTAGAATAATTTTATTAGTCAACTAAGAGTTTTCCTACCACATTGTGATGTCCCAAGAGATTCCAGTCAACAGATTTATTAATTTTATTTATTTACACACAATTAAATTGTTTACGTTTTTAATATTATATTGTATTTTTATTTCAATGCATGTGTCAATATAAAGTGAAACATTTAGTCGTAGAAAACCATTGTATAGATGTTATTGTATTTGAAAAATTAATAAAACATGTGAAATGTCTTTAACACTTCTAATTTATTACCCCAAAAGTGTTTTTTATAGAGACTATAGAACGCGTGTGGACAGTCAATAAATATCACGATCCTGTCAATTTATAACATTAATATTGATGATATTGATGTGCAAACATACATGTTCCCTACACCGATTCACGATATTGGATCTCAATATATATTGAATGACTATATGCGCCCATACTCCTCATAGTTTACGGAAAGGGAAATGGGTGCACTAGACGAGAAAATCTCTTACTAGGGCATCCTAGGCAATGGATACAGTAATGCTTCTTTTTGGGCCTTTGAGGAGAGGCGTTGCTCGGGAGGTAAGGGTGGCTTGATCTCCTCCATGAAGTTGGATTAACCAACAAGCAAGTAGGTGGCCATTCAGCCCTATAGCACTCCGTCTCTCTTGGCAACATAAGTCTAATGAGGCACTATATGGTTTTAGTTCGTAATACGATGGTGAGGTGATTTCCCGGCTGTTTCGATACAGAAAAATAAGGGTTGAACTACGTCTGTTAGCATCGAATCGCACTTTACTGTGCTTCTATCCTTTTTCATCACTTAGAACCGTGAACGTTGAGGTGCTCTCCACCCCCCGCTTAGGGAATCACAATTTTATATGAAGAGAAAAAAAATGCGTACGACTTTTTTATTGAAGTCGGTGCCAAGCCAAGTAGGTATTAAATAATAGGGTTATTGTTTTAATTATTTCTTCGTTTTTAATGAACGTCTGATTTATCAAGAGTGAATTCCGGTAAACCTACTAAACACGTAATAATATATGAGAGAGCAACATTCAATAAAGGTACATCTATCTCAAAGTAGGAAATACGCATCTAAAACTATGTCCAAAGAGAGTAAGTGAACTACGCAAAAATTAATATTCACAAATGCGAGATTGCAATAAAAAAAAGATCATAGAAAATGCTACTTATTGCTTAGTTCTATAATAAAGTACTTGTTGGATCGAAATTATACTTTTTTTTAATCTTTTTGTCGTGCGGAAATCCCTTCGGATATACCCCCCCGCCGGCCAGCGGGGGTGGTTATGTAGGGCTTGAACCGACTAAAACCGCACGTCGACTCTGGTTTTAAAACGCCGGGGTGTAAGGTTGCCCATAGAGCATATCCCTCGCACCCCGACTGGGCCATCCCCGGTTTCGAGATGGCCCCCTCGAGTTTGGGAACCACGGTGTCCCCACCTTGCCCCGGTTTGGAGGAGGGGCGCTAGTCGCCCCGCCGTCCCGGCCTGCTTCTGCTGGGGTGACAGGCGGCCTGACCTGTCCCTCCCGGATCGACATGATACCTTCGATAAGTTTACCATGATATCCATAATGTTCGTAAGTTTTATTGTCTGCCTTCGTAGTCCAAGTCGGGTGCAGTCTATTACATCTGCGATCAAGTTAGTTTTCTCTACCTCATAGGTTCGACATACGAGTCATATCCACAATAATTTAAACAAGACATTCATGATGTAAAACGACCAAGAGTTCTGTTGTCTGCCTTCATATAATTCCAGCTCGTCCTTCACAGTAATGCTCCTACCTTGTCACAGGATGGTCATAAACCTAACAATAATGTAGGTGGTAGAGTCAAGCAACAGTCATTTTGGCCGTTGCATGAATGGGCCGACTCGACCGGGGAAGCACCACCCTCTCACAGAACAGTGAGAACAAGTAACAGTATTTGAACTATTGCGTTCCGTTTGGTGAGTGAGTTTATTGAGTGCCGGAGCCCAAACTCCTTTCCCGTTCCCTCCCAAACTCCTTTCCCATCCCCTCCCAAACTCCTTTCCCATCCCCTCCCACACTCCTTTCCCATCCCCTTTCCTTTACAGGGTCGGCAGCGCGAGTGTGACGCCACTGGTGTTGCACACGTCCATAGGCCGCGGTAACCGCTTCCCATTAGGTGGGCCGTGTGCTTGTCTGCCACCTTAGTGGTATAAAAAAAAAAAAAACTGGATCATTTCACAAAATTCGGCCGGGTGGGTACCACCGTGCACGATTGCGAAAAACCCTCCATAGTAATCCAATTTCGGTTTGATTGCGTTAAGGGGTCAGCAAGTGCATGGCCGGGGGACTGTGGTCGCAGCACTAGTGGGACCGGTGGGTGTCACGCGGTGCTGCGACGACAATCCTCTTCTGATGAGGCCATCAAGCTGAGTGCCACCATTGTTAACATGGTACGTGTATGTAATGGTGACCCTCTTTCCTGAGACTTTACCTTCAGCTTACCATCAGGCGAGGTGAAGTCAAATGGACGTGTCCTAAATATAAAAAAATAAAAATCTAATCGGTTTTGAGGAGTTCCCTTGGTGTATCTCCGGAGTTCAAGGTACAAAAAGGATATGGGAAAATATGGGAAAGTATTATAAACCAAATGTAATGTAAAAATAATTTTATCTACACCCATGCTATAAATCCTCTATAAAAGATTCTGAAACAGTTAGCTTATTGCCAACATTAATACACCCAATGTCATAATAACCATAATATCATCCGAACGGGTGTTATAATGTTGTATGAAATTTCATAATAACACTCCTTTCGCTTTTTCAATCTCTTCCGCGCAAAGGGTTACTCATCAGACAGCCAAATTCTAACCGCCCGATGCGTGGAATCTGTATGAGTTTCAAAAAAAGAACTGTCATTCACGCGCGTTGCATTGCACCACCACAGCGGCGGCGGCGCGCCGTAAAAAAAAATTAAAGCTTATTCGTTCGAATTCGAATTCCCGCTATTTTTCTTCGCTATTATTTTTGCAAATTGTTTTGTTTACTTACTATTTTATAGAGGACACATCATGGGTGTAGATAAAGTCTTGTATGCAACTGTATAATTAGGTATTAAAACACTCATGTGATACTATTATCACACTCAGCTTCGCTTCGTGTGATAAACCCACATTCATGTTTTAATACCCCTCATTATACCACAGTTGCATAAATAACTATTAAAAAATCGGGTCATAAATATTGTAAATATCGCTGAACTATCGCTATCGTAGAGTAATTTAAATATAATAACTTAATGCAGAACATACACAAAAAATAGATATCCTCGTCCTCCTTTTTGAAGTCGGTTAACAAAGGAATAAACATACATAATACTATACACGGTACCTGCCTAAGCCTCCATTCTAATTTTTAAAGATCCGGTTGAAAGGCGATGTTTGCAACGACAGACGAGTATACGCGTAGCGTGTAGCGTAGCCTTTGCTAAGCTACACGTTATACACGAGTAAGGCCGGCCGCTGCCTCATTCGTGTGCACGAATGTCCATCATCAACTAAGCACCAATCCCTTTTGTTCTGAACTTGTACTTTAGAGCCCTGGAACCGCTCTCTTTCTCCTCCTTATTGATTGGTTTATCTTGCCGATGGTGTGACTGCCCTCCTGACCCCCCAACATCGAGAGGAAAATCTGCGCTAGAGCTTCGTCAGTCAGACATACAATCGCACGAAGCACATACAGTATCATTATTACAATAGTACATCATTATAATTGCTATTTATTTACTAATCTTGTAGTTTGCAACGAAGTCTTCATAATACACATAGCGACATCTGTTAAAATAATGGAAAACTAACTAGTAACTAAGCAGCTTGGAGATAGATGGCGCTATTAAAAAAAATATCGGATATTATTCGCCCGGCTTGTACTTCATTGTGTTATTAATATATGTGTCAGTACTTACACACCATAATTAATATATTCACTCTTAGACCTTCCACACAACTATTTCCCTTTCTACAGCAGGGACATCTTACGAAGAGATTTGTACTAGGTATTATCAACTTATCTATGGGCAACCTTACACCCCGGCGTCTGTAGACCCGAGACGGCGTGCGGTTTTAGTCGGTTCAAGCCCGACATAACCGCCCCCGCTGGCACGCGGGGGGGTATCCGAAGGGATTTCCGCACGATAAAAAAAAAAAAAAAAAAAAAGATATTATCAACTTACATTTTTGCTTTAGGTTCCAAATATTGTGTTCTTGCAAGTTTAGGCTCATGAAATGTTTTTATCCCCGTTTTATATTAGTAGTAAATGGTAACACTATGTAATGTGATTATCATAGGACATCCTACCAATATTATGAACGCGAAAGTTGGTATGAATGTAAAAAGTTGAGTGAATCTGGATGAAATTTGGCACAGAGATTGATTGACGTTATAGTATATAGGCTACTTATATCCCGGGAATAGGTTCCTGCGGGTCACATCTGACATGAATTGCACTTTAGTGCAATATTAGGCATCTTAAACCGGGTACTCACTAGCGAGTTGTACTTAACTGTAACTTGCTTGATACAGTAACGAGGTTCTAGTCAGTATGTGTTAAGCCGGGTACCATCATGACGCCGGGACTCTGTCTCCGAGCCTGAACCCTTTGATTCGCGGCAAAACCTGACAATCGTCGGTTCGCTGAGAGCCGCTCGTGTAACGCTCGTTGAAGGCTAGTGAACGACGTACACACTATGTTGTTGGTTACATTAACCATTACGGTTACATGCAACAGAAATAAGTACCTTGTAATCGTCGGCTCACTGCCAACGCTCGCGTACCGCTCGTAGTATGTTCACGAACGACGTACACACAGTGGATAGGTACCTGGCTTTAAGGCTCCATATTACTAAACTTAATAATAATGTGGGTATTATCAGTAAATGCTTTGCAATTTTTACATGACTTGCACGCCATCTATTGGACATTGAGGGTATTTCAACAAAATGTCACGCTTGTCTTGTGTACGTTACCCCTGAGAGTTTTCCCGAATATTGACATTTGAGTCTTACAGAAGGGTCTGTCAAATAGTTGCGACAGACAATAATTGTTAGGGCGACAATAATTAGTTCTCAAGCTTATTTGAGAATGCCACAATAAACAGTGGACTTATTTAACTAACCCACCGATTAGTTGACTTTCTAGACGACCTAATAACGCAATGTTGTATCAAAAACTGGAAGTCAGTGAATAAATCCCCTGAAAGATTAAAATAAACTGGTAATTTAATAACATTGTTAACGAAAATCTCAAAATGTAGTTATTCCTACTAGTGCTGCCTCTGATGGATATTTTAAAAAATTACAGAAGATACAGGTTTGGGCAGGTTGAAGAACTGCATATATATATGGTATTCAGTAAAAGAGGGCGCTGATATTAACCATTATCGAAATCAGCACCCTCTTTTTTAAATATTGCCATACGCAGTGGTTTATGGTTCAGTGCTCTACTAGGGCAGTATTTAGTTACTTTTTTGACACTAGATGGCGTTCGCTTTACATTACGAATAAATTAACTAAAGTTTAGAAAACCCATTGATTTCAGCTCTAAAGTTTAGACACTTAAATTTTGGGTACAAAAAGGAATTAACTATCTATCTATCCTGTAATCATACAAAAAACGAAAGGTTCAATTAAATTTTTAAGCATTTTGTATGCTTACTTTTTCTAAAGATTTAGATCGGAAAAAGAGAACATCTAGAACGGGACCCGTAGGGCTCACCCGGGGTGCCAGGCAATGGACACTTGGGCAGGACACCGTGCGGTTTTAGTCGGTTCAAGCCCGACATAACCGCCCCCGCTCGCCGGCGGGGGGGTATCCGAGAGGATTTCCGCACGAAAAAAAATATCCCTATCTGTAACATATAATAGACAAAACCGTGTCTGTAAACTTACTCAGAGAGGAACAAAACAGGTCAACATTTTGCGAAACGGTTTTGAGCGTCTGGAGAGCCCGCGTCAGCGGCGCTTTCTTCAGCACGATATAGTGCGTGCGCACGGCAGCCGCCCCGTATCTACCCACGCACCCATACTGTCAGTACGAATACAATTCATTCCGAGGGGCTCGTGGTTGAGTGGTAACCGAGTCATGTATTGTTAACACATTGGAAGGTCAAACAATACTAGCTAGATGATATTGTCGGAAGTTTACGCGAATGTCACTTCGTCGAATCCATTGAATTAAAACTATTTTCAACGGATTCTATAGCGATTTATTTGATGGTTTTTTTTATTTTACATTGATCCCGACGTTTCGGTTGCTTTTCTCCCCGTGATCATGGTTGCTGAAAAGCAACCGAAACGTCGGGATCAATGTAAAATATAAAATAACATCAAATAAATCGTCATAGAATCCGTTAAAAATAGTTTTATGTCAATACTAGCTAGGTTAGTTTTTAGGTTGACACATTAAGACTCCTCCGTCCTCCGTGCCTTAGAGAGCACGTTTAGCATCCAGTCCCGGTTGACATATAAACATCTGTGGCGATCGGTATGGGCAGTTAGAGGTCTAAAATGTCGGATAATTTGGTATAACTACAGAATTTAATATGGTCAGTGGGTTGCGATGGTCAGATGGTATAGTCGAAATCTCGTAAAATATTGAATTTCGGATGTTTCGTATAGCTATACTGAAGCCGACCAGAACTGAGTTTTGAGAAGGCTCGAAGGTTGAATGAACTGCTACTGTTAAGTTTGTCACAATTATCATCAACATGTGCTTTCCAATTCTGATCTAATTTTAAACCCAGAAATAAAATTCTTACCTAGTGCGACGTTCCACCAATTTAATATGTACCCCTCTTTGTTGGGTAAGCTTTGGTGTGGGATGCAACTTGCGTGGACACCCTCACATTCTCATCTTCCAAGTACGAAGGGCTTCGCTTGTGTTGCTATATATATATGTGTCGCAAATATAAAAATTTAGACAGCAATTATATTTTTGAGCCGTTTGAGATAGAAACACTAGGTTCATGGGGTCCGTGTGCACGTTCGCTTTATAAAGAAATCGCTAACTAACTCGCGACTGGTCGACGCTTCGCGTGACCAAAAAGGCTGGTTTGTTTTTTGCGCAAAGAATAGCCATTGCCATCCAACGTGGCAATGCCGCCAGCCTTTTGGGTACGTTACAAGTCGACATCGATGGGGAGGAATTCTTTGACACATAGGTATATTTCTTACTTTGTACATACTCCCTCCCCTTTTTTTGGCTGAAAATATTTTAAATTCATATTCAATTCAGAATCAGTTTATACAATTCTGTGTTTAGTTAATATGTTATTTCTCTATTTTACGGTAAATGTCATAAATAAAGGACACCAAAACGGATGACAATTCGCGAAGATATCGTTTTCTCTCCCTTTTTCCTGTAATCGTGAACATTACATTACAATCGTGATTTCCCTCTGACGGCCTCTGTGGCATAGCGGTAGTGCATTCGACTGCTACGACAGGGGGCGCGGGTTCGATTCCCGCTCAGTGTAATATTTGTATGCATGAATATGTATATTTGCATTGGTCTGGGTGTTTCTATGTATAATATGTATGTATTTACAAAAAAAAAAGTATATAAGTATGTTTATCCGCATTCTGGAACCCATAACAGAAGCTAGTTAAACTATGCTTACTTTGGGTCTAGAAAGCGCTGTGTAGAATGTCGTAGAATATTATTTTTTTTCCCCAGTTGGTACCAAAGTTTACACTTTGGAGCCCATGGGACGCTTTTGTGTTTGATGGGTATATCGGCTTTTCCTGGAGCGACTGCCATCTGACCTTTCGAGAGGAATGCCTGCGCTAGAGCCTAATTCTTTGTTTAGCAGGTGCACTCACCAGCATTTAGAAAGAAAGAAAGGAAAATATTTTAGTTACAACACGCACAATATTATACATAGGTTAACTTACAATCTAAATTCTAACACCTCTATCCACTAAGGATTTTGTACTACAACTCTGGTAGGACCATGTAGGTACACGTAGTCGCGAAACCATTTTGATCTAATTTAATTTCTTTCCTTTTGTTATACTCGTATTAACTATCTCTATCTCTTTCTCTCTTCATCTTATTCTCTTTATCACATTTCACAACAAAGATAATGTTATTTTATCGCCTTTGAAAGAACATGTTTTTGTGAACATTTAATTTCTACAGCCTTACGAACAAAACATTTTTCGGCGACTTCCTTGTATCATTCATCATAAATTCATTTGTTGTGCAAATAATAATAAACGAAAGAGAATCAGTCACGAAATCCATCCGTATCATGAGAAACACATCTACTTCGGTTGTAATTTGGTCACGTGACGTGATATAATAATGTTTGAGGTACGTGGAAAATTCAGTCGGGGTGCGAGGGATATGCTCTATGGGCAACCTTACACCCCGGCGTCTGCAGACCCGAGACGGCGTGCGGTTTTAGTCGGTTCAACCCCGACATAACCTCCCCCGCTGGCCGGCGGGGAGGTATCCGAAGGGATATCCGCACGAAAAAAAAAAAAAAAGGTACGTGAAAAATTTTTGCTTTAACATTTTCAATACAATATATGTCTTCACTGGTGGTAGAAATTTGATGACACAAATTTGTCACAAAATTCGGCCGGGTGGGTACCACCGTGCACGATTGCGAAAAACCCTCCACAGTTATCCAATTTCGGTTTGATTGCGTTCAGGGGTCAGCAAGTGCATAGCCGGGCAGGGGGATTGTGGTCGCAGCACTAGTGGGACCGGTAGGTGTCACGCGGTGCTGCGATGACAATCCTCTTTTGATGAGGCCGTCAAGCTGAGAGCCACCATTGTTAACATGGTACGTCTATGTAATGGTGACCCTCTTTCCTGAGACTTTACCTTCAGCTTACCATCAGGCGAGGTGAAGTCAAATCGACGTGTCCTAAATATAAAAAAAGGTACTGATTTTTTAGCTAATAATAATAAATACTATTCTACGACATTTTTTTTGGAAATCATCATCATCATCATATCAGCCGTAGGAAGTCCACTGCTGAACATAGGCCTCCCCCATCGACTTCCATTTCGACCGGTCTCTAGCGGCCTGCATCCACCGAGTCCCTGCTCTTTGTTAGGTCGTCTGTCCACCTCGCGGGAGGCCTTCCTACGCTGCGCTTGCCGTCACGTGGTCTCCACTCAAGAACCTCTCTGCCCCACCGGCCATCCTTTCTCCGAGCTATGTGCCCTGACCACTGCCACTTCAGCTTGCTGACTCGCTCTGCTATGTTGGTAACTTTCGTTCGTCTACGGATCTCCTCATTTCTGATTCCTGATTTTTGGTAATACATAACATATATATTTTATGGAAATACATAAATATTACACATAGAAACACCCAGACCAATACAAATATACATATTCATGCATTCAAATATTTGAACTGAGCGGGAATCGAACCCGCGACCTCTGCTTAGCCGTCGAACGCTCTACCGCTACGCCACAGAGATCTTAATAAATAAAAATGTTCACTTCTGCTATATTTTAGACGAATACAATATTTATGTTTTTCAAATTAAATACGTTAGTTACCTTAAACATTCTATATACATAGTAATAGCCTTTTACACCACAAAATTTAAAAAATATTTTCTCAACTATGGTAAAATTAAAATCATCGAGCAACAAAATTAAGAGGTCCGGCATTGCAATCGAATCAATTAATTACGAATAATAATATACAAATTTATTAAGTGATAATGTAGTATATACAGCGAAGGACTTAAAAAAAATCACTACGTGTTTCACTTCAACTATCATTCTTTGAATCATAAAAAAAATACAATATCTGTAGGCACAGTTTTTTTAAATCTTCCATAACAAAATACGACACTCACTGCAGGGCACTGCACACCAGTGAATTGTTGAGTACCTTTTTTTTTTCGTGCGGAAATCCCTTCGGATACCCCCCCGCCGGCCAGCAGGGGCGATTATGTCGGGCTTGAACCGACTAAAACCGCACGCCGTCTCGGGTCTTTAGACGCCGGGGTGTAAGGTTACCCATAGAGCATATCCCTCGCACCCCGACTGACCCCGGGCCATCTCCGGTTTTGAGATGGCCCCCTTACTTGCTCTCCACTGTGCCATCTGCTAATCAGAGGGACACGTGGAAAGCTTCCGAACAGCCCTCAACAGGGCCGTCCTCACCTCGGTCGGAGTTGGCCGTAGGCGGCAGCGTCTCTCCCGCCCTAGGAGAGAGGCGCTGCTGTTTCCGTTGCCCAGGGTGCACCGCGTGGAGGTCCCCAACCAAGCACCCCAATTGTTGAGTACCTAAGTACTAATACAAGTGGTCACGAGCCTGTCGTTGACATAAATAATGTCGAATCATTTCACTTGAGTTTCACCGTTTAGGTGAAATAGTTCACTCAGTTGCCATTATACACAAGGTGGAATAAATCTCTAGGTCCAAGATCCCACTACCGCCAGAACTCACTTGTTTTTACAAGGATAAAATGTATGGGATATAGTAGCGTATATATGCCTGCTAGCTTCTTCCGGCGACCATTTCTCAGCTATCAGTTGCTATAGGTAGGTAAGATTAGGTGCTAAAGGTAGGGTTTGATTTCTATCTAGAAATATTGATTTTCCAAAATCCAAATGATGCAGTTTTAGATTTCATCAAAATCGGCTCCGCAAAAATCAAACCAATTGATTTTGTAAAAAAATACACAGACTGTATTATTACACCATTATATAGTGCCACTGAAAACGAACGAATTCTGGAAGCAAGCAGCACATGGCAAACTCAAGGAAAGATCTCATTTTCAATCAAAGTATTTTTGGGAGCTTCCAGGTTTCTGGTAAAAATTACAGCCGACGGGACGTCGCTAAAAATGTTCATAATGAAATTTTTAAGAAAGAAAGAAATAAAGAAACTTTTATTTGATGCATGTAAATATGTAACAATATTTTCTAACACATACGTAAAAATTACTACAGCAAATTTAGATGAATTTCGTACTAATTTTACTAAGGGACAAGCTAGTGGGTATGCATACACTCAAGGTGAAGGTAAGTGAGTTCTGGCGATAGTGGGATCTTACTGACATCACACGTCGCAGTGCCACATGGAAACGAAATTATTTCTGCAAAGGTACTATGAGTTTAGGGCACGCCGCAATAGCGGCGGTAAGGCCCATCATGGAGGATTAGCTAGAGAGGCGACACGGAAGCCGCACGTACCGACTGACGCAGGTGATCTCCGGGAAGGGGTGCTTCGGGGACCACCTGCATCGGATCAGGAAGGAGCCAACGCCTGAGTGTCATCACTGTGACGCGAGCGAGGACTCAGGGCTGCACACGCTGGCGGAATGTCCGGCGTGGGAGGCACCGAGGCGTGACCTCGTGGCAGCCATCGAGTTGGGAGTCCTCTCGCTCGGCAGCATGATTGCGGCAATGGTGCAGAGCGCGAGTGCGCGGGCCGCCGCCACCTCCTTCAGCGAGCATGTAATGCTCGCGAAGGAGATGGCGGAGCGCGCCCGGGAGAGATTTAGAACTCTCCCGGCCCGCCGAGCCCGCAACTTGCTCGCCGCGAGTCTCAGGCGACTTAGGCGCCGGAGGTCGCTTAACGACCTCCATCCTCCATGAGCGCAGGCCTGGGGGTGGCGGGTGAGGCCGCCTGTCACCCTAGCAGAAGCAGGCCGGGACGGTGAGGCGACTAGCGCCCCTTCCCCAAACCGGGGCAAGACAGGGACACAGTGGTTCCCAAACCCGAGGGGGCCATCTCGAAACCGGAGATGGCCCAGGGTCAGTCGGTGTGCGAGGGATATGCTCTATGGGCAACCTTACACCCCGGCGTCTGTAGACCCGAGACGGCGTGCGGTTTTACTCGGTTCAAGCACGACATAACCGCCCCCGCTGGCCGGCAGGGGGGTATCCGAAGGGATTTCCGCACGAAAAAAAATACAATAAAAAAAAGGTACTATGAGGTTTTTATTTGCAGAGATATTTTAATTTGCATTTCTGAAAGATCACGTTCAAATATTTTATTCAGCAGTAGTTATATTAATTTTTGTACAGATATTTTTATCACAGGTTTCTAATTAGGTAGTGCTTCTATTTCGTTTTTATGAAATATATCCTGAATAGTGAAATCAGATTGGTTTTTGTTAAATTTAACCTCACCTGCCGGAATCTGGTGGCGCGCACCGCTTTATAATTCAAATGCATTAAAAGATTTAGATCGGAAAAAGAGAACATCTAGGATCACACACACATACACACACACAACATATAGGAACATCTTGAATCAAATGCATTAAGTTATAATTGCATTAAATTTCAAATGTTACAGTTCTACGAATCGGGGGAAATATTTGTACAGTTACAGTTCAAATAGATTTACTTTAAAGTTTTACTTTTATAACAACTTTAATAAGACATCCTCAAGCCTGTTTCCCTGCCTGGTAGGCAGAGACAACAGCATAACATCCGCTTCTGACCTTATCAGCTTCCATTATTGACAAACCTTTCCTTTATAAGAAAGGCATCCAAAAATAAGTTTTATCCCATTTTTCAATTTTAATGTTTGGGGGCGAGGCGACTAGCGCCCCTTCCCCAAACCGGGGCAAGACGGGGACACCGTGGTTCCCAATCCAAGGGGGCCATCTCGAAACCGAAGATGGCCCAGGGTCAGTCGGGGTGCGAGGGATATGCTCTATGGGTAACCTTACACCCCGGTGTCTTAAGACACGAGACGGCGTTCGGTTTTAGTCTGAACCGACTAAGCCCGACATAACCACCCCCGTTGACCGGCATTATCCATAGGGATTTCCGCAAGAAAAAAAAGGTATCAGTTATTGTTAATCATAGTGTCTCGATACCTATAACATAAGGATATGAACCTATGAAACCTTACAAATATTGTTCAGCGTACATTCAACCACATCTCCAAGTACATAATAGTGATGGATATACGATACGCCCTAATATTATTTAGGATAATATTAGCACAATATATTGAGGTGTCTGACAGTGTAATTATTACTCTCTCCACCTGACAGATTGTTACCAATAGTCAAAGACTAATGAACTGCAAAAAGCGGGTTAATAAGAACAACTTATGTAGTGTCATTGCTTTTATTTAATTATATCCTATATTCTAGTAGCTGAGCCTAAGATTTCGTCCGCGTGAAATTCTGATCCCGTTCACGTAGGGGTATATAAAATAACTTATGACTTATTCTCACACAAAGAATTCATTAGAATCCGTCAAGCCACGTGACACGTGATGTTTATATACGAGACTAGCAACCTGCTCTCGCTCGTTTCTGTATATGATTTTTATTTAACTCAATCCATCGTAATTTATGCATAATATATACCTCTCTCTTTTATAAATCGGTCCCTCAATTCTGAGGAACCTGACTATATAGGTACAAAGGTTCTCCATTCGTCTTGGTCGCGGGCGCGATGGGATGCTTGCTGGATGAATCCACCTGCTGCCTCCTTTATATAGGGCATCAGACCAGCGCATTGGTGTTCTGCCTCTCGCCCGTCTGCCTTCCAGTTGACCCACAATGATGTGGTGACCGCATTATATTCCCAAAAAAGCTGAAAGACCTCTGGTGACAGACTGTTGACAGTCGCTTATAATATATATAGCCAAAATAAACCATTGAAATACCTTTCAAATAGTGAATTAATTTTTCCAACAAGTGAAGAGTTTCAAATGGTACCTACCCCCAATATATAAACAACTCTCTTAATAATTATAGTATACATGGATACATATATACTCGAAGATGATTGGATGGTGATCAGAGGGTACATCTGTAATCTGGCTATTAAATAGTCGCCACGGGAAAGCATAATTTCAATAGAGGATTCGCTAATTGGATCTTTAGCTGTACGAGCTGAGAAGGCGCGGAGATTATGCATTCATAGATTGATTGCTGCTTGTTTATCTTTTGAATGTAAATTGCCACTCCACAGTGTACAAGAGATATTGACTTCAGCCTTAATGACAAGTCTGTCGACTACGAGAGAATGTAAGACATAATAGATTCCGCAATTGTTTTAGAAATGGCAAAAGGAAAAGAAAGCTACGAAAACACAAATATAAGACTACAAGAGAAAATCGCGTTTCACTATAACTCGAAAAGTAACTACATGTCCGTGTATCAAGAATTTTACTACCATCGGTTGGATATAACGGTCGAACGATCTCGTAACAGATTTCATTAATTTTTAAATATCTATCAGTTCATCGGGTAGGTCTTCGAAGGAATATTGATTATCACCCTACATCGTGACCATTATAATGGCTGGAACCACTTATAAAGGGAACTTAGAAGCGCACGCTTGCCAATAGGTTAACAAGCGTGCGTTTTTTGCAACGCTTGACCGTCGAATGACCAACTCACATTGCATTTGATACACAATACTACTCTATTCGGGTGGGGGTATTAAGCCCGCCCGCTTTTAAGTTAAAGTACCTTTACCTGCCGTACCGTATCCCACGCACCCCGACTGACCCTGGGCCATCTCCGGTTTCAAGTTAAAGTACCTTTTTTTTTTTCGTGCGGACATCCCTTCGGATACCCCTCGCCGGCCAGCGGGGGCGGTTATGTCGGGCTTGAACCGACCAAAACCGCACGCCGTCTCGGATCTGCAGACTCCGGGGTGTAAGGTTGCCCATAGAGCATATCCCTTGCACCCCGACTGACCCTGGGCCATCTCCGGTTTCGAGATGGCCCCCTCGGGTTTGGGAACCACGGTGTCCCCGTCGTTTGGGGGAGGGGTGCTAGTCGCCCCACCGTCTCGGCCTGCTTCTGCTGGGGTGACAGGGGGCCTCACCCGCCACCCCCAGGCCTGCGCTCATGGAGGACGGAGGTCGTTAAGCGACCTCCGGCGCCTGAGTCGCCTGCTGCTGGCTAGCTGCGGGCTAGCCGGCCCGGGAGAGTTCTAAATCTCTCCCGGGCGCTCCACCATCTCCTTCGCGAGCATAACATGCTCGCAGAAGGAGGTGGCGGCGGCCCACGCGCTCGCGCTCCGCACCATTGCCGCAATCATGCTGCTGAGCGAGAGGACTCCCACCCCGATCGCTACCACGAAGTCACGCCTCGGCGCCTCCCACGCCGGGCCGTCCGCCAGCGTGTGCAGCCCTGAGTCCTCGCTCAAGTCGCAGTGATGACACTCAGGCGTTGGCTCCTTCCTGATCCGATGCAGGTGGTCCCCGAAGCACCCCTTCCCGGAGATCACCTGAGTCAGTCGGTACGAGAGGCTTCCGTGTCACCTCTCTAGCCAATCCTCCATGATGGGCCTTACCGCGGCTATTGCGGCGTGCCCTGCGCTTGGTCGCCCAAGTCGTTCCTTCCACTCCAACAGGATGGCCTGGTGGAGCTGGGACTGCACGGCCTCGATTTCACGAGGCTCGGAGTTCCGTCCCTGCTCCCGCGCCTCCTTTTGCCACTGGTACAGTTGCGAAAGGGCTCTCGCCTCCAGGTCCCATGGAGGAGTTCCGGCAAGGAGACTCGCCGCCTCGAAGGAGATCGTGCGGTACCCGCGGATGACCCTGATGGCCATCACTCGCTGCGGAGCGCGCAGCATCCGCACAGTTCTGGTCCTCAGGGCCTCCGCCCATATTGGGCACCCATACAGGGCCATGGACTTCACGATCCCCGCGTAGAGTCTCCTGCAGGAATCATCGGGCCCCCTCATGTTGGGCAACAGCCGAGACAGAGCGAGAGCTGTGCCCTTCAATTTGGGGGCCAGACTTCGGATGTGTTCTCCGAAGTCCCATCGGCCGTCGAGCACGAGCCCCAAATATTTCATTTGGGGCTTGATGCCGATGCGATTTCCTCCCACGATGAGACTGGATCCCTCGGGTGGCTTGCTCCGAGGCCCATGAAAGAACAGGGCCTCGGTTTTATGCAGAGCCACCTCGAGACCCAACCGCCGGATCCGCTCAACGACTTGAGCAACCGCGTTCGTGGCCTTTAGGGTCGCTTCGCGGTACGTCGCCCCGCACGCCGTCACGAGCGTGTCGTCCGCGTAGCACGTGACGGCGGCACCGCCTACGAGCTCACCGCGAAGCACCCAGTCGTATTCGATATTCCACAGAAGCGGCCCCAGGACCGATCCCTGTGGAACACCACACGACATTACACGCGGATCGAGACCGGTCACGGTTGGGTAGATGACGGCTCTCTCCATCAAATACGCCCCGACTATGCGGTGGAGGTAGAGAGGCACTTCGTGATACACGAGCGCCTCCCTAATGCAACTCCAGGGCAAGATAATAGATAAACGCGTTGGCGATGTCCAGGGACACCGACAACATCACCTCACCCCGGGCTACTGCATCCTCCGCCAGAGCCCTCACGCGCATGATGGAGGAGTTCTCCATCATTGTTTTCCTCCATCCGCCAGGTTCGGCCCCACTCTTGAGAGGTGCTCGACGAGGCGCTTCACAATTACTCTTTCAAAGAGCTTGTACACCTCGTCGAGCAACACTATGGGCTGGTAGGCGGACGGCGAGTCCGCCGGGCGCCCCTCCTTTCGGATGAGGACCAGTTTCCACGATTTCGGAAACTGGCCCCGCTCCAAACATGCGCTGAGAAGCCCTCTCAGTCGGGGCTCGAGAGCGTCGTCGACTAGAGCTAGGACCCACGCTCGGCCTGGAATGCCGTCGGGTCCCGGGTGTGTTTGGCTCTTAGCCTTCTCACCGCCAGCTCTAGTTCTACCCAAGTGACCTCGGGCACTTCGTCGTCATCGACATCGGGCGCCATGGGCGGCCGAGGCGGCCATTACACTACCGACGTAAACCCACTCCTAACACAAGCAATTTAACTTAGCTGGAGGGGTTAGGGGGAATATTAATAATTTCGATTCATAATATTCTTTAAAAAAAAAATGACGTAGCTATTAATAAAGTAATAAAATTAAACATACCAGGCCACTCAGAAAGTATTGCGAAAAAAAGTTTTTATATATGAGAGACTGGTCAGTTATAATCTATTTCTAAAATATGATTATTTATGAGTAAAAATAAGTACGTTCCAATTTCAAAATTTCTCTCTGCATTTTTTGCAAGATAATTTCAATTATTGTGTCTCATTGAAAAATGGATCTGCGTCGGGAACATTTTCGCGCTATGATTTTCTACGATTTCAAGTGTCGCCTGAAACCAGACGAATCGTACGATAGACTTCAAATGGCATTCATGGATGAAGGCCCTTCCAAGGCGACCGTGTATCGTTGGTATAACGAATTCAAGCGCGGTCGACTGACTTTGGAGGATGAAGAAAGAAGTGGTCGTGCTAGCAGTGAAAAATTTAATCCAAGATAATAGACCAGTCACATATCAAGAGATTCAGCACATTCTTCAGATTGGATCGGGAAGCCTTCACGAGATTCTACACGTGCATCTTCGTGTGAGAAGGATAGTTTCACGCTGGGTGCCGCACAATCTCACCGATGCTCAGAAGCAGGCCCGGGTGGAATGGTGTCGTGATATGATAAACAAGTTTGAAGCAGGCGCGTCTCGGCGTGTTTATGACATCATTACAGGTGATGAGTCGTGGATTTATCAGTATGATCCAGAAACAAAACGCCAGTCGACGGTTTGGGTGTTTCAAAACGAATCAACACCTACCAAAGTGAAGCGATCTAGAAGCGGAGGGAAGATTTTGATCGCGAGTTTTTTCAATTTGTTTGGCTACTTATTATCAATCCCTTTACGAAATCAAAGAAGCATCAACGCTGAATGGTACACTACCAAATGCTTGGCAGAAGTTTTCTCTGTAGTGAGCTACAAGCGACCAAACACAGGGCTCCGCGGGATACTACTCCACCATGACAATGCGCCCGCACACACCGCGCTTAAAACGAGGGACTTCCTGGACAGCACTGCGGTTAAACGCCTAGGTCACCCTCCTTACAGCCCTGACCTTGCACCGTGAGACTTCTTTTTCTTCCCGAAAATAAAAAATCAGCTCAAAGGGATACAATTTTCGTCGCCGGAAGATGCGCTGTCAACGTTTGAGCAGGCTGTAAACGAGGTATCTGCGGCGGATTGGAAAAAGTGTTTTGAAAACTGGTTCAAACGCATGAAACTTTGTATAGAGGCTGGTGGAGAGTACTTTGAAAAGATTTAATAAAAAAAGATTTACCTATAGAACACTTTTTTTTATTTTCGTAAAACTTTCTGAGTGTCCCACGTAAACTCTAAATAAGCCACGCATACCGATTGTATCTCTATCACTATATATTATAAAACAAAGTGCTCCACCGCGTCTGTCTGTCTATTGCGATAAAATCAAAAACTATAGAGTGGTTCTCGAGGAAGGTTTTAGTATATAATTTGTCAAGTTTTTGCATACATTGGCTAGAATATAATGATATTTGTCGGAGATGTCGGAAAAAATTAAGCCGTCTGGGAGCATTCAATGAAAACGCTGCTCACACCCTTTGAGATATAACAAAATGATGTATGGTGGAATTGTATATCTTATGTAGGTTGTGCTAGTGGAATAGAGTCCCTCCCATGGGTAACTGGTACAGGATCAGAATTCCAAGCGGGTGAAGCTGCGGGAACCAGTTAGTATAATATATTTTGTTAAGTTTAAAATGATTAAAATATTAGCCTTTATTGACCTTTCGGAAATGCTAAAGTGCTAAACTATAAATGAAAGAATCTGCTTCTATCATTACACACTCCACGAGATTTCTTTACTGTTATTAAACCTTTCAAGCACGCCCACCGGTTTCGAGTGCTTTTAATCTGCCTTTTTTAATATTTTTATTATATATAAAAATATATACACACACATATATATATATATATATATATAAATATTAAAAAAGCGGCGATAGCCCAGTGGCGTACGTAACGGACTGCTGAGACGAGGTCTCGAGTTCGATCCCCAGTCGCCCCAGGCACACACCTCTGACTTTTCGTAGTTATGTGTGCACTAATAAATGTTAATTATCGCTTGCTTAATAATGTGCCCGGTAGATGGCAATAGGCTCGCCCCCTATTACATTGGGACCTTAACATAACTGGCGAATCGTGGGTGTGTAATACACCTATGCCTACCCCTTCGGGGATACAGGCGTGAAGTTATGTTATGTAAAACTATACATAAAATGCTTAAATTATAATATTATAATTAATTTTCACCTTAAAATACATGTCCATCTATTGACTAGTGAACACTCTCAAAAGTTGGAAAGCCCACTCAATTCTTTGAATTAACCACATCCAGCAAAGCAAAGCGTTATTAACTTAGCGATTGCTCTAAACATTAAATAACCGCCCTGAGCGTTACTTAACTGTTTTCACTCAACACACTCTTCTCTCGCTTCATTTAATTCATTCCCCACAATCTGTGATTAACATAATATGTAGAATACAAATTACAAGTTGCATTTACGTTGTACAAATTGTATCAAGTTAAAGTGTGTCCTACTTGTAAGTTAATATGGATGTATGTATCTTAATAGATACCTATTAATTAATAACGGGAACACTTATCGACTGAAGTATTTCCTATGAAAAACCATTGTGTTTCAGCTAGTAAGTATGATTTTCCGAGCTCTATGAAGAGCCGTGTACGGTCAGTAACGCGTGAACGACGTCTTCAATATTGAAATTAGTTATAGGTGGTATTTTTATTTATTGACAATTCGGAACAATCGTCTATAAATTCCATGATAAATTCTTATCGCTTGGAACATTTCATTTACTCTCCAGGTGGCAAATTCAAAGTGTGCTCGGGAACGTTTACCTTTGAGGATTAAGAGATAAAATTACAGTATTGGAAGCATTCCTCAGGTTTATTTATGCCGCCATTATTAGGTATTCATTTCGATAGTTTTATCGATCAAGGTGTAGGTGTAATACATCTCTGCCTACCCCATCGGGGATACAGGCGTGAAGTTATGTTATGTTATGTAGGACAAAAAAGTCAGGAGAAAAGTGCATTAATTTAGTTTCTGGTGGAAATATTTAGTTTAGTAAAAGAAATATTTAACATACCTTTATTTTTTCTTTTTTTACGTGCGAATATCCCTTCGGATACCCCCCCGCCGGCCAGCGGGGGTGGTTATATCGTACATCGACTAAAACCGCAAGGTTTCCTGCCCAAGTGTCCTTTGCCGGGCACCCCGGGTAAGCCCTCGAAAGGATAACCCCAGGGTATTTAACATACCTAATAAAAATACGACTCTTAAAATTTGTAAAAAAAATTATATAGGTAAAACTATTTTGAAAGACACTGAAGACGCACACACACAATATATATTATAAGTCAATAAAACTTATGAAAAAATATATTTAATATTAAATACTTTTATTATATTAAACAAGTTGAATTCCTGAGACGAGCTCAGCCGAATACAAGGAATTTTCGATTTTGCGATATTTTTTTTTCGATTTTTTGCGATTTTTTCTTTATCTTGCAATGGTTCACCTCAGCACGAATCTGTAACCGAAAACAGCAACTCGAAAGCTCATCTCCTTCATACCCAAAACCGTGACAGAAAATTGGCAACGACGACGACGTCGACGACAACTCGATAGCAATAGGGCTTTTCAAAAGAAAATCCCTAAAAATATGGTGGCTGATCAATAAGATTGATAGAGCTTTTGACCAGAAATTCGTTCACAATGATAGTCTAGCGAAATAGTGTGTGTTACCGCGGTGCAAAATTCATACATTTTCTTTTCATAAGCTGGCCTTTCACTCAAACGCCATATAACGCCAAGTTTAGTTTTTTTTTCTGTCTCACCTTCCGACAGAAATTCTGAGTGCATGACACTGTATTCGTATAGCGGTAATCGAATCTGATTCACTTAAAAACGATGATGACTGACTAGATTGAGACAAAGCTTCCACATTTTTGCGTTCGTTTTGAAATGTGAATCACATAAGCAGGTGTTTGTGATGAAATCGGTTCACCAGAAGCCTTATGTATCACTTTCAGTACTTTGAAACAAAAAAAGCCATTTACAATTCCAAATTTAAGAAAGATGCAATGTTGGAAATTCTCATCCACACTTGAGATGAACTTACTAAATGGCGTACATTAAACAAACTAAATGACCAGTGACGCTCAAACAACGCCTGGACAGACAGTTTTGCTCACTTGGCGAAAAAAAGATCAGCTACGATCCCTTCAAGCGAAGTTTCTAAATGATCAATTCCCGGCACTTTTTTTGATAGTAGGTATGTATAACACCATAATATATAATAGCTACTTAAACAATTTTTTAAATTTATCTTTGACGTCATCTGGTATGAAGACAGCTTCATTCGCTCGGTAAATTAAAATCTATTACAGTAAATATGGTAATTTATCAATATGGTATATTAAGTAATTTCTCCCTTGAAAATTTACTTCGCCTTTAAAATAATACTATATTTCAATTACATACATTAAAATTACGGTTTTCGCAATTTTTTCTTTATCTGTACTATAAGACGTTACTTCGTACCAAATTTCAAGATTCTAAGTTCACGGGAAGTACCCTGTAGGTTTTGATTCCCGTGCGAGTTTCGAAAATTTGCGGAAATTTGCGGCATAAACGCCTGTATCTTTTGATTGCTTTGGCTTAGAAGTTTGACTTTATCACAGCTCGAAGGGACAGTAGACCTGAGTATTCAATATAAATTTCAGTTTGATACCGCCACGCGTTCCTGAGAAAAATGGTCTTGACAGACGGACGGACTAGTGAGAGTAAAAGAAACATTTGTGGTAATCTGACTGGGATGGTTATGCATTCATACGGGACTACGGTATTCACAGAGAGTTTGACGAAGTTTAGCCGAATGGAATATAATTCCTAATACCCAAAATTGTGACTGACTTAAGCCTGTCGTGAGAGCCTTTTTTGGATATTGGACGTTAAGTATTAGCTACAATTCAACTCGAATAAAATTAGGTATTCGTAACGTATGTACGAAAATAAAATACATAATGAAAATACGCCTCTGTGGCTTCGCGGTACTGCATTCGACTGCTACGACATGAGGAGCGGGTGCGATTACCGCTCTGTGCAAATATTTGTATGCATGAATATATCTATTTAAGTACATTAGTCTGGGTGTTTCTATGTAATTTAATATGTATGTATTTACAAAAAAAAAGTATATTTATCCGCATTCTGGAACCCATAACACAAGCTAGTTAAACTATACTTACTTTGGGTCTAGAAAACGCTGTGTGAAATTTATAATATTTAATAGAGATTAAGGCTTAGACTTCCGATAGGGTGATGACATTTGCGCCATTTTAACCGACTCATGGCCAAAGACGCATATATGCGTCATTTGAACAATCTATGTGGCTAGTGGGGTAGAAGTTTGTTAAAATGAAGGGCGCTTGATGTTGTAACCTGGTCGAAACGTCAGGCAATCCAAAGGTATGTATATATCTATAAATGATCGCGTTAATTCCCGTTAAATTAAGTTTTCATGGAAGTTTAGAACTCTACAATGTATAGGGGAATTCCATTGTTATATTATCACTTATTAATTAATGAAGAAGAAATCTTTTTTTCGTGATCTAACTTACCAAAGCAGAGCCGGCAGAGCTATTTTTAGCATTTACGGATAAAAAGACCGTAAAAAGCAATCTAAGTGCCAATTCCAAAATATATTCAAAATTCAGTTTCAATCTAGTCTCGATATCATGTCGCTCTCCCAAATGTCAATAAAGGTATTCTCGTAACATATTTTTACCATCGGACATTGACTATCATGTGATTATATCCAAATAAGACTGAAACTTGAAATGCAACAGTGCAAATTGAACTAAATTGGTATTCTGCTAAACTTTCTAATTGATATTGTAATGCGAACGAAACGTAATTCGGGACTTAGAAAGATTTCATCAAAAAACATAGCCTAATAGTACCATCGGGATCTGGTGGAATGCGGGAGTACCAGGGAACACCAAGCGCCCCTAGCAAGGTCGGGAACTTTTATTCTTGGATCCTGGAGTTATACCACAATCCGAACGCAAGCAGATCATGGAGTTCTGATCCCGAGACTGGTCCTTGGAAACTGGATTCTGGGGACTGGACTCCGGAATCCGAACTCCAGTTTCAAAATTCTAAAATTCAGTTCCCGCGCTGCAGACACCAGGTTCCCGACACCAGGATTCGGATTCCTGGATTCAGACACCTGGATTCGGACTCCAGGATACAAACTCCAGTTTCTTTCTGCGACTAAACTGAGATTATATCGAGATTATACGGAAACAGAATTTTTTACGAGCAGAATACCTTATTTTCGGTCAATTCATACTTCAGTCGTAATTCAATCACATTTCAGTCTGTGATCGTATAATTACGACAATTGGCCGTCTGTATTTCTGTTGTATTCGAACGTATACTTAATACCGGCTCGTAGATCCGCTGGGCCACAGATCTGATACCGTTGAGAGCTCGCCCGAAATGGTTACGTATATTATCACTAAAGTTATTTTAACTATTTTCAACATAACTACGGTTGATTCACATATGTTAATAACACTTATTGGTTGACTCGACTATTATTATTCTATTTACCTAAGTTTGATGAAACTATAGTTATTTAAGATATTGGAAATTCAACTATGTTTGTAATACCTATTAGATGACCCGCCAACGGTTTATAAATACTGCGCGTTGTATTCATTTTAAGAGTTGTGGGTTATGCTCTATGGGTAACCTTACACCCCGGCGTCTGAAGACCCGAGACGGCGTGCGGTTTTGGTCGGTGCAAGCCCGACATAACCGCCCCCGCTGGCCGGCGGGGGGGTATCCGAAGGGATTTCCGCACGATAAAAAAAAAAAAAAAAGGTATGGATATTGAAACATTGTCAGTTCTAGTGTGCATTGACGAACCTAACCACGAAGGTAATCCAGTGCATACTGACAGCTGATTGATCGGTGAAAACATTCACAGGCTGAATTGTAAAATTCGTGATATGGTAGTAATTATTTCGAAAATAGTTATGTTACGTTTAGATATTATAATATTTAACCATCATATATTATCTACTGTTCATGAATAATTAAGGTTAGATTAGTTTAGCTTAGAACAATAACATATACACATACAGTAACAGAAGCATTATATTACCCCGAATGAAATACGTAAATATTTTATTATGACCATCACACATGATTCACTTACAATAGAAGGGATCTAGCGCTCGGCGGCCGCTGCCGCAGCACGCTCGCTGCACTCGCTCTCGTTAATGGTAAATGGTCTAACCTAACCTAACCTATCCGTGTCGGGACTCGTTGTTTTAGTGACTGTATTTCACTTCACTCTTCTCCGCTCCACTCCAGTCCATTCCACTCTAATCTGTTCGATATTTGAATCACTTGTCCGTGTTGGGTCGATGGTTTATCAACTTAATGATCTAATTATATGTTAATATTTTTTATGTTTCTCAACACACTTATTTAGGCTACAAATATTGACCACGGATCAATCTACAGTAGGTCAATCGTCCGTTATTTCAATCAACCGTAGTTAAATAAATCGTAGGTGAGTTGACCTTTATATATTTCGTCTATTAGTTAGTAGTAGTTAGTTAGTTTTCTAGTAGTAGTAGATAGTAGTGGTGGTAGAAATTTGATGACACAAATTTGTCACAAAATTCGGCCGGGTGGGTACCACCGTGCACGATTGCGAAAAACCCTCCATAGTAATCCAATTTCGGTTTGATTGCGTTCAGGGGTTAGCAAGTGCATAGCCGGGCAGGGGGATTGTGGTCGCAGCACTAGTGGGACCGGTGGGTGTCACGCGATGCTGCGACGACAATCCTTTTCTGATGAGGCCGTCAAGCTGAGTGCCACCATTGTTTACATGGTACGTGAATGTAATGGTGACCCTCTTTCCTGAGACTTTACCTTCAGCTTATCATCAGGCGAGACGAAGTCAAATTGACGTGTCCTAAATATAAAAAAAAATCTGTGAAACGACCTTAGGTATTTTAGCCATCGTCATAGGCAGAGGTTTATATGTAACATCGAAATGGAGGGGCTCGTGGCTAAGTGATCACTGAGTAGGCTAACACATTGCAAAGTTAAGTAATACAAGCCAGGATAGCCTTAGGATGGGTAATCATTCTTAACACACCCTCCATGCCTCGGAGAGCACATAAAACCGTTGATGCCGGCTACCATACAAACATCTACGGCAGAAGTTACAAGCAGTAGGAGCTCTAAAAAGTCCAACAACTGGTTCTGAAAGTCAGATAGCTGTCGCTTTACGGAAAAGTTCAGCCGCTTCGTAATTCGAAGATCACAAAGCCGACCTCGACTGTGTTGGGAAAAGGCTTGGAGGATGGCGATGTAATATCGAAATAAAGTCTGCCGGTTTATAAGAGTTTATAAGTCTCTAATCAACTATCTTATCTCTGTACAGTTTCGAGATTTTATATTTTACTCCTCATCACCTTTTAGATATAGCGTGATGATTTATAGTCGAGATTTTTTTTTTTTTTTTTTTTTTAATAAAGTTATGATCAATATAGATTAATTCGATTTTACTCTGCTGTTCCTATCACACTTATTATTTATTATTACGTGATTATAATATAGAGCAGTTTATGACCATACCCTAGAAGATTCAATGTACAGTTTTAAACTCGTTACGATTTTATTATATTTATAGGTGTATAGAAGACAGGGCGCTATGGCGCTAATTAGGGGAGACCTATTTCCAGCAGTGGACTAATAGAGGTTGATGATGATGAGATGTTGCGTTGTCACACGATACATACATATTATGCGTGCAAAATTTCAGCTCAATCAGAAACCGGGAAGTGTGTCAAACTTAACTAGCAAGGTTTGATTACAGACAACAGACTAGTGAAAATAAACAAAAGCTTGTAACGACAATATATTCAGGTCGTCTTAACGAATGGTCCCGGGTTAGAATCCTGAACATTACACAACCGACGTGAACCCAACCCACGCAAGCATTTTACCTTAAATGGAAACGTTAACGGGAATACTAATAATTTCGGTTACTAGTAGGTACTCATTAAAATGTACTCATTTAAGAATCACAAAGTTATGACACACGTCTAGTATTAGATCCTGTACATAGGAGTACAAAATCGCATCAAAATCCGTTCAGTAGTTTTTGCATCCATCGCGAACACTCAGACAAGAATTCCAAAAAAAAATGTGTTCAGAATCTTAAAATGTACTCATTTAAGAATCACAAAGTTATGACACACGTCTAGTATTAGATCCTGTACATAGGAGTACAAAATCGCATCAAAATCCGTTCAGTAGTTTTTGCATCCATCGCGAACACTCAGACAAGAATTCCAAAAAAAAATGTGTTCAGAATCGTTCATCTTTTATTAGAAAGGTCTTGGTTAGACTTAAAATCTGCCGTATGTTTGATTGCAATCGCAATTAAAATAAGTATTAAAATAACATGAAATTGATCGCGATGGAATCCGTTAAAAATAAAAAGTAAACTTTTTATGCACTTTATTTTAGAAATTTTAACTTATTTGTAAAAATTTACTGTAGATGCCTCCAACATCACGTGTATGTGTAAGTACGAGTACAAAAATGTTAATTTAGAAATTTTATTTAAATTAGATTTAGAAATTATAATTAGATTTCATTAATAGAATTAATTAACAATAATTTGTAGTGCTGAGGATTACAAAAAAAATCCTCATTTTATTTTATTTGTATGCTAAGCAAGCATGTGTGTGCATCCAATTTTATTTTCGATCCTTATTTTTTTCTATTATTCAATAATAGGACAGAGAAAATAGAGATAAACACTGAACAACTTCTTTCATTCACACTTTCAGACCCTGTAAGCTATGTTCAAAATATTGGGTAAACATTATTACAAATATAGGTAGATATATTATTATGTAATAAAAATGAAAAGCTTTGTAAATATTTATGAGTCCAATTAATAAGCGCGCGCGGTGCTCAATGCTTGTGGCACACCAAAAGGGAAATCGTCCCTTCGAGGGTGCTGTGCTGCTGGTTCGCGTAAGTCGTATCGCTGGCGGGCACCGGTGAGGCGGGCGGCTACGATCGATAGGGCGGGTGCGGCGCTGCAGTCGACTCACAACCGTGTACCGCCTGACGCCTGCCAACCTAGCACCACGACACTCTAGCGACCGCTCGCGGCGCGACTACTCGCTACGATGCGAGGCGAACGCGCCGCGCGTGACTCGCGCCACAATAAAGATCACGATAACTTAAAGTCATCACTTAAAAAAGGAAATAAAACCAAAAAAAATAGGGTTGTCTTTGATGAGAGCGCAAATGAATTTTTTGAAGCCGACTACATTATAGTTGTTCGTGACGAGTGCGGGTTCTCTGATGAGGGCGAGACTGAAGATTGCTCAGGTTGTGGAGCGTGCGAGCGGTACCAGGAGCCGGAACCTGGTGCCCTCAGCCCACCAGAAGGGTACAAGGATATGGGCCTGTTTAACCGCGATGGAACCCTACGTGAGCAGGCCTGGTGGGAGGCCGGGGATGTGTTGTTGGTTGGCGAGCGCTCGGGAACCGTGTTCACTCCACAGCATCTGCAGCTGCTGCGCCGCCTCCAGCGTGAGAGAATGCTGCGGTCCACCATCTGTGCAGATTGTGACGCACACGCCGCGCTACACCAGCCTCTCGGTGAGTCACCTCTGCTCTGTCCTTGCCAAGGACGAACCCATCTGGTCGGCCTTGGTTTGCTTATGTATCAAGTTTCAGATCTTAAGAGGCTGTGCGAGAAAACCTGCATAGCCACCGTGGAACGCTCACGTTCTGTCATCATACTGTTAAACATATGAAACCTTACAACTGTCGACGTTCCCATTTAATAATAGATTCATGATAACATCTATTTTAAACGATACCCTTTTTACGGCACCTTCTACATAAATAAAAGTTAATCGCTAAATTCTTTGCTAAGCGCAAAACTTGAGAACGGCTCACCCGATTTGGATATCTTACTTTCTGTTGTGTTCATAATAGTCAGGTTTATATGAAAGAAAATGTTAAGAAATTTACGGGTATTGTCGGCATTCGGGTAACGCCGGGTAACAAATAGCTACTAACAATTAAATTTAGGAAGTAATGAATAATTTTGGAATCAATAACCATGTTTATTTTATTTTCGACTACAATTGCGAAGTATACTAAAATTGTACACTGCCATGCGAAATAATTATAATGATAGTTTTCATTATAATTAGTATAACGCTAGCGACGTGTTGTAGTGGCGTACATTTAATATAACAATGAAACTGGTTAGATCGTTAATAGGACAAGTGACACATGTGGTATCTTGTTTCAAAACAACCGGGCACCTATTGTTAGTAAAAAAAAGTAAGAGCCCTCATTGGCTTTGTTTCTTTCACACGTTCAAACAAGTTCAAAGAACTTCGATAACATCGGTGAAAATCTAACGAACCAAATGAGAAACAAAATGAGAATAAAATGAGAATAAAGTGAATTCATTTCATAATCATCAAATATGCTGTAAATAAAAAAAATCATTACGTGATAGCCGAAATTTTCAAAAAATTTGCTCTTATCTTTAAAGGAAGGAAGGAAGGCCTATATGTTAGCCATAATCTTGAAATATTCTTATTATTTAATAAATATCAACTTAACACAATTTATCATGGTTAAAATTATTACCTAGAAAGCTTATATTTTTTGTTTTATTGGTTTTGTTTTATCGAATAATATATACTTTCAAGGCGTTGACTACTAGATATGAGTTCTTTTCTTATAAATACAAAATTGTATCCATCTAGTAGTTAAGATAGTAATATTTGTTAGTTTTGAAAGCTTAAGGTGGCAAGATTTTATCATAATTCATTTTAGAAGAATATTGTTGAAGCGAATAATACACCTCAACTCCTAAGATTCGTCACTTCATTAAATTACAGATCTATATTTCATAGCTAATAACACAATGCACACAAGCGACATTAGTGAAAGTCTAATCGAATCTAAGTTGAATAATTTCTCCGCATTCCAATTAACGCAGAACGGATCTACATAATTATGGTTTAAAAAACTGAATTTGAAAGGGTAACACACAAAGGCTACAAACTTTTATAGGCTTTCTTTTCTTTTATTATCTTTAAATTACAATTCGCATTAAGTATAAAAAAATTAAAAAGAAACCGTAATAATATATCTACAAATTCTAATGTACGCAGAAGTTGGGAATAAATTTTTAGTTAAGTATCTTATCAAAAAAGTCTGATTGAGTAACTTATTTCAAATTATAATAAAAGTAAAAAGATAGTTACCTACTATAATTTCATGAAGTAATTTAAGTTTGGCACTACAAAAATATGAAAAACTTAATTCCGAAAGTTACAATGACGAATTTCATTATTTCGAATTCCGAAAATCAGAAATCCGATGTATCATAAATAAATTAATAAAAACCTGAATTTCAATATTCCTAATATTTATAATTACGATTGTCAGTGTTATAATATTCGGAATTTTGGAAATCGGAGAATTGAAATTCGGAATTAAATATTTTGGAATTCCCAAAAGTTCTGGAGCGCAAATGGGGGCCTATGTTTGCAAATCGGTCATCATTTACCATGATTCAGACTGAGAAAAGAAACCGAAAGATAGATAACATTTCTGTACTCTCTATCAAGCCTGACATAAGCAAACTACTCCTTAGAGACAATATTGGTTAAGTGTAAATCATACAACAATAACATATTTACTATCGTAACTTGAAACAATCAAAGTGATCATTCGCCTCAGTTGGTGTCGGCTTTCAGTCTAATTACGAAACGGCCGAAATTCGGTGTTTACGTGAAGCGGCTGTCACCTGATCTACACAACCCACTGGCGATATCAAAGTTCAGTAATTACGAGTAAACCTGGTTCTCAGAAATTTAGGGAGCCAACTACCCGCAACAAAGGCCATACACGTTCGTATGGCATACTAAACGTAAAACAAAAACAAATGGAAAATGTGGTCTCCGAGGCCCGCAGGGGTTCACAATGTGTTTAGTCCATCCTAAGACTGAATTGGCTAGTATTATAATATTTTTGCTTCAAGGAATCGTTGGTAGTGAAAACATTTATCGGCTCAGACCAAACGCTAATGAATACATACAATAACAAGTTTAACATAGCATTTACTTTGTGAAAACCATGTCGTAATAACGTGGTATAATAATATAAGGTGTCACAAATTAGGTCTCTGAATTTGGTGAGATGACTTGGTATCGCCAAATATGTATTTGAAACGAAAAAAAAAATATCGGGTAAAATAAAATATTATATATAAATAAATATAAAAGCTTTTACTCGTAAAAAAGTTAAAACTTTGAAAACAAAATTAATTTGAACTAGGACGGTTACCAGTTTCGCAATCAAACCAAACTTAAGCGTAGCGAGATTTGCCTATCCAACAATAGGTCAACGTGACCGGTCGACTTTTTCCATTGATTTGGTTTTTCGGTGATTATTCCTCGATGGTAAGACCGATCTGGACATTCGACCCCTTACGGCACTCAGTAATGTCTACTTGATCACCGTGGCAAATTTGGTCGAGATCGGTCAAACGGTCTCGGAGGAGTATCATTTGTTTGAAATGCAACTTTGCAACTTAATTATGAACAATTTTAGTTCCTACTGCTACGTTTCACATATATACAAATAATAACATTTTGACAAGTAATAAACAGTAAAAGAATAGAGTTAGTGTTTTATGAAAAGCTTATTTTCTTAAACTTATTTTTCTTATTACTTGTTACTTAAGAAATAATGCAGACGGGTTGAACGGCCGGCTTTCCGAAATTCACTTCAGCTGCGTATGTGTTTAAATATTTATCTATCTTTTTTTTTTTTTTTACGTGCGGAAATCCCTTCGGATTCCGCCGGCCAGCGGGGGTGGTTATGTCGTGTATCGACTAAAACCGCACGGTGTCCTCCCCAAGTGTACGTTGCCGGGCACCCCGGATAAGCCCTCGAAAGGATAACCCCAGGGTTGCCGGCGGACTTTGGCCGCCACCGCGGCCTCGCCTGGTGGGGTCGGGTTCTAACCCGCTTCGGTGAGTTGGCAGGCGTGTGTAAGGCACACACGACACGCCTCCGCCACGGCCTGCTTCTGTAAGGACGGCGAGTCGGCCAACTGCCGTCCTCAGGCCCCGATCATGGAGGTCTCATATTCTTAAACAATATTTATCTTATATTGTTTAAGAATATGATAGTTTTAAAAATATATGGTTAAGAATATGCATGAATATTATTTTTTTGTTAAACCGATTGGAACATACAGTCTTTTTAAGTTTGGACATCCTCTGGAGGTATGTATTAAAAATAGATACAGACGAACAGAGAACCTACTCCTTTTTGAAGTCGGTTAAATATATAGATGTCAATACTATTCTGGCTTCGCTGTAAACGTAACCAAGTAACTCTAATATGTTCTAATTATGTTAACAGAATGCAAGCCTTGCTGCAGGAGTATTAGGTTAAATAAATAGGTTGCATCTGCCTACGTGGAACCAGTGAGCCATAATTCTAATCAACTTAGTTATAATAAGTTGATTGAATCCGACTGCAATTTTTCTTCGTTCGTGGTGAAAGGTGCTTTTTTTTATTTGTAACATGCTTTTTCAGCTTCGCGAAACTTAGAAATCGATTTTCGAGTATTTCAAAAGGTCGGATTCATTTGAAATTTTGCAAATTTATCAAAGATCGTACATACAGTCACGCCTGTTTCCCGTCGGAGTAGGCAGATACCACTTGTTTCCACTTCCTACGATCCTGAAATACACCTTTTACTTCCTCTCCTTCCTTTTAGGAACCGTCTAAAACGTATCATCAACTATTATGTTTTTACAAATATTATGATTTACTACCAGTACGCGACTTTGTCCGCGTTCGTACGTTCAGTAACTTCGTACTTCTGCAGTCTCGTCCCACCATGTTTTAAGTTATTTCATTGTTATATTATGAACTATTTATTTTGAAATGAAAGCCTGACTGATCATCGAAGAGAAACTTTCGATGCTAGAACATACGAAGTAACTTTTATCTTATCTGTGGTAGAACTACGAAATCAGAAAAGTTGGTTCCTTGTTTGGCCTAGGTAAACGCTAAGAAAGGATTTTGAGAAATTCAACTTTTGTTAGGTGAAAAATTCTCATAAGCACATTGAAAAACGCATATTAATATGTATCAAAATTCATTATAGAATATATAGAATTTCGTGCGAAGTTGCGCCAGAAAGTTAATTCTGTATAAGGGAAAACTTATAAACAGAAGTCCAAAATATCATATCATGTGACATCAAGATCTTTTATTGCGTATAATCCTGTATAATCGTAGCTTACATGATTTGCATAGTGACGTGTTCTATTCTGTGCCGATTCCTCTTACTGGTATAAATTATCTTACTCAACGTCAAGTAAAGTAACACCGTCTGATAATTGGTTTATGGTGATCGTAATAATAACATAATCGAATGAACTCTTCATATAGATCCATTGTGATAATACCTTAGAGTTACCAACATATTAAATAGATGTGAGGCTTTCTAACCCTGATTTCTAATTTCATTTGTATATTAGTTGACTCAATTAAAATGATATATCATTTAAATGATACGGGAGGCAGAAACAAGATATAAAGGATTTAAAAAAAAAGTCTGTGACTTTTAAAAATAAATTTAAATAACATATTGAAATAAAACTTTTTTA
Organism: Cybosia mesomella; assembly: GCA_946251805.1. NCBI lineage: Eukaryota > Metazoa > Arthropoda > Insecta > Lepidoptera > Erebidae > Cybosia > Cybosia mesomella. The sequence continues at coordinate 42,753,929 of OX276388.1, read as the reverse complement.
ATAGATAATAAATAATAAATCGCGATAAAGTCCGTTACAAAAATCAAGGATTTTTTTTTAGAATTAAAGCTGTAAACTACTGACAATATCAAAAATTATGGTTCGTCTCAGTGCTTTAATAAATAACAAAGTCTGGATTAAAGTATTTTTTAACTTTACCAATATAATTGAAGGACACAAGCCAATTATCGTCAATAACCGAGCTCACAACACTCAAAGCGGCAGTAGTTGGTGAAATGTCCACTTCACCACTGAGTTGAAACCTTCAAATAATTTATTTGGTATTTATTTTGTCAGTGTACCTCTTTACAGGCCAACATTGATTACTTTGTAAAACATTTATATGGACATTCAGTTAAACTATTAGGTATTATGTTTAACCATAAGTAATTTTCGTGCAGGCAACTCAATGTTTATTTTTAACCTTGTGCAAGAATCAAAAGATAGTTTGATGTTATCGGCCATCTTGATAAATCATTTGGTATATTTAAATTTCTGATATTGTTTATCTAATTTGGGGAAATTATGAAATGTGTATTGGCAGGATAAATATCTAACCAAAAATTATATGTAAGACCTCATTCGCATTAATTTGATTATTTATTTGGTTTGTTACCGTAAGTACACTTTTGACTTTTGTAAACAGTAAATATTTTAATAACTCAACAACAACGATAACCAATATTGTTTTATCAATATTTTTCGAGTAATTTAACGAGCTTACGCTTTATTGATAATAAAAATAATAAGTACATACTTGTAAGAAAATGTTGAAAATATCTCTGCGTCTATTTTAACCCAAGTATAAGAGATGGAGGACAGACCACCTCATAAAGAGCGCAGGAACTCGGTGCATGCAGGCCGCTACAGACCAGTAGAAATGGAAGTCTATGGGGGAGGCCTATGTTCAGCAGTGGACTTCCTAGGGTTGATATGATGATAAGAGAAGGTAATTTATTTATTCTGTCATGATACTTTTTATATTGTGATGAAAATTTAACATTTATAAATATTTCAATTCAAACTTCACTTCATAATCTACAATAGTCATAATTACACGATTTTGAACTAATACGAAGTTAACTATCCGTCAGTCGTAATGCCTAGAGTAGGTATCTTGCTACTCTAGTAACGCGAGTCTACTACTTACTAACCTCCATTTAATCTCACGTACTTAACCTATTTTCTTCAACTGATAGCCGGCAAGTGGTTTATAACCACCAAAGGGGAGAAACCATGTGTCCACCACACACAATAGTTGCCGCGCGTCAAAGGATACTTTTGAAATATTGTGGCTTGGTTATGCGCCAGTATATTTCGAATTTATTTGTAACACTGCTCAACTATGTCAAATTAATTGATAGCACTCGACTGGGCTGAACACCAAGTGCTCATTGACAGAGAACTTTAAAGGACGATAAATTGAGCAGACAAAATTGGACCACATTTTTTATTTTTTTAAGTTTGTACGTTATTGAGGTTTTTGTCGAAGAGTACTGTCTATTTTCTCTTATGTCAGCTGGGTACCTATGAATATAGATAAATGTTATTTATATTATGTTGTGTTTGACTATGTTAATATATTAACATTAATTGAAATAAAACTATTTTTAACGGATTCTATCGCGATCACAGAATCCGTTAAAAATAGTTTTATATCAATGTGTGACATTCGCGTAAACTTCCGACAATATCATATTAACATTAATGTTTTATCTTCTGTAGTTGTAACATATATTTTACTCACATTTTCATCTTCATGATTTTTATTGCATACAAATGTCAGACCCCACCGTTATTCTCCAAAAGGTGTTTAAACATTCAATAAAATTATCGTATACCTATGTACACACAAAGTTTTCTGGATATTTGTAGAAACTATCGAAATAACATTCGTCATGTGGTATAAGGGATGCCGCAAACATTCTGTGTTGACCTTTTTAACATTTAAAACTTTCACTGAAATAATTGTTCGTTTAAGTTCTAAAATTCAATAGAGAAATTTAAAAAAATCTAACAGCGCAAATATTTGTGTTTTATGGTTTGTTGCCCTTTGTAGCCGCGTCGACGTGAATCGAACTTCATTTCAGGTATATTTTTTTCTCGAAACAGAATTTGAAAAATAAATGGTGGTTATTTAATTTCCTGCTACAGTTATCTTAAAGAACTTAATGTTTAAAGGAAAACACTTTTATGGATTTACATAATCGTGATCTCGTTATTTATTCAACATTTCTGTTTCATAATGGATTTGAGTTCTGAGAATTGCGGATTATAGAAAGGTAATAGTGGTATTTATAATGTCTGAGAATACACTTTTTTTTACAAAGTACCTAAGTACATGTTCTGAATAAGGTAAGACGGCTTTTTACACCGGAGCAGTGGTGTCTTTTTCTAAGACACAGATTCACCCGTGCGTAGAATACTATTCTCATCCCTGGGATGGCGCCGCACAGTATTTCGCGTATTCGTCTCCGTATCATTGGAAGTCCTGAGGTTCCTATCTTAGAACCTCTGTAGTTGCGTTGAGTCATTGCCTCTCTGGCAGTATTTTAACGCGTCTACTACGGTGAGTGTTCTAATGACCTTTTCCAACTAATCCCACAGTCTTCTTTACGATCCAGGACAGCACGTGCTAGACTGAGATGCCACCCGCACACAGTAGAAACAATATCGTCCAAAAGTCAGTGGTTTGGTGCTTCCTTTCCTTGTCGCACGATAAAGAGTTGGAATGCTCTACCTGCAGACGCATTTCCTTCTCCTTATAATCTCGAGTTCTTCAAGCTGGGAGTGAAAAAGCATTTCTTGAGGCGTCAAGGTATTGACCGACTTGCCCCGGCACGACTGGAACTCTTAGAGTGTACTCTAAATAGTTAACGAAATTTAGATGTATTTATATTTCAGTAAAAAATAATTTCTCGTCCCACACTTGCTTTCCGAGATGCGTTTGGTAAGCGCAAAACCTATAATCTGATGGTAATAAAACTCTGTTAAAACTTACTGAGATGGTTGAGGATGCGGAGGTAAGAATTCTTACAAGAGTTTTTCAGTTAGTCGCCATTTGTTGAGTGTATTTTTAGGGATTTTCTTTAGAATAGGGCTTATTGCTATGGAGTTGTCGTCGACGTCGTCGTTGCCAATTTTCTGTCACGGTTTTGGGTATGAAGGAGATGAGCTATGGAGTTGCTGTTTTCGGTAATAGATTCGTGCTGGGGTCAACCATTGCAAGATAAAAAATAATCGCAAAATCGAAAATCCCTTGTATTCGGCTGAGCTTGTCTCAGGAATTCAACTTGTTTAGGGATTTTCTTTAGAAAAGTCCTATTGCTATCGAGTTGTCGTCGACGTCGTCGTCAACGTCGTCGTCATTGCTAATTTTCTGTCACGGTTTTGGGTATGAAGGAGATGAGCTATCGAGTTGCTGTTTTCGGTAATAGATTCGTGCTGGGGTGAACCATTGCAAGATAAAGAAAAAAATCGCAAAATCGAAAATCCCTTGTATTCGGCTGAGCTCGTCTCAGGAATTCAACTTGTTAGGGATTTTCATTAGAAAAGCCCTATTGCTGTCGAGTTGTCGTCGACGTCGTCGTTGTCAATTTTCTGTCACGGTTTTGGGTATGAAGGAGATGAGCTATCGAGTTGCTGTTTTCGGTAATAGATTCGTGCTGGGGTGAACCATTGCAAGATAAAGAAAAAAATCGCAAAATCGAAAATCCTTTGTATTCGGCTGAGCTCGTCTCAGGAATTCAACTTGTTAGGGATTTTCTTTAGAAAAGCCCTATTGCTATCGAGTTGTCGTCGACGCCGTCGTTGCCAATTTTCTGTCACGGTTTTAGGTATGAAGGAGATGAGCTATCGAGTTGCTGTTTTCGGTAATAGATTCGTGCTGGGGTGAACCATTGCAAGATAAAGAAAAAAAAAATCCCTTGTATTCGGCTGAGCTCGTCTCAGGAATTCAACTTGTTTTTACAATTAACAACTTGATTTTTAGGGATTTTCTTTAGAAAAGCCCTATTGCTAAGGAGTTGACGACGACGTCGTCGACGTCGTCGTCGTTGCCAATTTTCTGTCACGGCTTCGTGTATGAAGGAGATGAGCTATCGAGTTGCTGTTTTCGGTAATAGATTTGTGCTGGAGTGAACTATTGCAAGATAAAAAAAATCGCAAAAAAATAAAAAATCGCAAAATCGAAAATCCCTTGTATTCGGCTGAGCTCGTCTCAGGAATTCAACTTGTTTAGATGTACACCAACCTACTTTTATTAAGGTGTTAACATACTTAATTTATTTATTTACATTTTTCCATTTGTAAATTAATAATAATATTTTGTACACGTACAAAATATTATAATAAATACATAAATATTAGGATCATTATTTGTCGTCCAAATATACAAATTGATTATTTGAAAATTAGAATACACGTTGTCTTAAAAGTCATCAGACTATAATATTGCCGCATGTACGTGTGTTTTATTTACTAAAACCAAATAGATTGTTTGCCTAGTATCTAAAAATATATTTTTATTCTCGAGTAATCGGATAGACTTGTAACATGTTCTTCCCAAGAGAGTACATGGTAGTGTACAGGAGGGAATTTACCTATTCTCGTTTTTGCAACGATTTGGATATCACTTAAATTTATCAGTATTAGAAGCTGCTGGGGACTATATATAAGAAAGCCAATGATGTCTGAATAGCCGTATAAATAAATATAATAATAATAATATAATGCAACAATAATATAAAAATAATAATAATAATAATAGCCAAGAGCCTCGAACAACATCTCCAGAGGCTCGAGTTAGGCAGTTGGGTCAAGGGCTTGATGCAGAAGGCAGTGCTCCTCGACACGGCACGTATTGTGAGGAGATTCCTCTCTCTGGAGCCCTTACCACCGGTAGCTTGGTCCCTGTACCCGATGCCGGTGGGCCACTATTTTTTATATTTTTAAATATATTCGTTTTTTTATATGGAATGTATTTAAAAATATAGTTTATATGTATTTTAAATTTAATAAAGGAAATAATAATAATTCATTTATTACCATAAACACTTACATATGTAGTTACATTTTCGGTGGCCCCACACTAATACATGTCATGTAAAATCTATACAAATAAAACAAAGTCGTGTCAGTGATGATCGGGATAAACTCAGGAACGGGTGGATCGGTCGTCATGATCTTTGATTTTTAGATTTGTCTCCGCCTGTGTGTGCCTTTTTGTGGTATTTTTTTTCGCAAAACTGCCACGGTTTATCCACGCCCCTCCGCTGACCAGCGGGACTGGTTATGTCGGATTCGAATCGACCAAATCCTCACGCCACCTCGGGTCTTTATTGCCGGGGTGTATGGAGACCAACATAACTTGATTATAAAGTGGAACGAAGTTTGCCGTGTCAGCTATTCTCAAATAAAAAATAGAAGCTACAAAAATATAGAGCACCGCATTTTAAAACGAATAGCAAGGTCAATTACATGCATACTGCTTTTTTCGTTTCAAGTTATAATTTTTTTATTTTCAACCGCTTTAGAAACTTGGTACTTTTCCATGTAAGTGATTATTGGTTTTCTTTAAGATTTCTTCTATAGTTTACGCCGAGGCACGACGCAACAGCTTATTATACAGAGAAGATTATCATTATAGCGTAGCGTTTTGAGTCGCAGAACCCCCTTTTTTTTTTTTTTTTTTTTATCGTGCGGAAATCCCTTCGGATACCCCCCGCGTGCCAGCGGGGGCGGTTATGTCGGGCTTGAACCGACTAAAACCGCACGCCGTGTCGGGTCTACAGACCCGAGACGGTTGCCCATAGAGCATATCCCTCGCACCCCGACTGACCCTGGGCCATCTCCGGTTTCGAGATGGCCCCCTCGGGTTTGGGAACCACGGTGTCCCCGTCTTGCCCCGGTTTGGGGACTAATCCATCATTTACGAGATATGTTAATAGAACACGTATCAGTACACATAAAATATAGGTAAATATGTGTGCGTAAAACGCCTACTGCTATCGCTTACTTGTACACATGAATAGATGTTCATGTATTCATGTGGTATTTATACTGACCTTAGTGGTTATTCCTTTATTGAATGAAAGTTTTCTTCATGAAAATGGTATAACCGATTATCGATTGAGAATTAAATGTCTAAGATTTTGCATATTCAATTTTTTTTCGGTATATATCAGCTTCAATTTTCTTTTGCAAGATATTCTGTTTTGATTCGGGCATTCCAAATCGTACAGATTGTGGAAATATATCGTGAGTGAAAACATCACTAACTTTACATGATTGTTGATAAGTTTTAAGGAGAAATGCTCATAGATAATAATCATAGATAAATAGAGACTTCATATCCAAAAATTCTGTTAAAATAAATTTTTTTTTTGTTTTCAATTGCCTTTAAAATCGCCAGTTATTCAGCTACGCCAATTTTTTCGGAGCAAATCGATTCTTATTACTACAAAGATTTTTGTTACTCATCTTCCGTTCTAAGGTTTCAAGCCTCGGAGACAATTTTAGCATTATTCATTCTCGTTGGTCGATTATTATGAAATTTGACCGGCTGTTTCGAAGCAAATTCTAAACGTAGCTGATGACAGCGCTAATTATCATCGATTAGCGCAGAGTATTGCGATTCAGCGTCACCGACTCGAATGCGCTTAATGTCAAAGAGAACCGAGTACAGAGAGAGTATAACCCGGTTCAGCATCATCAAATTGAGCGTAAACTCGTTTGAGTACTGTTCAGAAAGAGCGCAAAGTATGCCAAAAGAAATTCTCGTCGAGAACAGTTCGTACTAGTATCTCAATCAATTGACTGTATATCAGTCATTTCATGTCATTTTTTATTTTTTGAGATTTTTTTTATTTATTTTTTTCTTTTGAATAAAAACATGACGTAATGGGACTTACTAGAATAACAGTGCGAACTTGGAATTTTATTCGGCAGCCTATTTCAGACTAAACTATTTACTGAAGTTAAGAATGCTATTTAATTAAGTAATAGTATCAAAAGACATACAAAAACCGGCCAAGTGCGAGTCGGACTCGCCCATGAAGGGTTCCATAGCAGCAAGTAAATTTTTTATATTTGAGTTGATTGAATGAAAGGTAAATTGCGGTTTACGATTTATGACGTATTAAAAAAAAACTACTTACTAGATCTCGTTCAAACCAATTTTCGGTGGAAGTTTACATGGTAATGTACATGATAATTTTTTTTTAGTTATATAATTCTCTTATTTTAGAAGTTACAGGGACAGACACGGACACACATTTTAACACTTTGGAAGTGTCTCTCGCGCAAACTATTCTGTTTAGAAAAATAGTTTAGTAATATTAGAAACCTCTACATCATTTTTGAAGACCTATCCATAGATACCCAACACGTATGGGTTTGATGAAAATTTTTTCGTTTACCGATATGCAACGCGATTATAATCACTCTATTACGCACAATGATATAATTCAAGATTACATTATAATCTCAAATAAGGATCACGGAAGGATAAGGGAAGTGGCATCTGGTAATCGAAGCATGAGGCTTCCTTTGGCAGAGATGTTCCTGCAACAGCCAATAAAGGGTGGTCAAGACTTGCCATTCCGCTCCTAGGTAAACCGCGGAAACCGCATCTAACAGTGTTCGTATCTCGTAGGTCTATACCGTGCAGTTTTAATTGCTTCGATTTCGAGATATCCGCTTCGTATTACCGACTGTGATGCTTACTCAAGTTTATTAGTGTACCGTAGGTTTATACACGCCCAAGGATAGCAATAAAAAATCTCGAATGTCGATTTATTTTGAAAAGGACAAGGATCTCATGTGTGTATAATAAAGAAAATACTTCAAATATCAACCCCAAATGTTAGTGTTTATGAACTTATAAAATACAGCCTCAAACACAGTTCTTGAAACATTACAGTTTTTTATTCATTTATGTGCTCACTAGCTGACCCGGCAGACTTCGTACTGCCTCAATCGATGACAAACCTTTTAAACCTTCCCTGGACCTCCACAAATAATTCAAGACCAAAATTAGCCAAATCGGTCCAGCCGTTCTCGAGTTTTAGCGAGACGAACGAAAAGCAATTCATTTTTATATATAAGAAAGACTAGCTGACCCGGCAGACTTCGTACTGCCTCAATCGATAGCACCTTTTAAACCTTCTCTGGACCTCCACAAATAATTTAAGACCAAAATGAGCCAAATCGGTCCAGCCGTTCTCGAGTTTTAGCGAGACTAACGAACAGCAATTCATTTTTATATATAAGAAGAAGAAGAAGAAGAAGAAGATAAGTATAAGTATAAGAGAAGAAGAAGAAGATTACCGCTCGGTGTACCAACCATTGTTTAATTGGTTAATTTAAATTGGTTAAACAAAGTTTTATATTTCAGTTAGGACTTTAACGTTAGTTTTCACGATTTTTTTTACCTTAACGTCATTCTAATCACTACGCAAGGATATCAATTATTTATAAGCTGGCGTGTTTTGTAGATGTTATTCTTTAAAAAAAATTTTTTCTATACAATAGGGAGTTGATAAACAGCTAGCGCTCTTTATTCTTAGTCTGTTAAATCTGACTTTGTTACGGGATAAAACTATAAGCTGCTGGCGTACCTGCAGCCAAGGCTGGAAGAAGTGGGCAACGTATCAATCATAGCATAGAAGACACCATCTCGTCATTCAAGGAGACCGTACCCGATTTCATGTTCTTAATCGAAGTTTTTAATAAAAGCGATGTTAGAGTTTTATTTATTTTGATGACGCACACGTTGTTCTGCCATATAAATTGTCAAAGCAATGGAGAAAGAAACACTTCTCTAACCGTCTAACTAGAAAGGTGCCAAATTCTTAAATGTTTTTAGATTTTCTTTCATGGACGTACCTTTTTTTTTTTATCGTGCGGAAATCCCTTCGGATACCCCCCCGCGTGCCAGCGGGGGCGGTTATGTCGGGCTTGAACCGACTAAAACCGCAAGCCGTCTCGGGTTTACAGACGCCGGGGTGTAAGGTTGCCCATAGAGCATATCCCTCGCACCCCGACTGACCCTGGGCCATCTCCGGTTTCAAGATGGCCCCCTCGGGTTTGGGAACCACGGTGTCCTCGTCTTGCCCCGGTTTGGGGGAGGGGCGCTAGTCACCCCACCATCCCGGCCTGCTTCTGCTGGGGTGACAGGTGGCCTCACCCGCCACCCCCAGGCCTGCGCTCATGGAGGACGGAGGTCGTTAAGCGACCAACGGCGCCTGAGTCGCCTGCGACGCGCGGTGAGCAAGTTGCGGGCTCGGCGGTCCGGGAGAGTTCTAAGTCTCTCCCGGGCGCGCTCGCGCTCCGCACCATTGCCGCAATCATGCTGCCGAGCGAGAGGACTCCCACCCCGATGGGGTCACGCCTCGGCGCCTCCCACGCCGGGCAGTCCGTCAGCGTGTGCAGCCCTGAGTCCTCGCTCGCGTCGCAGTGATGACACTCAGGCGTTGGCTCCTTCCTGATCCGATGCAGGTGGTCCCCGAAGCACCCCTTCCCGGAGACCACCTGCGTCAGTCGGTACGAGAGGCTTCCGTGTCGCCTCTCTAGCCAATCCTCCATGATGGGCATTCATGGACGTATCTGGGGTGCCCGGCAATGGATGCTTGGAAGGGACACCGTGTAGTTTAACTCGGTTTGATTCCAACATAATCCACCACATAGCTGGCACCAGTGAAGTGAAACCGGTGGGGTTTCCACACGTAAAAAAAAACCACTAATATTATAAATGTGAAAGTATGGATGGATGGTTACTTTTTCACGCAAGAACGGCTGAATGAATCCGGCTGAATTATGGTACAGGGATAGATTATAATCTGGAATAACTCATAGGCTTTTTATCCCTGGAAGAGGTTCCCATGAGAAGCGGAAACAAAAACAAAATTCCACGCGCACGAACCCGGTGTCAAAAGCTAGTTACTCATAAAGTAAGTGTTGAAGAAACACTTCGAACTATTCAATTTATAAGCGCAGAATCATAACACGTATTTAAATGGAGCTTTTGTACTCACAATATTTACCTCCTGCCATTTATAGACCGCAATATTAATGTCGGTAAATTAAATTGCTGGTATTATAAATACACGTTACGGGGAATGTTTCCAGGAACATACTTTGACACGCGATGAGTAAAATTATTATTTATGTCGGCTGTATTTTTCTATAAGGAAACAAACAATAATAATTATCTTTTTGATTTAACACCATGTGTCGTAGTAATAAAACTATTAGGAGTTGTCCTTGTGTGATAATTGGGTTAAACCATGGTTATAATTTTTTTTTTAACGGAGCTTATTTAATAGTAAAATTGCTCAAAAAATTACGTTTGCTCTTAATTTTATTTCTCTTTATCGCCCACCCAACCATTAATAATAATTAAGTTGGCAGTAATGAAGGATGACGTCATACTTCTTTATTTCGCACAAATTCCCTTTCCATAGAACTTACAAAATGGAACCTCGGGAGCCGTAAATTAAACAACTGACTGAAACTGTAACCACTGAATATATTTCTAATCTTAGACAACGCGGTACAGTGTATAAGAAAGTGTTCAAAAAAATAAAGATTTTGTTCCATATAACATGCTTAAGGTAACGAAACCATATCGCGATTTGTAACATCGTTACAGCGCCATCTATCGGCTACAAACAACACAAACATTCGATTAGACTTAAACATTCCGCCCACCAAGGACATAATTAATACACTTATGTCCTTAATAGAGAATGAGTACCAAAGTAAGAAGCACCGCCCACCGTGGGGTCAAGGGGGTTGAAATAAACATTAAACTAATATATAACTAAAGTATACACATAAATATTTAATTTGTAACTGGCAAAATGCACAATTTACTGGTTGGTCTTTTTAACAAAGAATCTTTACATTTTAACGTAACTACTCTAGTGATTCCGTCCGAACCTGGATGCTTCAATAAAACTTTACCAATTAACCATCTACCGGGAGGTAGATTGTCTTCTTTGATTAACACAACGTCCCCTATTGATGGTTCAGGTTCCTTTTGGGACCATTTATAACGGTGCATCATTTGAGTTAAATATTCCTGAGACCAACGTCGCCAGAAATCCTGTGTCATCTTTTGTGTCAGCTGCCATCTTTTTAAACTGCCTACATTAGAATGTTCGTAATTTCGATCTGGTGCAAGAATCAGTGGCTCTCCTATCAAAAAATGACCAGGTGTAAGTGGTATTTGGTCTTCTGGATTTTGAGATATTTGAGATATAGGTCTAGAATTAAGGCAGGCCTCGATTTGAACAAGCAAGGTAGAAAGCTCCTCGTAAGTGAGAGTAGAGTCACCAATGACACGTTTTAAATGATACTTGGTTGATTTAATTCCTGCCTCCCAAAGGCCACCGAAATTTAGTGCGTGGGGTGGTATAAAATGCCAATCAACATTATTAGAACTAAGCCAGCTCCTAATTTCCTCTCCCACTGATGATTGTTCAGCCGAGACTAAGCAGCGTAGTTCCTTGGCAGCACCCACAAAATTCTTGCCGTTGTCACTCCAAATATTATTGCAGTGACCTCTTCTGGCAATAAATCGTTTAAAGGCTGCAATGAATGACTGTGACGTGAGATCGCTTACGACCTCCAAGTGTACCGCTCTCACAACCATACACACAAATAAACATATGTATCCCTTGTAAGACTTATTACCGCGACCCTTAGATACTCTAACATTGATTGGACCTGCGAAGTCCACTCCACTATGCAGAAATGCTCTGGCTGGTGTGATTCTGCACGAGGGTAATTGTCCCATGAATTGAGATTTGAAGATGGCTGAGTGTCGAAGACAAATTACACACTTGCGTGCAAATGATTTTACAAGACCTTTCGCCGAAATTATCCAGTATTTCGTGCGCAGGTAGTTCAACATTAGAGTTGGTCCTCCGTGCAGTGTTTTCCTATGGGCTTCATCTACCAGCAAGCCCGCTAGGTGACTATGTTGCGGAATAATTATAGGGTGTCTCATGCTTTCGGAGACTAGTGCATTTTCTATTCTTCCGCCTACTCGCAATATTCCTTGAGAATCGAGTACAGGACATAGAGACTTTAGTTTGCTTTTCTTGGCAATGGTTCCTGTCTTGATGTTTTCTATATCCTCAGCAAAATATTGACGTTGATATTCTCTAATACAGATTTCCAAAGCCTCATCCAACTCCACCTTTGTCAGGTAAGTGAAGCCTTTTCGATATCGTTTCAAAACCCTTCTGCAATATGCCACGACTCGCATCAGCTTTTGAAGTGATGAAAATTTTGTCCACAGCAAATCGCTCTCATTCGTCACTAAGTGGGCCTTTATTGTTCTCAATTCTTCTTCTGTAGTGATTGATTTAGGTTTAATGTAATCAATTGTCTGATTTTTCAGCCACGATGACCCATAAAACCACTGTGAGCAATTTGAAAGGTCCAGAGGGGTCATGCCTCTGGATGCTATATCGGCCGGGTTAAAAGAAGATCTCACATGTGCCCATTGAGAACTTTCTACTAGACACAGGATGTCCGAGATGCGATTTCCTACAAACGTTGTCCAGCGACTGGGGTGACCACAGAGCCAAGCTAAAACTACTGTCGAGTCAGTCCAACAGTGTACGTTTTCCTTTGCAACGCTAAAGAGTTCTGCTACTTCATTTATGAGTTTGGCTAGAAGCACAGCTCCCATTAACTCCAGACGTGGTATTGAGAGTTGTTTTATTGGAGCCACCTTGGTCTTGGCAGTTACCAGGTTGACTCGGATGTCTTCGTTCTTCCTTATCACTCGCGCGTATACCACTGCTGCGTATGCTTTATTAGAGGCATCGCAGAATCCGTGAAGCTCTACTACATCATTGCTTCTCGTTTCTAACCACCGTGAGATGACAACATCAGGTAAGTTTAACAATTCTGTTTTATATTTTATCCACTCATCATGCAGAATGGTAGGTAAACTGTCGTCCCAATCAATCCCCGCAAGCCATAGTTTCTGGATTAGTATTTTTGCGGGTAGTACACATGGGGCTACCCAACCTAAGGGATCGAAAAGACGAGAGATCTCCGATATAACCCTTCTTTTAGTTATAGGGCCTGGTTGTTCATGAAAATTTACTGAATAATTGAAACAGTCTTGTTCCCGGTTCCAGGAAATGCCAAGAATCTTGGTTACTGCAGGTAACTTTAATTCTACTACTTTCTCTTGACTGCTTCCGACTTCCTGAAACCGTTTAGTCAGCTCTTTACTATTAGTTGTCCACCTTTGCAGCTCAAAACCTCCTTTTGCTGTCAATTCATTCATATCCTGGTAGACTTTCATACCTTCTTTTATGTCTTGACAGCCTGACATGAAATCGTCTACATAATACTCATCTTTTAATTTTTCAGAGACCAGTGGATAAGATGCTCCCTCGTCGTCCGCCAACTGCTGCAGACACTTAACAGCAAGGTAAGGTGCGCATGCAGTGCCAAACGTAACTCGAGTTAGCTTATAATCTTTTATTTCAGCTTCCGGATCGCTTCGCCACAGTAGTCGCTGAAACGCAGTGTGTTCCGGAGTGACGATCACTTGCCGATACATTTTAACAATGTCAGCACACAGTACAATTGGATGCATACGCCATTTCATCACGATGTGACGCAAGTCTGGTTGAATAGTAGGACCGACCATCAGTGTATCATTCAGAGATACACCGTTGGATCCCTTTGAAGATGCGTCGAATACAACTCGAACTTTGGTGGTGGTCTTGTCCTCTCGAACCACGGCGTGATGAGGTAAATACACAGCCGTTGTTCCCTGAGTGTCCGTTTCGGGATTGACCTCTTCCATATGACCAAGGTCGAGATACTCTTGGATGACTTCTGTGTACTTCCTTTTGAGATCTGCATCTCTCTTAAAACGCCTTTCCAAATGGTGGAATCTTTTAAGAGCAATGTCTCTGGTGCGGCAGTATTTGCATTGTGGATCAGAGTCTCTGAATGGTAAGCTGACAACATACCGACCATTGTGGTCTCGCTGAGTGGTTTGATGAAAGAGGTCTTCGCATAACTGCTCTTCCTGGGTGAGTATTTTCTTTCTGCCACAGGGTGCATCCGATTCGATTTCCCAAAATCTTTTAAGCATTTCATTGTCGCTGATCTGTGAATGCATGCTAACTACACTCAGGTGACAATGAGCTGAATCTGAATTCGAACGAGTGATTGTTGGTCCAGACAAAATCCAGCCTAGACGAGTGTTTTGTGCTATCATAGGTCCAGGTGAGTGCTTGATTAGGCCTTCCTTGAGTACCTTTTTTTTTTTTTTTTTTTTTTTTTTTCGTGCGGAAATCCCTTCGGATACCCCCCCGCGTGCCTGAGTACCTGACTATAAACCTCTGCTCCAAGCAAAATGTCTATTTTGTTTGGAGTGTGATACTCGGGGTCTGCCAGAGATAAAGTTTCGAGTTGGCGCCAGGTTGGAACTGGTACCTTATCTCCTGGTATTAGTGATGTGATGGTGCTTAATACATATGCTTGGACTTGAATATGCATATTAGGATCGTGACGTGAATGTATGGTTACGCAAACGATGAACCTGGAGACCAAATCTCCACCGTCACCTCCTATGCCTGAAATGACACCCCTAGTAGGTATCTTTTTGAGTCCAAGCGCCTGAACTGCTGATTCGGTTATGAATGACGTCTGCGATCCCTGATCCAATAACGCCCTCAGCAAATGCTTGTAACCGTGACTTGTCTGTACTTCGACAAGAGCGGTGGCTAATAAAACCTGATTTGGAACAGCTTTCTTACTAAAGTGAGTTGTTATATTGGTAGCATCTGATTCCTGCACCGTACCGGGCAGAGTGTTCAAAGTTGACAATGCTGACTTGACTACAGACGTCGCCTCTGAAGGTTCGCTATGCGACGCCGATCCCGAGGAATCCTTAGGATGTAATAAAGAATGATGTTTGCGATGGCAAATTTGACAAGTAGTGGTGATACGACAAAACTTTATGGAATGATTAGGCCTCAAACAATTAAAGCACAGGCCATGAGTTCGAACGAAATCACTACGCGTTTTATAATTTTCTTTACAAAATTGTTTACAATGACCAAGTCTGTGAGATTGTTTACAGAACGGACATGTTTCTTGGCTCGAGGCATCACTTTTAGAAGGGACTGCGTGAAGAACTCTTGGTTTCTTTATCTTATTGTTACTTGGTACATCTAAATACTCTAATGAACGAAACCGGGATTCTAAAAATGTTTTGAATTTATCAAAGGTAGGTAATTGTTCACAAGTGCTGACTGCGGACTCCCACAATTTACGTGATTCACTACCTAATTTATCACTGATGATGTATATTATGATAACGTCCCACGAGTCAACCTTAACACCAATGGTTGATAACCCATTTATACAATCCATAGTTGTATCCAAGAGTTCCTTAATCGCAGCTGCTGACTCTAAAATATTTGGTTGATTTATTAATTTCTTTAACATAGAATTACACAAATACCTCTTATTATCATAGCGCTTGATTAGTAATTGCCAGCATTCCTGATAATTGGCAGCTATGACTGGGGTGTGGCGTAGCAATTGTTCCGCCTCACCTGACAAGTATCCCTTTAAATAATGCAACTTTTGAACGTCATCAATTGTTTCGTTTTTGTGAATCAACGAGATAAATAAATTCCTGAATGATGTCCACTCTGTATATTTACCCGAGAACATTGGAATAATAATTTTAGGTAACTTAACATTATTGTTTACCTTTGTGCTTTGTTGTGATTGTTTATCTGAACCTATTGTTAACTTCGCGATTTTCGAAATGTGTTCCCTCAATTCTGACTTATACAGCATATAGTTTTCTTCAGTAACATCGTACATGTCTGTTTGGAAATAACTATGATCGCTATTAGTTGCAACCTTTACAATATTTCTATGTGTTTCTACAAATGATTTCCATTGTTGTTCCAGAGTTTCCAATCTAGTCTCCAGAAACGAACTTGTAAGGCGTTCTTTTGGAGATTTTTTATAATTGATTCTACCTTTCTCAATGGAGGTCTTAGCATCAACTTGCAATTTTATGAATGCATCCATATTGAGTTCAGACAATGTTTACACCAAATACAAGATTAATCAACTTTTATAGTGAGGGAATTTAACAAACAAGAATTTAAACACAACTATTACAAGTTCCAAATTTACCTATGAAATCCAAAATGATACTGCTTGCAAATTTTACAAGTGTTTTGATTGAGCTTGACTTACAAAATTATTCCAAGTCCCAGTATAAAACAGAATTTTTTACAAGTGTTTGACAATCAACTGACACTCAGAAAAAATCGGCCATGGATTCCCCGTGTGCACAAAATTTACAGAATTATTCTAAGTCCTAGTCATAAACCAGAATTTTTTACAAGTGTTTGACAATCAACTGACACCTACAAAAAATCGGGCATGGATTCCCCGTCTGCACAAAATTTACAAAATTATTCTAAGTCCTGAACAAGAACTATTAATTTACCAATGTGTTTGAACACACAACCGAAAATTTTCTAAGTCCCAATAATGTACAATTCAATTTATAAGTGATTTAATATGAATATCAAATTTATATTGAGTTTATATCAAAAGGTTGTGATTTGATTAATTAATTGTTGATTATAGTGTCTTATAGTCTCAAATTGTTATTGATTTTCAGCACTTCACTTCACAGATTGAATAGAATTAAAGTTTACTCACAGTTTGATCTTGATTGCATACTTCACTTAGTTCACAAGTTTCTCCAAAGATGGCGCTCGTATCTCCACCGCCGCTACTGTTGTTTGCTCTAGTGACACTTCGTTGATTACGCTTCCAAAGCGTACGCGCTGACAGCTGATGTGACCCCCACACCGGTGGCGTCCTCTGCTGTTGACTTGACGAAGTAAGTCGCTGTTGCCTCTTCGTGGCACCAAAGCGGCTGCAGCACTTCAGGGCAAACCACCCTGGTTTCTGTGCTGAATGTTGGACTAAAAACACGCGCGCGCCGACACTTACGCGCACTGTATCCGGCTTAGAAGGACCATGAACAAAATGGAACCTCGGGAGCCGTAAATTAAACAACTGACTGAAACTGTAACCACTGAATATATTTCTAATCTTAGACAACGCGGTACAGTGTATAAGAAAGTGTTCAAAAAAAATAAAGATTTTGTTCCATATAACATGCTTAAGGTAACGAAACCATATCGCGATTTGTAACATCGTTACAGCGCCATCTATCGGCTACAAACAACACAAACATTCGATTAGACTTAAACAGTTTTGACTTAATGAAGTTTTAACAATTAGTTTGCTAACTTTTCGTATAGATTTAAATCTGAAAAATTGCACATCCAGGATGTAACTAGAACTCGCGACCAGTACCTTGCAGGGGGAATATTCTGACATACTGAGCTACCTTATTTTTATTTCGTGCGCATAACCCCTGGGATACCAACCCGAACCCAACGGGGGCGATTATCTCGGGCTTGAACCGACTCAAACCGCTCGCCGTCTCGGGTCTTCAGACGCCGGGGAGTAAAGTTTGCCCATAGGGCATTTCCCTCGTACCCGACTGACCCTGGGCCATTAACTGACCCTGGGCCATCACTCTGTCCAAGGTACGATTATTGCCATTTGAAAACTTTACCAATACATACTGACTGAGCTACCTTTTTTTTTTTTATCGTGCGGAAATCCCTTCGGATACCCCCCCGCGTGCCAGCGAGGGCGGTTATGTCGGGCTTGCACCGACTAAAACCGCACGCCGTCTCGGGTCTTCAGACGCCGGGGTGTAAGGTTACCAATAGAGCATATCCCTCGCACCCCGGCTGACCCTGGGCCATCTCACCACTAACAGCATCGCTCATCCTGTCTCCTCTGAAAGCAGAGGAGTACGGAGAGCGATGTGTTCCCGCCACGTTGGGTATTGGCCGACGATCAATGCCAACCCAATGAAGGGGTGAAGGGGAAGCCATTGACCGCCGCCCAGGGTGTACCGGCCGCTCCGATTCCGTTCCCCCCGGACTGCAGCGGGATCGGAATCGGAGCGACACTCGAGGAGGTTACCCAACACACACCCCTGACTGAGCTACCTGGATACAAATTAACACTTTTGACGTTTAATGAAAACAAACTTTTTTGAATGGACAGTAAGTGCTCAATAAATTTCATTCACGATTTATTACGATGTTTTCTTTTTTAAATATGATCCCTAGCTATTATACTCATTATACCAGCGTGGCGTCGACTTTAATCCGCCCGTAGGAGCTCTTGTGAATGGTCACAAGAGCTCCTATAAGGATAATATTCACCAGAAGGTATGTACAACTGTTCAGACGTGGTGCGAGGGATATGCTCTATGGGCAACCTTACAACGACGTCTTAAGATTCGAGACGGCGTGCGGTTTTAGTCGGTTCAAGCCCGACATACCCACCCCCGCAGACCAACGGGGGGGGGGGGTATCCGAGGTGATTTCCGAACAAAAAAAAAAAGGTATGCACTACTGTGCAAAGCAGTATTCTGACTGGTGAAAGTACGTACCCCTACGGAGACTCGATGAGGCATTTATCTCCGAGTCGAACTGACTAAGACTGGATTTACTGATGAATATAAACACGTTTGAATTTAATTTAAAACTACGTTTACACATTTCACTCAATGAATTTCATCGAGTAAAACGTGAAAACTAAGTTCAGTTGAACTGATTTTCACTGATAAAATCCAGCCACGATCTCTGGCAGCTAATAGCTGACAGCCTCCTCTTTTTCCAACCTAGCAATCTTATCTTTGGTCTTGAGAAGTATGCTCAAGACGCGACCACGTTGTTTTTTTTTCTCCATTAGATAATTGTGTGATGTGTCAGAGGCTTCTTCCAAAACCAAACAATAAAACTGAACATGTGAGGTAATTTGTAATTGGCCGTGCAGTCCCAGCTCCGCCAGGCCATCGTGGTGGAGTGGGAGGAACGACTTGGGCGACCAAGCGCAGGGCACGCCGCAATAGCGGCGGTAAGGCCCATCATGGAGGATTGGCTAGAGAGGCGACACGGAAGCCTCTCGTACCGACTGACGCAGGTGATCTCCGGGAAGGGGTGCTTCGGGGACCACCTGCATCGGATCAGGAAGGAGCCAACGCCTGAGTGTCATCACTGCGACGCGAGCGAGGACTCAGTGCTGCACACGCTGGCGGACTGCCCGGCGTGGGAGGCGCCGAGGCGTGACCTCGTGGCAGCTATCGGGGTGGGAGTCCTCTCGCTCGGCAGCATGATTGCGGCAATGGTGCGGAGCGCGAGCGCGTGGGCCGCCGCCACCTCCTTCTGCGAGCATGTAATGCTCGCGAAGGAGATGGCGGAGCGCGCCCGGGACAGATTTAGAACTCTCCCGGCCCGCCGAGCCCGCAACTTGCTCGCCGCGCGTCGCAGGCGACTCAGGCGCCTGAGGTCGCTTAACGATCTCCGTCCTCCATGAGCGCAGGCCTGGGGGTGGCGGGTGAGGCCACCTGTCACCCCAGCAGAAGCAGGCCGGGACGGTGGGGCGACTAGCGCCCCTCCCCCAAACCGGGGCAAGACGGGGAAACCGTGGTTCCCAAACCCGAGGGGGCCATCTCGAAACCAGAGATGGCCCAGGCTCAGTCGGGGTGCAAGGGATATGCTCTATGGGCAACCTTACACCCCGGCGTCTGTAGACCCGAGACGGCGTGCGGTTTTAGTCGGTTCAAGCCCGACATAACCGCCCCCGCTGGCTGGCGGGGGGTATCCGAAACGATTTCCGCACGAAAAAAAAAAAAAGGTAGATTTCGATGAAATCGATCTAGCTATTGGTTTCTTGACTACTGTCGAATTTAAAAAAAAATTCTTCATAGGAGGTCTAGTTATGACCCCCTGAGTCCGAAATGACCACTGGTCAAAAAGTTTATATTTATATATATGTATGTATGGTTCCACTTCCCAAAATTTGCGGCACTCTCACGGTCGCATTTTTGCCCCAATCGCTTTCAAACTGCGGTCAAAAATTGCTTGGGTGTAAACTTAGTTTAAGTTCGTGAACGGGTGGAATCCGGCCTAAGGGGACGGTAGGGCCTCACTTTTTGTGAAATCAGTTTATCCTCAAAATTTCACGTTCCATGAAAGATATTCGAACCGTTCTAATTTTATCCCATAGTATACATGAATACCAACAACTTTTAGTTATAAACCTATAAGATTAAAACTTTAACTATAAGTGGAGGGGGGAAAACCAAAAATTTTCGGGAAAAAATCATTATTTCTAACCGGTGAACATTCTTGGTGTCAGAAACATTTTTAATCGATAGGCCATTTTTAAGTGTAAAATAAAGGTCTGAAAAGTTTTTCGCTAAAAGTTACCGTTTTCGAGAAAAAAAAATTAAACATGTTAAAAATGCGCTCGGCGTGGGTCATAGAAGAAGCATAGGTCATAGAGGGGCAAAAAAAATAATTAATTGCTTCACGAAATCTACCTGTGCGTTCCCCCTGCGGGAACGGATTTTTTTCTATATAATATGTTCTCTTTAACCATCATCCCGAGGTGATTGGTTTTGATTAGTAATATATCGGCGTTGATGCGAGCGACCGTCGTCTGACCATGACCAATCATAAGAGGAAAGCTTACACCGGAACTCCGACCCTTAGCTTGGGTCTCAGCTTATGTTGGTAAGACCCCCTACACCTTCTCTCCTTAACCATTTCATGTTTAATCGGGAAACAAATGATCTTCCTGCCAGGTTATCAACAAGAGATGTTTCTGGACTAGGGTTTAATCTAATTCAGAAACGTCTGTTGTTGGGAGTGAAATGACTAAAATATGGCGGCCTGTGTGGCGTAGCGGCAGTGCATGCGACTGCTACGATATGGGGCGCGGGTTCGATTCCTACTCAGTGCAAATATTTGTATGCATGAATATGTCTATTTGCATTGGTCTGGGTGTTTCTATGTATAAAATGTGTGGATTTCCAAAAAAAAAAGTATATTAGTATGTTTATCCGCATTCTGGAACCCATAACACAAGCTAGTTAAACTATGCTTACTTTGGGTCTAGAAAGCGCTGTGGAGAATGTCGTACAATATTTATTATTATTTATTTATAATGACCTTTACGATTCAGATTATTCACCCTCTTTGAGGTCCTGAATTGGAGTCAAAGCGAACAAAGTCAATGATTACATGAACCGAGACGAGAAGATGTTAGTTGTTTTAAAAAAATATAGTCAGAACCGAAAAATTCATTAAAATAACATACTTAAATATATTTCACTTGGCACCGCCTTCAAAATCTATACTAATACTATAAAGCTGAAGAGTTTGTTTGTTTGTTTGGTTGAACGCGCTAAGGAATTTCTGGTTCGAATTGAAAAATTATTTTTGCCTTGGATCACCCATTTATCGAGGAAGGTTATATATCATCACGCTACTACTTAGGAGGGTAGAACAGTAATCGTAAATGTCAACAAATCGGGTAAATTCCCATACCGACGGTTAAAAGGCGACTTGATTCAAGCGCCATTTTGAGAACTTTACAGGAGAGCATTTTAAAGTTTTTTTTTTAAGAAAAAAAATCACTGTTCCTAAAGTATACAATAAAAATGTACAAATCTCCCCAAATAAAAAGCGGTATATTTTATGCTAATTTATGATTATATTATAACAAATAAAAGGTGTTTTTAAAGCAAGTTAGATGTAACTTGAGCCATTTTGCACAATTCTTTGATCAGGGCAGAAAAGTCCATGTACACGATAACGATTTATGTATTCAAAGCAAAATAGTTTATGTGTTCCTTGCTTCTTGAACAGATCAAGGATAAATGATTTAAATCACTTACCCATTTGTCAACTGTTCATGGATAAATGAGTTAAACCGCTCACCTAGTTGTAACTGTTCATGGATAAATGAGTTAAACCGCTCACCTAGTTGTAACTGTTCATGGATAAATGAGTTATACCGCTCACCTAGTTGTAACTGTTCATGGATAAATGAGTTAAACCGCTCACCTAGTTGTAACTGTTCAAGGAGGAATGACTCAAATTACACAGTGTTATAATAACTATTTATAGCAAATTGTTTTAATCGCAAGATTTATTTGAATCTGAATTGAGGAAAATAGCTCAAAGGTAATAAAATAAATTTCACGATGTAGGGAAAGCGAATGAAATGACACATCAATTTTAAGAAAAGTAACATAAATAGATAAAATTGGCATACTTTTAAGAACATGAGACTTTAAAATCGATTTTGTAAAACGAAACAAAATAAAACAACGCTTTATGAATCAATTTTTGTTTTATTTATTCATTTACGTAAAATTAAGTAGGTATCTGTAAACGTAGGTAACATTTATAATCACTAATAATCAGTCTCCAAATATTAGTAATTTTCAACATCTTCAAATTTTAACTTATTGTAATTTTCTACTTTGGTTGTAATTATTAATTTACTTATAATCTCTAAACATAGGTAACATTTATAATCACTTTTAATCAGTCTTCATTCAATTTCGGAGCTTTTACTTATCACCTCTCTAAAATACTTTTGTCTTTTTCTCTCCATTATTTCTCGTAATTAAAAACTCTTTATAATTATAATAGGGATTGTTTTACTACTCAAACACAACGTTATAATTAAGAATAACTAAATTAATGGATTTTTGTTACTAACGATCTTCGCGCGTTTAATAATTATGTACACATCCGACTTATCTGGCATCGCGCAGCAGACTGAACCGACCTCGAATCCACGCGCGACACGCGTGTTGTGGATCTAAGTACCTACCCGCGTTGGTTTGTGTTCTGTTGCTTGAGATATAAATGCCATTTTTAATGCGTGGCGAAAGAAGTAAACTGATTTAAGTATGACATAAGTTTAATTATTAAATTAATATAAAGGAATCAAACGTGCAGATATTTATTTTATGCATAGAGAAAATTGTTCTAAATGGCATAAACACTAAAAACTGGTCAAGGATAATTAGCACAAGTCATATACTTCCATTATACTTATTCAGGTAAGATTGATTCAAGCGACAGAGATAATGTTCAAATGTTCAAGGCAAAATGATTTAAGGTGCATACGTTAATAAATCTGGTTGAAGCGAAATGAATTAACATCCATGTTAAATTATTTATGATCAAGTAAAAACAATTCAAATGTCAAAACAATTTTATTTCATCCAGGGATTATTGGTTTAAACTACAGATATAATATAATACATGCTTCGAAAAAAACAACCAAAATTGCTACACTTGATACCTCGTAAATAGAAAAGATACCCAAATTCGTAATGGAGCCAAGCGCCAAAAAAGTGCTCAGATTAACCTCAAACCCGGCTCAAACGACGCGGAAAAATTCCACGATTCCAATGATGTATATAACTCAATATCGCCCAAAGTGGCGCTTGAATCAATTCGCCTTTTAACCGTCGAACATTATTGTACTACTAATAAATAACGGGCATGTATGGATTAAATAGGTGCCACGGGGGATTGAAGTATGTCACGGGTGAAGCCGCGGTGCACAGCTAGTTATATATTTATTTATTTATTATTTATTTATTTATTATTTATTTATTTCTTTCTTTCTTTCTTTCTTTCTTTCTTTCTTTCTTTCTTTATTTATTTATTTATTTAGTTATTTATTTATTTATTTATTTATTTATAAAATAATCAATATTATATTATAAAATATCAATAACATAATAATTAAATATTTCACATGACAGATGTGTGTAACTGTAACTATCCAGTTAGCTTGGGAGCTAAAAGCACATTTTGAATTCACTTGCTTGATGAAAGTATTAGCATAAACGAACCAAGTCGGGGAGGCGCGCGTTAGGTTAGCAAGTTCCGTTCGTTGACTCGTCTGACCTGTCAGATGTCGCTGAACTGCGCTCGTACGAATAAGGTGACCCCAACGACCAGGGCTAATGCACTCAACAGCAAAAACGCATAATACGTCACCGTTTTAATTCAAATGCACAATTTGGCTACATCGTGGTACCTACTTATTTTTTATTGAAGCCTCTATAAAAAGTTGTTATTAATATATAGGTAATTGAATCTTTTTCTAAATATTTAGATCGGAAAAAGAGAACATCTAGAACGGGACTTGAACCCGCGACCAGTCCCTTACCGGGGGAATGCTCTGACCAGCTGAGCTATCTAGACACGTCCCAGATATTCGAAATTCTCCGATATATCGAAAAAGAATCGCCTTAAGACGTATATAATATATCGGAGAATTTCACATATCTGGGACGTGTCTAGATAGCTCAGCTGGTCAGAGCATTCCCCCTGTAAGGGACTGGTCGCGGGTTCAAGTCCCGTTCTAGATGTTCTCTTTTATCGATCTAAATATTTAGAAAAAGTAAGCGTACAAAACGCCTAAAAATTTAATTGAATTCATTATGCGGATTAATCAAAAAACAATGTTTAAAAATGACTGTAAAGTTATTCATTGTTTCCGTAGTTCGCAAGAACTACGGTAGATGGCTCCAGCGTCGCCTTAAGACGTATATAATATATCGGAGAATTTCGAACATCTGGGACGTGTCTAGGTGGCTCAGTTGGTCAGAGCATTCCCCCTGTAAGGGACTGGTCGCGGGTTCAAGTCCCGTCCTAGATGTTCTCTTTTTCCGATCTAAATCTTCTGTCTCTTTGTTTCGGTTAGTCAATGAAACGATGGTTTTTACGGGATTTTCACTGGCGTAATTTAGGTTGCGTTCATTGAAAACTCAGATGTTACTCCACGTGCACTAAGTCAACAGCACAGCCAGTAAATCTTCACTAAAATTCGATACCAAACCACCACTAATTTTGCTACTTGCCTCGCCAGGGTTATCTCGCCACCTCTCCCTTACCCTAGGGGAGGCGTGATATAGCTCGATCTATAATAATCAAGGGCTTGATGCAGAAGGCAGTGCTCTTCGACACGGCACGTATTGTGAGGAGATTCCTCTCTCTGGAGTCCTAACCACCGGTAGCTTGGTCCCTGTACCCAATGCCGGTGGACCACTATTTTTTATATTTTTAAATATATATATTTTTTTATATATAGAATGTATTTAAAAAAATAATTTAAATGTATTTAAAATTTAATAAAGGAAATAATAATTTAAAAAAAAATGGACTTGGCTCACGAGATTGTCGACATGTGGGATGTGGATTAAGCAATCATTGTTCTGATAGTCGTATCGGTTCACGGTCTGATTGCCAAGAGCCTCGACCAACATCTGAAGAGGCTCGCGTTAGGTAGTTGGATCAAGGGCTTGATGCAGAAAGAGGTACTCCTCGACACGGCACGTATTGTGAGGAGGTTCCTCTCTCTGGAGCCCTAACCGCCGGTATCTTGGTCCCTGTACCCTATGCCGGTGGGCCACTATTTTTTATATTTTTAAATATATTTGTTTGTAGTTTTATATATATATAGGTAGAATGTTTTTGAAAATATAATTTATATGAATTTTAAATGTAGTAAAGGAAATAATAATAAATCTCTTTAGTGTATTTAACATAAGCGGGTACAGTTTTGAGGCAAATAAATTGGCGGCCTGTAAGGCCAATTGGGCAATCTCTTACAGGCACCTATTGGATGGAGAAAAAAGAGTTAATAGAAGATATATGGCAGTTTCTGGTACCCTAAGAGACGACCTTACGATCTTCATCCATCATATCAATTGAATTGAAATGTCAGTGAAGGACGAAATATGATTTTGAATTGATATTCCCGTGTTTTGGTATTCACACTCGCTATAAGTCGAATAGAAATTAAGCTAAATTTAACTTTGGCCTCGATTTATGCCATAGATGCTGAGTAAAAATATTTTCTAATTAGTACCTTTTTTTATTTTTTTTTTCGTGCGGAAATCCCTTCGGATTGTCTATGGTAACATCATAGTCTCTTTACTCTAACTCTTTCTTATCTAATGCACTGTGGTAATACTATAAAAAGAGAGGCCGAATTTTTGGTGAGTATGTTATAAAGCCCGAAATAACCACCCCCGCTGGCCGGCGGGGGTGGTTATATGAAGAAAAAGAAATTTACATTATCCCCGATGTACATAGGCTATTTTACCTATGTGTAAATTACGATGGTTTCAGTTAACAAACTCATAGAAACAGAATCAATGCGAGGGCGAGTTGCTCATAAGACTATAATAGAGATACATTGAAAATTCCTTGTTAGTGTAGGTTTCACAAAGCCCTTTGAGAATAAACGTGTGATATTACAGGTCATGTTGTAGGCCAAGAGCTCCGTTTGGCCAGGCAATCATGTAAGTGGAGTCGCTCTGTGATCAGAGTGGATCAAATATAATTGTGTGTGTCTAATGCCTTATGCACACCAACTAATTGAAATTTACAAACCATTTTAATTTGTGGATAGCACTGTTAGTTACACATATACTGTATTTCTGTATTTAAGACTATTTTTTGTAATTTAATTGTGCGATTGTGGTCCGGATTTTTTAAAATAAAAAAAACAAAGGAAGTTGTAAATGAGTTAAATTTGTTGATCAGTTTGCGCTCCATTTCAATGCTGTGCCCACTTTGAAAAGCGTGGTAAGCAATAGTAAACTATGACGAATGCCTCAATCTCAATCAGGTTGCCTACGTCTTATAATCGTTACGTCATTGTCACAATCGTCGATTTCCTGCTTTTAAATAAATTTGAATCAATCAAATCAAGGTAAATGTCTATTTGTTCGATGAGTCCTATGAATACAAGTGAAACAAAAGAATATACGATCTTAAACAAAGTGCACAAAATTGGTAAGTCGTTTTATATCTTGTGCTTCGTTCAATCACAGTTAAGACCGCTCTAGAAATATTGCACCAGTATTTTATTGATCATGAATGAAAAGCACGATATATCATTTTGACTTTATATAGATGATGAATATATTTAAACTAATCAATTCATGTCTGTGAAGTCCTACGATAATACTAAAAGTGAAAATTTAAGAATATTCAGGGTCGTTAGCAAAGTTTGTACAACATGTGTACGTTCTGTTTGTATCGTGTAGCGGTCACTGAGTGGACATTCACTCGCTCGTAGTACTACGTCTACATGTGTGTTTAGTTTTCTTTTATAAAACCAACTGACCTAGGGCTTCACTTGGATTCGTATACTTCCTCAGTGATGTCTGCACCGATTAATTTATGTTCGTTTGGTAGCTATCATTTGCATTTATTAGTAGATGTGTATCCAGCTTTAATCAAATTACGCATGTGTCGTTGGCCGCATTAACGCACTGTGAACTTGGAGTAAGTATTATATAACAGTCTGAATACCACTTTGAAACTTGAAAATAACTGAATTACAAACTTTTCTGATGACGGTAGTGCCAAATTCGAAACTCAAAGTTATAAAACTTTAAAAAATTCAATATCGATCGAGACGTCTTGTAATAACGTCAATCCACACGTGTCTCACATACACTTACACCTCATGAGACTTAAAGGGTAATTCCCTCTGAAAGAGGCTTCTCTTTCAGTGGGAATTGATGGGCAGACACGTGTGGATTGGCGTTATAAGCAAACGTCTCGACTGATATTGAATTTTGTCGCTCCTGAGCCGTCATTACTAGAAGTTGCTAGAAGATTCGTGTAGTCTCGCGGCACCGCACTGCCTCCTTTGCCGTCGGATGATTATGAACTTTTCGCTCACGCAGATAAGATTCAAAATGGTTTGTAAT
This sequence comes from Cybosia mesomella, assembly GCA_946251805.1. Classification (NCBI taxonomy): domain Eukaryota; kingdom Metazoa; phylum Arthropoda; class Insecta; order Lepidoptera; family Erebidae; genus Cybosia; species Cybosia mesomella. The sequence goes on along the minus strand of OX276388.1, from coordinate 42,726,205 downwards.
ATTTGGCCCTTAGAATTGACCCTTATGGTGTGGCGGGACTACGGGAGTGGACATGCCTTGCACTACAAATAATCATGAGACAGCATATTTATGAGATTTAAATGACAAAATGGGGAAAAATGTTTATCTCAAAGTAGGAATTTTTACAAATGCTAACTTGTTAGAATACCATACAATTACAGATATTAATACTGCTTACTGTTTGGTTCTATAATGAAGTACAGTAGGTTTGAAATAATTATTTTAATAACTTTTAACGAAACATTCATAATATTTGTCGTCAAGTACCTAGTGTCACTCTTTCGTAGTCCAAGTCTAGACAATTCCAGTACGCTATTTCCCCTTGGTACTGTAACGTACCTTTCTTTTTTGGTTTTTTTTTTCGTGCGGAAATCCCTTAGGATACCCCCCCGCCGGCCAGCGGGGGCGGTTATGTCGGGCTTGAAGCGACTAAAACCGCACGCCGTCTCGGGTCTTCAGACGCCGGGGTGTAAGGTTGCCCATAGAGCATATCCCTCGCACCCCGACTGACCCAACATGTCACAGGATGGTCATAAAAAAAAGGTACGTTACAGTACCGAGGGGAAATAGCGTACTGGAATTGTCTAGCAATTCCAGTACGCTATTTCCCCTTGTTACTGTAACGTACCTTTTTTTATTTGTTTTTTTTTTCGTGCGGAAATCCCTTAGGATACCCCCCCGCCGGCCAGCGGGGGCGGTTCTGTCGGGTTTGAACCGACTAAAACCGCACGCCGTCTCGGGTCTTCAGACGCCGGGGTGTAAGGTGGCCCATAGAGCATATCCCTCGCACCCCGACTGACCCAACATGTCACAGGATGGTCATAAATAATCCTAACAAAACTCCGATCATTTCATTCACACTAACCCAACCTCACTTAACCCAAACACAATGCATAAAGTATTTTTAGAATACGTTCATAAACGACGTAAACATCGCCGAACATATGTACTGAACACCTCTACGAACCCAAATAGACGGTACAGGCGTGATGTTGTGTTGTGTAATTGCAAAAAAATACCTAGATATGCAATCAGCAGCGGTTGTTTTGCTGGCGTTTATTGAAGAGTTCCGTTAAATGTATTGGAAACTTATCACATCTAAAATTGACCAACCTCTTCGGAACTCAGTTAAAAATGAACATTACCAATCAAAATATTGAATGTTAATAAGTATGCAAATATTTAATTTAATCAAAAAGTTCGTGCAATATAAAAATTATCAATGAAATACATTTATTATATGTATTTATTCCGGTAAATTTTAAGTACCTTCAGACAGTCACCATTAATGATGTCGTATCCAATCAAAGAATTTCAAGACATATACGTGAAAATCTGAAGGGGCTTTATAATAACATCTCGTTATTTTGGAGGGCATAGACTCATTGTACCTATTGTATAGCTTTACCGAATATGTAAAGTGAATGAGGTAACGCATTCTGAAAAAAAAACCCCACAGATTGCCGGTCTCTGCGCTTCATTGATGGACTGCGTGCTATTATAGCACTTTTCCTGTCCTTTGTAAAACAGTCTCCTAACAAGCTTGCCAACGTGACGGGTAACTGGCATCGTCTACTTGAATACTTTCTATTCAAGGCCACCCGAATCTGTAGGTGGAGGGTAACTCCGTCCCTCACACCCACGCCACACTCAGGGTGACATAACTTCGTGAAAGCTCGTGTCTTAATCGGCCGGCTCTCCGGCGGGACGGATCTGCTTCGGGGCCATTCTCCCTGATTCACTTCGTGCGATGATTATAAATCACTAATAAAAGTTAAATAAAACTTAAAACTTTCGTCTATTCTTCAAATGCGCGACGTTCTCTATATATATATATTTGACAGGACTAGACTCAAACAAAGAATCTTCTCTTCTTCTTATATATAAAAATGAATTGCTGTTCGTTAGTCTCGCTAAAACTCGAGAACGGTTGGACCGATTTGGCTAATTTTGGTCTTGAATTATTTGTGGAGGTCCAGGGAAGGTTTAAAAGGTTTGTCATCGATTGAGGCAGTACGAAGTTTGCCGGGTCAGCTAGTATTGTATAAATATTTATGAAAAAAAAATCCTTAAATGTATCTTTTTTGCAGATACTACACTCAAACAATTCAAACTAAGATTACTAAGTTTGACCTTTTACGTTCATTATATATCAAAGAGAGGGTTCTATGTCAAACGACCATCTGAATTGCTGGGGTCAAGGACTGGATTCTTAACCTTAAACCTTTTGGGCCCTTATGATCAAGGAAATATATACAGATATCATAGAAAGATTTTCGCAGAGACCCATTTATCAATGTGATGTCCATAAATGTTTGTGAGTTGAGTTTAATAGATTATTATTTTAGTGGCGTTGGAGCAATTAATACGGTATACATTTTTGTCTAGCTATTATAATATATTGTATTTCGTTCTGTGTTACCAATACGTTAAACTTCCAGATGATCTTAAAATGTTGTATGCATTGGTCCCATTTATCAACCCCTTCTAGTATTAATAATGTTGCAATATCCTTCAAGTATTTCACTTCCTCCTCATTTTTTTTTCATTTTTTTATTTCATATATAAAGATTATGTAAAATAACGGGTATAAACGCCACTAACTAATTTTGAATTATGTTAGAAGCAGCTTAAGAGCTTGCATCATCTCTATAGCAATCGCTGTCTTCCATTAATTCGCCCTAAATTGTCTTAAGTAACTTAATAAAACTTTCGCCTATTATTCTCTACTTGAGCAATATACAAATTTATTCATAAATACGTGATCCCAAAAAAAGTTGCTAAACATATTTCTAAGCAAGTGATGTACTGAAATGAAATTATTTAATCATGTGTATCACAGTCTGAGACTTACGATGGTCGAAGTTTACATATCGCACCCTTGCTATTGTCGGAAGTTTACGCGAATGTAACACATTGAAATAAACCTATTTTTAACGTATTCTACCGCGATTTATTTGATTTTATTTTATTATTTACATTGAACCCGACATTTCGGTTGCTTACCGCGTGACACCCACCGGTCCCACTAGTTCTGCGACCGAAATCCCCCTGCCCGGCTATGCACTTGCTGACCCCTGAACGCAATCAAACCGAAATTGGATTACTATGGAGGGTTTTTCGCAATCGTGCACGGTTGTACCTACCCGGCCGAATTTTGTGACAAATTTGTGTCATCAAATTTCTACCACCAGTGAAAAGCACCGCTTTTCATGCAGCCATGGTAGCGGGGTTACTCCAAATCTGACGTTTCGGTTGCTTTTCAGCCGCCACGATCACGGAGAGATTGCTGAGTGGTCCGGGTTCAATGTAAATAATAATATAACATCAAATGAATCGCAATAGAATCTGTTAAAAATAGTTTTATTTCAATATCGTACCCTTTTATTTCGTGCTAAAACCGCACGTTCTTCTGTTACAAGTACCATGATCACGGATGTACATCCGTGATCATGGTACTTGTAACAGTGCCGAAATATCGGATTCTCGAAAAAGATACTAAACATGGTAAATATCCCGTTTATCATCCTAATTTTAATGTAAATGACCATGTCAATCTAAAATCGCACGTTCTTATCTCTTGGTTTATTCCATAATATTAAACTGTATTTATATTTATGAATTTGGTATTTTCTCCACTTTCATTATACTCGTATATCACACTCAATACGATAGCCAAAAATGGTTTTTTTTAAGGCCTTAGATTTTTGGGTCTGACATCTGTTATGTTAATATCATTCGTATAAAATGTAGCCTATTGCACCCAAAGCATGATACTGAACCGAGTGACACCTCATTAATTACAATCAGTTCAGTATCTTAGGAGGTACTACGTAAATACTGTACATACTCGTAGACAGGCAAACAAATAACCTTACAACAGACGCGCGCGCCATAGTCTATTAAAATAAAGCCTGACTGTTTACTTCATATGAATATAATAAATATTGCTTTATTCCATTAAAAACATTCCGTTACCTGAGACCCGAGCCGGCGGGAGTAGGTGCGCCGCGGGAGTAGTCAGCGGGAATGTCAGTGTGAAAACGTCTATGTCTAATTGTTTGAACGGATAGTTGAACATTTAGGAGTCGACGACCTCCGTCCTCCATGAGCGCAGGCCTGGGGGTGGCGGGTGAGGCCACCTGTCACCCCAGCAGAAGCAGGCCGGGTCGGAGGGGCGACTAGCGCCCCTCCCCCAAACCGGGGCAAGACGGGGACACCCTGGTTCCCAAACCCGAGGGGGCCATCTCGAAACCGGAGATGGCCCAGGGTCAGTCGGGGTGCGAGGGATATGCTCTATGGGCAACCTTACACCCCGGCGTCTGTAGACCCGAGACGGCGTGCGGTTTTAATCGGTTCAAGCCCGACATAACCACCCCCGCTGGCACGCGGGGGGGTATCCGAAGGGATTTCCGCACGAAAAAAAAAAAAAGGTATGCAGGACGTGGGGGCGGAGGGTATCAACGACAGTCGACAATCAGTGCTCGTTTGCAGGTTTTTGGGTCAAGGTTACTAGTTGCATTTACGCGTTACTGAAAACAAAACAGCAGCAATTGAGTGATTTTCTTCTTACAGCAGGATGGCCAGTAGGACAACAGTAGAGTGAGATTATTTAAAAATTTATTAGGAGTTTTCTCTACCTAATAAATTCAAAATTCTTCCTATTCTATAATATTAATATATTATTATTATTATAAAACAATTTATATTCAATGTTTTCTAGGATTAAATAAATAAATAAATATTCTACGACATTCTACACAGCGCTTTCTAGACCCAAAGTAAGCATAGTTTAACTAGCTTGTGTTATGGGTTCCAGAATGCGGATTAACATACTTATATACTTTTTATTTTTTTTGTAAATACATACATAGAAACACCCAGACCAAAGCAAATAGACATATTCATGCATACATATATTTGCACTGAGTGGGAATCGAACCCGCGCCCCCTGTCGTAGCAGTCGAATGTACTACCGCTACGCCACAGAGGCCGTCCAATTCTCTATAAATCTATTGAGATGTTATTATATAATTTACTGTTTAATATAATGTAGAATTCACTATAATGTAGTAATTAACAAAAACAGTAACAGAAGTAATTTTGTAGGTACTTCAATATTATACAATATTAAATTAACATTCTCCAAGAATTTTGGCATGTTGGTTCCATATTCCGAGGCAAGCCCCCAAAGGACCGGTAAATAATCTACCTTAGAAAAAGTTGGGTACCCAAAACACAAAATAATAATATCCGGGCCGGTTATCAATTTATGAGCGCAACGTCACAGAATATTTATAGTACATTGGCAACATTCTGGAAGTAAAGTTCATTAGCTATTTAAATTATTCCAATAAAGAGTCATTATAAAAATATTCTGAAATAACCCATACAGCGTTACATAAATCCAAGCCAAGGTTAGCTTGAACTACCGGTTATGGAGTTCGGATAACCTTACTTATATACATACGAATAGATACTTAAATTTAATGATGGTGTCTATATACTATGGTATCTATACGTGAAGAGAAAAGTTAACATCCTTTTTTACGAAAATTGCGCGGACGAAGGAGTGTGAGATTTGGCATAGTTATACATTATAACTAGGTCTGCAAGGCGAATCGCTGCTTGCAATGTTGAGCTGAGTGAGACATCTAGAATCAGATTTTGAAAATTTTGAACAGAATCATTCCTCCGTGGCAAGTCCGATTTTGAAAATTCTTTTTGAAAGTCACAACTCTGGACATGCTTTCTGAGCGTGTAAAGTTTGGTCACAGTGTCTCGAGCGGTTATTATGTAATTCCATCTGGAATTTTTTTAACGGTGATCATTCCTCTGTGGTAGCATTAATTTTTTCAAAATATATCCATAAACCTTCCTCTGATTGACCTCTTTAATCATGCCAAATTTGATTCTGATTGGATTAGTAGTTTAGGAGGAGACCTGTGACAAAGAAAATCCTGAAGTCTGGTATGAGGAGCTTTCGCTCGACTTCGTCTCACTCAGCTCAACTATATTATACAGCTTATAGGGAGAAGCAGTGCAAAATGCTAATATTTTTTTTTATAAAAAACGGCCAAGTGAGAGTCGGACTCGCCACTAGCAGCAAGTAGCATAATACAAAAGTTCTTGTAGTTCGTCCAAGTCACGCCCCGCGCGAATTATAATTATTATTTACTAAAGCACTTTTTTTATTTTGTGCGGAAATCCCTTCGGATACCCCTCCGCCGGCCAGCGGGGGCGGTTATGTCGGGCTTGAACCGACTAAAACCGCACGCCGTCTTGGGTCTTTAGACGCCGGAGTGTAAGGTTGCCCACAGAGTATATCCCTCGCACCCCGATTACTAAGGCACCTATTACAGATTTATTATTAGAAAATTATGATACACGGTTTATGCATAAGGTTTATTTTATTTTAATTTTTGTATTTCAGTTGATTGAATGAAAGGTAAATTGCGGTTTACTATTTATGACGTATTGAAAAAAACTACTTACTAGATCTCGTTCAAAACAATTTTCATTTTCGGTCGAAGTTTACATGGTGGAAGTTTACAACACACGGGCGGACAGACAGATATGACAAATAGATACTTAAATATAATGATGGTATATAGATAAGCGGCGATAGCCTAGTGGCGTCCGTAACGGACTGCTGAGACGAGGTCTCGAGTTCGATCCCCAGTCGCCCCGGGCACACACCTCTGACTTTTCGTAGTTATGTGTGCATTAATAAATGTTATAAATGCTTAATAATGTGCCCGGTAGATGGCAATAGGCTCGCCCCCTATTACATTGGGACCTTAACATAACTGGCGAATCGTGGGTGTGTAATACACCTCTGCCTACCCCTTCGGGTATCCCCGAGGCGTGAAGTTATAAAAAAAATAAATAAACAAAAATATAGATTAATCTAGTTATGTTTCGAAACACCAGTATCCGGTCTGGTAATGGGATAACGCTCTCCTCATAACAAGCTATCACCCGCGATTAAGTTCAGAATAGGTCAAGGTTTTTTTCTGCGATCTCGACCCCAAGTTGTATTAAGTAATTTCATCATGTGTTTCTATTATCTCTACTAATATTATTTGTAATAAGTGCAGAGGTACCGATGATTAAACGTCACAAAATACGGCCCCTCTCTTTATAACATCAGTATATATATTGTAACGTTACGCTCCACCTCTGAGAGGAGCGAGAACGTAAAGCACATTTATTGTAAGTTATAAAAGAATTTAGGTTTACAAGTTTAAGAATTTTTAATCTTAAAAATTAAAACTAAGGACAGAAGTTAAAAAATTGAAGTAGAATAAGAGTTACACTTGAAACTGTCAGCTCGAAGGTTTACAGGAGCCGAGGAAGTAGAATTAGGTTCCGGAACGAACGGTGAAGGCTTCTGTAGCCAGAAAGCTGCTGAAGCTAAAGAGGTAATAGAGTTCTAAAGCTTCTTACGAGTGCTTCAACTTCTTCAGTCACTTCAATTTTGTTGGGCTGAAAGTTGTATTTGGCTTCGTAAAACTAGTTAATCCGACAGCTGTAGTAAGACTCAAGGCTGTCACTAGAATCTTTCCATTGAACTAGTCAGTTTGAAAGTTGACGCTAGAATCTTGTAATAGTCAGACTCAAAGCAGCCGTTAGAATGAGTACTAGTCAGACTCAATGCTGACGCTAGAATATATAGTCCTAGTCGGACTGAAAGTCGACGCTAGAATGACTACTAGTCAGATTCAAACCTGACGCTAGAATCAAAGACAAATGGTTACATTACAATATATATATATATATGTTAATATTATACCATATACTCGTAAATGGGTATCAGCTGGTTGTTTAAAAGATATAGGGCCTACTATACAGAGTTATTTAATTTGGGTTATTGTCAACTGTTTTAATGAAACAGATAGACAACATGCAACAAGGCCAGTGTACGGGTAACCTTCAGACAAATTTACTACTAATCGGCTCAATTAATGCTAGGGCTGTGAGCCTCGTCTGTTATATTTGAAGGGCACAGGAAAAAAAGGAGCTCATTGTCATTTTCATTGTTTCAAGTAATCAAAGAATTAAATCTGAAATTTCAGTTTTTACACTAACACCTCAACTGCAATTTGATTTGTACCTATATATTATAGGAACCGTGTATATTTAACATAATAGATTGTAATTTTATGACATAGGATTGGTAAATAAATAATAATTTATTTAAATAATAAAATAATAAATTGAAATGTTAATGAGCTCCTTTTTTTCCTGTGCCCTTCATTTGAAAATTAGGGGGAAGTCCCCTAGTGGCGGACATATAAGGTTTTCCGGAAATAAATTGAAAACTACTTCGAGAAATATGTATTTATTTATGAAATAGTTAAACGAACAAAATATAAAATCAAAATCAATTAACAAAAATACAACTTCTGCGTAAACATAATCTAGGAACGTTAATTAAGTTTTAGTAAAAAAAATTAAGTCTTTAATATTGGCACCTAGTACCGGACGCATTAATCTTCAAACCCCAAGCGCCGGACATTCTTAAAACATTGTGCATCTATCACATATATAGGTATCTCCACATTCTGGAACGTCTGCACATGCTTCATGGGCCCATTCTTGGCAACACAGGACTCGCTTGAGTCGGGTGAGAGTGTTTAATAAATAGCTGTAGCCATTGGAGAAAAAATCACTATTCATCCAACCTTTTGGCTGAGCCACGCCAACGCCAGCCGGAAAATTAATCATGAGGCGATCATTCATTCTTTGCCTTGGAAAGACAAAAAAAGGTGGTATGAAGTGACCGTTATCACTCATACAAAACAAAACTGTTATATTTTTGCCCCTCTCAGCAGAAGTGAGCTTACCTACTAGACGGCAGCCTTTGGAGCCAGAACTTTTTGATGTTTATGCACGCAGCTGACTCCAGTTTCATCACAGTTGTAAATGTTGGAGGGTGGAAATTTATAGTGTGTCATTAGCCTTTCCAGATTGTCGTAGAATATATCCACTTGTGGTTTATTAAATCCTACGTCTCGCATCATGCTTGTCGACTCTGATGTTCTCAATGAAATGTCCGGATGTCTATGCAAGAAATCATAATCAGCATTTTTTTCTCTGTATTAAAACGATGGTTGATCTTCATAGCTTCAGATAAATCATAAGTTAACTTCAAAAAGTCTTTTTTCATTAGCGGCAGACATCTATAAGACAAATCTTTTATGTGGTCCAGTAAAACTTGTTCATACTCGGGTGAGAAGGTTTTTGTAAATCTACCAATCTTTGGTTGCAACGTGACTTCTCCACTATTCAATGCTGTTATTTTATCATGTAGAGTGCTTTTTGGAATATTGAAACGCGACGAAACTTCTCTGAGACTCATTTCTTTGGACAAAATCTTGTCCATCGCAGTTTTTAAACTTTGCTGATCCCATTTTCCTTTCTTTTTTGTCTCTTCCATGTTAAAATCTCTCCTTTAAAACAACAAACAAACATTATAATGATAAGTATAAATGCTTAGTAGAAAAGCCAACCTATAAATTGTCCGGTGGTACGGGACACCTTTGTGTCCGGAGGTAGGGGACAGGGAATGTCCAAAATTACGTATTTCATACTAAAACTGTTTAAGTAATTAATAAAAACTTACACAATTTACGAATTATAATGAACACTGTCTTTATTAACAAATAACAAAAACAATTAAACAAAAAACCATAGCAGTGATACTTACTTGAAATTTACGTGACGCAACGCTTTCCCGCCAAAAACAGCAATCGACCTCTCCCACTGCGGCTGTGCGCCTCAGTGGCAAACCGCGTCGCGTGATCCTGTATTCGTACGTTCCCCCGCGCCCCTTTCACCGATATTTGAATAGATCGCGTGGTCGTTTGTCGAGTTAATACGAGTGTCCGACGCTAGGTACCGTCCGGCGCTACGGGACTTCCCCCTATATAATTTGTTTAGGTTTATTTAAGTTGGTTGTTTTTTATGACGATTCACATACCAAGTACCTTTTTTTTTCGTGCGGAAATCCCCTCGGATACCCCTCCGGTTATATCGGGCTTGACCCGACTAAAACCGCACGCCGTCTCGGTTCTTCAGACGCCGGGGTGTAAGGTTGCCCATAGAGCATTTCTCTCGCAACCCGACTGACCCTGGGCCATCTCCGGTTTCGAGATGGCACCCTCGGGTTTGGAAACCACGGTGTCCCCGTCTTGCCCCGGTTGGGGGGGGGGGCCGTCCCGGCCTGCTTCTGCTGGGTAACAGGGCCCACCTGCCACCCCCACATACCAAGTACCTTTATTTTCGTGCGGAAATCCCTTCGGATACCCCCCCGCCGACCAGCGGGGGCGGCTATGTCTTGTTTGAACCGACTAAAACCGCACGCCGTCTCGGGTCTACAGACGTCGGGGTGTTAGGTTGCCCATAGAGCATATCCCTCGCACCCCGAACATACCAAGTACCTTTTTTTTTTTTTATCGTGCGGAAATCCCTTCGGATACCCCCCCGCCGGCCAGCGGGGGCGGTTATGTCGGGCTTGCACCGACTAAAACCGCACGCCGTCTCGGGTCTTCAGACGCCGAGGTGTAAGGTTACCCATAGAGCATATCCCTCGCACCCCGGCTGACCCTGGGCCATCTCACCACTAACAGCATCGCTCATCCTGTCTCCTCTGAAAGCAGAGGAGTACGGAGAGCGATGTGTTCCCGCCACGTTGGGTATTGGCCGACGATCAATGCCAACCCTATGAAGGGGTGAAGGGGAAGCCATTGACCGCCGCCCAGGGTGTACCGGCCGCTCCGATTCCGTTCCCCCCGGACTGCAGCGGGATCGGAATCGGAGCGACAATCGAGGAGGTTACCCAACACACACCCCAACATACCAAGTACCTACATAAAAAAAAAAAAGATTTTATATTTATGTGTTCTGATCCCGTTCCCGCAACCCACGGGAACCTGTTCCAGCGTGATTGATTAACAATATCCAAGCATCTTCACAAACATTCACATTTATAATAATAATTAGTAGGAATTAGGATATATATATATTAGTAGGATAAGTTACTAAGTAGTAACTAAGTATATAGTAAGTAAGTAGGATAAGGCACTCGTGACACAGGGTTCACCTAGTACGAGTGCCAAAGCACTCCCTTAATAATATAAATTCTAAGGCAACTATTATTATTATTGTACCACTTTATAAGGAGAATTTTGTACCAATTTTATTGAAATAAATGAATTTATTATTATATATTAAGTTGGAAGCAGGATTAAATGCCATGTTAATTGGGTTATTTTGTAAATTATAAGCCCCTTCGATTATTTAAAATAATATAAGATAAGCTCAATGCTTGAGATTCTGACGTCAGCGTGACGAACTTCTAGCGTCAGTGTCCGTGTTATCGACTCGAAGCCCGGAAAACCATGAAACTTTACTAAAACATTGGAAGTGGTAGTACAAACACTGTTTTCAAGTAATTACTACCAAAACAAGTTGAATTCCTGAGACGAGCTCAGCCGAATACGAGGGATTTTCGATTTTGCGATTTTTTTTTGCAATTTTTAGCGATTTTTTCTTTATCTTGCAATGGTTCACCCCAGCACGAATCTAATACCGAAAATAGAAACTCGATAGCTCATCTCCTTCATACCCAAAACCGTGACAGAAAATACAACTCGATAGCAATAGGGCTTTTCTAAAGAAAATCCCTAAAAATTTAGAGTGTGTGCTTAAGACCGCACGGCAGAAGTGAAAACTTCATTTGCAATCGCAATCAATTGACACACTAACCTCACGATGTAAACCAAATAATTGACACAATAGTTTTTATTTCGTAACAATAATAACTATTAAATTAATAAAGACAATTATTACGTATGAATTGAATATACTAAACACAGCGAAACAACAGCGAAGAGCAGTTGACTGTATTTTTCTCGCTCGGGTACAGTCGGCGGTCCCGAGTTCACCCGATCGAGCCTTTCACCTCAGAGCGTGACGTATCAGCCTAACTTAATAACTACGGAAAAATCTGTGCGCGGTGCACCAAAAGAAGTTTTCACTTCAAAAAGGATATATAGTCTTCCCACGGGACCTAATCTTTTGCTATGAATAGGAATATGTATAGGAGAATTTAGAATATTCAAGAGGTATCCAGGTAGCTCAGTTGTTCAGCTTTTTTTTCGTAGGGCAAATGCCGTCTCGGGTCCTCAGATGTAAGGTGTAAAGTGGAAGGCATTTCCGTCGCACCACGACTGAGCCAGGGCCATCTTCGGTTTCGATATGGCTTCCTCGGGTTTGGAAACCACGGTGTCGCTGTTTTGCCCCGGAAACAGGCAGATTTTAACTCTGAACAAGATTTTTCCGATAAAAAAACGCATTTAAATCCCATTCTGTGGTTTTTGCGTGCTACGCAAATAAACGGACAAACACACAAAAATTTCAAAACAAATATTTTTGTTTTCTGAATGATCAATTTAACAGTCATTAATTTTTTTTTATAATACCTGTATTATAAAAAATGTTAATGACTTTGTGTATTATAAAAAAATGTTAATGACTTTGTTAAATTGATGATTCAGAAAACAAAAATATTTGTTTTGGAATTTTTGTGTGTTTGTCTGTTTGTTTTCGTTAAGTCATTAACATTTTTTTATAATACACAAAGTCATTAACATTTTTTATAATACAGGTATTATAAAAAAAATTTAATGACTTTGTTAAATTGATCATTCAGAAAACAAAAATATTTGTTTTGGAATTTTTGTGTGTTTGTCTGTTTGTTTTCGTCCGTTAATTTTAAATTTTATAATATTGATACTATTCTCTTTTTAGCACAGAGAAAAAGTATTGCCATACAACGTGGCAATGCTGCCAGTCTTCTGGGCACGTTACCACAGGAGGCATGCGATGCGGAGGAATTCCACAATGCATTTTGGTTTAAGTTTCTTCTAATTATTTATTTTATTTTAGTTTTATTTAGTTTAGTTTAGTTAGATTTACAAAATAATCTATATTTTTTTATGAGTTAAATTAATTATTTTTATCTATTAAAAAAAAATTCAAAAGAAATAAATGTGTTTTTAGATATTTAAATAGTGAGTCAAGTAAATTATATGGGGTTGTTTGAATATCAAAACCAGTAGTGGGTGGTATGGTCAATATGAGGTTTCACAGAACCTGTAATGGGGTCTGGAAGAATGGGCGAGTTAGAAGTCGTTTAATCGTCGGGTGAAGTTCTACCCTCTAATTCTGTATTTCACCACCGTTGATTGCCAATATGTTCATTATTTAATCAGTTTTGAATACATTATAATAATAATAATAACAACAACATAATATAATATAACATAATAATACTACGACATTCTACATAGCGCTCTCTAGACCCAAAGTAAGCATATAGTTTCACTATCTTGTGTTATGGGTTCTAGAATGCGGATAAACATACTTATACACTTTATTTTGTAAATACATAGATATACATACATAATCTCACGCCTATATCCCCGAAGGGGTAGGCAGAGGTGCTAGCACCCACATTTCGCCAGTTTATGTTTAGGTCCCAATGCCAATGTTTAGGAGCCTATTGCCATTAACCGGGCACTTATAAACCTGCGATAAATACAATACACATATAACTTCGAAAAGCATCGAAAAGTCATTGGTGTGTGCCATGGTAAAACCTGGGATCGAACCCGAGACCTCGTCTCAGCAGTCCATTATATATATATTATAGATATAAAACATAGAAACACCCTGACCAATGCAAATAGGCATATTCATGCATATAAATATTTGCACTGAGCGGGAATCGAAACATAGTTATATATTATAATCATCACTCATTCTTTTTTAAGTGGTCAGATTCATTAGCCCTGGCTATCGTAAGCGTCAATAACAGCTTGTTAAAACACATACAATATTCATTATTAAACTTCAAAGTTTTGGAAGAACACAAGGTGAAGATGTTCTAGACAAATGACAAATATATATCAGCTAATGTGAGTCGGCAAGTCAATCAGGGATGTTCAAAAAACCGGCCAAGAGCGAGTCAGACTCGCCCATCAAGGGTTCCGTAGCAGCAAGTAAATTTTTTATATTTTTGAGTTGATTGAATGAAAGGTAAATTGCCGTTTACGATTTATGACGTATTAAAAAAAAATACTTACTAGATCTCGTTCAAACCAATTTTCGGTGGAAGTTTACATGGTAATGTACATAATATATACTTTTTTAGTTTTATCATTCTCTTATTTTAGAGGTTACAGTAGGTGGGCGTGGGGGGTGACATTTTACCACGTTGGAAGTGTCTCTCGCGCAAACTGTTCAGTTTAGAAAAAAAAAAATTAGAAACCTCAATATCATTTTTGCAGATCTATCCATAGATATGATGGTATTGAAATGTAGGGGTTGATAAAAAAAAACATAATGCGGTTTACAGAATACATCTACTTACCAAGTTTCAACAGCATAGTTCTTATAGTTTCGAAAAAAGTAGCTGTGACATACGGACGGACAGACAGACAGACAGACATGACGAATCTATAAGGGTTCCGTTTTTCGCCATATGGCTACGGAACTCTAAAAAAGGTCAAGTTAAAAGAAGCTCTTAAAACTTGTGTGCCAGCATGAAAGAATTAATAGCTGTCGAGGAAGCCCGTGCGGTGTGTGCCTACCCTGCCTAACTTGTTTGCTCCTGTTCCCTTGAACCTCGTCGAAACTCAGATATCCTTGCGGAGAGGATAAGTGGAGTGTTTTTATACTTGAAGACACTGGTAACCTTCAGATGGACCTTGCTTATCTATCAGCATAGGAAAATAAAAACATACTTTATGCACATAACTTGCTAACGAACGCTGCACTAAATTCGATAACTCATCTTTTTGTTAGCGGCGATAGCCCAGTGGCGTACGTAACGGACGCTGAGACGAGGTCTCGAGTTCGATCCCCAGTCGCCTCGGGCACATACTTCTGACTTTCGCTGTTATGTGTGCATTAATAAATGTTAATTATCGCTCGTTTAATAATGTGCCCGGTAGATGGCAATAGGCTCGCCGCATGTGTGCCGCCGCTGTTACACACCCACGATTCAGTATTACTGCCGAATTGTGGGTGTGTAATACACCTCTACGTACCCCTTCGGGAACACAGGCGTGAAGTTGTGTTATGTGTTTCTTCTTTTTGTGTTCGTTACTGATTTTGGAATGCTTATGTATTGTTTAATTTGTACTAGTTGATAACTGATACATTTTATAAGTTCACGAGTAACAATCTGCGTGTGATACGATTGTATGCACATAACTTGCTATTCCGTATTTTGATACTGTATTGCGTGAGAATACCTCGTTTTATAACCGAGTTGAGCAAATCCAATTATCTAGTGCGATGTCACCTTTCTAACTTTTTTATTTTACATTAAATAGTAGGTATAGTTTAAAATAGTTCCTACAAATTGCTAACAAAAAGGGAAAGGCTCGTCTGACAAAACTACTAGTTAGTGGTAAATTTTACGTGTATCATAAAACGTACGGATGCAGCGTGTTGTAACTTGTTAAACAACAATAAACGGCCACTTTGCTCACGATCACAGATGAGCAGGCAGGTAAAGTTAATCATTCATGCGTTAGTTTTGACGGCGTAGGTACTCCGCATGTGCGAGCGCGTGGGCCGCCGCCACCTCCTTCTGCGAGCATGTAATGCTCGCGAAGGAGGTGGCGGAGCGCGCCCGGGAGAGACTTAGAACTCTCCCGGTCCGACCTGTCTCCCCAGCAGAAGCAGGCCGGGACGGTGGGGTGACTAGCGCCCCTCCCCCAAATCGGGGCAAGACGGGGACACCGTGGTTCCCAAACCCGAGGGGGCCATCTCGAAACCGGAGATGGCCCAGGGTCAGTCGGGGTGCGAGGGATATGCTCTATGGGCAACCTTACACCCCGGCGTCTGTAGACCCGAGACGGCGTGCGGTTTTAGTCGGTTCAAGCCCGACATAACCGCCCCCGCTGGCACGCGGGGGGGTATCCGAAGGGATTTCCGCACGATAAAAAAAAATAAAAATAAAAAAAAAAGGTACTCCGCATGTATTTGACTTAAAACAAGGCTTTTGCAAGCTTTAATTTAACTTGCAATGAATGTTTCTCTAGGTTAAATCTTGTACAGTAAATCAGAACCATATCTGTACGGTTTATTAGACTCTAATTTGGTATATGGTACCATGCAGCTGTTCTGATGATGAGGAAATTGGCCACGGGAACTTGATTGGAAACAACATAAACCATCAAATTAGGTTTCATTTTAATTTTTCTTGTGCTCTGAAGCAAAAATTATTGGTCTATAAAAACGTATACCTTTTTTTTTTTTTTTTTTTTTTTTTTTTTCGTGCGGAAATCCCTTCGGATACCCCCCCGCCAGCCAGCGGGGGTGTTTATCTCGGGCTTGAACCGACTAAAACTGCACGTTGTCTCGGGTCTTCAGACGCCGGAGTGTAAGGTTGCCCATTAAAGCATATCGCACCCCAACTGACCCTGAGCCATCACCGGTTTCGAGATGACCCCTTGGGTTTGTTGACCACGATGTCCCCGTCTTGTCCTAGTTTGGGGGACGGGCGCTAGTCGCCCCGACGTCCCGGCCTGCTTCTGCTGGGGTGACAGCGCTCATCGAGGACGGATGTACTTTTTTTTTCTTTTTTTTTTTATCGTGCGGAAATCCCTTTGGAAACCCCTCCGCCGGCCAGCGGGGGCGGTTATGTCGGGCTTGCACCGACTAAAACCGCACGCCGTCTCGGGTCTTCAGACAGGGTGTCAGGTGTGAGGTTACCCATAGAGCATATCCCTCGCACCTCGACTGACCCTGGGCCATCTCACCACTAACAGCATCGCTCATCCTGTCTCCTCTGAAAGCAGAGGAGTACGGAGAGCGATGTGTTCCCGCCACGTTGGGTATTGGCCGACGATCAATGCCAACCCTATGAAGGGGTGAAGGGGAAGCCATTGACCGCCGCCCAGGGTGTACCGGCCCCTCCGATTCCGTTCCCCCCGGACTGCAGCGGGATCGGAATCGGAGCGACACTTTTTTTTTTTTTTTTCGTGCGGAAATCCCCTCGGATACCCCCCCGCCGGCCAGCGGGGGCGGTTATGTCGGGCTCGAACCGACTAAAACCGCACGCCGTCTCGGGTCTGCAGACGCCGGGGTGTAAGGTTGCCCATAGAGCATATCCCTCGCACCCCGACTGACCCTGGGCCATCTCCGGTTTCGAGATGGCCCCCTCGGGTTTGGGAACCACGGTGTCCCCGTCTTGCCCCGGTTTGGGGGAGGGACGCTAGTCGCCCCACCGTCCCGGCCTGCTTCTGCTGGGGTGATAGGCGGCCTCACCTGCCACCCCCAGGCCTGCGCTCATGGAGGACGGAGGTCGTTAAGCGACCTCCGGCGCCTGAGTCGTGGTTGTGAGTTGCGGGCTCGGCGGGCCGGGAGGGTTCTGAACCTCTCCCGGGCGCGCTCCGCCATCTCCTTCGCGAGCATCACATGCGTTGGCTCCTTCCTGATCCGATGCAGGTGGTCCCCGAAGCACCCCTTCCCGGAGATCACCTGCGTCAGTCGGTACGAGAGGCTTCCGTGTCGCCTCTCTAGCCAATCCTCCATGATGGGCCTTACCGCCTCTATTGCGGCGTGCCCTAATCGGAGCGGCACTCGAGGAGGTTACCCAACACACATCCCAGGACACTTACTAGGTATGAAGTAGGTACATCCGTGCCTCCTTCATACCTAGTAAGTGCCTATTCTGAGTGTTATTATCCTAAAAATCTTAAAAACAATGTGTAGTAGCACCTCTTCATGGTGCACCCTAGATATTTTACCGTCCCAGTATTCTTACAGAGCAAGACCACATCCCATCTTGGATGTTGACTATTTCGATTTAAATTTCTCTGCGTATATCAACCACGTCAACCATGAAGTTATGATGATAGCTGCTTTGCCAGGGAACAGATAAAGAAAGTAAAGTATACATCCCAGTTTTATGTTTCTTACATGGAATATTATTCGCAATGCCGACGTCCATTATAAGTCAGTACAGTTGCATCGAGATAACTTTAAACTATAATTTTGGAAGCGCCTACGTTGAGTATCTTAGCAAACAGTCAGTTGTCTATTTTAGCTATGAGTTTTATTAAGTTTATTTTATAGCTGAAAGATAACTGTATATATGTAATTTTCCATAGATTCTGGCTTCTGGTTAGAAATGATGTGGTTAAGTGATGCGTTATTTAAAATATCACCTCTTGTGGCAGTTACCCCCAATTAAGGGATCACTATCACTAGTTGTATGGTAGTCCTTTAAATGGAAAGTGTTTTACTTTTGAAGTAAGATGCATGAAATGAAATTCATAATAACGCTTCTTGTGGCTTACATTTACAACTGGACCTGGTAGATGGCACTGCATTGATAGGATTTTTCTTTACGAATTTATTCCCGGGTGAAGCTGAGACCCGGGCCGCTAGTAATTTATATGGTAGAACAACGTTTGTCAGGTCAGCTAGTATAATTGATCGCAAGTTAATCTATTGTGGTTGTACGAGGACATGTTTGTTTTTGTTATACAAATTAAATTATGATATAATCCGTCAAAAACCGGCGCCTTACGTAACATGGCAAAATGCGTACCCTATAATCTACGATACACCATTTATAACACCTTGGTAAAACCTCACCTTGAATACCTGATACAGCTGTGGGGGCAAGCTGCAACGAGCAACCAACAACAATTGCAAAGAACTCAAAATAAAGTTATAAAAATTTTGTTTAATTTTGATTACTTAACACCTACAGAACTAATCTACAAAAAAACTAAATTACTCAATTTACAACAACTATACACCTTTCACACATGCATGATCATACGAAAAATAATGACGACCAACATACATACACAAACCAAATTCCAACATAAAAGACACAGGTATAACGTACGACGTAAAAATAACTTAGAGGTACCCATAGTTAGAACTTTATATGGTAAGAAAAACATCAGACATGAGGGAGTTAGATTGTATAATAAATTACCGGAACATGTTAAAGAATCTGTATCAATACCTATATTTAAGAATAGATTACGAACCTATATACTAGACAACATAAATTAACCTAACCTTCTTATTGATCTATCTGGACTCGAACTTTCTGTTATTTGTTTGAAGTAGTACTAATGGTTACTCATAAAAGTAGATATAATACTAACTTAAATTCTATCCTATAGTTATGGTTGAATGCCGTATTTGAACATTTCGTAGACTGTAATTAATTTAATAAGTTTCTCTTTTTTAAGTGAACAATGTACGTTCTTTTGAGAAATAAATATCTTTAAACCGAAAAGCACTCGAACCCAGCGAGCTTGCATGAGAGGTTTAATGACAGTGGGGGAAGCTACTGAAGTGGGCAAGGATAAAAGCAGATGGCGGGCTGTTATCTCTGCCTGCCCCGAAGGGAGAAGGGCGTAAGTGTATGTTATGTATGTATGCATAATCTGTTAACATTTCGATGGAAAATGTGGCAAACGAAAGACTTCAATGAATATAGAATCAGTTTTTGTGTGATAGCCTTCTACTCCTAAAAGAAATAATACTAGCAACTGTAGAAAAATATTACCTTCATTGAACGTGATCGAGCTCCATCAAAACGGTAATCAATGAGTAGATAGATCTCGCTGAGATAATTGTGCTATTTTTAGAATTCGGATCGCAGCACAAAAATATCTTCTGTGGTTGGCCGTTCTTCATTTTCCCTAAAGATCAACCTTCGATGTATATGTGTGCATAAATATCTGTGTCACCGATGGATAAAAGTAGTTAAATCCTACTTGTGAAAAAATCTTGTGAAAAGTTTAAGCTTCCTTCACAATTTGAATTGTGACAAGTGGAAGATGGGACAGTTTATTTGTATAAACTGTCCCGTCTTCCAGCACCAGAAACCTCTTAATTCTTTTATCAAATCCTACAACACAAACATGATTATAGCTTGATCAATTGTTGGTGGCTCAAATCATGAGGGGCCTAAGGCAGGGGTGGGGGGAGGGTGAAACGTGACCGACGTCAGGGTACCACATCCCACGTGGGTTTGCCAAGCTATCGAGCATCAATTCTACTGCCATTACTTTTACTATGTACCTACTATTGTCGTTGTATTTTAATTAAAAATCGGTTATTATGGGATTTTGTACTTTGAAAACTAGCACTAGGCGTAACTTTTTTCGCAACAAACTCAAGTCACGTGGCTCAATTCAAGTGGCGTGCGTCCATAGCTAAATCATAGGAGGGGAGGTTACACCCGGAAAACCTCTTGGATTTGAATGACGACGTGGCACAAAGAAAAAAACTGATGAGATTAGTGTATACAGACTTGTTATCTTAAAAAAAACTGTAGCTAAAATTTTAATCTGCCGATTTTCATGGTGTAAGTACGGTATGGTGCTACACATTTAAGTAGAACGCCCCTCATAAAATATACGATGCACCACACATAATATTAAACAATTACATAAGTACAATGAATTAAAACTATTTTTAACGGATTCTATCGCGATTTATTTGATGTTATTTTACATTTTACATTGATCCCGACGTTTCCGTTGCTTTTCAGTAGTCATGGGCACGGGGAGACTAAAGATAGTTGTTATCTTGTAGTTTGAAGTTATCTCAAAGTACCTACCCCAACTATGTTGAATTGTTGGTGTTACTATTTACGCAGAATGTGCTCACAGTGTCATGAAGTCTTGTTGTAGGCTAGTGGTCCCGAGACCTCGTCTCAGGACTGCTGAGACGAGGTCTCGGGTTCGATCCCAGGTATTACCATGGCACACACCAATGACTTTTCGATGCTTTTCGAAGTTATGTGTGTATTTATCGCAGGTTTATAAGTGCCCGGTTAATGGCAATAGGCTCGCCACCTATTACATTGGGACCTAAACATAAACTGGCGAAATGTGGGTGCTAGCACCTCTGCCTACCCCTTCGGGGATATAGGCGTGAGTATATGTATGTTCAAAGCGGTTTCCCAGTTCCGTCCAAAGTTTGCACTTTAGAGCCCAAGGCCCGCTTATATTTTTTTATTGGAATGTCGGCTTTTCCGGACCGGGAGCGACTGCCTTCTGGCCTCCCTTCCCTGAGAGGAAAACCTACGAAAGAGCCTCGTCCGTTGCTTAGCAGGTGAGGTTGACTATGGCCTCAAGGATTTTGGTAGGGCCCTGTGCATTCTTTGAGAATTAAATCGACTCACAATAGCTGACGCACCAACCAAGCTGACGAATCATTAACGCGCTCAAATATCTGACTTTTTAGGGTCCCGTAGCCAAATGGCAAAAACGGAACCCTTATAGATTCGTCATGTATGTCTGTCTGTCCGTCCGTATGTCACAGCCACTTTTTTCCAAAGCTATAAGACCTATGCTGTTGAAACTTGGTAAGTAGATGTATTCTGTGAACCGCATTAACATTTTTACACAAAAATAGAAAAAAAGCAACAAATTTTGGGGGTTTAAATAATTATTTAAAACTGAAATTCAAAAATCGTCATACCCGTCAGTGTCTATGGATAGGTCTTAAAAATGATATTGAGGTTTCTAATATCATTTTTAGGTAGATTTCGATGAAATCGACCTATCTATTGGTTTCTTGACTACTGTCGAATTTAAAAAAAAAATCTTCATAGAAGGTCTAGTTATGACCCCCTGAGTCCGAAATGACCACTGGTCAAAAAGTTTATATATATATATATATATGTGTATGTATGGTTCCACTTCCCAAAATTTGCGGCACTCTCACGGTCGCATTTTTGCCCCGATCGCTTTCAAACTGCGGGCAAAAATTGCTTGGGTGTAAACTTAGTTTAAGTTCATGAATTGGTGGAATCCGGTAGGCGGTAGGGCCTCACTTTTTGGGAAATCAGTTTTTCCTCAAAATTTCACGTTCCATGAAAGATATTCGAACCGTTCTAATCTTATCCCATAGTATACATGAATACCAACAACTTTTAATTATATACCTATAAGATTAGAAGTTTAACTAAAAGTGGAGGGGGGAAAAACCAAAATTTTTCGGGAAAAAAATCATAACTTCTAACCGGTGAACATTCTTGCAGTCGGAAACATTTTTAATCGATAGGCCATTTCTAAGTCTAAAATAAATGTCTGAAAAGTTTTTCGCTAAAACTTACCGTTTTCGAGAAAAAAAAGAAATCGAAAAGTACTCACTTTACGGTATATTAATTAAACTGCCGCACCTGAGTATGGCTTAATTTACCTCTACGGCTCCCTGTCTATCATTCATGGAACGTACGAATATGCGAGAGAATATACGATTTTTCAACAAAGAACAGACTCAGGCTTTTATTACATGGAAAACGACTACGTGTTAAAAACAATTTGCACCCTATGATCAATATTTGCCCGAGTTCACGTATGAAAAAATACTCGGTTTGTGTTTCATGAACCTAACGGCGTGTCCATTCTTATACTTGATTAGGGAGATTGAAAGCGAATGAATTCATTCCCTCTAATCAAGTAATACAGAATACAGTAAACCACCAGACCTCTGACGTAATACAGAGTACTAGAGCTCTCTGGTTGACTGACGACATCCGTTCATTCGGACTGTCATTTTCTAAAACGTCACTTTGAGTGTGACAGTTTGTTAACTAGCATTATCCGCTTACATCTTGTCTGAGCACCAGGTGTTCTGAAGAACATCATTAGTCCAGTCATTACGTCGGTAGAACCTAGAGAAGCTTAGCTTCCAATTTTCCTTGTACATTTTCCGTCATCTTGAAAAAAGGGTTAAGTTCAATTTTTTTAGAATTACTCATTTCTCCGTTTTAATAAAATCAATATAGGTATCGTTTTCGGGTTTGGTGATTACGAATATATTATTCATTTAGCGATAAAAGATGGCGAATACGAAATTTTTCAATAAAATCAATATGGGTATCGTTTTCTAGGTTTTGGGGGTTAGTGATTACGAATTAGTAGAGTCTTTGCGTTGGGAAAAACGGGTTAGCAATGCAAATGAACCGAGAAAGCTAAATTTTAGAAATTTAGTTGTGGGGGAAAGCAGAAAATCTTAACTTCAAATTTTCGACCAAAATATCTTTGTGCATTTTCTGCCATCTTTTTTCAAGATAAAGAACGAAAAAAGATGTCGGAAATTAAAAGTTAAATTCAGTTTCAAAAATTTTCTATTAACATGAAGAACCATTAGAGACAACAACAGTGGCATTCCGGGAGTGCCGAAACATACATCCCTCCCTTCCCCCTCCCCCCGTATCTAATTGTGTCTGAAGATGAATTTGCATTCTTTAGCGCTCAACTCCGGCTTTAAATAGGAAGAAATAGGTTCCACATCTTTAGCTAAGTATTCACTAGAGGCAGCCTCAGGCCTCAAAAAGAGCTTCAGTCCGAGAAGTGTGTTGAGTGGAGACGGATGTGTCTCCTCAGGTCGGAACTTGCAATCAAAATTGACAACGATACTTCGCCATCGCGCTATTACTCTAAACCGGATCGCATCGCCCCACTATGATCCGTAACGTACCTTTATCCTCTGCCTCAGGATGAGTAGCCTCATTCCGCCTCAAGAAGAGGCTGCTCAAATAGATACATATCTTAAAACGTGCATAGCCTCCTCGCGAGGTGAGGCAGAATCCCATATTCACTAAGGACCAATTTATCCTTATAACTTATAGTTAGTATTTTCTGTTGAATTTTTGAGAGTAAATTCGTAGTAGTATATCTCTACTCTGTTTTGAAATGTAATGTCTAAATGGATATAACTATCAATTCATTTACATATGAACAATAATGTTGTAATTACTACTACAATAAATGTAACAGCCCAAGTACCAACACATTAGTTAGTGTTGTGTGACAATTCGTAAAAACTTGAAGCAAAATACATAACATTGCTCTCTATGCTCATTCATGCATTTCTTGGTTAGATTATAGTTGGCTAGCGTCACCGCAAATCCGCCGTGAAGTTTTAGGCGTCTATTACGAGTAATAATATAACTAGGGCAAGGAGATCGAACTCACCAAATTTATGAGCGTAAAGCGGAATAAAGAAAAATCATGATAGTATAGTGAACGCAGTTGAGATCTGATCTCGGCGTATATGTGGATTAAAGCTGGTTGATAGGAACAAGAATATACGAGAGTGGTATAATCTAAAAGCGAATGTTGTAACGAGAATTGAAAAGGGTATGCTAAGGCAGTTTGGGTACGTGGAACGAATGAGTACTGAGCGAATGACACACCAAATATGCAGGAAATACACTAATTAAATTGATAATGTATTGAAATAAAGACTGGTCAAAAGCACTCGAAACTGGTGGACATTGGATAAATGGCCTTATGATAATAGAGAAAGCTCATGATGTCTAAGCACAGAAGCAAAGGGCGGGCTCTTTATGCCTACCCCAGAGGGAGGGAAGCTTGCGAATATGTGTGTATGTATTAAAACATAAAGGCAAGGTAAAAACTAAATAACATATAAATTTTAAGTCTAACTTAGAACAAAGAACAAATGTAGCACTACCACCAGGCTTATTACAACTTGCAACTTTAGCAGTCGGTAACATTATTTTAACCATAATTGAAAAATTCTAAAGACACAGACAAAGACATTTTGTTTTTTATTTGTAATGTTACATGTTGCTGGCTCTACGATAGACAATGATCTATTGTCAGTGGCCAACCCGGCGAGTTTCACTGTGGCTTTGTCTGTCTATGGTATTTGTGCTCTGATTACGATTAATCTTTGTCACATGCAGCCGTGTCGTACCACAGAGAAGTTGCAATATCTTCAATCAATTATATTTGATATTCCACATGCCACATGTGGCAAGTAACCTGGCGCATTCCCTTTTGAGGTTGGGGGATCAGACGGCAGTCACTGCCGTAATTGCCACTTCGAGATTTTTTTTGGATATAGTGGCTCTTTGCGGCAGAATATTCTGTGCAGTCTCTATTAAGATGAATCTTATAAAATTTTAGACCGGGTAAATGATTAGCCAAAGTCCTCCTAAATCTGACCAAGTCATAAATGTTTTCGTCTTTAATGCTAAAAATATGTCCCTAACCTTTGGTATCTATGTAAATACCTACTTACGTATACTTATATAAAAGGTTACCATACATAATAACAAGCGTTTAATAATTTTGGAATGTCACTAAGCAATAATGTTGCGGAGGTTCTTTTGTGTGGGCTGTTGATCGTTTATATGTCAAATAAAAGCGTCATTGTCAAATTCAAAGGAACCTTTAATTATTATTTTTACTTCGGGCCACCAACCAGGTGGATACCGAAGTCTTAAAATCACGCAAAAAAATCAAAATCTTACACCCACTTTTTATCACTTTTCTCGACGTTTCACATGATTCTAAGTCTAATTAAGCAAAAAAAATTTTTGTGTCGGTCTGGATGTCTGGATGTCTGGATGTTTGAATGTCTGTTTACGCAATAACTCAAGAACCACTTAACCGATTTAAAAAATCCTTTCGCCAATCATCTTGTTTGGTAAATGGGAAGAACTGATTAGATTTTGGGGTTTGTACGGTCAAGGTTTCGGGTACCTACCATACAAATTATCCCTAAAAAACTTTTACAAGTGAGTTTCTTTCGAGTTATCAGAGTAACGCGTATTTGACTATGACATTTGAGTGACAATGACAATACATATATTGTATATTTACATAAACCACCCCCGCTGGCCGGCGGGGGGGTTACCGAAAGGATTTCCGCACGTAAAAAAAAAAAAAAAACAACCAGACTCTGAAAGAAACTGAAATATAAAATCATTTTTTTGTGTTTTTGACGTCGAAGACGTTTGATTTGATTTCATTTTCTTCATATTTATTGCTCAATATATAAAGACGCGTCGAATAATATGCGTAAAGCCTAAGGTCTGTAATTTTGAATAAAAATATTTGCAACAAAAATATCTAAGTTTGGCCCGAAGTTTGACAATCACTGTGTGATTTCCGCCCCCACTAGATTTTAAGTTTTTAAAATAGCATTATTCATCATCCTACGAGCCTTTTCCCGACTCAGCTTTGGTTGGCTTTCAGCCTCACTCCGAAACGGCCGAATTTCAATATTTTCTGTGAAGCAACTGCCATCCGACCTCCACACCCCACTGGTGATATCGAAGAACAGATTTTAACAACAGAACTCCGATATCACCAGTGGGGTGATATGGAAGTTCTGTTGTTAGAATCTGTTTCACTCAACTGCATCTATATGAATGTATGTAAGATCTCATAAGGCGTCCAAGAAACAAAACTCAAACAAGTTGAATTCCTGAGACGAGCTCAGCCGAATACAAGGGATTTTCGATTTTGCGTATTTTTTTTTTTTGCGATCTTTTGCGATTTTTTCTTTATCTTGCAATGGTTCACCCCAGCACGAATCTATTACCGAAAACAGCAACTCGATAGCTCATCTCCTTCATACCCAAAACCGTGACAGAAAATTGGCAACGACGACGTCGACGACGACGTCGACGACAACTCGATAGCAATAGGGCTTTTCTAAAGAAAATCCCTAAAAATGATTTTAATGGGTTTACGTCAATTGATTTGTCCAAATCTTGTAAGATTATAATGACAGTTATAAACGTCAATATTACAACGACCAAACCCAATATTGTGATAAAGTAAAGTTATGGTGCCCGGTGTAGTAAAATAATACAGTTCTCTTTCAATGTGTAAAGCGGCGATAGCCCTGTGGCGTACGTAACGGACTGCCGAGACGAGGTCTCGAGTTCGATCCCTAGTCGCCCCAGGCACACACCTCTGACTTTTTGTAGTTATGTGTGCATTAATTAATGTTAATTATCGTTCGCTTAATAATGTGCCCGGTAGATGGCAATAGGCTCGCCCCCTAATACATTGGGACCTAAACATAACTGGCGAATCGTGGGTGTGTAATACACCTCTGCCTACCCCTTCGGGGATACAGGCGTGACGTTATGTTATGTTATGTATGTTATGTTTCAATGTGTGTACATAGTATTAGGTGAATCAGGAATTAAGAGATATGACTGTGAATAAAAAAGTCTATGAATAAGCAAAATATTTTGTTATGTAAATGAGATACTTGAGTCCGCTGAAAATAATTGTTTAGCCTTCAAAGTTTAGCCAAAAATATTTTATTCTGCATTAGATTAAAATTATACTTAAAAACGTCAAAAAACTAGACTAATGTTTAGCAAATGGACCACCGACCGTTTCGAATTTTTACTTCTCCAAATCGCACCGTACCTATTCTTGGTAGTGAGACCATTGGCATGCATACCATTTTCTCCGACGTCAAGCCAGCACTTCTTGGGTCTATCCCTCCTACCGGGGACCAATGGAGGCAACGTGGCTAGACATTTGTAACCCACGTAGCCTGGCTGTCACCGAATCAGCGAAGGCGACTCTCATGCATTTCATCCGCTATGTCAAGAATATGAAGGAGTTCCTCACATGATCCTTACGCGTGATGACCAGTCACGTAGAATGAACGCAGCAGGTTAAGAACCTTGAATATACAGATCTAAGGTACTTCACCTGGTCCGAGCTGGTCATCGCCTATCGATACGGATGTAGGATCTGTAGAGTTCAACACCAATCGGTCTTCCTCGGACAAACAGACAAACAGACAAACAGACAAACAGACAAACAGACAAACAGACAAACAGACAAACAGACAAACAGACAAACAGACAAACAGACAAACAGACAAACAGACAAACAGACAAACAGACAAACAGACAAACAGACAAACAGACAAACAGACAAACAGACAAACAGACAAACAGACAAACAGACAAACAGACAAACAGACAAACAGACAAACAGACAAACAGACAAACAGACAAACAGACAAACAGACAAACAGACAAACAGACAAACAGACAAACAGACAAACAGACAAACAGACAAACAGACAAACAGACAAACAGACAAACAGACAAACAGACAAACAGACAAACAGACAAACAGACAAACAGACAAACAGACAAACAGACAAACAGACAAACAGACAAACAGACAAACAGACAAACAGACAAACAGACAAACAGACAAACAGACAAACAGACAAACAGACAAACAGACAAACAGACAAACAGACAAACAGACAAACAGACAAACAGACAAACAGACAAATAAAGAGACAAAATATCTAAAAATCGACATTTCGGCATCAGTGTCGCCCCTAAAACACATCAATTTGTTTTTTGAGAAATGTTCAATGTGGAGTTTTCATCTCGTTACGATTTTATTATATATACCTTTTTTTTTTCTTTTCTTTTTTTCTTTTTTTTTCGTGCGGAGATCCCTTCGGATATTATATGTACCTGTGTATAGATGAGGCTATGGACAAGCATGGTAAGTTATCGGCTATCAGTATTGACATCCACAAAGCTAGAGCTACTTCTTTTCTTTGCCTGCTTGCGCGTGGCTTGCTGTTGTATTGTGGAACTAGGTGGTTAGGTTCAATGTACAGACACAACTAATTTATAATCTTATAGTTTTATAGATAACAATGTTATGCTGTCCGCTGGCAGTATACATTACTATGTATATGATAGCACTTTGCATCAAACAGAAAGACATTGAGGAAAAAAGATGGAATTGGATAGAGATAGAAAAATAGAAATATGATTCAGGACCCAGTCAAGCAGAGTGACAAGAATCATCAAGCTAGCCTGGTTCCTGAATCACATTTCGTAGTGGAGCTCTTAGAACCTGCGGGCCAACCATGACCGCTTAATAGCAATTACTGGTGGTAGAAATTTGATGACACAAATTTGTCACAAAATTCGGCCGAGTGGGTACCACCGTGCACGATTGCGAAAAACTCTCCATAGTAATCTAACTTCGGTTTGATTGCGTTCAGGGGTCAGCAAGTGCATAGCCGGGCAGGGGGATTGTGGTCGCAGCACTAGTGGGACCGGTGGGTGTCACTCGGTGCTGCGACGACAATCCTCTTCTAATGAGGCCGTCAAGCTGAGTGCCACCATTGTTAACATGGTACGTGTATGTTATTGTGACCCTCTATCCTGAGACTTCATCTTCAGCTTACCATCAGGCGAGGTGAAGTCAAATTAACGTGTCCTAAATATAAAAAAAAAAATTGTTGCAGACCTAAACTGAATAGTATTACTCATACCATGGAGTCGCACTACCTCGTTCAGAGTCACGTTCCAAATGGCATCGAACGAACCAAACGCGAACGCGTTTCAGTTTAAGCTTGTCATGGTATGGAGCATAGCAATCCAGTTTACAAACTTGTATTGAATTGCTACGATGCTGAACTGTGTATAAGTCATCATGGTAAGGCCCCTGGTCGAGTTCGAGTCACGGGTATGTACGTTTACAGCAAAGATTTTCCGTCCATACTCTTCACGACCACTGCAAAACCACTTAAAAATACCTCAAAACTGATTAAGGATATTTCAGTCTTTTAACGATAACTAAAATCTACAACGTATTTTATCAAAATACTCGTTATATTTTAATGTATCAGGATGTGTAATAAAAACGAGCGTCTTTTATTATTTTCTGCACGTTTTTGTAAACAATATCAGAATATTCATTTAAGGCAAAAAAATTACAGTGTGCTGCAACTTTTTTGTGCTCGGTGCTCAAATAAAGTGTTACCAGTTTCACTAAAATAATAATTTAAGCAAAATTAAATCCTTGTCACCGAAATCTTTGAATGCAAATTTTTAATCAGCATATTATTTATTAACTAACTGATGCCCGCTGCTCCGCCCGCTCGAAGGTCGGTTTTCGAAATTTGGTCATATCTAACTAGATATGACCAAATTTCGAAAACCGACCTATAGATATGTTTCATTGCAATTGGTTACGTAGAAGTCTACGTAACCAATTGCAATGAAACATACCGCACTTTTAAGTCTGACCAATCATTCTAATAAAAAAAACCACATCAAAATCCGTTTTGCAGTTATTGTGTCCATCACGAATAAACAAATAAACAGACAATCAGACTAATAGATAAGAATTCCAAAAAAAAAAATTGTATTCATTGAACATAACACATGTATATTTTCTTATAACTCCAATGTACATGATAGAAATAATGAATTACAAGCCCGCATTTATCAAAATTCATCAGTTAAAGGTGTAAGTTATCATATTGTGATTGATTTATCATCACAGTCACAAATTCAAGCTTGCTTCCAAAGCTTGCATTGGAGCCCAGAGTCCGCTCTCTTCTCTTACCTTACCTTGAAGGGTATAAAACCAGGGTGGTAAAACTGGGGGTATGAAATAGTATTAGTACACCCAGTGAAGGGTATAAAATAAGGGTAGAAAGTTTGTCCGGTGACTTAGATATTTGTTTGACTATAGTCTTTCAATTACGTATCTACATCACTAGTACGTTATAAGCATTTTAAATTTACTCGACTGTGCTAGGAGGAGGGTTATGTTTTTCAAGAGTATGTATGTATAATTGTTTGGCACGCTCAGCGGCCTGAACGGGTTCAATGGATTTTAGCTTGAGAGGTGCCGTTAGATTAATACTTACTGTGAGGCGATTTGAAATCTGGTCCCTTAATTTGGAACACGGTGTCTCTTACTCGTACGATGAACTGCATGCATCATATGCCCTCTATATTTGATGACAGTTCGTTGATATGTGGTGATAACCTGCAATGATACTTCTTGCTGTAAGTTGCTACTGAGTCCTGTTGTTATTCATATTCATTTTATTTCATGATTTAACCAATTGTATTAATCCTACTATCTTACTTCTTATCCTATACTACGAGCAATAAACCCTACTTCCTACTAACATAATAAATGTGAAAGTTTGTTAAGATGTTTGGATATTCGTTACTCAATCACGCTCAAACGGCTGAACGCATTCGCTTGTTTGGTACAGGGATAGATTATAGTCTGGAATAACACATTGGCACATAGGCTTTTATCTATGGAATAGGTTCCCATGGTTTGCTGTAACAGGCTCAGAATTCCAAATCGCTTAGTTTTAGGAAAGACACCTAAAACTAAGCGATTTTATACCAAAAAAGGCCGAGCAAAGGCCCAGGTTATTGCTTATTTATAATTCTAATGTATACTTATACTAGCGGCTCAGATCTTGGCATCGCACGGGTATAAATCCGTATCAAAATCCTATAATCCGATTGCGCTACTATTGAATTTCATGCTTCGGACTTTAAAAATGACGGACTTCCATAAAACCATTCAACCCTTATTTTTAACCCTTACAAAAATATTTTCTCAGTGGATACAAAATAATATGCATCAAATGCTCAAGTTTGTTACCCAAGCGGTTTACTTTGCGTTGTAGCATTTTAGTCATTCGGGACAAGTAATTAAAAATATAGATAACTAGTCATTTTCATAATTAGTCAAAAAATGAACAATCTAACTATTACTTATTGAAATAAGAACATTTAAAATGACTTTTGTAATATTTATTCACTGTTTCTTATTTTATAATAGAGTTACAAGTAGAACTCCTTCGTTATTTTGTCTTCTTCTTCTTCTAATTCAACATTGAATTGAATTAGAAGTAGCATACAAAATAATGAAGAAGTTAGCATAAAGTAGCAAAGCATAGCGAGTGCGATGTGTCCGAAGTCAGGGAGAGTGAACAGGGGGTAGCAGTGCTCCGGCTTAAAGCCCGGAAATGCACTGCCCCCGGACCTGACGGCATTCCAGGCCGAGAATGGGTCCTGGGTTCAAGAGGAACTAGGGCCTCCACTGTCGGCGCTCTTTAGCGCATGCCTCGAAAGGGGCCAGTTTCCAAAGGCGTGGAAGACGGGGAAACTGGTCCTTATCCGGAAGGCGGGGCGGCCGGCGGATCAGCCATTCGGTTACCGGCCTATCGTGTTGCTCGACGAGGTGTGCAAGCTCTTTGAAGGGATTATTGCAGCGCGCCTTGTCGAGCATCTCACGAACCTGGGGCTAGATCTGGCGGACAACCAGTTCGGTTTCGGGGTGCTCCACCGTGGAAGCGATCATGCGCGTTTGGCGCCTGGCGGAGGTAGTCTCGCGGGGTGGGATGGCGGTGGCGGTGTCTCTCGACATCGCCAACGCCTTCAACACCCTACCCTGGAGCTGCGTTAGGGAGGCGTTCGCGTATCACGGATTGCCTCCTTACCTCCGCCGCATTGTCGAGGCATACCTATCCGAGAGGGCCATAGTTTACCCGAGCTGGCTAGGGCCAGGGTGGCGAGAAGTGTCGTGCGGCGTGCGATGCGATTCCACAGGAGTGGCCCTAGGACCGGCTCCTGTGGAATCGCATCGGATACGGCTGGGTGCTGCGCGGTACGTTGCTCGAGGGTGTCAGGATAGTTTGTTATGCTGACGACACCCTCGTTATGGCGCGGGGAGCAACATACCGAAGCGCGGCACTAAAGACCACGGCAGGGGTTGCTCAAGTCAGCTGGGACTCGAGGTGGCTCTCCACAAATCCGAGGTGTTTTCACGGGCCTCGGAGGGGGCCACCTGCGGGAACCAGCATAACCGTAGGGGGCGTAAGCATCGGCATCGAGCCCACGATGAAGTACCTTGGGCTCGTACTCGATAGCCGATGGGACTAAGGACCACATCTGCGAAGTCTGGTCCCGAAACTGAGGGGGGCTGTGGCCGCGCTATCGCGGCTGAAGCCCAATGTTAAGGGACCCAACGCCCTCACTAGGAGACTGTACCTGAGAATCGTGTGAAGCATGGCCCTGTACGGGCCCCCGTATGGGCGGAGACTCTGGCGGCCCACAACGTGGCTGTTCTAAACAGCCCGTTAAAAGCGATGGCCGGCAGAGTCATCATGGGGTATCGCACTGTTATAAGGTCAGGGCCGGAGGCCTTTTTAAAAAAAGAAATTATTTGGAACTGAAATTATTTAATGGACTCAAATTGGTAGGCAAGTGTCACGCGCGGATGTTAGTCTCGAACTGTCGAACTTTTGTAGGGAAAAGACTGAGAGCGGGCAGAAGTGCTGAGTAGGTGATAGGGTCTGGGATGGTCAGCTCTATTGTATACATAGGATGTATATAACAGCCCTGGGGGATAGGAGTAAACTTACCCCAGAAGGGTTAAGTTTATGTGAAGGTCCGGATTTTGGGTGTTGATGTAGAAGGGGAGTCAGCAGCTACTTCTGTCAGTTCTACAGGTGTTTCTATTTCTAATTTGGTTTTTTGTTTACTTATGTAACGGTGACAGGTGCCCGATTTTACAAATTTGTACAAGATAAATGAAAACAGGATTAAAATTAAAATAACTATTACAATTGTAGTGATAGAGTAGTAATTTCCGTATAAAACAATGTGTGGTTTTTCTATTATTTTATCTAGGTCATTTACAATACGGTTTGAGTCTATATATCGTTGAGATGTAATAGAATCAAGGTTAATACTTGTTAGGTTAAGA
Organism: Cybosia mesomella; assembly: GCA_946251805.1. Taxonomy (NCBI): domain Eukaryota; kingdom Metazoa; phylum Arthropoda; class Insecta; order Lepidoptera; family Erebidae; genus Cybosia; species Cybosia mesomella. The sequence goes on along the minus strand of OX276388.1, from coordinate 42,692,756 downwards.
ATAGGGATATATGATTTAATGTTTAATAATGTTTCAGAATTACAACAGGAGTCATTTATTAAATTGAATTGGAAATGGATTGGGTTTAATTTAATTATTTTTGAGTATCTGGGTATTAACCTCGAATCTTTATAAAAAGCTATACAATTCAAAGGCAGGTGTAGTATGCCTGTGTTTGATACAATTATTTCGGTGTTAGTTGATTCCTTACAATCTATGTTTAATTTCGAGGGTTCTGTAATTACATATATCCATTTATTATTTGATAATGGTTGCCAAATATTTAGATGACCTCTGAGGAACTGAGTTTTACAAATGTTGGGCACAGATTTTAAAGCTTTTGCTATTAACTCTGATTCACAAATTGGGTTTGTAGAACTAGAATACATTTCTACATCATCACAAATGTAATTAGAGTTATAAATGACCTTACAATTACTTATGCTATTTAATTTACAATAATAGGATCTATCTCTAGTAATACCTATGTATTTTGTCGAAGGAATAATAGCAGTATAGGTGTTATTAATTACAGAAACAGGATATGGAATATTGTGGTATAAATAAAAATTATTTGAACTTACAAGTGGTACTTTTAGAATGAATATTATTTTATAATCATGATAGTAACTAGCTATTTCCGAGGTATTCATTAAAGTGTAGATATTTCCTAGAGATAGACTTAAAGGAAATTGGTAATGATCAGCTACAAATCTATAATTTTGGACAAGTTCTGTAAATAATTGTCTTGGGGTTATAATAGAAGGGTATAAAATATTTGTTTTGCTGAACATAATTGCATTTATTATGTCTTCTAACTTGAAAGACAGTGTCAACAGGGTGCTTTCCAGAATGTTAATAATCTCGTTAAATTTTGATTTTAGTAGCAAATTGTCAGAAACCATTGATAGGTTTCGTTCAGACAGAGCGAGGGTGTCAATAGCGCTATTTAACTGTTGTTCGTTGATACTGATTTTATTCATGGTATCTCTTAAGGCCGAAAAGGTTGAGTTTGTAACCAGGATATTTTGTTTAACCAATTTTGATAATGTATTTTGGTCTTTTTCTATGAGTTGAATAGCGTTACTGTACTGAATCGCATCGTTTTCGTCCATAGTGCCAAATATGTGTTTAAATACTGTGCCGACACCACCAATCCAGGCTGATCTCCTAGTTTTTGATTCGATTAAATGTGATATAGAATCATAGTCTCATATAATATCATTGTACCTGATTGATAACGGCTGAAATATATTTAGACATTCAATATCAGAATACAGAGCATTTTGTTTACAGAAGAACTTGGAGCTCCCTATCACACCGTTTAAGTTTTTAATGTGTGGTTGTATATAAGAAATATCTATAGGAATTAAAACACTAAGGTGACCGTTAACTATTTTAAGTGACCCGACAGGATCAAAATATATACCGGAAGTATTTGTTGAAGTTTCGATGAAGGTTTCCTGAGCAGAAGACAGTGAACTGTAATCAATAATTAAAAGTGATTTTACCTGACTATTACCATTATTTAAGTAATTAATCTAAAAGTAATTAGTACAACTTAACATTAAGGGTGTGTTACATAGTGAATGTATTTTAATCTGAAAAGTTAGTTACTAAGTAAACTTAAAGTTTAGACAATTTTAATTAAGAGTCGCGACGACGGGCTAGTTTTACTTCGTCAAAGTGATGAATGGCGTGTCGTCTGTTTATCAAAAGCGTTAGGCTATTTCTGCCATTAATTTTAATAACTTTGTAAGGACCTTTCCAAATCGGAGATAGAGCCTTTCGCAAGCGGAGATGGTTTTTCAGGTATACGTAGTCACCAGTATTGTAACTCACAGGGCGACTATGAGTGTCATAGTAAGTTTTTGAGGTTACTTTAGACTTATTTATATGCTCGATAGCTTTATCACGTGTAATTTTAAGGCGGTGTTGTAACATCCTAACATAGTCTGAGTAAGTAGCACCTGAAGTTGGTTCATAGATTGAGTTAGGTAAGATGGGTTTGTGACCGAAAATCAACTCATAAGGGGTATAATTGGTTGTAGAATGAATGGTTGTGTTATATGCTAACATGGCTGTATACACATATCGTGGCCAATTGTCTTGGTTTTCTGATACATAAGATTTCAGATATTCTTTGAGCGTAGAGTGACTCCGTTCTAAAGATCCTTGGGTTTGAGGGTGGTAAGGAGAGGACCACAGTAGCTTTATTTTTAAAAATTTACACGTCTCTTTAAAAGTCTCTGCTGTAAAGTTTGTACCTTGGTCAGTAAGGATGGTTTTAGGGATGCCAAATAGGGAAATAAATTGAATTAGGCATTCGCTGGTCTCTTCTGCGGTAGTACTGCGAATAGGATATGCTGCGGAGTACTTGGTTAGGTCGTCTTGAAGGGTAAGAATATACTTAATCTTGGCTGTACCGGATTCAGGGAGAGGACCGACTATGTCAAGAGACAATCTCTCAAACGGAGCTGGTTATCTGCATCGGTGCACGATTAATTCTTCTTAGTGCTTTATTGGTTTGACAGGAAGTGCAATTTTTTACATAGGTTTCTATTTCGCTACGCATGTTTTTCCAATAGTATTGTTCGCGGATTTTATTAAACATTCTGTTGGAACCAAGGTGTCCAGCTATAGGGATATCGTGATTTTCACGTAGGATTTTTTGCACTTCGGAAGGACTTGGATAGTATATTTTATCACGATAAATATGAATTTCAATGCCAGTGTTGTGAAATAAACGTGCTAGGATATTATAAATTTTTATGTATGTGTGCTTGTCGAAGGGATTTTTAAAGTCAGTGATGCTTATTTTATCGACATGTTCGGTTCCAGATATTAGGTGGTTTCGAAGATGTTTCAAAGATTCAAAGATGTCACTATATGAGCAAGAGTCAAAGTGGTGTACTTTCGTAAATAGGAAGTAATAGATTTTATCGTTTTGAGGAAAGGGTTTGTACGAGAGTAGCGTTCTTTCGGAATTAGTGAATGAATCTGAATCGGATGAATTTGATAGAATTTCTTGCGCATAAGGGATTGATTCATCGAGATCAAGAGATGTAGGTACTATTAGAATCTTGTTTTGGCTCTTTAATAAACGATCACTATACTCGATTATCACTGTATTATATTTTACAGTTCCAGGAGTTTTTATAAATTTACTGTAAGTATCGTCGAGGTCAGGCAAGTTTGGGGTAGAAGGATTTATTCTAGGACTTGGGGTTTGGCTACTTGTGGAAGGTTGAGGTTCGTCTAGAATCTCAACATTTGGATCAGAAGTAAGAGGTATGGGTACCTGAGGAAGAGTTGGATTTGAATCATCGGGTAATGGATCTGGGGGAACAGTGAGATCTGGTAAGTCTTCTGGGCTTGGAAGATTCAAGGGACTGAAGTCATTCACTTCTGCATTGAAAGGGCTAATATCTAACGGGCCAAGATCGATAAGCTCTGATTCAGGTAAGTCTTCGGGATTTATTGGATAAACTGGATTTACAGGATAGCGCGAGAGAGCGTCGGCTGCTGAGTTTAGTTTTCCTTTGCGGTATATAATTTCATACTCGAATTCTTGAAGTTGGAGACGCCAACGTTGTAATTTACTGCTTGGGTCGGTATGATTGAATAGCCATTTCAAGGGGCGGTGATCTGTTATAATAAGAAACTTGCGACCAAACAGGTACGGTCTAAAGGTTTTACAACCCCAAACTATAGCTAACAGCTCCTTCTCGGTTGTGCTATAATTGCACTCGCATTTGTTAAGGGTTCTAGATGCGTATGCTACAGGATGGTCCTTTCCAACAGGGCCTTGGGACAGGATAGCGGATATTGCGTAGTTGGATGCATCACAAGTGAGGTTAAAAGTTTTTGTAAAATCTGGATAGATAAGGACTGGGGCAGTGACGAGCTTTTCTTTAAGCTGTTCGAATGCTAGTTGTTGCTTATTTGTCCAGGCGAAAGTAACGTCCTTTTTTAAGAGACTTGTAAGAGGTTTGGACAGTTTAGAAAATTCTGGAATAAAGCGTCTATAATAGGATATGAGACCTAGGAAGGATTTAATGTCTTTGGGACATTTAGGGATTGGAAATTGCTGGACGGATTTGATTTTATTAGGATCAGGTTTTAAACCGTTTTCGGTGATGACATGCCCTAAATAACCGACTTCCTTTCGTAGGAATTCGCATTTGTCAGGCTGTAATTTAAGGTTAAAGGAACGGAGCCTTTGGAAGATTGCAGTCAGGTTCTGGATGTGACTAGAAAGGTCGTGGGAGTAGGAGACGATATCGTCTAAGTACACAAAACAACGGTCTCCTTGGAGACCAGTCAGGACGTTGTTCATAAGGCGCTGGAAGGTAGCTGGGGCGTTTTTAAGGCCAAAAAGCATTCTCATAAATTGAAAATGGCCTTGGGGGACGCTAAATGCGGTTTTGCACGCATCTTGTGGGGCCATTTTGATCTGGTGAAACCCTGAAGCAAGGTCAAGGGTTGAAAAGTATTTAGAATTACCTAACTGATCAAGGATTTCAACAATATTAGGAATAGGGTATGTTTCACCAATTGTATTGTCGTTCAGTTTCCGATAGTCAATTACAATACGCCATTTCTTTTGGCCTGAAGCATCAATCTTTTTGGGAACGATCCATATAGGTGAAGACCATGGGGATAAGGATGGTTGAATTATTTTTTGTTCAAGCATCTTGTTAATTTGGGTATTAACTTCTTGTTTGTGTACTTCTGGAAAACGGTATGATTTAACATTAATAGGTTGGTCAGATGATGTTCGGATTTCATGTTGGATAGCGTCAGTTGATGTCAGGGAGTCCCCAGGTAAGTGAAAGATATCTGAGTATCGAGAGCATAGATCGTATAAAGCTTCGCATTCCTCTGAATTCAAATGTGAAACGCGGAGAAGTTTAAGAACTTCATTAGTTCTATCCAAACATGTTCTGCCAGTATCATCGGGTTGATGGGTTTCATAATCAACTGGGTATAGGGTGAGTTGAAGGTTAGAGTTTAAGTTAACAGGCACTTCAGACGTATTAAGGACTGTAAGATTCACCCGATTATTATTTTTTACTTTAACTAGACAGTTGGCAATAAATAATGTTTCATTTATATGTTGGTCAAGGATAATGCCCTCTTTTAATTTCGGATTGCGGACTGAACACTCTACGGACATTTCGGAACGGGGTGGAATTTGGTAAGTAGGGTCAGTAAAGTTTAGTTTAATTTTATTTTTATCTAAGTTAAGGATTTGTCTATTATAATCAACGGAACACTGGAATTTGGTAAGTAAATCATTTCCTATTATACCATCATAGGGTAGATGACTTTGTTCTATGATATGGAATGTAAAACTGATGGATTCTCTTCCGAATATAAGATTCATGTCAAAGTCACCAAGAGTGGACATGGTCTCCTCGCGGCTGTTTATCCCTTTTAATTTAATTACATTACCTTTGAGTTTCAGATGCTCATATGACTGAATTGAAGAGTTTTGGACTAGACATATGGAAGAGCCAGTGTCGACGAGAAGCCTGAGCGGTTTATTGGACACAGATGTTTGAACTAAAACATTGGGTAAGGATGTCTTACTTGGAATGCATGATACTTCATAAACTTTCTCGTGATTAGGATTTATTAGCTCTACTTTATTGGGCTTAGGATGAGGATTGGAGACACTTATTTGGGGCTGGTTACCCGTGTGGTCCTTGGATAATGGAATACGGACACTTGCTTGGGGCTGGTTACCCTTGTGGTCCTTGGGTATTGAGGTACGGGCACTTATTTGGGGCTGGTTACCCTTGTGGTCCTTGGGCTTTGAAATGCGGACACTTGCTTGGGGCTGGCTACCCTTGTGGTCCTTGTAGATTGGAGTACGGACACTTGCTTGGGGCTGGTTACCCTTGTGGTCCTTGTAGATTGGAGTACGGACACTTGCTTGGGGCTGGTTACCCTTGTGGTCCTTGTAGATTGGAGTACGGACACTTGCTTGGGGCTGGTTACCCTTGTGGTCCTTGTAGATTGGAGTACGGACACTTGCTTGGGGCTGGTTACCCTTGTGGTCCTTGTAGATTGGAGTACGGACACTTGCTTGGGGCTGGTTACCCTTGTGGTCCTTGGGTGTCGAAGAGGTGTCGTTATTTATCAAGGTTACAGCTAGAGGTCGGGATTTGGGCCCCACGAGACACCTCCGTGGACCCATTACTCGTTTAAATGATCGTCATCACATTGGAGGTTAGCACCGCTAGTTGACGGGTACGGCTCAGAATCATCATCATCATCTACTACACAGTTGATCCTAGCGGGTTTGGGTTTTAAGTAGTCTTGGGTTGAACGTTGTTGGAATTGGGAGTTTTGGGCAACCTTGAACCTATTGTTATTGTACTCACGTTTGCGGCATGTTTCGAGGGTATGCCCTGGGGTTTTACAATACCGACAAAATATGTTTTGGGTATTTCGGTCATATTCCTTTTGTATATAAGGTTTAGAATTAGTAACCAGAGCAGGGGGCCTTAACGAGAATCCTGGCCTCACAGCTTGGCGTTGAGAATTCGAGGTACTATGGTTACGTTTCGTAAATAAATTTAATATTTTTTCTTCAGACACCGCTGTATTGATGGCTTCGTTAAGTGTGGCCGGGTTTTTACCCCTAGTCATGTTTGAAATGTCAGGTTTAAGGCCCAATAAGAATGTATTAAGTGCCAAGTCTTCCATAGCCGCAGTACGGCCGGGTAGTTCTGATTTCTTTTTATTTGACAGAGTTACTTCCGTTAATAATTTTGAGAGACAATTTTGAAATTGGTTAACTGGTTCATTACTGGATTGTCGGCATTCTTGTAATTCCATCAGTAGGTGCGCGTAATGTTTTTTCTCGCCGAACTGGGTTTTGAGAAAAGCACTTAATTGGGCCCAATTGTCAAATTCTTTAATGGAACATGCTACTTCAGCTTTGCCCACTAGCTGCGATAGAATGTATTTAAATAAAATCGGTTTCTGGGTGTCGGAAGCTAAGTTGTGTGCATTGTCACAGTTAGTTAAAAAGGAATTTAGTTTCTCGCGTGTACCATCAAAAGATTTTATAAATTTAAATAAGGTTGCAATTTCAATGGAGTTGATTTTTTCCGATTTTACAGCTGTCTCTGGGTTGGTCATTTTGTGTACCTGTATAAAAAGGGAACAAACAAAATACGCAAATAAAATTAGTAAAAGTTTAAAGTACGCCTCTGCTTACCCCTCCGGGAAAACACAGGTGTATGATTATTTAAAATTTTGAATACGCTTCGGTGTAATAGGCGGCTATCAAGTTATTATGCAGTACCTGGGTGGTGATGGTTACAACGGATGCGATAAGGCGCTGAGCTAATTCTTAGAATTATCTTATACAAACAATAAAACTTATGACAAAGTAGTTGTGACAATTGATCAATGTTTAAATGTAGAGAACTTATTTCACTGGAAATTCACTTGATGTTTTAGAAAGTACACTTTATTAGCACTTTTTAATAAAATATATTTTGAATGACTTACAGGAACACGCAGACAATATACGGGAACATGATCACCTTTCAGGGACACGTAACTGGTGATATTCGATGTTTTATTTTCAGGATACTCTGGAACAGTACTGGATACGGGAACAGCTACTTTCGACCAAGGTAAGTATTTTATTTTCAGGGTTTTCCTTTCCAAGACGATCTGGATACTAGTAAGTATATTTTATGTATTTAATTTTTTCACAGGAACGAGATATTTTTCAGGGTTACACAGTTTACAGCACCAAGGATATGCACAAAGTTCTTTTTGAGGGACTTTGAAGTTTCTGAAAACACTCACTGATATTGGTAAGTATTTTAGTATTTTTTCCCAGTAATGATATAGAGTTCTCAAGGCTATACGATGTTCACTTTTCGAAGTACACAGGATACACTGGATTATTTGGATACTTTGCACTTGATAGAACTTAATGTTTCACTTACAGGATTTTGGATTTTGTATATAATAAGGATGTGAGTTCGGATTTACACTTTGACACTCGCGTAAAAGTCACGTAGTTTTTTCAATGACGAGTCCGGACGGAGACGTACCAGGGATACCTTCACCGTCGGTATCCCACCGCTGCCACCAAATTGTTATAAGGTCAGGGCCGGAGGCCTTTTTAATTTGCATTTGTTATCGCATTATTCCTTATCATACTGGTATATAAGCGATGTGTCTTCGTACATCACTGTATTCAAACACAAGATGATGAAACTAGTGCTATTATTCTGCGTGCTGGCGGTCGCGGTCGGTGTTATAGCAGCTGACGACGTGAACGTGGCTCCCTCTGCGTCTGGAGTGGTTGAAGACTCTAGTGCGCACTTGCTGCAGAAACGTGGTGTGGCTCCCATTGACTCTGTTGTACTGGATTCATTATCTGGTTAATCACAAATACTCAATTGAGGATATTCATTTCTATTTACATGACAGTGTACGAAAGCCTTTGAAGTAAGCAGATACAACATCTATTCACTTGCCATGATTTTATCCTACCCGACTTCTATTCTATCCTATTCTAATTTTAGTGGGCATGCAGTCCGCATATATTGTTGTCACAAAATGAATAATCTAACTATTGCTTATTGAAATAAAAACATTTAAAATGACTTTTATAATATTTATTCACTGTTCCTTTTCTTATAATAGAGTTAGAAGTACATTTCATTATTTTGTCTTCTTCTTCCAATTCAAAATTGAATTGAATTAGAAGTAGCATACAAAGTAATGAAGGAGTTAGCATACTCAGATAGTACTGAAAGCAAAAAGTCCTCTTTGGAAATATGACCGTCAAGCAATAGGTACGACCTGGGCAAAACGTCCGCAAATAAAATAGTACTCCGTTCATAAAGTATAACGTCTAGTTAGCAATACGACTGTCATTACAATGCGTCATGGGAGAAAACGTCTTTAATTAAAAAGAGCATTTGTTTAAATCTTATTGACTCACTGACCCGGCAATCTTCGTTCTGCTAGTTATATGTTGGTTATCAGCTGAATTTATTTCGTAAATATCTCATATTTTTAATTATTCTTATTGCTAGTATAGGCACAGTATCCCGAGGGGGAAACATCAAAGCCGTAGATGGCTCGGGGTCAGCCGGGGTGATAGGGAATTACCTTATTAGGCCACTATACACCCGGCACTAGAGAACCGAGACGCCTCGCGGTTTGGTCGGTTCGAGTCCGTCATAACTAGGACTGCGATGAGGTAACCGTGGGGATTTCTGCAAAAAATGTGACAAAATGGCTCAGTACCCATAGGGTATCTACATCACTAGTACGTTATAAGCATTTTATATTATTTTTTTTTTAAAGTGGGAGCCCCGTCTAGTTTTAATTCTAGCGTGATTTATTACTACTATTTCCCCCGGTTTACCCTCGCCTTTAGCTCGCGAGGCCCTTTTTAACTGTTATTTAATTGTTCACTAATAATTTGGAAGATAATATTGAAGAAAGTTAAAAGATACGTCTTTTCATTTTACTAGTAATTTATCAAAATGGGAAAATACTTGTGTATGTGCTTGTTTTATGTGTGCGACGGTTTATTCTGCAGTTTATTCACTTAACAAGCTACAGAATGCCCGAAGTACAGACCGGTGTGGTTGATGTTTTATGTGTGTGGTGCTATGTTAAATGTGGTGCGTGTTGTGTACTTGATGTTACGATGTGTATCAAAGTTGTTTCAATCATTTTTCAGCATTAGGCTGTTTAAGCATTGGCGGCCCGGCGGCCGACGAGCTTAACGACGTCACTCGACGGTCGCCCAGCCGTCTACGCTTATTGTTAAAACTTGAGAACATAACTATGTACGTATAAACTGATACATATATAACAACAGCACATGATAATAATGATACATAAACAAATAGTGATAGAGTATAAGTATTGGTAGGGAACATAATTATGTACTTCTCAAGTAGCAATAGATATGTAGAGATAATAACGATATTATATATGATTTTGTGACAAGTGATAGGTAAAGTATATAATATAAAAATGCCATAGATTAAACAGGGTTAGATTCCACCACCTTGTTCTATTTTCTCAGAAAATTATACCAAGTGGTTTTGTCTTCCGAAGTGTATAATATATATCCGTTGTACAGACAGAAATAAATAAGTTACTACTATCAATAATTGTGGGAAGTAGTAGTTTTATAAGTGAGTGAACCATATTATAGTTAAGTGCAAGAGAAAATAAGATGCTTTAGGTATACAATATAAACAGATATTATAATTATTGGGATACCTATTGAGTAGATATAGTATAGGTTATAATTTTTATCATATAATAATGGTATATAATAGATAAGGTAATAATTACATTAAGTAGCGAGGCGTTTCTGCCTTTTTAAGAGAGGTTAGGATTTGATTTGTAGGTATATCGACGGGTTTTAGATGGGTAGGCAGGTATATATTATTTCTTGGATTTATAACTATCATATTTTATATTATTATATTTTGTGATGCCTCGTATTATATTTTTATAAAATATAACCAATAGAAATTTTAGTTATAATATTTATGTTTGCGGTACCCAGAGCATCCCTAGTGGTACGCTATGGTTGCTCTGGCCATCGCTTTCCACTTCTGTAGGACTGGGCATGTCTTATCGAAGGTGTGATGGTTCTTTGTTTCCACATTGTCTCTGGTGCAGTTTGTGCGTTGGGGTTCCATGTCTTTTCTCCCACATTAATCGGGCTCATCTCAGCCGTGAGGCAGGTCACATTTCACGCAGAGGTCTCGTGTGGTCGGGTCCACACAAAATTTCTTTGTGTGGTCGACCCCTAGGCACCTGGTGCACTGGACGAGTGGCGTCTGGTCCGCTACCGCGATTCTTTGAAGGTCGATATAGAGACGCTTCGCTTCCGACGCCCTCCTCCAGACATGACATCAGGTGACGTACTTATCACCACATGATGGCAGTGTGGGTTGCGCGATTTCTTTTTGAATTTTATAATCATGCGCCTGTCTACGTCCCCGAGGCCCTCAAATAGGTCGCCATTCTGATTCCGAAGGGCGCGAAGAAATTCATGGTCATCATGTACCTTCAATACGTTTCTCAGAATCAGAAGGGGATCCCTGTTTTTGATTTCCTCGACGACGAACCGCCCCCTGACTCCTTCGAGTCTTTCTTTGACTTTTTTCCTGTCTTCTAAAGTCTTGCACCCCATTATAATTTTCCTTTTAGCCTTTCTTACCCTTTCTACCTTCACCCATCCTTCTTTTGCGTCGATAGTCTCCCTGATGTGCTTTAGGAGTTGTTCCGCAGATTCCTCCTCGTCCATGGAAGAGACACACATGGAGTGCAGCGTTTGAGGCAAGAGCGCTGCTTCCCTGGTGTTGTCGGCAGCCGCCGCCACCGCCACCTGGGCGTATGTCATCCTCTCCGCGATCTTTTCGGCCGTCTCTGTGGTCTCTGCCTGATTCTGTAGCGCCAATCTAAGCTCATCTATCCTTTTACCATTCTCACTTATGAGCCTAACAGTCTCCTCTATCTTGGCCAGAACGCGGTTCTCTGACCCTCCTTCCTCTCTCTCTTCTACCTCTTGTCCACTACATGTTGGCTCTTTGTCACCAGTCCCTGCCTTGAACTCGCTACCGGTTCGCATCCGTTGTATTTCGGCTTCGGCCTCTTTAACGAGCTGATACAGACGCTCAACCTCCTTGGTCACCGTAAGCCTAATGTCAGTCCGGAGATTTCTCGCACTATTTAGTGACATTTTAGCACGGTTGTTGCATAACTTCGGCTCACGTGCCCTACTCCCCACTGGTGCGGCGGTCTCTTCAGGGACAGCCTCTATCAATGGGGAGGGACGCTGAGGCGTAAAGACCACCGGTAGTTTCGGCCTCTGCTCTTCTGGCTCTTCAGGAGAGAACTGCAGTGTCCGTACACTAAAATAGTTCGACATCGTGTTGTACAAAGGACGGGAGGGATAGGTTCAGTCGAGAGGTATGCTGCAATAGCAGACTCGTGGTAACTTACAGCTAAGTGTAAATGTGTAAATAGACTAGAGTGTTATCCGCATAAGACCGAAAAATGGTTAAACTAGTTCCCAAAAAATAAAGTCAATAAGAACTTTAAGGGTATAAATTATCCTAAACACACAAAAATAAAGTAAAATAAACAATACGGTTTTTGATAATAGTAAGCGTAAAATGAAATAAAAATAAAACGAGAATCCGAAATTGGCACCCAACGTTTCGTATTTCAAGGTCGTCTCCCCTCCCTCCCCCAAGAAGTTTACCTGCCTAAGGCAATATCTGTTCGATATTTTCTCAAAATATAGATAACTTGTCATTTTCATGATTAAATACATATTTAATTTTTGCGAACACAGATCATTATTTTCAAGGTTAACGCTTTTTCTGGTGTTGCTTATCGCATTATTCCTTATCATACTGGTATATAAGCGGTCTGTCTTCGTACATCACTGTATTCAAACACAAGATGATGAAACTAGTGCTATTATTCTGCGTGCTGGCGGTCGCGGTCGGTGTTATAGCAGCTGACGACGTGATCGTGGCTCCCTCTGCGTCTGGAGTGGTTGAAGACTCTAGTGCACACTTGCTGCAGAAACGTAGTGTGGCTCCCGTTAGCAAAAAACTAATTCAGACATTAGCTGGTTAATAAGTAATACTCAATTGAGGATGTTCATTTCCATTCACATGTGTACTGTCCCTTTGAAGTAGGCAGATACAACATCTATTCACTTGCCACGATCTTATCCTACCCGACTTCTATTCTGTCCTATCCTAATTTTCGTGGACATTCAGCCCGCATATATTTTTGTAATAAAATGAATAATCGAACTATTGCCTATGGAAATAAAAACATTTAAAATGACATTTGTAATTTTTATTCACTGTTCCTTTTTTATAATAGTATTAAAAGTAGAGCTCCTTCGTTATTTTGTCTTTGGTCTTCTTATTCAAAATTGAATTGAATGAGAAGAAGATAAAATAACGAAAGAGTTAGCATACTCGGATTTAGTCCATTGAAAAGTTACATTTGGGGTAGCGTTTTTTAGAGGACGCAATTTTATTTTTTTTATGTGTAGGGGGGGTCAGTGTAAAGCTAAAACCAAGTTTGTGGGGTCGCCACCTTTGTCCCACGGCCGCCATCTATAAAAATAGAGGGGTTGAAATGGTTTTTATGATATATCTCTTAAACTATTTATCTGATAAAAAAAAATTGTTAATATTTTTTGTCGCAAATTAAATTCTCTACAACTTTGGTCCAGTAACGAATTTTATTTTTTTATTTTGTTATTTTAATTTTTTTAATTATTAATTTTGCAATATTATTAATAATTAATTATTGACTCTTTGCCCCACCACCCACAGGGTACAGTCTGGAGGCGCGTTTTTTTTTACGCGGTATCCCCAATAGGCATAATCCACGGTGATTTTCTAAATTTGAACTACTACTGGGAGAATTGGAGAAGGAAGGGGTGTTAATGTCGGCGGTTCATCATCAGTCATTTTCATTTATTAATTCTGAGAGCCCCATTACGTTGCTGCAAGTCTCTCCAGAACAATGGAAGCACACTGCAGAACATTTCAGCCCTGCTTTTCGACATCCACACATCGCTCCACAGTTTCCTTATATGCAAAAGATCAATTTTAGAAGCTCAGGGTGCAGGAGGTTTAGAGCTCTGCACTGGCATCAATAATTTTCCACATTTTATTCCTGCCCCAGTCTTCAGGATCATTATTATGACAATGACCTGACAATGAAAGCGAGCTGTGTCTTGTGTTGGAGGAAGTGAAGATAAGTTAAATGTACTTTTTGTCACTGCCTTGGCGAATTGTTTGTATCTTAGGCTGTCAAGAGAATTATCATCTTTATTACCACCGTATAAAGAGATAATAAAACGTTTCTGAATATTTTCGCTTATAACTTTTTTATTAATAGTTCTACGATAAAAGTTCCTGGACCAAAGTTTTAAAGAATTTAATTTGCAACAAAAAATGTTTTCAAATTTTTTTTTATCAGATAAATAGTTTAAGAGATATATCGTAAAAACCATTTCAACCCCTATTTTCAAGATGGCGGCCGTGGGACAAGGGTGGCGGACCCACAAACTTGGTTTTAGCTTTACATTAACCCCTCCTACACATCAAAAAAATAAAATTGCGTCCTCTAAAAAACGCAAGGTAAGGCCTAAAAAATGTAACATTTCAATGGACTAATAGTAGGTACTCAGATCGTGAAGCAATACGCCTTTGCAATACGACCTGGGCAAAACGTCCGCACATAAAATAGTACTATGGTCATAAAGTATAACGTCTAGTTAGCAATATGACCGTCCTTTCAACGCGTCATGGGAGTAAAACTTCTATATTTAAAAAGAGCATTTATTCAATCTTATTAACTCACTGACCCGGCAAACAGGTACACGACAATTGGTCGACATATTATTGATCAACATTATAATTAGTCGAGACATTTTTGGTCGACATGACCTTAGGTCGACAATGACAATTAACCGAAAAGTCAAAAAAGTCAAAACATTATATGTATTGGTATTTACTAATTGATAGAGTAGAAACCAATATGATCGAAATATTGTGGTTTCCGTTACTCTAGTAGTCTGTGTTAGGTCACTTGTGATAATGCACATAGGATTAGGAGCCCCGCATAGCAGGGATCCGTCGAAATCATTAACTTATAACTAAGATATTAAAAAAAACTATCTACAGGTAACTAATATACTTACCTAACCAAAACGGAATCAACGAGTTTAATAATTAGAACAATTTTTTTTTCACTGCATTATAATTTAGAATTATATATATTGGTATTTACTAATTGATAGAGTATACCACTATTTTTACATCAGGAACCAATTAGTACCAATTGACTTGTCAGTTTATTGTCATTGTCGACCTAAGCTCATTTTTTTTGTCTATATCTGCTCCATGGCGATCTGTTGCACACAACAATAAGCCACTGTTTTGGCTGATATTTTAATCTGGTGATGGCTTTTAGCTTGTAGAGACACTTTCAGCTGAGTGTCTCATTCCATCCTGACGAATCTATCTTGAAGAGTTGGTACACTATGTCTCTTTAGTCTTCGATATTGGAGACCTTGGACTCCACTCAGTCTGACGGCAAGCTCATTCTTATGCTTTGATAGTCTTTCCTGGTAGGCGTCACTGTATTTTGCTATCTCTTGTTTCACAGCTGGTAGTTTTATATCGAGGTATATGATCTTGTTACTGATGTATTGGGGGATGTTAAAGATAGCCCTCAGTGTTTTTGTTTGAAATATTTCCAATATCTCTATGCTACTATTACTGGCTGTACCCCAGAGTTGTATGCCATAAGTCCATATTGGTTTCAAAATGGCTTTGTATACTAACAACTTGCTATGTCTGCTCATTTGTGAGTGGCGTCCGATTAGCCAGTACATATTACGCAGTTTTATATCTAGTTGCTTCCTCTTTGTCCAAATATGTTTCTTCGATGTCAGCCTTCTGTCTAAGTGCATGCCCAAGTATTTTGCATTATCGTTTATCAGGATTTCCTCATTATTAAGTGTAACTGGTGGACATGTGTCTCTCCTGAGAGTGAAAGTTACGTGTGTAGACTTACTTTGATTTGCATGAATTCTCCAAGTTTTAAGCCAGTCTTCAATTTTGTTAATGTGATGTTGTAAGTGTTCTGATGCAATTATTGGATTTGTGTGTGTGGATAGCAAAGCTGTATCGTCTGCATATGTTGCGACCGTTGTCCTGTCTGTTGTTGGTAGGTCAGCAGTAAATATTATGTAGAGAATTGGGCCCAGTAAACTTCCTTGTGGTACTCCTGATTTTATCTCACACAAGTCTGAAAGTCTGATTTTATCTCACACAAGTCTCAGCAAACGACGTTTTGAAGTAAAGACTTCAAAACGTCGTTTGCTGAGATAGGACTTTATTATGCGAAAAAAAGAGTGAGGGAGCATTTTTTTCACTTTGTATAACAGGCCCTCATGCCATACTTTATCAAAAGCCTGGCTAATATCCAAAAATACTGCTGAACAGTATTTCTTTTCCTCCAGTGCTCTACTTATAACGTCGACGATTCGGTGTACTTGCTCAATTGTTCCATGATTCGCCCGGAACCCAAATTGGTGATTTGGAATAATATAATTCAGGTGTACCTTCATCCTATTCATTATGATCTTCTCGAGAAGTTTACCTAGTAAAGGTAGAAGACTTATAAGTCGATATGAAGCTACGTCATTAGGTTGTTTATTCGGTTTAGGTATCATTATGACCTGCGCTATCTTCCATTGTCCTGGAAAGTGGTTAAGTCTTAGGCAGGCATTGAAAATGTTAACAATTGCTACTATACCCTTTTTAGGTAGATACTTCAACAGAACGCTATTCATGTTGTCGTATCCAGGCGATTTTCCATCCTTGAGGTATTTTATTTCACGTGCTACTTCAATAGAACTCGTGTGTTTCAATGGGAGACACATTTGCTCTGCACTTTCCAGATAGCTTTTTATTTCAGCGTTGTGCTCAGGCCTTAATTCGGGAAATGGTAGAAATACGCGAGTTAGGTGTTCAGCAAATATAGTAGCCTTCGCCATGTTTGATCTTGCCCAGTTCCCATTTGTTTTTTTGATGGGGGGTATTTGGTTACTGGGACTTTTTAACTTTTGCGTTGCCTTCCACAGCGAATAGTTAGTATCTGAACTTGGGGTTAAGTTAGACAGGAAAGCTTGGAGGTTTTTATTGGTAAAACTTTTGATGAGGTCTTTTAGATCATTAGAAGATTTGTTGAACGCTGTTTTGTCTACCGGATATTTAGTTCTGTGCGATATTTTTCTCAAATAACGGTGTTCCAGTATTTTATCTCTGATGGTTTTTGGGTATTCATTAAGTTTTTGAGGTATCTTTTTTTGCACTTTTGTGGACACAGTAGCTGCTTCATGAATGACTTTATTTAGGTTTTCAATAGTCTCTTCTATGTCTTCAACTGTTTTTAATGTGCTTAAGAGCTTGATCCTCATTGTGATTTCTTCCTGATACATCTTCCAGTTAGTGTTTTTGTTGTATAGTCTTTCTACCAGTTGCACTAAGACCACTGTTGTGCTTACGTTCAATATAACTGGGGTGTGGTCAGATGACAGATCCGTGCAGGTTTCAATTGTCATGTAGTTTTGACTTATATTGTTACTAATATAGAAGTCGTGCAGATCAGGAATTTTATTTCGATCTGTTGGCCAGTATGTTGGTTCACGTGAGGCCATGCACTCGAGTTTCAAATTCTGTATTGTGCCATGTAGTTGCCTTCCACGGTATGTGATTAGACGAGAACCCCAAAAAGTGTGTTTTGCGTTCCAATCCCCACTGCAAATAAATCTGAACCCAAGGGAATAGAAGTACTTATTGTAATCATCTCTAGTCAACCTGTGTCTGGGCGGGCAGTACACAGCAGAAAAGGTTGTCTCAACTTTCTCGTAGACGACTACTTTTATTGACGTAGCTTGTATTTTCTCCGATTGGTATTTTTCCACTTCGTAATGTTTGATAATTACTGCAGTTCCACCATGACTATTTCCAGATGGGTGGTTTGTTGTGTATACTGAGTAATTTTGTAAATTGAAGTGAGATTTTTCAGTGAATCTTGTTTCGGAAATTAATGCTATGTCAATTTTTTCTATTTGGAGAAATGTTTGAAACTCTTGACGACGTTCCGTCAAGCCGTTGGCGTTCCAAGTGACAATTCGGAGGGTATTAATCATTTGGTTACTAGGCTTGTCACAAGCTGGATCATACGGTCCATCATTTTGTCCATCATCCTCATCATGATTTGTTGAAATTTGGCGAACATTAGTTCAAGTCTGTCTGGAAGGCTTTCCGGATCGGGTAAATTTTGAATTGGTGATTAATATTTTGTTATATCTGCATAGCACCTTTTTTCTTTGAGGTTAATTTGCCTTGGATTTGATTTAATTGTTTGTTCTACTGTTGGATGTCTTTTACGTACTGAGTTTGTTTTCGTGTAACGTTCGATTTGGTTTTTAATATTCTTTCCTTGTACTCTTTGTATTTTGCACAACCCTTTTAGCTTGCGGGATGTCTTTCTTGACAGTTTGCACACGTTGCATCTGTTTCTGGTGTTTTGGTGCACGAAAAGGTAGGATGATCGTTGCCACATTTTACACACCTAAATGCTGATTTTTGGTATGTCCAAACCTCTGACATCTTTTGCATTGCATTATTTCTTTTTTTTATAAGGAGCTTCAAATGTCACTTTCATTTGGCCTAAATATCTTATATTGAATATTTCTTTATTGTTTATGATTGGTTCTAAGTCCACAAAGAAGACTGGTAATGGTTCTTTGGTCGACTTTTGTAAAACGTTTACTATTTGTCTAACTTCATATCCTTGTTCTTTTAGTTCTTGCTTTATTAGAGTTTTATCTTCGGTAGAGTGTAGCCCCCGTAATACAACTCTGTATGCTCTATCACATTTTAATTGATAGGTATAATGTGATATATTGTTTGCCATAAACTGCTCTCTGATAGTTTTGTAAGTTTAGATATCATTTTGGCATTAGCTTGATTATGGCCAGATCTTAAAGTTGTCATTTTATAAAATTTGTTATCAACAATTTTATTTAGTGTAGCTTTTAATGCTATAACATCCATGTCTCCTGTCACAAAATTGGTTCAGGCTTTGGTATGTACTCATTAATTTTAACAGCTTCTTCTGTTTCTTCGCAATTTAGAATATCATATTTATTGTATGTTGGTACAGTGTAGTTTGGTGCATTCTTTGATTTTTTTGTATTGTCACATTGTATCGGCATTGTTTCCTTTCTCTTCTGTCGGTTAGGGGGTACTTTGTCGTTTTGCCACGGGGTTAAATAGTTCTTCTCCGAATCGTTTTCAGTGTCGGTTTCCTTGCTCTCAGTTTGTTCGTTGCTGGCTTTACTTGCGGCGATTGATGGTAGACTGTTACTACGTTGTCTGATGAACAAAGTTTTGCTCAATTGCTGTTGAATCATATTTCTAGTATTATTTGGAGTTTTATTGATTTCATTCATTCTTTTCCCACGAGTAAGGACGATATCAATTGTCCCTTGAGAGGTGACGCCTATTTCCTCAAGAAGGCTCAGTACAATAATGTTAGCCGGGTCCGTTGAGGTTGGCGCTAGTAACTTGCTACCTGTAAGCCAGTCATCCTCTGGCGCGTTTCCCACCTTAGGATTAGGGTGAATTTTTAGAGAGGCTTTCTACCTCATGACACGGGCGGTGAAGCCAGTGCCCCCGATTCCAAAATTTGACCATGGTGTTGCGGGTTGTAGAGGTCATTTCCTACCCCTAACAAGACTTGCTTGTTAGGCAAGCTGAGTCGGGTTAGTATCCGCCGCCCGAGACTCGGCGTTGTTGCTCGTTTAGTACCACCTGGGATAGACGTGTAGGGTGGATCTAGGAGAAGATGGTAAGTCCTACGGACGCGAGCAACTTCCCTCCCCCAAACTTAACTCAAATCGACCAAAATGACTTGACAAATTATAATGTCGATCAATAATATATCGACCAATTGTCGTGAACCCGTTTACCGGATCGGTAATACCATAAAAAAAAATGTTCTTTTTAATTATAGAGGCTTTACTCCCATGACGCATTGTAATGACGGTCGTATTGCTAACTAGACGTTATACTTTATGACCATAGTACTATTTAATTTGCGGACGTTTTACCCAGGTCGTATATTAAAGGCGTATTGCTGGGATCCTGCCGTTTGGCAAAATATGATTCGTCAAATTTCACTTCCTAAAAAACTTATCGCATAGTTTCATAATTTTCCCAAAAGAATCTTTAGCAAATTTATATTTCGCATTTTAATCACTTCGTCAAATATTCATTTGGCAACTTTTTACTTACTCAATTTTTATTAAGTCAAATATACATTAAGCAAATGCTTTATTTTGAAAAAAAATTATATTCCTAAAGTTAGTTCGTTCAAAAAGCATGTCTCATTAATAATTTATTATAAATAAAGTAAAATACATTAATTTCATATAAGTTACGTAGGATAGATCGGAACTGCCAGAAAAGTGGGTTAGGTTAGCTTAGAACTGTGGCCCCAACATAGTTTGCCGGAATTGATTTGTATAATAGCAATATCATTATTATAGAAGTTCTTACCTGTAAACTATTTGTCCAGGGTGAAACAAACAACCATGAAACAGTGTATTTTTTTCCCATGTATGTTGCCAGCCATGCCAGGGAAAAGTATGTTATGCCAAACCATATTTGACTACTTGGTAAAATTAAACTTTGCCATGAAATTATTTGTTAAACAATAAATTGCCAAAAGTAGTATTGCTAACTGTAAAATTGCGTAACTGAAATAGTTACTATAAATGAAAATTTGGGAAACATACTTTGGCATGTAACACTTTGCGGAACGTTTTTTGCCAAACATTAGTAAACCGTATTGCTTCACGGTCTGAGTACTATCTGAGTATGCTAACTCCTTCGTTATTTTATCTTCTCATTCAATTTAATTTTGAATTAGAAGACCGAGACCAAATAACGAAGGAGTTCTACTTCTAACTCTATTATAAAAAAGTAACAGGTAATAAATATTACAAAAGTCATTTTAAATGTTTTTATTTCAATAAGCAATAGTTAGATTATTCATTTTGTGACATTAATATATGCGGACTGAATGTTCACGAAAATTAGGATAGGATAGAATAGTAGTCGGGTAGGATAAATCATGGCAAGTGAATACATGTTGTATCTACCTATTTCAAAGGGAAAGACACATGTGAATAGAAATGAAAATCCTGTATAGAGTATTAGATTTCAGATTTAGACTCCAGAACCAACTAATGAAGCCATTACAGCTGGGTCAATGGGAGCCACACCACGTTTCTGCAGCAAGTGTGCACTAGAGTCTTCAACCACTCCAGACGCAGAGGGAGCCACGTTCACGTCGTCAGCTGCTATAACACCGACCGCGACCGCCAGCACGCAGAATAATAGCACTAGTTTCATCATCTTGTGTTTGAATACAGTGATGTACGAAGACAGACCGCTTATATACCAGTATGATAAGGAATAATGCGATAAGCAACACCAGAAAAAATCTTTAACCTTGAAAAGATTGATCTTTGTTCGCAAAAATTAAATATGTACCTAATTATGAAAATGACTAGTTATCTATATTTTTAATTACTTGTCCCGACTAACTAATTCTACAACGCATAGTAAAGCGCTTGGGTAACAAATTTGAAATTTGGGCATTTGATGCATATTATTTTGTATCCACTGAGAAAGTATTTTTGTAAATTGCCCCTAAGGGTTAAAAATAAGGGTTGAATGGTTTTATGGAAGCCTGTCATTTTTAAAGTCCGAAGCATGAATTTCAATAGCAGTGCAATCGGATTATAGGATTTTTATAATATTTGATACTCGTGCGATGCCGAGTTGATCTGAGCCGCTCGTATAAGTATACAATAGAATTATAAATAAGCAATAACCTGGGTCTTCGATCGGCCCTTATTGTCATAAAATCGCTTCATTTCAGGAAAAACACCTTGGAATTCTGAGCCTGTTACAGCAAACCATGGGAACCTATTACATAGATAAAAGCCTATGTGCCAATGTGTTATTCCAGACTATAATCTGTCCCTGTACCAAACAAGCGAATGCGTTCAGCCGTTTGAGCGTGATTGAGTAAGGAATATCCAAACATCTTCACAAACTATCACATTTATAATGTGTAGTAGGAAGTAGGGTTTATTCCCCGTAGTATATGATAAGAAGTAGGATTGTAGGATTAATACAATTGGTTGAATCATGAAAGGAAATGAATATGAATAACAACAGGACTCAGTAGCAACTTACAGCAAGAAGTACCAATGCAGGTTATCACCACATATCAACGAACTGGCATCAAATCTAGAGGGCATAGGAGGCATGCAGTTCATCGTACGAGTAAGAGACACCGTGTTCCAAATTTAGGGACCAGATTTCAAATCGCCTCACAGTAAGTATTAATCTAACGACACCTCTCGAGCTTAAATCCATCGAGCCCGTTCAGGCCGCAGAGCGTGCCAAACAATTATACATACATACTTTTGAAAAACATAACCCTCCTCCTGGCCCAATCGGGTAAATATAAAATGCTTATAACGTACTAGTGGTGTAGATACGTAATTAAAAGACTATAATCAAACAAATATCTAAGTCCCCGGACAAACTTTCTACCCTTATTTTATACGCTTCACTGGGTGTACTAATACTCTTTCATACACCCGGTTTTACCACCCTAATTTTATACCCTTCACCGTTATAACCACATGGAGCCCAACCAAGTTTTTCAAGATCAAAGTGTGAATCGGAACACCTGCTAATGGGCAAGGTTCTGCCGCAGTCTTTTCTGTCGTAGTTCGAAAAACCCCCATACCCCCATATTAGGAGGCAACAGTGTAAGAGAAGAGAGCGGACTCTGGGCTCCAAGGCAAGCTTTGGAAGCAAGCTTGGATTAACTGTGATGATAAATCAATCACAATATGATAACTTACACCCTTAGCTGATGAATTTTGATAAATGCGGGTTTGTAATTCATTATTTCTATCCATACTATTATAAAAGTGTAAATTAGTTGCGTCTGTACAATGGGGATATTAAAAAATAATACATTTGTTATGTTCAATGAATACAAAAATATATATGATAAATGGACCAACAAATTGTGATAATCACTTCTAGATTACCTATTTTTTCTTGTTCATAACACAACTTGCGTATATAGGTCTCTGAACGCTAGAACGAGTCTTAGGTTGAGCGCTCATCAAGAGACAAGACAGTCTTAAGGCTTACTCGTCGTGACGTGTCTTGCAGGTCATTAGACATTGTATTATTGTTAGTTTGCGCACTTTCATATGTTTCTGTAGAGCAATAGTGTTTCTTTAGACTGTCTCGTCTCTAATGAGTGCCTAAGAGTCAATTCATATTAAGTATATTAGACAGCTTTGTCTATGAAACGTATGCGTATTTTAATTTTTTTTAAAGCCGTAGTCTATCTTTAAACTGTCATTACTCCAGTCTGCATTGTTTTTTCTATTCAATATACTTAAATATAACAAGCTACTGTAAGCACTTTGTAATCAAGCAATAATAAAATTTTCAAATAAAAACATTTTGGAATTGCCAAAAATAGATTTCTACTAATTATAATATTTGCCAAACGTTTCCAATGTATTGCCTATTAAAATTAATTAGCAAAAATGAAACGACGGTGACGCCGCCTTTCATTTTACATAAATACACAATTTTACACAATTTTACCTACATGGTACTTTCATTGTACTTCTTCAAGGCCAAAGTGACGGCCATACAAAATGTACAAATCAATCGATTTGTACTCAACTGGGTTAACGATTACAACCCTTCTGTTGTCATATTCAACCTTGAAATTCGATTACATTCTTTAGAATATTTACTAACGAATAACATTAAATTTGGGTTTGAAAGACTAAATTTACACATTTATGCATTTATAGATTCACTAGCTTTTGCCCGCGGCTCCGCCCGCGTAGATGTCGGTTATCGCGACAAAACATAGCCTATGTCCTTTCCCAAGGTCTAATCTACCCCTGTACCAAATTTCAGCAAAATCGGTTCAGTGGTTGAGGCGTGAAAGCGTAACAGACAGACAGACAGACAGACAGACAGACAGAGTTACTTTCACATTTATATTATTAGTAAGGATAACAAGAATTAAAAAAAAACAGTGAGTTTTGATGAGAATTTATAAAAGATTTACACCTCATGACAAAAATTAATTATACTTTGCCTGTAATTGTACAAATATTAACAAAACAATCTTTACATATACTAAAATCGTAACGAGGTGAAAACTGTACATTGAATATTTTTTCAAAAAATAACTGCTATGTGATCTAGGAACGATACCGATGCGCGATGCCAAAAATTAGATTTTTAGAATTTCTGTCTGTTTATCTGTTTATCCGCTTTTCATTATCGATATCCGAGCATCGCTTGAAACCCGCTAAGCAGATTCAACTGACGTTTTACATGAACATTTTTCTAGGGTTTGGTCATAATCTGCGCTATAATATCACCACGCTAATATAAGTGTGACAGGAGCAGCAGGATAAAATCGATCCATTATTGATCATTTCTTTATTATTACAAAGCAGATATATTTATATAATTACTAGCTGTAGCCCCCGGCTCTGCCCGCGTGAAACACTTTTTGTCTGCGCAATTTTTCTTAATGTTTCTTCCCTACGAACCTTTTTTTTTTTTTGATCGTGCGGAAATCCCTTCGGATACCCCCCCGCCGGCCAGCGGGGGCGGTTATGTCGGGTTTGCACCGACTAAAACCGCACGCCGTCTCGGGTCTTCAGACGCCGGGGTGTAAGGTTACCCATAGATCATATCCCTCGCACCCCGGCTGACCCTGGGCCATCTCACCACTAACAGCATCGCTCATCCTGTCTCCTCTGAAAGCAGAGGAGTACGGAGAGCGATGTGTTCCCGCCACCTTGGGTATTGGCCGACGATCAATGCCAACCCTATGAAGGGGTGAAGGGGAAGCCATTGACCGCCGCCCAGGGTGTACCGGCCGCTCCGATTCCGTTCCCCCCGGACTGCAGCGGGATCGGAATCGGAGCGACACTCGAGGAGGTTACCCAACACACACCCCTCTTCCCTACGAACCTTCAATGAAAAAAGCTAGTGGGGCGGAAATCACACAGTGATTGTCAAACTTCGAGCCAAACTTAGATATTTTTAGGGACAATGAACGTACAAACCCCAAAATCTAATCATTTCTTCCCATTAACCAAACAAGATGATTGGCGAAAGAATTTTTTAAATCGGATAAGTGATTCTTGAGTTATTGCGTAAACAGACATCCAGACATCCAGATATCCAGACCAATAGACAGACCGACACAAAACATTTTTTTTGCTTAATTAGACTTAGAATCATGTGAAACGTCGAGAAAAGTGATAAAATGTGGGTGTAAGATTTTGATATTTTTTTGTGATTTTAAGACTTCGGTGTCCACCTGGTTGGTGGCCCGGAGTAAAAGATGCATGAAATCAGTAAACTCGCTCTCGAGTTATGGCGAATGACTTGGCCCGCACAATTCGCGGGTCGCCGTCCGGCTGCTGGCGTTCCCGATGGAAATAAGAATAAATAAGTTGTTTGTCGGAAGTGTACGCGAATGTCTCAAATTGAAATAATACTATTTTTTTAACGTTTTCTATCGCCAGTTTTTTGATGTTATTTTATATTTTACATTGATCCCGACGTTTCGGTTGCTTTTCAGCAGCCATGGTCACGGGGAGACTGACCCCTTCGTCGTGACTATGGCTGCTGAAAAGCATTCGAAACGTCTGGATCAATATAAAATACAAAATTACATCATATAAATCGCGATAGAATCCGTTAAAAAATAGTTTTATTTCAAAATAAGTTATGGCGTGACAAAGGGAACGGTCTCCTTGACTCATTTTTATTTATTAGTAGCTATAATGGTAACTAGCTTTCTAAAATAAAAGCATCCTATATTACACCTTATAATATACCCTATCTACCAGTGAAAGTTCCGTCAAAATCGGCTTAGCCATTCACGAGATAACTTAAACTTCAAACAGACAGAAAGACAGACAAAAAATATTTAATTAAGCGTAGCGAGCCGAAGGCGAGCGAAGCGTCTTTGGTTTCAAAGTTGCATTTCAAACATATGATACTCCTCAGAGACCGTTTGACCGATCTCGACCAAATTTGCCACGGTGATCAAGTAGACATTACTGAGTGTGGTAAGGGGTCGAATGTCCAGATCGGTCTTACCATCGAGGAATAATCACCGAAAAACCAAATCAATGGAAAAAGTCGACCGGTCACGTTGACCTATTGTTGGATAGGCAAATCTCGCTATGCTTAAGTTTGGGTTGATTGCGAAGCTGGTAACCGTCCTAGTTACTTTTTTTGGTATGTGCACCGTACATTTACTCATATGCATTTATTTAAAAGCTGTTATTTAACTATTACAAATAGATAATTTAATTTTATTTATTTGTATAGATATATGTCATCTACCTATCGTGCTGAGCGTGCCGTTCTTTTAAATCTTTTGTTATTATAAAATTACCACATTGTTCTTGTTGTTTAATGAATTATAGTACATTTTAACCAATAAGCAGGCACTTAATTTTCACTTTTCGATATCACTGCCACGTCCTAAACAATTTCCATCGATGGACTATCTGGTTGAAATTTTGCACACTGCCACACAACCGGGATTAGAATATAAGCAAGAACAGGATCAGTATTCTATGTAGGCGCATTTCGCATGGAATTTCTTACGGAATAAGTGTTATCTATAGATTTAGATCGGAAAAATTTACATAATATGGCGGGGTAATAAAAAAAAACACTGCTTCAAAATAATTGCAACATCATTCAACGTTTCGGTAGTTGGCAAGAGTTACGGTAGATGGCTCCAGTGTCGCCTGAGAAGTATATAATATATCGGAGAATTTCGAATATCTGGGACGTATCCGTTGGGACTGCTCGCGGGTTCAAATCCCGTCCGAAAAATGTTCTCTTTTTCCAATCTAAATCTTTAGGAAACATTGCTTCAAAATTTAATTGAAGTGTCAAAGGCCTATTGACTATTCATAAATGTATGTATTCTGAAAAGTAATGTATTTAAAAATCGTTTTTATCAATGTATATTTAATTGCAGAAATGGAATACAGCTATGAAGAGGAGGAAGCGAGCGATGTTGAGCCAGATTTGCGGCCGGTCACCCGACGCACCGCTAAACACATCGCCGCCGGTGAAGAGCGACCGCGTATTAACTCCAGCCAGCAAACAACACCCACTGACGGTAAGCCACTTCACTCAAATCCGCCTACGTAGTCCACCTTCGTGAACCACGGGTGAATCTTTTCTCGTGATTCACTGAAATGATCATGAATTTTGGAAACAATAACGGAATATGTTACGAGTCCGACACCCACAGATTAAATCGTACAGTAATCAGTAGCGATTTCACAGTGATTTAATTGTCACAGTAATTTAATCATCGTGCCATCTTTTATCACGTCGTATACACTTTAGAGTGAAATATTGTCGGTTGACGTTGAAATTATATTTATCGGCATTGATATTTCTTGGCCTGCACATCCATTTGCATCGACCATTAGTTAATTAAACACTCACAACACTTTTTAACACTGTTTATTATTTATTCGTAAAATTCACATAGTTTTTCTTAGATCGAGTTTTTTGTTCTAACTACCACAGAGTATACTTATATCTAACTACCACAGACCCGGAAACAGATAAAAACTAGTTTTATCTAACAACCACAGACCAGAACACAGATAACAATAATTAACTATTAAGAATTGAGCATTCCGCCATCCAAGGACGACTACAGTCCTTAAGACAGACAAAAGAAGTACAAACAACAAAAAAGCAATTCTTAATTAAGGGTCATTCAGGGGAAGAGGGTACAATTTAGCAATTGGTCTCATGAAACGATTATCCTTATATATTATTACGATTATAAAGTGACAACTCTGGTTATACCATCGGTCCCTGGGTGCTTCTGCACAACTCGTCCTAAAAGCCATTTTCCCGGAGAAAGGGTATCATCCTTGACCAGGACAATCGTGCCAATAGGAAGATCGGGTCGCTTTGTATTCCATTTGTAGCGATGTTGCAATGTAGTTAAGTACCCATTTTGCCAACGGCGCCATAAACATTGCACCTTACCTTGAATGATATGCCATCGCTTCAAGGGACCTAGTTTTACATCTAACAAAGACGGCTCAGGAACACCGATTAATGGTTCGCCGACAAGAAAGTGACTAGGTGTCAAGGGGGGTTCATCCAGTGTGGAGTTTACAAGACTTAGATGATGTGAATTTACACAACCTTCGACTTGAGACAAGAGAGTAGACAACTCCTAGTAAGTTAGCATCGCTTGTCCTATAACCCGTTTCAAATGACCTTTAATACTTTTTACTCCGGACTCCAAGATACCTCCAAAATGTAGTGCGCGAGGTGGAATAAACTTCCATTGTGTGCGATCATTAGCAAAAAGTTCTGAAATTTCAGTTACGGTCTCAGATTGTGAATTCTTAAATGCAAGATCTAGTTCACGGGACGCGCCTACAAAGTTCGTTCCATGATCACTCCAAAGTTCCTTGCAGTGATTACGTCGAGCGGTAAAACGCCAAAATTCGGCAACAAACGCAGCAGAAGTCAGGTCAGAAACAAATTCCAAGTGAATGGCTTTTGTGACAGTACAAACAAATAAACAAACGTACGATTTATAAGTTCTGTCGCATCTACCAGCATACAATTTCATTGTGTAAGGTCCACAAAAGTCTACTCCACTTGTGCTGAAAGGACGACCAGGTGTAGATAACCCGGAATTTAGGTAAGTTTGCCATAAATGGTAATGGACTAGCCTTTTGTTTAAAACATTTAATCACAGTTTTGACAAGGTTTTTAACTCTAAGAGTCTAATTTTTTTGTCGAATATCATTTAAAGTAAGTTGGCGTCCTCCATGCAGAGATTTCAAATGTGCGTTTGAAACAATAAGTTTAGATAAAGCACAATCAGAGCTTAACACAATAGGATTTTTCATAGAATTTGGAATTTCTGCATTCGTGAGACGACCGCCAACGCGAAAAATACCTTCGTCATCTATAAATGGGTGTAGAACAAATATTTTACTGGAATTTTGAACGGGTTTACCTAAAGACAACCGATAGATCTCATCTCTGAAGGAAATGAATTGTGACAATTCAATACAACGATTAAAAGCATTATCAAGTTCAATTGAACTTACATAGTTTTGAACAAACGGTGTCTTTTTTTTTTACGTGCGGAAATTCTTTTGGATACCCCCCCGCCGGCCAGCGAGGGTGGTTATGTCGTGTCTCGACTAAAACCGCACGGTGTCCTCCCTAAGTATCCGTTGCCGGGCACCCCGGGTAAGCCCTCGAAAGGATAACCCCAGGGTTGCCGGCGGACTTTGGCCGCCACCGCGGCCTCGCCTGGAGGGGTCGGGTTTTATCCCGTTTCAGTGAGTTGGCAGGCGTGTGTAGGGCACACACGACACGCCTCCGCCACGGCCTGTTTCTGTAAGGACGGCGAGTCGGCCAACTGACGTCCTCAGGCCCCGATCATGGAGGTCGGTAGTCCCGGGCATAGATGAGTCTGCGACGTCCTCGCCGCAGACTGCGAAACTCGGGGGGTAGGGTTCTCTCCCGCTCCCTCTCCGCCGTCTCTTTCGCGAGCATTACCTGCTCGCAGAAAGAGGCGGCGGCGTGCCACTTGCTCCCGTCGGAGACCATGGCCCTCACCGTGGTCTCCAACGAGAGAACGTCCACGCCCAGGACCGCAACGAGATCCCGGCGTTGACTCGCCCACGCAGGGCACTCCACCAACGTGTGGAGCGCCGTGTCTTCGCCAGGATCCTCGCAGTGCTGGCACTGCGGCGTTGTCTCCCGGTGGATGCGCCACAGATACTTACCGAAACACCCGTGTCCGGTAACCATCTGGCACATCCGGTAGGAGAGGTCCCCATGGTCCCTCTCCAGCCACTCCTTCATGATCGGTCTCACCGCCGCAATGGTGGATTCCCCCCACCTTGGGTGCTCAAGTCGCACCCTCCATGTCTCCATGAGTTCCCGGTGGAGCTGGGACCGCTGAGCCCTGATTTCTCGGGGCTCTGGCCTATGGCCCCGCTCCAGCGCCTCCTTGCGGCACTGTTACAGCAGCGCAAGGGCTCTCGCTTCCAGGTCCCATGGAGGGGTCCCGGCTAGGAGACATGCCGCCTCGACGGAGATCGTGCGATACGCCCTGATGACTCTGACGGCCATCGCTTTTAACGGGCTGTTTAATTACGTTTAATAACGTTGCGGGCCGCCAGAGTCTCCGCCTATACGGGGGCCCCGTACAGGGCCATGCTTCGCACGATCCCCAGGTACAGTCTCCTAGTGGGGGCGTTGGGTCCCTTAACGTTGGGCATCAGCCGCGATAGCGCGGCCGCAGCCTCCCTCAGTTTCAGGACCAGACTTCGGAGATGAGGTCCGAAGTCCCATCGGCTATCGAGTACGAGCCCAAGGTATTTCATCGTGGGCTCGTTGCCGATGCTTACGCCCCCTACGGTTATGGTAGTTCCCGCAGGTGGCCCCCTCCGAGGCCCGTGAAAACACATAGCCTCGGATTTGTGTAGAGCCACCTCGAGTCCCAGCCGCCGTATTCGACCCACGACTTGAGCAACCCCTGCCGTGGTCTTCAGTGCCGCGCTTCGGTACGTTGCTCGCCGCGCCATAACGAGGGTGTCGTCAGCATAGCAGACTGTGCTGACACCCTCAAGCAACGTACCGCGCAGCACCCAGTCGTATCCGATGTTCCACAGGAGTGGCCCTAGGACCGACCCCTGCGGAACACCGCACGACACTTCTCGCTGCCCTGGCCCTAGCCAGCTCGGGTAAACTATGGCCCTCTCGGATACGTATGCCTCGACAATGCGGCGGAGGTAAGGAGGCACTCCGTGATAAGCCAGCGCCTCCCTAACGCAGCTCCAGGGTAGGGTGTTGAAGGCGTTGGCGATGTCCAGAGACACCGCCACCACCACCCCACCCCGCGAGACTACTTCCTCCGCCAGGCGCCTAACGCGCATGATCGCTTCCACGGTGGAGCGCCCCCGGCGGAAACCGAATTGGTTGTCCGCCAGATCTGGCCCCACGTTCGTGAGATGCTCGACGAGGCGCTCTGCAATAATCCGCTCAAAGAGCTTGCACACCTCGTGGAACAACACGATCGGCCGGTAACCGGAAGGCTGATCCGCCGGCCGCCTCGCCTTCTGGATAAGGACCAGTTTCCCCGTCTTCCACGCCTATGAAATCTGGCCTCTTTCGAGGCATGCGCTAAAGAGCGTGATCTAAAGTTCTACATGATTATCCGAGTTTGTTGTTTCACATTTCTCTTGTTTTAGTTCATACAACTTATCCTTAAGCCATGTTATTAACTCCAAATAATTGTTTTCAGTTTGTTCGTAGTTTTCTTCCAAGACAAGGTTATGTTCCGCATGAAAAGTTTCATCATCTATCACTGCAGAAAGAGTATCATAATCATAATGTTTTGTATAACATGCCTAATGATCCTGCAAAGTTTCCAAACGTGAATCCAACAAACCTCTTGTGAGTTTTAAAATTACTTCCTAATTCGAAAAAAATGTGCACAGAAGCACATTTTTTCGAAGTAGCAAGTAATTTTTCAACTTTAGTTGAGTTCTGAACCATCTGTGATATATATTGTTTGATCTTTTTATCCGCCATTGTAAATCACAAAATATTAGACAGCAAAAAAGTTTTATGTTATGGTTCGCATTAAACGTAAACACAAGTCCAATATCACTAACAAAAATTTGTTATCCGGTTTAAATTTGTTATCCGGGTGTTACCCACAGATTAAATCGTACAGTAATCAGTAGCGATTTCACAGTGATTTAATTGTCACAGTAATCATCGTGCCATCTTTTATCACGTCGTATACACTTTAGAGTGAAATATTATGTCGGTTGAGGTTGAAATTATATTTATCGGCATTGATATTTCTTGGCCTGCACATCCATTTGCATCGACCATTAGTTAATTAAATATTCACAACACTTTTTAACACTGTCTATTATTTATTCGTAAAATTCACATACTTCTTCTTAGTTCGAGTTTTTTGTTCTAACTACCACAGAGTATACTTATATCTAATTACCACAGACCTGGAAATAGATAAAAACTAGTTTTATCTAACAACCATAGACCAGACCACAGATAACAATAATTAACTATTAAGAATTGAACAACCATCTCTGTGACACGCAGCTCCTTGTGTTGCTCTAGCAACGGCCACACTTCAAAACCGTGTAAATGTTAGGGCAATGATGTTTTTATAGACATACCCCTAGAATCTAACCGCGTTTTTGGAGTCATAAATTACACTAGCCACCTCACGCCACTAGGTCCACGCCGCAGCAATGCAGGACTTCATGCCGCTACCGATGTCACTGGTGACGTAGAGACACGGAACTGGCCGCGTGAAGTAAAGATCTCAAGGATATTGACCAGGTCCGTGCGCTTAATCCGTGCGCTGTAGAGTTCAAAGCCAATTACTTGGTTTCCGCCTCATTAAGCTTCAGACCGTCGTTCTCAACAGTCGCCTTCCACGTCTTCACACGTCCCACAAATATGCCTCTCTTCGCGTCAACGCGAGCAACGTGGAAGCTGTTCATGTGGAGTTTCCAATGCTATCCAATAAAAAGTCTAATGTCCCGCTGAATAGAAGCCCACTTAGGGCGGAAGGTAGTTGTAGGTTGTAGGGTACGGTGTGTAACCTAACGTTGATAGGGAAGGGTTTCATGTCGCCAAAATAATGGCGGTAACAACCACACAAAAGTGAAGATGCAAAAATAATGCTATTTTTACGAATCCGTACATTTTTTTTCGTGCGGAAATCCCTTCGGATACCCCACCGCCGGCCAGCGGGGGCGGTTATGTCGGGCTTAAACCGACTAAAACCGCACGCCGTCTCGGGTCTACAGACGCCGGGGTGTAAGGTTGCCCATAGAGCATATCCCTCGCACCCCGACTGACCCTAAGCCATCTCAGGTTACGAGATGGCCCTATCGGGTTTGGGAACCACGATGTCCCCGTCTTGCCCCGGTTTGGGGGAGGGGCGCTTGTCGCCCCACCGTCAGGAATCTGTACCTACTCGTTAGATAGGAAAAGAACGAAATCCTTATATGAGCTGGGTAAGAAGGGTACTTGACCTAATACCATGATATTATGCAGACAGTATAGTCTTATAGCACAAGTGAAAAGTCCGAAAACTGTAAATATGTAATTACCCATATCACAAAAAAAAATCTCTATGTCTGTTAGTCAAGACTAGAAGCTCTACCGAAACGTTAAGTTCGCCCCTCAAATCTGTTTTGTACGGAACACTAAGTGCGCGAGTCCGATTCGCACTTTACCGGTTTTTATACATATAGATACTACGAGTCCAAAAGTAGGTACTCCAGTATCTCCAAATAACAATTTTATAGGTAGATATACAATTATATCTGGGCTATAGTTATATCTAATAAGCTAATAAATTATAACGTCCTGATAATTATTCTAATTAGTTGTAAATATTTTATATATATTAATAAATTATAAATATATTAAGCGTCGGTAGCTTATTGGTTAAGGAGTCGACCCTACCATCCGAAGGCATTTCCGCACGTAAAAAAAAACATGGTTGATCGTAAAGTTAGATCGATTCCCGGGTCGCCATCGAGCGAAAATATGGATAAGAATAGGGCTGTTTTCCCCTTGGCAGTAAGCATATAGCCCTTGAAAAAGCGCCTTGTTGGTGCTAATAGGCTCGCTCCTGTTACATGGGACTACATGGGAAATTGGAGAACTAGAGGCATAATATAATTAATGTATATATTATAGGTAGGTATTATAAACGGCCTCTGTGGCGTAGCGGTAGTGCATTCGACTGCTACGACAGGGGGGCGCGGGCTCGATTCCCGCTCAGTGCAAATATTTGTATGCATGAATATGTCTACCTCTGCCTACCCCTTCGGGGATATAGGCGTGAGTTTATGTTTATGTTTATGACATTTATTTGCATTGGTCTGGGTGTTTCTATGTATAATATGTATATATTTACAAAAAAAAAAAGTATATAAGTATGTTTATTCGCATTCTGGACCCATAACACAAGCTAGTTAAACTATGCTTACTTTGGGTCTAGAAAGCGCTGTGTAGAATGTCTTAGAATATTTATTTATTTTATAACGTACGGTGGGGCGACTAGCGCCCCTCCCCCAAACCGGGGCAAGACGGGGACTCCGTGGTTCCCAAACCCTCTCCAGGTTCGAGATGGCCCCTCGGCCATCTCGAAACTGGAGATGGCTCAGGGTCAGTCGGGGTGCGAGGGATATGCTCTATGGGCAACCTTACACCCCGGCGTATTAAGACCCGAGACGGCGTGCGGTTTTAGTCGGTTCAAGCCCGATATAACCGCCCCCGCTGGCCGGCGGGGGGGTATCCGAAGGGAATTCCGCACGAAAAAAAAAAGGGTATTATAACGTATAATAATTTACTAACCTACCGACTCTGATTTATACCAATTTGATTAAAGTTTAGGTTTACAGGTCATTTGAGTTAAAAGCTAGCCGTTAAGCAGATGGAATTGGTCAATTGCTCTAGCCCACCGTTGCTTCAGGACAACGCTAGACACGAAAAATGGTCGCTAAATTAGAGGAGTTGCGATAAGAACACCTCCCACACCCATAGAACTACCTGGATGGGGCTCCAATAATTTGCTACTTTTTTTTTAGTTTGGACAATTTCTTGCAAAGAAGAAATTTATATACCTACCAAACGAGGGAGTCCATACCGCCTTCAAAGATTTTATTCCCAAAATTTTACAACGATGAAAACAATAAACTACTTACCAATAAAATGGCGTACATTGACGATAATCATGGTCAATATTTGATTGATTATCGAAATAATGGTTTAATTTATACAGAACTTAAGTTAGAAATTTGGGCCATGCCAACACCTTTGGGGCCCAAACCAACATCATCTGCTAGTTGATGCATCTGCTAACCAACGGAAAAGGCTCTGGCCCAGGCTTTCTTCCAGTGGTTGAGGGGTCAAATGGTAGTCGGTCCCGGAAAAGTCAACATACTAATCAAAAACAATGAATGGACCCCGAGCTCCAAAGTACAAACTTTTGATACAACTAGGAAATCGTTAAGATGATGATGATGATGTTAGAAATTTGATAGTACATCTAATATATAAAACTAGCTGACCCGGCAAACGTTGTTTTGCCATATATATTATTTCTAGGAAACATTTTATTAATTAAAATATGAATAAATAATTATTGCACTGGAAATTATTAATAAATTTACGATGAGAGTAAAATTAACATGAGAGATGCACAGAAAAATTAAAATAATACGTATAACAGTCACTGCTACGATCGATACACAAATAAAACCAAAAGAAAATGACCGAAAACTGTATAGTGAGTAAGACAGGAGACCAGCTTCGTTCTCATCCCTACTCCGTGATGTTTGCTGTATGCGAGTGACAACGGTAGACATCTAGCGGGGATAACTGATCGATTGATAGTTGATCGGTTATGGACCGGCGAAGTCGGGAGATCAAATTGAATTGAGAAAACAATCATAATTGAAGAAAATTATGAAAAATTAAGAATTAAAAATCGCGATGAAAATGATCGTAGAGGGTTAAAAATTCAGGGTTGTATGTATTTTCTTATGTTGCATCATAAAAAAAAAAAAAAAAAACTATCTATACAGTTTTCGGCCTAGTTTCATTGTCTACAACGCTTTCCATTATAAGTAAATCCCCGCACACTTATAGTAGATAGTTATTTTTATTGAACTAAAAACTAAAACAATGTTTCCTAGAAATAATATACATGGCAAAACAACGTTTGCCGGGTCAGCTAGTTATAAATATAATTTATCTACACTCAAATCGAAAAATTCGAATTACGAATTCAAAGACGATTTTATACATACGCACTTTATAAACGCATATATTATACATGAAATTAAAAATTAAAGTTATTATAGTACCGCCAACTGTATCATAAAACTCATTATAGTATCGCTATCTTTTTTTATTCATTAAACTACTCTAAGGTTTTAGGCTGAATATAAAAAAAGGAGCACGCATGCGCAGTTCGAACTGTGAAAAAAATGGCGCACGCTAAATTACTTCCTTGTAACCTACCTACTTTGTTTAATTTAAATTTTTCCTATGAGTGAAGATAAAGTAGTGTATGAAACTGCATATAACTTGGCCCAGGGTCAGTCGGGGTGCGAGGGATATGCTCTATGGGCAACCTTACACCCCGGCGTCTGTAGACCCGAGACGGCGTGCGGTCTTAGTCGGTTCAAGCCCGACATAACCGCCCCCGCTGGCACGCGGGGGGGTATCCGAAGGGATTTCCGCACGATAAAAAAAAAAAAAAAAAAAGGTATTAAAACACTCGAGTCAACCTATTATCGCATAAACAGACTCTCGTGTTTTAATACCCCTTCTTATATGACAGTTGCATAAACTACTGTTCTAAGTTCAAAGTTTGAAACTTTGAAATATATCATCTATTACTTTACAATTTATTTCTAATTAGTTCATTACGGTTTTGCCAATATACAATTAATTTCAAATTGCAACTAGATGCTATATAATATTCTGTATACTTGTGCATAAGAATTTATTGTAAATACCTTGTATTAAAAGAAAAAGATGCTATAAAAACTAACTGTAATTTAAAAACAAAACATCTTTATGCTGTAGAAATAAACTCCTAATCGCTTAAACGTAACTCTTTAGCAGAAATTCCTGTGCTATTCAAGCTTACTGTAACTACATTACTCTGATTGAAAGTCTACACATTTAACAGTTTTAAATAACGGAGCAGCTCAACGTGGTCGGCAGAATGTAAATAAAATAATGGTGTTATCTCATGCATGAATTGGATCCTGACGTCAAACGAGTTTTCGTTTGCTTTAAGTTTTTTATACCCTTTAGTTTCATTCACTTGATTTTCATATTAACGAATGTTTTCATCCAATTTTTAGTCATTCTTCTCCTGTGTTGCATTTACTTTATATTTTTTTTTTTTACAGAATAGACTACTTTACCATCAATAGAAACAATCGTTTATAAATCACAATATCAATAGGTAATAAAATGGTTATTTTAGTAACTTAAACTCTACAATGCTATTTCATTAAAATAGAAAATTAATTAGAAACTGTAAGGGTGACATCAATCACGTACAACTAAATAACACACGCGTCAGTTGCTTAAA
Organism: Cybosia mesomella; assembly: GCA_946251805.1. Classification (NCBI taxonomy): domain Eukaryota; kingdom Metazoa; phylum Arthropoda; class Insecta; order Lepidoptera; family Erebidae; genus Cybosia; species Cybosia mesomella. The sequence goes on along the minus strand of OX276388.1, from coordinate 42,655,766 downwards.
AAGCGTTTCCCAATACTATATTCGTAAATCATGTTTTATGTTAAAAAAAAACCTTTGAGAATGCCGAAAAGCAGCTTACACTAAGTTTTTCAGATGCAGCGCGCAAATACAATTCAAAACGAAATAAGGGTCACTAACCTATTTATATTTAATAACACATTATTGAACTGCATATACTATGAGCAGATTTTATTTAAAATTAAAAACTCTTTGGTGTCTGTTCTCTTTCATGCTGGTGTTCGTGTTAATAATTTGAAAGTAGTGGACATTATTTTTCACCTCTGCAGCAAACTCGCAGCTAAATCGCATTATGCTGCGAGCGTGAGGAAAAGTGCGGGGTACGCGGCGGACACGGGCACGTAATGCAACACGCTCGCCGCGCCGCGTTGTTTGAGAATTGTTATAAATACAGTTTTGTTTTCCTCGCCTATAACCTAAAACACTTTTCTTACTGATTGAGGTGAAAAGTTGCATGTGTCGTACGTGAGCAAATCTTTTAGATGTCTCGTGCCTCCAAATCACTCACTGTGACACACATGTGTACATCAACTCTCACACCAAAAAATAAGTTTACTCACCTGGTAAAAAAAATAACCATAGAATATCATCATCATCATATCAGCCGTAGGAAGTCCACTGCTGAACATAGGCCTCCCCCATTGACTTCCATTTTGACCGGCCTGTAGCGGCCTGCATCCACCGAGTCCCTGCGCTCTTCACCAGGTCATCCGTCAACCTTGCGGGAGGCCTTCCTACGCTATCTAGAAGTGTTAAATTTTAAATGGGATATTGTTTTAATGTTATAACGTCCATATAACGTGTATCACTTGAATTTGAAAAAAAGTTATTTTTATTTATTTACAAATTTACATCTTTTTTTTTTTTTTTAACGTGCGGAAATCCCTTCGGATACCCCCCCGCCGGCCAACGGGGGTGGTTATGTCGTGTCTTGACTAAAACCGCACGGTGTCCTCCCCAAGTGTCCGTTGCCGGGCACCCCGGGTAAGCCCTCGAAAGGATAACCCCAGGGTTGCCGGCGGACTTTGGCCGCCACCGCGTTGCGTTTTTAAATCCACTAATACGAAGGCACATGGATGCGATTATTGTGACTAGAGCCATGATTAAGAAGGATGTTGACAGCATGTCGTGGGCTTGCGGTTGGGATTTTATCGCAGCGTTATTCAATATGCATGGAAACGCTTCCAAGAGATCTGTATGTATAACAATGGCTCGTGAAGACCAGTACGTCTAGTTACGTGATCATACAGGGACGACTTCCATACAAACGTTCATCACTTATATTACCACCTTAGGAAGGAAATTTTTCAAAAATCCTTCCTGAAGAGGAGGTTCAGGTAGTATCTTAATAAAATTCCTGAATTTATACGGAAGCGTGTAATGCACCCAGTGGTTAGTATTAGACAATTAACAGTTGACAGACAGCACCTAGCATAAATGGTTCATGCCCATATCCGTTTACATATTGCGGTAATGCGGTAATAGGCGCTAAGTAACACAAACGTTTATCTTAATATAAGGTTAGTAATTTGATACTAAAACTAAACACTTCCTTACTGGATGCTTAAAACATAAACAGAATATTTTTTTCTTAGATCCAGCGAACAACAAAAGACCACGCGAAGTATTTACGGACTCGGACGTTCTTTGAATTTGGAACATTACAACGCTTCAGTAAATTTACGGACAGAAGAAAAAATAAAAATCATTGCTGGAGTGTTTTTTGAATTTGGAATATTACAACGCTCCAGCAATAGGAGTATAGAAAATACTTTACTATTCTCATACCTATGAAATATACAAAAAAAATTACATAAAAATTGGTAAAGCCATTTCGGGGAGGGTGACCACAAACACCATGACATGACATTTTGATAATATTAAATAAAAGTTATTCATGACGAAGGTTTGCTTTAAGTTTCAAAGTTGGTAAGTTATTTTCCTGCAACGTGACATTCGAAATATACGAAGACCAGCAACTTTCCCAATCAGATATTCAGTAGTGGGCACACGTGTATTTGAAGCTCCTTTGCATCTCTGGAGACCAGTATTAAACTATTTTATTGAGATTAGCGCGTTGAACCAAACAAACAAACAAACTCTTTAGTTTTATAATAATAGTAGTTATGGAGTTGCATTATGTTATTTAATATTGATATGATAAGATGTAGCCTTTGAATTTAAATACTCTTAAATATACACACTGAATACATCAGCGAGCCCAATTAGAGGGTACTGGTACAGGCGTAATGTTATGTTGTGTGCTTGTGTAAACAATGTATACCTTTTTTTCTGTATGAAAAAAAAATCGGTTGTCTGTAAAGTCGGTTTATCGACGATAGTTGAACGTGACAACGTCATAAGAACGCGAGGTAACGCCGCATACGTCATGTGGCAACGCCGCGTAAGTCGGTAACGCCGCATACGTCATGTGGTAACGCCGCATATGTCATGTTTTTTCGTGCGTGCAGCCGGCTCCATCGATTTATAAGACGTTGTCACGTCAAAAACAAAATGATATATATGAATATAATCGTATATACGAAAGCAGCAATCGGTTGATTAGCTGGCATTTATTGCAGAGCTTCGTTTCTATCTCTCGGGTAACCTTTTATAAACAAAATAATTATATCCGAAGTCCATTTAGCGCGATAAATATCTCGGAATAAAAATGCAGAATATACATGAGCTTAACTTCTGAAATCTTATTTTTTTGTACTGTGCATGTTCATAGACAATGACTTAACGACTTGATGTTTGCAAGTGACGTAACAGAACCAGTCAATAACGTTCAAAATTATTTATTTGATTACGAGTAACTCATTTATAATTTGCTTGTAAATTGAATATAAATATGTAAATTTTACTTGTAAATATAAATATAAAGATACAAGTGGTCTCAACTTAGTCAACTCAGTTGAAAAGAAGTCAAATGAGTATCTAATACCCTTACTTATTTTAGCGATATGAGATGCCACCCTTCACATCAAAGTTAAAGCGTAGGAACGGATGTTACATAATTTTATAACCGTCTATACGGCGCTTTAAGATACTCTAAACTCCTGGCTTAGAATATCATAATCTTTTTTGGGTTACAATTGTAATCTTTAAACGTAGGTCAGACTCAGGTCTGAAACAATGCGAGTCTGTACACCTGTTTATAGACAGAGGAGGCTCTTACGTAGGCTTTCCTCTCGAGGAGACGAGTAAGGGCAACGTAAAAGGAGAAGAAAGAGTGAGTGGATCCCAACCTCCGAGACGAAGCCCTCGATTGCAACCGGGAATAATGCCAAGAAGATTATGATGGCGACGCGGACTCTACTTCTCGCGGAGAGCTATCTGCTTGCGGACGGGAATCCACATTAACATAACATAACTTCACGCCTGTATCCCCGAACACACCCACGATTGGCCATTTATGTTAGGTCCCAATGTAATAGGAGGCGAGCCTATTGCCATCTACCGGGCACATTATTAAGCGAGCGATAATTAACATTTATTAATGCACACATAACTACGAAAAGTCAGAGGTGTGTGCCCAGGGCGACTGGGGATCGAACTCGAGACCTCGTCTCAGACGCCAATCCTCCTTCCGTTTAGGCGTTTCATCCACGTCATTCAAAATTCCTTTTTTTACGTGTGATAACCCCCACGGGCTTCACCCCATCGGTGCCGAAGATGGGGTGGGCGTGTCGGAATCGGACCGACTAAAACCATACGGTGTTCTCCCCAAGTGTCCATTGCCGGGCATCCCGGGTAAGTCCTCGAAAGGATAACCCCAGGGGTACCGGCGGACTGGTGGGGTCGGGTTTTATCCCGCGTCGGTGAGTTGGCAAGCATGTGTAGGACACACACGACACGCCTCCGCCACGGCCTGCTTCTGTAAGGACGGCGAGTTGGCCAACTGCCGTCCTCAGGCCTCAGGAACAAAATCCCTAAATTAAATATTCCCGAAACATAACCGTAACTTAAATCACACGACGTTCAGTTCGGAACAGTCGTCCAACTCCTTTGTTCAACTAGTTGGACAAAGGGCCTGTACTAGGGTCTGTATCTGCCTATATTTTTGTAAAAATCATATTTCTATTGTAATGGGTTTATTTGAGTATTTTTCTTGCTTCGAATTCGTACGTAGTTATTAAACCTACCTCCGCGTACAGTTTAGAAAACCCCTGAAGTATCAAAACGAATTTCAGCTTTATCAAGTACGGAACAAAGATGTGAATGTTTGGTTTTGAAAAATCATCGCTTATTATTTTTGGGAAAATCAATGGGGCCTCTGTGAGCCTATTCATCATAGTTCTTTGGCGCGTCGCTGTGGGTCTGGTCGTTCGTTGGTGGAAAGGGCTTGGACCTCCAAGCAAATATCAAGTCGTGCAATTCCAGCGCACACTCTCCGAAATTATCCTCCGAACCCTTATGCATTCGTAATGTCTGTCCGTCCGTATGTCACAGCCACTATTTTCCGAAACTATAAGAACTATGCTGTAAGTACTTGGTAAGTAGATGTATTCTGTGAACCGCATTAAGATTTTCACATAAAAATAGAAAAAAAAACAAGAAATTTTGGGGCTTCCCCATACTTTTTTTTCATCAAATCTACACGTGTAGATCTATGGATAGGTCTTCAAAAAGGATATTGAGGTTTCTAATATATTTTTTTTCTAAACTGAGTAGGTAGTTTGCGTGAGAAACACTTCCAAAGTGGTAAAATGTGTGTCCCCCCACCTGTAACTTCTAAAATAAGAGAATAATAAAACAAAAAAAAATATATGATGTACATTAACCATGTAAACTTCCACCGAAAGCTGGTTTGAACGATATCTAGTAAGTAGAGTTTTTTAATTCGTCATGAATCGTAAACCGCAATTTACCTTTCATTCAATCAACTCAAATATAAAAATTTAAATAAACATTTAATTTCATAAACATAAATGTTATATATAAACCATGAACGATTATTTTCCACTTGCTGCTACGGAGCCTTTCATGGGCGAGTCCAACTAGCACTTGGCCGGTTTGTACGATAATTGGCTATTTGACAATTTTCGGAAAGATATTTTAAAATATATGTTAATTTATTTTATACCTCTTAAAATGATTTTTTCCCCAAAAAGCATTATTTACTAGAAAAAAATATTATTATTCCTCCAGCAATTTGAAATTCGCGCGAAAATAGTCGATCACGTGACATTTCTGACTGTGACGTCATATCCCAATAAGCAAACTGAGTAAAGTAGTATTTCTAAGCAGTCTGTGGTAGTGACAAAGTATGTCTATGGAGATTGTCATCTGGTACATAGTATATCTAAGTAGTCTGTGAAGTAAAGCTAACTACTTGTTAACTACGACGCGACGCTCCAACTCTTAAATATATTTTGAGTGGAGAGTTTGTAAGAGAAAAGAACAGATTAAATGTGAAACTTAAATAATGTAATGAGAGCAACTAAACCACATCATCTTCCTGATCAAGATGATGTTTCAGAATTAGAAAATTCTGTAATTTCCTTGCTTTACTCTCTTTAAAAAAATCGCATAAGACACTATCATCTTGTTACCGAGAACCGCTTCCCATCAAGTGGGGCGTGAGCTTGTCTGCCACCCGAGTGGTGTGAAAAAAAACATTTGTATAATGTTCACAATGACTTATATAACAAAATTAAATAAATATGCAATGAAATGCAGTGCGGTCGGGTTTTATCCCGCGGCGGTGAGTTGGCATGCGTGTGTAGGACATACACGACAGGCCACCGTCTTGGCCTGCTTCTGTAAGGACGGCGAGTCGGCCAACCGCCATCCTCAGGCTCCGATCATGGAGGTCGGTAGTCCCGGGCGTAGAGCATTGCGATTACGATGTTTTAAATTACGATGGCTTGAGATAAAAAAGTAGCTAGTGTGGGTTGCTAGTAGTTTAATAAGTTTAAATAGATACATACCAGCTTCCACAAAGTGGACGATCGAGGTGAGGATGAGTGCCGTATGAGTGATTAGTCTTTATATTGTACATGACCTTAAAGCCTGTATAGTAACAATTGTTTCCTAATTGTACTTAAAAGAGGTAAATTCTTGAAATTAAATAATATAAATAAGTCATCTTAGCGTTGTTTTCTGTCCGGCCAGTCAACATAACGATGAGGCGAAGTGATTGAAAGGTGGTGGCAATGATCCGTATCTGCGATGCGGCGATGTCTATGGCTGCACCGTATAATCCAAGAGGTCGGGTCTACTGGTGGTCGTCGGAGGTCGTACTTGTACATATTCCATTTCGTGTGCGTATATGCCATAGCATATATAGAAAATAATTATGATTTCTTTTTATTAGGGACAATTGTCCCTAATAATAATGCATTAGTTAGTCCAATATGCTTAGCTGTACCTATTTTTCGTGCGGAAATCGTATACCCCCCCACCGGACAGAGGAGGAGGTTATGTCTGGCTTGAACCGACTAAAACCGAACGCCGTATTGGGTCTTCAAACGCCGGGGTTACCCCATAAGGCACTTCCCTTGCACCCCGACTGACCCTGGATCATCTCCGATTTCGAGATGGCCCCCACGGGTTTGGGAACCACGGTGTTCCCGTCTTGCCCCGGAAAGGGGGGAGGGGGAGGGGCTAGTCGCCCCGACGTCCCGGCCTGCTTCTGCTAGGGTGACAGACGGCCTCACCTGCCACTCCCAGGCCTGCGCTCATGGAAGCTTAGCTGTACCTAGGGGTTAACAAGAATTCTAGTAAATGTTATCCACGCTTTATAATTGTTATAACAAATATGTTAGTAGTATATTCCTCAGTTCTACCTTTCGAACAGTCACCAGAGCTGAGTCCCCAATGTGTCAAACGCTGGATGTGCTTAGCGACCTCCTGTCAGCTTACCCTGATTGTGATTTGTTTGTGGATGAATGAGAGGATGTAATGCGTGTATGTCTTATTATTTTCCGAGGGTAAGTATGCAAGGAAATCTTTCATACAAATATAAAATAACTGCCTTATGTTATGTTATAGTGTGTTATGTTAACCTAAGTCATTTCATTATTAACAACTAAATAAACATAATTAATAAAAAATATGTAAGTTTTATTACATTTTATATTGTAATTGTTACACTTTTACTAGTACTTCTCGTATAATGTCGGTGTCGAGACGACTGAAAACCACACAGTTTCTTCCAAAACAAAACGAATATTGAGGGAGGTGTTTAATGTCCCGGATCCCTTTTTTTTTTTTTTTTTTTTTTTCGTGCGGAAATCCCTTCGGATACCCCCCCGCGTGCCAGCGGGGGCGGTTATGTCGGGCTTGAACCGACTAAAACCGCACGCCGTCTCGGGTCTACAGACGCCGGGGTGTAAGGTTGCCCATAGAGCATATCCCTCGCACCCCGACTGACCCTGGGCCATCTCCGGTTTCGAGATGGCCCCCTCGGGTTTGGGAACCACGGTGTCCCCGTCTTGCCCCGGTTTGGGGGAGAGGCGCTAGTCGCCCCACCGTCCCGGCCTGCTTCTGCTGGGGTGGCAGGTGGCCTCACCCGCCACCCCCAGGCCTGCGCTCATGGAGGACGGAGGTCGTTAAGCGACCTCCGGCGCCTGAGTTGCCTGCGACGCGCGGCGAGCAAGTTGCGGGCTCGGCGGACCGGGAGAGTTCTACGTCTCTCCCGGGCGCGCTCCGCCACCTCCTTCGCGAGCATTACATGCTCGCAGAAGGAGGCGGCGGCGGCCCACGCGCTCGCGCTCCGCACCATTGCCGCAATCATGCTGCCGAGCGAGAGGACTCCCACCCCGATGGCTGCCACGAGGTCACGCCTCGGCGCCTCCCACGCCGGGCAGTCCGCCAGCGTGTGCAGCCCTGAGTCCTCGCTCGCGTCGCAGTGATGACACTCAGGCGTTGGCTCCTTCCTGATCCGATGCAGGTGGTCCCCGAAGCACCCCTTCCCTGAGATCACCTGCGTCAGTCGGTAGGAGAGGCTTCCGTGTCGCCTCTCCAGCCAATCCTCCATGATGGGCCTTACCGCCGCTATTGCGGCGTGCCCTGCGCTTGGTTGCCCAAGTCGTTCCTTCCACTCCACCACGATGGCCTGGCGGAGCTGGGACTGCACGGCCTCGATTTCTCGAGGCTCGGGGTTCCATCCCTGCTCCCGCGCCTCCTTTCGCCACTGGTACAGTTGCGAAAGGGCTCTCGCTTCCAGGTCCCATGGCGGAGTTCCGGCAAGGAGACTCGCCGCCTCGAAGGAGATCGTGCGGTACCCTCGGATGACCCTGATGGCCAGAACTCGCTGCGGAGCGCGCAGCATCCGCACAGTTCTGGTCCTCAGGGCCTCCGCCCATATTGGGCACCCATACAGGGCCATGGACCGCACGATCCCCGCGTAGAGTCTCCTGCAGGAGTCATCGGGCCCCCTCATGTTGGGCAACAGCCGAGCCAGAGCAAGAGCTGTGCCCTTCAATTTGGGGGCCAGACTTCAGATGTGCTCTCCGAAGTCCCATCGGCCGTCGAGCACGAGCCCCAAATATTTCATTTGGGGCTTGATGCCGATGCGATTTCCTCCCACGATGAGACTGGATCCCTCGGGTGGCTTGCTCCGAGGCCCATGGAAGAACAGGGCCTCGGTTTTATGCAGGGCCACCTCGAGACCCAGCCGCCGGATCCGCCTAACGACTTGGGCAACCGCGGTCGTGGCCTTTCGGGTCGCTTCGCGGTACGTCGCCCCGCACGCCGTCACGAGCGTGTCGTCCGCGTAGCACGCGACGGCGGCACCGCCTACGAGCTCACCGCGAAGCACCCAGTCGTATCCGATGTTCCACAGGAGCGGCCCCAGGACCGATCCCTGTGGAACACCGCACGACATTTCACGCCGACCGAGACCGGTCACGGTTGGGTAGATGACGGCTCTCTCCGTCAAATTCGCCCCGACTATGCGGCGGAGGTAGAGAGGCACTTCGTGATACACGAGCGCCTCCCTAATGCAACTCCAGGGCATGGTGTTGAACGCGTTGGCGATGTCCAGGGACACCGCCAACATCACCTCACCCCGGGCCACTGCATCCTCCGCCAGAGCTCTCACGCGCATGATGGCATCCACGGTGGAGCGCCTCTGGCGGAAGCCATATTGGCCATCCGCCAGGTCCGGCCCCACTCTTGTGAGGTGCTCGACGAGGCGCTTCGCAATTACTCTTTCAAAGAGCTTGCACACCTCGTCGAGCAACACTATGGGCCGGTAGGCGGACGGCGAGTCCGCCGGGCGCCCCTCCTTTCGGATGAGGACCAGTTTCCCCGTCTTCCACAATTTCGGAAACTGGCCCCGCTCCAAACATGCGCTGAGAAGCCCTCTCAGTCGGGGCTCGAGAGCGTCGTCGACTAGAGCTAGGACCCACGCTCGGCCTGGAATGCCGTCGGGTCCCGGGGCGGTGTGTTTGGCTCTTAGCCTTCTCACCGCCAGCTCTAGTTCTACCCAAGTGACCTCGGGCACGTCGTCGTCTTCCACGTCGGGCGCCATGCGCAACCGAGGCGGAGTCATCTGCGGTGGAACATGTTCCACCGCCCGCGCTGGGAACAGGGAGCCAACAACTCCTCCGAGCAGATCCGGCTGGAGACACCGGGTTAACGGCGGGGCCTTGGGGCGCAGCTTGCCCCTCACCATCCGGTAGGGCCGCCCCCAAGGGTCCCGCTCCAGCGTCTCCAGCAGCTCGCGGAAGGCGTCCCGTTTGGAACGCCTTATCTCCGCTCGGAGGGCTCGTCTGGCCTCCCTGTATCCCTCGTACAACTCCGCCTCTCGGGCCTCCGCATCTGCGGGGCGGCGACGCCTCCTACGGAATCGGGCCCACCGGCGGTGCGTGATCACGCAGCCCCGTCTGAGCTGCGCGATCTCCGACGACCACCAGTAGACCTGACCCCTCGGATTATAGGGCGGAGCCCTAGGCATCGCCGCGTCACAGACACGGGTCATGGCCTCCCGGAACCACTCCGCCTCATCGTCTATGCAGACAGGCCTGTCCGGCGCAGGGGCCCAGGCCTGTACGATGGCGGCTTCCAGGAGGAGCTCCCGATCAAGTCGCTTAAGCGCCCAACGTGGCTCGGGTGGAGCCGGTGCAGCCGGCGCGTCGCTCGCAGGGGGGGACACGTCAAACCGAATGTATCGGTGATCCGAACTTGTGTCCTCCCCCAAAACGACGCGCCAGCCCTGAACACGTCGCGCCAACGAGGGGCTCGCGAACGATAGGTCCACGATGGAGCTACCCCTCGAGGTCACGAACGTGTCCACGGCTCCCCGATTTAGGAGGACTAGGCCGAGTCGTGCGGCCCAGTCCACCAGTGCCCTGCCTCTATGCCCCGTCGCGCCCCTTTCGTGTCGGGAACCCCAGGCATACGACCAGGCGTTGAAGTCCCCGAGCACAAGGACCGGACGGGGCTGGCAGGCATTGACGACGACGGCCAGCTGACGGAGCCATTGCTCATATGCAGCTTGGTCTCGGTTCGGCGTGATATAAGCGGCCACGACCGCTATGTCGCCAACCGCTGCCGCCACGCAGCCGGGTCCCCTTGCAACGACGGCAAGAGGGGGGCTGCCGGCGGCAGGGTTGTGCACCAGTGCCGCCGACCCATCCAGCGCGGTTTCCCAGGTAAGCCCGAGGAACCGGAGGGTGTATGGGTCGGCGACAGCGGCGACATTTATGGCCCACTGTGCCATGCTCTGGCGCAGAAGGTCCTGAGCATGGGCACCGTGGCCAACGTTCACCTGCAGGATGCGGAGTTGAGGATCCATTATGGAACCCCCATCTCCGCATCCCGCTGTGAACTGGAGGCGGAAGGCCGGCCTCCCGGCTTCGGCTCCCCTCCGGCGCAGGCCTTGCTGCCAACCCTATGGTCAGCCGGCTTGCCCCCCGCTGCACATCTGAAACAGTGCAACGGGGCGCTACACGTGCCGGCCTTATGACCGGGCTGGCCACAGCGGAAGCAGCGGTCGCCCGCCGTTACCTCCGCCGTGCAGTGCACCCCCACATGGCCCACCGACAGGCACCTGAAGCACCTGGCCGGTCGGGCCTGCAGGAGCCGTGCCTGCGCCCTCAGGAAGCCTCCCACCAGGAGGCTCCGCCCGTCTGCGACCTTTTGGGCCGCCGCGATAGGGCAGCCGACAACTGCTGCCCCCTGTCCACCGCGGCCGAAGCGTATTGCTCCGGCCTTAATTGTGTCCGGGGAGCAGTCCCCGGCCTCCGCCACGGCGAGCCTGAGCTCTTCTGCCGTGACGGAGTCGTCCAGGCCCGTAATGCGCACTTCCCCGGCGCTGCTTTCGCGGCGGCCGCGGCCCTCCTGGCCTTCTTGGCGGCCTTCTTTGCGGCCTTCCGCCTCTTTTTGTTGGCTCCAGCCACCTCCCAACCCCCTTCCAAGGGGGTTCTAGTGGGGGTTACCGGAGCCACGACTGGGGCTGGGGCTGGGGCGTGGGCTGGGGACGTCTTCCCCTTGCCCTTGCCCTTCCCCTTTCCCTTCCCTTGAGTGGGAGCGGGGCCCTGAGCGGGAGCGGGGCGACGAGCCGGCTCCGGCAGAGCCTCCACTGCAGCCGGGCGGGTATTACCCTTCCGGGCTGCAGTCGCGTAGCCGGCCACCGGTGGCGCCAGAGGCGGACGGCGGATGGAGTCCATTAGGGCCTCCATCCGACTCATCATACGCTCCTCTAGCGCCTCCATGTACGCGAACCAAGGCTCCGCCGGTGGTACTCTCTGCGGTGCCGGTGGGCGAGCCGGCTGTGCCGGCTGCTGCACCGGTTGCACCGGCCGCTCCAGCTGCACCGACAGCGCCTGCTGCGCCGCGAGAGCCTCATTTTCGGAGGCGATGCCGAGCACAATGTGCAGCATCGCCTCCTGATCGGGGTTCGGAGACCCCCGGAAAGACGCGGTCACTTGCTGGAGTTTCTCCATCAGAGACCGCGTCTTCCCACCTGGTTCCGACACCGCCGAGGTGGAAGGCCTCGGCGGTGACTTGCCCGCGGCCCTCTCAGGGGCCGAGGAGACTCGGGTGGATTGCCCAGCCCTCGTTCCACCTCGCGCCCCTCGGCGGCCTGCTGCCACCTTTGACGCAGGCTTTGACGCCTCGTCACTGCTGGAGGAGGTCGTCCCGGTGAGGGTGCAGTCCTCATCCGACACGTCCTCCCCCAGCCGGGCCTTTGCGCGCCGTCTGCGCTTACGGGTCCGCTGTACGCCCAGACCCGACGGGCTGCTCGCCCGACTTCGCTCGTTGGCGGTGTCGAAACTCTCCGACACCGCCGAGGTGTTTGGCGTCACCTCCACGCCTGAGTGCTGCGCGGCCTCCGCGCAGACTCCGTCATTCTCGATATCCTTATTCTTGCCGTTGTTGTTTTGAATTTTAATCCGATCCGTTTTATTTATTATTGTTGTGTTTGAGTCCATAACTTATCCCACGAGTGTGGGGGAAAGGTGGTCCATCCAGGCGGAGCCCCCTGCACCTGGATAAGCCTATATACTATGGAGGTCGGCTGGTATCCATAGGTTTTTACGACTTGGCTGTCGGGTGTTATAGACTTTTCCTTGTCGTGGGCCGGCCAATAAAGGCAAGCCCTCCGGTCAGCAAGATCACAGCGTACCCTTCTGGAGCCACCAGTTAGGTCGTTGCTGATCACCTACCGATTACGGAACGCGAGAGGATGGCTAGTCCTCTCTCACCGGCGGCGGCACAAGTGCCCGTCGGCCCCTGCGTTAGCAGTGGGCCAACCCGCCCCTGGATCCCACAGGATCCTATGGTGGCCTCAGCCACTAACACCATCGCTCGTCCTGTCTCCTCTGAAAGCAGAGGAGTACGGAGAGCGATGTGTTCCCGCCACGTTGGATATTAGCCGACGATCAATGCCAACCCCATGAAGGGGAAGCCATTGACCGCCGCCCAGGGTGTACCGGCCGCTCCGATTCCGCTCCCGCCGGACTGCAGCGGGATCGGAATCGGAACGACACGCGAGGAGGTTACCCAACACACACCCCTATGTCCCGGATCCCTAACTTCACTATTTCTGACACATTTTTGGATGAGGAATCCTAATTTTTTGTCTGGCGTGGGCTTTTCAATAGTAGTATCACAAAACCACTTTAGGCACTCTGATAGATTTTAATATAGAGATGCGGGCCAAACAGACCAATTTATAGTCTTTACCAGGTAAGGTTAAGAATTGAGTTACAGATCTTTGTGCCAGAACATATTATAAATACAAAGCTCCAATAGAATCCTAATTTATCTCCGTAATTTCAATATTACAAGACTTGTTGAAATTACAATTTCCTTCGCGTAACGGTTAGAACAAATAATAATTAACTGAAATAATATATATTATAATAGTACGTATTATGTAATAAGAACACGATGAGATTAAAATAATTATCATGAAATTAATTATCGTAAGTGAAGAAATCCCTTGTTAATTAAAAATTACTTTGCTAAAACGGCAGCCAATTACTCGTGGCCCTGAATATTTCGCTACTCGTGGATGGAGTAAGTCGGTATGAAGAATTTCTAATTGATCTTATCTACGATATTTCTACTACTCATCTACATACATATATTTACCTCTAAACGAGCAACTCTTGTATACCTATATAATTATATATGTATGTATGTATATGTATATATATATATGTATATATATATATATATATATATATGTATATATAGTCGTAGCTGTTGGGGTCACAGTTCTAACCTAACCTAACCCAGAAGCTATATTGAATATAAAAAATCTGTCAAACTAGTGGTCATTCGAAGATGTGTCTTGTCTAAGTATTGTCTGTCGAATAATCGTCTGACGAAGTAGTGGTAATTCGAAGGTGTGTGTTGTCTAATAATTGTCTGTCGAAGCAATGACTTGTCGACCTATGTTTTTTCGAACTGCACTACATGTCGAAGTATTGTACTGTCTAAATTCAGTCCGTAAGTCGTCGCCATTGTACCTTAAATACTCTTGACAATTCAATAAGAAATTCACAACTATGGGATTTAGTGTCCAGACGCCTGTTCCATGCGAATAAGGGCCTTGAAGCAATGTTTCTATATGATCTGTGTCGTAATAGATATGATTGTTCAGACATAACCAACAAACTTTGTTACATTGTTCCCAGAAATGTAATTAGACGTAAGGTGTGCACACGACCGGTTTTCTCTGTCCATAGTTGTCGGACAAATACCGATGTTCGTGCACCTATGCATCGTATCACTAAGAATTACAATACTTACTTCACAGATTTAGACATATTTAAACCATCAGCTCCAAAATTTAGAAATATTTTATTTAGCAAAATCAAAGACTAGAATTGAAAAAGCATTGACATTTAGTAGAATCAGCTCAAGGCAAAAACTTGTATAAACTGATACTATTAAGAGTGTGTAATTGTTGTATGAGTATGTATGTATGTTTGTATATTTATTTATATATGCGGTATGTATATGTATGTGTCTGTAAGTGTATATATATATATATATATATATGTATTGTATATATATATTGTATGTGCGTATATGTATATAATATTATGTTTGTGTATGTATACGTATTTATAAAGTAAAAAAGTCAGTTCACTCATTGTATGTATGTTCCTCATTTTAATTATGTTGTTTAATTTGTGGATAGCGCTGTTAGTTGCACATATACCTAATATATTTCTGTATTTAAGACTTGTTTGCAAAATTAATTGTGTACCTGTTTGTCCTCAAAAAAAATAACTCCATTATCCAAATAGCTTTTTTGTACGAAATTATGAATTCCGAAAATACGAATATTAATTTTAATCTCTTAAATAAATAAATTTAATATTCTACGACATTCTACACAACGCTTTCTAGACTCAAAGTAAGCATAGTTGTAACTAAATTGTGTTATGGGTTCCAGAATGCGGATAAACATACTTTTTTTGTAAATACATACATATTGTACATAGAACCACATATTATACATACATATATTTATGCATACAAACATTTGCACTGAGCGGGAATCAAACCCGCGCCCCCAGTCGTAGCAGTCGAATGCATTACCGCTACGCCACAGAGGCCGTCTATGTTCTGATTTCAAATAAAATTATCTAAAATGAAAGTTTGAAATGAAAATTTCATATCCATTTATTTTCATAAATGGCCTTTTGATGTTTGAAGTAAAAAAATTACTTCATCCGTTGCGAGCCCGTCAGGGTGGATTCGACACGCGAGAAAATGTAAATACATCAAAGTAACATGTTTCTTTTTTAATCTTACGCGTTGTACATATATGCTGACGGTAAAATAAATCCATTAAATGAATATGTCAATACCGAGCATTTATTCACTAAAAATTGCTACTGTAAATGTTCTACATTTCATGCGTTGAATTTATTACGGTAAAATAGTGTTTTTCACTTTCAACGTAAAAGATGTAGAAATACAATATAATAAAGTTAGAGAGTTATCAATTAAATATCGATTGATACATAAATTCGATAAATTTACAGTATTTGAATCGTAATAACTGTTCAATTTTTTTTCGAAATTTCATTGAATTAATGTGGCGTAGTAATCTAAAAACAATGTTGAAAAATGATTGTAACATCATTAATTGTTTCTGTAGTATCGTACGTTAGTATACTCTATATTAAAAAAGTAATCATTAAATTAAATTGCATTCATTTAATATTTATTTCCGCGTTCCTATATAAATGAAAAAATATTCAGCACGGCCTAAAGTTTTACAATATTATATATTTTTGGTGTTCGTGCTGAATTTTAGAATAACGCGACTCCAAAATCATTAAAGAATTTTCTTATACTTTCCAATTATAACATTTAATATTTTCCAATACGAGCACTAAATCAACTAACTACCTGAAAGTCTGAACGTAAATGCCTGGGTCCAATACGCTTCAGTGGGTAATCAAATTTTGCAGAGTCTCGTTTGTGTTGATTGGCTGTAGTTCTATCAATCAACAAGCATGGCTGGAAATAAACGGTAGGTGCCTATAAAATTAGTGAACGGATTCACATATTGTGTTTCGTTGCATAACAGTTAATATTTGCGTTAGTTGTATTTTTAATGTCCTCCATTTTGTCATGACTTACTATTTCACTGTGTTCATAAGGTCTTATACTTATTTATATATTATTTTTACGTTTTCTATATTTTTTTACTACTGTAGACATAACGATTTAGCTGTACACTATGTTGTTCACATTATCATTACAGCACTATAGTCAAATACAAATAACTTTTGGGAAGAAAACGAATAATATCAGCATGAAATCGTACCAAAACTTATGCATTTGTATTTTTCTATAGGAAGTCTAGTTTCGCTGGAAATCAAGAAAATATTTTTTTCTTAATTAATATTCACTCCAATTCACCCCCTTAGGTACGTCGAATCTACTTTAATTGGTTTCTTCCGTTGTTTTCACTATATTTCCTTCCATTTCTAACGAGTCTCACACTGCAATGATTTTTTCCCTTTTTTTGTCGTTTCTAGAGCTATATGCACTGCCCAGTGCAAGTTTTAAATGCAACCGGGGCCAACGGGTCCCAGTTGTATTTAAAACTTGCAGTTTGCACTCCAAATCCTCCTGATCGGTTTTAATTCGTTTACACAAGTTTATGCGGCGAGAATTAGGTATAAAATATATGGATTAAATGATAGTTAGCAGCTAAACAATATGCCAAAAATAACAACTATTATAATCTTAATTTAAACATTTTCTTATTAATTACATTTTTAAATAATACTATAAACATACATAGATATGTAAAAATATAGAAAACAGCGTGCCACCGTCTTCGAGTACAGGAACCAAGCTACCGGTAGTTAAGGCTCCAGAGAAAGGAACTTCCTCATTATTTTACACTAACATTTCGCGTTTAAGAAACGAGTTGGCGGGACGGTTCTTTAACTGTTTGCGGTGGTTTTCTTTTTTAATAAAATTATAAATGAAAACCAATCGTAATCGTTTTCGTAGATATTTTGTTTATCGACTATTATTTTCATTGTTTTTATATAAATTAAAATTTATTCGTGAAAACCTGTAAATGGCCTTCAGCTTCATATTATTTGCGACTATGAATTTTATTAGCTGTAAGTTTTCCAAAGAAAATAAAATAAAATAAAAAATAAAATAAAATTGTGTGCCGTATTGAGGAGCGCAGCCTTCTGCATTACGCCCTTCACCCAACCGTCTAACACAAGCCTCTTCAGGTGTTGATCGAAGCTTTTGACTATCAGTCCATTGACTGATGCAACTTTCGGTATAGTGATCGGAGAGGCAACAGGCCACATGTCGGGCCAAGTCCAAGTAGTTAACCATTATTTTATTATGCTTTTAAAAGTCATTCAATCACGTGCCATGTTTAAAAGAAGAAGGAATATACCTAAAAGGTTTAAAATCAGACATAAATTAATAAGCATGTTCCTAACTTTTTAATTGAGGAAAGAAAATATTAAATTGATTGAAATATGAATGTAATTGTTACGTAAATATTGAAGACGGAGCAACATCGAGAAAGTTCAGTAGGGAGACGGTCCCTTGCGCTGACCCAGATAATAACAACAGGTAGAAAAACCCGTGTAACATTACAAGGCAAACAACCGTAGTTAATATTACCAAATAGCCTCATACACTCCTTGAAACTTAATTCGATTAAATGATTTAATAAATAGTTCTTAATTACGGGATACTATACGGTTTTTGGGACACTGTTTAAAAATGTATGTAGATAGGCATATAAATATACACACACACTTTCATAACAATTCTAAAGAAACGCGTGCCGGTGCGACTAATTTCGCGCGCGCCTTTTTTTTTAACGTGTGGAAACCGCCACGGGCTTCATCCCATCGGTGCCAACGATGAGATGTGTGTGTCGGAATCGGATCGACTAAAACCACACGGTATCCTCCCCAAGTGTCCATAGCCGGGCACCCCGGGTAAATCCTCGAAAGGATAACCCCAGGGTTACCGGCGGACTTTGATCGCCACCGCAGGCCTCGCCTGGTGGGGTTGGGTTATATCCCGCGACGGTTAGTTGGCAAGCGTGTTATGAGTGGTAGAGTCAAGCAAACTCGCGAAAGCGACTCGACCGGGGAAGCACCACCCTCTCACAGAATATCGACGCCAAGTAACAGTATTTGAACTGTTGCGTTCCGTTTGGTGAGTGAGAGTGCCGGAGCCCAAACTCCTTTCCCATCCCCTCCCAAACTCCTTTGACAACCTTTATTCCGCGTACCCTCAGGCTGTGGAATGATCTCATTGCTGTGGTTTTCCCAAGCGGCTACAATAAGGGGTTCTTCAAGAAGGTTTTTACAGGGTCGGCAGCGCGTGTGCGGCGCCCCTGGTGTTGCACACGTCCATAGGCCACGGTAACCGCTTCCCATCAGGTGGACCGTGAGCTTGTCTGCCACATGAGTGGTAAAAAAACAATCTTGGGTTATAGTTAAATAGTTGGACTTGTAAGTAAGGTTGCCGTGGCCTAAAGAATTTTAGTAGGGCTCTCTACACACACTCACAAAGTCACATTCATAATTATTCATTTCTAATTATTCTAAGTATTAAGTTATGCGTAGTATGGAGGACTGGGGGATGGAGTTTAGTGATATAAGGCGGCATTTTGGCCTTGCATATAGAAACTTTGACCTAATTCCATACGATAAATTTCTAACAGTGTAATAATACAGACATATAGTCACAAGTCTTTTCTTTACGGTAGACAGAAAACCCTGGGGTTATCCTTTCGAGGGCTTACCCGGGGTGCCCGGCAACGGACACTTGGGGAGGACACCGTGCGGTTTTAGTCGATACACGACATAACCACCCCCGCTGGCCGGCGGGGGGGGGGGGGTATCCGAAGGGATTTCCGCACGTAAAAAAAAAATACGGTAGACAGAAACACCACTGATCTGAATAAAATACAATAACACTAACTATACATAATAACAAAATATAGATACATCAAATTAGAGAGACTATATTATATAAACGGTCCCTGTGGAGTGGCGGTATTGTATTCGACTGTCAAGCGACGCGGCTGTTACTCAGGGGGCGGTGGTTCAATTCCCGCTCAGTACCAATACTTGTATGCATGAATATGTATATTTGCATGAGTCTAGGTATTTCTACATCTATACATGAGTAAGCATTTAAAAAAAAGGAATTATTTTAAAGAGTACCAGTAACCGAAAGCTTAGTAGTGACGCACATCGCCATTAACGAACTCAATTCAATTTAATGCCTCGCCAGACGCATGTTCCTGCGTTGTGCGATAAACGCCTGGACATGGCATTAAAGTAAAATGTGTTAAAGTTGGAATTGCTTTGTTGCATCTTATATTATTTTTGTAATAAATTGTGCTGCATTCTGGAGTGTTATTTCAAAATTAGACAATTAGTGAAATAAATCTATTTAAACGGATTCTATCGCGATTTGCTTCATTTTATTATTAATACTGATCACGTGAATAACAATATTATCCGTTAAAAATGGTTCGCGGCCACCTGTTTCGCTGGTGCGACCACGCTTTGCTGAGGCCGCCCGACCACGTGGGTCACAAATATCTGGCCATGCCACTTCTGCCGGGCCCCGGTAGGATGGGGTGAACCTGAAGTGCTGGATTGACTTTGTAAGGGATTATGTAATGTATGCCAATTGTCTCACTTGCATGGAATCCCAAGATCGTGCGAAGTGGAAAAGGAGTAGCAGGAAAGCAGAGGGTTCCGAGGTGTAGGCCTCGGATGCAATACAATGCTGAAATGATAATAAAGAACATAACAATTATTTGATGCCTCAAAGTGACACCATATTGTTTGATGTTGTGAATAATCTACTAAACTACATGACGACGTATGTGGACAATGCTATGCCAGAGACAAAGTGTGGCTCGCATGAATAAGTAAGTGGTGTATGAAACCCCATGCAGTTTATCGAACTAGTGAATCATTTGATTTCGTACACTGTTTCACAACATCAACCATTGCATGAAGCAATTCAAAACCAATCGGTAATTCGTATACTTAGTAACTTGTGATAATGACTTATGGTTGTTATACATCTCGTATGGGACCTACCAAAATCTTCGGGGCCCAAGTTAAATAAATAAAATAAATATTCTAGGATATATTACACAGCTCCATCTAGACTCAAACTAAGCAGATCTTGCCATATGGGTTCTAGAAAGAGGATCAACATACTTAGATACTTTTATAGTTATAGTATATAGTTAACCTTACTTGCGAGTCGGTACACTTGCTATTTAACGGATGAGGCTCTGTAGACCACATTTTTTCCGTAAAAGCCAAGATAAGCTCCATCAGGGGAGAGAGCGTAGAAGGGTGAACTCCAGTGTCCAAAGTGCGCATAATTACTTGTTGATGGTAATCAATAACGATGAAATAAAAAAATAAATTTAAAATTAAATTTAATTTAATGTTTTATTTGGAACATAAACAATAAAATAAACATAAGCAAAATTGGATCGATGACAGCTGTAAAAGTAGTATACTGTGGTACAGCCATCGACGTCACTCTCCTGATGGAAAAGAGAAATGTTCCAGACTTACTAAATAAAATCAAATAAAACTAAAAATTTAAATACAGTGATACAAAACCAAATAGAAATTTGTTAAAATCATCGCTTGTAACTAACTTATAAAATAACTAAATTTCATGCAGAATGTTGTGTGTAGATATGTAAGTATAAGTATGTGTGGAAAGGGTGTGTATGTGTGTGAGGGTGCATTATGTGTGTGTGTGTGTGTTTAAAAATCAAATTGATACAAGTTCTTCCGTTGCGTCATAAGAAAGAAATAATTAATTAATGTCAAGTGCCGTATTAGTAACTAATGGATTGAAGAGATATTGGTAGTCGTCAGGTATTATGTATTCAATGATGAACATGACCGTGAACATCTATCGCATGTTAATAGTTTGACACGTTAGGAGAATAATCATATGCATTCAAATAGTAATATAATTATATAAAGCCGTGAATATGGGATGTACAGTAACACGATACCACACGTTATGAACAAGTGTCCAACACAAATGAATTGGACATTTACAGTAACCGCAGTCGGATCCTGTTGGCTTCAATTTTAGATTAACTAGTTATGGAAATTCAAGGATTTCGAGATCTTTTCGGAAAGCTTGGAGGCGCTACACTTGGCTATGTTTTATTTGTTATGCGGCTATTTGCCATTTGATGTGCCAAACATGCCAAATATATGTACTGCTATTGCCCTGGTATAGGGGTTTATTTGTATCCTTTGATGTGTAAAAAATAAAATGGACGGTGGGCTGAACGTATACGCATGTTTGCTTTTCGCGCTTATACGTGCCAATGGAGCATATATAGATGAATGAGCCCTCCAAACTTCGTCGCATACGGCTGAATAAGTTCAATATCGAATAACACATGGCGAAGTGTGGTTCCGCCATAAATGAGTCAGACAAGTCGTGTTAGTATATTGAATAAATTGTCGCAGGACACCTAGGCGATATGTCACATCGAAATTATTTTGTGTAAAAGATATGCTTGAACGGTTCACCTTTTAAAGGAAATTATAAGAAACACGTAATGATTAGGTAATGACAATTGAAATAGTAAGAAAACTCAAAAAAATAGCTGCCTTACATGATAAAAAGCGGCCAAATGCGAGTCAGACTCGCCCATGAAGGGTTCCGTAGCAGTAACTAACATAATAATGCTTTTTTATATTTGAGTTGATTAAATGAAACGTAAATTGCGTTTTACGATGTATGACGTATTTAAAAAAACTACTTACTAGATCTCGTTCAAATCAATTTTCGGTGGAAGTTTACATGGTAATGTACATCATATCGATCCCAGAAGTATCAATTAATGTAAGGGACAAAACACTGTTTTTCAGGAGAGCCAAAAAGCAATTTAATTTTTTAAATTCTCTGTATAACTTTTTACTGTCTGCTCCAATTTTAATTGTGTCTAAAGCAAAGTTTCTTAGAAATTTCTCTTCTTTCATGCTATAAACAAAAGATTTAGGAATACCCAGTGGTTTAAAATATAACATGTCCCTTACATAAAAAAAATATGTTTAGTTGTGCCTTACGTTACTAATATTTTATGTGTAAATCGTCAAGCATAGCGTAAGCAGTAAGAGAAATAGAAAAATATACATAATTCTATTGTAAAGGACTTTTACAGTGTTGCCATTTGATGTAACTATGGATTATCCACTAAAATTATAGTATTTTAACACCATGAAAATAGGTTCTTTGCATGATTAAGTGTTAGTTTCAGACTGGCTATCACAGATTTAAATGAAATTTAGGGATACAAAAATAAAACGATTTATTATTAATATGTTTTTTTTTTCGACTTTTATGTCTGCGTAATTATTACAAATTCAACAACATTCAACAACTAATCAGTCTATAAAACTTTTTGTTATGTTTAAATAAATGTTCTAAAAATAACAGTCTTCTAATTAACCAGTCTTACACACCTTTTAGTTATCAACTTAAGATCTCTTTTAATTAACAGTCCTCCAAACTCTGTACTTTTAATAATTACGTTTCATTGGCTTTATAATCAAAAATTAAATTTTAAAAATAATTCTCAGACATCAACAGTCTTATTTATCTAGTAATTGAATGAATATACTGAAAACGAAACACAGATGAAAAAATATGAATTGTCTGAAAGATGAATGAATAAAATAATATAAATGATATGAATATTAATATGAGAAATATATATTATTACAAGATTGAATAATTAGGAATAGATAGATAGATTATGATGATATACTCGTAACTATTGATAAATTAAACTATTTTAATAGTGAAATTGGATTGATAGGAGTAACTTTTGCTAACTGAGAATAACTAGATAAAATACTAAATATTTTTAATCTAGTTATCATCATCAGCTGTCATCACATCTTCATCGTCGTCGGTTTCATTGAGGGTCTCTTTAACTGGCAGTTTATTTGGCAGGTTCAAATTTTCAACTTGAAATCTTTTTGGTATTATACCGGTGTCGAACAATTTTTTGAGGTCATTGTATTTTGGAATGGACTTTTGCTAACTGAGAATAACTAGATAAAATACTAAATATTTTTAATCTAGTTATCATCATCAGCTGTCATCACATCTTCATCGTCGTCGGTTTCATTGAGGGTCTCTTTAACTGGCAGTTTATTTGGCAGGTTCAAATTTTCAACTTGAAATCTTTTTGGTATTATTATACCGGTGTCGAACAATTTTTTGAGGTCATTGTATTTTGGAGCTTCTCTTTATATAGATATGGCAAATTGTCAGTGTTCCTTTGACTTATGTCATTACTAGTACTTTTAGCTGCAGATTCATTTTTGCTGTCTGAATTTTTGTCACATTTTCCTCTAACAGCACTTCTTTTCCTAATCCCTTTACCCTTTTCTCTTGCGTTTAAATTCATTGGAGGCAATTCTTTAGAGAGTTCTATGTCGTAAGTATCACCAGTCTCTAACATTTTGTTGTCACAGTATAATAATAATGTGTTCACTTCTCTGTTATCGAGTTCTTTTAAGTAGTTATACAGACATGTTGCTATTTCACAACTTCCTCTTTTACCTGATGGTATGGGGTGAGGCTGATGCCTCACCCCATATGTAACAGTATTCGTTCTGCGTTCCACTCTCATATATTGTAAAATTGAACAAAGCATACTTTCTGGAATAATACAACTGCATCCTTCACTTTTTGTAGATCGAAACTACAAACAACAAACGTGCTATCGCGTTTTTGATTTTGATGAATATGAAAGCGTTTATACGTGGCTTTTTTTTTCAATAAATGAGCTTGTAACTGTTCATTAGTCGTCATATCCGGATTATTTTCGTTTTTAAAACATAAGAGACATTTGTCCTTCTTAGTAACATGAAATGCATAGTTATACTCTTTAAACATACTTGTAAATAATTTTTCACTCAAATAGTTTTCGGACCTTTTTTCACAATATTTAATATACAACCTGTACAAGTTCGACAAGTTCTTAAATTGCTCTGGCAGATACAATTTCGTAGATTTTTCTACTGTAGTAAGAAGGTAAAGCCGGTAATGCTTCTATGTATTAGCAACGATCTTTTAAACAAATAAAGTAAAGCAAATACAAATTTGATTTCTATTTATACGATTTCTATGCGTAATATTCATATTACAGTAAGGAGCTTAAAATAAAGATAGTTTACTGAGATAATAATGTAAGAGAATAATTTAAAAACAACTTTAATTATGAATTAAAGTAAGGGACGTGTTAGTTAAATCGACTGATTTGAGGTTTAAGGTAAGGGTGTAAATTATTTAACACTGCCTTACTTTATTTTTCAGATAAAAAAAATGTAAACGTCTGTTACATCTTTTTTTTTGTCATAAATCGTTTTACGCAGGCCAAAAAATGTTACTGTAAGGGATTTTTTTTTAACGATAGAATTTTTTCAATTATACCAATCGATAGAGCAGAAAATTCTGAATCCAATTATGTATATTACTCATTTTACATACATACGGCAATATGTCCCTTAAGTTAATTGATACTTCTGGTATCGATATATGTTTTTTAGTTTTATCATTCTCTTATTTTAGAAGTTACAGGGGGGGGGGGGGCACACATTTTACCACTTTGGAAGTATCTCTCGCGCAACCTATTCAGTTTAAAGAAAAATGATATTAGAAACCTCAATATCATTGCCCGACTACGCCAGAAGGAGGGTTATGTGTTTCGAGAGTATGTGGTTTGGCACGCTCTGCAGCCTGAACGGCTCGATGGATTTTAGCTTGCGAGGTGTCGTTAGATTCGTATTTACTGTGAGAGTGACACTGGGTATATCAAAATAATAAAAAATCGAAATGGTGGATTTTTGGCGCTAAAATGTATGTTATTAAAAAAATATTTTCACTCAAACTTATCGAGTATTCAAAAATATATCATAACTAAAAAAGTATACAATAAAATTATTAATTAAAAATCAAATAACCCGCTGCCCTAAAAAGACCGAAACATTTTTGATAGCAGGCGGGACCCAGATGCAAATCATATACCAAAAGAAAATTAATGGGTCCCGCCTGCTATCAAACTTGTTTCGGTCTTTTTAGGGCAGTCGGTTATTTGATTTTTTAATTAATAATTTTATTGAAGACCTATCCATTGATAGCTATATGATCTACCCGTATGTGTTAGATGCAAAAAAAATTGAGTTTAAGTTCTGAGTATCGTGAGCCCCCAAAATTTATTGTTTTTTTTTTCTATTTTTATGTGAATATCTTAATGCGATTCACAGAATACATCGACTTACCAAGTTTCAACAGCATAGTAAAGTGGCTGTGACATACGGACGGACAGACCGACAGACATGACGAATCTATAAGGGTTCCGTTTTTTGCAATTTGGCAACGGAACCCTAAAAATCAATGTTCGTTCGTATTTTATGCGCTGTTGTAGGAGAATTCCCAATAATTCCTGATTTGCTCCACTATACAATATATTCAACTTTGGACAATCTTTGATAAGTATGCGACTTTCGTAGGAGAATATTATTTGACACAATGAAGCTGATGCTCGAGTCAGGATATGGGTAGTAAAACTTTCCAATGGTTACTACAAACACCTCCATTTAGGTTTAGCTCATGAGGTTTGTTTTAACGAGAACGCGTGTCTTTTTGTATTTCATTTTAAATATTCGTATTTTGAACGGTACGGTATAATGAGGTGTCAGCAAAATTGTGGCGGTATTTGGAATAAATGCCATTACGTAACCGGTTACCACACATTCCGATTATACAGATCCCTCGGCCGGCTGTTATCGAATTTCTGAGCTCGGTTTTAAAATTGCATTCAGGTTTATAACACATTTATGATGTAAATTTCTTTCTGAATATCATATCAAATTTTCCATCAAGTGTCACCAACGAGTGGTATTAAATAGTCAGCAGTTATGGTATAACGGTTTAAGTGCTTGCCCTTTCTCACGTATCTTAAAATAAATATTCTACGACATTCTACACAGCGCTATCTAGACCCAAAGTAAGCATATCTTAACTTGCTTGTCTTATGAGTCCTAGAATGCGGATAAATATATTTAGTTTTTTTTTTTGTGAATACATACATATTATACATAGATATACCTATGCCAATATACATATTCATGCTTAAAAATATTTGCACTGAGAGGGAATCGAACCACTGCTCTCTGATGTAGCAGTCGAGCGCACTACCGCCACGCCACAGAGGCCGCCACTTTGATGAGAGTTAGTGAGTATTAGGTTAGCGCCTGTAGAGTCAGAAACTTGATTCTCCATTACATCTGATTGAAGCCGAGATTCAGATTATACATCATGTACCGGGTGTCTATAAAAGAACTCCGGGGTTTTAAAAATTCATATCTCACTAACTATAAAAGATAGCAAAATTTAGTCGATTTTTCTGAAAAGAGTAGCTCAAAAAGTTTTACTCATACCAATTGGATTGGGAATGTTTGTATCAACTGTTGGCGGTGCTGCAGGGCGTTGACCTTGAAATGACGTCGCGAAATTTGAAAAGGCTCAATGTGTTATTTGGCTCATAGAAACGAAGTCTGTAGTTACCGTACAAAGAAACTTTCGACGTAACTATGGTGTTAACCCGCCTTCTGACAAAACCATTCGTCAATGGTTCAGTGCATTTAAGGAAACAGGAAGTGTTTTGAAGCAAAAGTCGCCGGGTAGGCCGAGTGTGTCTCAAGAGAAAGTGGACAAAATCCGAGCTTCATGCCTTCGAAGCCCTAAGAAATCATCATCTCAGGGAACGAATAGTCAATTGTGTGGCAATCGTCCCCCCAGACATGCTCGCCAGGACATGGGAAGAGGTAGAATACCGTTTATACGTCTGCCGTGCCACTAACGGGGCTCATATAGAACTTTACTAAGTGTTAAAAAAAACTTGAAAATGTAAGCTTTTCAGTCATGTATAAAACATGTATGTATGTTTTTTATTTCATTAAAATATTTTGCCTCAAAACCCCGGAGTTCTTTTATAGACACCCTGTACAATCAAAAAGAATTGCTCGTTTAAATTTGATTTGGCAAAACAACGTTCGCCGGGTCAGCTAGTGAGAATATAATCGTTTTCAAGTAGGTAAGTATAACGTAGACTTTAATAAGATACCGTGCCATTTTTTTTTACGTTAAAATTATAAATTAAACTGTAAAATTGATATTTCATAAACTTTACTTTGGTAGTTAGGTAGTCGCGACCTGCTAACTCATTTGGTAGCTCTGTTATTATTATCTAGGCTTATCTAGGCTTCTGTTATTTTATCACTCTGTTTAGTGGAACGAGGAATAAATTTTACGTACGTATGCCTCCGGGCGCCTGAAAAGGCACAACGTAACAGTGAGTTATAATTAACCTTTTACTGAATTAGATTTCACGTTTGACGAAGACTGAAATAAAATACGCTATACACGAATATAATATCAGTAAGATAATTGATGTGTAGAGTTGAGCGTCAGTTTTTCCGATAGGAGAGAAAGGGTAATCAAAATTTGGTAGTCGATTTGATTGAAGACAGATAAATAATCCCAAATAACAATATTTTGATATCTACTGTTTTCTCTTTCTATCATTGTGCCTTGGGTTTCACATGAAAATATGCTCTTGCGCTTGTAGTTACCCATGCTTGTAGTTTCGTGTATAAACGTGTCACCTTGTTAAGTATTCCAAGGTCACTAATGAGTGAGTTGCTAATTGAATTTAAGTTTGGTAAACTTTCCGATATTTAGAAAGGATTTCAGGGCTCATTTCCACCAGGGTTGAAATTGCCACCCTCTATTTAATGGCCGGCCGAAGTTTGTGTTTCACTTTTGTCCAATGTACTTAAACCCTAGATTTATGTTGTAAAATGCTATACTTATGGCAGCGGTGTTGCTTCTCACAAGACGATATAACGGAAAAGTATATTTTATTTTATAAAAATTCAACTTCCTTTGAAACCAGTCCTCATTCATCTTTAAAGGTTAAAGTTAATTAAAAACGCTGCATTTGACATTGCTGGAAACGGACTGAAATGTATAAAATAATATTTCTTTTAGTTAACTATAATCATTTCATAGTATATATACTATTGCACAGTTTGAAAGTTTGAGGAGGCAAGTCTTTTCAAATCAGTCACCGATTTTACAGTGTGTGAATGAACATGTGCAGGTACTGACGCTGGGTGCTGAAGGAAAGTTAAGTGATAGGGGGAGTAAATTCTCAACTAAGACTACGAGATTCAGCACCACATGAATGGCATGTAAGCTTGTGAGTTTCTGTCTGTATCTTTTTTCGTGCGGAAATCCCCAGGAAAGAATGTCTATCAGGTGTATTTAGGTCCACCAGCCTATAACTGACAGCTCTATTCCATTGAAAGCTATATAATTTATTATTACGCAGTTGCAATGCATTGGTACTGTATTTGCAATTGAGCTATAACACGTTTTGCAATGCACTACACAACAGCTCCAAAGTAAAATGAAACGACATTTCACTTCACCGCTATTAGCGATGAGCATCCCAAATTCTAAAACCTACATAACATCCCATATTCAAAGGTCCGTGACAGGGGATCGGAATTGAATACCCGGCGTGTGAGTGAGATGCCAATGTTTAATGGCCGCTCGGCCGTCACTACCATTCGCTTCAGAACGTAACTGTTCTACGACCTTGTGATTTTTCTGAACACTCACAATATTGTAATTTTATTACGCAGCTCTAAAAAGATATTTACCAGCTAGTGACTCCATAATCTGTGAATATAGATTGTTTACTACTGACGTAATATCGATTCCAAATAAGTACCTAGTGTTACCAATATATCTGGCAATAGAACAGAACCACACTATATAATAGATCTCGTGTTACGTACCTTTTTTTTCGTGCGGAAATCACTTCGGAAACCCCCCCCCACCCCGCCGGTCAGCGGGGGCGGTTATGTCGGGCTTGAACCGACTAAAACCGCACGCCGTCTCGGATCTACAGACGCCGGGGTGTAAGGTTGCCCATAGAGCATATCCCTCGCACCTCGACTGACCCTGGGCCATCTCCGGTTTCGAGATGGCCCCCTCGTGTTCTGGAACCACGGTGTCCCCGTCTTGCCCCGGTTGTGACAGGCGGCCTCACCTGCCACCCCCAGGCCTGCGCTCATAGAGGACGGAGGTCGTTAAGCGACCTCCGGCGCCTGAGTCGCCTACGACGCGCGGCGAGCATGTTGCGGGCTCGGCGAGCCGGGAGAGTTCTGAACTTCTCCCGGGCACGCTCCTTCATCTCCTTCGAGCGCATTACATGCTCGCAGAAGGAGGTGGCGGCGGCTCACGCGCTTGCGCTCCGCACCATTGCCGCAATCATGCTGGCGAGCGACAGCACTCCCACCCCGATGGCTGCCACGAGGTCACGCTTCGGTGCCTCCCACGCCGGGCAGTCCGCCAGCGTGTGCAGCCCTGAGTCCTCGCTCGCGTCGCAGTGATGACACTCAGGCGTTGGCTCCTTCCTGATCCGATGCAGGTATACCTAACCACAAATGGACTTTACCTTCGTTAAATCTTTTGCCAAAAAACTTAACATATTTTACATGATTCAAAACAAGTATACCACGTAAGTGGTATCAGTAACAGAACTTGTTTTTGAGTCTCTGATTTCTAGGGTTCGGAAAAAACGGCAAAAACGGAAACTTTATAGATTCGTCATGTCTGTCTGTCCGTCCGTATGTCACAGCCACTTTTTTCAGAAACTATAAGAACTATGCTGTTGAAACTTGGTAAGTGGACGTATTCTGTGAACCGCATTAAGATTTTCACACAAAAATAGAAACAAAACAATAAACTTTGGAGGTTCCCTATACTTAGAACTGCAACTGAAATTTTCTTTTTCATCAAACCCATACGTGTGTAGTATCCTTTTTTTTTTTCGTGCGGAAATCCCTTCGGATACCCCCCCGCCGGCCAGCGGGGCCGGTTATGTCGGGCTTGAACCGACTAAAACCGCACGACGTCTCGGGTCTACAGACGCCGGGGTGTAAGGTTGCCCATGGAGCATATCCCTCCCACCCCGACTGACCCTGGACCATCTCCGGTTTCGAGATGGCCCCCTCGGGTTTGAAAACCACGGTGTCCCCGTCTTGCCCCGGTTTGGGGGAGGGGCTCTAGTCGCCCCACCGTCCCGGTGGGTTCCCCAAACTAAAAAAATATATGATGTACATTACCATGTAAACTTCCACCGAAAATTGGTATAAACGAGATTTAGTAAGTAGTTTTTTTAATACGTCATAAATCGTAAATCGCAATTGACCTTTCATTCAATCAACTCAAATATAAAAATAAAAAAAATATATTATTATGTTTCTTGCTGCTACGGAACCCTTCATGGGCGAGTCCGACTCGCACTTGCCCGCTTTCTTTTTTATTATATCTTAAATATATTATTTGAAAAAAGAAACTGGGTTATGTTAAATGATCGTTTCTGAGCACAAACTTTTTTTTTTTGATTTCTTGCCTACTCATATCTTTGCTCGCGATGGACAGAAAAACTACTTAACGGATTTGGACGCCGTTTCTTCTACTAGATAGGTCTTGGACACACTAAAATCTGCCATATGTTTGATTGCAATCGCCTGAGTAGAACCGGTGATATGATCAAAAAACTATAACCAACCTCCGTTCGCTCCCGCATCCCGCTCATTTACCATTTAAAATCTCATTTACCTAATACTTTGACCAGATAACTGCTCATTGTATCTGAATAATGTGGACGTAGCATAACATTTAGTTACGCCGCGGTCATTGACCTGGCTGTAACTGAGTAGAAAACAAATCATGGTCCGTTCTTATCTACAATCCTCGAAAAGCCCATTGTTACCCTACACGGATCAGTAAAAACGCTCATAAACCAAAGTTTTTATAACCAATGAGTTAAGGCAAGGCCAAAGAGCGTAAATGATTACATTATTACACGATAAATGACCCTTTCATAAGTTTTTGTGATTTTATAGCCTGACAAGTACCTAATACGCCGCATTGCGGAAGAACGAGCGGTTTACCTGCACGGGTAATATGACTGCATGGATTGCAAAGATTAAGTGTTTTATGTACGATTCCCACACAATCAGTATTTATATAACTTCAGATATTTCTTTTGCGACCTTATTCGTGACATCAAATGGAAATAAAAGATCGCACGACTCAGTGAGGAATAGATTCTTCAGGGTTTCTAGGTTTCTTTTTAACGAAAAATTGATATGAAAAGCGATTTGACTGAAGTCCACTCGACAAGTGAGTGAGCAGCGAGAAGGAAACTCTAACTATGATAAATTGCTTATACTGCGGTGTTCGGTGTTATACTGGTTGAGTTAGTAATCCCTTTTATGAAACACTAGCTGATCCGGTAAGCGTTGTTTTGCCATGTAGGTATATTATTTCTAGGAAACATTTTTTAGTTCAATGAGAATAACTATCTACTATAAATGTGCGGGGATTTACTTATAATCGAAAGCTAAAAATTTTAGACAATGAAAGTATGCCGAAAACTGTATAGTGAGTAAGACAGGAGACCGGCTTCGTTCTCATCCCTACTCCGTGATGTTTGCTGGATGGGAAGTGACGACGGTAGACATCTAGCGGGGATAACTGATCGATTGATAGTTGATCGGTTATCGACCGGCGAAGGCGGAAGATCAAATTGAATTGAGAAAAAAATCATTGAAGGAAATTATAAAAAAAAAATCGCGTTGGAAAAAATAGGGGTTGATCGTAGAGGGTTGAAAATTCAGGGTTGTATCTATTTTCTAATGTAGCAGCGTAAAAAAATAAAAAATTTTTTATCTAAAAATTAAAAAAACATTTGGGGGTACCCTAACATTTAGGGGAATGAAAAATAGATGTCCGATTCTCAGACCTACCCAATATGCACACAAAATTTCAAGAGAATCGGTCAAGCTGTTTCGGAGGAGTTTAACTACAAACACCGCGACACGAGAATTTTATATATTAGAAGATATTATTAACCTCACTATTTACATTATTTACTACATATGGTATCTATAATAAATTCGTAACCAGGTCAAAACTGTACATAGAATATTCTTCCAAAAAATTAATTGATGTGTCTTCTAGGAGCGATACCGATGCCGAAAACGTGATTTTTCGATTGTTTTTTTGTCGGTTTGTCTGTTTGTCAGCTTTTAATTATCGATGTCCGAGCATCACTTGAAAACCGCTGAACAGATTGCGCTGAGATTTAGCATGAACATTCCTTTAGGGCACTCTATTATAGGTATGATAGGAGCAGTACAGCAAAATCGGTCTTAATTATTGATGACAACTTTATTATTACAAGGTAGATCTTTACAAAATTTTGTAGTTCTGCAGAACTCAGACATGGTCAAAATTCGGACTATAAATCATCACGCTATACCTAGGTGTTAAAGGTAGGCAGTAAAATGTAAAATCTCGAAGCTCCACAGAGTTCCACAAGTATAAAAGATTGATTGAGTTGATTAGAGACGCATAAACTTTCATAATGAATATCATCACGCTATTATATTAAGATATCGGGTAGAATTGATTTCGATCTTTCATATTTCTCTATCTATTTCGAACGAATTGTCAATACGAGTGTATATATCAGCTCATCCGGCCCGTTAAATAAAATAACTTTAAACTTACGTGTTGGTATAGGAACTGCAGAAATAAACATACCTTGATCTATTCCGAACTTAACGCGCACTAAGTCACGGGCAACAGCTAGTGCATATATATGTGTGAAACGGAACGTGAGTGAAGAAAGAGAGGTGTAATGTATGAAAGGGACGGTGTGCGGTTTTAGTCGGTTCAAGCCCGACATAACCGCCCCCGCTGGCAGGTATCCGAGGGGCTGGGGGTATCCGAGGGGAGTTCCGCACGAAAAAAAAGGTTCTACTTAGATTCGAAACCGGAGATGGCCCAGGGTTAGTCGGGGTGCGAGGGAAATGCTTTATGGGCAACCTTACACCTTGGCGTCTGAAGACCCGAGACGGCGTGCGGTTTTATTCGGTTCAAGCCCAACCTAACCGCCCCTGCTGCCCGGCGGGGGGATATCCGAGCGGACTTCCGCACGAAAAAAAAGGTGCTACCTAGATTCGAATAGATTATTCCACATTTTGTTACCTCATATCCAATGAATATATAACGTGGGGCACTTTAATCAATTAGACAGCTAAAACGGCCCGCAGCTAAGGTCGGTAATACACAATAAACTTATCATTGCTACGTCGAACTTTTCAATGCTGCTCTATTTAATTACGAGTAGTATTAGGATTTCAATTAATTAATTACAATGTGTTGAAATGTAATGAGTGTGTAATGTAATTGAGTGGATCATATATCTGACAGAAGAACAACTTTGTAATAACCAGATGTTTTTTGATACTAAAAATACTTATAATACCAGATTAATTACAGGAAACTCCAGAGTGTAGGCACGCATTTAAAACTATTAACAAGCTTGTAGAATATACTGCTTCCGGGCTGTTTGGCCGTGGTCCATAGGAAACTTGTGTTCCAAATGTTTCGTGGATCACTGCGGTCGACATCTTCAGTGGCAGCCGACGGGCACCGAGGAGTGCGGAGAACCTTCCTCAGCGGCGACTTCTCTGCGACTGATGTAGAGGCCCGAGTCACTGGCATATTTATAGGTGCAGTTGGAGGGGGGAAACGACGTGATCGATCCTGATTGGTTGAGAGCTGCGGAACCGACACGCTCGATCCTGATTAGTCGAGGCTAAGCAAGGGGGCGTGGCCTCCCGATACCGGGGATGGTGTTGCCTTCGTCATATTTGAACCGTTATGACGAGCGGCTTTCAGTACTGCTCGGCTTCTCGAAGTAGCCGTGGGTAGAAATGTGAAGTGGTGGCTAGAACCTTTGGGTTCTGAAATTTGATGGTATAATTCCCATCCTCCTGGGTGTGATCGTCGACCGCAGTGATCGACGAAACGTTTGGAACCTATGGACCACGGCCAAACATCCCGGAAGCAGTTTATTCTACATGCAACAAAGGCCGTGAAAGCCTTAAGATTTATATATTAACAAGCTGATATTGTCGTTACCAGCTACAAATCACCTCCTGAAATTGTGGAGTATTCATTATAGAACCTCTTTAGTTGCTTTAAAACCCGAAGTTGTAGTCGAATTGTGCGCAGTATCCCACCCACCAATCCGACTGCTATGTCCTATCCATCTTATCCTTCCCAATTAGATGAAACTCTTGTTTGTCATTTGTTTTCATTTTTAATTGTTTCAAAATTACAAATGTAAGTGAATGTAAGCCAGCAGGATTCTGCTTTAGACACTTGCTGTCAGTACAAACTGAAATAAACACTGCTTTTTTTCTACTGTTACATTGAGAGATACCGTTAAACTCACTGTGAGATATCATAAGTGTCAAAGCTAATATGCAAAAATGTGTACAACAATACAAATCACCTCCTGAAATTGTGGAGTATTCATTATAGAACCTCTTTAGTTGCTTTAAAACCCGAAGTTGTAGTCGAATTGTGCGCAGTATCCCACCCACCAATCCGACTGCTATGTCCTATCCATCTTATCCTTCCCAATTAGATGAAACTCTTGTTTGTCATTTGTTTTCATTTTTAATTGTTTCAAAATTACAAATGTAAGTGAATGTAAGCCAGCAGGATTCTGCTTTAGACACTTGCTGTCAGTACAAACTGACATAAACACTGCTTTTTTTCTACTGTTACATTGAGAGATACCGTTAAACTCACTGTGAGATATCATAAGTGTCAAAGCTAATATGCAAAAATGTGCTTAAAATCAAAGTAAATTATAACAGTAAATATTTAACACAAATACAACTGCAACGCTTCGTTTGATCATGATTCGCAGGCTCGCACGGTGTGTTTGATGTGCGCTTTCCTATATTAATTTCTTGCTTGCTCTCTTTGTTATTCATGTCAGTCAAGTAAGTTTCATTTAAGCTTTTATTTAACTTGCTCTGTGAGTTTGTTACTTTGTTAGTTAGTACGGGTCAAATTTTGAAAGTCCAATTAGAACTACTTCCTGACGGTAGATTGAACTCAAATTTGGTATACTTCGATGACAATGCTATAATATGGTACTATGGAGGTGGTGTGGTGATGGAGTCGGAATGAAGGCACTCCTGAACTAAACAAGATAAACTAATCGAGTTTGGGCTCATTTATTTTGTATTGATAAACACTCTGATGCTACGTGATATTCAGAATCTATAGATGGAGACGGTCAGTGGTATTAGAAGTCATGTTTGGAGTCATATGATTTTTTTTTATGCACTTTCTAGAAAGCTTGCTTTTAAATAAGTGCTTGTAAATTCATAATCTATTTTCAACTAGCTGTTGCCCGCGCCTAGCTCCGCCTAGCTCCGCTCGCGTGGAAATTCGATACCGTTAACCTATATCCTATTCCAGACTATGATCTATCCCTGTACCGAATTTCAGCCAAATCCGTTGAGCCGTTCTGGCGTGATTGAGTAACAAACATCCATCCTTATATCCATCCATCCATCCAAACTTTTCACATTCATGATATTAATTAGTGGGAAGTGGGATTTCTAATTAATTTTCGGTAACCTTCGCCCACGGTGCCACCCGTGTGGAATTATAGTTCTGGTTTCCTAACGTAGAAGTAATTGGTATACAAAAGATATGTTAGAAGAGAAACCGTCCATAATTGGTAAATTAAATAAACCGATATTAAGTTACTAAGTTCAAATACTTACAATTATTATTATTATTCCCATTGAAGTAGTTCACACCTCTCGCCTAGTTTGGCAGAGGCGGCAAGATAACCCCGGCGAGGTGGGCAACAGTCGGCCGGGGCGTTGGGGTGATTGGCAGAGGTGCCGCCGGACTATTCAGGCACTGTCGAGCAAGACCGCTTTCTGCATCTTGGCCGCCACCGACTTCCCACCGATCCCGAGCCTCTCAAGATGGATTGAGAGGCTCCTTGGGATCAAACCTTTCGCTGAGATCACAACTGGGACTATTTCTGTGGACCCCACCCTCCACATGTCAGTAGCCTCGTGCGCCAAGTCCAGATATTTGGTCTTTTTATCTGCTTCGGCGCGGACGACGTTCTCGTTATAGGGGATAGTGATGTCCACAAGAAATACCCGTGACTGTGCCCGGTCCATCAGCACAATATCAGGCCTATTCGCTAGAATAGTCCTATCCGGGATGATGGACCGGTTCCAGTAGTGCTTGGTGCGGTCGTTTTCGAGTACAGCTTTCGATACATTATTATTTGTATCGAATATTAACAGACATAGATACCACTAGAATAGTTTATTTCAGTTATTTCCATAGTATTATGAGCTACGGAATTCTCCTTTGGGGTAATGCCGCAGATTTAAATACAATCTTTGTACTGCAAAAGCGGGCGGTGCGGGCAATTTATAAGTTCGGCCCAAGAGTCTCCCTCCGAGAAAAGTTCAAAGAAATAAACATTCTAACTGTAGTTCCCCAATATATTTTTGAAAATCTTTTGTTTGTTAGAAGAAACATTTCCAATTTTTTAAGGCTTTGTGATATACATAACGTAAATACTAGACATAAAAACAATCTTGTGGTTTGTAATAGTCGACTCCACAAGATTAGTAATTCCTTTCCTGGTAACTGTATACGCTTCTAAAACAAGCTTCCTAGTGAAATGAAGAATCTACCTCTTCATAAATTTAAAAGCCAAATTAAAAGTAAACTCTGCCAAAAAGGCTACTATAAAATTCAAAACTATTAAGACGACAAACAAGCTTGGATATGAACTGTTTGCACTCTCTCTATGCTACTCAAATGAAATATTGTACTTAGGTTAAGTAAATATGTTTGTAAATAGACCAAAAAAAAAACAGCCCGCTGAGTTTCTTGCCGGAGTCTTCTCAGGACAGGGCCGCGTTTCGAACCGGAGGTCCATTTGCCAAACTTTAGATTAATTATTTTTTATGACGTTTTGTAACTGCCGTATTAATGGTCTATACCGAATAAATGGTTTTTGACTTTGACTTTGACATTATTATATGCAAGTACCGTACACGAGGAACTAAAAAGCTAACACAGTGATTTTCAATATTCTTTCGAAGACAGCCATTAATCTTTGGGCTGCTAAATCCAAGCATTCCTACGATTGAGAAACTCCCTATTAATTGCTAGCTGCGATACCCGACTTCACCCGGGGCATACTTCGAACCCCCGTTGCACCCCTTTAACCCAAATATATATATATTTTACCACGTTTTTCTTAGTTTCACTTCGTGTCTGTGTTTCTGTGTTTCTTTCCCTCTGAAGCCAAAAATTTACACTTAATTTTCGACCACTTCTGATCACCCTAAAGCTCTGAAATTTTTTATGTAGGCTAATGCCACCTTACATTTTCATATTTAATCATCAGAAATAGTCAGTAGTTAATAAAAAAAAAACTTTTAAAAACCATGTTTTCAACACTAAAAAAAGTG
The DNA here is from genome assembly GCA_946251805.1 of Cybosia mesomella. Lineage (NCBI taxonomy): Eukaryota > Metazoa > Arthropoda > Insecta > Lepidoptera > Erebidae > Cybosia > Cybosia mesomella. Next base: position 42,618,258 of record OX276388.1, on the reverse strand, counting down.
GGGCGGCCGCTTTAATCCTTTAATGTATCGTTTTCCTTAGATATTCAATAATTTAATTTTTTTTTACTTTTCATAGAATGTATGGGAACATGAATGTTTGTTAACTTATAGATAGATACTCAATTTATGATTACTACTCCGCTCCCTTAGGTAGTAGCGTAATTATGTATACCATATGACATTCACAAATAATGCAGTTTTCTATTGGTAAAAGAATTTTCAAATTCGGTTCCGTAAATCCAGAGGTACAACCTCACAAACTCACAACATCACAAACTCAACTCAACTTTAAGTCTTTATAATATAAGTACAGATATAAATTAAATTAACTATAAAAATTAAATTATATACTGGAAAGTATGGATAGATTGTGAGAATTCCGTGTTAGTGAATTTCAACACGTCGGTATTGTGATACCTGATCAAGTTTCGCAATTTAATTAAAGTACTTCGATACGTTAAATTGTAATCTGTTGAGGTGGCAGTAATTTATTTGAGACCTTGAGATCAAGAGAACCGGTAATTTGAGACAACAGTCTCAAATTACCGGTATTGGGCAAAAAGTACTTCTAAAATTCTAAAGTTCTAAAATTTTCTTCTCATGGCTTCAATTTAAAATGACAAATTTCATGATCAATAATAACTATTTCAGACCAAACCACCAAAAAGGGTTCCTACCCGGAATTTCAGGATGTCTGGAACACAATTCTTTACTGGCGGAAAGTTTAAAAGATGCCAGATCAAATGAAAAGCAAATAACAGTTTGTTGGATAGACCTAGAAAACGCTTTTGGCTCAGTACAACACGAGCTTATGTTGTTTGCATTAAAATGGTATCACTTTCCGTCCATCATTTGGGAAATAATATCCTCTTATTATGGTAAATTAAAGTTTGTGATTAATACCAAAGATGGATACACGCCACCTTTAAATTATAATGTGGGTTTGTTCCAAGGTTGCTGTTTATCACCTATAGTTTTCAATATAGTAATAAATATTTTAATAGACAACATTTCCACACACGACAAGAAGTGGGGCTATCGGTTTAAGCTAAACGGTAAATATACGGAGTCTATCCTTCGCGGACGATTTGGCAATACTGACTCGTAACCCAAAGCAGTGCCAGGACCTACTGTGTAGAGTAGACGATTTCTGTACATGGACAGATGGAATGAGAGCAAAACCTAGCAAATGCTACTGTCTATGTCTGGGTAGGCGGGGTACCAGGTATACTTCATATGACCCAGGGCTTAGTATAGGCGGGGAAAACGTTTCAACTATATCTGAAACCGTGCCTTTTAAATTCCTCGGAAGAAAGATTGACAACAGAGGTTGCACTCCAGCTTTGGACGAATTAATTGATAGTTTCATTATCGATTTAAAAAAGGTAGACCAACAACCAATAAGTAATGTTAAAAAAGCTTGGATCTATGACAATTATTTAACCTCGCGTCTTAACTGGCCGTTTCTTATATATGATATAAACCAGAGCCTCCTCAAAAAACTAGATGCGAGTGTCACGAAGACACTGAAGTCGTGGCTAGGGCTAGCTCAGTCGGCCGACCCGTCGGCACTATATAGATCCGCGAATAATTTTGGAATGACGCTTAAGAAGCCATCAGAACTCTATAAACACCTAAGAGTAACTAAAATGCACGTCTTATCGGAATCTAAAGACGAAATAGTAAAAGTCCTTCCAAAAGATAAAAATGCATCGGAGCTCGAATCATGCCTCCAGATCCATAAAAGGTTCATGATAGGCTCGCAGACTGGTAGAGTAGGTCTAGGTAATATTCAGAGACAAACAGATAAAGAAATAACAAAATCTTTTCTTCAAGCAGACGAAAACAACACCTATAAGGTGCACGCAATGAACCTAGAAATGCAAAACGAATGGTTGACTCTAGGTGAATTTTGTATTCCCATAGCCTTAAAATGGCGTACCATAATATACGACTGGTCACCGGCCTTACTTAAATTTTACCTGAATGCATTCCAGTTGACCCTCCCCGACCAAAGCAATCTGGTCAGATGGGGAAAAGCCACAGATAAAACATGTAACTCATGTGGTGAAGCAACTGGTACGGCTAGGCACCTACTAGTGGGTTGTAAAACGCTATTAGACCGGGGTCATTACTCGCGCCGTCATGATAAGGTATTAGAAATCATACGTGAGGCTGTAAGTTTGGCGGTAGCTAGAGCGAAAAAAGGATTAACCACAAACCAAAGAAATGACATTGCGTTTGTAAAGGAAGGCTGCTCAAAGAAATCACTTCAAAAGCCTTATTCAATTTTGATAGCTGCCGTTGACTGGACAATACTCGTAGACACGTATGAGAAGCACTTTAGGATACCGGAGGATGTCTGTGCCTCATCATCCAGACCCGACATATTCCTTTTTTCACGATCGCATAAGCGTGCAGTGCTTGTAGAACTCACAGTACCGTGGGAAACTAATATACCTAAAGACCACGCTATAAAGACAAACAAATACTTTGATTTGACTAACGAGTTAACCAAAAACGGCTACGTGGTTAAACTCTATGCCGTAGAAGTAGGAGCAAGGGGAATTCCAGCTAAATCCCTGTACAACTTACTTAAAGACCTCGGATTGCCAAGAGCTTCAGTAAGCTCTTTATTAAAACGTATATCAAAAGCGGCATTGTTAGGATCTTACCAAATTTGGATAGGTAGGGGGGGGAACACTACTGACGGTGGAGGTGAGCGCTGATGCATCACAAGGTGGCCACCCTAAACCTACATCTGGGTCGCAAGTCCCAGTCGCCGTCATGGTGTTCCTCTCTGTACCGGCGACCGCACGGTGAATCCATGGAGTGCTGAGAATCGGATCTCTTTAAAATCTGACAGCCCGGAGAGACGGGATGACTACTGGAAAGACAGTTGACGCTGGAAAGACAGATGACAATTGGAAAGACAATGGACTGCTGGAAAGACAGCCGCGGGCAAGGGCCTAGCAAGCCCTGCCCTAGAATTTATCGCTAAAAGTCCAATAAAGAAAAATACCTCCAGGACAATCCGAGAGGGGGCGGGGAGGGAGGGGGCGAAAGAATTGTCCACCGGTGGATAAAACAAACGACAATGGCGAGAATACGGACTTAACATGTGCAACGTCCGGGAAAGTATACAAGAAGAGAGCCTGGTTTCTGAAGCACTTAAAATCACACGATGGTGTTGGAGCAAGACAGTCGTCTGTAAGTTCTTCAACTATTGCCACGGATAGAGTTGACCCTCATATATCCCAAGGTGAGCCAGAGTGTGACACAAACCAGGAGCCCATAAACATCCGGGCCCGTCTTAGCATTCCCTCTTTAAAGTCGACCACCTGGAAAGCCCACGACCAAAACTTAGCCATCCTGTTAGAGCATTCCGGAACAAAGCAGGATTTAAACAGTCAGGTAGAATCTTTCCAGGTTAGCATTTACTCATATCTACATGAGCATTACCCACCGTCATTACCATACGCGCGAAAAAACCGAGAAAACGCGTTCAAAATTAAAATGAGAAAGAAAAATTGGGACCTTATCAAACGACTACGGTTTGCTAAAGCTATGGGCGATAATCAACTTAGTCATCAACTGGCCAGAGCTTTAAGGTCCATACTGAAATTAATTCAAGGAATTTCTGTTCAAATAATAAATGAAAACAATAATTTTAATAGAGCAAAACATGAAGTAGAGTTCGATAAGGACCCGTTTAAGTACTCGAGGAATATTTTTAGCGACAGAAAGCAAGATAGGCTACTGCTAAGTAACGATCAGATCCATAGCTACTATAAAAGTAATTATGAGGTGCCTAAATACGAAAAACAATACAGTAAACCAAACGCGCAAAAACCATTAGGCCCTCATTTCACATTTGACTGTAATCCACCTAGCTTAGACGAAATAGAACACCAAATCAAAAAGAAACCAACAAAAACCGCCCCAGGGCCTGATGGCATACCTTACATTATCTATAAAAAATGCCCATCGGTACGTAAACATGTTCTAAGCATATTCAATAGGATCTGGTCGAGTAAAGAAGTCCCAGCGGCCTTCGGCAAGGCTAATTTTGTGCTCATTCCAAAGAAAGAAATAGTAACTAGTCCAAAAGACGCTAGACCAATAGCATTAACCAATACAATTTCTAAAATTTTCTTCTCATGGCTTCAATTTAAAATGACAAATTTCATGATCAATAATAACTATTTCAGACCAAATTATAATGTGGGTTTGTTCCAAGGTTGCTGTTTATCACCTATAGTTTTCAATATAGTAATAAATATTTTAATAGACAACATTTCCACACACGACAAGAAGTGGGGCTATCGGTTTAAGCTAAACGGTAAATATACGGAGTCGCCGTCATGGTGTTCCTCTCTGTACCACGCTATGGACCCGGCGACCGCACGGTGAATCCATGGAGTGCTGAGAATCGGATCTCTGCGTGTGTATTGTAAACATAATTATTACATAACCATACAAAGGACGCTGGAGTATTTGTAGTGTATTATTTTAAATTGACCAGCGAACTCGGTTTGTAGATGGTAAGCTTAATATTCAATAATTTTATTAAATGACATGATTTTATCGAAAGCAATTTATTATTTGCGCCAAATTGAACGTAGGCGTGAAATTAATGTCGAACCAATATATTTACTTTAAGCATGCTTTAAGCTATTTTGATTGTATCTGTTTACATTTCCCACGTGCATTAATTTTTGTATGTATTATTTACGTTTATATACCTACTCATGTTTTTCCTTTTTATATGTATCAGTATTAATTGTAAAGTACCGTATACTACTTTAAACTGTTATGGAACTGTAAGTAAATATTTTTTCTTCTTGATGTAAAAACTGTATATGACTGTCTGTTTCCTAAATAAAATGAACCAAAAAAAAAACATATCAAAATAGTGAGTGAAAACTTTAAATGAGTTTTCTGATGTCATTGGGTCTATACTAATTATGGAAAATGATATGGAACCACCACGGGAGCAGGACTTACGCGGAAGAAACCGCGCGGCGATGCTAATACAATACGCTAATACTATCCATGCTAATGTTCCACTGCCCACACTGGGAGGTAATAGTACTCGTTAAATAAAATTATTGTACTCTACTATACGATTATTTTTTAGTTCGCAGCAATATGGCTAATAATAAATTATTAACCGACATAAGATCAACCATATCATACATTAACATTAAAATTTTCCGGAATACAACTTAAGTATGTACAAATTAATACCGATATTACGCATATGAAGTTATTAACTAAAACTAAACACAACAAAAATAAAATTTCAATCAAAACTGAAGTCACGACATACTCAAAGTTACACGCTGTAGCACTCGAGTAAAAAGTCGGCTTTTGATCTCGTAGCAGACACCTCGTAGCCCCATCGCGTCACTGTTTGCTTCGCCGACGGCGCTACGAGCGCGAGGTTGGCAAATAGTAACACTCGTAGTCAATATTTATATATAGTCCAAATAATTTAAAAGTTGCAATTTGATAGCCGTAGTTTAGGGTTATATTTTAGTTTAGGGACTATATATAAATATTGACTACGAGTGTTACTATTTACACTCGTAGTCAATATTTATATATAGTCCAAATAATTTAAAAGTTGCAATTTGATAGCCGTAGTTTAGGGTTGTGTGGTGTCATCAAATCGGTGGTGAGAATAAACGAATCACATTACAAAAACATTTATGATCAATCAATTTATTGTCTCTGCTAACGTACGGTTTACAATATTAACCGATTAATCTTTACCATCGTAACGATTAAAATGTAACAATACTAAAATTAATATACAAATTGTGAACATATGAAAAAAATATATTACCTTTTTTATTTTTAATATTTCATTTTATAGATTGCGCGATACAGATTTCACATGGTTTCATCTTTGAAAATTACGGAATAATCGTTTGGATACACTTGCCGTTTTGTTATGTAACGAGATATACTGTAAGTAATAACATAAACATAAGCATAACTTCACGCCTGTATCCCCAAAGGGGTAGGCAGATGTGTATTGCACACCCACGAGTAATAAACATAAAATAAATAAAAAAAAACTATTTATATGAAGTAACAAGTAGGTACTACGTTTGTAGTACATCGCTCTCCGTACTCCTCTGCTTTCAGAGGAGACAGGATGAGCGATGCTGTTAGTGGTGAGATGGCCCAGGGTCAGCCGGGGTGCGAGGGATATGCTCTATGGGTAACCTTACACCCCGGCGTCTGAAGACCCGAGACGGCGTGCGGTTTTAGTCGGTGCAAGCCCGACATAACCGCCCCCGCTGGCCGGCGGGGGGGTATCCGAAGGGATTTCCGCACGATAAAAAAAAAAAAAAAAAAAAAAAAAAAGGTACTACGTTTGTATGAATAGAGATCATTCGATTCAGTATCCGTTTCAGTTATGTATAGCAGTCAATTTATCAAAATACCTTCATTTGACCTTTATATATCCTGTTTCCTGAGACTTTACCTTCAGCTTACCATCAGGCGAGGTGAAGTCAAATTGACGTGTCCTAAAGATAAAAAAAAAAAAATTGTGATACATTCTCCTACGTAGGTGGCTGCAATCAGTTGTCACAAGAAATATGGCCGATAGTTAATATTCACCCATAGAGATATGGCTGAATATGAACTTCTCATAGTATGAATTAATAAGTCAAAATAGCATAAATTTAAAAAAAAAGGACGGGTTGCACTCCGGGAGTGCCGGCAGAAGTGAAAACTTGAATATTAACGTTGTGCATTTTTAATATTTTGGAATGGTTAGGGATAATTTTGCACGAATTGCTTTAATTATCAGTATTAAAGTACTATCATTTATGTGGTAACATACAATATTCATTTATTGCGCTATCGTACACAAACATGAAATACATTCCATAAATAATTGAACACTTCAGAACTATTACAATAATATTACATTAAAAGTTTATCTTTCAGTAAAATCAACTTCCATCCATAATTTCAACGACTTTTTCACCATCATTATTACCAGAACCATCATCGCCAATATATTTATAAAGTACTCACTCATTTTCTTTCGCTATTTTTTCGTCACTTTTTTCATTAATAGATGCACATTGTTTAATTTCCATGTTATATCAATAGATTTATGGCACAAAATAGAATAAATATTACAAAAAGTTATATGATGACAAAAAGTGTTTCTTGGGCCTCGGTCGGAATCGATCTCAGTCTTGACGAAGTCATCGACCACTCAGTGTGAAATTAGCGCTTCTATATTTGTTGTCTTACGAATTTTCGATCAGTGGGCCTACCGCCCAAGTGTCGTCGATATCACAGCCGTCGAAATGTTGCGCTGGTCAAGGTCGACGGCGATTTTGTACCGCCCCATTGATAATCGATGCCGGCGCGGCGTAAGAATGAATGAAACGCTGTTTTTGACAGTTAAATAGCTGCCGCCTAATAAAATTCAAATCTACGGCGTCGCTTTGAAGTGTCATTTCATTACGGCACCTCATGAGGTGCTGTTATGAAATGACACTTCACACAATGAGCTGTCGTTTTGAATATTATTTTCTTTTCCGATGGTTGTTTACGATGTCGATTGCACCTAACACTGGGCTACTATGGCTTTTATGGGTGCGACTGCCGAGGAGTGGATTCTGCCGTCCTATTGCACCTAACACTGGGCTACTATGGCTTTTATGGGGGCGACTGCCGACGAGTGGGTTCTGCCCTCATATTGCACCTAACAATGGGCTACTATGGCTTTTATGGAAGCGACTGGATTCTGCCGTCCTATTGCACCTAACACTGGGCTACTATGGCTTTTATGGGGGCGACTGCCGACGAGTGGGTTCTGCCCTCATATTGCACCTAACAATGGGCTACTATGGCTTTTATGGAAGCGACTGGGTTCTGCCCTCCTATTGTACCTAACACTGGGCTACTATGGCTTTTATGGGGGCGACTGCCGACGAGTGGGTTCTGCCCTCCTATTGCACCTAACACTGGGCTACTATGGCTTTTATGGGGGCGACTGGGTTCTGCCCTCCTATTGTACCTAACACTGGGCTACTATGACTTTTATGGGGGCGACTGCCAACGAGTGGATTCTGCCCTCCTATTGTACCTAACACTGGGCTACTATGACTTTTATGGGGGCAACTGCCGACGAGTGGATTCTGCCCTCCTATTGTACCTAACACTGGGCTACTATGGCTTTTATGGGGGCGACTGGGTTCTGCCCTTCTATTGCACCTAACACTGGGCTACTATGGCTTTTATGGGGGCGACTGCCGACGATGGAATTTCGTCCTCCGACTCCTTCGCTTATTCCTTCCTTCTGAAACATACGAAAACAAGAAACAACACAGCATAAAAGTTTAAGTAGGTAAGGTAAAGATTAAAGAGTGTTTTAATTAGTCGCAGGTACAATAGGAGGGCAGAACCCAGTCGCCCCCATAAAAGCTATAGTAGCCCAGTGTTAGGTGCAATAGGAGGGCAGAACCCAGTCGCCCCCATAAAAGCCATAGTAGCCCAGTATTAGGTACAATAGGAGGGCAGAATCCACTCGTCGGCAGTCGCCCCCCTAAAAGTCATAGTAGCCCAGTGTTAGGTACAATAGGAGGGCAGAACCCAGTCGCCCCCATAAAAGCCATAGTAGCCCAGTGTTAGGTGCAATAGGAGGACAGAACCCACTCGTCGGCAGTCACCCCCATAAAAGCCATAGTAGCCCAGTGTTAGGTGCAATAGAAGGGCAGAACCCAGTCGCCCCCATAAAAGCCATAGTAGCCCAGTGTTAGGTACAATAGGAGGGCAGAATCCACTCGTCGGCATTCGTCCCCATAAAAGTCATAGTAGCCCAGTGTTAGGTACAATAGGAAGGCAGAACCCAGTCGCCCCCATAAAAGCCATAGTAGCCCAGTGTTAGGTGCAATAGGAGGGCAGAACCCACTCGTCAGCAGTCGCCCCCATAAAAGCCATAGTAGCCCAGTGTTAGGTGCAATAGGACGGCAGAACCCACTCGTCGGCAGTCGCCCCCATAAAAGCCATAGTAGCCCAGTGTTAGGTGCAATAGGATGGCAGAACCCACTCGTCGGCAGTCGCACCCATAAAAGCCATAGTAGCCCAGTGTTAGGTGCAATCGGCATCGTAATCAACCGTCGGAAAAGAAAATAATATACAAAACGACAGCTCATGAGACGCGGTCGATTTGAATTTTTTTAGGCGGCAGCTATTTAACTGTCAAAAACAGCGTTTCATTCATTCTTACGCCGCGCCGGCATCGATTATCAATGGGGCGGTACAAAATGGCCGTCGACCTTGACCAGCGCAACATTTCGACGGCTGTGATATCGACGACACTTGGGCGGTAGGCCCACAGGTCACGTGTTTACTGACGCTAGTTTAACCTTTTTTAGCCATTACAAAAAGTGCACAACGCCGCTAAAGAATTTTTCACTTCAAAAAATCAGGTTTTATTAACGCAAAATGACTTACTGTCTTAGAAATTCGGTTCTAACGTTCTTATAAACTAAATTCAAGAACCTAGCTTTTATTAATTACCATGATCATTTTAGACAGAGCCCTATCCCTATTCAACATATTTTCTTTCAAAAAAGTTTATAACGAGCAAACTTCTACCGCAAAGTTTCCACAACAGCTGTCAAATACTTTCGTCTGTCTTTCACTAGACAAACGAAAGTATCACGGCGGATGTACAATGCGGTAGTTTTTAGTAGTTTTCATCAGTCGAGAAGTTTAACTTCCTAGCTACGGACTGGCTACTAGGGCTTTCACATGCAAACGAACGAAGACTCAGCATTCTTATTTGTCTTTCAGATTTATTCGTTCCAAAAGTCCTAGAACAAGTGTAGCATTGTCCTTTCCATTTATAAATCATAGTTAGCGGTAACTAATTATTTTTAACCCTTGATCAATTTCAGGGAATTTATGTAACAGGAGGGAGCGATTTTTTTAGATTAATATCAAGTTACTTGGACCAAAAAATTTACAATTTAAGAGAGTTTAATTGGGTTAGCGAAAATACGGGGATTTGAGTTGACAAATTCATTTCTACTTTGAAGGTTTTATCTGCTAACTGCCGGCTTACCCTTGGGACCTTGACCCAGGATAAATAGGAATATTCACTCTAGACGTCCCCAGGGTCTATCGAGTTGACTGACAGAATAGGATAAATAATTGGTATATCCATGACTCTTCAAAATGTCAAAACAAACTTAATTTTCGTGATATTTCGGTAGTAATGTGCACTTTGATAAAAATTATTTAGTCCTAAGTATTTTATGGATTGCAATGATAAAAGTACAGATTCTGGTGTCATCTATTCAAAATAGTTATTCTTTCATTCTTAATTCAATCTTGATTTGATTCAGTTAGGAAAGGTTATCCCAGTTCCAATTTCATAAAACAACATGAGAGCTATAAAAACTAGTTTTAATTTTACTTGAAAATGATTTTTTGATTCATATTTTAATAATGTACAAAAAAAACTTAAGTTCGTCACTGCCTTTCTTCACATAATGTAAAATAGTTGTCTCGTAAAAAGTACCCTCCGTTTTTTACGCTCGAATTAAGGGTCTGGATGCTTGTATTGGTAATGTATAGTACGAAAAATGACCGTGACCTGGCTGGAAGTGGGTCGCCAGTACCTAACATTATGGTGTGAGGTAAAAACACCATGCTCCATAGAATGTCTACGGTAAAAATACATAAGGTAGAAATAGGTTTTGCGCTCATGTCCAATAATATTTTTTTAGTAGCTGATGCACGTCGCGCGCCGCTCACTTGAAGGTCGGTTAGGGTTTTTGGTCATATCTCCGGTTCCACTAAACCAATTGCAATCAAATATACGGCAGATTTTAAGTCTGATCAAGACCTTTCTAATAGAAAATACTGCATCAAAATCCGTTCTGTAGTTTTTGCGTCCATCGCGAATAAACGGATAAACAGACAAACAGTCAAGAATTCCAAAAAAATATATATTTGTGTTCAGAATCGGTCATTTAACATTATCCAAGAATAGATTTAGATAGGAAAAAGAAAACATCTAGGACGGGACTTGAACCCGCGACCAGTCCCTTACAGGGAGAACGCTCTGATCAACTGAGCCACCTAGACACGGCCCAGATACTCGAAACTCTCCGATATATCATCGTCTATCGTACTTCTTGCGAACTACGGAAACAATGAATGACTTTACAGTCATTTTTCCCGTTCCCGCAGGGGGAACGCAAAGGTATTTCGTGAAGCAATTAATATTATTTGACCTATGCTTCTTCTATGACCCACGCCGAGCGCATTTTTAACATCTTTAATTTTTTTTTCTCGAAAACTGTAACTTTTAGCGAAAAACTTTTCAGACATTTATTTGAGACTTAAAAATGGCCTATCGATTACAAATGTTTCCGACGGCAAGAATGTTCACCGGTTAGAAGTTATGATTTTTTTCCCGAAAAATTTTGGTTTTCCCCCCCTGTTAAAGTTTTAATCTTATAGGTTTATAATTAAAAGTTGTTGGTATTCATGTATACTATGGGATAAAATTAGAACGGTTCGAATATCTTTCATGGAACGTGAAATTTTGAGGAAAAACTGATTTCACAAAAAGTGAGGCCCTACCGTCCCCTTAGGCCGGATTCCACCCGTTCACGAACTTAAACTAAGTTTACATCCAAGCAATTTTTGACCGCAGTTTGAAAGCGATCGGGGCAAAAATGCGACCGTGAGAGTGCCGCAAATTTTGGGAAGTGGAACCATACATACATATATATATATATATAAACTTTTTGACCAGTGGTCATTTCGGACTCAGGGGGTCATAACTAGACCTCCTATGAAGTATTTTTTTTAAATTGGACAGTAGTCAAGAAACCAATAGGTAGATCGATTTCATCGAAATCTACCATTTTTTTTTTATTATTTTTTTTTCGTGCGGAAATCCCTTCGGATACCCCCCCGCCGGCCAGCGGGGGCGGTTATGTCGGGCTTGAACCGACTAAAACCGCACGCCGTCTCGGGTCTTCAGACGCCGGGGTGTAAGGTTGCCCATAGAGCATATCCCTCGCACCCCGACTGACCCTGGCCCATCTCCGGTTTCGAGATGGCCCCCTCGGGTTTGGGGACCACGGTGTCCCCGTCTTGCCCCGGTCTATTGCACGCCAATTGCGTTTTACAGTAACTTCCTTTGTCATGGTAGGCGTCATGATATCGGGCAATATATGGGCTCACTTTGGTTGTGCTATTGACGTTCATAAAACTTCAGGGCCTTTTGATTGTAATAACATATGTATGTTATTACAATCAATCCTTCGGGGATACAGGCGTGAAGTTATGTTATGTATATATGTATATACATAACATAACTTCACGCCTGTATCCCCGAAGGGGTAGGCAGAGGTGTATTATACACCCACGATTCGCCAGTTATGTTAAGGTCCCAATGTATTGGGGGCGAGCCTATTGCCATCTACCGGGCACAATATTAAGCGAGCGATAATCAACAATTATTAATGCACACATAACTACGAAAAGTCAGAGGTGTGTGCCCGGGGCGACTGGGGATCGAACTCGAGACCTCGTCTCAGCAGTCCGTTACGTACGCCACTGGGCTATCGCCGCTTATTGTAATAACAACATCTTAATGCAATCTGCATACAACGCTCAGATGATGATTATGAAAAGTTTCTTAACTACTACGTTACTACCATTGTCATCAATAAAAATTACCACAGTAGTAGAAAATTTATATTTTCTACTAAATGACTAGTGCCTGCCTTCAGATACCCCCCCGCCGGGCAGCGGGGGCGGTTATGTCGTGCATCGACTAAAACCGCACGGTGTCCTGCCCAAGTGTCCATTGCCGGGTACCCCGGGTAAGCCCTCGAAAGGATAACCCCAGGGTTAGCGGCGGACCTCGGCCGCCAGTGCGGCCACAGTTGTACCATGCCTATAACTTTCAGGCAAGTGCAAACTATAAGTTGATAAAATTTTAGCGAAATCGGATTAACAGTACGGCAGCGTGCGAAAAACGATTCTTTTATATAGTGGATGTTGATCGAAGTTTCGTAGCGAAATATCCTGTGTAAAATATCTTTTAGTAAAATTTACAGAGTATATTCGGCTTAATTTGACATAATGGCGAACTTTAGCAAACCCTATTAAAACAGAAGCATTCGGCTAAAAATCAAATTAAACTTTGTCTTTTATGTTTTCTCATTGTTGTTGGATTTGGCAGTTGAAAATGATTCCGTCTATAGGTAATGGCGACGGGTTCAAAGGAAGCCTGACATTTTAATATCATAACTAATATGTAATTCTCGTTTGTCCGGAATTTATTCGCGCGAATTTAAAAGTTGTGGATTAACCTCGCTACAATGTTTATAACGATAATTACATATTAGTTATGATATTAAAATGTGATTTAAAATGTAAACGTATATATATATATATATATATATATATATATATATATTTTTTTTTTTTTTCTTTATCTTGCAATGGTTCACCCCAGCACGAATCTATTACCAAAAACAGCAACTCGATAGCTCATCTCCTTCATACCCAAAACCGTGACAGAAAATTGGCAACGACGACGTCGACGACGACAACTCGATAGCAATAGGGCTTTTCTAAAGAAAATCCCTAAAAAATATAAATTGTAGAAGGTTAAGCAAAACTTGATTCATTTATTTTTATTACAAAATTTCATTCCCGACCATAAATCCTTTTTTCTATTTTTAAATATATCGTTCAATGCTTAGTGTTTAATAATGCAAAGCAAAGCAATCTAACGCTGTAAAAGCTTTCATTTTATTTGAAGACCGCTAAATATGTCGATTTTTCTGATTGGCAGCCGATTACAAATTTGAAAGCGTCACCTTAAATAAAAATTCAAGGAACGTTCACAGGCAAATGGATACAAATATTTTCAAAATAACAATAAATCATTATATAGCAGAATGGTGCAACTGTAATAACAGGTGGATGGGAATACAATGGATTGCCTCTAGGTATTCGAAAAATTGTTATTTATTGAAAAGTTTCTAATACAGGTTTATTAATACGATTCAAATTCAAGGTTTCTTGATATGTCTTATAAAAGCACCTATTCATTTGCACGTTATAGTGAACGTACCTACCCATACAGCGGCTGTCCAGAAAAATTGCAGTAGAAAATCTACTACAACTTGGTCCGACCGCATGCAAACTTTAATGCAAACTTATGTACCTACTAACGAGTTTAAAACACTTTAATTCGAACTCACTTAATTACTTTATCCTATGGAATCTTGGAAATCCTCACTCTGCAATTATAAGTTATCGGTATTTAGGTATATAATCTTTCCTTTGGGACCGCATAGCGATTATGAATGCAAATAAACTCACAATTTTTGTAATAAAACATAACATAACATAACATAAACTCACGCCTATATCCCCGAAGGGGTAGGCAGAGGTGCTAGCACCCACGTTTCGCCAGTTTATGTTTTAGGTCCCAATGTAATAGGTGGCGAGCCTATTGCCATTAACCGGGCACTTATAAACCTCCGATAAATACACACATAACTTCGAAAAGCATCTAAAAGTCATTGGTGTGTGCCATGGTAATACCTGGGATCGAACCCGAGACCTCGTCTCAGCAGTCCTTTACCCATACCACTAGGCTACCTGCATAAAACGATAGAAAGTAATTGTATTAATGGTTTTGACATCACAATCAATTAATGCGTCCTGTACAAACCTGCACCATCATTTGGTAACAGCTCGTTAATATCATTAGGAATAAATAATTTCGTGATTTTCTATTCATATATGTACTATGCGGACGGAGCCGCGGGTCACAGCCCGCGGCTTTGTGATTATACCCGCGTGGTTGTCGATTATCCCGCGTGGACGTCCACACGAAGTATTATGAGCCATTTCATCACCCCACAGGCCGAAATTTTGAAAACGCTGTATATAATATTAATTTATTATCAAGTACCTATAATAATACAAAGTTTCTTTCAGCCCCTATTTGAATCCCTTCAAGCTTTTTGACACGACAAACGGTAGCCTATGTCCTTTCCTAAGCTCTAGTCCATCATTTTACCCAATTATATCAAAATCGATACAGTGGTTTAGGTGTGAAAGTATAACAGGCAGACAGACCGACAGACAGAGTTACTTTCGCATTATACATTATATAGATAACTTCTTTCATTTTTTACCCGCACTTCCTATAGTTTAAGGGCATTTTAGCGAGGCGTGAAAAAGCATCTGATGAGGCTGTAAAGCTGAGGACCACCATTGTAACATTATCAGTGTCTGTAATGGTGACCCCCATTCCTGAGACTTTACCGTCAGCTTACCATCACGCGACGTAAAGTCATATTGAACATCTTAGCATAGAATCCCGATTGCATCCGAGGTTTCCACCTCGGTTCTCAAGCTAGTCCAAACGCTAAATCAAATCATGGTCTAAATAGTAGTTGTATCACGAATGTGGGCGCTGTAGTGTTCAACTCCAGATCCAGTTGCCAGCTCTTCGCCATATTCAGCTTCAGACTGCCGACAAGCGCCCTCACAAATATTTCAGTCTATTTTAGAATCGCGGGGAAAATTTACGAATTACGACTGCGCCACTACAATGGGTACTTATCTCGGCTTAGCCACTAATGACTTTGTCTTGTCACATCATAATGACGGATGGGTATTTGAAGAGATTGTTCGTTTCAAGGGAATGGAAAATGAAATAATACTTAGTCTCCCGCGCCCTTCTAAGTATTATTCTCACGTTAATCGCCCCATATATATAAATACACTAACTTATGCCTGTTCTGTTCCAGTTCCCATGGGAACCCAGGAATAAAAAGTACGTTACCTACGTTTTATTAGAGACTATAATCTTCAATTTCAATTCTTTAATTTCAGCCAGTACCGTTCAGCCGTTTTAGCGTGGAAGAGTAACAAACATCCTTTGATACATCCATTCTTACAAACTTTCGCGTTTATAATTGTCGGCCTCTGTGGCGTAGCGGTAGTGCATTCGACTGCTACGACAGGGGCGCGGGTTCGATTCCCGCTCAGTGCAAATATTTGTATGCATGAATATGTCTATTTGCATTGGTCTGGGTGTTTCTATGTATAATATGTATGTATTTACAAAAAAAAAAAAAAGTATATAAGTATGTTTATCCGGATTCTGGAACCCATAACACAAGCTAGTTAAACTATGCTTACCTTGGGTCTTGAAAGCGCTGTGTAGAATGTCGTAGAATAATTATTTATTTATTTATTTATAATGTTAGTGGAATAATCATCACCCACTTAGGTTTTCATCTGCACGGTCAATTTGGTATCCTTCAAGAATTGTTACAATCAACAGGATTCTGCAAACTAATAATAACAGAATATTATTGTAAGCTTTTATTTAGATTCACCTGTCCCGATGTTTGTAATTAAATGTGTAAATCGCGTGACAATGCAATATTATGATGATATGGTGCTGAACTGTAGATGGCGCTGGAAGGTGGCCATAGGAACTTCGCAATGAAACGATAACCTCATCGAGTTTGGCCTCATTTGAATCGTCTTAACGAGTTGTTTGTCTTTCAATGGTAACTAGGGTCTGACGATGGAGCTGGAAGATGGTCATAGGAACTCTGTAATAAAACGATGCAACCCATGTAGTATCGGCTCTTTTCATTTTGAATTTTTTATTTCTTTTTAGTAACTAGAACATAATAAAAGCTTTAAAAAAAAAAGTCTTTTTTTAAATTTCACTTGTATTGACCTCTAGTTACGCTAATGGTATAAATTGGGAAACCAATGTTTACTTTATCGATAACTCCCGCTCCAGTTCGTGCCTGGTGCAAAAGATGGCTATCGCAATTCAGCGAAGCTACGCTGCCAGCATTATGGTCACAATGGATTATTTGACGTAACCTAATCCCGGGATTAATTTCTTTTGATCTTGTTGTATTTATATTTATAATAATGAAATTTAGAAATGTAATTTAATATGAAATAATTAACTTCATTTATAATTATTCGATTAGATTTATTTATATCTGCCAACTGCAATATTTCTTATACATTGATACTTGAGAAGAGAAGTTGCACCTATTACAAATAAATAACCTAGTACCTGGATTTGGCCGAGGCCAAAGTCCGCCGGCAACCCTGGGGTTATCCTTTCGAGGGCTTACCCGGGGTGCCCGGCAACGAACACTTGGGAAGGACACCGTGCGGTTTTAGTCGAGACACGACATAACCACCCCCGCTGGCCAGTGGGGGGGTATCCGAAGGGATTTCCGCACGTAAAAAAAAAAAAAAGTACCTGGATTTGCTGGATTTTTACTATCGACGTTTTCTAAAAATGAAACCAAACTAGGTATATCGATTTATTGCTCCCAATACCCCTTGCATACTAATTTCATGAAAACTGTGTGAGCTGTTTCCGAGATTCAGATTATACATATACATATAAACAAGAATTACTCGTTTAAAGGTATTAGATATTATTTATTTTTGATATATGTTATCCAGCTCTGGACCATGAAATAGACATAATATTAACCCGCGACCTCCTACATAGAGGTTGACCTACGCAACGATACGAACATACGCTACGATCAGTGTCTACGATACGATACAGTAGCTCAACAAATTCTAATTTATTGATCGCCTTAGCTCTTTCACGTTTCATAAAAATTAAACAAAACATTAACTTTGCCTTCTCGGAATATAAAACTAACTATACTTCAATTATTAGTACATGTATTCCAATGGACAAAAAAATGTTTTGAAATATTTTAGTGTATACTAATTAACTTTTGTCGTTGACTTATATACGCATAAGTAGGCTACGCGAAACATATAATCGAGGAAAGTTTTCAAGTTGTCACTAGCATTTAAGCCTCAGTTCTAGACATCGAGTTCTAGATAACAACTACGACAAATGACATAACAATGCCAGACACAGACGCCCTGACAGGCTTTAAACGGTGAACAAGAGCTTCTTTTTATGAAAATATTACACGTCGAAATAAAACTAGCAGATTTTATCGCAATTTTTGGTGTTATTCTATTCATTATACTGATTCCTATGTTTCGGTTGCTTTTCAGCAGCCATTGTCACGGGGAGACTAAAGTGTAAGTTATGTAAGTAGTGTATGCACTTTTTAAGAAAATTAATAAAGAAATTATGTAATGCAATAATCTGCAACTATCATATGATAGTGGCATAAAAATAATGTTATTGGGTCCTTTAATATAAATAATCAATAATCAAAATAAATAATCTAATTAACCTTATTAAATAAAGATTGGAAAACGGCGAAAAAATTAAAAACAAAAACCGTCCATCCCAATAATTTTCTTTATACCATACCTACTCTAAAAAGCTTATTTTATTCACGCAAAACAGTGAATAAAAAGGCATTTTATTCACTGTTTTGTTTTTATTCACTATTTTGGTGTTTGAATTTGGAACACAAAAATATATCCGGTCTCTATTTCAATGCTTACATAAACTCCTTGCGCTAAGATTCGAAATTCAAAACTCTTTGGTGCAAATAAATTCTCGAGATTTGATTGGTCGATATTTGCGACAAGGAGTTTGGCATTAGATTAAATAAATATTGTTTCACAAGTTGACCACTCTAATGATAATAATAAGAAAATTAAGCTAAATTTCAGTCATTGCTCTAATTTTAATGTCCATTTCAATTAAAGTAACAATTCTTACTTCTTGATTAAATTTCTATTTTCGCTTAAATTATGTCTTTTCTCGTAGTCATGGTATAAAGTATAGTATGCAACTCCTGAATAAAGTACGAATTTATATCGAGGGCCATAAATCACTCGCGTCGTTCAGGATTCTAACAGTTGAATCACTCGCTTCGCTCGTGATTCAATCATTAGAATCCTTCACTTGCTCGTGACTCATCTACGGCCCTCGCTTTAAATCCGTCCTTTATTCACTAGTTGCATAATATACTATTATACCATACCTACTCTAAAAAGCTTATTTTATTCACGCAAAATAGTGAATAAAAAGGCCTTTTATTCACTGTTTTGTTTTTATTCACTATTTTGGTGTTTGAATTTGGAACACAAAAATATATCCGGTCTCTATTTCAATGCTTACACAAACTCCTTGCGCTAAGATTCGAAATTCAAAACTCATTGGTGCAAATAAATTCTCGAGATTTGATTGGTCGATATTTGCGACAAGGAGTTTGGCATTGGAATAAATATTGTTTCACAAGTTGACCACTCTAATGATAATAATAAGAAAATTACGCTTAATTTCAGTCATTGCTCTAATTTTAATGTCCATTTCAATAAATGTCACAATTCTTATTTCTTGATTAAATTTCTATTTTCGCTTAAATTATGTTTTTTCTCGTAGTCATGGTATAAAGTATAGTATGCAACTCCTGAATAAAGTACGAATTTATATCGAGGGCCATGAATCACTCGCGTCGTTCAGGATTCTAACAGTTGAATCACTCGCTGCGCTCGTGATTCAATCATTAGAATCCTTCACTTGCTCGTGACTCATCTACGGCCCTCGCTTTAAATCCGTCCTTTATTCACTAGTTGCATAATATACTATTATACCATACCTACTCTAAAAAGCTTATTTTATTCACGCAAAACAGTGAATAAAAAGGCCTTTTATTCACGGTTTTGTTTTTATTCACTATTTTGGTGTTTGAATTTGGAACACAAAAATATATCCGGTCTCTATTTCAATGCTTACACAAACTCCTTGCGCTAAGATTCGAAATTCAAAACTCTTTGGTGCAAATAAATTCTCGAGATTTGATTGGTCGATATTTGCGACAAGGAGTTTGGCATTAGATTAAGAACTGTTTTGTGTTCTTTGCTGCCTTTATAAGAAATAAATATTGTTTCACAAGTTGACCACTCTAATGATAATAATAAGAAAATTATGCTTAATTTCAGTCATTGCTCTAATTTTAATGTCCATTTCAATTAATGTAACAGTTCTTATTTCTTGATTAAATTTCTATTTTCGCTAAAATTATGTCTTTTCTCGTAGTCATGGTATAAAGTATAGTATGCAACTCCTGAATAAAGTACGAATTTATATCGAGAGCCATGAATCACTCGCGTCGTTCAGGATTCTAACAGTTGAATCACTCGCTGCGCTCGTGATTCAATCATTAGAATCCTTCTCTTGCTCGTGACTCATCTACGGCCCTCGCTTTAAATCCGTCCTTTATTCACTAGTTGCATAATATACTATATTTTTAGTATTAAATCAAAATAAGCTTAAAATATGTACAATTAATTATAAATATCATATTATTTTAACTAAGATATATAAATTAAAATAACTAAATAATAGTTAAATATTTCCATACATACATGTATCATAGAATTCCTCCGCATCTTCACCGACTGGTAATGTTCCCAAAATGCTGGGAACATTGCCACGTTGAATGCTGCCAGTAGCATTCTACTGTACTAATTATTTTCTTACGTTACAATGAAATACATCCATTACAGACATGTACCTTTTTTTTTTTTTTTTTTTCGTTCGGAAATCCCCTCGGATACCCCCCGGCCGCGGGGGCGGTTATGTCGGGCTTGAACCGGCTAAAAATGTATAATTCATACGATCGAACCGAACTAAAAAAATATCCAAAATGAAATGTTTTTATGGACAGTTCACGCTTGAACACAAAGTTAAGTATACCAAAATTATAATTAAAAAAAGACCTAATGCTTTTTCAGACAGTTTTCTTTCTGAGCTGAGAGTCGAAGTCGAGTGAAAGCTCTTTTCACTCCATTCGATGTATTTCGTGTATGTCCCTCTAGCGCCTTGACCCTTCGATCGATTTTAATGATTTTTAGCATAATCATAGATGATAGTGATGTGACGGACATAGGCTATACAAATTTAAATTATGAAGTACCATAGAGGAATAATCACCAAACAAAAAATTCAAAAACTGATTTCTCCAAAATCACAATGAGTAAAGTCTAAATTTTGGCGTCAGAACGTAGCCTACTAATACCGATTAAAGAAAGAAATCTGAGAATCGGATAAGACACGGAGGAATAATCACCGAACAAACAGTTAGTCAGGTTAGGCTGTTACGATAGTGCCCGGCAACGGACACTTGGGGAGGACACTGTGCGGTTTTAGTCGAGACACGACATAACCACCCCCGCTGGCCGGCGGGGGGTATCCGAAGGGATTTCCGCACGTAAAAAAAAAAAAAAAAAAGTCTGTTACGAAATTCTATGCTCCTTTCCAAATCACTCAGACATGGGCACTATCAGCTCAACATTGCAAGAGCTACTGCCTTGCGGGCCTAGTTTCTACTATGGTTTCATATCATACTGTGCCAGTTAAAAATACACATTGTATAGATATAGATAAAACGCTATCGTACTCTATCTTAATTACTCTTACTTCAAAATAAATTACAAGCTCGATACACAAGCTTTGGTTATTATTTATAGTTGACCAGCAATTAAATATTGCGGCCATTATCAGTACTGACTTTCATGTTCAAATTTTGTTTTGATGTATTTTACCAATCACTGCTTTTAGCGGTTGGTATCGGGCCTGTAGACTAATGGCCGGTTTCAATAATCCATCTATCCTTTACCAGCAGTTAAAATAGCTACCATTAGTATCTACCGGGGATTTTTTCTGTTTCAATAAACAAAGATAAACAGAAGATGACTTCCATATTATTAAAACCGCAGTTACAGAGAGATTAATGTTGACTGTTTATCTGGGATAGCGATCTACCTTTAACTGTAGGTAGATTATTGAGACTGGCCGTAAGTGACATTCTTACTGGTGGAATCTCTTCGAAGCGAACCTTCAATAGTCTGAAATGTATGGAAGTGACATTGTTTTTCGACATGTCACGTGTGACAAATAATTTCAGACTAATGAAGGTTCGCTTCGAAGCGATTCCACTGTACAATGTCACTTTGTCTACAGGCCCGTTATTCAAAGTGTTTTTGATTAGTCTGTGTATTTGTCTACATGGGAATCATAATTTTCTGAAATAATTAATGAGATTCGCATTTATTGCTTCGTATATATAAAAGTAAAAATGTTTCTGCAATTATGACCCTCAATACTGAGCCCCTCAAAACTTTAGCTTAACATCAGGCGAGATGAAGCCATATCAAAGCGCCCTTCATGGGATGCTTAGATGGTTGATAGGATGGATGAAAACAGATTTATGAGGCATGGACAAATGGACAACCTGGTAAAGGTCGACCTAAGCATATGTATGTTGTGTACCACTTTATTAATCAGATCGAAGATGTTTTGAAGTAGTTTTACTTACTACTACTTTAAAGTAAGGCAAATGCCAGGATCGTAGCAAGTGGAAAGACGTTGTTTCTGGCTACCCCGATGGGAAAAAGGTGTAAAATACTATTAGTACTAGTGTAAAATAAGTTGTGTCTGTACATTGGAGATATCTTTTTTTTCTTTTTTTTTCGTGCGGAAATCCCTTCGGATACCCCCCGCCGGCCAGCGGGGGAGGTTATTTCGGACTTGAACCGACTAAAACCGCACGCCACCTCGGGTCTTCAGACGCCGGGGTGTAAGGTGGCCCATAAGGCATTCAATGCCTACTTCTGCTACGGTCACAGGCGGCGGGGTGCTTGGTTGGGGACCTCCACGCGGTGCACCCTGGGCAACGGAGACGGCAGCGCCACTCTCCTAGGGTGGGAGAGACGCTGCCGCCTACGGCCAACTCCGACCGAGGCGAGGACGGCCTTGTTGAGGGCTGTTCGGAAGCTTTCCACGTGTCCCTCTGATTAGCAGAAGGCACAGTGGAGAGCAAGTAAGGGGGCCATCTCGAAACCGGAGATGGCCTAGGGTCAGTCGGGGTGTGAGGGATATGCTCTATGGGTAACCTTACACCCCGGCGTCTTAAGACCCGAGACGGCGTGCGGTTTTAGTCGGTGCAAGCCCGACATAACCGCCCCCGCTGGCCGGCGGGGGGGTATCCGGAGGGATTTCCGCACGAAAAAAAAAAAAAAAAGGGTCACAGGCGGCTCCACCTATTAGCCCTAGGCCTGCGCTCATGGAGGACGGAGGTCGTTGAGCGACCTCCGGCGTCTGAGTCGCCTCCGCCGCGCGGCGCGCATATTGCGGGCTCGGCGGGCCGGGGGGTTCTACATAGGAGATATCAAAAAAAATATTAGGGTATGTTAATTGATCGATTCAGAATGAAAAATATTTTTCTTGGAATTCTTGTCTGTTTGTCTGATTGTTCGCGAAGAACGCAAAAACTACTGAAAGAATTTTGATACGGTATCCTCTATTAGAAGGGTCTTGGTCAGACTTAGAATCTTCGGTATGTTTTATTATTACAATTCGTTAAGTAGAACCGGAGGTATGCCCAAAAACGATTACCGCCCTCCGCGCGGGCGGAGCCGCGGGCATCAGCTAGTACTATTATAAAATTGTAAATGAGTTGTATTTGTACATTGGAGATATTAAAAAAAAGCGGCAAAGTGCGAGTCGGACTCGCCCATTAAGGGTTCCGTAGCAGCAAGTATCATAATAATGTTTTTCTTAAATTTTTTATATTTGAGTTGATGGAATGAAAGGTAATTTGCGGCTTATGATTTATGACGTATTAAAAAAAAACCACTTACTAGATCTCGCTCAAACCAATTTTCGTTGGCAGTTTACATGGTAATGTACATCACATATTTTTTTTAGCTTTATCATTCTCTTATTTTAGAAGTTACAGTGGGGGACACACATTTTACCACTTTGGAAGTGTCTCTCGCGCAAACTATTCAGTTTAGAAAAAAATTATATGAGAAACCTCAATATCATTTAGGTCTTCATCTATCCATAGATACACACGTATGGGTTAGATGAAATATCAGTTCTAAGTATGGGGACCCGCAAAATTTATTGTTTTTTTTTTCTATTTTTGTATGAAAATCTTAATGCGGTTCACAGAATACATCAACTTACCAAGTTTCAACAGCATAGTTCTTATAGTTTCGGAAAAAAGTGGCTGTGACATACGGACGGACAGACAGACAGACATGACGAATCTATAAGGGTTCCGTTTTTTGCCATTTGGCAACGGAACCCTAAAAATGCTAAGGGTATAACCGCATCAAAATCCGTTCAGTAGTTTGCGTCCATCGCACACAAACAGATAAACAGACAAACAGACAAGAAATCCAAAAGAAAATATTTTTCAGTGCATAATCATTCATTTAACATAACTCTAGTTTTTTTTTATTATCTCCAATGTACAGACACATAGTATAGATAGATAGAAATATTCTGAAGGTGCTTCCTGCATCGATCGCTATGGTACACACACCTCCACATGACAAACCATTCTCTCAAGAGTCAATAAAGACAAATAGTCACAATAGAATGAACGTATTAACGTTATTAAAAATATAATGTTACCATTGTGTAGTAATTTTGTGTAGATATTTGTGTAATAGGTACACTAATTGCGTAATTATTTACCAGGGTGGAGAATGTGTGGTCTAATATCGATTTATATATGTAAGCATTTAGATTACGAGAGACCCAACCCCGAATACCGTCTGAATGTAATGTAATCATTTGATATTTAAACTAATACGATTCGATTTTACAATTAGGTCCTAAAGTTGAAATAAGTAGCCAAAATTATTATCTGTCATCTCTATTATATCGATGGTAGCAAAGTAGATACGAACATCTGCATATTTGAGAAAATGTTTTATTTTTTTTGACCTGACAACGTCTTATAATTCGATGGAGCCGGCTACACGCACGAAATAACATGACGTATGCGGCGTTACCTCGCTCTGAGGCGTTCTATTTAAGGCTTGAAGTGCAAGCGAGAGCGCGGAACGAGCGACAAAGAGGCACATTCGGCCTCCGCGTTCGGCAGCGTTCGACATCTGTCTCTCTCCTACTTGACTGAGCGATGCGTCCGCGTGGACAGCTGCTATACAATAATACATTTACATGTTTTCGTCAAGTATGAAGTGCAGTGAATTCTTATAACCGATCTTAGTAGTCTTTTGAAGAATGCAACCATTCCATCAGCATTTTCTTATGACGTTGTCACTTCAACTATCGTCAGTAAACCGACTTTACAGACAACCGATTTTTTCAAAAATATGCTTACCCTTACAAGTACTTCTCTCACTTTTTATTTAAATTATACAGTGCATAGCGTTCTACCTTTATGTATCCTTAAAATATCAGTTTATTTGTTTGAGGATACGGTCGGACTTAAACAGGGACATCTGCTACTTACCTGTTTATAGGTCGTACTTTATGTCTATGGCTCATTCTACAAAACGTTATTTTTTTCTAGTTTTTATAGCTTTCACATAACTTGCTCTGTTAGATTGTTCGATTGTTAGTTTGTTAGTATGGGTCAAATCTTTGAAGCACAATTAGACCAACTTTCTGACGTTAGAATGGACTCAAATTTGGTATGCTAATATGGTACTATGAAGCTGGTGTGATGATGGAGTCGGAAGTTGTCCATAGGAAATCCTGAACTATTTTTATGTTGCATAGATTTCTTTACATATCCGAATGTGCTATGGTTATTGCCTCAATTTATTTAATATTTTTATTAAAATGTGCACTATCTTGATTACATTAATTGACTATTTGAACGAAAATCAAAAAAATAAATAAATACAAATGCCATGCAATTCGTACTTCTTCGTATGCAAAAATAAACGTGACATGGAGGTTGGCATCGAGCCAGCTCCTTTATCTCAAATTTAAAGCCGCCGTCCTATCTAGATATTCAGAGCTCCCCGGCAAAGTACTGGAATAGGACGAACGCGCGTTGAGGTAATATGGGTACAAAGGTCTTGCGTGGTTGGGTGGGCATTGCTTTATTCAGACCGTTGTCTTCTTCATTAGAATGGTAGCACTAAGCCTACTGTCATAGTTTTTCACATGTTTCTGTCCCAGTATCCTTCTTAAATTTTTAGTTGACTTTTACATGCAGTGCGCAATAAACTTTGGTTACATGAATATGGGCTGAATTGTAGTCTTAGAAATAACAATTTTAATTTAGGATATTAAGCTATAACAAAGAAAACATAGTAAATTAGAGCTTTTCTAAGATAAAATTGTACCATACTTAGTTAACTCAATTATGGGCAATTTTAGCTATTTATACGGTTTTATTTAGCCGGGCCTGTTTATTTGTTTGGGTTAAGTATAGTTATTGAAATTAGTCCCTCTTTCTGTTGACGGATTGATCTGATATTTGGTACAAATCTTTAGTTCTAATGACAACACAATTTAATCCATTCTGTATAATAGGGTATTTGACTACTACTAAAAAATAGTTCTGTATCATAATATTTTGTTTATGTAATACATATATTACAACATAAAAATGCCGATTGCATCAATATTTTTTGAGAACTGCTTTATTTACGATAAAAATCGATATTAAAGTTTGATTTAAAAAAGTACGCGCCATAACGGAACCCGTGACATGTGACGTCACTCCAAAGTAAACAGTAAGCGACTTAAAGCACGTTTATATAATTATTGAAATTAGTTGCAAAAATAATGGTTTATTTTGAGATATATAAGATAAAAGTGAAACATTATTAGTAATTAATAATTGAACCAGTCGATTAACACTAGGAAATGCAGACAGCCTGTATTGAAAAACTCTGTTTACTTATGTGTGAAGTCACAGAGCGTGTATAAGCACGTGATCAAATCTAAAAAAAAGTGAGATTTTAATCTTGATTTTTTAACAAAAAAGAAACTTATTTTATATTGAAAATTAATAAAATATGTTTTTTTACGGTACATTTTATTAGGATGACAACAATTCGTACAATATTTTAAATATAGTCAAAATGCCAAGATGGCCGCCGCTACAAAATGGTGGATTACATATTTTTCACAACTATCTGAATATGGGTATCAAAAGGGCTTGCCTAGTAGCATAGAGCTCGCTATGAAAAAAAAAAAATTTCAATATTGACCGGCCAAATAAAAATTAAAAACTTCAAAATAAAATAAGTACCTAAATAAAAACAGTTATACTAAAAATATTTTCAAGGGTTAGCTTGTTGTATGTTACTATAAAGTTTTACTTTAAAAACTTTTGAATGCAGGCCTATGTGACAGATTTGAAATTGACAGATTAATTAAAAAACCTAATTCTCCTACCGAGACTATCTATGTACGTTTCCTACCTAATTTTACTTTAGACGTTCAAATATAACTTTCCTTTCAATCAAGCAACGATAGTTGACCCTCATCAATGGTCTATTCTACATAAAACTCAAAGTTATTGCAAAACTTTCTGTGGGTGATAAATAGGTCAATGCTAGACTACGAAACAGGAACCACACTGTTTATAAAGGAGTGTAAATAATTTACTTAATAAATACTGTTTGAGTAGTGATGTTTCCAGCTAACCTTAAAGAATGGATGAAATAATAACCAAAACGAGTACAGTTTAGTTAATCCTTTAATTTTATATACCTTTAACTTTAAATATCTTTGCGACTTTTTTTTTTTTATCGTGCGGACATCCCTTCGGATACCCCCCCGCGTGCCAGCGGGGGCGGTTATGTCGGGCTTGAACCGACTAAAAGTAAGGTTGCCCATAGAGCATATCCCTCGCACCCCGACTGACCCTGGGCCATCTCCGGTTTCGAGATGGCCCCCACGGGGATATCTTTGCGACCTGGCTTTTTCTTACATTTTCTAAAAATGAAACCTAGCTAGATCGATTTATCGCCCCTGAAACCCCTGTCTATATATATACTAGCGTTTATACTGGTTATACTAGTGTTTTAGGTCAAATCACCAGTTTTACTTAACCATACGGCAATCAAACATACGGCAGATTTTAAGTTTGACCATGCAACACCTTTTTAATGGAAAAAACCGCATGAAAATCCGTTCAGTAGTTTCAGTGTCCATCGCGGATTCTAGAAGACTAGAATTCCAAAAAAAATATTCATGTTTTCAGAATTGTTCATTTAACATAACTTTTTTTTTAATATCTCCAATGTACAGACACAACTAATCTACAATTTTATAATAGTATAGAAATACGAAAAATTGCTCGTTTAAATGTATTAGATATTTAGATTATATACGTATGGCAATAGTGCCCGTATTATGAATCCTTTCGATATGGCTTAAAGGTCTTGTAACCAAGCCAAAAAACTTCAAAAAAAAAAAAAAAAAGAATCCTTTCGAAAAAAAATTCGAATAGTAATCGTATCGCGCAATACGAAAATGTGTATGAGATTTTGTACAGCGCCCCTATCGTGAAGTAAAGGAAACAAAATTGGTATTATGAACACTTTCGTATCGCAGACGTTTCGTGTTGGTATCGACAAATACATGATACATGATACTTTTTAATGAAATTGGGATTATGAAGCTAGTTTTGACACACGGAAATGTAAATTTCGAAATGTATTTGTCGAATCTTTATTCACCTAATATTTGCCGGTGAGAAACCTTCGTGAAATAGTGAAAAGTGTGCAAACTTCTTCTAAAATTGTTTTTTAGTTGTGATTACTTGCGATAAAATGCAAAGACCACCGCTTTTTCTACGGAGTTCGATGTTTTACGTTCTTCCCGCAAGTTAAGTTGAAAATGAGAGAACTCAACAAGACTCTAGGTAAGTACTAAACTTTGTTTTAGCAAAACGCTTCAAAAATGTTTAGGGATATTATAAAGATAGCTAACATAAACATAATAACAAATAAACATAGGATATTCCATAAGACGTACTTACATAAAATAACGTAATAATATTTTGTTTATAGGTACATAACCTATCAAAATATTTATAGGTAATATATAAATCTATCAAGATACTTGTGTAGTACAAATCTATCATTATCTATTAAGATAATGTTATATATCCCCAGACAGTTTTGAAGTGTATATTTAAGTGATATGTAAACTAGGAATTATGTTTGATGAACATGAAGCAATTTCTTTTTTAGCGAAATTTTAGATCATGATCGCAGTTTGGTTTCTCTTGGCCTTTAGGGAAGCCACTACCGTCTGACTCATAACACTAAGAGCACTTAAAAACATCATGAGCCACCATGTAAGCTGTATTATTATTACTATTTATTTTTATGTTACAGATTCAATGTAAATTATGGTTTCCCTGGCGTCATAGGGTGCATTGATTGTAGTCATTGTCACATTTTTACACCAAGTAATGAAACAGAACATCTATTGTATAGTAGGAAGCATTTCTATTCTTTGAATGTTCAAATGGCAAGCCATAAGATCTTAACAAAATGAATTATATAAGTCATAACATATTATAAGTCATAAAATTTACATTCAATTTCAGATATGTGACAGTGATTACCGGATTTTAAATGTGAATGCTAAATACGGGGGGGGGGGGTGTGGGGGGGCACCCATGATGCATTGATTTGGGAAAACTGTAGTCAACAATTATATGAAAGAGCTACACCAAAATAATGAGCAAGTGTGGTTATTATGTTAGTTTAAAATAACAATCAAATAACCTACATGATCACTATAGCTGTACATATTTTATTATTTACAGGTGATTCTGGCTACCCACAAAGACCACGATGATGTCCTTCATAAGTTCATGAAAAGGCCACAATTGAGATAATTTTGGGTGGTTGAAAAATCAATGGCGTTGTTTAACCAAAGGTTGCCAAAATGTACAAACTCCATTATTGATAAGTAACAGAAGATGGCAACAAAGATTGTTTTGTATAATGTAATACTTAGTTTTGAATAATGTTGAATAATTAGGGTTTGGTGTAGTTCAATAAAAGTCAAATCAAAAAATAAGTTGGATCATTTTTATTTTTAACTTACACACATACAGTGACATACATAATATAAATACTAAATCTTGTATAGAATTCAAATTTCCATAGGTCATTACAACAATATTTTGACACAATAATAATAATAAGACTATGACGAGAATCTCATCCGCGCCAAAGCAGATAAAAAGACCAAATATCTGGACCTGGCGCACGAGGTTACCGACATGTGGAGGGTGGGGTCCACAGAAATAGTCCCAGTTGTGATCTCAGCGAATGGTTTGATCCCAAAGAGCCTCTCAGTCCATCTTGAGAGGCTCGGGATCGGTGGGAAGTTGGTGGCAGCCAAGATGCAGAAAGCGGTCTTGCTCGACAATGCTCAAATAGTCCGACGGTTCCTCTGCCAATCGCCCTAACGCCCCGGCCGACTGTTGCCCACCTCGCCGGGGTTATCTTGCCGCCTCTCCCAAACTAGGGGGGAGGCGTGAATTACTTTGATGGGAATAATAATAAAGCATATTTATTCAAGACACTATTGTTTACATATTATTCTATAAAAAATGTTAGTACTTTATAAATTTCTTAAACTATTGTTAGTAAGTTTTATTTTATTTTATATCCTTGATCCGGGTATATGCCTCCTCCATCTCCTTCCAAGTCTCCCTATTTTTTGCACTCTCCAGCCAGTTTTCGCCTGCCACTGTAACAATGTCATCGATCCACCTCATTTTTGGTCTGCCCTGGTTTCTCATTCCCGGTGGACCTCTCCACTTGGTGATTTGCAGAGTCCATCGTTGGTCTGGGGCCCTAGCCACATGTCCAGCCCACTGCCATTTCATTTCTCGAGCATGTTCAAAAACATGTTAGTTTTGTCCTTTTTCTGATGGTTTTGTTGCTCACTTTATGTATGTTTCTTAGTTTCAAGATGCTTCTCTCCATGGCGTGTTGTGTTGTGAGTAGTCTGCGTCTAACTTTGTTAGTGTACACCCATGTTTGGCTTGCGTAGGTGAGGAAAGGTAAGATACATACATCCATTACTGTCTTTTTTAGCTCCGAGTCATGGGTTCCCTTTAATATTTCTTTATGTGACCGAAAGTTATTCCATTCCATTTTGACACAATAAGTAACGCAAACAATAACTTTTTCAATTTAAACCACAGTTCCATGTACTCCACCATCACCAAATACTGCAGATAACTCGTCCTCATTATTTATAAGTATCTCTCTTTACTAATATATAATAATTATTATTTAAATAAACAAAATAAGACGAGATGTGAAATGCGGCGGACTGTCAACGGATGTCATGTCAACTGTCAAGCGAAGTCGTTTTGTTCAGAAACCGTATAATTTTTTTTATTAATAAATTATTGTTTTTGTTCAAATATACTGCATTTCACAATCTCCCATACCTTATTTAATGATTTATCTTTACTTATACAACTATATTTTGTTTTAAATGCCAATATAAGGGCCGTTTCGCCGAAAGTATTGAGAATATAATTATGTCATTTAATTTTCCAACGTATAGTTCATTCAATGCAATGTTCAATTTGCTCTCAAAGGCTCGTCTCTATTTACATTAGGATGACGTCATAAATGTTTTTACTTCGAGCTTACCGCACGTCAACGAAAGTGCTTCATAATGCCGTCTCTGTGACAGTAACGTGTACACCAGCTCGATTCGAAATATTATTCGAAAGGATTCATAATACAGGTACCCAGATCGAGAATGTTTTAAGGAAACGCCAGGTCAAGAGTAATATAGCGTAAAAATTATAAAATTAGAAGAACTCAAAGGTTTGTGCCAGGATAGCAACAGGAAACATGTGAAACATGTGCTCCATGCATGCCGTATTAGGAAAAAGCGTGACTATACATACATACGTATTTACATTAAGTACGCCTTTTTAAACAGGCCTCCGGGAACTACCCTCCGGAGTACCTCGTTAATGCAGTTAAGAATTAAGTGGATATGTAAAGTCAACTAAAACAGTCCTTTATCACGGAAGCTATCGAGATGTAATCTAGACAGAATATTATCAGTAAAAGTAAAAGTAAACATAAAAGTCAGATAACTTTACCAAGTGTAACACCTACAAAAGTATAGTAACAGAATTAGTTTTATTTCATTCACTACATAATTGGTACCTTTTTTTTGTGCCGGGGTGTAAGGTGGCCCCTCGCACCCCAGCTGACCCAGGGCCATCTCCGGTTTCGAAATGGCACCCTCGAGTTTGGAAATCACGGTGTTCACATTTTGCCCCGGAAACGGGGGTGGGGGGGTAATTACTTGGTACCTCTTTTTCTTTGTTTTTTCGTGCAGAAATCCATCCGCCGTCTCGGGTCTACAGACGCCGGGTGTACAATTACTTGGTACCTAACTTAAACATTCCCTATAATTATGTGAACACGAATTAGTGGTACACTCATTACATGAAACTACCTACAGCATCACAATTGGGAACCAGGAAGTGTCTCAAAATTAAATTGCAAGATTTGATTACAGAGAACGGACAAGTGAAAATAAAAGCTAGTAATATCGGTTAGCCATGTCAGAATCGTTTTCTTTTAGTGTTTCATTATTTATTTTAGAAACATTTTGCTACTAGCTAAACAGTATGGGATAAGTATCAATTTTCTGCACCTACGGTTTAGCATCCGACCCTTGCAATAAAAAGGGATAATGATTTGGATAGACAATTAAAATTAATTGATTACGGAGGTCAAACAAAACCTGTTTTAACCGAATTGGGTTGAACTAGTAGCTGAAACCAATATTCGTACTTGTTAATTAGAAAGCAGCTAAAAATTCAAATAGAGATTCTCATTAAATCAGATTCTAAAGAATCTGATTTAATGAGTTTTGAAAAATCAAGTAAATCTAATCTATCTATCTAATCAAGTAATTTTTGTTTTCATCCACATATTTAAAAAACAAAAAAACTCACATCCATCTCGGATGTGAGTTTTTTATTGCCGAAAAATGTACCTACATTTCATAATAACATAATAAACTGTTAAAGTGAAATATTCTTCGGATGAATAGTTTCAAACTATTCATCCGAAGAATATTTCACTTTGAATATTCAATATCTCGAGCTGCCCGAGAACGCTCCATACAAAATCGGATCACACACTGACGTGAGAATGCTGTGCGAAGCGCAAAATTTATTGAGTGCTAGAGAATATTACATTTATCTCGGTCTAAGTTGTGTTTACATGTGCATAACGCTTTATGAAATAAAATAAAAGAAAATAAAATTAAAATATAAAATTAATTTTAAATTAAATAAGGAAAATAAGAAATTATAAATTTTTACTTAATTTGATTGTTTAAATTTTGGCCAATTTGGTGGAACTAAAAATAATGAAACTAACAGTTTCAGTTTAGTTAAGCAATATCTTATTTTACTGTGCTTATAAGACATTACGCAGTATTGGTTAGAATCTGACGACCAATTCAACATCCCTATTATAAATCCAATGGCGTACAAACTCCATTCATTGAAAGGAAGCAATGGTGGTTATGTAGCCTTTGAAAATATATTTTATACAATTTGATAGAGGACCTGTGGAAGCATTGAGATAGGTCGTATTTTCGTTATCATTTAAGAAGTAGCCCTTTGCACTATAAAAAAATCCATTCCCGCAGGGGGAACGCACAGGTAGATTTTGTGAAGCAATTAAAATTATTTTATTAACATGTTTAATTTTTTTTTCTCGAAAACGGTAACTTTTAGCGAAAAACTTTTCAGACATTTATTTTAGACTTAAAAATGGCCTATCGAATAAAAATGTTTCCGACTGCAAGAATGTTCACCGGTTAGAAGTTATGATTTTATTCCCGAAAAATTTTGGTTTTTCCCCCCTCCAATTTTAGTTAAAGTTTTAATCTTATAGGTTTATAATTAAAAGTTGTTGGTATTCATGTATACTATAGGATAAAATTAGAACGGGTCGAATATCTTTCATGGAACGTTAAATTTTGAAGAAAAATTGATTTCACAAAAAGTGAGGCCCTACGACAGTAGGGCCTCACTTTTAACTACACTAACACTAACACTAACTTTTAACTCACTAAGGGGACACCCTTAGGCCGAATTCCACCCGTTCACGAACTTAAACTAAGTTTACACTCAAGCAATTTTTGACCGCAGTTTGAAAGCGATCGGGGCAAAAATGCGACCGTGAGAGTGCCGCAAATTTTGGGAAGTGGCACCATACATATATATATATATATATATATATATATAAACTTTTGACCAGTGGTCATTTCGGACTCAGGGGGTCATAACTAGACCTTCTATGAAGAATTTTTTTTTAAATTCGACAGTAGTCAAGAAACCAATAGGTAGATCGATTTCATCGAAATCTACCTAAAAATCCGACTGGGAAGTAACTGGTCACAAGGCAAACAGGGTAATACAGCTTTACCTTACGAAGATAAAATATGGTGACGTCATTCAAAATACTTATTACAATGATATCATCAATGCGTTTCAACCGACATTGTCCAGTATTCAGATTTTGATTTGGTACGCCCTCGGGTAGAAGAGTGAAAGTACGACTAAAGGTCTATCCCCACGCATCAGGGCCGTACCCAGTACTTATCAGGGCCGAGGCCGGGCCACACCAGGCACTAAAGCTTCGTCGCCGGCCCGGCACGGAAATGTGTGAACAAGTTCATATGAAATGTACACAGCTATATTTTCGAGCCCCTGACGGGACACGGCCCGTCCTCGGCTCCGGCACAGCTCTGATGTGTGTGGTTAGACCGTAAGGTCGGCATGTTTCGGTTCTGTAGAGCGTTCTCTTTGTCGCAGGGACACCATGTGGTTTTAGTCGGTCCGATTCCGACACGCCCACTCCATCGTCGGCACCGATGGGATGAAGCCCGTGGTGGTTTCCACACGCTAAAAAAGAAAGAAAGGGCGTATTTCTACAGATTAATATATTTTAGATTAAATAAAACTGAAACAAGTGGTTGTAACCACTCCGTAAATATATCAAACAGTAAGTCCGATGTATGATAGAGAAAATGCTATACAAAAACCAGCCAGTAAAAAATATACAATATATGTGACACCGTGTGTGTTTAATTCCAAAATCTACATTATCAACGTAACCCAAACAGAACACCACAAACATGTCGGGATAATACCTAGTAATTTGTATCCGATTGAAATAGCAATCCTATTAGTGTCGTACATCGCTATGTGAGAGGATTGGAATGATATGATCGATTTCGAAAACGTTTACATGTTGGAAATTTAATGTTGAATGATAATATATTATAGACTAGGTTCCAAAAGATAATAAATAATAATAAATATTCTAGGACATACAACATAGCGCCATATAGACTCAAATTAAGCAGAGCTTGTAACATGGGTTCTAGAATGCGGATAAACGTACGTAGATACTTTTTTTGTAATAAATACATTTTATACATAGAATATCCAGACCAATGCAAATATACATATTTGCACTGAGCGGGAATTTAACTTTTGCGACTTAGCAGTGGAATTTTCTTCCACTACGCCAGATACTCCGTTTGGAAGATATGCATACCGCATTCTGATTTCTTATATGTTGTAGTTATCCCAGGCTACAATATGACAGATGTTACCAGATCCTTTCGAGGGCTTACCCGGGGTGCCCGACAATGGACACTTGGGGAGGACACTGTGTGGTTTTAGTCAGTCCGATTCCGACATGCCTATCCCATCGTTGGCACCGATGGAGTGAAGCACTTGGGGGTTTCCATATGTTAAAAAAAAAGAAGATGTTACCAGTTCTGTTAACATTGTCAGCATAGCTCAAGTAGCTGTTAGGTCAAATTATATGTATAGTCGTGCCAACCTATCTGTGAACTGAAGGGTGGCATCACAGTCGCTTCATTGTTGCCAATCTATATAATACCTTTAAACGAGCAATTATATATATATATGTATTTAAATAATCTGAATCTCGGAAACGGCTCCAACGATTTTCATGAAATTTAATATAATTTCGGGGGCGATAAATCCGGCCGGGGTGCGACAGAAATGCTTTATAGGCCGCCTTACACTCCGGCGTTTGAAGACCCGACACGGCGTGCGATTTTAGTCGATTCGAATCCGGCATAACCACCACCGCTGGCCGGTAGGACGGGAAAATCTGGGGGGATATCCGCATGAAAAAAAGTGGGCGATAAATCGATTAAGCGTTATTTATGTTTTTAGAAAATGTCGAAATAATAGAAAACCGCACAAAGCTCGCTTACCCAGGTACTTGACTTTGATATGCAATAAACTCGGGAAGTTATCAACTTTTAATAAATTTTTCATTTGATAAATATATTTTTTACATGACTATACTCTGTCCCATTGAGAATCTGTCCAGTTGAGAATTTATCCAGTTGAGAATCTGTCCAGATGCGCCGGAGGGAATAGTATTACTAGTAGAAATCTATTTTTCACAATACATAAAGTTTAGTTTTCTCAACTAGTCATCTCACTAGTCTCTAGAAAGCACCAATCATATTATTCAAAGGAATACTGACCTGAAGGTGACCTCTCCTACCGGATGTGCCAGATATTTACCGGACAAGGGTGCTTCGGTAAGTATCTATTTCGCTACCACCGGGAGACAACGCCGCAGTGCAGCACTGCGAGGATCCTGGCGAAGACACGGCGCTCCACACGTTGGTGGAGTGCCCTGCGTGGGCGAGTTAACGCCGGGATCTCGTTGCGGTCCTGGACGTAGACGTTCTCTCGTTGGAGACCATGGCGAGGGCCGTAGTCTCCGACGGGAGCAAGTGGCACGCTGTCGCCACTTTCTGCGAGCAGGTAATGCTCGCGAAGCATGATTGCGGCAATGGTGCGGAGCGCGAGCGCGTGGGCCGCCGCCGCCTCCTTCTGCGAGCATGTAATGCTCGCGAAGGAGGTGGCGGAGCGCGCCCGGGAGAGACTTAGAACTCTCCCGGTCCGCCGAGCCCGCAACTTGCTCGCCGCGCGTCGCAGGCAACTCAGGCGCCGGAGGTCGCTTAACGACCTCCGTCCTCCATGAGCGCAGGCCTGGGGGTGGCGGGTGAGGCCACCTGTCACCCCAGCAGAAGCAGGCCGGGACGGTGGGGCGACTAGCGCCCCTCCCCCAAACCGGGGCAAGACGGGGACGCGTCTGTACCTACTACTGATGTAGGTAATTCTCGAACGCTCTACTTAGGTACTGTGGAGTCTGGGGTTTGACTTCACAGCTTCTT
The DNA here is from genome assembly GCA_946251805.1 of Cybosia mesomella. Classification (NCBI taxonomy): domain Eukaryota; kingdom Metazoa; phylum Arthropoda; class Insecta; order Lepidoptera; family Erebidae; genus Cybosia; species Cybosia mesomella. Next base: position 42,581,177 of record OX276388.1, on the reverse strand, counting down.
GTCGATAACTTGTGATTTTTAAATTATAAGACAAGGATTTTATATGATTAATATATTTATTCTTAATTATAATTCTATTAAACGTGTTTTTAAGGGATTTACGCGATATTCTTTAACTTTACTGATACGAACAAGAGGATCGCGAACTCCGCTCAGTGATTGAGCCTAACACACTTTTCACTTCTTGAGATTCTCTTCTGGTATATCAAGGACGGATCCCTGACCACCCCCTCACTGGATCTGTCCGCCAACCTTTTGTTTTTTCTCTAAGCTCTAAATTCAAATTGATTTATATAATTTATTTTAATATCGCTGACGCATGATGGCCAGGCAACTAACTATAGTGTTCGAAGGAGTCCGAACACTACAGTACCTAGCGTGCCTTATCTCTAGATGATTTGGAACATTCTACCCTCCTAATTAAGAACTATAAAAGGTGCCCGGATATCGACGCGCAGTTAGTTAATTTTCGGAAGCGAAAGCGAACACAACATCATACCGAAACGAGGATTATACCTGCGACCTAAGCTACGACTGTGGACTACTGTGAACTGCTGAGCAACTTGAACTGTTGAAGAGTACTGTGCGTGCTAGTTATTTAGTTATCTAGTTTGTGGTGAGCGAATAAGCCTCTTCGTTGTATAAATGAACGGGCGCTTGGACCCCACGACCACAGCGTCTCAACCCTAAACGGTTCAAACATATAATTACCAATTAAATTAGTATATTTGCGCCGTTTAAAGCGCAATCCATGAAGAAAATGTTAATTTTATTCACCTGATTTAAAATCCTGAAAATTATTTTTGTTGACTTGATTGTGTAACTATTAACTTCATTTTCAACTTTAACCCATACAAGATTCCTATTTCTGTACTCATCAACGCATCAACCGAGTACCTACCAATTCTAGTTGTATCCAAAGCTTGCACTTTGCAGGCCAGGGTCCACGACATGTTAGACAAAATTGTTATATTGCACTGTTATTTCAATGTGTGTAGTCTTGTTTTTGTCACCATGTTATATAGCAATCCTACTTCCTACTATATAACATATAAACTAGCTGCGCGCCCTGGCTTCGCCCCGCTGCAATAATAGCACCTACATACAAAGCTAGTCCTGACAATAACGAACACAAAAAAATCCGTTCCCGCAGGGGGAACGCACAGGTAGATTTCGTGAAGCAATTAATATTTATTTTTTTGCCCCTCTATGACCTATGCTTCTTCTATGACCCACGCCGAGCGCATTTTTAACATGTTTAATTTTTTAGGTAGATTTCGATGAAGTCTATCTACCTTTTTTTTTTTTTTTTTTTATCGTGCGGAAATCCCTTTGGATACCCCCCCGCCGGTCAGCGGGGGCGGTTATGTCGGGCTTGCACCGACTAAAACCGCACGCCGTCTCGGGTCTTCAGTTCGGGTTAACAGCATCGCTCATCCTGTCTCCTCTGAAAGCAGAGGAGTACGGAGAGCGATGTGTTCCCGCCACGTTGGGTATTGGCCGACGATCAATGCCAACCCTATGAAGGGGTGAAGGGGAAGCCATTGACCGCCGCCCAGGGTGTACCGGCCGCTCCGATTCCGTTCCCCCCGGACTGCAGCGGGATCGGAATCGGAGCGACACTCGAGGAGGTTACCCAACACACACCCCAAAATCGATCTACCTATTGGTTGTTGACTACTGTCGAATTTAAAAAAAAAATCTTCATAGGAGGTCTAGTTATGACCCCCTGAGTCCGAAATGACCACTGGTCAAAAAGTTTATATATATATATGTATGTATGGTTCCACTTCCCAAAATTTGCGGCACTCTCACGCATTCTTGCCCCGATCGCTTTCAAACTGCGGTCAAAAATTGCTTGGGTGTAAACTTAGTTTAAGTTCGTGAACGGGTGGAATCCGGCCTAAGGGGACGGTAGGGCCTCACTTTTTGTGAAATCAGTTTTTCCTCAAAATTTCACGTTCCATGAAAGATATTCGAACCGTTCTAATTTTATCCCATAGTATACATGAATACCAACAACTTTTAATTATAAACCTATAAGATTAAAACTGTAACTAAAAGTGGAGGGGGAAAAAACCAAAATTTTTCGGGAAAAAAATCATAACTTCTAACCGGTGAACATTCTTGCAGCCGGAAACATTTTTAATCGATAGGCCATTTTAAGTCTAAAATAAATGTCTGAAAAGTGTTTCGCTAAAAGTTACCGTTTTCGAGAAAAAGAAAAACAAGTTAATAAAATAAAATTAATTGCTTCACGAAATCTAAAGTAAGACTTTTTTTTAGCTGCAGTAAAATGACGTTTCAAAATGTCATTCCGTAAAATAATGTTGACCGCCTAATTTCAATAGGGATGTGATTAGGTTCACAGAAAATCTTATCGTTCCATAACTAACTCATAGTGATAATACTTAATTCTATTTATTATTCATATTAATAAAAAGCTGTATAAAATCTCAAGTTGGTACTGGTTTTTAGTTACGGTGCTACGATGACGCTTGTCCGCCATTTTATTTCATTTGTCATTCGCTCATTCGGCTTCTAACTTCTGTTTTGAGTGCACGAATAACTTTGCTTTGCCCACTGCGAGTTGTTTTAGTTATCATTATTGTTAAATTTTTGTTACGTTGTCTTTGTTTTTCGTTACCTACTTATTTTTGTTAATTTTTTTTGGTTGTTACGTCGAAGACATGGATGCTTAGTTGAGCAAATCACAAGATGGAGATACATTTTTATCTTCTAAGAAAAAAAGGCCACGTGTAGCTCTAAGTGCAACCGAGAAACTTTGGATCAGAAACGTTTACAAATATGTGTTTGAAGTGAAATCTACAGAATCAAACATTGAAGTTTCAAAAACAAGTGAAAGCGTCAACAAGGTGGCCGAAGTCTTGGGAATATCCGTCCGCACTGTTTATTTCGTTTTAAAAAGAGCACAAGGAGAATGACTGCGAATCACCAAAACCTCCCGAAAAACCTGCCCCAAAACTTACATTTCCAGAAAAACTTGATGATTTCACATTTACCGCTATTAGACGAATTGTACATCAGTTCTTTCATAGAAATGAAGTACCTACCATCGCAAAGGTTAGTTTACCTGTCATCACTAATCTTTATTATAATATTTTTTCGCCCACCCCATGTGGACTTTTAACCAATTAGATAATAACTTTAATAATTTGTAGGTGCTGCAAGTTGTAAATGATGACTCAGAATTGCTCAACTTCTCGAAAAAGACATTGAGTAAAATTATGAAGCATCTTAATTTCAAATTCGCTACTCGATCACGCAAGAGCGTACTTATTGATGGACAAGATATCATATCATGGTGCCAGCGCTACCTGCGTTTAACTAAACAATATCGTTGGGCGGGAAGATACATATATTATCAAGACGAGACCTGGGTCAACGCTGGTAATTGTCAACTCTTAGTTTCCTATGTTTGTTTCCCTTTTATTTAGCTGTCGAAAGTTATGATTCTTTTTTGTTCTTTTCAGGTCATACTACAAAAAAAACCTGGAGTGATGGAAGTATAAAATCTTCTCTGCAGGCATTTTTAGACGGCCTAACTACGGGGTTAAAAAATCCCACAGGAAAGGGCAAACGACTCATAATCAGTCACATAGGCGGAGAAGAAGGCTTCCTGGACGACGGACTTCTTATGTTTGAAGCAAAGAAAGGTATAGAAGATTACCATGATGAAATGAACGCAGAGTGTTTCGAGGAGTGATTCGCCGGCATTCTACCCAAACTCAAGCCGAATGCAGTAGTCGTAATGGACAATGCGCCCTATCACTCTAGGAAGATCGAAACAATCCCGAAGATGTCGTGGACGAAAGCACGAATTCAAGAGTAGCTGACCACTAAAAATATTACATTTGAACCAAATATTGTGAAGGCCACTCGCATAGATATTGTGAAACAACAAAATCATACTGAGAAATATACCGTGGATGAGATGGCTGCACAAAAAGGTATCAGACTTTTAAGATTGCCCCCTTATCACTGTGAATTGAACCCCATCGAGTTGATTTGGGCTCAGGTAAAGGGGCACGTCGCAAACAATAATAAAACGTATAAAATGCAAGAAGTGAAAACTTAATTCCAAGAAAGAATCAACAAAGTGACACCGGCTAAGTGGAGTGACTGTGTGTCTCACACTATAAAAGAGGAAGACAAAATGTGCCACCTCGATCATATTATAGATGAAGTGATAGACAGATTTGTCATTAGTGTGACCGAAAGCGACAGCAATAGTGATTCCGAAAATGATTGATTAAATAACATTGTTATGACATATTTTTGTTTCATTTTGGATGTACGTCCCTATACTTCCACTGAAAAAGATCAATCCTTTACTATAGTAATAATAATAGAATATGTAGAATATGCAAGGGTGCATGAGAGGAGCCTCCCCGAGCGACGTCAATAAAGTGAATCCGATTCCCAACGTCCGGCGCACCCTGGACACCTAGCACTCGATATCGCAGAGTCTAGGTGACTAATCCTCTCACCACGATGGCAATAAACAGTCCTACAAAGGAAAAAAAATTGCCATCGACACGATGAAGAAGAAGAAGAAGAATAGAATAAAAAAACATTACAACTTAATATTAAATCTCTAAAACAAAACCAAACTGATCATTCATTTATTGAATGATTCACTTACTCACTTAGCTACATCCCTATTTATTTTTATTCAAAAAGCGGTAACCCACAAAACGTCATTTTACTGCAGCTAATAAAAAGTTCCACTTTACCTGTGCGTTCCCCCTGTGGGAACGGATTTTTTTCTCGAAAACGGTAACTTTTAGCGATATATATATATATATATATATAAACTTTTTGACCAGTGGTCATTTCGGACTCAGGGGGTCATAACTAGACCTCCTATGAAGAATTTTTTTTTAAATTCGACAGTAGTCAAGAAACCAATAGGTAGATAAATTTCATCGAAATCCACCATTTTTTTTTTATTTTTTTTTTTTCGTGCGGAAATCCCTTCGGATACTCCCCCGCCGGCCAGCGGGGGCGGTTATGTCGGGCTTGAACCGACTAAAACCGCACGCCGTCTCGGGTCTTCAGACGCCGGGGTGTAAGGTTGCCCATAGAGCATATCCCTCGCACCCCGACTGACCCTGGCCCATCTCCGGTTTCGAGATGGCCCCCTCGCAGAAGGAGGTGGCGGCGGCCCACGCGCTCGCGCTCCGCACCATTGCCGCAATCATGCTGCCGAGCGAGAGGACTCCCACCCCGATGGCTGCCACGAGGTCACGCCTCGGCGCCTCCCACGCCGGGCATTCCGCCAGCGTGTGCAGCCCTGAGTCCTCGCTCGCGTCGCAGTGATGACACTCAGGCGTTGGCTCCTTCCTGATCCGATGCAGGTGGTCCCCGAAGCACCCCTTCCCGGAGATCACCTGCGTCAGTCGGTACGAGAGGCTTCCGTGTCGCCTCTCCAGCCAATCCACCATGATGGGCCTTACCGCCGCTATTGCGGCGTGCCCTTCATCGAAATCTACCTAAAAGATATTCTATTTACTGCAGTCGTTCAGAAGTTATGCGCGTACATACATTTCGGTGATTCGTTTTAGGGTTCCGTTGACAAATGGCAAAAAACGGAACCCTTATAGATTCGTTATGTCTATCTGTCTGTCCGTCCGTATGTCACAGCCTCTTTTTCAGAAACTATAAGAACTTTGCTATTGAAACTTGGTAAGTAGATGTATTCTGTGAACCGCATTAAGATTTTCACTCAAAAATAGAAAATAACAATAATTTTTGGGGGTTCCCCATACTTAGAACTCAAACTCAAATTGTTTTCTTTTTTCATCAAACCCTTACGTGTGTGGTATCTATGGATAGGTCTTCAAAAATGATATTGAGGTTTCTAGTAAGTATCATATTTTCTAAACTGAATAGTTTGCGCGAGCAACACTTCCAAAGTGGTAAAATGTGTATCCCCCCCCCTGTAACTTCTAAAATAAGAGAATAATAAAACTAAAAAAAATATATGATTTACATTACCATGAAAACTTCCACCGAAAATTGGTTTGAACGTGATCTAGTAAGTAGTTTTTTTGTAATACGTCATAAATCGTAAACCGCAATTTACCTTTCATTGAATGAACTCAAATATAAAAATTAAAATAAATACATTATTATGTTACTTGCTGCTACGGAACCCTTAATGGGCATAGATATAGATGTGAAAGTTTGTGAAGATGTTTTGATGTGAAGATGTTTGTTACTCAATCAAGCTCTAATGGCTGAACGGATCTGGCTGAAATTTAGTACAGGAATAGATTATAGTCTGGACTAACATATAGGCTTTTTATCCCGGGAATAGTTTCCTATGGTTAGCGGAAACGGGAGCAGTATTTCACGCGGGCAGAGCCGCGGGCATAAGTTAGTATTAAATAATATGAACGTGTTATATAGCATAGCTTATACAACATCTGGACTAACTTAAACTTAATATTAAAAAAAAACTTGCCACATTTACCCTTTTTACCCTTTCCACCTTCCCCCTTTTTCACATTTCCCGTTTTTTAACCCTGCCTCATTTCCCCTTTTTACTCTTGTCACATTTTCCTTTTTACCCTTGCCACTTTTCTCCTTTTTATCCTTTCTATATTTCCCGTTTTTACGCTTTCCACATTTCCCCTTTTTATCCTTTTCACATATCCCGTTTTTACCCTTGCCACATTTCCCCTTTTTACTCTTTACACAATTCCTCTTTTTACCCTTTTATAGTGTGTGTGTGTGCAAGTCACACACGGTAGAAGTGAAACTTCTGAAAAGTCCCTGATTAAAAAACCTATTGAAAAGTATTGAAAACTATGGACTTATTTTTTCGTTTCATCGAGTTTGAAATCACAACGATTCTAAAGAAGTTTCACTTCAAAAAATGGGCATTTCAGATATAATATAGCAGACGAAAACAACACCTATAAGGTGCACGCAATGAACCTAGAAATGCAAAACGAATGGTTGACTCTAGGTGAATTTTGTATTCCCATAGCCTTAAAATGGCGTACCATAATATACGACTGGTCACCGGCCTTTTTTTTTTTTTTTTTTTTTTTTTTTACGTGCGGAAATCCCTTCGGATACCCCCCCGCTGGCCAGCGGGGGTGGTTATGTCGTGTCTCGACTAAAACCGCACGGTGTCCTCCCCAATTGTCCGTTGCCGGGCACCCCGGGTAAGCCCTCGAAAGGATAACCCCAGGGTTGCCGGCGGACTTTGGCCGCCTTCGCGGCCTCGCCTGGTGGGGTCGGGTTTTATCCCGCTTCGGTGAGTTGGCAGGCGTGTGTAGGGCACACTCGACACGCCTCCGCCACGGCCTGCTTCTGTAAGGACGGCGAGTCGGCCAACTGCCGTCCTCAGGCCCCGATCATGGAGGTCGGTAGTCCCTGGTCACCGGCCTTACTTAAATTTTACCTGAATGCATTCCAGTTGACCCTCCCCGACCAAAGCAATCTGGTCAGATGGGGAAAAGCCACAGATAAAACATGTAACTCATGTGGTGAAGCAACTGGTACGGCTAGGCACCTACTAGTGGGTTGTAAAACGCTATTAGACCGGGGTCATTACTCGCGCCGTCATGATAAGGTATTAGAAATCATACGTGAGGCTGTAAGTTTGGCGGTAGCTAGAGCGAAAAAAGGATTAACCACAAACCAAAGAAATGACATTGCGTTTGTAAAGGAAGGCTGCTCAAAGAAATCACTTCAAAAGCCTTATTCAATTTTGATAGCTGCCGTTGACTGGACAATACTCGTAGACACGTATGAGAAGCACTTTAGGATACCGGAGGATGTCTGTGCCTCATCATCCAGACCCGACATATTCCTTTTTTCACGATCGCATAAGCGTGCAGTGCTTGTAGAACTCACAGTACCGTGGGAAACTAATATACCTAAAGACCACGCTATAAAGACAAACAAATACTTTGATTTGACTAACGAGTTAACCAAAAACGGCTACGTGGTTAAACTCTATGCCGTAGAAGTAGGAGCAAGGGGAATTCCAGCTAAATCCCTGTACAACTTACTTAAAGACCTCGGATTGCCAAGAGCTTCAGTAAGCTCTTTATTAAAACGTATATCAAAAGCGGCATTGTTAGGATCTTACCAAATTTGGATAGGTAGGGGGGGGAACACTACTGACGGTGGAGGTGAGCGCTGATGCATCAAAAGGTGGCCACCCTAAACCTACATCTGGGTCGCAAGTCCCAGTCGCCGTCATGGTGTTCCTCTCTGTACCGGCGACCGCACGGTGAATCCATGGAGTGCTGAGAATCGGATCTCTTTAAAATCTGACAGCCCGGAGAGACGGGATGACTACTGGAAAGACAGTTGACGCTGGAAAGACAGATGACAATTGGAAAGACAATGGACTGCTGGAAAGACAGCCGCGGGCAAGGGCCTAGCAAGCCCTGCCCTAGAATTTATCGCTAAAAGTCCAATAAAGAAAAATACCTCCAGGACAATCCGAGAGGGGGCGGGGAGGGAGGGGGCGAAAGAATTGTCCACCGGTGGATAAAACAAACGACAATGGCGAGAATACGGACTTAACATGTGCAACGTCCGGGAAAGTATACAAGAAGAGAGCCTGGTTTCTGAAGCACTTAAAATCACACGATGGTGTTGGAGCAAGACAGTCGTCTGTAAGTTCTTCAACTATTGCCACGGATAGAGTTGACCCTCATATATCCCAAGGTGAGCCAGAGTGTGACACAAACCAGGAGCCCATAAACATCCGGGCCCGTCTTAGCATTCCCTCTTTAAAGTCGACCACCTGGAAAGCCCACGACCAAAACTTAGCCATCCTGTTAGAGCATTCCGGAACAAAGCAGGATTTAAACAGTCAGGTAGAATCTTTCCAGGTTAGCATTTACTCATATCTACATGAGCATTACCCACCGTCATTACCATACGCGCGAAAAAACCGAGAAAACGCGTTCAAAATTAAAATGAGAAAGAAAAATTGGGACCTTATCAAACGACTACGGTTTGCTAAAGCTATGGGCGATAATCAACTTAGTCATCAACTGGCCAGAGCTTTAAGGTCCATACTGAAATTAATTCAAGGAATTTCTGTTCAAATAATAAATGAAAACAATAATTTTAATAGAGCAAAACATGAAGTAGAGTTCGATAAGGACCCGTTTAAGTACTCGAGGAATATTTTTAGCGACAGAAAGCAAGATAGGCTACTGCTAAGTAACGATCAGATCCATAGCTACTATAAAAGTAATTATGAGGTGCCTAAATACGAAAAACAATACAGTAAACCAAACGCGCAAAAACCATTAGGCCCTCATTTCACATTTGACTGTAATCCACCTAGCTTAGACGAAATAGAACACCAAATCAAAAAGAAACCAACAAAAACCGCCCCAGGGCCTGATGGCATACCTTACATTATCTATAAAAAATGCCCATCGGTACGTAAACATGTTCTAAGCATATTCAATAGGATCTGGTCGAGTAAAGAAGTCCCAGCGGCCTTCGGCAAGGCTAATTTTGTGCTCATTCCAAAGAAAGAAATAGTAACTAGTCCAAAAGACGCTAGACCAATAGCATTAACCAATACAATTTCTAAAATTTTCTTCTCATGGCTTCAATTTAAAATGACAAATTTCATGATCAATAATAACTATTTCAGACCAAATTATAATGTGGGTTTGTTCCAAGGTTGCTGTTTATCACCTATAGTTTTCAATATAGTAATAAATATTTTAATAGACAACATTTCCACACACGACAAGAAGTGGGGCTATCGGTTTAAGCTAAACGGTAAATATACGGAGTCGCCGTCATGGTGTTCCTCTCTGTACCACGCTATGGACCCGGCGACCGCACGGTGAATCCATGGAGTGCTGAGAATCGGATCTCTGCGTGTGTATTGTAAACATAATTATTACATAACCATACAAAGGACGCTGGAGTATTTGTAGTGTATTATTTTAAATTGACCAGCGAACTCGGTTTGTAGATGGTAAGCTTAATATTCAATAATTTTATTAAATGACATGATTTTATCGAAAGCAATTTATTATTTGCGCCAAATTGAACGTAGGCGTGAAATTAATGTCGAACCAATATATTTACTTTAAGCATGCTTTAAGCTATTTTGATTGTATCTGTTTACATTTCCCACGTGCATTAATTTTTGTATGTATTATTTACGTTTATATACCTACTCATGTTTTTCCTTTTTATATGTATCAGTATTAATTGTAAAGTACCGTATACTACTTTAAACTGTTATGGAACTGTAAGTAAATATTTTTTCTTCTTGATGTAAAAACTGTATATGACTGTCTGTTTCCTAAATAAAATGAACCAAAAAAAAAACATATCAAAATAGTGAGTGAAAACTTTAAATGAGTTTTCTGATGTCATTGGGTCTATACTAATTATGGAAAATGATATGGAACCACCACGGGAGCAGGACTTACGCGGAAGAAACCGCGCGGCGATGCTAATACAATACGCTAATACTATCCATGCTAATGTTCCACTGCCCACACTGGGAGGTAATAGTACTCGTTAAATAAAATTATTGTACTCTACTATACGATTATTTTTTAGTTCGCAGCAATATGGCTAATAATAAATTATTAACCGACATAAGATCAACCATATCATACATTAACATTAAAATTTTCCGGAATACAACTTAAGTATGTACAAATTAATACCGATATTACGCATATGAAGTTATTAACTAAAACTAAACACAACAAAAATAAAATTTCAATCAAAACTGAAGTCACGACATACTCAAAGTTACACGCTGTAGCACTCGAGTAAAAAGTCGGCTTTTGATCTCGTAGCAGACACCTCGTAGCCCCATCGCGTCACTGTTTGCTTCGCCGACGGCGCTACGAGCGCGAGGTTGGCAAATAGTAACACTCGTAGTCAATATTTATATATAGTCCAAATAATTTAAAAGTTGCAATTTGATAGCCGTAGTTTAGGGTTATATTTTAGTTTAGGGACTATATATAAATATTGACTACGAGTGTTACTATTTACACTCGTAGTCAATATTTATATATAGTCCAAATAATTTAAAAGTTGCAATTTGATAGCCGTAGTTTAGGGTTGTGTGGTGTCATCAAATCGGTGGTGAGAATAAACGAATCACATTACAAAAACATTTATGATCAATCAATTTATTGTCTCTGCTAACGTACGGTTTACAATATTAACCGATTAATCTTTACCATCGTAACGATTAAAATGTAACAATACTAAAATTAATATACAAATTGTGAACATATGAAAAAAATATATTACCTTTTTTATTTTTAATATTTCATTTTATAGATTGCGCGATACAGATTTCACATGGTTTCATCTTTGAAAATTACGGAATAATCGTTTGGATACACTTGCCGTTTTGTTATGTAACGAGATATACTGTAAGTAATAACATAAACATAAGCATAACTTCACGCCTGTATCCCCAAAGGGGTAGGCAGATGTGTATTGCACACCCACGAGTAATAAACATAAAATAAATTAAAAAAAACTATTTATATGAAGTAACAAGTAGGTACTACGTTTGTAGTACATCGCTCTCCGTACTCCTCTGCTTTCAGAGGAGACAGGATGAGCGATGCTGTTAGTGGTGAGATGGCCCAGGGTCAGCCGGGGTGCGAGGGATATGCTCTATGGGTAACCTTACACCCCGGCGTCTGAAGACCCGAGACGGCGTGCGGTTTTAGTCGGTGCAAGCCCGACATAACCGCCCCCGCTGGCCGGCGGGGGGGTATCCGAAGGGATTTCCGCACGATAAAAAAAAAAAAAAAAAAAAAAAAAAAAGGTACTACGTTTGTATGAATAGAGATCATTCGATTCAGTATCCGTTTCAGTTATGTATAGCAGTCAATTTATCAAAATACCTTCATTTGACCTTTATATATCCTGTTTCCTGAGACTTTACCTTCAGCTTACCATCAGGCGAGGTGAAGTCAAATTGACGTGTCCTAAAGATAAAAAAAAAAAAATTGTGATACATTCTCCTACGTAGGTGGCTGCAATCAGTTGTCACAAGAAATATGGCCGATAGTTAATATTCACCCATAGAGATATGGCTGAATATGAACTTCTCATAGTATGAATTAATAAGTCAAAATAGCATAAATTTAAAAAAAAAGGACGGGTTGCACTCCGGGAGTGCCGGCAGAAGTGAAAACTTGAATATTAACGTTGTGCATTTTTAATATTTTGGAATGGTTAGGGATAATTTTGCACGAATTGCTTTAATTATCAGTATTAAAGTACTATCATTTATGTGGTAACATACAATATTCATTTATTGCGCTATCGTACACAAACATGAAATACATTCCATAAATAATTGAACACTTCAGAACTATTACAATAATATTACATTAAAAGTTTATCTTTCAGTAAAATCAACTTCCATCCATAATTTCAACGACTTTTTCACCATCATTATTACCAGAACCATCATCGCCAATATATTTATAAAGTACTCACTCATTTTCTTTCGCTATTTTTTCGTCACTTTTTTCATTAATAGATGCACATTGTTTAATTTCCATGTTATATCAATAGATTTATGGCACAAAATAGAATAAATATTACAAAAAGTTATATGATGACAAAAAGTGTTTCTTGGGCCTCGGTCGGAATCGATCTCAGTCTTGACGAAGTCATCGACCACTCAGTGTGAAATTAGCGCTTCTATATTTGTTGTCTTACGAATTTTCGATCAGTGGGCCTACCGCCCAAGTGTCGTCGATATCACAGCCGTCGAAATGTTGCGCTGGTCAAGGTCGACGGCGATTTTGTACCGCCCCATTGATAATCGATGCCGGCGCGGCGTAAGAATGAATGAAACGCTGTTTTTGACAGTTAAATAGCTGCCGCCTAATAAAATTCAAATCTACGGCGTCGCTTTGAAGTGTCATTTCATTACGGCACCTCATGAGGTGCTGTTATGAAATGACACTTCACACAATGAGCTGTCGTTTTGAATATTATTTTCTTTTCCGATGGTTGTTTACGATGTCGATTGCACCTAACACTGGGCTACTATGGCTTTTATGGGTGCGACTGCCGAGGAGTGGATTCTGCCGTCCTATTGCACCTAACACTGGGCTACTATGGCTTTTATGGGGGCGACTGCCGACGAGTGGGTTCTGCCCTCATATTGCACCTAACAATGGGCTACTATGGCTTTTATGGAAGCGACTGGATTCTGCCGTCCTATTGCACCTAACACTGGGCTACTATGGCTTTTATGGGGGCGACTGCCGACGAGTGGGTTCTGCCCTCATATTGCACCTAACAATGGGCTACTATGGCTTTTATGGAAGCGACTGGGTTCTGCCCTCCTATTGTACCTAACACTGGGCTACTATGGCTTTTATGGGGGCGACTGCCGACGAGTGGGTTCTGCCCTCCTATTGCACCTAACACTGGGCTACTATGGCTTTTATGGGGGCGACTGGGTTCTGCCCTCCTATTGTACCTAACACTGGGCTACTATGACTTTTATGGGGGCGACTGCCAACGAGTGGATTCTGCCCTCCTATTGTACCTAACACTGGGCTACTATGACTTTTATGGGGGCAACTGCCGACGAGTGGATTCTGCCCTCCTATTGTACCTAACACTGGGCTACTATGGCTTTTATGGGGGCGACTGGGTTCTGCCCTTCTATTGCACCTAACACTGGGCTACTATGGCTTTTATGGGGGCGACTGCCGACGATGGAATTTCGTCCTCCGACTCCTTCGCTTATTCCTTCCTTCTGAAACATACGAAAACAAGAAACAACACAGCATAAAAGTTTAAGTAGGTAAGGTAAAGATTAAAGAGTGTTTTAATTAGTCGCAGGTACAATAGGAGGGCAGAACCCAGTCGCCCCCATAAAAGCTATAGTAGCCCAGTGTTAGGTGCAATAGGAGGGCAGAACCCAGTCGCCCCCATAAAAGCCATAGTAGCCCAGTATTAGGTACCATAGGAGGGCAGAATCCACTCGTCGGCAGTCGCCCCCCTAAAAGTCATAGTAGCCCAGTGTTAGGTACAATAGGAGGGCAGAACCCAGTCGCCCCCATAAAAGCCATAGTAGCCCAGTGTTAGGTGCAATAGGAGGACAGAACCCACTCGTCGGCAGTCACCCCCATAAAAGCCATAGTAGCCCAGTGTTAGGTGCAATAGAAGGGCAGAACCCAGTCGCCCCCATAAAAGCCATAGTAGCCCAGTGTTAGGTACAATAGGAGGGCAGAATCCACTCGTCGGCATTCGTCCCCATAAAAGTCATAGTAGCCCAGTGTTAGGTACAATAGGAAGGCAGAACCCAGTCGCCCCCATAAAAGCCATAGTAGCCCAGTGTTAGGTGCAATAGGAGGGCAGAACCCACTCGTCAGCAGTCGCCCCCATAAAAGCCATAGTAGCCCAGTGTTAGGTGCAATAGGACGGCAGAACCCACTCGTCGGCAGTCGCCCCCATAAAAGCCATAGTAGCCCAGTGTTAGGTGCAATAGGATGGCAGAACCCACTCGTCGGCAGTCGCACCCATAAAAGCCATAGTAGCCCAGTGTTAGGTGCAATCGGCATCGTAATCAACCGTCGGAAAAGAAAATAATATACAAAACGACAGCTCATGAGACGCGGTCGATTTGAATTTTTTTAGGCGGCAGCTATTTAACTGTCAAAAACAGCGTTTCATTCATTCTTACGCCGCGCCGGCATCGATTATCAATGGGGCGGTACAAAATGGCCGTCGACCTTGACCAGCGCAACATTTCGACGGCTGTGATATCGACGACACTTGGGCGGTAGGCCCACAGGTCACGTGTTTACTGACGCTAGTTTAACCTTTTTTAGCCATTACAAAAAGTGCACAACGCCGCTAAAGAATTTTTCACTTCAAAAAATCAGGTTTTATTAACGCAAAATGACTTACTGTCTTAGAAATTCGGTTCTAACGTTCTTATAAACTAAATTCAAGAACCTAGCTTTTATTAATTACCATGATCATTTTAGACAGAGCCCTATCCCTATTCAACATATTTTCTTTCAAAAAAGTTTATAACGAGCAAACTTCTACCGCAAAGTTTCCACAACAGCTGTCAAATACTTTCGTCTGTCTTTCACTAGACAAACGAAAGTATCACGGCGGATGTACAATGCGGTAGTTTTTAGTAGTTTTCATCAGTCGAGAAGTTTAACTTCCTAGCTACGGACTGGCTACTAGGGCTTTCACATGCAAACGAACGAAGACTCAGCATTCTTATTTGTCTTTCAGATTTATTCGTTCCAAAAGTCCTAGAACAAGTGTAGCATTGTCCTTTCCATTTATAAATCATAGTTAGCGGTAACTAATTATTTTTAACCCTTGATCAATTTCAGGGAATTTATGTAACAGGAGGGAGCGATTTTTTTAGATTAATATCAAGTTACTTGGACCAAAAAATTTACAATTTAAGAGAGTTTAATTGGGTTAGCGAAAATACGGGGATTTGAGTTGACAAATTCATTTCTACTTTGAAGGTTTTATCTGCTAACTGCCGGCTTACCCTTGGGACCTTGACCCAGGATAAATAGGAATATTCACTCTAGACGTCCCCAGGGTCTATCGAGTTGACTGACAGAATAGGATAAATAATTGGTATATCCATGACTCTTCAAAATGTCAAAACAAACTTAATTTTCGTGATATTTCGGTAGTAATGTGCACTTTGATAAAAATTATTTAGTCCTAAGTATTTTATGGATTGCAATGATAAAAGTACAGATTCTGGTGTCATCTATTCAAAATAGTTATTCTTTCATTCTTAATTCAATCTTGATTTGATTCAGTTAGGAAAGGTTATCCCAGTTCCAATTTCATAAAACAACATGAGAGCTATAAAAACTAGTTTTAATTTTACTTGAAAATGATTTTTTGATTCATATTTTAATAATGTACAAAAAAAACTTAAGTTCGTCACTGCCTTTCTTCACATAATGTAAAATAGTTGTCTCGTAAAAAGTACCCTCCGTTTTTTACGCTCGAATTAAGGGTCTGGATGCTTGTATTGGTAATGTATAGTACGAAAAATGACCGTGACCTGGCTGGAAGTGGGTCGCCAGTACCTAACATTATGGTGTGAGGTAAAAACACCATGCTCCATAGAATGTCTACGGTAAAAATACATAAGGTAGAAATAGGTTTTGCGCTCATGTCCAATAATATTTTTTTAGTAGCTGATGCACGTCGCGCGCCGCTCACTTGAAGGTCGGTTAGGGTTTTTGGTCATATCTCCGGTTCCACTAAACCAATTGCAATCAAATATACGGCAGATTTTAAGTCTGATCAAGACCTTTCTAATAGAAAATACTGCATCAAAATCCGTTCTGTAGTTTTTGCGTCCATCGCGAATAAACGGATAAACAGACAAACAGTCAAGAATTCCAAAAAAATATATATTTGTGTTCAGAATCGGTCATTTAACATTATCCAAGAATAGATTTAGATAGGAAAAAGAAAACATCTAGGACGGGACTTGAACCCGCGACCAGTCCCTTACAGGGAGAACGCTCTGATCAACTGAGCCACCTAGACACGGCCCAGATATTCGAAACTCTCCGATATATCATCGTCTATCGTACTTCTTGCGAACTACGGAAACAATGAATGACTTTACAGTCATTTTTCCCGTTCCCGCAGGGGGAACGCAAAGGTATTTCGTGAAGCAATTAATATTATTTGACCTATGCTTCTTCTATGACCCACGCCGAGCGCATTTTTAACATCTTTAATTTTTTTTTCTCGAAAACTGTAACTTTTAGCGAAAAACTTTTCAGACATTTATTTGAGACTTAAAAATGGCCTATCGATTACAAATGTTTCCGACGGCAAGAATGTTCACCGGTTAGAAGTTATGATTTTTTTCCCGAAAAATTTTGGTTTTCCCCCCCTGTTAAAGTTTTAATCTTATAGGTTTATAATTAAAAGTTGTTGGTATTCATGTATACTATGGGATAAAATTAGAACGGTTCGAATATCTTTCATGGAACGTGAAATTTTGAGGAAAAACTGATTTCACAAAAAGTGAGGCCCTACCGTCCCCTTAGGCCGGATTCCACCCGTTCACGAACTTAAACTAAGTTTACATCCAAGCAATTTTTGACCGCAGTTTGAAAGCGATCGGGGCAAAAATGCGACCGTGAGAGTGCCGCAAATTTTGGGAAGTGGAACCATACATACATATATATATATATATAAACTTTTTGACCAGTGGTCATTTCGGACTCAGGGGGTCATAACTAGACCTCCTATGAAGTATTTTTTTTAAATTGGACAGTAGTCAAGAAACCAATAGGTAGATCGATTTCATCGAAATCTACCATTTTTTTTTTATTATTTTTTTTTCGTGCGGAAATCCCTTCGGATACCCCCCCGCCGGCCAGCGGGGGCGGTTATGTCGGGCTTGAACCGACTAAAACCGCACGCCGTCTCGGGTCTTCAGACGCCGGGGTGTAAGGTTGCCCATAGAGCATATCCCTCGCACCCCGACTGACCCTGGCCCATCTCCGGTTTCGAGATGGCCCCCTCGGGTTTGGGGACCACGGTGTCCCCGTCTTGCCCCGGTCTATTGCACGCCAATTGCGTTTTACAGTAACTTCCTTTGTCATGGTAGGCGTCATGATATCGGGCAATATATGGGCTCACTTTGGTTGTGCTATTGACGTTCATAAAACTTCAGGGCCTTTTGATTGTAATAACATATGTATGTTATTACAATCAATCCTTCGGGGATACAGGCGTGAAGTTATGTTATGTATATATGTATATACATAACATAACTTCACGCCTGTATCCCCGAAGGGGTAGGCAGAGGTGTATTATACACCCACGATTCGCCAGTTATGTTAAGGTCCCAATGTATTGGGGGCGAGCCTATTGCCATCTACCGGGCACAATATTAAGCGAGCGATAATCAACAATTATTAATGCACACATAACTACGAAAAGTCAGAGGTGTGTGCCCGGGGCGACTGGGGATCGAACTCGAGACCTCGTCTCAGCAGTCCGTTACGTACGCCACTGGGCTATCGCCGCTTATTGTAATAACAACATCTTAATGCAATCTGCATACAACGCTCAGATGATGATTATGAAAAGTTTCTTAACTACTACGTTACTACCATTGTCATCAATAAAAATTACCACAGTAGTAGAAAATTTATATTTTCTACTAAATGACTAGTGCCTGCCTTCGGATACCCCCCCGCCGGGCAGCGGGGGCGGTTATGTCGTGCATCGACTAAAACCGCACGGTGTCCTGCCCAAGTGTCCATTGCCGGGTACCCCGGGTAAGTCCTCGAAAGGATAACCCCAGGGTTAGCGGCGGACCTCGGCCGCCAGTGCGGCCACAGTTGTACCATGCCTATAACTTTCAGGCAAGTGCAAACTATAAGTTGATAAAATTTTAGCGAAATCGGATTAACAGTACGGCAGCGTGCGAAAAACGATTCTTTTATATAGTGGATGTTGATCGAAGTTTCGTAGCGAAATATCCTGTGTAAAATATCTTTTAGTAAAATTTACAGAGTATATTCGGCTTAATTTGACATAATGGCGAACTTTAGCAAACCCTATTAAAACAGAAGCATTCGGCTAAAAATCAAATTAAACTTTGTCTTTTATGTTTTCTCATTGTTGTTGGATTTGGCAGTTGAAAATGATTCCGTCTATAGGTAATGGCGACGGGTTCAAAGGAAGCCTGACATTTTAATATCATAACTAATATGTAATTCTCGTTTGTCCGGAATTTATTCGCGCGAATTTAAAAGTTGTGGATTAACCTCGCTACAATGTTTATAACGAGAATTACATATTAGTTATGATATTAAAATGTGATTTAAAATGTAAACGTATATATATATATATATATATATATATATATATTTTTTTTTTTTTTTTTCTTTATCTTGCAATGGTTCACCCCAGCACGAATCTATTACCAAAAACAGCAACTCGATAGCTCATCTCCTTCATACCCAAAACCGTGACAGAAAATTGGCAACGACGACGTCGACGACGACAACTCGATAGCAATAGGGCTTTTCTAAAGAAAATCCCTAAAAAATATAAATTGTAGAAGGTTAAGCAAAACTTGATTCATTTATTTTTATTACAAAATTTCATTCCCGACCATAAATCCTTTTTTCTATTTTTAAATATATCGTTCAATGCTTAGTGTTTAATAATGCAAAGCAAAGCAATCTAACGCTGTAAAAGCTTTCATTTTATTTGAAGACCGCTAAATATGTCGATTTTTCTGATTGGCAGCCGATTACAAATTTGAAAGCGTCACCTTAAATAAAAATTCAAGGAACGTTCACAGGCAAATGGATACAAATATTTTCAAAATAACAATAAATCATTATATAGCAGAATGGTGCAACTGTAATAACAGGTGGATGGGAATACAATGGATTGCCTCTAGGTATTCGAAAAATTGTTATTTATTGAAAAGTTTCTAATACAGGTTTATTAATACGATTCAAATTCAAGGTTTCTTGATATGTCTTATAAAAGCACCTATTCATTTGCACGTTATAGTGAACGTACCTACCCATACAGCGGCTGTCCAGAAAAATTGCAGTAGAAAATCTACTACAACTTGGTCCGACCGCATGCAAACTTTAATGCAAACTTATGTACCTACTAACGAGTTTAAAACACTTTAATTCGAACTCACTTAATTACTTTATCCTATGGAATCTTGGAAATCCTCACTCTGCAATTATAAGTTATCGGTATTTAGGTATATAATCTTTCCTTTGGGACCGCATAGCGATTATGAATGCAAATAAACTCACAATTTTTGTAATAAAACATAACATAACATAACATAAACTCACGCCTATATCCCCGAAGGGGTAGGCAGAGGTGCTAGCACCCACGTTTCGCCAGTTTATGTTTTAGGTCCCAATGTAATAGGTGGCGAGCCTATTGCCATTAACCGGGCACTTATAAACCTCCGATAAATACACACATAACTTCGAAAAGCATCTAAAAGTCATTGGTGTGTGCCATGGTAATACCTGGGATCGAACCCGAGACCTCGTCTCAGCAGTCCTTTACCCATACCACTAGGCTACCTGCATAAAACGATAGAAAGTAATTGTATTAATGGTTTTGACATCACAATCAATTAATGCGTCCTGTACAAACCTGCACCATCATTTGGTAACAGCTCGTTAATATCATTAGGAATAAATAATTTCGTGATTTTCTATTCATATATGTACTATGCGGACGGAGCCGCGGGTCACAGCCCGCGGCTTTGTGATTATACCCGCGTGGTTGTCGATTATCCCGCGTGGACGTCCACACGAAGTATTATGAGCCATTTCATCACCCCACAGGCCGAAATTTTGAAAACGCTGTATATAATATTAATTTATTATCAAGTACCTATAATAATACAAAGTTTCTTTCAGCCCCTATTTGAATCCCTTCAAGCTTTTTGACACGACAAACGGTAGCCTATGTCTTTCTTCATCTTGTCCTTTCCTAAGCTCTAGTCCATCATTTTACCCAATTATATCAAAATCGATACAGTGGTTTAGGTGTGAAAGTATAACAGGCAGACAGACCGACAGACAGAGTTACTTTCGCATTATACATTATATAGATAACTTCTTTCATTTTTTACCCGCACTTCCTATAGTTTAAGGGCATTTTAGCGAGGCGTGAAAAAGCATCTGATGAGGCTGTAAAGCTGAGGACCACCATTGTAACATTATCAGTGTCTGTAATGGTGACCCCCATTCCTGAGACTTTACCGTCAGCTTACCATCACGCGACGTAAAGTCATATTGAACATCTTAGCATAGAATCCCGATTGCATCCGAGGTTTCCACCTCGGTTCTCAAGCTAGTCCAAACGCTAAATCAAATCATGGTCTAAATAGTAGTTGTATCACGAATGTGGGCGCTGTAGTGTTCAACTCCAGATCCAGTTGCCAGCTCTTCGCCATATTCAGCTTCAGACTGCCGACAAGCGCCCTCACAAATATTTCAGTCTATTTTAGAATCGCGGGGAAAATTTACGAATTACGACTGCGCCACTACAATGGGTACTTATCTCGGCTTAGCCACTAATGACTTTGTCTTGTCACATCATAATGACGGATGGGTATTTGAAGAGATTGTTCGTTTCAAGGGAATGGAAAATGAAATAATACTTAGTCTCCCGCGCCCTTCTAAGTATTATTCTCACGTTAATCGCCCCATATATATAAATACACTAACTTATGCCTGTTCTGTTCCAGTTCCCATGGGAACCCAGGAATAAAAAGTACGTTACCTACGTTTTATTAGAGACTATAATCTTCAATTTCAATTCTTTAATTTCAGCCAGTACCGTTCAGCCGTTTTAGCGTGGAAGAGTAACAAACATCCTTTGATACATCCATTCTTACAAACTTTCGCGTTTATAATTGTCGGCCTCTGTGGCGTAGCGGTAGTGCATTCGACTGCTACGACAGGGGCGCGGGTTCGATTCCCGCTCAGTGCAAATATTTGTATGCATGAATATGTCTATTTGCATTGGTCTGGGTGTTTCTATGTATAATATGTATGTATTTACAAAAAAAAAAAAAAGTATATAAGTATGTTTATCCGGATTCTGGAACCCATAACACAAGCTAGTTAAACTATGCTTACCTTGGGTCTTGAAAGCGCTGTGTAGAATGTCGTAGAATAATTATTTATTTATTTATTTATAATGTTAGTGGAATAATCATCACCCACTTAGGTTTTCATCTGCACGGTCAATTTGGTATCCTTCAAGAATTGTTACAATCAACAGGATTCTGCAAACTAATAATAACAGAATATTATTGTAAGCTTTTATTTAGATTCACCTGTCCCGATGTTTGTAATTAAATGTGTAAATCGCGTGACAATGCAATATTATGATGATATGGTGCTGAACTGTAGATGGCGCTGGAAGGTGGCCATAGGAACTTCGCAATGAAACGATAACCTCATCGAGTTTGGCCTCATTTGAATCGTCTTAACGAGTTGTTTGTCTTTCAATGGTAACTAGGGTCTGACGATGGAGCTGGAAGATGGTCATAGGAACTCTGTAATAAAACGATGCAACCCATGTAGTATCGGCTCTTTTCATTTTGAATTTTTTATTTCTTTTTAGTAACTAGAACATAATAAAAGCTTTAAAAAAAAAAGTCTTTTTTTAAATTTCACTTGTATTGACCTCTAGTTACGCTAATGGTATAAATTGGGAAACCAATGTTTACTTTATCGATAACTCCCGCTCCAGTTCGTGCCTGGTGCAAAAGATGGCTATCGCAATTCAGCGAAGCTACGCTGCCAGCATTATGGTCACAATGGATTATTTGACGTAACCTAATCCCGGGATTAATTTCTTTTGATCTTGTTGTATTTATATTTATAATAATGAAATTTAGAAATGTAATTTAATATGAAATAATTAACTTCATTTATAATTATTCGATTAGATTTATTTATATCTGCCAACTGCAATATTTCTTATACATTGATACTTGAGAAGAGAAGTTGCACCTATTACAAATAAATAACCTAGTACCTGGATTTGGCCGAGGCCAAAGTCCGCCGGCAACCCTGGGGTTATCCTTTCGAGGGCTTACCCGGGGTGCCCGGCAACGAACACTTGGGAAGGACACCGTGCGGTTTTAGTCGAGACACGACATAACCACCCCCGCTGGCCAGTGGGGGGGTATCCGAAGGGATTTCCGCACGTAAAAAAAAAAAAAAGTACCTGGATTTGCTGGATTTTTACTATCGACGTTTTCTAAAAATGAAACCAAACTAGGTATATCGATTTATTGCTCCCAATACCCCTTGTATACTAATTTCATGAAAACTGTGTGAGCTGTTTCCGAGATTCAGATTATACATATACATATAAACAAGAATTACTCGTTTAAAGGTATTAGATATTATTTATTTTTGATATATGTTATCCAGCTCTGGACCATGAAATAGACATAATATTAACCCGCGACCTCCTACATAGAGGTTGACCTACGCAACGATACGAACATACGCTACGATCAGTGTCTACGATACGATACAGTAGCTCAACAAATTCTAATTTATTGATCGCCTTAGCTCTTTCACGTTTCATAAAAATTAAACAAAACATTAACTTTGCCTTCTCGGAATATAAAACTAACTATACTTCAATTATTAGTACATGTATTCCAATGGACAAAAAAATGTTTTGAAATATTTTAGTGTATACTAATTAACTTTTGTCGTTGACTTATATACGCATAAGTAGGCTACGCGAAACATATAATCGAGGAAAGTTTTCAAGTTGTCACTAGCATTTAAGCCTCAGTTCTAGACATCGAGTTCTAGATAACAACTACGACAAATGACATAACAATGCCAGACACAGACGCCCTGACAGGCTTTAAACGGTGAACAAGAGCTTCTTTTTATGAAAATATTACACGTCGAAATAAAACTAGCAGATTTTATCGCAATTTTTGGTGTTATTCTATTCATTATACTGATTCCTATGTTTCGGTTGCTTTTCAGCAGCCATTGTCACGGGGAGACTAAAGTGTAAGTTATGTAAGTAGTGTATGCACTTTTTAAGAAAATTAATAAAGAAATTATGTAATGCAATAATCTGCAACTATCATATGATAGTGGCATAAAAATAATGTTATTGGGTCCTTTAATATAAATAATCAATAATCAAAATAAATAATCTAATTAACCTTATTAAATAAAGATTGGAAAACGGCGAAAAAATTAAAAACAAAAACCGTCCATCCCAATAATTTTCTTTATACCATACCTACTCTAAAAAGCTTATTTTATTCACGCAAAACAGTGAATAAAAAGGCATTTTATTCACTGTTTTGTTTTTATTCACTATTTTGGTGTTTGAATTTGGAACACAAAAATATATCCGGTCTCTATTTCAATGCTTACATAAACTCCTTGCGCTAAGATTCGAAATTCAAAACTCTTTGGTGCAAATAAATTCTCGAGATTTGATTGGTCGATATTTGCGACAAGGAGTTTGGCATTAGATTAAATAAATATTGTTTCACAAGTTGACCACTCTAATGATAATAATAAGAAAATTAAGCTAAATTTCAGTCATTGCTCTAATTTTAATGTCCATTTCAATTAAAGTAACAATTCTTACTTCTTGATTAAATTTCTATTTTCGCTTAAATTATGTCTTTTCTCGTAGTCATGGTATAAAGTATAGTATGCAACTCCTGAATAAAGTACGAATTTATATCGAGGGCCATAAATCACTCGCGTCGTTCAGGATTCTAACAGTTGAATCACTCGCTTCGCTCGTGATTCAATCATTAGAATCCTTCACTTGCTCGTGACTCATCTACGGCCCTCGCTTTAAATCCGTCCTTTATTCACTAGTTGCATAATATACTATTATACCATACCTACTCTAAAAAGCTTATTTTATTCACGCAAAATAGTGAATAAAAAGGCCTTTTATTCACTGTTTTGTTTTTATTCACTATTTTGGTGTTTGAATTTGGAACACAAAAATATATCCGGTCTCTATTTCAATGCTTACACAAACTCCTTGCGCTAAGATTCGAAATTCAAAACTCATTGGTGCAAATAAATTCTCGAGATTTGATTGGTCGATATTTGCGACAAGGAGTTTGGCATTGGAATAAATATTGTTTCACAAGTTGACCACTCTAATGATAATAATAAGAAAATTACGCTTAATTTCAGTCATTGCTCTAATTTTAATGTCCATTTCAATAAATGTCACAATTCTTATTTCTTGATTAAATTTCTATTTTCGCTTAAATTATGTTTTTTCTCGTAGTCATGGTATAAAGTATAGTATGCAACTCCTGAATAAAGTACGAATTTATATCGAGGGCCATGAATCACTCGCGTCGTTCAGGATTCTAACAGTTGAATCACTCGCTGCGCTCGTGATTCAATCATTAGAATCCTTCACTTGCTCGTGACTCATCTACGGCCCTCGCTTTAAATCCGTCCTTTATTCACTAGTTGCATAATATACTATTATACCATACCTACTCTAAAAAGCTTATTTTATTCACGCAAAACAGTGAATAAAAAGGCCTTTTATTCACGGTTTTGTTTTTATTCACTATTTTGGTGTTTGAATTTGGAACACAAAAATATATCCGGTCTCTATTTCAATGCTTACACAAACTCCTTGCGCTAAGATTCGAAATTCAAAACTCTTTGGTGCAAATAAATTCTCGAGATTTGATTGGTCGATATTTGCGACAAGGAGTTTGGCATTAGATTAAGAACTGTTTTGTGTTCTTTGCTGCCTTTATAAGAAATAAATATTGTTTCACAAGTTGACCACTCTAATGATAATAATAAGAAAATTATGCTTAATTTCAGTCATTGCTCTAATTTTAATGTCCATTTCAATTAATGTAACAGTTCTTATTTCTTGATTAAATTTCTATTTTCGCTAAAATTATGTCTTTTCTCGTAGTCATGGTATAAAGTATAGTATGCAACTCCTGAATAAAGTACGAATTTATATCGAGAGCCATGAATCACTCGCGTCGTTCAGGATTCTAACAGTTGAATCACTCGCTGCGCTCGTGATTCAATCATTAGAATCCTTCTCTTGCTCGTGACTCATCTACGGCCCTCGCTTTAAATCCGTCCTTTATTCACTAGTTGCATAATATACTATATTTTTAGTATTAAATCAAAATAAGCTTAAAATATGTACAATTAATTATAAATATCATATTATTTTAACTAAGATATATAAATTAAAATAACTAAATAATAGTTAAATATTTCCATACATACATGTATCATAGAATTCCTCCGCATCTTCACCGACTGGTAATGTTCCCAAAATGCTGGGAACATTGCCACGTTGAATGCTGCCAGTAGCATTCTACTGTACTAATTATTTTCTTACGTTACAATGAAATACATCCATTACAGACATGTACCTTTTTTTTTTTTTTTTTTTCGTTCGGAAATCCCCTCGGATACCCCCCGGCCGCGGGGGCGGTTATGTCGGGCTTGAACCGGCTAAAAATGTATAATTCATACGATCGAACCGAACTAAAAAAATATCCAAAATGAAATGTTTTTATGGACAGTTCACGCTTGAACACAAAGTTAAGTATACCAAAATTATAATTAAAAAAAGACCTAATGCTTTTTCAGACAGTTTTCTTTCTGAGCTGAGAGTCGAAGTCGAGTGAAAGCTCTTTTCACTCCATTCGATGTATTTCGTGTATGTCCCTCTAGCGCCTTGACCCTTCGATCGATTTTAATGATTTTTAGCATAATCATAGATGATAGTGATGTGACGGACATAGGCTATACAAATTTAAATTATGAAGTACCATAGAGGAATAATCACCAAACAAAAAATTCAAAAACTGATTTCTCCAAAATCACAATGAGTAAAGTCTAAATTTTGGCGTCAGAACGTAGCCTACTAATACCGATTAAAGAAAGAAATCTGAGAATCGGATAAGACACGGAGGAATAATCACCGAACAAACAGTTAGTCAGGTTAGGCTGTTACGATAGTGCCCGGCAACGGACACTTGGGGAGGACACTGTGCGGTTTTAGTCGAGACACGACATAACCACCCCCGCTGGCCGGCGGGGGGTATCCGAAGGGATTTCCGCACGTAAAAAAAAAAAAAAAAAAGTCTGTTACGAAATTCTATGCTCCTTTCCAAATCACTCAGACATGGGCACTATCAGCTCAACATTGCAAGAGCTACTGCCTTGCGGGCCTAGTTTCTACTATGGTTTCATATCATACTGTGCCAGTTAAAAATACACATTGTATAGATATAGATAAAACGCTATCGTACTCTATCTTAATTACTCTTACTTCAAAATAAATTACAAGCTCGATACACAAGCTTTGGTTATTATTTATAGTTGACCAGCAATTAAATATTGCGGCCATTATCAGTACTGACTTTCATGTTCAAATTTTGTTTTGATGTATTTTACCAATCACTGCTTTTAGCGGTTGGTATCGGGCCTGTAGACTAATGGCCGGTTTCAATAATCCATCTATCCTTTACCAGCAGTTAAAATAGCTACCATTAGTATCTACCGGGGATTTTTTCTGTTTCAATAAACAAAGATAAACAGAAGATGACTTCCATATTATTAAAACCGCAGTTACAGAGAGATTAATGTTGACTGTTTATCTGGGATAGCGATCTACCTTTAACTGTAGGTAGATTATTGAGACTGGCCGTAAGTGACATTCTTACTGGTGGAATCTCTTCGAAGCGAACCTTCAATAGTCTGAAATGTATGGAAGTGACATTGTTTTTCGACATGTCACGTGTGACAAATAATTTCAGACTAATGAAGGTTCGCTTCGAAGCGATTCCACTGTACAATGTCACTTTGTCTACAGGCCCGTTATTCAAAGTGTTTTTGATTAGTCTGTGTATTTGTCTACATGGGAATCATAATTTTCTGAAATAATTAATGAGATTCGCATTTATTGCTTCGTATATATAAAAGTAAAAATGTTTCTGCAATTATGACCCTCAATACTGAGCCCCTCAAAACTTTAGCTTAACATCAGGCGAGATGAAGCCATATCAAAGCGCCCTTCATGGGATGCTTAGATGGTTGATAGGATGGATGAAAACAGATTTATGAGGCATGGACAAATGGACAACCTGGTAAAGGTCGACCTAAGCATATGTATGTTGTGTACCACTTTATTAATCAGATCGAAGATGTTTTGAAGTAGTTTTACTTACTACTACTTTAAAGTAAGGCAAATGCCAGGATCGTAGCAAGTGGAAAGACGTTGTTTCTGGCTACCCCGATGGGAAAAAGGTGTAAAATACTATTAGTACTAGTGTAAAATAAGTTGTGTCTGTACATTGGAGATATCTTTTTTTTCTTTTTTTTTCGTGCGGAAATCCCTTCGGATACCCCCCGCCGGCCAGCGGGGGAGGTTATTTCGGACTTGAACCGACTAAAACCGCACGCCACCTCGGGTCTTCAGACGCCGGGGTGTAAGGTGGCCCATAAGGCATTCAATGCCTACTTCTGCTACGGTCACAGGCGGCGGGGTGCTTGGTTGGGGACCTCCACGCGGTGCACCCTGGGCAACGGAGACGGCAGCGCCACTCTCCTAGGGTGGGAGAGACGCTGCCGCCTACGGCCAACTCCGACCGAGGCGAGGACGGCCTTGTTGAGGGCTGTTCGGAAGCTTTCCACGTGTCCCTCTGATTAGCAGAAGGCACAGTGGAGAGCAAGTAAGGGGGCCATCTCGAAACCGGAGATGGCCTAGGGTCAGTCGGGGTGTGAGGGATATGCTCTATGGGTAACCTTACACCCCGGCGTCTTAAGACCCGAGACGGCGTGCGGTTTTAGTCGGTGCAAGCCCGACATAACCGCCCCCGCTGGCCGGCGGGGGGGTATCCGGAGGGATTTCCGCACGAAAAAAAAAAAAAAAAGGGTCACAGGCGGCTCCACCTATTAGCCCTAGGCCTGCGCTCATGGAGGACGGAGGTCGTTGAGCGACCTCCGGCGTCTGAGTCGCCTCCGCCGCGCGGCGCGCATATTGCGGGCTCGGCGGGCCGGGGGGTTCTACATAGGAGATATCAAAAAAAATATTAGGGTATGTTAATTGATCGATTCAGAATGAAAAATATTTTTCTTGGAATTCTTGTCTGTTTGTCTGATTGTTCGCGAAGAACGCAAAAACTACTGAAAGAATTTTGATACGGTATCCTCTATTAGAAGGGTCTTGGTCAGACTTAGAATCTTCGGTATGTTTTATTATTACAATTCGTTAAGTAGAACCGGAGGTATGCCCAAAAACGATTACCGCCCTCCGCGCGGGCGGAGCCGCGGGCATCAGCTAGTACTATTATAAAATTGTAAATGAGTTGTATTTGTACATTGGAGATATTAAAAAAAAGCGGCAAAGTGCGAGTCGGACTCGCCCATTAAGGGTTCCGTAGCAGCAAGTATCATAATAATGTTTTTCTTAAATTTTTTATATTTGAGTTGATGGAATGAAAGGTAATTTGCGGCTTATGATTTATGACGTATTAAAAAAAAACCACTTACTAGATCTCGCTCAAACCAATTTTCGTTGGCAGTTTACATGGTAATGTACATCACATATTTTTTTTAGCTTTATCATTCTCTTATTTTAGAAGTTACAGTGGGGGACACACATTTTACCACTTTGGAAGTGTCTCTCGCGCAAACTATTCAGTTTAGAAAAAAATTATATGAGAAACCTCAATATCATTTAGGTCTTCATCTATCCATAGATACACACGTATGGGTTAGATGAAATATCAGTTCTAAGTATGGGGACCCGCAAAATTTATTGTTTTTTTTTTCTATTTTTGTATGAAAATCTTAATGCGGTTCACAGAATACATCAACTTACCAAGTTTCAACAGCATAGTTCTTATAGTTTCGGAAAAAAGTGGCTGTGACATACGGACGGACAGACAGACAGACATGACGAATCTATAAGGGTTCCGTTTTTTGCCATTTGGCAACGGAACCCTAAAAATGCTAAGGGTATAACCGCATCAAAATCCGTTCAGTAGTTTGCGTCCATCGCACACAAACAGATAAACAGACAAACAGACAAGAAATCCAAAAGAAAATATTTTTCAGTGCATAATCATTCATTTAACATAACTCTAGTTTTTTTTTATTATCTCCAATGTACAGACACATAGTATAGATAGATAGAAATATTCTGAAGGTGCTTCCTGCATCGATCGCTATGGTACACACACCTCCACATGACAAACCATTCTCTCAAGAGTCAATAAAGACAAATAGTCACAATAGAATGAACGTATTAACGTTATTAAAAATATAATGTTACCATTGTGTAGTAATTTTGTGTAGATATTTGTGTAATAGGTACACTAATTGCGTAATTATTTACCAGGGTGGAGAATGTGTGGTCTAATATCGATTTATATATGTAAGCATTTAGATTACGAGAGACCCAACCCCGAATACCGTCTGAATGTAATGTAATCATTTGATATTTAAACTAATACGATTCGATTTTACAATTAGGTCCTAAAGTTGAAATAAGTAGCCAAAATTATTATCTGTCATCTCTATTATATCGATGGTAGCAAAGTAGATACGAACATCTGCATATTTGAGAAAATGTTTTATTTTTTTTGACCTGACAACGTCTTATAATTCGATGGAGCCGGCTACACGCACGAAATAACATGACGTATGCGGCGTTACCTCGCTCTGAGGCGTTCTATTTAAGGCTTGAAGTGCAAGCGAGAGCGCGGAACGAGCGACAAAGAGGCACATTCGGCCTCCGCGTTCGGCAGCGTTCGACATCTGTCTCTCTCCTACTTGACTGAGCGATGCGTCCGCGTGGACAGCTGCTATACAATAATACATTTACATGTTTTCGTCAAGTATGAAGTGCAGTGAATTCTTATAACCGATCTTAGTAGTCTTTTGAAGAATGCAACCATTCCATCAGCATTTTCTTATGACGTTGTCACTTCAACTATCGTCAGTAAACCGACTTTACAGACAACCGATTTTTTCAAAAATATGCTTACCCTTACAAGTACTTCTCTCACTTTTTATTTAAATTATACAGTGCATAGCGTTCTACCTTTATGTATCCTTAAAATATCAGTTTATTGTTTTGAGGATACGGTCGGACTTAAACAGGGACATCTGCTACTTACCTGTTTATAGGTCGTACTTTATGTCTATGGCTCATTCTACAAAACGTTATTTTTTTCTAGTTTTTATAGCTTTCACATAACTTGCTCTGTTAGATTGTTCGATTGTTAGTTTGTTAGTATGGGTCAAATCTTTGAAGCACAATTAGACCAACTTTCTGACGTTAGAATGGACTCAAATTTGGTATGCTAATATGGTACTATGAAGCTGGTGTGATGATGGAGTCGGAAGTTGTCCATAGGAAATCCTGAACTATTTTTATGTTGCATAGATTTCTTTACATATCCGAATGTGCTATGGTTATTGCCTCAATTTATTTAATATTTTTATTAAAATGTGCACTATCTTGATTACATTAATTGACTATTTGAACGAAAATCAAAAAAATAAATAAATACAAATGCCATGCAATTCGTACTTCTTCGTATGCAAAAATAAACGTGACATGGAGGTTGGCATCGAGCCAGCTCCTTTATCTCAAATTTAAAGCCGCCGTCCTATCTAGATATTCAGAGCTCCCCGGCAAAGTACTGGAATAGGACGAACGCGCGTTGAGGTAATATGGGTACAAAGGTCTTGCGTGGTTGGGTGGGCATTGCTTTATTCAGACCGTTGTCTTCTTCATTAGAATGGTAGCACTAAGCCTACTGTCATAGTTTTTCACATGTTTCTGTCCCAGTATCCTTCTTAAATTTTTAGTTGACTTTTACATGCAGTGCGCAATAAACTTTGGTTACATGAATATGGGCTGAATTGTAGTCTTAGAAATAACAATTTTAATTTAGGATATTAAGCTATAACAAAGAAAACATAGTAAATTAGAGCTTTTCTAAGATAAAATTGTACCATACTTAGTTAACTCAATTATGGGCAATTTTAGCTATTTATACGGTTTTATTTAGCCGGGCCTGTTTATTTGTTTGGGTTAAGTATAGTTATTGAAATTAGTCCCTCTTTCTGTTGACGGATTGATCTGATATTTGGTACAAATCTTTAGTTCTAATGACAACACAATTTAATCCATTCTGTATAATAGGGTATTTGACTACTACTAAAAAATAGTTCTGTATCATAATATTTTGTTTATGTAATACATATATTACAACATAAAAATGCCGATTGCATCAATATTTTTTGAGAACTGCTTTATTTACGATAAAAATCGATATTAAAGTTTGATTTAAAAAAGTACGCGCCATAACGGAACCCGTGACATGTGACGTCACTCCAAAGTAAACAGTAAGCGACTTAAAGCACGTTTATATAATTATTGAAATTAGTTGCAAAAATAATGGTTTATTTTGAGATATATAAGATAAAAGTGAAACATTATTAGTAATTAATAATTGAACCAGTCGATTAACACTAGGAAATGCAGACAGCCTGTATTGAAAAACTCTGTTTACTTATGTGTGAAGTCACAGAGCGTGTATAAGCACGTGATCAAATCTAAAAAAAAGTGAGATTTTAATCTTGATTTTTTAACAAAAAAGAAACTTATTTTATATTGAAAATTAATAAAATATGTTTTTTTACGGTACATTTTATTAGGATGACAACAATTCGTACAATATTTTAAATATAGTCAAAATGCCAAGATGGCCGCCGCTACAAAATGGTGGATTACATATTTTTCACAACTATCTGAATATGGGTATCAAAAGGGCTTGCCTAGTAGCATAGAGCTCGCTATGAAAAAAAAAAAATTTCAATATTGACCGGCCAAATAAAAATTAAAAACTTCAAAATAAAATAAGTACCTAAATAAAAACAGTTATACTAAAAATATTTTCAAGGGTTAGCTTGTTGTATGTTACTATAAAGTTTTACTTTAAAAACTTTTGAATGCAGGCCTATGTGACAGATTTGAAATTGACAGATTAATTAAAAAACCTAATTCTCCTACCGAGACTATCTATGTACGTTTCCTACCTAATTTTACTTTAGACGTTCAAATATAACTTTCCTTTCAATCAAGCAACGATAGTTGACCCTCATCAATGGTCTATTCTACATAAAACTCAAAGTTATTGCAAAACTTTCTGTGGGTGATAAATAGGTCAATGCTAGACTACGAAACAGGAACCACACTGTTTATAAAGGAGTGTAAATAATTTACTTAATAAATACTGTTTGAGTAGTGATGTTTCCAGCTAACCTTAAAGAATGGATGAAATAATAACCAAAACGAGTACAGTTTAGTTAATCCTTTAATTTTATATACCTTTAACTTTAAATATCTTTGCGACTTTTTTTTTTTTATCGTGCGGACATCCCTTCGGATACCCCCCCGCGTGCCAGCGGGGGCGGTTATGTCGGGCTTGAACCGACTAAAAGTAAGGTTGCCCATAGAGCATATCCCTCGCACCCCGACTGACCCTGGGCCATCTCCGGTTTCGAGATGGCCCCCACGGGGATATCTTTGCGACCTGGCTTTTTCTTACATTTTCTAAAAATGAAACCTAGCTAGATCGATTTATCGCCCCTGAAACCCCTGTCTATATATATACTAGCGTTTATACTGGTTATACTAGTGTTTTAGGTCAAATCACCAGTTTTACTTAACCATACGGCAATCAAACATACGGCAGATTTTAAGTTTGACCATGCAACACCTTTTTAATGGAAAAAACCGCATGAAAATCCGTTCAGTAGTTTCAGTGTCCATCGCGGATTCTAGAAGACTAGAATTCCAAAAAAAATATTCATGTTTTCAGAATTGTTCATTTAACATAACTTTTTTTTTAATATCTCCAATGTACAGACACAACTAATCTACAATTTTATAATAGTATAGAAATACGAAAAATTGCTCGTTTAAATGTATTAGATATTTAGATTATATACGTATGGCAATAGTGCCCGTATTATGAATCCTTTCGATATGGCTTAAAGGTCTTGTAACCAAGCCAAAAAACTTCAAAAAAAAAAAAAAAAAAGAATCCTTTCGAAAAAAAATTCGAATAGTAATCGTATCGCGCAATACGAAAATGTGTATGAGATTTTGTACAGCGCCCCTATCGTGAAGTAAAGGAAACAAAATTGGTATTATGAACACTTTCGTATCGCAGACGTTTCGTGTTGGTATCGACAAATACATGATACATGATACTTTTTAATGAAATTGGGATTAAGAAGCTAGTTTTGACACACGGAAATGTAAATTTCGAAATGTATTTGTCGAATCTTTATTCACCTAATATTTGCCGGTGAGAAACCTTCGTGAAATAGTGAAAAGTGTGCAAACTTCTTCTAAAATTGTTTTTTAGTTGTGATTACTTGCGATAAAATGCAAAGACCACCGCTTTTTCTACGGAGTTCGATGTTTTACGTTCTTCCCGCAAGTTAAGTTGAAAATGAGAGAACTCAACAAGACTCTAGGTAAGTACTAAACTTTGTTTTAGCAAAACGCTTCAAAAATGTTTAGGGATATTATAAAGATAGCTAACATAAACATAATAACAAATAAACATAGGATATTCCATAAGACGTACTTACATAAAATAACGTAATAATATTTTGTTTATAGGTACATAACCTATCAAAATATTTATAGGTAATATATAAATCTATCAAGATACTTGTGTAGTACAAATCTATCATTATCTATTAAGATAATGTTATATATCCCCAGACAGTTTTGAAGTGTATATTTAAGTGATATGTAAACTAGGAATTATGTTTGATGAACATGAAGCAATTTCTTTTTTAGCGAAATTTTAGATCATGATCGCAGTTTGGTTTCTCTTGGCCTTTAGGGAAGCCACTACCGTCTGACTCATAACACTAAGAGCACTTAAAAACATCATGAGCCACCATGTAAGCTGTATTATTATTACTATTTATTTTTATGTTACAGATTCAATGTAAATTATGGTTTCCCTGGCGTCATAGGGTGCATTGATTGTAGTCATTGTCACATTTTTACACCAAGTAATGAAACAGAACATCTATTGTATAGTAGGAAGCATTTCTATTCTTTGAATGTTCAAATGGCAAGCCATAAGATCTTAACAAAATGAATTATATAAGTCATAACATATTATAAGTCATAAAATTTACATTCAATTTCAGATATGTGACAGTGATTACCGGATTTTAAATGTGAATGCTAAATACGGGGGGGGGGGGTGTGGGGGGGCACCCATGATGCATTGATTTGGGAAAACTGTAGTCAACAATTATATGAAAGAGCTACACCAAAATAATGAGCAAGTGTGGTTATTATGTTAGTTTAAAATAACAATCAAATAACCTACATGATCACTATAGCTGTACATATTTTATTATTTACAGGTGATTCTGGCTACCCACAAAGACCACGATGATGTCCTTCATAAGTTCATGAAAAGGCCACAATTGAGATAATTTTGGGTGGTTGAAAAATCAATGGCGTTGTTTAACCAAAGGTTGCCAAAATGTACAAACTCCATTATTGATAAGTAACAGAAGATGGCAACAAAGATTGTTTTGTATAATGTAATACTTAGTTTTGAATAATGTTGAATAATTAGGGTTTGGTGTAGTTCAATAAAAGTCAAATCAAAAAATAAGTTGGATCATTTTTATTTTTAACTTACACACATACAGTGACATACATAATATAAATACTAAATCTTGTATAGAATTCAAATTTCCATAGGTCATTACAACAATATTTTGACACAATAATAATAATAAGACTATGACGAGAATCTCATCCGCGCCAAAGCAGATAAAAAGACCAAATATCTGGACCTGGCGCACGAGGTTACCGACATGTGGAGGGTGGGGTCCACAGAAATAGTCCCAGTTGTGATCTCAGCGAATGGTTTGATCCCAAAGAGCCTCTCAGTCCATCTTGAGAGGCTCGGGATCGGTGGGAAGTTGGTGGCAGCCAAGATGCAGAAAGCGGTCTTGCTCGACAATGCTCAAATAGTCCGACGGTTCCTCTGCCAATCGCCCTAACGCCCCGGCCGACTGTTGCCCACCTCGCCGGGGTTATCTTGCCGCCTCTCCCAAACTAGGGGGGAGGCGTGAATTACTTTGATGGGAATAATAATAAAGCATATTTATTCAAGACACTATTGTTTACATATTATTCTATAAAAAATGTTAGTACTTTATAAATTTCTTAAACTATTGTTAGTAAGTTTTATTTTATTTTATATCCTTGATCCGGGTATATGCCTCCTCCATCTCCTTCCAAGTCTCCCTATTTTTTGCACTCTCCAGCCAGTTTTCGCCTGCCACTGTAACAATGTCATCGATCCACCTCATTTTTGGTCTGCCCTGGTTTCTCATTCCCGGTGGACCTCTCCACTTGGTGATTTGCAGAGTCCATCGTTGGTCTGGGGCCCTAGCCACATGTCCAGCCCACTGCCATTTCATTTCTCGAGCATGTTCAAAAACATGTTAGTTTTGTCCTTTTTCTGATGGTTTTGTTGCTCACTTTATGTATGTTTCTTAGTTTCAAGATGCTTCTCTCCATGGCGTGTTGTGTTGTGAGTAGTCTGCGTCTAACTTTGTTAGTGTACACCCATGTTTGGCTTGCGTAGGTGAGGAAAGGTAAGATACATACATCCATTACTGTCTTTTTTAGCTCCGAGTCATGGGTTCCCTTTAATATTTCTTTATGTGACCGAAAGTTATTCCATTCCATTTTGACACAATAAGTAACGCAAACAATAACTTTTTCAATTTAAACCACAGTTCCATGTACTCCACCATCACCAAATACTGCAGATAACTCGTCCTCATTATTTATAAGTATCTCTCTTTACTAATATATAATAATTATTATTTAAATAAACAAAATAAGACGAGATGTGAAATGCGGCGGACTGTCAACGGATGTCATGTCAACTGTCAAGCGAAGTCGTTTTGTTCAGAAACCGTATAATTTTTTTTATTAATAAATTATTGTTTTTGTTCAAATATACTGCATTTCACAATCTCCCATACCTTATTTAATGATTTATCTTTACTTATACAACTATATTTTGTTTTAAATGCCAATATAAGGGCCGTTTCGCCGAAAGTATTGAGAATATAATTATGTCATTTAATTTTCCAACGTATAGTTCATTCAATGCAATGTTCAATTTGCTCTCAAAGGCTCGTCTCTATTTACATTAGGATGACGTCATAAATGTTTTTACTTCGAGCTTACCGCACGTCAACGAAAGTGCTTCATAATGCCGTCTCTGTGACAGTAACGTGTACACCAGCTCGATTCGAAATATTATTCGAAAGGATTCATAATACAGGTACCCAGATCGAGAATGTTTTAAGGAAACGCCAGGTCAAGAGTAATATAGCGTAAAAATTATAAAATTAGAAGAACTCAAAGGTTTGTGCCAGGATAGCAACAGGAAACATGTGAAACATGTGCTCCATGCATGCCGTATTAGGAAAAAGCGTGACTATACATACATACGTATTTACATTAAGTACGCCTTTTTAAACAGGCCTCCGGGAACTACCCTCCGGAGTACCTCGTTAATGCAGTTAAGAATTAAGTGGATATGTAAAGTCAACTAAAACAGTCCTTTATCACGGAAGCTATCGAGATGTAATCTAGACAGAATATTATCAGTAAAAGTAAAAGTAAACATAAAAGTCAGATAACTTTACCAAGTGTAACACCTACAAAAGTATAGTAACAGAATTAGTTTTATTTCATTCACTACATAATTGGTACCTTTTTTTTGTGCCGGGGTGTAAGGTGGCCCCTCGCACCCCAGCTGACCCAGGGCCATCTCCGGTTTCGAAATGGCACCCTCGAGTTTGGAAATCACGGTGTTCACATTTTGCCCCGGAAACGGGGGTGGGGGGGTAATTACTTGGTACCTCTTTTTCTTTGTTTTTTCGTGCAGAAATCCATCCGCCGTCTCGGGTCTACAGACGCCGGGTGTACAATTACTTGGTACCTAACTTAAACATTCCCTATAATTATGTGAACACGAATTAGTGGTACACTCATTACATGAAACTACCTACAGCATCACAATTGGGAACCAGGAAGTGTCTCAAAATTAAATTGCAAGATTTGATTACAGAGAACGGACAAGTGAAAATAAAAGCTAGTAATATCGGTTAGCCATGTCAGAATCGTTTTCTTTTAGTGTTTCATTATTTATTTTAGAAACATTTTGCTACTAGCTAAACAGTATGGGATAAGTATCAATTTTCTGCACCTACGGTTTAGCATCCGACCCTTGCAATAAAAAGGGATAATGATTTGGATAGACAATTAAAATTAATTGATTACGGAGGTCAAACAAAACCTGTTTTAACCGAATTGGGTTGAACTAGTAGCTGAAACCAATATTCGTACTTGTTAATTAGAAAGCAGCTAAAAATTCAAATAGAGATTCTCATTAAATCAGATTCTAAAGAATCTGATTTAATGAGTTTTGAAAAATCAAGTAAATCTAATCTATCTATCTAATCAAGTAATTTTTGTTTTCATCCACATATTTAAAAAACAAAAAAACTCACATCCATCTCGGATGTGAGTTTTTTATTGCCGAAAAATGTACCTACATTTCATAATAACATAATAAACTGTTAAAGTGAAATATTCTTCGGATGAATAGTTTCAAACTATTCATCCGAAGAATATTTCACTTTGAATATTCAATATCTCGAGCTGCCCGAGAACGCTCCATACAAAATCGGATCACACACTGACGTGAGAATGCTGTGCGAAGCGCAAAATTTATTGAGTGCTAGAGAATATTACATTTATCTCGGTCTAAGTTGTGTTTACATGTGCATAACGCTTTATGAAATAAAATAAAAGAAAATAAAATTAAAATATAAAATTAATTTTAAATTAAATAAGGAAAATAAGAAATTATAAATTTTTACTTAATTTGATTGTTTAAATTTTGGCCAATTTGGTGGAACTAAAAATAATGAAACTAACAGTTTCAGTTTAGTTAAGCAATATCTTATTTTACTGTGCTTATAAGACATTACGCAGTATTGGTTAGAATCTGACGACCAATTCAACATCCCTATTATAAATCCAATGGCGTACAAACTCCATTCATTGAAAGGAAGCAATGGTGGTTATGTAGCCTTTGAAAATATATTTTATACAATTTGATAGAGGACCTGTGGAAGCATTGAGATAGGTCGTATTTTCGTTATCATTTAAGAAGTAGCCCTTTGCACTATAAAAAAATCCATTCCCGCAGGGGGAACGCACAGGTAGATTTTGTGAAGCAATTAAAATTATTTTATTAACATGTTTAATTTTTTTTTCTCGAAAACGGTAACTTTTAGCGAAAAACTTTTCAGACATTTATTTTAGACTTAAAAATGGCCTATCGAATAAAAATGTTTCCGACTGCAAGAATGTTCACCGGTTAGAAGTTATGATTTTATTCCCGAAAAATTTTGGTTTTTTTCCCCCTCCAATTTTAGTTAAAGTTTTAATCTTATAGGTTTATGATTAAAAGTTGTTGGTATTCATGTATACTATAGGATAAAATTAGAACGGGTCGAATATCTTTCATGGAACGTTAAATTTTGAAGAAAAATTGATTTCACAAAAAGTGAGGCCCTACGACAGTAGGGCCTCACTTTTAACTACACTAACACTAACACTAACTTTTAACTCACTAAGGGGACACCCTTAGGCCGAATTCCACCCGTTCACGAACTTAAACTAAGTTTACACTCAAGCAATTTTTGACCGCAGTTTGAAAGCGATCGGGGCAAAAATGCGACCGTGAGAGTGCCGCAAATTTTGGGAAGTGGCACCATACATATATATATATATATATATATATATATATAAACTTTTGACCAGTGGTCATTTCGGACTCAGGGGGTCATAACTAGACCTTCTATGAAGAATTTTTTTTTAAATTCGACAGTAGTCAAGAAACCAATAGGTAGGCTCTCCAGCGGGGGCGGTATCCGAAGGGATTTCCGCACGAAAAAAAAAAAAAAAAAAAAAAAAAAAAAAAAAAAAGGTAGATCGATTTCATCGAAATCTACCTAAAAATCCGACTGGGAAGTAACTGGTCACAAGGCAAACAGGGTAATACAGCTTTACCTTACGAAGATAAAATATGGTGACGTCATTCAAAATACTTATTACAATGATATCATCAATGCGTTTCAACCGACATTG
This sequence comes from Cybosia mesomella, assembly GCA_946251805.1. Classification (NCBI taxonomy): domain Eukaryota; kingdom Metazoa; phylum Arthropoda; class Insecta; order Lepidoptera; family Erebidae; genus Cybosia; species Cybosia mesomella. Next base: position 42,541,271 of record OX276388.1, on the reverse strand, counting down.
TCCAGTATTCAGATTTTGATTTGGTACGCCCTCGGGTAGAAGAGTGAAAGTACGACTAAAGGTCTATCCCCACGCATCAGGGCCGTACCCAGTACTTATCAGGGCCGAGGCCGGGCCACACCAGGCACTAAAGCTTCGTCGCCGGCCCGGCACGGAAATGTGTGAACAAGTTCATATGAAATGTACACAGCTATATTTTCGAGCCCCTGACGGGACACGGCCCGTCCTCGGCTCCGGCACAGCTCTGATGTGTGTGGTTAGACCGTAAGGTCGGCATGTTTCGGTTCTGTAGAGCGTTCTCTTTGTCGCAGGGACACCATGTGGTTTTAGTCGGTCCGATTCCGACACGCCCACTCCATCGTCGGCACCGATGGGATGAAGCCCGTGGTGGTTTCCACACGCTAAAAAAGAAAGAAAGGGCGTATTTCTACAGATTAATATATTTTAGATTAAATAAAACTGAAACAAGTGGTTGTAACCACTCCGTAAATATATCAAACAGTAAGTCCGATGTATGATAGAGAAAATGCTATACAAAAACCAGCCAGTAAAAAATATACAATATATGTGACACCGTGTGTGTTTAATTCCAAAATCTACATTATCAACGTAACCCAAACAGAACACCACAAACATGTCGGGATAATACCTAGTAATTTGTATCCGATTGAAATAGCAATCCTATTAGTGTCGTACATCGCTATGTGAGAGGATTGGAATGATATGATCGATTTCGAAAACGTTTACATGTTGGAAATTTAATGTTGAATGATAATATATTATAGACTAGGTTCCAAAAGATAATAAATAATAATAAATATTCTAGGACATACAACATAGCGCCATATAGACTCAAATTAAGCAGAGCTTGTAACATGGGTTCTAGAATGCGGATAAACGTACGTAGATACTTTTTTTGTAATAAATACATTTTATACATAGAATATCCAGACCAATGCAAATATACATATTTGCACTGAGCGGGAATTTAACTTTTGCGACTTAGCAGTGGAATTTTCTTCCACTACGCCAGATACTCCGTTTGGAAGATATGCATACCGCATTCTGATTTCTTATATGTTGTAGTTATCCCAGGCTACAATATGACAGATGTTACCAGATCCTTTCGAGGGCTTACCCGGGGTGCCCGACAATGGACACTTGGGGAGGACACTGTGTGGTTTTAGTCAGTCCGATTCCGACATGCCTATCCCATCGTTGGCACCGATGGAGTGAAGCACTTGGGGGTTTCCATATGTTAAAAAAAAAGAAGATGTTACCAGTTCTGTTAACATTGTCAGCATAGCTCAAGTAGCTGTTAGGTCAAATTATATGTATAGTCGTGCCAACCTATCTGTGAACTGAAGGGTGGCATCACAGTCGCTTCATTGTTGCCAATCTATATAATACCTTTAAACGAGCAATTATATATATATATGTATTTAAATAATCTGAATCTCGGAAACGGCTCCAACGATTTTCATGAAATTTAATATAATTTCGGGGGCGATAAATCCGGCCGGGGTGCGACAGAAATGCTTTATAGGCCGCCTTACACTCCGGCGTTTGAAGACCCGACACGGCGTGCGATTTTAGTCGATTCGAATCCGGCATAACCACCACCGCTGGCCGGTAGGACGGGAAAATCTGGGGGGATATCCGCATGAAAAAAAGTGGGCGATAAATCGATTAAGCGTTATTTATGTTTTTAGAAAATGTCGAAATAATAGAAAACCGCACAAAGCTCGCTTACCCAGGTACTTGACTTTGATATGCAATAAACTCGGGAAGTTATCAACTTTTAATAAATTTTTCATTTGATAAATATATTTTTTACATGACTATACTCTGTCCCATTGAGAATCTGTCCAGTTGAGAATTTATCCAGTTGAGAATCTGTCCAGATGCGCCGGAGGGAATAGTATTACTAGTAGAAATCTATTTTTCACAATACATAAAGTTTAGTTTTCTCAACTAGTCATCTCACTAGTCTCTAGAAAGCACCAATCATATTATTCAAAGGAATACTGACCTGAAGGTGACCTCTCCTACCGGATGTGCCAGATATTTACCGGACAAGGGTGCTTCGGTAAGTATCTATTTCGCTACCACCGGGAGACAACGCCGCAGTGCAGCACTGCGAGGATCCTGGCGAAGACACGGCGCTCCACACGTTGGTGGAGTGCCCTGCGTGGGCGAGTTAACGCCGGGATCTCGTTGCGGTCCTGGACGTAGACGTTCTCTCGTTGGAGACCATGGCGAGGGCCGTAGTCTCCGACGGGAGCAAGTGGCACGCTGTCGCCACTTTCTGCGAGCAGGTAATGCTCGCGAAGCATGATTGCGGCAATGGTGCGGAGCGCGAGCGCGTGGGCCGCCGCCGCCTCCTTCTGCGAGCATGTAATGCTCGCGAAGGAGGTGGCGGAGCGCGCCCGGGAGAGACTTAGAACTCTCCCGGTCCGCCGAGCCCGCAACTTGCTCGCCGCGCGTCGCAGGCAACTCAGGCGCCGGAGGTCGCTTAACGACCTCCGTCCTCCATGAGCGCAGGCCTGGGGGTGGCGGGTGAGGCCACCTGTCACCCCAGCAGAAGCAGGCCGGGACGGTGGGGTGACTAGCGCCCCTCCCCCAAACCGGGGCAAGACGGGGACTCCGTGGTTCCCAAACCCGAGGGGGCCATCTCGAAACCGGAGATGGCCCAGGGTCAGTCGGGGTGCGAGGGATATGCTCTATGGGCAACCTTACACCCCGGCGTCTGTAGACCCGAGACGGCGTGCGGTTTTAGTCGGTTCAAGCCCGACATAACCGCCCCCGCTGGCACGCGGGGGGGTATCCGAAGGGATTTCCGCACGAAAAAAAAAAAAAAAAAAAAAAGGTAATGCTCGCGAAAGAGACGGCGGAGAGGGAGCGGGAGAGAACCCTGCCCCCCGAGTTCCGCAGTCTGCGGCGAGGACTCCGCAGACTCGTCTACGCCCGAGACTACTGACCTCCATGATCGGGGCCTGAGGACGGCAGTTGGCCGACTCGCCGTCCTTACAGAAGCAGGCCGTGGCGGAGGCGTGTCGTGTATGTCCTACACACGTCTGCCAACTCACCGACGCGGGATAAAACCCGATACCCATCAGGCGAGGCCGCGGTGGCGGCCAAAGTCCGCCGGTAACCCTGGGGTTATCCTTTCGAAGGCTTGCGCGGAGTGCCCGGCAATGGACACTTGGGAAGGTCACCTGGTTTTGGTTTAGGTCGGTCCGATTCCGACACGCCCACCCCATCGTCGGCACCGAAAAAAAACGGAATACTGAATATTTTTTTGGCTAAAATCTAGCAGTTCGTTTAGACTGTAACCCATATTTTCACATTTGACGAAAGAACAGATTTAAAAAAGAGTAATAAATTTTATAGAAGACTGACTGAGTGAAGATAACACCAACATAACATAAGTACATTGCTTTCACAACGGAAGCGAGTGCGACCGTTAATCCCTGTATTTTGGTACATCTCTGCCTGGGCCTTCATAAGGAAGACAGGCGCAAGCTTCAATCATCGGTCATGTGAAGAAAAACAAAGTCTGGCTATATTTTATGTCGGTTAATTTTATATTTGTAAAATATTTCGATTGACAGTGCGGACTTTTCAAAAGAATTATGCTAGAATACAGCATTAATTACATATAGGTGATGCGGTTCGAATGGTTGCTTTCAAAGAAAGGAATCGACTTTGAACTACAAGTGACGATTAAGAGCACCAAAAAAGATAATATTACAAGTAAGTTTTGATCATCTATTTTGATGATTGTTTTTTTTTTGTATTTGGACGAGTGTTTTATGCAGGTGATTCCGTTTAAATTTGGCAAAGATAAATGATGAAGAACTTCGGGGATAGGCATGGAAATTCTTTAAGCAACGCTAGTCCATTTCGCGGAATCAGCGCAATCGCAAGTCTGTTAATTCTTCACATCATTAAATAACATGACTTTACACCCGTACGCTCGGAAGGGGGAAGCAAATGTTGACATTTCACCCGGTACACCCTCCTCTCACCTCACCAGTTAAGTTCAATTTACATATTGTTAGGGTTATCCATTGGGGCATAACTTTGTAAGTAACTTCAAAAATGAAGAGCCGATATCATAATATATTCAGAAATACTCGTATCTCCACCAATTTTCAATCCATTTTAATATTCTTTTACGGTATTGTGCCTTAAAACGAAAACAGGCACTCTTATAGGATCACATCGTGGTACGTCTATCCGTCTGGGTGTTAAGCTGTCTGTCAAGACCATTTAAACTAAAGTGATTAAAAAAAAGGAAGAGGCTCTCAATTCGGTTGTATTTTTTTATATTAGTTACTGATAGTTAAAATATATATATATATATAATTATGCTTTATAATCGGATACATATATTTCACATTATTTCTACAAATATCCACTGACTTTAATGTACTTTTTTTTTCGTGCGGAAATCCCTTCGGATACCCCCCCGCCGGCCAAAGGGGGCGGTTATGTCGGGCTTGAACCGACGAAAACCGCACGCCGTCTCGGGTCTTCAGACGCTGGGGGGAAGGTTGCCCATAGAGCATATCACTCGTACCCCGACTGACCCTGGGCCATCTCCGGTTTCGAGATGGCCCCCTCGGGTTTGGGAACCACGGTGTCCCCGTATTGCCCCGGTTTGGGGGAGGGGCACAGTGTTAGATAATTACATTTCGCCGAATTTCGTTATTAAGTAATTGTTTTTTTACTAGGAGACGCTGGATATACATTTGCCTATTTTAATCATTTGCAATCCGAGCATATATTATCCGTACCCTACAGAAAACCACAGTTAATCAACCATACTTGCATAGTAACGTGTTGCACTCCATAAGGAGTAAATCTGAAAGGCAATACGCAAGTGACAATGCTGGTGTTTCCTTTCCTCCTTTATTTGCAAACCAGATTAAAATAAAAAATTAAATACTCGGTGTGTAGGTAACTATCTAGGTTAATAAGTACAGGGAACAAGTTGTATGGCTGCAGCTAATTACCAAGCAAACTCTCAGGGGTAAGCAATTGTTTCTTAAGACTGATTTAAATTGATACAGCTGTATATTTAATTGAGCTAGCGCCAGTGTCACTGGATTCCAGCGCTGGATTAACGCTATCAATGTAGTCAAGCATTCAGTATTCAGCACTGGATTCGAAAAGACCGGTTGCCTATTTTTCGATCCATTTACCACCGACTGCATGCCGCGCAGCCCGGGCCAGTGGCACTGGATCCGTATAAACACTATGCGCCACTGAACTCCAGTCGCTAGCGCCTAATCGTATAGAACAAAGTATAAATGACTACTGGACGCGTATAATTGGCGCGGTCCAATGTCAGTGCTAATCCAGCACCGGAATCCAGTAATGCTGCCAGCCAATGTAAATCAGCCTTCAGATTCAGATTATGAAGAATACTGGAATTGCTGGTAGATGTTGGATCTTACAAGTTAGATTATAAAATCAGAATCCAAGACGAAATTTAAATAAGTAAGTTAAAATAATTAATACTTAACACGTTCGTATTTAATTTTATATTTTATAACTCGAGTTAAGTACATTATATCTTCATTTACTTTTACCCGATTAACAGAACTTATAAACAGATGTCCATTGCCGTGTATCTAGAAGCAGTAGAGAGTGCTCGTGTAACATTCCTGTATTATTCCCTGATGTGTATTCAATGAATAAGCCGCGGTAGCCTAGTGGTATGTGTAATGAACTGCTGAGCTGAGGTCTCGGGTTCGATCCCAGGTTTTACCATGGCACACACCAATGACTTTTCGATGCTTTTCGAAGGTATGTGTGTATTTATCGCAGGTTTATAAGTGCCCGGATAATGGCAATAGGCTCGCCACCTATTACATTGGGACCTAAACATAAACTAGCGAAATGTGGGTGCTAGCACCTCTGCCTACCCCTTCGGGGATATAGGCGTGAGTTTATGTTATGTTATGTTTATGTATTCAATGAACATCTTACGTTTAAAATTAAGGCTGTGAGGTATTATGGGAGTAACTTGTGTTACCCCTGACTCCCCTAGAAGTTATATATTCAACTCCTTCATAATCAAAGAGTGCAACGTATTATGCAGGTTAAAAATAGAACCTGATTCAATGCTGTCACAGCGTAATCTTGAAGCGGTTTCCAGGAACTTGTACTCTTTGATATATTCCCGGTAGAAAATATCTGGTAGCGTCTTATCGCTATTTTTCCATCACATGAACTTTGCTATTTTATCCCACTAGGCTATACCTTTTTTTTTATCTTTAGGACACGTCAATTTGACTTCACCTTGGTGAAGTCAATGGTGGCGCTCAGCTTGACGTCCTCATCAAAAGAGGATTGTCGTCGCAGCACCGCGTGAAACCCACCGGTCCCACTAGTGCTGCGACCTCAACCCCGCTGCCCGGCTATGCACTTGCTGACCCCTGAACGCAATCAGACCGAAGTTGGATTACTATGGAGGGTTTTCGCAATCGTGCACGGTGGTACCCACCCGGCCGAATTTTATGACAAATTTGTGTCATATAATTTCTACTACCATCTATATATATAAAAATGAATCCCGTTTTTCGTTGTCACGACATAGCATGAAAACGGCTTGACCGATTTGGCTGTTTTTTTTTGTAGTTTTCTAATACTCTGTACAAGGTTCTCACGGAAAAAAATATCAAGAAAATCTCTCAGAATTTTTTTTTTCGTGCGCACACCGTACGGTTTTAGTCGATACATGACAAAACGACCCCCGCTGGCCGGTGGGCGGTATCCGAAGGGATTGATCCTCCCCAAGTGTCCGTTGCCGGGCACCCCGGGTAAGCCCTTGAATTCAATACATGGCGGATCATTTTGACGTAGCGAAGCACGTACCGGGCCGCTAGTAACGTAATAAAAGTATAAAAATTACGTAAAAGTATATTTATAAGTCTAATGTTGAAAGCCCCCACATGGGCCAAATTCAATGACAACGCGACGGAATACATAATGCACCGACTGAAAAACCATTTGATCAATTATTCATAGTTACACTGACTGTGTAAATGTAATACTTCCATGTGACGTATGAATTTAAATTTTAGTGCTATTTTACGTATTCAATGTTTTAATGATTAACCATTTTTTTATCATATAAATTTTATAATTATGTATTTATTTTTCATTTTTTTATTATATAAATTTTATACTAATATCACCAATTTTTCATGCTCTGTTTTCAAGTCAGAGGTTTCAGGGAGTTTTCATTCAAATCCAAATTCAAATTCCTTTGTGATTCTTTTATTCATAATATGATGGCAACTAAAATAGAACGAAATAAGTATAAAAAAGTTCAAAATAGATTAATAGAGAAAAGATTTATTGTTATTTACGTTTAACACCATTGCGGATGTGTACTTGCTAGGTGTTTTAGATACATGAGGCTTATTTCTAGACCTTTCTGCTATTTGAACATGCAGTGGGAATAGATTCTCTATGGTGCAGCAACCTTCCAAATGCATTCAACTCATTTTTTCTGTCCTTTCGGTCTTTCGATTTATGTCTATTTTTGAGAATCGAACAGTATTTTTATATAGATATTAATATTTAAAAGTACTCTTAAGTTTGAACTTGTCAACCTAAACGAGCTGCAGTTATTCATTCCTCACCGTGAATAGACCCAACGGACAAGAGGTTGTCCCAGTGGAACTATTCAATTCACCCTTCTTGGTCGGCAGTCTGGTGTACTTATGTGAACTTCTAGCATTACTTGTGGTCCGATGTATTTTGGAATATTGCAACATTTTCTACTCAATAAGGTGTTTTACACCCAATTAAACACGAGAAGATGCGCTCCACATTAATTAAGTTTTCTGGTCAATTCTAAGGTGCTACAAATTTTTACTTTAATTTTAATGTAACTAAGTACTTATTATGACAGAATAGAATACAAAAAATCATATCATAATATCCATATAATACCATTCGATCAAAACATAAAAGTGAAACATTTTGTTGGATATTAATTGATAGAATGGTTTTCGATAAAACGTACAGGACTCAATTTGGAATCGATGTCAAGTAACCAACCCTCAATAAAATAAACTAAGGTCGTATTAAGAACTCTTATTTGTTAGTGTAAAACCGATCGTACATCGTTCCAACATTGTTGACAATGATCAACAATTTGACAATTCACATTAACTACTAACGGCTGGATTCAATTTGGTGCTTTAACATAACAGATAAATGAGGACTCAAAATTACTTTGTTGAGAGTCGTAATTCCATAGTTTAGGTTGATATAAGTTTTTTTTTAACTTAGGGTAGGTATATTCTATTTTTAAATATAAAAAGAGAAGCCCATAATGGCCTAACAATAAAGACAACATACGAGGGTGGTTTGTTAATTACCCGTTTATGAAAAAAACAATCAGTCGTTTTTGTAAATATGCATTTATTTTTCTACGTAGTCTCCTCTTAACTCTATACATTTATTTTAACCATATCGTCTGTAGTCACCTCAATTGGGCGGCCTGGGCGATCCTCGTCAAAGACGGTTGTTCTCCCTCGCTTGAACTCGTTGTACCAGTATCTAACGGTTGTCATAGAAGGAGCATATTCATGGTAAACCGCTTGCATTCTTACTTTTATCTCATCACATGTTTTCCCTTCCAAAAACAAAAACCTAATTACAGACCGATACTGTTCTTTCTCCATTTTAACAATTTTACATTCACGCTTCCACTGAATCGCTGTCAAATGAGAAAAAAAAAACAAAAGACTGCGGTTTTTTTTTTTTTTCCCGCCTCTGAAGAATGGCTTAAAAAGGTTATACATATTTTCGGCCAGTGATATTAGAACATTTAGAAAACGGCTACATATCAAACAGCCTAGGTATTAGTGATGGTACAACAAAGTTGGGTTACAGATAAGAGACAAAACTGAATGCATAATAAATAAATAAAGAAGCCAACAGGAAACACTTTAGCACCTTCTTACCTGACTGCGCCAGAAGGAGGGGTTATGATTTTCATGAGTATATATATATGTATAATTGTTTGGCACGCTAAATATACATCCTTTTTCTCTAAGACATTAAATCAATCGATACTTTCAGTCTGTTGGAAAACCACAAAAAATGTTTCAGATCTAAAAATTATGTGTTAGTTACTTGTTGGCTGTTTGGTAAAAAATACACACTCACAAGAATACGCCCACTCCTGGTCCAGACGAATCTCCATCCCAGCCTCTTACGCGCGTTGCGTACCTTGAACAAAAGCTGCCGGTTGAATTTGGTCAGACGCTCGTTCATGTAGAATCGGACGGGTGTCTCCCCCAGTCCGAAGTCCGCAGTGTTTGCCCCGCGTCGTACACGCATATTTTTTAGCAGGTCGTCACGCACCGATCGGCGTGTCAGCCTTACCACGAGAGGGCGGGGGCGCCCAGACATCACATTCCCGCTGCCACTACCGCGCGGTACCTTCGGATCCACCCTCTCGGCGCATACGATATCCCGCTCATCCAAGGCCGCACCCAACTTGGCAGCAATCAAAGTGACCACATGCAGCGGGTTCTCACCCCTGCTCTCTGAAAGATTTGTTATCTTCAAATCGTTGGCCACCAACAGCTAATCCCGCTCATTGAGCTCAGTCTTAAGCTCCTCCACTACACTTTCGAGACTCCCCGGAGTCTCCATCCCATTCCCAAACTTGTCCTCCAGATAGCCCACTCTGTCCTCCAACGAGTCAAGACGTGAGGAATTCTTGATGAGGGTCTCCCCGTAGCTCCTATACGTCCTGGCGCAGTAGGCGCAGTAACTCCAGCTCCGTCTGCATATGGGCCATTTGCTCCCGGAAAAGCCGTATTTCTTTAGCTAAAACGACCAACCCACCGTCACTGCAATTAATATTAGTGGTGGCATCCAGCGATTCTAACGGCATCGTCTTCCCTGTCGTACCCAGTGATGGCCCTGTCTCTGAGACATTCTTTACCGGAGTGTCCGAACGGTTGTCCCGCGGTTTATTTTTCACACATTCTGGGCATGACCAGTTAGGTTGCCTAGCCGCCTTAGCTCTACCCACACACTGTAAATGGTATGAGAGCGTGCAAGTGGCACAGACAGCGCCGTCTTTGTTCATATAACGGCCACAAGCCCTTTTTTTTTTTTTTTTTTTTTATCGTGCGGAAATCCCTTCGGATACCCCCCGCGCACCCCGACTGACCCTGGGCCATCTCCGGTTTCGAGATGGCCCCCTCGGGTTTGGGAACCACGGTGTCCCCGTCATGCCCCGGTTTGGGGGAGGGGCGCTAGTCGCCCCACCGTCCCGGTCTGCTTCTGCTGGGGTGACAGGTGACCTCACCCGCCATCCCCAGGCCTACGCTCATGGAGGACGGAGGTCGTTAAGCGACCTCCGGCGCCTGAGTTGCCTGCGACGCGCGGCGAGCAAGTTGCGGGCTCGGCGGACCGGGAGAGTTCTAAGTCTCTCCCGGGCGCGCTCCGCCACCTCCTTCGCGAGCATTACATGCTCGCATTACATGCTCGCAGAAGGAGGCGGCGGCGGCCCACGCGCTCGCGCTCCGCACCATTGCCGCAATCATGCTGCCGATCGAGAGGACTCCCACCCCGATGGCTGCCACGAGGTCACGCCTCGGCGCCTCCCACGCCGGGCAGTCCGCCAGCGTGTGCAGCCCTGAGTCCTCGCTCGCGTCGCAGTGATGACACTCAGGCGTTGGCTCCTTCCTGATCCGATGCAGGTGATCCCCGAAGCACCCCTTCCCTGAGATCACCTGCGTCAGTCGGTACGAGAGGCTTCCGTGTCGCCTCTCCAGCCAATCCTCCATGATGGGCCTTACCGCCGCTAACGGCCACAGGCCCTGCAGTTCATATTTACGCAATGATTAGGTTAGCAACACTACACCAAACAACTAGATGTCGCTACGTCCGCAGATCTCAATCGCGACTCAACCGATCGCCAGCTGACTTCGGGTAGGTATACAAAGATGTGTTACAATAATACCCACACGATCAGCGTATACACACGAAATTTCTAATTAATTAATTATAGCTTCGTAACACTGCACAATTCCGAATGGATATCTTATTATGATTTTTCAGGCACAAAAACACTGCAAGATTGTTACTAATATTAGTGTAGGTATAAAGTTTCACTGCAAGTTGCAATGTACCACAACACAAGTCCACAGTTAACGTTTATGTCTTTTTTATAATGTATAGCAAACACAGCACTTTGAAAACGTTAGTCCATACTCGCTACTTGTTTAACTGTCCATTCATACACTTGTAGTTCTTAATAAAGTTTTTTACTATTTTCTAAAGACTTTTTTTTTACGGAGCTTAAGAAACTTAACCCGTCACGCTACAGCGCCACCTGGTGAGCCCCTATTTTAAAAACTATTAATTTCATATGAACTAGATTTTAGAAGATCAAATAATATTGTACCTTTTCATAACTAAAGGTGCTCCTTTTAAGTTTATTCTAGGGCGTGCAATCAATGTGCTCTGATAAATAATAGTTACTACGAAAAGAAGTCTGTTTTAAAAAAAAAAGATATCTGCCGTAGAGTAATCTTTACGGTAGATCTTTTTTTCAGAAATCAGATCTTCTATAGCAGATCGGGTTAAAGCAAGTTATACAAAAAAGATTACGATGCCTACAAAAGCCGGCGTTTGCAGTGTGGAATGAGTTGAATTGAAGCTCAAGAGATTATGTATAGGAAAAAAACCGGCCAAGTGCGAGTCGAACTCGCCCATGAAGGGTTCCGTAGCAGCAGGTAACATAATAATGTTTTTTTTTTTATTTTTATATCTGAGTTTATTGAATGAAAGGTAATAAAAAAAAACTTTTTTCGCATTCTCTTATTTTAGAAGTTACAGGGGGGGGACACATTTTACCATTTTGGAAGTGTCTCCCGCGCAATCTATTCAGTTTAGAAAAAAATTATATTAGCAACCTCAATATCATTTTTGAAGACCTATTCATAGATACACCAATAGGTATGACAAAAAAAAATTGAGTTTCAGTTCTAAGTATGGGGAACCCTAAAAATGTATTGTTTTTTTTTCTATTTTTGTGTGTAAATCTTAATGCGGTTCACAGAATACATCTACTTACTAAGTTTCAACAGCATAGTTCTTATAGTTTTGGAGAAAAGTGACTGTGACATACGGACGGACGGACGGACAGACATGACGAATCTATAAGGGTTCCGTTTTTAGCCATTTGGCTGTGGAACCCTAAAAAGAAGATAAAAATATCTCAATTTATGTAAATACCTACCCTGAAGTCCATGATACCATTTTAACAGTAATTACTATAAGATGAGTTTTGTTAACGAACCATAATAATTATAATCTCATAAAGGCCTAATTTCAAATGACACCGCGTGATAGGGTGTTGACTTAACTCAATTTGAACGGCTCGCCCGGCAAAAAATCGCAGCTTGCTTAAAATATATGAATATTTACAACCTTTGGGTTCCTATGGGTCAAATCTTGGGAGCCCAATTAGAACTACTGGCTGAAGTTAGATTCTACTCGAATTTGGTATACTGATAATATGGTTCTATGGAGCTAGTCTGATGATGGGGTCAGGTGTCCATAGGAAGACCTGAACAAAACAAGATAAACCAATCGAATTTGGGCTCATTTGTTTGGTCGTAGTAAGTAGGTACTCTGATGTTACATGATATAAAGGGTCTGAAGATGGTCATAGGAACTACTAATCTAAACAAGATAAACCAGTCATGTTTGAGCTTATTTAATTTGTCTTGTTATGCACTTACTAGATAGCTTATTTTAGGTAGATTTCGATGAAATCGATCTACCTATTGGTTTCTTGACTACTGTCGAATTTAAAAAAAAAATCTTCATAGGAGGTCTAGTTATGACCCCCTGAGTCCGAAATGACCACTGGTCAAAAAGTATATATATATATATATATATATATATATATATATGTATGTATGGTTCGCATTCTCATGGTCGCATTTTTGCCCCGATCGCTTTCAAACTGCGGTCAAAAATTGCTTGGGTGTAAACTTAGTTTAAGTTCGTGAACGGGTGGAATCCGGCCTAAGGGGACGGGTCAATTTTTGTGAAATCAGTTTTTCCTCAAAATTTCACGTTCCATGAAAGATATTCGAACCGTTCTAATTTTATCCCATAGTATACATGAATACCAACAACTTTTAATTATAAACCTATAAGATTAAAACTTTAACTAAAAGTGGAGAGGGGAAAAACCAAAATTTTTCGGAAAAAAAATCATAACTTCTAACCGGTGAACATTCTTGCCGTCGGAAACATTTTTAATCGATAGGCCATTTTTAAGTCTAAAATAAATATCTGAAAAGTTATTCGCTAAAAGTTACCGTTTTCGAGAAAAAAAAATTAAACTGTTTAAAGTCCGTTGTTCTCTATATAAAATAATATTAATTGCTTCACGAAATCTACCTGTGCGTTCCCCCTGCGGGAACGGATTTTTAAATTAATAATTTATTTTTCTTGTTGAATAGTAGGAGCACCAGAGCTCCTAGAAGGCAGACATTTCAAGACGTATGCTCGAGGCACTGCTGTTGTAAAATGAGTCCCCCCCCCTGTAACATCGTCGTTTTTTTTATTACCTTTCATTCAATCAACTAAAAACTAAAAAAATACAAATTTCAAAAAAAAAACATTATTATGTTACTTGCTGCTACGGAACCCTTCATGGGCGAGTCCGACTCGCACTTGGCCGGTTTTTTTCCTATACATAATCTCTTGAGCTTCAATTCAACTCATTCCACACTCCAAACGCTGGCTTTGTAGGCATCGTAATCTTTTTTGTATTACTGGCCTTAACCCGATCTGGTATAAAAGATCTGATTTCTCAAAAACAGATCTACCGTAAAGATTACTCTACGGCAGATCTCTTTTTTAAAAAAAACAGACTTCTTTTCGTAGTAACTATTATTTATCAGAGCACATTGATTGCACGGCCTAGAATATAAATAGTCCTTTTAAAAACAAAACCAATTTATATTTCAACTAACAACCCGCCCCGGCTACATACATGTATGGGCATAACTTTACTACCCGTTCTAGTCTATTGAGGAAATAAAGTTACTTAAAACCCTTTCGAAACAAAATATCTAAATGACCGTGACGTATTAAAATCCATTTTGTAATTTGAAGAAGCTAGCAGAGAATCAGACAGATGCAAAAAATGTTTTATCTACACTCAAATCGAAAAATTTGAATTACGAATTCAAAGACGTGTAGATAAATCCATTTTGTAATTTGAAGAAGCTAGCAGAGAATCAGACAGATGCAAAAAATATTTTTTGATATACCATGAAATGAAGGTAACACGAATTGATATTGATACACCAACAACAACTACTTATCTAATTTAATACATTTTCAATTAAATTTTAAGCAATTTGTATGCTTTAGATTTAGATCGGGAAAAGAGAACATCTAGGACGGGACTTGAACCCGGAGAATCGGAGAATTTGAATATCTGGGACGTGTCTCGGTGGCTAAGTTGGTCAGAACATTCCCCCTGTAAGGGACTGGTCGCGGGTTCAAGTCCCGTCCTAGTTGTTCGCTTTTTCCGATTTAAATCTATAGGAAAAGTAAGCATACTAATTGCTTTAAAATATAAATGAATTAATGTGGCGGAGTAATCAAAAAACAATGTTTAAATATGATTGTAAAGTCATACATTGTTTCCGTAGTTTGCAAGAATTACAGTAGATGACTCCAGCGTTGCCTTAAGACGTTTATAATATATCAGAGAATTTCGAATATCTGGGAACGTGTCTAGGTGGCTCAGTTGGTCAGAACATTCACCCTGTAAGGGACTGGTCGCGGATTCAAGTCCAGTCCTAGATGTTTTCTTTTTCCGATCTAATAATACATTTTAATAAAACTGAATGCTCTTCACAGCGTTTGTAAGTCGGCACAAGATAAATACTTATAACATTGAAAATTGATTGAGATAATAACATAACATAATATAACTTCACGCCTGTATCCACGAAGGGGTAGGCAGAGGTATATTACACACCCATGATTCGCCAGTTATGTTAAGATCCCAATGTAATAGGGGGCGAGCCTATTGCCATCTACCGGGTACATTATTAAGCGAGCGATAATTAACATTTATTTATGAACACATAACTACGAAAAGTCAGGGGTGTGTGCCTGGGGCAACTGGGGATCGAACTCGAGACCTCGTCTCAGCAGTTCGTTACGTACGCCACTAGGCTATCGCCGCTGTTTTGAGAGAATGCTATTATAAGATATAATCTTCTATGTAAATCACATTGAACTATTTGCCAGTCGAATGTTATTCGGAACAGTCAGCTTATATTCACAGGCCTACGTAGGTATCTACTCCTCGAAATAAGATATTCAGAGTCAATATTCTGTTGCTAGGAGTCGTGTCAATATCAATACGAATCTTGTTAACATTTCTCAATACCAAATCTGATTGACAATTTAACTGTAGGCACGGGACATATCGTTTTGAACATTTCTTCATGTAGGTGTTCTGTCAGAGATTTATCAAACATTTCACGCATCGAATAGAATTTACACACAAAGATGTACTTGATAAACACCAAATAATGTGAAGTGTGTGCTGATTTAGCGAAGTGTAGATATCGTAGCAATATATTTTTATTAAAACAACGTATACTCTACTATGAATGCAGTTGAAGACAAAAATGACAAGGAATTCAGTGCAGGGTGCGACTGAAATAAATTGAGCTGAGCGAGCAAGACTCTTACTTGAAAATCTAGTGGGGCGGATATCACACAGTGATTGTCAAACTTCGGGCCAAACTTAGATATTTTTGTTGCAGTATTTTATTCAAAATTACAGACCTCAGGCGTTATGCATATTATTATAAATGCAAATTATAATGAGCAATAAATATGAAGAAAATGAAATCAAATCAAACATCTTCGACGTCAAAAACACAAAAAAATGATTTTATATTTCAGTTTCTTTCAGAGTCTGGTTGTTTTAAGTAAATATACAATATACGTATTGTCATTGTCACTCATATGTCATTGTCAAATACGCTTTACTCTGATAACTCGAAAGAAACTCACTTGTAAACGTTTTTTAGGGACAATTTGTATGGTAGGTACCCGAAACCTTGAACGTACAACGTACGTGACTCGGGCCTTTACATCAGTCGCACCGGGTTCGCCGCCGAGGAAGGTTCTCCGCACTCGACGGCGTCCCGACGTGTACCACTGAAGATGACGACCGCAGTGATCGACGAAACGTCTGGAATACAAGTTTCCGATGGACCATGGCCAAACTGCCCGGAAGCAGTATATTCTACATGCAACGCCGGCCGTGAAAGCCTTAAGAAAGATACCCGAAAGTAAAAAAGATACATTGCTAGCACTTATTTGTGAATGGAAACACATCGAGTGTCCTAAAGGTCCTATCGGTAAATTGCAAATTTAAATGAGGGATTTTCATAGTCTTCAGTAGCTAAGAGCATTGAGTTGCAAGCAAGTTTCCAGTCATCATCATCATCATCAACCTATTCTAGTCCACTGCTGGACATAGATCTCCCCTAATGAGCGCCATAGCGCCCTGTCTTCAGCTTGTCGCATCCAGCATCTGCCCGCAGTCTTTTGCAGATCGTCATCCCACCTGGCCGGAGGGCGTCCTACACTACGTTTGCCGAGTCACGATCTCCACTCAAGAACACGTTTACCCCAGCGGTTGTCGGTTCTTCGCGAGATATGGCCGGCCCACTGCCACTTCAGCTTGCTTATTCTTTGAGCTATGTCGATAACCTTGGTTCTCTGTCGGATGTATTCGTTACGAATCCTATCCTTCAGAGAAACTCCGAGCATAGCTCTTTCCATAGCTCGCTGAGCGACTTTGAACTGGTGGACCAGCCCTACCGTGAGTGTCCACGTCTCAGCTCCGTAGGTCATTACGGGTAGGACGCATTGATTGAAAACTTTCGTTTCCAAACACTGCGGTATGGATGACGAGAAAACCCGACGTAGTTTCCCAAACGCTGCCCAGCCTAGCTGGATCCTCCTCTTGGCCTCCTTCTCAAAATTGTTTTTACCCAACTGCACAATCTGCCCGAGGTAAGTGTACTCAGAAAAAATTTCAAGAAGGTGGCCATCCACGACGACCGGTCCTGGATCAATGTGGCCATTGATCAAGACTTTGGTTTTATCCAAATTCATGCCAAGACCGATGCGTCGCGAGGCTGAAGCTAGGCCGTCCAGCATCTGGGTTAGCTCCTCTAGCGACTCCGCCATTAAGACTATGTCATCAGCGAATCGCAGGTGTGAGATGTAGTCGCCGTTTATATTTATGCCCTTACCTTTCCAGTCCAGCGTCTTAAACATATCTTCCAATGCGCTCGTGAACAGTTTCGGGGATATGACATCCCCCTGTCTCACTCCTCTGCGCAATTGGATGGGTTTAGACTGCTGACCCTGTACTTGGACACTCATAGTGGCGGCTTCGTAAAGGCATCTCAGCACCTCGACATAACGATATTCTACTTGACATCGCTGTAAGGATTCCAGAACAGCCCAAGTTTCGACGGAGTCAAATGCCTTTTCATAGTCCACAAAAGCGAGACACAGGGGCTGATTATACTCTTCGGACTTCTGTATAATCTGCCTCACTGTGTGAATGTGGTCTATGGTGCCATATCCTCCGCGGAACCCAGCCTGTTCCGGTGGCTGGAACTCGTCGAGTCTCCTGGCGAGACGATTCGTGACCACTCGTGAAAATAACTTATAGACGTGGCTCAGGAGTGTGATGGGTCTGTAGTTTTTAAGGAGGGTCTTATCACCCTTCTTAAAAAAGAGAACAACCAAACTCCCGCTCCACGCCTCAGGAGTTCTCCCACTGTGAAGGACGGCGTTAAAGAGCTTCTGTAGCTCCTGTATGACAGGAGCTCCTCCTGCCTTCAGAAGCTCTGAAGTAATTCCATCCTCACTGGGGGCTTTTCCATTTTTAAGCTGCTTCAGAGCTAACACGATCTCGTCTTGACCGATATCAGGCAGTTCGTCGGTATAGTGGCGTGTCAGGGTGGCTCTGGAATCATGGTCGTCTCGTCGAGGACGGGGAGCATGTGCAGTGTACAGACGGCCATAGAAATCCTCTATCTCGGCGGAGATCTCCGGCTTCGACAAGACGGTCCTCCCGTCATGCGTTATGAGCTTCGTCAGATGGCTCCTTCCAAGCTGCTGAGTGAATACTTTGGACCCTAGGTTTCGCTCTATCGCCTCTTCAATGAGGCGTGTGTTGGAGCTCCGAAGGTCGCGCCGTACCATCTTCGCAATTTCCTTGTTTAGGTTTGACCTGTCTGACGAAGTCGCTTGGGTGGTTTCCCGTCTTCTTGCCATCAGCCCCAGAGTCTCATCCGAGAGTTTGGACTTCCTGCCAGTGCGCTGTTTTTTGCAGAACTTGATGCCCTCGTCTCTCAGCGTTTCGACCAGATTGTGTAGGGTCTCGTCAGCGTCATCAGTGGGTTAGAAAGCAACAAATCTTTCCCCGAGAAGCTGCTGGAACTTCTCGGTGCCCGCCATGATTTGGGTTGGGTTAGGTCGGAGCGTGGACATCATCAGACGGTTTCTTTCAAGCTTTAGGTTGATATTCAGAGAGCCTCGGAGCAGTGGGTGATCAGATCCGATATTAAACCTGTTGATCACTGAGACATCTTTGAATATGTGCTTGCTATCCGTCATGATGAAGTCGATCTCATTTTTTGTCACAGCGTCGGGGCTTTGCCATGTCCACTACCTTTGAGGCTGTTTCTTAAAGAAGGAATTCATTAAGAATAGTCCCTCTTTCTCAAGGAAGTTGACAAGCATTTGTCCCCTGTGATTCCTAACTCCATAACTATGCGGGCCTATACGGGATTCGTACCCAGACTGGGTACCCACCTTGCCGTTAAAGTCCCCCATAACAACGTTGAAGTGAGCCTTAGTGGTGTTGTGCAAGGCTTTGGAAATGTCTTCATACATATCCTCCACTTCATCATCCGAGTGTGCCGAGGTCGGTGCGTAGACCTGAATAACCTTCATGCTATACCGCTTGGATAGCCGAAGGATCAGGTACGCTACCCTGTTCGACACGTTGGAGATTTCTTGAACGTTGTTAGAGAGGGCCCTATTGACGAGGAAACCTACGCCACCCTGGGATGTTTTATTACCCTCGCGAAAGTAGAGAAGATGGCCCAAGTCAAGGGTTACGGTGTCCTCTCCCTCTCTACGGACTTCGCATAATCCGAGAACATGCCATTTAATGTTCTCTAACTCCACTTCCAACTGCGCTAGATGATGGTCAAGCCTCAGAGTGCGTCCGTTATACGTAGCCAGGGTCAGTTTGTGAAGGGTTTGGTAGTTTATTGTAGCCCGGGGATTCTTAGCACCCCCTGCCCCGCCGTTACCATGGCCGCTACCATGACCAGGGATAGCGAGGCGGCCGGGAACTGGGGGCCATCTTTTGGCTGTTTCCTTCATTTGGGGGTAGTGCCCATAATCCCCACGCTGGGCAGAAGGGTTGGGGATCGCAGTTTGTTGGAGGGGTTGTTCTGCGGGGGTGCTGCTGCCCGCCCCCGGATATGTCCCTTAGTCGCCTCATACAACACCCACGGGAAGACTTGGGTTGGTGCTATTCTCTTCTAGGCCGGCACCACACAGCTCCAGCAGTTTCCAGTCACGTTTCAATAATACGCAACTAAAGCGCTCTTTACAAAAAAAAAATGCTTTCCGTAGGGTAAGCTAGCAGTTACTTGTGTAGTCTTGAAGCATCTACTAGCACAGCACAAGATCAATTTATTTAATGTTACACACGGATAATGAATTGTAAACTCTAGGGTACAAACTGTGCTCTGAATATAGAATATACAACAACGTACGTTGAAAATTGATTGAGATAATAACATAACATAATATAACTTCACGCCTGTATCCCCGAAGGGGCAGGCAGAGGTATATTACACACCCATGATTCGCCAGTTATGTTAAGGTCCCAATGTAATAGGGGGCGAGCCTATTGCCATCTACAGGGTACATTATTAAGCGAGCAATAATTAACATTTATTTATGAACACATAACTACGAAAAGTCAGAGGTGTGTGCCCGGGGCAACTGGGGATCGAACTCGAGACCTCGTCTCAGCAGTCCGTTACGTACGCCACTAGGCTATCGCCGCTGTTTTGAGAGAATGCTATTATAAGATATAATCTTCTATGTAAATCACATTGAACTATTTGCCAGTCGAATGTTATTCGGAACAGTCAGCTTATATTCACAGGCCTACGTAGGTATCTACTCCTCGAAATAAGATATTCAGAGTCAATATTCTGTTGCTAGGAGTCGTGTCAATATCAATACGAATCTTGTTAACATTTCTCAATACCAAATCTGATTGACAATTTAACTGTAGGCACGGGACATATCGTTTTGAACATTTCTTCATGTAGGTGTTCTGTCAGAGATTTATCAAACATTTCACGCATCGAATAGAATTTACACACAAAGATGTACTTGATAAACACCAAATAATGTGAAGTGTGTGCTGATTTAGCGAAGTGTAGATATCGTAGCAATATATTTTTATTAAAACAACGTATACTCTACTATGAATGAAGTTGAAGACAAAAATGACAAGGAATTCAGTGCAGGGTGCGACTGAAATAAATTGAGCTGAGCGAGCAAGACTCTTACTTGAAATTCTAGTGGGGCGGATATCACACAGTGATTGTCAAACTTCGGGCCAAACTTAGATATTTTTGTTGCAGTATTTTATTCAAAACTAGCTGACCCGGCAGACTTCGTACTGCCTCAATCGATGACAAACCTTTTAAACCTTCTCTGGACCTCCACAAATAATTCAATACCAAAATTAGCCAAATCGGTCCAGCCGTTATCGAGTTTTAGCGAGACTAACGAACAGCAATTCATTTTTATATATAAGAAGAAGAAGAAGAAGAAGAAGATTACAGACCTCAGGCTTTATGCATATTATTCGACGCGTCTTTATATATTATATTGAGCAATAAATATGAAGAAAATGAAATCAAATCAAACATCTTCGACGTCAAAAACACAAAAAAATGATTTTATATTTCAGTTTCTTTCAGAGTCTGGTTGTTTTATGTAAATATACAATATACGTATTGTCATTGTCACTCATATGTCATTGTCAAATACGCTTTACTCTGATAACTCGAAAGAAACTCACTTGTAAACGTTTTTTAGGGACAATTTGTATGGTAGGTACCCGAAACCTTGAACGTACAAACCCCAAAATCTAATCAGTTCTTCCCATTTACCAAACAAGATGATTGGTGAAAGATTTTTTTAAATCGGATAAGTGGTTCTTGAGTTATTGCGTAAACAGACATCCAGACATCCAGACCAACAGACAGACCGACACAAAATTTTTTTTTTTGCTTAATTAGACTTAGAATCATATGAAACGTCGAGAAAAGTGATAAAAAGTGGGTGTAAGATTTTGATATTTTTTGCGTGATTTTAAGACTTCGGTGTCCACCTGCTTGGTGGCCCGAAGTAAATAAGGTATCTTACTACGGTCGCGCGCATAGCTAAGGCCGCGCGCTCGTTAAACTGTTTTTCGATGACTATTCCTCAATGGTACATTGTATTTGAACAGTTGACCCCTCTAAACACTCAGCGGTGTCTACACTATCACCATGGCAAATTTGGTCAAGATCGGTATTGTGGTTCCGGAGGAGTACAGTCTCGACCAAACGGCTTAGCCACGCATAAGAGCTTCGCTTCGCTCAGCTCAAAAAGGAAAAACACACTAGTCACAATAATTTGTGTGACTAGTGTGTGTTTTTCGTTTTTTTAAAAAAGAACGTGCAATTATTGCTTATCAGCCATCGTTATTATTCACTTTCTGGCACCGAAAAGTAGTGCAGTGCAGTTGGTAAACTGCTTGTGACCTATGTCGATCTGTAAACACAATAGTTTTCCAACAGCAACTTTAAGTTTGTCTGTCAATACAGTTTAGTACGTAACCTAGCGTTTTTTAGGGATTTTC
The DNA here is from genome assembly GCA_946251805.1 of Cybosia mesomella. Taxonomy (NCBI): domain Eukaryota; kingdom Metazoa; phylum Arthropoda; class Insecta; order Lepidoptera; family Erebidae; genus Cybosia; species Cybosia mesomella. Next base: position 42,519,196 of record OX276388.1, on the reverse strand, counting down.
TTTAGAAAAGCCCTATTGCTATCGAGTTGTCGTCGACGTCGTTGCCAATTTTCTGTCACGGTTTTGGGTATGAAGGAGATGAGCTATCGAGTTGCTGTTTTCGGTAATAGATTCGTGCTGGGGTGAACCATTGCAAGATAAAGAAAAAAATCGCAAAAAATTGCTAAAAAAAATTATCACAAAATCGAAAATGCCTTGTATTCGGCTGAGCTCGTCTCAGGAATTCAACTTGTTTTATATTGGTCACGACAAATTGACTTCACCTGGAATAAGGGTCACCGTTACAGACACCGAAACTGCTACAACGTACTTCCGACTCGCACTTAAATAGATTTTATTAAATGGATATTCGAATTGAATAAATTTAATTTTTAAAAGCTACGCGCGCTGGTTACCGTGTTGCCCTAAGGTTGGAAATGGACATGGATATTGTACATAATCAATAACAAGCCTTCGTAATATTAATTTAACTGGATACATTTTAATGAACGGAAATAACGAAAAAGCTTATACGTAATGGGTACCCTTTTTTTTTTCATGCGGGAATCCCTTCGAATAAGGTACCTATATTATATTTTTGATACCTCTGCAATCGTTCACTGATTTACATAAAGCTCACATAATATTTTTAGACAAGGTATCCAATAACAAGTCTATGGGACTTGTACATCGATACACAGATTATATATAACACGTAATGCTACTATAGATACGTGGAATTTTCAATAAACGAGTACATTGAAAACTGCACGTATTGACGCGGGTTTAACAGTTCCTTTTGTTACGAGCCTTGAAAATTGTAGCTCTTTAATCCGATTCCCGATACCTACGTTCTTGCTAACAACATAGCCTTTAGGAGATTAGTGAACCAATTGCTTACAAACAACGTCTATTCCGTTATTTAATTGCGTTCACTAATCTCTTTCTAATTGATTTGATTGTTAGTAACAGAAAAACAGAGATTTAAGGTAGTGCCCATTTTCTTTGGCAAAATGACTGTGATGTCACACCAAACGTTTATAATTATCATCAAAACTTTCCATTAATTACAAAATTTGACGGTTTATGGAACTGTGTGGTTTTGGTACTATATGAAATAAATACATAAGTATACCGTATATCAATTCAGTTTGCACTTTCAGTTTCACAATATGTAAACTATCTCATATGCATGTATGCAATAGCACATGCTTTTAATAAGAGTAATAAAAACTCACATCAAAAATTTATTTAACCGTTTTGCTACACAACAACGATATTATGCTGTTATAAAATCATTTTTAATTATAATTTCTTTAACATTAAAATAGCCGCATTCAAAAGACGCTTCCAGTATGTGCACAGTGGATTTTTTTATCTTAGATATACTTACAAATATAAGGAATGCCAGCATGATGGGAAAATTGAATAATAATATTCTTTCTCCAGTGTTTAAATGAGATTTAAACACTGGATAGTTTGTTTCTACATGAAATCCCACATTTCATTCTAGCAAGCCTTTACATAATATTAAAAAGACATTTAGATATTTAATAAAAGTTTCAATGCCAACACACAGATAAAGCATTCACTGTGATACCATTATTTTAGTAAATCCGACAAAAATAAGAAAATTTTAAATTAATTTCTGAACGGAGCAATTTTTCAGACCGGAAGTTATAGCGACATTCAAGGTTTATGTGAAAAATTAAAAGGACATTTATATAAAAAAAAAGAATTGTGTAAAAATGGAGTTTGTTTGCACTAAAATCTTCGAATCCCTTAAGTTATTTCCAGGAAATCCTATAGAAATTATTATTTCTAGACGTCCCCTAAAGGATCCTATGGCACGTTGCGTTTAACAATGATTTTACAGGAATTCCTACAGTAGAAATTCATGTTGCACTACATGCCTTGAGGGGATCATATTATTTTGACAATGACAACAACGTTACAAGACACCAATATATGTCTCATCATTCAAGATTGGATACGAGAATTAATATTCAGAGCACAGTTTCTACCCTAGAGTTTACATTTCATTATCAGTGTGTAACATTAAATAAATTGATCTTGCGCTATGCTAGTAGATGCTTCAAGACTACGCAAGTAACTGCTTGCTTACCCTACGGAAAGCATTTTTTTTGTAAAGAGCGCTTTAGTTGCGTATTATTGAAACTTGACTGGAAACTTGCTTGCAACTCAATGCTTGTAGCTACTGAAGACTATGAAAAATCCCTCATTTAAATTTGCAATTTACCGATAGGACCTTTAGGACACTCGATGTGTTTCCATTCACAAATAAGCGCTAGCAATGTATCTTTTTTACTTTCGGGTATCTTTGTTTTTTTGTAAACTTTTAAGCATCTTTTTTTTTCAAGTTACCACCATTGCAAAATGTCTAGTAATATTGACTATTACTTTTTACCGATATTTTGTAAAACATTTATTAATATTAGCAATTAGATTTTAAGATAAGTGGCCTTTGTTTAAACTTTAACACCTAGTAACTGTAAATTGGCCTTGGCATAAGTTATATGTTAATACACCTCTGCCTATCAAAATCCGTTCAGTAATTTTTGCGTCCATCTTGAACAAACAGATAAATATGTAGACGGAAAAGAATTTCAAAAAATAATGATTTCGTCTTCTGAATCTTTTTTTTTTATATTTAGGACACGTCAATTTGACTTCACCTCGCCTGATGATAAAGCTGAAGCTGAAGCTGAAGGTAAAGTCTCAGGAAAGAGGGTCACCATTACATACACGTACCATGTTAACAATGGTGGTACTCAGCTTGACGGCCTCATCAGAAAAGGATTGTCGTCGCAGCACCGCGTGACACCCACCGGTCCCACTACTGCTGCGACCACAATCCCCCTGCCCGGCTATGCACTTGCTGACCCCTGAACGCAATCAAACCGAAATTTCATTACTATCGCGGGTTTTTCGCAATCGTGCACGGTGGTACCTACCCGACCGAATTTTTTGACAAATTTGTGTCATCTTCTACCACCAGTGAACCAGCACTTAATATCTTGGGTTATCCCAAGATATTTAATTTAATCAGCAATATACGCAACTAATTTACAATTTTATAAAAGTAATATATCGATAAAGATACATATATTAAGATATAGAGATATATAGATATCTAGATATTTTTTAATCTGGTTGTTTGAGATTTTTCTAGATTACTTAGAGTATATCTAGACGAAGTAAATTAGATTTTACTTCTAAATAGTATAAGCTATATCGAAATTAGGACAAAACCAGTTTACAAGATTATGGATGTAACATCGGTTTTTTGCATGTCGAGTGGGCCCGCTAATGAGCGCTACATTATTTTTTGTAGCTACTTCGGGAGATTATAATATTATTATAATCATTTTGGGGATTTTTCTCCACAATTTGAGGAATAATTCCTTGTTGTTACAAAATATGCTTCAATTATTACTAATTATTACTACTTATTACTTACTTACTACTAATTGTGTATATGTTTGATTTTGAAGCATTTATAAGATAGTTAAGGTAGTGTTTTTTTAAATGCCTGTTAATCACTAGAAAGACAAGTTTCAGACAATTCGCTGTTTCTTAGTGACAAAATCGTTAATTTTTGAACCTATACATATTAGTACTACTGCCAGAGATTAGCTGTTCGGTGTATTAAAATATAACGTTGCTTGCTACGCGTTTGATTGATTGCCAATCTTTATTAGGTGTGCTTACGGTTTGCCATCCGAAAATCACTTAAGTTTTCTTCATAATATAACTTTTCAGATGACATTGCGTGGACTGTTTTGTGCGTGGACCATGCATAGCAAATTATGTTATGGGGATCCATCGAAAGTGGTTATATCCTTTATGTGGAGAATGCATAGGTATATACGCGATTGTACAATAACCTACGACACTACACTACACACTATACAACGGAGCAGTAGTGTGGAAAGGAAAAATATTCTTTAATGTGAAACACACGGGTTGTTCCCGGCCGACTTCTCGCTAGATTGCGCTGAATTTCAAACATTACAGTTAATTTTGTTTCTTTCGTAATTTCAGCATTATTAAGTCGAAGAAGAGGTATCGGCGATACTAGGATATCACACTTTATTTAACTTAATCAGATTATTGCCTTAAAATCCAACCAATTTTCGAAATTGATGTATTTTTTTATTACAGGGTCGTTTACACAGACATGGACGTGAGCGTTTACTATCAAGAGCCCAAATTCAGTTCAATAATGACCAATAGATGGCGTGAATTTAAAAACAAACGGTCTGGTTATTTATTATGCATTCATTAAAATTGTGTCTGTGGGGATAGGCAGAACTAAAGAAATATCAAGAATATTAAAATAATAAAAGTTCTTTTGGGTGTAAACTATTAAATTAAAAAAAAAAATTATGTGTATACAAACTATATTACATTTTAAAATGGTTTTATTTCATTACCTTGCGAATTGTGCATGTACAATTATTATAAACTAGCTGTTTCCCGCGGCTCCGCCCGCGTGGAATTCTGATCCCCTTCACTAGTTTTTGCGTGAAAGAGTAACAAACATCCATCCATTCAAACTTTCACATTATGATATTAGAAGTCTGATCCCCTTCACTAGTTTTTGCGTGAAAGAGTAACAAACATCCATCCATTCAAACTTTCACATTATGATATTAGAAGCCAGATCCCTTCACCTGTTTTTGCGTGAAAGAGTAACAAACATCCATCCATTCAAACTTTCACATTATGATATTAGAAGCCAGATCCGTTCACCTGTTTTTGCGTGAAAGAGTAACAAACATCCATCCATTCAAACTTTCACATTATGATATTAGAAGCCAGATCCGTTCACCTGTTTTTGCGTGAAAGAGTAACAAACATCCATCCATTCAAACTTTCACATTATGATATTAGAAGCCAGATCCGTTCACCTGTTTTTGCGTGAAAGAGTAACAAACATCCATCCATTCAAACTTTCACATTATGATATTAGAAGCCAGATCCGTTCACCTGTTTTTGCGTGAAAGAGTAACAAACATCCATCCATTCAAACTTTCACATTATGATATTAGAAGCCAGATCCGTTCACCTGTTTTTGCGTGAAAGAGTAACAAACATCCATCCATCCAAACTTTCACATTATGATATTAGAAGCCAGATCCGTTCACCTGTTTTTGCGTGAAAGAGTAACAAACATCTATCCATCCAAACTGTCGCATTTTATTATATTAGTGGGATAATTGAAGCAACATTTACGCAAAAGAAATCAATATTTATAATTTTTATTTATTCCTACATCTACAGTGTACATACAATGATAATAATTTATGATAATACTTTATAATTATTACATTATTTACAGACCATTAGATAGATTTGGTAAACTATTATTCTCCCATTCATTTCAAAATGTTACAAAATGACTAGCAGTCAGACGGTCACACCTATGAGTAGTATATAAATCATGGTTGTGCTGCCCCACAGTAGACATTTCAATGGAAGGTATGTCTTCAGGTGACTTTTGGAATTCTGCTAACCGCTCTTCACACAAAATTCTCAATTGTGCTTCGTCAATATTAATTGGATCACATGCTTCAGGTCCACAGTTCTCGTCCAGATGGGTTTTCTCTCTTCTAATAAACAATCGTTTGCGTGTCGACGATTGCTGTCGTATTCTGCTACGCTTTTTCCGCTTTATGTATTTCTTAAAATGTGTTTCTGGGCTCAGTGTGGTCTGGTTTTTCTATGCAGTTGCATTCCATTTATATCCAGTGGCAAGCGATAAGCCTGAAAACACATAAAACATAGGTGATACAAAACTGTAAGAGTAAGTACCATCCATGATTATCATAACATTTTTTACTTCTTCTGACAGAAAACTTAATTGTTTATACTATTTACCTGCCACATGAACACGTCGCTGGTAAGAAGCTCTTCTTCCTAAACTAATTCGCTTACCACAGTTGAATTTATTTATCACGCTCATAAAATTTTCTGCCACATTTGTTGTCGCGTTTGACAATCGGCCATCCTTCAAAGCAATTCATTCTACTATCACTGCTATACATTATGACCTTCATGACCTTCATAAAAAATATTTCTGCCACATAGTGGGAGAGTGTGGGCTTAAATCTAAAAGAAAAACAATTTTAATTTTAGATCCTCTGATCTTGAGGCAAATTTTTATTTTGATTTTAATCACTTTCTGTATATATGTACAATTATACAGAAAGTGATTAGAGAATCAAAAATAAAGTCACCGCAAGATCGGAGGATCTTGAGGTGACTTTACAAATATGGTTTATTTCTTTACCTTGTAGAGTGCACTGGTATAGTTTTTAATAACATGGTTCTTACATTCAATTTTTTGAATCATGTTTCCATATGACACTTTATCTTTCAACTTTGCAAACACAGAGGAGTCTCCATCACCAATAAAACTCAAATAGCGATGATTATGCATTTCTTCACTCTGTTTGAAAGCCTTCCACAATAATTTCTGATTCCATTGCATTGCTGTAGACAAAAAAATCAGTACAATCGTTCTCAAGTTATGGCGTGACCAAAGGAAACGGGGATACATTCTTATGTAAATATAGATTACATAAACTAAAACTTATAGTTATATATAAACTGCCAGCTTAAGTTTCCATTAGTATACAGACATAGGCTGTTGTGGAAAGCTCCGGCTATTGACGTAACAAGTTGACGTAATAAGTAGGTCGTCTGCAGAAACGACTCATCAGCCATTTGCCGTCATAAATTTCATTTCGATTTCCAAGAGGAAATAACAAGTGAATTGCTTACATAACAGGTAGCTAGTCGTTCAATAATGTTTTTAGTCAAACTATACTGTAACAAATATGAGAAGGTTATCCCTTTTCGCAATTCGCCGACCCTGTAAAAACCTTCTAATCTAATTCTTGAAGAACCCCATATTGTAGTCGCTTGAGAAAACCACAGCAAGGAGATCATTCCATAGCCTAACCGTGCGCCGAATGAAGTTTCTCTCAAAACTCACTGTGCGTATCGTTTTCGGTTACAACGTGTGAGGATGAAATCCCTGTCTGCGGTGAGCAGTGCGATGATAGAATGTGGCCGTGAGTATCATGTCGAATTACTACACACGAGTTACAAACGTTTTCAAACAATTCCAAATCAAAATTCCAACAATTTTGCGCCATAATTGTTAATTATATCTGGGTTTTATTTTTGAGCATAGGAAGAAGAATGAAACTTAGCTAGTCCGATTTCATGAAAATCGTTGGAGTCGATTCCGAGATTCAAATTATATTACAAACAAGAATAACTCGTTTACAGATATTAGATAGATGGGATGAAAATAGTGTGAATTAATAGATCCAAACTGAACAGTTCCTTAATGAATGTTACGTAAGTTTGACAATCTAAGAGCTGAAAGTAAAGCTGGCCTTGCCATAACTTCATAAAGTTATGGTAAGGACACATAACTTATAGCTTCAACAATATCCAGCGGTAAAGTCAATTGTGATCCTTGTCCAGTGTGAAAGCAAGCATGTGTAATCTTTGTACAAATCCATAAAAATCGAAGCAGTGGTTTTTGAATATGACAAAGAATTGGGCAAACACTGAAAATGACTCGTGAAATTAATTATTTCAATTGTCGTGAAATCGGCAAACACGAAACGAGTGAGCAAACGGCGGCTATCAAATCCGTTAAAAAAAATATTGTTCAAATGTCAATCAATACTAAAACTATGATTGTATTATCATTACATTGAGTGTTCAATAATTTTTTATTGGTTAATATCGCTATAATTAAATGTACTACACCATATAAGTAGGGTACCTACTATATAAGTAGGGATATACCATGTATTGGATTAAATATGTTTTTTTTTTTGTATTATTATTTTTTTTAGGCTTAAATAGCAGGTGCGAGGACTCAGGGCTGCACACGCTGGCGGACTGCCCGGCGTGGGAGGCGCCAAGGCGTGACCTCGTGGCAGCCATCGGGGTGGGAGTCCTCTCGCTCGGCAGCATGATTGCGGCAATGGTGCGGAGCGCGAGCGCGTGGGCCGCCGCCGCCTCCTTCTGCGAGCATGTAATGCTCGCGAAGGAGGTGGCGGAGCGCGCCCGGGAGAGACTTAGAACTCTCCCGGTCCGCCGAGCCCGCAACTTGCTCGCCGCGCGTCGCAGGCAACTCAGGCGCCGGAGGTCGCTTAACGACCTCCGTCCTCCATGAGCGCAGGCCTGGGGGTGGCGGGTGAGGCCACCTGTCACCCCAGCAGAAGCAGGCCGGGACGGTGGGGCGACTAGCGCCCCTCCCCCAAACCGGGGCAAGACGGGGACACCGTGGTTCCCAAACCCGAGGGGGCCATCTCGAAACCGGAGATGGCCCAGGGTCAGTCGGGGTGCGAGGGATATGCTCTATGGGCAACCTTACACCCCGGCGTCTGTAGACCCAAGACGGCGTGCTGTTTTAGTCGGTTCAAGCCCGACATAACCGCCCCCGCTGGCACGCGGGGGGGTATCCGAAGGGATTTCCGCACGATTAAAAAAAAAAAAAAAAAAAGGCTTAAATAGCAGGTGAAAAGTTTTCTTTTCATGATTATTGTGTAATCGATTACGAAACTAATTGATAATCTCATGAAAACTATCTTTCTCATATTTCTCCACTTCAAGATTCAAATTGAGCTAATTCTACATATTTTAATATAACAAAACATAACTTCACACCTGTATCCCCAAAGGGGTAGGCAGAGGTGTATTACGCACCTACGACTCACCAGTTATGTTTAGGTTCCAATGTAATAGGAGGCGAGCCTATTGCCATCTACCGGGCACATTACATATTGTAAAAGAAAAAAAAACTATTTTTTTATATCACATCTCAACTCTTTATACCCAAGGCCCACGATTTTCCATCTCCTTTATTGCTCTGTTATTTACTGATAAATATAACTATGATCGAGTCAATCTGATGTGAATGGCAAATGAGAAGACGAAATGTTCTCTTTCAGTAAGCAGTATACATAATTTTGATGCTAGTAGCAGATCTCAATGAATATTCTTTTTTTTTGTTAATGAATATTAGAAATCTAAATTACTAATAAACCCCCTAACCCCTACAGCTCAGCTAAATTGCTTCTTTCAATTAATTTTTTTAAGCATTTTGTATGCTCAATTTTTCTAAAGATTTAGATCGGAAAAAGAGAACATCTAGGACGGGACCTCTTTCGTCGGGGACGGGGAAATCTTTAAATTGCTTGTGTTAGGAGTGGGTTCACATCGGTAGTGTAATGGCCAGAATTTGAACCCGGGACCTCTCGATTGTAGGGTCGACTCCTTAACAACTAAGCTACCGACGCGACGCTTCGATACTCGACTCTACCTAACCGTAGAGTGTTATATAAATGATTATGCTATATAAAACCCGAAATGTTAAATGCAACTACTTAACCTTCTCTACTAATTAAACTATCGTAAACTAATTACAAACGGAGTGCACGTATGTAATTAGTTTACGGTAGTTTGCAGTGCACGTCTATACAAATTGAAACCACGAACGATCCGATAAATCACACAAGGGTACTATATTGGTCACTCATCACATTAACAGAATGGTCTAGTGGTCACTACACATTATACAAAGCCACAATTTAACACCAGATCGTCCTTTATCCGAACTGGGGCTCGGGCAACAGAAGCACGTGGCTTGTGACTGAGTTAGCATATTGCAAGGTTAAGCAATACTAGCTAGGTCAGCCTTAGAATGGGTGACCATTCTCAATACATTAAGACCCATCAGCACCGCAATTTTTTATTTGTGAGGAAATTCCCTCGGATTCCCAGCCACAGCCGGCAAGCGGGGGTGGTTATGTCGGGCTTGCACCGACTAAAACCACACGCCGTCTCGGGTCTTCAGACGTCGGGGTGTAAGGTAGCCCGAGGGGATTTCCGCACGAATAAAAAAAAAAGGTACTTGTTCCTTCAATTCTGTTTTAAATAAAACTCAAACTAAACTTACTTTTCGAACTATGAACTATGGTCGAGACAACCTGATGGCACGGCTTTTTTGACGGTTGGCAACTCTTTCTTAAAACGTAATTTTAATGAGTAGACCAAATATTACCTTTCGGTATCTTTCATTTGTTGTAAGGCGCGACAACAACAATATTCCGAAAGGCTTTTTTTTTTACTTGCGGAAATCCCTTCGGATACCCCCCCGCTGGCCAGCGGGGGTGGTTATGTCGTGTCTCGACTAAAACCGCACGGTGTCCTCCCCAAGTGTCCGTTGCCCGTGTTGCCGGCGGACTTTGGCCGCCACCGCGGCCTCAATAGAAAAGTTCATCAATTTTGCCACGTTTCATGCACACATTTATGTTCATCTATCTGTTGTCTGTTTTCTCTCAAGGAAATAAAACTTCAAAAGTTTGAGTATAATGGTTGAGGTTAATAAGTTAAATAAGGATTCTCGGCATTATTGGCATAACATAACTAACATAACTTTACGCCTGTTTCCCCGAAGGGGTAGGCAGAGGTGTATTACACACCCACGTTTCGCCAGTTATGTTAAGGTCCCAATGTAATTGGCAGCGAGCCTATTGCCATCTACCGGGCACATTATTAAGCGAGCGATAATTACCATTTAATAATGCACACATAACTACGAAAAGTCAGAGGTGTGTGCCCGGGGCGACTGGGGATCGAACTCGAGACCTCGTCTCAGCAGTCCGTTACGTACGCCACTGGGCAATCGCCGCTTACTGGGCGGGCTATCGCCGCATTATTGGCTTTACCATGTATTTGCAGACAGCGTTGTCGTTACGATAGTTTAATTAGTAGAGAAGCTTAATTAGTTGCATTTAACATTTCGGGTTTTATATGGCATAATCATTTCTGTAACACTATGGTTAGGTAGAGGCGAGATCGAAGCATCGGTAGCTTAGTGGTTAAGGAGTCGACCCTACGATCGTGAGGTCCCGGGTTCGAATTCTGGCCTACACTATCGACGTGAACCCACTCCTAACACAACTAATTTAGCTTAGCTGGAGGGGTTAGGGGAATATTAGAAATTTCGGTTGCTAATATTCATTTAAAAAAATCGAATGTTCATTGAGATCAGCTACTAGCATCAAAATTATGTATACTGCTTACTGAAAGAGAACATTTCGTCTTCTCATTTGCCATTCACATCAGATTGACTCGATCATAGTTATATTTATCAGTAAATAACAGAGCAATAAAGGAGATGGAAAATCGTGGGCCTTGGGTGTAAAGAGTTGAGATGTGATATAAAAAAAATGTTTTTTTTTTCTTTTACAATATGTAATGTGCCCGGTAGATGGCAATAGGCTCGCCTCCTATTACATTGGAACCTAAACATGGCCGCCTTACTTGCTCTCCACTGTGCCATCTGCTAATCAAAGGGACAAACAAGGGAAAGCTTCCGAACAGCCCTCAACAGGGTACCTACAATTTGGGTATGGAGAATAGTTTAACGTGATTAACATCTAATTCATGAATTAATACGAGCAGTTCTTATTTAAATATAGACTGAATCTCAGAAACGGCTCCAACAATTTTCATGAAATTTAGTATACAGGAAGTTTCGTGGGCGATAAATCGATCTAGCTAGATTTCATTGTTAGAAAACGTCAATAAAAAAAACCAAGCAAAGTTAATAGACGCCATTGCTGTTCTATGACTATCTGTACATATATACATACATGTATGTCACTTTCACACATTTCTCAATGGGGTAGACAGAGACTACAATATGTTTTTCACTTGGAAACATGTAGTAGATAAAGCGATAGTGTATACCAGTATCGTAGTAAGTGGAAACCCTGTCTATATTTCTGCAACAGTTCCCAGGGTTCCCGGAAACCATATCGTTAACTATAATAGTTGTGTTAACGATGACTCCAATGGTAGGTACAATTTATTTACGTTTTTGCGTGTGGAAGCCCCCACGGGCTTCACCCCACCATCAGTGCCGACGATGGGGTGGGCGTGTCGGAATCGGTTCGACTAAAACCACACGGTGTCCTCCCGAAGTGTCCATTGACTTTATACGACTTTATACGTTCAACTGTACCATCTGATCTAATAAAGCCTAACGAAGCTAGTACAACCAACTTACATCATCACTCCGTACGCGTCCTGTGCACTACTTCGGTAACATTACAAACGGGTAGGCCTTTTAAAGGATAATATCTAAAATTTCTAGATGTTTATATGTTTATTACAAAAAAAAAGTTTCTTAATATGTTTCTTAATATGCATTCTAGAACCCATATGACAAGCTCTGCTTATTTTGGGTCTATATGGCGTTGCGTAATGTCCTAGAATATTTATTATTTATTATTTTTTTATATTTATTTATTATACTTTCATACCATATCGGTTACGATGAATCTTCACTGAAAAGCGACTGCGGTAGTTTTTTTTTTTACGTGCGGCAATCCATTCGGATACCCCAAACCATCGGGCTTGAACCGACTAAAACCGCACGCACGGGTGCCTATTTAATGGTCAGTTACGGGCTATGAGGTTTCCGATTTTTGGTATTGTGGTACGGAACTAATACAAAATAATAACAGAAAAAACACGCTAAACGCACCAAATAAAACATACAAACGAAGGATGCGCGGTCTTATCGTAGTCTGCGATTTCTTACAGATAATATTTACCCAATAACCTGACTATATTTAAGAGGGGTTAGGCATCTATTTATATATAAAACACGTGTCAGTGATGACCGCAATGAACTCGAGAACGGTAGGACCGATTTTCGTTATCTTTATACTTTTCAAATTTATTTACGCCTATACTGTGCCTTACTGTGTTTTATTTTTGTTGTAATCCCACCAGCCAGAGTGGGGGTTATGCCAGGGTGAAAAGTGACCAAATAAGGCAATTCCCGCGGACCTCGGCTGATCCTGGGCCATCTACTGCTTTGAGATGACCCTCAGGATAATGTGCCTATACTAGCAATTAATTCACGAATATCAGCTGATAAGGTAACCCCGGCATCTGTAGACCCGAGACGGCTTGCGCCGACATAACCACCCCCGCTGGCCGGCGGGGGGGGTATCCGAAGGGATCTCCGCACGAAAAAAAAAAGGTAGCCAATTGATTCTAAGGCGGAACGAAGTTTACCGGGTCAGCTAGTATAATAGTAAATAGACACTAAATTGTAATAGAGATATTAACATAAGAAAGTATAAGTGTATTATTCTCAATATTAATAATCAAAAAAAAATAATGTAGAATGATCCGGGTTGGTATCACCATGCAGTTGCGAAAGCAGTAGGTAACTACAGCCGCCCCCCAAACCGGGGCAAGACGGGGACATCGTGGTTCCCAAACCCTAGGGGGGCCATCTCGAAACCGGAGATGGGCCAGGGTCAGTCGGGGTGCGAGGGATATGTTCTATGAGCAACCTTACATCCTGGCGTCTGCAAACCCGAGACGGCGTGTGGTTTTAGTCGGTTCAAGCTCAACATAACCGTCCCCGCTAGCCGGCGGGGGGGTTTCCGAGGGCATTTCTGCACGAAAATAAAAGGTAACGGCAGCCGGTTCATTTCTGCGTGGACTTATATTGATATGGCTAATTTGTTCTAATTTGCTAAGTAATAAAAAACCAGACAAGTGCGAGTTGGACTGGCGCACTGGGTGTTCCATACAAAACTGGATTGAGGGGCGAACTTAACGTTGCTGTCTTGACAGACAGACAGATAACGAATTGAGGGAGTGAGTGCGAAACCCTAACAACAATAAGTAATGGAAATTATCTTCTCAATTAAGTACTTTTGTTCCAGAGAGCCCTCCTGACTTATGCATAGAAGAATTGCAGACGGACAGACAGATGCCCGCAGCATCACTGACAAGTGAGTCTTTGAACATTATACTTTGAACTAAAGTGAAGGGAGAATACAGCTAATTGAGCACTTCCCAGTGAAGGAGCACGTTTAACGGTTTATAATTACTTCAACACTTCATTGATATAAAATTATAAAAGGTTTGCGACACTAAAACAGTTTAAACTAATTAATTATCACTGCTAATCACTAATTTGCATATCTGAAGCGACCCGTCCCGGCTTAGTACGGGAAAATTTCGGGGTTCAATAATTGTACTATGACTTTAACCTTCGCGCAAGTTTATAAAGTTTCAGCGCAATCGGACAGCAGCTCACAAAATACATTTGAGAGCGAGAAGTTTTTTTTAAAGCATACGCAACACTCGCTCGAAATACCGTCGTGGATCTTACGTGTCGGATAGCCAAAACGAGTTACGCCAATACAGACATACTGCCTGGATGATCAGATCGTTTCGTCATTTATATGCAAAAATTCAAGTGTAGTGTAGGCCTAAAGACGACAGTTCGAACAAGCAGGTGGTGGTGGTGGAACCTTTCTATTGAGTATTGAGAGACTATCTTAGGTTCGTAGGTACGTAGAGTATACTTTTACTTACTTTCTCTAGAACTGGAGAATTCTCAAAAATTTCTGCTTCGAGATAAGACGAAAATAAGTTGAGGAACCAGAAACTCTAACACGTAGAAAAACCTAAATTCTAAGACCTGTGTCTCTTTTATAATCCTTCTTATGAATATGGATAGGTACTTGTTGCCTGATGTCACGAACCGCTTGAGACAAAAATGTCGCAGATATGGTAATATAGTCTGCGACATTTTTGTGCGGCAACTCAAGCAGTTTTCATTATTACTTACCCTGATATTGCACATAAACTGGTCTTCAGTAAGGAGTAACGGCCTTGAATTCAGGTCATTATTTCCATTCATTATAGATATGTCGAAGGCTGTCGTAAAGTTTATGTTATGTTTTCCAGGATAACAAAGCCTTATTTCAAATTGAAAAAATTCAAACACTAGTAGATATTGTCTCTGAATACGGAAATACTGCAATTTACTTAAGTAGTTTTTAAATGTACGTTTCCTGCGGTCGATTATGGAATTTATTTTCAAGATATTTTCTATTTATTACCAACAGACTACACGGCCTCTGTGGCGTAGCGGTAGTGCATTCGACTGCTACGACAGAGCGCGCGGGTTCGATTCCCGCTCAGTGCAAATATTTGTATGCATGAATATGTCTATTTGCATTGGTCTGGGTGTTTCTATGTATAATATGTATATATTTACAAAAAAAAAATATATAAGTATGTTTATCCGCATTCTGGAACTCATAACACAAGCTAGATAAACTATGCTTACTTTGGGTCTAGAGAGCGCTGTGTAGAATGTCGTAGAATATTTATTTATTTATTTATTTAACAGAGTAATCATGAATTATTTAGAGTTCTACATTTCAATCCATGTTATTTTATTGATATGATGGAACTCAAAACTCTGATTGAAATCATTTCTAATGCCTTCTAATACTTATGAAGCTAGTCTGCATAAACATTTTCATTGGTCTGAGTGTTTCTTTGTGTAACATGTTATATGTATTTAAATAAGATACCTAATTATTTAAAAAATCAAAAAACCCGACTGCCCTAAAAAGACCGAAACAAGTTTGATAGCAGGCGGAACCCGTTTACAAATCATAAACCGAAAGAAAATCAATGGGTCCCGCCTGCTATCAAACTTGTTTCGGTCTTTTTAGGGCAGTCGGGTTTTTTTATTTTTTTATTAATTATTATATTGTATACTTTTTAGTTATGATATATGTATTTTTGGAATCACCCTTTAAAGCTCTTAATTTTGATACCCTACTCGATAAGTTTAAGCGAAAATATTTTTCTAACAATATACATTCAAGCGCCAAAATCCCGCCATTTTTTATTTTCTTTTATTTTGATATACCCAGTGTGTCACTCTCACAGTAAATACGAATTTAACTACACCTCTCAAGCTAAAATCCATTGAGCCGTTCAGGCTGCAGAGCGTGCCAAACAATTATACATACATACATACTCTCGAAAAACATAACCCTCCTTCTAGCGCAGTCGGGTAAAAAATAAATGTATTTATGCGTATTCCAGAATCAACAATACAATCATAATACAAACTTAAGAAGGCGGGTACTTAATTGCGCATTACAAAAGTCAAGTTTACTATTTAAAATCGTCTTAATTTCGAGCAATACGCTCGTGATTCAATTCAAGTAATGTAAGCAACAAGTCGTCAGTTGGACAGAAAGTGCAGAATATTGGAAGATACAACATTTGTATTCTGGAGTACTCTGCAATCGCCTTGAAAAAGGGTAGATTTATAGAAATCACGTTCATCCTATTGAAAAGCTAGCTATAATGAACGTACTTTTTCCAATATTGGAATTCCGAATCAATATGCTTCTTCTTTGTCTCTTGCTTTTAACTTGACTTTATTCGAAAATATGACTACAATCTTTAGTGTTACTTTCTAATATAGATACTAATAGTAAATACTACTAATAACTACTAACAACTACTAGTAATACTACTACTAATAACTACTAACAACTACTAGTAATACTACTACTAATAGTAGATTTATAGAAATCACGTTCATCCTATTGAAGAGCTAGCTATAATGAACGTACTTTTTCCAATATTGGAATTCCAAATCAATATGCTTCTTCTTTGTCTCTTGCTTTTAACATGACTGTATTCGAAAATATGACTACAAACTTTAGTGTTACTTTCTAATATAGATACTGTTTAGGAGTAGCCTCGGATTTTGAGAAATAAAACTGCAGCGAAGTGGAACTGTACGTGTATATCCTTGCTTAAGCTCAGGTCAACGACAAGTGAGAAAAAGTTTACAAATTAATACTTATAGCTACCTACGACTGGCGACGCCGTGCTGTAAATTATCGCAACCAACGCATCGCTTGTGTTGCGGTCAGTAATCCTTCAGGCACTTATCCTGAACAGATACTAATAGTAAATACTACTAATAACTACTAACAACTACTAGTAATACTAAGTACTACTAATAGTAGATTTATAGAAATCACACGTTCATCCTATTGAAAAGCTAGCTATAATGAACGTACTTTTTCCAATATTGGAATTCCAAATCAATATGCTTCTTCTTTGTCTCTTGCTTTTAACTTGACTTTATTCGAAAATATGACTACAATCTTTAGTGTTACTTTCTAACATAGATTTTAATAGCCATCTAAGAAAAGTGTTTCTAATACCTAAAACCTATGTAATGAATGCTAAGTTTAGTTGGAGAAGAAATTTCACCCAGATGGGTTAAGAATGACCACTTAATAACAACACTAGTACAATACGAGTCAGTGAATTTATTCAGCAATAGCTGTTGCCTACGCCTTCACCCACGTGGAATACTATTCCCGTTCCCGTAATCCATGGGAACCTATTTCAAGGATGCAAAGTGCCTATGTGTTATTCCAGGCCTGTCTGTCCCTGTACCAAATTTCAGCTAGATCCGTTCAGCCGTTAGAGCGTTATTGAGAACAAACATTCAAACATCTTCACAAACTTTTACATTTATAATACTTTTTAGTGGGACAGAATAGTCTGCATATGCTCTAGGCAGCTAGGAGACGGATATTTGCGACCATTGCAGCGTTAAGAAATAGCTGAGCTTCGAGAAAATATGCTTGCGTCGAATGAAATCCGAGTGATATGCATTCCAGGCGAAAGGTATGCACATGATCGGCTCCCATCATATTCGCAGAAGTATATGTGATCAATATGATTCCTTCAATATGGGTCGAAGTATGCCTTGCACTATATGATGCTTTCAACCACCAAAGGGCGTTAGACATCGCGAATATACGATAATAATATACTTTCAAAATCATAACCTTTCTTTATTTAGTCTATGAAAACACTTCTCACATTCACATTCTATTTATTTATTTACATAACATAAAAACATAACTTCACACCTGTATCCCCGAGAGGTGTATTACACATCCACGATTCGCCAGTTTTGTTAAGGTCCCAATGTGATAGGGGGCGAGCCTATTGCCATCTACCGGGTACATTATTAAGCGAGCGATAATTAACATTTATGAATGCACGCATAACTTCGAAAAGTCAGTGGTGTGTGCCCGGGGCGACTGGGGATCGGACTCGAGACTTCGTGTCAGCAGTCCGTTACGTACGCCACTGGGCTATCGCCATTATTTATTTGTGTATTGCATTAATATTTGTATACTATGTAATTATTATTCATGTAACAAATTCTATTAAAATTTTATAAAATTACACCACCATTCAAATATATCATGTACATCCAAAGGTTGCCTGGAAGAGATCACTTTTAGTGATAAGGCATTGTGCATTTAACTGTAAAGTATCTCTAATGATTTTGGTGTACAATAAAGAATATGGCAAAAATAATATATATTTTCTTCTTACAGTATCTTAAAATGCGGAGCTATTCTTAATTTCATCTTAAAATATCTTAACATATATATCTTAATATAATTTTTGTTTACGATGGGTTCCTGGATGGTTTGAAACTACAATTGGAGCCGATAGGTGACGTTGCTGTAGGTACGTCACCAATGAAAAAATACCGGGTCCACTAGTACTAATATAAAATTGTAAATTAGTTATCTTCACATTGGAGATATTATAAAAAACTTGGGGTATTTTAAATGCACGATTCTGAAGGAATTCTTGTCTGTTTGTCTGTTTATCTCTTCGTCTGTTTGTCTGTTTATCTATTCATCTGTTTGTCTGTTTCACTATTTGTTCGCGATGGACGCAAAACTACTGATCGGATTTTGATGCGGTCAAGATTTTGGTCAGACTTAAAATGTACCGTAGGTTTGATTTGCAATTGGTTGAGTAGAACCGGAGATATGATCAAAAACGATAAGTTAGCAAGTCCAAAACAATTCGTAAGATTTATTATCAATGAAAGATACGTGCTAGGCTGATATTTAAGCGAATGAAATGATTTCATAAATTATTACATCTTGCCCGCGTACGTTACTATAATATATTTGCTTAAGAGAAGGTAACATAAAATATTATA
The DNA here is from genome assembly GCA_946251805.1 of Cybosia mesomella. NCBI lineage: Eukaryota > Metazoa > Arthropoda > Insecta > Lepidoptera > Erebidae > Cybosia > Cybosia mesomella. Next base: position 42,500,253 of record OX276388.1, on the reverse strand, counting down.
GTTCCTTAGACGTCTGTAATGCGCTAATAACTCTTAAGACTGTTGACCTCGGCCCTGAAACGTGATTACATTCAAACCGAATAATAACTTTGCTCAACTGTATTTTGAGCTTTTTATTAGCACCGCCTTTGCACTCTTGCGAAAAGGCCAGGAGGCCAGGCAATGTAAATTTTAATATGCCTTTTCTGTTTGCTCTTATCCCTAGTCTGTTAAAGTTGTAGCTTAGTGACTAAAATGTCGGACTGGCGTTCAAGGGGTCGCGGGTAAATACAGCCAACTCTACCTTCCAAATGCTACCCTTGGCCTCTCTATGGAACACACACAGCACAGTATAGCATTGGCACCTCTATGAAGATATGACATTGGCTCCTCCAGTAAACGTGTGTAGTTTGGGATTATCTCTCCCTTCTTATAAGAAGCATAGATATGAGCCCTCACGTCAGGGGGCTGCCAATCTGCACTTGACGTACCTATGCAAATTTCTATCGGGTTTGTCAGCGCATAAATCAGTAGTGTAGCACGCGTACTCTGTGATATATGAATGTGTACATGTATATGTTACGTTGGTAGGTTTTAACCTGTCAATATAATATACACTTATAAGACCACAACAATGTCGAAAGTTCTCTTTACATTGTAGACGAGTTTAGCCATGTTGAGCTCAACGCTAGTTACATTAATAACAAAATCAGTAATAATAAAAACGCTGAGTCTTTTTCAAAGTTAACCACTCACATAACTCCCATTACGGATACGGGTATTACTTAGTGCCTACTTATAAATTATGCTTTTAACGTATCAAGAGTTTCTGTGAAGTTTAGCATAATTCTCCTGTATTTTCCGCACAATCTGCTTCACATTAAAGGACATAGTTAATTCAGCCTATCACACTACTTTGAATTTCAAAAGGTTTCCAAATTTAATATACTTATTCATAATCTCCACCCTCTACCCCTCTCCCTGATGCCAAGAACAGACCAAGCCTACGGGTTCTCTCTTGGTAAAAGTACCGTGTTAGGAATAATGGAAGCTAAAATAATTATATTTACCTTTGCAAAACAATCCAAAATAAATTGATGTCGACCAAATATTTAATCTTAGGCTTCATTATTCGGCAAGTGTTTGTTCGATCTATTTATGGTTAACGTTCCAAGATAGTCAGACAAATGGTTTACTACAGAAACAACTTCAACTAAAGACATTTACAATTTATCTCATCAATAAAACTAAACCACACTAAAACTTTATCGTTCTCGACTTGAAGGGTTAAACAAATTAATTAATATCAAATACGCCTCTTTTTTTATCGCAATAGGAGCAAGTAAGCTCCGGTGGTTTAATCGGCCTTGCAGAGAAACTAGACTTCAAAAGCAATCTGCTTATAAAACTTGGACCACGGTTCTTGCTAACAAGGCATCGCTGAAGTGAAACGGAAACTGAATGCCGCCTCGAGGTCCAGTAAAAGGGCAACGGCCAGGACTAAGTTTGATTTCATCGGCAGAATTGGCGCGCTCGGTATCCATCCGGTATTCGTGCATTCTGGTGGCTCATCGGTCTTTTAGGTTATCTCTTTGCGTCGAACTCAACAATGAACGACGGGAATGCCGTGCCACCTGTTGTCTCTTGGTGTGGTGGCGGGAGCTAAAGTCCCTATATGTTCGGAAGTCGAGTGGGCCAGATGGCATAGCGGCGATGGTGCTTGAGCAGTGTACTCCCGAGTTGTGCCCTGTACTTACACGGTTTTTCGCGCTTTCTTACTCCAAAAGATAAGTCTCAGCTTCGTTGAAGACTGCATTCGTGCTTCCTGTGCCTCAGAAAATTCGCACAACCGGTGACCTTCTTGTGTATCTCACTCACCGCTGGGCGCAAGCCATCGAGAGTCAAGGTGAGGCACTAGCGGTCAGCCTCAATGTAGCGAAGGTCGATTGGGTCTGGCACAAAGGTCTCCTTGTGAAATTGCCGACTTTCCGAGGGACTTTGCGAATGGATGCCAGCTTTTTTGTCCAAAAGAAGCATGCAAGCCGTCATCGACGCCAGCTGCTCGGACTAAGCACTAAGACACAAGTATGTGCATTCACCACTAAGAAAACCCCATTCATTTTAGCGCCACAATTCCTGAACACACCACTCACCATCTCTAGAAGTATAGGGATCCTTGGTGTCAATATCTCCAGCGAGGTCCAGTACCGCACTCACCTGGAGGACAATGTCAAGTTAGCATCTAAGAAAGCAGTACTTCACTGCGGGGCAATGACTTCTTCTTTATAAGTGGCAAGTCAGGCCCCTCATTGAGTACTGCTGTCTCCATTTTGTCGGGGCATATCTGCATACAAGTTAACGGGTTCGACTCGGTGCAAAGACGGGCGCTGAGGATCGTTGACAATCCCAAACTTACAGGCAGTGTAAAACCTCTCAACCATTGTTTGATATGACCCTCAGGGTAACTGCTTCCCATCAGGTAGGCCGTGTACTTGTCTGCCACCTAAGTGGTATAAATAAATATATATATATAGACGCAGATATGTAATTATTTAAAAACAAACAAAAAATCTTCTACTGTAATACTATTGGTGAATGAATTCCAGCAAGCCGCGAGTGGCCGTCGGTCACTGCACGCAAAAGTCAAAGGTTAAGGAAGGAGATATTTGAAAAATTGTTCGATAGAATTACCTTTTAGCCATTTTTAACCCCATTAGGGGATGAATTTCGATAAAATATGAAAGGCATCTCAAATCAATTCTGTTAAAGAATGTTTATGCAAAACTTGAAGTCGATTGGACCAAGGAATACAAAGTTCGTCTCCTTTTTTAACCCTCTTAGTGGCAGAATTTCGGAAAATCTCTTCTTATCGGATACCTAGGTCATACAACGAAATTTCTTCCAAGTTTCAGGTCTCTGCGATCAGCTGTTTAGGCTGTGCGTTGATCCGTCAGTCATTCAGGACAAAGCATTTTATATGTTTAGATACTAAAAGTTAAACAAAATTCAATTTTAAGATTCGATTGCACTTTTTTTTTTCGTGCGGAAATCCCTTCGGATACCGCTGGCCAGCGGGGGCGGTTATGTCGGACTTGAACTGACTAAAACCGCACCCCGTCTCTGGTCAACAAACGCCGGGGTATAAGGTTGCCCATAGAGCATATCCCTCGCACCCCGACTGACCTTGGGCCATCTCTAGTTTCGAGATGGCCCCCTAAAGAGTTTTAATACCGATTTTAAATTAAATCTAATAAAAAATATTTTGCAACCCATCATTTTAGAGTTTGAATATTAAAAGACGATGTTCAATTCAATCTGTTAAAGAAAATAAATGCTAAGTTTGAAGTTGATCACACCAAGAAAACATGTTGTTTCATAAAATTTGGAACCCCATTTCACCCCCTCAGAGGTTGAAATTTCAAATATCTTCTCTTAGTGCACACCTACGTCTCATAAGGAATATTTATGCAAAATTTCACGGCTCTAGACCCAGCGGCTTCAGCTGTGCGTTGATCGAGCATTCATAAAGTTTCTACTGTTATATAAATACATAGATTGGGTGCCTACAATATTAAAAAGAAACCGTTCAGGGGCCTGTTAACTTATTGATTTTTTAATATGGCAACTTTTAGAAATTAAGAAAAAAAGTGAAGGGAACGGTTCCCGCTCAGATGACTTCGTGGCATTGGTTCGATCGCTGAGGTTTTCGAAATAAAATTGATTTAGCAAGCTAAGACTGCGTTTTCACTTCTGTTTTTAATAATTCAGAAGTGGGATGATACTTATCACGCCAGCAAAGTGGATTGTGAACAAGTGGTAAGCCAAAATTGAGAGAAAACTGGTAAGTTAAAAACTTGATTTCCTCTTTGTGAAACCAAAACTGTAAGTGCGTTTATTTGCATCTAGACTACAGTAAATACCGTCCCGTGGTTAACCTAAGAAAGAACCTGTATATCGCGGTAATTCAGGCTCAATTGGTTACGTTGGCCGTGGTTTTCATCCTGATTATCATATTCCTAGTTGTGTTGGCTGGCCAAAGCTGTGACTAGTTATAGGGTAACTAGTCACACTTCAATATTTCTTGGTCATTTGTGCATACAAATGTTACATACGAATGCTTGTAGGTAATTGTAAAACATTTTTACGCTCGTGGAACGAAGTAAAATTATCGTAATACCCACTGCTTACATGTGTTGGGATCATAGATAAAGGAATATACTAACAACCACCTGTCAATATCAAAGTCGCTTGTCATTGCCAAGAGACCGCATTTACACATTCGTTTGAGCCTAGTCGTACAATATGAATCCCATTTACACATTCGCACAGTATAAAATCGCACGTCACACGTTGCGCAAGCTACGAAGTCTTACCTACTTATGAGAATCAACCCATGCCATACGATGGTGGCTAATAAATAGGTATTAAGTAGGTTAGAAGTAAGTATTGGCATCGAGTTGACATGGAAATTGGTATCGGCACTGCGTTGTACATTGTACACACCATGGTACCGGGTACGTACCTACTACTACTTACGATACTTATTTATGTACTCGTTCATGGTGGATTATACACGCCGTTTTTTTGTCTCTCTTGTAAATTATACGCTGTTTCCTTTTCTTTAAGATACAGATTTAATTTGCTTTATAGTTATACAGGCTTTTAATTTTGTTAATGCTTATACAAGCTGTTTTTATTTCGTCGCGGGTATACAGTATACGTGCTGTTGTTGTACGGTTTATTATTGAGTTATATGTCAGAGCCGTAAACGTTATATGACAGTCTGGTTTTTCTTTATTTAGGGTATTCATTTACAGTTTAACATTAAAAAGGTACAATTTCGTTTGATACAATACCTACGTCTTAAATTGTACAAATATAATAAAAAGCCTTTTATTCACTGAAACCTTATATACCATTGAGTCGTTATGTGTACAGCGTGTTTACTGCCTTATTTTTTTATTATTTCAATAAAATTAATTAATTTTGTTTATATTATTATTTCTATTAATGTGTGTAACATTACAGAGTATTGTTTTATTAATTGATTTAATGCCTATATGAAACTTCCAGCATTCAGTTCATTTCCCTGTTCCCAATTTCCTTAATTATTCCTGATAATGACACCTGAAAATACTCCACCTAGAGAGTTGGACAGGGGTAGGCCAATAAAGCATCCATCCTTCAAACGTAAGTCTAGGAGACGACGATCGCCAACTACAAGTTGGGATGGTCGTTCCAGTCATCGCGATGTTAGACGTAGCAGAAGTAGATCTCGGAATCCTACATCGCCAAATAGACGACTACACAGTCCTTCGCGATCTAGGAAACGACATCGGAGTATTTCATGCAAATCAAAAGGTCGCGAGAATAGTCGTTTTATTAATAATAAGCGTTCAATCAAGTGAGGGTCAGTACTTCAATTGTATATCAACATTTATTAAACCCAAATCTAAATATAATAAGTTTACTTTCTGCATACTCATTTTGACTTTTGCTGGGTGCTAAAGTTGTGAATAGGATTGACCAACATAATTAATTTAGCTAAAAATATTTTTCATTGTTACTATAGCCTACTTCTCAAAATTTCTAACAGAATATGCAGAAATCATCTGAGATGGATGATTGGGTGTCTTTTAGATTCCTTCACCTTATAAAGAAATTTAGGTGTCTAATGTCTTACTGCATAGAGTATGTTAGTTACTACTATTTTATAATACATATACTCAAAAAAAAAAAATCGCATAGGTTCATTTAGCATATCCTATCTATCATCAACATATCATATATTTATCCTTTTTCTGTCCTAATCAGGAATGAGTTTTTACTTTCACATAGATATTTACAAAATCATAAACCTTGTAATAATAATAAAAAGCAACAAGCATGCTCAGGCAACTATTCTATTTCAGTATTACTTTAATATGTAGAACATCGATTTTGTCTTTAAACATTGTATAAAATGTATTTTATAACTCTACATAAAAAAAAATAAAGAATAATATTTAATTTATTATAGAAACACTATTTGTATAAAACAAGCTATAAAAAAAAAAAACCACTGCGATCTCGCAGCTCATAGTGCCACTTCAAATATTGTTACGTTTGTTTTAGCATATTAGTAAATAGCATAAACAAATATTATATAAGACATGTTTAGATTAAGTAGTGTTGCATTTCATTGTTCTTAGAATATTTATTTTCCTAGAGGTCATGGCTATAATGCTGACTAACATTGTTGCTGGTTCTATTTGGTATAATTATACCATTATGAGAACTCAGATTAGTTTAATCGAAGAATAATGTCTAAAAAAATGCCTAATGTCTACCGGTCTGTAAAGAATTATTAAATTACTCAGAATGTCACTTGCTTAAAGTCCCTTTTGCACGATGTCTGACCCTATTTAGCCAGTACCTACCCAGTTCAGTCCAACGCTGCCCAATAACATTTAACTTTAACTTCGTTGATATCATGAATAACCCTTGAGTTTCTTGACTGAAATGAATCTGCTTCACATTTAATAAGAATAAACAACTTTACATCAGCCCAAGTAGGCAGGGACAAACAGCCCGCCATACAATAACAACACCTTTTATACAAGCCCACCGATTTTAGATATTTCAAGCCTGCCCATGTTTTAAATCATGAATTTGATTGGTGTACGGGTAGCCCTTTTTTTTTTAGAACAGCAATTTGATCAGTATTCTGATTGACTGTAACCACTAATTGTCCATTCCCCCTGTAAGGGACTGGTCGCGGGTTCAAGTCCCGTCCTAGATGTTCTCTTTTTCCGATCTAAATCTTTAGAATAAAGTAAGCATACAAAATGCTTAAAAATTTAATTGAAGCACTAATTGTCCACTTACATTTGACCTTATAATATACTTGATTTGTCAATCATTCAGAACTCACACCTATAATAACTTAAGTACCCTTATTCAACTTTTGTTTTTGTCACTAAATGGTCTTTCAAGCCCGGCACGGCTTTCATATATTTTGGATTTCCTCTTTACTTCAACTACTTACTCCATACCTACTTTGTAGTGATCAACAACACTGTGGTGTAGTGTGAAAGTCTGCAACACATTCGCAAATGTGTCACATTCACACACCCTCAGATGGGCTGTAGCCATATGCATGTACTTGTTAAAAAAAAACTAGTAAATAAAATAATAAATAAAAATTCATTTATTGCCAAATACGTTTACAATTTTCGTGAAACATCATTTGCTCGGGCGACATCAGAGCTTTTCGGCTTAACACAAATAATTATACCATTATATTAACAATTCATTTACCAACAATTAAATCTATGATTATATACTTTAATACATCAATGACGAAATTACGAAGTTATATATCATTGTTATAGTTATTCATTCTTTCACTTGACAATCACCAATGACCACAACATTTATGACACATGAGCAATTAAACTTTCGGTAAGATCGTACGATAAGGAATGGAGCCATTTTGTGACTTTCAACCTTGACTCTTTTACAGAAAATAGTTTTATGTTGCAAGCGCTATTTGTCTGATTATACAACTGGATGTCTTTAAATGGACTAAAGCGTCTGGCAAAGCTTGTGTTGACTTGGGGTAGTGGTAATTTGTAAACTCTTCGTTTAACTAAATCTTTGTATTCTTCTGAGTTTATTGTTCTTTATGAATGCTCAGAACTGTTTTAAGAATATGTAATTGACGCACATTTAAAAATTTACTTTCACTGTACAAAGTTTTTATAGGATATCGGAAGGGTTTCCTAAACATAGTTTTAATTACTGCCCTCTGAGCTCTTTCAATTTGGATCATTGCTGTTTTTTGAGCACTTCCCCAACACGTTATGCAATATGTTATCAGCGATTGACACAAGGCATACCTAATAGACAACTTTTAAAATGTCTGGCGACGCCGATGAGCGGAGCAGTTTTAGTAGATTTGCTGTTTTTCGGACTTTGTTCGAAAGGCCTTTTATGTGTGCATGAAAGTTAAGATGTTCATCAATGACCACACCAAGGTACTTTATAGTGCCGGTTCTTGATAACTCCTCACAATCACAGGGCCGCAAGTGCAGACTTAAAAAAATGTCTAGTGTGTTGCAGCCGCTACATAGTTTTATAAAATAAAGTAGATATTCAATTGGACACAGTCTATGAATAAAATTTGATGTTTTGAATCTCACCTATGAATATATACATAATTGGTGATCTCACTTGAACTCTTAGATAAACAATATCTGTACAAAGATCTGTTAGTTAGCAACTTCAAATGTGAAATACTTTATCATGTTTGGGGGAAAATACTAAAAGGATTATAGTTTCAGTACTAATTTGAAAATTTTTACAAAATATCGATTAATATCTCATTATTTCATGAGTGTTGTAGTGGTACTGGCCACTTAAATCACCTCGCAGTTAGACTACAATGTTCTCAGTGTTCAATTAACATCCTCGAGACAGCCTCCTCACTAGGCCCTTATTTGACCACCTGCAAAATCTGCATAAGTTAAGCCATAATGATTAGATCTAAGGCATACTCTTCCCAGCACAAATTCACAACTTCAACTGATGAAGGACTTAATAACGGTAAGAAACAGTACGCTATGTTTCATACACTATGTCAAAATTACTAGCAGGTCTAACCTGTTTTTCCCTGTTGCCCACTCATGTGACATCACTGGTCTTATGTTGGTAGTAGGTCATTGCACCTGCTTACCATCAAGTGCTTTTTGCCTCCTTAGTAGTAAAAAAAAAAGTAAAGTGTATTATGAAATCCCTTGAGATGTGACATATTTAAAAAAAAAACTTATATAATTTTAATGGTTTTGAATGCTGGTGCACTAGTATCTCCTTCCAATTATAAAATAATATAAATATAATTGAATGGAATAGTGACTTGCTGATAATGTTTTTGAATCTGCATGATAACTAATCTAATATTTTGAATAGAAATAACGTGTTTTTTTTTTGTTAGAACTATAGATTCAATTGTTGCATTTAATAGTGACTTGCAGATTGTATTTCTGAGTCTATATGACAACCAATCCCATAATGATAAACCAAATTTCATGCAACGCCGGCCGTGAAGGCCTTAAGATTTATAACCAAATTTTTATTAAAAATAAACCAAATTTTCTGTCTAAAGCCTAATTGTCTGGTGCAGTACCTAATATGGAGTCAATTATTTGATGGAAGCGTGACTTGCGGATAGTATTTCTGATTCTCCTTCACAGCTTACCAGCATGCCATTTAGCGCACTAAATTTTAATCGCACCAAAAAGTTTTGGTACGACTTGCCCTGCTGCTATTCAAATTGGTGCGTTCAAGGCAATGCCCCTCAGTTAATCCCACACATTACGAAAGGACTGGAAGGCTTTTTCGTCAGATAAAACCAAACTGTCGTGCTCTCCCAATTATAGTCTGAATTTATTGTCCCTCACACAATCAGAGTTGATTGAACTTTACATGTTAAACAAACAAATACGTTACAAAATTGTATCAGTCCGCTGTAGCATGCAATGTATACATATATCCTAATTCCATTTCAATCTATTTAATTCTAAATGACACAATTGATCGAGTTTGTATTAATGGTATCAATTCTGTAAAACAAAATGTTTTGTTTGTATTGTCCACTAAAGTAACATGCTAATATAATACAGTAAACCTTAGCTATCTGTTAGTATGGAAATCAGATAGTTACGAAGATAGTGATTAACGATCTTACACCGAGTTGACGAACCAGTACAGTAACTGCTTTGATATTTTATTATAATTCCGATTTATATTGTATCTAAAATATTTTTGGAAGAGCAATGGCTCAATTGTATACTATTTGTTTCGCTTTGACTATCCCCAATTCCCTTACCTACCCTACTTCATGAACTGCACCGGGTCCGGAGGATGCCGCAGCGCCTGGGAGCGCTCGTGGCGCTTGGAGCTGGTGGTGGAGATATGCCGATGTGCCTTGTGTGCGCAAGCGGTGCCCACGATTCTTTGATAGCGTAATGGAGTGGAGAGATGCCGAAACGCCTTGTGTGCGTAAGCGGTGCCCACATAACGTTCTGACCTTCTGGATATATGCCGAAACGCCTTGTGCGCGTAAGCGGTGCCCACATAACATTTTGACCATCTGGAGATATGCCGAAACGCCTTGTGTGCGTAAGCGGTGCCCACATAACGTTCTGACCGTCTGGATATATGCCGAAACGCCTTGTGTGCGTAAGCGGTGCCCACATAACATTTTGACCATCTGGAGATATGCCGAAACGCCTTGTGTGCGTAAGCGGTGCCCACATAACGTTCTGACCGTCTGGAGATATGCCGAAACGCCTTGTGTGCGTAAGCGGTGCCCACATAACATTTTGACCGCATGGACCTTGGAGGTATGCTGGGACGCTTTGTGTGCGTTAACAATGCCTGTACTCGTTGATGTGGAGAATAGTGGAGATATATCAATACACGGAGTGCGATTGATACCTATCGTAACTTAATGCTGCGTTAGTGTGCTGTGCTACCAAAATTCTGAAATCGCGAAAACAGCATCATATCAGCATGGTGAAAGTGAATTGTGGTGAGAAGTACACATACTCATACCTCGTATTTGCTGTATTACAGAAGAGTCAGTTCAACAATATTGTTTAGTATTAATGTAGATTTTACGTAGATGATTGAATTACTTTTCTATCTAGATTTTGTATAGTAATTCTTTATTACTAGTAGGAACTAAATTGTCGAAACATTGCTGTTTTGCAACTTCATCATTGAAATATTGTTGTATGCCTATGAAATGTAATGTTCATTTCGTTTTTTTTTTCCTTTGTACTGTCTTTTATTACTACTTACAAATCTTAGTATGTTCTTACGTGTTTAAAAATATAATAATACTGTGCCCTTTTGTTATACTTTATAGAATGAGGACATTCTTGCTTATAAGGATGGCCGGAACTATTGACTACTAGATTAAAACGTAATCGATTTGTTAACATTTTTATCTATAAATTACAAAGCTAATAATGAGTAGACTTGTGTATTGCAGAACTATCATTACTAAAGCAGTAATTCACAACTTATGTTTATATTCTGCCATCTTGAAAGGTAGATTACCTGTGTTTGACACGAGCACGGTACAATGTTAATTCATGTCCTACTTAGCCCGAGATTTGTTTGTCTGGGTCAGACACACTTTCAGGATGGCCGACTGTTAACTTATTGATTTTTTAATATGGCAACTTTTAGAAATTAAGAAAAAAAGTGAAGGGAACGGTTCCCGCTCAGATGACTTCGTGGCATTGGTTCGATCGCTGAGGTTTTCGAAATAAAATTGATTTAGCAAGCTAAGACTGCGTTTTCACTACTGTTTTTAATAGGCCCGATTCTGTAACACCACATTATCAAAGCGCATGGTTTCAATTCGAGTAGAAAGAAAAAAGAACTTTAGTATTCTATACAATATAATTTATCAAATCAAAACCTACCTACGTTTTCGTGAGGTTATAAAACCTTCAAAGTCACTCACAGTTTGTTTCGTTTTCAATTAGTTTTTAAAATTTTAATTTAATAATTTTATATTCCTAACCTGCAGCGCTCATAAGGGGAGACCTATGTCCTGCAGTAGAGTAGCATAGGTTAATGGTGATGATGATGATGATATTCTTAACCTATATTATTAATAAATATATTTTCTTGTATTTAGTTTCAAACAATTTAGTTACTTATTTTAATCCAACCTTTCAGGGATGGATTGAATATAGATTGATATTAATTTAAATTCATGTTATCTATGCCACAGAGTAAACCACGGAACATAAAACTTTTTATGTATAGTGCAGAACCGGGGCAAGACGGGGACACCGTGGTTCCCAAACCCGAGGGCGCCATATCGAAACCAAAGATAGCCCAAAGTCAGTCGGGGTACGAGGGATATGCTCTATGGGCAACCTTATACCCCGGCGTCTGTAGACACGAGACGGCGTGCGGTTTTAGTCGGTTCAAGCCCGACATAACCGCCCCCGCTGGCCAGCGGGGGGTATCCGAGGGGATTTCCGCACGAAAAAAAAAGGGAGTGTGCTTGTGTGCTTGTACTTGACGTACAAAGGAACGTCAAGCCTTTTAGCGTTTCAAACGTAGGTTTCAACGAAAAACAAGATTAAATGTGAAATGTCACTATTGAAAGCAATCGACATAGTTGGTAATGGTAATAATATACCGCATTTTGACTAAACCTTTACTCGATATTCATTTATGATAAAGATTCATCATCATCATATCAGCCGTAGGAAGTCCACTGCTGAACATAGGTCTCCCCCATCGATTCCATTTCGACCGGTCAACATACCAACAACTTTTACTGATAAACCTATAAGATTAAAACTTTAACTAAAAGTGGAGGGGGGGAAAACCAAAATTTTTCGGAAAAAAAATCATAACTTCTAACCGGTGAACATTCTTGCCGTCGGAAACATTTTTAATCGATAGGCCATTTTTAAGTCTAAAATAAATGTCTGAAAAAGTTACCATTTTCGAGAAAAAAAAATTAAACTGTTTAAAGTCCGTAGTTCTCTATACAAAATAATATTAATTGCTTCACGAAATCTACCTGTGCGTTCCCCCTGCGGGAACGGATTTTTAGGTAGATTTCGATGAAATCGATCTACCTATTGGTTTCTTGACTACTGTCGAATTTAAAAAAAAAATCTTCACAGGAGGTCTAGTTATGACCCCCTGAGTCCGAAATGACCACTGGTCAAAAAGTTTATATATATATATATATGTATGTATGGTTCCACTTCCCAAAATTTGCGGCACTCTCACGGTCGCATTTTTGCCCCGATCGCTTTCAAACTGTGGTCAAAAATTGCTCGGGTGTAAACTTAGTTTAAGTTCGTGAACGGGTGGGATCCGGCCTAAGGGGACGGTAGGGCCTCACTTTTTGTGAAATCAGTTTTTCTTCAAAATTTCACGTTCCATGAAAGATATTCGAACCGTTCTAATTTTATCCCATAGCATACATGAATACCAACAACTTTTAATTATAAACATATAAGATTAAAACTTTAACTAAAAGAGGAGAGGGAAAAAACCAAAATTTTTCGGGAAAAAAATCATAACTTCTAACCGGTGAACATTCTTGCCGTCGGAAATATTTTTAATCGATAGGCCATTTTTACCCCCCGCTGGCCAGCGGGGGGTATCCGAGGGGATTTCCGCACGAAAAAAAAAGGGAGTGTGCTTGTGTGCTTGTACTTGACGTACAAAGGAACGTCAAGCCTTTTAGCGTTTCAAACGTAGGTTTCAACGAAAAACAAGATTAAATGTGAAATGTCACTATTGAAAGCAATCGACATAGTTGGTAATGGTAATAATATATCGCATTTTGACTAAACCTTTACTCGATATTCATTTATGATAAAGATTCATCATCATCATATCAGCCGTAGGAAGTCCACTGCTGAACATAGGTCTCCCCCATCGATTCCATTTCGACCGGTCTGTAGCGGCCTGCATCCACCGAGTCCCTGCTCTTTGTTAGGTCGTCTGTCCACCTTGCGGGAGGCCTTCCTACGCTGCGCTTGCCGTCACGTGGTCTCCACTCAAGAACCTTTCTGAAGATTGTATTAAAATGGGCATAAAATCCTGATCATACGTACCTGGTCTAACTGCAGAACTTCGATGTCACCAGGGGTTAGAAATCAGATGACATTCGCGTCACGGAATCTATCGAAGTGCAGTCTCTTCGTATTTAGACTGAAGCCGAACCCCAACTGAGACACGAAAAAATTAGGAGGCTGTTGGTTTATATAGACTGAATGTTTTCTTTATAATAATGTGATTTAGAATCTGAACTCCGTGGACCGGTGGTGGATAGAGAGGAGAATCGTCACAAAATAAATTATTTTCCTTTCCACCTTGAAAACAGCAACTTGTTACACTTGGAACACAACATGAAATAATTTAAAAAAATCCGTTCCCGCAGGGGGAACGCACAGGTAGATTTCGTGAAGCAATTAATATTATTTTATTAACATGTTACTTTTTTTTTCTCGAAAACGGTAACTTTTAGCGAAAAACTTTTCAGACATTTATTTTAGACTTAAAAATGGCCTATCGATTAAAAATATTTCCGACGGCAAGAATGTTCACCGGTTAGAAGTTATGATTTTTTTCCCGAAAAATTTTGGTTTTTTCCCCCTCCTCTTTTAGTTAAAGTTTTAATCTTATATGTTTATAATTAAAAGTTGTTGGTATTCATGTATGCTATGGGATAAAATTAGAACGGTTCGAATATCTTTCATGGAACGTGAAATTTTGAAGAAAAACTGATTTCACAAAAAGTGAGGCCCTACCGTCCCCTTAGGCCGGATCCCACCCGTTCACGAACTTAAACTAAGTTTACACCCAAGCAATTTTTGACCACAGTTTGAAAGCGATCGGGGCAAAAATGCGACCGTGAGAGTGCCGCAAATTTTGGGAAGTGGAACCATACATACATATATATATATATATAAACTTTTTGACCAGTGGTCATTTCAGACTCAGGGGGTCATAACTAGACCTCCTGTGAAGATTTTTTTTTTAAATTCGACAGTAGTCAAGAAACCAATAGGTAGATCGATTTCATCGAAATCTACCTAAAAATCCGTTCCCGCAGGGGGAACGCACAGGTAGATTTCGTGAAGCAATTAATATTATTTTGTATAGAGAACTACGGACTTTAAACAGTTAAATTTTTTTTTCTCGAAAACGGTAACTTTTAGCGAAAAACTTTTCAGACATTTATTTTAGACTTAAAAATGGCCTATCGATTAAAAATGTTTCCGACGGCAAGAATGTTCACCGGTTAGAAGTTATGATTTTTTTTCCGAAAAATTTTGGTTTTTCCCCCCTCCACTTTTAGTTAAAGTTTTAATCTTATAGGTTTATCAGTAAAAGTTGTTGGTATTCATGTATACTATGGGATACAATTAGAACGGTTCGAATATCTTTCATGGAACGTGAAATTTTGAGGAAAAACTGATTTCACAAAAAGTGAGGCCCTACCGTCCCCTTAGGCCGGATTCCACCCGTTCACGAACTTAAACTAAGTTTACACCCAAGCAATTTTAGACCGCAGTTTGAAAGCGATCGGGGCAAAAATGCGACCGTGAGAGTGCCGCAAATTTTGAGAAGTGGAACCATACATACATATATATATAAATATAAACTTTTTGACCAGTGGTCATTTCGGACTCAGGGGGTCATAACTAGACCTCCTATGAAGAAATTTTTTTTAAATTAGACAGTAGTCAAGAAACCAATAGGTAGATCGATTTCATCGAAATCTACCTAAAACTAAAAGGGCACTAAATGAATTGTTGGACAAACTGGAATAATTTAATCAAATGATTTATTGGGAATATACACCGAAGCATTCTGAATACTTTTATTTATTTCCATCACAATTGAGGAATAAATTGACCGGAAATAATAAAAATAGGTTGGGAGATTAACACAAACGCGTGACATTTATTCAAATGGCTTGACGACTTTTGTACACGGATGGTACACGGTAACGTGATATTTTTATGACAAATTTCAAACAAATGTATCAAGGGTAAAAATAAATAATATTTCACAATTTTTTGTTTTGAGATATGATATCGGATTAGTTTCATGGGGTGTATAAATAATTCAAATTGGTGTTAGTGTTTTTGTCAATTTTGAATTATGGAGACACCCATCACCTGACGAGATCATACCCAACTCGACCATATTCAGTCAATAATCATAACATAACATAACTTCACGCCTGTATCCGCGAAGGGGTAGGCAGAGGTGTATTACACACCCACGATTCGCCAGTTATGTTAAGGTCCCAATGTAATAGGGGGCGAGCCTATTGCCATCTACCGGGCACATCAATAATCGATTCTCATAAATAATGAGTTACAAGTTATAATATAAAAATTACAAATGTAATTTTCTTAAAACAAGGTCGTGAAGAAATAACTAAATTATCGGTATCATAACTCATAGCCGCCTGTTTCTAACTTTTATAAATTTCAACTTTCTATTCGAAAGGTAGTTTTAGTAGCAAGGCTAAGTGACGTGCAGAAATCCAATTGACATCGTGTTCCATTTTTCGCTTAGATCTGAATATGTTTTAGTCCATTGAAAAGTTACATTTGGGGTTGCATTTTTTAGAGGACGCAATTTTATTTTTTTGATGTGTAGTAGGTCAGTGTAAAGCTAAAACCAAGTTTGTGGGGTCGCCACCCTTGTCCCACGGCCACCATCTTGAAAATAGGGGTTGAAATGGTTTTTACGATATATCTCTTAAACTATTTATCTGATAAAAAAAATGTTTAACATTTTTTGTTGCAAATTAAATTCTCTACAACTTTGGTTCATCTCAATATCTTTTTGTCGTATAACTTTTTTATTTATAGTTCATAAATAAAAAAGTTATAAGCGAAAATGTTCAGAAACGTTTTTTTATCTCTTCATACGGTGGTAACAAAGATGTTAATTCTCTTGATAGCCTAAGATAAAAATCACCAAGGCAGTGACAAAAAGTACATTTTACTTATATTCACTTCCTTCAACACAAGACACAGCTCGCTTTCATACTTTCCGAGTCTACTTGGTAATAATAATGATCCTGAAGACTGGGGCTGGAAAAAAATGTCCAAAATTATTGATGCCAGTGCAGAGCTCTAAACCTTGGGTTTCTTTATTTGAGTCTGTACAATGAATACGGGGGAAAAAGAAATTGCATAGTTGGAAATTTAAAGTAAAGATGAATTTTTTAAGTGAAAACATCTTTAGGCGCTTTGAACACTTTCCATATATGCACTTTTTGGGTGAAGAAAAAATCATGAAGCTCGCGTTTTTTTTAATCTCAAATGGTAACCGAGACGCATACGTCACTGAGACGTTTTTCATATTTCATTTTATAACGTTATCTTTGTTGTAGTTGGATGGATGAATGGATGAACGGATGGATCGCGGAATGGAGGGACGGATTACGGAGGGAGGGAACCACGGAGGGTCCGAGGGAGTAGCGGAAGGAGGGATTGGCTGACGGAGGGGGAGGCAGGAGGGAGCGCGGAACGGCGGGAGGGACGGAGGGACAGACAAAGTGATTGTTGGAGGTACGGCGGTAGAAAGACGACAAACGATGACGGGGGAGGGACACAGGGAAGAAGTGATGGAGGGTAGGCGGGAGAGACGGAGGGAGGGAATAAGAGAGGCAGGAATCGATGACGATGATACAAATAAAATACACAAGTAATTGTTCAAGTTTCCACTTCTGTCGGCACTCCCGGAGTGCCACTAACTTTTTTTATGAATATTTTGGAACCATTATGCCCAGGCCCAGTGTGGTCGCAGCCTGTTGTATTTTCGCGCGTGCCTCTCTATAGGAGAGGGGCATTTTGATCCCCAACAACACGTCAAGGTCGCCAATGTTGGTGGCCAACGCCGTTCGCGGCCTATGGGATAGCCTCTCTATGGCACAACTTGCCCACGTCATCCCTAGTTCCGATGAGTGAAGCCCGAAGGAGGAATGTGATAAAAGGATTATCCTATAATGGAAGCGTGAAAAATTGTAAAACAGTAATCTCCGACGCTTTAAAAACCACTCAACGAACAACTTACTTCTAAATAACTAAACGTGTCTGTTCCTGCAGTTAAGACTTGGAGTACAATTCTAATATTAAATAATGAAACAATATGTTTTATGGGACCAATTGTATTTTTGGGTATAGCTTAGGTTCAGTGACTTGTGTATTTTCTCAGATCTCCAAATTATTATTGTAATTAAAAACCGACCAGTTAAGTAATTTACAATTTAAAAGATAGTTAGTCGGGTTACGCTGAGACGGCGTGTGGTTTTAGTCGGATCGAATCCAACATAACCACCCCCGCTGGCCAGGAGATTTCCGTACAAAAAGATACGTAATCAGGTTACGAGTTGAGAACTACTTCAGTGGCACCCTCTTTTCTACAAGAATAGCTTTGTACATTCAATGAATACTAGAAATAAGCAGACCAGTAAGTAGGTATTACCACCGCTTCTACAAAGTCGACAATGCATTTTATGAAACTCGGCGTTCTATTCTATAATAAAACTCTATGAACTTTCATCTTGTGCAAACAGCCCTTATTTATTTTTATTCAATTCAAGCTGTTCGAGTAGTTGTGAAGTAAAGGTTTCGTTATTCAAAACTATATTCGTATTTAAATCATCGTAAATTTAATAGTTTTTTTATTATTGTGTTAGGCAGTTAATTACTAATGTAAACCAGTGAACTAGAACTTGCGAATTAATTATTTCGTCAAAATATATTAATAAATAAATAGTAAGTAGCTAAATAAATAGTAAGTGAATGATACTGCATAAGGTCTCTGTATAAATTAAATGCAGATAAGGACCAAGAAATGATCCTTAGGCACACCCATAGCAACAGGTGGTCTAAATCCAGATCTGGCCACATGGATATCAATATGTTGTATTCTATCACTTATAAGATACGAGGTAACTACATGAGTAATAAGTAAAAGGTGTGTGTATGTCATATTTGTGTGATCCACAGGTAGGTTTCTCTTGAGTCTCTATATAATATCAATACCGATATCGATGAAAACGGTGATATTATTATGACCGTTTTTATCGAGTCTTAAATATATCCGACGTAGATTTATTCTTGTTCTGGCTAAGCTTTGTGGATCTCTTTGAAGATCAAAAAACAGATGAAGTTGTTATGACAAATAATTATCCGAAATATTGATATCCTGTAGGACGGTACCTATACGGCCTATACCTGTACGGTCACAACCAAGGCGACCTCCGTGGCGTAGCGTTAGAGCTTTCGTCCGCTAAGTCAGAGGTTGCGGGTTCGATTCCCAAATATGTATATTTGCATAGGTCTGGGTGTTTCTATGTATAATAATGTATTTATTTACAAAAAAAAAGTATCTAAGTATGATTATCCACATTCTAGAACCCATATAACAAGCTCTGCTTAGTTTGGGTCTAGATTGCATTATATAATATGTCCAAAAAAAAGGATTATTATATTAATGATTATTAGATTTGGAGGCATCGTATTACTGGTATGCATGTACCCGCCTCAGGTTTAGGCATAGACCGGGCGCTTCAATTTTTACTATGCAAAATCCGAGGACCGGCAACTATGATCAAATTCCTATTTTTGAGACCCCAAATAACTGCAAAACAAAGGTTGCCATAGCGCCTGCTATGGCAACCTTTGTGTACGACAACAACAATATATCAAGTTGTTGATAATCTATTCACAAATTGGAAACCGTATGAAAGTCCTCGTAGGTTATTTAGAAACTTGTGTGTGGTCATTTTACAAAAGTAATTTTATTAAATTCTGCCTGCGTTACGCGAAAATTTATGAATCAATTTTATTGAAACTTGCAGAAAACTTTAAGATCTACAAAAGCTACAATATGTCCAAGTTTTACCTATGACGTTATAGATGTTATCCTATACATTCCGTTACATTTATTAAACCGATTAAAGTATACTGGAGGGCATACGATTTGTTTTTAAAAATACACATTTTTTATATGAAGCATATTTTTGCACGACCACTAGGCTTGTTTTTAATCGCTCAAAACCCTTAAATTGTATCTAAATAATCCTTAGATTTTGCACACTAAAAACCTGTAGCGCCTGCACTAAAAAGTTGATGTTCTAAAATCAAACAATCATCACTGACAGAACTTTTGTAGCTAATTATTCTGATTATATATATTATATATGAGCTTCTTGCAATAGTTTACAACCTTGTAAAAACCGAAAAAAGACAAACAAGAGACACCACTTGGTTCCTGTAGCCGATGTCGGAGGAGTATTATTTTTATATTTTTAAATAGATTTTTTATATATATTTTTTTTGTATTATAACAAATGTAAAGTAAATGTAAGTGGGCAGGCAAGCCGAGGTTCAACCTCGCAGAACATACACGTATAAAATTAATGATGTATTGAAAAAAGGCCAGCTCAAAAGCACTCGAAACCGGCGGGTTTGCATGAAAGGTTTAATGAGAGTAGAAAAATAAAGCTGTTCTTTTAATTAGGGTGCGTTACTTTATTAGCATATGATTTACGAAAGCTGGCTCGATCTGGCAGTACAAACCTCTTCGTTTATGAATACTACTTAAGCATATCTATGGTACGAAGCTCGATTGCGACGTCAACGCACGCATTTCAGCCCCGTGGGCCAAGTGGCGTGAGATGACAGGTGTCATTTGTGACCCGTTATGTTGAAAGCGCAGGTTTATAAAACCATTATTAGGCCTGTCCTTTTACACGGGTTTGAAGATGCGCCATTGCTAGAGTTACACAAGCAGGAGCGGCGTGTCACGGTGATTATTATGATGCGGTAGATATTCCTCACGCGTAAAGATTGCGTGAGTAACTCCCGCATCCGTGTGAAGTGGAGAAGAAAACGCAGGAAAGCAAACCCTGAGCTCCTTTGTGTAGCCTCAGATGCAATCGGGACACAACGCCAAGATGATGATGGTACTAGAAAATTTACTTAATTGTCTCCAATGTGACCACAGATTTTCAAATACTAAAAGTTCAACCTAAGGCGACAACCGACGGTTTCATCACACTGTGACAGAATAGTGAATCGAACGCGTAATAGAATTCACATTATGAAATTGGCATCTGCGTCGTTTGAGGCAGGTGCCAATTAGTGGGTGGAACCTATTCACAAAATACCTGCCAAAACCGGTTATTAAGTGCGAGTCGGGTACGCGTACACAACTGGATTGAGAGACATACTTAAATTTTCTTTTGGCAAACTGGAGTTATCAATACTATAATTTATATATATAATATCAGTAAACTGAAGCACAGATTACTAAATAGTTACTACCTATAGCGCCAAATGCTTAGATCAAAATGTTTTGATTCTCTTGCGATTGTCAAGTTACAGCTGCAAGAAGTTGCAGACCTAATTATTTGATATTAATTTCCAACCTAATACGTGTTCCTGAGATAAGCTAAAAGTGATTAATTCAAATAAATTTATAATCGCAAATCTTGGGGACTATGCTACATATCAAAAAAAATGTTATTACAAATAATCAATTTTACAGTTATGGTTTTCAAACCTTACTTGTGCTATAAGGCCTTGCTTAGTACTAAATTTCATCATGATTCCAGCTCAACAGGAAGTGCCTCATAGGTATTGATTCCCATGCGATTGTCTAAATGTGTTGTATCATTTTTAGTTGTATAATTTTACTTAATACCTCCACGTATTCCTATTATTAACAGACAGACAGACGGGTAATAAAAGTATCCTAAAAGGGTTTCCTTTTTTTTCCTTTTGAGATACGGAACCATAAAAATGATTTGGAAAGTTCAAATCACCCCGAATAGAACGAATAGATAGGATTATCTGTGGTGTGAATCACAAGAACCAACATCATTAATTAGTTATAGTACTGGGTTCAATTATATTATGTTTAGCAAACAATTCTTCCATGACATTATCCTCCATTAGTATTAGTTATTCCTGAGACGCAGTAATAACTTTAAAAGATACCCATTTTGTACCTGTATCTTCGGTACTTATTGTACAAATAAGTACCGAAGGAAATACTATTTTTCACCCAAAAACTACTAACCGAAAACTAACTCGCTTATAAAATAGTTGATGATGTATTTAAGAAAAGGCACGTTAAAAGCACTTGAAACCGGTGGGCTTGCATTAATGGTTTAATGACTCGTGAAGAGTGAGATAATGTGCTGTTGTCTGTGCCTAACCCAGAAAGAGAAAGGCGTGAATATGTATGTTTACTTAGGTACTTTACATAGGTAGGTATGTTTACTGGATGTGGTTTAGTACAATAACTAATTGATTAAAAACAGGTTATAACTCACCTTTACAATAGTTAAAGAGACGAAAGGCAATGCAGCCTGTTCTTTAAAGAAGTTAGCATAAGGCTTCTTCTACATTGGAGGAGAAATATGAGCAAATGTATCTGACAAATATATCAAACTCCACGCTACGCTTGCTAACTGCCATTACCAGGTTGAAATGGGATTGAGCCCGCTGTGTCCACAGAATGCTCCTTAATGAATGGACTCATGGGTTGTATGTCCTGGAAACCAACAGATGAAGACCTGTTCGGCCGATAGCGTTAGCGGGATGACATCAACTCCTTTGACCGAAGATTGATGAATATAATCTAAAATATTCTAAAAATAATGAATTGATAATGTCAAGTTGCAAAATATGCTGACCACAAATCAAATTCGGCCTTTTGATTTTAAGAAATCCCTAGACAATGCCCCACACTTTATCGGCTAAAAAACACATTATCAATTTATTGAAAAATCAAGTATGCCTTACACAAATAGGTCAATGCGGACCCTTGAGATAACTAGGTAATTTAAGAAGTAAATAAATTATTGTACTAGGATATTTTACACAGCGCTAACTAGACTCAAAGTAAGCATAGTTTTATGTGTTATGGGTTCTATAGAATGCTGATACGTAGATATTTTTACATTTAATACATAAATACCAATACAAATAGACATTTCATGCATACAAATATTTGCACTAAGCGGAAATCGAACTTGCGACCACTGACTAAGCTGTCGGACAGTCTACCGCCACGCCACAGAGGTCGTTAAGAATAAGATTCAAAATAAATCCTTAGCTGTCGCGTTGTTACTGAACGACCGATTTACGAAAACGAGTCGGAAACAACTTCAACGCAGACTATTATTTTGTTTGTTGGATATCTGATGACGTTGCCGTTGGACAGATTCTGGAAATACTAACCAAATTCAGCACTGCCATATTATGCCGAAAATAGTTCTCAGAAACTCTCCTGCTATATTTGGGTATAAATGTCGAGTTATAAGTCTGTACGAATAATAACAAAACGTTTTCACTATCCACTACTCAGAATTCAAAATTCACGAAAATGGGTTATGGGTCGCGAG
This sequence comes from Cybosia mesomella, assembly GCA_946251805.1. NCBI lineage: Eukaryota > Metazoa > Arthropoda > Insecta > Lepidoptera > Erebidae > Cybosia > Cybosia mesomella. The sequence goes on along the minus strand of OX276388.1, from coordinate 42,477,290 downwards.
AGGAATTTATCATTATCATCGTAATGATCATAATAAAATTGAGCTCCGTTTATAATTCGGACGATATAAAGATATCAACATTATATATTATTTATTTTAGGAATTTTTAGGAATTTTTAGGACTCACCACTTATGAGGTGATCGCTAGGTAAATAGTTTAGGTAAGTACGTGAGGTGACGCTTAACGACCTCCGTCCTCCATGAGCGCAGGCCTGGGGGTGACAGGTGAGGCCGCCTGTCACCCCAGCAGAAGCAGGCCGGGATGGTGGGGCGACTAGCGCCCATCCCCCAAACCGGGGCAAGATGGAGACACCGTGGTTCCCAAACCCGAGGGGGCCATCTCGAAACTGTAGATGGCCCAGGGTCAGTCGGGGTGCGAGGGATAAGCTCTATGGGCAAGCTTACACCCCGGCGTCTGAAGACCCGAGACGGCGTGCGGTTTTAGTCAGTTCAAGCCCGACATAACCGCCCTCGCTGGCCGGGCGGGGGGGTATCCAAAGGGATTTCCGCACAAAAAAAATAAAAATAAACGGTTTTAGTCGGTTCAAGCCCGACATAACCGCCCCCGCTGGCCGGCGGGGGGGTATCCAAAGGGATTTCCGCACAAAAAAAATAAAAATAAAAGGTAGGTAAGGTGAGATTAAATGAAAGTTGTGTGTTATAAACTTACGACAAAATTACACAATGCTATTTTGCTACTTTAGTAATCGCTAGGGGGTTGAGGCGGAAACACTAGCGAGCAAGCACGTTTATAATAGTTCAAACTTCTGGTAGAACTAATTGAAATGAACCGTCAGTCGGTAGCTAGGATTGAGAGTTCCCGGTTTCGAATCCATGGCCATTTAATTATCCCACGCCATGAACCCACTCCAAACATAAGAAATTTACCTTAGCTGGAGGGGTAAACGGGAATATTAGTAATTTCGGTTACTAGTACCGTATAAAAAAAACAATTGAGCATATTATATTTACTCCCAACCTTCTGGATGCGAAAACGTGCCGAACTCATAGCGATGCGGATTATTCCTATGATAACTATTATCATCTGAAGGTATTTATTAATATTTCTCATCCACTTAATCTATATAAATGCGAGGCAATAACAGGCCTCGTATAATTATGATTATAGCTGTGTATAATTAAGATTGCTCATCGCCTAGCAAGCAGTATGGTTACTTACCACATTGGTGATGTTGTTTCTCAGTGGCTTCGGGTACACAGACAAACTATTCGTGGCGATAAAATTGCTTTTAGTCAGGTGATATACGTCAACCCGCTCCGAGACCAATTGTAACGAACGTCTCACCGAATCCGAAGGGATTTCCGCACGTTAAAAAAAAAAAAAAAAAAAAACGTCTCACCAGACACCGATGCGTCATTGATGTAGTCACTGTTACGCGAGACAGACGTCAAAACGAGATGCAGTATTGGTAAAGTTACCAACGCTAAAAGTAGCATAGTAGGTCGATAAATCAGCACACGGCTCACTTCATGGGAAACGTTCACAATTCTTGACGTACCAGAAGTGTGTAACTTATACAAAATTGGCCTCACCTATAAAGAACAGTCGCGTATTCCATTTAATTCCGAAGTAACAGTCCTTCAATACAATTGCAATTATCGACACAAACATGAGACATGGCGTTAATAATATGTTTCTTTTTGCCGCAGGCGAAGACAGCGATACACCAGATACCGATGGCAAGTTATCTTCTGAGAATTCGCCATTACGGCAGCGAAGAGGCGGTATATTGAAAGGTGGAAGACTGTGGAAGTCGTTGGACGCAGAAAAAGATACCATTGAACAGGTGATTGCTATATTCTATTATATTTATATTATATTTCGACGACCTCCGTGGCGTGGCGGTAGTGAACGCGACTGCTACGCAGGAGGCGCGGGTTCGATCCCCGCTCAGTGCAAATATTTGTGTGCATGAATATGAATATTTGCATTGGTCTGGGTTTTTCTATGTATAATATGTATGTATTTACAAAAAAAAAGTATCTAAGTATGTTTATCCGCATTCTAGAAACCATAACACAAGCTAGTTAAGCTATGCTTACCATGGGTCTAGTTGGCGTTCTGTAGATTGTCCTAGAATATTTATTTATTTATATTTATTCTGTTGTTTTTAAATGACGTAGTAATGTAAAAAAAAACCGGCCATGTGAGAGTAGGACTCGCCCATGAAAGATTCCGTAGCAGCAAATAAGATAATAATGTTTTTTTTAGGGTTCCGTTGCCAAATGGCAAAAAATGGAACCCTTATAGATTCGTCATGTCTGTCTGTCTGTCCGTCCGTATGTCACAGCCACGTTTTTCCGAAACTATAAGAACTATGCTGTTGAAACTTGGTAAGTAGATGTATTCTGTGAACCGCATTAAGATTTTCACCCAAAAATTAAAAAAAACAATAAATTTTGAGGACCCCTTACTTAGAACTGAACTCAATTTTTTTTTTCATCTAATCATTACATGTGAGGTATCTATAGATAGGTCTTCAAAAATGATATTGAGGCTTCTAATATCACTTTTCTCTAAACTGAATCGTTTGCGCGAGAGATACTTCCAAAGTGGTAAAATGTGTGTCCCTCCCCCCTGTAACTTCTAAAATAAGAGAATGATAAAACTAAAAACAATATATGATGTACATTACCATATAAACTTCCACCGAAAATTGGTTTGAACAAGATCTAGTAAGTAGTTTTTTTTTAATACGTCATAAATCGTAAATCGCAATTTACCTTTCATTCAATCAACTCATTTTTTTTTTTAAAAGCATTATTATGTTACTTACTGCTACGGAACCCTTCATGGGCGAGTCCGACTCGCACTTGGCCGCTTTTTTTGAAGTGAAAAATTTATTTAGCGGCGTTGTGCACTTTTTTTGTAGTGGGTAAAAAAGGTTAAACTAGGTCAGTAAACACGTGACCTGATCGTAAGACAACAAATATAGAAGCGCTAATTTCACACTCTACTTAACAACCTTGGTGGCGCATTCGTCTAATGAGTGGTTGTTGACTTCGTCAAGACTGAGATCGATTCCGACCGAGGCCCAATCAACACTTTTTGTCATCATATAACTTAATGTTTTTATTCTATTTTGTGCCATAAATCAATTGATATAAAATGGAAGTTAAACAAAGTGCATCTATTAATGAAAAAAGTGACGAAGAAATAGCGAAAGAAAATGAGTGAGTTCTGTATAAATATATGGGCGATGCTGGTTCTGGTAATAATGATGGTGAAAAAGTCGTTGAAATTATGGATGGAAGTTGATTTTTTTGAGAGATAAACTTTTTAATGTAAAATAATTGTAATAGTTCTGAAGTGTTAAATTTTTAATGTAATATAAATTGCCATGTTTGTGTACGATAGCGCAATAAATGAATATGATAAATGATAGTACTTTTATACTGATAGTTAAAGCAAGTCGTGCAAAATTAATCCCTAACCATTCCAAAATATCAAAATGCACAACGTTCATATTCATGTTTTCACTTCTGCCGGCACTCACTCCCGGAGTGCAACCCGTCGTTTATTTTTTATTTTTATATTTGAGTTGATTGAAAGAAAGGTAAATTGCGGTTGAAGATTTCTGACGTATTAAAACAAAACTACTGACTAGATCTCGTTCAAACCAATTTTCGGTGGAAGTTTACATGTATGTATGTACATAATATACATCATATATTTTTTTAGTTTTACCATTCTCTTATTTTAGAAGTTACAGGGGGGCGGGAACACATATTTTACCACTTTGGAAGTGTCTCTCGGGCAAATTATTCAGTTTAGAAAAAAAAAATATTAGAAACCTCAATATCATTGAAGACCTATCCATAGATACGTACGTATGGGATTGAAGAAAAAAAGATTGCGAGTTTCAGTTCTAAGTATGGGGAACCCCCAAAATTTATTGTTTTTTTTTTATTTTCGTGTGAAAATCTTAATGCGGTGCACAGAATACATCTGCTTACCAAGTTTCCACAGCATAGTTCTTATAGATTCAGAAAAAAAATGACTGTGACATACGGACGGACAGACAGACAGACATGACGAATCTATAAGGATTCCGTTTTTTGCCATTTGGCTACGGAACCCTAAAAAGGAATTCAGATAACTTTATGAGATGAGTTTTGGCGCCAACACGCGAAAAGACGCATCGAGGCAGTGTTTCATTTTCTAAAATTTGTGTAATTTCGGGATTTTATGTGTAAAAATGGTGGGTTTTTAGACATAACGTCTTCGGCAACATGCACAAGTGTAGGAAAGTAGCATATTTACTGAGAATTGTGATTTCCCGTGTTGTTTCCAAAACTGCACAGAAGCCTCAAGTAAAGCCTCCTCTACTTTACTAGGGCGGGACTTTGACTTGACTATGACTGTGAAGGACTTTACTTGACCTTCACAAAATGGCTAAAATGCTGCATGATATTGAATTCATATGCAAATTACTCGATTTACCAAATAACTTAACTCTGGCATTCATTACCTATTTGCCAAAGAATTAAAAAAAAAATTGTGATTGTTTTCCTTTACGTTTAAATGCGTTTACATAACAGTCAAGTACTGTTTGTAAGTGAGCTAGAGATTTTTTTTAACCTTGCTTAGAATACTTTTCACTAGAAGCTCAAGCTTTAATCCTTTCATTCATTATATAGACAGTCGCAAGGCGAAATCGCTTAACCACCACTTTGGTCACAAATGAGTCCCATTAAACTCACAGTACCGTAAGGCATTTAACCATCTAAAGTCTAAAGGACCATGCCTCCTCTTGGGTGTAGAATTCCCAGTATTAATCAAAGTTCAGTACTTATGAGCAGTCATAGCTATCTGAGCTGTTATCGCTAGAAATTATTCGTAAAATTTATACTATTATAAAATTGTAAACTAGTTGTGTCTGTCCATTGGAGATATTTTAAAAATATACTTGGTTTAAGTTAAGTGAACGATTCTGAACACAAATTGATGTTTTTTGAAATACTTGTCTGTTTGGTCGCGATGGACGCAAAAACTACTTAACGGATTTTTATGAAGTTTTTTTATTAGAAAGGCCTTGATCAGACTTAAAATCTGGCGTGATTGTAATTGGTTGAGTCCAACCAGAGATATGATCAAATATGACAACCGACCTTCGCGCGGGCTGAGTCGCATTCATCAGCTAGTTAACACTTAATAATATGCGGTATATTTGTCAATAGATTGATGACACACGATCTACGACTACAGCCAGTGATGAAGATGGCTCCATCACTCCTCGTTCTGTGCGATTTTTAGAAAGGCCAAATGATTCAGAGGAAGAAAGTCCAATGAAAAAAGAACCACCAGAACCAACTCAAAATGCCGACACTCACATTGATACTCTGCCTCAAAAGGAGATCAGCACGAGTGCGACCCACAGGTATGGAATTGCAAAATCAGTTTAAATAGCTCTAGAAATTGAACGAATTCCGTTAGTATTAATATTTTATTTAAAACGGAGGTATTTTCACAATAAAACTCGACTTCGAAAGCATACATAACAAAATCAATATTCAAGCTATATGAGGTTTTAATTCCACCAGTTTATATTCACGATTAACAAAAAGTTAACAAAAGAAAACAAAAAATTAAAGGTGGAGCTGAAATTGGGTTATAGAATTTGTTTTTACTAATTTATTCCCGGGGACGAAGGGACTCGGTTCGCTGATAGCTATTTGTATAATATAATAACGTTAAAATTTAATAGGTATTTTTTTTATATATTTCCTAATTATTACATTTACCAGTTTGTTAGTTATATTTCGACAAACTTTTTTTTACATGGTATCTGGGATACATATTATTTGAAGTTATAGTGTTGCAATAAAAAGGCAGTTTCTATTTACATGGTTTATTATCGGTTAAAACAAGTTACACAAGCCGTAATAAGATACAACTTACATCAGATGCCAAAAGTTCAGGCAAAATATGAGACGGGAAGTATATAGTAACGGCAAAACAGATTTTAGGTAAGTAAATACGTAAAAGTACCGTGCTTACTTTGTGAGGCAAAAAACCGTGTGCTCTGGCTGAAGTCATCGGGTATACTGACCAGTGTTGCCAGAGCCTAATCAGTCCAGGTTGCCATTTGTAGGTTCAAATGTTGCCATCTGAAACCAAAGGTTGCCATTAGAAAACATCTGTAAAAAAATCTGTTTTTATTTTAATAAAAATATTTATGCATATATACCTACCTGTACCTATTGAGTACTGTTTATTGTTCTGCATTTTGGTTGATAAAATTGGAATCCTAGAAGACAAACCAAAAACACTCTTTGCAGTTGAAATTACCTACTTAGGTACCTTTAGTCGATTTCATGCGCATTAACTTATGACTCTATGAGCAATCTTAAAAAGCGTCTTATTCCTATCCTAGGTACCCAAAAGGCTGGGAAGGGCGCTGATTATAAATAATGAATGAATGATGATTCAATCAGTAAAATTGGTTTTTCAAGGTATAAGTATAGGTAGCTTCTTCGATTATAACAATAATAAGAGAACTTACCAATAGATTTAAAAACAAAAGTATTTGTAAACCATGAAAACTTTCTTCCGTATATTACAAAATTTACAAAGTACTCTTTCACTTTCTATAAGTTTCTTTGCACTGCACTGCACTGCACACAGACACATAGGTACTTTCTTCCATTTTTGTTTTGTTTTAGAGTTTTCATAAAATTACTTTTATCTCTAGATTCACCAAAATAGACCTTTTAACTGTATAAAATACGGGTACAATTTGTTTGTCTACTAATTACGTATTGTTTTCAATAGGGAATAAAAATGCGTTCAAGGTTTTGATTTTATTCAATTCGATGCGAAGATATTCGATATTTTTTACTGATGATCACGCGACGAGTCGAAAAATTGCCATAACGTTGCCATTTGAGCTTGGTTGCCATTTGGTTGCCACCAAGGGTCAAATGTTGCCAAAATGGCAACCAAAGTTGCCAAATGGCAACCCTGATACTGACTGCATAAAGTACTCTGTGCTATCTGCCGTCTAGCGTGGTGACACAGAGTGAACACGAAGAGGTGGGGCGCTTAACACGAGGTCGGAATACGAGTGACAGGCCCGACAGGTGTATCGGCTAGCTGCGTTCGGCACTTCGGCTTTTAGAGGCGCTATTGGGGAATAATATTTAGCCACACCAACCTGTCTGATCGCGTAGTATTTATTCAAACCCTTCTTACTAGGGTTTTAGGAACGTATGAAATCATTCTTGTTGTAGAAATGAATAAATGCTAGTGGCTAGGTCTTTACGCACAGAAGCCTTTGATTGGGTAGTACCTACCAAGATTAGTACCTACTTCTCTTGGATTCAATCTTTGTGAAAATCAGGATACTCCACCTTAGCCATAGTGAAGGTGAATACCTCTTTTTTTTTCGTGCGGAAATCCCTTCGGGTACCCCCCCGCCGGCCAGCGGGGTTGGTTATGTCGGACTTGGACCGACTAAAACCTACGGCTTTAAGATGACCCCTCGGGTGTGGGAACCACGGTGTCCCCAATTTGCCCCGGATATGGGGGGCGGGCGTCGCGCCGCCGCCTTGGCCTGCTTCTGCTGGGGAGACAGACGGCCTCATCTGTCACCCCCAGGTCTGCGGTCATGGAGGACGGAGGTCGATGAGTCCCTGGCGTCTGAGTCGCCTACGCCGCGCGGCGAGCATGTTGAGGGCTCGGCGGGCCGGGAGAGTTCTAAATCTCTCCCGGGTAAATGCCTAACCAAGAATGTGCTCGTCGTAAGCAGGGCCGTACACGGCGTCTACTTTCCACGTAATGTGTGGTCCTAAAAGTACTCCTATTTAGTCAACATAATCCTTACCACCATGCGTCATAAGCAAATAACTAACTAATTTACGTCACATAAATGAAATTAGGCATAATATGCCATCATATTATGCCTAATTCCAAGTTACTCAATTAGGTAGCTATTTTGACTAATGAGTCGATACTCGTCATTATCTCCGCTCTGTACCTTTCTGCCTACATCTTTTTCAATATTTTTAAATTCAGCTTTTTCCCGCGGCTTCGCCCGTGCTGAATTCTGTCTGCGTGTCAGCTCCCATGGGAACCTATTCCAAGAATAAAAATTAGTAGCCTATGTGTTATTCCAGACAATAATCTATTCCTGTACCAAATTCCAGCCAGATCCGTTTAGCCGTTTTTGCGTGATAGAGTAACAAACATCCATCCATCCACCCAAAGTTTCACATTTATAATGTAAGTGGGATTATATAAGGTGTCACAAAATTAGGTCTCCGAATTTGGTGAGATGACTTGGTATCGACAAAATATGTACTTATTTGAAACAAAAAAATATAAAAATGAAAAAAACACCACCAGCGACCAGCGTCAAGTGAGGCGACGTGCACACGTGACGCTGGTCGCGATTTAGGTATTTCCCACACATCCGCTTGGAGAATACTGCGAGGAGAAGGACTGCACGCCTACCACGTGCGTCACGGGGTCGTCGCGTCACGTGACGCTGGTCGCTGGTGGTGTTTTTTTTTTCATTACTATATTTTTTTTTTTACCCGATATTTTTTTTGTTTCAAGTACATATTTTGTCGATACCAAGTCATCTCACCAAATTCAGAGACCTAATTTTGTGACACCTTATATAATATACATGTAACAAGCCAGCCAGTCGATCACGCGAAGCGTCTACAAGTCGCTTAGCGATTTCTTTGCAAAGCGACCGAACACTTGGGCCCCCCGACCTACTGATCGACTCCAAACGGCTCAAAAATATAATTGAGGACTAAATTCTTATATTTACGCTGTTTGAGGGTCTTCGCAGATGCCGCAGCAGCACAAGCACAGCCCGTTGTACTTGGTTTTTGCGCAAAGAATAGGTATTGCCATCCAACGTGGCAATTCTGCCAGCCTTTTGGGTACGTTACCAGTCAACATCGATGTGGAGGAATTCTTTGACACCTAAACTTTTTACTATGTACATACTCTTTTTTAGGATGTAAATATTTTAGTATATACATGTAAGTATAATATTAATAGTAGGATTACTTATTGACTCGAGTGCGGGTACGTCATTACAGCAGCTGATGGCCGAGTGAACGGAGGTTCACTCGGTCATCAGCTGCTGTAAGCACTTTATATCACTCGTCTTAGCCATGAAGATATTAGCATTTAGAGTGTATCCGTGACCAGACCCACTCTAAATATGATGAAATTCTCTGACCAACTAAGCTACCTGTACACGTCCTGGATATTCGAAATTCAGGACGTTTCCTAGAGCTCAGTTGTTCAAAGTATTCCCTAAAAATAGACTGGTCGCGGGTTCAAGTCTCATATAGGATATTAACTTATTTCCAATCTAAATCTACAGTTATTCACTTGTTTAATCGAAGATTTAGCACCAGAATGACTTAAACTGTATAAGGTCTTGAAGTTAAGACGTCTGTAAGCAGCTGTCACATATGAGCTGGGTCTTTATTTTATTTTTTCGTGCGGAAATCCCGCCGGCCAGCGGGGGTGGTTATGAGCTGGGTCTGCCAGACATTATACTATCGACGTACAGATCTCACATACCTTTTTTTTTCGTGCGGAAATCCCTTCTGATCCCCATAAGTTACATAAGTTAGTGACAGAAACAAATTGTAGTCTTATCCGCCCACCGAGCAGATACCGCGGTTATCTCCTCGATGACCCCTAGGCGCGGAGGGACTGGCGAAGCGGCCTGTGAGCTGAGGCGCATGCCTGGTGCACGTTGCATGCTCACTTGGATGCTGCATGCTTGCTTGCATGCCTATTTTCCTCTTGACAAGAATTTACCCGCATCATTTTTGTGAATACGGTGTTTATCAAAGCTATAAATTGAAACGTTTAGAAACTATAACTCGATAAAATATTATTCTTGGCAATAAGTTTTGTATTGAATTAACAATATGAAGATAAAGTATATTTGATTTGTTATTCAATGATATGAATATTCTAACATCAAACTTTATTTGAAACAAAAATCAATGAAAAAATATGTCCATAGGCTTCGCCCGCGTGGGGTTATATAAACACCTTACGATCTATTCTCAGACTTATCGAACATACACAAGAATATCATAAGTATCGGTCAAGCCGTTTCGATAACAAACACTGTGACTGCGAGATTTGTATATATTAGAAGATTAGCTACAACTTATTTAGCTGTAACGTACAACCAAAAAGTACACATTTTTGCAGATGAGGCGAACGCCATAATGACGGCAATGATATTGGCTCAGTTGATTTACACGTAAATAAACTTTTATAAACATTTCATTAACAATGGTTCCCTATTGACAGACTCAAGGTGAAATGAAGTAAAAGTAATATAATAGTGCAGATGGTAAGTTCCTGGACGCACATGTTGATTGTCATTCCGTCAGCTAAGCACTCTATGCGTAGTTAGTCGCCTTATTTGGAAAACTCAAATTAAAAACTTAGAACATTCCATCAGCTCAGCGTGGTCAGCAACCAAGGTTCCCCTAGGTTGAAGAGTCAGATTGCAGTCGCTACCGTAAAAGCCAAGAAAGTCATCAAATATAGGCGGATAAGCGCTGATCTGGATGAAATTTGCCACAGAGATCGAATACAGTCTGAAATAGCACATGGATTGGTTTTCATGCCAATTCCTGTGGTCGCTTGAACGGGATCAGTATTCCATGCGGGCCGAGCCGTGAGCAACAGCTAATATTGCAATATCGCATTTCATAATTGAAACTCAATTTATTTCATTGTTTCACCATCTGCTACTTTAAACTTTGATTTCTGAAAACTAATAGTACTGAGCATAAAACATACATTTTTAGCTGTAAATTAAAATCCGACATAAAAATTCAACTGTAACGACATTTATCTGGAAATATAGAATGCTGTGTATATTTTTCAACAAAATATAGAACTGAGGAAGGGTTTTATAATCCCTCATTCGAATTCGAGGTTTACTGGAAAATAGAAACATTTTACGTTTCCTGCCAGAACTCAGATATTTTTGTTTTGGCAACTTTGTCAATGAAAATAAAGTGGATTTTTTAACCGACTTCAAAAGGAGGTTCACTGTTTGACCTGTATGTTTACCATACCATACCATATCATATCACGCAAAAACCGCGCCTTGTCGTGGAGTTGCGGATACCAGCTCGCGAAACCATACCTGTATGTTTGTAAGTATGTTTGCCTGCGATTTTATCGCAACAGGTGTACCCTACTATTTAAATAAAGATGAGTTGCCGAGATACATGCATACTAACTTGTTTCTCCGATATATCTTTTTTTTATGTTGGTTTATGTCGGGACTAGGATTGTATGAAAGAGTCATCAACTCACTATCCTCCGAGCCTTTTTCCAAAACCGTTTGGAGCCGGGTTTAAAGCCTTACTACGAATCGACCGAATTTCGATATTTTTCGTGCAAAAGCGCCTGCAATCTGAGTGCTTAGTGCGAGTTTTGTTTAATTCGTCTCACAAAAACGTGCGTATACGTGAAGATTATTTTGTATGGGAATTTAAACAGTGCAACCTAGATGATAAAGAATATAATACGATACAAACGATACAGAGTCATTTAGCGACAAACGCGAACGGCGTTCATTTTGTATGAGTTGTAATTTTAAACTAGTTCTCGCGTTTGTCGCTAGATGACTCTGTATCGATTGTATCGTATTCTATTCTTTATCATTAAGCGTAGCGAACCGAAGGCGAGCGAAGCGTCTTTGGTTTCAAAGTTGCATTTCAAACAAATGATACTCCTCCGAGACCGTTTGACCGATCACGACCAAATTTGCCACAGTGATCAAGTAGACATTACTGAGTGTCGTAAGTGGAATGTCCAGATCGGTCTTACCATCGAGGAATAATCACCGAAAAACAAAATCAATGGAAAAAGTCGACTGCTCACGTTGACCTATTGTTGGATAGGCAAATCTCGCTACGGTTAAGTTTGGGTTGATTGCGAAGCTGGTAACCGTCCTAGTCTAGGTTCCACTGTTTAAATTCCCATACAAAATAATCTTCACGTATACGCACGTTTTTGTGAGACAAATTAAACAAATCTCGCACTAGGCACTCTGACCTTCACAACCCATTGGCGATATGGAAGTTACGTCTACTATCGAACAACCCATAACGACTGCCACAGATGTTCGTATGGCCACCGGGACCACCGGGCCACCGACGGCTAAACGTGCTCTCCGAGGCACGGAGGGATCATAGTATATTAAGAACGGTCACCCATCCTAAGAGTGACCTGGCTATGGTTGCTTAACTTTGTTACTCGGTTACCACTTAGTCACGAGCCCCTCATATGCTTATATTAAAGAATATTTGTGTAAATCCCAAGGGTAAGGTGCTATGCTATAATTGCACCAGTGTGGAGCCAGGGTGCGCAGCCATTCTATACGTCATATTATAAGGAAAGAGGTCGAATTTTGTGAATATAGATATTGATGGTAGTCTTCGAAACCACTACGCTTTTTGGAGAAATTATTTCACCATTTGAAAGGTACTTTATCCCCGATGGACATAGGCTATTATATTATGTGGCTTCAGTTGGAAAAACCTCAAATAAACTGAAGCGAAGCGAGGCGGGTTGCAAGTAGAAAATAAAGGCAAAGAGAGAGATAATAGAATTCGTTTTCCATTTTGGTGAGACGTACCTAAATCTAAAATTCGCTGCAGTGCTGATTAAAGTTAGTTGTCTAACACGAAAAGGGAAACATGCCGCGCTTGATTCACTCTAGAGACCAGTTTAGTCGAGAACAACAGTATTCAACTTAGTGGAAGAATATTTTTATGTAACTTTCGTATGAGGTATGTACGGTTGGCCAAACTATAATAAACGGAACTTAGGTCCGTGTATTTGGTCCAACATATCTACCTGTAAAATCATTCACTTTTCACAACAATTACTTCTGCATTTACATTTACTGCCAGTGTCTATAGGCTTTGTTTTAAGTGTTCAAGCCCCCACGGGCTTCACCCCATCGGTGCCGAGGATAAGATGGGTGTGTCTGAATCGTACAGACTAAAATCACAAGGTGTCCGGGTAAGCCCTCGAAAAGATAACCCCAGAGGTCCCGGTGGACTTTGGTGGCCAACGCAGCCTCGTCTATGGGGCCAAATTTGATCCTGCGTTGATGAGTTGGCAGGCGTGTGTTGGACTGTTACATGTCACGCCACCTTTGATGATCTAATAGAATTAATTTAGTACCATAATTTGAACACAGTTGCTGTTGTATTGTTATCGATCGACGACGTTTATGTAGCTAATTTCACCTAATTGTCCTTAGCATCAAAACCTAGGGTACTTCCCGTTCAGCTAGGATTTTGAAATTTTGCAAAAAGCAAGGATAGCATGAATAATGGGAAAAATTTGAAAACCTTTAATACTGTCTGTCAAGACCTATTTTTCAGCAATGCGTGGAGGTTCTGAGGTAGACCGAGACTGCGTGCGGTTTTAGTCGGTTCAAGCCCGAAATAACCACCAACGTGGGATTTACGCACGAAAACAAATTACGGATACCTAAAAAACAAATCCTATGACGCAATAGCACCTTCACGCGGTGTCCGCGCGATCTTTTAATTTGTGTTGCGCGAAAGTATTAATATTTCGATATTTATTTTTATCTCAAAGCATATTCGATTGAAGCTCTCAGTCGGCTTGATTTATTTCGTCATATTTCAACAAATTATCACTAAATAGTATCAAACTATTAATTTAATATTAACTGCATTGTATTGTCTTTAATATTTTTAATTGCAAACTACACATATGATTTATGTGAGTTGTGTAAGTCCGTCCGTAGCCCACATTACTAAATATAACGGTATACCTACCTGTCTGTCACACAGAATATATAATCTACAGGAACGTTAAGTTCACCCCTCAATCCAGTTTTGTACGGAACCCTCAGTTTTTACTTTATCGTTGTATTGTCGAGTATTGTGTAATGAGCCTTTGTACTCGCTTTTTATAAGAAATTACTGTCGAGAAAGCTTTTGAACCACGCACCGGCTTAGGCAGCCGTTTTCTGTAGTCTTAGTGTCTTACTATATAAATGTAGAGTCAGAAAATAATGAAGCGACTTAAGTTTGTGAGATACCTAACTAATATAATATCTTCTAATATATATATACTACAAATAACGTGACCGTGAACCGTTTCGGAGGAGTACGACCGCAAACACCGTATTTGTGGTCGCATTCCTACAAAACGGCTCGACCGATTTTAATGATCCTAACAGTAAGACTCCGTTACTGGGTTGAATAGTGCTAATTGAGATTTTGAAAGGGTCACGATGGGCATTGCGTGCATTGGTCCTTTTTTTTTCTTTCCAGTTTTATTATATTCAGTTGGGTTTTATTATTCTTAGTTCTTCTTTTCTTCTTCTTCTTATTCAAACAATGTTCAAATATTGATACCAGTTAGGTACTGAGTATTATTCCCCCGAGGGAGCAATCTGGAAACCGGAGATGGTCCATGGCCAGTCGGCGTGCGGGGGATATGATCTATGGGCAACCTTACACCCGGCGTCTGACGACCCGAGACGGCGTGCGGTTTTAGTCGGTTCAAGCCCGACATAACCAGCCCCGCTGTCCGGCGGGGGGGGGGGGGTATCAGAGGGGATTTCCGCACGAAGAAAAAAAGGTACTGAGTATTCCAACAAAGATATAGTCCCAGCACACCCGATAGAATTCACACAAAATTGGTTCCAAAACAGATCTCAAAATGTTGTAAAGTTGAAATACAAACTCGTTACTAAACCTCACTAGAATTTGGAGTATCATAAAATGTTCCTGATTGCAGTAGCATTGGTAAATATAAACATGGACGTTGTGCGTGCCGTAATCATCCCTAGCTCTGAGGGTTTGAACACAAAATCAATACTGAATGAGGGCGGTCAAATTAAACCTTTCAAAATACACCTAATATTAAGCATATTTCCTATTTGTGATGTGGCAGGCCTAATGGGTAGAACTATGATTTATGATTTGACTTCGCACCGACTTCAAAGTTTTATCCGCATTTTTGTGCTTTGAATTAAATCTGTAAGTAATCTGCAAATTTGTAGTGCGTTTTTGGGTTTTGAAGTAGGTTTAATTTTGGGATTTCTAGGCCTCGGTTTCTCAAGGCTAAGGATTCCGTCCCAGCTCCCGCGCCTCCTTGCGCCACTTGTAAAGGACTGCAAGGGCTCCCGCCTCCTTGCACCACTTGTAAAGGACTGCAAGGGCTCCCGCCTCCTTGCGCCACTTGTAAAGGACTGCAAGGGCTCCCGCCTCCAGATTCCGTGGTGAATTTCCGGCAAAGAGAAAGCTGACCTCGGGCTCCAAAATACAAACTTTGGACTTAATTGGGACTTAAGGGTGCTCTGAGGCGTTCATGCGCGGTTCGGCTTACCAGCGCTACTCGTAACGCAAGACTCTAGAGGGCTATGGGCTCAATTAAATGTGTTAAAATAAGGGAGACGATCTCGTATAGGCCAAAATATGAATAGAATGTTGTAGGTACGTCGAAATCCTACTTCCTACTATACTACTTCCTAGTAATATTACTAGGAAGTAGTTTCACGTTCACGTTTATAATATTATAAACGTGAAAGTTTTGTAAGTAAGAATGTCTATTACTCTGTCCCGAAACAAAAGTCTGTGCAAAAACAGCTAAACGAATCTGCCTGAAATTTGGTACAGGGATAGATTATAGTCTGGAATAAAACATATTTTTATTCTTGGAATAGGTTCCCATGGGAAACGTAAACGGGATCAGAATTCTACGCGGGCAGAGCTCTAATACACCTCTAAAAAAAGTCTTTATTATGGACTACCTGTTGTCTAAACAACAGGTAGTCCAAAATAAAGGCTTTCTTTATCATACATGAGATCGGATGGACAGAGAGAAGAGAGGAGGAGAAAGACTGCATCTATAACTAGATTAATAAACGAAAATAATAATTTTGTGTAAGGGTTGGGCTGATTTCAAAAGCTAATGTCGCGCTTGAAATTTATTTAGTAAGAAGATTTTTGTTTTCTATTCGTTGTTTGAACTCGGTTAAATTAAAAACAACAAAGTTATTCATTGAAGTATTTGTGACAGAATTCATGATCCGCTATAGTTTAAAAAGTATAGTTTTATTTTTATTTAGTTATTTCATCGGCCATATTGGACTATGAGTTTTTTTTATAGAAAACTCTATTCTACTAGTCAAGCCCTTACATTTAATATCCATATTGAGGTAGTTGTTTAAAAATATGTAATCCATCATTATGCAGCAGCGGCCATCTTGATTTACAAAACGAATGAAATTGTATTGTCATCATGTACTAAATATCAGATTAATCCGTCAACAGAAAGGGGGTCAAATTGCAATTACCAAAATTTGACGCAAACAAATAAACAAACTGGTCAAGCTAAATAAAATCTTGTCAATAGAATATATATCATGAATGATATCAATCAAGACCCTTTCTAACTATCAACCTATACTACCACCTACGTCATAATAAATACTGATGACACTTAGGATGTGTTGCAGTGTTTTTATGGCTGTACCAAGATTTTCGGGGCCCAGCCAAACCTCACCTGCACACGCAGTCAGGGTGCGTAAGAATTGCCTGATTGGACCACCTTACACTAGAGACCTGAGATGGCTTAAGGTTTTGGTCGGTTCGGGACCGACATAAACACCACCGCACGAAAACAAATGTATATTACGTACTAACATCAAACCCATTTTCCCTGCAGGCTTGAAACACCGCTAATTCTAACAATTCACGCGCCGAAATCAAATTCAGCGGTTCAGCAATTGTTCAACAGCGGCCGCCCGCCGCCACCAGCCATCGAACCACAGTTAGTCACTTCTGAAACGCTTAGGTATGACCTTCTACTTGTTCGTGAAACTAACAAAGTAACACGGTTATATTCTCATTCTGTCATAAAGGCGCAGGTGATGGGCAGCATACATGCCGAGATGGTTACCTTTTGAGGCTCGCACAACCATTTCTTTCTCTTTTTAAAGGTCCTTACGTCAATATGATTCCACTTCGTCTGATGGTGGTAAACTAAAGGGTAAGTCTCAGGAATGAGGGTCACTATTATATAGGCACCGATAATGCTACAATGTTGACAATCAGCTTGACAGCCTCATCCGATACTTTTTCACGCCCAGCTTAAAGGAACCGGGACTGTAGGACGAAGGAAACACGTGTGCTAGTAAAGACTTCCAAATCTTGATGGTGCGGCAAAGAAAAGAGGTGCCAAACCGCTTGGTTCATGATGAAATTGTTTGCACCGTGTGAGGGTGATACTTCAGCCTTGCACGTGTTGTCCTGTACAGAAAAGGAGAGGATTTTATTACTTTTATATATAAATACATGTATTTACTCACTGTAAGAACTCACGACTTTTTCCCTCCATGGTAGTAGGGATAACAGCCCGCCGTGCACTTCACGAGCTTCGTCTACCTTTTTTATAATTGTTTATAATGTGTGCGAGTCTCTATAAACGTGTTGTCTTTCTTTGTTTCTCTTTTTCCACTACTAATTCGTTGTGTTGTATAAAACATATCAAAAATTACGATATTTCGTTACATTGCTATTGATTTTATTTGTTCCAATTAGTTGTACAAACAATTTGTTCGAACTACAAAGGCCGAACAGATGAAATCAATACCATTCTCATTTTAGAACCTCAGCTATGAATATCGGTATACTAATACTTATTCTGATGAGTACTAAAATTTTTATTCGTTTGTGTAGAGCTTGGGATGCAGGTGTACGTCCAAAGACCGAAGAGGCTGCAGTGCGCCGCGTAGCTGAAAGGAATGCGCTACGATGTTCTTTGCTACGCAGTGAAGCTAAGAAAAAACAACAGCCGAAGGTAGGTTTATTTGTAAACCACTCGCCTGTCCTTATTAAAATAGACAGATTTTGTACAGAATCAATTAGAGACTTTTCATATATTTAGAAAATAAATACGACTCTTAAACGTATATTAACATATAGTAAAAGTTTGTAAGCCTAACACGTATATTGATAAAATATATGCAATTTTAAACTTTAACACACGCTCCTGTAAAATTACTGTTTTGCAGATCCTACATTTTTAATAGGGGCAGGCGAATTGAAGTGTAATGTGTATAGGTAATAAGATGCCGACTACGCTAAGTCTAACCAAGGTATTTGTGAGAGACTCTCATTTCAACATTCTCAGTTTATTCGATGATGTTAGCAAGAATTGCGGGGTGAATCACTCTTCCGCGAAACATTATACACACAATATATTAAACGCATATATAGGATAATATATATAGGACTGTATGTTATGTGTGGATAATTTTTGTTCCATTTTAGAGATAAGTACTAATGAGGCACCACCGTGCCAAAGATAAAGCCAAAAATATTTTGTTAACTGCTGTAATGTATGTCTGAAGTTTATTAAGTCGCCTAATTGATATTGATTCTGTAAGAATAAGATATCGTCCCTTTTTATTAATTGCTTTCTTTAATCTAATTACATAATACGAATACATTATGACAGTTAATAAATCTACTGATATTCGATATACAAAATATTTGACCAAAGAGTTCTGAAGCAGTTATTATTTTTTTTATTTTAAGGCTCTTGCTGCTGGCTTCGCCTATTAAAGGGATAGGAAGTATACTTTGTGTGATTCCAAACTATAATCTATTCCTGTACCCAATTTTAGCTTGATCCGTTCAGCCGTTAGAGCGTGATTGAGTAACGAACATCCAAACATCTTCACATACTTTCACATTTATAATATTACTAGCTGTTGCTCGCGGTTCTGCCCGCATGGAATTCTGTTCTCGTTCCTGGCTCCCATGAGAAGGTTCTCATAGGTAATAATCATAGGAAAATAATCTCATAGTAAATAGTATTTCCGAGATAAAAGTAAACCATGTGTTATTCCAGACTATAATTTATTGATGTGCCAAAGTTTATCTAGATTCGTTTTGCCGTTTTTGCGTGAAAGAGTAACAAATATCCATACATTCAAACTTTCACATTTATAATTAGTAGGATAGTAGACTAATCCTACTATGACCTATACTACTACTTTATTCTGGTATATATATCTAGGTCTGCAAGGCGAATCGCTGCTTGCAATGTTGAGCTGAGTGAGACATCGTGAATCAGATTTTGAAAATTTTGAACAGTGATCATTCCTCCGTGGCAAGTCCGATTTTGAAAATTCTTTTTGATATACACAACTCTGGACATGCTTTCTGAGCGTGTAAAGTTTGGTCACAGTGTCTCGAGCGGTTATTATGTAATTCCATCTGGAATTTTTTTAACGGTGATCATTCCTCTGTGGTAGCATTAATTTTTTCAAAATATATCCATAAACCTTCCTCTGATTGACCTCTTTAATCATGCCAAATTTGGTTCTGATTGGATTAGTATAGTTTAGGAGGAGACCTGTGACAAAGAAAATCCTGAAGTCTGGTATGAGGAGCTTTCGCTCGACTTCGTCCCAATCAGCTCAATTATCATAAACAATCATTAACAATCTAATGCAATTATATGTACAAAGGCGAGCTTAACTCATAGTTCAGTTTTCTTCCAGCAAACCCCGTGAGGGCACGGAGGAATAACAATACCCATAACAACAAACAATACATAAGTAGTTAAACACAATTTATACTAAAGCAATAGACATACATACATACATAACAAACTAAAAAAAGAGAATCTCTCTGAGCGTCTTTTTATAAACAAACGTTTTTATTTTATTGTATTCATTATTATTCAAGACCTTGGTAACTAAAAGAACCTTTTTGTAAGTAAAATGTATTATGTCGACAATTACAGCACAATTCCTAATAGCTCTTCAATTTGAGGATTTTCCCACGTCTCCTACGAGAACTGTTCAGCAATTTAAATACTGTGAGAACATCTGAATTCTGTGTAGGTGTTTTTTGTCCCACATAGAGGGTATTCAAACAGCTATTCATTACAAATTCAGTGAATCGATTGTGGCACTTGAAGAAAATATAATAACACTAGCAGATGCCCGCGGCTCGGCTCGCACGGTGATTAGTTATTGGTTTTGCGCATATCTCCGGTTCTAATTAGCCAATTGCAATTCCAATAAATAATAAATAAATAAATAATTAACTAATAAATATTCTACGACATTCTACACAGCGCTTTCTAGACCCAAAGTAAGCATAGTTTATCTAGCTTGTGTTATAGGTTCCAGAATGCGGATAAACATACTATATACTTTTGTTTTTTTTGTAAATACATACATATTATACATAGAAACAGCCAGACCAATGCAAATAGACGTATTCATGCATACAAATATTTGCGCTGAGCGGGAATCGAACCCGCGCCCCGTGTCGTAACAGTCGAATGCACTACCGCTACGCCATAGAGGCCGCCAATGGACATACACAACTAATTTACAATTATATATTAGTGTAGATAGATATAGGTAGGTATGTTATAATTTATTTATCCAATTACTGCCTGAGTGCACTGGCTTCGCCCCGCTGCAATAATAGCAACTTATCCGTGGACTTCCCTAAATTTTTCTTTCATACAAACCTGGTTCTGACAATACCTTTTTTTTTTTTTTTTTTTATCGTGCGGTGGTTTTTATCGTAAATACATACATATTATACATAGAAACAGCCAGACCAATGCAAATAGACGTATTCATGCATACAAATATTTGCGCTGAGCGGGAATCGAACCCGCGCCCCGTGTCGTAACAGTCGAATGCACTACCGCTACGCCACAGAGGCCGCCAATGGACATACACAACTAATTTACAATTATATATTAGTGTAGATAGATATAGGTAGGTATGTTATAATTTATTTATCCAATTACTGCCTGAGTGCACTGGCTTCGCCCCGCTGCAATAATAGCAACTTATCCGTGGACTTCCCTAAATTTTTCTTTCATACAAACCTGGTTCTGACAATACCTTTTTTTTTTTTTTTTTTTATCGTGCGGAAATCCCTTCGGATACCCCCCCGCCGGCCAGCGGGGGCGGTTATGTCGGGCTTGCACCGACTAAAACCGCACGCCGTCTCGGGTCTTCAGACGCCGGGGTGTAAGGTTACCCATAGAGCATATCCCTCGCACCCCGGCTGACCCTGGGCCATCTCACCACTAACAGCATCGCTCATCCTGTCTCCTCTGAAAGCAGAGGAATACGGAGAGCGATGTGTTCCCGCCACGTTGGGTATTGGCCGACGATCAATGCCAACCCTATGAAGGGGTGAAGGGGAAGCCATTGACCGCCGCCCAGGGTGTACCGGCCGCTCCGATTCCGTTCCCCCCGGACTGCAGCGGGATCGGAATCGGAGCGACACTCGAGGAGGTTACCCAACACACACCCCTGATTCTGACAATACCTTTTTTTTTTTTTTTTTTTTTTTTTCGTGCGGAAATCCCTTCGGATACCCCCCGCGTGCCAGCGGGGGCGGTTATGTCGGGCTTGAACCGACTAAAACCGCACGCCGTCTCGGGTCTACAGACGCCGGGGTGTAAGGTTGCCCATAGAGCATATCCCTCGCACCCCGACTGACCCTGGGCCATCTCCGGTTTCGAGATGGCCCCCTCGGGTTTGGAAACCACGGTGTCCCCGTCTTGCCCCGGTTTGGGGGAGGGGCGCTAGTCGCCCCACCGTCCCGGCCTGCTTCTGCTGGGGTGACAGGTGGCCTCACCCGCCACCCCCAGGCCTGCGCTCATGGAGGACGGAGGTCGTTAAGCGACCTCCGGCGCCTGAGTTGCCTGCGACGCGCAGCGAGCAAGTTGCGGGCTCGGCGGACCGGGAGAGTTCTAAGTCTCTCCCGGGCGCGCTCCGCCACCTCCTTCGCGAGCATTACATGCTCGCAGAAGGAGGCGGCGGCGGCCCACGCGCTCGCGCTCCGCACCATTGCCGCAATCATGCTGCCGAGCGAGAGGACTCCCACCCCGATGGCTGCCACGAGGTCACGCCTCGGCGCCTCCCACGCCGGGCAGTCCGCCAGCGTGTGCAGCCCTGAGTCCTCGCTCGCGTCGCAGTGATGACACTCAGGCGTTGGCTCCTTCCTGATCCGATGCAGGTGGTCCCCGAAGCACCCCTTCCCTGAGATCACCTGCGTCAGTCGGTAGGAGAGGCTTCCGTGTCGCCTCTCCAGCCAATCCTCCATGATGGGCCTTACCGCCGCTATTGCGGCGTGCCCTGCGCTTGGTTGCCCAAGTCGTTCCTTCCACTCCACCACGATGGCCTGGCGGAGCTGGGACTGCACGGCCTCGATTTCTCGAGGTTCGGGGTTCCATCCCTGCTCCCGCGCCTCCTTTCGCCACTGATACAGTTGCGAAAGGGCTCTCGCTTCCAGGTCCCATGGCGGAGTTCCGGCAAGGAGACTCGCCGCCTCGAAGGAGATCGTGCGGTACCCTCGGATGACCCTGATGGCCAGAACCCGCTGCGGAGCGCGCAGCATCCGCACAGTTCTGGTCCTCAGGGCCTCCGCCCATATTGGGCACCCATACAGGGCCATGGACCGCACGATCCCCGCGTAGAGTCTCCTGCAGGAGTCATCGGGCCCCCTCATGTTGGGCAACAGCCGAGCCAGAGCAAGAGCTGTGCCCTTCAATTTGGGGGCCAGACTTCGGATGTGCTCTCCGAAATCCCATCGGCCGTCGAGCACGAGCCCCAAATATTTCATTTGGGGCTTGATGCCGATGCGATTTCCTCCCACGATGAGACTGGATCCCTCGGGTGGCTTGCTCCGAGGCCCATGGAAGAACAGGGCCTCGGTTTTATGCAGGGCCACCTCGAGACCCAGCCGCCGGATCCGCCTAACGACTTGGGCAACCGCGGTCGTTTCCTTTCGGGTCGCTTCGCGGTACGTCGCCCCGCAAGCCGTCACGAGCGTGTCGTCCGCGTAGCACGTGACGGCGGCACCGCCTACGAGCTCACCGCGAAGCACCCAGTCGTATCCGATGTTCCACAGGAGCGGCCCCAGGACCGATCCCTGTGGAACACCGCACGACATTTCACGCCGACCGAGACCGGTCACGGTTGGGTAGTTGACGGCTCTCTCCGTCAAATACGCCCCGACTATGCGGCGGAGGTAGAGAGGCACTTCGTGATACACGAGCGCCTCCCTAATGCAACTCCAGGGCAAGGTGTTGAACGCGTTGGCGATGTCCAGAGACACCGCCAACATCACCTCACCCCGGGCTACTGCATCCTCCGCCAGAGCCCTCACGCGCATGATGGCATCCACGGTGGAGCGCCTCTGGCGGAAGCCATATTGGCCATCCGCCAGGTCCGGCCCCACTCTTGAGAGGTGCTCGACGAGGCGCTTCGCAATTACTCTTTCAAAGAGCTTGCATACCTCGTCGAGCAACACTATGGGCCGGTAGGCGGACGGCGAGTCCGCCGGGCGCCCCTCCTTTCGGATGAGGACCAGTTTCCCCGTCTTCCACAATTTCGGAAACTGGCCCCGCTCCAAACATGCGCTGAGAAGCCCTCTCAGTCGGGGCTCGAGAGCGTCGTCGACTAGAGCTAGGACCCACGCTCGGCCTGGAATGCCGTCGGGTCCCGGGGCGGTGTGTTTGGCTCTTAGCCTTCTCACCGCCAGCTCTAGTTCTACCCAAGTGACCTCGGGCACGTCGTCGTCTTCCACGTCGGGCGCCATGCGCAACCGAGGCGGAGTCATCCGCGGTGGAACATGTTCCACCGCCCGCGCTGGGAACAGGGAGCCAACAACTCCTCCGAGCAGATCCGGCTGGAGACACCGGGTTAACGGCGGGGCCTTGGGGCGCAGCTTGCCCCTCACCATCCGGTAGGGCCGCCCCCAAGGGTCCCGCTCCAGCGTCTCCAGCAGCTCGCGGAAGGCGTCCCGTTTGGAACGCCTTATCTCCGCTCGGAGGGCTCGTCTGGCCTCCCTGTATCCCTCGTACAACTCCGCCTCTCGGGCCTCCGCATCTGCGGGGCGGCGACGCCTCCTACGGAATCGGGCCCACCGGCGGTGCGTGATCACGCAGCCCCGTCTGAGCTGCGCGATCTCCGACGACCACCAGTAGACCCGACCCCTCGGATTATAGGGCGGAGCCCTAGGCATCGCCGCGTCACAGACACGGGTCATGGCCTCCCGGAACCACACCGCCTCATCGTCTATGCAGACAGGCCTGTCCGGCGCAGGGGCCCAGGCCTGTACGATGGCGGCTTCCAGGAGGAGCTCCCGATCAAGTCGCTTAAGCGCCCAACGTGGCTCGGGTGGAGCCGGTGCAGCCGGCGCGTCGCTCGCAGGGGGGGACACGTCAAACCGAATGTATCGGTGATCCGAACTTGTGTCCTCCCCCAAAACGACGCGCCAGCCCTGAACACGTCGCGCCAACGAGGGGCTCGCGAACGATAGGTCCACGATGGAGCTACCCCTCGAGGTCACGAACGTGTCCACGGCTCCCCGATTTAGGAGGACTAGGCCGAGTCGTGCGGCCCAGTCCACCAGTGCCCTGCCTCTATGCCCCGTCGCGCCCCTTTCGTGTCGGGAACCCCAGGCATAAGACCAGGCGTTGAAGTCCCCGAGCACAAGGACCGGACGGGGCTGGCAGGCATTGACGACGACGGCCAGCTGACGGAGCCATTGCTCATATGCAGCTTGGTCTCGGTTCGGCGTGATATAAGCGGCCACGACCGCTATATCCCCAACCGCCGCCGCCACGCAGCCGGGTCCCCTTGCAACGACGGCAAGAGGGGGGCTGCCGGCGGCAGGGTTGTGCACCAGTGCCGCCGACCCATCCAGCGCGGTTTCGCAGGTAGGCCCGAGGAACCGGTGGGTGTATGGGTCGGCGACAGCGGCGACATTTATGGCCCACTGTGCCATGCTCTGGCGCAGAAGATCCTGAGCATGGGCACCGTGGCCAACGTTCACCTGCAGAATGCGGAGTTGAGGATCCATTATGGAACCCCCATCTCCGCATCCCGCTGCGAACTAGGGGCGGAAGGCCGGCCTCCCGGCTTCGGCTCCCCTCCGGCGCAGGCCTTGCTGCCAACCCTATGGTCAGCCGGCTTGCCCCCCGCTGCACATCTGAAGCAGTGCAACGGGGCGCTACACGTGCCGGCCTTATGACCGGGCTGGCCACAGCGGAAGCAACGGTCACCCGCCGTTACCTCCGCTGTGCAGTGCACCCCCACATGGCCCACCGACAGGCACCTGAAGCACCTGGCCGGTCGGGCCTGCAGGAGCCGTGCCTGCGCCCTCAGGAAGCCTCCTACCAGGAGGCTCCGCCCGTCAGCGACCTTTTGGGCCGCCGCGATAGGGCAGCCGACAACTGCTGCCCCCTGTCCACCGCGGCCGAAGCGTATAGCTCCGGCCTTAATTGTGTCCGGGGAGCAGTCCCCGGCCTCCGCCACGGCGAGCCTGAGCTCTTCTGCCGTGACGGAGTCGTCCAGGCCCGTAATGCGCACTTCTGCGCATTTAATGGGCCTGGACACCCGGACGTCGGCTGCGTCCAGCGACTCCCTCAGCCGAGCCGCTAGGGCGTCGGCCTTGGGGCCACTGGCGGCGCCAGGGACCTCGAGAAGCCGGGCTCCCGTCCGTGTGCTCTTGCACCGGACACCCGGGATCTCGAGGGCCTTTAAATCGACGTTGGCCTTAACTTTGGCCAACACCTCGGCATACCCCATGCCCCTACCCGCTGCCTCCGCCGTCAGGGTGACGACGACGGCCGTGGTACGAGGGGCACGGAGCTTCCCCGGCGCTGTCTTCGCGGCGGCCGCGGCCTTCCTGGCCTTCTTGGCGGCCTTCTTGGCGGCCTTCCGCCTCTTCTTGTTGGCTCCAGCCACCTCCCAGCCCCCTTCCAATGGGGTGGAGGTAGCCGGAACCACGGCTGGGGCTGGGGCTGGGGCCAGGGCTGGGGACGTCTTCCCCTTGCCCTTCCCCTTGCCTTTGCCCTTCCCCTTACCCTGAGCGGGGGGGGGCGGGTGGGGCCCCTCTTGGCTACAGCCGCGTAGACGGCCGCTGGTGGCGCCAGAGGCGGGCGGCGGATGGAGTCCATTAGGGCCTCCATCCGACACATCATCCTCTCCTCCAGCGCCTCCATGTAGGGGAGCCAGGACTCCGCCGGCGGTGCCCTTGGCTGCGCCGGCCGCACCGACTGTGCCGGCTGCTGGGCCGGTTGCACCGGCCGCTCCGGCCGCGCCGACAGCGCAGGCTGCGCTGACCGACTCACGGACGAGCGAGTCGCGCGCGCCGGCTCCGCCGGTTGCGCCCGCTGCGCCGTTTGAACCGAGCTCGCCATCCCCCTCTTGAGCTCCTCGACGGCTGCAGCTAGTCGAGCCGTCTCCCGACGGGACTCGGCCAGCTGCGCCGCCAGGCCCTCATTCTCGGAGGCGATGTCGAGCACAATGCTCAACATCGCCTCTTGCTCAGGGTTTGGGGACCCCTGGAAGGACGCGGTCACCTTCTGGAGTCTCTCCATGAGTGACCGCGTCCTCCCGCATGGCTTCGACACCGACACCGCTGAGGTGGAAGGCCTCGGCGGTGAGTTTCTCACGGCCCTTCCAATAGCCGATAGGGCTCGGGTGGATTGCCCAGCCCTCACGCCACCACGCGCCCCTCGGCGGCCAGCAGCCACCTTGGACGCCGGCTTCGCCTCGTCGCTGCTGGAGGAGGAGGTCGTCCCGGTGAGGGTAAAGTCCTCATCCGACACGTCCTCCCCCGCCCGAGCCTTTGCGCGCCTCCTGCGCTTCCGGGTCCGCTGGACGCCCAGACCCACCGGGCTGCTCGCCCTGCTTCGCTCGTTAGCGGTGTCGAATTTCTCCGACACCGCTGAGGTATTTGGCGTCACCTCCACGCTTGTTTGCTGCGCGATCTCCGCGCAGACTCCGTCGTTCTCGTTGTCCTTTTCCTTGCTTTGGTCTGTGTTAGTTTTTGATCGGTCCGTTTTATTTTTAATTTGTTGGTTAATGTCCATAGCATATCCCACGAGTATGGGGGAAAGGTGGTCCATCCAGGCGGTGCCCCCTGCACCTGGATAAGCCTATATACTATGGAGGTCGGCTGGTATCCATAGGTTTTTACGACTTTGCTGTCGGGTGTTATAGACTTTTCCTTGTCGTGGGCCGGCCAATAAAGGCAAGCCCTCCGGTCAGCAAGATCACAGCGTACCCTTCTGGAGCCACCAGTTAGGTCGTTGCTGATCACCCACCGATTACGGAACGCGAGAGGATGGCTAGTCCTCTCTCACCGGCGGCGGCACAAGTGCCCGTCGGCCCCTGCGCGAGCAGTGGGCCGACCCGTCCCCTGATCCCCTCGGATCAACACGTCGCTCGCAGTGTCTCCTCTGATAACAGCAGAGGGGTACCTGGAGCGACCACCACCGCGGGCCTTGTAGGCCCGCCATACCCCGACCCCCTCGTGCAATGGGGTCAGCTGGCCCTGAGAAGGGCCGGTCGGTCGGACTCTTGGCCGTTGACGTTGACGCCAGCTACTCCAGAGGAGCAATCAATGATGCGTCATCGCCCACGTTGCCCAGGGTGCACCAAACGCGGAGGTGTTCCAACCAGTCGCACCCCTGATTCTGACAATACCTAACACAAAAACAAGAATAATTGTCCAATTTGGTGCAGTCGTTCGGAAATTAAACGCGTACATACATTTGGGCGATTCATTTTTATTTATATAGATTTATTGTGATTTACCAACATTTATTCCAAAATACCAACAATCATGAAACTAATAATATGTCTTTATTAAGATATACCTTTAGATAATATACCTCTTTTTATAAGTTACGTAGTTAACAACAACAAAACAAGTTGAATCCCTGAGACGAGCTCAGCCGAATACAAGGGATTTTCGATTTTGCGATTTTTTTTTTGCGACTTTTTGCGATTTTTTCTTTATCTTGCAATGGTTCACCCCAGCACGAATCTATTACCGAAAACAGCAACTCGATAGCTCATCTCCTTCATACCCAAAACCGTGACAGAAAATTGGCAACGACGACGTAGACGACGACGTCGACGACAACTCGATAGCAATAGTGCTTTTCTAAAGAAAATCCCTAAAAACAGGTAGATACTTCAAATAATTTTAAATCGAGTGTAACAAATAATTACAGGTAGATATGGGGTGGCGGGTGAGGCCGCCTGTCACCCCAGCAGAAGCAGGCCGGGACGGTGGGGCGACTGAAAAAAGCGCCCCTCCCCCAAACCGGGGCAAGACGGGGACACCGTGGTTCCCAAACCCGAGGGGGCCATCTCGAAACCGGAGATGGCTCAGGGTCAGTCGGGGTGCGAGGGATATGCTATATGGGCAACCTTACACCCCGGCGTCTGTAGACCCGAGACGGCGTGCGGTTTTAGTCGGTTCAAGCCCGACATAACCGCCCCCGCTGGCTAGCGGGGGGTATCCGAAGGGATTAATTAATGAGTTCGTTATTCCTGTAATTTAATAGCTATTTCCATTATTTATATTTTGTTTGAAAGTTGATTTCAAGATTTTACAACTCTGTATTAAATTTTGTTTTTATTGGCCGCTTGATAAATTAATTCGATCTTCAAAAACAGTATGTACTTCCTAAATACTATTCATTTTGATGATGCATTTCGTATTATTTAACAGCTGTCACTTTTCAAAAATGTAATAAAAGTTGCTGTTTGTTAGCTTAATGTTGTCTCATTCATACACAAAAATAAATCATAAAATTTGGATTAGTCATTCCTAAAAAAATGCAAAAATGTTAGTACTGAAAATTGGGTTTCCTTCAATTTCTTCAAGAAAAACGGCAATTTCATATGTAACGACCTAATATTATAAATGTGAATGTTTGTGAAGATGTTTGTAAGTTTGAATATTTGTCACTAAATTACGCTCTAACGGCTGAACGGATTTGGCTGAAATTTGGTACAGGTGAAAATTATAGTCTGAAATAGCTGATAGGCTACCTTTTTACCTGGAATAGGTTCCTTGGGAAGCGAAAACGGTAACAGAATTCCCTGCTTGCATCCACATTTCGCCAGTTATGTTTTTTTAATAACAGATAATAAATTGAAAGAATTTGCTGTAATTCGGGTACTTTGGAAATATCTTCCAGTGGAATTATTGGGTTTAAAAGGAATAGTACATTACGATATTAGTGCGTTAAGATGGTTATAACATGCGAGGCGGAATTTCAGGCCGAGCCGTAGGCG
The DNA here is from genome assembly GCA_946251805.1 of Cybosia mesomella. NCBI lineage: Eukaryota > Metazoa > Arthropoda > Insecta > Lepidoptera > Erebidae > Cybosia > Cybosia mesomella. Next base: position 42,448,104 of record OX276388.1, on the reverse strand, counting down.
AGGGCGTAATTGAGCCGAGCGTGTTATAACCAATACGCACGTATATCGTACGACGTTTTTTAACACATTTGCGAGGAAACAGAAAAAAATACATTTTATATTTTGTTCATTTTTAATTATTGAAACAGTTACATAGTGAAATTACAATTATTAAAATTATACGTAGTTGTAGTTTGACTGGCGCCGCGCGGTGATTAGTTCGAAATTTGAATAGCAACAGCGCGCTGCTCACTAGCTGGAGTCGTGCGGCGGCGATCAGTTCCATATTTGAAATGGCAAGGCAAATAATACTGTTATGGAATTTGTATGGACTATAACTTAACTATTTGCTTTGGTAACACACGCATTTGTTATGACCCGCTTTACATATTTAAAACCGGTGGAATTACATCAGCTTTACGAGCAAGGGTGTTAAAAAATATGTTTTTTTTTATTGGTTCACCAAACTGATTACAACCAGTATTACATACACTGCATGTTTTACCAATAAGTCATTGCGTGATTATATTCTACTAGATGTGAACACAGCATGCAATGTAAGGTTATGTTATACTAGCTGTTGCCAGCGGACTATAGTCCATCCCTGTACCAAATTCCAGCCAGATCCGTTCAGCCGTTTTTGCGTGAAAGAGCAACAAAAATACATACATACTCACAAACTTTCACGTTTATAATATTAGTAGGATTATAGTAATAACAAAACTATGATGAAATTTCACTATGAAAAAACACAAGAGATACAATTTGCAGTAGGGGTGTGTGTTGGGTAACCTCCTCGAGTGTCGCTCCGATTCCGATCCCGCTGCAGTCCGGGGGAAACGGAATCGGAGCGGCCGGTGGGCGGCGGTCAATGGCTTCCCCTTCACCCCTTCATAGGGTTGGCATTGATCGTCGGCCAATACCCAACGTGGCGGGAACACATCGCTCTCCGTACTCCTCTGCATTCAGAGGAGACAGGATGAGCGATGCTGTTAGTGGTGATATGGCCCAGGGTCAGTCGGGGTGCGAGGGATATGCTCTATGGGTAACCTTACACCCCGGCGTCTGAAGACCCGAGACTGCGTGCGGTTTTAGTCGGTGCAAGCCCGACATAACCGCCCCCGCTGGCCGGCGGGGGGGTATCCGAAGGGATTTCCGCACGATAAAAAAAAAAAAAAAAAAAAAAGGTACAATTTGCAGTACGTTACAGAGTTTCTAAACTAACTTTCCTATAGATACGGTAATCGAAGGTATAATTTTATGTGAAGTTTTCTCAAGGTTCGCAACACGCAAATAAATAAATAATCTATGACATTCTACACAGCGCTTTCTAGACCCAAAGTTTAACTAGCTTGTGAATGGGTTCCAGAATACGGATAAACATACTTATATACTTTTATTTTTGTAAATACATACACAATATACATAGAAACACCCAGATCAACGCAAAGAGACGTATTCATTAATACAAATATTTGCACTGAGCGGCAATCGAACCTGCGCCCTCTGTCGTAGCAGTCGAATGCACTACCGCTACGCCACAGAGGCCGTCAAGCGCAGATTACTGTAATGGTGGCGCGGCATCAACAGCGTTCCTAGTATCAGACAAGCTGAACTCATTTAAATAATATCCTACAACTAATTATACGACGTTAAACTGCGATCGTGTATATATAGGTATATATATAAATATATATATATATATATATATATCTCATCATCATCAACCTCTATTAGTCCACTGCTGGACATAGGTCTCCCCTAACGAGCGCCATACCGGCCTGTCTTCAGCTTGCCGCATCCAGCATCTCCCCGCAGTCCTTCGCAGATCGTCATACCACCTGGCAGGAGGGCGTCCTACACTACGTTTGCCGAGTCGCGGTCTCCACTCAAGAACACGTGTATATATGTGTATATATATATACTAGCAGACCCGACAGACGTTGTCCTTTACACACGTCGTTTTCCAGTGGACCAAATTGTGAATCTAAACTATCCTCGAATCCCCTTGAACTCACAAAAAATTTCATCAAAATCGGTCCAGCCGTCTAGGAGGAGTTCAGTGACATACACACGCACACAAGAAATATATATATAAAGATACAACGATTTACATGAAATTTATTATAGTTAGGTTTCGGGGGCTATAAATTCAATAAATTGATCCAGCAAGAAAAAAAAAACTCGAGCATAGAAATATTTTTATTTATGAACCAAATAATAATCCATAGTATACCATAACCGCATAAAGCTTTTACGAAATATCCTACCCTTTGTTTGGATTTTTGTAACTCAATCACGTTTTAACAGGATCTGGCTGAAATTTTGTACAAGGAAAGATTATAGCCTTGAATAATAATAATATAGGGTACTTTTCACCGACAACAATTCCACGCAGGAGAAGCCGCAGGCAAGAATTAGTGGTTTTATAAGTCAATCTCATAGTATTCCAATCTTATACCTATCATGTACACAACATTATTATGAACCAAATTATCCATAGTACTTTTAATTGAATAAACCACAAAAAGCGTTTACTAAAAAATATTTCTATCACAGTTCTTGTCCAGAATTGGAACGATGCCAGCTAATTTCATTATTCCCTTTCATTCGGATTGCATTCATCAATCAGCGAGCTGTGTTATACAAACAGAAGTTTTGAAAAACTGGATTCTCTGTCTGAAAACGCTGAACAGATCTTTGTACCTTTTTGATTTAATACCTTTTTAGGGTTCCGTTGTAAATGGCAAAAAATGGAACCCTTAAATAGATTCGTCATGTCTGTCTGTCTGACCGTCCTGTATGTCACAGCCACTTTTCTCCGAAACTATAAGAACTATGCTGTTGAAACTTGGTAAGTAGATGTATTCTGTGAACCGCATTAAGATTTTCACACAAAAATAAAAAAAAAACAATAAATTTTGGGGGTCCCCATACTTAGAAGTGAAACTCAAAAAAAAATTTTTCATCAAACCCATACGTGACGGATATCTATGGATAGGTCTTTAAAAATGATGAGGTTTCTAATATATTTTTTTCTAAACTGAATAGTTTGCGCGAGAAACACTGCCAAAGTTGTAAAATGTGTGACCTCCCCCCCCCCCCTGTAACTTCTAAAATAAGAGAATGATAAAACTAAAAAAAATATATGATGTACATTACCATGTCATCTCCCACCGAAATTTGGTTTGAACGAGATCTAGTAAGTAGTTTTTTTTTTACGTCATAAATCGTATACCGCAATTTACCTTTCATTCAATTAACCCAAATGTAAAAAAACATTATTATGTTACTTGCTGCTAAGGAACCCTTCATGGGCGAGTCCGACTCGCACTTGGGCGCTTTTTTTTTCGTGCGGAAATCCCGGCCAGCGGGGGCGGTTATGTCGGGCTTGAATCGACCATAACCGCACGCCGTCTCGGGTCTACAGACGTCTACTTGTATTAGTCATCTGTGTATCTGTTTGATTTAACACCTTCTTGTATTTTTGATTTACTACTTTCGTTAGTCTTTAATAATTATGTAAATCAATTGTCTCATCGATCTATTGAGATCATGAAATCTGTGGAGAGATCCATCGGGGTCCGAAGCACAAGGGAGACAAAACCACCATAAAATTATTTACTGATGTTAGCAGATATTAATATAATTAAGCGTAGCGAGCCGAAGACGAGCGAAGCGTCTTTGGTTTCAAAGTTGCATTTCAATCAAATGATACTCCTCCGAGACCGTTTGACCGATCTCGACCAAATTTGCCACGGTGATCAAGTAGACATTACTGAGTGTCGTAAGGGGTCGAATGTCCAGATCGGTCTTACCATCGAGGAATAATCACCGAAAAACAAAATCAATGGAAAAAAACGACCGGTCACGTTGACCTATTGTTGGATAGGCAAATCTCGCTACGCTTAAGTTTGGGTTGATTGCGAAGCTGGTAACCGTCCTTCGGATACCCCCCCGACGGCCAACGGGGACGGTTATGTCGGGCTTGAACCGACTAAAACCGCACGCCGTCTCGGGTCTTCAGACGCTGGGGTGTAAGGTTGCCCATAGAGCATATCCCTCTCACCCCGACGGACCCTGGGCCATCTCCGGATTCGAGATGGCCCCCTCGGGTTTGGAAACCACGGTGTCCCCGTCGTGCCCCGTTTTGGGGGCATCTCCTTCTTGAGCATTACATGCTCGCAGAAGGAGGTGGCGGTGGCCCACGCGCTCGCGCTTCGCACCATTGCTGCAATCATGCTGCCGAGCGAGAGGACTCCCACCCCGATGGCTGCCACGAGGTCACGCCTCGGCGCCTCCCACGCTGGGCAGTCTGCCAGCGTGTGCAGCCCTGAGTCCTCGCTCGCGTCGCAGTGATGACACTCAGGCGTTGGCTCCTTCCTGATCCGATGCAGGTGGTCCCCGAAGCACCCCTTCCCGGAGACCTTTGCGTCAGTCGGTACGAGAGGCTTTCGTGTCGCCTCTCTAGCCAATCCTCCATGATGGGCCTAACCGCCGCTATTGCGGCGTGCCCTGCGCTTGGTCGCCCAAGTCGTTCCTTCCACTCCACCACGATGGCCTGTCGGAGCTGGGACTGCACGGCCTCGATTTCTCTAGGCTCGGGGTTCCGTCTCTGCTCCCGCGCCTCCTTTCGCCGCTGGTACAATTGCGAAAGGGCTCTCGCCTCCAGGTCTCATGGCGGAGTTCCGGCAAGGAGACTCGCCGCCTCGAAGGAGATCGTGCGGTACCCGCGGATGACCCTGATGGCCATCACCCGCTGCGGAGCGCGTAGCATCCGCACACTTCCGGCCTTCAGGGCCTCCGCCCATATTGGGCACCCATACAGGGCCGTGGACCGCACGATCCCCGCGTAGAGTCTCCTGCAGGAGTCATCGAGCTCCCTCAGGTTGGGCAGCAGCCGCGCCAGAGCGAGAGATGTGCCCTTCAGTTTGAGGGCCAGACTTCGGATGTGCTCTCCGAAATCCCATCGGCCGTCGAGCACGAGCCCCAAATATTTCATTTGGGGTTTGATGCCGATGCGATTACCTCCCACGATGAGACTGGATCCCTCAGGTGGCTTGGCCCGAGGCCCATGAAAGAACAGGGCCTCGGTTTTATGCAGAGCCACCTCGAGACCCAGCCGCCGGATCCGGTCCACGACTTGGGCAACCGCGGTCGTGGCCTTCAGGGTCGCTTCGCGGTACGTCGCTCCGCACGCCGTCACGAGCGTGTCGTCCGCACGTGATGGCGGCACCGTCTGCGAGCTCACCGCGAAGCACCCAGTCGTATCCGATATTCCACAGGAGCCGCTCCAGGACTGATCCCTACGGAACACCGCACGACATCTCACGCCGGCCGAGACCGGGACAGGGACACCGCCAACATCACCTCACCTCGGGCTACTGCATCCTCCACCAGAGCCCTCACGCGCATGATGGCATCCACGGTGGAGCGCCTCTGGCGGAAGCCATATTTGCCATCCGCCAGGTCCGGCCCCACTCTTGAGAGGTGCTCGACGAGGCGCTTCGCAATTACTCTTTCAAAGAGCTTGCACACCTCGTCGAGCAACACTATGGGCGCCCCTCCTTTTGGATGAGGACCAGTTTCCCCGTCTTCCACAATTTCGTAAACCGGCCCCGCTCCAAACATGCACTGAGAAGCACTCTCAGTCGGGGCTCGAGAGCGTCGTCGACTAAAGCTAGGACCCACGCTCGGCCTGGAATGCCGTCGGGTCCCGGGGCGGTGCGTTTGGCTCTCAGCCCTCTCACCGCCAGCTCTAGTTCTACCCAAGTGACCTCAGGCACGTCGTCATCATCCACGTTGGGAACCATTGGCGACCGAGGTGGAGTCATCTGCGGTGAAACATGTTCCACCGCCCGCGCTGGGAACAGGGAGCTAACAACTCCTCCGAGCAGCTCCGGCTGGAGACACTGGGTCAACGGCGGGGCCTTGGGGCGCATTTTTCCCCTTACCATTAGGTAGGGCCGCCCCCCGACTAGCGCCCCACCCCCAAACCGGGGCAAGACGGGGACAACGTAGTTCCCAAACCCGAGGAGGCCATCTCGAAACCGGAGATGGCCCAGGGTCAGTCGGGGTGCGAGGGATATGCTCTATGGGCAACCTTATACCCCGGCGTCTGTAGACCCGAAACGGCGTGCGGTTTTAGTCGGTTCAAGCCCGACATAACCGCCCCCGCTGGCTGGCTGGGGGGTATCCGAAGCGATTTCCGCACGAAAAAAAAAAAAGGTAGGGCCGCCCCCAAGGGTCTCTCTCCAGCGTCTCCAGCAGTTCGCAGCGGGCCGCCTTTTTGGCCCGCCTTATCTCTGCTCGGAGGGCACCTCTGGCCTCCCTGTATACCTCGTACAACTCTGCCTCTCGGGCCTTCGCATCTGCGGGGCGGCGACGCCTCCTACGGAATCGGGCCACCTGTAGACCTGACCCCTCGGATTATAGGGCGGAGCCCTAGGCATCGCCGCGTCGCAGACACGGGTCATGGCCTCCCGGAACCACTCCGCCTCACCGTCTCGACTCGGGCCCCTGGACCGGGGCCCCTGCCGGGGCAGGGGCCCAGGAAATAGGTGTACCTGACGGCTACTTATAATTTTACGTTATTTACATTTTACGTTTACACGCCTTCGTACGATTTTCACGTTTGCAAACCCGTGTTTAAAATAGCTTGTCTTCTCTTAATTACTCTACAGTTTTATTGAAAACCTTAAAATATAAAGGAGTATGTTTCTTTTTCCGAAAATTAATGAACCTAAGAGAATGCTGAATACAGTTAATTTTAATACGAACTTGGAAATTACATCACGTATATTCACTCCGGTATATCGTCAAAAGAGTAAGTAAAGGTGTATTCACGTGGTTCTATGGTATGAGTGAAACTATGGGACAACTGGGCACATTTTGATGGGCTGTATAATTACTATCAGATGGAGTATAGCCCTGTACGAATGTAAGTCACATTGTACTTTATTAATTAGAAGCCAAATGACCTACAGTTAGAATTTAGAATCAAGAAACATCAAAATGTTTTATCGACGCATCATGCGCCAATAGTATGATATTAACACAAGATACTAGTTTTTATGAAAACCAGTTGCGATAGCCCGTGAATATATGATGTATGAGTGTCAAGTGCGTCGGAGTAGGGGCTGACTACATCTGCCGAAGAACTGATGGCCGCAAATGAGTCCTAGAGTACACTCCGCCCGCGATTTTGTCCACATAACCGACTTGCCCGTGGGTTGGGACTCAAACTGTAAGAAAGTGTATTAACACTGTTTTTTGAATCTGTTTTAAAAGAAACCCATTTATAAATGTAACAGATACGAAAGTGTACCATATTCAAAGTGGTACGTTTTATATGTGTTAATAAGTGTAACAGAAATAACGTCCTAAAGTACTTCGGGGTGTACAAAATACTTTTATTGAAAAAAAATAGAGTATAAATATTATAGGATAGTAAATTTGTCAACGTAGCATTTCGGTTAACACTTATTAACACTGTTAACAGATTAATATCCGTTACATATATATAACTGTTACACACTGTTACCACAATTATAAGTGTAACACTTTCATTCTGTAACCGTTTCATAGTGTAACCCATATAATTATGTAACCTTTATGAATGTGTTTTTAAGTCCCTGCCTGTGGGCGTAGTCGAGTGCGTAAAGAAATTGATATAAAACTTCATTTTGTCTTTATTTGCCTCCTGTGTATTAAATTATTTGATAATAGCTTTATTTACATACGTACTCATAGCATCGCTATCGTATCATGGGCGTCTTTGTCTGAAACGTCAAATTGACAAGTTCTGTTATTGAACGTGAAAAGGTCGCGTCCCCGTTTATCGAGTAATGAACGAGCTCTAGTCTCATCATCATCATCAACCTATGTTAGTCGTCCATTGCTGGACATAGGTCTCCCCTAATGTCTTCAGCTTAATTCTAGTCTCAATTCAATAAATATTGCAAAGTGAGCCGTGTCGCGCTGAGTAAAGCGTGTGTAAAGAGTAAATAAAATATGTAAATACAAGTTGATTCGCTTAAGGTTGTATTCAAAAGGGAAATGTTTTAGATTTTTCTTTTTAGAGCTTGAATTTAGCTTTGTAGAGCCTTTAATTAAGTCTTACTTACCTAGTTTATGTAATTTTAAATGGCTACCAATTTGATTGACCGAAAGCGGATCTTACTAAACAAATTAGGTTATTTTTACTATTTAATCGGTTCATCTTATACCCGACTCTAAGGGCCGTATTCTGGATACTTAGTCATGAATCTTGACTTGAAACTAGATTAAAGTACAGACATTATTCCAGAACTAAACTTGAGTGAATATTTTATTAACACTCAGGCGATTTACGTTCGTAAATCACAGTATAAGTTTATTAAATTTGTTTTTGATAACTTTATTATCATTAATTAGAAATTTAAAAACACTCTTTTTTACACATCATGGGTTTATCTTGTTAAGTTCAGAAGTTCCTATGACCACCTACCGGCTCCATCTTCAGACCCTAAATATCATGTGATGCTACATGATTTTTAGGGTCAGAGTATTTATAAAGATAAAACAAATGAGCCCAAACTCGATACGTTTATCTCATTTAGTTCAGAAGTTCCTAAATACACCTAACTCCATCATCAGACCAGCTTCATACCAAACTTGAATCCAATCTAACGTCAGGAACTAGCTCTCATTGGGTTTCCAAGATTTGACTCATACGAACAAACTAACAGAGCAATTTAAATAAAGGTAAAGTAATCATTACAATTACAACGAAAATCACAATTCCAAATGCAATTACATTCCAAATCTAAAATGTATAAATTAAAATCGAGCAAATCATTTCATTTCCGCGAAAAGCTACATATACTCTTACTAAGTATACATTAAATGGAATAATACGTGAAACAAAATACATGGCGCTCTCGTACTTCCGTTTTACACAATCATTATCAACGCCAAATGGGATTCGTCAAATTAAATACATGGCTGGTATTTTACGGACCTACGTATAAACCCGGTGTACAATAGACGTAGGTAACATAATAAACCTAGCAAGTTATTGCTATTTATCAAAACAAAATTCCATTTTGAAGTCGGTTAAAAACACAAACTTAAGTTTTACTGACAACAATGTGTTTTATTATTGTTTATGTTAAATATGCTAATATTTATATTATGTTTAAATACAACAAGACTTCATGACACTGTGAGCTCATTCTGCGTAAATAGTAACACCAACTCAATTCAACATAGTTCGGGTACTTTGAGATAACTTACACTTTAAACTACAAGACAACAACCATATTTAGTCTCCCCGAGACCATGGTTGCAAAAACCGTCGGCATCAATGTGAAATATAAAATAACATCAAATAAATCGTGATAGACTCTGTTAAAAATAGTTTTATTTCAATGTGTGACATTCGCGTAAACTTCCGACAATACAATGTGTTTTTTCTACGACCATTTGGTAATTTTCTTATTACATAACCACAAGTCATATCTCAATAGTACTCATTCTTGCCAAGTCGTATTACAATGACCATTTCCACACGGGTAAACCGTACAATGAAACATTTTTTTTATGGCTATGGCATCAAAAAATCAACATATGATTATGCCAAAAAGCGCGCGTATTTGCGTCACGACTAAACATCGCATGTAATTAGGCTGTATGGATGAATTGCTTTTGCCTTTCACTTGTGGGATTATAACAACAAAACTACATTGCGCGCGCCGCGCTATTTTCGCGCCATTGTTAACTTTTATCTGCACTTATAAATAAAATTGTTTTGAAAGAGTTCAACATAGACGGTTTTTTTTATTTATTTATTTCATGGTCGTAGAAAAAGTTTTGTATGCCACTGCCGCAAACAGCTATTGTAATACTCGTGCTGATCTATTGTGCCACTCAGCTTCGCTTCGTGGCACAAACTAGCACTTGTGTAACAATAGCTATCATTTCTTGACAGTGGCATAAATAACTATTATTTCATTATCAACTAGTAAGCCGCTCTCGCTTCGCTTCGGTTATATGAGATCTTTTAACTTAGGCCACATAATACAATATAGCCTGTGTCTATTGGGGTTGTTGTACTTTTCAAATGGTAACAGAATATTTCCAATAAGTGCAATCGTCCCGAAGATTAACTTCAACATATAAAAAACTCTCAAAATTCGGCCTATCTCTTTATAATATTAGTGTCCAATACTAAAGATCCTTTATTTGTTCACTCGAATGTCGATAGATGGCGTTCGTGTAGAATAGATGCCACTATAGTTTCGTTCACACGGAAGGCAAACACGGGTCAATGACTTATGTAACTTTGTACAATATTATTACACTCAGTTCAGGTGACGAGTTGTAGTTTTACTATATCTAACCTTCATCACACCTAGACCAGTTTTTCTATCGTCACCGCAAATATCCACAAAAGGCTGATATTTATACAATTAAGTAGTATAGACCATCGTGAAAGGGGGCGGGCACAGGAAAAACATACCTTATGAATGTAGCAGAACCCCACCTCGTAATACTTAAAGTCTTTATTGTAACGGGAAATCGCCCTTAAGGCTATCTTCGTCACTAGCTTGGCTGTAATCGTCTAAACCTAAAACATAAAACTAAACTGTGAAATTAAATTCCTAACAGATTTATTTTAAATAATGTACACCGTGATTATTCTCCTCACTGAATTAATTTAACCTTCGGTTTATATTATATATTAACTAATGTTCTAATCTTTTGAGTTTTGTTGAAATAAAATGAACTCTATCTGCATAAAATCTAGTTTCTATATACGATATTGATTTAAATGTCAAGTTATCATTTACGGTCGTAGATTGTATCTACCAGGTAACTGAGGTTTTCTGGATCCAGATTATATGATAATGGCCTGTATTTTTTATATTTCATATGTTTTGTCGTGAGCTCATATATATATTTTTTTTGGTTGATATTTAATCAACATATTTTCTCCTCCTCTCTTTCAAGAGTAATTTAATTCTGTTATCAGTACCTCCACTAACGCTAAACGTATAATAGTATTCTTCTCTTTTTTTATATTAGTATTCACTAATTAATACCATTACAAGTTTAACCGACCCGTCGTAAATCGCCTCACATATCTAGGTTTGCCTGCATTCCAATGTAGGTTTCGTTCGAGACTGGTATAAATACTGATTTGACATGAGTTCATCTGTTTTAGCTTGTAAATATAATTTATGAATTTCAGGCAGACCCCAAATATGCTACACACTGATAACTTGCTCAAACTGAAAACCCAAACGGTTCCAGGAGCTAAAATTGTATTTAAATTATCTATTAAGTGAGCTGATTGTAACACATATATTTATTTATGGCTGTATTCGACTAAAATACTCCCTCTCGTTAGAAAACTGTGTGCAAATAATGATATTTCAGATGTCTCTGAATGAACCTACTAAAACCACACGTCGTCTCTTATGTGTTCTTTGCACTTTACAAGTCGAATATTAATTGAGTTCACCAACGACCATCTCTTTGTATTACTGATACTATTTCCTTGTGTTACTCGATATATTGCAAATGTTAGATGAATAATCAGCCACTTAGATAATTTACTCTAATATAATACTCGTCAACTTCTGACCATTCAAATCAATGTTCTATAACTGATAACGGAATAATTATTTATACTTGCTCTAATTCTCGAATGATGTATTCAGCCGTGTTAAAATGCACTTAATTATTTGATTACAGTGCCTAGATAAAATGTTATAATGATAATGATATTTCACGTAATCATTTAAATCACTTCCAAACGTAATTTCATATAAATTCAGACCACAGTTCTTTATCTTGCTATTCAAACCAATATACTATAAAATAGTAGAAATTTACCAGAAACCTTCAATTATATTATTTAGTAATATATTTAAAGTTATATAACAAACTATCACGATTTATTCAGACAATGTTCTGGAACTATTTTCATTACATCTATTTTTAATTATTGAATAACGTATTTATCCACAACTTTACTATAAAATTCACGGTTACTTTAATTAAAACACAATGGATTTGCCGTTGGATTGATTAAGTTATTTATGATAATTATCTTGTAAACAAAGACTTAACGCGATATAATTTACGTAACACTTCACTTCGGTTAGTTATCACTTAAATAAACGTATTTAGTATGATGTTACCTACGAATCCTATTAATCCGCCTCGACAGATTAACCTAAATAATTCTAGACTCAAATGACCCTAATGTTTACCTCGGTCTATTGTCCCTTACCAAAGACAATAGGTGTGTATGAATTGATATGTGTGAATTTATGCGAATTGTGTGAAAGGGAATAACAATGCGAACTAAACTAAGGATAAGGAATGGAATAGCTTGCGAAAACCCCTAAAACTATTCCACGGATCCTAGATTATAGGAAATAGGTGTTTGAAACGCCTCCGAAATCAGACTCAATCCCAGAATTTAAGGCTTGTTACCTAAAAGTTCTTTTTTGCCACGTTTCAGGAGGTTGGGTTTATATAGAGAAAGGTATTTATAAAATATAGGAATCTTTAGATATTCAATCCAAAGAGCGTTATCATTTGTCACTGTCTAGTATGCACAACTCGTCAAAAGAATCACCAATTATATTAGCATAACACAGCCAACGAAATTACCAACTAATTTAACAGAGCGTATGCACTTCAACCAGCTACAATGAAAACTCTCTCATGTCCCCGTTCGAAATCAGTTTTTATATTCCACTGACTCCCCGCCTGATGCTTCCTTGTGGCGTCACACGCCTCCTCGTCGCTTGGGTATCAGGTAGTATTTTTTTTTGAGAAATGACCTACGCATTAGACCTTTCTTGTACTTAAAATAGCATGCCAATATTATTTTAAACCAAACATCTTAACTAGTTCAAATTAAGCATATTTTAATTATATACACACCATTAACCTTAAATTACTATCCTTCCATGCAACATGCCACGCTTAACACTTAACTCTCAATCTACGTAATACAAACTCATTGTCAGGCAAAGCATAGCGACATTCAATCGTGTAAAATTTGGTAAACGCGTCCGTTTACTAACCAACAGTCTCGTATCAAAGCCTGACAAAGAAATCAAATTACATCTTATTTGGTTCCTAAAACCCTTTATAAATTATTTTAATACGCATTAACCAATGAGATAATTTAGACGTCCATAGAGTTCATTTTGTAATAATTAACACGTGTCAATATTCCTTTATTTCAAATACGTCGTGAAGACGAATAATTTTTTATGTTGTATGAATGGTATTTGTATTGTTAACAGATGTGAGGTAAAAATTCTCAGCGTTGTTTCGCCATCGTGGCGATATAAATAATACCATTTCATTATGTTCTTTCCACTACAACGTACCGAATACAATTAGTGATATTATTCTCTTACCAGTTGGTCACTGTCGCCACTTTAAAAGCTCATGAGGCGTAAATTTTTACTTTTTATTAAAAACGTACACTGAAATGTATGTAATCGTATATGTTACTGTGAATGTCAATATCGATATTAGGGAATGTTAAGAATTAAGATGTACCGGTTTATGTCGACAATCACCAATTTCGATGCTATCACTCAAACACTGTTTTATTTTATACTTAATTTATACTTACATATATGGAAGATACAGTGAATCTTAAATTCAGCGATTTACAACACCGCTCCTCGACACGGATAGATGAACACTTGAGATAATGCACGTAGAAATAGAGCCCCACGAAGCGGGGCTAAGTGGGCATCATTTACTAATTACTAAGATATAAAAAAAACTATCTACAGATACCTAGTATACTTACCTATCCAGATTATCTTACCAACCTATACCTAGTATAGGTAGGTTGTTTGAATGATTGCGATTAATAAACAATTTGTATCTATTTATGAATCGATTTATCGTAACAATTTGTGCCTATATGCCTATACTGGCCCAGAACTTCTGTTTATACACATCTTTATTTTTTTATATCAATCAGATGGGCATCGTTATTGCGCTAATAATGAACGTTGACCAAGTCGTCGTGGTCTATGATAACAGTCACCGGTGAATGCCCGAAATCGTCATGAAAAGGATAACGGTCATTCACCAGCTATCTTGGTGGAAGTTAACAGGTACCAGAGTATCTTAACATACACTGCTTTTAAAACATTCACAGTAACATATATAGTACATATAACATACATAATTTTGCACATTGGGATAGGCAGAGATAACATAATTAAAGCATAATAAGAACAATTATTGTTATTATTGCTTGCCGGTTGTGAGTACTTTTTTTTTCTTTTTTTTCGTGCAGAAATCCCTTCGGATACCCCCCGCCAGCCAGCGGGGGTGGTTATGTCGGGCTTGAACCGACTAAAACCGCACGCCGTCTCGGGTCTACAGACGCCGCAGGGTGTAAGGTTGCCCATAGAGCACCCCGACTGAATTCTTGATATAGCTTTTACTTAAATACTTTTAAATGCATTATCCCACTGGATTCTGAAGTTAATTTAGTCAATATTTTGTGTGAATTCCTCAATATGAGATGTTATTAAACGTAAAATAATCCGTGTATCCCTTTGAAATGATTTATATTGATCTTTATTTATTATGAAAACTCATGGTGTAGTGTCAAAAATCATATTGAATTTGTTGTCTATTAATATAATTCAACGATAAAAAAAAAAAAAAAAAAAAGGTAGGATAAGAAAAGACGCGCGCACTTTATCAAATCAATGAACCTATCCTATTTATAAGTATTAAAAAAAAATGGAGGATTATAACTACTTCATTTATTTGAAAATTGTAAAAACTTAACAGCTATGTTGCATATCTCATGGGTAAACATAAAAATTGGGGAGGACACCTAGCGGTTTTAGTCGAGGTCGAGACACGATATAACCACCCCCGCTGGCCGGCGGGGGTCTATCCGAAGGGATTTCCGCACGTTAAAAAAAAATAAAAAATGCTATTAACAAAATTTCCCGACAAGTTAAATTGCGTGCACCTCATAATATGTAGAAAATTTATGATGATAAATATTCTAAATCTAAATCTAACAAAGTGTAACTTAATAATACAATCCTCAATCGGGATTACAAGTGCGGTTGTATTTTTAGGGTTCCGTTGCCAAATGGCAAAAAACGGAACCCCTATAGATTCGTCATGTCTGTCTGTCCGTCCGTATGTCATAGCCACTTTTTACACAGCACTTTAGCAAACTATAAGAACTATGCTGTTGAAACTTGGCAAGTAGGTGTATTCTGTGAACCGCATTAAGATTTTCACACAAAAATAGAACAAAAACAATAAATTTTAGGGGTTACTTAGAACTGAAACTCTAAAAATTTTTTTTCACCATACCCATACGTGAGGGGTATCTATGGATAGGTCTTAAAAAATGATATTGAGGTAGTTTGCGCGAGAGACACTTCCAAAGTGGTAAAATGTGTAACTTCTAAAATAAGAGAATGATAGAACTAAAAAAAATATATGATGTACATTACCATGTAAACTGCCACCGAAAATTGGCTTGAACGAGATCTAGTAAGTAGTTTTTTTTTAATACGTCATAAGTCGTAAACTGCAATTTACCTTTCATTCACTCAGCTCAAATATAAAATTTTACTTGCTGCTACGGAACCCTTCATGGGCGAGGCCGACTCGTACTTGGCCGGTATTTTTTATAAACACTTTTCAAAGGTGGAAGGTTTCAATGTCATCAAAATTATCATTATAACAGATAGGTAAACAAGTGAGGATAGTATTTTTACCATAATTAATGCGATGTAGAGAAGCGATAATGTTGCAGAAACCCACCTCGCAAAACTTTCCCTTCATGTTCTTACCATACAACAGCCAGCTATCAGCTTCAGTCCTTACACACTTCTCAAGCTTTTCATTTTGTCATTAAACCTTTCACGTAAACCCGTCGATCTAGAGTCCTCCCTTTTAACTTTGTTCAATGTGTATATGTATTATTTTTATTTTCGTCCAGTTTAGCTAGGTATCTGCGTAGACTAAGGCATGCGAAGAACTAAATCATAAAAAAAATCTGTGAATGCATTCGTTGTAGCCACGGATTAATATTTCCAGTCAAACAGGCCCTTTCTTGCTGGTATAAACAGAGCTCTAATACAAACGTCACCTATGTTCAGAACATGTAACTATAAAGACAGGAATGAACTGTACTATTTTGGTCGGAAAATTGGTATTGAATCCTATCTTTTCTTTTCATATCTAAGAAACACACAACTAGACACAGCTGTGTGTTATTACTCGATTAATTTAAGGCTTTCATTGCAGCAAGAGACTACATCGCTAGCTGAACGGATACGTTTACTGACTTGCGACGTGGAGGATGAGCCGGAGGAGCGTAGACCTTCACCAGCAGGAGCCTGCACAGATAAGATGTCGAGTAGCAGTGACAAGTCGAGCGATAAATCGTACAACAGCATAGACAAAAACAGTGAGAAGGCTTTTGGCAGCGCTTCTTCAAGCTCATCGTCTTCAACTATATCAGTGCCACTGCCGACACGCCAACAACCACCTGACTTGGGCGACGTACATCAGGAACCTCAAAAGGTAGGAATTATAATGTATTATTTAAATGTTTAGCTAAATTAAACTAGAACTTAGATCAAAAGAGGCCGAAGGAAGGAATGTAAACTCAGAAAAAAGAAGTAAAGTATATTTGTAGTAACTTGAATGAGAAAATTAACGCCTTTATCAATATAATTACGGTGCCCGATTAATTGAGCTAATATACTTATTACTTGCATAAGGTTCTTATTTGGTTTTACGTCTTTCACGTAAAAACTAATTTTCATTATATCAAAAGGAAATATTTCACTGTAACATAACGCGATGCTAGACGTGTTCCAATATGGCTACCTTCCTTGCTATCCTTCCGTAACGTCTATTCTAACAAACGCTTCGAATAGTGCGTCCCGAAATCGCTGAAAGGGTATTTCAACCAAAATATTCCTTCCGTATCTCGTTAGACCCTTTGAAAGGGTGTTGTTTTAACAAACGAGTGATATTTCGATCGTGTCTACGGAATGTCTTTCTCCGTACCGGTGGGCGTGTAATATTTGAAGTAGTTTAATACATAAAGCGTAGGTGGAAAACCAGTCATCGGGTATGCCAGACGATAAACTATTAATAGGTATTTTAACTGACTTCGAAAATACAGGTTAGCAATATGTATATAATATCATTGGTACTACAGTAGGTATTTGACATATTACGATAAGACTTTCAAATAGATACACCAAATTTTGAAGATGCATGTAAGTATGCGTCCACGCATTATTTATTGACTTAATTTAAGGCAATCTACCTTTTTTTTTTCCTGTGGAAATCCCCTCGGATATCGATCGCTGGCCAGCGGGGGCGGTTATGTCGGACTAACTTCAATTTTGGAACAGCGCGAGTCTTATCCAATTCGGTGCTGTAGTTTTCTAGATAAATGGACTAATAAGTATAAATGTGACGAAACTGGCTTATTGATATGAGCTCTACAACCTTGGTGACATTCTAGTGCAGTTAGTGTAAGAAAAATCAAAATGGTCGAAACAAAACTGGCCTCATGATATAAATCCGCGGCGCGAACTAGGAGTAAAAATCAATACGTGTTTTTAATGAACAATTGTTACATTGTTTAGGACAACATGCAAACATCTAGAACTAAAATAACGTTTACAGTTGGCAGTATTTTAACGCCCCTACCAAGGTTACGATGAGCTCTTCCAATTAGCTTCACCCTCTTCTTATCTATCAAGAATAACACGTGCAGGGCTAACGTGACACCCTCATACGGTATAACCAATTCCATTCAGTACCAAGTAGTTCGACAGCTCATTTCTTCGCCGCCCCATAAAGACTTCAAATTATTTATGAACACACCTCTTTCTTCTCTCTTTTAAATTATTTACCAAGACCCAGGATTGTACCCGGGTCTTTAAAGCGCGTGAAGAAACATCCGATAATGCCGTCAAACTGAGGGCTACCGTTGCAGTATTATTTGTATCTGTAATGGTGACCCCCATGCCCTGCATATAGAAAATAATAATAGCTAAATAAATATAATAATACAATATTAAATCTAATTAGTAAGCTCCTAGCACTTTTGCTACGATGTTATTGAAAGAAAGGCAACCAACTAATATAATTAAACAGAAGTTGCCGAGCACGTCTTAATAACCTTCAACTTGTTCAATGAAGTTCTAAGACCTTGTATAAGTAAAACTTGGTGCACCATTTAAGGCGAGGGTATTCAACAACTTTAGGTATTTTTGGCATAGTAAAGTTGCCACTTTCCGCCACAGCGAGGCGCTGGCGTCCGCACCTAGTGTTTCGCGTCGATATACAGTTATTCCTCGATGGTACGTCGGACATCAACTTTCGACCCATAGAGACACTCAGCAAACTGAGCTTGATAACCGTGCCAAGTTTGGTCAAGATCGGTCGAGCCGTCTAGGAGGAGTATGGTTTCACGCGAAAACCCGATTTGTGGAGAAAGACGCTTAAGTAGTAAGCTTAAGTAGACGCTTAAGACACCTTAAGTTAACAAAGGTTAACTTAAGGTGGTGTGGTAGTATCACCACAAATAATGGCGCAACTGTTGCATAGAAGACCTTCTAGTTGCACTTTAGATAAAGGGAAGAAAGCTTAGCCCCATACAAATACGTTACCCATGGGGCCCATATTCCCATGGAATACACCTATGGGGTCCCATAAACCCATGGGTTTCATATACCCATGGGCATTATTAAGATCCATGGAGCATCTGGGCCCAAGCAAGATGTGAGACGGCAGTCGCTCCCGTAAAAGTCACAATGAACCAGGTTATGGAAAGAAGAAGTACAAGGTCTATATCTGGCGGATGCTGAGTGTGCCAGAGAATTTGCCAGTTTTTTTGAATCGGTATATACCAAAGAGCCACCGCGTCTCGACCCGCGGGAGGCAGCGTTTGGGGCGAACGCGAATAGTGCACGTGTACATATGGATAGTTTGAGTCTTAAGGATGTAAAAATAGCCCTTGCAAATCTCAAACCAAAACATTCATCAGGTCCTGATGGAATACCTGCTTTTTTATTTAGAGACTGTGGTACAGTGTTAGCGGAACCACTGCTTCATATTTTCAACAGCTATTTAAAACTAGCAATGTTCCCGGCTCGTTGGAAAACTACGCGGGTTATACCAGTTCCTAAGGGCAAAGCTGGTCCGGAAATCAGTAGCTACAGACCAGTAGCTGTACTGTCCACACCAGCTAAAGTCTTTGAGTCTGCTATACAGCGGTGCATGCAAGAACAAGTTAGTTCACAATTGTCTGACGCACAGCACGGATTCAGATTGGGACGTAGCACGTCCACTAACCTACTGAACTTTATGGTGCAAGTGGTACCGGCAGTTGATACTGGCACGCAGGTCGACGCAGTATATTTCGACTACAAAAAGGCATTCGACACCGTTGATAATGATATCCTTTTAAGGAAGCTAGCTGACATAGGATGTACGCAGCACATGCTGCAGTTTTTTGCTAACTACATGAGGGATCGGCTGCAATACGTCGATTACAACGGGTGCATATCTGACTCATATTACACCAGGTCCGGAGTGAGTCAGGGTAGCAATTTAGGTCCTCTCGAGTTCCTCATTATGATAAACGACTTGCCAGAGGTTTTTCGACATGGTACATATTTATTGTTTGCAGATGACCTTAAGTTGCTACTCGAGGTTCGGAATAGGTCGGATTGTGAACGCTTGCAAGAAGACATAAATAAAGTGATAGAGTGGAATAAGAGTAATAAGCTCTCCTTTAACGTCTCTAAATGCTCGACTATGTCATTCACCAGAGCACATAAACCTATACAGTACGAGTACAAGGTGGACGACGTACAGATTCAGCGGGTAACAGAGGTAAGAGACCTGGGTGTGATCGTCACTCCACATCTAACGTTCCGGGAGCATATTATTAGGATATGCAAGAAAGCATACAGAAACTTAGGTTTTGTGTTGAGACAGTCCAGTGGTTTCACTAACATTACTACAGTAAAAGTGCTGTATGACGCTTTAGTCAGGAGCCACCTGGAACATAATGCAGTCATATGGTCTCCTTGTGAAGAAAAATACTGTGTTATGTTAGAACGCGTTCAAAATAAATTCTTAAGACACTAATATTTTTAATTACACGGAGTGTACCCTTTTTATCCATTAATGTATCCAACGTTGTTTGTTTTGGGTATGGTGGGATACAACCAACTTAGGGTAAGCAGAGAATACGCACTTGCGGTATATGTAATTATGTTATTACGGGGAATAGAGCACAACGCGGGAGTGTTGAAGCACCTTCAGCTTAACGTGCCGGACGGATATGTGTCTAAACGTAGACGTCCACAGCTGTTACGTGTACCAGCAGCTAGGACTAACTTACGCGCAAAAAATCCGCTAACACGTACAATACGGGTTCTGAATGAGGTACATGACAGAATAGACATATTCTCGGATAGTTTGAGGGAACTCACAAAGGTGATAATGTTTATTGTCTGCTATAGCACATTCACGATTACGATTGTGTAGTGTGGGCGCTCAACAGGGATGAGTTATAGAGAGGCGCCCTATAGAGAGCCGTAATATAATTGCTTGTTTGATTGCTACAAATATATTTTAATAAAGGAGATTAATTGTTTAAAAAAGAAACAATGAAAAGAATGTAAATTGTATTGGTTTGATATAAATAGTTTAGAAACTGTGTGTCTTCGACTTATATAGTTTACATTTACACTAGCGTCACTATTGTATTAGGTTTGATATGTACCTGTAATGATAGTGTAAAAGTTATAAATAAATAAATAAATAATAAATAAATAAATAATAAGAGCGTACCCTGGGCTCCAAACTGTAAAATTTGGATTCAACCGGGATTGGAGCTCGGATCCATGAGGTTAGGCCCCAAAGCAAAAGCTTCATCAGCAATGAAAACATTTTATAGGTATTTAGAGGCAGGTAGTAGTAGTATTTAACCGCCCCCGCTGGCCGGCGGGGGGGTATCCGAAGGGATTTCCGCACGATAAAAAAAAAAAAAAAAA
The DNA here is from genome assembly GCA_946251805.1 of Cybosia mesomella. NCBI lineage: Eukaryota > Metazoa > Arthropoda > Insecta > Lepidoptera > Erebidae > Cybosia > Cybosia mesomella. The sequence goes on along the minus strand of OX276388.1, from coordinate 42,427,018 downwards.
CAAAAAAGGTAGTAGTAGTATTTGGTAGTGTTGAAGGTTCATGTCAGTTTAAGTTATGTCGCTGGTAGGTATTGTTCCCAGGGGTGTGTGTTGGGTAACCTCCTCGAGTGTCGCTCTGATTCCGATCCCGCTGCAGTCCGGGGGGAACGGAATCGGAGCGGCCGGTACACCCTGGGCGGCGGTCAATGGCTTCCCCTTCACTCCTTCATAGGGTTGGCATTGATCGTCGGCCAATACCCAACGTGGCGGGAACACATCGCTCTCCGTACTCCTCTGCTTTCAGAGGAGACAGGATGAGCGATGCTGTTAGTGGTGAGATGGCCCAGGGTCAGCCGGGGTGCGAGGGATATGCTCTATGGGTAACCTTACACCCCGGCGTCTGAAGACCCGAGACGGCGTGCGGTTTTAGTCGGTGCAAGCCCGACATAACCGCCCCCGCTGGCCGGCGGGGGGGGTATCCGAAGGGATTTCCGCACGATAAAAAAAAAAAAAAAAAGGTATTGTTCCCAATATTTAGTACCACCATTCGATATACGTCTATTAGTACCAATGAATCGACTAATGTCATAAGACATTTAATGCTATAATAATGCCGATATAGTTTTAATATTTGTGCAATGAGTAACTACTAAGTTGTTTACACAACTCATACTTAACAGCAAACTGTGTACTAGCAGTGTACTCTCAAAAGTTCGAGTCTCAACTTTTTATCATTGGATTTATATATCTGGCACATTCTCTACGATGTGGCATTTACGCTAAGTACCTACACATTTAAAAATCATACGATTTCGCTATGCATCTGCCGCAAACTGACACACATCCTGTCTCTAACACGGTCCGCTCGAGACTGACTTTCCGAACGTGTCATATAGATAGAAAGCGTAGGTATTTTGAATTTTCATTGTATAATTCAGAATTTATTTAAATTTTGATAACCGTTTTTCATTCTTCTATCCATGACCTTCATTTTGGTATCATTTTTATTTTTCTAACCTGAACACAACTCAAATAAAACAAAAATGCGTTTTTGGTTAAACCAATCTTTTTTAGTCGATACACGACATAACCACCCCCGCTGGCCGCTTTTTTTTTTTTTGTTCAGGCAGGAAAAAATGTACCTTCCGCATACCGCGCGGCGCGGGGACGCCGCGCGGTTATGTGGGGCTCTCACCACACTAAAACAACCTGCCGTGTGCCATACACCGCGACTTAGTGAGTGAACCGTCGGAAATACTACGCACTCATCGACGGAACACTCATGCGCCGGCCCGCAAGGTGCGGTGCAATGATGTCCCGGTGTGTCTGGACATCGCCTAGAGAGGCGATGTCCAGACACACCGGGACATCACCCCTTCGCGGGGGGCTCTACTGCGGGTGGAGGGCAAACCCCGGCCCATCCACCCGCGGCCTCACTAGGGCGGCATGAGGCGCAGGAATCTGCGCGCACGCCGCCCAGCTCGCGGGCGGCGGATCGGATCCGCGAGGCCGTCTGCCTCTCTGATCCTCTCCGCCGCCTCCTTCTGCGAGATGACATCCTCGCAGAAGGACGCGACCGCGGTAAAACTCCTCTCGCTGCGTGCCATGGAGCGCAGGATGGCCGGCAGCGAGAGGTCGACTCCCACTATTGCCACGAGATCACGAACAACAGAACAGAACAGGGCCTCGGTTTTATGCAGGGCCACCTCGAGACCCAGCCGCCGGATCCGCCTAACGACTTGGGCAACCGCGGTCGTGGCCTTTCGGGTCGCTTCGCGTTACGTCGCCCCGCACGCCGTCACGAGCGTGTCGTCCGCGTAGCACGTGAAACCCATTAGTAGTACCTACGCAATAGTATATCAAGAATAAAATTAGTTCAATTAAAACAGTAGATTATATGGGTATACAACTGGCGGCCTTATCGCACTGTGGCAATCTCTTTACAGGCAACCATTGGATGGAAAAAAAGAGTCGGAATACATATTTGGGATACTATGGTGTCCTTTATAGACTTCGCTTGCCTATTTAGATCTCAAATAACAAAGAGAGTGTGTATTCAGTCTCTTACACGTATATGATATCGACATTTAAATAGATTATGCTATAATATATATATGATGCTATAAAGCCCCTAGTCTATTAATCTATTTAAATTAAAATAGAACTATTTTTATCGTTAATAATTTAATGTTATCCCGTCCCGTCTCCCCGTGACCATGGCTGCAGCAACCGAAACGTCGGGATCAATGTAAATAATAAAATAACATCAAAGAAATCGCGATTGAATCCATTAAAATAGTTTTATTTCAATTTAAATAGATTAATAGACTGGGAGCGTTATAGTATGCATAATGATGACGTGATCTGACAAGTAATTGCAGAGATAGGTATTTCGGTTGCCGCTTACTAATTTATCTACGTCGCAGTAGAGAAATGTAAATATTTTGTAAAGGGTACCGGGAAATATGGATCCGCTATGCTCCTATTATTGTCGCCTCCGCCCCGTGTTGTAAGCCCCCAATTCTGTTGATCTAACGATCATTTAATTCAAAGTTATTTCACACTAGCAACCAGCCCTCGCTTCCTTCGGTTTACATGATTTTTTTTTTACCTCAATCCATCTTAATTTACACATAATAGAAAGCCTATGTCCATCGGGAATAATGTACCTTTTAAATCTATACTTTAATGATTGCACATATATGTACACGATACTTATAATATACAATTTTTAAAAATTTTATCTGTCTGTCTTTCAAACTGTTTGAAAGAGGTTATCTCTGGAACGGCTGGCCCGATTTGACGGGGCTTTCACTGGTAATGTTACAAGGCGTAACATGGGCTACTGTAGTTTTAGAAAAATAATAAGGTATCCGCGCAAAAAAATTAAAACCCACAAAATTGTGAATAAAATCTGATTTACTCTGGAACGGCTGGTAACATAGGCTACTTTTCTTTTAGACGAAAACTAGGGTTCCGCGAAAAATAACTAAAACCCTAAAAATCGAAAACGAAGCGGACGAAGTCGCGGGCATAGTGGTGAAATATTTTTTTACAAAAAGTGCAGTGGTTCCGCAGATTACCCACAACATTGAAACAGACTCACAAAATTCGGACTCTCTTTATGATATTAGTATAGATAAAATGTCAAATATAATCAAAATTAAAAAATATTTAAAGTATTTACAAATTGCAGATGAAATTATAGTAACTGTTGTAGAAAATTTGAATAAAAGGAACAATGATGTCCATCTGTATTCATCATTATATAAGGTGTCACAAAATTAGGTCTCTGAATTTGGTGACATGACTTCTTCTTCTTTAGGTGCCATATCCTAACGGATGTCGGCGATCAACATGCGAAACTTGTCTCATCATCATCATCATCATCAATCTATTCTAGTCCACTGCTGGACATAGGTCTCCCCTAATGAGCGCCATAGCGCCCTGTCTTCAGCTTGCCGCATCCAGCATCTGCCCGCAGTCTTTCGCAGATCGTCATCCCACCTGGCCGGAGGGCGTCCTACACTACGTTTGCCGAGTCGCGATTTAGGTATTTCCCACACATCCGCTTGGAGAATACTGCGAGGAGAAGGAATGCACGCCTACCACGTGCGTCACGGGCTCGTCGCGTCACGTGACGCTGGTCGCAGGTGGTTTTTTTTTTCATTTTTTTTTATTTTTTTTTTATCTTTATTTTTAATTTTACCCGATATTTCTTTTTCGTTTCAAATACATTTTTTGTCGATACCAAGTCATCTCACCAAATTCAGAGACCTAATTTTGTGACACCTTATAATGTTTGGCGTATTTTAACTCTTACGGGTCAGACTGTCGTCTGACCTCCTAACCCCGAGAAGAAGGACCTCGCCTCATTCGTTGATCGGCAGGTGTAGCAACTAGCTGCAGGAGAGGTTAGCTAGGGCCCTGAAGATGTTAATTGGACCCCATACTACCTATTCGCTAATTATAACCTCCTCATAATGGTCAAAACATGTACCAACACTTATCTATGAACTGAAAGGTATGTAAAGGAATATGATTTCAGAAATCTCTTACAATTTGGTGACAATTGTTTACAATTTGATTAATACTTATATCTCCATATGTTAACCAAATTGTAAAATTGATACGTATTTTTTTTTTAGTTATCGCACATTAAAAGGTAGCTATTGTGACTATTGTATCAGAAATTATTGAAGTGATTTCTTTATTAGGAAGTTGCTGACCCTTTCCGGCTTTGCACGAGAAAATTACAGAGAAAACACCTATAACTCGATTGTAGCGCCCACTGGAGTGTTAAATAATTGAACTAGTTACTGAGATAACAAGGTTTTATAGCAATCCGATAAACGGCATGGCAGTGCATAAAATTTGTGCAACAAAATCAAATTTATACATAGTGGAAATCTCTTTAATTATTTTTTGTTAGTCCATGACTTACGCCCAGGTGGCGACATTCCCCCAGTTGACGACCTTTAGGCCACGGGTGTTGGCTCAGTCATCAAGAACTCGCTCCTTGACATTGGTTTCCCGAGAGCCCCAAGCCAGAGACCAGGCGTTGATGTCTCCCAGGACTAAGACAGGGCGAGGACGGCACGCAGCGAGACCGATGTCCAGTCCAGCGAGTCATAGCTCAAGTTCATACTGGTCAAGGCTCGGCGAGAAGACGGCCACGACAGTTAATTCCTCATAGTCCACCGCGACAAAGCCTCGGCCCCTTGCAATGACTGCAAGGCGCGAGGTGTCCGCGGCGGAACCCCCGAAGACGGTCGCTACGCCGTCCAGCTCCACCGGACTTCCGGGGTGGTCCTAGTACGGCTCAGCAACCACGACCACATTGATAGACCATTCCACGATGCTCTGGTACAGAAGATCCTGAGCACCAGTGCAGTGGTTTATGTTCACCTGCAGGATGCGGATTTTTGTGTCCATTAATGAACTTCCATTACCGCATCCCGCCGCGAATGTGGCCGCTCATGAACGTCACTCCTGCTACCCGTTGTGGACGGACGGGGCTATGGCCTCGAGGCGGAGCAGGTTCGTCGGCCCCAGCGTTAGCAGTGCGCCAAACCGCCCCTAGATCCCCCAGGACCCTACAACGGTCGCCGCCAAAACACCATCGCTCATCCTGTCTCCTCTGAAAGCAGAGGAGTACGGAGAGCGATGCGTTCCCGCCACGTCGGGTATTGGCCGACGATCAATGCCAACCCCATCAAGGGAAAACCATTGACCACTGCCCAGGGGGTACCGGCCGCTCCGATTCCGTTCCCCCCGAACTGCGGCGAGAATGGAATCAGAACGACATGCGAGGAGGTTATCCAACACACACCCCATAAGAATACACCTGAAATAAGATAAGGCTTCATGACTATATTCTGCGTATACTAATTTAATACCAGCAATTGAACAATGTTCACGTACTTCAAAACATTAGACGACCAGCATTTTAGTCTCATCTTGACCATGGCTGCTGACAACCCTATTGCTATCGAGTTGTCGTCGTCGTTGCCATTTTTCTGTCACGCTTTTGGGTATGAAGGAGATGAGCTATCGAGTTGCTGTTTTCGGTAATAGATTTGTGCTGGGGTGAACCATTGCAAGATAAAAAAAAAGGGATTTTCTTTAGAAAAGCCCTATTGCTATCGAGTTGTCGTCGACGTCGTCGTTGCCAATTTTCTGTCACGGTTTTGGGTATGAAGGAGATGAGCTATCGAGTTGCTGTTTTCGGTAATAGATTTGTGCTGGGGTGAACCATTGCAAGATAAAAAAAAAACTGTCACGGTTTTGGGTATGAAGGAGATGAGCTATCGAGTTGCTGTTTTTGGTAATAGATTCGGTAGGACTTCGGTTTGTCCGCCCACGATTTAAGGGCTGGGAGTGGGTGGGGGGAGGGGGGGTGTAGAACCCCCCCTGTGAAGGAAAAGTTACGGACGCCCCCCCTTTTTGAGATACGATTTTTTTAATATTCTAACCTAACTTTTGCATTTTCTTGTATTGACATTGATTTGAAGGTCGAAAGGGGGCGCCGAATAAAATAAAGGGGACAAGCAAACATTCAGCAGGCATGGCTTCTGTCACGGCTCCGGCGCTGCAGGGCTCCGGCGGTCCCATGCGAGCTTATCGTCGCAGATGTGTTTCACACTCACCACCACAGCTTCGGCTTGCTGGCCGGCTGGGCCGGCCAGCCTCAGCCGCGGTGGCGAGTGTTGAAACCACCTACTCCTCAGCTCGCGGGCCGCCTCACCCCTACGCGCCTACGCGATTTTAAATAACACTCTAGGGGTAGGGCAGACAAGACTACGTGGAGTCGGTTTTGCAGCGATTTGTTTCTGTCACGATGCTCCCGCAGTAGGCTACGCTCAATCAAATTAATCGCTTAGCTCGCTTACTAAACACCACCATCCCCTTCGAACCTAACCTGTCCGAGCCCCAAGTCAAGTCAAGTCTCAGACATAGCCTTCTAACCTAACCATATTGAATCCGCCCTGGCAGCATTATAATTATATTTTAAATAAAACCAACATTTTGTTTATGAACACTTATTTAATAAATTTTAAATACTAACAGGTTGTTTACAAGATTACTATAATTAAAATAAAACAATGAAATTTAAATTTAGGCATTTAATCAATTTTATAAACATATTCGATAGCTTTTAATAGTTCCTCGAAAGGATCTTTATGCTGTATCCTTATTTTTTTTCCTCCACGAATACTCTACAACCCAATCTGTGAAATTTGCTTTGTACTGGTCTTTATTAAATAAAACTTTTAAATTTCGCCAGTGGCTTTCTATGCGCTGGGTGTGTGTCCCGTCTGGTGCCACAAATTTATTCATGGGGTCACTGTGGTTTACTTTTTTGTGAATGTACCCAAATTGAGGAAGGCAATCATTCTGCTCGTTTTACGTTTCGTTTCACATATCGGCAATAGTCGGTAAATTATTGTAAGTATAAATGTAATAGCATTCATTTAAATCAGCGAAATATACGTAATAGAATAAAATATGCACAAAATTTAACTTAGTCACTAAATAGACGAATTTATTTAATTATTAAATGAAGTAAAACATTTTAGTGCGTTAACCTTACGTAAAACGAAACGTTCAATGACGAGACGAAATGTCAAAAGCATCAAAAGTGACAAAATATTTATAATTTTTTAACGCGTTAAGCATTGATCTTCGTAACTTGAAACTTTGCGAGGAAGCTTCTAATAATATTAGCTTTGTGTAAAAAAAATATGGACTCCCAACTCGTGGGCGGACAATCTAAAGTTGAACCATAGATTCGTGCTGGGGTGAACCATTGCAAGATAAAAAAAAAAAAAAAAAAAAAAAAAAAACCCTTGTATTCGGCTGAGCTCGTCTCAGGAATTCAACTTGTTTATATTTGAGTTGATTGAATGAAAGGTAAATTGCGGTTTAAGATTTATGGCGTATTAATTAACAAAGCTACTCACTAGATCTCGTTCAAGCCAATTTTCGGTGGAAGTTTACATGGTAATGTACATAATATTTTTTTTTTAGTTTTATTATTCTCTTATTTTAGAAGTTCCAAGGGGGGGGGACACATTTTACCACTTTGGTAAACTACCTCTCGCGCAAACTACCTCAATATCATTTTTGAAGACCTATCCGTAGATCCCCACCTCACGTATGGGTTTGGAGAAAAAATTTTTTGAGTTTCAGTTCTAGTTCTAAGTATGGGAACCCCCAAAATGTATTGTTTTTTTTTCTATTTTTGTGTGAAAATCTTAATGCGGTTCACAGAATACATCTACTTACCAAGTTTCAACAGCATAGTTCTTATAGTTAAGGAAAAAAGTGGCTGTGACATACGGACGGACAGACAACAGACATGATGAATCTATAAAGGTTCCGTTTTTTGCAATTTTTTCAACGGAACCCTAAAAAGTGATACTAGCCTGTTACGGCTGAAATTTGATTAAATGGAGTGATTGAATGGCGTAACCGCTACCAAGTTTCTACTTCAAAATATTATTTCATATTTGGAATAATATTTCAGACTATTACTTAATAGCTTTCGATTTTAGACGACTAGGCTCCAAGAGGGCAATCGTTTGCAAAATATGCAGACTGCATATTAATTTCTGAAATGTGTTGTATCCATATCATGGTGTTGCCAATCGCTGTTGTATTCAGCCACCCCTCTCTCTCTACCTTGTTAATATTGTCAGTAGCTACCTATAGACAATAAAAAAAAAAATTACGTTATATACCTCTAAAGGTATAGGTAATTACAGAATTTTAGTGTAATTCTTATGGATCATGCTTAAATACAACATAGTGTAGATCCATAAGACGTTATCCATACTGATCTTATAAATGCGAAAGTAACTCTGTCTGTGTGTCTGTTCGCTGTCGCTTTCACGCCCGGACCATTGGGTCGAATTTAATAAAATCTAATCTAATCTAGAGCTTCGGAAAGAACGTAGGCTACCTTTTATAGCGAAAAATAAGCTTGAAGGGCTGTCGTCATTTTCGAAGATATCGCCATGAAACTTAATATTATTATAAACACTTAATAATAAAAAAAATATGCTACAGAGCGTTATTGAAATTTCGACCTTTGTGGGGATGCAATAGGGGATTACAGTTTGTATTATCGTCCACGTGCGATAACCAACATAAACGTGGGCGGAGCCGCGGGCAACAGCTAGTTACTTATATACTAAAAAAACCTTAATCAAAAGCTGCCTTTAATAAGTATGTTGATACAGAAGTATCTACTTTGGCGACCGAGGTTTGCTCGAGGCATTTTGTGTTTGCAGCCCTGTTTTCTCCTGGTCCCAGAATGTTTTCTCGTTAATGGGACCACGAGGCAGAAATGTTTCTCGTAGTCCCATTGCTATTTATCTACGTACTGCAAATAAAGTAAGGGATAATTGGTTTGTGAGAAATGCAAATATTGAAAATAAAAATTATAAACTTTATTATACAAAAATAAAGTAATTTTACAGACAATTTTTTCTTAATTTTTCCGTAAATTTGTCCACCAAAATGTGTCCGTGGATCAACGCCAGTTAATCATTCATCGTGCCTTCACCCCGCCTCATGAATTATTGTCTTTTTTCTGCAAATTTAGAGAATTATTTTTCTCCATCAACTAAAATGTTTAACAAGCGTGGTAAAGATTTGGGTGAACGTTTTTTCATATCTCTATTTAATTCTTAATGCTAATTTACAATTGGATGTGAAAAAATGTTCACCCAACAACATATAAAGAATAGTTATAAACGAAGTCAGTTTCACTGTCTTTCAAAATTTATGCTTCATTTTGAGCCAAGCTTTCATAAAATATATGGAAAATATATTTTATGAAAGGTTGATTTTGGCAGTGTCGGAAGTTTCGCTATTTAAGCGATTTCATAAAAGGAGGATGTTTTGTTACGATATGTGTTTGATATTCATGCGCATTTTACTAAATTTGCAGCAGAATACAATGATATTATTATAGTACAAATAATTATTAAAGCTACTGGTAGTGGTTCTCAGAAATCCACCCAATTCCATGCAATGCAATGCATGCAAAATAAATGTAATAGCATTCATTTAAATCAGCGAAATATACGTAATAGAATAAAATATGCACAAAATTTAACTTAGTCACTAAATAGACGAATTTATTTAATTATTAAATGAAGTAAAACATTTTAGTGCGTTAACCTTACGTAAAACGAAACGTTCAATGACGAGACGAAATGTCAAAAGCATCAAAAGTGACAAAATATTTATAATTTTTTAACGCGTTAAGCATTGATCTTCGTAACTTGAAACTTTGCGAGGAAGCTTCTAATAATATTAGCTTTGTGTAAAAAAAATATGGACTCCCAACTCGTGGGCGGACAATCTAAAGTTGAACCATAGATTCGTGCTGGGGTGAACCATTGCAAGATAAAAAAAAAAAAAAAATAAAAAAAAAAAAAACCCTTGTATTCGGCTGAGCTCGTCTCAGGAATTCAACTTGTTTATATTTGAGTTGATTGAATGAAAGGTAAATTGCGGTTTAAGATTTATGGCGTATTAATTAACAAAGCTACTCACTAGATCTCGTTCAAGCCAATTTTCGGTGGAAGTTTACATGGTAATGTACATAATATTTTTTTTTTAGTTTTATTATTCTCTTATTTTAGAAGTTCCAAGGGGGGGGGGGACATTTTACCACTTTGGAAAACTACCTCTCGCGCAAACTACCTCAATATCATTTTTGAAGACCTATCCGTAGATCCCCACCTCACGTATGGGTTTGGAGAAAAAAATTTTTGAGTTTCAGTTCTAGTTCTAAGTATGGGAACCCCCAAAATGTATTGTTTTTTTTCTATTTTTGTGTGAAAATCTTAATGCGGTTCACAGAATACATCTACTTACCAAGTTTCAACAGCATAGTTCTTATAGTTAAGGAAAAAAGTGGCTGTGACATACGGACGGACAGACAACAGACATGATGAATCTATAAAGGTTCCGTTTTTTGCAATTTTTTCAACGGAACCCTAAAAAGTGATACTAGCCTGTTACGGCTGAAATTTGATTAAATGGAGTGATTGAATGGCGTAACCGCTATCAAGTTTCTACTTCAAAATATTATTTCATATTTGGAATAATATTTCAGACTATTACTTAATAGCTTTCGATTTTAGACGACTAGGCTCCAAGAGGGCAATCGTTTGCAAAATATGCAGACTGCATATTAATTTCTGAAATGTGTTGTATCCATATCATGGTGTTGCCAATCGCTGTTGTATTCAGCCACCCCTCTCTCTCTACCTTGTTAATATTGTCAGTAGCTACCTATAGACAATAAAAAAAAAATACGTTATATACCTCTAAAGGTATAGGTAATTACAGAATTTTAGTGTAATTCTTATGGATCATGCTTAAATACAACATAGTGTAGATCCATAAGACGTTATCCATACTGATCTTATAAATGCGAAAGTAACTCTGTCTGTGTGTCTGTTCGCTGTCGCTTTCACGCCCGGACCATTGGGTCGAATTTAATAAAATCTAATCTAATCTAGAGCTTCGGAAAGAACGTAGGCTACCTTTTATAGCGAAAAATAAGCTTGAAGGGCTGTCGTCATTTTCGAAGATATCGCCATGAAACTTAATATTATTATAAACACTTAATAATAAAAAAATATGCTACAGAGCGTTATTGAAATTTCGACCTTTGTGGGGATGCAATAGGGGATTACAGTTTGTATTATCGTCCACGTGCGATAACCAACATAAACGTGGGCGGAGCCGCGGGCAACAGCTAGTTACTTATATACTAAAAAAACCTTAATCAAAAGCTGCCTTTAATAAGTATGTTGATACAGAAGTATCTACTTTGGCGACCGAGGTTTGCTCGAGGCATTTTGTGTTTACAGCCCTGTTTTCTCCTGGTCCCAGAATGTTTTCTCGTTAATGGGACCACGAGGCAGAAATGTTTCTCGTAGTCCCATTGCTATTTATCTACGTACTGCAAATAAAGTAAGGGATAATTGGTTTGTGAGAAATGCAAATATTGAAAATAAAAATTATAAACTTTATTATACAAAAATAAAGTAATTTTACAGACAATTTTTTCTTAATTTTTCCGTAAATTTGTCCACCAAAATGTGTCCGTGGATCAACGCCAGTTAATCATTCATCGTGCCTTCACCCCGCCTCATGAATTATTGTCTTTTTTCTGCAAATTTAGAGAATTATTTTTCTCCATCAACTAAAATGTTTAACAAGCGTGGTAAAGATTTGGGTGAACGTTTTTTCATATCTCTATTTAATTCTTAATGCTAATTTACAATTGGATGTGAAAAAATGTTCACCCAACAACATATAAAGAATAGTTATAAACGAAGTCAGTTTCACTGTCTTTCAAAATTTATGCTTCATTTTGAGCCAAGCTTTCATAAAATATATGGAAAATATATTTTATGAAAGCTTGATTTTGGCAGTGTCGGAAGTTTCGCTATTTAAGCGATTTCATAAAAGGAGGATGTTTTGTTACGATATGTGTTTGATATTCATGCGCATTTTACTAAATTTGCAGCAGAATACAATGATATTATTATAGTACAAATAATTATTAAAGCTACTGGTAGTGGTTCTCAGAAATCCACCCAATTCCATGCAAGATTAAAAGTCTTAATTGTATGCCACAGTTTTAGAGTAATGAACTAATTAGAACAGATTGCAGTAACTTGTTTTTATATTCAGCCGAAAGCGGAGCCCCGACGACAATTCCTGTCTACGTTAGCACCTCTCACCGCTTGTGTTGGAAGCATCGCTCACCATGAAGGTTTCTACTATGTGCCACCGGGTGACAGAACATCTGCATCCGCAGCTACTAATCTAGATGTGCAAGAACACAATGATGCACCAGCACCCGATATAGTCGCTGGAACACCAGGTAAGTTGCAAAATATTAATTTGCTACTAGCTGACCGGCTAAAAGTTGTTCTGACATATAAATTATCAAATAAATTGAACATAAACATAAAATGCCTAATTAAATGTCAAAATGACGCTACACTTCATCTCAATGAACGACAATGGTTAAATTTTATTGTTTCAGGTAGATCTTTACGAAATTTTGTAGCTCAGCAGAACTCAGACTTGGGCATAATCCGAGTTGTAGTCCGGACTTTACGTGACGATATACTTTTTCAAGTATAACGTCACGTAAAATCACCTTTCGGTGATGACCAGTAAAATGTAAAATCTCGTAACTCCACGGAGTTCCCCACGCACACAAGATAATTAATTGGAGACGCATAATATAATCACGCTAATAATAAGGAATCGGGCAGAATTGATTTCGATGTTAACATATAAACCTCTATTTCGATCGAATTGTCAATGTAACACGAGTGTACCACACTATCTCATTTCACCCTTTAATTATATCTTAGTTTGATAGAAGGAACCTACTGTTCTAATTTTGTAGTTCTAGCTTCAGTAACTTAGTTTTTTGTTGGTGAGTCAGTCACCTGAAAAGGCTTTATTATTCATAATAAATACAAAAAAAAATAACGATGAAATAACTTAATACGAGACTGCAAAAGTAAGCATACCTTGACCTATACCAAACGTAACGCGGATGAATTCACAAGCAACAGCTGGTTCTAAATATAAAGATATACGAGGGTCAAACTGAAAGTTCTTAGAACTGGCCACTTATAAACAATATAATAAAAAAATAATTCTAAAATTTGAAAATAGAACTCTTTGCCAATATTACTGAGTATATATTTCATTCATTTATCATTTGTTTTACGATTTGGCGGCAAATTGAAAATTGTCTGTGGCACGTTAACATGAATTTAACACGAGAAAATTTTTATGCAATGATTTTTTATGACTTTCGATGTCATTTAAGTCAACAAGAAAGTTATGATAGACTACGATTGGCCTTTCACGATGAAGCCCCATCTCGTGCGACTGTTTACAACTGGTTTAATGAGTTTAAACGTGGTCGCACTAATCTCACTGATGATTTACGTGAGGGACGGCCTTCTACGGCGACGACTGAAAATAACATCTGTGTTGTGCGGCGTATGATAGAGACTGACAAAAGAGTGACCTATCAGCAGATTCGGACAAGCTTAGGCATCGGTATGAGTCAAGTGCACAAAATCCTCCACGAACATTTAGCGGTCAGGAAGCTTTGCGCCCGGTGGATACCTCATAATTTGACTGAGGCTCAAAAACTCCATCGTGTGGATTGGTGCCGTAAAATGATTGAAAGATTTAACGGAGGTGACTCTAATGCTGTGTTCGACATACTAACAGGTGACGAAAGCTGGATTTACTGTTATGATCCTGAAACCAAAAGACAATCTGCTCAGTGGGTGTTTCCTTTCGAGGAGTTGCCAACTAAAGTGAAGAGAGATCGAAGTGCGGGAAAAAAAATGGTGGCCTCGTTCTTTGGAAGGATAGGTCATTTCGTAACAATTGTGTTAGAGGATCAAAAAACAGTTTCTGCAGAATGGTACACTACCAATTGTTTGCCACTTGTCTTGGAAAAAGTTCGAGAGAAACGACCTCGCAGTAGGATCCTCCTTCACCACGACAACGCCTCGTCGCACACCGCCAAGCGAACGATCGACTATTTGGCGACATCAAACGTTGAATTACTGGGTCACCCGCCGTATAGCCCCGACCTCGCGCCTTGTGATTTTTATTTATTTCCAAAAATTAAAGAAAATCTTAAAGGAAAGCGGTTTATGAATGCTGAAGAAGCGGTGGCTGCGTATCGCGATGCCATTGAAGAGACCCCTAAGGACGAGTGGGCAAAGTGCTTTTCCCAGTGGTTCCATCGCATGCAGCGGTGTATTGACGTGAATGGACAATATTTTGAAAGATATAATAAAACTAATAACTGGCTAATGTAATCAGTTTTTGATTTTCTAAGAACTTTCAGTTTGACCCTCGTATATAAATACAATACTTTATCAGACAATATTAAAAACAATATTATCTTTAACTTTAAAACTGTTGAATTAACAAGTAGAAACTAGTTTTAAGCTTTTGTAGAGTTTGCCATCGAAAAATTAATTTACTGGCTTTCCACAAGCGCACTTCCTCAATTGTGAAAAGATTATTATCAAGGACACGTGTGGAATGTATACTCAATTCCAAATTTTTCGATAATTTCCAGCACAGTACCGCATATTCGAAATAAGAGTGACAGTCCGGCTAAGATAAGCTAAGTTCGGTTTTTTAAGTGCTATCTCTATCACACAGCGCATGTCTACGGCTTGATATCTTTTTAGAGTGGTAAAAACCGAATCTACAGTTTTAATATTATTTCATTCCAATTAACTTGTCAAGGAATCAGTAGAGAGAACGCTCTGTAAAGCCGAAACAAGTCAATTTTGTCGGCCTCTCACTCAAACCCGGGTACTATACCTTGTTTGCGTGTATTGTGATAGGGACTGAGTATAAAAAGTCACTTATAGGCGGTAACTACGATGTAACAAATAGGTCTACTCCCTCTCAGAAAGGCGGCCCTTCGATCGATAACGATATAATTGTCTAAGATTGAACGTAGAAACAAAGAAAAACTAATTTAGTCAATTCGCCACGTTTATAAATAAATTTCTATAATTATTGGAAGAATCAAATAGTTCAGTTACTGAATGTACAGGAGCTGGTGAAGGTGACGATGGATTAGCAGCGTTCGCCAGAGCCACGGCACCGAGAACCGAACGATTACGGCAACGTTACGGTCACGAATCGCAACCAGTCAGTAGTGACGATGAGCATGATGACTACGGTAAATATACCAAATACGGTAAATATATCTTTTTGGCCAATTTCAGTAATGCCATCTATGGGCGCAGTTAGAAAGTCAATAAATATCGCGATTCAATATCCTGATCCGTACCAATCGCGTTTGTTTGTTATAATATCAATAGATATAATTATATTGAAATGATCGCACGGATCGTGGTATATATTGACTGTGTAACCGCGCTTTATCTGAATCTACGGATTACGGATACTGGCTGGCCGACTCCCGACTACGTGTTAATAATCTTGCACTGCATTATACCCTGTGCGCGTATTTAACAACACCTTACGGGTATTCAACAACGCTAGTGCGAGAGCTTATCAATTGATGTTCACACTCTCGTGACGCGGTTTGGACTATCAACTATGGATCCCTTTGACTCGTGCCTTTGACCACTTTGCCACCGATTATATACGCGTCTTGTGAGTCGGTTCACAGCTCGTCTCGCAACTCACACGAGAGTGTAAATAAGCTATAAGAGTTTTTGAAGTTATATTTCTTTTGTTGCGTTAGGTAAAAATGATGAGTAATTGTTTACGATAGAAAGACCGCCACCCTAAAACCTAACCCACTTCCAGATGACCTAGAAACTTGAAATTTAGCATCAGGGTAAAATCTGAAAACTGAAAATTATTGATAACTAGATAAATATATTCATTCATTAAAAATTATATATACGTCGTAAACAAGCAATGACAGTATCTAACATCGATGGACGTTCTGTCATTGTCTTTTTTTAAGAAAAGTACTCTCAAAAGAGTCGAACGTATAAATGAAATACCTACGTTGGTACATAATTTGCCTGTCATCTTCTTTAGCATTAATTTATTATATTATGGCAGCGTAATACTATTCACAAAGGAGTACCATGTCATATATTTAATCCAAAATTTCATAAATGTTGCTTTTAGGAAGTATAACTTCTTACGTGCGTCAAATAAATACACACACAGTATTTTATTTATCTTTATTTTATTTAGATACTATCGAGTCTCAGGTGCGCTTTATTTTGCACATAGCTCTAAGAATTTTAACAGGAAATACCATTTTAGTTAAGGAATATTTTAAAAGTTGTCCACTCTAGAATTTCATATTTTCATATACCTACATAATCATTTCAAGACAGTCTGTATGAAATTCCAGTGTTATAAATTTGCGCGATGTTATAAATTATAATAAATACAATAGGGTGGAATACACGTGTGAACGTAATACAGGGTGGTGCTATTTCTTACACATGACGTGTTTTGCATCGTTTCGGAAGGTACTTACCGTTCATATTTTAGCTGTAGCTGCTACTAGTAATATTGTGCACGTTTGACGACGTGGCATTCTTCATGAAAAGACGTTATTGATAATACAAGTAAATAATAATTCACTCGTGACGTGGTCATGTGCGTTTTATTTACACGTAAGCAGAACAGATGGGAGTCATCCCTATGATCCGCCACTCAATCAGCATCTGCATCCGCAGCAATCAAATAATAATGAACAAACTTAAAATTATATATTTAAAATTTCTATAAATAACAAGATATAGGTACTAACGGGCGCGTGAAGATAATCAATAGATACCTACATATCCCATCCTGTCAATATTCTGACAAAATTCACTCAATATTGATGTGCAAACGCAGTTCATGCGTATATTATTTGATCACGATACTAAATCGCGATATCGTATCGCAATCTGTATTAACTGTATTCCTATAAGTTATCGCAGACTTATATTCTGTAGTCTAGATAATATAATGATCTAGAATACCAAAAGTGATTAAGTAAATCATAAATATCATTTTTTTACATGTCAAAGCCCCCGCGCGTTTCACTCCATCGGTGCCAACGATAAGATGGACCGACTAAAACCACCCGGCGTCCTCCCCAAGTGTTCATTGCCGTGTAACCTGGGTAACCCCTCGAAAGGCTTTGGTGCGGCCTGTGGAACTCGGGGGACAGGATTCTCTCCCGCTCCTCCTCCGCCGCCTCTTTCGTGCTCAACCTGCTCGCAGAAAGAGGCGGTGGCGCGCCAGACGGCTCGGCACGGCTCTCGCCATGCTCTCCATCGCGAGAATGTCAACGCCCAGGATCTCAACGAGATCCTGGCGTTGACTCGACTACGCTGGGCCACCAATGTGTGGAGCAACGTGTCTTCGCCGTGATCTTCGCAGTGCTGGCACTGCGGCTTTGTCTACCGGTAGATTCACCACAGATACTTACTGAAGCACCCGTGTTCAGTAATTATCTGTGACAACCGGTAGTAAAAATCACCGTTGTGCGTCTCCAATTTCTCCTGCATGACTCGCCTCACCGCCGCGATCATGGTTTCCCCCACCTCGGTTGCTCAAGTCCCACCTTCCATGTGGTACAACGACGCAAGGGCCTTCGATGCCAGGTCCCATGGAGGGGTCCCGGCTAGAACACATGCCGCCTCCACGGAGATCGTGCGATATCCCCTTATAACTCTGACATCATAAATACCATGTATCAAATAATCTTATTCAAACATGGTAATCTTATTCAGGTAGAACACAGAATGTAGACATGGCAAAGTGTTTAATGGATAAGTAAACAAACAAACACGCCAGGAAATGGATGGGTATAGGTTTTATGTGTCTGGTGTTACATCACTATCATTCCCAGTACTCTGATATGTTATAATTATCTATGTATTTACTTCTTAAGCTGGGGCTCGATCCAATAAAACTAGGTCTGCAAGGCGAATCGCTGCTTGCAATGTTGAGCTGAGTGAGACAACGTGAATCCGATTTTGAAAATTTTGAACAGTGATCATTTCTCCGTGGCAAGTCCGATTTTGAAAATTCTTTTTGAAAGTCACAACTCTGGACATGCTTTCTGAGCGTGTAAAGTTTGGTCACATTGTCTCAAGCGGTTATTATGTAATTCTATCTGGAATATTTTTAACGGTGATCATTCCTCTGTGGTAGCATTTTTTTTTTTAAATATATCCATAAACCTTCCTCTGATTGACTTCTTTAATCATGCCAAATTTGGTTCTGATTGGATTAGTAGTTTAGGAGGAGACCTGTGACAAAGAAAATCCTGAAGTCTGGTATGAGGAGCTTTCGCTCGACTTCGTCTCACTCAGCTCAATTACGTTTTTAAAACGTTTGATTTCAAAACAAACGAAAGGTTTTCAAAAAAAAAATATAAATCTAACTGAAAAGGAACAATCTATGAGTGTTTATTAAGGTTAAAAACGTAGGTCGGGTTTATTTTAACAGATCATATGAAATATCAAAGTTTTTATACGTTTTTCTGTCGAATTCTAATCGAATTGAAGTTGTGCGTTTAAAAACTTACGTCGGAAACTTTAGAATATATCTTATTACCACAACCTACTTAGCCCAGGAAGTATTAAAATCAATTTAAAACACAGTGTAAAATGGTTAAGTTACCTTTTTTTTTCAATTTCCAATTCGTTTTGTTCAACCACACTGCAAGGCAATTCGTTTATTCCATGAATGTATTTTACACGCTCTGGCAATCGCCAGATCGGCACGGCCATCGTATGGATGGTCATTTAATAAAATAATGGCATCATGGTTATAATTGTCATAAGTATACAATATGTACACACTTAATAGTTAACGGTAGATGAGGTAATACAATATACGAGGCAATAATGATTGTGAACGTAGGTAATAAATATAGTCTATGTTATTTTTATAATGTAGGTAATTAGCGACTATGATGAGATAAACATTGAAACGAAGTGACTTGGGTTAACGGTACGTACCTACCCATTAGTTTAAGTGCTGTTGGGAGTCTTTTTTTGCGTGGGGATATCCCCCCGTATACCCTCCCGCCGGCCATGTCGGATTCGAACCAAATAAAACCGCACGCCATTTCGGGTCTTCAAACGCCGGGGTGTTAGGTGGACCTATAAGGCATTTCCCTCGCACCTCGGTTGAAGTGCTGTGGAGCCTAGGTTGCTTTATACAAAAGGTAATTTAATTTTGTAGCAGCAGAATGCATGGCACTCTGCATTAACCCTTCATGGTTTTCAATGAATAAAAACAAAAAATGTGTATGGAGCCCAACCTAGATCTTTGAGGCATAAGGTAACCTCGTCTACTGATTGATGGTCAAGGTCAAGGTCTTAGGGTTTCTTCTCAGGATTGGTGAGCCTTACGGTAGTCACTCTTGAGAGCGTAAACAAAAAACTATATTTTAAGGATTAGAGGTGCAGACACCGAGCTCCAAAGTACAAAGTTTTGGGTGCAACCAGGATTGGTACGTAGATAAAGAAGAATAGTGAACGGTTGATAAAATATTTCAATTCAAACCTTCACGAACCTTACCTGTTCAAAAAAAATTAGGTACTAAAGTATACCCGCCGCGTCTGTAGACCCGAGACGGTGTGCGGTTTTAGTCGGTTCAAGCCCGACATAACCGCCCCCGCTGACCGGCGGGGGGTATCCGAAGGGATTTCCGAACGAAAAAAAAAAAAAGGTACAAAAAACATATATTTACCTATTATAATACTAGCGGCTAGGGACCCGGCTACGCTCGGGAATAAATTCGTAAAAAATGACCATTAACCCGATTGCAGCACCACCTTCCGGATCCATTGGTAAATATAAAATAGCTATAAGAAGCTTTCAAATTGAATTACTGCTTCTTACTTTGAAAATAACGAACTTTCCATATAATCGTTAGGTAATCTTCTATTTTACCCCCATAGTATCAAAATTTTGAAAAACTCTGATATACGTATACATTTATTCCTAACCAAAAATAGGTATATAAATTGTCATGCTTTTACCATCAAAAATGACGAACTTCTCATATAAACTTTTAACCCTTATTTCACCCTATTAGGGGTACAATTTGGAAAAAAGTTGATGCATATTATGTTCATTCATTTCTAACCAAAAGCAGGTGTATGAAATTTCGTGCTTCAAACTTTGAAAATGACATCTGACATATGGCAAATGTTCATCCATTATTTTTCCACCTTAGAAGTGAAATTTCCAAAAATCCTTTCTTAGTGAATGCCTACAACATAAATAGGCATCTACTGCCAAAATTTCAAGCTTGTAAGTCCAGCGGTTTAGGCTCTGCGTTGATGAATCAGTCAGTGAGTCAGTCAGTCAGTCGGGACAAGTAATGTATATAGGTAGATTAGTGTTTCATGACTCATTCTCTAAGTTTCATGCATGTAAATATTTCCTTTAGGATTTCATCGCCGGCCGGCTGTTCGTGGCATCGCAATAAAGCAACAGCTAGGTGCTTCGGGTGATATACTCCAACAGATGCAAAACGAGTTGCAGCCATCCCCGGGAACCACTCCATCGCAAATGCCCGCTCATGCTTGCCAGCGCACAAACTCCAACTATTCCTGGCCCTATTACTCTGAAGCCAATCTGAATTCACGACCACAGAGCCGGACCAGTGCTAATTCTAATTGGTAAGTATAACCTAACATACATTTTCTTAACAGTATTCTGTAGCTTTCGGCCATTGAGAGCGAAATTATTTGCCTAAAATTTGGGTAATTAAGATGATATAAGGTAGATACTAGCTGTACAATTTTGGATATTCCATCTCAAATTTAAGGTTTTACATTGAAATCTAATCAGAATTCTCTATAATTTAATAAGGGGTGGCGGGTTGATACTAAGTTGCATACAGAATTAATGCGTATTGTTTCACCATAAGAATTTTACTGCCGGTCTCACCCCACTGTCGGTTTCCTACCACATAATAGAGATCGTTGGCCGATACTTAATGCCAAAGGAGACCGGCTGTTGGCCCGTCTCGTGTACATTTTTACACCGCTTAGGCTGCGTTTCCACCTGAGATGTGCGTAGCGAGGAATGTGTTAACCAATAGAATCACTTAATTGGCCTAGCCTCGCTCAGCGCAGCTCTAGTTGGAAACGGCTCAGTGGAGTGAGGCTAGGTAAATGAAGTGATCCTTTTGATTCCTAACAAACAACACATGCCTCGCTACGAAGCCTCGTACATCTCTGGTAGAAACGCAGCCTAACAATACGGTACACATCAGGCAAAATGCTTGCGGTGCGGAAAGTGAGACTATTTTGCGAAGACTCTCAATTTTCACCGACTTAGGTGTCTGAATTTGGTGAGATGACTTGGTATCGACAAAATATGTATTTGAAAGAAACAAAAAAAATATCGGGTAAAATAACTTGACCGACTCGCCGTCCTTACAGAAGCAGGCCGTGGCGGAGGCGTGTCGTGTGTGCCCTACACACGCCTGCCAACTCACCGAAGCGGGATAAAACCCGACCCCACCAGGCGAGGCCGCGGTGGCGGCCAAAGTCCGCCGGCAACCCTGGGGTTATCCTTTCGAGGGCTTACCCGGGTTGCCCAGCAATGGGCACTTGGGGAGGACACCGTGCGGTTTTAGTCAAGACACGACCATTCAGTCGGGTGATTTGTCGGTTCAAGTCCGACATAACCGCCCCCACTGGCCGGCGGGAAGGGATCCGAAGGGATTTCCGCACGTAAAAAAAAAAAAAAAAAAACTGTGCGCACTATACTTATGAACAATACAACCTTATAAGTGAACATTAGCCATTAACGAGCTGATCACAAAGCTGTGAAATTGACAGTTATGTCGTGCATCGACTAAAACCGCACGGTGTCGTGCCCAAGTGTCCATTGCCGGGCACCCCGGGTAAGCCCTCGAAAGGATAACCCCAGGGTTACCCGTGGACTTTGGCCGCCACCGCGGCCTCGCCTGGTGGGGTCGGGTTTTATCCCGCGTCGGTGAGTTGGCAGGCGTGTGTCGTGATATGAAATTGTAATCTGCTCTCGTATAGAGATGGTTAGCAAGTGCGGTACTTGGCAAAATTAACATAAGTACCGTTACATTATTACTTAAATTAACAACACGCAAATTATTTCATTCTAATTATGCCGTGACGAATGATCCAGGCGCGTCTCGAACATACTCTCGGGCTTTGGAAGCTTGCCTGCTTGCTGAATGCCATTCGGGTTACTCCGCTGCTTCCTTGTCCTGATGTCAGCAACACTATTGATTCCATCAGAGCCAGGATGAACCGCAATGATTCGTCCAAGACGCCACTTCAATGGTGGAAGATTATCGTATTTGACGAAAACAAGGGAATTTAATTTAAGCGCATCAGTATGCGATCTCCACTTGGTTTGCTGTTGTAAATCCGTTACATGGTCTTTACTCCATCGATACCAGAAGTGCTGACGAAGCTGTCCGATTCTTCGAAATCGTGTCAATAAGTTGGAGGAGCAGTCTTCAGAACGTGGCTCTGGCAGAGCGGTGAGCGAGCGCCCGAGGAAATGACCGGGAGTGAGAAATCATCAGGTTCGGTCGATATCGGTATGAGTGGTCGTGAATTTAAAATGGTCTCAATTTGTGTCAAAGTCGTATTCAACTCCTCAACCGTAAGGTGACAATTTCCCAACACTCTCATTACATGCTGTTTTGATGACTTAACACCAGCCTCCCAGAGCCTCCCAGAGTCCTCCGAAATGCGGTGAATACGCAGGGATAAAGTGGAAATTTATTCCTTCATTGGCCAAACTTTCACCTAACAAGTTACAATTACCTTTTAAAAACTTAGATATTTCGTTATATGCGCCTACAAAGTAAGTCCCGTTATAGGAATAAATATCTTGCGGCTTACCACGGCGGCGTGATATAAACCGTCGTAATGCTAACACATAATTTTGACTAGACAAATCACCCACCAACTCTAAATGGACAGCTTTGGTAACGAAACAAATAAATACGGCTACATAAACCTTTACAATGCGAGAACCAAGCCCTTGTCTACTAATAGCTGCCAGCGGTCCAGCATAATCGACTCCTACGCAGTCGAAGAGATAACCTCTGGAGGACACTCGGTTTTGAGGTAGATTTACCATTAACGGCGAAACTGTGTTGAGCCTTCAACCGGCTACAGCGTATGTATTGGCAATAACATTTTTTCATTTCTAAGTTGCGACCTCCAATAGGCCAATACATCTCTTTAATTGATGCTTATAGTAGCTGAGGACCCGCATGCATTAAAGTTTTATACTTATAAATAAGTAATAATTGTGTAAAACGATGTGTGGACGGTAAAACAATAGGGTGTTTGTTATCATAACAATAATCGGAATTAATATTATTTGTGTCTAAAAATACACTAAATTTAAGTAATGGGCTTTTCTTATTCAATAATTGTTTTTTAACTAATGTATTGTATTCAGGGAAAGATTCTGATTGTGATAATTTTATAACAAAATTACATACATATACATTTAACGATTGTTGAAGTTCACTATGTTTTAAATATGGTATTGAATCGCAAGACGTAAGCTACAGTACGGTTTTATCTTGAAAAATTTGAAAAGCGGTTAAACCAATGAACCCAGTATGGATGATGGGTCACAAACCGTAGTTGGAAAACAACTTTCGCGTTTCAGGTAAGACTTCCTTCTTATAAACGTTTGAAGGCCAATGAGATGAGTAGGGGACAGTATTCAACTGATACGTCATCATTGGCTCATTGGAATTAAAACGCCACAGTATTTGTAACAAATGACGATCATCTGGATGTTCCTCTACCTCTTTACATACACATCTTTTCTACATCGGCTGCGATAACATACCTATACTGTCTAAACCGAATAAGAATAGACAGCAGGTCGTCTTGCACCTGTGGTCCTACCATCAGAGCATTGTTGAGAGAAACTCCTTATGTGGTTGGACTACTGGCATTAAACACAGCCCTCAACTTAGTGGTTGTGATGGTCTCACGCAAGACACCATGATGAGGTATAAATGTGAGTCAGGCCTAACATTTAAAAACGCTGATATGTGAATCCATGACTCATGACATATTCCAGCATAAAGTCAGTATACAATTTTCCTAAAGTAGGTTTGGCTTTATTCCTACGCTCTATGGAAAGGAAACAATGCTTCGCTGTAAAATATGACTTTCCTAACAGCTTAGTGTCGTCGAACAGTGTTTTTAATAAAATGTTCTTTACACAAGCTTTCCTCTTTAGAGTAATGATGCATAGGACAGATTTCTTCTAACTGCCAAAACCGTGTGAATTGGGTTTGTACATCACTAACAGAAGAATCACTATAATCACTTTGTGCAAAATTACATTTAATAGTATTAAAGGAATACGTAATAAAACCACTGTTTACCGGACCGGATACTAACCACGCTTATTCAGCTCCGATAAGTTTATAATACCGCATGGAAGTTTATCGGTAATTGACGATAGAACAAAACATCTAATATTATCTGAATACTTATTATCTAATGACTTAATACGTAAGTCACACATCCTTTGAATGTGTGAGGTCACATTATTAATCCCTAGCACTGATTTATTTATATTTTTAGCAGGTAAATTTAATTGAGTAGCCATCTTATGTGATATCAAACATGATGTACTACCGCTGTCTAACACCGCACGCACAATATGTTCGTAATTGCTCGAGTCAATTATTTTAACTAATGCAGTAGATAACAATACCTGTCGAGCGCTACCGTGACTAGTGTGATCAACGTTCACAGCTAACGTAAGGTTAGATGGCGGTGAGACCGCATATCTGAGCGGCTGTCGGGACACTAACCATATTATCGGTTGGTTGTAACAATGTACTATTTACCATTGGAGTTTGTGTGGCTGAATAATCAGCTATATGGATCATCGTGTGATGTTTACGTTTGCAAATCTTACAGCCTTTTAGTTTGCACCGGTTTGCGAAGTGTCCACCGTTAAAGCTATTAAAACAAACCTTTAACCAAATATTTAATTTTTAATAAAATTATTTAAATGTGAGGAAAAGGCTGCTAGGCCTTTGTAACTGCCTCTTTTCCTAATTAAGTCTTTCATACATTTTATATCTTCGGACATTCTGGGATACAAATGTTACGCCATTCTGTAATTACACAATAATGCAAGTGAATATCTAATTTTGTTAACACTTGAAAGATAATTAAGCGTTTTTATAATTTATATTTATCTAAGTAAGTACCTCACAATACCTATATGTGTAACACAAACTGAACTATTTGTAAAAAGCTTTTAATTAAACAGTGTTATATTAATATTACTGCTTTTTACTCCTTTTATGATGATTACAAAAAATAAACAATAATTTTAGTACTCAACTACTTTATGAAACATGAACACTTTCAACACTACTGAAATAATTAACTAATTTTACGAGTAGCTTAGTTATTTATCCAGCTAACAGCAGAAATAAACAAAAATATAACTAAATGAAACAATAATCTCGTAAAATTAAACAGTGAATGTGTTTAACGAACATCAGAGGTTCAAAGTTCAAACTGTTCACAAAATAAAAGTTAATAATTAAAATGAGTACTGACCTTAATAATTTCCTAGCTTTTTTCCTAAAGTTACCTTAAATAGAGTGATGGGTGGAAATAACGGTATTTAACACATATGGTTTAATATCGAGACCACTTGACCTTTGTACCATTTCTCGATACTCGTAGACCAATCCTTTCCACCAGTAAATCTCTCCAAATCATTTAATTACTTGATTGAAGTTCTTCAAGTAAATCCTGGGGATTGACTTACATGTTAATTGACTTAAACTTAAATGATTGGGGAGATACTCCAGGAACTTTTAAGGGAGAAAACTTCAGCTGCTCTGATATAAAATTGTAATCTGCTCTCGTACAGAGATGGTTAACAAGTGCGGTACTTGACAAAATTAACTTATGTACCGTTACATTATTACTTAAATTAACAACATGCAAATTATTTCATCCTAATTTTGCCGTGACAAATGATGCAGGCGCGTCGCAAACATCTTAGGACTGCTAGAATAGGACTGGTCACAGATTAAAATTCCCGTCTTGGATGTTAATAATATTTTCTCAAACATGCTTGGAAATTTGAACATTATTTTGACAACCTTCTTCGAGATAAATCGAAATTGCTGTACATGCGAGCAGGGGCCGGCAAAAGTTGTATGAAAACCATATGTGTCGTGTTTTAGCGGCCAAATAAATTACTATGTAAACTCATATCTGTCCTGTAATTTAAAAATGAAACCATCTTTTACTCCGAACCATGGCAACCAAGGAGGTAACTTATCTAAGGCATTATTTAAATACAGAACTGACTTGCAAATAGAAAGTTGTTTGTAAAGAAAAAAAAACAAAGGAACATTTTGCCGCGTGAATAATTACTGTTGTTCGTATTGTACTTTCAATAACTGCATTTTCAAATAAAAAGTTCTGCCTAGATACTACTTAGTTTTAATTTCCGCGCATTGTTTGAGTAAAGCACTAATACAAGCCTTGGCCACAACTGAGCGTTGCCGAATTCCGTAATGCGTGCCTCGGCTGCGACTCGGCCCGCATACTTCACGATCGTCCGGCAACACTACACTTGGCGGCCGCGGCAATAATGTACTATATATATATATATTTATTTCCATAAAATTAAGTTTGTCTTTGTACACTGTTTAATTATAGGAGAACCTGTGTTACGTTGGACAATGTTGTACCTAGAACAAACCTAATTAAGAAATATATTTTTTTTAAATAATATTATCTATGGCAGTCAAAGCATCTTTTGTCAACTCTAATGTGAAGTTAGTTAAAATTCACAGGAAATGAAATACTGGAGACCTTTACTCAAAGGAAACCTTCCTTTGTTTTTAAAAAGACACAAATTCGCAATGATTTTCGAAAACTCGCATGGCACACTTGGTAATCGAAGCTGCTAAAGCACGTATAGAGGACGCATGAAAGAAGATTGATTATGATAACTAAATATGAGTAGAAAATTCCGAGAGAAGGTGAAAAAAAGATATTGTGGTCGAATTTCGACGACCGAGCAATCCTCCTCCTATCTTAAAGGCGAAAAGCTACTGCTCCGTTTAGGACTTAGGTAGAACCTTAGTGTAAAGTAATTAAAGTTCTACGTACCTATTGGCTTGCGAAGTTATTCATTACCACTAAATGTAAATGTAACCTTAATTTGCGGCCCAAGGAATAAATTATTTTTGTTTCGGTTTTATGTTGCGATGGCAATGGGTATGTTGATTAATTTTTATTTATTGTCGAAAAATGTACCCTTTATTAATGCACTGCTGTAATGAAATATTCTTGACAAAATGTATGATAAATAGTTTTGAAGATGGCGGAGCGCGCCCGGGAGAGATTTAGAACTCTCCCGGCCCGCCGAGCCCGCAACTTGCTCGCCGCGCGTCGCAGGCGACTTAGGCGCCGGAGGTCGCTTAACGACCTCCGTCCTCCATGAGCGCAGGCCTGGGGGTGGCAGGTAAGGCCGCCTGTCACCCCAGGCCGGGACGGTGGGGCGACTAGCGCCCCTCCCCCAAACCGGGCAAGACAGGGACACCGTGATTCCCAAACCCGAGGCGGCCATCTCGAAACCGGAGATGGCCCAGGGTCAGTCGGGGTACGAGGGATATGCTCTATGGGCAACCTTACACCCCGACGTCTGTAGAACCGAAACGGCGTGCGGTTTTAGTCGGTTCAAGCCCGACATAACCGCCCTCGCTGGCCGGCGGGGGTATGCGAAGGGGTTGGAGCGCTAGTCGCCCCACCGTCAACTACCCGTACCTAACGACTGAAATAGATGTTTACATAGCAACCGGGACCGACGGCTTAACGTGGTCTCGATGGCACAGAAGACATTAAGCACTATTGTAAAGAATCTGATGACCATGTCATGCTAGTGTTTTATGTTTTTACCTACAGTTCTTTCACAGAGAAGTATTTTCCAGGTCCAAGTCTTCAGATTACGTGACAGGCCGCCAGTGCGGGAGCACGCCGGTACCACAACAACATAGTGACGCTTGCTATGCTCATGCACAGAATGTGAGCACATATGCCCACTATCAGCAGCGGGTGCAACAAGAAAACCTCTATAGGAACTGCTCACTTTATGCAAATATCGGGTAAGTAGGTATACCCACTACTACAGATTCTTAGGGCTTTTACATATAGGAACTGCTCACTTTATGAAAATATCGGGTAAGTACGTATACCCACTACTACAGATCCTTAGGGCTTTTACATATAGGAGCTGATTATTTCACCAATGTACTTACAGAGCATATTATACAAACACATTATTGTAATGTACATACTTGAGCGGATCTTCTTTAAACTTCAGAAATGCCCGATCTCTGCATTTCATTGCAATTATTATTAGCCAAGGGCATGATTTAACTTTACCCAGGGTTGTGTATGTCGTAGAGTCTATTGACATAATCGTTAAAGATCAGTAGTCGTCAATCATGACACCCTCTGCTAAAGGCTCCCATTGATTAAAATAATGTATGTTATAATATACATTTGTATGTATACCAACCTAGTAAATAAGTAAAAATATGTAATAGTTTATTAGAAGCCTTTAGCCTTAATAAAGATAAAATTAGTAGAAGCAGATAATAAAGAAAGCATCGTAGGAAAACTTATAGACCCTTATACCTCTTATCCCATGTATGCAAGGTACGCAAAGAATGAAAGAATGTTGCGTGAATTTTAGTAAATAAGAAATAGATTATCATAAGCTAACCCTGAGTGGGTTTTTCTTAAGCATTGGATAGAAGACTAGCGATTAAATAATACATTGTTTAGAATAGGCTCTGACGCCCTAGTCAATTGGTGCTAGAATAAAAAAAGGCTCCTATTTGATCGCAGCAACATCAGCATTTTCATTTATTTACGTTTATGCGCCTAAAATAATGCCTGTGAAACAGTTTAGTTTTGGCTTTAGGAGGTTTAAATATATAATAGATACAAATTAGTTCACGGTGCGAAGACGCTGGTTCTAAAAGCTGGCCATATATACTGGTACTAGAGTACCTATTTCGAATAACTTCATAAATATTAGCAACCGAATGCCAGTTACGATCTCATGTCTCGTCATAAGCTTACCGTGAACATCACAGTAGTTAACACATTGTGTCAAAAATGTATCGTAAATAGATAATTTGTTTGTGGTTCTAATTTCAAATTAGTGATTTTTTTTCGTTGTTAAATGGGCACAACTGTTTTCCATTTTGGCGGTTTTTTGAGTAACATCTGTTATTTAGGTTAAATACAGTGCTGTTTTTAGTTAGTGGTGTGTATGGCGAATTTCATAATGGAAAAAAACATCAAATGAAGAGTTTGTCTTTAATTTAGCATCGCCAATGGAATTTCGTGTTCAGAGGTCCCTGAAGATGTTACAGAAGGCTTATGCCGTGTATCTCAAAAACACGTGCTTATGAATGGTATAAAGCGTACAAAGGCGGTCGTGATTTGATGGTAGACTGTTCTCACTCTGGTAGGCCATCCAAGTGTTCAACTGAAGTTAACATCGCAAAAGTGAAGGAAACATTGACTAAAAAACCTTTTTCAAATTTGAGAGAGATAGCCGCTGAAGTATCTTTGTACATATAATATATATTTATATATTCGTATATATATTTTTTAAATAATAACTTAGGTATAAAACATGTTGCCGCTCGAGTAGTTCCAAAAGACCAGATTTTTTTTTTCAAAAACTCAATCGCATAATAGTGGCTGAGGATATGATAGAAGGTGTCAATTCTGACCCAACATTCAGGAAATGCATTATTACTGGGGACAAGACGTGGGTTTACGAGTTTGACATGCAAACTAGTCAACAAACTTCGGAGCGGCGCCTTCCAACTGTACCGAAAACGAAAAAACCACGCCATGTCGATCAAAAGTCATAGTAATGTTGACTGTTTTCTTTGAATCTTGCAGTGTTGTGCTCTCGGAATTCTTGCCGGAAGGTGAAACTATAATTAAAGAATATTATTTGCGCGTTATGCGGCGTTAAAAGACCAAATTCGAAGAAAAAGGCCAGATTCATGCAAAGAAAATTCTTAGATTTTGTATCACAGTAATGTGCCTTCACACAAGGCCCTTATTGTGAACGAATTTTTGACCAGGAACTCAACAAATACCATCGTACAACCACCTTATTCACCAGTTATGACTTCAGGCGACTTCTTTCTAGAAACGCTAATCACCACTTCGTGGCACCTGTTTCCATTCGATAGAAGACATAAAGAAGAAGTCGCAGCGAGAACTGAACTTCAT
The DNA here is from genome assembly GCA_946251805.1 of Cybosia mesomella. Classification (NCBI taxonomy): domain Eukaryota; kingdom Metazoa; phylum Arthropoda; class Insecta; order Lepidoptera; family Erebidae; genus Cybosia; species Cybosia mesomella. The sequence continues at coordinate 42,396,635 of OX276388.1, read as the reverse complement.
TTCGGAAAAAGCATTTAAAAATAATTTTAAAATTGTATTAATCGCTGACATAAGTGTAACGTTTCTGAAGGAGCATACTTTGAAGGCGATAAAATTAATTTGTATGAATGAATATTTTGTGTATTATTGATCGATTCCTGGTACTTTTTTGACAGAGTAGTACTGCAGCTAAGTAGGTATATTAATAGAAAAAGACCATATAAACCAACTGGACCCATTGAGATATTGTAGATGATGATTTTTTCGTTCTTTATTTCCAGTTGCTCGGATAGCAGTCAAGAACTTTACAGTTCACAGACCAGCTCTGAGCAAACATCGCCGGTGCACGCAGCTTCACGATGCCGAAGACCTGAATCGCCCCCACCGATTAGAAACCATCATCAACTACTGTATGTGCCGTACAGCACTCACTATCATTACCAACACAACGACACGTACCATGCACAATGGCAGCAGCCTAATGATTGTAAGTAAAATTACTAAGTAGCAGTCATGGCGTAGTAAGGCTTATATGATTTGGAAAAAAGTTTTCTTTGCAATCTAATTTCAGCCACAATGTTTAAACTAAGTAGATATATGTTTTATATTCTTCAGATAATAACCGCATGCAGAATTATTACCAGCACCAACAACAGAGTGTTGTGGCCGCAAGTACCGCTCAGCCGAACGTGGCTCAACCACAGAGGGCGCATTACACACATGCTTTACCGCTACAGGTATCTATTTGAGTATATATCTTAAGTACGACAAATAAATCCAGTAGCTTGAGTGGCGTGTAACGTGTGTTTTATAATCATATGCTGCAAATATAATCGTGCTTTAACTAATGATGTTCCAGACACTGTGTCCAGCACCCGCTCGCTATAGGCCTGTGCCGGCTCCACAACCTGGTGGCGGCAAGCAAATGATTTGTTATTCAGAAAAGGTAAGTAAGTGCTAAATACTATCAAGAAACAACATTCAGATAGTGATTACTTTCCTACAACCTACGGTTTAAAAAAAATCGGTTCGATAATGTGCGACCAAGCAGTGATGCCAACATTGAGGACATAAATACTCATATTAGATAATTATATTCCTATCAAGATAGAAAGAAATCAGTGTCACCAGGTAAATATAATTGGGGATAGTAAATTTACCACAATTGAAATTAGATAGGTACGTGAAGGCACATGCGATTTTATCTAATAAGATAGCAGTATCAAGGAAACTTGAAATTTATGGCCGATTATAGTATTAGGCATTCATTTTCTAAAATAATAAATAAATAAATTATCTTTATTGACACAGCAAGAGATACCAGGTACACAAATTAAGGCTAGATTCATGTGGATTTTAGAAGTGTTAAACCCTGTCTCTTATACTAGGATGATATCCTGTATCGAAAGAGACAGTTAAAATCACATGATGTACGATATACTATCAACAATTTCTACTTTAAGTGAACGAATATGTCACATGTCTCTCTGTCCGATTTACAGGTTGCAGCGCCATTGTATCAGCCGGCGCCTGGATCGCCGTCCCGAACTGCTAGAGGCGCCCCTGAGGGTGCCCCGTCTGGAGTCTCTGCTACATCTGCCACATCACCCATGGCGCAGCCTCAGAACCCTGTATATTACGCTATGAACGTCTGACGGGGGGACTAGGTATGTCCCTGATTATTTCAAGTACCTCCACCGCTGAGTTTCATCCATTATATTAACGTTTTCCCGCTTGCATCTGAGGCTCTAGAGACCTCGGTCCCCACGATAAAAAAAAAAAAAAAAAAGGTCCGGTCACTACTTATACTCCTTTTTATACGCTTTTTATTAGCTTCACCTTTATGTTTGTTTGTATATTTGTATGTTTGTTTGTAACCGAATCCTTTAGGCGCGATTTTGACCCACTTCAAACGGCCAGATTTCGTTCAAACTTTGTAGAGTTATCGAGGACCGATGACAATACACTAATTTGATAAAATTATTGCATGTTTCAATTTCAACCCCACGCTTTTTTTTAAATAAAAGACATCTTTTTTAATTTACACTATTGGATATATAGGTGTTGTGGGTAGGAGCCCACACATCACTAATCCCTCCGTGCTTTTAAATATTTAAAAATTATTTTCATCGATTTTTGTCAAGATTTACACTATTATTAATTTATATTTATTGAAATTCTTACCACTATTCTTAATTTAAATTTATTAAAACTTATTTTCTATTTATTTAGTTCGGTTTTCTATAAAAAGCGTGTTTTTTAGTTTTTTTAAACTATTATTTTTGTTTGGCTTGTACGCATTTTATGAGAGTGACTGCCACCTGACCCCGAATCCTGAGAGGAAAGCCTGCATCAGAACCTTGTTCATCAATCAGTAGGTGTACCGGCTTGCAGGTAAGGTTAGCTTGGACCCCGAGGTACCTTGGTACCCCATACATACCTTCTCTAATTACGTTCCACCATCTATTCAATGCCAGAATTATGTTTATACTTTTTATTACTAACCTTTTAGAATTTTCTATTTGCGCATATCAAAATGTCCCTTTCAATTACAGGTGAAAATCTTAGTGGGCCCCACAGGCGAGGTCCATATCAGCATTCAGCAACCAGCGAAATAACTGAGTCCACTGAGAAACAGTAGAATTTAATACACATGTTAATAGATACACTCTGAATATTCAGCATAAGTTTGATAAAAGTGGTATTTGTCGTTTCATTCCTCACTGCTTTATTTGTCGATGTTGCTTGTTATGAATTACAGTAGAGGAACTCAATAGGAAAGTGATGGAATGGTTTTTCCCATGATATCATATGTTGAAGCATTGTGTGTAGCATTGACTGTATTTGGGACCGATGACACAATAATGTCTTCGTTGTAGATTCGATACATCATGTAGTTGAAATATCTTTCGATACATTAAAGGTGATGAGGGGGTTTGTATCAATATAAATGTCTGTACTAATCGCCCACCTGTTCGTAAGTTTCATTGAAACAAGTTTATTCGCCCTTCAGTGTCATTAGATACAGGTTTCTCAATATGCTCGTAAGCTGAGCTCTTTTTATCTGTTTTTACTAAGCATGTACATAGTTCAACTGCAAAAACTGACTGTTTGCAAGATTTTTAAAATTGATACTTAAAGTGTGTACTGTCTCGCATATGACCCCTAAAATCCCATATTGAAATAGACTTCTTTCCTCGAATTGAATATCTTATGCATATATTTGATACTGTCGAATACGCCACAGATTTTTTTAATGTGCAAAAACAAATAATCGTTGTTGTCTTTGCCTTTGAGTCATGTATTCATATACTTACATTGAGCTAATCTTTCTAAAGCAAGAGATAAGTTTAGAGGTTGGAATTTCAAAAGTTCTGTAAAAAGGCAGAAATAAAAGTTTGAAATGGCCTATAGAATTTGATAATTGTTCATTGGATTAAAAATAATAGATACTCGAAATTGGAAAATAAGAATCGAAGATAATAAATTCTTGTAATAAATATTATGATAGATGTTTATTCTGGTATTTTTTTTTTTTTTTTTTTTTTTTTTTTTTTTTACGTGCGGAAATCCCTTCGGATACCCCCCCGCTGGCCAGCGGGGGTGGTTATGTCGTGTCTCGACTAAAACCGCACGGTGTCCTCCCCAAGTGTCCGTTGCCGGGCACCCCGGGTAAGGTTTTATTCTGGTATGGTATAGTGTGGTCAATTTTGTAGATGTCCACAGTATCCATAGCGTTGTTACTCATTGTTGTATATGTTAACCAATATTCAATAGAAATTCACTCAAGTCTCAAATACTTCTTCCATTTTATAAAACAAAGATTTTGGCACATTTTATAAAGAGTTAAATTAGATCGAACTGATTGTTAATGTAGTCTTTGAAAGGGCCTTATTGGGGCCTATCGGTTATACAGTTTGCACAAAAACACGTGTACACTATGCGTAAATAAGAAACATATAGCATTCGCATGTCTACCAGAAAATGGACCATTTGTTATTTAGTCTTCTCTGAGACCCTGAAGCGTACACCCCATCATTTTAGACGTTTTAACACTTATCTGAAATGGAGGCCTTTATTATGAGGTTTTTAAACAGGCTCACTTTCAGACAGGGTGAAGTCAACAGGCAAGAGGAAAAAAAATCAAATGTTAACGAAACAAGTGCCAAACCAATGTTAGCAAAGTGTTGGTAAGCAAGTGATATCCAGATTCGTAGGTTCTCCATTTACAATACGATAAAATTATGTAAAAAAAAATATTTCCTTAAGCCGGCCTAGATTTTAGTAGGTTAGTTTATTGCAGTCACATAATAACCAAATTGAAGTCCTACGTGGATTATCTACAAATAATAATTACACCCATCCTCAGCTGATTGGACGATGGAACACTTCGATGTCCAAAAAATAAATCATATAGGTACTTAAAATTGGTATATTTCATTATATTTTAAGACAATAAAGTTTATGTTTACTTCAAGTAAGCTCGCTTCTGCTTAGAAATTATATAGATTAGAAATGTAGATGTTGACTCATAAGCTCTATATCGGCTTTTGTGGGTTGTACAATTAAATTGTGATTAGGCGTAATTTCGTCATATTTATTATTATTGCATCGAAAGTGCCTGTGAAAGGCAGTTATTTATTTATAAACACAATAGACAAATTGAAACGAAGTCGCACAACTACATGACCAAAAGGGAGACCAATGTTCAACCGCATACCAATGAATATAAATAGAACATATTTTTGAGAAGTCAATGCAGGTATCATGCTGATTAACTTACACTTTAGTGTAGTCTCTCTATAGAGATTTTTATATATGAAATCCTGTAGTATGTTCGTGGCATGGTACCTTAAGTAGTTCACTACTTCGCACCTCTGACTGACATGTCCAACGAGCCCAAACTAGATCATTCATTTCACTCATTAAATATATCACCTGCCCGGATAGTGCAGCGTTTTAAGTGGTCCCCTCGCCAGTTGCCAATAGATCGAATTAAAGGAACGAAAAATAAATTATTAATAATTAAAATAATAATTTATTATACACTCGCCCTCAGAAGTATTTCTTTTTTTAATCTTGATAGGATAAATTTAACATTTTTTTGTTTATTATTTTATGTAAAGTTTTAGATCTACGGTGGTCGGTAACTTGGAATGTGTTAAGCACAGAGTAAGTAATACTACGTGTTTAGCTAATACCAATGGCGACTGTACAGTGGTCATAAATGTAACAGTAAGTTGTTTCTATGGTGCACAGATAAATAATTATGCTAAATCTGGATGTAGGTACTGTTTGACCGTAAGTTTCTGGTATATATTCATTCATACAGGAAGAATTGCCATGTTCGACTGGGTTTCCTGGAAGAAACTAGTTTAGGTTTTGTATTGAATTAGTATGTTCATAAAGACAATGCTTCAGTTATGAATGTCAGTGTCACGGGAGCTTGTTGTTCCGCGGGGAGCATGTATCCTACCAACCCGGCATAATTGGACGGCGAGGTGGCCACATATAGAGTTGCAATATCAGCGCAGTCAAAAAAAATCATGAGAGGCAAGAACTAATGAGGTAGTGAGTAAATAGATTATATTGAGGTAAGTTTAAGGGAGTAGATAACGACTGGAAGTTCTGAAGATTGTCGACTTATAAGTCCGTGGAAACTTCAGCCTACCTAAGATTTTTGTATAAAATGTTAAGATTGACATTTTTGGTGTTAGTAGTGAATATTGTACTGTAGAAAATATTCATGTTACTGAAATGTGAGAGTAACCTATTTTGTAAATTACTTAGTGCGATGTAAATATCTATAAAAAATAAGGAAATTCAAAGCCAAATTCGTTGAGTAGAAATTAAGATGTCATCTTAATATCTGATTACTCATAGTTAAATAAGTTTGATGTGTCCTGCTAATGTAAAGCAAATACTCTACATGTTGCCGTGTGGTTAACAGCCACAACCTATTGAGGTTGGTTATTTAAAATAAAATGTACTTATTGTAAATTATGTTGAAACTAAAAATGTAATAATGTAACTTCAAATTATTTAAGTGATTGTTACCATCAAATGCGATGACTGTGGTGAATTTTAATATGAGGGTAGGGACTGTAACTAATCGTTATTCGATAATAATAATATGGTGAGTAAGACTTAGAGCCGAAATTAATAAACAATCTGATCAAAACCTTCGAAGATATCGCATCTGTGTGGCAGGATTTTCCTAGTACAGATACCACTCTCTCACAAAGTACCTTTTTTTTTTTTTTTTTATTTTTTTTTTTTTATTTTTTTTTTTTTATCGTGCGGAAATCCCTTCGGATACCCCCCCGCCGGCAAGCGGGGGCGGTTATGTCGAGCTTGCACCGACTAAAACCGCACGCCGTCTCGGGTCTTCAGACGCCGGGGTGTAAGGTTACCCATAGAGCATATCCCTCGCACCCCGGCTGACCCTGGGCCATCTCACCACTAACAGCATCGCTCATCCTGTCTCCTCTGAAAGCAGAGGAGTACGGAGAGCGATGTGTTCCCGCCACGTTGGGTATTGGCCGACGATCAATGCCAACCCTATGAAGGGGTGAAGGGGAAGCCATTGACCGCCGCCCAGGGTGTACCGGCCGCTCCGATTCCGTTCCCCCCGGACTGCAGCGGGATCGGAATCGGAGCGACACTCGAGGAGGTTACCCAACACACACCCCTCTCACAAAGTACCTATTAATTTTTTTTTTTTGTAATATATTGTTCAGATACATCTTGTGTACCGCTGTGGAAGAGACATAATGCGTATCTAAGTAAATATTATAAAGTATAGACATCTATGTAATAAGTATTGATGTACGAGTATATTACGAAACAGCTTTCGCTATAGATAAAAAGTACAGCAAATGGTACTCTCACTTTTACAATAAGCTAGTTAGCTATGTGTTTTAAATATCAGATAAGATTGCTTATTAATTTCTTATCTCATGCCAATAATTTTATTATCTACTTTAAATTGTTTCAGTTTTGTGATAAATAATTGTTTTACTGCTTGGCAGTTTCTTATGAAATGATCTACAGAACAACTAGTCAAATGGTATCATGACCAAATTATGAGCTAGGCATTTGTAAAGTAGGTAACTGATACAAAAAGGCCTACATATTTTTACAGTAACTCTGTAGAGTCTCCAAATATTAATAAGCCTAATGCAGTCCACAGCTGGACATACAGAAGCCTCTCTTAATATGCGTCAAAGCACTCGAACCTCCGCCTTCGGCATCCTTTTTTATAATGGTCAAAAATCTGCAAAAGTTACTATAGCGGATTCGAATAGAGTCATGATGAAACTTGATTAAATGCAAACCATACGGCGCGCGGCGTTGAAGTCTTGGACGTACACTACTCCATCCTCCTCTCCTTTTTTTTTTCGTGCGGAAATCCCTTCGGATACCCGCCGGCCAGCGGGGGCGGTTATGTCGGGCTTGAACCGACTAAAACCGCACGCCGTCTCGGGTCTGCAGACGCCGGGGTGTAAGGTTGCCCATAGAGCATATCCCTCGCACCCCGACTGACCCTGGGCCATCTCCGGTTTCGAGATGGCCCCCTTACTTGCTCTCCACTGTGCCATCTGCTAGTCAGAGGGACACGTGGAAAGCTTTCGAACAGCCCTCAAGGGGGCCGTCCTCGCCTCGGTCGGAGTTGGCCGTAGGCGGCAGCGTCTCTCCCACCCTAGGAGAGAGGCGCTGCCGTCTCCGTTGCCCAGGGTGCACCGCGTGGAGGTCCCCAACCAAGCACGCCAGCACAAAAGTGCCTAATGGAAAAGGTGGCCGACTAATAATTTACCATCCTGGATCTGCAGGTGTTATTGAATATTTTCAATACACGAAGAGATAGACTCGGACAAATGTAAAGAGTTGATCGTGGAAATTTTTCACACACCACATACCAATGTGTCATTTTAATGAACAGCCCCTTTATACGCTTAGGTTCATGTATATTTTTAAACTTTTCAATGAGTTCCGAAGACTTAAAATGTGCTTTCTTGAACTACGGTATGAGTTGGGAGCAAAAGCGATTATTTCATGTGCCCCTGAGCAATGTACTCGGATGACATGGGGTTTCATTAAACGTTATACCGGGTGCTAGGAAAATACTCCCGAAAACGAAGTTTAGTTTCTGTGACACCCAGTATAGTTGACTTAATTTACATAGGTTTGGTCATCTCGAAACCGGAGATGGCCCCCCTTACTTGTTCTCCACTGTGCCATCTGCTAGTCAGAGGGACACGTGGAAAGCTTTCGAACAGCCCTCAAGAGGGCCGTCCTCGCCTCGGTCGGAGTTGGCCGTAGGCGGCAGCGTCTCGCCCACCCTAGGAGAGAGGCGCTGCCGTCTCCGTTGCCCAGGGTGCACCGCGTGGAGGTCCCCAACCAAGCACCCCAGCACAAAAGTGCCTAATGGAAAAGGTGGCCGACTAATAATTTACCATCCTAGATCAGCAGGTTTTATTGAATATTTTCAATACACGAAGAGATAGACTCGGACAAATGTAAAGAGTTGATCATGTGTCATTTGGTTTTTTAGGTTCATGTATATTTTTAAACTTTTCAATGAGTTCCGAAGACTTTAAATTTGCTTTCTTGAACTACGGTATGAGTTGGGAGCAAAAGCGATTATTTCATGTGCCCCTGAGCAATGTACATGGGGTTTCATTAAACGTTATACCGGGTGCTAGGAAAATACTCCCGAAAACGAAGTTTAGTTTCTGTGACACCCAGTATAGTTGACTTAATTTACATAGGTTTTAGGTAAATTATGCATTATTCTAGTCCAGGCCTTATTGTATCACATACCTACCTACCTTGTTTGTTATCTTGGACTAGGTCCGTTACGTTATTAATCCTATGTATATTGGAATGCTACGTGGAGCTTTTTTAGAAAATGTTACCTTTGCGAAATTAATGTAATTATTATATAAGTATAGGGCATGAAGTATTATGTATACAATTAAGAAAAAAGGGATGTTGTGAGTAGGTAGACATTACAATACATAGATTTGTTAGGGTTTTATTTTCTCATAATCTGTATTTCCTATACCTAAGTAGGTACCTACCGAGCTCCAAAGTTTGTAACTACCTACTTAACAAAACTTTGTTATGCCACATAATTTGAGGAGATTGTTTATTAATATTTAAAGAGGATCTCTAGTGATGTTAAACGTTACTGCGAATCAAGTGTAGTAAATGGACTTTATCCATTTAAAAAATGTAACTTTCAAAAAGTTTAGTCTGGATTATTAAAATTATATTTTTTTAAAGTTCTGAAGGTCCAAAAGAGTGAAGAACCCTGGTGAAAGGGCACAAAGGAGCTTAACTTGCTGATTCACCTTCAATGCGAGACTGGGATACGCTTAAGCATTGTGTGATTATTTCTATTTATACCTATCGTCATAAAAACAAAAATTTAATTTTCTAGTCCTAATTAAAGAAAAATCCTCATAAATTTGATCAACGCCTGTATACTTTCCTAAATACAGTTACAAACTAATAAATGGTATTCGATACTTTAACAGTTAAGTAAAAGTACCCACATTGCTACATACTTATTTACTCTATAAAACCCTCAAATAAGGGTATTTTTCTTTAGCCATCAATATATTTAGCCAAACTTTTTACGTGTATCGTGAAGATGTGGATTTTTGTTTCTACAATTACTGTAGTAAATATAAATATTTAGGTAAATATTAAGCATAATAGTAACGAGGTAAACTAAAGCAAGATACATCAATGATTTAAACTTAATAATAATAGGTACCATTAAAAATGTTTCTTAGTATTTACTATAATTAATAATAATGTTCGCGAGACAAAGTATCTTTTTTAAGAATAAAATTAAATTATTTTGGTTATTAATATTTTGCGAATTCTATTATAATTATTTATTTTTCTGGATTCCAGTAAATATTGTTGAAAATTTATTATTGTTATTATGTATAATATAGAATTTATTTCAACTTATTTCATGGGTATTTAATACCAAAATTATATACAGGATTGAAACGTTGAGTGTGCCCAGTCGATTATTTCGTTATTTTTGAAAATATTGCAAAATTTAATCAGCATCACCTAATCTATACAAGGACACCAAAAAAATCGGTTGTCTGTAAAGTCGGTTTACTGACGATAGTTGATCGTGACAACGTCATAAGATAATACTGATGGAATGGTTGCATTTTTCAAAAGAAAATTTTAATTTTATTTGTTTAACCACTAAGATCGGTTATAAGAATTCACTGCACTTCATACTTGACGAAAACATGTAAATGTATTATTGTACAGCAGCTGTCCACGAGGTCGCATCGCTCACTCAAGTAGGAGAGAGACAGATATCGAACGCTGCCGAACGCGGAGGCCGATTGTGCCTCTTTGTCGCTCGTTCCACGCTCTCGCTTTCACTTCAAGCCTGAGACAGATGTCGAACGCTGCCGAACGCGGAGGCCGATTGTGCCTCTTTGTCGCTCGGTCCGCGCTCTCGCTTGCACTTCAAGTCTTAAATGGAACGCTTCATTTTTTCGCGTGTGCAGCCGGCTCAATCGAATTATAAGACGTTGTCACGTCAAAAAATAGAAAACGTTAAAAAAAAATATCGGCATGTGTTCTCAATTTGTACCTATTTTGCAGGTCTCATACATTTATCATGGCACGGTTTATTCACTTGTCTGATGTGTAGAAACGTTATAAAAAAAAATGTGCTTATAATTTTTACTTTTGCGACTACCACACATTTACTATGGTAAGATTTATTCACTACTCTGACAAGATAAATAAAACATAAAAAAAAAAAAACTAAAAGGTAGTAAATAAGCCGTGCCATAATAAAAAGTATGAGAACTGCAAAACAACAAATTGGGAACTTTTTAGTCATTTTATAGATTAAGTGATGCAGAATTCATATCAGTTTAAAATTTCGCAATATCTTTAAAAATAACGAAATAGGTAATCGGCTGGATACACTTAACATTTCCACTATGTATATATATATTAATATATTAAGAATAATTTACCAATGTACGATTTTTTCTTTAGATGCTATTACGAAAATTGTAGTCTTAAAGATAAATCAAGATATATTATGAGTGTTAGGGCAAAAAATTCGCCATAAAATGTTTCAAGTTACCCATGTACAGATGTATTTGTAGATTGGTGAATAAATGAAAAAGAGGTAAGTTGCTGTTTTTATTACGATAAACAACATCCTAAATCACAAAAAGAATATGTAGGTACATAGCCACTGTCAAAAGTAGATGATCATTTTCAGTTTTTTGAAATTACGTTTTGAGTAATAAAGTAAAAAAAGTAATATTTTTTTTTTTTTTTTTAATGAAAATGCGGTTCAATTACTTAGTGGGTTCTATTAAAATATTTTTAAACTTTACTTTTGCCGCTGACTGTACCTATTTGAATTAGGACAAATCACATCGGGTGTATGAGGTTCTCTCATTGCCCTCTCAACTGCTGACGGTGAGAGCGGACAAACGGACGAGGCTCTGGCTTAGGCTAGCTTCTCGAGGTTGGGGGTCAGACAGCAGGTACGCCAAATGAAGAGGACGGGCAGCTGCAGGTCGAACCTGGTCAAGTGGGGCTACTCCACGGAGTCGGAGTGTGTCTGCGGTGCTCCAACACAGGACATGGCCCATCTATTGTACCTGTCTTCTGTGCCCCTCCAATTGCACTAGGGAAGACCTAATGGGGGTCACAGATGCTGCCCGTTCATTAGTCGCATTTTGGACCTGTAAAATTGAATGACACAAAATATTATATTTATCTATTATGTATAAATTTATATTTATTTTGTAATCTATTCCATCTACTCAAAATCTTGTGGCCGTTGAAACGAAGAAGAAGAAGACCGGAATAATGAATTCAAGAAAAAGCGCAGATCACTTGCAGCTGAAGTTCAGCTGTTAGATTTCAATTACTGTTGTGTGCCTACTTAATGTTCAGACTAGAGATGAAATAGATAGTGGTATCGCGGTATAATTAATTTTGCTTCGATTTTCGTGGAGTCATGGCAACTCACCAGCTGTAGGGCACAAGGTAATAACTAGGGAGTTCGTGCACCTACCTGAAGAACTTCTAGCGTCGACTCGGGGCGACTGTCGTCAATCAGCACGGTTCCACGTCACCGCCAACACAACACACAGTAGTTTTAAAGTTCTGGTGAGAGCTCTCGGGGCGGTTATATTGCACACCACATCTATTGTAAAGCGGTAGTCGTAAGGGATGAGAGAACGATGTTCCTATACCCATAAATAGCGGGGAACGAAAAAATACTGCTGACACCGCGGCGGATGATTAGCAAGTCCTCTAGTTTTGGTTGGCGTCGCTCCGGGCGGCGCGGTGGGTGCGACGATTATCTATATGTCGGTGCACGAATAAAAATAATGACGGAAAGGATTTAGGTAGGAACTGATTGACACCATGACATCTAACATGTCATGGTGTCAATCAGTTCCTAAATATTAATACAGATGGCGTTACCATTTCTACCCCCCCCCCCTTAAAGGGTCACCTTTAATAAACATACATAAAAGATAAGAAAAAATATATGAAAGTTATCATACTCAAAGTGATCCAGCTTAAACGCCAGAGTCTTAAATATAAGCGAAATAAAGTTAAGTAATGCGGAAAGTGTAAGTTAAACTAAAGCTAAGTTAGGGATAAGGTACCTAGGTACCACTCCAATATTATTGCGGCAAAGGTAAAGGACACAAACGTACGACGGGACGAGCATATATCCCCTTGGACGTTCTGACAGTTACCACTCGTGTAATCCCGTCCTTACCGGGGTGAACTGGCATGGCCGTTAGCGATTGTCGAGCTTCGACAATCGCTAACGGCCATGCCAGAGGAGGAGCGTTATCGGTAATAATCACAACTACAGTTCCAGGCGTTATGGGCACAGAACGCGTATTCCACTTCTCCCTCGTCTGTAGGTTGTGCATAATACTCAATCCTCCACCTATCCCAAAAGGACTGAACCATTTTATCTAAAAGAGCATGTATAAGGAGCAGACTTACACCGGCTGAGGTTACTCCAGCTGCCGGTAGAGAATACAGTGGTGCAGTGTATAGGAAATGACTAGGGGTCAAGGCGGTCGGTTCCGAAGGGTCGGAACTCAGCACAGTAAGCGGACGAGAATTTAATAAATATTCAATCTGAGTGAGTACGGTATTCAATTCTTCATATGAGAGAAGCTGCTGTCCGATCACTTTAAATAGGTGGGTTTTAATAACCTTAACCATACTTTCCCAGCAGTCACCAAAGTGTCCGGAGGCTGGGCAATTAAATTTCCACTTAATACGACTTTCTCTCAACTCCTCTTCGAGTTGAGGGCGGAACTCACTGTTCAAAAAATTATATAAGTCGCGTAAGTACGAATTCGCACCGACGAAATTAGTCCCGTTGTCGGAATGGAGCCACTGCAGGGGTCCGCGGCGCCGGCGGGATAAAAATCTTTTCAACACTGCTAAAAAACTGGGCGTACTAAGGTCAGTGGTGACTTCTATATGCACGGCGCGAGTCGTGAGGCATGTAAATAAGCATATATATAAGCCTTTTGACTTGTGACACCGCGACGACGGATCGGCGTGTACGCGATGCGACCAGCATAATCGCATCCCGTGTGCGTAAAGGCTTTCACAGCCTGCCTCGTGCGACAGTCGGGCAGGTCCGCCATAAGCGGATATATCGGCCGCGGACGCATGCGGAAACAAGTGTTACACTTGTACACTATACGCCGCACGTTAGAACGGGCAGCCAGGATCCAATAATTTGGCCTCAACAAGGACATAAGCAGTTCAGGCCCTGCGTGCATATATTTTTTATGATAATGTTGTATAATCAAATCAATTATATGATCATTTCGGGGCAAGATTACTGGATGTCGCTGAGCGAAACCTAAGTCAGAGTTGACCAGGCGACCACCGACTAGGATGAGCCCGTTGTGAAGAAACGGTCTCAGTTTATTAAAGGCAGTGGAACACGGTGCTTGATTTTCTAAATTTTTAATCTCATCCGCAAAATATTTTTCCTGTAATATTTTCAGTAATTTTATTTCAGCGAATTCTATATCACAGGATGTGATGGCGATAGAATTGCGACACGATAATAGCTTAGCAAATCGACAAATATAAACTACTACGCGCAGAAGCTTATTCCACGAAGAAAATCGTAGGGAGGCAGTATAAATAACAGATTCCTCAATAGGTTCTGTTATAGCAAACGAAAGTACCTTCTGTTCAGGTACTTCGGTTAAGGGAAGCGAGTCAATACTGAGGGGCCATTCGGGTGGATCCAGGGATAACCAGGTTGGGCCAGAGCGGATGCGTCAGTAACTTCTGCGGTGTAATACGCGTAATAAGCAGTCAGCGGGGTTTTCGATATCCGCGACGTGATAAAAATTATCAATGTAAATATTTTCCGCGATCTTTATTACACGGTTGGCGACGAATGTTTGCCAACGGTTCGGTGAGCCTCTAATCCAATACAGAGCCACTCTTGAATCTGTAAAAGCATAGACCGTAGTTGAAAAGCGAGAGCTATAATTTTCAACTACTGTACGTAACAGTTTGGAGAGCAAAACAGCCGCACAAAGCTCGAGACGAGCAATCGTCATGGGTGTGGACGGGGCCACCTTAGATTTTGCGCATAGCAGTTGCACTGTGTTACCGTTGGCGGAGCTGACGTGCATGTATATTACACCTCCATAAGCCCGTTCACTGGCGTCTGAGAAGCCGACCAACGTAACCACGCAGCCGCTTGTCACACCAAGATATCGTGGTATGCGCACGCCGTTGAGCATGGGGTGCTCGGTACAGAATTGCTTCCACAGCTTAATTATATGGTGGGGAGGCACGTCATCCCAGTCTACCTTCTGTTGCCAAAGGTCCTTGATCAGCAATTTTGAGTATAGGATCGTAGGGGCAACGAACCCCATGATGTCCCACAGTCTTGATATAGTGGACAGGATGACACGTTTGGTACACGTGTCACTCGACGGTTCAATTTTAAAATAAAAATCATCTGACTCCGTCGACCAATGCAAACCCAAAATCTTATTTTGCGTGGCTTTATCTAATTCCACTTCAACGGGGACCTTTTGTGAAGCGGGAATTTTATTTAAAACATTTTGCGAGTTACTATTCCATTTAGCCAAATCCCACTGGGCCCCCTTGAATAAATCAGTTCATTGTTTTGAGGCGATCGTTGCCTTTTCTTCAGTGCCAACGGAGAATGCCAGATCATCCATATAAAGACATGAATGAACAATGGCACTAGCGTAAGGGTATTTGGTACCATCATCCTCTACCAATTGCAGCACAGTGCGCAAAGCATGGTAGGGACTTGATTTTAATCCGAAGCATACCCTGTTAAATAGGTACACGAGCAGCGGCTCTTGCGGATTAAAGCGATAAATAATTTTATGAAAGCGTCGATCGCGCTCGTGCACTACAATCTGTAAAAACATCTATTTACAGTCTGCGGTCATGGCTATGCTATGCAAACGGAAATTCAAAATTATGTTAAACAAGTCCCCTTGTAAATTCGGCCCACTGTGTAATACACAGAGACATGACACTTACAAAATTTGTTGTACGTTGTAAATGTATGTCTCTGGTAATACATCGTTTAAAGAAATACCCGATGTTGTTTTACAACTAGCGTCTGAGACCGGCCGCAATTTACTAGTGGTCTTGTCCTCACGGAGGACTGCGTGATGCGGGATAAAGTATGAATCACTATTGTACAGGTTTCCGCGGGCGCGCGCGTTATATAGCCTTTATCGATATAGTCCTTAATGACGTCATCGTAGGCAACGCGTAATTTGGGCGACGCCTCGAGCTTCCTTTCAAGACAAGTAAAACGTTTGCGGGCGATATAATATGAATCACCAAGCGTAAACAAATCGTCCAGGTGTGTAAGTAAGCAGAGGGGGTCGGTGAAATGTGCACACGGGCTGCGTCACGTTACCACGTCCCGCGCGAACGTTTCACGCTAAATAAAAACTAAAAACTAATGGTGATTTTAGTGGCATGCGGAAATTAAGTATTTGTGTACGTAAATATTCAAACTCGTATTATTTACCCCAATTAGTTTTCAAGATCTAGCTAGCCATCAGCATAACGTTACGACAGCAAAAACTCAAACAACACATGGCAATGATAAGGGGGACCAATATAAATTTTGTGGGCACATTTGGTGCTTGAAAAACTATAAGCTATCTTACTAGTTACCTACTTTATATCCTTCTACTAGGCCCACTTAGAATTTTATTGTAACTTCACTCCATCAGTATTATTCAAAACCATAAAAGGAAATAAATGTTTTACTTTGTACGTAACGTCACGTAACATCTTTGGGTATCAAAGCGTAACGTACACTTTGCGGACAAGGTGGTGCGGACGGCGAAACGCATTAAAATACCATAAATTCAAAAGCTTAACAGCCATGGTATATGATTTGTTAAAAAAAAATTGGGTTGCGTATGACATGACACTGACAGGTTGACGTGTCGTTTTATCTCTATTGAGTTTGCTTGTAGTACAATAGTTGGAAAACTATATTACTATTTAATTCATTTGACTCACTACAATCGTTTATGAAAATGAGTCGAAAAGACAAGAAAGACGCCGAGGACAGTAGTAGTGTATTTCAGAATTTGGACAAAACAACCCTCCTCCAAGAAGCAAGATATTTCAACTCATCGCCAGTCAACGCGAAGAAATGTATACATATTCTTACAAAGATACTTTACATGCTGAACCAGGGGGAAAAACTGACAACGCAAGAAGCAACTGATATATTCTTCGCCACGACTAAGCTGTTCCAATCTAAAGATGTAGTGCTGCGGCGTCTGGTGTATTTAACCATAAAAGAATTAAGTTCTATGGCGCAGGATGTTATTATTGTGACGTCATCTCTTACTAAAGACATGACCGGCAAAGAAGATTTATATCGAGCTGCAGCTATTCGTGCCTTGTGCAGTATTACTGATAGTACAATGTTGCAAGCAATTGAACGTTATATGAAACAAGCAATAGTGGATAAAAACCCTGCAGTGAGTTCCGCAGCTCTTGTTTCGGCTCTGCATCTGTCTGCCACTGTCCCAGACTTAGTACGCCATTGGGTGATGGAAGCTCAGGTACTTAATTCAATCAATCAATTAGCCTATTGCAGTCCACTGCTGGACATAGGCCTCTCCCATTTTACGCCATAGCACCCGATCCTCCGCCTTGCGCATCCTAATATCATAATATAATTATAAGCTCTTAATATATCTTGTAGAGAAAGAACTCTTTCATAGCCTGCTATGGATTAACTGTGGTCAATCACCGGGCAGATAGAGGAACACATTGTGACTGCAATACTGACTGGGACTACAGATACCATGCATGCTGATGAAACCACCAAACTACACAATATCTTTGACATTAAACATAATGCTTGCTTCTTCCTGTAGTACAAGGCCAAAAATCATTCCACCATATGCTTAGGCCCTTACATGTCTTATGTATTGTATGTGTTGTATTTTATCAGGCTTCTACTCTCCTTAAACCTATGCAACTGCACTGCTATCTGGGTGAATAAAAATTACTTGATAAATAGGTAACAATTAAGGAAAATATATAATATATCCAAAGAGTGCAGAACAATATTAGTTTATTTATTACTATAAGCTTAAGCTGTATTTTTATTTTGCAGGGAGCTATAGGATCGGATCACGCTATGGTTTCATATCATGCATTGGGTGTTGTAGCTGGAACTCGAAGAAATGACCGGCTGTCTACTGCTAAACTTGTTACTAAGCTAGCACGTACTCCTCTTCGCTCTCAGTATTCACGTTGCCTACTCATTCGATATGCAGCCAAATTAGCCGAGGAAGATCAAACAGAGACAGCTGAAACATATATTGAATTCATTGAATCATGCTTGCGCCATAAACATGAAATTGTTGTTTACGAAGCTGCCCATGCCCTTGTTAATTTAAGAAAAAGTGCTCGTGAACTCGCTCAAGCTGTTTCAGTGTTACAAATATTTTGTGGTTCTTCAAAAGCAACTTTACGATTGGCAGGTGCTCGTACATTAGCAAAGCTGACCGCAAAACATCCCACCGCTGTAGCTGCATGTGCAGTTGATCTGGAAAATCTTATTTCAGACCCTAATCGGTCTGTAGCCACTTTGGCTGTGACCACCCTTCTTGCCACGGGAGCTGAAAGCTCTATTGACCGTCTAATGAAACAAATTTCTAGCTTTTTGTCTGAAATTTCTGATGAATTCAAGATTGTGGTTGTGCATGCCATTAGACGTCTCTGTTCTAAGTATCCGCGCAAGCATCAATCACTGGCTTCATTTTTAGCAGGCATGCTTCGAGATGAAGGAGGCTTACAATACAAAACTGCTATTGCAGATGCAATAATCACTTTATTGCAAGAAAATCCAGATGCCAAAGAAACAGGCTTAGCTCATCTGTGTGAATTTATTGAAGATTGTGAACATGCTTCTCTGGCTGTCCGTATTTTACATATTTTAGGCCATGAGGGTCCGAAGTCACGGCACCCATCCCGCTATATAAGATATATATACAATAGAGTTATTTTGGAATCAGGGCCAGTGCGCGCCGCTGCTGTTTCCGCTGTTGCTCGTTTTGGCGCCGCTCGTCCAGAGTTATTACCAAATATAAGCGTCCTTTTAGCACGATGCCAATTAGATGATGATGATGAAGTGCGCGATCGGGCAATTTATTATAGTGCAATATTAGATTCTGGGGATAGACAACTCATCAATGATTACATAATTAATATTGTTATTCCTAACCCAGCACTTTTAGAGAAAGCGCTGCTCAACCATCTTTCTTCTGAAGATGCATCTATTGAATCTTTCAGTATAACATCTGTGCCTACTCTAACAGAAGAATCAAAGGAAGTTAAGGAAGCACCAGTGGTAATAGATAATCGTTTACCGGCTGTATCTCGTGAAGAGTTATATTCAGACCAATTAAAAGTTATTCCTGGAATTGAAAAATTAGGACCAATATTCAAAACGTGTGAGGCTGTGGATTTGACTGAACCTGAGACTGAATATCGTGTTCAATGCGTCAAACATATATTCAGTCGCCATATGGTACTGCAATTTGAATGTTTAAATACCCTGAGTGACCAATACCTTGAGCAAGTTCAAATACGCTTAGAAGCTGTTCCAGGTTATAAATTATTGTCTGAAATTGCGTGCGAACACTTATCATATAATAAGCAAGGTAGCGCGTTTTATCTCCTGGAATACCCTGAAAATCCAATTGAATCATTGTGCCATTTTGGAGCAACCTTAGAGTTCGTAGTTCGTGATTGTGATCCTACTACTGGCTTACCAGATAGTGGAGAAGGCTACGCCGACAGCTATCCCTTGGAAGACGTAGAAATTAGTTGTGCTGATCAATTCAGAACACGCGCAGCAACTGATGACTGGGAAGAGACTTGGGAAAGAGCTGCTGCAGCGGCTGAAGCTTGTGATACATTTGGGCTATCACAAACAGATGTTGATGCTGCTGCTAAAGCTGTATGCGAGCATTTAGGCTTACCAAAGTCTGCGGTAGTAGGAGAAGCCGTGAAAGAAATCCGCGGTAGCGGAATATGGCGCGGCGGTATTCCTGTCCTTGTGAGGGCTAGGTTGGTAATAGTACAAGGTGCTGTCACTATGCAACTATCTGCTCGCTCGCCACGAGAAGACGTTGCAACGTTATTATTAGCTGCTGTTGGTTGAATCATTGTTGTTTATTTTTTATAGTTTATTCTGTAAGTTTGTGTTAAAAATTGAAAAATTGTATTACCTAGTATCTCTGCGATACGATTATCTATCTCCGACAGATACTATCTAAGTAAACTATCTTAACTATTTAAATATATTTATATAAATCCACGATAGCAAATGTTGTACTACAAGAAGATTTTACGTATTTATATTTCATGTATAGGTAAATGAAATATTATATTAAATGAAGTTGTAATAGATTTTTAATGAGTACTTAATAAATACATAAATATCGTTTTTATATGGCTTATCATTTAAACATCAACTCAGATAAAAAAAGATTTAATTGATTTGACTCCAAATTTCAAATATGGCATCCAGCGATGTGGTCAATGCATTGCAAATTAGTCAAGATCATTCCAAAAAGTGAAGAATTTGTGGGTCAATGATGAATTAGCTGTAGTCAATATTTTTTCGATGTTCCTAATAGTCCTGATGGTAAATCTTACCAGTTTTATAATTTTTTAGTAAAACTAGGTTGTTGAAAAGTGCCTAAGTGTTTCAACCTTTGTCAATCGTATAAAGCCAAAGCGAGTGAGACCGTGACTCAATATTCCTATATAGGTACACTGAGAAGGACAAAGATTCGAGGCTTCGAGGTATATAGGGGACAAGTCGGGGTGTTGGTCCAGACAACCGCCCTGTGGTGCACTCTGGGCAATGGAAGCAGCAACGCCTTTTCGTTCCTTTGAGGCGTAACTCCTTCCGGCTCGTGCCTTGCTTAGGTGGCAGTCACCGGACCCATTTTTCGGGTTACTCGTTGTCAGCGCCATCTATTGGCAGAACGGCGAATTTTACCGGAGGATCGAGATTGAGAGCGACGTCGTCGGGCGCTGATTGGTCATCGCGATAACTCAATGATCGTACCTACACTTCAAGATGGTAGTCGGTGCACCATCAATAAATACGAGCATTTTTTAATTGTTATATCTCTCTATATCGAAATACACGTCTCAAGTTAAAATTAATAAAAAGTGGTTCATTGAAGAGTCTGATCCTACAAATTTCCCTAACATAAATTGGACCTTCGAACTCGGATCGGAGCGACTGCAAGAAAAAGTACCTATACCTACAGGCGGAAAAAAGTCGTAACCAGCAGAAAATAAAACGGTCAGGCCATTCAGTGTTCCTATCCAAACCCATCCTCAAGGATCATTTGCTAATATCTATTTTGTATAAAATTCCAGTTACTTGTAGTGCCGCGGGATACCTAACGCAACGTCGAATCACTTTTTAAGAAGCGGTATTGCGAATTCAAATTGTAAGTACTCTCTTTTGTTTCTTATCATCTCCCAAAATGCCACTCGACGAAATTAAAGATTTAATTAAGAAAAGGGGTGTAGTTAAAGGAAAGTTTACTGTATTTGTTAAATATGTGCAATCGCTTCAAGACCAAGAAATATCTGATTCTCAAAAAATTGCTTTAGAGGACCGTTGTAATAACATCATGCCCCTATTAGAACAATTCTCTCAACTATTCAGGATGATATAGAATTTCATCTACAGGACTCTGAACTAGAATTAGAAAAACAAATAATTGAAAGAGAAACATTCGAGAATCTATTTTACGAGATCACATCTAAGGCGAAATACACGCTAAAGAATAAAGAAATTAATGATAATTTTGTTGAAGTCCGCAATAAGACTTCTAGCATTAAATTACCCACCATTTTATTGCCTTCCTTTGACGGTTCATTTGAA
Organism: Cybosia mesomella; assembly: GCA_946251805.1. Lineage (NCBI taxonomy): Eukaryota > Metazoa > Arthropoda > Insecta > Lepidoptera > Erebidae > Cybosia > Cybosia mesomella. The sequence continues at coordinate 42,375,118 of OX276388.1, read as the reverse complement.
CAGTGGTTAGAATTTAGAGATACCTACCTGTCCTTAATTCATAATTCTAAAACGATTGATGATATTCAAAAGTTTCATTACTTGCGTTCCGCACTCACTGGCACTGCTAGTCAAATAATTAAATCACTACAGTTTACTGCTGAAAATTACACAATAGCCTGGAGTTTATTGGAGAACAGATTTAATAATAGTAGATTACTCGTTCAAAACCACGTTAAAGCTCTGTTTTCATTACAGTCTTTACACAAAGAATCCGCATTTCACATTCGCAAGTTAATAGATAACGTATTAAAAAATATTCGTGCTCTTAAAGGTCTAGATGAGCCTACAGATCAATGGGATACTTTAATTATGTTCCTTATTGTTACTAAGATGGATTCAACTACCGAGAAAGAGTGGGAAAACCATAAAAGTGCACTTTCTAAGTTGCCAAGCCATGCAAACAAAAAATTAATACTTAACGATATGATTACATTTCTTACCGACAGGGCGGACATGTTAGAATCTATTAAAAGTACACACACTACAAACGACTCTGGAAAGCAAACGTCCGATGGTTCCGTTCCGTTAAGAAATCATTCAATCAATCCAGACATGTTAGCTCACATAGCTACGTAGCAACGCGTAATAACAATAATAATTCATCTAAATCTTTACATAAACCTAATTCGTATAATGATTCAAAGCGCAATATGCAAAGATGCACTATGTGCAAAGAGAATCATCCGCTATATTCGTGTAGTAAATTCAATGACCTTCCTACGAAGGACAAGTTATTATTCGTAGACGAGAATAACTTATGTAAAAATTGCTTGCGCGCTGGACATACAGTGTCTAATTGCTGGTTCGGCGCCTGCAAGCTATGTAATCGTAAACACCATTCCCTTCTTCATGTACAGTGTTGCGATAACGGCAGCACATCAAAGTCGGTAGGGCCGCACGACACCCATGTGCCGGCGGCGGCAGCGGCGTCCACGTCGGGTCGCGAGTTCGAATCCACGGGCAGCGCACACAGCACATCACTGCACAGTGCATCAACTTCCACGCGTAAACAAGTTGATAATATGTATTCCTTTCAAGAACCCGTTATTCTTTCGACTGCATTATTAGAAGTCGCAGACCGTGATAACAAATATCACACTGTTCGTGCCATTCTAGATAATGGCAGTCAACATTCATTTATCACAAAATCATTATGCGATAAGCTAAAAATTCGTTTAATACAGTCCACAGTACAAGTCGCAGGGGTAGGTAATTCGGTAACCCAATCTACACAATCTTGCAAAGTGCAGTTGCGATCTAAAAATAGTGTATTTACTACGCAGTTAAATTGTCTCGTCCTACCTTGTATTACTGCAACGTTGCCTTCCGTCGCTCAATATATTACAAAGTGTATGATTCCGAGTCATGTGTCACTAGCTGATCCTGATTTTTTTATGTCCAATAGAGTCGATTTATTAATCGGCGCAGATAAATTTTGGGAACTTTTGAGTGAGGGTTTAATTCGACTTTCAAACGGCCCACACTTACAAAATACTAAGTTAGGGTGGGTTGTATCTGGTGTCATACACAATACAAAAGGTTCATGCGTTAATCGCGTCCAATGTAATTTTACGCACACATACGACAACTTAGATATTCAATTATCAAAATTTTGGGAATTAGAGGAGATATTAAGTTCAAAACCAAATAGTATGTCTAAAGAAGAACATGACTGTGAAAATTTATTTACAAAGTCAACTACACGTGACAATCATGGTCGTTTCTCTGTGCGTATTCCACTACGCGAATCAGCTGATCAACTAGGTGATTCATACTTACAAGCCGAGAGTCGGTTCCTCGCGCTCGAACGCAAGTTAGGTCGATGCACACCGACTTATAAGAAATTATATTTTAATTTTATGCGTGAATATTTAAAACTCGGTCATATGACAAAAATTGATACTTATCCGTCTCCACATTACTTTCTACCACATCACGGTATATTTAGAGAGCATAGCACTACTACGAAACTACGAGTAGTATTTGACGCTAGCGCGAAAACTACTTCCGGTCAGTCGTTAAATGACATTCAACTTATTGGCCCGTCTTTACAAAATGACATCGTTGCCATTTTGTTAAGATTTCGTCAGTACACATATATTGCCTGTGCAGATGTCGAAAAGATGTACAGACAAATATTGATTCAACCCGATCAACAATATTTACAATTAATTATTTGGAGAGAGAACCCGTTAGATGCGCTCCGTGTGTACCGACTTAATACCGTCACTTACGGCACGGCTTCCGCGCCATATTTAAGTATGCGGTGTTTGCAACAGCTGGCGGTGGAATGCACTGATACCCACTTATCTGATATTATTTATAAAGATTTTTACGTGGACGATTTATTAACCGGTTCTGATGATAAATGGGAGTTATTAGACATTTGTAATAAAATTTCTACGGTATTACAATCGGGTTGTTTCTGTTTACGAAAATGGTTGTTCAATTTCGATTTGTCAACTTTAAACGCATCAAAAAATTTATCTCTAGGTGAATCTTGTCATAGTAAAACTTTAGGCTTAGGTTGGTTCGCAAACACAGATGAGTTACATTATACGACGAAACTTAACTTAACCGGGAGTCACGTTACTAAGCGCATTATGTTATCGGCAATATCACAAGTTTACGATCCGTTAGGTCTATTAGCGCCTATCATTATACTTGCAAAAATATTATTACAGAAATTATGGACGTATAAAATCGGATGGGACGATCCGGTGCCTCATGATATTTTAATCAATTGGCAAAAATTCGTAGAAACTCTTAACTGTTTGGGTGAATTGCGTATACCACGTCAGGTTATAAATAGCAAAATGCAATATATAGAATTACACATATTTACTGACGCCTCTCAGCACGCTTACGGCGCCTGTGCCTATGTGCGTATGTACTCGAATAACAATAGCGATATATCCATAGCCTTGTTATGTGCCAAATCGAAAGTTGCGCCGGTCAAACCGATAACTATACCGCGTTTGGAACTGTGTGGAGCACTATTAGGTGCAAAGTTGTACACAAAAATTATTAATTCGCTTCGTTTGAATTTCACTAATGTTTATTTCTGGTCTGATTCTACAATTGTGCTGGGATGGCTACGAATGTCACCTAACACTCTTAAAACATTTGTACAAAACCGAGTAGCCCAAATTGGTGAACTCACTGGTAGTTTACCATGGTTACACATAGGAAGTAAATCCAACCCAGCTGATTTAGTGTCACGCGGGGTCACGCTGGACACGCTACGCACAGCTGATCTATGGTGGCACGGCCCCGCATTTTTACGCGAGCAGCTCTGCAATTTTAGTTATGATTATACTTGTCATAATGTCAATTTTAACGAGTTGCCAGATATTAAATTAATTACCGCACTGGTAGTACAGCAAATAAAAGAGAATGCGTTTCCGTTTGAGAGATTCTCTTCATTCACTCGTATGAAGCGTGTATTTACTTACATGTTACGTTTCATTCATAACATTCGTAATAAATTAAAGGTAAACCGTAAATATGGTCCGCTTCAAGTAGAAGAATTAAATAACTCCGTTATGAAGCTAACAAAAGTGTCACAAAACCAATCGTTTCCTGATCTTGATATTTCATCAAAGGGGGATGTAACCTTAAAGGTTACCCGTAATATTTCTAGTCTAAATTTATTTATTGATAATAATAACATTATCAGAGTTGGGGGTAGATTAGATAATTCCATAAGTTTTTCCTACAATAAAAAACATCCTATTTTGTTGTGTAGCAAACACATCTTTACACGTTTGTTGTTCCAATATGAGCATAGGCGCCTGCTTCATGCAGGTCCTCAATCACTGTTGGCTAGTATACGAGAAAATTGGTGGCCCCTCAGAGGCCGCAACCTTGCTAGAAATGTTGTACATACATGTGTAACATGTACACGAATTAAGGGTAAAACTTATTCAGTTCAAATGGGTAACTTACCTATCGAAAGGCTAGAACCAGGTTATCCGTTTATGAAGTGCGGTGTAGATTATGCGGGACCTATGTTTATTTTGAACCGTAAAGGAAGAGGCGCTAAATTGGAGAAGTGCTATGTTTGTTTATTTGTTTGTTTGTCAACGCGTGCAGTTCACTTAGAATTAGTAACTAGTTTAACTACTGATGCTTACATATTAGCTCTTAAACGATTTATGTCTCGACGGGGTAAACCTGCTGAAATATTTTCAGACAATGGTAAGAATTTTGTTGGGGCGATGAAGGAACTTACACAATTTCTAAAAAATAATGGTAATAATATTATGGAGGTCTTAGCTAACGATAATATAAAATTTAATTTCATACCACCATATACACCGCATTTTGGGGGATTGTGGGAGGCAGGAGTGAAGTCTTGCAAATATCACATTCGTCGTGTTGTTGGCAACGCGAACTTAACGTACGAAGAGTTTAGCACGATATTAGCTCAAATTGAAGCCGTCCTAAACTCTCGACCTATGTACCCACTGTCCACAGATCCAACTGATCTTCTTCCCCTCAGCCCTTCTCTGTTTCTGATTGGCCGACCGCTCACCGCACCTGCCAGCCCAGACCTGACGACTACAGCTTCACATCGCCTGTCCCGTTATGATCGCGTGGAACAGATGCGCCAGCAGTTTTGGCAAAGATGGTCAAAGGAGTACATAGCGGAACTCCAGACCAGAACGAAATGGAAGACAAGTAAGGAAGAATTGGTACCTAACACTCTTGTACTCATCAAGGAGGATAATCTTCCACCTCTCAAGTGGCGTTTGGGAAGAATTATTCATACCTTTCCAGGAAAGGATGGCCTGTCACGAGTTGCTGACATCAAAACAGCGACGGGAACGGTACGAAGGGCATTCTCTAAAATATGCCCTTTGTTACCACAAGAATAAGAACAGACGAATCCTCAACCATCAGTACTTCGTTGGAAGCAGGAGCTTCCAAGGCCGGGGGCTTATGTCAGCGCCATCTATTGGCAGAACGGCGAATTTTACCGGAGGATCGAGATTGAGAGCGACGTCGTCGGGCGCTGATTGGTCATCGCGATAACTCAATGATCGTACCTACACTTCAAGATGGTAGTCGGTGCACCATCAATAAATACGAGCATTTTTTAATTGTTATATCTCTCTATATCGAAATACACGTCTCAAGTTAAAATTAATAAAAAGTGGTTCATTGAAGAGTCTGATCCTACAAATTTCCCTAACACTCGTTTTCTCCAAATGCTCTCTGATTAGCAGAAGGCAATATATTTCCTACTAGCTTTTGCCCGCGGCTCCGCCCGCGTAAATGTCGGTTATCGTGACAAAACATAGCCTATGTCCTTTCCCAAGGTCTAATCTACCCCTGTACCAAATTTCAGCAAAATCGGTTCAGTGGTTTAGGCGTGAAAGCGTAACAGACAGACAGAGTTACTTTCACATTTATAATATTAAGTAAGAATAGAGCAGTAGATATAGTCTGAAATGTCGGCAAAACACTAAGCCGTAATCCAGACCAGCAACGGACAGAAATGGTGATTTCGGAGTTGCGAGGACTTTCGCTCGGGCAGCCCGTTAGCTAAGCAGCGAGCAGTTTCTTCTGGTGCGTTACCAAAAGGTGATTGCGCGCTCGTGTCCCGCACAAGTACATAGCTACTTGAAACTTAAGAAGTATGTACAAATATTGTAAATTTTCAACGATCCTTAGGTAGGTAAGCGATTATAATACGATGCCATTAAAGAAATACAGATACTGTAATCATAGATACTGATATGATATCGCATAGGAAGCCACTGATATTGTTTTGACGACGTCTGTGACGCAGCCTTATTGCAATAGGCTGATAAGTCAGAGGTCGCGGGTTCGATTCCCTCTCAGCGCAAATATGTATATTTGCATTGGTCGGGGTGTTTCTATGTACAATATGTATTTACTAGCGACCCGCTCCGGCTTCGCATGGGTGCAATGGATGTTATTATACATATAAACCTTCCTCTTCAATCACTTTATCTAACTAAAAAAAACCGTATCAAAATCCGTTGCGTAGTTTTAAAGATTTAAGCATACATAGGGATATAGGGACAGAGAAAGCGACTTTGTTTTATACTATGTAGTAATTTACAAAAAAAGTATTGAACTATGTTTATCCGCATTCTAAAACCCATATGACAAGCTCTGCTTAGTTTGGGTCTAGACCCAAACTAAGCAAAGCTTGTCATATGGGTTTTAGTAATTAAGTATGTTTATCCGCATTCTAGAATGCGGATAAACATAGTTAAATAGTTTTTTGTTTGTATTTTTTTTCTTCGTGATTTGTCCTAGAATATTTACTGATTTATTGTTATTTTTATAATATAAAAATATTATCTTCATACAATTCATTTTGTTGGGTGTTAAGAGCCTTAACAACAACGTTGAGGCCCAAGCTAGCTTCATCTGCTAAATAACGAGCGAGGCTCTGGCGCCGGCTTTCCTCTCAGGGTCAGGCGGCAGTCGCTACCGGAAAAGTCAACATATAAATCAAATTGAAATAAAACTATTTTTAACTGATTCTATCGCGGTTTATTTGATGTTATTTTATATTTTACATTGATCCATACTTAAGATTTGATAAACCACAGATACTCGCCAAAGAAAATCGATTCCTACCTTTTTTTTTTTTATCGTGCGGAAATCCCTTCGGATACCCCCCCGCGTGCCAGCGGGGGCGGTTATGTCGGGCTTGAACTGACTAAAACCGCACGCCGTCTCGGGTCTACAGACGCCGGGATGTAAGGTTGCCCATAGAGCATATCCCTCGCACCCCGACTGACCCTGGGCCATCTCCGGTTTCGAGATGGCCCCCTCGTGTTTGGGAACCACGGTGTCCCGGTTTGGGGGAGGGGCGCTAGTCGCCCCACCGTCCCGGCCTGCTTCTGCTGGGGTGACAGGTGGCCTCACCCGCCACCCCCAGGCCTGCGCTCATGGAGAAGGCGCTTAACGACCTCCGGCGCCTGAGTCGCCAGCGACGCGCGGCGAGCAAGTTGCGGGCTCGGCGGACCGGGAGAGTTCTAAGTCTCTCCCGGGCGCGCTCCGCCACCTCCTTCGCGAGCATTACATGCTCGCAGAAGGAGGTGGCGGCGGCCCACGCGCTCGCGCTCCGCTCCATTGCCGCAATCATGCTGCCGAGCGAGAGGACTCCCACCCCGATGGCTGCCACGAGGTCACGCCTCGGCGCCTCCCACGCCGGGCAGTCCGCCAGCGTGTGCAGCCCGAGTCCTCGCTCGCGTCGCAGTGATGACACTCAGGCGTTGGCTCCTTCCTGATCCGATGCAGGTGGTCTCCGAAGCACCCCTTCCCGGAGATCACCTGCGTCAGTCGGTACTAGAGTCTTCCGTGTCCCCTCTCCAGCCAATCCTCCATGATGGGCCTTACCGCCGCTATTGCGGCGTGCCCTGCGCTTGGTCGCCCAAGTCGTTCCTTCCACTCCACCACGATGGCCTGGCGGAGCTGGGACTGCACGGCCTTGATTTCTCGAGGCTCGGGGTTCCATCCCTGCTCCCGCGCCTCCTTTCGCCACTGGTACAGTTGCGAAAGGGCTCTCGCTTCCAGGTCCCATGGCGGAGTTCCGGCAAGGAGACTCGCCGCCTCGAAGGAGATCGTGCGGTAACCGCGGATGACCCTGATGGCCATAACTCGCTGCGGAGCGCGCAGCATCTGCACAGTTCTGGCCCTCAGGGCCTCCGCCCATATTGGGCACCCATACAGGGCCATGGACCGCACGATCCCCGCGTAAATCGATTCCTACCTAGGATGCTCCGCGAAGCTATTGAAATTAAGAAAACATCCTAATTTTAATAGAAAAGATGGTTCGAATGTACCTACCACCAGCTTGGGACCCAGTCATTCACTTAATTAATTCCAAGAAAAATCAAAATACCTATAACAAGACTTCATGACACTGTGAGCTCATTCTGCGTAAATGGTAACACCAACAATTCAACATAGGTAGTTCGAATACTTTGAGATAACTTTCACTTCAAACTAGAAGACAACAACCATCTTTAGTCTCCCCGTGACCATGGCTGCTGAAAAGCAACCGAAACGTCGGGATCAATGTAAAATATAAAATAACATCAAATAAACCGCGATAGAATCCGTTAAAAATAGTTTTATTTCAATGTGTAACCTTTGCGTAAACTTCCGACAATATCATATCAATCAAAAACAATAAGTGCACCTCGGGATCCAAAGTGCAAACTTTTGTAAAAAAAAAAAAAAAAATTGTATATTATGTAATCTGTGATTGTACCATGTCCTATCTACATACTCGTATACACGTTACAATAACACCCTCTTCACATCTCAAAAATGTTTGCAAAGGGGTTTGCGCGCTATGCCAAAACACGTATCAAACATAATGTAACATATCGATGATATAAATCAAATTGTTTTTATGGAGTAAGTAGGTATATCCTACACTAGACGCTCGGGTGCATGAATTAAATCGCATAAAAAAACCTATAGTAGGTACTGCGACCTACCGGGTCCAATGGTAAATGTAGGTAAAGCAGAAGCTAAGAATATTTCTTGGGGTATCCGAAGGGATTTCCGCACGAAAAAAAAAAGAAGGTACTTCTTCAGAAATAAAACACTCCATATTATGACGCACTTCCAAGTAACGCTCATACCTTATTTGCCACCTAAGGGGTGAAATTTGAATAAACCTTTTCGTGCGGAAATCAATTCGGGTACCCCCCCCCCCCCCCCCGCCGGCCAGCGGGGACGGTTATGTCGGGCTTGAACTGACTAAAACCGCACGCCGTCTCGGGTCTACAGACGCCAGGGTGTAAGGTTGCCCATAGAGCATATCCCTCGCACCCCGACTGACCCTGGGCCATCTCCGGTTACGAGATGGCCCCCTCGGGTTTGGGAACCGCGGTGTCCCCGTCTTGCCCCGGTTTGGGGCGATGCACGTACCATTTTTTTTTTTTTTTTTTTTTTTTTTTTATCGTGCGGAAATCCCTTCGGATACCCCCCCGCCGGCCAGCGGGGGCGGTTATGTCGGGCTTGCACCGACTAAAACCGCACGCCGTCTCGGGTCTTCAGACGCCGGGGTGTAAGGTTACCCATAGAGCATATCCCTCGCACCCCGGCTGACCCTGGGCCATCTCACCACTAACAGCATCGCTCATCCTGTCTCCTCTGAAAGCAGAGGAGTACGGAGAGCGATGTGTTCCCGCCACGTTGGGTATTGGCCGACGATCAATGCCAACCCTATGAAGGGGTGAAGGGGAAGCCATTGACCGCCGCCCAGGGTAACCGGCCGCTCCGATTCCGTTCCCCCCGGACTGCAGCGGGATCGGAATCGGAGCGACACTCGAGGAGGTTACCCAACACACACCCCGCGATGCACGTACCTACCTATAACATTTATTTCTAATACATTATATAGGTACCTACATTCATTGCAAAACGTTTTGCTTCTAGAGTATTTAGCGTTCATGTTTATTAGCTAACTATGGCGTTCAAAAATGAAGACGTTAGAGCGACATCGACGTTTTACAAAGTGGACATTATGCTAGTGACCCACCAGAATCAGGCACATACCTACTTATATGAAAATTTCGTGTTTCTTACTTCGAAGATGACGGGCTTCCCATACAGCCTTTCATCAAATCGTTTATACGCGTGTAATTCTAACCAGAAGCAGATATAAAAAATGACGGCCTCCCATACAACAGACTGTTACATGGCCTTCCATTACACGTCTTAATTGATTTCTAACCAAAAGTAGGTATGTACCTACTTATATGAAATATTTTACCCCCTTTTGGAAAATGCTGATATACATGCATAAATACCTTTACCTACATTCATTTCTAACCAAAATCAGATGGGTATATATTGAAATTTCATGATTCTAACTTTGAAAATGATGACATTTCATATCTACTACCGTTGAACTTTTCACATCAGAGGCGTAATTTTTAAAAATTTGTGCCCTTAGCGGATGCTTACAACATAAGCAGTATCAGCTGCCAAAAGAATCAGTTAGGTAGTCAGCAGAGTTAGGATTAGGACATGTACCTACCTATCTTGACAGTGCAGGTAGGTAGGTAGGTAGGCACCATTTTTTTTTTTGTGTGGAAATACACACGGGTACCCCGCCCTGCCAGCCAGTGGGGACAGTTAATAACCACCCCCAGTAACCGACCAAAACCGCACGCCGTCTTGGGTCTTAATGCTGAGGTGTAGGTGGTCCAATAATGCAATACCTCGTACCCTGGCTACCCTGAACTATCTACGGCTTTGGCCTTGGGTGTGGAAACCAGGATATTCCCCTGTTGCCCTTGAACTTATAATACACATACGTACCTATGTACCTACCTACTAAGATGTTTTTGCCAAGAGAATTTGCAGCTAAATTCGATTTTATTTGGTAGTAAACCACTATGTACCCTCGGTAGCCCATTTTTAGAGGTTACGCCGGTTATAGGTCGAACATTAGGGGTTGAGAGGTGCTGCGGTAGAGTACCTAGACTGCGCGTGCTGAAGGCAACATGGCTTCTTATATAACCGAATGTCTTAGGTGCATAAATTTAATAACAAAACATTTTGCGGTCTCCATATTTTGCAAACGAAACATCAATCGGTGTGCCTCGTCGATCTAGTGTGTAGTGTGTACGTTTGTATATAATTATACACTCAAAGTGCGTACAAATATTACGTGAAGCAACGAGCGTAAAGTGTTCCGGGGCCGCACGTCATCGACATTTCAAAGTTTAGCTGTCTGTCTCCTTCGTTCGCCACGTGCGGATCTTAGAAAGAGAACAGTTGTCTCGCTCATACAAACACATCTCACGTGTTTTTTAGCGTGAACCATAGTGATGTATATTATCAGTTCCTAGGCTATCGATATTATTTATTTTAATTAAGCATTTTTATTTTCCCCTAAATTAATGCCAATTGTTCTATATGTTACCCTATAAGTTGACGTTGATATTTATTTTATATGATTGGTCAATATTTTTAATTATTTTTTTCCTATTAACCACACCAATAACTACCCATAAATGTTCCAATTCGTGTCAATCCAAAGGTTGCCTGTAAGAAATTGCTTTTAGCGATAAGGCCGCCATTTGTACATATTTTGACTGTGTATTCCAAGTACCTATGCATACTCTGATTGGTGGACAATAAAGTTTATTTATTCTATTCTATGAGCCCAATGGCTCATACAAGATTTAAATGGATGTTATTGAAATATACCAACGATTTGAACAATCCGAAGAACAGTAACTGTAGCACAAAACAATGCAAGCGATGTAACTCTGTGTTCAATTATCATAAGTCATGGCTAAGGTGCTATTATGTTGTTGTGTCTTTTAGGTGAGGGTACGTATAATAAAAACTATAAAAAGCGGCGAGTCTCCTAATCGGGAGACCTCCATGTGCCCTGGAAGTGAGGACCCTTGAGGCATTGTACCAGTGGTTCAAGGTGACGTTGGGGTGGGGATCTGATATCTGTCCCACGAGAAATTGATTAGTAAAGATTCCAGTTCCACCAGGTGCTAATAGGGGAATACAAAGAACGACTTGGGTGACCATGCGTAGGACACGTCACACTTATAACGTTTGAGCGGTGTCCATTAATTACGTGAAGAAATTTAGGTGTCTTTCTATACAGGAAAATACGTAATGTTTGCTAAGGCCCCCTTCTCCCCTACGTGAGATTGGGTTAGATTTACTCAACTCTTTTTCCCCCCTAAATGTCTCACGTAATTAATGGACTTCCTCTAAGATCCGTCATGGAGGATGGCTGGAAAAACGCCAAGCCTAGCGTGGATGGAGCGGTTCCATAGCCATGAAACTGCTATCAGAGCGTGAAGCCTCACACTGTAGACTTTGATGAGCTGTGTGGTAGCAGGTAACGGTGTGTTTCATTCTAGCGTTAGTCCTTGTTGCTTCTACAACTTCCACTTTACAGCCCAAGATCTGCTTTCATACTCTTAATAGCTAGGACGGTTGCCAGCTTGGCAATCAACCCAAACTTAAGCGTAGCGAGATTCGCCTATCCAAGAATAGGTCAACGTGACCGGTCGACTTTTTAAATTGATTTGGTTTTTCGGTGATTATTCCCCGATGGTAAGACCAATCTGGACATACTACCCCTATCGACACTCAGTAATGTCTACTTGATCACCGTGGCAAATTTGGTCGAGATCGGTCAAACGGTCTCGGAGGAGTATCATTTGTTTGAAATGCAACTTAGAAACCAAAGACGCTTCGCTCGCCTTCGGCTCGCTACGCTTAACAATTTTTGTTTGGTGTATATGCTATTACGAGGATGCTTGCCAGACGCCAATCCCTTAAACCCGAGAGGAAAACCTGCGTCAGAGCCTCGTCCGTTGTTCGGTAAGTGTATCAGCTGCACGTTAGATTGGTTGGGGCCTAGATGCTAAATTCAATGCATAGAAAACCTTCCATTCTAATTAATTTTTCAGTAATAATGGAGACGAGAAATGCAAAATAACCGGTAAAAAGACCACATAAATGTCAGTAACGTAATTCATCATAAAATTCATTTAAGGAGCAATTTTTTACATAAATATTGTTTAGAAAAACCTTTTCTGAACAATACAATTTTGTCTATGACGCACGATCTCTTTCTTTCTAGTTACTTGGTAATATGTACTATCGGTTCCTTTGCCCTGTACATATAAAAACACTCACACAATCATTAATATGCTGTTGAAGCAAATTTTCAAGCCAGTCGTCACCAGTCGCAATTTTAACGAGTAACAAATATACTTAACAATTTTGATGTATTAGTTGTTTGTTTTTAGACAGGGTTGGATTCAGTGCCAATATTAATTGATTGCTTGAAAAGAATAATATTGTTTAAAATTAAATAAATAAATAACTGAAAAATTCTACTCGTTTCTATTCTAATTCCAATGATTTGCCTAATATTTTGGATAATTAATGGTTTGATTCTGGCCTTTCAGTTACACAGTTCTCCGTAGTTCGTTCCCATCTGAGCTACATTACTTATGTGGTAAATTTGATTTCAAAATAAATCGGAAATGTTCGGTCCGGTAAGTATGTGGTTACACCTACTTATTACTCGATACATGTCTGATTACATCTATCTCGATTTTAGATTCCATCGTAAATTCTAACAGACATCCCTTCCTATTCTTCAGTCGTCAAACTCGTTAACTACGTAAGTCTCAGTCGATAAAAGAAATTTGACAAGTTTAAATGTATCGTACTGTCACGTTCTAGAGTTTCGACTTTTTCTAGCAATAATAAAAAATAAGTGTTGATAAATTTGTGAGAACAATAACAAGTGCGTTAAAGTGATAACGTGGCGGAGTCGTTTTTTTCTCGAACTGTAAAGTTGGCAGGTAATTTCTAAATCTTTTCCTAACATTTCGTATGAAAATTATACGTATGTAAGTCCATGATGTTTTTAAACTTCTAGGACATGAAGGTGATTAACATATAGGGAGCCCATGAAACTGACTTAATAAATAATAAATTAGGTGCAAATTGGAGGCAATCTAAACATGTTTTCAGTTTTTTTTCTGTTTTGGTCCCTATAACAAAAAAAAAAGATTCCAGGTTTGTGTGGGGTATTGTATTGATTTTAAGTTTTACCAACGTTTTACTGCTACCTACTTCATTAATATTATAAAGTATTGCTGACCTAGTATCAACATGTTTATCAAGATCCACACAGCAAATGCTTATTATTATTTTTATTGCGAATTTATTTATTAAATTTCAATTTGTTCAGTTATTTTATCAATATATTGTTCATATTATATAATATTAATATTTAGTATAGATAGAATAGTAATACAATTCATATTTCTGTTACTTTTAATTTATGGGGTAGCAATTAGTAACAGCTTGATCTATGCATAGAATAAAGTTACATGTTATTATGAACAATGTCACCTTTTTGTATTATTGTTACTAATATTACGCATACTAATTTGAAATATTCATGTAAAAGAGTAATTTCTATAGAAGATAAACAAAAATGTTATACTAAGTTTTGTGTAAGACAAACTTCAGATTGCTGTCCTGTAAAGTAGAGATTTTTGAGAAGTAAGTATGTAGATAGATAGATGAAATACTCTTTATTGTATCAAATCAATAATCATCTTAAGTCTAAGTATAGAAAAAGAATCTTTACTTGATGGATAGGTCAAGCTATTGTATAGATGAAATGTAAAACAAAATATCAATATTATCTGGATCTCAGTACTAATATGTTTAAATAAATAAATATTGTACAGCATTCTATACAGCACTATCTAAATCCAAAGTAAGCATAGCTTCACTACCTTATGTTATGGCTTCTAGAATACAGATAAACATACTAAGATACATTTTAAATAAATATGTTTATATTGTACATAGAAACACCCAGATGAATGCAAATAAATATATTAAAGCATACAAATCTTTGCAATGAGTGGGTATCGAACCCACAACCTCTGTTTTGCAGTCGAATGCTCTACCGCTACAGACATGAACAAGGTACTGTAATGGGAACCATAGGCTTACCTGGCTTAGTACCATGTGGCTTATCTGGATTATGTATTATTGAATATCAAAAATATAGTTGTTAATTGTTAATAGGTTGTACTGTGTGTAAAAATTATGACTAGAGCAGTTTTATACTATTACATTTTGGCTGTGCTTTGGTTTTGCATCAGGTGTTTGCATAAAGTAGTGACACTTGTAGACTCAAACAATAGTAAATGTTGCTTCTATACTAGAACCTAATAATACTAAATGAATTCTTTGTAGGAAGATTTATATCAAAAATACTAGCACTGCTTTATTCAACCTATACCTTTTTTTTTATTCGTGCCAAAATCCCTTCGGATACCCCCCCGCCGACAAGCGGGGGTGGTTATGTCGGGCTTGAACCGACCAAAACCGCACGCGGTCTCGGGTCTTCGGGACTGCTGAGACAGCGGGCGCGGGTTTGATTCCCGCTCAGTGCAAATGCATGTATGCATGAATATGTATATTTGCATGGGTCTGGGTGTTTCTATGTATAATAGGCATGTATTTAGAAATAAAAAGTATATAAGTATTTTTATCCGCATTCTGGAACCCATAACACAAGCTAGTTAAACTCTTAGGTAGGTAGGTCTAGAAAGCACTGTGTAGAATCTCGTAGAATATTTATTTATTTTTAAAGACTGAAATGTAAGTAAACATAAAAAAACATTTACCAGCACCCTGGCTGACAGATCAAATCAAAAGCTGTATGTCAAAGCGTGATAAGGCTAAGCGCAGGTATAAAAGTAGCCCAACTGAGGAGAACTGGGACCTTTACAAAAGGTTACGAAACCGTTGCGGTCGTATGTGTAGAGATGCTAAAAAGCGCCACATCCACAACTCCTTTTATAATCTTAACACAGCACAAGTATGGCATTTTCTTAAGTCTCTAGGTGTTGGTAAGGTTTCAGAGAACAATGTTGTGGGTCTCGATCTCAATGTTCTTAATGACCACTTCTCTAAACCACCAATTACCTTAGACATCACTACTAAATCTTCCACTATGAACTTTCTTTCTTCTCGCCCTTTGCCGCTAAATACTTCTTCCTCTTTTACCCCAGTTACGGAACAAGACATTAAGAAATCCATCCAGTCCATCTCCACCAAGGCAGTGGGTAATGACGGTCTTCAAATCCAAATGGTCATACCTATCCTTACAGAAATCCTCCCCGTCCTAACCCATTTAGTAAATTTTTCTCTCTCCACTAACTTTTTTCCTTCATCCTGGAAACAGGCCCATGTCATACCACTGCCTAAAGTTCCTAATCCATCCTCACCATGTCTAGTTTCGTCCTATATCCATACTTCCTTTCCTATCCAAAGTCCTTGAGAGCATTGTCCACAAAACTGTTCCAATATCTCTCCTCTAACAACCTGCTAAGTCCTTACCAGTCGGGTTTTCGACCTGGCCACAGTACAGTAACAGCATTGACAAAAGTAACTGACGACATTAGGTTGGCCATGGAAAATAAGCTTCTGACTGTGCTGGTATTATTGGACTTTAGCAGTGCGTTCAACTCGGTTGATTTCGACATCCTCCTAGGAATCCTCTCCTCTCTTAATGTCTCAGGTCCTGTAATAGGGTGGTTCAAATCATATCTTCAAGGACGTTCGCAGTCCGTGCACTCTGATGAGAACTTCTCTGAATGGTGTGATTTGACTGCGGGCGTTCCTCAAGGTGGCGTTCTTTCTCCTCTCCTGTTCTCCGTTTTTATAAACGCTATCACTTCGCTTTTAACTTCTCACTACCATCTCTAGACGATCTGCAGCTTTATCGTCATTTTAAAGCTGGAGAATTGACCGAAGCTATCTCTGCTATAAACCTTGACCTTGTGAAAGTGCACGAATGGGCTAAATCTTTTGTTCTCATATTAAATTCGATTAAATCGCAATTTCTGATCATCGGTGGTAGGTACATGCTCAATACTATAGACCAGTCTCTCCATCCAGTTCTTTATGACTCCGTCCCTATACCTTTCTCAAAAAGTGCTAAGGATCTAGGTGTAATCATAGACTCGTTTCCTTGACGCTAGGGAAGAACATCTGAACAAACTCGAACGGCTGCAGAACTTAGGTATCCGTTTCATATTCGGTCTCCGCAAATATGATCATGTCTCGGGAGTTTCGACAGCGGCTGAAGTGGTTACCTATTCGTCTGCGCCGTGACAGCCATATCCTTTCTCTCCTCTATTCTATACTTCATAATCCTAAAGCGCCTCCATACCTGCGAGAACGCTTTGAGTACTTGGTTCCTCGTGATAAGCCTGGACGATCTTCATCCTCTCTTTTGCTTCGCACCCCTCTTCATTTTTCCAGCCGTTACGATGGTTCTTTTACGATAAACGCTGTTCGATTGTGGAATCGCCTTCCTCATTCTATTAGAGATAGTCCTTCATTAGACGTTTTCAAGAGAAGAATTAAAGAGCATTTTCTCTCTCAATCATAATAATATATTATGTATGTTTATGTATTTATATATAGTATATATGTATTCAATATCTATATTTTATATTCTATTTATAGTATGTACAGTGTATGTAGGTTTATATTATTGTATACTTAAAAGTATACACATAATTTAGGATAGGTATACATGACATTATATGTATTTAGTCATAGGTAGTTTATTTTCCTCTTTATAATTTTCAATTTATTGTACATTTCCATTTATCCTCCAAAGTATCTCTTTCCTCTATCACTTAAAGGTTTGCTGGAAGAAAACCCATTTTAGTGGGTAAGCTCGCCTTTGTACATTAATTTTAAATTGTAACTTTTTTTTTTTTTTTTTTTATCGTGCGGAAATCCCTTCGGATACCCCCCCGCGTGCCAGCGGGGGCGGTTATGTCGGGCTTGAACCGACTAAAACCGCACGCCGTCTCGGGTCTACAGACGCCGGGGTGTAAGGTTGCCCATAGAGCATATCCCTCGCACCCCGACTGACCCTGGGCCATCTCCGGTTTCGAGATGGCCCCCTCGGGTTTGGGAACCACGGTGTCCCCGTCTTGCCCCGGTTTGGGGGAGGGGCGCTAGTCGCCCCACCGTCCCGGCCTGCTTCTGCTGGGGTGACAGGTGGCCTCACCCGCCACCCCCAGGCCTGCGCTCATGGAGGACGGAGGTCGTTAAGCGACCTCCGGCGCCTGAGTTGCCTGCGACGCGCGGCGAGCAAGTTGCGGGCTCGGCGGACCGGGAGAGTTCTAAGTCTCTCCCGGGCGCGCTCCGCCACCTCCTTCGCGAGCATTACATGCTCGCAGAAGGAGGCGGCGGCGGCCCACGCGCTCGCGCTCCGCACCATTGCCGCAATCATGCTGCCGAGCGAGAGGACTCCCACCCCGATGGCTGCCACGAGGTCACGCCTCGGCGCCTCCCACGCCGGGCAGTCCGCCAGCGTGTGCAGCCCTGAGTCCTCGCTCGCGTCGCAGTGATGACACTCAGGCGTTGGCTCCTTCCTGATCCGATGCAGGTGGTCCCCGAAGCACCCCTTCCCTGAGATCACCTGCGTCAGTCGGTAGGAGAGGCTTCCGTGTCGCCTCTCCAGCCAATCCTCCATGATGGGCCTTACCGCCGCTACTGCGGCGTGCCCTGCGCTTGGTTGCCCAAGTCGTTCCTTCCACTCCACCACGATGGCCTGGCGGAGCTGGGACTGCACGGCCTCGATTTCTCGAGGCTCGGGGTTCCATCCCTGCTCCCGCGCCTCCTTTCGCCACTGGTACAGTTGCGAAAGGGCTCTCGCTTCCAGGTCCCATGGCGGAGTTCCGGCAAGGAGACTCGCCGCCTCGAAGGAGATCGTGCGGTACCCTCGGATGACCCTGATGGCCAGAACTCGCTGCGGAGCGCGCAGCATCCGCACAGTTCTGATCCTCAGGGCCTCCGCCCATATTGGGCACCCATACAGGGCCATGGACCGCACGATCCCCGCGTAGAGTCTCCTGCAGGAGTCATCGGGCCCCCTCATGTTGGGCAACAGCCGAGCCAGAGCAAGAGCTGTGCCCTTCAATTTGGGGGCCAGACTTCGGATGTGCTCTCCGAAGTCCCATCGGCCGTCGAGCACGAGCCCCAAATATTTCATTTGGGGCTTGATGCCGATGCGATTTCCTCCCACGATGAGACTGGATCCCTCGGGTGGCCTGCTCCGAGGCCCATGGAAGAACAGGGCCTCGGTTTTATGCAGGGCCACCTCGAGACCCAGCCGCCGGATCCGCCTAACGACTTGGGCAACCGCGGTCGTGGCCTTTCGGGTCGCTTCGCGGTACGTCGCCCCGCACGCCGTCACGAGCGTGTCGTCCGCGTAGCACGTGACGGCGGCACCGCCTACGAGCTCACCGCGAAGCACCCAGTCGTATCCGATGTTCCACAGGAGCGGCCCCAGGACCGATCCCTGTGGAACACCGCACGACATTTCACGCCGACCGAGACCGGTCACGGTTGGGTAGATGACGGCTCTCTCCGTCAAATACGCCCCGACTATGCGGCGGAGGTAGAGAGGCACTTCGTGATACACGAGCGCCTCCCTAATGCAACTCCAGGGCAAGGTGTTGAACGCGTTGGCGATGTCCAGGGACACCGCCAACATCACCTCACCCCGGGCTACTGCATCCTCCGCCAGAGCCCTCACGCGCATGATGGCATCCACGGTGGAGCGCCTCTGGCGGAAGCCATATTGGCCATCCGCCAGGTCCGGCCCACTCTTGAGAGGTGCTCGACGAGGCGCTTCGCAATTACTCTTTCAAAGAGCTTGCACACCTCGTCGAGCAACACTATGGGCCGGTAGGCGGACGGCGAGTCCGCCGGGCGCCCCTCCTTTCGGATGAGGACCAGTTTCCCCGTCTTCCACAATTTCGGAAACTGGCCCCGCTCCAAACATGCGCTGAGAAGCCCTCTCAGTCGGGGCTCGAGAGCGTCGTCGACTAGAGCTAGGACCCACGCTCGGCCTGGAATGCCGTCGGGTCCCGGGGCGGTGTGTTTGGCTCTTAGCCTTCTCACCGCCAGCTCTAGTTCTACCCAAGTGACCTCGGGCACGTCGTCGTCTTCCACGTCGGGCGCCATGCGCAACCGAGGCGGAGTCATCTGCGGTGGAACATGTTCCACCGCCCGCGCTGGGAACAGGGAGCCAACAACTCCTCCGAGCAGATCCGGCTGGAGACACCGGGTTAACGGCGGGGCCTTGGGGCGCAGCTTGCCCCTCACCATCCGGTAGGGCCGCCCCCAAGGGTCCCGCTCCAGCGTCTCCAGCAGCTCGCGGAAGGCGTCCCGTTTGGAACGCCTTATCTCCGCTCGGAGGGCTCGTCTGGCCTCCCTGTATCCCTCGTACAACTCCGCCTCTCGGGCCTCCGCATCTGCGGGGCGGCGACGCCTCCTACGGAATCGGGCCCACCGGCGGTGCGTGATCACGCAGCCCCGTCTGAGCTGCGCGATCTCCGACGACCACCAGTAGACCTGACCCCTCGGATTATAGGGCGGAGCCCTAGGCATCGCCGCGTCACAGACACGGGTCATGGCCTCCCGGAACCACTCCGCCTCATCGTCTATGCTGACAGGCCTGTCCGGCGCAGGGGCCCAGGCCTGTACGATGGCGGCTTCCAGGAGGAGCTCCCGATCAAGTCGCTTAAGCGCCCAACGTGGCTCGGGTGGAGCCGGTGCAGCCGGCGCGTCGCTCGCAGGGGGGGACACGTCAAACCGAATGTATCGGTGATCCGAACTTGTGTCCTCCCCCAAAACGACGCGCCAGCCTTGAACACGTCGCGCCAACGAGGGGCTCGCGAACGATAGGTCCACGATGGAGCTACCCCTCGAGGTCACGAACGTGTCCACGGCCCCCCGATTTAGGAGGACTAGGCCGAGTCGTGCGGCCCAGTCCACCAGTGCCCTGCCTCTATGCCCCGTCGCGCCCCTTTCGTGTCGGGAACCCCAGGCATACGACCAGGCGTTGAAGTCCCCGAGCACAAGGACCGGACGGGGCTGGCAGGCATTGACGACGACGGCCAGCTGACGGAGCCATTGCTCATATGCAGCTTGGTCTCGGTTCGGCGTGATATAAGCGGCCACGACCGCTATGTCGCCAACCGCTGCCGCCACGCAGCCGGGTCCCCTTGCAACGACGGCAAGAGGGGGGCTGCCGGCGGCAGGGTTGTGCACCAGTGCCGCCGACCCATCCAGCGCGGTTTCCCAGGTAGGCCCGAGGAACCGGTGGGTGTATGGGTCGGCGATAGCGGCGACATTTATGGCCCACTGTGCCATGCTCTGGCACAGAAGATCCTGAGCATGGGCACCGTGGCCAACGTTCACCTGCAGGATGCGGAGTTGAGGATCCATTATGCAACCCCCATCTCCGCATCCCGCTGCGAACTAGGGGCGGAAGGCCGGCCTCCCGGCTTCGGCTCCCCTCCGGCGCAGGCCTTGCTGCTAACCCTATGGTCAGCCGGCTTGCCCCCCGCTGCACATCTGTAACAGTGCAACGGGGCGCTACACGTGCCGGCCTTATGACCGGGCTGGCCACAGCGGAAGCAACGGTCACCCGCCGTTACCTCCGCTGTGCAGTGCACCCCCACATGGCCCACCGACAGGCACCTGAAGCACCTTGCCGGTCGGGCCTGCAGGAGCCGTGCCTGCGCCCTCAGGAAGCCTCCTACCAGGAGGCTCCGCCCGTCAGCGACCTTTTGGGCCGCCGCGATAGGGCAGCCGACAACTGCTGCCCCCTGTCCACCGTGGCCGAAGCGAATAGCTCCGGCCTTCACTGTGTCCGGGGAGCAGTCACCGGCCTCCGCCACGGCGAGCCTAAGCTCCTCAGCCGTGACGGAGTCGTCCAGGCCCGTGATGCGCACTTCTGCGCATTTAATGGGCCTGGACACCCGGACGTCGGCTGCATCCAGCGACTCCCTCAGCCTAGCCGCTAGGGCGTCAGCCTTGGGGCCACTGGCTACGCCGGGGACCTCGAGAAGCCGGGCTCCCGTCCGTGTGCTTTTGCACCGGACGCCTGGGATCTCGAGGGCCTTGAGGTCGACGTTGGCCTTCACCTTGGCCAACACCTCGGCATACCCCATGCCTCTACCCGCTGCCTCGGCCGTCAGGGTGACGCCGACGGCCGTAGTGCGGGGGGCGCGGAGCTTCCCCGGCGCTGCTTTCGCGGCGGCCGCGGCCCTCCTGGCCTTTTTGGCGGCCTTCTTGGCGGCCTTCCGCCTCTTCTTGCTGGCTCCAGCCACCTCCCAGCCCCCTTCCAATGGGGTGGAGGTAGCCGGAACCACGGCTGGGGCTGGGGCTGGGGCCAGGGCTGGGGACGTCTTCCCCTTGCCCTTCCCCTTGCCTTTGCCCTTCCCCTTACCCTGAGCGGGAGGGGGGCTGAGGAGCCGGGACCGGCAGAGTCGCAACCGCACCCGCGGCCGGGCAGGTAGGGCCCCTTTGGGCTACAGCCGCGTAGCCGGCCGCTGGTGGCGCCAGAGGCGGGCGGCGGATGGAGTCCATTAGGGCCTCCATCCGACACATCATCCTCTCCTCCAGCGCCTCCATATAGGGGAGCCAGGACTCCGCCGGCGGTGCCCTCGGCTGCGCCGGCCGCACCGACGGTGCCGGCTGCTGGACCGGTTGCACCGGCCGCGCCGACAGCGCTGGCTGCGCTGACCGACTCGCGGACGAGCGAGTCACGCGTGTCTGCTCCGCCGGCTGCGCCCTTTGCGCCGTTTGGGCCGAGCTCGCCATCCCCTTCTTGAGCTCCTCGACGGCTGCAGCTAGTCGAGCCGTCTCTCGACGGGACTCGGCCAGCTGCGCCGCCAGGCCCTCATTCTCGGAGGCGATGTCGAGCACAATGCTCAACATCGCCTCCTGCTCAGGGTTTGGGGACCCCTGGAATGACGCGGTCACCTTTTGGAGTCTCTCCAAAAGAGACCGCGTCCTCCCGCTCGGTTCCGTCACCGCCGAGGTGGAAGGCCTCGGTGGCGATTTTTCCGCGGCCCTCCCAGTGGCCGTGGGGGCCCGGCTGGGTTGCCCACCCCTCAGCCCTCCTCGCGCCCGGCGGACTGCAGCCACCTTAGGCGCCCACATGGTCGCCTCATCGCTGGAGGAGGCCGTCCCGGTGAGGGTGTAATCCTCATCCGACACGCCCTCCCCCAGTCGCTGCTTCCTTGGGCGCCGTTTGCGCTTCTGCGCCTTGACGCCCAATCCTAACGGGCTGCTCGCCCTACTCCTTTCGCTCGCGGTGTCGAATCTCTCCGACACCGCCGAGGTGTTTGGCGTCACCTCTACGCCCGCCTGCTGCGCGACCTCCGCGCAAACTCCGTCCTTTTCTGAGTCCATATTCTTGCCTTTGTCTGTTTGGTTTATTTTTATCCGGTCCGGTTTTTCTTTGTTAGAGAGATTTATGTCCATAACTTATCCCACGAGTATGGGGGAAAGGTGGTCCATCCAGGCGGAGCCCCCTGCACCTGGATAAGCCTATATACTATGGAGGTCGGCTGGTATCCATAGGTTTTTACGACTTCGCTGTCGGGTGTTATAGACTTTTCCTTGTCGTGGGCCGGCCAATAAAGGCAAGCCCTCCGGTCAGCAAGTTCACGGCGTACCCTTCTGGAGCCACCAGTCAGGTCGTTGCTGATCACCTGCCGATTACGGAACGCGAGAGGATGGCTAGTCCTCTCTCACCGGCGGCGGCACAAGTGCCCGTCGGCCCCTGCGTTGGCAGTGGGCCAACCCGCCCCTGGATCCCGCAGGACCCTATGGTGGCCTCAGCCACAAACACCATCGCTCATCCTGTCTCCTCTGAAAGCAGAGGAGTACGGAGAGCGATGTGTTCCCGCCACGTTGGGTATTCGCCGACGATCAATGCCAACCCCATGAAGGGGAAGCCATTGACCGCCGCCCAGGGTGTACCGGCCGCTCCGATTCCGTTCCCCCCGGACTGCAGCGGGATCGGAATCGGAACGACACGCGAGGAGGTTACCCAACACACACCCCATTTTAAATTGTACCTTCTAATTATATTGTATTGTGTTTTTTGTATTTTTGTACAATTAAGAATTAAGAATAAGTACAGTACATTTTTTTTTTTTTCGTGCGGAAATCCCTACGGATACCCCCCCGCCGCCTAGCGGGGGCGGTTATGTCGGGCTTGCACCGACTAAAACCGCACGTCGTCTCGCGGGTCTTAAGACGACGGAGTGTAAGGTTACCCCTAGAGCATATCCCTCGCACCCCGACTGACCCTGGGCCATCTCCGGTTTCGAGATGGCCCCCTTACTTGCTCTCCACTGTGCCATCTGCTAATCAGAGGGACACGTGGAAAGCTTCCGAACAGCCCTCAACAGTGCCGTCCCCGCCTCGGTCGGAGTTGGCCGTAGGCGGCAGCGTCTCTGCCACCCTAGGAGAGAGGCGCTGCCGTCTCCGTTGCCCAGGATGCACCGCGTGGAGGTCCCCAACCAAGCACCCCAATAAGTACAGTACCTTTTTTTTCTTTTTTTCGTGCGGAAATCCCTTCGGATACCGCCCCGCTGGATAGCGGGGTGTCTCCAGCGGGGGCGGCTATGTCGGGCTTGAACCGACTAAAACCGCACGCCGTCTCGGGTCTTAAGACGCCGGGGTGTAAGGTTACCCATAGAGCATATCCCTCGCGCCCCGACTGACCCTGGGCCATCTCCGGTTTCGAGATGGCCCCCTTACTTGCTCTCCACTGTGCCATCTGCTAATCAGAGGGACACGTGGAAAGCTTCCGAACAGCCCTCAACAGGGCCGTCCTCGCCTCGGTCGGAGTTGGCCGTAGGCGGCAGCGTCTCTCCCGCCCTAGTAGAGAGGCGCTGCCGCCTCCGTTGCCCAGGGTGCACCGCGTGGAGGTCCCCAACCAAGCACCCCAATAAGTACAGTACCTGGCATTTGGGTTGTCAGGTTGGGAAGAAGAGTGATATTCTGACTGAGATCGACTTGCCTCAGTTTTAGAGAGCGCTTCTCTATCTCACACAAGCATGACAGTTCGATTATAAATATATCAAACTTTCAGTCTGATGTGTGACAGAGAGAATGTTCCACAAAACCTGCAAACATAAGGCTGTTGCAATGAATGCATGTGGAATTTAAGCTCCATACTTTAAATGCATAAAAAAAACGATTATTTACTTTTAAAGCCTAATTTAAACATTCATTAATTGGTATGCCTATAATTTATTAACTTTCTTATAATGTATGGGAATCTACCGGATTTGTTGACATTTATGATTACTGCTCTGCTCCCTTAAGTATTAGCGTGATGGTATATAGCCTAGCTAGCTATAGCCTAGCTAGCTATAGCCTAGATTTATATGACAGCACAACGATTGCCCGATCATATTATGAGAATGACAGAAATGTATGTAATGTAATTTTTTTTGAATCGTGTTGCGCACTTTTTGGTTGAACAAAAATCATGGAACTTACGTCATCGTCATCGTCATCAACATCTTATCATTTCATGAAATCTTCTTTATTTATAACAACGCCATGTTTGTTGTACCTGATGAACGCGTTTGGAACCTTAACAAAATTATTTTATTCTGAACTTAATGAAGTTTCGAACTGATTCATAATCTGGCTGTATACATCATATTTTCTGAGGATTCAAAAATACGACATAATTTTTGCGAATTTTTGTTCTTTTTTCCTGTTACCTCTATGTGCAATTAAATTAAATCTACTGCTTCCAAATTGTGTAATTAGGTGTTTCTTTTTTATAGTATTCAAGATGGATAACCTCGATGACCCTGAGACGACTGCTAAGATATCCGATTCAGCTTACTCCAACAGCTGCAGTAACAGCCAATCACGAAGAAGGTAAGTTATTAGCCAGAGATTAAAAAATTACAAATGTCTAATTTTCTGTTGCTATATTTTTTAAATGTGTCATTATCGGTAAGGCAAACGTATAGACGGCGACTGCCATATCTTTACTTCTAAGAAATCAATGCGTGTTCTAGACTTTCTTCTCACTACACTTCCTATTAAATATTTCAAAGCTCTTTACACTAGCTTTCTTTTCTTTGAGGGAAATTACAAAAATATATGTAGGTATAATATTATAATGTCATGTCAACTAAAAAGAATATTTCAAATAAAATGAATAATGAAAACTCAAACACCGGTTTTGGGAGGATTCATGCTTTCTGCATAAATCCTAGTATTAAGGTCTACTCTACATACCCTACACCTTAGTCAAATTGTCAAGACCTGGCCGATTGATAAAAGTGACGTAGATACTCTTATGGGCTTTGCACAGGAAGTAACTCACTAACTGACGTTAATTTTGTTCTAATAAGTCAGTCAGGCAAACGTTAAACGTTCTCCGGCCTCAGATGAATTACTCGTCGCCCTAGCACATATTAGCACATAAGGATATTTTTTTACGCAGATAAGGTTTAGTTTTTAAGTTTATCATCATTTTACACGAAAAAAATGAATGTGTACAGTCAACGCTTATTGACGTTACAAAGCAACGTTGTATCAGAACCCACTGGTCCTCTGAGATTCGCACCCTGTGCCCATTCGTCCCCTCAAATGTTTGAGGTTCCCACTCGTCCTCTGGATTGTTATTTATTTCGAAATCATTTTTATCCGGTGCATAGCAGTGCCCCATCCAAAACAAGACAAAGGATGCGGAGGGGACCCCTACCTTTTACATTCTCATAGTATTCCTTTCCTTTATTTTTATGGAATTCCCTTCGGATAGGTACCTCCTCAACGGGGCTAACAGGAGCAGGCGGCCTCGTCGTGGCTTGCCGAGAGTCATGGCTCTCTCCGATGTAGGTACTCTATAACTCTATAAATGTAATATAGTGGACCGATTTTCATGATGTTTGATTTTTAGATTTAACTCCGCCTATTCTATGCCATTCTTTTTTCTTTTTTGCGCATATTCCTTTGGCTAGCCCACCAGTGGAGGTAGTTACATCGGACTCGAACCGACCAAAACCGCACGCCGTCTCGGGTAATGCCGGAGTGTAAGATGGTCTTATAAGGCAATTCCCTTGCACCCCGGCTGACCCTGGGCCATCTACGGCTTTGAGATGCCCCGCTCGGGGTACTGTACCTTTCTTTTTTTTTTCGTGCAGAAGTCCCTTTGGATACCCCCCCGCCGGCCAGCGGGGGCGGTTATGTCGGGCTTGAACCGACTAAAACCGCACGTCGTCTCGGGTCTTAACATGCTGGGGTGTGACGTGGCCCATAGAGCATATCCCTCGCACCCCGACTGACCCTGGGCCATCTCCAGTTTCGAGAAGGCCCCCTCGGGTTTGGGAACTACGGTGTCCCCGTCTTGCCCCGGTTGAGGGGGAGGGGCGCTAGTGGCCCCACCGTCCCGGCCTGCTTCTTCTGGGGTGACAGGCGGCCTGCCACCCCCAGGCCTGCGCTCATGGAGGACGGAGGTCGTTAAGCGATCTCCGGTGCCTGAGTCGCCTGCGACGCGCGGCGAGCATGTTGCAGGCTCGGCAGGCCGGGAGAGTTCTAAATCTCTCCCGGGCGCGCTCCGCCATCTCCTTCTCGAGCATTACTTGCTCGCAGAAGGAGGCGGCGGCGGCCCACGCGCTCGCGCTCCGCACCATTACCGCAATCATGCTGCCGACCGAGAGGACTACCACTCCGATGGCTGCCACTAGGTCACGCCACGGTGCCTCCAACGCCGGGCAGTCCGCCAGCGTGTGCAGCCCCGAGTCCTCGCTCGCGTCGCAGTGATGGCACTCAGGCGTTGGCTCCTTTCTGATCCGATGCAGGTGGTCCCCGAAGCTCCCCTTCCCGGAGATCACCACGTCAGAACACGCGTCAGTCGGTACGAGAGGCTTCCGTGTCGCCTCTCTAGCCAATCCTCCATGATGGGCCTTACCGCCGCTACGGGATAGGTACTGTACCGATACTAACAATATGAGTAGGAGACATTCACAAAATAAATTCAGCTGATAAGGTAACATAGCTTGATTCTAAAGGCTATATAATATAAAAAACATCCAAATTGTGAGCCTCCTCCTTAGAAGTCTGTTGAAATATGATTGTTACTACTACGCCTTATACTCGTATACGTACTTATTACAACGTAGCCATTTATTCTCATTTTTTTTTTATTTTGCTCACATTGACCAACGATACAGTCATGCCATGTGCAAACGGTTCAACTTTCAACGACGTTCAACGACTTTTTATGTAGACGTGGACACCGTGGTTCCCAAACCCGAGGGGGTCATCTCGAAACCGGAGATGGTCCAGGGTCAGTCGGGGTGCGAGGGATATGCTCTATGGGCAGCCTTACACCCCGGCGTCTGTAGACCCGAGACGGCGTGCGGTTTTAGTCGGTTCAAGCCCGACATAACCGCCCCCGCTGGCCAGCGGGGGGGTATCCGAAGGGATTTCCGCACGAAAAAAAAAAGGGTATAGACCAAGATCCCAATGTTGCAAGACCTTCGTAAATATGTGGTCATGCGGCATGATCCGCATGATGTAAGTATTGCGGCTCTACGATCTTACTCTGTGCCTAAATAGCCGCCCAAGCTTAGCACGGCCGTGGTGCGTTACGCCCACACCGCTGTTTCATGACAAATGTATTATTTAAAGTTTTAAATATTCGGTAGACTCCAAAGTTGGTTACATTTGTGGCTTTTATTCATGCTTGATATAATACCTATTGCGTATAAATGTATATGGCCTCGTTGATCCCGTGGCATAGCGTGATTCGATAGAGGCGCAATACACGTTATTTTCGTCGTTATACGAAGACATAGTAGGTTTATATATATATATATATATATATATATATATATATATATATATATATATATATATATATATATATTGTAAACATGGCCATTAGTAAACATTTATTTGAGTAAAGTTATACATTTAGTTGAATAATTCAGTTTCTGTGACAGTTCAGTGGCTAATTTTGGTCAAAACCTTTCTGTCTGTCAAGATCTCAGGAACGCGTAGAGGTATAAGTTGAATTTTATACCAAATACTCAAGTACCGCACCGAGCGGCGCGCCCGCGAAAACAAAGAAGCCCAGATGTCCGCCCATCGTCGTCAAGAGACTGCCCAATTGGGCTCATCATCTCAAGGAGCTGAAAAGGCTCTTCGGGAGAACCGTGAGCCTCCGCCCCTACGGGAAGGGCGTTCGGTTCTCCCCGACTGATGAAGACGAATACCGGTTGGTACAAAGGTACTGTAGCGTCCGGGGGTTGGTCGCCACAATACCTCGTGTTGATAAAAGATAAACACAAGGAAAGATAGTTATATCTCATTTATTTATTAATTCAACAAAGCTTCCTTTATCGGGTTTAGGGAGGTTTTTACGCGTATATATTTATATTTAAGCGAACTAGGGAATCGCGATCTCCGCTCAAGGACTGAGCCTAAATTTAATACACTTATATCCTCTCTTCGGCCGGCGGACCCGGGCGGCGCGTCAAGTCGCCCGCTGTCAGCCGCACAGCCGAATGCAGCTCCAAGCAATTGTTTTTTCTTCCCTATCCTATATTCAAAATCAATCATGTATTTATTTTTAAACTCTGACACATGATGGCCAGGTCAATGAACTGTAGTGGGTCGAACGAGGTCGCACACTACAGTACCTAACCGAGCTTGACAAGAAGGAGACCGCCCCGTGGTTCTCGTACTCCATGCCTGCGGAGCGGAGCTTGAAGGTGGCCATCAGAGGCCTCCCGTGCGACGCGACCCCGGAGGAAGTGGGGAAGAACTATCGAGCCTCGGATTCGAGCCCGAGTATGTCCGTAATATTCGGGCTCGAGGAGACCGACCGGGCTGCATTTTACATGCAGTCCTGAGGAGGACCCCCACGACCACCCCAGCGATCTGGGAAGTAAGCGAGATGCTCGGAGTTCCCGGAGTCATCGTAGAGGCCTGGCGAGGGAAGAGGAAGCCCGCACAGTGCCACCGATGCCAGAGCTTCCGGCACAGCAGCCATGCGTGCCACGGAACTCTGGCGTGTGTTCGCTGCGGGGGCGAGCACAGGGCGGGACAGTGCCCTCGACCGAGGGAGGAGCCAGCCACCTGCATCAACTGCGGTGGCCCTCACCCCGCCAACAACATAAACTGTCCTGTGTTCCGGAGGGAGGGCCGGAACAGGAAAGCCGGGACAGTAGCCATCACCGGAGGTAGCTCGCGCCGACAGCCCCCTGTCACCGAAAGTAAAAGTCAACTCCCACCCAGAAGCCCCAAATGCGGTGGAAAAGGTGGACAAGGCGGACAAGGCCGCGATCATCGAGGCCGTCGTTGATGTGCTGCAGGAGGTGCTCATCGCTCTTCGTGCTGTCTGCGGCCCCACAGCCGCTCCCGTTAAGTCCGTGGGGTCGGTGATCGCATCAGTCGTCTCCCAGGATGCGTGTCACTCGGAGCTGGGCCTTCTCCGGGTAACCGGAGATCTCACCTGGCTCGGGTAGACTGCCCAGGGGGACGTGAAGCGCGATCCCGACCCCAACCAACGAGAAGAACCCCGCTGGCCTCTCCTACCTTGCCGCCGCCTTCAACATTATAAAGAAAAGGGCTATATGCCCACCCCAACCACTTGCCTGCGTTCACCCAGGCTGCAAAGGATTGTCTCGCCCAGGGCCCAAAAGGCGATTCCGCCCATCCCTAGGGATGGGGGCGAAGACTACGTTGACTTTGATACTCAAGTATGTAACGTTTTGAAGTTGTGAATAAACTAAAGTTCTAGGTCAATGCAATCAAAAGGTACCTACAACCGTTTATTTAACAAATTTTCACCAAATGCAAGGACATCAGAAACTTAAGGGTACTCTTCATGTTGAGCTAGAATAATGAAATTTGGCATGAAGCAAGGTCTAATAGCACAAGTAAAGTGAAAAATCTGATAACCGTAAACAGGTTACCCACATCACAAATAAATAATCTGTATTTCTGTCTGTCAAACCTTTATCTCAGGAAAGCTCAGAGGTATCAAGTTGAAATCAACAAGAAATACCTGAGTTTTTCCTGGCAATTTCAACTTCAACTAAGTCAGTAACGTCTTGAAGCCTTGAAAAAAATCAAACTTCGAAGTCAACGCCAGCAAAAGATGTTGCAGTTTAAGCTCTCTATACACACACATCAGGACCGTGCCCGGGTTGTTTGCCCGTCGCCGGCCTGGGCACGAAAAGCCTGCGCCAGGGTGTCATCCGTCAATCAGCAGGTGTACCGGCTTGCTGGTGAGGTTGATTAGGCCCTGAAGGTTTTAGTGGGGCCCCATACATCTCAACTACCCATGCCTAAACCTGAATAAAATTATACTATACATTTTTAGGCTTTCACAGCCGGCGTTGCAAGGCGTAGCAAGAAAGTTGTGTGTTGTGTTGGAACACAAGTTTCCTATCGACCACAGCGAAACAGCCCGGATGTAGTATATTCTACATAAAATTATATTGTTGATAAACGCATAGTTTCTGTACAGTAAAGATTGATTAAAGTATATAGTTACGACTATACAGTGTGGCGATAATCTTTAAAGAAGTTTGTCTTGTTTCAATTAAATTTTTAAGCATTTTGTATGCTTACTTTTTTCTAATGATTTAGATCGATAAAGCGTCGCCTTAAGACGTATACAATATATTGGAGAATTTCGAATATCTGGGACGTGTCTAGATAGCTCAGCTAGTCAGAGCATTCCCCCTGTAAGGGACTGGTCGCGGGTTCAAGTCCCGTTCTAGATGTTCTCTTTTTCCGATCTAAATCTTTAGAAAAAAGTTTGTCTTGTGTTTCAGCAATCATGCGACCGTTTTTCTAAAGTAGTAAATATAATACTAGATCTGCAAGGCGAATCGCTGCTTGCAATATTGAGCTGAGTGAGACATCGTGAATCAGATTTTGAAAATTTTGAACAGTGATCATTCCTCCGTGGCAAGTCCGATTTTGAAAATTCTTTTTGAAAGTCACAACTCTGGACATGCTTTCTGAGCGTGTAAAGTTTGGTCACAGTGTCTCGAGCGGTTATTATGTAATTCCATCTGGAATTTTTTTAACGGTGACCATTCCTCTGTGGTAGCATTAATGTTTTCAAAATATATCCATAAACCTTCCTCTGATTGACCTCGTTAATCATGCCAAATTTGGTTCTGATTGGATTAGTAGTTTAGGAGGAGACCTGTGACAAAGAAAATCCTGAAGTCTGGTATGAGGAGCTTTCGCTCGACTTCGTGTCACTCAGCTCAATAAATACTTTTTTTGAGTAAAACTTGACTTCATAGTAAGGGTTGAACAAAATAAAGTATGCTATACTAAGTGCTTGGCGCTTTTACTCGAATCCGGTTTATTTCGGATGAAAATAAGGTGCTTCGCGTAAGCTCTAGGTGCATTCAAAATGTGAACTTTTTAATTATTTTAAAAGCGCAACGGCATGGAAATATACAAGAAATATTTTTTAGCGATTCGAAACGCTTTAGTGCTACGCAGTAGACTTCTCGAAATCACCTGATTTTTTAAATGTTTTAATACCCAAGCTTAATGTTATACAGCATTATTCAGGGATATAGGCTATAAAGGTTCTTTAGACTTGAAGTCCCGAATTCAAATGATGGCTGTCGTCCACAAATTTTTTTTTTTAAAGAGACACTTTTTAAGACAATTTTTTTTAAGAATGATGGCTGTCGTCCACGGTTTTTAACAACTGTTCACCTTTGTCCACCTTTACCGTGGACGACAGCCATCATTTGAATTCGGGACTTCAAGTCTAAAGAACCTTTATAGCCTATATCCCTGAACAATGCTGTACAACATTAAGCTTGGGTATTAAAACATTTAAAAAAATATTGTCTGCGACTTTTTACTCTTATTTCTCTTTCAGTATTTGTTTCATATTGGTCTATATATTCTTCAGTAGGTTGGTCAATAACACTAAAATAAATATAAACATGGAACTGTCAGAATTTATGACTCAGCCTCAGTCTGACTAATGCGTAAAATAGTACTGCTATATTTTAATCCACCTCCAAAAAGGAACAACAGAAGAGTCTTATGCGTATATTTGTCTTTTCTCATATAAATCTGTATTTTAGTATTATTTTCTCTTTGCAGTACCTGATTTGAGTGCTTTTTTGGATTTTGAATTCTGTTTTATTTTATTATCACCGTCAGTCCTTAGAAACTTCACCCTTAAACCCTTAGCTTTAGACATAGATTTGAACAATAAACACTGCGTAACATTTAATTTCAAATTATTAATTGCAAACCATTTTTTTAAAGTAGATAATGCAGTATTACCTCTTTTTTGCAAATTATAATTATTCATTGCAATCGTTTCGTCAGCAAAGAGCACCGAGTTTTATGTCAGGAAATTCATTACAAACTAATCTGCCAGATCATATAAAATAAAATAAAGAAGATAGGTCCCAAAACAGACTCATGTTGTTGATTTAGATTTGTATGATTTTTCTTTGCCTTCCAGCACAATTTTTGCCTCAAATAAGATTTAAATAAGATCAGAACATTAATGCACCATAGTGCTGCAGTTTTTTTGACAATAATTGATGATCAACATTGTCGAATGCGGAGCTGAGATCACGGAAAAGTCTCGCTGCTTTGCGTTTTTAACCCCCGTCTCAATAACGACGGGATGTTATAAGTTTGACGTGTCTGTGTGTGTGTCTATCTGTGGCATCGTAGCTCCCGAACGTATGAACCGATACTGACGCGAATTGGTTTGTTCGTGCCGATATGTATGAGAATGTTTTTATTCGCAGTCGCAGTTCGAAGTCTACACATTCGGGCAGTAATTCCAGTGGGAGCAGTGGATATGGTGGGAAACTGTCTACATCAGGCAGCAGGTATGTTATGTGGAAATATGTTGCATTTTTTTTTTATAAGTACCAACGGTGACAACCTAGAGCACGGCACGGTTTCTTCAAACATTCAATACCTATGTATGTATTTACAAAAAAAAAGTATTTAAGTATGTTTATCCGCAGTCTGGAACCCATAACACAAGCTAGTTAAACTATGCTTACTGAGAATGCGCTGTGTAAAATGTCGTAGAATATTTATTTATTTTAAGAGGTATCCATTCATTTAAGCATTCTCTACCTTACCCAATTAATATCTGAATGTCATGAAATCAATTGACAAACATAAGAATATAACATAATAATCTTTGGGTTTAATTTGTAGATTATTATGAAAATCTTTAAACTAAAATAACGGCGTATAAGATTCTAATAGCGGTTCCAATCATTGTAGTGTAACTTTATAATATGTAGTTCACTGATTTTTCAAATATATTTCTGTAGAAGCAAATCTTCACAGTTATCTGCTCCACTGAGGTTATCAGAAATTGTTAACTCATGTTAGTAATAACGATAGCTTAAGACCCACGCTACGTTTTCTAAATAATATATTTTTTGTCCTATAAATGGTAATAATTACTTTTTCGAGGGTTTCCTAATCCACACGAGTTGACACTACCAACAGTATAACTTGTACAAAAAGCTAATATTGAAATCAATGACTAAAAAGCAACTCAAATAGGTAGGTATAGCACAATTTTTTATCTGGCAAATATTTTTATTAAAATTAAAATAGATGCTAGTGCCAAAGTACACAAGTTGTAAAACCGATTTTCCAAATTAGTGTTATATAATATATGATTTTAGATTGACATGGTCATTAACATTAAAATTATACTTATTAACGGGATATTTACCATGTTTATTATGTTCATCGAGTATCCGATATTTCGGCACTGTTGAGTGCCATGATCACGGATGTACTGATTGTTTATAATAGTACATCCGTGATCATGGCACTTGTAACAGTGCCGAAATATCGGATACTCGATGAACATAATAAACATGGTAAATATCC
Organism: Cybosia mesomella; assembly: GCA_946251805.1. Taxonomy (NCBI): domain Eukaryota; kingdom Metazoa; phylum Arthropoda; class Insecta; order Lepidoptera; family Erebidae; genus Cybosia; species Cybosia mesomella. The sequence goes on along the minus strand of OX276388.1, from coordinate 42,340,741 downwards.
CGTTAATAATTATAATTTCAAATTAATGTTATCTGTGAATTTCAATTTTTTATCTTATTCAACAGCAACACCTTAGGTCAGCAGCCAAAAAAGGAAAAAGAAATAAAGAAAAAGAAGTTACCGCCTTTAGAGACAGTATTTACAGATGCTGTAGTTGAAACAGAAGTGGCTACACCAAAACCTGCACCAGCCTTCGATGCACCCACAGAAGAAATACCTAACGGTGGGTTGTGTTCCTATTGAAATAGGTTTAAGTTAGTGTGCTTATAGATACAAGTTCTGAGGAATAAGCTTTAGTGTCCATTGGCATGTATTACAGTATTTTCTGGTCTCATTTTGTCACCTATTAGAGTTCAGGTAAAAAAGTAGGTACTGAATTCATCATTCGCAATTCGAATTCGCATTCGAATTCATTCTTCATTTCGCACACAGGCATGTTGTACATATGCATAAATGAGTAAATTATCTCTGATTTTTAGTTTCTTCAATACATTTTATCAAGTATACCAATGACCCAGTCAGTCAAAAAAGTAATTATAGCCTGATTTGCCGGTTTTAAGTCTTTCAAAGTCTACCAATTTGCACCAGGTTTATGACATGTGACACCTGTGCTGGGCTCATCCGTATCGTGCGGTGCAGAATATGCACAAATTATTGAGACTCCAACCGAGCTTCCTAGCGGAAGAGAAGTATACATGCCCCCATTCAATTGGCATTCCCAACCGCACTACTAGTTGTGCATGCTAGTTTGTCGGTGGGGAAGTAGTCTTCAATGTCGCAAACAGGCGAGGATAAAATTCCTACTGCTTTCAAAGCTGAGATGGCTGCGACTGTGTTGATAATCACTGTTGCTTCCCTATTCATCGTGTATCATGTCATATGGAAATATAATATTCTCTAAAGTTTGCTTTTGCAGTAGATTTATCAATAATACCTACTAATTTATAAGTATTTTTCTCCAAATTTATCACAAGCAATTAATTGTTTTTTATCGAAAAACTCCGATCAAAATAATCAGTTTCATTCACTTTCCTAGATGCTATATGAATACTCTTAAGTTTAGCAGTCTCGAGATATTTCTTTTCATGTCTTGCCTGAAATCCGAAAAATTGAACCACGTGTGAACGGATGTACTCACTCGTTCGGTTCAAACTGGTATCGTGTGCATCGTATGGGGTTGACATTTCGGTTCGGCACGGTATTTTCTGAACAGGCTGACATTGAAAATGCTTATCTTATCGCTGACCATTGCAGAGCTGATAAAATACTGTTGGAAGGGTAATTGTGAGGCTCACGCGCCGCTACAGTTTGTAGAGAGGTGAGAACTATAGAGACCACACCATTCCACTTGCCTAGGTCCTTACTTGCCCATTGATACTTACCTAAATGAATCTTTTCATCTTTCAACGTCTGTGAAAATGTATGCGCTGCGACTTTCATCAATCAATCAATAAAAAAAATTAGAGATAGTCAGAAGTACAAAAGGATAACGTTTTTATCAAGACGTTGTGGACTTAGAACCCCTTATCAAGTATAAATCTTAAGGCTTTCACGGCCGGCGTTGCATGTAGAATATACTGCTTCCGGGCTGTATGACCGTGGTCCATAGAAAACTTGTGTCCTAAATATAGGACACCCTTATCAAGGCTAACACAATAAAAATATTCTTCAAATATTCATAAAATACTATCCAGATATGTTCAGATTTTTTAACAATGACAAAACATGTTTTTTATATCATACACAACATCAACAATCTCTTGACTCCAAAAGCAAACTCTTTTACGAAATATATTTCTTTTATTATTAAGTATGTATTTAATATATTTATACCTACTCTAATTTTAAAGGTAAAATTCATGTTGACTTTGTTATTTATTATTAAATGTTTTATGTGTTATTTTGGTATAAAATTTCGTTGCTCACATCACACTAGCGGTTCCACGTTTACCATATTTGTATAGAAAGTTACCGCGTCAGTATCTATTGCTGATGTAATTATATCGATGTATATGATGAATTTGTGTCCATTTTCGAACTAGAACCTTGCTCATTTCTTATTGACGTCTTTTAGGTATTACGTAACGTGAGCGGTTTCTTTTGATTTCAATCGTCGTCTCCATGTGTAGTTAGAAGTGTTCGAAAAAACTGAAATACATAATTCATTATACAAGATTAATTTTGGTATACCTACAATGAAGCCAAAATATCTCAATTTGAATTTAATTCAAAATGTCAGATATTTTCTGACATTTTGTATGAAAGAATTGAAAAACATTATAACCTTGAAAACCCTCAAGGTGTGTCTAACCGTCAAAACTATTAACTTTGTCCTGTTTTTATACTAAATCGATATGGGCACCGTCAAAACCCATCACGCTAGAACATTTTCAATCTAAATCTACGGCGGTGGTTAGTTTACGCAGCCATACACGTCTATCAACTGAGGCCGTAGGTCGAAGGCTAACGCTGATCGTAATCATTAGTCGTCTTGTGGCGCCCATAATATTTTTTTGCCTGTACACGGGTGTCAGATGTGATTTTTTTTTATATTCGTTCCTTCAATTGACTGCACCCCGCCGGATGGTGAGAAGCTATAATGGTAATAAGCTAAATAAAATATCCACATATTTACTCCAGCAGAGTGCTTCGTCAATAAAAGTTTCACAAATTTCGCTGATTATTTAATTAATCGATTTCAAAAGGATAGTAGTTACGTACCAAGTAAACGTATTATAGGTACCTACGTTGTTTATTGATATTGAAGCTCGTCAATTGCTCGATACAAAATAGAAATTCATAACCGACAAACAGATCAGAAAAAAGTTTCGGAAATTTACGCGCGTTGTACCTAGTTACATTACATTAGTACATTCGGTACCTACTAATTTATTATACCTACAATGGAGTACGTATCTAATTTGAAGAATTATTGACGTTTTAGTACTAAATGTTGACTTGGTAGTCCTTTTTTTTTTGTGCGGAAATCCCTTTTGATACCCCCCGCCGGTCAGCGGGGGCGGTTATGTCGGGCTTGAACCGACTAAAACCGCACGCCGTCTCGGGTCTACAGACGCCGGGGTGTAAGGTTGCCCATAGAGCATATCCCTCGCACCCCGACAGGCTTGGTAGTACCTTTATTAAAACTAATATTGTATATTTATGAATGAACAAATAACAACACACGTACATATAAGTATCTATATTTATATTATTTGTATAATCAATTATTTATATATAAAATTACTTATTCCACATTTGTTTCAATTTGTACATGCTTAATCAGGTATCACTTATTAGTATTATTTTGAAAACGGGCAATTAAAAAAATGTCACGTTAAAAAACATCATTTAGGTTGAAATAGTTTTTTTCGGAGATGAAGCTGTGTTAAATTTTTAAATTATTATCGTTACAGAAAGCCAGGGTGATCGGGTATTCCGAACTTCGTGTCAGTTGTTTAACACATACATAATTTATAAACGTCCCCCTTATACACTTTATAGGTACTACGTGTCCGGATTTGTTACTCTGCGAAATATATAGGTACGAGATTTATTGTCGAGGTAAAGTACAAATTGGGGGTTGTATTGTTTCCAATGTTCATATGGACGCATGGTATGTACAATGTATTTTTTATATTCAATTGATGTGATACCGTTGTCTTTTTTTCAGTTAGTTCTAAGCTAATTGTAATCATTTAAGTGTAAATTTATCTATCCTGTAATTTTGTTGTGCAGTCATGCCCGCCTCGCCTGCGGTGCATTCGCTGTCCGAAAAGGGTGTCGACAACATGGACATATGTACTTCAGAGAGAAACAGCGTATTGGACGATGTAAGCATTTTTTAATTCACTGGATCACAGTTCGTCCATCATATCCATTCGTACATCAGATCCATTTTCGTACCATGGAAAGGAAGAAGTTATGGTACTTTTTCTTAATCAGACAAATTTCCTCCTCCACTTCTTCTAAAATAGCCATTACGATTAGCTTAATCAGTTTATTCACTCTATTGCATTGCAGCCCGTTCATCTTGCACAATACCACTCACTTGTGTACTGTACTAAACAGTAATGTGAACGATTTCTGTGTAGTAGCGAGTAGTTTAGCCACTAAATTACACGCTACTCTACTAAATTACTAACGCAGTGCGAACTAGACTTTAGTAGATATAGGTGGATAAGTGTTGGTCGAGTGACGCTTGATGGAACGGATTGGGCGGCGCAACAAATGGCGGCATACCACTAACCGCTGTCGTCCGAATCGAACACATGGTAAAACACGTGTGAGGTATATACCTACATATGAATCACGTTGTGCGAACTGTTGTGTGTTCGAATGTGACATTATAATAGCCAGTTGAAATAAATAAAAGATCGTTGTTATAAATCATAGGTAGGTACATCGGCCTGCGAGGGATATGCTCTATGGGCAACCTTACACCCCGGCGTCGTCTTTAGACCCGAGACGGCGTGCGGTTTTAGTCGGTTCAAGCCCGACATAGTCGCCCCCGCTGGCCGGCGGGGGGTATCCGAAGGGATTTCCGCACGAAAATAAAAAAAAGTACATCGGGGTGCACATCGCATCGGGATGCGAGGACGAAGACCACGTAAGGCCATCGGTCCCGGTTGCCATACGAAAATATTTAGCAGTCGTGACGGGAGCCCCAAAACGGGAGGGAAAATATCGAAGTTGTCAAACTGAAACGACGACCACAACTGATTTGGAAAAGGCTTATATAAAGGATAATGAAAACCACTATAAAGCTGGGCGTGGTTTCGCTTGCATAAACACTTCTCATCAGAAAAATCGAAACACTTTAGTTTTTATGATATCTGTACTAATTTAACACAAAAGGGTTTTCGTTCCATAAAAAAATTACATGATTATATAGCTGGCAGTTTGGCCATTACAGTTGTAAGCGAAAATTCTAAATTTGAATTTGAATGAATCATTGTTTTGAGACAAATGTGTTTTTAGAGTCGTAGTACATTTCACCTTTGAAACTAAAAATTAGCGTTTATCTTGAAACTTTTTCTTCTTTATTTGTTTACTGTGACTTTGGGACGTCTGAAAAAAAGTTTTTTTTTTAAAACATGGATACTTCGCCCGCAGAAGCCGCCCAAGTGGTGGCATTGCTGGATACTGGACTTAGTCAGCGTGTTGTGGCTGAAAGATTGCATTTAAGTCTGTCCTTTGTTCATAGAGTCTACAAACGCTATCAGGAGACAGGTTTGTTGACTGTTTGTCGCCGTTCAGAATCTGGCAGAAATCGGGTCACTTCTGAGCGAGATGATAGATTTATTGTAACAACTTCCTTACGAAATCGACGCCTTAAGGCTTTCAACTGCAGCAGCAGCTTCAGGTTGTACGTAGAGTGGTTGTAAGTGACTCAACCATTAGAAGAAGGTTGAAGGAACGTAGACGCACAAGCCAGCAAATGGGCCGAAATTAACTGTAGACCATCGAAGAGCGCGCCTTAACTTTGCACGTGAGCACCTAAATTGGTCATACCTCCAGCGGAGCAAAGTTCTTCATAAAATAAATAAATAATTATGACTGATAATTCATTATTTAATTAATTCATTAATTAATTGATAATAATAATGAAATATAATTTATATGTATTTTAAATGTAATAAAGGGAATAAAAATAATATGTATTTAAAATTTAATAAAGGAAATAATAATAATGATCCTTAGAAGGATGGTACGGTTGACATAAATGAAATGAAATGAAAGTTTATTTGTCAGAATATGGGTGAGTGGGTACAGAAATTTTAGATGTTCGCATTTTAGTTGCAAGCCATACTCTATCACGGTGTGGCGTACAAAAATATGTCTTACAATTAATATTAAATTATTCGATAGTTAAAATTATCATATACATTATCATGCAAAAAAAAAGACAATGATCACAATTTACCATTATTTAAACATTTGTCAATGTCGGGCGTGCCACCGTCCCGGAGAATCCTAGACATATAATTTCTGGTTGTTCTCGTCTTGCCAACGGCGAGTATTTGCATAGACAACCAAGTAGCCAGGATTGTTCATCAACAGCTTGCTCTAAAGTACAACCTTGTGGAATCAGAGGTACCGTACTATAGGTATGTGCCCGACGCAGTTCTCGAAAATGGGCACATCACGTTGTACTGGGATCACTCTATCACCACTGATAGGACTATTGTAGCTAATAAACCTGATATTTTGTTGATAGATCGATCAGAGCGCCGCGCAATAATTATCGATATCACCATTCCACATGACGAGAATCTTGTGAAAGCCGAAAAAGAAAAACAAATTAAATATTTGGATTTGGCTCACGAGGTTGTCGACATGTGGAGTGTGGATTCGGCGATTATTGTTCCGATAGTTGTATCGGTTCACGGACTGATTGCCAAGAGCCTCGAACAACATCTCCAGAGGCTCGCGTTAGGCAGTTGGGTCAAGGGCTTGATGCAGAAGGCAGTAATCCTTGACACCGCACGTATTGTGAGGAGATTCCTCTGTCTGGAGCCCTAACCACCGGTAGCTTAGTCCATGTACCCGATGCCGGTGGGCCACTATTTTTTATATTTTTTTTTATATTTATGGAATGTATTTAAAAATATAATTTATATGTGTTTAAAATTTAATAAAGGAAATAATGATCCTTAGAAAACATAAACTTGCAAGGTGTTTCGATTTTTCCGATGAGAAGTGCATATGTAACTAAATTAGTTTCCGATCAATAACATAACTTCACGCCTGTATCCCCGAAGGGGTAGGCAGAGGTGTATTACACACCCACGATTCGCCAGTTATGTTAAGGTCCCAATGTAATAGGGGTCGAGCCTATTGCCACCTACCGGGCACATTATTCATAGCGAGCGATAATTAACATTTATTAATGCACACATAACTACGAAAAGTCAGAGGTGTGTGCCCGGGGCGACTGGGGATCGAACTCGAGACCATCGTCTCAGCAGTCCCTTATGTACGCCACTGGGCTATTGCCGCTTTCCGCTATCCGATCAATAAGGGACACATAGGTATCCTAAATACATAACCATAGGTATATGAAATTAAAAATATATATTGATAAAATTAAATGTACTATTAGAATTTAAAATGCCATTTCCTAGTATCATAATTACCCACTGTCTCCCTAAAATCTAAGAATTTGAGAATACCACCAACACCGCACCCCATTTTTTTTAATGTTATTAAAATTTTTGTAGGGTAAGTTCTTTATTTTCATTTTCTAAAAAGTATCACATAAACTCCTCTGTGGCGTAGCGGTAGTGCATTCGACTGCTACGACATGGGTCGCGGGTTCGATTCCCGCTCAGTGCAAATATCTGTATGCATGAATATATCTATTTGCATTGGTCTGGGTGTTTCTATGTATAATATGTATGTATTTACAAAAAAAAGTATATAAGTATGTTTATCCGCATACTAGAAGCCTTAACTGAATCTAGTTAAACTATGCTTACTGTGGGTCTATAAAGCGCTGTGTAGAATGTCGTAGAACTTTTATTTTTATTTTAAACAGAATTTAATATATACCTATATACACCTTTACTGATTGGACAGCAGTTTTTTACATATTGTAGATCATAAATAATAACGCTAAATGTAAATATTTTCTGTTGTTGAAGGCAATTGCTGTCTACACTTTTCCAGCTGCGAGTACTACAATAAACTACACCGTAGCACGAGCTAATATTCCCTGTTCCTCGGTGAGTATTACAAACAGGTGTCGGTAAAAACAGCGAACATCTGGAACGTTACAAAGAACTATTGATTATGGCTATCGTTGTGTATATCATTAAATAGGTTTTGATACCCTCAATATGTGTTTTGTCAGCAAAAAAGTAAATTGAGTGACTTCTCATGGTTGACAAAACAATAATAACTAAATTGATCAGCAAGTAATTTGATTTTGGATAGACATGAAGCCAGTCAGCCACCTATAAATTAGTTTAAAAATACTATCTTATCGATATAAGTTATTTGTGAATGCGACTCAACATTGTTGTTCATTCACAGTGTGTAAGCCCATGAGGCCCCGCTCGGGAGTCCAATAGCGAAGGCAATAGCGGTGGTTTCTGCCAGATCACCACTTCACTCTTCTGACCTAATATAGCTCTGTCGGGACTTACGTAGTACATCATGTACACACACATTACGTAAATCATGATAGCTTTTATAGTTCATAGCTCACGACCAAGCACGACCTCTGCGGTTTAGCGGTAGTACATTACTATACGGTTGGGGAAAAAGTCTTTTCGCATATAGTATGTATGAATTTGTAATAAAACCTCTTTGGCTATACTATTTGTACCTGGCTGGTTTTGGTATCATTTAAAAGTTTGAATTTTAAAGAAGATAATTCCAAATTCAAATTAGGAAAACGTGATTTTCATTTGTTTTTTTTTTACCGCCAAGATGAGTGAATCTAATGAAGAAATTAGATACATTTTAAAATTTTACTAGAAAAAAGGTAAAAATGCAACGCAAGCCGCGGAAAAAAATTGCGATGTTTATGGACGTAGTGCAGTGTCTGTGAAGTAGCACAAATTTGGTTTAAGCGTTTTCAATCCAGAAATTTTGATGTCAAAGATGCACGTCGCCCTGTTACGGATAAAATGGATGCTATTTTTAGAAAAAGTGGAGCAAGATCGGCATATCAGTAATTATGACGTAGCTGAAGAGCTGGGAATTGACCTAAAACAGTTTTGGCGCATTTGTAAAAAAATGGATACAAAAAAGCTCGATAGGTATCTGGGTACCTCACGAGCTCTCTAAAAGAAACCTAATGAACTGTGTACTCATTTGTGATTCTTTATTACGACGTAATGAAACCGAACCATTTTTGAAGAAATTGATAACTGGTGATGAAAAGTGGATCACGTACGACAAGAAGGTGCGAAAAAGGTCATTTTCAAAAGCCGGTCAGGCTTCACAGACTGTGGCGAAACCCGGGTTAACTCCAACAAGGCGATGCTGTGTGTGTGGTGGGATTGGAAGGGCATTATTCATTATGAGCTGTTATCACCAGGCAGGACCATCGATTCAGAACTCTACTGCGAACAACAGATAAGATTGAAGCAACCGGAAGCGGCTGGAATTAATCAACAGAAGGGGTGTGGTTTTTCATCATGATAACGTACATCTTTAACCACTCAGCAAATATTAAGAGAGTTTGACTGGTCTTAATGCATCCGCCGTATAGTCCTGGCCTGGCACTTTCAGATTTTCACCTGTTTCGGTCTCTTCAGAATTCTTTAGGCAGTGTCAGGTTAACATCACGAGAGGACTGCCAAAACTACTTGACGCAGTTTTTTGATCAGAAGACCCAAAATTTGTATAGCAAAAAAGTTATCGAACAAAATGGTACCTACATACTTTAGTCGAATGTAAATAAACTATATTAAAAATGTTTTGAATATTCATATAAAATGCGAAAAGACTTTTTCCCCAACCTATTATTCTGTGGCGGTAGTGTGTTCATTAGGGGAGACCTATGTCCAGCATGGGACTAGAATAGGTTGATGATGATGATGATGAGTGTGTTCGACTGCTAAGTCGGAGGTTGCGGGATTGACTCAGTGCAAAATATGTATATTTGCATTCCTCTGGGTGTTTCTATGAATAATATTCATTCATTTACAAAAAAAATTTATCCTTGCCACATTTACTCATTTTACCCTTTCCACCTTCCCCCTTTTTCAAATTTCCCTTTTTTTAACCCTGCCTCATTTCTCCTTTTTACACTTGTCACATTTTCCTTTTTTACCCTTGCCTCTTTTCCCATTTTTACCCTTTCCACATTTCTCCTTTTACCCCTTTTCACATTTCCCGTTTTTACCCTTGCCACATTTCCCCTTTTTACCCTTTACACAATTCCCCTTTTACCCTTTAATAGTGTGTGTGTGTGCAAGTCACACACGGTAGAAGTGAAACTTCTGAAAAGTCCCTTATTAAAAAACTTATTGAAAAATATTAAAAATTTTGGACTTATTTTTTCGTTTCATCAAAAAGGAATCTGAGTGTGTTTATCCGCATTCCGGAACCCATTTGACGAGCTCTGCTTAGGGGCCTGGATGGCGTAATTTGTCCAAGAATATTATATATATTTAGAATATATATAGTACATACATACAGCTTATAGCTTTTAGGTATTTAGGAAAATAAATCTTTGTCTTGTTATACTGCCCCATTTTAAAAACACCAACAACAGAAATTATTGCTTATAAATATTATTTTTATGGCATTGGAATAATTCTGGTGACTAAATACATAATTCTGCGGCCCAAATATTACTTTAGATTTTTGTGTTAGAATTATTAACTTTGACACTTCATAAACAGTATCAAACTAACAAATACATTTTTTCTGATATTACCTGATTTAGTTGCTTATCAAGTTATTGCTGGTGTTACTTTTATGGCCGGCAAAAGCATGCTGTCCATATAAATTTTTACTGATTTTTTTAATGACTATAAATAAAAATATATATAAAATAAAAATATATAAAAATTTTATATATGTGTTAAAAGAAATCGATTTCATTATTTAGCACAAATTGAATTTATTCCTGTCTGCTACAGGATGGATTCGCCTGCGTGATTTCTATGCACGATGGCGTTGTGATGTATACTACCTCATCGCTGACCGTAACCCTCGGTTTTCCCAGCGAGATGTGGATTGGCAGGTCTTTCATAGACTTCGTTCATCCTAAGGTGATAATACGATGTTTTAGTTAGGGTAATCGATTTATATTACCTCCTTTTCAGATACGTATACACAATACTCGGCTTTTAGGTTGGCACGTCGCGTTGGGAAGTAAAGTGAGAGTCCGGCTAAGATCGGCTCGCTTCGGTTCTGTAGAGCGTTATCTCTGACGCACATCGGACTGACAGTTATAATAATAAAAAAAAATAAAAAAAATGAAACTGTGAAGCTGATGTGCAACATAGAGAACGCTCTACAAAACCCTTCGGTTTTGTAAGCTGAGCGATGTTAACCGGTTTCTCATTCTTCCCCCTGACGTGCCAACGCAAGCGCCGGGTACTGTTAACACGTTTAAGTAATAAAATTTCTTCTGTGTATAATGTGTTAACCACTAATTCCATTGGAAGCACATTATGCCAGAGATGTCTAATGTGCAATGTTCAACCCTCAAAGCTGTCTAGCGATATTCAAAATTTTATTGATATATTTAAACTTAAAATACCCCTGTCAATGCATGATTAATGTCTGGCGTATAATTTTCGATTAAATAACCTTAATTAATTTTACCTAAAATGCATATGAAATGCAAAATTAAAAATATTAAATATTAGACCCAAGACGGCGTGCGGTTTTAGTCGGTTCAAGCCCGACATAACCGCCCCCCCGCTGGCACGCGGGGGGGTATCCGAAGGGATTTCCGCACGAAAAAAAAAAAAAATGTTCTACTTTAATGCATTTGTAGATTTTTTGTTATCTTAAAAGAGTTAAATATCGCTAGACAGTTTTGAGGTTTTAATATATTTATTTACCTTTTATAATCAATTTACAGGACCAAAGCATCTTTGCGTCGCAAATCACTATTGGCTTAGCCGTACCGCCCGTTTTAAACGGTACACAACTAAAAGGTAAAACTGCGTTTATAAAATCCATTGCACCTATTCACTCTTACGTCAGATAACATTTTATGGATTGAATTAAATGTTTTATAATTATTTTGTCTTCAGCTCAAACCCCCTCTGAAACAGTGTCCACTATGGTATGTCGTATTCGACGGTACAGAGGCTTGACTACAGGTTTTGGAGTCAAGGACAGAAATGTGAGCTACATGCCATTCCTGCTAAGGTTGTCTTTTAAAAATGTTAACGATGAAGAGGGCAAAGTGATTTACTTGGTCATACAAGCCACACCATTCTTTTCCGCGTTCAAAAGTAAGTACAACTTGTTACTATCGTAGCTATTGGTATATATATCTAGTGAGAACGACCCTTTGAATTATCATGGTTAGATTTTTGGATGCATTATTTTTCAGTGTTATTCTTTTATGTGTTCTATTTTTATTTTTTTTAATGAAACAAGTATATTGATTATCAGTTAAAATTTAAAGTAAAATTAGAACAATTTGAATATAGATTATTAACAACTGCTTTTGTATGTTCTCCATATCACTGGAATCACTTTCCGAAACCATTTTTAACCACAGTGTTCTATTAATATATTAGCTGAGCCGGCAAATTTCGTTCCGCCTTTTAATCAAATTATGTTGGTTACTTCATTTGCTGCATTTATTTCGTGAATGTGGTAACCGTGGGGATTTTCGCAACAATAAAACCACAAAATGACACAGATCAAAGACATTGAAAATTTGTTCACCCGTTCTCGAGTTATAAGCGGTCATTACTAACACGACATTGTTTTATATATAGGTATATATAAGATGACAAATACTAGCTTACAATACACTTTATAATGTTATAATATTTCGTTTGTTAAGTACCCAACGAACTAGTGACCAAAGCAACACCATTTGTGTTGAGGCATGCAGCGAACGGCATCATAGAATACGTGGATCCGGAGTCTGTGCCATATTTGGGATACTTACCGCAAGATCTCATTGAGAAAGATGCTCTGGAGATGTACCATGCGGATGATCTTAATTACCTACGCCAAGTGTACGAAACTATTGTCAAAGAAGGTGGGCTGCTACGATCCAAAGTATACAGGTTAGTTTGTATTTCTATTTCGATTGTTAATTTCTTGTCATCATCATATGAATAAGAATGAGATGTGTCAAACACAATGTAATTATGTGACTGACAGATGTTGAAAACAACAAAGTAATTGCAATTGCAATAACAAAATATTAATACAATTTATAAGAACATATGTAGGAGCGTGTGTAATAGTACATTACGATATTAGTGCGTAAAGATGGTTATAACATGCTCGGCTCGCCTTCGGCTCGAGCTGAAATTCCGCCTCGCATGTTATAACCATCTTAATTAAAAGAGCGTAATTGTTCCGAGCATGTTATAACCAATACGCACGTATATCGTACGACGTTTTTTAACACATTTGCGAGGAAACAGAAAAAAAACATTTTACATTTTGTTCATTTTTAATTATTGAAACAGTTAGTGAAATTAACAGCGCGCTAGCGCTGCCTACTGACTGGTGCCGCGCGGCGATTAGTTCGAAATTTGAATAGCAACAGCGCGCTGCTCACTATAAAATAGCTGGAGTCGTGCGGCGGCGATCAGTTCCATATTTGAAATGGCAAATAATACTGTTATGGAATTTGTATGGACTATAACTTAACTATTTGCTTTGGTAACACAAGCGTTTGTTATGACCCGCTTTACATATTTAAAACCGGTGGAATTACATCAGCTTTACGAGCAAGGGTGTTAAAAATTACTTAACATAACTTCACGCCTGTATCCCCGTAGGGGTAGGCAGAGATGTATTACACACCCACGATTCGCCAGTTATGTTTAGGTCCCAATGTAATAGGGGGCGAGCCTATTGCCATCTACCGGGCACATTGCTAAGCGAGCGATAATTAACATTTTTTACTATTTTAATATTTTTATTATAATATAGGTACAGGTATTGCTTTCTTTACTATGTAACTTGTAATAAATATTTAATTGCGTTCAAAATCTTTGAGTCAACGCCCCTGTGGACGAATGGAAGGTGTGTGAAGATGTTAGTAAATTTAGATGTTTGGAAATTTGTTGCTCAATAACACTCTAACGGCTGAACGGATTTGGCTGAAATTCGGTACAGGGATAGATTATAGTCTGGGATAACACAAGGCTAGGCCAGGATATATAATAATATGATTTAATCTTTGAAATAGGTTCCCAGTGGCGTACGTAACGGACTGCTGAGACGAGGTATCGAGTTCGATACCCAGTCGCCCCGGGCACACACCTCTGACTTTTCGTAGTTATGTGTGCATTAATAAATGTTAATTATCGCTCGCTTAATAATGTGCCCGATAGATGGCAATAGGCTCGCCCCCTATTACATTGGGACCTTAACTTAACTGGCGAATCGTGGGTGTGTAATACACCTCTGCCTACCCCTTCGGGGATACAGGCGTGAAATTATGTTATGTTATAGACAATGTAGACCATTCTCGACACAGAGACCCGTCTGTGCCTCGGAAAGCACGTTATGCCGACGTTACCGTTTGCCATACGAACATCTGCGGCAGTCGTTGCGGGTAGAACTGGGCCTGTAGACAAAGTCACATTCTACTAGTGGAATCGCTTCGAAGCGAACCTTCAAATGTTCAATATGTATGGGAGTGACATTATTTGTTACACGTGACATGTCGACAAATGTTGTCTCTCCCATACATTTCGGTCTTTTGAAGGTTCGCTTCGTTGCGATTCCACTAGTAGAATGTGACTTTGTCTACAGGCCCTGATCTATCTACAGTACATCGATATCTCCAGTGGTTTGTAGAGATCAGATTACAATCGCTTCATGGAAAATACCGAAGTTCGTCCGCGTCACATACACTCTTTGTATGTAAAATGAAATGGAAAATGTAGAAGTGGAGATCGCCTAAATGGAAGGTTTTGTAGCGAAAAGTAATAGCTCGACAAGCATGGGACGCGACCTGGTATCTCGAACTGACTGTCCGAGTCGTCTAACCTCCAAATTTTATTTTAGAATGATAACCCAAAACGGAGACTACGTAAAGTTGGAGACGGAATGGTCCTCTTTCATAAACCCTTGGTCTAAAAAACTGGAATTCGTTATTGGAAAACATCACTTAATTGAGGTAAACATACGTCATTATGTTGAATACAGAACGACTCACGTAACATTTACATACATATATTCACGCTTTTCTCCCTCTGGGATAGGCAGAGACAACAGGCCGCCATTTAATTCTGTTCTTACACTTCACGAGCGATCTCTACTGTCATTAAATTTTTCATGCAACCCGGTTTGAGTAAGTTTAGACTATGTTCTGCGAGGTCGAACCCGGCTTGCCTGGTTACACATTAACATTACGTAGGAAATATTTATTAATATATTATGTTGTAATTGTACTAGCTAGCTATGTGATATTCAACCGCGTCGCGTCACCTGCCCGGACGTGGTTTTTTTTTATTGCTCGACGCCTAAGTGTCATAGCGTGATTTATATAGCCTATAATTCCATATTATATTCCTTAGAACTGAGCTATTAAATGCAGAAATAAGTTTTGAAATCGCACATAAATTCCAAAGATTAGAGGCGTACATTCAATCACCTCGAAATTTGGCTCTGACTTGTAATATTTTATTTCGGGCCACCAACCAGGTGGACACCGAAGTCTTAAAATCACGCTAAAAAAATCAAAATCTTACACCCACTTTTTATCACTTTTCTCGACGTTTCACATGATTCTAAGTCTAATTAAGCAAAAAAAAAATTGTGTCGGTCTGTCTGTTGGTCTGGATGTCTGTTTACGCAATAACTCAAGAACTACTTTCCGATTTAAAAAATTCTTTCGCCAATCATCTTGTTTGGTTAATGGGAAGAACTGATTAGATTTTCGGGTTTGTACATTCAAGACCATACAAATTGTCCCTAAAAAATATCTAAGTTTGGCCCGAAGTTTGACAATCACTGTGTGATTTCCGCTCCACTAGTTTTCACAATTTATTATGTCGTTATGATTTTGACATCAATAAAGTTATGTGATAGGTAATTAAAACAGCAAAAATAGTCAATTTTATCAAATATCTACTGTTTTTTTAATCACCGACCTAGTTAGGGCCTAATAACCGTTTAATAACGTTATGCTTGGTATAAACGTTTTTTTATTTAGACATATATTCACGCTTTCCTTCCTCCAAGGTAGGCAAAGTACTACAAATGCTTATTCTTCACATTTGAATATTTTTTCAGTTGCATATTGTATAAAATCAAATATATCGTTTTAGGGTCCAACTAATCCAGATGTGTTTAATCTGCCCGAATCCAATAAAGCCGGGAAGATGCCCGAAGAGGATAAGATGATAACGGCCAATTTTAGGGAAGCCATCATCCGTATTATGAATGAGGTAAGAAAAAAAAAATATGTGTGCGTGTACTAGTGTACACACTTAAGAAGTGAAACTTCTTTATGACCTTATTTTTCGAAAAATGATCTACTATATGCAACTTTAAAGAAATTGGTAAAAAAGATAATTTACATGAATACAAATAAGTAATACAATTATTTCATTTTACCTATACTTTTATTTTTATTTTTATTTAGGACATGTCAATTTGATTTCACCTCGCCTGATGGTAAGTTGAAGGTAAAGTCTCAGAAAAGAGGGTCACCATTACATACACGTACCATGTTAACAATGGTGGCACTCAGCTTGACGGCGTCATCAGAATTGGATTGTCGTCGCAGCACCGCGTGACACCCACCGGTCCCACTAGTGCTGCGACCACAATCCCCCTGCCCGGCTATGCACTTGCTGACCCCTGAACGCAATCAAATCGAAATTGGATTACTATGGAGGGTTTTTTCGCAATCGTGCACGGTGGTACCTACCCGGCCGAATTTTGTGACAAATTTGTGTCATCAAATTTCTACCACCAGTGAACTCATTTAGTTGGGTCGGCTTTCCAGTCAAACGACGGAGCCGCCGATCTTCAATATAATTCGTGAAGCGACTACCATCTGACTCCATAACTTGCTGGCGATATCGAGGTTCTTAAGTTAGAGCAGTTGTCGGAGTTATTAGGGCTCTGAATACCTTTTTTTTTTTTTTTTTTTTTTATTATCTTGCGGAAATCCCTTCGGATACCCCCCCGCGTGCCAGCGGGGGCGGTTATGTCGGGCTTGAACCGACTAAAACCGCACGCCGTCTCGGGTCTGCAGACGCCGGGGTGTAAGGTTACCCCATAGAGCATATCCCTCGCACCCCGACTGACCCTGGGCCATCTCCGGTTTCGAGAGGGCCCCCTCGGGTTTGGGAACCACGGTGTCCCCGTCTTGCCCCGGTTTGGGGGAGTCCCGTCCCGGCCTGCTTCTGCTGGGGTGACAGGTGGCCTCACCCGCCACCCCCAGGCCTGCGCTCATGGAGGACGGAGGTCGTTAAGCGACCTCCGGCACCTGAGTCGCCTGCGACGCGCGGCGAGCAAGTTGCGGGCTCGGCGGACCGGGAGAGTTCTAAGTCTCTCCCGGGCGCGCTCCGCCACCTCCTTCGCGAGCATTACATGCTCGCAGAA
Source organism: Cybosia mesomella (assembly GCA_946251805.1). Taxonomy (NCBI): domain Eukaryota; kingdom Metazoa; phylum Arthropoda; class Insecta; order Lepidoptera; family Erebidae; genus Cybosia; species Cybosia mesomella. The sequence continues at coordinate 42,323,503 of OX276388.1, read as the reverse complement.
GGAGGCGGCGGCGGCCCACGCGCTCGCGCTCCGCACCATTGCCGCAATCATGCTGCCAAGCGAGAGGACTCCTACCCCGATGGCTGCCACGAGGTCACGCCTCGGCGCCTCCCACGCCGGGCAGTCCGCCAGCGTGTGCAGCCCTGAGTCCTCGCTCGCGTCGCAGTGATGACACTCAGGCGTTGGCTCCTTCCTGATCCGATGCAGGTGGTCCCCGAAGCACCCCTTCCCGGAGATCACCTGCGTCAGTCGGTACGAGAGGCTTCCGTGTCGCCTCTCCAGCCAATCCTTCATGATGGGCCTTACCGCCGCTATTGCGGCGTGCCCTTGCTTGCTTGGTCGCCCAAGTCGTTCCTTCCACTCCACCACGATGGCCTGGCGGAGCTGGGACTGCACGGCCTCGATTTCTCGAGTCTCTGGGTTCCATCTCTGCTCCCGCGCCTCCTTTCGCCACTGGTACAGTTGCGAAACGGCTCTCGCTTCCAGGTCCCATGGCGGAGTTCCGGCAAGGAGACTCGCCGCCTCGAAGGAGATCGTGCGGTACCCTCGGATGACCCTGATGGCCAGAACTCGCTGCGGAGCGCGCAGAATCTGCACAGTTCTGGTCCTCAGGGCCTCCTCCCATATTGGGCACCCATACAGGGCCATGGACCGCACGATCCCCGCGTAGAGTCTCCTGCAGGAGTCATCGGGCCCCCTCATGTTGGGCAACAGCCGAGGGCTCTGAATACCTAATATTAGTTAAAATCAGCAAGTGCATAGCCGGGCAGGGGGATTGCGGTCGCAGCACTAGTGGGACCGGTGGGTGTCACGCGGTGCTGCGACGACAATCCTCTTCTGATGAGGCCGTCAAGCTGAGTGCCACCATTGTTAACATGGTACGTGTATGTAATGGTGACTCTCTTTCCTGAGACTTTACCTTCAGCTTACCATCAGGCGAGGTGAAGTCAAATTGAGGTGACCTAAATATAAAAAAAAAATTGAAATAGGGTTTTGGGATGATTATTTGAAAGCAACTATAAATACAAACATGAATAGAGAAAAATTTCTGCTATTTTAAGACTAAAATTTACTTAACTAACAGGTACCGACCAAACCAGCGGAAGTGGCGAAACAACAGATGACTAAGCGGTGCCAAGATGTCGCGATGTTCATGGAAAGTATCATTGAGGAACAACCCAAGACAGAAGAAGAACTGCGTCTAGATATACAGGATGCAGACAACAGTTATTTTGTAAGTGTTTTATTTAGTACCGGCTTTAGGGGGGGGCGACCGGGGCGACAGCCCGGGGCGCCAGGTACTTTAGGGCGCCGCTCGCGCCAGCTCAACTATACCACTTAATTTGAATACCTATTTTTATCGATCTAAAGGAAAACTAGACTCAACGTATATTAACTTTTATAGACTTATCTCGTAGGAGTGAGTATCAGTATTCTATGTCTAACAAATACGACCTGTCATTTTGTCCTTTGTGGTATCTCTCACTAAATAGTGTAGAACGAAATATAGGTACCAGACCTAGAAATTGCAACACTTATTAGGCCCGTATTATATATACTTTTTTCTTTGCTTTTTACATACTCGTAAGTTCACAAGCATATCAAAAAATCCTTTTAATAGAACCTGTACGTTAGAAAAAACTTACCTACGAATTATTTATTTATTATTATTTGCGTGGTAGCTAAATTCAGAAAATAGGTAGGTCCCATTAGTACGCCCATTTAGTCTTGTTTATAAATCTGTTTACATTTTGTAGTCGGGTATCTAACTATCTACCTATATAAAAATGTACTCTGTGGTCGGGTAAGTCCCTGTAAGTAGAGCGCATTGAGCGATTGTGCAATTTTATTTGCGGGAAAATCCCAGTTAATATTTATCTGAAGTAATTACCTACTTAATAAAAAAAAAATGGTACAAATCCTAAATAAGTTTTTTAAATTGTAATGAAATAAGTACATACCTATACGGCCTACACATAAAAGGGCGCCAAAGGCATGACTCGCCCGGGGCGCCTAGATGGCTAAGGCCGGCCCTGGTTTTATTTTTATTTACGGCACGTCAATACGACTAGACCTAAGCTAAAGGGTCTCACGAATGAGGGTCATCATTGCAGATACAAGTAATGCTGCCATGTTCTCACTCTGTTTGACGGCCTCGTCAGACGCTTTTTCACACCCCGCTTAAAGGACTCGGGATTGTTGTGTGTCAAATTGGCTATCACTTGCAATTTTCCAACCACTAATAACTCATTTAACACAGACGTATGATTTAGACAGGTACAGACATAACAGGTCCGATAACTTGTGGTAGCCTAGTGGTATGGGTAATGGACTGCTGAGACGAGGTCTCGGGTTCGAGCCCAGGTTTTACCATGGCACACACCAATGACTTTTCAATGCTTTTCTTTCTTTCTTTTAAGTTATGTGTGTATTTATCGCATGTTTATAAGTGCCCGGTTAATGGCAATAGGCTCGCCACCTATTACATTGGGACCTAAACATAAACTGGCGAAATGTGGGTGCTAGCACCTCTGCCTACCCCTTGGGGGATATAGGCGTGAGTTTATGTTATGTTCATAAGGTTGATTGAGAGAGGCCAGAATTAAAAATATTATTATCCAAAATATTGGGCAGGTCACTGGAATTAGAATAGAAACAAGTGGAATTGTTAATTTATTTAAATTTAAACAATATTATTATTTTCAAGTAACAAATTAATTCGACCCTGTACTGTACTGCGTTCCAGCGTCGGAACCTTGTCATATGGGTATATGAGCCATATAGCGTCGGTAACTTTGTGGTTCGGAGTCGGCTTTACAATCGAGGAGTTCCGGGTTTGAATCCTGGCCATTACACTACCGACGTGAACGCACTCCTAACAATTACACTCCTAGCAATTTAGCTTAGCTGAAGGGGTTAGGGGGGATTGCCAGTAATTCCGGTTAATCAAATCATAACATCCATCTTTATATTTGCATTTCAAACTGCATTTTTAATTATAGGAAAGAGACTCAGTGATGCTCGGTGGTATATCACCGCATCACGACCACAGCGATGGCAAGTCCAGCACCGAGACTCCGCTTAGCTACAATCAGCTAAACTACCATGAAAACTTACAAAGGTAAGTGGGTATAATTATAATAATATTGGCAGTAAAAGCGTTATAGATCTCTTTATCTTGCACCGATTACGATAGGGAGGAAAAAGCACACCTCTAAATTTATGAATATGCAGATGTAATAGTAAATATAAAAATCGATCTGAATAGCTTAGAAGGGGGTTACAGTTTTAAATATTTATACCTTTATCGCTTTCGTCATCTCGCCCTTGGGGCCTAGACAAAGTCACATTCTATTGGTTACAAGCCAGTGGGAAAGTCTGTAATGTATGGGAGTGACATTATTTGTCGACATGTCACGTGTAGCAAATAATTAAAAAAAAAAATATTCTACGACATTCTACACAGCGCTTTCTAGACCCAAAGTAAGCATAGTTTAACTAGATTGTGTAATGGGTTCCAGAATGCGGATAAACATACTTATATACTTTTTTTTTGTAAATACATACATATTATACATAGAAACACCCAGACCAATGCAAATAGACATATTCATGCATACAAATATTTTCACTGAGCGGGAATCGAACCCGCGACCCCCTGTCGTAGTAGTCGAATGCACTACCGCTACGCCACAGAGACCGTCAAATAATAATGTCACTCCCATGCATTTTGGACTTTTACGAATTCGCTTTGAAGCGATTCCACTAATAGAATACTACTTTGCCTACAGGCCCGTGTCCCAATTATTTGGGGTCGGTGCAACAAGGCATACCTTTTTTTTTTTTTTTTATCGTGCGGAAATCCCTTCGGATACCCCCCCGCGTGCCAGCGGGGGCGGTTATGTCGGGCTTGAACCGACTAAAACCGCACGCCGTCTCGGGTCTACAGACGCCGGGGTGTAAGGTTGCCCATAGAGCATATCCCTCGCACCCCGACTGACCCTGGGCCATCTCCGGTTTCGAGATGGCCCCCTCGGGACAACAAGGCATACCTACACTTATTGTTACTTAGTTCCATGCTTTGTTCTTAAAAAATATAAAATGAATACGGCCAAGGTGCGTTCAATCAATCACATTATTTAAAGATAAATATATAGATTAATTTTACAAATATTTACGATAAAATGCTGATGATTGCGCCTTACAGAATTATGTAGATACTTCAGTTTCATAGTTAAATAAACATATCGCACTAAGTGCATTGATGATGAAGTGCATTGTAGAACCCCTCGTATAAATATCCCTCAGTGAAATGTGGAAGCGTGTGTGGGGTTTCGTGCTGAGTGACACAATCGAATACACAAACGAGCAGACACGCCTGGATTGACATCAATATACCTGTTTGGCTTGGCACCAACATCATTCATATACAGCCGGTTTCAATAATCCATCTATCCTTTACCAGCAGTTAAAATAGCTACCATTAGTATCTATCGGGGATTTTTTATGTTTCAATAAACAAAGATAAGCAGAAAAAGACTTCGATAATATTGAAACCGCAGTTACAGATAGTTAATGTTGACTGTTTATCTGGGATAGCTTCTACCTTTAACTGTGGGTAGATTATTGAGACTGGCCGTTAATGGCGACACTTAAATGGACAAAAGGGTGAAGTTGCTTCATAAGTTTTCCTTCATACATCTTATTTTGACAATTTGGGTTCTCTAGTATCCAGACCGAATCGAAATAACTATTTTTGGCTCGTCTCGGCGATACTATCTATCGCCGAGACGAGCCAAAAATATTATTAATATAAAAAACAAGAAAAATATTATAATTATTAAAATACTTCAAACATAGGACACCAACAAACAAAGATAAGACTTTGATGATGGATACTATAATTTAAAATCTTACAAGCTGACGACCGCGGCTCCGCCCGCGCGGAGGCCGGTTCTTGTTTTTTGGTCATGTCTCCGGTTCTACTTGACGTTTGCAATCAAACATACGGCAGATTTTAAGTCCGACCAAGACCTTTCTAATAGCAAAAACCGCAACAAAATCTGTTCTATAGTGTTTGCGTCCATCGCGAACAAACAGATAAAAAAGAAAAATTGTATTCAGTGTCGTTCATTTAACAAAGCCCAACTTTTCCTGCTGCTGACGCAACATGGCCGCTACACTACCCAATATGCACACAAAATTTCATGAGAATCGGTCAAGCCGTTTCGGAGGAGTTTAACTACAAACACCGCGACACGAGAATTTTATATATTAGATACAAATTTACTGATAGCGGACAAGTTTTTTCCACCAGGCTGATATTGCTTCAGAAGAGTTGCACCGATTTAACCTCCCCGTTTAAAGCTACATAAACAACATTATCATGGAAACAATATTCTTTTTAGATACTTCGACAGCCACCAGTCGCAAACAATTGATGACTGCAACACAGTTGTAGGAAAAAATGTACTTGGATTGAAGGACGCGAAACCTATTACGTACGTTATCAAATTTTAAATCACTAATTTGCAAAGATTTGACATAACAGTTTAATTTCAGACCATTGTAGTACTGCTTCTGTGTAATATGTCCTTGTTATCTTTCAGTAACTGTTTGTCACCCATGGCACAATATTCAGGTGGCTCAGGGGACATAACCAGCCGTGCTGGGTCCCATGTCGTGGCTATCGGCAACTCCATGGATACCGGGGACAGCCTCGCAACTCGCCTCACTGAATGCCTACTTAACAAGTAAGTAATAATGATTTACAACTCGTTTAATTCTTAAAAATTGAGTTTATTGATCGAAATTATAAATAAAATATTTTTTAAGGATTGTAGAACAATATATTGTTTGGTTTGTGTGCGCGCGGGACGTGGTAACCTGACGGCCGTCCCACGCGCACGTTGCCCAATCCTAGCTGCCTTACACCCCTCATCCCGTGCGAACCATGGGAGTGCCTATCTATAGTAGATGTTAGGTAATATCTTAATAATTCCACACTTTAAGACTATATCAAAAGAGCAGAGTATCTAAAACTACGTGACTCCCAAGCAACAATATATTGTGCTTGGTTTAAGAACTAGTAGATGTTAATTTATATCTGAATTGTTCCACACTTCGTCTTGCATACCATTTTGTCCATTTTACCATCTATCTTTCAGTTACACTGACTAGGATCATTCATTTGCTGAGAACTCACCATTTTAAATATTGTATCTTTGAAAATTCCCTGAGATTTTTGAAGGCCTTAGCTTTATACTATATATTGGAAAATATATTGCATGTAGTATTTTGGAGGTTTGCACTAATATTTGAAATCTAGCTGATGCCCGCGCGGAAGTCGGTTATTGTTTTTGATCGTATCTACTGTACTACTTAACCAATTGCATTTAAACATACGGAAGATTTAAGTCTAATCAAAACCTTTCTAATTAGAAAAGCCACATCACAATCGGAACAGTATTTTTTGCTTCTATCGCGAACCGACAGACAAACAGATAAGAATTAAAACAAAAATGTGTTCAGAATTGATCATTTAAAATAACCAAGACGTATAGACACAGCTAATTTACAATTTTATAATAATATGCAATAATATTAGTGCGTAACAAGTAGTAACAATGCTTAAGCTCAAGTTGCAGCTTCTAAAGAATACAATTAGATTCAGCTTTCAGTACTTTTATTTTATTTTATTTAGGACACGTTAATTTGACCTCACCTCGCCTGATGGTAAGCTGAAGGTAAAGTCCACTAGGATCCATCGCCGCGATCCACCAGTGGAGCAAACAGTACTTCGGGATTCAATATGATCCACTGTCTGCTCACTAGTGGATCGAACAGCACTCAAGTAGTTTGGGAAGATCCACCGCTGACCCCAGTGGAGCCGATTTTACTTTCAATTTATAATAATGTATTTTTTTTTTATCGTGCGGAAATCCCTTCGGATACCCCCCCCCCCCCCGCCGGCCAGCGGGGGCCGTTATGTCGGGCTTGCACCGACTAAAACCGCACGCCGTCTCGGGTCTTCAGACGCCGGGGTGTAAGGTTACCCATAGAGCATATCCCTCGCACCCCGGCTGACCCTGGGCCATCTCACCAGTATCAGCATCGCTCATCCTGTCTCCTCTGAAAGCAGAGGAGTACGGAGAGCGATGTGTTCCCGCCACGTTGGGTATTGGCCGACGATCAATGCCAACCCTATGAAGGGGTGAAGGGGAAGTAATTGACCGCCGCCCAGGGTGTACCGGCCGCTCCGATTCCGTTCCCCCCGGACTGCAGCGGGATCGGAATCGGAGCGACACTCGAGGAGGTTACCCAACACACACCCCTAATAATGTATACCTACTTATCAACTTTCATATCGAAGTTGAAAGCCGTGCAGTGTCCTAGGTGATCAAAATAAACATTGAAGTATGATCGACTCCACTGGGGTTAGCGGTGGATCTTCCCAAACTCCTTGAGTGCTGTGCACTAGTGAAGCAGACGGAGGATCCTAAAACAGCACTCTGGAGAGTGGTAGAGTCAAGCAACAGTCATTTTGGCCGTTGCATGAATGGGCCGACTCGACCGGGGAAGCACCACCCTCTCACAGAATATTGACGCCAAGTAACAGTATTTGAACTGTTGTGTACCGTTTGGTGAGTGAGAGTGCCGGAGCCCAAACTCCTTTCCCATCCCCTCCCAAACTCCTTTCCCATTCCCTTTCCTTTACAGGGTCGGCAACGCGAGTGTGACGCCACTGGTGTTGCACACGTCCATATGCCGCGGTAACCGGTTCCCATCAGGTGGGCCGTGTGCTTGTCTGCCACCTTAGTGGTATAAAAAAAAAAAACGATCACAATGAATTCCAGAGTGCAGTTTGCTCCGCTCGTGGATCGTGACGGCGGATCCTAGTAGACTGGTCGATTTATTTACGTTGTTACGTGTTTGGATGCAAAGATTTCATGTAGGTGTAGTACGTGTAGGTAATTTATTCAATGAAAAGATCTAGTTCTATCGATGCTTTTTTTTTTTTTTTAAAGAATATTAGTAACCGAAATTACTAATATTCCCCCTAACCCCTCCGGCTAAGCTAAATTGCTTGTGTTAGGAGTGGGTTCACGTCGGTAGTGTAATGGCCAGGATTCGAACCCGGGGAACCTCTCGATCATAAGGTCGGCTCCTTAACCACTAAGCTACCGACGCTTTCAATGTTTACCTTTCTTTTAGACATAATTCTGAGATGGAGAAGGAGTTAATGAAGATACACCGCGAGACTCGCACGAGCACTAAGGGTGGGCGAGAGAAGGCTACCAATGAGACAAGACAGAAGAAGAAGGAACATTTGGCTCGCTGTAACGCCTCGTTTCAACCGACTTCAGCTGGCGCTGCAACTACTGAAAATCAGGTTATAATATTAAGAATAAAATAATAGGTATTTACCTATCTTACAAATTCATGAGTTCGTTATTCCTGTAATTTAATAGCTATTTCCATTATTTATATCTTTTTTGAAAGTTGGTTTCAAGATTTTATAACTCTGTATTAAATTTTGTTTTTATTGGCCGCTTGATAAATTAATTCGATCTTCAAAAACAGTACTTCCTAAATGCTATCCATTTTGATGATAACATTTTGTTTAATAACTTACAGCCTCACGGCGTGAAGCGGTCATTAAAGTACGTTGATTCCGAAAGCAAGCATCACTGTCCCGCTTCGCGGAATCTGTCACGACGTCATAGGCAGCGAATCCTGCCGACCAGTGAGACACTCACTCAACCTATAACCACCACAGCAGTCACACATGGTACGTTTGTGGTACAATTCTTATCTATCTATATTAATTGATCTTTATTTTTATACCACAAGCCCTACTAGTGTTATAATTGTGAACGTTTGTGAAGATGCTTGGATGTTTGTTACTTAATCATGCTCTGATAACTGAACAGATCTGCGTGAAATTTCGTACAGGAATAGATTATAGGCTGGAATAACACATAGGCTGAGATAGGTTTCAGAATTCCACGCGGGCGAAGCCGCGGGCAACAGCTAGTACTTAATAAATAATATTGAACTAAGCTATTTTCAAATGTTTGCCTTGCTGTTTGTTTCTTTGTCCTGTTTGTTTGTTCGTGACCGATTTAGATGGAATTTTTACTGAGATAGCTGATGATAAAAGGCGTAACTAAGGCTACTTTTCTTTTAGAAATAGGGTTCTGCACACAAAAAATTAAACCCATATCTAAGATACGATTGAAGTCGCGGGCACAGCTAGTCATTGATTAATTATTTTAGCTATTATTTTTAGCTTATTCAAGAATTACGGTACATAGCTCCAGCGTCGCCCCGAAACGTATATAATATATCGGAGAGTTTCGAATATCTGCGACGTGTCTAGATAGCTCAGTTGGTTGTGGGCTAAGAACATTAAGTCCCGGTAAGGGACTGGTCGCGGGTTCCAATACCGTCCTAGATGTTCTCTTTTTCCGATCGAAATCTATAATTTACTATTTTTTGAAACTCCAGCAGCACCCTCAGCATCAACTCCAGCAGCAACTTATTGGCCGAACACCTCAGGGAATAACATGAATACATTCATCTTGGGTGTCGGCATGCCGCAACAAATGTCATTCGTGAGTCCTGTTCCAACTATGCCAGGTATGAAGTGATTCGTATCATTGTATCATAGATATATTTAGCGAACTCCTCTTATGTAATTGCCAACTCCTTGTAGTCGCTTGGGGAAAACCACAGCAGGTTAGATCGGGTTGTCGGACGAATGCCACAGATGTTGGCATGACAACCGGGACCGACGGCTTAACATGCCCTCCGAGGTACGGTTACTAGTGCGGCGGTATATACTATAAGCAATCAAATGGCCCACTGGTGATAAGCGGTAAAATAAGCAAGGGTGATTAGAAAGAGGAGAATAGGAAAAACTATAGTAAGGGAGGTAAGACATTTGGGAATACATAATGAGTGGTATTTGCCCTTGCCTCCTAAACCGCCCTATCTTGGCCATCATTCACTTAAAGAAGGAGAGTCGCCAACTTTCACTTAAGATATCCCCGGCGTCTATAGACCCAAGACGGCGTGCGGTTTTAGTCGGTTTAAGCCCGACATAACCGCCCCCGCTGGCACGCGGGGGGGGGGGGGTATACGAAGGGATTTCCGCACGAAAAAAAAAGGTACTTGGAGGCAAAAATCTTGGCCAAAGTTCGAAAAGGTCGCGCATGTGTACTAACTGACCAATCAAAAACCAATTAAATATCTGATGAACCAATGACGTGAGCTCTTTGAGCCCGTGATTTGTTTTATACATCTACTAGCTGACCAGACAAACTTCGTTCTACCTTAGAATCAAGTTGTTTCAGTTATCAGCTGAATGTATTTCGTGAATGTCTACTCGCACCCCGGCATCAAAGGCCCGAGACGGCGTGCGATTTTGGTCGGTTCGAGTCCGACATAACCACCTCCGCTGCCGGTGGGGGTTGGGTGGTCCGAAAAAAAACCATAATAAGGCACAGCCACATATATATAGATTATTGGTTGATAGGCGAGGCGCGCCTCAGCCGTCGCGCCCAACGCTTACCGCCAAAGAGAATAAAAACATTCAAATTCAATTAAATTTTTTAGCATTTTGTATGCTTACTTTTTCTAAAGATTTAGATCGGAAGAGGAGAACCTCTAGAACGGGACTTGCACCCGCGACCAGTCCCTTACAGGAGGAATGCTCTGACCAGGTGGGCTATCTAGACACGTCCCAGATATTCGAAATTCTCCGATATATTATATACGTCTTGCAAGTTCCCGTAATAGATGTTCTCTTTATCCGATCTAAATCTTTAGAAAAACATATTCAAAGCTTGCACTTAGGGGCCCAAGGCCCGTTTTCGTACACTTCCTCTTGATTGGGCTTACGGGACCGACTGCCGGCTGACCGCCTTACCCCGAGAAGAAAACCTGCACCAGAACCTTGCAGGTATACAGTCTAGCCTGTCAGGTACCTGGCTTCTGCCCCGAAGATCATGCAGGTCCATACCCTTACTAATTTTGGAATGTCATTAGGTAAGTAATATTATATAACATAACATAACATATAACATAAACTCACGCCTATATCCCCGAAGGGGTAGGCAGAGGTGCTAGCACCCACTTTTCGGCAGTTTATGTTTAGGTCCCAATGTATGTAAATGTAGGTGGCGAGCCTATTGCCATTAACCGGGCACTTATAAACCTGCGATAAATACACACATAACTTCGAAAAGCATCGAAAAGTCATTGGTGTGTGCCATGGTAATACCTGGGATCGAACCCGAAACCTCGTCTCAGCAGTCCTTTACCCATACCACTAGGCTACCGCGGTCATTATATACTTATACTTTTTTTTGTTGTAGGCATGTTCCCGATGTATTACGCGCCCGCAGCGGCCACGCCTACCAGTACCCACACAGCCACGATGTGCCCGCCCCCTACAAGTAAGTCGGTTCATTATTCACATACTAATCGGGGATTATCGCTGAGTCGATCTCGGACTCACAAATAAATTTTAATGGGGAGTTATAAGTCAAGGCACAGATGTTTTTTTTTACCAGAAGATACCATCTTTTGGTGTCATGTAAGCAATGGAAAAATATAATAAGTTTTATTATGCTAGTTCAGTTTCTTCCACCGCTGGAGTGAGCTCGAGAACTCCTTGCCTCTGATATTTTTTAATAAGCGTTGGTAGCTTAGTGATTAAGGAGGATTAAGGGTTCCGGGTTTGAGTCCTGGCTATTAAACTACCGACGTGAACACACTTCTAACACAAGCAATTGCTTAGCTTGAGGGGTTAACGGCGGGAATACTAGTAATTTTGGTTACCAGTAAAAATATAATAAAAACTAACATCACTTTAGAAGGATAATGGTCTCAGCGAGCCTTCAACCTTTCTCAACCCTTTGTATTTGATAATTTGTGACACCGCAGAAAAAGTATGAAAATGTAGCAATTTTATTACCTTCATAATTTTATTCTTACATAGTGCTAATTTTAAACAATTATATTTTTTTACAAAACTTTTCTAATATATTTATATCGCAAAAAGAGAACATCGAGGACGGGACGTCGCGTCGTCCCGAGACGTATAACATATCGGAGAATTTCAAATATCCAGGACGTGTCCAGCTACCTCAGTTAGTCAGAGTAAGGGACTGGTCACGGGTACAAGTCCCGTCCTGGATGTTCTCTTTTTCCTTAATAAATCTATAGAAAAATTATATTTCTATTTCTAGTGCAATGTATGATGTACGGCCAGCCAATGTACGGGTCACCCTTCGTGTATCCAATGAGTCCTCAGGTGTCAAATCCTTTTCCACAAACGATGATGGGACAATCAATGATGTACAATGGTTTGAATCCTCTCGGGTTAACTAACCGCAACTATGAAGAGGTAAATGCATGAAACATCATTCTAACAGTTTTCTATTTGTTCTAGAAAGTTACTTATAAGAAAGCGTTGTTGTATTGTGGTATTCTTGACGCTAAACCGTTCGTGTGTTTAATAAAAACGTCTACGTCAGTAGATTAAGGCTGAGCGCTCATTAGGGCCAGACAGTCTTAAGACAGACTATTGCTCTACAGAAACATGAAATTGCGCACACCTGGAACAAAACTATTTCATAAACAAATATCGTCAAGATCTGCACGGCAACAAGTGTATCTTAAGACTGTCTTGCCTCTAATCTGCGCTCATCTAACTGTTACTATATATTTTGTTTGAAGATGACGACATAGGAAAGGAATCTTCTTTTTTGGTGTTTGTAGCCACAAATTTAGATTGTGATACACCGGAATTTTTTATAAAGATGAAATGTACGGTAGTTACAAAAACAACAATGGAGCGGGAAATAGAATTGAGAGAAGGAAGTTCTTCGTCTTGTACCGGCGAATTTGTTAATTTTGTTACGAAAACTCCTAGTTAGATACTCTTAGTCGCTAACCTTAGAACAGCTTTCTAAAAAAAAAACGATATTATGATATTAAAATAGTTCTCAATATTTTTGTATACAACATTGTTATTTTTCATGATATCATATAATTATGTTAATGACATAACATAATCAGTCACACGTATATTAGATTTAGGGTATGATTGTTCAAGTCTGAAAATTGTTTGATCTTTTCATTGTTTTAACACGCATTTTTGTTACAATTCGTCAAACACTGACTAGGTTTCGTTTCATCAAAGGATGTAAAGGTTATAATTGGTCAAGTCTATGAAAAGTACTGACTCTTCAAGTCTGTAGTAATAATAATTGGTCAAATGCTAATATGCTCTGATTCATCAAGCCTATTATTAGTTTTTATTCGTCAAATCTATAGCCTAACCAGTTTTCCAACAGTAATTAAATGTATTAAAGCAAAAGCTACCCAAGATAAGTACACTTACTTATAGGTCCCGTCGCTTAGGTTGGCACATCGGGAAGAAGAGGCAGACTCCGGCGCAGATCGACTTACTATATAATTTCATAGCTGTATATTTTTAAAAGGATATGTGGGAAATTGATTTTTACATGGCCGAACACTGGGAAATCTAGCTCTATGATTATGAGAATAATTTAAGACTACCCATTAAAACGGCTGTCACCTACTGAACTAGTACCTACTTTCTATTCTAGTCATATAGTATGTGTCAGTTTTTTTATTTAAGTGTCGTGTCCATATTTATTCTCTGTCTACGACTAACTGTAAGACTGAAATGCGACAGCGAAAATGCTCTACAAAATGGAAGCATACATAACATAACATAAACTCACGCCTATATCCCCGAAGGGGTAGGCAGAGGTGCTAGCACCCACATTTCGCCTGTTTATGTTTAGGTCCCAATGTAATAGGTGGCGAGCCTATTGCCATTAACCGGGCACTTATAAGCCTGCGATAAATACATACATAACTTCGAAAAGCATCGAAAAGTCATTGGTGTGTGCCATGGTAATACCTGGGATCGAACCCGAGACCTCGTCTCAGCAGTCCTTTACCCGTACCACTTTAACCGGACACTCTTTATGCTTCCCGACGACGTGCCAACCAAAGCGCCTTTTACTGTACTCTTCAATATAGTGCAGTATTAATTAGATACACAATCGAAGCACGCCGATCTTAACCGGACACTATCTATGCTTCCCGACGACGTACCAACCAAAGCGCCGTTTACAGTACTCTTCAATATAATGCAGAATTAATTAGATACAAAATCGAAGCACGCCGATCTTAACCGGACACTCTCTATGCTTCCCGACGACGTGCCAACTAAAGCGCCGTTTACTGTACTCTTCAATATAGTGCAGTATTAATTAGATACAAAATCGAAGCACGCCGATTTTAACCAGACACTCTATGCTTCTCGATGACGCGACGTGCCAACCAAAGCGCCGTTTATTGTGCTCTTCAATATAGTGCAGTATTAATTAGATACAAAATCGAATCACGCCGATTTTAACCGGACACTCTATGCTTCTCGACGACGTGCCAACCAAAGCGCCGTTTATTGTGCTCTTCAATATAGTGCAGTATTAATTAGATACAAAATCGAAGCACGCCGATTTTAACCGGACTCTCTATGCTTCTCGACGACGTGCCAACCAAAGCGCCGTTTATTGTGCTCTTCAATATAGTGCAGTATTAATTAGATACAAAATCGAAGCACGCCGATTTTAACCGGACACTCTATGCTTCTCGACGACGTGCCAACCAAAGCGCCGTTTATTGTGCTCTTCACTATAGTGCAGTATTAATTAGATACAAAATCGAAGCACGCTGATTTTAACCGGACACTATGCTTCTCGACGACGTGCAAACCAAAGCGCCGTTTATTGTGCTCTTCAATATAGTACAGTATTAATTAGATACAAAATTGAAGCACGCCGATTTTAACCGGACACTCTGTTTCCCGACGACGTGCCAACCAAAGCGCCGTTTACTGTGCTCTTCAATATAGTGCAGTATTAATTAGATACAAATACTAAGTTATATATATATATATATATATATATATATATATATATATATATATATATATATATATATATAATATATATATATATATATGTCTAAATAGTGTAAAAGTTTGTCTCTATTCCGTGATATAAAAGTTTCTCTACTCATCCCTGCCCGACTTGACGGGTCTGTACTGTCTGTCTATTACCTTAGAGCTATGACTAGACAACGTGGTGCATAGACAATTCACATGAGCGAAGCAGTAACCGTAAAAATTAGCGCAAGTGGACTGTGCACATCGAAATCTATACCTTCATATTCCTTATAATTTTTTTTTATGTAACTGAGATGAAGTTAGTAAAATAATTTGGAGCGTCTTATCTCTCTTTTGTCTACTAAAGAGTAATTAATCTGTAAAAATGGTATTTGCTGCTTGCAACCCTACAGTACATGTCAAAAATGACTAATCCAGCTCGAATAATATTGATAAATGCACATTGTTCCAATTAGATTCATAATCATCATCATCAACCTATGCTAGTCCACTGAATTGGATTAGGCAGAGTAAAAATATATAACAGCATGGCAACCGCTTGTTACGCAATTTAATTCGCCGTTTTAAGAAATTGAAATGATGGCTATATTAAATATAGGAATACTACGATATAAAGCCTTCCTTTGATACTTGTGATGTGAATTGGGCGATAGAAGTGGCAATGTCCAGTCTTTTATGGTCACTGCTTACGCTTCGTGCTTTAGCGCAGGGCTAAGATTTTCGGTTACTCGATTTCTTTACGTATCTCTCTGATTGGTGTAAGAACGTTATCTATAACTTAAATCATTTGTGTGAAGATAGCCTTATGTTCAATATCTATTTTGATTTAAGATTTGTTATAGTTAGTAAAATGTATCGTTATAAATACAGTACCTTATTAAGTATAGACGCGGACACGAGCTCCGTAGTTATGTTGTATAAGATAGACAAATCTTTGGCGTCCGTCCACCTCTGTGGCGTAGCGGTAGGCATTCGACTGCTACGACAGGTGGCGCGGGTTCGATTCCCGCTCAGTGTAAATATTTGTATGCATGAATATGTATATTTGCATTGGTTGGAGTGTTTCTATGTATAATACGTACGTATTTAAAAAAAAATTGTACATAATATGTTTATCCACATTCTGGAATCCATAACTCAAGCTAGTTAAACTATGCCCACTGTCGGTCTAGAAATGTCGTAGAATATTTATTTATTTACTAAATGCTAGAACATTTAGTTACCTTCACAGATTTCTATAATGTTTTAAGGTTTGTGTTGATATAAGATTACTCGGTGTTGAAAGCGGAAATCAATCGGAACTTATTGTTATGAATACTTACGCAGGCCTGTAAGCACAATGTATCATTGAGGTCTGGAAGGCTGAGCGAAGCGTGGCGTGACAAGAAACGACATGAATCTGAGACAACGTCTGTGATGACTGGCAGCGCAGAATGTTCCTTTTCAACGAAAGCATTGAATCGGGTATGCAATCTTAGAGTACATATACGCATACCTTATAAGCATACCTTGACAGCCATCATTCTTCTGCACGATTCGTAATTCTATTATACATAAACATACACATAACCTCTTAACCTCTAGCTATCCCGTCAAACTTCGTTACGCCTTAGAATCAAGTTATGCGGGCTACCTTATCAATTGATATTCGTTGAATGTCTCATACTTACATAATTATCCTAATTGCTAGTATAGGCGCAGTATCCCGAGGGGCCATCTCAAAGCCGTAGATGACCCAGGGTCAGCCGAGCTAGAAGGTATTTGCCTTATTTAGCCACCTTACACCCCATTAGAGACTCGATACGGCGTGCGATTTGATTTCGATTTGATTTTGTGTTGGTTCGAGTTCGACATACCTACTCCCACTCTGACTGGCGGTGGGGTAATCGTGAGGATTACAGCAAAAAAAGGGACAGTATAGTCGGAAACAAATCTATAAAAATCAAAGATCATGAAAATTGGTCCTTCTATTTTCGAGTTCATCGCGGACATCACTAACACGACTTAAACGTAAGCACTTGTGAGTGTCATACGTAGAATGAAATTGTTAAGTTTAGACAAATTTTAAAAAACACTTCAAAACATATCAGGATTCCGTACAGGAATTAAATCAAATCCAAAAACAAATATTCACTCCGAGGCCGGTATTTCACAACATGTTTCTCATTTGTATAACATACTAGGATATAATAATATGTATTCACAGCTACGTACTATCAAAAAGGGATGAGGAATATTTATTTATGTCAGAAATCATCTCAAATTTACTACATTATGTAATACCAAATATAATATTTGAAAGTTTAGCAGGAGTGTTAAAACTGCCATCCGGACAGGACGTAGTCGTTTTTGCACTGTATCGGCCGCCATCAACTAATAAAAGCATTTTCATATGGGAATTAAATAAATGTATCTATAAATTTATAATGATAAACAAAATCTTCTTGTGATCGGGGATATGAGTATAGACTTGAAATGCACTATGTTAGGTATAAGTCTAGGTAGGCCTAGACTTATACCTAGAAACACTGAGCGAGTGCGGACTGTTTTGCGGAATCGCTGATTTTACTAGAATTGAACCAAAGCTAAACAAAATAACTAAATCGTGTATAGATTACATATTTGCGTGATTTCCTACTATACATTCGTACTCGGGACTGCTAGACATTGTACAGGCCGATCATCGGACCACATTGTTCACCTGCATTGACGACGCGCCACTCGAGCATACACAGCATGTTCAAAGATCGGTTATCAATTATTGGCTTATTTTATGAAGAACTCAAAAAAGTAAAATTGACGGTGGAAATAATATATCCTGTTCAAATGAAATCTTCAACTTTATTATAAAATATTTTAGTAAAACAAGAGAAATTGCCACGTCTAACTCTAAATCGAGACAAAATTTGAAGCGCTTCGGAACCCCTTGGATAGATGACAATGTAATAAACGGGACAAACTATTCAAAATCTGGAAAAGTAGTTCTTTCGACCCAGCTGTAAGAATACAATATAATAAAAGTAGAAACAAAGTAAATAAAATATTGGAATACAAAAGAAATGCATTTTACATTAATAATATACAAGAAAACTTTAAGAATCCAAAGAAAATATATGAAATTCATAAGGTCGTCTTTCTAGGTCGTGTCAAATTGTCAATTTACGATGCGATATTGAAAGCTTTTGATGAGCAAGGGACACTGTCAAACGAATAGCACAGAACTTCGCAAATGAGTTTGACAGATCGATAAAAGTCATTATTCCAAAATGTAATGATACAAGTACTAGATCCCAATAATTACTGTACACCGACTAATTCCAGTATTGTATTGTATTATTCCAAAATGCTACAAGTCAATCATAATATCATAAAAACCCTGAATCCAAGAAAAGCACCCGGTTTGCGTGTGATATTAAATACGTAGCTCAGAATATAGCACTAGCCATAGCCAATTTAGTAAATAAAAGTATAAAAACCGGACTCTATCTGGACGAGCTAAAAGGATGCGTAAGACCTATCCTTAAAAAGGGGAAATGAAAGGAATACTTGAACTATCGCCCAATTACATTGGGTACCAGATACCAGGGCACAGTCTTAGATCCTTTACATTTTTATCATACGTCAACGATATTCATAACTGCGTTGGGCAAGGTGTGTGCTTCCAGGTTGCTGACGATACGTGTATCATAGTAGCTGAGGAAGATCCGCAGAAGGCTCTTGATAAATTGCAGTCTGACTTTGATACACTACTGAAATGGTGTCATGACACATGGCTAGTACTCAACTCAAACAAAAAGCAATTATTTATTATTAAATCACCATATCAGCGTCAAAACCTCGGTTCTAACCTGATTGCCCATGAACACAGTGGTTTACACAATTCTGATGCACCTGCGTGTAGCTGCCCAACCATAGAAGTCGTAAATTCTAATTTAATTGGGGTTGCCATATTGAATACGTGTGTAATAATTTAAGACAATTTTCGGCAAACATTAATTTACTAAAAGACAGACTCGTACATTCAATATGGTTTAACTAGTTGTAGTCGAACCTATGATAGTTATATAATTAAAAAATATTAAAAAATATTGTTTCACCTCAAATTAAATAAAAATATTGTAATCATGAAATTGGTCTGTTCACACACTAAAGTTTTAGCCATTCATACAAAATTTAAGTACATCATATTGAAGTAACACTTTCTTGGCGACCAATAAAAAATCAAAATTGAGCAACCTGTATATACTCGAGCGATGACGCAACACCGATTGTGCACAGAACGCGCCAACAATGTGTATGGCGTAAGAACGGCTACCTACATTGTTCCTCGACTGATTAACAAATTACGTGGAGATTTAATTGGTGCTATAACTGGAAATAATATAAAATACAAGCTAAAAGCCTTTTTGTTTACAAATAACTGTAAGTTGTAACAAATATATAGGGTAATGTACAGCTTGTTTGTTATAAGATTTTATGCATGCAAATGAGTAAATTATTTTATGTACCTCACCTACCTGCTTACTTGTTTGTTACTTGTAGCACTATGCAAACCTTAGTGGTTTATGTGTTATGTAGAACTAATCTTTGTACTGTTTGCTTTTTAGAGATAATAATAAAAAAGTACCAATGTCAACAATGCTCGTTTCCTGATTACATATTATACAGTATATTATTAAGTGTGTTTTGTTTTGGAAGTAATTTCGTATGAAATACACACGAGTTCATAATTTTGTATTAGACAGACTAACTTACCTTTTTTTTTTTTTTTTTCGTGCGGAAATCCCTTCGGATACCCCCCCGCGTGCCAGCGGGGGCGGTTATGTCGGGCTTGAACCGACTAAAACCGCACGCCGTCTCGGGTCTACAGACGCCGGGGTGTAAGGTTGCCCATAGAGCATATCCCTCGCACCCCGACTGACCCTGGGCCATCTCCGGTTTCGAGATGGCCCCCTCGGGTTTGGGAACCACGGTGTCCCCGTCTTGCCCCGGTTTGGGGGAGGGGCGCTAGTCGCCCCACCGTCCCGGCCTGCTTCTGCTGGGGTGACAGGTGGCCTCACCCGCCACCCCCAGGCCTGCGCTCATGGAGGACGGAGGTCGTTAAGCGACCTCCGGCGCCTGAGTTGCCTGCGACGCGCGGCGAGCAAGTTGCGGGCTCGGCGGACCGGGAGAGTTCTAAGTCTCTCCCGGGCGCGCTCCGCCACCTCCTTCGCGAGCATTACATGCTCGCAGAAGGAGGCGGCGGTGGCCCACGCGCTCGCGCTCCGCACCATTGCCGCAATCATGCTGCCCAGCGAGAGGACTCCCACCCCGATGGCTGCCACGAGGTCACGCCTCGGCGCCTCCCACGCCGGGCAGTCCGCCAGCGTGTGCAGCCCTGAGTCCTCGCTCGCGTCGCAGTGATGACACTCAGGCGTTGGCTCCTTCCTGATCCGATGCAGGTGGTCCCCGAAGCACCCCTTCCCTGAGATCACCTGCGTCAGTCGGTAGGAGAGGCTTCCGTGTCGCCTCTCCAGCCAATCCTCCATGATGGGCCTTACCGCCGCTATTGCGGCGTGCCCTGCGCTTGGTTGCCCAAGTCGTTCCTTCCACTCCACCACGATGGCCTGGCGGAGCTGGGACTGCACGGCCTCGATTTCTCGAGGCTCGGGGTTCCATCCCTGCTCCCGCGCCTCCTTTCGCCACTGGTACAGTTGCGAAAGGGCTCTCGCTTCCAGGTCCCATGGCGGAGTTCCGGCAAGGAGACTCGCCGCCTCGAAGGAGATCGTGCGGTACCCTCGGATGACCCTGATGGCCAGAACTCGCTGCGGAGCGAGCAGCATCCGCACAGTTCTGATCCTCAGGGCCTCCGCCCATATTGGGCACCCATACAGGGCCATGGACCGCACGATCCCCGCGTAGAGTCTCCTGCAGGAGTCATCGGGCCCCCTCATGTTGCGCAACAGCCGAGCCAGAGCAAGAGCTGTGCCCTTCAATTTGGGGGCCAGACTTCGGATGTGCTCTCCGAAGTCCCATCGGCCGTCGAGCACGAGCCCCAAATATTTCATTTGGGGCTTGATGCCGATGCGATTTCCTCCCACGATGAGACTGGATCCCTCGGGTGGCTTGCTCCGAGGCCCATGGAAGAACAGGGCCTCGGTTTTATGCAGGGCCACCTCGAGACCCAGCCGCCGGATCCGCCTAACGACTTGGGCAACCGCGGTCGTGGCCTTTCGGGTCGCTTCGCGGTACGTCGCCCCGCACGCCGTCACGAGCGTGTCGTCCGCGTAGCACGTGACGGCGGCACCGCCTACGAGCTCACCGCGAAGCACCCAGTCGTATCCGATGTTCCACAGGAGTGGCCCCAGGACCGATCCCTGTGGAACACCGCACGACATTTCACGCCGACCGAGACCGGTCACGGTTGGGTAGATGACGGCTCTCTCCGTCAAATACGCCCCGACTATGCGGCGGAGGTAGAGAGGCACTTCGTGATACACGAGCGCCTCCCTAATGCAACTCCAGGGCAAGGTGTTGAACGCGTTGGCGATGTCCAGAGACACCGCCAACATCACCTCACCCCGGGCTACTGCATCCTCCGCCAGAGCCCTCACGCGCATGATGGCATCCACGGTGGAGCGCCTCTGGCGGAAGCCATATTGGCCATCCGCCAGGTCCGGCCCCACTCTTGAGAGGTGCTCGACGAGGCGCTTCGCAATTACTCTTTCAAAGAGCTTGCACACCTCGTCGAGCAACACTATGGGCCGGTAGGCGGACGGCGAGTCCGCCGGGCGCCCCTCCTTTCGGATGAGGACCAGTTTCCCCGTCTTCCACAATTTCGGAAACTGGCCCCGCTCCAAACATGCGCTGAGAAGCCCTCTCAGTCGGGGCTCGAGAGCGTCGTCGACTAGAGCTAGGACCCACGCTCGGCCTGGAATGCCGTCGGGTCCCGGGGCGGTGTGTTTGGCTCTTAGCCTTCTCACCGCCAGCTCTAGTTCTACCCAAGTGACCTCGGGCACGTCGTCGTCTTCCACGTCGGGCGCCATGCGCAACCGAGGCGGAGTCATCCGCGGTGGAACATGTTCCACCGCCCGCGCTGGGAACAGGGAGCCAACAACTCCTCCGAGCAGATCCGGCTGGAGACACCGGGTTAACGGCGGGGCCTTGGGGCGCAGCTTGCCCCTCACCATCCGGTAGGGCCGCCCCCAAGGGTCCCGCTCCAGCGTCTCCAGCAGCTCGCGGAAGGCGTCCCGTTTGGAACGCCTTATCTCCGCTCGGAGGGCTCGTCTGGCCTCCCTGTATCCCTCGTACAACTCCGCCTCTCGGGCCTCCGCATCTGCGGGGCGGCGACGCCTCCTACGGAATCGGGCCCACCGGCGGTGCGTGATCACGCAGCCCCGTCTGAGCTGCGCGATCTCCGACGACCACCAGTAGACCTGACCCCTCGGATTATAGGGCGGAGCCCTAGGCATCGCCGCGTCACAGACACGGGTCATGGCCTCCCGGAACCACTCCGCCTCATCGTCTATGCAGACAGGCCTGTCCGGCGCAGGGGCCCAGGCCTGTACGATGGCGGCTTCCAGGAGGAGCTCCCGATCAAGTCGCTTAAGCGCCCAACGTGGCTCGGGTGGAGCCGGTGCAGCCGGCGCGTCGCTCGCAGGGGGGGACACGTCAAACCGAATGTATCGGTGATCCGAACTTGTGTCCTCCCCCAAAACGACGCGCCAGCCCTGAACACGTCGCGCCAACGAGGGGCTCGCGAACGATAGGTCCACGATGGAGCTACCCCTCGAGGTCACGAACGTGTCCACGGCTCCCCGATTTAGGAGGACTAGGCCGAGTCGTGCGGCCCAGTCCACCAGTGCCCTGCCTCTATGCCCCGTCGCGCCCCTTTCGTGTCGGGAACCCCAGGCATACGACCAGGCGTTGAAGTCCCCGAGCACAAGGACCGGACGGGGCTGGCAGGCATTGACGACGACGGCCAGCTGACGGAGCCATTGCTCATATGCAGCTTGGTCTCGGTTCGGCGTGATATAAGCGGCCACGACCGCTATATCCCCAACCGCCGCCGCCACGCAGCCGGGTCCCCTTGCAACGACGGCAAGAGGGGGGCTGCCGGCGGCAGGGTTGTGCACCAGTGCCGCCGACCCATCCAGCGCGGTTTCCCAGGTAGGCCCGAGGAACCGGTGGGTGTATGGGTCGGCGACAGCGGCGACATTTATGGCCCACTGTGCCATGCTCTGGCGCAGAAGGTCCTGAGCATGGGCACCGTGGCCAACGTTCACCTGCAGGATGCGGAGTTGAGGATCCATTATGGAACCCCCATCTCCGCATCCCGCTGCGAACTAGGGGCGGAAGGCCGGCCTCCCGGCTTCGGCTCCCCTCCGGCGCAGGCCTTGCTGCCAACCCTATGGTCAGCCGGCTTGCCCCCCGCTGCACATCTGAAGCAGTGCAACGGGGCGCTACACGTGCCGGCCTTATGACCGGGCTGGCCACAGCGGAAGCAACGGTCACCCGCCGTTACCTCCGCTGTGCAGTGCACCCCCACATGGCCCACCGACAGGCACCTGAAGCACCTGGCCGGTCGGGCCTGCAGGAGCCATGCCTGCGCCCTCAGGAAGCCTCCTACCAGGAGGCTCCGCCCGTCAGCGACCTTTTGGGCCGCCGCGATAGGGCAGCCGACAACTGCTGCCCCCTGTCCACCGCGGCCGAAGCGTATAGCTCCGGCCTTAATTGTGTCCGGGGAGCAGTCCCCGGCCTCCGCCACGGCGAGCCTGAGCTCTTCTGCCGTGACGGAGTCATCCAGGCCCGTAATGCGCACTTCTGCGCATTTAATGGGCCTGGACACCCGGACGTCGGCTGCGTCCAGCGACTCCCTCAGCCGAGCCGCTAGGGCGTCGGCCTTGGGGCCACTGGCGGCGCCAGGGACCTCGAGTAGCCGGGCTCCCGTCCGTGTGCTCTTGCACCGGACACCCGGGATCTCGAGGGCCTTCAAATCGACGTTGGCCTTAACTGTGGCCAACACCTCGGCATACCCCATGCCCCTACCCGCTGCCTCCGCCGTCAGGGTGACGACGACGGCCGTGGTACGAGGGGCACGGAGCTTCCCCGGCGCTGTCTTCGCGGCGGCCGCGGCCTTCCTGGCCTTCTTGGCGGCCTTCCGCCTCTTCTTGTTGGCTCCAGCCACCTCCCAGCCCCCTTCCAATGGGGTGGAGGTAGCCGGAACCACGGCTGGGGCTGGGGCTGGGGCCAGGGCTGGGGACGTCTTCCCCTTGCCCTTCCCCTTGCCTTTGCCCTTCCCCTTACCCTGAGCGGGAGGGGGCTGAGGAGCCGGCTCCGGCAGGGTCACAACCGCACCCGCAGCCGGGCGGGTGGGGCCCCTCTTGGCTACAGCCGAGTAGACGGCCGCTGGTGGCGCCAGAGGCGGACGGCGGATGGAGTCCATTAGGGCCTCCATCCGACACATCATCCTCTCCTCCAGCGCCTCCATGTAGGGGAGCCAGGAATCCGCCGGCGGTGCCCTCGGCTGCGCCGGCCGCACCGACTGTGCCGGCTGCTGGACCGGTTGCACCGGCCGCTCCGGCCGCGCCGACAGCGCAGGCTGCGCTGACCGACTCGCGGACGAGCGAGTCGTGCGCGCCGGCTCCGCCGGTTGCGTCGTTTGAGCCGAGCTCGCCATCCCCCTCTTGAGCTCTTCGACGGCTGCAGCTAGTCGAGCCGTCTCCCGACGGGACTCGGCCAACTGCGCCGCCAGGCCCTCATTCTCGGAGGCGATGTCGAGCACAATGCTCAACATCGCCTCTTGCTCAGGGTTTGGGGACCCCTGGAAGGACGCGGTCACCTTCTGGAGTCTCTCCAGGAGTGACCGCGTCTTCCCGCACGGCTCCGACAACGACACCGCCGAGGTGGAAGGCTTCGGCGGTGAGTTTCCCACGGCCCTTCCAAGAGCCGAGAACTGTATACAGTTTTCGGCATACTTTCATTGTCTACAACGCTTTCCATTATAAGTAAATCCCCGCACACTTATAGTAGATAGTTATTTTTATTGAACTAAAAAAATGTTTCCTAGAATATACATGGCAAAACAACGTTTGCTGGGTCAGCTAGTATAAAATATAATACTATAAATGTCAAAGTAACACCAATGTAACGTTGCGCGTTACGTGTTGGCTTATAACATAACATATAATATGACATATAATAAAAACACACCTCATGAGCTTTCTGTACGTTTTTTTTTCAGAATATGACCAATTTGATCAGCATGTTATTCATAATTGATTCCACCGACTCACTTTACATTTGCCTTGCAGACTTGATTCGTCGTTCGTCCAATAAATACTCATACTCTCTGTTCTTATTAAGGCTTCAGGACTGATGAAATACATACAGCAGAAAGATGCATGGCACTATAAGTTTTACATAAATAATAAAGTTTAGAAGTCTTCATTGTACTCTCATTCATTGTTACTTACGTATCATGATCACAGTAGGCCTACCTTGAAACGTACATCCACAATTGCGGGCTGAATCGTAACCATGAAACGCACTTATCCAGTTCACAGACAGTTCATTCGACTTAACCCTACCATGAGACGACCCGAAACCGTAAAATTCGGAATTTCGAGAGCCCGCCAAAAAAAATTAAAGCACAGTACTATACAACTTATTTCAAAAGGTGAAAGGTTATGATAATCGAATTTTAATAGACTTATATTGTAAACGAAAACCTCCTTGATATGTTTGATTCACTCCCGAACATACTTTACGGTCCCGACGGAAAGAACGAAATCCGAAGTTACTTTAAGGTACTTAAATGACAACTCTTCGTTTATATTTCATGCGGGCTCGCAATTGCGGATGTACCTTTTTTTTTTCATGCGGAAATCCCTTCGGATACCCCCCGCCGGCCATCGGGGGCGGTTATGTTGCTTGAACAATTGCGGATGTACCTACGTTTCATTTTAGGCCTACTGTTCTTCGTTACATTGTTGAATACAAGCCAGAGCGCATCTTTATTTTTCAAAATCTCATTTTTTTTCGAGTATCTTCTGGCCCGTAAGTGACCTACTTCGCTCTAACTGGAGTTTTTCAACGCTTTTAATTTGACCAGTTGTCAAAAATTACATGTTATAGTCGCAGTGTGTAATACTGCTTCATCATAGTGCCATGTTACAAGACGTTGAGACTTCTCGGCCGTTTCTCTTTTAAGTTTTCCAAAAACACCTTAACTAGTCTTACTTGTCTCAATTTTATTGTTCTGCAGACTATGAACCTACGTCAATTAATTTGTAGATAATACTACGCACGATATTCGTTCGTTTTAAGACCTATCTTAGCCTCTATGTAAGCCATTTAACTTGTCTGCATACCAATATGGCGATGGCTGCGCTACCGCAAGTCATCTGCATAATTGAGTCTCGTAGATCTGTCAGACCAATGACAGCTCTGGCAAATAGCCGCATGCACGGGTATATTTCCGGAGCTGAGCGCATCATGATGAACTCACAAGAATAATCATTGTACGTAGCTTTCAGTGCACGACCTTTATAGTAGGAAATCAGCCTGCATCTTTCATAACATTGGTTCCACAGTCATGTTCGTGTTGTTACAGTTGCTTAAATCACCCTTTCTTGGCACAGTACAAGAAGTTGTCTCCCACTCATCAGACATTGTTTCTTCACCAGTCAAAACGGAACTTCCTGGCACGTCGATGAGTAATGTAGCGGCTGGAATGTTAGCTGTTAGTATTTTAGCCATCATGAGATCGGCTTCTGTTGCCTTCATCTTGAAACCTATGCTCGTTATAAGCTACACACAGCTAGTTGATGGTTGAGCGCCTATAGGTTTCCACGTTCTACAAGCCTGATCTCCTGGTCGCCTTCACAGAAGTTCCTTCTTCGTGACTTCTTCTTCGCACCATACGAATAGCTTGCTGTTTTTGCTGTTACCGTTGTCGTTGTATGTGAACCATTTTGATGTGAAACAACTCCGTATTTATGATATTGTCAACCAATTTCTCCAAACATCTATTTTGCAGCTCAAACTTGAAACGTTTCAGTGATATGGCTACTGTGTAGTTTCTCTATTTGAACATATTACTGCTTAGCTTCTTACGTGTTTAATCCGAAACGGGTGGAACCTCTTTTGCTGCAGATATCAAGGAGCCGAGTCACTTCACTTATTTTTTGAGCTGGCCGTGTGACTTGATTATGAAATTGTTGTTATTTTATGTCAGGAGCTACAAATGCGCCTTGCTAGAGAAATGGATTTGAAATAATCGACTGATTTTTACTTTCACTCTCTGCCAGTGAAGCTTTTAATTCATTCCCCTCCTACTCCTTGTCACCGTGTCCCTGGCATCCGTCAACAACTACTACACTTTAAGTGTTGGAGGCGTGACAGTGTGGATGACAGGGACTCGACTCGAAGTGAAAAAGAAGTCACCTAGTTAAGATTCCCACCAAGAGCATTCATCGAACAAAAATACACTCAATTTTTTTTTTCAAATCTACATTTGCTTTTTTTTGTGTAACTGTCAAGCATTTGCACATTGGCAGAAGCTCAAAAACTTGTGTGTGCCCTTTTTGTAAGTTCTGATTTTGTAATTTTGGTGCATCAAAAAACATGCGGTATTTCTAGTGCAACTACTGTGACTAAACTGTGAATATCTAAACATTACTGACTTCAGAGTACAGAAGCGGTTCCAGATACGTCTCCGGCTGCTCTTAATGAAAACAAACTGAGTAGGTTTGGTAATAGTGAAGAGACCGTCGATAGGACGGACGGAGAATCCAGTTATTCGTCTTTCTATTCTTCATTCTTCAAAACAGAATCTGGCAGTGCTGAAGAAAGTTCTGATAATAAGAAACTGCTTAAAAATAATGACAAGAGATTACGGGTAAGAATTACTTTCATTTAGTCATTTAAATAATGATTTTTCATGAGTTTTCTTTCAAGTGCCGACCATCTGAACTTGGTACACAGAAGCCAACAATGGCTTCCATAGTTGAGTTATACTAGTAGTCACTACTAAGTCATGACTACTATAACTCCAAAACGTAAAGGACATCAACCTAATCGTTATACAAATGTAGTTTTTTAAGAATTTTATTAATTATCCCTTGCAATAGATATAAGTTAAGAGACTTTTTGATCCTACTAGAATAGAATATTTAGAATAGAATATAGAATATTTGAATCGCACACAATTTTCACTATCTGATCTGGAAATACGAAAAATTCTAGATTTTTTTGTTGTGAGAGCTTACAGAAAAGAAACGTTTTCAGTAACATTCTAATAGCACAATAACACTGCCACAGCGGCGATTTTTCGCAAGTATAATTAATTTTTACTTTTTAAATAAAGCGAAAATTGCGCACTGAAAAAGCCTACTATTGCGGTTTAACTGAACTAGGGTATCCAGTTTATTTTGGTTTGCGTGTATACCCACATATATATTGATTATCATATAAATTTCCATTTGTTTTAGAACTCATTGACCGGTAGCTCTACTAATGTCGAACTGAAGCAAGTAAAAAGAGTACCCAGAAGAAATATGGATCCGCCATGGTTGGAAAAGGTAATTTTAACGAATTATTGGAATGTTGTATTTTAAATATTAAAAATAATTTACCTCCAACATTTTTTTTCGGCAATGGAATCAGTGTACCTATTAAATGTCGAAAGTGTAAAGATTTGTTTTTATAATGTATTTACCATACATTATGAAAACAAAACAAAAATTGATTAAATATATAATTTCATAATGTTTTCATATTATTTAGTTTAATGTTGTCACCCTTATTATTTTCTGTTTTTTTAATTTATTTTTTATATTTAGTATACATCAATTTGACTTCACCTCGCCTGATGGTAAGCTGAAGGTAAAGTCTCAGGAAAGAGGGTCACCATTACAAACACTTACCATAGTAACAATGGTGGCACTCAGCTTGACGGCTTCATCAGAAGAGGATTGTCGTCGCAGCACCGCGTGACACCCACCGGTCCCCCTAGTGCTGCGACCACAATCCCCCTGCCCGGCTATGCACTTGCTGACCCCTGAACGCAATCAAACCGAAATTGGATTACTATGGAGGGTTTTTCGCAATCGTGCACGGTGGTACCCACCCGGCCGAATTTTTTGACAAATTTGTGTCATCAAATTTCTACCACCAGTCAAAATTAAGTAAGTTCGTTCACATTAGAACCACATAATTTTATAACGTAAAAGTCAATCTTTGCAAAGGTCTGCTGATTGCGATATCGGGCGTTATGTATCTCAGACTAGTCCCACGAACTATTATAACCCCAGCAGTCCTCAGTTTATTATAATGTACAATGTTGCTTCAAGGTGTGCGTCACTTCTGAGCTGATCTACAAATATCAAGTTCTAACAAAGAGTATAGATGAAGTTCTAATTGCTGATAAACAGAAATTGAATTCTTTTGAACAGGTTAGTACAACAGATTCTTCAGGAAATCGAA
Organism: Cybosia mesomella; assembly: GCA_946251805.1. Classification (NCBI taxonomy): domain Eukaryota; kingdom Metazoa; phylum Arthropoda; class Insecta; order Lepidoptera; family Erebidae; genus Cybosia; species Cybosia mesomella. The sequence continues at coordinate 42,294,021 of OX276388.1, read as the reverse complement.
ACACATCTTATTTGAAAAGGAGAGCCTATTTCGGCCAAAATCGAACATCTTTTTTTTTTCTTTTTTTTATAATATTTAGGACACGTCAATTTGACTTCACCTCGCCTGATGGTAAGCTGAAGGTAAAGACTCAGGAAAGAGGGTCACCATTACATACACGTACCATGTTAACAATGGTGGCACTCAGCTTGACGGCCTCATCAGAAGAGGATTGTCGTCGCAGCACCGGGTGACACCCACCGGTCCCACTAGTGCTGCGACCACAATCCCCCTGCCCGGCTATGCACTTGCTGACCCCTGAACGCAATCAAACCGAAATTGGATTACTATGGAGGGTTTTTCGCAATCGTGCACGGTGGTACCTACCCGGCCGAAATTGGTGACAATTTTGTGTCATCAAATTTCTACCACCAGGTAAACATTCAGTTGGGGTGTGTGTTGGGTAACCTCCTCGAGTGTCGCTCCGATTCCGATCCCGCTGCAGTCCGGGGGGAACGGAATCGGAGCGGCCGGTACACCCTGGGCGGCGGTCAATGGCTTCCCCTTCACCCCTTCATAGGGTTGGCATTGATCGTCGGCCAATACCCAACGTGGCGGGAACACATCGCTCTCCGTACTCCTCTGCTTTCAGAGGAGACAGGATGAGCGATGCTGTTAGTGGTGAGATGGCCCAGGGTCAGCCGGGGTGCGAGGGATATGCTCTATGGGTAACCTTACACCCCGGCGTCTGAAGACCCGAGACGGCGTGCGGTTTTAGTCGGTGCAAGCCCGACATAACCGCCCCCGCTGGCCGGCGGGGGGGTATCCGAAGGGATTTCCGCACAATAAAAAAAAAAAAAAAAAAAAAAAGGTAAACATTCAGTTAAATGTTCGATTTTAGCCGACATATGCCTGCTCTTTTCTCTTTCCTATTACACCAATAATAACCTAATAATAGGTTTTTCTTTACCTATGAAATTGCCGAAATTTTCTTACAAATTCATGAGTTCGTTATTCCTGTAATTTAATAGCTATTTCCATTATTTATATTTTGTTTGAAAGTTGATTTGAAGATTTTACAACTCTGTATTAAATTTTGTTTTTATTGGCCGCTTGATAAATTAATTCGATCTTCAGAAACAGTACTTCCTAAATGCTATCCATTTTGATGATAAATTTCGTATTACTTAATAGCTGTCACTTTTCAAATGTGTAATAAAAGTTGCTGTTTGTTAGCTTAATGTTGTCTCATTCATACACCAAAAAATCATAAAATTTGGAGAGAACAGAGTAGAAATTCATGACTGAGACGGGCCTAAGTGTATATTTTCATAATACGTCACCTGGTACAAGTTCTGAACAGTGTACTTAGTGGTGCTGAGTAATGCAAGTTATCTTTCGCACCTCAAATTTAAATTAATAGAAAATATTCACACTCCTTATGTACTTAAATAATTCAATTCATCCTAAATCCAAAAACTGCTAGACGGTTGAATCTGACGAAAGCTCAGATGACGATAAGTTAACATCTCTAAATTCAATTCTCTTCATGGTTGCAGCCAAACCTAGTCAATGATCAATTGGGTCAGCTGTATTTGGACATGCAGTTAGAAGGCCAGACGGCGAGGTTGACGCTGGAAGAAGGTATCACCAGCTCCAGTAGCTCTGGTGAAGAATTTACTATTAATCCTCCGTCCAAGGTAACTACCATCCTATATTATAAATGTGACAGTTTGTGAAGATGTTTGTTACTCAATCATGCTGCGGCTGAATGGATCTGGTACACAGTACAGGGATAGATTATATTCTGGAATAGAACGTTCCTGGTTTTTATTGGAGCAGAATCCCTCGCGGGTGCAGCCGCTGGCAACTGCTAGTCTAAACTTCTGAACTAATATTATAAAGACAAAATAATTGTTTTTGTAATCGATAAACTCTGAAACTACTGAACCGATTTAAAAAATTCTTTCACCATTAGAATGCTATTTTTTTTCTTTTTCTTTTTTTACCTGCGGGGGACTTCCTTCGGATACCCCCCCGCCAGCCAGCGGGGGTTGTTATGCCGTGCATCGACTAAAACCGCACGGTGTCCTGCCCAAGTGTCCATTGCCGGGCACCCCGGGTAAGCCCTCGAAAGGATAACCCCAGGGACCATTAGGATGCTACATTATCCCTTAGTAACATGGCTACTTATTATTACTGATATTATCACAGAATCAGGACTTTAGCGGATAAAACCGCGGAGCGATGCTAGTAATTCATTTCATAAGTAATTTATTATCTTACCTCAAATCATTTAATTTAATTCTGTAACGCACAATTACATGTTTTTTTTGATCCACCTTATTTTTTTTTATCATTATGACCCATTTTTATGTCGAATTAACACTTGACCAAAATTCCGGGTGCCAAAATTGTTTCTCCTTAAGAAATAGCAACCATAGCTTTTATGTGTGGGATTTCTAATAGCCTCGCAATGAAACTGCGTTTTAAACTTTCAAAACTATAATTGAAGCTAAATAAAGATTTTACAAGAATTATTAGCGCTTGACGCGTGCACCAACGTTCGTCGTCAATTTCTATCTCCCCTCTCACTCTCCCATGTCATGCTCACCTTCTCACACACTCTCGTTCCGTTTCACCCATCTTCCTTGCGTTCCATTCCTACATAGGCATAGTACTGTGTATTTAAACCTAAATATTAATATTCCAGAATTCACGACGAAAACGCGAGTACAGCAAACTGACCATGATTTATGAAGAGGATGCTCCAATGCCCCCGGGTGAAAAGGAATTCGAAACAGATGCATATGGGTCCACAACCTCAACCTATTAGTGCTTTTTACAGAAGTGGACTGTGTTAGATTCAAACGATTATTAGTGTACAGTCTTAAAAATGATAGGAAATTATTGTTTTGTAAAAATATTAACTTCGTTATACAGCAGTTCAGTTTAATTATCCAACATGTAACGAAACTTGTGTCCGATAAGTGAAAAGGTGTATTTGTACATGATGGTTCTGCTCGGACTTTCATGCGTCCCAAATAGGTATATTCTATGTAACTTTTGCGTTTCATGAAGTTGCCTTTGGCACCATTGAGCTGTAAGCATGCTATGTAACTTAGTGCAGTTCGAAGATTTGGACATCCTGAGGTACAAACCTATATCATTATAACGTTACGTTACATTATATTTATGATAGAAATATATGATTATCATTGAATACTGTATATCATCGCTATCTCTCTAATACCGAACGTCTCTCGGCGAAATTTGAAACAAGATGGCGGTGTAATGAATAATTATATTATGCGTATATTTAGTAAGTAAAGTATATTTTGAAAATAAATTGTATTAAAGTTATGATGTTTGCTTGTTGTGATAAAGTGAATTTTAATGTTGGTTATTATATTATAAGAGATTTAATTCATAAAAGAATTTGGTATTTACAACCTGTGATATGCAGAGTTGAACTGACGGTAATGGATCTTTTGCGATAAATGATTTTGAAAATGTATGTATTGATTTGCGCTTGTCCCAAATCTACAATGTAATTAGTAGGTATTCACCCGGAGAAGAAAGTTACGGAACATCAGAATTGATAGATCCTTATTGAATTATTCAATTATTATAAGTGTGACATATCGATAGTTTAGTGATATTATAGTAGGTATAGTGATAGTATGTTTGGGTGTACAAAACACTCATTTAACCGTTAGCTAATTCTAAAGATTGTTCCGTGCGCATTTAATGCTTCTTAAATAGCTGGACTATTTTGGTTTACCTCGAAGAAGTCTGTTAGAGATCAAATAATATAATGGTATTATTTGTTGTTATACATATAGTGTGTTTATAAAAATTAGTTAAACGTAGTTTACGTTAGGCATTTGATAAAACATATTTGTAAACATTATATTGTAAGTACTTTGTATGTAAAAAATCGCACGCTTGAAATGACTCAATACATAAGTTTCATTATGAGAGTCAACTAGAAAAAATATCGCACTGAGACAATTTTAGTCGCATGTGTAATCTTTTGCACTACCTGCAGAAAAAACGCAAATTAAAGGAATAAAATATTTTTATTTTGTAGTTTAATTTCCGCAATTTTGAATAAAAATTGATAACGTCTGCTTATTTAGTGATTTAAAATACTATAGCAGATTGTACTTGGTGGTATGATCGCCCATTATACTCGCAATTTGTACATGTTCCACAAATAATATAAATAGCTTGTAGAATTTTTGTGTTCATTAAAGAATTAATAGAAGTATGTGCCCACAAAGCTAGCACGTTTACAATAATAATAATCTCTCCTGACCGTATTCGGCCACAGCGACTTGCCACTAACTATTGAGCCTTTCGTTGGTGCGCTCTCAGGTGACTGGCATAGCCTATCTTTGATGCGCATGTACGACCACATACGCTACAAGTCAGTACCCCTCCGACGTAATTATATTGTATGGCCGCAGGTGTTCGGGCATTGAGCTCGTCACGTTATGCATCGAGCTCTTCTATCTGCCTCCTCTCAAACTAAGACATTATAATGATAAACAGAATGGCGTCTTGACCGATCTTCGATTTGGCACGTCGGGCAGAAGAGTGAAAGTCCGGCTGATACCGGTTTGCTTCGATTTTATATAGCGTTCTCTCTATCGACCAGCGCATGTCTACAGCATGATATATTTTCAGAGTTATACCGAAGTTATAGTGTTGATATTTTATGGACACAAACATTTTTATGTTCTCCATAAAGGTATCAAAGTATCAAATTGTTAGTTCAATGTACGAAGAGAAAACGCTCCACAAAATACTAACAAGCTGATCTTAGCCGGACTCTCTCTCTTTCCGACGTGCTAAATCAAATGCGGTGTACTGTACCTATTTTTGTGCCTCTGAATAATACAACAGGTGCCTTTAAAATTACATTATTTGATGAAAAAGTTTAAAACTTACAAGAGGAAGTTACAAAATAACGATTTATAACGAGCGTTTCCGCTTGCTCCTACTCGATGCTCCTACCGGTAGGACCACAAGGATAAGCATATCCTCGTGCTCCTACTAACAAAGATTGTCCTATCAATGCCGACAGACGATTCTTAGACAAGACACATCTTGAAATGGCCACTAATTTGACAGATTTTTTTAACACTAGCTACTAGCTTGATATCGAAATCCAACTTTCCGGACTAGTGGTTCCGACTCTGTTGGGGTCACAGTTCTAACCTAACCTAACCCAGAAGCTATATTGAATATACTGCACCAACTGCTTCTAAGAATGTTAAAAATTAAACCTGCATAATTCAGTTTTTAGAAGAGTGTGAGGAACAGGAAATAAAACTAAGGAGCACGAGGAATATTTTATCCTCGTGCTCCTACCAGTGGGAGAACTTAGTAGGAACAAGCGGAAACGTCTTTTATAACTACCTCACAAACACGATTTTACATATATTTATTGTAGACAAAAAGAATAAATATTTTTAGTAATTTCCTATTTTGTCTTATCCTACTGAAATTTTTGAGAATTAATGACTTGTAAAGTAGGCTAAAATGTTTTAGCCTACTTTACTAGTTATTAAAAGGCAGGTATACCATTGTTAAAAATAAATTAATAAATAATATCATATTTACATATAACTTCCATTGTACGTGGAAGTACGCACTGTAAAAGTTGTTAATTACCGACACTATTTACACTTATTTTAGAAGCACTTTAACATAGAATATATTTTAAGTCATTGTCTTCGCACTGACCAGATACCAATTATTATTAGTTATTTTAGTTCTATTTTGTGATGAAGTCAGGACTAGCACAGAAGATAATAGTAATAGTTGCTATATTAGGTGTTTATATGTTTAGTTTTTGTGATATTCTATTCATTACCTTTGGTATAGCTAATGTTAGAATTAAGTAGGTATAAACGTCATGACATCAGACTTCTCTATTGTCTGTGTTAGTCTCATAGTCTTTAAGATGAAAACGTTAGTTAAGGAATTTTGTAGTAGCTTTTTGATAATTTATACTGTAAATAATTGCTATACTAACTTTATTTTGATTATGGTAAACGATTCAACAGTAATACAACATTTCTGTGAAATATATGATTGAACGTAAACTCACTGTTTATTTAAAGTTCCCTCCCCTTATTCATGTGTCTGCCTACCTACTTAGGAAGTTGCATCATCAACAGAGTCAATATGCACTTTGAGTATGTATACTATGTATAGCCAGCCATAACTAATATCTTCTATGACCAGGGTTGGGCAGTATTTCAAGTAGTCCTGGAGGTAACGTTGCAAATAGAAAATAGTAAGCCGGCTGATATTAACAGCGATAGTTGATCTTATATGACTAATAAGTGAACCGACCGTCAGCTGAGCAAGTTGCGGTGTCCGGGTGTGGGATGCTGCGAAAGAGGTAAAAAAAGAAAATTAAATAATAGTTCGCTGGCTGAAACTTTTTGCATAAATAGATGACATACTGAGCTGAAAATAATTGTCAGCTACATTGTGGAGGGGTCATTATGAGTCAGCTGCTCGCATGAACTTGTAAAAGAAACCTAAAATAAAATTATATTACGCCGAATTAAAATGACAACGGCAGGACTTACAAAATTATATTTGAAGTGAAAAATGGTAGTGTTTAAATATTAAGAATGATTAAAACACTTGAGAATTATTTGTTCACCATTCTCATCACAAAATTATTAGCGAAAGAAGTACATATGTATAAGAAAAACATTTTGGATTTCGAATATTTTAAGCGTGAAGAGCAAATAACGATTATAAAGAGAATATTGTGACCACTCCACAGAGTAAGCAATATATATATAGGTAGGTACTCCTTATTGACAAGTGATTTTAAGTCACAAACATTAGATGCTTATATTCTAGGATTTAGGGAGTATACTTGATCCTAGCTTATAATATTATAATTATTAGAATTATATTATGTAATCTGTATTATCATAGTTTGAATACTACCTACTCAAAGTCTGTGCACAAGTGTTCACTTACTTATGGTAGAATGACCTTTATCTTATGACTCGTAGAAAATGACCAACGGGCCAGATGTATGTTATATTTTTGAAAATGCTCTTTAAATTATTTTAATTATTTATTCAATTAAATCCTCTTAAATGCCTACCATAGAGAGCATGATGACCGTTGTGCTGTCAATGGTAAATTGTTACATAAATATCTAATACAATTTTATTATAACAGGGAGGCATAGATTATTATATATATACTAGACAGGGAGGTTTCGCGCCAACGCGTGAAAAGACATATCGAGGTAGTTTCATTTTCTAAAATTTGCGTAATTTCGTGTTTTTATGTGTTAAAATGGTGGGTTTTTAGATATAAAGTCTTTGACAACATGCACATGTGTAGGAAAGTGGCATATTTACCGTTAATTGAGAGAGATTTACTAGGGCGATACTTTGACTTGACTATGACTGTGAAGGACTTTACTTGCCTTTAACTAAATGACTAAAATGCTGCATTATATTGAATTCCTATGCAAATTACTTGATTTATCAAATCTCTTGACACTGGCATTCATTACCTATTTCCCAAGGGAGGAAAAAAAAATTGTAACACCGTGATAAAATAAGCCCGCGTTCGGAAAAGGATAGACGCGTTCGAATGTGGTGCTGGCGGACGATGCTCCAAGTGTCATGGACTCAACGTCGCACAAACGAGCCTTTCCTGAATGAGCTGCATATCACAACGAGGCTATCTACATTGTGCACGCAAAGGGTCCTCACATTCTTTGGACACACAGCCAGGCGAGGCACGGATAGTCTGGAGATGGCGATTCTCACTGGCCGTGCAGAGGGTACCAAGAGTAGAGGACGCGCGTCGTCAAGATGGACGGATACGATTAGAGAGGCCACCAACATGACGCTGCAGAAGGCAATTCATTTGGCTCAGGACCGAATAGCCTGGAAGAGGTTGGTGACTGAAGTTGCTTAGCGGGGTCACGTCCCTCAGTCATGAGGACACGACTAAGAAGAAGATAAAATAAGAATAATTCGTATTCTTGATTTATAATAAAATCTATTATTGTTGTATTTCTTTGTGAAACGGCTTGAATACTTTAATTCAAAACGTTTAGATTCTATAGGTCTGAACCTATGCCGGGAAACTGATTGCATGACCACTGTATCCTGCTGACGAGTCAACTGAACTACTATCTGGTGTTGTATCTACCTATCTACAATATGAGTATAATATGTCATTTGGCATATTACGGTAGAACCTGCACAGTTTTTGGACACCATAATAATGCTTTATGAACTTGATGATGTACTTGTAGGTCTATAAATAAAAAAATGTTTCGCAATGAAGTGATTTATCTTTCCTTAGGAGATACCTAACAATATAAACTTTTAACATGTTGAACGGTGGTATAATAACAATTCATTTATGTACCTAATAAATGATGCATGACACAATTCATTAAATTCATACGATGCCTCTGCCACCAGGAATTGCATCTCCATGCTTTTCGCACCTCTGAGAAAGATATTTTAATTTGATCAATTTCAACATTGGATTTTTAAATGGAAACTGGCACGGATAATCAGCTCAACTGATGGATACTACTTACAGAGTTCGTTCGAAATATTTTAAATCTTCACTGGGTCAGCTGACAGTCTTGACAGCTGATTGTTGCATTCGTACTTTTAATTATTTCAATAATCATGAAGTTAAATCATATAATAATCTATGGTTAAATGTGCGCCAGTGCGTTAAGTGCACCAGTCGACACTTGGTTCAGTAGGTAATAAGTCCTTCAACATCTATTGAAAAAGATGGTAAGCAATCGGCGTAAAATCAGTGCCTAAAATGGAACGCTACCTTTTTTTTCGTGCGGAAATCCCTTCGGATACCCCCCCCCCCACCGGCCAGCGGGGGTGGTTATGTCGGGCTTGAACCGACTAAAACCGCACGCCGTCTCGGATCTTCAGACGCCGGGGTGTAAGGTTGCCCATGGAGCATATCCCTCGCACCCCACCTGACCCTGGGCCATCTCCGGTTTCGAGATGGCCCCCTCGGGTTTGGGAACCACGGTGTCCTCGTCTTTCCCGGTTTGGAGGAGGAGGGGCTCGTCTCGGCTTCTGATGGGGTGACAGGCGGCCTCACCTGCCACCCCCAGGCCTGCGCTCATGGAGGACGGAGGTCGTTAAGCGACCTCCGGCGCCTGAGTCACCTGCGAAGCGCGGCGAGCATGTTGCGGGCTCGGCGGGCCGGGAGAGTTATAAATTTCTCCTGAGCGCGCTCCCCATCTCTTTTGCGAGCATTACGTGCTCGCAGAAGGAGGTGGCGGCGGCCCACACGTTCGTTGCCTATACGTGCCTATAGAGTTTTCACCACAGAAATGACAAAAGTCAAAAAAGTAATCATTTCTTTCCCGGGTAAAGCGTGCGCCAAAAATTTGACACCGTCGTACATCGGTTATTGCGGGAAACCGACATAAAATGACAAACACGGGGAGCAATATTTACGCGTTGTATTTCATTCCGGTTCAAACGGTATTAAATAAATAAATTAATTAAATACTCTACGACATTCTACACATTTTTTATTACAATTATAATACAATACAATTTTGTTCTGCGGATTATTTATTGGTTAATTAGTTTGATTTGTGAAAAGAATGAGTGAAGAATGAGAGAAAAAGTACCGTCGGACTTGAACCGACTGAAACCGCACGCCGTCTCGGGTCTACAAACGCCGGGGTTTAAGGTTACCCATAGAGCATATCCCTCGCACTCCGACTGACCCTGGGCCATTCGCAGTGTCCCCTCTGATAACAGCAGGCAAGGGCATTGCCTTATTGGGCCATCTTAAACCTGATTTGAGACCTGATACGGCAGCTTGCGGTTTTTGGTCAGTTCGATTCCAACATAACCACCACCGCTGGCCGGGTAGACGAGGAGGGTATCAGTGGGGATTTCCGCACGAAAAAAGAGGTATCCACATAGGTATTGTGTTATTAACCTACTTTAGTGATGCTTCCTGATGAAGTAGATATGTGCCACTCCGTTTCCACAAGATTAGTAATTCATTCCAGAGCAACTATACGTTCTAACAACAAGCTCCCTAAGGAAATTAGAAATCTGCCTATTTCAATAAAAATTATTTAAAAATCTAATTAAAACGAAACTGCCAAAAAGGTTATCAAAATTCTAGACGACAAACCAGCCTGGAAACTGTTTGCACTACTGGGCTACTTTAACATAACTTTGTAATTAAATTAGATACCTAAGTAAACATGGTTGTAAATAGACCATTTATACCTACAAAAATGTTAGCTGTAAAATTCACGATCTATCCAAAGCTGCAAGCGTAGCTAGTTATTTAATAAGCAAAACAGTACTAATAATTACAGGTGCTAAAACTAACAAGATATTAAATCAATAAAAAGTAAGTCCTAATGATGATTGCACCTTCACAGCTGAATGCTCTACGAATATACTTTATCGTTCTATAGTGTCCGAGGACTGAGACTCCGACTCTACGCTATGCACACAAACACAATATCAACACCATATCGCTACAGTGTGATTACATTCCACTCACACAAGCACAACTCACCAACACGGGCTCTACCTGCGCAAGAGTCACATTCCGTCATCTACCTCCGCGAACCGAGCCTGCGAAGGCTTCTACGTTTGAATATTTCATTTAGAAAGTGTTTGTGATTAGTTCTTTGGTGCAAAATGTCTATAGTGTTTTAAGGTAAGAATTAAATTATTATCGAATAGGTACTAATTGTTTCCTCTTAAGCGATTACGAATGAGATACAAAAGAAAATTGTTCAGTAATTTTCTCGTTGCGGTACGTGCATATAACTTGCAATACTTCCCACTAAACAGGTTACTGCTGGCAGCAGGCGGCGATAGTGTATATACGTACTTAGTTGCCTTGTTGTTATTAACTCAGGTCTCACTATATTTAGATGAGATCAAGTACAGTAAATTAAAATACATGTAGTGTGATGTTTATAGACCAAACAATTAGGAGGCATCATTCCGATAAAAAATAATGCGAATAAAAAAATCTGTTATGGTAACATTTTATTATTTTGCCTTTGTTTAAAATATTCTACAATGACGTCTATTTTGAAGATACTTCTAGTAGCCTTCAACACATTAGTACCTTGATAATGTATATTTTACTGACCGCTTTTGGGCACACAAATAAGTGTCAAACTGCGTTCTAAATTCGATAGAACAAACCAGACAACATGAACACTTGAACACTGACTGAATCACCAGTTCAGTGTGAATGTAACTGCATTGTGGTACATTGTTGGTACCACCTGAAGTCATATTTGTGTTTAGATATTAATTATTTTACGGGTAAAATATATAGGGCTTATGTCCCTATATATTTTACCCGTAAAAATGTTTCCTTGATAATTGAGTGAGGTGATGCACTTCCTGGTTTTGATGATTAGGAAGTGCCTCAATCCTAATATGCTCACCTAAGCGAGACCTACCGGTAAGCCCCGATAACCACTTTACCATCAAAACTTATATCGATAGATAGATAGATAGATAAACTCTTTATTGTACGCCAACCAAAATAAACTAAAAGATGTAATCCAGCTGATGACATCGATACTTTTGTGAAGTAAGTTTTTTGTGGCAATAACAAAAAAACCGCTTCATCAAGCTGCTCCTGGATTTTCATAAATCTAGAAAATAGCGTGTAAGCAAATATTAGTGATGCAGAATATCGTGACAGGAATAACTTCAGCTGTACTTTCTACACGCGGCCACTGGCAGATCCGTTCCACAAGTCTAGTTGAACTACTATCGAAATTTGAACGTAACCGTACGTGTGATATCATGAATTCAAAATTTAAATAACAGGTTTGGAAGTAAAACTATTTTTAACGGAATTGATCGCGGTTTATTTTATGTTTGTCTTTATTATTCACAATACAGACAGGTTCTCTTCATTAAGTTAGCAGAAAAAAATGTATTTATTTAGTATAAAAAACCGGTCATTGAGATAAAAAATATTTTTAACGTATTCTATCGGTGGTAATTTATGTAATATTATTTAGTATTTAGGTACTAGCTGATACCCCCGGTCCGCCCGCGCGTAGACTGGTTGTCATTTTTTGGTCATATCTCCAGTTCGACTTAACTAGCCGCAATACTTAATTAATCACATAACCATTTAACCGTCAACTGACGAACAGACAAGAATTCCAACATAAAATATTTTTGTGTTCATAATCGTTCATTTAACATAAGCTAAAATTTTTTTTTAGATATCTCCTATGTACCTACAGACACAGCTAATTAACAATTTATAATAGCACTAGCAGGCCCTCCACGGCTTCGCCCGTGGCGTATTATGAACCCTTTAACCCATATATGCTCATAATTTATTAGTTTTCTGCGACAGCTATTGACATTTATGATTACTGCTCCGCTCCTATGGGTAGTAGCGTGATGCTATATAGCCTATGACACTCACAAATAATGTGGCTTTTTACTGGGTTTTTTTTTAAATCTGTTCAGTGGATCTAGAGGTTATCCTCTACAACATACTCTACACTGATCCAGAGTCTCCCCGGACCATGGCTGTTGAAGAGCAACCAAAAAGTACGAAACAGTATAAATAATAAAATAACACCAAATAAATCGCGCTAGAATCCGTAAAAAATAGCTTAATTTCAATGTGCGTAAATTTCCGACAATATTATGAAAAAACCGATCAATTGCGAATGTGTCTCCCAACTACAGTAACAGTAACTTAACGTTACTGTTGGAAACTGTTGTTCTGATATATAGACAATGGTCACGCTCAGTTTTCCCACTGTAGGTGCATCTTGCATGCTCCGATAGTCACGATGTCGAAACGTTGTGGCACAAACAAACGCAAACGCACAAAGTCACACATGCTATGGAATGAGCTATGTTTGACATTGCTTTTATGATAAAATTCAAAATAAGGTCACCCGACATAGAACTAAAGTAAACAATATAGCTCGCAGAGTAAGCAAACTGTAGTGACTATGAGCTGGCCGTCTACCGAAAGACCGATTAGTGAGTCCTGTTGTGGAGACGGCGAACGAACGCAAACGGAACGTGGTTCTCCCCCGGCCAGATGGTCTGACGTCCTGAAAAAGGTAGATGAAAGTCGGGGTATCGGGAACTATGGCGTACATTGGTAGATTGGTAGTAAAGCAGCGGACTGTAATAGGCTTACATTGATAAATTGTAATAACATTGAAATAAAACTATTTTTAACAGATTGTAACGCGATTTATCTGATGTTACTTTATTATTTACATTGAACCCGGCATTAAGGTTGCTTTTCAGCAGCCATGGTCACGGGGAGCCTGAAGATGGTGGTTGTTTTTATAAAGTTTGAAGTGTAAGTTACCTCAAAGTACCCGATCTATGCAATTCATGTTGGTATTATTATTTACGCAATAAAGTAACATTTAAAAAAATCACGATAGATTCCATTAAAAACAGTTTTATTTCAATGTGTGACATTCGCCTAAACTTCCAATAATTGATTTAAGTTTCTAATTTCGCCTATTTTTTCGTGATTTAACTTAATAATTATGGTATCCAGAGTTTTCTTTCATTTGTGCTATAAGAACTTGCTTCTTACCAAATTTCATGATTCTAGTTTATATTTACGTGCAAGATGATATGATATGAAGCATGATGTGTTTAAGGGCGCACCTTAAACACATCATACACGAGAATTTCAGCTATCCACAGAAATCAAAAAAAAATCCAATCCACAGAAATGGGAAAAATATCTCAATTTTAAATATACGAATTTGTTTTAGCTGTCCTCTTTCATATTTACGTAACAATGCAATTTATATGAGTACAATCACTGTCATTTATTTCATTGCCAATTAATGACAAATAATAGACTTTTAAAAACTATTTAACGTAATTACTTATATATTACAGCACACTGTCCCTACTTGAGTAAGTGCACCTTCTAGCTAATTTATTTTTTAATGTAGTTTTCCAATAAAGTGATGACGCATTTTATTAATGACATACGCCATTTTACATTTGTGGCAGCGTGATATATTTGGTGCTTTAAAACGGTCTCTCAAAACGTACTTATTACCCAACTTTAACGCAAGCAGGAGTGCAACAAAATATGAAATAATATACTAAATGAGAACAGGGGCCCGATTCAGTAACCTCACGTTTTCAAAATTGGTGATTTATTTTCGATTAGTAAGAAAAACTGTTAAAAATTTAGTGTGTGCATAAGACCGCACGGCAGAAGTGAAAACTTAATTGGCAATCGCAATCAATTGATACACTTCCCTCACAATGCGAACCACATAATTATCAAAATAATTTTTATTACGTATCAATAATAACTATAAAATAAATAAAGACAATTATTACGTATGAATTGAATATACTAAACACAGAGAACTACTAATCACAACAGCGAAGAGCAGCTGATTGCATCTTTCTCGCTCGGGTACACTCGGCGGTCCCGATCGAGCCTTTCACCTCAGAGCGTGACGGATCAGTCTAACTTACTACCTAGGGAAAAAGCTGTGTGCGGTGCGCCAAAAGAAGTTTTCACTTCAAAAAAATATTTTAATATTCAGTATGATCTGTGAAAACAAAACCTACCTTCACTTTGATTTGAGTCAGATTTTGAGATTTTAAATTTCGTTAGTTTTGAAATCATACGTTTAAAAAACGTAATTTTACGTACGTCACGTATTTTATTTTGAGGCTCGCTCAGAGTAGGTATGACTTAACGCGGTAAACTTTTCATATCATAGCGATTATATATATCATAGTATTGAACTTCATTTTAATTTAAGATCATTGCTTCCAATACAAACTTACATCTCATTGCTGGAAAAAGTCAGCAAAGTTGGTAGCATGAAATCTAGAGACTGCGGTACCGGGACAGGGGCAGTTTTTTATTTAAATAAGATTGTAAACATAAGTTTGTACTGAGTTCTTTCGTTGATAAAGAATAAAATGTCTCAAGTGCCATTAGAAGTAGGTCCTGGGTCTCAATTCTGCTATTTTGTATTAAAGCAAGCCACTGTCATTCTATTGATTATCTGAAAAAGCGTCATTTAATTTTAGACTTTAACATGATGAAAATAAAGCATTTTGTAGAGTAAATAAAAATGTATAATGAACTTCCTTCATTTAAGTTTAGACTTTATATATATTAAATAACACAAATAACATTAAAAAAAAAATGAAAACCCCCTTTACATTTGCAAAAATATATGTTCTGTGGACTTTTAACGGACTGTCATACTGAATTTCGAAGTTCAAAATAGCGATGAACTGTAGCCCTAAAGTACCGAAACGCGACTCGATGTGGAATACTTTTGCACTATCGTGCTTCGCGGTGGAAAACCTTCGAAATTATGGGTATCGATGTGGCGCACTTTCGCACTACCGTGAGTCGCGTTTCGGTACTTTAGGGCTACAGTTCATCGCTATTTTGAACTTCGAAATTCAGTATGACAGTCGTACAAAATACCTTCATCGTAGCATTTCGGTCAACACTTATTAACACTGTTAACAGATTAATATCGGTAGGTAACGATTAACAGATTCAATACCACATTTATAAGTGTAACACTTTCATTCTGTAACCATAGTGTAACCCATATACCCGTTGTACCTTGTGAGAGAAATAAATAAACATTATTATTTCTATTTTGTTTTTATTTTTCTCAGCTTTTTGGCTGGTTTTAACTGCATTTACGCGCCTAAACCAAGTAAATGCAGATTGTGGTGTGTATCAAATGGGTGTGTTTTCGTCTAACTGCATGAACTTTCTAACTATTCTACATGTGTTTAATATGGCAGCTTTCTGTAGATTGATGTATAGGGATTCTGGCAAATCTATTAATTTTAGACTATGGAGGAGATGGTTCGGGATAACACCAGTAGTGGAGAGAACTAGAGGAACTACGAAGACATTATCTTGTCTCCATATCCTTATCACTTCTTCTTTTAGCTCTGCATACTTGCTTATTTTTTCAGCTATTGTTTTTTGTAAATTATGCGTGTTGGGAACTGCAATGTCTATTAAATATGTAACTTTTTTAATTTTGTCCTGTAGAATTATATCTGGTCTATTGTAGTGAATAGTCCTATCTGTGAGAATTGCCCGGTCATAATAAATTTTGTGTGTGTTATTTTCTAATATTGTTTGTGGTGTATATTTATAGTAAGGGGTGTTAGTGTCTTGTATGAGTTATTATTTCCTTTATTACATTTTAAACACATATAAATTATATTTTTAAATACATTCCATATATATAAAAAAAAACAAATATATTTAAAAATATAAAAAATAGTAGCCCACCGGCATCGGGTGCTACCAAGCTACCGGTGGTTAGGGCTCCAGACAGAGGAATCTCCTCACAATACGTGCCGTGTCGAGGAGCACTGCCTTCTGCATCAAGCCCTTGACCCAACTGCCTAACGCGAGCCTCTGGAGATGTTGTTGTTGTTACATTATTATTATTATTATTTAATTATGTAACCTTTATGAATGTGTTTTTAAGTCCCTGATTGAAGCCCTGCAAAGTTGTCCAGGACAGTTACTGCCGATTTTTTCTTGGTGATATAATATCAATTGAGATTTACATAAAGCTGTAATATGCTAACAGGTAGGTATAAACTTGAAATTTTGTAATCTGAAGCCTTTTCTATACTAATATTATAAAGAGGAAAGATTTGTTTACTTTAAAACTACTGAACCGAATTCAAATGAAAATTCTTTCACCAATAGAAGGCCACATTATCCCTGAGTAGCATTAGCAACTTTTTATCTCGATATTTCCACGGGAGGATCGCGGCTTACCTGGGTGAAACCGTGTGGCGATGCTTGTATGTTATAAGCAAGTAGATTGTAGACTCTTAAGGAGCTAAAATAACGGCTTAACAGTGTTGTATGGAAGTGCGTTTAATTCCAAAATAAGAATCACGAAATTTCATGTAGTTGCACCTAATTAGAAAAAAATTGTCGCGAAAGTTCTATACTAAAAAGAAAAAGACCAGTGGTTCCGGCCCCTCTGTTGGTGTCACAGTTGTAACCTAACCTAACCCACTTTAGTAGCAACCAAAATTCGCGACAACGTCTGTCGCAGTAGTAAACTTTCGCTGTAACGTACATCGCGATAATGAACTTTCGCAACAACGTCCGTCGCAATAATAAACTTTCGCTGTAACGTACATAGCGACATTGAACTTCGCAACTATGAATTACACTAGAATGTCACTTACGTCACAATACTTTAAATAATTTCATTTCACTAAAGAAAGTTAGTATCCTTTTGGAGGCGGTAGGTAGTATTCTAAATTATGGCATAATAGTAAATGTGAGTGTAAATAAGTTTTTTATATAGGGTTCAATTGAATCAGACTTTTTTTTACCCAAATAAGATACTCAGTCCTGTGGGATTTGCCGATTGCTTGAACATTCTAAGTTATTTATAAGTTCGGTTAAACCGTAGCAATAACTTTAGTAGCGTAGCATTAGTGTTGCTTAGATATGTAAAATTTCATGACCGTCATAATTTTCTTATGAAGACATATTGTATATAAACTAAATTTAAAATTAATTTCAAAGCATATATATTATATATACCTAATAATTGTGAAAAATGTTTAATTAGTTCGTAACCTAAGATCGTTTGTACTTAATATATTTTAGTGATTCACGTTTTATATTTCAATTATACAGCGTGTATAATTAAAAGTTTTTGCTTTTTAAACTACTTACCTACACCTAAATATTTTTTGTACTACACTGTTTTGTTTTTTAAATAGTACTACTAGTAACCGACTACTACTAGTCTTTATGCTAGTTCTTCCAGCTTAGCTAAATTGTTTTTGTTACGAGTGGTATTCGTTGTACAATACGTATAACTTGACGTGACAAGTACCTACCTAAGTAAGCAATGCGCGGTGATCTAAGCGATCACCTTGAGATGGGCTCGGCTCACGCGCACGTTCAGTGTTGCCTCGCGCCAATGGAATTCGTAATAAAAAATGGTAACTAACACGTAGGTATGCTGTAGTAAACTTATCTTCATAGAATACGTCACGTGAATTTACAATAAACAGCCTGCCGACTCTGGCCTTTTGTCACAAAATATACCAACAATTTTCCTCTTCTAAAAAAAAAAAAGTGATGTGATGAAAAAGAATGTGGTGTTAAAATAACAGTTTTTTATGTAACTTTTCCTTCGTATACCCGCCGGCCAGCGGGGGCGGTTATGTCGGGCTTGAACCGACTAAAACCGCACGCCATCTCAGGTCTTAAGACTAAGGCTGTAATAATTTTCAAAATGTTTGTCTCACTGATTGCCTGTCTGCAGATGAGCAGTCTGTAGTCAGTCTTGTTCCGGGTAATCTCCGAACTGGTTGGGCTCATTTTTACTGCATATAGCTGTAACTACATGCACGCTATAAGGTGTAACTTTAGCCACTTTTATATAGTAAAAAGTATTAGGGATCCGCGATAAAAAATTACAACCTAAATCTTAGTCCAAGCGGATGAAGTCACGGTCAAAACTAGTTTACAACACAACTAAAGCCGATAAAATAAAAATAGAAACATTAACTATGATTATGCTTTGATGCAGTATTTTAAGATGTTTCACAATAATTTTATTTTAGGTAGGTATATTACGACCTGCCTCTCTCCTAGGGCAGGAGAGACGCTGCCGCCTACGGCCAACTCCGACCGAGGCGAGGACGGCCCTGTTGAGGGCTGTTCGGAAGCTTTCCACGTATCCCTCTGACTAGCAGATGGCACAGTGGAGAGCAAGTAAGGGGGCCATCTCGAAACCGGAGATGGCTCAGGGTCAGTCGGGGTGCGAGGGATATGCTCTATGGGTAACCTTACACCCCGGCGTCTTAAGACCCGAGACGGCGTGCGGTTTTAGTCGGTGCAAGCCCGACATAACCGCCCCCGCTCTGCAGCGGGGGCGGTATCCGAAGGGATTTCCGCACGAAAAAAAAAAAAAAAAAAAAAAGGTATATTACGACCTCCGTCTTCCATGAGCGCAGGCCTGGGGGTGGCGGGTGAGGCCACCTGTCACCCCAGCAGAAGCAGGCCGGGACGGTGGGGCGACTAGCGCCCCTCCCCCAAACCGGGGCAAGACGGGGACACCGTGGTTCCCAAACCCGAGGGGGCCATCTCGAAACCGGAGATGGCCCAGGGTCAGTCGGGGTGCGAGGGATATGCTCTATGGGCAACCTTACACCCCGGCGTCTGTAGACCCGAGACGGCGTGCGGTTTTAGTCGGTTCAAGCCCGACATAACCACCCCCGCTGGCACGCGGGGGGGTATCCGAAGGGATTTCCGCACGATAAAAAAAAAAAAAAAAAAGAGGTAGGTATATTACGACCTCCGTCTTCCATGAGCGCAGGCCTGGGGGTGGCGGGTGAGGCCGCCTGTCACCCCACCAGAAGCAGGCCGGGACGGTGGGGCGACTAGCGCCCCTACCCCAAACCGGGGTAAGACGGGGACACCGTGGTTCCCAAATGGTCCAGGGTGAGTCGGGGTGCGAGGGATATGCTCTATGGGCAACCTTACACCCCGGCGTCTGTAGACCCGAGACGGCGTGCGGTTTTAGTCGGTTCAAGCCCGACATAAGACATACGGGGGGGGGGGTATCCGAAGGGATGTCCGCACGAAAAAAAAAGAAGGTACGTTACCATTAACCGCCCCCGCTGACCGGCGGGATTTGACATATTATCCAAGAAACTTTACTTACCGTATCTATGTATGCCCTTATGTATATATAAATCTCCGAGATTATTATAAAATGACTATCATCTAATTGCACAAATATTTATGTATAAAATCAACAAGCCTAATGCCGTATATTTATTCGACAAACATATTCCAAATTTAATTGATCAGATTACTCTTCCTTAACTTCATATAAAAATAAACTTAAACAAGTAAACAATTAAATAGTATTCCCAAGGTCCCCGCTAGCTAAAGGCGGGGATAAGCCAGGGGGTTCGATTTTGCGTTTTTTTTTGAGATTTTTTCTTTATCTTGCAATGGTTCACCCCAGCACGAATCTATTACCGAAAACAGCAACTCGATAGCTCATCTCCTTCATACCCAAAACCGTGACAGAAAATTGGCAACGACGACGACGTCGACGACAACTCGATAGCAATAGGGCTTTTCTAAAGAAAATCCCTAATAAACCATTCACCTATATACCTTGATAAAAGTGGCAAAGCCTTATACGTAGGGGTATTGTTTGTATAATTATTTCAGCCTATTCGACGAATGTTCCGCAACGGAACAAGGCCGAGGTTTGTCTCCCGTCGCCTTCGATGCGACAATGGCCATCATAATCGATGCAACGAAAAGTTTTTAATGCCAGTCGTATAACATTAAAACTCATTGGTATGCAACAGACACAGCGTCCAAGAGAAGCCAGCGGTGACTCTGTAGCATCGAAGTAATAATATGTAAGCTACGTCTTACAATCAGTACAGCAAAAACTTAATAAATAAATATTTTACGACATTCTACACAGCACTCTCAATACCCATAGTAAGCATAGTTTAATTAGCTTGTGTTATGGGTTATAGAATGCGGATAAACATACTTATACACTTCTTTTGTAAATACGTACATATTATACGTAGAAACACTCTGTAAGCAGGAATCGACCCCGCGCCATCTGTCTTAGCAGTCGAATGCACTACTGCTACGCCACAGAGGCCGTCATAAAAACTAGGATAGGCTTTTTTAATGTATTATGAATGGGATGCATCCTGGGTTTGAACCTCCAAAATACCCCCGAAATTAAAAACTAGGAATTCAGTGCAGGGTGCGACTGAAATAAATTGAGCTGAGCGAGCAGGACTCTAAGAGCGGGGGCACACGAGGCGTTGCGGCGCCGCGCCGCAAAAAATTTGCCGTATCGGTGGGCACACGAGCGGTGCGGCGCCGCAACGTTGTTATGTCGCAGCGGCGTTGGACAGTCTGTTAATCAAAATGGATTGTAAAAGACGTCTGTTATTGGCCCTACTGTTACGCCACCGCCGAAATCGAGGTAGAAGCTTTTCCCTTTCATGGACTAATGTTATGAGGTAGTCCATATCAATATCTTCTATGTTGGTACCTACTCATTTTTTAAAACCTCAATCGCAATAAACAAAAGCTAAGAAAAAAGCAAAACGAGCTCACCGCTCCCCGCCTCGTCTCGGTGGTTGCATATCCGGTGCGGCGCCGCAGCGCATCGTGTGACATGCCACAGATATTTCTATGTAAAACGACGCAGCGACACCGCTCCGGCACCGCACCGCCGCCGCAACGCATCGTGTGCCCCCGCTCTTATTTGAAAATAAGACATCTTACTACTTTCGCGCGCTTAGCTAAGGCCGCGCGCTCGTGAAACTGTTTTTCGATGATTATTCCTCAATGGTACATTGTATTTGAACAGTTGACCCCTCTAAACACTTAGCGGTGTCTACACTACCACCATGGCAAATTTGGTCAAGATCAGTATTGTGGTTCCGGAGGAGTACAGTCTCGACCAAACGGCTTAGCCACGTATAAGAGCTTCGCTCCGCTCAGCTCAATGATTATCTACAAATCAACCTTCTGATATTTTTTAAATGAATGATGTCATTATTTCATGAACCTTTTTGTTCTTAAAAATACTAGTATGTTAAATTATCGATTCAGAACCCAAAAAAAATCTTTTGGAATTCTTGTATGTCTGTCTGTTGCTTCGTGATGTACGCTATATTATAAATTCACGTACCTACGTAATTCACCTACCTACTACAGAGTAGGTACCCACCTATATTTTAGCCAACAGGGTGAGAGTCCTCTCGCTCGGCAGCATGATTGCTCCAATGGTGCGGAACGCGCCCGGGAGAAATTTAGAACTCTCCCGGCCCGCCGAGACCGCAACATGCTCGCCGCGCGTCGCAGGCGACTCTGGCGCCGGAGGTCGCTTAACGACCTCCGTCCTCCATGAGTGCAGGCCTGGGGGTGGCAGGTGAGGCCGCCTGTCACCCCAGCAGACGCAGGCCGGGACCGTGGGGTGACTAGCGCCCCTCCCCCAAACCGGGGCAAGACTTGGACACCGTGGTTCCCAAACCTGAGGGAGCCCTCTCGAAAACGGAGATGGCCCAGGGTCAGTCGGGGTGCGAGGGATATGCTTTATGGGCAACCTTTCACCCCGGCGTCTGAAGACCCGAGACGGCGTGCCGTTTTAGTCGGTTCAAGTCTGACATAACCGCCCCCGCTGGACGGCGGGGGTGTATCCAAGGCGAAATCCACACGAAAAAAACAAAAAAAAAACGGTACCTATACTTTGTAGGATTAAATATTTGTATAATGTAATAATAATAAACGAATATAGTACATAAGCAAGCAAATATCGCTGTTGTAATTTCGCTGTAGGTAATATGTCTGCCTACAATACCCTGAATAAAATGTTCACAAACGGTATGAAAATAGCAAAAAGCCTATTCACAAATTGAAAATGTCACTATTACAACGAGGGTGCTCCGGATATGACTCGGACACAGTGTTCTGGCCCGGATATTACGAGGAACTGTCTCCATTTGTCCACCTGTTTGGATACCCGGTTTTCACATGAACTTTTCAATAAAACTGCATTTACCGTGGCTATTAAACTACAGCCACTCAACATTTAACGCGAAGGTACAATAAATATTTAAATACTTACAATTAAAATTCAAAAGCAATTTGCCATAGTGAAAATTTGAGGTACATAAAAATCTGTTCTTTATCGACGTTATAAAGAGTTCTTCTGTTATTCATTCTAGGCTGTGAAAATGTTGGTATATCTTAACTGTACCAATCCGTTGTTGCGAGTACAAAAATAGTAAATATTAGGTTACTCTGGGCCTCTTCTTGTGTACATAAAAAAAGTCGGTAGTTGAAAAATTGCAAATTATATAAATATAATATTATATTGATTACTCTGACTCTTTTCGTATACAGGACATATTTTTTTGTTTTTTTTTAGCGTGTGGAAATCCCCACGGGTTCCATCCCATTGGTGCCGACTATGGGGTGGGCGTGTCGGAATCGAACCGACTAAAACCACACGATGTCCTTCCCAAGTGTCCATTGCGGGGCTCCCCGGGTTCTTTGAGGCTCAGGTCAACCTCTCCTGCAAATCGGCGCACCGGCTAAATAACGGTCGAGGCTCTGGCACAGACTTTCGTCTCAAGTTTGGAAGGTCAGACGGTACTAAACGATGTTGATGATTACTGGTTCTCTTCGTTAAGTATAGGAACTCATAGCACTATTTCCGTTTGTTTATCCCCACGATATAAACAGCGACGGAAAAATCATAATGAATTTC
This sequence comes from Cybosia mesomella, assembly GCA_946251805.1. Lineage (NCBI taxonomy): Eukaryota > Metazoa > Arthropoda > Insecta > Lepidoptera > Erebidae > Cybosia > Cybosia mesomella. The sequence goes on along the minus strand of OX276388.1, from coordinate 42,270,641 downwards.
TACAGAAAGGCATACCAAAATCCAAAAAAACCAAAGCCTTAAATCCTAAGTAAAAACTTGGCAGAGAATCGGTCTCAATTGTATCTTCCAAGATATAAATGGAATAGTTTCGTAGGTGTTTCTTCATTTATGACAAAATTATTCTCCACTTTGTTTTAATGTCATTCTTTCCCATTAGAAATGTGGTATAGGAGAGAAAGTGATACTTACATAGTTCGAACTCGTAGAGATAATGAACAAAAGAAGATTGACGAAACAGATTTATGAGGTGAGGTTGAATTGGTACCATTTAATTAGACCTACGTATGTCATTCAAATTGAGGTCATTTTGAGGAAAGGCCAGGTCAAGAGTTTCTGCAGCCTGTAAGCATCGGGGAAACTGGTCCTTATCCGGAAGGCGGGGCGGCCGGCGGATCAGCCATCCGGTTACCGGCCGATCGTGTTGCTCGACGAGGTGTGCAAGCTCTTTGAGCGGATTATTGCAGAGCGCCTCGTCGAGCATCTCATGGACGTGGGGCCAGATCTGGCAGATAATCAGTTCGGTTTCCGCCGGGGGCGCTCCACCGTGGAAACGATCATGCGCGTTAGGCGCCTGGAGGAGGAAGTAGTCTCGCGCGGTGGGGTGGTGGTGGCGGTGTCTCTGGACAGCGCCAACGCCTTCAACACCCTACCCTGGAGCTGCGTTAGGGAGGCGCTCGCGTATCACGGAGTGCCTCCTTACCTCCGCCGCATTGTCGAGGCATAATTATCCGAGAGGGCCATAGTTTACCCGAGCTGGCTAGGGCCAGGGCGGCGAGAAGTGTCGTGCGGTGTTCCACAGGGGTCGGTCCTAGGGCCACTCCTGTGGAACATCGAATACGACTGGGTGCTGCGTGGTACGTTGCTCGAGGGTGTCAGCATAGTGTGTTATGCTGACGACACCCTCGTTATGGCGCGGGGAGCAACGTACCGAAGCGCGGCACTAAAGGCCACGGCAGGGGTTGCTCAAGTCGTGGGTCGAATACGGCGGCTGGGACTCGAGGTGGCTCTCCACAAATCCGACGCTATGTGTTTTCACGGGCCTCGGAGGGGGCCACCTGCGGGCACCAGCATAACCGTAGGGGGCGTAAGCATCGGCATCGAGCCCACAATGAAGTACCTTGGGCTCGTACTCGATAGCCGATGGGACTTCGGACTACATCTCCGAAGTATGGTCCCGAAACTGAGGGGGGCTGCGGCCGCGCTATCGCGGCTGATGCTACGGCGAGGTTGCCGCAGACTCATCTACGCCCGGGACTACCGACCTCCATGATCGGGGCCTGAGGACGGCAGTGGGCAGACTCGCCGTCCTTACAGAAGCAGGCCGTGGCGAAGGCGTGTCGTGTGTCCTACACACGCCTGCCAACTCACCGAAGCGGGATAAAACCCGACCCCACCTGGCGAGGCCGCCGGCAACCCTGGGGTTATCCTTTCGAGGGCTTACCCGGGGTGCCCGGCAACGGACACTTGGGGAGGACACCGTGCGGTTTTAGTCGAGCCACGACATAACCACCCCCGCTGGCCAGCGGGGGGATACCCGAAGGGATTTCCACACGTAAAAAAAAGCCTGTAAGCATTTATGAAAACAATTATGAAAGTAGAAGACGCAATAGGTGTCAGGATAGTAGCAAGTGGAAACATGTTGTCTCTGCCGTGCCCAATGGGTGAAAGGCGTGACTGTATGTATGACGACAAACAAACTTGGATATGAACTGTTTGCTCTCTCACTATGCTACTCAAACAAAACATTGTACAATTAGATTAAGTAAACATGCTTGTAAATAAACCAAAAAACAGCCCGCTGAGTTTCTTGGCGGAGTCTTCTCAGAAAAGGGCCGCGTTTCGAACCAGTGCTGCAGTGGGTGGTGGTAAATGGACCTTATAAGGAATATAAGTCTAATTTTTTTGACGTTTTATAAGTTCCGATATAATTGTTTATACACAATAAATGAATTTTGACTTTGACTTTGTACGTGTATATATACGGTTAATTTCTATGTACATGTATTTAACTTTATTTAATGTCAGCCTTTCAAGCTGGTTAACATCAATATAATATAATTATTGGCCACCATTTTTAGTTATTTCTACTCTCTTGTGCCGAGTACGTACACACCGGTATCCGAAACATACAACATGTCTACATAATTTACTCTGATCACTCAATTTGTAAATAAAATGTATGACATACATTATAGCCACACCTCTTTCCTATTGGAGAATGCAGACACATCTTACGAACTTAGCGTAAGCCTTTCGCTTCTTCTACTTTCTGTTTTTTTTCATACATATATGCACGCTGGTTATGGATACTTTTAACCCGGCCTCTCTTAAAACGTTCTCGATCTGATTGGCATACCTACATACTACGTACGCCTAGGTCGACCTTTACCGAGTTGCTCATCCTCACCTCATAAATCTGTATCTTCAATCTTCGTTCCTCCATCCTTTCTACTACGTGTCGGAACCATCTTAAGCATCCCTTTCTCTATCTTGGTAACTACATCTCCTACCATACCACAACGTTCCCTTAACACACTATAAAATATGACTAGCAATCGATTAAAATCCATTTTCTGCAGTTGGTACAGTAATCAGGTCAAGGTCATTCGTCATTGTGTATTTAGAGCTAGAAATAGTAATATATACCTATATTATCTTAGTACATACCTTGTTCACGCAGCTTACTAATACAAATCAAAAGTGATTCAAAGTATTTACTAGTTGCCTAGCAACCGTTTTAAAAACTTACCAAGTTGTGTTTCAGACCAAATGTGTTCGCCTTTAATGATGAATGCACTGAGAGAAATATTTTTAACTCTGTTTCCTTCATGAAAGTTTGTTAATAAAACAATGTGTCGTATGAAGTGGTTTTAGGCGAAACAAAACCGATATTTGGGTAAGATAATTATTGATCAATTTTGTTTTAAAACCTGTCAATTCGTGTATAAGTTGAAAACATTGTCCATTAGATTTATATTTATGTGTAATCGACCAAAAATGTATAACTTACTTATAAACAACAAATAATATAGGCGTCATTGTTGGCGGTTGACAGGCTATACTCGTATAAATTTATTTGTATATTTTGTATAACATAGGCGAGATTTTATACCTATTTGATCTCCAGTTTACCTTGCCCATTTTTAAACAAAAACTAGTACGACAACCATCCATAAATACACTGCTTAGTAGACACCATGAGGTGTTTCTTTTTTTGCGTAATTATGGCGGTCCATGGCTTCATAATACATATTGTGTAAACAATAGCACACATTCCGAAGTCATGGTATTGTCCAAAATGGGTGTGACGGTGTGCGGTGACGATTATTATTTTACGGGAGTATGTTTTATCTATACTATTAAAAAATTGTTGTGTCTACATATTGGAGATATAAAAAAAACTTGGGTTATGTTAAATGAACGATTCCGAACACAAAACTAGTTTTTTGGAATCTTTGACTGTTTGTTCGCTACGGAAGCAGAAACTACTGAACTTTCATGCGGTTTTTTTCTATTAGAAAGGTCTTGGTCAGACTGAAAATCTGCCTTATGCTTGATTGCAATTGATTAAGCAAAACCGGAGATATTATTAAAGAAACGATAACCGACCTCGCGGACGCGCGGCGCGGGCGGAGCCTCAGGCTTCAGCTAGTACAACAATACGTATCTATATGTCCAAAGATAATATCAAGTCAAAATATGTGCTTCAAGGCTAAAAAATCTACAGCGAAACAAGTTTGCTTCACAAGGGTGATTCATATAATTTTAAGGTTCGTTAATATTCGACGGTTATTATTATCTGACAGTTTTTTTCATTCTCTACGTTGTTTTACGTTATTATTAACAAGCTGCTGCGACTGCTGCGACTACGGCCGCGTTAAGTTCGGAGTATGTCAAGGTATTTTTCCTTCTGCAGCCTTGACCCTCTTTTTTTTCGTTCGGAGGTTCCCTCGGATATCCCCCCGCCGGGCAGAGTTTATGGTCACGGGGAGACTAAAGATGCTTGTTGTCATGTAGTTTGAAGTATAAGTTAAATATAAATATAAAATAACATCAAATAAATCGCGATAGAATCCCTTAAAAATTGTTTTATTTCAATGACGAAATAATTTTCTGGACACACATAAAATTTCCACCCCATAAATCGCCAGCTATAGTAAGGTTGCACGATGAGCCAATCCCCTTTACTGACCGTGCACGTTCATAGGCTCAACAACAGAAAACATCACTTACACTCAGCGTCACAGCTCGACTCGGGCATTGGTCTTAGAACCTTACTGCCTCTATTTTATTCTTTACTTACCGTGCACGTTCATAGGCTCAACAACAGAAAACATCACTTACACTCAGCGTCACAGCTCGACTCGGGCATTGGTCTTAGAACCTTACTGCCTCTATTTTATTCTTTACTTACCGTGCACGTTCATTGGCTCAACAACAGAAAACATCACTTACACTCAGCGTCACAGCTCGACTCGGGCATTGGTCTTAGAACCTTACTGCCTCTATTTTATTCTTTACTTACCGTGCACGTTCATAGGCTCAACAACAGAAAACATCACTAACACTCAGCGTCTCAGCTCGACTCGGGCATTGGTCTTAGAACCTTACTGCCTCTATTTTATTCTTTACTTACCGTGCACGTTCCTAGGCTCAACAACAGAAAACATCACTAACACTCAGCGTCTCAGCTCGACTCGGGCATTGGTCTTAGAACCTTACTACCTCTATTTTATTCTTTACTTACCGTGCACGTTCATAGGCTCAACAACAGAAAACATTACTAACACTCAGCGTCTCAGCTCGACTCGGGCATTGGTCTTAGAACCTTACTACCTCTATTTTATTCTCTACTTACCGTGCACGTTCATAGGCTCAACAACAGAAAACATCACTAACACTCAGCGTCTCAGCTCGACTCGGGCATTGGTCTTAGAACCTTACTACCTCTATTTTATTCTTTTGTACTCTTTATCGTGTGACTATTTCATCATATCTAATAAATAAATAGAAAAATGACGGAATTGATCACTACCTGCCCTGCTCGGTAGACACTACAGATATGATTCATCCTTAGCACAAGCACTTAGGCGGACGGGTTAGCGAGTTTACTAGAACTTCTGTCCTTACATTTTATTACTTTCATCTATTTTAATATAAAATTGTAAATTAGTTGTGTCTGTACATTGGCGATATTAAAAAAATAAATTTATTATCCCAAAAATACATATAAGTTTACATTATTCAATTTATCTGTATTAGAGATACAATACATCATAGTTTACTCAGTCAACATTAATAGAAATTTATATATGTATTAGGAAGTTAACACAGTCAAATTAACACAGGTAATAAATAGGGTACATATCAGTTTTCACAGTCATCATTATTAGAAATACAATGTCATAAGTTAGATTTTACAATCAGTCAGCATTAGGAGTAAATTTAAGATGTCAGTTGAAATTAGAAATAAAATTTGTATTATTTATTCTAATGTTATAAAACTTCTTATTAAATTATTTTGTAATGTAACAATCATGCGTCTGCTGCCGAACTAGGCTTTTAGCCTGTATTTCAGCATACAGAGTCAGCAACCCCAAGAATTGTATCAAGAGTATATTATTGTAACAATTTATTGTTAGAATAATGTACTTATAATGTATTATATTGGGTAATTTATGTAATGAAAGCCGACAACACTAATTTGTAGCGTAATTGAATGACATTTGACAGTGACAATCGTAGTTCCGATTTTCACCACTTCACAGGAAGGCTGGTACGACAATAACTAACTTTAATATGAATTTTGTTTCTGCTTGAAATTGTCTGTCTACTCAATACAGTCAGGGTTTTAAAATATCGTTTTATCATTTAGTTTGAATGCTTCCTTGTCTACAATTTTATTCTTTTGTATACACTTAAGTCATAAGACAGGTATACTGCCCCACTTGGCAGCGATATATCTCAGGCGCTAGTTATTTGAAGACAAAGGAGCAAGAAGGCGCCAACATTATGCATCATTTTTTTTATAAATGAAGAAAAAAAATTGTCAGCATGAATAATGTGCAATACTTTCTGAGAATTATTTACGCTCTTCATTGTAAGCAGCTCGCTAGGCTCCCACTAGTGGGCACCTTAGCTTTACGTTTCTAAATAAAGTGGCATAAAAGTATGAGTCATCCTGTTTACTATGCAGCGAAAGTATGACCATGCCTTAAACATTTTTATTTTTCTATTGAGACGTTAACGGTATTGTCTTTAGTATGCAACGGTCATAATAAGTAAGTAATTATATAATGGAGGGTAAATAGGTTTATGTGCGTTGGTAATGTTAGAAAAGTTTTAATTTGACAATAAAAAAGCATAATATATGTTCAAATAACATGTGTATGTTATTTGAACATATGCTTTAGGCCTAATGTACCTTTATTTTTCTTTTTCGTGCGGATGGTCCCTCCGATAACCCCCCACCGGCCAGCGGCGGCGGTTATGTCGGGCTTGAACTGACTAAAACCGCACGCCGTCACGGGTCTAAGGCCCCGGGGGGTAAGGTTGCCCATAGAGCATAACGCCTAATGTACCTATGTATTAACAAAAAATATTTATAAGTGAGTTAATCCGCTATTTTGGAATCCATTATTATAAGCTAAGTAGGTATGCTTAGTTTGGGTCCAGATTGTGCTATGTAAAGATATCCTATATTATTATATTTATTTATATAATATTTACTTATATAATATTCTTTACCTTTTTCATATTATTAACACACAATTTTTTATTTATATCAACATAAAATACAAACTGAAACCAGAGAAAAAATTAAATACATACGAGTCGTATACCTATTTTTTTTTAGCGTGTGGTAACCCCCACAGGCTTCACCCCATCGTGCCGACGATGGAGAGGGCATATCGAAATCGGACCGACTAAAACCACACGGTGTCCTCCCCAAGTGTCCATTGCCGGGCACCCCGGGTAAGCCGACACGCCTCCGCCACGGCCTGCTTCTGTAAGGACGGCGAGTCGGCCAACTGCCGTCCTCAAGCCCCGATCATGGAGGTCGGTAGTCCCTAGCGTAGACGAGTCTGCGGCGTCCTCGCCGCAGACTGCGAAATCGGGGGGAGGTATACCTATTAGATATTCAGTGGACGAAGATAACACGCGCTGTTTGTTTTCTATTGAGGGGAGCTACAGAGTAACCTAACTGGATGGGCTACTTTCTATATGATATCTTTTATAATTTGCATAAAATTTCTTAAATTAAAGGCAACGAGTAAGGGACCTACAGCATTATGAAACGGCATGCGGGAAGCGCACTAACCTACATGACACGCCACATGTAAAAAAGGGTTATATGTAGTTAAATACGTGTGTATCTTTTATGACTACTTCTTATTCTGATTCTGTCATTTTTATCGAGAATGAAATGAAGTACCTACTCACCCAAATGGTTTTACAGGTGGTAACTTGTAGTATAGGACACTTAATTTATGAAATAATAGACAGCAAAAATAACTTAGGTTTTAAGTATCTTCATAGACGTATAATTTACTTTGGTATTTGTTTATTCGAGGGCTCGGCGCTAATATATTAATGAAGCCAGAACGTTATTGCGTAATAAAACCCAACGGCTAACAAACAAGTTTAAAAATATAAGAAAAATAAAATATTAGCGCGTCTCTTTTAAAAGTAATATTTTACGTTGCTACACAATACGAAGTGATGCGAACATGACTCATGCACGCCAGCAAGCTTAACTTAAAGGCGAGTGTTAAGATTTTTGTAGTCTCGGAAACCGGTAACAGAAAAGGCTTCAACAAAAATCATCACATAGTACAACAGTTGGAACTTCACTGTTGAAATTGTATCAATAACATTTATTTAACGTATTAACTCATTCATAACGTCCATCACAAATAAAAAGAAAAAATTGGCTTTTGATACGTTGCTTGGATTTTATTGAGGCATCTGCAACAAATCCTACCGGGATTTGGTCAATCGGCAGGAGGTAGAAGAAGAGACCGTTAGCACTTTGTACTGTTAGTAAATGGATAAGGTAGCGGATAAAGTGACATTGAGATATCCATAGAGGTACCCGTGATTTATTGTATAATGAACTTACACATATTAAGCATCGTACGAGCTAAAATAAAAGACATCTGCACTTAAAACATGTCGAAAAAAATGTTTTTATACATAACAAAATAAAAGTACTACCCGCTCAACAACCTCCGTCCTCCATGAGCGCAGGCCAGGGAGGCCGCCTGTCACCCCCGCTGAGGCAGGCCGGGGCGGCGCGGCTAGGCGACAATCGCCCCCCCCCTTCTCCTTTCCGGGGCAAGATGGGGACCCCGTGGTTCCCAAACCCGGGGGGGCGGGGGCATATCGAAACCGGAGATGGCCCTGAGCCAGTCGGGGTGCTAGGGAAATGTCTTAGGCCCCTTACACCTCGGCGTCTGAAGAACCAAGACGCGGTGCAGTTTTAGTCGGTTCAAGCCCAACATACACAGGCCCCGCTGGCCGGCGGGGGGGGGGCGTAGTATCCTAGGGGGTATCCAAGTTACTCATAGTTAAATGTCTTCTAACTTAGACCAATTGGGTTTTTTTGGTATTAAAACGCATCGAACGGGCCTTGTTCGTAATAAAATAACAAAGACTACTAAATAAACACAGAAATGTGTGTGTGTTACAATAATTCATCCCTTCGCGGCTTCGGCAGATGGTATACTTTAGATTTCCTTTAAGAAACATTGACATAGCCGAGTAACACCTAATTAAAAATGAAGATTCAACGAGTGGTATAAGACTATGAGTAATCAAACTCATTAATCCCCACTAGTCATACGGAAGAGTAAATATTACGGTGAATAAAATCATTGCGTAAACACTCTCTGCAAATGGCGCTATTAAAAAAGATTCACCTTCAAACATAGCAAACAATTAAATTGACTTGGTTTCGCAGAAATTGTGATTCTTGGTATTACAAATTGATTGGTTTTTTTAAAGTTTGCTCTTAATACTGTTAAGTTGTTCTAAATCTCAGCTATAACTGGTGTAGTTAAACTTGCTATTTGGCAGAGGTAAAAAGAGCTAATTATGTATTAATGTTTTCCTCCTTATTATTAAATAAATAATAATTATCCAAGGACAAGTTACACAACTCCCCTTAGACCCAAATTAAACAGAGCTAAATAATATATATTAGATATAGTATCAGTAGTTGTTTTAGAAGTCTGAAAGCCGGTCGCCTGGATCTGAAAAACCCTTTTGTTACCTTCTTTGTGGTGATTGGGTCTCTCTAACTCATTGGAACGGGTCTTGACATTGGTAGGTAGTAGATACCGTTGATTTCTGAATAGTCAGAAATGAATAGATACATTTTATATAATCGCAGACTCTAGAGAGACTTTAGAGGAATGCAAAACGCAGCAAGTTAGCAGTTACATTAAAATTAACTTATTTAAATTAAAATAATGTGTAATAAAGATTATGTGAAACAAAATGTTCTTAGTTAGAAACTAAAAATGCTATACATTACTTCAAACAATACTGACAATCAACCACGGAAGCATCAGATCAAATTTCATCTCAAAAAAAATTTAAAGTATAGTTCTGTTGGTTATTCCAGTGATGTTAGTATCTCTGTTCATAGAGAGAGTATTCATGTATTTCATTTTCTGTCGATTACCAGGTGATTCCCAGAAACAACGCCTTTAATTCCACCTACATACGATGAGTGGGAAGCTCATTAATGACAGAGGTATAATAACAATCTTGTCTGTTACCAAAATATTTATTATATTATTTTATCTGCACCAAAGTATTTGTGTGAATACGGTGAAATGCTTCACAGGTAAGATGATTGTTAGCAGGGACTGTTTATTTAAAGTGAATGTCATTATTATATTACCTATAGTAACTGTTTTTTTGTAAAGTGGTGACTCAGAAATTTGTGTTATATGATAACGGTGGGTTACTGCAGTTTTTCGTCGCTATTTAGTACCTTTTTTTTTAATATTTTTTCGTTCCGAAATCCCCTCGGGTATCCTAATCTGAACAGTCCATATTTTATATATTTAAAGAAATTTTGAAACAATTAGTACCTTTTTTTTTTTTTTTTGATATCGTGCGGAAATCCCTTCGGATACCCCCCCGCCGGCCAGCGGGGGCGGTTATGTCGGGCTTGCACCGACTAAAACCGCACGCCGTCTCGGGTCTTCAGACGCAGGGGTGTAAGGTTACCCATAGAGCATATCCCTCGCACCCCGGCTGACCCTGGGCCATCTCACCACTAACAGCATCGCTCATCCTGTCTCCTCTGAAAGCAGAGGAGTACGGAGAGCGATGTGTTCCCGCCACGTTGGGTATTGGCCGACGATCAATGCCAACCCTATGAAGGGGTGAAGGGGAAGCCATTGACCGCCGCCCAGGGTGTACCGGCCGCTCCGATTCCGTTCCCCCCGGACTGCAGCGGGATCGGAATCGGAGCGACACTCGAGGAGGTTACCCAACACACACCCCACAAACAATTAGTACCTATGCTAACTTTTCTATAGATTTAGATTACCCTTCGAAAGCGGCTGGTTGAGGGTTTATGCCCCGTCCGGGTGTTAACTTTACCCATGTAAACCTAATATGTATTGTATTTAATGATGTTATTAATTTCTTATTTTACTGTTTTCAGGTCAGCAATGTCTCGACTAGCGTGCCTGTTGGCTGTAGCAGGTGTCGCCTCAGCGCAGTTCTCTTTCGATGGTGTCAAGTGTGGATCGTTTGTCTGTAAACCAGAGGAATATTGCTCCGAGGATACCAGCCGCTGCGCCCCTTGTAACGTCATCTGCAACAAGACGAGCCATAACTATGATTCAGGGGCATGTCTTAAAGAATGTCAGGGTAAGTTTTCAAATATCATTCAAAACAGTCTTACATATTTTAGATTAACGACTGCAAAACAGGAGTCTTGAGTATACTGAGGACTCCTATTAAACCTGAATGAACATCAAGTTTTTCATGGAGTGACTGCTTTTTAACCCTTAACTACTGTGATGTTTTATGATGGTATATATATGGACACGTATAGTCACGCCTGGTATCTCACAAGGTTAGGCAGAGGTGGTGAATAAACACCAACATTGCATCAATCTCTGTATTCAGTCCCACGCATTTAAGACAAAGTATAACCCTCGGAAAGGTAAAAAATACACACAGCTACCTTTGCTTGAGCGACGATAGTTTACTGTGATAGAGAATTACGTTATAAAAGAAAATGATACTTTTAGTTCCAATAAACTAAAATATGTAGAGACTTTAAAATGGTATTCGATATTGCCATTATTTCAACAGTATCACATTTTTAATGATAAAATGTTTTCAACCCCGCATAATTGAAATATGCTAATTGAATATTACCAAGAACACAGAGTGCCACCTAAATTGCAGGAGGTATTTTTAAGTTATTTATAAGAGGTATTTTAAAGTGCTGTTCCAGTAAGTAAAAGGACAAAGACGAGGAAACAATGTGAAAATGGAAGGTAAGGTGCACAGGCTTCGATCGACAAGAGTATAGAATTAGCATTAAAAATACAAAATATTAGCATACTATTACTATATTATCTTACTATTATCATCTCGTCAGTCATGTTGTATCTGAGTATTATAGTGTTTTTAGATGACGACGCGCGAAGTGGCGACGTCAGCAGAATGATTGACGAACCTTTGCTTTTCGTCGTGCTATGTTAGTTTTATGTATCAATTAAATGCTGCACTTTATCTGTAGTCTTCGTTCAGTTTATAAAAAACATAATAAAGTTTTTTTTTTAAAGAAAAGCTCCATTTAAGCTAAATTGCTAGCCAGGATTCGAAGCCGGGGCCTTTCGATCCTAATGCCGACACTTTAACCGCTAAACACCAATGTTGAGTATTCTTAACCCATTCCAGATTCACAAGAAAGGGTTGAATATGAGCACAATAAGCCAATATTACGTTACCAACCAAGTCATTACATCAATACTCATCAATTTTAATTGATGTAATTTTGACACTTGGTGGAAAATGGGTGATAAAATCATTTGATGTGTAAATAATGGCATATTAAAAAGATCATTAGGTAATGCCCTTTGAGACGAAGTATCTAGTTCATTGATAACTAAAAATTGATATTTAATTATCAAGAACTATTACGAGTATATAACTACGTACCTTTTTTTTCGTGCGGAAATCCCCTCGGATACACCCCGCCGGCCAGCGGGGGCGGTTATGTCGGGCTTGAACCGACTAAAACCGCACGCCGTCTCGGGTCTAAAGACAGGGTGTAAGGTTGTCCATTGAGCATATCCGTTAGTAAAAATACTACGATACACTAGAATTTTACACTGTTAAATAGTAGATACATTTTCAAAATTCAATATTATTTAATATTAGATCGTTATATATGAAATTGCCGTTTTTCTTGAAGACATTGGAGGAAAGCCAATTTTCAGTACTAACATTTTTGCATTTTTTTCAGGAATGACAAATCCAAATTTTATGATTTTTTTTGTGGATGAATGAGAAAACATTAAAAGCTAACAAACATCAACTTTTATTACATTTAAATATATTATATATATTTAAATATACATATTATATATACATTTAAATATAAATATATTTGTAATAATCTGTTTCATGCCTATAATGTTAATCCCGGTCATAGTCGACCTTAAATAGGGTTCCTAATTATTATTATTGTTAATTTTGTGTGTGTAAATATATATTATATGTATTTTAATTTGTAAGTACGCCTATTTGTTTAATATAGTTATTCAAACACCACTATTATTCATTTAAAACCTTAAATAATAGAGAGTCAATCACAAATTAATTTTTAATTTTATGTGTTTGACGTGTGCAGTGAGCACGTTAATGGCCAGCCATAACTATGTAGCATCACACCCACTCAATAACAACAACAATACGTTCAAGTACTTTCTAAGATGCCAAAATTAGTAAAAAATGCAGCTGTGTACGTTCTTTTGTTTATTATTGTATTGCATTATTACCTTAATACAATTATCGGCATCATACGCACCAAAGATTCTAAGAATTCGTTCTTTTGTCGAATTATTATGTAGGTATTATATATAGGCATTTGCTAGTTTTAAATTATAATGCGTAAAAAACCTTAATTTAGAGTAATATAATATAATATAATCAAAGTTCCTTTCAAAACCATACTAAGGATCAAGACCGTTTAGTCGACCCGCGCTATTAGCCAAGCTGTATCACTGCACACTGCGCGAGCCTAGTCTCCACGCAGAATAAATATTATAGTAGTTGGTAGCCTAAAATTGCGCGGCGTCAAAAGGTGAAAGCGCTCTTAAGTAATACGAAATTTATCATCAAAATGGATAGCATTTAGGAAGTACTGTTTTTGAAGATCGAAGTAAATTTATCCCGCGGCCAATACAAACAAAATTTAACAGAGTTGTAAAATCTTTAAATCAACTTTTAATTAAATTACAGGAATAACGAACTCATGAATTTGTAAGAAAATTTCGGCAATTTCATAGGTAAAGACCTATTAAATCGTCAGAAATATTTTAAGTATTTATTAAATCGCCGGTGTTCAAACCAACATCCCTTGCAAAGTGGTACACTTGATTGAACGACGCTCTTGCGTAGACTTTCTTCTCGGGGTTGGGAATCCAGACGGCAGTTGTTCTCATAAAGCCGTATACGTCAAACCAAATGGGGTTCGGTGAAGCGTCGGTAGCTTAATGGTTAAGGAGTCGACCCTACGATCGAGAGGTCCCGAGTTCGAATCCTAGCCATTACACTACCGACGTGAACCCGCTCCTAACACTAGCAATGCAGTTTAGCTGGAGGGGTAAGGGGAATATTAGTAATTTCGGTTACAAATATTCCTTAAAAAATGGAGTTGGTTTTTACCAGCGCCACTGACGTCTCACCTCCCACTCCCACTCGGGAAGAAAGCCTGGACAAGAGCCTCGTCCGTTGATACCAGTTAGCAGGTGACAACAAACACACAAGTATTTATTGTACAGTCATCATCATATCAGCCGTAGGAAGGCCACTGCTGAACATAGACCTCCCCCATTGAATTCCATTTCGACCGGTTGTAGCGGCCTGTATCCACCGAGTCTCTACACTCTTTGCTAGGTCGTCTGTCCACCTTAGGCCTCTCGCCTTCCTACGCTGCGCTTGCCGTCACATGGTCTCCACTCAAGAACCTTTGTGCCCCATCGGCCATCGGTTCTCCGAGCTATGTGCCCTGCCCACTGCTACTATAGCCCATTGTACAGTAGGTACACATATTATAGAGTACCTCTACATTTATCCTCCTAATATTATAAACGGGAAATTTTGTGAAGATGTTTGTTACTCCTTCACGCAAAAACGGCTGAACGAATCTGGCTGAAATTTGATACAGGGAATCCCTTGGAATAGGTTCATGGGTTGTGGGAGCGGCATCAGAGTTCCATGTGGGCGGAGCCGAGGGCACCATCTAGTGTATTATATTATTATACCTCGATACGGGTCCGATTAAAATTTTTGGGGCCCTAGTCAACCGGCGACTCGGTAAAACTACTGATTAAAGGAGGATGCTCTGGCGCAGGTTTGCCTCTAGTCAGTCTCGGCAGTCATTCCCACAAAGGCCAAGTAAAGCTACATCAGGAGGAGAAAGTGTAGGACTACAGATCCCGGGTTCTTAAGTGCAAGCTATAGATGCAACCGGGACAGCTTCTGGGGAGATGATTTTGAAAGTTTGGTATTGTCTTCAAAATATTTGACAAACGCAAGAAGCAAATTTACATCAATAACAGTAGGTAAAAGAAGCAATGTAATTTAAACATCACTGTGCAGTGAACAGCTCTATTACGAATGTCTGCTAATTTCCACAGTTAGTAGTAGTGTAGTAGTTATGCGTAAACGCGTTAGTAGATGAAACCAAATTGGTATATCGCGCCGATTAGCGAAATGCACAAACAGGCAGAAAACTCTTAGTACATATATATATTTTTAGTATATATATTTTAATCTATATAATAATATATTCCCTTGGTGACTCTATAACTTGCGCGCGCTGAGCCACGGATTATGGCTAGTGTACAATAAATGAAAAGACTATTAAAATTATATTTTGAAAATGAGGTGTATTAAGACTGCCGCCATAATTCCAAGAAATAAACACTGTGTGTAACTATCTAGTGGAAATCCTTCGAGCCATAAATATGACTAATATTATAAGAACAACTATTAGTAGTCTAAATGTAAAATCGACAATTAACTTAATTCTCTTTGCTATAAAGTCTCTTTTCACTATAAATTGTAATGTACAACCAGTTTTGTAACCGCAAACAGCCTAGCACACTCTATCCTTTTTCAACCATAGTATCTCTCACTCACACTTGATAATGAATGTGTAGGCTTCAGGTCAAGCATCTCGTATAATAGCAGTTTTACATTAGGCCAGCGACGCGGTAATGAAAATTGTATAAAAATACAGATCCCTTAAATAAGTCTACCGTGGTAGCCTAGTGGTATGGGTAATGGACGCGGTAATGAAAATTGTATAAAAATACAGATCCCTTAAATAAGTCTGCCGCGGTAGCCTAGTAGTATGGATAATGGACGCGGTAATGAAAATTGTATAAAAATACAGATCCCTTAAATAAGTCTACCGCGGTAGCCTAGTGGTATGGGTAATGGACGCGGTAATGAAAATTGTATAAAATACAGATCCCTTAAATAAGTCTACCGCGGTAGCCTTGTAGTATGGGTAATGGACGCGGTAATGAAAATTGTATAAAAATACAGATCCCTCAAATAAGTCTACCGCAGTAGCCTAGTGGTATGGGTAATGGACGCGGTAATGAAAAATGTATGAAAATACAGATCCCTTAAATAAGTCTACCGCGGTAGCCTAGTGGTATGGGTAATGGACGCGGTAATGAAAATTGTATAAAAATACAGATCCCTTAAATAAGTCTACCGCGGTAGCCTAGTAGTGTCCCCGTCTTGCCCCGGTTTGGGGCCGGGACGGTCCCGGCCTGCTTCTGCTGGGGTACAGCTAAACATACTCGAACATTTGTCCACCGCTGGCAACGTCTTTGATAGCTTGTTAATATTTATACTACTGATAACTGACCCCTGATAGTCTTCCTAGCATTTGGATGTCATTTGAGAAACTTATTTATTGTAGTGATTAGCCATCAACAATGCATAGGATCCGTAACAACGCATCGGGGTCGCCAACATCTTCGACCGGGCCTATATGGCCAATCTAGGGCAACTCTAGAATCCCCGTACCCCATGGCCAAAGCGAGAGGCACCGTGCGGTTTTAGTCCCCCACCTTTAGCTCCGGTGATGTGAAGTCCGATGGGGTTAAGGCACAATAAAAAAAACTCACCAATTTTTTCATACCTACGAATGGAATAGAATGAAAATAATTCATAGGACAATGAAAACCCAAAATACTTGCATCTTTACAACGGTACAAGAAGCGCTGACACCAAGTAGAATAACAAACAAACCAGAAGAGAGGAATATACACGAATTTGGAACTAAATTTAAAAAAACGGAAAGTTATACGATATTTTAGGTAGTACATTTGTCTTCAAAACTGTTCTACCTGTTGTAGTTGTACTTCAGGTCTAGTCAAATAAGATCAATTGATTTGCGATGGATAAACATTGTAAGAGATTATAAAATAATTCGTTCGTAGTTAGATGAGTGTTGGCCTTGACCTCCACAAGCAAAGAGTACAACTAAGTTATTGTAATAAATATGTTTGATCCAATTTGTTCTTTTGGACGCTTATGGTTTATTGGCAGTAGAGTCAAGAGATTTGGCCGGGCATCACTATCTATATATTTTAGATCACTCAACGTATTTTCTTCTTATTCTCTTCCTCACCTTCACCCTTTCCCTCTACAGGGAACGAGTGTATTGTAGTCTGACCGGGACCGCTGTACCGCTCCCTAAGAACGCGCGGCGTAGGACCGTATGGTGCAGCGGTACCGGTCAAACTATAAAAACTTTCATAAACTTATAGGCCCCGCTAACCACCAGGCTATGCTTGTTTCCTGTCTTATTAGAATCAAATCAATGGGATTAATGTAGGTATTTTGAAATCAGGTGGATACCTCTACCATGTTACTGATATGTTACTAAACAAATTAATATTCTGTTAACATAACGACTACAACAGACTGAATGGAATCTACCGTAAGATCGTTGGTAAGGGGTGTAACAATACCCATAAAAGTCATGCTCTGTTGATTCCGACAGGTATCCGACGCACACATGTAACGTTCCCGCACACGCACAAATACGTCACTTCTGTTGTGTTTCACTACATGTATATGTGCGTGCGCATTAAAACAGGTGGCTCCTTGTTTATGAATTGTGCAAGTGTAATCTACTGTTCCTCATAACGTCGCGTTGCGATGCAATCAAATTGTGATTTCAATGAGTTCATCACTGTACAAATTGAATTATCATGTTTATTTACAAGCTCACGAATTCAATAAAAAGAATCAAATGAGAAGAAATTCTAAGTTTTGCAAGTTTAAAAATCACTTTTGTCCATGGAGAAGATAACATTTTTATTTCTGTAATGTTTTAAGGATCAAAACTTACATGATTTTTTAAACTTCTTGTTGTAATAATATCTACCTATGCATCTTGAGGGTAGGACAGACTTGTAATAATCTAATCTCTTGGGATGTTTAATAATTTCGCATCTGCCAGGCATCCCGTGACGGGCATATTTTTTGTGTTACAGATACACAATGAGAACAAAAATAGTACAAGGAAAGTTAATTTCAGTGACAGTTTGTATAAAAGTATTAATCGTGAGTTTACGAGTACTGAAATACTACTTATATTGTTTCTATCGTTACGTATGTATGTGTGTGACGTAATTATGTGTGCGGCCCGGACGAGCACCTGTCGTAGGTACCTCGAGCTGCTATTTGTTTGCTCGAGGCATTTTTTCCCCTATCTCACCTGTGTCAACTTCACACACGATTCTACTTTTTTTGTTATCTATTCCTGCAAGGAAAGCAATGTAACATTAAAGTATTCTTACTGTTCATTAACTTATTAATTAAGAATTCGTATACATTGGGATAGATTGGATGCGCAAGGCGGAGGATGGGGTGTTATGGCGTACAATGGGAGAGGCCTATGTCCAGTAGTGGACTGCAATAGGCTAATTGATTGATTGATACATTGGCACTGGAGTAAAACGGTCTTTTTCTTTTCAAACTTCTTTTTTTCGTTTAAATTTGAGTCAGCGTGAAGGATCCTCTAGTCACTTATACAATTAACCTGTGGTTCGTCTCAGTTCAAAAACGGGGATAATAAAATTAGTATTTTTTGAAATACATATGAATTTATGTAGATATAAAGGAAATTGACACAGCTTTATGAAACTACTAGCATATTGACGGAATATTATTAATAACTTTGTATGAGCCCAAGCTCCTGAGCATGTGTTCTCCCTATTTAAATGGTATTTTATATCACTTGTTTTAAATACTTTTTCTTGCATGAAATTATCTGAATTGCGTAACTCAAGGTATTGGTTGGCGAGTAGCAAAGATGACGTATGGTTTCTAGGTGTTATAATTGTTAAATTAAAATGATCTGCTGAGCAGCGTAAAGTCATGTATTTGTCAGGGTTAAGCTTATTTTTATTTTAGAGTTTCGTCATCATCATTTAAAATTCTTCACAAGGCATCTGATGTCCGTGGTGGAGGTGTGTCGTGTGTGCACACACGCCTGACAACTCACCGACGCGGGATAAAACCCGACCCCACCAGGCGAGGCCGCGGTGGCGGCCAAAGTCCGCCGGTAACCCTGGGGTTATCCTTTCGAGGGCTTACCCGCGGTGCCCGGCAATGGACACTTGGAGAGGACACCGTGTGGTTTTAGTCGGTCCGATTCCAACACGCCCACCCCATCGTCGGCACCGATGGGTTGAAGCCCGAGGGGGTTTCCACACGTAGAAAAAAGGATGCCTGCTGTCATATCTCAAAAATTTGTACAGAATGAATAAAATGACTATCAAATTCTTACCTAATCTTTGTATAAGTGTACTTCGCTTCGGTATTTAATCTAGCCATGGCATTATTAGCTTAGGATTTACGGAAATTAAGTTTACTTCTAAAATTCCTTATTTTCTATACTTATTCGGCAAAATAATGCAAGATGGGGCTTTCTACTGGTCAGTTAATTTATGTGTCACCCATTGATGCATTATGAGTCAAACCATGACCTTAATACCTAGGTTGTTTGATAAGGGCCGGCTTCCGACATTACTTTTAATGCATCCTTACTGTCAGTTCATAGCTTAAGTTGAAGTTTCCATTCCGAAAGTGTTAACACTAAAAACTGTCGTCTCCTCCCCAAACCAGTGACATAATAATTTACTTCTTAGTGCAAAACTAGCATTGACAACTCTACTTAGGATTGAAGTATGTCCTACATTATGTAACAAAAATTCCACACGTCCACACGTGTTCTGTTGGCTCTTTTTATTATCCGTTAAGAAGATCCTCCTACTAAAGCATCCAAGTATTATCTATCATAGGCTATTCAATTACTATTATTTATTATATATTAATAGGTATATGCCGATTCCCACCCAACTACAACATCTGCAACTTCATGTACTCCCTAAAATTACATCTTGCGACAATCACGACACATAACAATATTTTAGTACTAAGTGACATTAACATTAATTTACTATGTACAGTAACTGAAAAAACACAGGAGCGCAATAATAGGTAACTACCACATTATCTTACTACCACATATTCTAATTACAGTTGTCTCGATCAAATGCTTTTGGCACTATACTACTAATGGCTTGACACTTATGGCTATCATAGACAAGTCACATTTTCCGATTTAAACTCCAAAAGAGGGGGTGAATTTTTGTTTGATCAACAACTCGTTTATTTGCAATTTCTCATTCAAAACTGTTTTAAATAAAGTCACTTGAGATTGAATTATTTTGTTTACCAATTAATTTGGTACATGTAAATTTATTGGTAGGATTGCCGCGGCTTAACCGAAGGGATTTCCGCACGTAAAAAAAAAGGATTGATATTGTTTTTTAATTTATAGATTAGATAGATTTGATTTTCGATGTAAAACTGTGGAGCGGTGGGGGTAATTTTAATGTCACGTTAGTATTAATATTACACGAAATATGGTAATGAACCTAAAAGTTCTATTATCGTGTTTATTATTAGTTTTTTTATTGCGGGTATTTCCAACCTCCAGGTAAGCCTATAAAGAAGGTTAACCTAGAATAGTTAATAATAGTTAACATCAACGCTCTCGAATACAATTTATGAATATGCTCTATAAATAAGTGTACTTCAGCAATTAGTGAAGTAATTTTTAATTGTAGACGACCAATTTGTCGTAAATTTAATTTCAAACAACTTTATTTAAAACCATGTTTCTCATAACCCCCAACGCTTCTCAGGTGTAAATTGAAAAATATCGATGGTACCAAAAATTGATAAGAACGAAAATTGTAGGAAATTTAATTCTAAACAATTTTGTGATCACACTCGTTTATTTTCAAATTCATGTGAAATTGAAAATAAATGAGTTATTAAATAAACAAAAATTGACCTTTAAAATCAAGATGTCGGATGACGCAACGGTTCGATTACCACGCAAAACAAAATTTTGACTGCCGGTGACACCCTTCCAACGAATGCCGAAGGAAAATAGCTACTTCTAATTTTTTTCCGGTCTACTCCTTTTTCGAGCTAATTCGACTGGGCTAATTACAGATCATGCTATGGTAGTATTAAATATAACTGATGTTATTAAAACATACATCAGAAAAAGCACGATTAAAAAGTATAAGACGGTCGTAGACCTTGAAAATGCTTATTTCTTTGCGGTTTTATTAATAAGCCAGCTAGCAAATCTATGTTTTGAAATAGGAAACTTCTCGACTATTTTTGAGCGGCCAATGGTAATCCCTGCCCCTGCACTTAAGAGTGGTGACATAAGCGAGGTAAATAACTATAGGCCAATTCTTGTCAGGGCACGCCGCAATAGCGGCGGAAAGGCCCATCATGGAGTATTTATTGGCTAGAGAGGCGACACCGAAGCCTCTCGTACCGACTGACGCAGGTGATATCCGCGAAGGGGTGCTTCGGGGACCACCTGCATCGGATCAGGAAGGAACCAACGCCTGAGTGTCATCACTGCGACGCGAGTGAGGACTCAGGGCTGCACACGCTGGCGAGCTGCCCAGCGTGGGTGGTGTCGAGGCGTGACCTCGTTGCAGCTATCGGGGTGGGAGTCCTCTCGCTCGGCAGCATGATTGCGGCAATGGTGCGGAGCGCGAGCGCGTGGGCCGCCACCACCTCCTTCTGCGAGCATGTTATGCTCGCGAAGGAGATGACGGAGCGCGCCCGGGAGAGATCTAGAACTCTCCCGGCCCGCCGAGCCCGCAACTTGCTCGCCGCGCGTCGCAGGCGACTCACGCAGCAACCTTACACCCCGGTCTGTAGACCCGAGACGGCGTGCGGTTTTTAGTCGGTTCAAGCCCGACATAACCGCCCCCGCTGGCCGGCGGGGGGGTATCCGTAGGGATATCCGCACGAAAAAAAAAAAGGTCAATTCTTGTCTTATCTTGCAACTAATATTTTTTTGAAAAATTGATAAATTATTGACTTAAATATATATAAGATATTACGTAACTCCCAATATGGATTCAGGAAGGGTATCTCTACACAAGACGTAGTTATAGCACTGACTACAGAGATCGCTACTAGACTAAGCTAGACCAGCGGCACTGCAGCATTATATTCCATAAATGTGAAGAAGAGAGATGGCCCCAACACAAGTATAATAATTGCTTACTTGATCATTCTCTCAATTTTTAA
Organism: Cybosia mesomella; assembly: GCA_946251805.1. Lineage (NCBI taxonomy): Eukaryota > Metazoa > Arthropoda > Insecta > Lepidoptera > Erebidae > Cybosia > Cybosia mesomella. Next base: position 42,248,687 of record OX276388.1, on the reverse strand, counting down.
GATGTATGCTTTGTGAATACAACAAGACCTTATATTAAGCTTGTGAATTAAATAAAGACATTATATTATTACATTTTAGGAAAAATGTAATAGGTAATATAACGTCACGTCACGTTACATGTGTAAAGCACGTATAGTATTAGTATCATAATTGCACTTAAAACAATTTTTGAAACAAAACCAATGTAATTTCTGGGTATTGAAAAAAAACGGACTGTGAGATTTTATTGCCAGGTTCGTTTCTCACATAATCTGGCAGTGAATTTAAATGTTGAAGCAATAATGTTGATGTTTATAAATCTAAAGGCTTTCACGGCTGGCATGTAGAATATACTGCTGCCCGGAAGCAGTTTCGACTTCTTCGAAATCGAAACACAAGTTTCTGGACTACGGCCAAACAGCCAGGAAGCAGTATATTCTAAATTTTGACGGTTTTTCAGTATCACTTTGTGACCTACATGAATATATATAAATTGTTTTAAATACTCTCGTCCTAGCGTTAAGACCCGGTTGCATTCTCCATATCTTTGAAACCTTAAGTTTTTTTGATTGGCTACGAGGAGCATAATTGGTTTAACTTTGTTGTTGCTCGACATGCGACTATCGACTGACCTCCCAATCCTTTCATAGTGGGCGCTTGCATCAGGACCTCGTCCACCAAGCAGCAGGCAAGCCTATCTTCTGCTGCTATTTATATATATTTTATATATATTTCGGTGGTGCGGCAATGTGTCGCTACAGGTGGTGAAACGCGTGGCAAAAAATTCAGATACTTGCACCAGTCGGGGTGCGAGGGATATGCTCTATGGGCAACCTTACACCCCGGCGTCTGTAGACCCGAGACGGCGTGCGGTTTTAGTCGGTTCAAGCCCGACATAACCACCCCCGCTGGCACGCGGGGGGTGGGGATATCCGAAGGGATTTCCGCACGATAAAAAAAAATAAAAGATACTTGCACCAGTTATGTAAATAAACTTTGTTTTTTAAATTTCTTTCAGGCTACCTTCTTGACTTGAGATATATGCGAAGATTGGAAGCAACGTCTCCTTCGGGTGATTTCAGCAGTAAGTATTTATTCAAAATAGTAAGACGCCCTTCGTGTTTGTATATCTTTAAATTTTAGGATATAATTGTGTATGTTTTAGCAGTTTTTGCGAAATGTGTTTTTGCTTACTACTATTAGCATTTGGAAAGTTAGGGTGAATGTTTGTCACTCAATCACATCATAATGGTTGAACGGATCTGAAATCTTGTATAAGAATAGATTTATAATCTAGAATAGCACATAGGCTACTTTTAATGTCGAGAATAGGTTCCTGTGGGTTGCAGAAAACGGATCAGTATTTTCACACGGGTAGAGTCGCGACAATAGCATGTTTTACTATGTATTACACTAGCTGTTGCCCGCGGCTCCTTCCGCGTGGAATTTGAAGTTCGCCAATTGTTATTCCAGACTCAAACCTATGTCTGTATTAAATTTCAGACAGAATCGGTCAGCCGTTTGAGTGTGATTGAGTAACAAAATCCAAACATCTTCACAAACTTTTACAATTAAAATATTAGTAGAATTATGCATTATGGCGTTGCGAATGTTCGGCTTTTCAATGTGTATCTAGAACCTTATATCGAGTGAGCATGAGACTGATGAATTATAATGCTTTACTTATGACGGAGTAGATAAGACTTAATTTGTTTTTTATCGTTACCAAGGTGACATAAATAGGTTAGGTACAAAATTAATTAGAAGCACCTATTATCAGTAAAAGTAGTGTAACAATTTAGGGTCAATAACCTTAAACAATACTCATCCATACATCCACTGGATAACTGGCTGTGTTAGTGGTTCGTTGTAAGAACAATCTCGGATTTCAATGATTTTTTCACCTTCCCACCCCATCACAATTTTCTGAGATTATACAATTGGGGCACTTTATTTGTTGATCATTTACAATATAATCAGCTCATTTATTATTTTTAACGAGTACTAAGGCCAGCCTTTTTGCTAAACGCGTTTTCTTCCAGGCAACCTTAAGATGGACTGGAATTTTATTAGAAACAGGGTGGTAATAGTTGGTGTAACATGAGGAGTTAACGCACAATATTTCAATTACAAACATATAATATTATTTAAATGTACTGAATTATACCTTCACAGGTACATCATCTTATCATAGCGATTGAATAAAAACTTATTGGTGTAATTTTTGTGCTATTGCTTTCCAGCGGGCTGTGCGAACTCAATGAACCGAAATATTCAAATATTTTCATTTGAATTTTTCAATGCCTATATCTGTTGTCATGTTAGTTAATTTAATAAATGCATTTGTTGTTTGTATTTATTATTTAGTATTGTTACTATTTTTGCTTAATAATCATATATCATCTTCCTCATATAGATTTCTAAAATTCACATTTTGGAGCCCGAGGCATTTATTGTTATTGATTGCTATGTTTGCTAATCCGGGAGAAAATACCGTCTGACCTCCCAACCCGACAGGAAAGACTGCACCAGGTCCGTCTCTGCTGTTTAGAAAGTACAAGTGTACTTTCAATGCTCAGTCAACTGCTAGTAAGTACTAGCAGTTGAGGTCAGCTTGAACCTCAAGCATGGTAGATCGTAGGGCCCTCGGCTGCTAATGCTTACTTATTACTGTACTATTAGCTTTATTTGTTCTTAAAAGTGAAGCCAAAATATAGAAACCGTATCGTAATGCTTACTTATTACTGTACTATTAGCTTCATTTGTTCTTAAAAGTGGATCTAAAATATAGCACCCGTATCGTAATTCTTACTAATTACTGTACTATTAGCTTTATTTGTTCTTAAAAGTGAAGCCAATATATAGCACCCGTATCGTAATGCTTACTTATTACTGTACTATTATCTTTATTTTGTTCTTAAAAGTGAAGCCACGACCTTTGTGGCGTAGCGGTGGTGCGTTTGACTGTTAAGTCAGAGGTCGCGGGTTCGATTCCCGCTCAGTGCAAATATGTATATTTGCTTTGGTTTGGGTGTTTCTATGTATAATATGTATTTATTTATAAAAGAAAAAGTATTTAAGTATGTTTATCCGCATTCTGGAACCCGTATGACAAGCTCTGCTTAGTTTGGGTCTAGATGGCGTTGTGTCATTTGTCCTAGAATATAGAATATATATTATAGCACTCGTATCGTAATGCTTACTTATTACTGTACTATTAGCTTGTATTATATTTTAAATATATCTCATGTAGTGCACAATCCTAGTATGGCATGTCCGTTTAAACATTTCGTCACAGAATCTCGCAATGCTATCACTGGTAATTACTTAACCCGTATAGGGTTGTATTTCAATAAAGCCAGAGTAGTTTCAAAACCAACATTCATGTCCAGACTTTGATAAAGGATCCTTAATTTAGGAGTAAGATGACCTGCGAGCCATACATTATTTCAATTGCAGAACTAAACTGAATAGTTACGTATTCATTAGATGACGTCGTATAAAGACCTTTAGTTTCACTTTAAATGTCTACAAACGAACCAAAGCAGACCAGAGATAAAATCTCACTTATGCATTGACATAGCATAACGTCACGCCTGTATTCTCGAAGGGGTAGGTAGAGGTGTATTACACATTCACGATTCGCTAGTTATGTTTAGGTCCCAATGTAATAGGGGGCGAGCCTATTGCCATCTACCGGGCACATTACTAAGCGAGCGATAATTAACATTTTATAATACAAACATAACTACGAAAAGTCAGAGACGTGTGCCCGACTGGGGATCGAACTCGAAACCTCCTCGGCAGTCCGTTATATATCGCCAATTATATTAACTGATATATAAAATTCTCGTGTCGCGGTGTTTGTAGTTAAACTCCTCCGAAACGGCTTGACCGATTCTCATGAAATTTTGTGTGCATATTGGGTAGGTCTGAGAATCGGACAACATCTATTTTTCATCCCCCTAAATGTTTTTTTTTTTAATTTTTCGATATATTTTTTTATGATACAGCATTAGAAAATACATACAACCCTTGAATTTTCAACCCTCTACCATCAACCCCTATTTTTCCATCGCGATTTGTTTTTTTTTTATAATTTCCTTATAATTTTTTTCTCAATTCAATTTGATCTTCCGCCTTCGCCGGTCGATAACCAATCAACTATCAATCGGTCATTTATCCCCGCATGTCTAGCAAATATCACGGAGTAGGGATGAGTAGATAGTTATTTTTATTGAACTAAAAAAATGTTTCCTAGACGTTTGCCGGGTCAGCTAGTATATATATATATATTCCACTGAGCTATCGCCGCTTATGTATTATGCGAAGCAATTATTTGAACGCGAACGCGTTTCAATTTAAGCATGTATAGCTTTACAGCAACTCAGAAACTTGTATTGAATTGCTCCGAAACTGAACTGTTCATAAATTATCACGGTAAGGCCCCTTGACTTCAACCAGTATGCTTTTAGTAACTACGAATATCAATCAACAAATTTACTTTTAAATCTAAGCTGAAATGTGAAATGAGATCAGTTGTCAGGCTTTTCCAGAGGTAGGCTTTTTTATTAGCAATATTTCCGCGTTTGACCACAATCTCACCTGTTGGTAAGAGAAGATGTAGTCGATGGTGGAGCACGCTTGCCTAGGAGTAACCTGTTCACTCTAGACTTGAAGACTGTCAGGTTATAGCTTTTTAGAAACACACACTCCGCCAGGGCATACTACTATTTAGCTGTACGCATAATGGACGTATTGCTAAAGCTATTGTTAAATATATACTTCCATTTTATTTTATTCCTTTCAAAGTATCTAACTGAATTTTCTTTTGAACGATACGAATTGGTTTCTGAGAGTATCTTTTTCTGGCATTAAATTCTACAGATGGCAGCGACAAAATCTTTTTGAATCCATATACAGGTAAATACTCTCGCAATTCGATGTTGTGCAGAAATACTTTGCGCAAAATAGTGTTACCGTGTTGGTAGTATATAAGTTAAGTTTTTGAGAATAAAACTGCACGGCGAAGTTTCGAAGTAAAATTGAACTGCTGGCGCGTTTAAAGTGCGAGCATTGAATAAAGTTATGATCTGTTCCTTGAATAATTATACGGACTACCTACCTATTGTTGATTTGAAATACTTTAGGACACACATAGACAATTAGATATTACACAATTGTTTCGAATTGCAATTAATAAATAATATGTAACACTTTAAGTTTGTAATTTCTTAGGGTTAGAAAAAAATGGTTCAGCTGACAGGCTGACAAAACTGTTCGGACTTGGAACGGATTTCCAAATTAAACTGCAATGAAGTAATATAAATTAGTATGACTATCAATGTCTGATTGTAGGTATAATACTGAAATTTGAAATCAGGAATATTTTTTTACCTAGCAGGAAATTATCGAAATTGCAGAATAAAAAATGCATTTAGCTTAGGTTCAGAGTCGGCGAATACGGTAGATAATTTATGGTTTTTATTAAATTTGTGTATCTGTACATTATACGTTACATTTGTAGAAAATTTTAACATAACTTGAGAATTTTATAATGATTTTAGATAAGTTTTAGAGATTACTGGTGGGAAAATATGACAAATAAAACCTTTGTATTATCTATTTTATGCCACCGCAAGCCGATGCTATAGCGATTTCATGCACACAGCTAGAGAATTTAAATGAGTAAAACGTTATGTACACTTTTTTACATATTTCACTGTATATGTGCATTTTGCTGAATTACTACACGCTTTATATGTCGCGTCTATATCTACTTATAATTATGATTTAATTGATTAATTTCCGGTTGGATTGATAAATTGAAATTGAGTCTCGTCAACGCTTACTTATGTACAGTGTGCAGTACCAAACTGCGTAAGACGTATTCGTTGAAGACGCTCAGCTTCAATTACTCAATTCAGAAAACGGCCATTAATGTCTACACCAAATACTCAAAAGGTAGTGGCAGTATTATCAAATATGTGTTAATGAACCTTATGTTTCGAAGGTGTGCAGCGTCAAGCGCAAACAGCTCTCATCATCAGCGGAGTGGCTCTTGCTGTATTGGTGCTCATTCTTATCATCATCTGCAGGGCCAAGATCTCGTGGAGATATATCAAGCAGAAGTTTCAGCCGGTAAATTTCATATGTAGGCTTTTTGTTTCTATAGAATCATTTCACGAGCTCATTACTCTTCAGTTTGCGACTAGGTATAGATAGCCATGTCAGTTGGGTACATATTGCCACTAATACACTTTCGAGAACATTTAGAATTTAATAACACGAAACTAACTCTCATGCATGTTATCTAGCCCCATAGATTCGAGGATGTTTCTGCATGACTTGTGTTCAATGTAAAGGGCCTTTTACATGGAGAGAGTTTCTTACCTCGAAGATACGATTATCGTCAGCAAGAAATAAAAATTTGATCATGTAGACCAAAGTTATGATATCGTACCTGGAAGGGCGATCGATAATCGCCTTGTCATTCATTGCTGGACGTCCCTGTGTAAACAAGACAATATTGTGCTAGTTACCAAGCTTGAATAGCAAGTCTCGCATTTGAATCAGTTCAAACAGAATTGTACGATACTCGTATGAACTTGCAAAAATGTCATACGAGATTGAGTTTAGACAAGTCGAGAAGTTGTTGGCAAATACCGCATTGCGATTTGTGTCATAGCGTAAACAAAATCAATGTCAATAATCACCTTACGAATATTGTATGATATACTCGTAGACGAGATTTTACTTTTTGCTTCAATGTAAAGGGCCATTTACATGGAGAGAGTTTCTTACCTCGAAAATACGATTATCGTCAGCAAGAAATGAAAATATGATCATGAAAGATTCGATATGGACGTGTCTGTATAAACAAGACAATATCATGCTAGTTACCGAATCCAATGGCAAGTCTCGTATTTAAATCGGTTCAAACCGATTTGTACGATACACGCAGGAACTTGCAGAAATCTCATATGAGTTTTTGTGGCAGTGTAAATAAACTTTTGCGATAATCACCTTACGAATATCGTATGATATCTCGTAGGCGAAGTTTTATTTTTTGGTTCAATATAAAAATGTGAATGTGATAATCGTCTAAAGGGACCACCTATGATAATCGCACTCGACTTCTTTCCCTAAAAAATCTCCACCTTGTAAATGGGCTTTAACGATAATTTAATGAAGATGGTTAATAATGCAAATTGTTAGCAAATGCTATTTGAGAATAGTGACAAACAGTAGGTCCCATTGTTTCTCAATATTCTTAAATAGCATTTTGCAATGAGTTTTAATACAATGTAATTTGAGTAGGGATGATTTTATATTTCTATTATTACACTCAATCAGAATGAAGTAGTCTTCTAGTTAAGTTTTCAACTGAGCTACGAGTACATAGCATTTGTAAGGAATATTAGGTATCTGCTCTACTCGCCCATATTAATGGGCTGGGTTCGAACAGCCAATCCCTCGATTCCTATATCAAAGCTTTAGCCATTATAATGATTTTAACGTATTACTGCGCGACGTATTTTGTAGGTTGAATGTCTTTAGCCCGCACGTATCATATTTATAAGACATGACACCAATTTTTCCAGAATCGTGTGAAGCAGTATCCAAACGATTTGACCCACCACAACCCACACGCTGAGATGCCAAAACCAAAGCAGGCACTGAAACTTGAAATCAGGAATCCTGAGCCACCGAAACGAACTCAACAACCTCTCAACGTTCGTGATCTTGAAACGAGGACTTCTCAAACCGAAAGGAGCCAAGGAGCTACCACACCTAAGACTATCAGTACAGCTCTTAGCAACCGACATCCAGCTGAAGACACGACTCTTGATTTTTCGTATGACAATATGGGTATGAACGTAACACCTCCTGAGCAACCGGCCACTAGCCACAAGTTCTGAAGTCCGGGCTTCGTCGATCCGATCTTCGCCTCCCGCGCAACATAGAACCCTTAAAGACAATGCGCGTCACGAGAGACTAGATAAACAAACTTGTAGATTTTCTTTTGTACATATTATTATAAATAGAAACACCGATCAAGCTTATAAAAGATTTATAAGTATAGTCAATTTCAGAATGTTGGGAGCTTATTGTTGTAGTGTGAAACTAAAAACTTTGAATCAGACATCACGTAGTATTTATGTTTGTTTTTAATATCTTCCTTTTAAAAGCATTGTTATTTCTACTGAAACTACTTATCATATATTATTATAACTCCTAGAAATTTATTACAGACTTACTGGAATACTTGATTGAACCTCTATTGGAAAATATGGCAACACTTGAATGAATTTTCCAACTGTTGAATTGATTTATTATTTAATTTAAGCTGCTTTAAGAAGTTGCGTTACATACTAACTGAATTGCGTTATTTTTATTACTTTATGTTTCATGCTATTCTAGTAGCTCAATTTAGAATAAGTTCTTGATGTAAAGTTCTAAACTGTATAATTCATTGATTTAAAAATGTTGCAGGTTCGAATCTGTAATTTGAATCAGTGCAGATATGTGTAACAAGCGCAAAATAATATGAATTTGTATATAAACTGTATCAAAGAGACAAATATTTGTAAGTTTTATACAAATGTAGTTATAAAATTGTTTTTTGATATTTAGAAGCCCTTTGGTGCAGCTACTAGAGTTATATAATAAGACTACAGAAGACAGAGTTTTAGGTTTTTAAATTTAATTTATTTGAAACGGCTTTTACACACATGAACGTCTACAAAATATATGCACCAAATATTTTTAAGAGATATTATAAGGCAACACATAATATAATAAATTAATTCTGTACTACAGGCATTTGTAACAAAGATGGAGTACTTATGAGATATTTTATTCTAATTTTCTTTATCGGTGCGATCTATGCAGTCTTGTTATGGTAAATATATAATATGTCGTAATATGCTATGATCACAATGAAATACATCACCATTTTAGAAAAAGTAATATTATAGGTATGTATTATATAACTGTTACGTCAGGAATAAAATTAGTTTCTAATGAGTAATAACTTGTTTTCACGGTACGCGTTAATTTGGCAAGCTCGCTCTCATTCAACCTAGGCACTTGTCTCTGTGCCACGAAGAATAAACAAAAGATTGAAATTGATGGACATCACATGGGTACTTAGATAGCGGTAATTTATTATGTAACTAAGTACATAATTTATCATAAGTACGTGTATTCTTTGAGCAATAATTTTAAGATATTAACAACATATCGGATAGGTATTAAATGTTGAACATTTTCACCAGATGCGTTCAAAGTTTTGATGGCTGAGTAGTTTATAACGAACTAGTTTGATTAGTCGATATACTACTTTCTCATTATTAAATATTAGCTGTAATAAAGTGAGACGATAGGTTTGATTTACTGAAATATATTAATTTACGATCATATTTATAAGGAGAATATTTATGTAATATCCTAAATGTGCACTGTCTATATTGACATCAATTTTATTCCGAGGGTGTAATTCAATGAGGTGGATCAGACACAGGGCACAGGGCATGAATCTGGTTCTTATTGAAGTCATTGATATTATTAGTTGATTTGAACATGATGCGATAAAATTGTTGGTGGAATAGTCGCAGCTAAAACTTTAAAGAGTACAATAACGAGGAGTGTATCTATCTACAACTACCTAAGACGGAAACATGTTGCCATATACATTTACATGGTTGAGTGGTGGAACACAGTGGGACAATACCCTTTTCAACTTTTTCTAAGGATAAGCAACGCAAGCGCAATGATTATCGGCCTTTTTCCTAAACCGGCTTTTCATGTTTAGCGTACGTAACGGACTGCCGAGACGCGGTCTCGAGTTCGATCCCCAGTCGCCTCGGGCACACACTTCTGACTTTTCGAAGTTATGTGTGTATTAAAAATGTTGATTGTCGCTCGCTTAGTAATGTGCCCGGTAGATGGCAATAGGCTCGCCCCACTATTACATTGGGACCTAAACATAACTGGCGAACGGTGAGTGTGTAATACACTTCTGCCTGCCCCTTCGGGGATACAGGCGTGAAGTTATGTTATGTTATAGTAGCAAAAGCGTGTTCCACCCGACATATTCCACAAAGGCGAACAATCTCCTGTGTATATTAATATTGTCCACATTACAACGCTTCATGCTTGTGTCTTGCTCGTGATTAGTCTAACAGTGTAGTTCGATATCGCCAGTGGGTTATGGAGGTCAATATCAAAGATCGATCGCTTTCTAGTTAGACTGAAGGCCGATCCAAACTGAGGTGGGAAACGGTTCGGAGGATGATCTTTGTGTCTTAGTGATTACGTACAAAGAAATCCAAATATATATAATATGGAGGTTCTGGAATGATAATGACATTGTAAACAAGCAGTCTGAATACCGCAGTCCCTGGAGTGTATGCGGATACTATTAAATGCGCCACAATATAAAGTCACTGCTCAGTGATACTACTATGACGTACTCCAAAATTGAGGGGGATGGAGTTATACAAATTAGCTTTATCCCTCTCCTTATGGAGTGTGGTCCAAAACACGATCGCTTATAGCACGTCATGGTGCACAAGTGTGTAAAACTCTTGACCGTATCTGGTGGAACTCTGAATTTATCATGGAAGTATTCACGCTAGGATAAATAATTATTTACTTATGAGTGTTTTAAACTTTCTTGTATATTTTCGAGTTCGGCTCGGGTTAAATAAATGTCAGCATGGCTGAGGTAGTTTTTTATTTAATGGGAATTATGTGTGTGATTGTTAATTAATGTTGGTGTTGGAACGTTTATGTTCGTTTTAGTTATAATAATTAACTTATAACAATGATCTATTCAATTTATTGAATGTTCTTGACTTATAGCTTTCGTTACGAAACTCCTAATTCAATAAGCTTCTTATCGGGTGAGGAAGTTTCACTTACAGTATTCTTATCTTTGATTTTCAGCTGTATATTAATGTAGACAAATGTCATGTTAATATGCCATACACACAAAAGGAGGAGGGTGTATACCCATACGTCTTGATTGCTGTCCGTAAATATTTAAATTATTATACATTTGTTTGTTTCGAATGTATTTCAATAACAAGCCTAGATATATTTTAAAAGTATTAATCTCAAGGCCACCTTCAGCCCTGTGATGTTTGACATTTCAGTTATTTTATTTTTATTTCGAATAGCATATAGGTCTAAGGGTATTTTTATGTATGAGCATTTATTTTGTTACACTGCAGTTTTGGAGATGTTTTTTTTTAAATTTATTCAAGCTCAATTTATTGAATGTCGCTTTTTATGAGTGCTTTATTTATATTGTCTCACTGTATATTATAAGCTTATCAAATGAAAATGTGGAGTAAATCAGTGGCCGAGTTAATAAGTGGTTGCTATTATATCGTAGCGAAGGTCTTTACGTCGGTTCGTTTTTAGGTCATAGGGTTTTACTCTCTTATTCATAAAAAGCGTATAATGTTTAGTTTAGGAAATAGCTTTTAATTATTTGATGTGTACGGAGATATAATTTCGACATTTTAATTTAATTAATAGAAGCTGAGTTTAGGTTATATATTTGGTTATATAAGCATTCCATTTGGTGCCTTTTTGATAAGCTCTGGCGTGAAATCCGCCCTAGAAATACTGTATGAAAATAAGCATAAAGTTTTAAATCTCGCGTCATAGTTAGAGTACACTTTTTATATATCATGTAGGTATATATAAGATGAGGTAGTTCTGCTATTCTGTAAGAAAGTTTTTGTATCTCGATAGCTGAATTCCTGATGAGTATCGGACTTCTTATGGCGAATATGATATTTCACCTCGGATTCAGCTGTCGAGATTTATAAACACTCTTACAGAAAACAACCACTGAAGGTGAAAAGTTTTACAAGAGGGTTCCGGGTTTTCCTCTTTCGACCACGGACCTAATCGATGTAAGTTCTTCAGAAGTAGTTCTGTCGTCTTTACAAAACATTACTTCAGTTTTTTTTGTTCTTGTCGCGAATAATACAAACATCCTGTGGGAAATCAAATCAAAATATTGTCACCGGATCGTGAGATCGATCACAAGTCTCAAACAATTGAAGTAAACAAGCCGTTATTTACAAATTAATCATAAGAAAAGAATGTGTGGAAGCATAAATGACAATGTTTCTTCTTTTTATTCGAAGATAAATATGTCTACACAGATTTCTGAATCTATTTGTGCACCATGACTATGAGTAGGAATAGAAGCTATGTATAGTGACCAGCAAACTACGTGGCAATGTGCTCTAGCTGTGCGCGTTTTTAGTTCTCTGGTCTAGACCTAGGTCTTAGGGGTGATATGGGTTAGGCGCGTCTATAAACCAATTAAGATTATTGGGTGAAGCTCGCCATAGCTTTCCTCTTTTTTAGACGACTCCTGTATTTTGTTAGACCATCTTCTCCTCCCAAACGGCTGAACCGATTCTAATGAAATTTCACACAAGCAAAGATGTTACTGATGGGAAGGACATATAGGCTATGTAACTAAAAACTCATGTGTTCATGTGTTTTGTTAAACACAGGAAAAAAAATTAAAATCTGATTTCTCATGAACAAATAAGCCTCATACACGCGATTGATATTAAATTAGGTAATTTGTTCATATACACAAGACAAAAAAAGAAAAATGAATATCGGACTAGCCATTGCGGAATTATCACCGTTTGAAAAGGTCCTGGTGAAATTGATTCTTAATTTTTGCCACAGCAGAATGAATACATACGTACCATTACTTACAAGGCGGTTTTATTTGAATTTTTTTTTTACGTGCGGAAATCCCTTCGGGTACCCCACGCCGGCCAGTGGGGGCGGTTATGTCGTGCATCGACTAAAACCGCACGGTGTCCTGTCCAAGTGTCCATTGCCGGGCACCCCGGGTAAGCCCTCGAAAGGTTAACCCCAGGGTTACCAGCGGACTTCGGCCTCGCCTTGCCTTGCTGACGTCTCATGGACAGCGGTTACGTTAGATGTTACAAACTATGAAATATTTTAAACGCTGTCCTAAATATTATAATCGGTCAAGCACTAGTTAAATAAAATCTCATGTGAAAAAATTCTAAATAAAATTATATTTTAACAAAATGGACAGTAATCTTTCATATATTCATTACTTTAATAAAAAATACATTAGTTCCTTATAGTAAGTTATGGCCGGGTAAGTACGGTCATCTGTTGTGTAGCTTAAACTGAAAATTGTGATATCGTTTTAACTCCGAAATAATTGGTCCCTTTTGTTTTAACCCCCCAACAAAAAACGAGGGTCCTAAGTTCATCCTGTTTTTTTTTGAGTACCTATTTGTTTATTTGTGTATCTGATGAGAATCATCAGGTCTTTCCTAGTTGGAAGGAATTTTACTTCCACAGGTCTGAATGATTTGAAATTTGATGTACCAGATATTGGTAGTATTCTATGACATGGTAATTGGCCTGATACTGCAGCATCCAGTGACATGCGGGACACGCTAATCTTCAGCAACTTACAACAGATAGAGTAGTCCTAATGAGTAGTTATTAGGCAGACGTTAATCGTAGCGCTAGAATATGGAATTTAAAAAGTATAAATTTAACACAAGCCTCTGAAAGTAAAAATAAAGAACCCGGAGGAGTTCGACCCGACAAACATTGTGACACTAGATTTTTATATATATAGATTATACATTAGTTGATTTGTACAGTACCACCAGAATCTCCATCTACCCCTTGAATCTCCTTTTGCAATTAATTGAGACTCTGGTATATGTTACATCCTATGTTAGAAACATTTTTTTATATTAGGTCCTTATATATGAAATTGCCGTTTTTCTTGAAGAAATTGGAGGAATCCAAATTTTCAGTACTAACATTTTTGCATTTTTTTAGGAATGACGTATCCAAAATATTATGTTTTTTTTTGTGTATGAATGAGACAACATTAAGCTAACAAACAGCAACTTTTATAACATTTTTGAAAAGTGACAGCTGTTAAGTAATACGAAATTAATCATCAAAATGGATAGCATTTAGGAAGTACTGTTTTTGAAGATCGAATTAATTTATCAAGCGGCCAATAAAAACAAAATTTAATACAGAGTTGTAAAATCTTGAAATCAACTTTCAAACAAAATATAAATAATGGAAATAGCTATTAAATTACAGGAATAACGAACTCATGAATTTGTAAGAAAATTTCGGCAATTTCATAGGTCTGTTAATCTGTTAAAAAATATTACAAATGACCTATTGTACCTTTTTTTTTTTTTTTTCGTGCGGAAATCCCTTCGGATACCCCCCCGCGTGCCAGCGGGGGTGGTTATGTCGGGTTTGAACCGACTAAAACCGCACGCCGTCTCGGGTCTACAGACGCCGGGGTGTAAGGTTGCCCATAGAGCATATCCCTCGCACCCCGACTGACCCTGGGCCATCACCGGTTTCGAGATGGCCCCCTCGGGTTTGGGGTGACAGGTGGCCTCACCCGCCACCCCCAGGCCTGCGCTCATGGAGGACGGAGGTCGTTAAGCGACCTCCGGCGCCTGAGTCGCCTGCGACGCGCGGCGAGCAAGTTGCGGGCTCGGCGGTCCGGGAGAGTTCTAAATCTCTCCCGGGCGCGCTCCGCCATCTCCTTCGCGAGCATTACATGCTCGCAGAAGGAGGTGGCGGCGGCAGACGCGCTAGCGCTCCGCACCATTGCCGCAATCATGCTGCCGAGCGAGAGGACTCCCACCCCGATGGCTTGCACTATCTGCTGCTGGCTGACCTATTGTACCTATCTATTAAAAAATATTACAAATGTTACTAAACAAAAAGAGATTTAAATTTTTGAATAAACGTATAAGGTTGTACACAGTTACACCCCTATTTCAAACAGGGTAACAACAACAGTATTGTTACCCTGTTTGAAAGGGTTTCAATATTTATATACATTTAAGATAACTCATCCATGCGGCATCTGTCTTTCTATTGAATACAAATTCAATGTGTCCTGATTCCCACAACGCTTAAAGCTATTCATACACTACGCAGATACGATTGTATTTTATTTGCGTATAAAAACATAATCATTTGAGAGTATCACACACTACGTAAATACAATAAACGAACTAGACTTTCATATCTTTTTAGGGATTTCCGCACGCAAAGAAAAAAAAAGAAAGGTACATGTACTCATCGCTGGTAAGTATCAGGTCAGATCTGAACTGATGTTCAGAATATGGTAGAATTCGCCTATTAAATATAGTCAGTATTTATCAAATGGACTGTAACGACTTATGCGGAATTTAAATATTGCTCAAGTAACATTGCCCGGGACATCCCTTCGTTAAGCTTCATTCAAATAACCAATAGGTCCATCTGGCAGCTGGCTGATGGTGATTTTGGATACTGTCCATTTGATACACTTATCAGCAGTCTTCTTCTGGTTATACATTATTCTGAAACCCACGTTTTTACCACGTTTTTCTTAGTTTCACTTCGTGTCTGTGTTTCTGTGTTTCTTTCCCTCTGTAGCCAAAAATTGACACTTAATTTTCGACCACTTCTGATAACTTAAGCTTAAGCTCTGAAATTTTATTGTAGGCTAATGCCACCTTACATTTTCATATTTAATCGTCAGAAATAGTCAGTAGTGAATAAAACAATAAAATAAAATAAACTTTTTAAAAACCACGTTTTCAACACTAAAAAACGTTTTAACCCTTTAATGTATCGTTTTCCTTAGATATTCAATAATTTAAAAATTTCAAAGCGCCCGCCCCACGTTTTTCAGTGTTGAAAACGTGGTTTTTAAAAAGTTTTTTTTTAACATCACATTTTAGAATTAAGAATAATTCTTAAGCTAAGAATTAAGTATTATTTAGACTAAAGATCTTAAGGATCCGTCCATACATTATCATTCCACTAGATTTATGTTTATAGGATAGAAATGATGTAGTTTGATATAATTGTACGTGCATTATTTTTAGTACTTAGTAGTAAACAGATGTATATTTCGAAGCAATTAGATTGGGAATAGTCAACATTCTGGACGGGACTTGAACTCACGATCAGACTTGAACTGACCAACTGAGCTGCCTGGGTACGTCCTGGATATGGCTCCAGCGTCACTCAAGACGGATTCAAGTCCCATCCCTTTTTTTTTTTCATGCGGAGATCCCTTCGGATACCCCCCGTCGGCCAGCGGTTGCGGTTATGTCGGGCTTGAACTGACTAAAACCGCTCGCTGTCTCGGGTCTTAAGACCTTACGCCGGGGTGTAAGGTTGCCCATAGAGCATATCCCTCGCACCCCGACTGATCCTGGGCCATCTCCGGTTTCGAGATGGCCCCCTCGGATTTGGGAACCATGGTGTCCCCTCAAGTGCCGTACCTGGAGTTTACTTTTTCAAATCTAAATCTATAGTAGGTATATATATATATATATAAATATTTTAATTTGGAAAGTTGGTCACTGATGTGGTCAATAAATAGTGATTTAATTATACACTTGATAACAAACACATAATATACACTTAATGACAATAAAACCATGCCGCACTTATATCGCCAACAGTCCTATAAGATGTTATATATTGTGTTCGAACATCTTGATATCTTGACGCACATCTAGAGGTTCACTGAGCACTTGCTCTAACAGGTCATAAGGGTAGTTTATTGAGCGAAGCTCCGAAAGCGTGAAGCTTAGACGACTCATGTATTTCGGTTGTTCGCTAACTCCTCTTAAACCACTCTACCGATTTAAATCAAATTTGGCATATATACACAACATATAAGTGTGGAGGCTATAGGCTAGGAAAATCAAAAGAGCCATTGACGAATAATGACCGGAAAAAATAATGAAAAAAACAAGCCTCATTCACACGATTGGTATTAAATTAAGTAAAAAAAGAAAAACGAAAATCGGACTAGCCATTGAGGAATTATCACCGTTGGAAAAAGTCCTGGTGCAATTGCGACTAAGCTGTTCAAGCCATCAGTGTCCAGTTCGCAATAGAAATTCCAAAATCTGACTAACCACGGGGGATAATCAACTGGCGGGTTAAAAAACTAACCATTAATAAACAAACTATTCAAACAACACTGATAATGGTTATCAGTCGAGGAGCTTCGCTCAATTTCTGCAACAGCAGAATGTATTATTAGTATTATTATTATGCAACGCTTAATAAAGACAATGTTGTGCTGACGTCAAGCAAATATACACGTATTGTAATACCATAGGCAACCTTACACCCCGGCGTCTGAAGACCCGAGACGGCGTGCGGTTTTAGTCGGTGCAAGCCCGACATAACCGCCCCCGCTGGCCAGCGGGGGGGTATCCGAAGGGAACTCCGCACGAAAAAAAAAAAAAAAAAAAAAAAAGGTATTCTAAAAATAATATTGTTTTATGTTAGATGCATGATATTATATTATGACGACCTCTGTGGTGTAGCGGTAGCGCGTTCGACTGTTAAGTCAGAGGTTGCGGACTCGATTCCCACTCAGTGCAAATATGTGTATTTGCATTGATCTGGGTATTTCTATATATAATATGTATTTATTAACAAAAAAAAAATTAAGTAGTTTTGTCCGCATTCTAGAATCCATATGAGAAGCTCTGCTTAGGTTGGGTCTAGATGTCGTTGTGTACTTTGTCCTACGATATTTATTTATTATACATGTGTTTAACTTGTTTGTGTTTTCCTTCACAAGGATATAATCTACTGCTGATATGGCACATGCCTGGTCAATGATTGTTCAGATTATTATTTTAATAGACCGGTCACTTCCCAAGATATGTGAGATGATATAATTTTCCAAACATATGACTATATTAAAATTGTGATATCAACGCAAAATGTTAATAATTCATGAAAAATATAAAATATTGTCCTTTCCAATCACGAGTAAATCAAGTGGTTATTCAGTTCTAATTCATCTTAAATAATTAAATGACAAATAGTAGGGGTTACTGTTTTAGTAATTCGATGAAATGTTAGATATTAAAAAAATATTTTAGTATTTTATTGTAACAAATAAGTAATTTAGCTGGATGTACTTAAGAGTAGAAGTAGATTAATGATTGAGTATGTTTACATACTTCTTTTTAACTCCTGTGGCATCACTGCACTTAATTACAGTAAGTTTAATGTGGTATTATTATTTAGTGTTAGTTTTTGTTAGGTGTTCATTCAAATAATTAGGCGTCGTTGAGGTATATAATTTGCTATATAAGCGTTCACTACAAGTGCCAAACATGAAGTCACGTGCAGTTTGGGGACGCAATTCTTTTATGCAGGTACATTTTAATGAAATTAAACTGCCACGAACTTTACATTTCGTATTTTGAGTGATAATTCTTCATATGACGTGTTTTCATAGGGTAATTCGTATAAATTTGACGTCGATTGGGTAACTATGTTCAATTGTATTTATATTTGTGGATAAATCTTAGAAAAAGGTTCGATTTTGAAGTGGTTTGTATTTACAACTAAAATTAAAACGAAAACTCGTATTTGTAGCGTTTAGTGTCTGAAGTTGCCGTTGCTTTTAATTATACGATGGTGTTCCCCAGATTCGTGATTCAATTGAGAATATCTTAAACTTTAACAAACCAACATAATAACTCTTGGCATGACCTGGAAAAAGAGCACAATTGGATTAAAATACACTCACACATAAACGAAGAAAGTATACTATTGTAGACTGACTGGATATAGATACGCAATTTTATTTACGAAGAGTTTTATGTAAATGTGAATTATTGTATTTATATTTTTTTACATTGACGACGAATAGATTTTATCACGTATTATGACGTATTTCACTTAAATAAGCAACAACTGCATTACGTTCGTTTTACCGTCGATACTGACGATTGTTTCTTATTAATGTGATCATTTCTTTTATGCAATACCTTCTGCTCTTGAATGCGCCAATAATTCATAGCATGGTCTGTGAATATCCATTTAAAAAACTGTATTAAGATTTATGCGACTATGCAGCGAGAGCAGCGGCCGAAAGATAAACATTGAGCTTTGACATCGACGGTAGAACCGAAACCGAGTTAACCATTATATAACTGAATTTAAAACAGTTTTTCCGTTAACTCTTCTTCATTAACGCCCCAGGCTAGGAATGGACACAAATGTTACTTTTCGGTGTTGACGTTTTAGTTCAATACGGAATTTTTATAAAACCTGCCTGTAAGAAAACCGATGCATTAGTCTTATAATTTTATTGACTTTAACTCTACACACAGATCAAGTAAATTTTAAAAGAAAACTTTGTACTTTAAAAAATAAAACCTTTCATTTTAGTCTTTGAGCCCTTTAGTAATATAGACATCAATGGTTGAGCCAGAGCGTACCTAGCTGGCTCAACTGGGACAGTAGGATTTTATAACTAATTTACTTTGACTAGCGGTGCATTCTGCATAATCCCCTCAGGCATCTCCTTACCGGAGCTAATCTTATTGTATCAAAATTGCCAATATCAGAGTTTTAATATATATTTTTTTTATATTTATCAATGCGGTACCTTTTTTTTACCCTCCTGACGGCCTGCGGGGACTGTTATGTCGGGCTTGAACCGACTAAAACCGCACGCCGTCTTGGGTTCAGACTCCGTGGTGTAAGGTTGCCCATAAAGCGTTTCCCTTGCCCCCCAACTGACCCTGGGCCATCTCCGGTTCCGAGATGGGTTTGGGAATCCACGTTGTGTATCTCCTTCTCGAGCATTACATGCTCGCAGAAGGGGTCGGCAGCGGCGGCCCACGTGCTCGCGCTACGCGCCATTGCCGCAATCATGCAGCCGAGCTAGAGGACTCTCACCCCGATGGCTCGTGGCAGCCATCGGGGTGGGAGTCCTCTCGCTCACGCCTCGGCATATCAATGTGGTACCTACCATAGTGTCCATCCCAAACGAGCAAATATTTTTTATAGTTTTTGAACCTTCCTAGATATAATAATACTGTTCTCTGTCATTTTACATTAATGACGTTATATCACATTTTATAGTGAGTAAATATTTTTACACGTTTTTAATGTTCTATAGGAAATGTAGGTTAGAAATTAAATCTATTTGTATATATATGAGGGCCTTCAGGTATTCCGTCCAATACATAAGATTAAGAAATAAATAAATTAAGTAGAATAAGGTTATTTATGTTTGAGGGAAATAATTCTAGAAAATAAGTTTAATCTAAATTATATATGCATGTTATGTGTTATAAACGTTAGATTTTGATTAAAGGCTTATTCAAACCTAAGCGGTGATCACTACCGTCAGCGGTACTATGGCACCAACTATTCCGCTCTAGCCGCGACACTTCATTCCAAATACCTGAGCGAAACTTGAGCGGTATGTACTTCTGCCCACAGCAGCAGCGAATATCGCTCAGGTTTAAATAGGCCTTAATAGACATTAAATATTTTCAGTAGAAGAATTACATACATTCAAATCTGTGTTAGGTTCCTTAATATTTGAGAACTGTAGTTAAGTGTTCAATTCTTCACGACATACCTACACTATCAAAACATTCTACAAAACTTAATATACATTAATAGTGTGTAAATTTGATTTTAACTTAGAGTTAGGAGGATAATAACCGCTTTTTAAATATCAGTCATTTGTATGGACTCAAATTGTTTGTTTATTCTTGTTACTTAACGTATGCAGTATTCAAATAAACGTTTATTATGAATGTTTTTTTTTTCATTTTATATCAAAATCAGAATGAACGCAGCAAGTACAGGCCACTAAACCACTAAATAGTTTAATTGTATGAAGTAAACCTCTATTTAGTACTCCAAAGTAAACCTCATACATGTACAGATTCTGGCACTTGAGTTGACACGTCGGGAAGAAAAGAGAGAATCCGGCTACAATCGATTTACTATAGTGTTGTAGATTGTTCCCGCTGTCGTATATCGGACTGACAGTACCTTTTTTTTTCGTGCGGAATTCCCGGTTATGTCGAGCTTGAACCGACTAAAACCACACGGCGTCTCGCATCTTCAGATGCCGCCGGGGTGTAAGGTTGCCCATAAATCATTTCCCTCGCAACCCGACTGTCCCTGGCCCATCTCCGGTTTCGAGATGGCCCCCTCGGGTTTGGGAACCACGGTGTCTCCGTCTTGCCCTACTTCGGGGTAGAGGCGCTAGTCGCCCCGCCGCGCCGCCCGCCGTCCCGCGGACTGACAGTACCTTTTTTTTTTTTTTTTTCGTGCGGAAATCCCTTCGGATACCCCCCCGCCTGCCAGCGGGAGCGGTTATGTCGGGCTTGAACCGACTAAAACCGCACACGGTATCTTTTACGAACATCGCGCTAGAGTTATTTATGCTGGTTGGCCCTGAAAGTGTTACATAAATAAAATAAAAAAATAGATACAGACGAGCATAGAACCTCCTCCTTTTTGAAGTCAGTTACAATTAGTATATTGGTGGTGGTGGTGAAGAACAATAATAAAAAACTTGCTAATATTATAAATGTGAAAGTTGTCAAGATGTTTGGGTGTTTTTAGTGTTCCGTACACGTTTACACGTTCGATTTTAATCATCAGCTGCATGCAGCCGGTCGCCCGCGGCCAAAGTCGAAGGCCACCCAACTTTGTGGCTTGCGGCTTTAATCACTTGCGGCCTAGCCGCATTGCCATTTACAAAGTCGATTTTCACCATACGGCAAAATCGTGCGGCTTTAACCACCCGTGTAACGAAGGAATTCATCGTAGTAGTTGGCGTTGATGAAATGATGGGCTGACATGGACTAAGGTGCTTTTTGAAAGATTTTATGTCTCGCAATCCTCAAAAGACTAGAGGTCTGTAGCAAAGAATCTAGACACTGAGGAGGTTTCCTTCTCCTGAGGAGAGGACCGCTCCTGCTCTTGCCAGAAAGTCTTACACACGTTTGTGTTAAAGCATATCCACACTCCAAAGGAATTCTGAGAGATTTACCAGTCAGCTGCAACAAGGAGCTTCCTGAAAATATTATCAGAAAGTATCAACGCTTCTTCCAATAAATAAATTTCAAGAAGCAGGAGGTAACACAGTCAAACTCCGGATCCACATTGTCTGGATCTACTTTTTGTAGAAGGAGAAGACACATTCTCAATTAAGATATGAATTCTTGAGTCCGTGAGAAGTCTCGGTCATAAACGCTAATTAGTGTCCATTGATCTTGCACGTTGTATAAAGTATTAATTTATTAGATATTTACGCTGTTTAAGTTTTGACATAAATCTGAAGCGAGCTTTCATTAATGTCAACGCAAATCACTCATACACAACCGAGCTGCAAGTTTATCTTCCACATGTACCTATATTATATCCCAAAATAAAACCGTAGCTTCTAAGAAATATTGTACGCCTGCATGTCGTGTTATGAGTAGCGGATCGTTTATCATTTTGTGTTAAATTCACAATTATATTATGTAACACCATGGGCGTTATTGTTTTACAATCTCATTTGTGAATGTATTACTTTTATGGATCGGTAATTTTTTATAAATCTTTAGGCTTTTACGGCCGGCGTTGCATGAAGAATATACTGCTTCCGGGCTGTTCAGTGGTCCAGTGAAGATGACAGCCGCAGTGATCGATGAAACGTTTGGAACATTAGTTTCATATGGACCACGGCCAAACAGCCCGGAACCAGTATATTATACATGCAATTTTTTTACTTTTCAATATTTATGAAGTCATTGTATGTAGATATTGGGTGTGGAAGGCCTCACTACATCTTTAAGGCCTTAACAATCTTACCTACTAGTCGGAGCACCTGCTAAATAACGGACGAAGCCTAGGCCTCACCGCACCGCTTAAGACGGCAGTCGCTACCGGAAAAGCCGCGGAAAAAAAGTGGAACTTCGGGCTCCCAAGTGCAAACTAATGGCACAACTGGGACATCACTATAACGATGATGAGGATTAATATGTAGATGTTATGTTCGTGTATCACACAGTTGTCTAGTAGGTACTCGGTACCAGGGGTGCGACTGGTTGGATCACCTCCAAGTTTGGTGCACCCTGGGCAACGTGGGCGATGACGCATCATTGATTGCTCCTCTGGAGTAGCTGGCGTCAACGTCAACGGCCAAGAGTCTGACCAATCGGCCCTTTCAGGGCCAGCTGACCCCATTGCACGAGGGGCCCACCCTCTCGTGCAATGGGGTCGGCCGCTCCAGGTACCCCTCTGCTGTTATTAGAGGGGACACTGCGAATGGCCCAGGGTCAGTCGGAGTGCGAGGGATATGCTCTATGGGTAACCTTACACCCCGGCGTCTGTAGACCCGAGACGGCGTGCGGTTTTAGTCGGTTCAAGCCCGACATAACCGCCCCCGCTGGCTGGCGGGGGGGGTATCCGAAGGGATTTCCGCACAAAAAAAAAAGGTACTCGGTACCAATTTTGTTAAGAACAGAAACTGTCGTAAGAGATGACATCGACGGTTCGTAATTTTTCAGCACAGGTGTTTTACGTATAAACGTTGGCAACTGAAAATAGTGAAATTCACCTGGATATGTGACAAGGACTATTTATTTATCTTTAAGAGCTAAACATACAATGGAAATATTGGAATAATCACATAACCTTAGGAATCATCATGAGCAATAGAAGTCAGTAAATAAGAAAGTCTTGAAGGAGCTTCGCACCGGGCTTACAGGTCAATCAAGAAGTCTATAGACCTCTCGCAAATGCTCTCGCAGAAAACTCAAGGGATAATTCTTCTATACCTCTTGTGATTAGTTATGCGGGCCAACCATGACCTGTTAGCCAGCATAAGGCTCGTCATAGAAGTGTTAACAAGACACAGCCGACTGAACAGGCACCTGACACTGGTAGGCCTGAATACCAACCCCAGATGCCCGGAGTGCATGGATGGTGACGAGACCAGCTTCCACCTGCTTGCCGAATGCCCCATGTACTCACTGATAAAATGGGAGACAATGGGGTTGGATACACTGAACATAGAAGACCTAGAGGATCTGAAGGTGGACCAGATCGTAAGATTTTGCAAAGATACAGGTAGGTTCGACGGAACGCCGTGATTGCTGGAAGCCACATCCTTCCCAAAAGGGAGGATCAGAGGAAATGGGTGAAATGACCCACTAAGGTAGGGTTAATCACCCGCCAGGTCACCGGCATCCCCGTTGGAAATAATAATAATAATAAACCATGATCTGTTAAAGCAATTCAATTGCAGACCTAAACTGAATAGTTACGTATTCGTTCCATGACGACGTATTGAGTCGTTCAGTTTCACGTTCCATGTCAACAAACGAATCAAAGAAGATCAGAGACAAAATCTCACTTACATATTTATGCATTATGCGAAGCAATTATTTAACCGCGAACCCGTGTCGGTTTTAGCACGTCATAGTACGGATTATTTAGCAACTTGTATTGGCTTGCTCTGAAACTGAACTGACGTCAACTGTTATCTATACTGCTTTTGTTCATCCTTCTTTTCCTGTACAATTTGTTTCTTTTTGAAATCAGCAAAGGCTAACGGCCGTCAGTGTTCAAGGCGAAAATTCACCAATTAATGTTCGAAAAACTGGCAGAAACATTACACAGAAACATAAACGGTATACGATATTATATATTCTATGATTATATATATTGGATTTGAGATCGGTTGTATATATTGTATAGCTATATTTATTATTTACTAGCTGACCCGGAGCAATAAGCGTAGTACAAGTCATAGTATACCAATCATCTTTCTTTAGAATTGTTGAAATAATTCCAGACTAAGCAACCTCCTGATCGATGCTACACTATAGTTGAATACGCGAAATTTTGCGATAAGCTGGCCGCGTTAACTGAACGACACGCTCTCGATAAAAAGGTATTTTGGCGGTGATTACGATACAGCTTATTTACGCGAAAATTGGGTAGACGGAGTGAAATTTACCGTCTACCGTTCAGTTTTGGCGGACATTCACTTGTCATGTTAGAAAGAAAGCTTGCACTAAGGGTGTCACGTCACACGCTCTTTGCTGCCTTTAGAGGTGAAGGAAGAGAAAAAGAGTAGAACGGGAAAAAGAAAATGAAAAAGATTTTAATCTGATTTATTGGCCCTAAACATTTCATAATATATCACTTAAATCAAGAGGTGAAGGAAGAGAAAAAGCGTAGAATGGAACAAAGAAAATGAAAAAGATTTTCATCTGAGTTCATTGGTCCTAAAAATTTCTTAATACACCACCTAAATTATGTACGCTATTCAAAGCTCGCAATCGATATGAATTTAATGCTAAGAGATTTTCTTCTAATTGAATATATACCTTCAGGATAGTATAGTGTAAAGTTTTTTTTTTACACGACTCCTTTGGCAGACAAGCTCACGGCCCACCTGATGGGAAGCGGTTACCGTGGCCTATGGACGTGTGCAACACCAGGGGCGTCGCACTCGCGCTGCCGATCCTGTAAAAACCTTACGTGAATGTGGAAAATGTATTATCATATGAAGAATCCATCTGGAATTTTTTTAACGGTGATCATTCCTCTGTGGTAGCATACATTTTTTCAAAATATATCCATAAACCTTCCTCTGATTGACCTCTTTAATCATGCCAAATTTGGTTATAATTGGATTAGTAGTTTAGGAGGAGACCTGTGACAAAGAAAATCCTGAAGTCTGGTATGAGGAGCTTTCGCTCGACTTCGTCTCACTCAGCTATAATATATATATAATAGCAACTATGGTATAAGTACAAAGTGTACATTACATTATGATGAAATTTTATATAAACTTTTTTTGTTTTTTAAAATGTCATGATATTCATTGACATATTATTATGACTAGCTGTGCTCAGCGGCTTTGCCCGTGGCATACATTGCCTCTGTAGCATCCATTTGTGACATACATGTCCGTAATTTACTTTAAAACAGTTCTACAATAATGTATGGAAGTTCGACCGATTTTTCTACATTTATGATTACTACTCCGCTCTCCTAGGTAGTAGCGTGATGATATATAGCCTATAACCTTCCCGATAAATGGGCTACCAACACAAAAGTATTTTTTCAATTCGAACCAGTAGTATAAATATGAAATCATTTAAAATTTTAACAAGTTTCACAAACATCTTTAAAATTGATGAAAAATACAATTGTTTTTTTTTTCTTTTTTACACACAACATCACAAATTTTTTTTCACTTATGGAAACCTCTATTCCACCCATTATACATTTAACATTTACCTAGATTAATAATTGAGACTCCTTATTCACTTTTTTTTCTTTTTATTACTGGCTAATTACAGCTGAATCGCTCCAATTTCTAAAATGTCAAGTAAAATGTCTACAAAATTATTAATGGCGCGGACATCAATGTCAAGCTTTCCAAGAAATTCTACCAGTATCACTTTAGCCACGTCAGTAAATTATGTGTGGTTGGATTTTAGAGGGCTACCGTTTTAACAGAACAAGCTTCCACCCCGACGACATCAATAACGGTTCAATCATGGCTAATCATGAAACTTGACAGATCCTCTTAGCTTGAGTTTAATCAACCACCGTGCCATCAAAGGCTGTTGTTCCTTTGTCTAACTGTTAGAACCTTGATTGAAATTGTTGATATTAGTCTCCTTATAGGCAGACATGGTCTTATTGATTTTCTAGAATACAATTTGGTTCACTATCAGTTCTGTTTAAGTTGTATATGTTACGTGTACACTCACTTGTTCATAATTCAAGAACTAAGCGGTTCCGCATCTCTTTAAAACGACCTCTGTGGCGTAGCGGTAGAGCATTCGACTGCTAAGTCAGAGATCGCGGGTTCGATTCCCGCTCATTGCAAATATACATATTTGCATTGGTCTGGGTGTTTCTATGTATAATCTGTATTTATTTACAAAAAAAAAGTATCTACGTATGTTTATCCGCGTTCTAGAACTCACGTTATCAGCTCTGCTTAGTTTGAGTATAGATGGCGCTGTGTAATATGAATATTTATTTATCTTTTCTTGTTTTTTGTTTTCTAGTGATTGTTTCTTCCTACAGTGCCGAGTCTTTTAAAGGGGGCGTGAAAAGACATCTTATGAGACCGTCAAGCTGAGGGCCACCATTGCAACATTAGCGGCGTCTGTAATGGTGACCCCCATTCCTGCGAATTTACCTTTAACTTACCATCAGGCGAGTTAAAGTCATATTGAGGTGTCCATTTAAAGAAAAATACGTTCTGTAATTAACTTCATGCTGATTACAACGTTGGGTCCCTTATGGATCTGATTCTTCGGAGCACGAACTCCGCTTTCTGGCTTTTCTTTCTCTACTTCACACGGTCTTAGGTATCCCTCACAGTGATTAACTTATTAATTAACTAGCTGTTGCTCGTGGTTTCGCCAAAGTGGAATTCTGATTCGGTTCCCGCATCTCATGGGAACCTATTCCAGGGATAAAATTAGCCCACGTGTTATTCTGGTCTATAATCTATCCCTGTAGCATATTTCAGCCAGATCCGTTTAGCCGTTAGAGGGTGATTGAGTTCTAACATACAAACATCTTTACAAACTTTCACATTTATAATATTAATAGGATCAATTAATTAATATTAACATAATGAAATTACTCCTTTTAAACGGCTGAACCCATTTTGTAGAAGTTCATTTGTATGTTTGGGAAGAATAATTCAACTTCAAATAAGTTAATAAATTTAATTAGTAAATTTTACATCTTATTGACAACGAAAATGTTGCTTTCATTCGGTAAGTAATTCTTCTCTTCCATTTTAAAATATGCTGTACAATTTTTAGCCAATCCGAATTAAGTCTTTTGTATTTATTGTCCAGCTTGATCAAGAATAGTACATCACCTCTTCTTTGCAAGGACTTGGACGACTTTGTGAAGAAATCTTGATTATGAGTCAAATCTGTTCTAATAACATAATGTACATGTTTTGTACACAAATCTACCTTCTGTTTTAAGACAACCAAAATGTATTAATTCCGCCCAACAAGGTACTCCACTATCAGTTAACATAGCGGATACAATTAGTTCACTTGACCTGGTACCGATTCGAAATATAACCATGGCGATTATGGTGCTTGTATAGTGTGCTTCGGTGTAGCCTAATTTGTTCAGTTGGAAATTTATGAGGGTACCTTAAGGTTAACAGTGTAGTCAGATTTCGGATATCTCCATCTGAAATAATGTTAGCGATTTTTAGGGTTCCGTTGCCAAATGGCAAAAAACGGAACCCTTATAGATTCGTCATGTCTGTCTGTCTGTCCGTCCGTATGTCACAGTCACTTTTTTCCTAAACTATAAGAACTATGCTGTTGAAACTTGGTAAGTAGATGTATTCTGTGAACCGCATTAAGATTTTCATACAAAAATAGAAAAAAAAAAACAATAAATTTTGGGGGTCCCCATATTTAGAACTGAAACTCAAAAATTTTTTTTTCATCAAACATTCAACACATGTATTGTGTGGTATCTTTGGATAGGTCTTCAAAAATGATATTGAGGTTTCTAATATCATTTTTTTCTCAACTGAATAGTTTGCGCGAGAGACACTTCCAAAGTGGTAAAATGTGCAACTTCTAAAATAAGAGAATGATACAACTAAAAAAAATATATGATGTTCATTGCCATGTAAAGTTCCACCGAAAATTGGTTAGAACGAGATCTAGTAAGTAGTTTTTTTTAATACGTCATAAATCGTAAACCGCAATTTACCTTTTATTCAATCAACTCAAATATAAAAATTAAAATAAAACGACATTATTATGTTACTTGCTGCTACGGAACCTTTCATGGGTCCGACTCGCACTTGGCCGCTTTTTTTATAGTTATTGTGATGTATGCCACATGTTCAAGTATCAACAAACAATTCCAAATTTCAAATCATCAGCATCATTAGAGCGCCAAACCCAGTTGCAGCTAACGCTTGTACTTTGGAGCGTTATTCCGTAAAGTGGTTTGGTTGGCTTTTAACGGAGCAACGATTTTCTTGCACCTCAACCCTAGTAAAACCTACGCCAGAGTCTTGTCCTTCCATCAGCAGGTGTACCGGTTACAGTTATAATATAATAATGCCGTTTTTTTTTCTTGCAGAAATTCCCTCGGATACCACCCCGGCGGCCAGCGGGGGCGGCCGCGCGCCGTTTCGGGTCTTCAGACGGGAGCAAGGTTGCCCATAAATCATAATACCTACCTTTTTACGCCGGCTCTCGGCCCGGGTTATGTCGGGCTTGAACCGACAAAAACCGCACGCCATCTCGGGTCTTACTAATTAATTCGGCTCTCAATTCATTTTCTCATTTGTCTAACAATACAGTTCATCTCCACTCCATACGTTGGTATATGATTCTTATTCATTGAACATAACCAAAATCCACTGCACCGACTTATTAGCATTTGAATAAATTTATGCTCACAAGGCATTACTTGCCGTCAAAACCAATTTATCAATTTCTCCTGTGGAGTTATAACCTTTTATTAACATTTTCAATACTCATGGTTCTTAGATAGTTTATTGTTCATATTGCAGGAATACCACGGCCACCCTCCGCCTGAAAAGTACATAGGCTAACGCCCTCATGCGACCGGTCAATGCCAATGTTTCAGGTTGTGAGCAGAGTTTTCAGGTTTTCCGTGTTGAGTGTAGCGTCGATGTCCGTACCCCACCCTGACACGGTTTCGTGGTGGCGTCTTATCCCTGTTAAGTTTCCGTTCCATTTTTATTTCGTGCTCGAGCCTTGTCCGTCAATCATCAGGTGGACCCGGCTTGCGTGTGAGATTAGTTTCCGCCTTAAAGATGTGATATTGGTGGGTCATCAAACACCCTCGTTGATAATCAGAAAATATAAGTATATTTGGATTTGGCTCACGAGGTCGTCGACATGTGGAGTGTGGATTCGGCAATTATTGTTCCGATAGTTGTATCGGTTCACGGACTGATTGCCAAGAGCCTCGATCAACATCTCAAGAGGCTCGCGTTAGGCAGTTGGGTCAAGGGCTTGATGCAGAAGGCAGTGCTCCTCGACACGGCACGTAATGTGAGGAGATTCCTATCTCTGGAGCCCTAACCACCGGTAGCCATCATGGTGGGTCACCATTTTTTATATTTTTAAATAAATTTGTTTTATTTTTATATGGAATGTATTTAGAAATATAATTTACATGTATTTTAAATTTAATAAAGGAAATAATAATAAGAGGCTCGCGTTAGGCAGTTGCGTCAAGGGCTTGATGCAGAAGGCTGTGCTCCTCGACACGGCTCGAAGTCGGTGGCGGCCTTGCTT
Organism: Cybosia mesomella; assembly: GCA_946251805.1. NCBI lineage: Eukaryota > Metazoa > Arthropoda > Insecta > Lepidoptera > Erebidae > Cybosia > Cybosia mesomella. The sequence continues at coordinate 42,218,483 of OX276388.1, read as the reverse complement.
GACAATGCCCGAATAGTCCGGCGGTTCTTCTGCCAATCGCCCTAACGCCCCGGCCGACCGTTGCCCACCTCGCCGGGGTTATCTTGCCGCCTTTCCCAAACTACGGGGGAGGCGTGAAGTAGTTGAATGAGAATAATAATGATAATAAGAGGCTAGCGTTAGGCAGATGGGTCAAGGGCTTGATGCAGAAGGCAGTGCTCCTCGACACTACACTTATTGTGAGGAAATTCCTCTCTCTAGAGTCCTAACCACCGGTAGCTTGGTCCCTGTACTCGATGCCGGTGGGTCACTATTTTTTATATTTTTAAATATATTTGTTTTTTTTTAATATATAATGGGCACCGTTGCACCAGGTACGGTGAGGGACGGGTTAATTTAGTTATTTATTTATTATTAATGTGATTATTATATTAATAAAGACTTTTTAAAATACCTACATATATATTAAACTACATAATTAAAGTTGACATATATAATGTATTTGAAATATAACTTATATGTATTTTAAAGGTAATAAGGGAAATAATAATAATAATCTTTATTGATACAAGAACCTTATGACATAGCTTAAGACTTAAGACTAGGTTACATATATATTGATGTTAAAACTCTAACTCCCAAACTAGGTGTTCCTGTGACTTGGGACTTAGTGTTTTGTAACATTTACTATTTAGCCGGTCTCCTATACAATATACTACCCACGGCCTACACACTACACAGCTCACATATTCTTATCGCCGACAGGATATCCGTGGCCCACGGCAGGATGTCTATATCCTGCTACGGCGTAACTAGTGTTATTCATAAGTTTTCAAACGATTGAAAATATTCACTGTCTGAGATATATTATATTGGTGATATAAACTGGAAAGGTGCATGCCAGGATCGTAGCGAGTGGAAACATCTGGTCTCTGCTTACCCTATTGAGAAAAAGACGACTAATAATTTTATACTGTTAAGCAGATTCAGTGTTACCAATTAGTGTTGCGCTATGTACATCAGTTGCAAGCAAGTTTGTGCCCGTTGCTCTTTTTTGTTCTTTTTTCTCTGAAAATTTGCATAGAAATGTTTGTGTGAGGGCTAGGCGTCTAGCCGTCTACGGGCCTGTCTGCCAAGTTTGAAATGCCTATTGATGATTTCTGCCGCCACCCATCGGACTATTTAATTTTCGAGATTTATGTAGCATTAAGCTTAACTGACTTTTATTACGTTGATCGTGTATTTCGAAATAACGTAACCGCATTCTACTAACTATGCACTCTAAACCCTTTAAACGGTGCATCAGGATCACCCACTTTCAGAAGTTACTAGAATCGCACGTTTCTGCTTTTCTTTCAGATTTATATCTACTACTAGCTATTGCCCAAGGTTCCGCCCGCTTGCAATAATCCCGTTCCTGCTTCCCATAGGCACTTATTCCAAGGATACAAAGTAGCATGTGTTATTCCGGACCATAATCTATCCCAGTAACAAATTTCGGCCAGATCCGTTCAGCCGTTTTTCCGTGAAAGAGTAACAAACGCCCATATATACAGACAAACTTTCGCGTTTATAATCTTAGTATGACTCAGTTGAAGAAATGAATGAAGAAAGTTCTGTGGCTATAAAAAGAATTATGTGCTTTAATAGATCATACATCTGTTGAATCACATTTTTTTTATGGGCGCAGAAGTCTCACGGCCCACCTGATGGGAAGCGATTACCGCGGCCTATGGACGTGTGCAAGACCAGGGGCGTCCCTGCCACAGCCTGAGGGTGCGCGGAATAAAGTGCATCTTTATTCTGTACGATCATTATCATAAAAAAATATCAAACATGGCATAATACATGTTTGAATTCTACTGTTGTTTATGTTGAGTAAAGCGTTTTGCTTTATAGTTTGGTAAATTGAAGCGTGACACTTCGGTGATTCGTTTCTGCCTTACGCCCTTTATCCTGCGCAAACTATGGGAGTGTCACGCATGAATTTATCAAGCTATGGTCAACATGCGTCATATCTACCATTAAGGTACATAGTATGCAATTTACTGTCGGTTTTCAAAGGTACGTCACTATATTAGACTATAGGTACATAAAATGTTAGGGCACGTCGCAATAGCGGCGGTAAGGCCCATCATGGAGGATTGGCTAGAGAGGCGACACGGAAGCCTCTCGTACCGACTGACGCAGGTGGTCTCTGGAAAGGGGTGCTTCGGGGACCACCTGCATCGGATCAGGAAGGAGCCAACGCCTGAGTGTCATCACTGCGACGCGAGCGAGGACTCAGGGCTGCACACGCTGGCGGACTGCCCGGCGTGGGAGGCGCCGAGGCGTGACCTCGTGGCAGCCATCGGAGTGGGAGTCCTCTCGCTCGGCAGCATGATTGCGGCAATGGTGCGGAGCGCGAGCGCGTGGGCCGCCGCCACCTCCTTCTGCGAGCATGTAATGCTCGCGAAGGAGATGGCGGAGCGCGCCCGGGAGAGATTTAGAATTCTCCCGGCCCGCCGAGCCCGCAACTTGCTCGCCGCGCGTCGCAGGCGACTCAGGCGCCGGAGCTCGCTTAACGACCTCCGTCCTCCATGAGCGCAGGCCTGGGTGTGACAGGTGAGGCCGCCTGTCACCCCAGCAGAAGCAGGCCGGGACGGTGGGGCGACTAGCGCCCCTCCCCCAAACCGGGGCAAGACGGGGACACCGTGGTTCCCAAACCCGAGGGGGCAATCTCGAAACCGGAGATGGCCCAGGGTCAGTCGGGGTGCGAGGGATATGCTCTATGGGCAACCTTACACCCAGGCGTCTGTAGACCCGTGACGGCGTGCGGTTTTAGTCGGTTCAAGCCCGACATAACCGCCCCCGCTGGCACGCGGGGGGGTATCCGAAGGGATTTCCGCACGATAAAAAAAAAAAAAAGGTACATCAAATATTAGGACTTGTAAAAAAAAAAATTGTTTGCCGTTGTATACTCTGTGGCGTAGATAACATGACTTTAAATTATTATCACTCTATATACAATCATTCCTTGAAAGGTTGGGTTGAAATAAATTTGTTACTACAAATACATAATTAAACAATTACTTTTAATGTACAAAAGTAGAAATATATTTGATTCTTCATTTTCAACATTATGTTCATGCAAAATTATTACCTTCCCGCAAAAAATCATACTTTTTAAACATATCTTCCATGTTCACATGGTCACTGCCTTGGTGTTTCTTATGTTCAATATCATTTTCACTTTTAATCTCATTAGGCATTTCTCGTGAGATTTGTTTCATTTCCTCTTCATTAATCATATCATTATTGTTATGTCTTCTTGCACTCCTACGCCTGCTATCTTCATAAGAACTAGTCCATGGATACCTATCGTATTCATCCAATAACTTCTGCAAACGTTTCCTGATCATCTTCTGTTTATGTCTCTCCAGTAGATTTGCATAGGCGTCTGAGAAGGGTAAAATGTTTATGCCACCATCCGGGGACACCAAACCTGGCAAGCCTGGCAGCATACTCATCGGCCTTCGTTGTATTCCATAAGGAGGTACATAAGATGCAAATGGAGATACAAGAGGTGGTGGTGGAATGAGTGGTGGAACGGGTGCTGGTGCATACATAGGCAGATGCTGAAAAGGAGATGCAGCAACTGGCAACATCGGATTTGTGGGAGCAAGTGGTATACCAAAAGGCAGAGAGTAAGGTAGTGACATGAAAGGGTGGGGAATGATTGGTGATAGAGGTGGATGGGGTATAGGAGGTAACGGTACTGGTATAGGCATTGGAATGATTTGTGGATTTTCAGGCTTGATTGATTCTCTCGTTTTGTAATAACAGTATTCAGGAATCGTACGTGGGTACCAGTAGAGCGGATTGCATGGATCACTTCCAAGCTTTGAGGCATTATGTCGGCGATAGGAAAAACTACCGTCTATCGTGCAAACTGTGCCATCAAGTAATACTATCGTAATTAGAATCTGAGGACAAAATGGATTTTCAGTTAAGTATTGCACTGTCAAGCAGAGGCTTGTCATCTTAATAAATAATAATGGCAGCTCTGGCCATCAGGTTTTACTAAATCGGTGTGCTTGGTATTTAATATTCATTGGCATAGGCATAATGATTTAAATAATTATATCAAATATAGTAAGTCATGTGAAGGTTGGCAATAACAATCAATAATCGATATTTCTATTAATATGTAGATGTTGAACAATAGGCACATATTGCCAATGTATCTGTTAGGTAATGATTGTTTAAAGAAAATATTTAACCAGCTATCTGTGCGTGTGCCTGTCTGTCACCAGGCTGTCTTTCATGAACCGTGATAGTTGGACAGTTGCAATTTTCTCATATTTCTGTTGCCGCTATAACAACAAATACTAAAAAACAGAATGAAATAAATATTTAAGGGGTCCCACACAACAAACATGTTTTTTTTTGCTTATTTTTACTCGATATTGATAATGGCAACAGGGAGACGCTTGAAATTTTCACAGAATATTAAGTTATATATTCAATAAACAAATATAATTAAATACTAATAATACAAATCTTTAAGGGGGGCTCCCATGCAACAAACGATACATACTTAATGGAACGAAACCCTTTATGTGCAAGTCATCTTACATTAAACTTCTCGAATTGTTTACATAATTTCAATCTGAAAGAAGCTTTATCAATTCAAAACATTAATCGACAGATCCGATCAATAGAAAAAAATAATCCTCATGTTTTGAAGCCTCTATTCGACGATTTACTTATTGCAGTACGCTTCCGATTTAAGGGCACCCTGGATGTACTTATACCTATACTTACAACAATATGCAATGAGATAATGAACACTGGGATCATACCTCCACAGTGGAAAACTTCGCATATCATCCTCATATACTAAAAAAGGAAATAAGGAAGATATAGGTAACTACCGACCTATTAGTCTGTTATCAAATATATATAAGGTATTCTCGAAAATAATCCTGGATAGAATAAGTAAAAAGCTCGATGAAAACCAACCTCGTGAACAAGCAGGCTTTAGACAGAAATATTCCACATTAGATCACATACACACAGTGAAACTAGTAATTGAAAAATATAAGGAATAGTACAAAAACTTGTATATGGCTTTCATCGATTACTATAAAGCCTTCGATACCATATGTCATGGATCCATCTGGGAAAGTTTAACCCAACAGGGTGTACCTTGTCTTTATATTAAAATCATTAAGAACATATATGCAAGTAGCAAAGCTAGGATCCAACTTGAAACCGTAGGGGAAAGATTCAAAATACAGAGAGGACTAAAGCAAGGTGATCCCCTATCACCAAAACTATTCTCAGCCGTACTCGAAAGTATCTTCCGCAAATTAAACTGGAACGACTTTGGCCTTAACATCAATGGCGTCAAGCTGAATCATTTAAGATTTGCGGATGATTTAATTCTGTTCGATGAAAATCCAATGAACCGAGAAATAATGATAAAAACTCTGGAAGAAGAAAGTAAGAAGGTAGGTCTAATCATGAACAAAGACAAAACGAAATTGCTCACAAACTCCACACCAATAACCATCAAAACTGACAACCAACCACTCGAATATGTGAACGAATACATCTACCTTGGACAGATAATTTCTCACGAAGACCAAACTACCAAAGAAATTAACAGAAGAATAGCAAACGGATCGAAGAAGTACTGGTCGTTGAAAGAAATCATGAAATCAAAAGAGACAAGTATGGCTATGAAAAGGAAAGTATTCGACACCTGTATACTTCCAGTTATCACTTATGGATGCGAAACTTGGTCACTCACAAAACACCACAGAGAAAAATTGGAACGCTGCCAGAAAGCCATGGAACGAAGTATGACTAGAATAAAAAGGCAAGATAAAGTGAGAAGTAGCATAATTAGGGAAAAGACTAAAGTCACAGATATACTTACACGTATTGACCAACGGAAGTGGAGATGGAGCGGTCACATGATCCGCGATACACAAAACAAGTGGACCTCAATTGTTTCCGACTGGTACCCCCGTGATGGCAAACGTAGTAGAGGACGCCAAAAAATGAGATGGGAAGACGATTTGAAACTCACTGCGGGAACTCACTGGAGAAGAGTAGCTAGAGACAGAACCCAATGGAAAATGTTAGAGGAGGCCTATGCCAAGAGGCACACTGAATTACGAGACATTCTATAAGAACCAGCGATCCAGAACCATATTCAACTCCGTAATTCAGATTAAAGGGCTTTATTATTATATAATACAAATCTTTAAGGGGGGCTCCCATGCAACAAACGATACATACTTAATGGAACGAAACCCTTTATGTGCAAGTCATCTTACATTAAACTTCTCGAATTGTTTACTAAATTTCAATCGGAAAGAAGCTTTATGAATTCAAAACATTAATCGACAGATCCGATCAATAGAAAAAAAATAATCCTCATGTTTTGAAGCCTCTATTCGACGATTTACTTATTGCAGTACGCTTCCGATTTAGCACTTCTAGAGTGTCGTAGAATATTTATTTGGAAAAGTAATCCTATCGGTAGATCTATCCTCACGTACCGCTTAGCTGCCTCTTCGTACTACAGTGGTAGAAAAGTAATGTAACGCTATATACAGCTTGATTGCCTGGAACAATATTCAATTACATGTTTGAAAATCTATAGACTTCCTTTTGAACTACGCGAGCGAGGACTCAGGGCTGCACACGCTGGCGGACTGCCCGGCAGCATGATTGCGGCAATGGTGCGGAGCGCGAGCGCGTGGGCCGCCGCCACCTCCTTCTGCGAGCATGTGATGCTCGCGAAGGAGATGGCGGAGCGCGCCCGGGAGAGGCTAAGAACTCTCCCGGCCCGCCGAGCCCGCAATATGCTCGCTGCGCGTCGCAGGCGACTCAGGCGCCGGAGGTCGCTTAACGACCTCCGTCCTCCATGAGCGCAGGCCTGGGGGTGGCAGGTGAGGCCGCCTGTCACCCCAGCAGAAGCAGGCCGGGACGGTGGGGCGACTAGTGCCCCTCCCACAAACCGGGGCAAGACGGGGACACCGTGGTTCCCAAACCCGAGGGGGCCATCTCGAAACCGGAGATGGCCCAGGGTCAGTCGGGGTGCGAGGGATATGCTCTATGGGCAACCTTACACCCCGGTGTCTGCAGACCCGAGACGGCGTGCGGTTTTAGTCGGTTCAAGCCCGACATAACCGCTCCCGCTGGCCGGCGGGGGGGTATCCGAGGGGATTTCCGTACGAAAAAAAAAAAAGACTTCCTTTTGAACTGTTGAACTAACGATCGAATACAGACCATTTCATAATATTTCAACGTCTTTTAGTTACTGGACTCATTAATTCATTGCTACTGTTGTTAGTTTAGGGACTCTCTTAGTTGAAGAACAATTTGAATATTTTTCTGTAGTTGTTGCCTTTTTTAAATGAACAAAATACTTTCATTGTTGTGTGTACATGTTTGTGCAAGATGCCTAGACAAGGCAAATGGAACCCCATCGAACGCACTTTATTTGTCTTAATTTATTTCAGCATAACAGGTTTGGCATAAAATTTAAAGTCATAACAATACTTTGGCATAACGGTATTATAGCATACTGTTTCTTTTATTTATTCGCATAACATGTAAATATCAAAAGGTTTGATCGGATATAGTCGCTATTTATGTTAACTAACTTATTAATGACTGTTGATACCAGCATCAGGATTTTCGGACACCTCAACTCGAAGTTATTTTTTTTAACCACACAGAAATAAACATTTGTGTGACACCTTCGCCAAAAATGATTAAATACAAGTAGCATCTACCACTATGAAAAACTCATATGTATTTGGTTAGAGCAACATAAGAATGTGTTATTAATTATGTTGATACCAGGATCATCAGGACATCAGGATTAAAAACTTAGAGCAGTCAGACTCGGATAGATTAGGTTAGGTTAGTTTTTATAAACCACATAGAAATAAGAGCCCCGCGTAGCGGTGCTCCGCCAAGTTCTTTTTAACGTCCTAAACAGTTTAATGTTGATGGACATTTTGGTACAGTCTCATTATGCATTTATAAATATTATGTTTTGGTATCGTTATGCGATTATTATGTAATGCATATTATTCTTCTAAATAGTTATGCTAGCAGTAGTTATGTTAAAAAAATGCCTTACAATTTATGCTGAATAATAGTTACGCGTTTATATAATAAATTATTATAATTTTATAAGTTTCAATAGGGAACCAAGGCCTACAACTCCACCCACGTAGAATACTGTAATAGTTGTTAAGTTTCCTGAAAATTGCCAATTATCGGCGCAATTTTGTTAATTTTTCCTTACCTTCCGAGATATACTTTTACAAAATATTAGGACCCTACAAATAAACTAGGAAACCAGTGCAGGGTGCGACTGAAATAAATTGAGCTGAGCGAGCAGGAAGGACTCTTACTGGAAAATAAAACATCTTACTACGGTCGCGCGCTTTGCTAAGGCCACGCGCGCTTTACTTAGGCCACGCGCTCGTGAAACTGTTTTCGGTGATTATTCCTCAATGGTACATCGGACATGAAATTTGGTCAAGATCGCGAGAGTGGTTACGGAGGAGTTCAGCCACCAACAAACGGCTATGGCGGGTATAAGAGCTTCGCTCGCTCAGCTTAAAAAAAGAATGGATCAGTTGAGTTGTTCTCAACTTATAGCTTGACCTTTGAAGCAGTCATTTTTATTTAATTAGAAGCGTTAATGTCAATAGTTAACCATAATCTCTGTGGAAATATATTTGTATTGAGAACTGTAACTACTCCAACCTTCTTTTAGTAGCTCAATTTATTTGAATTCGAATGCCAACACCTTCACCCCAAGTAGGGTTCCTACCGGATATGACAAATTTAAAGGTTTCCTTTATGAATGTTGACTACGGATATCTAAAGTGAGGTTGTTATATTTACATATTCTGTGGGGTAGTTGATAAATGTCGCCAAATGCCAATCATTGCTGTAAAACTTTGCTAGTTTAAGGCTGTACGCTCATAAGCGAAAAGACAGTCTTAAGACAGACTATTGCTTTACAGAAACATATTTAGTGCGCAAACTTCAAACAAAACTATTTTTGGTTGGCTTCATTTTCATCATCATCATCAGAGACTGCGTGAGGTTTAAGTCAGTTCAAACCCGACATAACCTCGGGCGGCGGGGGGGTACCCGAAGGGATCTCCGCACGAAAAAAAAAGGGTACTATGTACTCCCTGGGTCAGTCGTGGTGCGAGGGAAATGAGCATTTTGAGCCACCTTGAACCTCGGCGTCTGGAAACCCAAGACGGCCGGACCCACTGGCCGGCGGCGGGGAGATATCCGAGAAGATTACAGCACGAAAAAAGTACCTTTTTTTTGTATGTACTAATAAATGATATCATTTTTATTTATTTATTTGTATGTAAAGGGCTATTATAAATGTGTAATGTACTCTCATGTATGATAGATACCGAGCTAAGTTCGAACTAGATTTTTTTTTGTAGTAGGTACCTAACTGCATATTAATGGATATGAGGCAGGCGGGAGGCGTTTCATCTCAAATTGGCAACCAACAAAAATACAAGTAAATAGATATCAATTATTTTTCTAGGTTGCCATTTCAATTAGCTTATTTTCCATTATGAATTGACATTTTGTCAAAGTTTAAATGTCACAAGCTTTTTTATGCAATCACAAATATATTACGTAAATATTTGAAGGTTATTCTGAAGTATGGGCACCACCAAGATCTTTTGACGCAAACCAACCTCACATGCAAGCTGGTATCTACTGATTGACAGAGTTTCTGACACAGGCTTATCTTTCAGGGTCAGGTCAGATCGCCGATCTAAAGAAGTAAATTGCCAAAGTAGCCAATAGGAAATAGTTAATACGCATAATATGCTCACCTTGATATAAATCAACCATCCCATATGGTACATTGTTTTGGTACTTTCGTAGACTGAATAACTAGTCTTAATCGTAGGCGTTTATAAACTGCTCTCTCTTACGAATTAAACAATGGACCACGTTGAATCTGTACAATGGTACATTTATTTTTAGACACGATGAAAACTTAAACACTAGGTGTGTTTCAAGGCCCCAAGAAATTTATTTACGCGGAAATCTTGTGACGTCGCATTATGTAACATCGTAAAATGTAAAATCACTACGTCATTCAATCTCCACTTTTGATCACTGACGACTCGTTGTGTGAAGAACATAATTTATTATGTGTCCAAATTTTAGACGCTTGGAGTAATATGGAAATTGAAATTAATAATGGTATATGTTAAGATATGTTTATCGGTGAATCTGGCTCAGGGTTGTATTTAGGCCCCAAGACCTTCGGTGCCAAGTCAACCTCATCTGACGCTGGACTCTGATGCAAGATTTCCTCTCTGCGTTAAGAGGTCAGACGGCAGTCGCTCTCATGAAAGCCGTAAAAGTTAAATCGAGAGGAGGAGAAGCAGTTAGTGGCCCGTGATAAAGGGGCAACACTTCTGAGACTTGGTGTTCTATCATCATCCACCTAATTATTTACCTTGTATAATTGAACTGATGCTATAATAAATTGCAGAATTTAGAACTCTGTTGGTATTATACACGGAAGAGGTCTGCCATAGTGGTCCAAACCATAGACTCCTTCATAGTTTTGTCATCAAGCTCAAAACTTCATTGAAGTCTGGCAAAAATAGTAGGTAATATTGATTAAATGTTTAGCAGACCTATGCAGGACTTGTGGCTTATCAGCACTCCCTGTCTACTTCCTCCACCTGTCATGACTTTGCCTGCTTGTAGTTTCAGTGAATAGTTTTTAAATATTGATGAGCAGAGTAACAGGAGAAGCACAAATATTATCCATTATTTATTTCGCATAGATTGAATATTCAATTTTAATCTTAAGTGAAATTATTTATTAAATTAAAATAACTTGGTTGTCTCTGCGCAAAATAACGACTAGAGCGGCTGGACACTAAAAATTACTTAGGGTTGTGTGGAGAAACAGGGTGTGACGTTCCTCCAACACAAAGGGAGGATCCTCCGACCAGGCAAGGTAATCACGCCTGGCGGGCCGCGGACCAACGGTTGTCGTTGGGATGTTGTATATATGCTATGCCAGCGCCCGAACTTCACTTTCGCGATTCAGGATTGGTATTGATGTAGTAGTATCCAAGTAGTTCACCTTGTTGTCGCTAGATGGCGCTGGTATATGTGGTATCGCCACAGTTGTCTACATTACAATAGCAGTCTGTAGATACTTATATTTTATTCTCACAATTGTTTTATTCTTTATTGAATATTATGAAAATCTAATTATTTTCGTATTATGCTTGTAATAGAAATATCTACGGGTATTTTACAGTGGTACAGTCATTAATCAATGCTGGCAGATAACTAATTAGGTTACAATTTACTACGAAACTGTAGAACAGGTATTATGTAACTAAAATAACTCACTTCATTTCGCCTATGATCATACAACTATTTGCAGTGTATGACCTTGCATTTATGTACATTTTTTAACTTACAACGTACCCTTCATATTTTACCGGATGATGTCATAATCAATGAGTTTGGAAAATATCGAACAAGATACGATAGTATAATAAATTTGTTATATTTAATTTAAATAGAAAACGGACCGTCGTCGTCGTCTGCGTCGAGGATCTAGAGTTTCTACTATAGTGACGACACCACCTTGCTTGGTCCTCGTTCTAGATATTCTATTTTTCTTTTTATGCTTTTTCTTCTTTTCGTCATCCTTATATTCTTGTGTTCGATTCTTTTTACTGTCCCAGATATATAACTGTGGGTCAGGTGAATCATTGTAGCCAATATAATTGGCATAACTTTTCTGACCTATCTTGGCATATGCGGTAGCTAATTCCTTTATCATGGATTCACTTTTCTTTGAAACTTCTTGATTGTATATAGCCACAGGTCCTAAATTGGGTAGAACTCCCAATTTGGGCATGCTCGGATCTTTCCTAATATCCTTCTTTAGGAGTTCTAACATTTCTTCGTATGGTGTCATAGTCCTAGACTCATGATCGAAATCACCGATTTCATATATTGGATACGGATAGCCCTCTTGAAAGCCTCCACCTATGTAGGGGTACCCATGTTCAATAGGATATATGTTGTCATAAACATACCTTTCTCTCATGACCCTCACAGGTCCTGTCTTCGCTATTCTTGAACGAATTAATTTCTCGAACATATCTGCACATATTTCGGGCAAATGTAGTGGATGCCAATAGAACGGGTCACACTCATTTACGTCTTTATACCTTTGCTCGAAATCAAAGTTGTCCCTGTAGGTTAAACCCGCAATTGAGGGCGAAGTGGTTACTATGAGATCATAGTGAAATAAACCCAATAGCATCCATTTAATCTGTAAATAACATATCATTAAGATGATGAATATCATAAGCAGATAGAAGTTTTGTATGTATGATATCATAAGAGTAGGTATTGAGTGTTTTTACTAACCGCACCCGTTTGGTTATGCGCACGAGTACTAACTGTGAAACCATTTTAATTACTATTTTGCTACACATTAGAAGTTGATGAAGTTTTCATAAGTAAATTAATACTATAATAATTATAATTTCATGCCAATACGTGGGCGTACAAGAGTTTATGCGTGTAAAATATAATTTTCTTGACATTGCAAATAATTAATTATATTTCATATATGCTATTTTAATGAGTTGATTATTTATTCATGATACTGGCATGAAACGATAATATTTTCGAATTTTAATAAAGTTCTTGTGCCATAATACAGACTACGCACAGCCCGATGTTTCTGTTTCGAAGTACATACTGATTTTTTTTATGGATACGAAAAAGGATTGCTGCCATCATGAGCAGAGTGCTAAGAAGCGACGTCGGCATTCTGGCGGTCATTAGCGAGAAGCCATGGTAAATAATAATAATAATAAATAATAATAAATATTCTACGACATTCTACACAGCGCTTTCTAGACCCAAAGTAAGCATAGTTTAACTAGCTTGTGTTATGGGTTCCAGAATGCGGATAAACATACTTATATACTTTTTTTTGTAAATACATACATATTATACATAGAAACACCCAGACCAATGACAAATAGACAGCATATTTATGCATACAAATATTTGCACTGAGCGGGAATCGAACCCGCGCCCCCCTGTCGTAGCAGTCGAATGCACTACCGCTACGCCACAGAGGCCGTCAAAATAATTATGGCATATTAAGTAGGTACACGTACATTGAGTGCAGAGGGTGCTACCGACATTCTTGAGGCCCGAGTCAACCTCACATGCAAGTTGATGCACTTGCTAAACAACGGACGAGACTCTAGGCTTCCCTTTCAGGGTTGGTTGGTCAGTCGGCAGTCGCTCGCGTAAAAGTCCACACACCAATCAAAAATTTGATTTCCAAGTTTAGCAAAGTACGATGTTTAAAAAAAAATGCAAAAAGATAATAAAGTTATGAAAAAGAACAAATAAATTAAAAAGAATATCTAATATTTTAAAATTTTACTTAATTGTTAAGGTTCTCTATGGTGTATGGGGCCCTATTGAGTAAATCGGAGCCTAAGCCAACCTCGCCTGCAAGCTGATATACTTTCTATATACACCCTAGAAAACTCTAAAAAATAACTAATTTGAGAATAGTTGAAATTATTAAAAGAAAATTTGTTCCTAATTTTTTATCTATTTTCGTTAATAACTCGGCTACTTTTGGTTTTGCGACTAAAAGCATTAGAACCAATAACTAATTCGAGAAAAAAAACTGTTTTTATAAATTTTCTAAGCAACGCATAGTTTACTCGATATAGCGTAAAAACAATTCGCACCTCATTTGTAAGATGGCGGCCATAGGATAAGGCTTGGGACCCCACAGATCATTTTCTGAGTTTTGCAACCCCAAATGTAACTTTTCAATATGTGAGTACGATGCGTTTGTGCTGCGATAGCGAAGCGTTTAATTAACTGCAAGGGAAATGCCGCGACAACGTTACGTACGCGTCACGTTGTCGCGGCCTCTGCGCTGCTCATACATTCAACGAACACCACTACGCTGAACAAACGCTAGTGTGAAGAGACCCTATGTGAAAATATAATAACACAAAAACCGAGACACGCGTCATAGTTCATAGCAATCTCATTTTGCTAGGCATTACAATAGGTGTCAAATTATTTCAGTTGTCGTGTACACAGGGCACCTACAAGACTCACCGTCATTATTCTATGTGTTTGGATTTTAACTGTCAACTTCTTTCGTTCGGGCTTTATTGGCACCTATTTATCGCATTGTTGTAATTTTTTTTTCTTGCCTTGTTCACGTAATTTTGTATTGTACTAACACCTGCACTGTTATACAACTGTAATATTTGTGTAATGGTTTTGGCACTTAAAAGTACTTAATTTATATTAGGTAGTTTTTAGTTAACCTTAAAAGTTCTACAAATATTTATTACTTATAATACTTATTACATTACTTTTATACAACAAAAAAATATTGACACTTATGTACAACAGATAGGAAATCCAATTAAATGATGTAGTTTTTTTTTTGTTTTCTTTTTTTAATAAAAGGAATATTAGTAACCGAAATCAATTATTAAAAAAGAAAAAAACTTTTCTTGGCTCCTGTACCAGTCAACGACAAAAGTAGACTAACACATAAATATTTACAAACGCTTTTCACATTGGAACATGAATACAATAAAAATGTAGAAATACAATATAGTTTTATAATCCCCAGCTGTTTTACCGCGTTGAAAATGTTGGTCGTCAGAGTTATAAGGGGGGGGGGGGGTGATCGCACGATCTCCGTCGAGGCGTTACGTCTCTTAGCCACTCGCTACCATTGGAGACCACGACTCTTACCATGGTCTTCAGCGAGAGAACGTCCAAGCTCAGAATCACAACGAGATCCCAGCGATGACTCGCGCACGCTGTTCACTCCACCAATGTGTGGAGCGCCGTGTCTTCGCTGTGCACAATCCTCACAGTGCTGACACTGCGGTAGTGAATTCACCATAGATAATTGCCTGAAGATCATACAGTATTCTCTTATGACTCTGACAGCCAGCGTTTTCAACGGGCTATGCATAATAGTCACGTTGCGGGCAGCCAGACGTTCCTCCCACTCAAGGGCTCCGTACTGGGCCATGCTTCCACGATCCCTACGACAAAAAAAAAGGTTCGGTTTCCTAGTGGAAGCATGTACAAAAAAAAACAAACTAAGCGGCAACGCAACGCATTTAGCATTAGCATATAACCTTTAAATTTTAACTATGAATAATAAGGTTTACACATAAGTCAATGATTTTAGCATCTATACAAATAAATACAATTGAATTATCTGTTTATAATATTCAAATAAAAGATTTTAAATAAATGCATTTGAGTGTATGTACGTACATATTATAAAAAGGACTTTTTTTATTTTTTGTCAGTCTCTCTGCTTTTTTGTCTGTTTGAATTCGATAATCTCTAGAAGGATGGGCCAATTTTAACGGGACTTTCACTGGCAGATAGGTAATATTATATTATATATATATAGGGTACTTTTTTTTTAAGGAAAATAATTAGGGTTCCACTCAAAATAAATTAAAAGGCATTGCATTTAATTTCAAGTTTGATCGATCACTGATAAATTATTTATGAGCCAAGTGTAACTTATTGGTTTAGGACAATGTTGGAAAATAAAACACTGTCCAATAATTGCATTAAACTGTTATTTTTTACCAAGAAAACTTCCTATGCCCATATTTTGGAAACTCTCTGGTGGTCTTGAATTTTCAGTGTTTTTTGGATATCGGATTAGTTTAATGATTACAGGTTGTATAACGACAGGTGGTTTGGCGCAGTTACCTGAAAAAAAATCCTTTTCATATACATTAAGAGCCCCGTCAAACTAGCGTTTGTTCTACGTAGGCGTATCCCCAACACAGACCACGTCGCAACGCGCGTGTAACGTCGTCGCAGGGTTTCTGTCTGTAGTTAATTAAACGCTACGCTAGTACAAACACAGCGTACTCATATGCTCCATCCATCCAGCAGAGCTGTGCTACGCTGTGCATACGTCGAAAGCCTACGCTGAACAAATACTAGTGTGAAGGGTCTATAATAATAATGTCACTGCACCAAAAAGAACGAATACATTCAACGCTATCTCTACAAGATCATCGTTACCTAAAATCCATACCTACTGGCTTAGCTTCGCGTTGTGGAGAAAAGGGACATGATGTTCTTCCAATTCAAATGGTGATCCTCCACCCAGAAAGGTGATAACGCCTAGTGGTTTGTGGCCCAACTGAACCCAACGTTTCGGTTGCTTTCAGCTATGGTCTTCCCGTGACATTGGCTGTTGAAAAGGAACCGAAACGTCGGGTTCAGTGTAAAAAATAAAATAACATCAGATAAATCGCGAATAGAATTCGTTGAAAATAGTTTTATTTCAATGGGTGACATGCGCTTAAACCTTTCAAATAGTGATAATTTTTGTCCAATAAGTGCAATGGTTCTGAAGATTACAAAAATTATAAAGATTAAACAAACTCACAAAATTCGGTCTCTCTTTATAATATTAAAAGGACATAAATAATTCAATCACTAGCAAGTTACCTTTTGCAGCATCTGTCTTAAAGATATCAGCTAATAAACCATAGACGGAATAATTTAACAATAAAACTGATAGTATTAAAATCATTGTATAATTGGCAGTTGTACCTATCGTTATAGTACTTCGAAAATAACACTCTTGAGTTTTCTATGCATAAAAATAAAATTTACGAGTGAAAGTAATAAAAATACAATTTGATTCCTATTGATTTATTTGATTATATTGTAAATCTTCAGTATATTTGTTGCGCAATTTGCCAGCTAGTAAGCTTTGAAATTTTCTATCAGTAATGAATGTTGGCATCATAATATTTCTAGGCGGACAGCAGCACTCGATATTTCCTTTGGAAGCCTCTCGTCTATTCCTAAGAGTGGCAGCCATTTTGTTGTCATCTTGAATGTCATTTAGTCTGTAATCTTGTGATCGCCTTAAATTGTCATGATTTTTTTTTAAACCATCCTCTTTATCTTCCTTTTTAAATAAACCTCGTATTTTCAGTAACTCTGGGAAATCATCGTTTCTTCTAAATTCAACATCGCATTCTGGAATGTTACTATTATTGTACTATTTAAAAGCAAGCTTTGAGAATGTTATTATGACTACCTACCCGTGTATATACTTTTACAGGACTTTGCTCCAGCTAAACTAAAAAAGGGTTAAAAATGACATGCTAGTTAAATACTATTAAGGCTATTAATTAGGTAACTTTATAATATATCTAAGTACTCGTAGTACTTGCTTTGAGAAATAAAATATATTTTTTTTTACTTGATAATTATTATAAAATTCAAATTCTAGATTCTTCTTCTAAATTCTAAATTAAAGAATTCATTAGAAACTAAAGATTTTGAATTTATTTGTCTCTACAAATTAGCAGTAATTCATCATCATAAAGATTTCCAAGTTTTGTTCGAAGTTTGTACTTTGGGGCCCGCGGTTCGCTTGTTGGTTGTTTTTTATTGGCTTTTACGGAAGCAACTGCCATCTCACTGCCCAACATTGAGATAAAAGCCTGCACCAGCACCTCGTCCGTTGTTTATAGGCACACCGACTAGCAGGTGATGTTAGTTTGTGTGTCAAGGATGTTGGTAAAGCCCTCTACACAAATTAACTCAAATATAATATATAATTATCTCAAATTAAAATATTTATCTCAAATAAAATATATTATCTCAAAACCCCATCTCGTGCTATCTGGTCATTGAACTATCCATATTAAAGTGTCAGCGACGGGATTCCACTGATGATTTACTTTGTTTTTTTGTTTCATCAGGGGAAATGTCCTACGGCATACCACACTAAAACCCCTGCGGTGTGCCATACTCAGCGCCTTGTGGGGGGGGGGTGGAAACTATAAAAGTATAATTTCATGGCAACCCCCCCCCCTAGAGCGTGCCCGCAGTGTGTCATGGGCTTCTGCACCATAAAACTCTCATTTAGGCGACGTCCAGGCTTTAGGCGACTTCCAGGCCACTGATGATTTACTAACCTAGCCTAACCTAACCATCAAAATAGCGTGAATACTATTACGGCTCAAGGTAAAATGTTAGTAGAGTGATATCATAATAATTCTTGACACTGCATACTGACAGAATGTTAGTAATTAAGCGTCGGTAGCTTAGTGGTTAAGGAGTCGACCCTACGATCGAGAGGGCCCGGGTTCGAATCCTAGCCATTACACTACCGACGTGAACCCACTCCTAACACAAGCAATTAAGCTTAGCTGGAGGGGCTAGGGGAAATATTTGTAATTTCGGTTACTAATATTATTTAAAAAAAAGAAAATTGCTTGCCAGTTGTCTTGAATTATGATCGATAGAACCTTAGACGCAGGAGTACCACTATGCTAGGGGTATAGCAGGAGTGATGGCCACTACTTTTTGGACTTCTACTTAACTTACCATAAGGTGCATTCAAACTGAGGGTTCCAACTTAAAATATAATATATAGAGTTAGTGAATCTTTCACTCCAAACTCAGCAACCTGTGATTTCTATTTGTTTATAATAATATATATATATAAATAATAAATATATAATAATAAACAAATTACATAAAGAAACTTGCCATATGAACTATAAGGCGCTGCACAAATTGTATACTTTTGGTTACCGACAAGGCAAACCATTACAGGAAACTGAGTTTATGTTTGCGGTAGCAGCGATTGGACACAGTAGCCGGTTGCTACTACTCGTTACTGGTAACAACGAAGATATGGAAAACGGCACAGAAGATAATGGCTATTTTATTGCCATATTTTTAAACAGGACACCGATTGCACATCGTTCGTTTGTGCAGTGCAGTACAATTTGTAAGTAAATTTGTTAATGTCACTTCTGTCTTCTACTGACGACTTCAAATTTCTGATAACTATACAGGATACTATTTACTTTTCGTAGTTATGTGTTTTAAAAATGTTAATTATCACTCGCTTAGCAATTTGCCCGGTAGATGGCAATAGGCTCTCCCCCTATTACATTGGGACCTATAGGTCCCAATAAACATAACTGGCGAATCGAGGGTGTGTAATAGACCTCTGCCTACCCCTACGGGGATACAGGCGTGAAGTTATGTTATGTTATGATACTATTTAACGAATATGTGTCACTAGATACAAAAATTTAGACACATCAGCGCAGGGAGTAACTGATTTCATGTAGATTATAAATATATGAAAATAAATGTTTACTGGAAGCAAGTCTACCACACAAGACACAAAAGTATCTGTTTGTGCAGCGCCTAAAAACGTACGTAACGTATATCTTAAAATTTTAGAAGATGATATAAGTTCATTGTTAAGCGTAGCGAGCCCAAGGCGAGCGAAGCGTCTTTGGTTTCAAAGTTGCATTTCAAACAAATGATACTCCTCCGAGACCGTTTGACCGATCTCGACCAAATTTGCCACGGTGATCACGTAGACATTACTGAGTGTCGTAAGGGGTCGAATGTCCAGATCAGTCTTACCATCGAGGAATAATCACCGAAAAACAAAATCAATGGAAAAAGTCGACCGGTCACGTTGACCTATTTTTGGATTGGCAAATCTCGCTACGCTTAAGTTTGGGTTGATTGCGAAACTGGTAACCGTCCTAGTTTACTATTAAAAACATAAAAATATCAAAGACGTTATACTTATATGTAAGCTGCTATTATTGTGAGTTCTGTAACTTCTACCAACTCAAACCGGTGTTTCACTTCACCATACACGGAAATGCATTTATATAATAATATACCGCCGAGCCCCGGTAGGAGGGGTAGATTCAAGAAGTGCTGGCTCGGCTTCGTGGAAAATGAATTGCGCGTCAATATCTCACTAACATGTAGGTATACTCAAGTCCATGCGAAGTGGAGGAGACAAAAGCCAGAAAGCGGATACCGGAATCCGAGGTGAGAACCTCGAATACGACTAGGATTAACGCTCAGATGAATGATGACTTAGTATAGTGAAAATATTGTTCACGGCCGTACCTTTAGATGGAGGGCAAACACATTCTAGTGTAGGTTTCTTGATAGGTAATTTTTCAATTTTTTTAAAGTGGTACTCGACAGGATCCAATTCTTTTAACCATGACCACGTATCCATAGATACGGCAAACTGTCCTAATACCAGTACTGATAACAACAGACAAATCTGGAAACAATAAATTTAATTAAACTAACATAAATATTTTCATTTTGTGTGCTCCATTATAAAAATATAGTAAATCTATTGAACAAAAAGACAACAGTATTCAGACGTCCAGTAATCCAATGAAAGGATTTCACCGAAATCTGTAATGGAAATAGCTATCAAAATATCCCAAATAAATATGTGGTCTAGACGAAAATACTGTTAGAAAAATAAATACTACCAAGATATTTAACAAAAGAGTAATCCTCTTTTTTACGATATAAAAGATAAAAACCTTGATAAAATGGGTTTCATGCACATCAGTTTTGTCTAAATGTATTAGTGCTTTTGTACGGTACCCACTTTCAGTTGTTGTTCTTAACTTTTCTGCGATCCCCATAAACGTGGCCTAGGGGTGAAAGTTGGTGCTAGCAGTCGCCCTAACACATTGATGTCTATATAACTAAAGAATGCCCTAACAGAAGCAGACGTCGTGTCGTATGTACGCGCGAACCTCTCTATAGTTGAGGGGGATTTTGATCCCTAACAACACCGTCGGAGTTATCTATGTTCATAGACAACTAATAAACTGATCACAGGAATTCTAAAATTAGTTTATGACTTAATAATTAGGTACTTTAAAATATTATAAATTATTCTGACCACGATTAATCACTTCAAGCTAAACGTTATAAAACGCAATTAGTTGTTTTGGCCTAGAATCTTTTCCATACTTCTAATATTTCGTATGTTATTAACCGTGTAAATAATCAAATAGAAAAGTTCTAGCAGAAATTAGCGAAAATACAATTTAAAGACTTAATTAAACAGTCATAAACTTTATTATATAAATTCTTGTATAGTAGGAACCCACGCAAATTGAATGTCTGAGAAAAATGTATATCTTAAAGTCAAAGTCAAAGTCAAAGTCTTTATTCAAAGTCAAAGTCTTTATTTTTCAAAATAGTGCAACGTAATTACATCTTTTTGACGTCAATAATTGCTTAATACTAAGTTTACCACCGCTTCCTAGGCGCTAGTGGAGAAGAAACGGCGCAACAAACTCCACTGCACTAAAAGCTATCTAATTTGAAGAGGTGACTTTAAAATATGTACACAATTAAACAGATTATAGCGTAAAATACAAAAACAAATTAAATGTTTAAAATTGATATTGTCGGCAGTTTACGCGAATGTCACACATTGAAATAAAACTATTTTTCCCCGTGACCATGGCTGCTGAAAAGCAACCGAAATGTCGGGTTCAGTGTAGTGTTTTATTTCAATGTTTAGAATTGAATTTCAAATTTGGCGTTTAACTTTAAATCATTATTTATAATCATGCCTATGCTATTTTCTCACTATGATTGAAGACATTACTATTTGCAGCTAAACTTATGCCTAGACTGGAACGCCGACTGTCCTTTTGTGGACAGAGGATAAGCCCTGACTTCCTTGACCCTACTCACCACAAAGTACGTGACGGTATTCAGTAACCGATAATATGCGCGAAAAAATCTTTTATACTCATCATTTTGAAAAATCGCGCCTAGAAATATAATAAAGCATCGCCTCTATTTGTTCATGTTGAATATCTACATATGGATTAGTTTCTGAGACTATGTAATGTGTACTGAATTAAACATTTATGGGAATTAATCTATTTAGAAACAATGAAAATGTCTTTTATACAAATTAATTCATACATTATTTATTTGACTAATAAACGTAATATAGATAATACCTATGTAATATAAATGAATTCTCGTTTCCCTTAACACGGTTTAATTTGGGAACAACTTTATCGATTTCATTCATCTTTATTTTAAGTTTTCTAATAGTTCCGATTGCCGATTTCATTCCCCTTTTTTAAGTTTTCAAATACTTTGTAGAAGGTTCTTACAGACTTACTACTATTTTTGTATTCCGCGCGGGCGGAGCTTATGCAGTATAGGTAGTTTGTCAGAAGATGACCTAGTCAAGTATTAGAACTCAGAGATGACACTGACACAATATAATAAGTATGATTAAAAAGAATGTGGTATATATAGGGTAATTTACTTTATACAGATTGTTTTAACTGATACTATTAGCCAAAATAGTTTGTATCTGTATTGCTTAAAACATCTACATCACGCTGACTTTCAAGTTGAACTGATTCTTGCAAATAGTCACTACTCGTTACATCTTCGAAAAACTTAATGTCGTCACTTGTAGTCTCAACGGTCTCAAATGACGTAGTTGCAGCAGTTACTTGTCTATGCAATTCATCTTTCATATTAGCAGCTATAACTGGATTCTTATAGTGGTTATAAAATTGTTTTCCATTTATTGTTCTTAACAGATTTACATTTGTGTTGGGTTGTTCGATTTCTTTTGTGAAAGTTTCCTCATTTACGGTTTCCGTAATATTTGCAGATTCTTCATGATAATTATCATAATCTTTACTACCTGTGTCTTTGTGGCCAGTGGGATTCGTTGCTTCTAATGCTATTGTTTCATTTACATCATTATCAACGAGTACAGTTAATATATAATCTTTGTTATCATCCATAAGAGTAGTAGCAGTAGTAGTAGAAGTAGTGTATTTAGTTACGGTTTTATTTTTCTTAGGTTTTATTTTTTTCAAGCACATTCCAGGTGGTATAAATGGACAAATTGTAGTAACTGATGTTGTAGTAGTAGTAGTAGTAGTAGTAGTAGTAGGCGGTGGAACTGTTGATATAATATTAATGTTAAATATTTTACAGGTGGTACGAATTGCTCTTGTTGTTTTCCTTTTAAACGGTGCGTGAGGTAAATTTGAATGTAATTTTTCGTTATCATTACTATATATACTTCTGTATGCTTCCATTCCTTTCATCCCAATGTAAAGTGGGAATCCCATCATAATGTTACCACGTTCACCTTCCTTACATCCACCGTCACATAACTTATATGGTGCGGTGAACATTAATAGCTCAGGTTTTTCAGATATTTCTAAAAAAAGTTACCACTCTTTATTGACTTTGTGTTCACAATTACGCTGTTCATGCTGTTTCGTAAATTTAAAACAAAACGATTTAGTACTTACTCTCTCCATTGGCAATTTTCTTGATGTATTGTTCACCGTCGCCGATGTTATACTTGATACCAACAGATGGAATTACTATATTGTCTCCAATTATCGACGGAAATGAACTAAAAACAACGAATATTTTTAAATGCAGAAAAATGAGCATGGCTTAAATGTACTACACGATATTTTTTATTTCACCTTTCTTAATGTTTTCAGTTCTAATGAACTAAATATTATTGAAGTAGTAGCTTCATGCCATTGATTTTATGTAAGTTTTATTTTATTGCTATATTGGTATAAAACAGTACCAAATCACATAAAATTCCTTATTTCAGTTACGACTTTTCTCGAATATTATGCCTAGGTACATTGCACATTAGAATCTTTTTATTTTTACAGCAAAACGTTTTTAGGAGACCTTCCCTAACTTTTTGAGATATTTTGAACTGCATTCACAGATTTTGCAAAAATCTTACAGTTAGCAAAAAAATGCAAACGTCCAATTTTTTTTTTGTGCCTATAGATTCTATTTCATGTAGAGATCAAGACTCTATCGGACCATTTTAGCTTTGAGTACTAGGAAAGACAGAAATCACCAAAAACTTTTGCCATACGTTTCGTACGGAAATACGATAAATCAACTCGAAACTCATAGGTCAGGTAAAATTTTGAACTTTGTAAGTAAAAAAAAACATTCAAACATGTATGAAATTAGTTTATGAAATAAATTGCTCAAAATGACTTCCATTTTCACGAATACATAAGTTTATCCTTTTTTGCACTGAACGAATGACGGCTTAGAGAGATCCGATTCTCAGCACTCCATGGATTCACCGTGCGGTCGCCGGGTCCATAGCGTGGTACAGAGAGGAACACCATGACGGCGACTGGGACTTGCGACCCAGATGTAGGTTTAGGGTGGCCACCTTGTGATGCATCAGCGCTCACCTCCACCGTCAGTAGTGTTCCCCCCCCCTACCTATCAAAATTTGGTAAGATCCTAACAATGCCGCTTTTGATATACGTTTTAATAAAGAGCTTACTGAAGCTATTGGCAATCCGAGGTCTTTAAGTAAGTTGTACAGGGGTTTAGCTGGAATTCCCCTTGCTCCTACTTTTACGGCATAGAGTTTAACCACGTAGCCGTTTTTGGTTAACTCGTTAGTCAAATCAAAGTATTTGTTTGTCTTTATAGCGTGGTCTTTAGGTATCTTAGTTTCCTACGGTACTGTGAGTTCTACAAGCACTGCACGCTTATGCGATCGTGAAAAAAGGAAAATGTCGGGTCTGGATGATGAGGCACAGACATCCTCCGGTATCCTATAGTGCTTCTCATAAGTGTCTACGAGTATTGTCCAGTCAACGGCAGCTATCAAAATTGAATATGGCTTTTGAGGTGATTTCTTTGAGCAGCCTTCCTTTACAAACGCAATGTCATTTCTTTGGTTTGTGGTTAACCCTTTTTCGCTCTAGCTACCACCAAACTTACAGCCTCACGTATATTTTGGGATGAATATTACGTAAAATGGTCGTTAATGCATCCTTGAGCTCTTGAACGCTGGTGTACGCCGTCTTATACACTTCGTTTTTTACGAAGCTCCATAAAAAAATCGAGTGGCGTTAGATCGGCGGAGCACCATCAAGTTGAAAATGAACTTTTCGGAATTCCGACAGGGGCCATTCGTCCAACTCGTTTTCAAGATGGTGTAAAATGACGTCATTTCACATGACAGAATTCAGTTTCCCTTTATAAAATTCCACCATTATAACTTGATTGGGTATTATACCACACCAACAGTTGAATGAGAAACGAACCTGATTATGACTTGCCGTAACTCTTAGTGGATTTTCTTTGACCAATAGTGGTGAATTTTTCAGTTGTACATACCGTTATTAGAAAAATTTGTTTCGTCAGACCACAGTTTCAAATTCATGATCTCGGCTTATTTTTCCTCTTAGACATCTGCAAAAAGTAAGCCTTCGAACATCAACCCGGATGTAACACTTGAACTATGCGCCCATATCGATAGCACTTATAGCCGTATTTTTTCCATATCTTTGTCACAAGGGAGTGGGAAACACTTACTTCAAGAGCGACATGCCTGGGCAACACCTCTGGATATGCTTCGGCATAAGTCAGAACCACAATCTCCGTGTCGATGTCCACACGAGGCTGCCGCTTGCTTTTGAAAGAACCCTGCAAATCCAGGTTTTTCAAAAGTTTCGTAATAACCTTTCTTGTTGACACATGACGCAACGGATACTTATTGCGGTACCACACTAATGCAGCTCCCGCGTTTCTATTATTGACAAAATAGGAATCTAATACCTTTTTTTTTTTTTTTTTTATCGTGCGGAAATCCCTTCGGATACCCCCCCGCCGGCCAGCGGGGGCGGTTATGTCGGGCTTGCACCGACTAAAACCGCACGCCGTCTCGGAATCTAATACCTTTTTTTTTTTTTTTTTCGCACGCCGTCTCGGGTCTTCAGACGCCGGGGTGTAAGGTTACCCATAGAGCATATCCCTCGCACCCCGGCTGACCCTGGGCCATCTCACCACTAACAGCATCGCTCATCCTGTCTCCTCTGAAAACAGAGGAGTACGGAGAGCGATGTGTTCCCGCCACGTTGGGTATTGGCCGACGATCAATGCCAACCCTATGAAGGGGTGAAGGGGAAGCCATTGACCGCCGCCCAGGGTGTACCGGCCGCTCCGATTCCGTTCCCCCCGGACTGCAGCGGGATCGGAATCGGAGCGACACTCGAGGAGGTTACCCAACACACACCCCCGGAATCTAATACCTAAGTCATTTTTTTCACGATTATAAGACATTTTATTATTATAAGCCAAAATTCTTAAAAAATAACTAATACGAATTTTCTCAGCTGATACTAAGAATGACATAAAGATATTCGAATCAAATTCGAAATTTGTGGGTAAAAATTCTTTTTATTTACTGTAACAATGCACATTGTTCTTTTAATGATATTGGTGGAATATGTAGTCGATTCCTTAGTTGATATCGATTCATAGCCTACTAATATTATCTGTATTCTTTCATCAACTCTGTCTATGGTTAGCTGTGGTCAACTCTATCGGCTGTGGTATATTATCTATGAACTCCCACCAAGTAGCTTCTTTCAGCCGACGTTATAAATGACAGTGCAGCGGTTTTGCGAGCCCCTAATTTTCTGCATCGCTTCCACAAGTGCATAGCTCTGGTACTGAGCCGTTGGTGAGAATTTTACAATTTATACATTATGTGTGCTAATCATTTTTATTACAGAGTGCTCATTAGTGTTGGAGGGTGACGTGGTACCAATGGCCCACCAGGGATATTCCCCGTGGCCTCTTCATCTTCACCAATGGTGCCACGTCAGGTTCCCACTGCTATGCTAAGCTACTCCAGGCATCGCCTCGTTTTTTACGTGAACGAGGCTTGCCAACATTGATCCATGTATTGGAATTATATAGAATGTTATCATGCCACACTACACCTCTGTAGTCGTGGCAAGGTTTTCTAATTGGGATGCTGCTTTTTACGTGAGCAGTATCTATGTGTTTTAATTGTGTAGCTTATACCAAGGCATGCTTTCCCTTTTCACGCTTGTCAAAAGGACAATAACCTGTGCGGGCCACGCGGTCAGTGACCGCATGGTGAACAATCCTTCAGTGTCATCTATGTTTCTGTGCATCTGTTCCTGCTGCTTGCAAAGGCTGTGACCTGCCTGCTTTCGCAATAATGACCATAAGCATCACGTGCCTGGGGAAGCTTGTCACCTTTCTTACGCCTTCGGTATGCCCGGCCTGCACTAGCAGTATGTATTCACATACTGAAAGCCTTGCCTTCTTTTTTCAGATCCGCCGAGCGAGTCACGCAGCGGTTGGTGCCAGCGCGATACGCCGGGCGGGGCACCTGAGTTAAGTGCAGATTCCTGGCTGCCGCGGGTCGTCCTCGCATCTCTTTTAATTATCCAACTTCAAATCTTATTTGAATCTATGTGTACTCACCCTTGAGACCACTTTTAATAATATTTAATATATAAAAGGTAAAACTAGTCTCATGTTTAAGTTGCTATAACCTTATATCAAACCAACAATTAACTTCTAATAACTTGTAACTTATAATCTACCTTAAATTTAACTACCCCTGTTACATTACTTTATAGTCAATCCTACCCACTTCCTGGCCATAACAAAAAGTTTGACAATTGTAGAAATTTGATTCTCTTGCCGAAATGTATGGGAAACGTTTTTGGCGATTTCTGTCTTTCCTAGTACTTAAAGTCCCTTAGTATTTTGATCCCCAAATGAAATAGAATCGATTGGCAAAAAAAAATTTGGACTTTTTGCATTTTTTTTGCTAACTGTAAGATTTTTGCAAAATCTGTGAATGCAATTCAAAATATCTCTAAAAGTTAGGGAAGGTCTCCTAAGAACGTTTTGCTGTAACTACAACGGTTGAGGTACTTGCCTTTACTGCCCCGTTTCAAAAATACACCCTGTATATCGAATTAGGCTTAAGATTAGTTGAACCTAACGTAATCCTTTATTACAATTATTATTTTTCATCTTAGCATTGTACTGCTTTTCTTCTCCCTCTGACCATTTGTATCTTTTGTATTGACGATAACAGGAGCTATGCATTCTGACCTATCACCAAAAGAAAACCCTGCATTGGAGCCTCGTCTGTTGTGCCTACGAGCGGTCCGGAGAGGCTTGGACTCCAATACACATTACTGCCCGGTAGTGACGGTAAAACACAGATAGGTACCATTGAATATTCCGTATTTGAAATTATCGGTGGAAGTTTACATGGTAATGTACATCATATATTTTTTTAGTTTTATCACTCTCTTATTTTAGAAGTTACAGGGGGGGGGGGGACACATTTTACCACTTTGGAAGTGTCTCTCGCGCAAACTATTCAGTTTAGAAAAAAATGATATAAGAAACCTCAATATCATTTTTGAAGACCTATCCATTGATACCCCGTACACGAATAGGTTTGGCGAAAAATTTTTTTTTGAGTTGCAGTTCTAAGTATGGGGAACCCCCAAAATTTATTACTTTTTTTCTATTTTTGTGAAAATCTTAATGTGGTTCACAGAATACATCTACTTACCAAGTTACCAACAGCATAGTTCTTATAGTTTCGGAGAAAAGTGGCTGTGACATACGGACGGACAGACAGACAGACATGACGAATCTAGAAGGGTTCCGTTTTTTGCCATTTGGCAACGGAATCTTAAAAATTCGTAGACGAGTCAATGAGTTTTATTTTTTAATAAATGGCCCTCCCCGGCTTCGCTCGTGATGTATTTCAAACAAACCCCCGTTGCATGATTACTGCTCCGCTTTCTTGGGTAGTACATGATGATAAGCCCATGACACTTACAATGTGGCTTTCTATTGGTAAACTAATAAAATTTTCAAAATCAGGTCAGTAGATCCAGAGATTACCCCCTACAACCTCACAAACTCGCAAACTTTACCTCTTTATAATATCAGTATATATTTACTTTCATTAACCTTCAGGCAATATCTTTAGTTTCCTTATTGTAATTCATTCCGGCATTGTCGCCCAGTTTACACGAGACATTTGGAAATATTTATATAGGTACAACGATTTATAACTGTCAGTCAGTTCAAACTGTTCCCAATTGGCGAAAGACTTCTACACAATTGTTTCTCTAGTCATGGTGTAAAAATAGTTGTCCGAGACACTGGCCTAGAGTAAGAAATTGTTAATAATATATCAGCGCCGTGACATAACTCATGTGTTTTCAAGTTTGTACCAGAGATGTACACTTCTGAGAATAATTTGCTGCCATTTGTAACTACGTAGGTTGTTCGAACTGGCATGGTTTCGCATTATGAATTCTAAATGTATACACACCTTTAAAAGTTGTGCATGAACCGACTAAAACCGCACGGTGTCCTAGCCAAGTGTCCATTTTAAGCCCTCGAAAATACTTTCTACCCTTGCTATTAGATACTGTACAATTTTAACATGTTCCTTTAATATTTGCGCAATAATCGCTACGGGTGTTACTATTATTTTAATGAAAAATAAAATTTTGTAGTGCCTAGTGCTGTTTAACATTTAATTAAGTAATTTGTCAATTTCGCTTTTAAAATTGACAAATTACTTAATTAAATGTTAAACAGCACTAGGCACTACATCACTATATCGGAAAGGATATGGAAACCATTCCATACAATCTTGGGCCCTAATTGTAATGAGATGAAAATGGGGTGAATTAATAGATTCAAACTTATCAGTTCCTTATTGAATGTTTCGTAAGTTTTGACAATCTACGAGGTTAGTTTTGATTAAAAGCAATGTATAAAGAAGACCTATAGCTTCCACAATAACCAGTAGTAAAGTAAATTGTGTGAGTGATCTTCGGTGTCCAGTGTGAAAGCAAGCTTAAATCAAAGCAGTGGTGTTTAAGAATGAGAAAGAATTGGGCAAGCACTGAAATGGCAATCCACCTAGAGTTGTGGATGCGATCTGGTGCGAGATGGTAACGATTACATACAATGAGATAAAAATATGGTGTCAATTATTAGATTCAGACTTATCAGTCACTTTCTGATAATGTCGTAACCTTAGGGATAGGAGAGCTCAGTTTTAGGACACGTAGTAAATGTCATATTTAGTTACGTAAACTTTCAAAAAGCATATGAATGATCGTCAATGATTGTCAGAGATGCCGTAGGGCTAGATTTCACACACAATTTCATGGTCCGAAGGCGAGAACACCCAATGAAACACACACACGGGTTCAAAAAGGCTAATTTAATTCACAAGGAATCGCACTCACAAAAAAATTACAAAAAACATATATGGTTTGCTCAGTAACGAAACCATAGCGCGATCTAATTTGATTGCAACGCCATCTAGGGAGGTGATCGGTAAACTTTTGCACATAATTATGAAATATTGGACATACCGCCCACCAAGGACATAATGCAGAATGTCCTTCACTTAATCCAAACCGCCCACCATGCAACATGTCTAGTAATGTGGGGTGCACATATACAAAATGATCAATCATAATAATAACATGAAAAAAAAAACAAGATAGGTTTATGAAAGTAACGAAGTAAAAACAATATCGTTATTCTTACATGCTAGATACATCCTATAACAAGGAAAACATATTCTTTAATCATAACTTATAAAATTCACAGGTTAAGTTGTTACAGGAAGAATGGCTAATTTGGTAATAAGTCTTTTTATGAGGGAATTTCTAGTTCGAACCGTAACGACTCGAGTGATTCCGTCGGGGCCAGGATGTTTTAACTCAATTTTTCCTAGCAACCACTTACCAGGAGGTAAATCATCCTCCTTTATCAGAACTATACCACCTATGGTTGGTTCTGGATTTTGGTGAGCCCACTTATGACGTTGTAGAAATTGATTCAAGTAATCCTGTGACCAGCGCCGCCATCCTGGACCATTCTCTGGGTAAGTTGCCACCTACTGAGACTGGAAATGTTAGCCTTTTCGAAATTCGAATCAGGTACAAGGACGAGTGGTTCCCCAACCAATAAATGGCCTGGAGTTAACACCGTTAACTCATGTTGATCCACACAGGAAGCGGTCTCGAGTTGAGGCACGCCTCAATTTGTGCCAGCACCGTCGATAGTTCCTCGAAAGTTAGTGTAGAGTTCCCTATAACCCTTCGGAGATGGTATTTTGTGGATTTTATCCCTGCCTCCCAAAGACCGCCGAAGTTTGGAGCGTGAGGAGGAATAAAGTTCCACTTTGTACCGTTATTTGCTAGACACTCAACCAATTCGGGAAGTAATTTTGACCTTTCTTCGTGAAATAAATCCTGCAGTTCTCGCGCAGCGCCAACAAAATTGGTGCCGTTGTCACTGTGTAGTTCTGCACAATGACCGCGCCTCGCCACGAATCGCTTAAAGGCCGCCATAAAACCTTTGGACGTCATGTCACTGACTACTTCGATATGAATCGCCCGCGTAGACAGACAGACGAAAAGCGCGATGTACCCCTTGTACGACTTATTACCACGTCCTTTAGAGACTCTGACGTTTATCGGACCTGCGTAATCGACGCCACTGTACAGAAAAACCTTATTTGGTGTAACACGAGGAGTTGGGAGCTGTCCTATTAATTGATGTCTGGCTTTGCTTGAGTACCTAATGGAAGTAACGCATTTTCGAAAATAGGCCTTTACTAAGGATTTAATTCCTACGATCCAATACCGAGATCTCAAGTAAGCGATCATAGCTTGAGGCCCCCCATGTATCGTTTTTTGATGCGCTTCACTAATGAGAAGCTTCGTGAGGAAACAATCTTTAGGTATAAGTATTGGATGTTTGCGATCATCACTTAACTGAGACATCTCTAATCTACCTCCCACTCTAATTACTCCCTTTGAGTCCAAAAATAAATTTAGTGAATTGTACTTTCTTCCTCTTTTACCTACGGATCCTGCCTTATTAAGTTCTTGTATTTCTTCTTGTAACTCTTCTTCTTGACACTTCCTAACACATACTCCCAACGCCTCCTCGAGTTCTATTTTAGATAACTGTTTATTACATTCCTGGTTAGCATAGTTGAGTCCTAAGTGCAAGAACTTCCTACAGTAGGCTACTACTCTGATCATCCTTGAGAGCGATGAAAATCTGTCCCAAAAGGAAATGTCAATGATAGCCGAATGGACCTTCACCTCCTCGAATTTAGTAATCAGGTGTTTAGGTTTTTTGTACTCTATCACTGATTGCCTTAAGAACTCTGGTCCATTAAACCATATCGCAGTATTGCCGAGTTCCCCTGGATCTACGCCGCGAGAGGCACAATCCGCTGGATTCTGTTTGGATGGAACGTACGCCCAAAATTGTGTATCCAATGTGTTTAAAATTTCTGAAACGCGGTTGGCAACGAACGTTTTCCAACGGCTTGGATGACTACTGAGCCAAGCGAAAACTACTTCGGAATCCGTCCAAGCGTGCACATCTAATACATGTACCTCCACAGTTTTAGCCACGTCCACCATCAACTTAGCCAATAGAACGGCTCCACATAACTCTAACCTAGGTATTGACACCTGTTTGATGGGAGACACTTTGCTTTTCGCGGTAACTAACGCAACGTGTATATTACCGTTTGCATCTATAACTCTGACGTATACCACTGCAGCGTGAGCCATTTTTGAGGCATCCGAAAAACCGTGAAGTTCCGTCTTTACATTGTTGGATTTAGTGTTAAGCCAACGTGGGATATTAACATTCACTAAAGAAGATAAGTCTTTGCGGTAAGTAATCCATTTCTTTAATAAACTACTGGGTACATTTTCGTCCCAACCTATACCTGCTAACCACAGCTTTTGTATCAAAATTTCAGCTAAAGTCATACTAGGTGACAACCAACCTAACGGGTCGAAAAGCCTAGAACTATCCGATATAACTTTTCTTTTACTTACAGGTTCCGTCAGGAGAGACAGTTCTACAGAGTAGTGGAAAACATCAGCGTTAGGATTCCAGAAGTCCGAGTATTTTTGTACTATTATCTATTATTATTTTTACTTCCTCAGCCTTATCTCTTTTGCTTTCTCTTATCTTATGTAGTAATTCTTCGCTGTTACTTATCCATTTTTGCAATTGAAATCCCCCTTTAGCTAAAATATTTTTTATCCTTGTGTTAATGTTATATCCCTCGTCTACACTTTCTGCCCCTGTCATTAAATCATCAATGTAGAATTCATTAAGAATGATTTTTGCTGCTAATGAATAATCCTTCCCTTCATCATAAGCAACCTGATGTAAAGAACGCACTGCTAGAAATGGTGCCGATGAAGTACCAAATGTAACTGTCACTAACTCAAACTCTTCAATTTCCCTTTCAGGGCTATTCCGCCAAAGAACCCTCTGAAACATTGTATCATCTCTATTGACAAGAACTTGTCTATACATTTTAATTATATCTGCACCTAAACAAATTGGGTGTGTTCTCCAACGCATAACCATATGTCGTAATTCTGCTTGTAACGTCGGCCCGACCATCAATTCATCGTTTAATGACACTCCATTCATTCCCTTGCAGGAAGCGTCAAATACGACGCGCAACTTAGTTGTCTGCTTATCTTCTTGGAGTACTGCGTGATGAGGTAAGTATAACCCTTTATTCTTTTCTTCCGGAGATACCTTTACCATATGATTAAGTTCTAAATACTCCTGCATCAGTGCTGCGTAATCCACCTTTAATTTGGGATTCTTTGAAAGTTTAAATTCTAAACTCGTAATCTTTTTCCAGATATGAACCTAGATTCACCATCCGTACAACGTCGGTTACCACCCCGGAACGGCAACCATACAACGTAATGTCCCATTTCGTCTCGCTTTGTGGTATTTGTAAAAATATTCTCATATTCCGCTTCCTCTTTACTAAGTAATTTTTCAGTTCCTGATGGCTCCGCTTCGAGCTCCCAGAATTTACGCAAGAAGTCATCAGCCTGAACATTGGAATGCATGACCGTGATACAAGGATAAGAATTAATGTCGGAAGAATGTTCTGTACCGACAATACCCGAAAGAATCCATCCGAATCGGTTTGTTGTGCTACGAGCGATCCACTGGTATTCTTTTTGATCCCATCTTGAATAATTTGGCTGAATATCTCAGCACCTAATAAAACGTCAATTCTATTAGGCCTGTGATACTCAGGATCTGCTAAATCGCCTTCACTCAACTGTGCCTACCCTGGTTGCTGTTGCGACCGGGAGAAGGGATGTGATGGACTTCAAAAATTATGCATTTACTTGAACGCTGTAGTTCGGATTCACTCGAGAATGTATGTCAATAACCACGGAAGAATTAGACATAACTGTTTTATTACCGCCTACACCTGTAATACGATGTTTTGTTAAAGTTTTCTTTAACCCTAAATATTGAGCCATTGACTCAGTGATAAAAGATCCTTGTGATCCATGATCTACTAAAGCCCGAACCACACGATATGTTCCATCCTTCGACTTGGCTTTTACTAAAGCCGTAGGTATTAAAACCATATCATTGCAATTTCCTGTTGAAAGGCATGAAACTATTGGATTAGTAGATCCCTCCGCTTGTACAGCGGCCTTTTGAGATTCCTGCATTGAGGTAATATTCCTATTAGCAGCTGATGCTGCTACCTGCTGAACAATGCCCGTGTCCTCACCAACAGACCCAGAACCACTGCTAGGGTGGAGTAAGGTATGGTGGCGTCTTTTACATACATGGCATTTGACGGTGTTTCTACAAAATCTGGCAGAGTGGTTACTAGCCAAACAAATGAAACATAGTCCATTTTTTTGTGCGAAATCACGTCGAGTATCGTTAGTTTCTTTAGCGAAACCTTTACAAGCGGTTACCTTATGAGCGGCTGAACAAAAAGGACAAGATAACTCCGCCTTTCCTTTTCCTACCACATGGAAAGATTGCGAACTCTTCAGAACATGAAGCTTACTCTCTAAATTTTATAAACCTCGATAGCGGCCAGTTAAGAACTCTCTAAATTGAGTAAAAGTAGGCAA
The DNA here is from genome assembly GCA_946251805.1 of Cybosia mesomella. Lineage (NCBI taxonomy): Eukaryota > Metazoa > Arthropoda > Insecta > Lepidoptera > Erebidae > Cybosia > Cybosia mesomella. Next base: position 42,183,672 of record OX276388.1, on the reverse strand, counting down.
TTCACCCGTTGTATCCGAAGCTACCTTTAATTCCCAGGTTTTTCTGGTATCCTTATCCAAGTTAGCACTAACAATATGTATTATTAGAATGTCCCATGTCTATCCCTTTTTTTTTTTGTTTTTTTTTATCGTGCGGAAATCCCTTCGGATACCCCCCCGCCGGCCAGCGGGGGCGGTTATGTCGGGCTTGCACCGACTAAAACCGCACGCCGTCTCGGGTCTTCAGACGCCGGGGTGTAAGGTTACCCATAGAGCATATCCCTCGCACCCCGGCTGACCCTGGGCCATCTCACCACTAACAGCATCGCTCATCCTGTCTCCTCTGAAAGCAGAGGAGTACGGAGAGCCATGCGTTCCCGCCACGTTGGGTATTGGCCGACGATCAATGCCAACCCTATGAAGGGGTGAAGGGGAAGCCATTGACCGCCGCCCAGGGTGTACCGGCCGCTCCGATTCCGTTCCCCCCGGACTGCAGCGGGATCGGAATCGGAGCGACACTCGAGGAGGTTACCCAACACACACCCCAGTAACATCTATCCCTAAATTTTTCATTGAACCCAAACAATCAGATGTAGTGCAAATTATTTTTTTTATTTCAGTGGCTGATTCTACGGTTAAATTCTTTTGATTAAATAAACGTTTTAAAATTCCATTTGCTAAAAATCTTTTATTGTTGTACATTGCCTCTAATTTTGCCCAACTAGCTGTATAATTATCTGATGTTACATTAATATTTCTTAATAGCTGTTCTGCATCTCCGGTTCAGTACCCTTTAGGGTAATATAACTTCTGCGCACCGTCTAGAGTTTTATTGTTGTGTATTAACCCTACAAATAAATCCTTAAATGTCTGCCACTCACTATAATTTCCAGAGAACACAGGTATCTTAATCTCAGGTAATTTAAAGTTTCTAACTCCTGTACTACAGCTAGCTCCTGGACTAACCTCACACGTTACAGTAGACATTTTCATATTTTTTAACATTTCTTTCAGCTCGCTTTTAAACTGTATATAAAACTCTTCGACCTCATCATATAAGCCATTCTTATGATAAGTTGAACTAATTAAATCAGACCTTTTTACCTCACTAATTATTTTTACATGTGTGTTGTAAAACAATTGCCACTGCTGTTCTAAGTTTTCAATCCTAGTTTCTATATAACAAACAGTCAGACGATCTTTAGGACATTTTTTAAGTTAGATTTTGACGTCAGCATTTTAGTTTTAATGTCTTCCTGAATGTCGTTAAGCGACTCCATTTTTTTAAATTAAAAACACAAATACAAAATATAAATAAAAACAAAGTCACAAATACTAAAGACACAAATTTCTTGCAACCAGAACGATACTATTAACACTTAAATAAACTTATTCGTCCAGTAAACAAGTTCAATCACCACAATAAAATATAAGTTTCTTTAAGCACTTCAATTTTTTTTAAGTCCCAAAAACCGTTAAATTTCTGAGTAAAATCGGGCATGGGTTCCCCGTCTAATCCACTTTTTGCTTAAAATTAGTACAAGTCCAAACTAATATTACAAAAGACTAAGTTAATTTTCTAGTGATTTTAAAGATCAAATTTCAATGCACTTTCTTGAATTTAACAATTCAAGAAAGTGCATTGAAATTCTTCCTATTAATAAGGTTGAAAATGTACTCACGATTCCTTCAGTACACACTGATACTCGACGTCACCCGCTATCCTTGCGGCGCCCTCTGGTGGCTGCTAAGCTAACTCCTCTGCCTTGCTCCTCCACCCAACGTTACTCCTCCGGCACCCAGCCGGATCCACTGCTTCGATGACGTCACCGCTGACGCGTCGCTGTAGGGATGCTCTGGACAGCGATCCACTGCCCAGTAGTAACGTTGCGGGGTGATAATCACCACCACCACCGATGATTACCTAAAACACCTTCACGCCAATCCGGCTCGAAGGACCATGAACACAATTTCAAGGTCCGAAGGCGAGAACACCCAATGAAACACACACACGGGTTCAAATAGGCTAATCTAATGCACAAGGAATCGCACTCACAAAAAAATTACAAAATTATATATGGTTTGCTCTGTAACGAAACCATAGCGCGATCTAATTTGATTGCAACGCCATCTAGGGAGGTGATCGGTAAACTTTTGCACATAATTATGAAATATTGGACACATAAGTTATAATGATATTTTCTTTTAAACTCAATCATCATTATATTAGAGGAATTAGAGGTTATGCCTGCTAAAGTATTACTATAATATACCCAATTAACGGTAGAAATAAGTCTATCTAAAATAATATACCAGTATTCTGTACAGCAATGTGAGGGGATTACAGAAGCAGAAGCAGTACAGAAGTAGTAGCAGAAGAAGTAGTAAGGAAGTCGCAGCTGGTTAACAAAAAGTAGTTACAAGCTTGGACCACAGATAAGAAAGTTCAATAATTTTCAAACTTATGTTATATACTTTTTGGAAATTAATAAACTACATTCATTATGAACTTTCAAAAGCGTTTTCACGTATGTGCATCCATTGAAACTTTTAATGCATTTTTGATTTAGTAGAATATGCATACTTTGTCAGTAAACATATCAAAACTCGTTTAAAAATTACAATTTCCACCTCTCTGATATTGAAACAGGATGAAGTGTGCTTGAGTATTTTTCGTTTAGCGGTATAAAATGTTAGGTTAATACGTTTTATAATTATAATAAATAATTTATTCAATTTAGTTTACTTACAGATCATGAATTTAACCAAGTAATAACATTCACATTTTTAGATATAAGCAATAGTTTAACTCTGGTACCCATGATTAGATTTAACTTGTGTTATGGGTACCAGAGCTCTTTCAGAAAGTGGTTTTGGCTGGGCACCGACTTCAACAGAAAAGTCTTACGCGTATTTTTGTCTTTTGATTTGAATCTGTAGTTCAGTTATATTTCTTTTTTCAGCTTTTTCCAGCACTTGTTTTTAGTGATAATTTGGTTTTTGAAGTCAAAATTTTACTTATTTCTCCTTTTTTAGTGAACGTAACTAATTTCTTGAATCCCGGTAATCTTTCTAAACATAATACCGAACATGTACACTGAACTGCGAACCCATTTAGAGGAAATAGGCGTGATGTTATGTTATAGTATGAACAGTACCTAGATATGAAATACCACTAATAACGGTTGTTGTTTATTGAAGTCCATTGTCTATCTCCGAAACTTATACTCAGATATTTACAAAAATCGAATGGGACCACCTGGGAAGTATTCGCTTCGAAACAAAAAGATTTTTTTTTTCAAATCGGTCTAGGCGTATTCGAATTCGTAGTTCATATTCGTAATCGGTGAAAATTAAAAAAAAGATTCCGACGAATTAAGAACCTTTCTCCTTTTTAAGAAGTAGGTCAACAAATCAGATAAGAGCCAATAATCACTAATTGGCAAGCAAAAATAGAATTCCGGGAGCGCTGGTAATTTCTCAACGATGGCTTACCTTAATTGGCTGATCAGAGGGCAGCAGTCAGTGCTATGTGCTCGACTTGAAGGAAAATATTGTGATTGATGTATGCCTAGCGATATTTATGTTATATTAGAGCCAAATTATTGATATAACTTGCTTACAAAAGATTATTGCTTTAATATGTATTATTATGTACCCACATCTAGAACGTAATTATTGCCTACACTAGATAGATGTTTGTGCCTCTCAATGCCTCTTGATTGATTGGCTGGTCTGTTTTCAAAAGTTATTCTAAGATTGATAGAATATTGGTTGAAAGTTATTCTAAAAAGAATATGATGTAGAGCTATATAGTACTGCATACTTTCGTTATTTAACTGCACATTCACTTTCTACAAATCAAGAAAAAGTGAGCTTAAGCATTTTACTCGTTTTAGTCGGAATAGAGGACAGAGGAATAACTTTGCAAATTGTCTTGAAGTCGATTTATTGCAACATAATTTTACTGAAGTTCAGCTATCCAATATATATCTTAATAGAAACACTTATAAATATTTCTTTAAAAAGCAATTGAAATTTAAATAAAACAAGAAAGTTCTCCTCGCGGTTTCACTTGCGTTAAATATAGAGTTTTCTTTTAATATTTTTGTCTGTGTCTAGGAGTTACATACAGTAGACTACTAAGAACTCGCTGTCATAAACACGTATATATATATATACCGCTTTTTTGTTCTTCACGATCTCTTCTCGTCAGTCTGCTCGAAGATAATTCTTTCAGAAATAAACAGTATTGTACTATTCTTTTCTTTCTCCTTTTCTTTTGAGTAACACATTACAGATGTTTGTAATATATTATTAAAAACAATAAAAATTTTATTTCATAAATATAATACGTACACAATGTTTTATATCTATACTTAATATTATAAAGAGGAAAGATTTGTATGTAAGTATGTTTGTAACGAATTGGCGCAAAAAGTATACTAGCGATTTAAAAAATTCTTTCACCATTAGAATGCTACATTATCCCCGAGTAACATAAGCTACTTTTATCCCGATATTCCCACGGGATCAAGACTTACGCGGGTGAAACCGCGTGGCGATGCTAGTAGTACATAATATAAACAAAAGAAATTAACCCCGTGATTAAGTCACATCAAAATTAAATAACCCATCCTGTATCATACTCGGCGCAAAAGTGCCCATAATGCTAGCAGCGTTACCTCGCTCAATCAGGATGCCTCGATTTTGTCCCGTGTATGGCAGGAGTAGACCTCCTCAGATAGACCCTGCCCGCCTAGTATTTCTTATTTCTATTCGTTGAGCGCTTCCACCTTCCCATACAACACGTCTCTTTAACGAGTATATACGTTCTGCGGCATTCCTATATAACAACGACCACCCAAAATAAATATATAAATAAATAAATTTTCCACAACATTTCACACAATGCTATCTAGATCCATGGTAAGCGTAGCTTAACTAGCTTGTTTTATGGAATCTAGAATGCGGATAAACATACTTAGATACTTTTTTTTTGTAAATACAGACATATTATACATAGAAACACCCAGACCAATGCATATATACATATTTATGCATCCAAATATTTGCACTGAGCTGGGATCGAACCCTTCCTGCGTGGCGGCCGCGTTCACAACCGCCACGCCACAGAGACTGTCAAAATCAGCTAGGTCTGTAGAAAACTGAGATTTTTCGGACCTTCAGGGATCCAGATATAACTTGGGGTGTGTGTTGGGTAACCTCCTCGAGTGTCGCTCCGATTCCGATCCCGCTGCAGTCCGCGGGGAACGGAATCGGAGCGGCCGGTACACCCTGGGCGGCGGTCAATGGCTTCCCCTTCACCCCTTCATAGGGTTGGCATTGATCGTCGGCCAATACCCAACGTAGCGGGAACACATCGCTCTCCGTACTCCTCTGCTTTCAGAGCAGACAGGATGAGCGATGCTGTTAGTGGTGAGATGGCCCAGGGTCAGCCGGGGTGCGAGGGATATGCTCTATGGGTAACCTTACACCCCGGCGTCTGAAGACCCGAGACGGCGTGCGGTTTTAGTCGGTGCAAGCCCGACATAACCGCCCCCGCTGGCCGGCGGGGGGTATCCGAAGGGATTTCCGCACGATAAAAAAAAAAAAAAGGGATCCAGATATAACGGTTCTACATAAATAATGATGCTGTAGATATCTACAGCATCACAATATAGCAGATAACCTGTTCCAACTCCCAGTCAGGTGTGAGCTATAGCTATATGAATAGTTTATAACTATTTTAAATTCATCGCTGCTTGCATATTTCCAGCGAATGTAATGATAAATCAATTTTGTTATGACATACTATAAACAGATAAATTTCACCCTATAGTTACAGCTGGTACTTTGATTCTATACGAGCTCGCAACAAGCTCTGACCACTCATTAAAATTCACCCGTCTACCACATACCGATCAATTATTCGCTCATTTATAAATGAATTGATGTAGCTTGTCCACAGAAATGATCTAGATAAATGATATGGTGTCAGTGATGTGACCACGGCTCAGTAAAACTGACCATCGATATTGGTAACTGATTCGTAATGACTCCACAAACTACGTACATAATTGTTACATTTTCACTGTGTCATATGTTATAATATATTTATTATTGTGTTGCATTTTATACCGTACGTGTAAATACGTGTTTACTTAGCACCTGAGAATTTGAGTAGAAATTTTGAAGGTTTAACTGATTTATGATATTTTGTGTTTGAAAAAGTCTAAAATGTGTCAAAAAGTGGTATTTCGCTGGTTAAGTAAATGTAGCTTCGTAATATTTTCTAGACACGACGATGCTGCTTTAGCTTCGTGTACAGCAAATTGAAAAATCCCTAACGAAATTAAAGTAGTATTAATGGGGTTTTTTTTTCGTGTGAACATATAATCACTCCGTGCAAAATGCTATGGGAAGGTATAAAAAATTGAGTGCTTCTTATACAGAGTCTGGTAAATGAAAATGTATAATGGAAAGATAATTAGTATTGCGACATCATCAATGTTACAAATTGAGCATCTATTTTTGACTATCGAGTACCCAATCGGCGTCTGGGTTCCCTTGGTCATTGTAACATTTAATTATGTTCAATTTGGCTGATTGCCTGTTTTACCTGGTAGGTAGCCCAAAGTATTGGCTACGATCCAAGCGATTACATTCACTGAACTGTCAAAGATAAGTTATTTTAGATATCCCGACATTGAAATTTTGCGGTGCGAGCACTGAGTGGATGTGTCACACAATTGTGACATTGAGCATTTAGTTCAACTCAATATGCGGAGGGTCTGCCAAGCTTGCTCATTTATTGTTGATAGAAACTAATATTTGAAGATTAGTAAATCAAAATGTAATAGGCAGTTTGTTTTATTTGTTGATGCGTCTGAAGACCCGAGACGGCGTGCGGTTTTAGTCGGTTCAAGCCCGACATAACCGCCCCCGCTGGCCTGCGGAGGGGTATCCGAAGGGATTTCCGCACGAAAAAAAAAGGTATTTAATAGTAAGATTTAGATATCATTACTGCTATCACAATGTCTCACACAGAGAAGGTTAAAATCTAAGCACTTAAGTAGAGCTGTCTTAGTTACTAATTGAAATATTTAAATGAAAATTCTGATATCCATAACTAAAATTAATTAGTCACCCATAAATAACTTTTATTAAGAAATCCACGCTCAGATTTATTATTCCCAGGGAAGTTAATGGATGCTATTCATCTCTATATTAATCGGAATACCTAATTATTTATGTTCGAGATCGACGAAGGGTGATATTTCCTTTCATTCTACCTCGTAGGGGTAACGATTGTAATGTTTATTTGTATTAATTCGGGGACTTGCACTGCTATGTTATCTTGAGTGGGTATGTAACGCGATATGTACGTAAACACCCTAAAAGCTTTTTAATGTTTCCGTCATTACAAAGTTCTTGATCGCGATTGCTTTTGCTCAGTTAGCAACAGTTTTTTGTTTAGTGTTATTAGTTTTAGGATGAAATATAAGTACCTATCATGGAGATAGATGTTTGTGTATAATTGCTTGAAGTGGTTCAGTTTTTTAGGCTCTAGGATTATGATACAGGCACTTTTAACTCTCCTCTTCACCCGAGCGCTTACTATTTGTGGTCCGTGGTCTGCTTTCATACAATTCCATTATTTGGTTTATTTAGGCCTTTACAGGACCAAGTTTCTTCAGACTGCGAGCCCTGATTATAGTAAAAAATATCAAGTTTAAAGTACACAGTAGTACGATTTATCAGGGATATCAGAACTTAAGAATATTGTCTATCTTCTGTTTGATAAACATTCAAACCCAAATTGTCGCATGGCTAGTTGACAGACTATCGCTTTGCAATTAATTATTTCATTTAGTAAGAAATAGGCTTCTACTAGTTCTCTAGTCTGTACTGGGGTATCGCAAGCAAATAAAACTAGGTTAATAAACTTAATATTTTATTGTCTTATCAATTAAGACACATATTTAAATAGGAATGCGGACGGCTTCCGAGTAGTGATTTTCTTTTAGTAATCTTTAGGCGGCGGCTGCTGTTACTGCTCACACCAATGAAATCCTGTAACATTGACACAAAGGTCACGAAAGAGCCGGTAAGAGGTCCGCTAAGCGAGGTCAAGCTTGGGTGTTAGATGCGAAGCTAGATGGAAACGGTGTTAAATCCGAGTCTAGAATACTTCCTCGAGATGAGGGACTTGCTGTGGTAGCGATGGAATCTGGCACCGGTGGAGATGTGATGGAGAAGGTTGGCATCTTTGGAACTCTTAGAGAGCAGGTACCCTGCAGATTTCGATAAGTACGTCCTTAGGGCGCGCTCGCCCCATGTTTGCGCACGCGGTTTTTCTACAGGCAGGCCTTGGTTCCGTCTGTCCAGATAATTGATCACGTCGTTGTAGTAATTGTGCCGATAGTCATACAAGTAGTTGTATTGAAAGCTTCTTGGCCTGTAATACGAGGACTACATGTTTATAAATGATAACAGGTAAACTCATAAATATATCAAAATTTCCCTGCCAAGAACAGATCCAAAAAAGTTGTAAAAAATAATTGACGACATAAGAAAAAATATAATTATTTGTACACATTTTACCAGCTAAACTTTATAATATATATTATATTTGTACATACATATTTTATAAAAATATCTATATGCTATGAACTGATATTACTATAGACCAGAGCCCAGAGGCCCACGAAGAGTTAACACAGTGTCTATCACCTGATCCAATGCTTGCAGATAAGTTTCTTGGGTTCGGTTCCGTAGACAATATTCTCGGGTGCAGGGGGCTCCGCCGCGTCCGGCTTAGCTGCTTCTGCGCCAGCAGCAGCGTCTGGCTGGGCTGCGGCCTCAGCTGCTTCGGGCTCGACGGGAGCGGACGTTTCTTCTTCTACATCATCCCACATCTCGCAAAAGGGGTAATCTACGATCAAAAACCACTATGTTATTGTTGACACTGGAAGATGGTATATCACTAACGGTCACTCTGTAGCATCACTTCACAGACCTAACGGGTTTGGAGAAGCGTGTGGAGCGGGTGCTCGTTCGTGTACGACTGTCAGCTCCGTCCCCCTGTGGCGCTCGCAACCTCCCGATTTATCTCCCTTTGACCCCACCTGGCTGTCGCAAGCGCTATGATTGTTAGACTCGCTGCCAATGATGTTGTGTCAATACGTTGACCATGCATTGTATTGATGAATTCTTTGTCGTTTTTAATTAGTGTGCCAAAAATGACGCATGACTTCAATCCATCTGAGAAAAGACTTTTCAATGGTTATTGATTGGCTCACTTGTAATAGGTATATCTCACGAGATTAGTAATTTACACCAAAATGTTTAGTGAATTATTTATTAAACTTTGCATTCGGATAACAAATAATAAATCATCTGACTTTTACAAATTACTATCGTGAGAACTAACGAATGAAATAATAATTGTAATATACACAAGAGTGTATTAGTCGTCCCGAGGTCATTAGTTACGGATGTCAGATGAAAAGACACAACAAAGATATTAATTTACATTAGATCGTCTTTGATTTAGGTGGAAATGAGCCAGATTGTCACTAACTTTGCCTAGAATAATATCACATGTTAATAATTTATATCCATCATACCTACAATGTTTTCTCACACAACAGGGTATTGTAAAGGACTTACTTAATAATATAATAATAACTAGGAATTCAGTGCAGGGTGCGACTGAAAAAAATTGAGCCGAGCGAGCAGGACTCTTACTTGAAAATAAGACATCTTACTAAGGTCGCGCGCTTAGCTAAGGCTGCGCGCTCGTGAAACTGTTTTTCGGTAATTATTCCTCAATGGTACATCGGACATGAACCATCTTCAAAACACTACTCAGTGTCCATACTATCACCGTGGTAAATTTGGTCAAGATCAAGAGAAGAAGTGGTTACGGAGGAGTTCTTTATTAACGCAAGCAATATATTAATGATAGTCTTACAGTACAGGTATTGGTTTTTGTTACATAACAGTTAATTTCCCAACTAGTATCTTAGTCAGGATACGTAGTAGCATTCAATGAAAATTTTGAACCAATTAGTATTTTAACTTTTAATTGGATGTTTTTCGGAACTAAATCTATTGGAAAAGTTAGCAAACTAATTACTACAAAATTTCAATGTTCAAAAAAGCGGCCATTTGCGAGTCGGACTCACCCATGAAGGGTTCTGTAGTAGCAAGTAGCATAATAATGTTTTATTTTTAATTTTTATATTTGAGTTTATGGAATCAAAGGTAAATTGCGGTTTACGATTTATGACGTATTAAAAAAACTACTTATTAGATCTCGTTCAAACCAATTTTCGGTGGAAGTGTACATGGTAATGTACATCATATATTTTTATTAGTTTTATCATTCTCTTATTTTAGAAGTTACAAGGGGCGGAACACACACATTTTACCACTTTGGAAGTGTCTCTCATGCAAACTATTAGTTTAGAAAAAAATTATATTAGAAACCTCAATATCATTTTAGAAGACATAGATACCACACACGTATGGGTTTGATAAAAAAACAAATTTTGGGTTTCAGTTCTAAGTATGGGTATCAACAAAATTTATTGTTTTTTTTATATTTTTTTGTTAAAATCTTAATGCGGTTCACATAATACATGTACTTACCAAGTTTCAACCGCATAGTTCTTATAGTTTCGGAAAAAAGTGACTGTGACATACGGACGGACAGACAGATATTACCTGGTGGTAGAAATTTGATGACACAAATTTGTCACAAAATTCGGCCGGGTGGGTACCACCGTGCACGATTGCGAAACACCCTCCATAGTAATCCAACTTCGGTTTGATTGCGTTCAGGGGTCAGCAAGTGCATAGCCGGGCAGGGGGTTTGTGGTCGCAGCACTAGTGGGACCGGTGGGTGTCTCGCGGTGCTGCGACAACAATCCTCTTCTGATGAGGCCGTCAAGCTGAGTGCCACCATTATCAACATGGTATGTGTATGTAATGGTGACCCTCTTTCCTGAGACTTTACCTTCAGCTTACCATCAGGCGAGGTGAAGTCAAATTGACGTGTCCTAAATATAAAAAAAAGAAAAAAAAGACAGACATGACGAATCTATAAGGGTTCCGTTTTTTGCCATTTGGCAACGGAACCCTAAAAATGATTGTAACATCATTCATTATTTCCGTAAGTTCAGAATTACGGTAGATGGCTCCAGCGTCACCAGAGACGTATAATATATATCGGAGAATTTCGAATATCTAGGACATATTCAGGTTCGCGGGTTCAAGTCCCGTTGTGGATGTTCACTTTTCCGAACCAAATATACGTAGTAGCCTGTATTAAAGACACCAGTTTTCAGCTTAAACTGATACTACACTAGCAAGTATAAGCGAGACGGTATTGTAGTGTTCGGACTCCTTCGAACACTATAGTTAGTTGCCTGGCCATCATGATTCAGCAATATTAAAATAAAAATGTATAAATGAATTTGAATTAAGAGCATAGGAAAAAATAAAAGGTTTGGAGACGGATCGAGTCGGTGGATGATCAGAGGCACCGTCCTTGATCCTGCAGAAGAGAATATCAAGAAGTAAAAAGTGCATTACGCTCAATCACTGAGCGGAGTTCGCGGCCCTCTCGTTCGTTCAGTAAATATAAAGAACATCGCGTAAATCCCCTAAAACCACGTTTAGTAGAGTTATATTCAAGAATAAATATATTCATCATATAAAAATCCTTGTCTTATAATTTAAACATCACTAGTGATCTACAAGAAGCTGTGAAGTCAAACCCCAGACTCTACAGTATTTAACCAGTAATTATGATTTGGACACAACTAAATCACTTAAGTAAATTTTTGAATTATGGAACACCAATTGAATGTGAAAGTAACATTCAATTGGTGTTCCATAATTCAAAAATTGCGGTACTTCAGAAAGTCTGAATAATAAAAAATATCAAGAAATATCGAATACGGTCATGAATGTTTGAAACCCTGCTTCGGTTAACGTCAATGAATCGAATGTATGTATGAGGGAGGCCCTGTTTCGGTTTACGTCAATGCATTTTTTTTTATTTTTTTTTAACGTGCGGAAATCCCTTCGGATACCCCCCCCGCCGGCCAGCGGGGGTGGTTATGTCGTGTCGCGACTAAAACCGCACTGTGTCCTCCCCAAGTGTCCGTTGCCGGGCACCCCGGGTAAGCCCTCGAAAGGATAACCCCAGGGTTGCCGGCGGACTTTGGCCGCCACCGCGGCCTCGCCTGGTGGGGTCGGGTTTTATCCCGCTTCGGTGAGTTGGCAGGCGTGTGTAGGGCACACACGACACGCCTCCGCCACGGCCTGCTTCTGTAAGGACGGCGAGTCGGCCAACTGCCGTCCTCAGGCCCCGATCATGGAGGTCGGTAGTCCCGGGCGTAGATGAGTCTGCGGCGTCCTCGCCGCAGACTGCGAAACTCGGGGGGCAGGGTTCTCTCCCGCTCCCTCTCCGCCGTCTCTTTCGCGCGCATTACCTGCTCGCAGAAAGAGGCGGCGGCGTGCCACTTGCTCCCGTCGGAGACCACGGCCCTCACCATGGTCTCCAACGAGAGAACGTCCACGCCCAGGACCGCAACGAGATCCCGGCGTTGACTCGCCCACGCAGGGCACTCCACCAACGTGTGGAGCGCCGTGTCTTCGCCAGGATCCTCGCAGTGCTGGCAGTGGCAGTGGCAGTGCTGCGGCGTTGTTACGTCAATGCATGCTTTAAAACACGTTGCGTCTTAAGAAATGTTATGTTATATAGGGTGTTTAGTCGTTTCATACCACGTATAGATTATGAGTGCAAATCGCTCAGCCAACACCTTCGGGGCTAAAGGCAAATTCACCTGCAACCAGGTACACATGCTTTACTGACGGTACAGTCTCTGGCGCAGGTATTCCTCTAGGGGTTGCAGGATCAGGCGGCAGTCGCACCCGTCAAAGCATAAATAAACCAAATTATGTCTCCAGGATGATGTTAGTTTAACTTTTGGGTGAACAAAAATCATGGAACTCGCGTCATCGTCACGACATGCTTTCCGTATTTAAAAATGCATGGATGGGTGTATGATGGCGATTCAAGTTTTCACTTCTGTCGGCACTCCTGGAGTGCCACTGTTTCTTTGGAAAACTTACGTTTACCTCCTAAAACCGTTTCCTTATTGACCTCGTACTGGCCTAGTTACAAAGCACACTGCATTGTTAAAATCATTAAATTATTCCGTTCTCGCTCTAGAAGGTTCCTGATTTTGAATCCTACTAATATTATAACCGAGAAAGTTTGTAAGTACGAGTATGTATGTGAAAACATCCATATATATACGTGTATGAATGTATGTTACTTTTTCATGCAAAAACGGCTGAACGGACCTGGCTGAAATTTTGTACAGGTATAGATTATGGTCTGGAATCACACAGGCATTTTATTTCTGGAATAGGTTCCCTTGAGAAACGAGAACGGGATTAGAGTTCCATGCAGGCGGAGTCGCGGGCAACAGCTGCAGCAGTAGTATATAAAATAATTATTTTACTAAACAAAAATTTATCGAAGCTGTTCTATAGGACTTCTGAGGAAAAGTCTTTAGTCTTTAATGCTAAATCTATAGATTTATATCAGAAAAAGAGAACATCTAGGACGGAACCTGAACCCGCGACCAGTCCCTTACAGAGGAAACGCACTGACCAACTGAGCCACCTAGACACGTCCCAGATATTCAAGTCCCGTCCTAGATGTTCTCTTTTTCCGATCTAAATTTAAATGAAAAGTAAGCATACAAATTGCTTAAAAAAATTAATTGAATTTATTCTTTTTCTTCTGTACTCTATTCTCTGCAATTCGCATTCACCTGCTTACCTACGAGATCGCTTTGAGTACCTTGTGCCCAGGGGCAAACCCTACCGTACTTCCTCTTCACTTCTTCTTCGAACTCCTCTCCACTCTTCTAGCTGTTACGACGGCTCATTTACTGTTCGTGCAATAAGGTTGTGGAATTCGTCACCGCATTCTGTACGCGATTGGACGTTTTCAGGATGAAAGTAAAAGAACTGTACCTTTCTCAACTTAGATAAATATTATGTGTTATTGATTGTTATAACAGCTTCTACTTATTGTATAGGTATTTATGTATTTAGAATGTATTATTAGTATGTATTGTCTATGTAAGTTTATAGTTTGTATCTTATGGATGTATGTATCGTCGGTATAATGGTAGAATTAAATAATTCCGATTTTGGTCAAATTGACCTTTCACCATTTTCGAGAACCCTAAAATGTGCCGCATCTCTTGGTCAAACAAACATTCCTATATCTCAATCCAATCCAAAAATAAATCCATTTTCGTGTTTCAATTGAAGAAATAGATATGTTTAATTGAACACTAAATATTATTAGAAAAAATGACTAACTCTATAAATACTCGTAAATGAACAACTGTGACTTCTGATTGTAACAGGGATAGTTAAATTTAAGGGTAGATTATAAGTTACAAGTTATTAGAAGTGAGTAGTTGGTTTATAAGGTTATAGCAAATCAAACATGAGACTAATTTTACCTTTCATATATTAAATCTCAAGGGTGAGTACACATAGTTCAATTAAAATTTGAATTTGGAGAATTAAAGAAAGATGTGAGGATGTGAAGACGTTAAGACGTGAAGATGGAAGGACGGCCCGCGGTAGCTAGGAGTCTGCACTTAGCTCTGCCCGGCGTGTCGCGCTGGCATCTACCGCTGCGTGACTCGCTCGGCGGACCTGAAAAGAGAAGGCAAAGCTTTCAGTATGTATACATACTGCTAGTGCAGGCCGAGCATACCGAAGGCGTAAGAAAGGTGACAAGCTTCCCCAGGCACGTGATGCTTATGGTCATTATTGCAAAGCAGGCAGGTCACAGCCTTTGCAAGCAGCAGGAACAGATGCACAGAAACATAGATGACACTGAAGGATTGTTCACCATGCGGTCACTGACCGCGTGGCCCGCACAAGTTATTGTCCTTTTGACAAGCGTGAAAAGGGAAAGCATGCCTTGCGTATAAGCTACACAATTAAAACAAATAGATACTGCTCACGTAAAAAGCAGCATCCCAATTAGAAAACTTTGCCACGACTACAGAGGTGTAGTGTGGCATGATAACATTCTATATAATTCCAATACATGGATAAACGTTGGCAAGCCTCGCTCACGTAAAAAACGAGGCGATGCCTGGAGGAGCTTAGCATAGCAGTGGGAACCTGACGTGGCACCATTGGTGAAGATGACGAGGCCTGGTGGGCCATTGGTACCACGTCACCCTCCAACACTAATGAGCACTCTGTAATAAAAATGATTAGCACACGTAATGTATAAATTGTAAAATTCTCACCAACGGCTCAGTACCAGAGCTATGCACTGGTGGTAGCGATGCAGAAAATTAGGGGCTCGCAAAACCACTGCACCGTAATTTATAACGTCGGCTGAAAGAAGCGACTTGGGGGAGTTCATAGATAATGAGCCACAGCCGATAGGATTGACCACAGCTAACATAGACAGAGTCGATGAAAGAATACAGATAATATTAGTAGACTATGAATCGATATCAACTAAGGAATCGACTACGTATCCCACTAATATTCTTAAAAGTACAATGTGCATTGTTACATGATCACTTGAGTATGAAATGAATTAGCTAAATTGAGTTGTTTAGTTCTTCCACGAACGAAAATATTCTAATGAAAGCAGGCATGTTGAAGGAAAACTAAACAATTTGAGTTCTTCCAACCCAGGTTTTTTATTTCATGTGAGATCAATAATCAGGTGATAAAATTAAACAAATTAACTTTCACTAAGAATGCCTAACTTTCATGTTTAAATATTTCATTAGGTTCAGAACTCGACAAGTGAACTTGTTGACCCAATTTCATGTATTCGCATCCATCTTATGTGTGAGAAAACTGAATAACTACCATAAAGAATTAGCTAACTACGGTATGTTTGCAACATCTTGGTGTGGCAAAATTGGATAACTTGGATTTTGATTTTTATTTTTTTTTTGGTTCATGAAAGAAATTAGTTTGATTAAGCATTGAATCGACAGCAAACATGCTTATAACATATAAAATTGCCGACATTAAAATTGTTCTCCATTTGTTAATGATGTCAAAAAAAGTGCCAAAAAAACAGTAAATCGCGATTATCTCGAAACTTGAAATATTGAGTTATTTAGTTCTGCCATTATACCCGCGGTATATTCTTCTGGTTGTACACCCATGTTTGCCCATTTGGTGTCCTTCTCCACGATCCCCCAAAGTTT
The DNA here is from genome assembly GCA_946251805.1 of Cybosia mesomella. Taxonomy (NCBI): domain Eukaryota; kingdom Metazoa; phylum Arthropoda; class Insecta; order Lepidoptera; family Erebidae; genus Cybosia; species Cybosia mesomella. Next base: position 42,167,392 of record OX276388.1, on the reverse strand, counting down.
GCTGGGAGAAAACTCAGTACCTACTGAGTTAAGCTCGCCTTTGTACACGTATTTTATCTGTAATGTTTGTAAATTGTTTACTGTGAGCGTACAATAAAGAATTAAATAAATAAATAAATAAAATTTAATACTAAATGTTTCAATTCAATGCAATATAGCAGCTCTTGTAAGTGCAATCTTAAATCTCAGAACCATATAGATGTGAAGTCATGCGAGGGAGAACTACATTGCTATTGCGACTTCCGACGCAATTTCAAGGAACTCTCAACGAACTACAAGTTGTTATAGATATTTCCAGAGTAAGAGCCTTAAATAGTGTGTTTTTATTATATCTATTAAACTGCTTTGTTTATTGATGAGATTAATAAAAACTGCATTTATATTCGCGTGTGATTGCGGATTCGAAGCCCTTATAATAACGGATGTTTGATAGGTAAACATGGAGACGAAGGGCCATTCACTGACTCTTTCTTACATTATGATCATTAAAAACGACATTAAATTATTATGGCTTAGCCTGTAACGTAGCGTTGAAATAGAATCGATTTTTTTCTGTTTTTTTCTGATTAATATTATTAAAAACTCTTTTTCTGATTCAAAATTATTCAATTTTTTTTTCCGTTCGTGTTTTCATCCTTGACGGTTGACAAGTCACAGAATAAGAAACAACCGCAGATGTAACGCCACAATTATCATTCCAGTATTAAAAGTATAATTAAATAGAAAATTTCAGAAGTTCTTATTCATTTTGACTAGGTACTAGAGTTAGGAAACGACTATAGGTATACTTACCAGCTGTTCTATGAGATGGTGAAAATCGGAACTACGGTTGTCACTGTCAAATATCATTTAATTACACTACAGATTAGTGCTATCGGATTTCATTATGTTTTTATTTTGCAACTATAAAATTATTTATATTTCTTACACCTACTAAGCCCTACAGCTAATGTTAGTTAGGCCCGTCAAATGTGGAAGGATGGGTTTACAATATAAACTAAATGCTAGCCTTTAGCCAAAAAATCTAATTGGTAGTTCCGTAAAACAATAGGATAGGTGCTTTTTAGAGACTGATGGGATAACTAGGTGAGACAACAAACTTTGTGTAATGTGAGAAATGGATTTCTACTAATAATATTATTTGCAAACTTGCCCGATTTTATTGCATATCAAAATCATTTAGCAACACTGCAGTGACGGTGACGCCATTCTTTAGTTCACAGATTGGTTGTAACGACTATACTTGAAAAATGTTTTAACTTTTTAATTATTATTTCCTTAAACTTATTAACTTACTAGCTGACCCGATAGACGTTGTCCTGCCTTAATGTCAATCGCTCCAAGTACAAACGACTGAAAGGTATGTAAAATGCCCCTCCCCCAAACTGGGGCAAGACAGGGACACCGCGGTGTCCCTGTCTTGCCCCAGTTTGGGGGAGGGGCACGTGGTTTCCAAACCCGAGAGGGCCATCTCGTAACCGGAGATGGCCCAGAGTCAGTCGGGGTGCGAGGGATATGCTCTATGGGCAACCTTACACCCCGGCGTTTTAAGACGCAAGACGGCGTGCGGTTTTAGTCGGTTTAAGCCCGACATAACCGCCCCCGCTGGCCGGCGGGGGTACCCGAAGGGATATCCGCACGAAAAAAAAAGATACATCCATCCTCATAAACTTTCAAATTTATAGTATCAGTTGGATAACTTTTATTACTTTACATTGTTGAATTCTTTTATGGGGGTGTATATAGACCAAGAATTTCAGGACCCAAACCATCATCGCATGTTAGTCGGTAACACCTGCAGATTAACGTACGACGAGGCGCGGGATTTCCTCTCGGGGTTTGTGGGTCAGATAGTAGTTGCTTCCGTCAACGTCAACATACTTCAAATTAGGCGAAAGAGTAGGAGCTGGAGCAAGCTTTAAATCCAATGGAAACTAACGCTGTAACTATGATGATTATTAAAGTGATTTAAAAAAAAACAACGGGACTTCGGGCACTTCGGGAGTGCCGGCAGAAGTGAAAACTTGAATATTAACGTTGGGCATTTTTGATATTTTGGGATGGTTAGAGAATCATTTTGCACGAATTGCTTTAATTATCAGTATAAAAGTACTATCATTTATGTGGTAACATATAATATTAATTTAATGCGCTATCGTACACAAACATGACAATTTATATTACATGAAAAATTTAACATTTCAGAACTATCACAATTATTTTACATTAAAAAGTTTATCTCTCAGAAAAATCAACTTCCAACAATAATTTCAATGACTTTTTCACCATCATTATTACCAGAACCATCATCGCCAATATATTTATAAAGTACTTACTCATTTTCTTCCGCCATTTCTTCGTCACTTATTTCATTATTAGATGCACTTTGTTTAATTTCCATTTTATATCAATAGATTTATGGCACAAAATAGAATAAATATTACAAAAAGTTATATGATGCCAAAAAAGTGTTTCTTGAGCCGCGGTCGGAATCGATCTCAGTCTTGACGAAGTTAACGACCCCTCATTAGACGAACGCGCCACCAAGGTTGTTAAGTACAGTGTGAAATTAGCGCTTCTATATTTGTCTGCAAACTTCTTACGAATGCTCGAATGCTCGTGACCCGCACGTGTCCTGACGCGAGTCTAACCTTTTTTACCCATTACAAAAAAAGTGCACAACGCCGCTAAAGCAGTTTTCACTTCAAAAATCTGTTGATAATCATCATTCTCCTAGCGATTTCCCAATTGCGTCCAAAGGTTGCACTTGCTATTTTTTTTTATATGGTACTACCTGGCCTCCCCCTGGTTCGCCCAGGGCGTATTTCGAACTCCCATGGCTCCCTTTCACCCATATATGCCCGTAATTTATTAATTTTGCATTATAATGTATAGGAATCTGCGGGACTTGTTGACATTTATGATTCCTGCTCCGCTCCCTTGGGCTACTACCCATATCTATATATCATCACGCTACTACTCAAGGGAGCGGAATAGTTATCACAAATGTCAACAAATCCGGCGGATTCCTATACATAATATGAAAAAAAAGGCTGCAACGGGGTTTCGTAATACGTCACGGGCGAAAGCCAGAGAGAGCTGTCTAGTTTTATATGAAACCTAAGCTCTTTATTGTGTTGTTTAATTTATTAAATTCGACAAACCTACAATATGGAGTGTGACTAGTATAGTACAGATAGTATCTCATCATTTGATTGTAATTTGTTAGATTATGGGATTCTCAAAATTTAGGAGTCTTAGGCAGCAATCTATAATCCAACAAATTCGAAAGTTTGACACTGCCCTTTTTTTAGCGTGTGGAAACCCCCACGGGCCTGGACCCACCAAGGACGGCGAATCAGTCAACTGCCGTCCTCAGGCCTCGATCATGAGGTCGGTAGTCCCGGGCGTAGACGCTGCAAACCGTTTATCGAATTACTGGGGGTTCACTGTGTACATTTGAGTTGACTTTAAATAATGACCGATGACGACCTGTAGTCTTATACAAGTCTTATACTTATCCGTATTTAGCTCTAGATTGGTTTTATATTTAGCACTCACCTGATATTGATACGACATTGGCATGCAAACCACCGCAGGTGAATAAAGTTGAATATAGACAGCTGTCAGGTAATAAATAATGATTAATTTATTTATGCACTGATATAAATAAATCATTGTGTTTATTTATCACTTCCGAGACGACTGCAAGAAAATAGACACGATCAGACAACAGTGTATATACGAGTATAAGCTGTTTCTGCTTGGCATTACCCGATAGTAAAATTTTTCTTTGAAATATAAATACCTTGTTCGTACAAAATTATGAACACGACAAAAAAGAAATTTATAAGAAATTCATCCATATCGGCGGAGTCGTTCTCAAATGTTTTGCTGACCAACGTTGGCACTTGATTTTTATTCGTATAGACTAGGGGCCTGTGGTAACCGGATAAGTAAAATTAGCATATTGCAAGGATAAGAAATACTAGCTAAGTCAGTTGTAGGATGGGTGACCGTTCTTTACAAAGTGAATCCCTCCGTACCTTTCTTTCCCCTCGGATACCCTCCCAGCGGGGAAGGTTATGTCACGCTTGAACCGATTAAAACCGCACGCCGTCTCGGGTCTTCAGACGCCGGGGTGTAAGGTTGCCCATAAGATATTTCCCTCGCACCCAGACTGACCCAGGGCCGTCTCCAGTTTCGAGATAGCCCCTCGGGTTTGGGAACCACGGTGTCCCCGGCTTGCCTCGAAAATATGGGGGGGGGGGGGCTCATCGTGAAAAACCAGGCCAAAGACGCATGTCTGCGTCATTTGTACAATCTTTGTGGCCAGCGGTAGTACTTTGTAAAAATCAAGGAGGTTGTTAATATGTTAATTCAAGAATTCATAATTATATTTATAGCCTTATCTGATGAAGAAGTATGTTTCCATTTGCAGTATCAAGTTTTAACTAATGAAGGCGGCAGAACGTAGACTGAGAATTTTTCACGAGAACATCATCATTATTAAAGATGAATGAGACTCCTCTCGTCTCTCCAGACACATGAATTAAAGAACCATTATTTTTAAAACTCTTTTTGCTCTAGGCTATGGCGCTGATGGCAGTCGCAAGAAAGAACCTAGTCGAGCAGAGTTGAGAGCTTTTCTTTTTTTTCCACCTCACCTTTGAATGATGAGCTGGGTATGTCGGAATCGAACCGACTAAAACCACACGGTGTAATTACCAAGCATCAATTGCCGAGCACCCCAAGCACGTCCTCGAAAGGATAACCCCAAGGTTCCAGGCGGACTTCGACCGCCATCACGGCCCCGCCTTTGAGGTCGGGTTTGATCCTGCGTCGGTGAGTCGGCAGGCGTGTGTAGGTCACACACAACACGCCTCCGTGTTGGCTTGCTTCTGTAAGGATGGTGAGCCGGCCGACTGCCGTCCTCAGGCCCCGATCATGGAGGTCGGTAGTCCTGGGCGTATAAACAAGCCTGTGGCGGAACTCAGGTGGCAGGGTTCTCTCCCGCTCCCTCTCCGCTGCCTCTTTTGCGCGCATTACCTGCGCGCAGAAAGAGCCGGTGGCGTGCCACTTGCTACCGTCGGAGACCACGGCTCTCACCATAGTCTCCAGCGAAAGAACGTCCACGCCCACGACCGCAAGTGTCCGGTAATCAGAGCTTACCTATAATAATAAGAATTCTTTTTTTTTGAACGGCTTTAAAATTATTATTAACACACTGATTTTGAAAAAAAAACATTGACGAAATACCCTCGGATGTCCCCCCCCCCCTGCCGGCCAGCGGGGGTGGTAATGAGTTTCTTTGAGTAAGTAGTGTAGTGTTCGGACTCCTTTCGGACTCCTTCGAGCACTATAGATAATTCCCTGGCCATCATGCGTCAGCGATATAAAAATAAAACTGTTTAATAAATATTTCAAATATAGAGAATAGGAAAAAACAATTGGTTGGGGACAGTTCGAGACAGCGTGTGATCAGGGGCTCTGGCCTCGACCCGCCGTACGAAGAGAGTATCAAGTGATCAATCACTGAGCAGAATCCGCGTTCCTCTTCAGTTCGTATAGTAAAACTAAATAATCTCGCGTAAAATCCCCTAAAATTCGTTGATAGGAATTTTATGTGAAAAATAAATGGTGTAAAATATATAATTACTTGTGTTATCATTTAATTATCACGAAAAGCTGTGAAGTCAGACCCCCGACGTCACAGTAGAACATCACACACCGTAGAGAGTCGTACATAAGTGACATAAAAGTACCACAACACGACAGTGATTGATTTTGACACAACACAAAATATTGATGGGTAATTTGGCTGCATACGAACAGTCACAACAACAACTTAAGTACGTCAATGCCAAAATACAACAGTGACTGAAATACTAAATGTGAATACGTTCGTCCTGTTACACACCAGATACTTGGTATTGAGGACGATGATATTCATGATGCCATACATCACCATCAACTTCAAAGCGTTTTAGCCCGGGGTCCGCTTAAGCTTTTGATTGATATGTAGGCTTTTCGGGCAAAGATTGCCGGCTGACGATAGGAGGAATGATGGTCCTACTAACAACTCCTTCGGGGCTCAAGACAACCTCACCTAATACTCAGTGCACCTGGTAAACAACGAACGAGGCTCTTACGCAAACTTTCCTCTCAGGGAAGTAAGGTAATAGGACAGTCGCTCCGATAAAAGCTGTACAAGCTAAACCAAGGTGAGAAAATGGAGTAAGCGGACCCCGGGCTCCAACCCTCCGGGATCAACACCAGGATGAATATGAGTAACTACTCAAAAGTAATATCTATTTAAACTTTAAAGAATGATTGAGCGAAGCTCTGAAAGACTGAAGCTCTCTCTTAGACGACTCATGTATTTCCGTTATTCGCTAACTCCTCTTAAACCACTCAACCGATTTAGATCAAATTTGGCATATATATACAACATATGAGGTGGAGGAGTGGCTAGGAAAATCAAAAAACAAAAGTACCACGGAGGAATAATCACCGGAAATAAAAATTAAAATCTGATTTCTCAATGAACAAACAAGTCTCATTCACGCGATTGGTATTAAATTGAAATGAAATAATAAATCGCAAAAGCTTTACATATAGGTCTGAACAAATTTAAAATTTGTTTCGAATCAGTAGGTCTTTACAGCGGGAGCAGTTAGGCCTAAATTTTTTCCAAGTTTCATTTCATCATCTGAAATCTTTAGACATTTGATTTGAAACTTGTATTCTTCGTCCTGTAGATGATCCTAAGGGCGAAGACCCCCGTTGATATCAATGGTTAATTGGAATTTGGGAATAATAGTAATCCTTCCTGTACAACACGCTCATTAGCTTAACCACCTCGAAACCCCGTATATACTAAATTTCATAAAAATTGTCGTAGTCGTTTCCGAGATTTAGATTGTATATATATATATATATATATATATATATATATATATATATATATATATGTATATATACTAGAATTGCTCGTTTAAAGGTATAAGATTGATTATTTTTATGACATTCAGAATTGGTTCATCATACCATTTAATTTAGGTATATATTCGTTTCATGAAGTAGGTACATAGTGTATTGAAATATTTCATAATAAGGTGACATCAGTCCACGTCTGCAAATTGAAAAGAAAACTAAATGTAGATCAGCTAATTAGCGAAGTTTCAAAATAAGATGTGCTGACGAATTTCAAAGCGAATAAATGTTTATTTTGTTAAAATAATGATTTATCACTTCTAGAGTCTGGCATCGTATGAATGTCATGATTGAATGACGTGAATCGAAATTTTATTTACATTTCAAAATAGTAACTTTGTTCAAGTACCCAATATTTATATCAAAATACCTAGATACAGAAATTTCAAATTGCATTTTAGAAATAAGCACCTAAAGTGATTTCCAATAAATATTCATTTACAAGCGAACACACCCCGCTAAAGTTACCTCAATTTACGAAACCATTGTTCCAGTCAGTCATGTACAGTGGCTTTGCGCCAAAGCCGTTTGTCACGAACCATCTGAAAAATAGTTGAATTTGAACGGCAAAAATTCTGGCACAAAGTCACATTGTTTAAGTTAACTCAAAAAGAGCGCTGGTGACCACTTTACTAACACTAACAAAAACTTATTATTTAAATATGGTATTTCTATGTATGCATATGGTATTCTATGAAGGATCCTTTACAAAATGTGTGGTAGTATTGTCACACAATATTTCCCCAGTTAGGCTCCTTGATATAAAAGTAATCCGTAAAATGCACTACAATGTTTCCCTATATTATTTACTGTCGGTGCCGGTAGATACCGAAAAAAGATTCAATAAATTTGGTGGTCCAATTTGGTCAATATTAGCTCTTGGTTTAAAAAATATTCAGGTACACTTTACAATCGGGGTGCGACTGGTTGGATCACCTCCAAGTTTGGTGCACCCTGGGCAACGTGGGCGATGACGCATCATTTATTGCTCCTGCGTCAACGTCAACGGCCAAGAGTCTGACCAACCGGCCCTTTACAGGGCCAGCTGACCCCATTGCACGAGGGGGTCGGGGTATTGAGGGTACGCTCAAGGTACCCCTCTGCTCTTTTCAGAGGGGACACTGCGAATGGCCCAGGGTCAGTCGGAGTGCGAGGGATATGCTCTATGGGTAACCTTACACCCCGGCGTCTGAAGACCCGAGACGGCGTGCGGTTTTAGTCGGTTCAAGCCCGAGATAACCGCCCCCGCTGGCCGGCGGGGGGTATCCGAAGGGATTTCCGCACGAAAAAAAAAAAAAGGTATAGCTCTAGTCCCTAGTGCCTACTGACTATTAGATAACCTAGTACCAAGTATTGGGCGGCTACTGACACTAATAAACTCTCTATACACCATTTTCGTAGTAAGATACACAGTTAAAACTATTTCATGCCCTTCTGAAAGTATAATTACATAGTTTTTTGGACAACAAGCAGCGTTAAAACAATTGAGTATTCGCTCTTGTGGCTGTAATCCAAACCCAGTAAATATCAACTTGGACTCACACTTAATACGAACATGTCGTTCAGTTGTATCGGAAGACAAACAATGGTGGCACTCAGCTTGACGGCCTATCACAAGAGGATTGTCGTCGCAGCACCGCATGACACCCACCGGAACCACTAGTGCTACGACCACAATCCCCTTGCCCGGCTATGCACTTGCTGACCCCTGAACGCAATCAAACCGAAATTGGATTACTATGGAGGGTTTTTCGCAATCCTGCACGGTGGTACCCTCCCGGCCGAATTTTGTGACAAATTTGTGTCATCAAATTTCTAACACCAGTTAGACGTGTGGTTAGACGTTTTACACGTGTGCATGTGTTGCCAGGGAATCAGGTAATGCCTAGCGTTAGCAACCCCTATGTGTTGTTTGCGTATCAATTCTCCCTTCCCCTATTGAGAGCCGCACGCGGAAACACGACGCGTTGCCACCGGGTCGAATCGTCGCCCCCAGACACGGTTCATGTAGGCTTTTGTTTGATTACTTTCTAAATATTATAATATTAATAAAAGTAATGATTGTTTTTTTAGTTTTATTATAACTATGGTTGGTAATTAAAAATAATGTTGTTAAGTCGAGCAATAACTTAATTAAATTAACATTATCAGAGAATAAATATTCTACGACATTTTACACAGCGCTTTCTAGACCCAAAGTAAGCATAGGTTAACTAGCTTGTGTTATGGGTTCCAGAATGCGGATAAACATACTTATATGCTGTTTTTTTCGTAAATACATACATCTTATATAGAAACACCCAGACCAATGCAAATAGACATATTCATGCATATACATATTTGCACTGAGCGGGAATCGAACCCCCGCCCTCTGTCATAGCAGTCGAATGCACTACCGCTACGCCACAGAGGCCATCTCCGAGAATATCATAACTGTGTTGATATCCTTTCGAAAACCTGTTTTATCTAAAAGTTACATTAGTACCTTAATACGCCTCACGTGTACTCTTATTTCAGAACAGATAATAGACATCCAAGATCTGACAGCGATGTCGATCTCCAATGATATATCATTAGTACTATAAAATTTAACTTTAAGAAATATTTTCGCGATGTGCATCGCCCATCCATGGTGATAATCGATTTTCCATTGTCTTTTAAACTGTTTGTAGTTTTTAAATAATGTGAATTCTAACAGTTCCAATTCATTTTTTGTTGTCACACGATCATTACCAATCCTCATTTGCATATCACCTTCGGCAAATATTGTGGTGGTCTTATTAATTTCATCGTATTTAGTTTGGAAACTGGACAACTTCCCCAAATGAAATGTGTAAGACTTCTGATGCTTCCTTTCTTTTGAAACACATAATTGTAGTTTTATAATCGACGCAGGTCCATATATGAAGAATGTTTTTCGTTGTGGTACAGCTTCCGCAAGAACAAAAACTGCAAATACTATTCGAAACAGCATCTTGTGCAAAATAAAATGATTGACGCCAGCACCGAATGATTACAAATGTCACGTACGAGTGAGTATCTGTACAATGTATGTTATAAAAGATAACTTTCTGGTTGATCATAATATTGTATTTAATTGTTATGCACTCTATTGTGTACTTTAGTGTGTCTGTAATCTACACACTGTTCTATTGCTTTTGTGCTCCATATATTTCAGATCATTGTATATAGTTCTGCCACTGGACACTATACAAAGTAAAAGAAAAATACGCTGTTCTATAAATATAAAGAAAAAATAAAACTGACATTTTCACTAGCATATTTTCAGTACTATGAACAAATAAAATCATTCTATAGTATTCGGAATACATGAATATGGCGAGTGTAGAAGATTCAAAAATGGAACAAGTTTTAATAGTGCCATATTTTTCTTGTGTATATTATAAAAATCGTTAAATTTTCCTGGTCATACGATATCATATGATATCCACATTTTTGTCTAGCTCGAGATTTATAAAAGGGTGCTACCATTTTTTAAATTCGAGCTAGACCAAAATGTATTAATACCCACCTTCATCCACTATGTTTTTCGGTCTCACGATATATATATATATATTTACATATATATATATAGCTTATCGGATAACTCTTAGTTACCTTGACAAGAATCCATGGACATTATTGGGGTGATGAAATACGTGAGTGAACCAGAATCAGTCGAATACAATAGATCGACAGAGATTGTGAATGTAAATATTTAATAAATGCAATGATCTTGTAACATTAAATATTGATTTTATTGTTCTAAGATCGACTGTATAAACCGACTTAATTTTATTCAAACAATTTGCACTAGCAAGGGACTGAACTATTTTATTATTTCTGATTGATTTATTTTATTTCCTTTATTGAAATTTAAACGACTGGAGAGACTGAGAATTAAAAGTGTATGCATGATCTTTTGCCTTTCAGCTACATAAATAAAACTGTGTATAATCCTGTGTAAAACTGTGTATAACCTTCTGAACAGTTTTTTTTGCGTCAAACTCGAATACGAACGATGGAAATTTCAAATATTTTACCATCTCATGTTCTTCAAATCCATGACGTTAATTAAAATCGTTCAGCAGAAAGTTGAGGAGCCAATCAAGTAGGCCAATTGTTTTTGTTTCTTTTTTTTATATTTAGGACACGTCAATTTGACTTCACCTCGCCTGATGGTAAGCTGAAAGTGAAGTCTCAGGAAAGAGGGTCACCATTACATACACGTACCATGTTAACAATGGTGGCACTCAGCTTGACGGCCTCATCAGAAGAGGATTGTCGTCGCAGTACCGCGTGACACCCACCGGTCCCACTAGTGCTGCGAGTGACACCCACCGGTCCCACTAGTGCTGCGACCACAATCCCCCTGCCCGGCTATGCACTTGCTGACCCCTGAACGCAATCAAACCGAAATTGGATTACTATGGAGGGTTTTTCGCAATCGTGCACGGTGGTACCCACCCGGCCGAATTTTGTGACAAATTTGTGTCATCAAATTTCTACCACCAGTGTACCGGGGTTTACCGGTGTAGAGGTGCTCCTGAATTGTGTTTAATACTAATACGCATTTTTGAACTACGAAATAAATTCCACCTTTGTGGAAGACTCATACGCTCACCCAGTGCTTAAGAAGGCTAAACGATTTGATTTGTTCAATTACAAGTTTACGACTGTTTTCTCTGTTCTCACAAAAGTAATGGAACGTTTAATCAACACACAGCTCTTGAGATACCTTGAAGAATACTATCTGTATCGGTAGCTTAGTGGTAAAGAAGTTGGCCACACACTACCGACGTGAACATGCTCCTGACACGAGTAATTTAGCTTAGCTGGAGGGATTAGGGAGAATATTAGTAATTTATGTTACTAATATTCTTAATATCCTGTAACTTATTTGTGTACCTATATGAAATACAGATTGACTGACAACCTAGACAACGCAAAGGCCTTTAATTGGGTCTGATAAAGCAATTACCTGGCAGTCATCTGAAATATGAGGTTAATAATAATAATGTTTAAGGCTTTACATGGTTTTATTGCTGTTACTTATAGTCTGAAGCACTTTGGTAGCAAACTATGGTCATTTGACTTGATTACTAAGACGCTTATAGTCTTAAGTGTGACTTTATGGTTTACTATTTTTATATTATTTGTGCTAATTGCTGCTTACTAACATCGTAATTCATTCACAACTTTTCAAATCAGCCCCTTATTTAGAGGTGCTTCCGCTTACTCCTACACGATGCTCCTACCGGTAAGAGCAGGAGGACCAATATGTCTTTATGCTCCTACCGGTAGGACCACAAGGATAAGCATACCCTCGTGCTCCTACTAACAAAGATTGACAGATTTTTTTAAAACTAGCTACTAGCTTGCTATCGATATCCAACTTTCCGGACTAGTGTTTCCGGCGCTTCGCCGGCCGCTGCCGGGGCACGCTCGGTACGCTCGCTCGGCTCGCGCTCTGTTGGGGTCACAGTTCTAACCTAACCTAGCCCAGAAGCTATATTGTGAGAAGAGTTTGAGCAATAGGAAATAAAACTAAGTGTTCCTCGAGGAGCACACAACCCTTGTCTAAGGAGCACGAGGAATAGGTTATCCTCGTGCTCCTACCAGTAGGAGAACTTAGGAGGAGCAAGCGGAAACGCCTTTATTTAGATTAAGCAACCGTTATGTAACTATACGTGCTCGAAGCTGACACATGTGATTAATACTATTTGTTAAATAGAATAATGCCCCAGAATGGTCGCGCACTGTGCAGTACGAAGTGAACTTTATTCAATGGATGCTTAAATTGTTATGGAGGAACGGGGTGAGATGTTCCTCTAACACAAAGGGAGGATTCTGGTAAAAGGTAAGGTAATCACGTCTGGCTGGCCACGGTTCCTGAATATATGTGACAACGCCACATGATCGGCAAGTGGTGTGGTATAACACACATTCATCGTTGACCGCTCTCCGCAAACAATAGATAGCCTAGCCGTGTATCCTCTAATATGGTACTTATCCCGTGTCCCAATCAGGTGGACCACGCAAGTGAACCACGGGCAATAAATATGTGACGAGACAGAATGTCACAGGTCTTTATAAGTAGTAAATCAATTTCTAAGAGATGGCGCTGTATTAGTAAAGAATTAAGTTGAGGAATATGATATTTAGAATTAAATAACGATGAATTGTTGCAATACAATTCAGGAAATAATCTGTTTTAAAGAAAGAATCTAATAAATGAAATTATGTTGTTGGTAAGTGTAATGAAAGGAAGCGTCTACCACATTGCGTGTAGTAGCGATTGATCTAAGTAATAATCCGGGATTTCTGAGAGATGGCGCTGTTCTCAGCAATTATAATTATTTGTAAGTTCTTTTAAATATTAATAATTTTAAATTGCTACAATATTATTGAAGATATATTCTCATAATAAGGAATAGATTTAATAAATGGGGTTTTGTTAACTAAATTGAAAGAATAAATGAAAGAAATACTTTTCAGAAGAAAAAAAAAAAAAGAATTCTAAGATAGCTTGTTTTATAAAATATGTAGATAACTTCCGGTCTGGAGTCTATTTTATAATAGTAAATAAATAGAATGAAAGAAAAGAAGGGAATTAAATTAAAAGGGAAGAAATTTTATTTTGTTAAGCATTTTAAATTGTATAAAGTAAATATTTCGCGCAGGGAATTAATATTATTAATTAAAAAAATGATGTTTGTTAAGTTGGGAGTATTGGGGAAAAGACACCGGATTGGTCTAGAAATATTGCGGGGTTTGTAGAAACAAAAAAAAGGATTTTTATGAGACGCTGATTGGTGGAAAGAGGCTCCCGCGGATGTAGACCGCGAAAATAGTGAGAAAAGATGGGATTTGGGAACCTTTTGGCGCGATCTTCGGCCATTCTTGTTTGAGACATCTAACGTAGGTCACCGGTGGGCGGGTTACCAAGCGAAGTTTTGGAGAATTTGTGGTAAATTAGTGAAACCTTGCTTTGTGAATTGATTGAAACGTTTTTTATAGTTTGATAAAATCGCGTTACATTTGTGTAGAATCATAATTCTTGTAGTGAATTTTAGCTCGAACATTGGTTGAAATGTCGCGTTAACAGCATTTTGTTGGAATGGTAGCAAGACACCTTTCCTGGCGACGCCGAATATCTCAGATATGAAAGCGTAGTTCGTTCGAGTGAGTCTGCTCAACGGCCATTCCTGACGCGAAATGTTGTTTTAGGAGTTCGATTGGGGATAGTAGGGTTAGGAAGTTAGGCTAGGCGGCTGAGGCCTTAGGAATAGCTAGGAAATCCCATTAGGTAAGTCTGTCGATGTGGCAGCCACAAGTGGATACCTTACGGTGATAACTAAGCTTGTGTCCACTTTCTAGCTAGATGGCTGATAATCCAAAATGGCGGGACAGCTTTCGACTTTACCTGAGTTTCAGGGTCGAAATAGCCATCTGAGTGTTGATATCCAGTAGATTGGCCTAGTCACATTTATTGGAGTCAGCAGCTCAGTCTTATATTAATATATATTTATTTATGCACACAGTACATATGGTAGGGAAGGTCGTAAGGCTACATCCCAGACTACGGTCGTGGTCTTATGACAATACACGGGTCTTAGGTACGTCAAAATCAGGCTTGACCCTCCTGTAATCTTTATACTTTATCTAGGAACATAACACATCACGCATTTAGTCTAAACGCATAAAATTTGTTCAAACACAGGGATTAGTCTTATAGGTAGGTGTAGGTACACATAATAACCGGGATTAGGAATAAACTGGCATTAAACATAATTGTCTTTATGAAATCTAATTTTAGTAATGTTAAGTAACCCTCAGACTTGAAACGCAATAGGGAAACGGAACGTTTTGGACAGTGTCATATTATTCATAATTCATAACCGTCGTAAGTTGTTGTAGAAATTATTTGCAATTCAGTGTTATGACCAATATAATACCGTGATATAAGAAGTTATGAGTGTGTGTAGGTTTGTGTTTGAACTTGGCTTATGAGCTCGTATGATACACCCATGAATTCCCTCAAGGTCAGTCCAAATTATCGATAAAGTAATAATTCATGAATTTTGATTGTGAAACTCTTTAGTTCAATACAGAAATTACTCAAACAAACGAGCTAAGAGCTGATCCAAGTATAATCCGTTTCAAATTCATTGACAAAGGATGAAATGTCTACCTAATTTACATTATAGAAAAGCAATGTTATCTTATTATTCTAATTCAATATCCTACAAATTTGTAATGGAATTAAAGGTGTCAAATTGGTCATTTGAATACAAACAAATCTAAAAGTCGAATAGAATATCCCATAGTATTACATTTTGGTATTCAATCATATATTAGACTGTTCATATAAACATTCAGATATGATAATATTATTAACAAAAGGTAACCTCAGTTTATCAGATAGGGTAACTTTACGAGCTTGGTGAATAATAAACGATTGTAGATTCGAGTCGTTCATGTCATCTGTAAGTTGTTTGCAGATAGTTATATCCTATATGCAAATAACCGGAGAAAGCCGATAAAGCTTAGTTTCTTTATAACAGAATTTATGTCTATTCTACTGTAATTGAGGATAGTTCTCATTTGTAACAATTGACTTAGTATTTGCTCAATTAGCCGAGTATGGTCTAGAGAATGAGAGTCTTATCACAATAGATGATATTTTCCAACTATGGAATGGATTCAAATCTCTTAGACTTGGTCATTAGACCCCTACACTTATAGTCTGGTAACGGCTGTGTAACTTGGTGACGTGGGTAACTAATAAGTTATAACTCAACTTTACCTACCTAAACATTAAAATGTGTTCTGGTGGAATGGACAGTAGTTCCAGGTTGAAATCTATTGTAAAAATCTATAAACAATTACTGCAAATATGCATTCTAACATAAAAAATAAATATAAAGGATATTTATTATTCTCCAAGTTTATTATATACATCTCTATGATACTTTTATATCTTCAGTAGTTGGATATACAAAAGAGAATACTCTTATAACTTATCTTAAGCTTTTAATTAAGTAAAGGGAATGATATATTGTAATTCCACGCCATTCGAATTGGTGTTCCTCTAATTATGGGTGCCAGATGTCTTGGCCAGGTGGAGTAAGTAAAACTACTCCAATACCTATAATAGACATAGGAACAGCTGAATCAGTTGGTGAGCTGTACTGTCTTTGGGCGTGTGACATGGGGCCCTAAGGCCGAAAAAAACAAATATATCCTGTCGTATAAAGTTATTAATAATAAATTAAGAACTCATATAAAGTAATTGATCCAATAAGATTAGAATTTATACCTAATCCATAGGTATCCATAGGTACAGAATTCAATTAGTTTATGTATGAGACCGAAAACAAATATCATGTTGAAATCAATAGATGCATAATAACTGGAACATAGTTAAATCTTGGATATTTTAGGTGAAACATGGAACTTAGTAGATACAATTATTTGTAGAATGAAATCATAAATTCTAAACTCAAATTATATGAAATTGATTTTACATTCTATTCCTATAGTGTAAACTAGACCTATAGAAGATCAGGGAGGTATTATTATGATCAAGTATTTAATAAGTTAGGTAATATCATGACTAGACAGATTTTCATTATAACAAGTAAAGTTAGTTCAAGTAAATCATTAGGTAGGTATCCAATTTATCAAAGTATAAATAGGTCAGGTAATATATTGTGTAGGTAGAGATTCATTATAACAATTCATAATTACAAGTTGAGTAGTATAAGGATTTAAGTAGACATTCATTTTAATGGAGAAGAAGCACATCATCCCTTTATAGAGCTAAGGGTAACTACGTATCATGGTAAGGGTTCTTTCACACTATGACGATCATTGGCCAAATTAATATTAAGTTGTAACAGAATTTAAGTAGATCATGATAGGGTTAGTTGATAAGTAGGTAAGAATGGAATTGACAAAATTGATATCAGGGTAGTTAGGAGGTTGAATAGGAGTTGTGAGTTTAACATGGGAGTAGGATAAGAGCTAAGTAGGAGTAGGTATAGTCTGGTAGTAGGAACAGTTGAGTTGATAGGTAGTCTAGGGGTAGGTAAGTTGGAGTTCAGGTGAGGAGGGTTAGTTTATTAGGAAGGAATTAGGGTATGGGTTCAATACCATCTCTATTATAACTGGGGGGGGGCGGTACAAATAACTTAGAGGATTCAAAGCGAAACAGCACCACAAGAGACTCCAATTGTCGCCCTGAAAATATTCTTCACTTAATCTTTATAAGCTCACGATCATCCCGAATATGTCGACACCCTGGCTTGTGAAGAACGGTTCTCCCCATATTTGCCTTCAAGTAAGTTTCAAACAAGAGTTGCATATCCGATAGCTTGGTATCAAACCGACAACTATCGAAATACATCCTAGCGTTCTTTTCGCTACCAGTGCAGTTACATATTTATTTTACATGCTCTGTAATTGTTCCTCTTGTTATTATAAACATCTATAGGTGGCGGTGAATACCGGCGGTGAAAAATGGCGGTGGTACGCTTACAGGCTCACATGCTCACAAGGAGCATGTGAGCCTGTATGCTTCAAATTACAATTTATAATTCAAATAGTGAGACAACGTTTATGAACTGAAATAGTTTTATCAATTAACACCATTCGGTTCAACGGCGCTTAATTGCATATGCTAATCCTTATAATCCACTCCACTACCTAGTGTCATGGGGCCGTGACCGCAATTAAATTACTGCCGCTATGAGCCATATGAACTCCATGACTAAGCTGGAAGACCTTCACGTGCGTGCTGGCAGAATGAAACTGGACGGGTTTCGGTGAAGTAAGATTGTAGTTTGTTACAAAAGAGTACACTAGCAAATAGAGATAGGTAGATTACAAAGTAAGTTATATTATGCTTTTATCGCTTCATTTCAATTCCAGAAAATATACTTAATTAGAAATTCGTCTATAATAATAAATAGAACTACTATCCCTCAGGAATACACAACTGGGAAATTATCTATATCCTACAGAAAGAGAATCTAAATAGCCGAGTTCTAAACAGTTTGGTTTATAGAGGCGCTTTCAAAAAGTGTACCTACCGGGAAAGTGTATCTTAGGGGAATAATTCAATTAGAAAGATAAATAGGATTGAAAATTAAATCTTCAATGGGGCGATGCATTTGTAGACTCGATGAATCATGTCCATGTTAGGTTATTCTTATTTTTTTATTTTTTTTTTATTCATTTATTCAGCAAAGACACATTTTTTTACAATATGTTATTGCGCCAAACTGCTAAGGCAGTTTGTAGGCGCTACGCTCATATGCAGTATAGTAATTAAACGCTACCCATCCGCCTTACTTATTGTATACTATATACGAGTTGTTATTCTCATGATAATTTTATTGCATGTTATAGCGGCGATAGCCCGGTGGCGTACGTAACGGACTGCTGAGACGAGGTCTCGAGTTCGATCCTCAGTCGCCCCGGGCACACACCTCTGACTTTTCGTAGTTATGTGTGCATTAATAAATGATAATTATCGCTCGCTTAATAATGTGCCCGGTAGATGGCAATAGGCTCGCCACCTATTACATTGGGACCTCAACATAACTGGCGAATCGTGGGTGTGTAATACACCTCTGCCTACCCCTTCGGGGATACAGGCGTGAAGTTATGTTATGTTTTTATTGCAACATTGATATTATTGCATCATGCAATAAACAAATCTCTTTTTTTTTTTTACGTGCGGAAATCCCTTCGGATACCCCCACGTCGGCCAGCGAATGTGGTTATGTCGTGTATCGACTAAAACCGCAAGGTGTCCTCCCCAAGTGTCCGTTACCGGGCACCCCGGGTAAGCCCTCGAAAGGATAACCCCAGGGTTGCCGGCGGACTTTGGCTGCCACCGCAGCCTCGCCTGTTTTCTTTTGACAACAATACGTTTAATATTTTTATCGCTTCTTAAAAACATGTTATTGTTGTATAACCTATGCACTATATATTTTTCTTTCAACTACGCGGTAATGTTATCATTAATCACTACAAAATCGATCACAAAGTACGTATTTTTTGCTTAGAACCAAAACAGTGCAGAAAAGTCCAATAAAATTTCTTTGATGCACAGTTTTTCTTTAATGCACTGTTTTTTATTTTTTATTTAGATATAAATTTACCACAGAGGTTAAATGTCTCCCATTTTAATATAAAATGTATGCATTAGATACTGGCCGATAATAAAAATTGGCTAAATAACAGAGCGCAGCGCCATTTGTTTTTTTTTAACCGAGAGTGAAAAAAAAGCAAATGGCGCGCATTTTGTAGCATTTTAAAATTTTGATACGAGTATGTACTTAATTTATGTATCGAGAAAAATAAAATAAAATGGAAATATACAGCGATAGTGATCTAAGTTCTACCACAGATTACTAAATAGTTACTACGTAGTTCTACACCAGAAAGCATAAAAACTGTTGCTAATGCAATTGTTGACAATCTTTTTTCATTAACTTGAGTTTTAATTTGGAGTTGGTATATTTTATTACGGTAGGTAGATTGGTAGTTGAAAGAAAAGCAGATTGCGCACCTTGCCAAAGCGAGTAATAGATGCACTAGTGTCAATTTAGCAACATAACACTCGTGCATTAATTGCTCACTTTGTGCTCGGCGCAACATTCTACTATTCTCGTTCTTTCATCATAATAATTATTAACTTTATTCTTGGTTTTTTTTCTTTTTTTCTTTTAGTGCCTCCTCTCTAAATAATATCATAATTAATATCTTCTCTTTTGTTTTATTAGTGAGATGGGTTGTCATAGCTTCATAAAGGATGTAGGGCAAAACTGGATATTCCCTTCGAATTCGGGCTCGCTTTACTATAGAAGTATAACTACGCCACAGAAAGCCTTGGGTGCCCTGCCTGAGTCTGTGTTTCCAGAAAGCTGTGAGTATTCAAGTCTAGAGTGAAGCGGCTACTTCCAGGCAAGCGTGCTCTACCATTAACCATATAATCAATTATCAATAGGTGAAATAGTGGTCTTACGCGAGTTTATTAAAAATAAAAAACCATTCGTGTATTGTGGTGGTGTCATAAATATGTTGTGTGGGGAGGGAGAGATTAGGGTCATCAACACGTAAGTGACACCTTCGATGACCATCATCTCGGTTACACTTTATATTTATATTTCTTTTTCTGATGTTGCTTATCTTAGCTTTTATGAGAGAAACTACCGTTTGATCCCCCAAACTTAAGGGAAAAGCTTCGTACCATGCTATCGTCTTTTAAGTAATGCGAGATGACCCTCAGAGCTGCTCCGATATGACATCAGCGGTCTCTCAGTGTAAAGTCGCAGAGCGGCTTGTGAGCTGTTTCTACTAACAGAGTTATGTCGCAGTAATGGGAGGCGAGATGCCTTCCCCTCTTGGTAACTATCAAGTACAGATACTTCCCAATGCAGCTGTGACCAGAAAGCACCTAAGTCAGTCGGAAGGAAAGGGTCTGATCTAGCTCACTTGACTTAAACTGGCTGGTACCGGTTCTATTCTGTACGTTGTAATAAACAACACGACTAGAGCCATGCTTGCGAGGCGGGAGACTCCTCGCCATCAATGTTAAGCTAGTGTGAGTGTGTGGCGATACCACATATACCCAGCGCCATCTAGCGACAACAAGTAGAACTACTTCGAAACTACTACGTC
Organism: Cybosia mesomella; assembly: GCA_946251805.1. Taxonomy (NCBI): domain Eukaryota; kingdom Metazoa; phylum Arthropoda; class Insecta; order Lepidoptera; family Erebidae; genus Cybosia; species Cybosia mesomella. The sequence goes on along the minus strand of OX276388.1, from coordinate 42,146,701 downwards.
ACTACCAATCCTGAATCGCGAAAGTGAAGTTCGCGCGCTGGTATAACATATATACAACATCCCAGCGACAATCGAGGGGCCGCGGCCGGCCAGGCGTGAACCCCATGCCTTGTCGGAGGATCCTCGCTTTGTGTTGGAGGAACATCACACCCTGTTCCTCCTTGTGGAGGAACGGGGTGTGATGTTCCTCCAACATGCTATGTATGCTGGTTAAGTTAGGTATGGAGGTGTCACCTAGCTTAACTAGCACTCAGATGATTTAGTTGAGAGTATACAAAAAATAATACTACCCACCTGGTCATTACTCGCAGATCTTTAACTGCGCGGGTTGAGTTTTAATGAAATAAATTCTTAAATTTATGTTCAATTGGTTGAACACGTAGTTGAACTTATTGGAGTAGACGCTTCTTAATAGATAACTATAAAATTCATTTCTTTTTTTCACCGACCTTCGTTATATTATAGAGAAGTTCTCTAAAAAGCGGCCAAATTCGAATCGGACTTGCGCACGAAGGGTTCCGTACCATCTATAATATAAAAATGAATTGCTGAATGTGTTGCTAAACGCAAATTTCAAGAGCAGCTGAACCGATTTCGCTAATTCTTTTTTTATAATATTCCTTGAAGTACGAAGATGGTTCTTACGGAGACCAAATTTAAAAAATTGCCTGAAAAAATAGAAGTTTACAGGCATGTTTGGCACAAATAAGTGCCACGGGGCGAAGCCAGGGGGGACAGCTAGTTATCTATAAAGACGCCAAAAATAGCCTCATCAGTTATTTAGCAAGTGCACCGTGTAGCAGGTGAGGTCGACTTGGGCCTCGAGGATGTTTGTAGGGTCCTCTACACTCCAAAAAGTAACCAACTGCAAAATAATTTTGATTACAGCTCATGCTCTAAATAACTAACATGTTACATTCATTATGATCGGCAAACATAAAATTTATATACTTTGAGCGAAAGCCGATACCAAGGTTCGTAATACAAGGTTGTGGCACAATATCAGTAAAGGCCGGGGCGGCGGGGCGACTAGCACTCCTCCCCCAATCCGGGGCAAGACGGGTACACCGCGGTTCCCAAAACCGAGGGGGCCATCTCGAAACCGGAGATGGCCCAGGGTCAGTCGGGGTGCGAGGGATATGCTATATGAGCATCCTTACACCCCGACGTCTGAACACCCAAGACGGCGTGCGGTTTTAGTCGGTTCAAGCACGACATAGTCGCCCCCGCTTGCCGGTAGGGGGTAACCGAAGGGTATTCCGAACGAAAAAAAAGCCACGAATATAAAATGTGTAGGTAGTATCGTCTATATTACGTAATATTTGTACGATTCATGTTTAGTTCCATGATTCCAATACGATGAATTGGCGAAATGTGATACTCCACCTGGAAATTTGGGTTATACTAGCTGCGCCCTGGTTCAATTACAGCACCATACCCGTGGTTTTCTAAAAAAAACTTAAAAATACAAACCTCCAGACAATAAAGAATACAAAAAAATTGAAATAATCAAATTTGGTGCAGTCTTTCGGAAGTTATGCGCATCCACACATTTCAGCGACATTCATACAGAATATTTGTGCATTTTATGAGACCGATATTCTTAGCAAATGGATTCTCCGTGCGGTGCCGGCTCCATCGCGTTGCTGAGTTGGGAACTCGGGACAGTGCTTGGGACTTGCGACCCAAGTATAAGTTTAGAAGGGGCCCCTTTTGTTGATGTACATCAACACTCACCTTCACTACCCAAGTGAAAATTTGATGCGAATCTACTAGTGCCGCTTTAGACATTCGTCCTAGTAATGAGCTTATTGTAGCTCTCGATAGGCCTAGATCTTTAACGGCCGGTTTCAATAATCCATCTATCCTTTACCAGCAGTTAAATAGCTACCATTAAGTCCCGTTCGAGATGTTCACTTTTTCCGATCTAAATCTGCATATATAATAATTATGTTCTTTATTGTAGGTATATTTGTATATGGATGTTTGAGAAGACGTAATCATCTTTGGGAACCAAGCCCAACTCATCTGCAAGCCGGTACACCTGCTAATAGACGGACAAGGTTCTGGAATGGGCTTTTCTTGGGGTTGGGGTGTCAACCGGAGTGCGCTCCCGTAAAAGTCCAAACAAACCAAATTATGGAAAGGAGGAATAGCAAAGTGGACCTCGAGCTTGATAGTTTTGGATGCAACAAAGTTTTGGGGCTCGAGAATAATGTATTTTTGTATATCGATTTAAAAGAAATACCTAGTTCCTATCTTATAATGACTGCCCGATTATATGATAAATTTGATTTCTACATAATGTGCTAGTAGAATATATCTATTCTACTAGTACACGCGTAACCTAGCAACTATTTTCACTTTTACAACAGTATAAAATAATGTACAATACTCATAACATAACATAACTTCACGCCTGTATCCCCGGAGGGGTAGGCAGAGGTGTATTATACACCCATGATTCACCAGTTATGTTAAGGTCGCAATGTAATGGGCGAGCCTATTGTCATTCTACCGGGAACATTACTAAGCGAGCGATAATTTTCATTTATTAATGGACACATAACTACGAAAAGTCAGAGGTGTGTGCCCGGGGCGACTGGGGATGGAACTCTTACAATACTCGTAGGTAGGTTATTGGTTTTTGAATCTTGAAGCGTCTTGACCGTAGGTTTATCTATTATGTGATGAGGTTTTTATCTTTAAGCCTGCATTATTTGGCGAGGACGCCGCAGACTTGTTTACGCACTGGACTACCGACCTCCATGATCGGGGCCTGAGGACGGCTTTTGCCCGACTCGCTGTCCTTACAGAAGCAGGCCAAGACGGAGGCGTGACGTGTGTGTCCTACATACGCCTGCCAACTCACCGTCGCGGGATCAAACCCGACCCCATAGGCGAGGCCGCGATGGCGGCCAAAGGCCGCCGGTAACTCTGGGGTTATCCTTCCGAGGGCTTACCCGAGGTGCCCGGCAATGGACACTTAGGGAGGACACCGTGTGGTTATAGTCAGTCCGATTCCGACACGCCCATTCCATCGTTGGCTCCGATGGGGTTTTTATTTCGGATCTATCATGCATATCGATACATTACGGTCTAACAGAACGCCTGTTGTTAGTTCTGAATCCAATGTCTGCTAATATTATTTCATAAGTAACAAAAAAAAAAACACTACTCATTGTATTTTTACATATTAAAATTTTCAATTATAAATAAATATAAACAGAGTAATATAACATGACATTTTATTCTAGTAAATATAAAATAGACATCGATCTCAACCGTAGTACAATGGTAAATACAGGAGCGTACACTCTAGCAAACTTATTTATCTCGAAACGTAAATAACTCACCGTATCCCTAAATCATAATGATTTACAACAGAGAGTAGCGAGAATATAATTAGATAATTACATTATTAGAAAGTGACTTGTTTCTTTTCCCTCTCAGCTCTGATCGTTATTTTAGAGGAGGAGACGGCGGATTCAGAAGTGTCCGAATCGGCAACTAGTGCTCTCAGACGCGCAGCACGACGCTCTCTTGCTGCAGTCTTTTCTGATATCTCGTTCATCTCATCTTCTAAATCGCTGAGGCGTGCCCGTGTTGCTTTCGCCCGCGCTACTGCGGCTACCTCATCGTCAGATTTGTTGAGCGCCGTCCATTTTGTCAGTGCGCCTTCCTCATTGAGTCTTCGTGCAATGCGTTTCTCTGTGCGCTCTTCGTTTTCTTGTAGCGCTCGCCTTGCTCCGCTTACCTCTGACTGACCTATGCCAACGGTCTCAAGAATTTTATCCGAGATCCTCATGCGACTCTCTAGATTGCTGCTAACATTGCTGTCAAATTCGATGTCCTCAGCGAAACGTGAAGCCTTCTTACTGGCACGCAGGCGCTTGAGGGATTCTGTGATCTGAAAAGTAAATTAAAAACAATACATTTTTATTTTAAAATTAAATTTTATGATTAAGGGAATCGTTTGTTTAATGTAAGCTTATAGGTGCTTATTTTTTTAGAAGAAGTATGGGGACAGTCCCTCCTTTCAGTCAAGTCGTGTTTTTGGGTATGTGAAAAAAGTAAGAGTCGTAGTATTATGACAAACTAAAAAGGAAAACTATCACAGCCAAGTAGACTTCTGAAGTTTACGAGTAATAGTCAACCAACTTATAAAATGTACTTGGAAAAATTAAAATTTCCTAAATACTCCATTGAAAATTACTTGTACTGTCCGTGTTTTTATTAAGGATAAAAACGGAATCTTACATTATGTGTGAACGGGTAATAGAAGGAGTGAGGGAGGGAGAGAGAGATGGATGATGACGATTAAAAAATACACATAATTGTTCAAGTTTTCACTTCTGTCGCCACTCCCGGTGTACCACTGCCTTTTAAATCATTTATCAAATCAAAATTGTTGTCAGTTTGAAAACAGTAAGACCTTTTCTCAATCCAGCTTTCATAAATGTCTTAAACATTTTTACAAAAATATACAACAATAAATATGAAATTTACACAATAATAAAATGGTTATATACAAGCTTTTTGTAATGTGAACGATAGATATCTACTAATAATTTCATTTTCTTAACTTTGCCGATTTTATTGCACATAAAGTTTATTAGCACAATTGAACCACAGTGACGCGATGACGCCACCGTGCCACCTTTCAGTTCTCGGACTATACATATTAGAACTTATACAAAAGTACATTTCAAAATTAGAACTAACAATTGAGAATTCAAATCCTATTCCAATTAAACATAATGAAGTGGATTTAAGCAAATGTTGTCTTAGCTCCGTTCAGTTGGGATAGCGTAAAAGATTTTCTCCGAAGTATTGCCAGTTTAAAAAGAATGGCAATTATTTTTTAGACCTAGAGTGGCTACGTCAGCTGGAATGGCAGTTCTATTATTTCTAGTGGTTTCAAAGCAATTTTGTTCTGCCAATCGATCGGCATGTTGACGCGTGGTCTCTTATTATTTTCTATGTCAATCGAAATGCGTTCAGAATATTTTTGTTTTTATATCTTACCAAATCTCGATATCAATAACGTTTTGGAATCCAATTGTATTTAATATTAGAAACATCACATCCATAGGATACACAGAACTAACATAATATATCTAAGTACTTTTTTTTTTTTTTTCGTGCGGAAATCCCTTCGGATACCTCCCCGCCGGCCAGCGGGGGTGGTTATGTCGGGCTTGCACCGACTAAAACCGCACGCCGTCTCGGGTCTTCAGACGCCGGGGTGTAAGGTTACCCATAGAGCATATCCCTCGCACCCCGGCTGACCCTGGGCCATCTCACCACTAACAGCATCGCTCATCCTGTCTCCTCTGAAAGCAGAGGAGTACGGAGAGCGATGTGTTCCCGCCACGTTGGGTATTGGCCGACGATCAATGCCAACCCTATGAAGGGGTGAAGGGGAAGCCATTGACCGCCGCCCAGGGTGTACCGGCCGCTCCGATTCCGTTCCCCCCGGACTGCAGCGGGATCGGAATCGGAGCGACACTCGAGGAGGTTACCCAACACACACCCCAATATATCTAAGTACCTATTACGTATTTGAAAGACGTCGTTTGTTCTATCTTCAGTAGAAAAAAAATCATCCTGTATTAATAATAAACAGATTACAATTACTTCCAAGCGTTATAGAAGATTAACTAAATGTTTTATAAACATTGTTACTTAGGAAAAAACATGAAAATAGATCCCTTAAGATCTCGGAAAGAAAATAAACACAAAGAACCGACCTTAGCCCTTTGTAAAGATAACGCTACAAGGAAATTTTATAAACACAACGTAATTTCCGCTTTGTTTTTGAAGTATTTTTCTAAATGAAATTATTGGAAATGTACAGAATAAAGATAAATGTCTGATATTTCAACATGCTTACCAAAAGCTAAAGCCTTTTTCAGTAAAATTACGTTTTTAAACCGTGTGTTTTCAAAACTTGCGAAAACTTGAAAATAAATTGTGTGTGTAAAAGTGTAAAATTAAAATTTCAAATCTAACTAAATAAAAACGCAATCAAACTATGAGTGATACTGAAGGTTTAATAACCTTAAGAAAACGTATATGTTGGTTTTATTTTGACAGATCATACGAAATACCAAAGTTTTATTTACGTTTTTCTTTCTAAACGAATTGAAATCACGGGTTTTGAAATCGTGGCGTTACTGAATCCAGTCCGAAGTTCAATCACAGGTCGTTCAATGTGTATTAAATTTCTCAGTTAATGATGATAAGACGTGGACGTTCACGAAGCGGAATGCCTGTCTACGGATTGCAGGACCGGGCTCATAAAATAGTTTGAATTGTCTTTGTTTGGATTGCTACAACTAATTTTTTAAATTATTATTTTCAGGTGGGAGTCAGAAAATAACATTTGTTCTTGTAATATTAAATTGAAGCTACCAAAATGAAAGTAAAACTTCCTTTAAAGTTACAGATAAATGAGCATTCCTTTTTCTTTTTCCGTTTCATTTGTTGAAATACAACTATTCACATCTATCATAATTAATGTGATTTACGCATATCAACGATACAGAGGTGTTACTCAACTACTTAAATGGTTACTTTGCGGGTTAACGCCAGACAACATTCTTTGAATATAAATGAATAAGATATACAAGATAGTTTATTTTTCATGTAAATTTCATACAAAATATCACTTTACAACTAGAGACCTCATTAATCTAATACCTTTAAAAGAGCAATTCATTTATGTACCTATATTTATATGTATATATGTAATGGAAACGACTCAAACGATTTTCATGGAATTTAGTACACAGGGGTTTTCAGAGGCGATAAATCTGTCTAGCTGGGTTTCATTTTTGGAAAACGTGGAAAAAAACGGCATGTTAAGCAGTTGTTAGCAATATAAATAATGTTTTAAAGTTGGGATTTCCGCACGATAAAAAAAAAAAAAAAAAAAAAAAAAAAAAGGTATATTAGATTGTGCCATTCCTTTATCACAAGCATAGGTACATAATATATTGAAACAGAGAGAGAGACAGAGTATTATAGTGCATTTCATTGCATTTCAAAACCGCAAATCTGTCGATAGTCTTAACCGTAGACACATAGGTTCGAGTTTCCACTTAGAAGGTGTTCAAATACTAATCGAAATAACTTTTATCTAATATTTATAAATCTCTTCGCAAAGTGTAGGATATGGTGCTATAGCGCACATTGAGAGGCCTATTGCCCAGCAGAGGACTGCAACAGGCTAATTGAACAAAAAGCTTTATTTTTTCAGTTAGTTAAAACATCCTGGATCTCGGCCTCTTATAGTAAAATCCCCAGAAGATTGACACAGGTGCCTCTTATTCGTATATGAAAATGATTCAATTTGCCTTTTTGTTTTTTTTTTCTGAAGGAGTTGGTGATAAATTGTATGAGATAATGAACTTAGGCGCTATTATAATCATAGTCATTTATTCGTTGATAATAAAGGTATACAGGTAATAATGTAATAATGCCCTCTATATATGGCTTACAAATGATATTATTTTAAGTTTATCATATGGTATTATATACTGATTATAAACCTTTATGACTGTGTTTTTTAAATGTATTTATGTTAAAGTAATTTAATCAAACAGAATAAAGTCGCTGACAGTTCATGACGAAGTTTACGATTATATCCCTAATTGGAATAAAGTTCGCAAACAACTTGAACTTCAAGTTTTGTCTGAGTCATACGTCTGTATCGTAGAGGCAGTTCGCAACAATCTGAAAGTTGTCGAATGCTCTTAACTTAAAGTTATTGTGCATAGCGCGATCCTAGACAAACTAAGTCTCACATAGCCCGTGGCTTATTTCTAACTAATTTAACTAATATTGACTAATTAAGTCAATCCTTGCAAATTCTACCTGATGGTTTAATGACACCAACCTAATGGTTGTGTTTGAAGATGACGTTGCTCTACATTGTATAATTAATTGTTCTGTTTTAGTTTAATTAGCTGGATTTGTAGTTAATTTTGGTGTATTTAAATCATAGTTTTGCTGTTGTACTTGATATCAATATAACGTATCATCACTCTAAATAACGAACCTAAAAGTCGACACTATCCCGTCTGGTATAGCCGCAGCCTAACTAAAAAATGTATTAATCAGGAAAAAAATAAAATGCATGCAAAGTGGAAAATATATGGAAAGCCACGTGACTTTCAGGAGCTTTCAATGCTGCGTGCGAGGCAAAATAATATTCGGAAATAGTGCTTTCAAAATTGTATGACGAGTATGGAAAAAATACTTGTATAGCTAAAACTTTTTTTGACATACGTCAAGAACAAAAGACGACGCAATCAATAATACCCTTACACTAAATAATAAAAAACACTTACACTAAATACTGAGATATTTGAGGACGGACACAGTTTCTGTACAGCGTTCAACAAATGCGAACAACAAAGGCGAGTGTGGATGGTACCGTCGGAAGGGGAAGACCTAGGCGCACATACCTGGACCAAATCGGGGAAGTGTTAGAAAAGAGGCAGGCCAGGAGTACCCTAAACCGACAAGCATGCATGAAGAATGTTCTGAGAGTGAATGAGGCCAGAGAAGTGTGTCAGGATCGTGGCAAATGGAGATCCGTGATCTCTGCCTGCCCCTGTGGGAAACAGGCGTGATTTTATGTATGTTCAACAAATATTTTTATAGTGTTTTCGCAAAGCCCTCCTTACCCCCAGTATAGGAATAGTACTATGTGCTTCTGGGGTTGTAAGTGGCTCGATTAAAAATCACTGATGATGCAGTACTAAACATCCTACTCACGTTACATAAAACAAAAGGTCCCAGCAAGGATGGTCTACCTGCTATGTCCCTACGTGGTTGTGTTGATAGTCTGGCACACCCTATAACCTTAATATTTAATAAACCCTTAGCTGAGTGTGTACTTCCGTTTAAGTGAAAGAGTGCTCACTTAGTCACAGTGCACAAGATGGGTCCTAAATCAGACGTAAAAAACTATCGTCCTATGTGAATTCTCAATCCGATTAGCAGAGTTTTTGAAAAAGTTGTCCACAGGAGTATTTATCCCATAGTGTCTAAATGTCAAAGTCAACTTGGTTTCACGAAAGGACGATCAACAGTGTCTAACCTAGCCGTGTTAAGTAACTACGTTTTAAGTAACATGGAATTAAGTGGTCAGGATGACGTGATCTACACAGATTTTGAAAAGCATTCGATCGCGTGGATCACGTCATTGCAATAACTTGGCATTCATAAGGACTCACTAAGACGGATAAGTTCATATTTGTTCAATCGTTCTTAGGCTGTAGTCGTTGGTGGTTTTCGATCAGACTTTGTAAATTTCCCCTTTGGATATGGGTCTCTGTAAGGACTGCTTTTTGACTGTGCTTATTGATATGACATCCAATCATATTTCAAATGCACATATACGGTGTGTGACATGAAAACATACATGCGGATGACATGAACTCATTCAGCAAGACTATAATACATTATACGAGTATTATTCACAAAATAACATATAAAATATGAAACTGATAGCTTTAGTCGTTCCAAAAACCCAATTAAATATTCATACAGATTCGATAACGTGATTGAAACGGTGGAGGTAGTCAGAGATCTGTGTGTAATGCTGGATTTCAAATTGCTTTTCTCTCAACACATCGAGAGCATAATTAACAAAGCATTTCGAAATCTCGGTTTTATAAAGCGTACTTGTGTATGTTCGTAGCGTCTTGGAGTTTTGCAGTCGTATCTGGTCTTCCCAACACAAGATTTATATTGAAAGCATACAAAGAAGATTCGTAAAATTCCTTAACTTTATATGTAAAAGACGCCATTATTCTCGCCAACTCTTCAGACTGTAGATACTATCACCTGCTTTCAATCAATGATAGACGCATGATGTTGGGTATGTCATTGCATTTTGATTTATTGCGTGGTCAGCTGGATAGGTGTGATTTTCTTTCAACAATAGAGTTCACTACACTAAAGTCCTGTACTAGACATACTCACTTGTTCAGTATACCCTTTCAACGTATTAATTATGACAAAAATACTGTACTGACGCGACTACCTCGCAACCAAGAAGTTTGAAAATATGGAAATATTTCATTTATGGAAGGCATCCTATTGAGGCCAAGTCGAGACACTCGCCAGTCATTAAATTAATTACTTCATTCATTCATTAAGTAAATAAGTTTGCAACACACTAATTTAATTTATTATGGTTTATATTGGTATATTTCCTCTATTCCTGGTTTTGTATCAAACTATTTTTAATTTTTTATGTTATTTTTAATTTTAGTTTCAAGAACTCAGTTTAGCTGTAATTAGTTTAAGAATCTAATTTCATTTTCACAATACCATTTCAAAAGTAAATCAGCTGTTGAGTTTCTTAGTAAATAAATTAAAAAACGTTTCTCTCAAAGAAGAAAATATGTAGAGTAATAGATAGAGGGAAAAATAGATTAACGCATTTACGAGCCGGCAATAAAAAACTATAAGCGTCTAAGATGACAGATCGTTGACATTGGTGCTGCTTGGTTCTATGTAAAGTACCTGTAGGATCACGAATATTCCTTCAATAATGTAAACGAGACATTCGTAATGTTTGTCGTTAAGGAGTTCCATTGTCTGCCTTCGTAGTCCAAGTCTAGTCTAATCCAGCATGTCTGTAAGCATAGTTAGGTACTTCTACCTCATAGGATCGGCATAATACCTTCAACAACTTGAAAGAGACATTCAGACTACATCGTGAATAAATTATGTTGTCGATCTTCTTCGTCGTCCAAGTCTAGACAATTCCAGCATGCCTTGACCATGGCACGTGTCATAGTATGGTCATAAATTTAAAAATAATACGACCATTTAATATTTTCTATTTGATTATGATTATTTATATATATATATTTTGGATATCTGAAGTCTCAGGTCCCATAAAAATCGATATGAGACTATTTCAATGCTAAATCAATCCGAATACAAAAATATTATTTTCTCTTGAAGTCGGTGTATAGTCGACGAATATAGCACTGAATATATTGCAAACGTTTGCAAGCCCATTTAGCGATGACAGGCGTGATGTTATGTTATAAAATTGCTTAAACAATGCCTAAATATGCGATAGCTGTCATTTGTTGGCATATATTCCGTTGTCTGTCTCCGAAACTTATAGTGAGATTATTACGAAATTCAAATGGGACGATTTCGGAATAAATGTCTGTCTAAAAAAACAAGAGTTAGGCCCGAACATACATAAAAAAACAGTGGCACTCCAGGAGTGCCGACAGACGTGAAAACTACTATGAAAACTATGTTAAATGGCGCTATAAATATTTCTTGAGGATTGAAAAATACACACGTAATTGTTTTAGTTTATTATGAATCTTCATCAAGTTTAAAATTTCATCATGGTCAGATCAAAATAGCTTTGTTATAGTTCTAAACGAGTTCATCAGCTATAACAAAGATGTAATCAAAAAAAAAAATTAATATGGAAAGCGTTCAGTGACGATGACGTGAGCTGGCTGTTTTTTGAGAAAAATATAAATATCCGAATTGAGAACCTCCTCCTTTTTCGAAGTCGATTACAAGTAATCAACGAAATCGGTCCAGCCATTCACGCGTGATGCCGTGATCAAGAGTAATACGAGGGTCAAACTGAAAGTTCTTAAAACTGGCCACTTATAAACAATATAATAAAAAAATAATTCTAAAATTTGAAAATAGAACTCTTTGCCAATATTACTGAGTATATATTTCATTCATTTATCATTTGTATTACGATTTGGCGGCAAATTGAAAATTGTCTGTGTCACGTTAACATGAATTTAACACGAGAAAATTTTCGTGCAATGATTTTTTATGACTTTCGATGTCATTTAAGTCAACAAGAAAGTTATGATAGACTACGATTGGCCTTTCACGATGAAGCCCCATCTCGTGCGACTGTTTACAACTGGTTTAATGAGTTTAAACGTGGTCGCACTAATCTCACTGATGATTTACGTGAGGGACGGCCTTCTACGGCGACGACTGAAAATAACATCTGTGTTGTGCGGCGTATGATAGAGACTGACAAAAGAGTGACCTATCAGCAGATTCGGACAAGCTTAGGCATCGGTATGAGTCAAGTGCACAAAATCCTCCACGAATATTTAGCGGTCAGGAAGCTTTGCGCCCGGTGGATACCTCATAATTTGACTGAGGCTCAAAAACTCCATCGTGTGGATTGGTGCCGTAAAATGATTGAAAGATTTAACGGAGGTGACTCTAATGCTGTGTTCGACATACTAACAGGTGACGAAAGCTGGATTTACTGTTATGATCCTGAAACCAAAAGACAATCTGCTCAGTGGGTGTTTCCTTTCGAGGAGTTGCCAACTAAAGTGAAGAGAGATCGAAGTGCGGGAAAAAAGATGGTGGCCTCGTTCTTTGGAAGGATAGGTCATTTCGTAACAATTGTGTTAGAGGATCAAAAAGCAGTTTCTGCAGAATGGTACACTACCAATTGTTTGCCACTTGTCTTGGAAAAAGTTCGAGAGAAACGACCTCGCAGTAGGATCCTCCTTCACCACGACAACGCCTCGTCGCACACCGCCAAGCGAACGATCGACTATTTGGCGACATCAAACGTTGAATTACTGGGTCACCCGCCGTATAGCCCCGACCTCGCGCCTTGTGATTTTTATTTATTTCCAAAAATTAAAGAAAAACTTAAAGGAAAGCGGTTTATGAATGCTGAAGAAGCGGTGGCTGCGTATCGCGATGCCATTGAAGAGACCCCTAAGGACGAGTGGGCAAAGTGCTTTTCCCAGTGGTTCCATCGCATGCAGCGGTGTATTGACGTGAATGGACAATATTTTGAAAAGATATAATAAAACTAATAACTGGCTAATGTAATCAGTTTTTGATTTTCTGAGAACTTTCAGTTTGACCCTCGTAGGGATTCATTTTTATATATAGATTTTGCCACATACCGGAATTATTACGAAATATCGAATGATTTTTTGCTCGGTCTTTATAACGTGCCTACACCAGAAGTAACTGATTTTGAGTAGGGTAGGGAGAATACAGGATAAATATTTATTACCATCTGTATTAGAATTACATTGAAAGCTATTCTTCTTCTTACTCTTTGATGTTATAATGACACTGAGATACACAACGTAACATAATGTATACCACATTATACATTATGTTATTGCATTATAAGGGCAAGACGGGGACTCCGTGGTTTAAAATACGAGGGAATCACGTCACGTCAATCAATCACGAAACAGGAGACGACGTGCGGTTTTAGTCGGTTCAAGTCCGATATAACTGCCCCCCCCCCCCTGGACGACTGTCTACAACTGACAACTGGAAACGAGTTGTCAAACTTCGGGCCAAACTTAGATATTTTTGTTGCAGTGTTTTTATTCAAAATTGCAGACCTTAGGCTTTATGCATATTCTTCGACGCGTCTTTATATATTGAGCAATAAATATGAAGACAATGAAATCAAATCAAACGTCTTCGACGTCAAAAACAAAAAAAAGATTTTTTAGGGACGATTTGTATGCTTGTCGGGGTGCGAGGGATATGCTCAATGGGCAACCTTACACCCAGGCGTCTGAAGACCCGAGACGGCGTGCGGTTTTAGTCGGTTCAAGCCCAACATAACCGCCCCCGCTGGCCGGCGGGGGGGTATCCGAAGGGATTTCTGCACGAAAAAAAAATAAAAAAAGGTACCCGCAACCTTGAACGTGCAAACCCCAAAATCTAATCAGTTCTTCCCATTAACCAAACAAGATGATTGGCGAAAGAATTTTTTCAATCGGATAAGTGGTTCTTGATTTATTGCGTACAGACATCCAGACGGTCAACCGACACAAAAATTTTTTTTTGCTTAATTAGACTTAGAATCATGTGAAACGTCGAGAAAAGTGATAAAAAGTGGGTGTAAGATTTTGATTTATTTTGCGTGATTTTAAGACTTCGTGTCCACCTGGTTGGTGGCCCGAAGTAATAACTTTTCCAACAAATGCATTGGTTCCGAATAAACAAATTCACAAAATTCGGCCTCTCTCTTTATAATCGGGCAAAATCATACTACAATAAGTTATGGACACCGTTTATTTTGATAATCGCAAGTCAATGTTTTATCATTAATAATTAGTTTAGTAGTCAAATGGAGCGGTACACTGTGCATAGTTCCATCTCACTACCTCAACTGAACTGAATTTCTATTAGAGCATCGTAGTTAAAATAGGGCCCGGCTGGCTCGAACATTTCATAGATGATTTTCTGTTATAAATATTTCTTTTATAAAAAGTAACGATTTGCTTTTCGAGTAAGTATAGGAGTGAAATCCACCATTTTGTTGCACTGAGTGTCAACGTCAAGACCTTTGATTAGGGTATGCAATAGAAATAAAAACATCAATTACTTGAAAGTACTTAATTAAAAAATAACATTAATTAAAATAAAGACTACGTCAAAAAACACGGGAGCTGAGAGATACCCATAGTCATGCCCCTTTTCAATCTTGTCATTTGCTATGGTCCTGGCATGTAGGTACTTTCTATTTTCATGTAATGCTTTGCATAATGCACGATGCTTTGACTCTTTTCATTCTTTAATAATATTGCACTTGGCAGTAAAACCAACACTTCTACATGTTTCCAGATTAAAATATATCTACTGTTTTTAATATTTAAAAGAAATATGATTAAAATGTTATGAAAGGAAACTGTAATCTTAGAAGTTTGTTTGAACAAAGTATTATTTGAGGGTCTAGTTTAGTTAATAATTATTTTAATATTTGTATAAGGAAAAATCATTTACCTAAGGGGAACAACCGCTTTGAAACTGCTCTCCTTTTTGATCTGTGGGTACACATTAAGGGTTGTCGCGATAGCAATACGACCGACGCGGATGTTAACAGTCTATATTTTATTCTAAAATTTTCATAGACTTTGCAAGTCATAAGTAAAACCATCTTACCAAGAAAGGAACACATGATTGTTTTGTGTTGAATTTGATGAGTAAATAAAATATATAAATTGTATTTTAATAATTTACATATAAAAATAATAAGTTAAAAATGTATTTGGCATATAATGTTGGCATGTTAAGTTTGAAAAGAAAAGAAAGAAACATTTATTAGTGCAAAGAGGCCACAAACTATGTACATAAAATTACATGAAATCTGAAAATACTGATCTTAATCATCAATAATCAATAATAATCAATATGGCACTCAAATGCACCAAATGGGTGCCCAGTTCAGCATGTGCCAGATAGTAACCTGGCGCTGGTTTTCTACTGGAGCCCAACTGGTTTGTGACACACGGACGCCCCATAGTCGAAGCCGTGTGTTGACGTGTGTAGTGGTGTGTTTGTGAAATAAATAGTGTGACAAAGTATACACTATACTTTACTTTATAAATAAATATGATGATACGGTTAATACATAACATATATAATCAAATAGTGTGTCATCAATAAACTTAAATCAACGATATATTTGCGTTTACGTTATCCAGCCTCCTTTGAGCTTCCAAGAGAAACAGCCGTAAACGTTTCCTAAACGTGGTTCTCGTTGTAATGGAGCGTAACGGTCGTGGAAGATTGTTTCATATTTTGGCAGCTGCATAACGAAAACTACCCCTAAATGACGCAGATCGATGCTGCTGTATTGATAGTTGCTGCAAGCACTGCCTTCTGGCACACAATCTTCTGCTAGTAACCTAACCAATGTTTGATGTTGTTCTTAAATTTGTCAAAGAATATTTTATAAGCTCCATTCATTAGAAACAGGCTTTTGGTATGGCAATATGACAGTTAAGACGACGTCGAAGATCACTATGTTCGATGTCGTTTTACATCACAGAAAAATCCTATTAGAATCTTATTTCAATGCATCGGGCTGGAGGCGTCCACCGTTCGTTCGCTTGCTCCAACGGTCAGTTTCCTACAAGCTAAGTCGGTAATTTTAGTTCTATGTTGGATGCTACAAGCACAGCGTGCTCTTAGGCCGCTGCGCACCTGTTTATAAGCTTGCCCCACTTTCAGTGTTCGCGTTTCGACACCGTAGGTAAATCATAACATGCAGGATGCACTGATTATAGACATTTATTTCCAGTTGGTAAACTGACCGCCACCTTTGTTGATGTATGGGGACTGCAGTTTTCCAACAGTAACATTAAATTCTTCCCTCAATTCAGTTTATCTTTTCCTTATGACAATGTTGGTGCATTGTTATATTCTGTTACAATAAATTATGTGTACGTAATTAAAAAATTGGCAGCGCTATGAAACTAGACATGAATTTTGGTTGTTCTCACTGGTCCCAAGGAACTAGTGAGATTTTTTTTTCTGACTTCCTCCATTATCAACTTGTTAGGAAGTCTTCATTCTATACGTGAGTATTATATATATTCTGTGCCTATATATAGTCGTAACGTATATTGATCTTTGAATCAGTCCCAAGACAGGAAGAGGACGGGTCTGTATAATCAGTCCCAAGACAGGAAGAGGACGGATCTGTATAATCAGTCCCAAGACAGGAAGAGGACGAATCTGTATAATCAGTCCCAAGACACGAAGAGGACGGATCTGTATAATCAGTCCCAAGACAGGAAGAGGACAGAACTGTATAATCAGTCCCAAGACAGGAAGAGGACGGATCTGTATAATCAGTCCCAAGACAGGAAGAGGACAGATCTGTATATTTCGTTGATATCATCACAGCGTTGATTCCAGTTGCATCTGAGGCTTTCACCTTGCAGCCTTGGGTGGTTTAACTCATACGGTTTCTGGGAGTTCGCTTATTCATTCTCATTTTGATTGGGCTTTTATGTGAGAAACTGCCTTCATACCTCCCAACCCCGAAAGGAAAACCTATACCAGAGTGTCGTTCTTCATTTTTTGGGAGAAACTCCCGTCAGAACGACTAACCCCCTAATAAGACTCTGGTGTAGGCTACCAGAGTCTTGTTCATTAATCAGATTTTGTACCGGGTTGCAGGTGGTGCTTAACACCAAAGGTCTTGATAGGGTCCATGCAAAATGTAAATTTTATTATAATAATAATAATTTTGTCTCAATTATTTTCTTGAGACAAAAACACTTTCATATCAAAGACGGTAAGATAGACATTGCTACGCTATCGACATACGTATAGTAGAATCTGCCTATAATTACATCGAAAGGAAGTCACAAACAGGTCATACTAAGCATTATATAGCGGACGTCATAAAAAGCATAATCTTAGAATATATTATGTATATAACTTTCCGTTTTTGTTAGGTACCCATTTAGATAATTTATCTATTCCATATAAAACCAAATGAAAGGCGTCGCCGTGGTCGCAGGGAAAAGGTTGGAGACGGTTACAATAATGAACGAAGGCGTAAGGTTAGTTATATATATTATGTTGGTCACTATAGCCGGAATTCAAAAAAATATAATACTATCAGCGGCATGTCACTACGAGGGTCAAACTGAAAGTTCTTAGAAAATCAAAAACTGATTACATTAGCCAGTTATTAGTTTTATTATATCTTTTCAAAATATTGTCCATTCACGTCAATACACCGCTGCATGCGATGGAACCACTGGGAAAAGCACTTTGCCCACTCGTCCTTAGGGGTCTCTTCAATGGCATCGCGATACGCAGCCACCGCTTCTTCAGCATTCATAAACCGCTTTCCTTTAAGTTTTTCTTTAATTTTTGGAAATAAATAAAAATCACAAGGCGCGAGGTCGGGGCTATACGGCGGGTGACCCAGTAATTCAACGTTTGATGTCGCCAAATAGTCGATCGTTCGTTTGACGGTGTGCGACGAGGCGTTGTCGTGGTGAAGGAGGATCCTACTGCGAGGTCGTTTCTCTCGAACTTTTTCCAAGACAAGTGGCAAACAATTGGTAGTGTACCATTCTGCAGAAACTGTTTTTTGATCCTCTAACACAATTGTTACGAAATGACCTATCCTTCCAAAGAACGAGGCCACCATTTTTTTTCCCGCACTTCGATCTCTCTTCACTTTAGTTGGCAACTCCTCGAAAGGAAACACCCACTGAGCAGATTGTCTTTTGGTTTCAGGATCATAACAGTAAATCCAGCTTTCGTCACCTGTTAGTATGTCGAACACAGCATTAGAGTCACCTCCGTTAAATCTTTCAATCATTTTACGGCACCAATCCACACGATGGAGTTTTTGAGCCTCAGTCAAATTATGAGGTATCCACCGGGCGCAAAGCTTCCTGACCGCTAAATGTTCGTGGAGGATTTTGTGCACTTGACTCATACCGATGCCTAAGCTTGTCCGAATCTGCTGATAGGTCATTCTTTTGTCAGTCTCTATCATACGCCGCACAACACAGATGTTATTTTCAGTCGTCGCCGTAGAAGGCCGTCCCTCACGTAAATCATCAGTGAGATTAGTGCGACCACGTTTAAACTCATTAAACCAGTTGTAAACAGTCGCACGAGATGGGGCTTCATCGTGAAAGGCCCATCGTAGTCTATCATAACTTTCTTGTTGACTTAAATGACATCGAAAGTCATAAAAAATCATTGCACGGAAATTTTCTCGTGTTAAATTCATGTTAACGTGACACAGACAATTTTCAATTTGCCGCCAAATCGTAAAACAAATGATAAATGAATGAAATATATACTCAGTAATATTGGCAAAGAGTTCTATTTTCAAATTTTAGAATTATTTTTTTATTATATTGTTTATAAGTGGCCAGTTCTAAGAACTTTCAGTTTGACCCTCGTATAACCGAAATAGTTAAACTATTACCATGGTAAATATTAACAGTCGAGTTTACTCTGTGTGTCATTGCACTAAAAGGAATAGAGCGAGATAATTAAAAAACTTGACATTGACTTTTCAGGGTTCCGTTGCTCAATGGCAAAAAACGGAACCCTTACAGATTCGTCATGTCTGTCTGTCTGTCCGTCCGTATGTCACAGCTAGTTTTTTCCGAAACTATAAGAACTATGCTGTTGAAACTTGGTAAGTAGATGTATTCTATGAATTGCATTAAAATTTTCACACAAAAATAGAAAAAAAACAATTGGGGGTTCCCCATGCTTAGAACTGAAACACAAAAGGATATTGAGGTTTCTAATATCATTTTTTTCTAAACTGAATAGTATGCGCGAGAGACACTTCAAAAGTTGTAAAATGTGTGCCCCCCCCCCCCTGTAAGTTCTAAAATAAGAGAATGATAATCCAAAAAAAAAATATGATGTAAACTTCCACCGAAAATTGGTTTGAACAAGATCTAGCAAGTAGTACGTCATAAATCGTAAACCGCAATTTACATACCTTTCATTCAATCAACTCAAATTTATAAAGGACAATGCCCATGTCAGTATGGAAATCGGTTGCACACTTTTTTTTGCTATGTCACATAAGTATAAACTGCATTAAAAACCTGCATTAAGTATTATCTGAAATATAAACGCATATTGTAACAGAACTTGGGGTTATTGAGAAATTAAATGATTACAACGAGAAAAACAACAATAACAAGAAAATATTGTGACACAGACTGTTGAACTGACGTTTGAGTCAGACAGGGATACCATTTATAAATTAAGAGAAAACTACCACTGAAGCACACATTATTTTACAACTTTAACTGATTATCACTAATAAACTACGAAACATACACGAAGTATTAAGATTTCATAATTGCAATATATTTGAATGTGAAATCGCGAATTAGTATCACGTATTATTATTTAACCATTTTATTTTAAAAAGATTAGTATATTTGCATTCTACCACCAATGGTTATTTTTTTTTTTATATAATGGTAACAATTAAATTAAAATGGAAACGATTATTCATTCAAGTTTTATATGTTTATAATTTAAATTCAAACCCCAAGTTCTACAGAAGCGATTTAGTGTTGAAAAGTCATACTATAATCAATATTATTTTGTAACATTTGAAATATTGACGCGAACGTCTAAAAGCGCAACCAAGAATGGGCATTCTCCTTTAACTTGCTGCTACGAAACCCTTCATGGGCGAGTCCAACTCGCACTTGGCCGGTTTTTTCATTCTCCATGGCCAATGCTGAATAATTTCGCTACCGTTCCGCGGTATGTTTGTTCACCTGTTCACTGTGTGGCCGAGTATAATTTCCACTGATATTAAATATACTTACGAATGAAAACAGAATATCGGTTGGAGTGTTTTATAATGTGTAACGAAAGTTTATTTCACATTCAACATTTAATCCGCTTCCGTACATTTAAGGCACGGTCTGTAGCCTATTATAGAATGTAATGTGTGTCCTTTTTTAATTGATTCAAATGGTACGTTTTATAGTTACTATTTGTTTATTTTTGAGTGTACCTAGAATGTCGTCCCTTTTTTATTTATTTTCCATGTTTGCTAGAGAGATTTGATCTGTATGTATATATACCCTATCAACTGATGCCTCAAAAGCACAGGCTATTATTTTTTAGCGGCGATAGCCCAGTACGTACGTAACGGACTGCTGAGACGAGGTCTCGAGTTCGAACCTCAGTCGCCCCGGGCACACACCTCTGACTTTTCGGAGTTATTGTGTGCATTAATAAATGTTATTATCGCTCGCTTAATAATGTGCCCGGTAGATGGCAATAGGCTCGCCCCCTATTACATTGGGACTTTAACATAACTGGCGAATCGTGGGTGTGTAATACACCTCTGCCTACCCCTACGGGGATACAGGCGTGAAGTTATGTTATGTTATTATTTTTTTGGATTTTAATTGGTTCGGTTGTCAAATGCGGCAAGGGATTTTTTGAAAACCTTTGACTGCAGTTTAAATTACTTTTAAAATTATAACGAAGTCTTTTTTCAGTAAAATTGCCTATCTAGAATATTTAAGATACTTCCATATATGTGGGCATAGCCATGGGACGCCCTGTATAGTGAATTCTGATATTAAACTCGAAATAAAAGGTAGATAATGTAACGTATGGTCCAAGATCTCAGTATCACTAGACATCACTTATTTGGTTATTTTGGGATAAAGTTGTACCGGTATTTACCTTAGGGGATTTCCGCACGAATAAAAAAAAAAAAAAAAAGGTGTATGCATACCTGCTGGCTTGTCTTTGCGACCATTTCTCAGTCCAGGGATAAGGAACGAATTCTGCGAAATAATGGCGTATGATAGACTTAAGGAAATATCTGATTTTTAAGAAAATACTTTTTTTGGGAGCTTACTTGTTTCTAGTAGAAGTAACCGCCGATGGAAAGTTTCTGGTAATGTTGATACTTAATGAATTTTTAACAAAAAAATTAATACATACATAAACGGTCATAAACTGCGCTATATATCATCACGATATAGGTATGATATACGGCCTCTGTGGCGTAGCGGTAGTACATTCGACTGCTACGACAGGGGGCGCGGGTTCGATTTCCGCTCAGTGCAAATATTTGTATGAACGAATATGTCTATTTGCATTGGTCTGGGTGTATCTATGTATAATATGTATGTATTTACAAAAAAAAAGTATATAAGTATGTTTATCCGCAGTCTGGAACCCATTACACAAGCTAGTTAACCTATGCTTACTTTGGGTCTAGAATGCGCTGTATAGAATGTCGTAGAATATTTATAGAAGCAGTAGAGAAAAATCGGTCTAAACTATTATTGATGACAACATTTTGTAGTCCAGTAGAACTCAGATATGGTCAAAATAAAATCCGGACTATAACTCATCACGCTATACCTTTTTTTTCTTCGTGCGGAAATCCCTTCGGATACCCCCCGCCGGCCAGCGGGAGCGGTTATGTCGGGCTTGAACCGACTAAAACCGCACGCCGTCTCGGGTCTTAAGACGCCAGGGTATAAGGTTCCCTCTCACCCCAACTGACCCTGGGCCATCACCGGTTTAACTAAAAAGTAATGAGTACTAAAATGTATAATCTTGAAACTCCACAGAGTTACACAAGTATAAAATATAGTTGATTAGAGACGCATAAACATTTCATAATGAATATCATCACGCTATTATATTAAGGAACCGGACGGAATTGATTTCGATGTTACATATTTCTCTATCTATTTCGAACGAATTGTCAATGTAAAACGAGTTCACAGCTTCATCTCATTCGGCCCGTTAAATACTCGTATTTATAACTTAATACTTATGTCTTAGTATCGAGATTGCAGGAATAAACATACCTTAATCTATTCGAAACTTAACGCGTACGAAGTCGCGGGCAACAGATAGTTTAAATTAAACACGTTTGCAACAATATTATGAGGTTCTCAAATTGTGGGGTGTGTGTTGGGTAACCTCCTCGAGTGTCGCTCCGATTCCGATCCCGCTGCAGTCCGGGGGGAACGGAATCGGAGCGGCCGGTACACCCTGGGCGGCGGTCAATGGCTTCCCCTTCACCCCTTCATAGGGTTGGCATTGATCGTCGGAAAATACCCAACGTGGCGGGAACACATCGCTCTCCGTACTCCTCTGCTTTCAGAGGAGACAGGATGAGCGATGCTGTTAGTGGTGAGATGGCCCAGGGTCAGCCGGGGTGCGAGGGATATGCTCTATGGGTAACCTTACACCCCGGCGTCTGAAGACCCGAGACGGCGTGCGGTTTTAGTCGGTGCAAGCCCGACATAACCGCCCCGCTGGCCGAAGGGATTTCCGCACGATAAAAAAAAAAAAGAAAAAAAAAAGGTTCTCAAATTGTGAATCAATCACACATCTGTAGAAAAAAGACCGATTCATGGGTTTTTGTGTCAGTACGCCCTCATCAAATATGTGATAGATTATAATTCGAAGCTATAAAATAATCATGAATGGTTACTTCCACTCGAACGAAGATAATGTACACTAATAAATAGTAAACACCTGTCGAGAGGGACTCACACTGATAAATATAGCTTTCTAGTTCGAAGCCATGACAGTAGTGATCTTATTTGGCTGCGTATAAATATAGAAATTACCTTCGTAGGGTGAAACAGACTTATTAATAGTATAAACATTCAACAAATTGAGCAGTAATTAGAATGTGTCATCATGTTTCAAATTCACGTCGTTTCAGATCTGTTCCAAATCAATATTTTTTTTTATAGAATGCTTGGTACCCAAAAGAAGGCGACCATGTCGAAAACAACTCACAGACTATGCGTTATAATGCGTTATAATCTATAGTCTAGCCCTTAAATCCAAACTTAACTAATTTGTACAGCTCTTTGGTACTTCTGGATTCCGGTTGGCTCAACACAGTGTTCCTAGTACTCTTGTAACTAGGAATTCAGTGCAGGGTGCGACTGAAATAAATTGAGCTGAGCGAGCAGGACTCTTACTTGAAAATAAGACATCTTACTACTGTCGCGCGCTTAGCTAAGGCCGCGCGCTCTTGAAACTGTTTTTCGGTGATTATTCCTCAATGGTACATTGTATTGAACAGTTGACCCCTCTAAACACTCAGCGGTGTCTACACTATCACCATGGCAAATTTGCTCAAGATCGGTATTGTGGTTCCGGATGAGTACAGTCTCGACCAAACGGCTTAGCCACGTTAAGAGCTTCGCTTCGCTCAGCTCAATTTTTTTTTTTTCTATGCGTGTAATAAGGTCACTTTTCTTAAATTACTTAGACTAATTAGTCCGTGATGCAATGAATAAGGCCATTAAGACGACATTTGATTTTAAACATTTTGAATATTAAATAATTTCAATGAAATTTTGAAGCATTAAACTTTAACGTAAGTTAAAATTTTTGTATAGATTAAGATCGGAAAACTGGGAGTGGTCGCGGGTTCAAGTCTCGACCTGGATATGTTTTTGCGATCCTAATCTATTAATTATTTTGGAATAAACATAAGTACTTTTGTTTAGAGACCTTGGCACCTACCTACTTTGATAGGAGACTTTAAATTAAATTCATTATCATTTTCAGAATACCATCGCCTTGTTTCGCTTACAGATCAGAATAAGACTTCACCTTGAGAGCATTTTAATATCCGTTAGAATGTTGTGTTTACATACATACAATATAGCTTCAACAAGACAACAGCCCGTCGCTTATAATACGACCATACTCCAAAATGGTTGCATAAATAAATAACATAACATAACTTCACGCCTGTATCCCCGAAGGGGTAGGCAGAGGTGTATTACACACCCACGATTCGCCAGTTATGTTAAGGTCACAATGTAATAGGGGGCGAGCCTATTGTCATCTACCGGGCACATTATTAAGCGAGAGATAATTCTCATATATTAATGCACACATAACTAAGAAAAGTCAGAGGTGTGTGCCCGGGGCGACTGGGGATCGAACTCGAGACCTCGTCTCTGCAGTCCGTTTTGTACGCCACTAGGATATCGCCGCTTTTTATAAATATAATATATATAAAATAAATAAATATAATATATATAAAATACAATATAAATACTGTACATTGCTATTATTATTCATAATTAAATACATGTTAATAATATAATACATACATTATTCGAAAACAGGCCTGACGGATAAAATTCATCAATATTCTTTTTTATCATACTACGAATAGTGTTCATTAAAGGAGAATGCCCATTCTTGGTTGCGCTTTTAGACGTACGCGTCAATATTTCAAATGTTAAATAATAATATTGATTATAGTATGACTTTTCAACACTAAATCGCTTCTAAAGAACTTGGGGTTTGAATTTAACTTATAAAGATATGAAAATTGAATGAATAATCGTTTCCATTTTAATTTAATTGTTACCATTATATAAAATAAACCATTGGCGGTAGAATGCAAATATACCAATCTTTTTAAAATAAAATGGTTAACTAATAATACGTGATAATAATTCGCAATGTGACATTCAAATATATTGCAGTTATGAAATCTTAATATTTCGTGTATGTATTCGTAAATTATTAGTGATAATCAGTTAAAGTTGTAAAATATTGTGTGCTTCAGTGGTAGTTTTCTCTTAATTTATACATGGTATCCCTGTCTTACTAAAACGTCAGTTCAACAGTCTGTGTCACAATATTTTCTTGTTTGTTGTTTTTCTCGTTGTAATAATTTAATTTCTCAATAACCCCAAGTTCTGTTACAATATGCGTTTATATTTCAGATAATACTTAATGCAGGCTATTTAATGCAGTTTATACTTATGTGACATAGCAAAAAAACAGTGTGCAACCGATTTCCATACTGACATGGGCATTGTCCTTTCTCATTGAGCAGATAATTGAAATGCCCCATAATCTTTTAAGTATCGGAAAGCTTTTGTTAGTTAAATGAAACTGTAGGTCATATTGATATAATATATTGATTTAAACTTACACGATTTTCACACATAATTATTGTTTATACGGGACTTAATCGCGTTAATAATGTATAATAATGTGGTAATAATGATATAAGGTTTAACCAGTTAATTAACAGAGCTAGGTTGCGTATGAACATTATCTATTTCATAGTTTAATAAATAAATATTCTAGGACATGCTACACAGTGCTTCGAGTATTTAGACTTAACGTAAGTATAGCTTAACTTGCTTGTGTTATGGGTTCTTAGAGTGCGGATAAACAATACATATTATCATCCAGGCCAACATCCAGGCCAATGCAAATATACATATTCATGCATACATACATAACATAACATAACTTCACACCTGTATCCCCGAAGGGGTAGGCAGAGGTGTATTACACACCCACGATTCGCCAGTTATGTTTAGGTCCCAATGTAATAGGGGGCGAGCCTATTGCCATCTATCGGGCACATTACTAAGCGAGCGATAATTAACATTTTAACAATACACGCATAACTACGAAAAGTAAGAGGTGTCTGCCCGGGGCGACTGGGGATCGAACTCGAGACCTCGTCTCGGCAGTCCGTTACGTACGCCACTGGGCTATCGCCGCTTACATCATGCATACAAATATTTGCATTAAGAGGGAATTGAACCCGCGACCTCCGGCATAGCAGTCGTACGCTCTGCTGCCATGCCACGTATGTCCAAGTTTAGTAATAACATAGCTGATGCCCGCGGCACCGCCCGCGCGGAGGATAGTAATGGTTTTTTCGAAATATCTCTGGTTTCACTTAACCAATTGCAATCATATACGACATATTTTCAGCCTGAACAAGACTTTATTAATAAAAAGATTGCATCATAATGCGTTTATTAGTTTTTGCGTCCATCGCGAACAAACAGACAAGAATTCCAAAAAAAATATTGATTTTAGAATCGTTCATTTAGCGTATCCCAATTTTTTTATATATTTCCATTTTAAAGACACCTAATTTTAAAATTTTATAATAGTATAGACTAGCAACCCGCCCTCGCTTCGCTTTGGTTTATATGAGTTTTTTTTTAATTCCGCCATCGTAATTTACACATAATATATAGCTCATGTGCATCAGGGATATTGTGCTTTTCAAATGGTCAGAGAATTTTAGCCAATAAGTGCAGTGGTTCCGAAGTTCACTCCAAACATGTAAAGATTGAATATAACTATAGATTACAATTAATTACATATTACGTACGCGCATTCAAGAACCCATGTTACGAGCTATACTTAGTTTAGATCTAGATATCGTTACGTAGTACGTACGGTAACCAGGAATAGTTATTCTTTTATTATATACTGTGTAAACAATTGTCTACTACATATTCTAGAACCTATTTCACAAGCTAAGCTTAGATTGGGTCTAGATACCACTGTTTCATCGCCATCAGTTCAGCCATTTAGGAAGAGTTTAGAGAGCATAGAGTTTAATAAGCTTTATCATATAATTAACACATGACATAACTTAACATAACTTCACGCCTGTATCCCCGAAGGGGTAGGCAGAGGTGTATTACACACCCACGATTCGCCAGTTATGTTAAGGTCCTAATGTAATAGGGGGCGAGCCTATTGCCATCTACCAGGCACATTATTAAGCGAGCGATAATTAACATTTATTAATGCACACATAACTACGAAAAGTCAGAGGTGTGTGCCCGGGGCGACTGGGGATCGAACTCGAGACCTCGTCTCAGCAGTCCGTTACGTACGCCACTGGGCTATCGCCACTTATCATATAATTAAGATAGAAATATTGACTAGGCATAATTGCTTTAGATGTCTGTATAATATAGTGCTAATTGTAATAAAGGATTTCCTAAATCATCCTTCTGAATTGTTATATACCACAATTGTGACGGGGCATTCTAACAATGACCGAGGAAAATATAGCCACGTCGTCGTCTAAACTTGTTCACACACGGCGGCCATTCGGTCGGCGGCCTTATGCAAAATGCATGTACATTTATTGCTGTCACTCAGAGTGGGCGTCCGTGGCGTTATGTGAATCAACCTTGAAGCCACATTATTTGTTTTAGAATGTTGTTTCCTATTTATTTCAAGCGTTCATCGGTTCTCTTCACCTAAAACCTGGATACAAAATGAAACGTACTTATTTTTCAGATTATACTGTTTCTATCAGAGTACTATTTACAGTTTTATGTTTAATTAATAAGAATACATTTGCCTTTAAGCGACAATTTATATTTCGTTAGATTTAACACTCAGGATGAATGATGCACTGAAATGTAATGATGAATGTTTTGAACTTTGATTGTGGAGACGCATATAGTTAAAATCATAGTTTAGGAAAGTATGTATCTATATTTTAAATTAGCAGTGAATGGTATCCCATGAGAACTGAAATATTGAGTACAGTATTCTATTGAATTTATGTAGCGCACAAACCAGGGATCTGTACAAATATATTTTATTTAATCTTACATCACAGGTCTGGTGATACGTGATATCGATTGTGACGTCAAAGCTCATATATTATTATTGCCGCTCAGGCCAAGTGCCATGAAGAAACCAGTATCATTTGTGACCAGAAAATGCCGATTAGGTTAGAGAAGGGTAGGATAACCGATTAGGATAACCTGTTAGGATAACCGGTCAGGATAACCGATTAGCATAACCGGTTAATATAACCGATTAGGATAACCGCTCAGGATAACCGGTTAGGATAACCAGTCAGGATCACTGATTAGGATAACCGGTTTGGAAAACCGATTAGGATAACCGATGAGGATAACCGATTAGGATAACCGTGCGAGGGAATCTCGCATATGCGTAACATCGTAGGTAAACTGCAGGAGTGTCACCCTCATTGGATTGGAATGTCGGGAATGTCTGACCATGCCGCCTCCACCGGGCTAGTTGCAGGGGTAGAAAAAGGAATGGTGGCTTGATGTATCAAGGAGCGTTATGCGTGTCAATGGTCTCACTACCAAGGACAGCGTAAATCGTCTGAAGTAAAAGCGAAAGAGTAGGAAAGTGGATTCCAGCGAGGAAGCTGCCTATTTCTAATATCAAAAAAAATTGATAATAATAGGCATTATTATTATACAATAAGGACATTTTTCTTTAATGTTTAATTAATCGTCATTTACTTTGCGGATATTTTCGCGCAGAGGATTTGCTTTAAGATCTTCTCAGTCTGCAGTCATTTTAGATCCATGGCTTATAGCTTTCCAGACTAAATAACAACGCGGACGTTTATGCTCTCAGTACCATCTGAGCATAAAACAAAGGCGTACTGGGTACGATGGGCAGGTCAAAGTTATGAAATTCCTTTCTCCAGAACTGTACGCAATAATCAATCATTCTAAAACTGGATAGCTCGAATATCAACTGAGCTTTGAAATGTGTGTAATCTCTTTTCCTTAAATTGTTATTAAATATTCTTCGGCTACATACATTTTTATTTTATTAAATCTCTTAGACATAGTATCTAAATTACCATGTGCTTCAAAGTATCGTGTAAACGGATTGCATCGAGATTTTAAATCTAAAACTGTAATGCCATTTCTATGAAACAATGTCCAGAATCTGTTCAGTTTACTTTCTGTTAAGTTGTTTGTTATTGGTGTTATTTTTAGCGGTGTAAAATACGAGAATGAACATGTTTCATTTATTTAATTTCAATCGAAATGAAATCTCGTTAGTGTAGCATGTTACCACCTCGACAGGTAGATAGTTTTTAACTCAAAATGTAATGTTTAATCCACTGATTTTGCAATACAAAAATCTAAAATGACAACGTTGGAAATTACTGATTGCTATTAACTTGTTTGAAAGCTTTTTGTTGCAAGTTTAAACTTAGTTTGTATTAGTTATATGTTCGACAGTTAATTTAGATTGTTTTAAGCCACCTAAAGGTGCAATTCCGTGCATCGTGGCCGATCGCACCTGCTGCGTGCGGTCAATCGCATGCGATTGCCGCGCGCGGCTGATGCGACAATATTTTTAGTCAGAGTATGAGAACGTATGGCTGTAATTAAAAGTAATAAGAATATCGACTCACATCTTCAGAAAGTTCTTCGCTGTCAAAGGCAGAGGATAAGGGCCTGCCCCGTTGTACCCTGGCACCTCTGGAATCAAACAGATCATCTGCTGCATGAGTGTCAACGTCGTCGAGTGCAGTCTTGATGCGGTTTTCAACATCGTTGCGGATGCGATCACGATCGGGTTCGGCGGCACGGGCAGCTGGTACTTTACCATCGAGCCTGTCAAGGACTGGCCGGTAGTAGCTTTCTCCCTTATCGAAGTTGCAATCGTAGACGCGAGTACGCCGAGTTCTGCCAATGCGACTCATCTTGGTGTCCTGTGGAATCTGTAACAGACGCAATATATTCACAAAGATGAACTACTTTTACATTTTGCAGTATCGCCACGTTATTCTATGACATTCTATACAGTGCTTTTTAGACCCAAAGTAAACATAGAACATCTGGATTCGCCATTATTGAAAAAAGGATAGTTTAAATAGCTTGTGCTATGGGTTCTAGAATGGGAATAAATACTTAGATTTTGTTTTTGTCAATACATACTCACATATACATAGAAAAACCTAAAACAATGCAAATATGCATATTCATTTAAACAAATATTTGCACTTAGCGGAAATCAAACCTGCAACCTCTGACTTAGCAGACCGATGTTCTACCGCTACGCCACAGAGGTCGACATTATTGAATTTGCAATATGCATATTAAATATTGCATGGTCAATAAACTACTTCTTCTAGTTCTTATGCAGTACGTAGCGCCACCTAACGTAGGTTCTGGTAACACAATAATAACCAACAGACCTATCTACGGACTGCCCTTTTGACTACAAGATTAGAATGTTATGGCATAATATATAAATATGGCATAATATATCAATTAATATAGTAATGTAAATTAATCTCAGGTTTTAGGTAGATTTCGATGAAATCGATCTACCTTTTTTTTTTTTTTTTTTTTTTTTTTTTTTTTTTTATCGTGCGGAAATCCCTTCGGATACCCCCCCGCCGGCCAGCGGGGGCGGTTATGTCGGGCTTGCACCGACTAAAACCGCACGCCGTCTCGGGTCTTCAGACGCCGGGGTGTAAGGTTACCCATAGAGCATATCCCTCGCACCCCGGCTGACCCTGGGCCATCTCACCACTAACAGCATCGCTCATCCTGTCTCCTCTGAAAGCAGAGGAGTACGGAGAGCGATGTGTTCCCGCCACGTTGGGTATTGGCCGACGATCAATGCCAACCCTATGAAGGGGTGAAGGGGAAGCCATTGACCGCCGCCCAGGGTGTACCGGCCGCTCCGATTCCGTTCCCCCCGAAATCGATCTACCTATTGGTTTCTTGACTACTGTCCAATTTAAAAAAACGTTCTTCATAGGAGGTCTAGTTATGACCCCCTGAGTCCGAAATGACCACTGATCAAAAAGTTTATATTTATATTTATATTTATGTATGGTTCCACTTCCCAAAATTTGCGGCACTCTCACGGTCGCATTTTTGCCCCGATCGCTTTCAAACTGCGGTCAAAAATTGCTTGGGTGTAAACTTAGTTTAAGTTCGTGAACGGGTGGAATCCGGCCTAAGGGGACGGTAGGGCCTCACTTTTTGTGAAATCAGTTTTTCCTCAAAATTTCACGTTCCATGAATGATATTCGAACCGTTCTAATTTTATCCCATAGTATACATGAATACCAACAACTTTTAATTACAAACCTATAAGATTAAAACTTTAACTAAAAGTGGAGGGGGGAAAAACCAAAATTTTTCGGGAAAAAAATCATAACTTCTAACCGGTGAACATTGTTGGTGTCGGAAACATTTTTAATCGATAGGCCATTTTTAAGTCTAAAATAAAAGTCTGAAAAGTTTTTCGCTAAAAGTTACCGTTTTCGAGAAAAAAAATTGAACTGTTTAAAGTCCATAGTTCTCTATATAAAATAATATTAATTGCTTCACGAAATCTACCTGTGCGTTCCCCCTGCGGGAACGGATTTTTTTAAAGTAAAGCGTTTTCATCAGAAACTACCGTTACTACAATTATATTTATGGCCATTGAGTACAAAGAATTTATTCTCTGAATACTATCACCTTGTTAAACGCAACTGCAACTTGCTTATTTTCAGAAACACTTCGCTAAAGTTTCTGAGAAGTCACATAACAAGCTCTTTTACTACATTCCTGGCAAAATATTTATATGTACATACAGTAAATATGTACGTTCTGTGAATGTAATACCTTAGGAAATAGGTCAACGAAATATTGTAAATGAAAAGTGCATATGCAAAACGTGTTCCGATATGACAGATGTTATATAATACGCTACCATTAGTGTCAGTTAAAATGGATCACGTAGTTTCGACAGTTTAAAAAAAAAATTAAATATAATTGAGGCACAGATGAGGAGCCAACAATCCAAAAAAATGTGACGATTTATTCATGAGGAAACGCTATATTCAAAATTATCCTTTAAAGGTCTGTTGTAGGCTTTTTTTTTTACGTGCGGAAATCCCTAACATAAATAGAGACGATAATGAAAATAAAATTAGTTCCAGTATATTCTTACACTTAATGAATCAAAAATATTTATAGGATAGGCGTATAGGATTTTGTTGTATGATGTAGAATTTTTGAAAATAGTATAAATTGGTTACTATAGTTGAATAATTTCCATCTCTCTTCGCTAGGTGGTGTTGTAACCGTACTCGTATTATGGTTATCCATTTATTTCTGCAATGTACGCTTACAGATTACTATCATTGCATGACAGGCAAAATTTGGAAATAGTTACGTATTAAGTCTAAATAGACATCCAAATATAGCAAACACAATACACAACGCGATAAAGGTAGAATCCATAACTCTGTACTAACATACATTTTACTGTAATAGAATAGTATCTTCGAGTACACAGATTAAGTATTACTGATAAATCTTTTTAAAGCTCTAAGCTGGTAAACAAATATACGTCCCACGGCTATGAGCACAATCTCAAAGAGATTTTCAAAACCTAAACCATTGTAAAATAAGTACACATAAAGAGAGGTAAATGTATTTGAAGGCGAGGAGATTCAAACGATTTATAACAAAACAGTTTTTGCTTTGTAGTTATTTATGTAGTTTCTATAAGAATAATAGACAGTATATCTTTGATACACAGTGAGAATAATGTTGAGGACATCGCGGAGCTTTGCGGGGTGCTGGTGTTTGTACATTAAATCCGAACAGACGCCGTATATCACAGCTTAAACGATTCCATTGAAAAAAAACTAGTGGAAAATTTTGCATAATCTCTTAGACAGTCGACTAGAAAGCAGTTTTGATAGATAAAATATTCTGAATCAAACTGACAGTTGGTGATGAGGACCTTGCTTCTAGATATACGCGACATTAAGAACGGCACAAGTTTAAAACCTATAACAGAAGCGTTAGCATCGACTGCTCAAGTAGTCGTGACCGTCAAGATGTCTCAGATATTACGTGTTAAATAAGTAATCGGTTGTTTTGAAAAGAAGACGGGTTATAGTGAAGGACATTAAAGGTTTTTAATACACACCACGAATAGAATGATGCAGATTGCCGCATAGACTTGCCGCACCACAGGTTGTTAGGAGGTGTGACACCTTTACCATGCAAAGTTAAAGGCAACAAAAGTAGTAGTAGATAATTCTTGCGAATACAGAGATTGTGTCTTGTTGCTGTTAGCTGTTAGTATTTGGGAAAAGCCCACCCCCTCCCTCTAGAATGAGTACCTATATAGTGTTTTTCCGAAGGTTATAACTCATAAACCATATAGGTACACAAGAATTTATGAAGACTGTAAATGTCCCAGTGCGATCGATAGTTCTTGGTACCTAAAACAATTTAGGATACAGTCAGCTGACATATGATACAAAAATAGTTGCAAAACGGCGATGCTGTTAAGTATATTTCGTTAAGAAATTCAGAACCATATTTGTCGGCGACAATATAATATGTGTCTCGTAGCAGTAATTTTCCTGAAAGTCTGTAGTTATCGAATGACTCAAGACTAAAACATATACGAAGACTAAAGAACTTCTCACTTTGTGTAACTTATTATACACTATATTTTTATTCTTTTTAAATATGGCTACATATATTATTGACCATCATTTTTGTTCTAGTAACGTGATGGATAAATCCCTATCGGCCGCGTTTGTAACCGTACCACTCATCTGTTAGCAGAGAATAAAAAGCTATTCATGTCAGAGGTGTGGTTGAAGTGACAGCGAACTATACGTCAGAATATTTTGATTTATTATCTAAGTCAATACTTAGATAATAAACCAAAATATTCTGACGCAAAAAAGATTTCGTACAGAAGTCACTGTAGTATATTTCAACGCAGAAAGATATTGCTAAAGCGAATCATTTGTCTTTTTGTTTTGACATTTCAATATTCTTTGATAAAATCATGTTTTGTGGCATTAAATTTAATTTCAAAGGAAGAGTCTGAGACATTTTATTTTCTGTTATTAAATATTATTAACCGAAATTACTAATATTCCCCGTAACTCCTCCAGCTAAGTTAAATTGCTTGTGTTAGGAGTGAGTTCCAGTAGGTAGTATAATGGCCAGGATTCGAACCCGGAACCACTCTATCATAGGGTCGGTCACAAGGCTACCAACACGACGCTTCAAACGCTTCAACATTACTCAGTAGTAGCAATTTATTTGAATAAATTTCTTAGTATAAAGCCAAACAGTGTTCTTGCTATAAATGAGTTGTATCATTTTATCCAATTATACAGGCTTAGCGAAGGTTGGCCCCGGGCAAAGCGCACACGCTAATAGGTATTACATTAGAAAACGCGAAAGGATGGCTTAATTATGCAAATGCTTCTATGAAGTCTTTAAATTCCTGCTTTACTTTGTTGAATTATTACTAGTTTCACTTATTCTTGAAAGTATTTCAATGAAATTATATTAATGTATACGAATGCAGCACGTACAAGCTGTAACAAGCAACTTCAATACAAATTAAGTTATATGTATGAAAATGTAAATATGTTATGGTAGTTATAACGGAAAAATTGTATTACTAGAGCAATTTGATAATAGTGCGATTACCCAGTTGCGCCCAAAGTCCGCACTTTGGAGACTGAGATCCGCTTGTTTTTTTTTATTGGTAAGTCGGTTTTTCCGGGAGCGACTGCTATCTGCTGACGGCGTAGCGGTAGTGCATTCGTCTGCCACGACCGGGGTTCGATTCCCGCTTAGTGCAAATATTTGTATGCATGAATATGTCTATTTGCATTGGTCTGGGTGTTTCTATTTATAATATATATATATATATATTCTATGTAAATATATGTTTATCCGCATTCTGGAACATATAACACAAGCTAGTTAAACTACGCTTACTTTGGGTCTAGAAAGCGCTGTGCAGAATGTCGTGAAATATTTATATTTATTTATTTATTTACACTGACCGTACAATTTGAGAGAAAAACCTGCGCCAGAATTTCTCCGTTATTTAGTAGGTAGACCAATTAGCAGGTAAGGTGGTTTGAGCCTCAGAAATGTTGGTTGGGACATTCTTATTACTGGTTTAAAACCATACAATGATACTTTCAAATCTTATTCAATTAAGTTTTGTAACGTATGAGTCAAATCAACAAGACTGAAAATCTTTTTTCGAGGAATAATAATGTTGTAGAGGAAATCGTAGACGGAAGACTTATGCAGCAGAATGTTTTTTCAACGTAACCTTTTTATGATCTAGACTAGAAGGAAGAAAGAAAGAAGGTAATTGAATCACCTAGTTACATTAAAATGTTCAGTAATTTTCCTAAAATTATGCTGGAATATTTATGTTATGTTTACATCATATGTTATTATTGCTGAAAATTACACATGTGTTTGTTTGTGAAACTATAAAAATACTCAATTTATGTATTTTATAAACATCGCGTAACACACATCAAGTTCTTTGTGAAAACACCGTGTTAAAAACATTAAAATCAGATGTTGCACCCACGTAGCACGACGGAAATATTACGTGAATCCTGTTGGTGCTTTAAATGATTTTTCATTTACGAGTTAAAAAAGCATAATTTACGGATATTTACGGATTAGATTATATTTTGATA
Source organism: Cybosia mesomella (assembly GCA_946251805.1). NCBI lineage: Eukaryota > Metazoa > Arthropoda > Insecta > Lepidoptera > Erebidae > Cybosia > Cybosia mesomella. The sequence continues at coordinate 42,111,273 of OX276388.1, read as the reverse complement.
AAATAAACGTTGTAATTACCTAATAAATTTCTATACCCTTTACGTATTAGTTAATGCATTGGCATGGAATAGAAAATAATAAAGAATAAACATTAACTTCAATTAATTTATTTGAATACGTCATGTTTATTATTAAGAACATGAATGACTGTGGACGCGTAATCTATAAATTATGTAATTTGGTATCGATAGTAGTTGAAGCGAGATTCCTAACATAAACGCGTGCGTCGTACAGTGAAACAAATTCAAAATAGAATTCGCAACCATTCGATATGGGTATATTTTTAGTAACGAAAACCGGGTTTTTGTTCAGACACGGGGTATTGTTATATGCACTCTTTTAACACTGACGAATAAAGCTAAAAATAATCACGCATTTGAAATTGGAACGCACATTACTAGTAACCAATCTTTTTGGAAGTTTGGAATTGGAACAACTTGTTTGTAAATTAGATAAAACAATTGCCAGATTGAAATTTCAAATGTCGCACAGCATATCGAAAATTGTTTTGAATATTCGCCAAGATCTAATCAAAGTATAAGTTTAAATGGGTACTAACCTGGAGCGTGTATAGGCGGCGAGAAGGAAGATGGGACTGGGCAGATTAGCGGCGGCGGTTAGGCGCGTGAGCAGCGTGGGTGAGACTATGTTTAACCGTGAGCCACACAGAAATATACTGACTTATATTCTGAATGATTCCCTTGTCGGAAAACGAGGCGCATCAAACACAGGAAATTATATTTATTGCGGACTTCCGACTGGGTATTTATGTACATTATTTGACACTGTTCACTTCTTACCATAAAATGCCAATTTTTATGTCATACTCCATAACTATAGGTATGGCGCAGTAGTTATGTAAATCGTGGGTTTGATCTCCGCCTAGAAGCATTATAAACACGATTCGTAGATAGGTCTTCCGGGTGTAGGTTTACTTTGTCAGTATAATACGGTCAACATAAAATAATACCCAGATCTTACAACCGTCAATTACCGTTAAAACTGGGGTCTGATATCCGACCTTTAATTTTATTCATTTACAAAAACTGATAGTTCGAAACAAAATTTGAAAAATTATTATGGGAGAAAATTATAAACTTTTCAAAAATATCCATTCCTGCTAGGGCTCTGTATTATTTGTGATCGGGAACACTTGAAAGGACACACAAAAATTATATCAGTTTTAAAGTAGAGCACATAGGAAGGTACATACTAAAAATACAAGTTGGTAAACGTTTAAATTCCTTGAAACTATATTAAAATATTAAATTTTTTAATGCAAGATGGGCCTCCATACGTTTTGCGTTAAGATGACTTAAGAACGGATATTGGGATAAGTTATGAATAATAAATAATTTTTAAAAGTGAGTCGATTAAAGAATATGCATTTGGAATGATTTAAGAATGGGATGAATACCTACGGAACTGCCCTCAGAAGGGTTTTATTACAGTTCTCAAACAAGGTGCGCATGAAATCTTGAGGTTTAATATTTCAACCAGTAGTAACAAAAAGATGATCATGATTACGCAGCACTTTAAAATTAGATAATTTGTTTCTGTAAACAATTGATTCCAAAAGCTTACATCTTACTCAGAGATAGATAATAAAGGTATGTTAATCAACTTGCTAAATCTGAACATAATTTTTTATCATTTATTTTCATGTTTACTGTGAATGTATTATAAATAATGCTATGAAAATATGATAAATTAATAAGCATCCTAATATACTACTGCGAAGTAAATCCTATACTTGTTATGTGACGTAGAAATGAGAATGCATGTATCAAATTAAGGGATTAACATGTCTGGCTGTTGTTGGCTTATGAGTTGAGTGCAGCTAGCTATTTGTAGGGAAAAAAATAACAGCACGAGACCTGTTGGAAATATAGCGAAAACAATAGGAAAAATAAATTAAACTCGATTTGAAGTCCGGGAGAGAAATGGGGTGCATTATAAGTGTGAAATTGATTTTTCACGATTTACAGCGAAACTAGACGTTTCGCTGTAAATCGTGAAAAATCAATTTCCTTTCGAAAAATTTAAAAATAAAAGTTGTAGTTAATAGGTCTATAATATTTGTTTGGACCATTTTTCACATAACCTTAACGTTTTCGAGAAAAATATTGTACCGTATTTTGGTTTTTTGTTCTTATCTGCTACACAAACTCTTTTTTCCCTAACGAAATTTAGTGGAAACAAGTTTTCTTAAGTTTCACACACGTTCCTATAGTTTTTCAACGAATATATTCATTTTATGTTTTTTTTTTTCTATGTTTAACCAAAAAAGAGACTTCATTTTCATTCAATAATGCCCAAGTCTAAAAAAAAAGATTTTGTATCTGTTCAAACGTCTATTTTCATTATGTGTTAAAAAAAATAAACATTTCTGTGCGGAAATTTTCCAGGGAATGCGAAAAACTGCCATTTGGAGGTAGACTGTCTACTGCCGACGATAAAAAAAGAAAGAAAAAAAGAGGTACGCGTGACAGATCACGTGGCAGCCGATTTTTATGCTATTATCTATATTGTTTTAAGAATGATAAAAACCTCTCCACATTTACAAAACCTTTTACAATACGCGTGTTTATCCTCAAAAGAATAATTAACTAACTATTATTTTATGTTAACATGCTTCTGCGTGATATACCATTAACATAGCGTTAGTTTTAATAAAATTAACTTCTAATATGTCGGTGGATTTTTTTCAATACCCATATTATAATATAATATGGTTATTCAAAAAAAGGGACTAGGAATCACCATTATATATTTGCTCACCTACGGCATTAAATACATAATAATATGGCCAATATAATACACATATATTATGATATTCATAAATTGTATTCTAAAGGGATCAGTAATATAAAAAATATGTTAAGTCATACTTATTTTTATAATTGAAATAAATTATCGAGATATGGGTGTTTTGGAGACTTTAGTTACATAATAATATATCACCTGTGTCTCAAGCCAAACTCACCTGCAAGTCGGTACAGCAACTGATTGAGGAACGAGGCTCTGTTTCAGAATTTCCTCTTGGGTTAGGGAGGTCAGATGGGAGTGGCTCCCATGGAAGCGGTATAAGCTAAACCAAAAGAGAACAAGTAAGCAGACACCTTGTTCGGGGCCTGAGGACGACAGTCGTCGTTTTAGCCTGCTTCTGTAAGGACTCGCCGTCCTTACAGAAGCAGGCTAAAACGGAGGCGTGCCGTGTGTCTCCTACACACGACTGCCAACTCACCGTGGCAGGATCAAACTCGACCCTAAAGATTAGGCCGCGATAGTGGCCGAAGTCCGGCGGGAACCCTGGGAACCCGGCAATGGAAGCTTGGGAAGGATATCGTGTGGTTTTAGACGGTTCTTGTATGCAACCGGGAACAACGCTAAGATGATGATGGTAAGTTATCGAGAAATAAGTCAAAGTTGAAGATTTTGAAGTTATTGGTATTTTAATAAGCTGTCATTCAGGTTCACCTGTTCCGATGTTTGTTATCAAATCTTTCATATTGAATTTAATCTACTTCCCGGTTACCGATTGAGCTGAAATTTTGCATACATGTGTAAATCGCGGGATAATGCAATATTATGAAGACATGGTGCTGATCTGATGATGGAGCTGGAATGGAACGACACTACCTCATCGAGTTTGGGCTCGGTTGAATGGTCTTGACGAGTAGTTGGTCTTTTAATGGTAACCAGGGTCTGATAATGGAGCTGAAAGGTGGTCACTCTGTAATTAAACGACGCAACCCCATCGAGTTTCGGCTCGTTCTAAAAAACTTTTAAAAGTTTTTTAAAAATTTCATTTGTTTTGTATTAATGACCACTCCTAATATAACGCGATTCCAAGGTAAAAGTAAAACAAAATGGTGTAAATACATTACCTCACAGGTGACGCATACCTACAACGTTTCTCCTTCCACAACGTTTGCCGGTATGGGTGTTTCCACATGGCCAGTTGCCAATAAATTTGCAAAGACCAAGGAACATTCCCGTTAAAAATTGCGAGTTTTGTGGCCACCTTGCAACATCAATGCTAGAGATGTAGGTCAGTTAACTCGGAATATATTCTACAGTCGCATTGCCTATTGTGTTCAAAGCTGAATAGTAGGAATTAGTAGACCGGGCTCCGAAGAATGAAGCTGCAATATTCGTTTCACACTCTTCTCGCAAAACAAAGGCGTCTATTCAAGAATCTGTCAATGAAACCCTATCTCACCCGCCTTACAGCCCCGACTTAACTACTTATAATTTCTATTTATTCACCACCATAAAGGTACATGTACAGGTAAGTAGAAACCAATATATCAACTGCCATAGAAAAGATGGCTGCCTACGAATCAACCCATTCTGACCCATCAGAGGAAGACTAGAATGTATAATGCTATTGTACTTGTACATACACACATTCATACACAAGCACATACACACACACAGAAACAGACACGAACTCACGCGTGCACGCATACACAACACACACGCACTTAGAAATACTAACCATAGAATAAATACAAATTCTTATAACTGTATAGCGCAAGTTATAAAAAATCGCACGTCTATCAACATTGTAACCGAATATTGCCTCTTGAGATACAGGCTCGCCTAGTTCGAGAGGTAAAGATATTCATGCACAGATTTTTAACTAGGTACCTATCTTTAGCCTAAGTCTTTGTACTTTATATGAGATCTGTAATGTAAAAAAAATTGAGTAATAAATAAATTATTATTATTATTATTAATTCCAGTAGGTCTAGGCGGATGACAATCTCTAATATACAAAATGATGGAGAGTATTTAGAAAAAATTCATACAAATTGTTAATATAGTGACGTTTACTTTTTGCGTGTCCTTAGACTTTTATATAGTGACCTATGCACATAATATATACTAATAGGTCTGCAATGATTCTGCTGTTGCAAAAATTGAGCGAAGCTCCCCGACTGATAACTATCAATTTAGTGGCTTATGCCGTAACCATCCACAAGTCTCAAAGACTTACTTTGGATAAGGCTGTAGTGGATATTGGTAACAGCGAATTCTGCCTTGGACTAACTTACCGCAATTTCACCAGGACTTTTTCTAACCGTGATAATTCCTCAATGGCTAGTCCGATTTTCGTTTTTCTTTTTTTGTATTGTGTATGAACTAATTACTTAATTTAATACCAATCGCGTGCATGAGGCTTTTGTCATAATTGAGAAATCAGATTTAAAAATAAAAATCCGGTGATTATTCCTCCGCGGTACTTTTGATTTACCTAGCCTATATAACCTCCACACTCATATGTTGTGTATATATGCCAAATTAGATCTAAATCGGTTGAGTGTTTTAAGAGGAGTTAGTGAACGCCCGAAAAACATGAGTCGTCTAAGAGAGAGCTTCACTCTTTCAGAGCTTCGCTCAATTATAACATTGTAAATTAGTGGTTTCTGTACATTGGAGATAGTTAAACAAGTTGAGACGAGCTCAGCCGAATACAAGGAATTTTCGATTTTGCGTTTTTTTTTTGCGATTTTTTAGCGATTTTTTCTTTATCTTGCAATGGTTCACCCCAGCACGAATCTATTACCGAAAACAGCAACTCGATAGCTCATCTCCTTCATACCCAAAACCGTGACAGAAAATTGGCAACGACGACGTCGACGACAACTCGACATAAAATATACTCGGGTTAGGTTAAATGAACTTCTGAGTTTTTTTGAATTCTTGTCTGTTTGTTTGTTTGTCTATCTGTTCCCGATGGACGCAAAAACTACGGAACAGATTTTGATTCCGGTTTTCTATTAGTAATGTCTTGGTTAGTCTAAAAATCTACCGTGTTTGATTGCAATTAGCTTAGTAGAACCGGAGATATGACCAAAAAATGATATCCAACCTCCGCGCGGGCTTTGCCGCAGGCATCGCCTAGTAATAATACGTATATGTATGTTGTGCATTCCTATTGACGAGGTGTGTGATTTCTTGCTATGAATAGATTCATCTGTTTCTCGTAGGTAGGTGTCAGTAGGCGCCTTGTAAGAGCTATATAAAGATTATAATACGCTAGGACTAGAGTCGTAGTTTGTACGGAACTATTTTAAAATATTTTGACACACATCTCTGAAGTGTCTCGGCCAGACTGCAAAATTTAAGGTTGACTATTGCGTCCGGTTTCGGTGCATCACACAAGTAGACCAGTTGATTTGTTTTTATTTATTATTAGCTCTGCCCGCGTTTGGTTTCGGTTTATATGAGTTTTTTTTAACTCAAGCCATCGTAATATTCATATAATATAATAGCCTATGTCCATTGAAGATAATGTATTTTCAAATGATGAAATATCTAAAATACCCCAAACATAAACAAATTCACAAAATTCGGCCTATCTATTCAAAATGTAAGGCCTCTGTGGCTTAGCGGTAGTGCATTCGACTGGTACGACAGGAGGCGCGGGTTCGATTCCCGCTCTGTACAAATATTTGTATGCATGAATATGTCTATATGCGTTGGTCTGGGTAAACACCCAAACCAATGCGGAATGCGGATAAACATACTTATATTCTGGAACCCATAACACAAGCTAGTTAAACTATGCTTACTTTGGGTCTAGAAAGCGCTGTGTAGAATGTCGTAAAATATTCATTCTTATTTATATTGTATTATAAACTCTTCGTAGTTATGTGTGTATTAAAAATGTCGATTATCGCTCGCTTAGTAATGTGACCGGTAGATGGCAATAGGCTCGCCCCCTATTACATTGGAAGCTAAAAACATAACTGGCGAATCGTGGGTGTATAATACACCTCTGCCTACCCCTTCGGGGATACAGACGTGAAGTTATGTTTATGTTTATATTATAATATTCGTATAGACTATTTTATAGAATACCCTAAAAGTACCATTCTGGCGTGGTTATTTACTCGTAATATGACACATATTGAAACACACTACAAATCAGTAAAATGTACTTGGGATCGGGTATTATGTCGCACATTTTGAGAGGCATAATATGTCCAGCAGTCGACTGCAATAGGCATGAATATCTTTACCTCTGATTGATGCTTACAATTCAGGCGGACTAGTCTTGGGTAGTTTTATTGTATTTCACCTCATATAATATTGATGTAAAGTATAACTTGTCCGGTTTGTGAAAGAGCCAGAACATAATTCTATGTATAATATGTATGTATTTACAAAAAAAAAGTATTTAAGTATATTTATCTGCATTCTGGAACCACACAAGCTAGTTAAACTATGCTTACTTTGGGTCTAGAAAGTGCTGTGTAGAAGTTCGTAGAATATTTATTTATTTATAATTTGTCCTCAAAACCTTTTTCAAATCTCTTTTTTCTCGTCCCTGCTCCCCAGGCCATCCACCTCCGGTACACTTGACTTCGAATGACCTAGTCACTTCAATCTCCTTTATATAGGTAGTTAAATTGTCAATCATTTCATACTCCTTTGTTCCACGTGCCCAAACCACCTCGGCTTATCTACTTAAGTTTTTTATACATACATACATATACTTACGCCTTTTTCCCTCCGGGGTAGGCAGAGACAACAGCCCGCCATCTACTTCTGTCCTTATATACTTCACGAGCTTCCTTCACTGTCATTAAGCCTTTCATGCAAGCCCGCCGGTTTTGAATGCTTTTGACCTGCCCTTTTTATACGTATTCTATAAACCAAGTTAAAAAGTAACTAACTGTGATTCCTGCTCATGCTGCATATCAGCAAAACTCAAATTTACATCCGACCATTTCTATTAAGCCAGCCTTAAAAAGCTCAGTAAATTATATGATATTTTTTAAATTAAAGTAAATCGTATTACTATATCTATCTATACTATATTATATTTTAGAACAGCTATATTCTAGTGTGTTCCGCGGAACCCTAGGGTTCCGCGATACCTCTGTAGGGGTTTCGCAAGAATTTAGAAAAAAAATCGTAAACTGCTTCCTAATAGTTCTATGGCACCTGCCAAATTGCGCCAACATTTAGAAACTGTACTCCCCGAGTCTAAAGACAAGAATAAAGAATTTTTTGTTCGTAAAAAAGATCAGTTATTGGAAAGTCAAAATAATATGATTCATGTAACACAAACTATCAACGAAAAGGCCACGGAGGCATCATATTTAGTTAGCTATCGCATTGCACAAGCAGGTGATACGCACACTATCGCTGAGAATTTAATAAAGCCATGTGTATTAGACATAACAAAATGTATGCTCGATGAAAAATCTGTAAAGCATCTTTATACTGTGCCGCTATCAAACGATACTGTTTTACGGCGAATCCATGATCTGTCAAGCTACGTCAAACAAGAACTAGTTACACGTCTACAAAAAACACGATTCGCCTTGCAAATGGACGAGTCGACTGATGTCGCTGGTTTGGCTATCTTGCTGGTTATCGTGAGATATCCAAATGAAAGTTCTTTTGAAGAAGACATGCTTATGTGTTCACCGCTGCTCACAAACACTACCGGGGAAGAAATTTTTAATAAAATAAATATATTCTTTGAAGAAAATAATCTCAGTTGGAACAATTACATTGACATTTGTACAGATGGGGCCAAGGCGATGACAGCAGTAGCAGTGTCACGAATAAAAAATAAAGCACCTAATTGTAGTTCCAGCCATTGTATTCTGCATAGACAAGCACTTACGATAAAGCAAATGCCGTCAAATCTAAAATTAGATAAGGATGAAGCGGTAAAAATAATTAATTTTATCAAATCACGACTGTTGCACAATCCCGATTGTTCTCATTATTGTGTGAAGATTATGGCAGCAAACATAAAACACTGCTGCTCCATACAGAAGTGCGATGGCTGTCTCGGGGTAAAACTTTAACAAGGCTATTTGAACTTAGAGCCGAGTTACAAATGTTTCGTTCAGCAGATACTTCTTTTAATTTGAAGGACCGTTTATATGATAAAACTTGGTTGTTCCGATTCTCTTTTATGGCGGATATCTTTCAAAAATGGAACGAATTGAATTTATCATTGCAAGGTAAACAGACAACAGTGTTTCAGGCCTATAACAAAATAACTGCCTTCAAAAAAAATAGATTTTTGGATTATTTGCGTTTGGTAAGAAAGAAATAGAAAGCTTTACGTCACTAAGTGAGTTTGTTAACGATAACGACTCAGAAATGTTTCAAGATGATGTGTTTGAAGAATTGGTCCAATATCTCAGTTCGATGCGCGCATCTTTGGAAAAGTATTTTCCCGAAGAACAGAATACAAAAATGAAACTGAATTCTTGGATTCATAATTCTTTTTTACCCAACTTGCAAAAGCCCGAAAGTATATCAAACGAGATATATGAATCTCTTTTAGAAATGTCATCAGACACAGGTATGGAGTCACTGTTCAAAACGACGCCTCTCAACGATTTTTGGTGCAGAATCCGTGATGAATATCCAATGCTTGGCAACTACATATTTGTGCGAAACTGGATTCTCAACCTCGAAAACGAAATATCGCAATAGACTGGACGCCGAACCTGATATGAGACTTCAACTGTCTTCTATCAAACCTGATATCAACCAACTGATGAAAATAAAAAACAGTTTCATACCTCCCATTAGTTAGGTTTTTTCTTTTTTAATATCTTCTATCATTGTACTTGCCATGTGGTAAAGTAAGTAATAATTACTAACTGTTACATTGTACTTTTATTATGCTTATTAATAAAGAATACACTTTTAAAAACTATTGTTTTATTGTAGGGTTCCATCAAGTATTTTGCTTCCCAAAAGGGTTCCGTCACCAAAAAAGTTTGAGAACCACTGTTTTAGAACATAAACTCAATCTCAATGTTTCAATACACATCTTTAATATAAAAATGAATCGCTGAATGTGTTGCTAAGCGCAAATCTCGAGAGCAGCTGAACCGATTTCGCTAATTCTTTTTTTATAATATTCTTTGAAGTACGAGTATGGTTCTTACGGAGAGAAAAATTTAAATAATTGCATGAAAAAAAAAGGTTTGCAGGCATGTTTGGGTTAAATAGGGCGAAATATGCCACGGGCGAAACCGCGGGGGATTTATAATAAACTGTAACTTTGTAAACCAAACTATCTAAAGTTACCATATAAATAGAGATCGCCAGAAATTGTAATAGACGTTTATTATCCAACAATGATTACTTAACATTACTGAAGTAATAAAGGATAATGGAAACATACTTCGACTCCAACAGAACTATTCAATGCTCAGTGAAGTCGCACAACATTTAAGTTGAAAGATATAGATGTAAATTAGCAAGTTTCTCTTACTGGTCTTTATGCTATCTACCCCATTCGTTTTGTAACTTAGCATATAGTCGTTGCGTTTTCAAACCTCTATATAAAAAAAATATTTTAAGACCGTAACATAATGCTATATTTATTGTATTTTTGCCTGCTCTTTTGCTAAAACGAGAAATATAAGAAACATGTTTCTTATAATAAATAGGTCTTTACCGATGAAATTGCCGAAATTTTCTTACAAATTCATGAGTTCGTTATTCCTGTAATTTAATAGCTATTTTCATTATTTATATTTTGTTTGAAAGTTGATTTCAAGATTTTACAACTCTGTATTAAATTTTGTTTTTATTGGCCGCTTGATAAATTAATTCGATCTTCAAAAACAGTACTTCCTAAATGCTATTCATTTTGATGATAAATTCCGTATTACTTAACAGCTGTCACTTTTCAACAATTTAATAAAAGTTGTTGTTTGTTAGCTTAATCTTGTCTCATTCATACATAAAAAAAACATAAAATTTAGATTTGTCATTCCTAAAAAAATGCAAAAATGTTGGTACTGAAAATTGGGTTTCCTCCAATTTCTTCAAGAAAAACGGCAATTTCATATGTAACGACCTATTTTTTTTTTTTATCGTGCGGAAATCCCTTCGGATATCCCCCCGCGTGGCAGCGGGGGCGGTTATGTCGGGCTTGAACCGACTAAAATCGCACGCCGTCTCGGGTCTACAGACGCCGGGGTGTAAGGTTGCCCATAGAGCATATCCCTCGCACCCCGAAAATATTTCTCGTTTTACTCTCCAAAACCATGGTTCTGGAGAGTTTGAGGTTTTCTTACCATGACAAACGTTCATTTTGCAATAGTTACTAAAACTAAAATAAAATGTACTATTTAATTATTTTTTAATGTGAAGTGTGAATTATCGTTCATTTCGAGTAACAATTGAGACCTTTACCTCGGAGCGCGAGAACCGCTTGCCGAATTTTACTCCTCCACTTTGCATGGTCTTTACCATGTCTGGCAGGGTATACCTAATTGAAACGCACGTCAACTCCTAGGACGTCAAGCTTCTTGAATATTTCCTCTCTAGCGAGCCCGGCGGAGGTGGCATGTCCAGACATTTGTTATCCACGTAAAATATTAAACTAGGGTATAGATATGGTGGTGGATTGAAGATGTACAAAACACACTGAAAGAAAAAGAAATAAACACTTATAGGGAGTGAGAAATGGTTGTTATTGATTTAATGAAACTTTGAAGCAAGTAGTAAGAGAACTTTTCCTATTGACATAGATCGGACGTACTTGTCATATATCGGTGAATTTAAATATCTAGGACGTGTTCATCTCAGTTGATCAGAGTATTCCCCCTGTAAGGGAGTGGTCGCGGGTTCAAGACCCGTCCTGGAAATGTTTCCAATTTAAATCTATAGGTTAATATTGAAAATATACTTTGAGATTGCAATGTTCATGCCCTCTCATGTTGGACTTCGAGGTAACAAGCAGACCTTAGCAAAATTAGTGGAAGGTAAGGGCTATGATACTAATTTGTGTTTTTCTGTTTAGCTGTTGTAATACATTTTGTCAATAGTTTAATGAGATAAGTAAATAAAAAGTTAAATGGTTTGAACCATTCAACAGCGGTCTTTTCGGAATTCCTGCGTACTACTGGACGTGGAGTACTACTTTAACAAAAAATGAGATTGTTATAGCACATAGACTTCGCTCAGGCCACTATCCGTCGAGATAATTTGGACATCTCATGAAAAAAGTGCACTCACCTAACTGAGATTTGTGGTACACTAGATGATTTCCAACTTTTGCTAACGGATTGTGTCAAGGTTGGGAACCAGAGGGAGGCGTTGGTGCGAAAACATACCATACACGTGCATGATGTGGGTGAGAATTCAATCTCTGATGTCATTTTTTTTTGTTTTTTTTTTGTACTTACACCTCTGCATAGTGCGGAGCCTGTTTTCACAGTATAATAAAAGTCTACTACAATACATCAAATCCTACGCTTATCTCTTTTATTCCAGTTCTCTTTGTCATTCCATTTCTATCATTTATGCTTCTCGCACTTTCATACATTCTTCCATTCGAACCTCTGATTTTGCATGAGACTTGTTTGTGTTGTTCCCGCAGCAACGACTCTGTCCTACTCCTCTAGCGTCTTGTCAATAAGTTCCTCTGAAGCGACGATAGCCCAGTGGTGTACTTAACGAACTGCCGAGACGAGGTCTCGAGTTCGATCCCCAATCGCCCCGGGCACACACCCCTGACTTTTCGTAGTTATGTGTGCATTAATAAATTTAATGTTAATTATCGTTCGCTTAATAATTTGCCCGGTAGTTGGCAATAGGCTCGCCCCCTATTACATTGGGACCTTAACATAACTGGTGAATTGTGGAAGTGTTATACACCTCCGCCTACCCCTTCGGGGATACAGGCGTGAAGTTATGTATGTATGTATGTTTTCTGTTTAGCTGTTAGATTTTTCAATAGTTTAATAAGTTAAGAAAAAGGTATATGGTTTGAACAATTCAATATCGGCCGTCTCGGAATTCCTGGTTATTTGGTACTACTTTAACAAGAAAGCGGCCAAGTGCGAGTCGGACTCGCCCCATGAAGGGTTCCGTAGCAGTAAGTAACATAATAATACTTTTCTATTTAAATTTTATATTTGAGTTGATTGAATGAAAGGTAAATTGCGTTTTACGATTTATGATGTATTAAAAAAAAACTACTTACTAGATCTTGTTCAAACCAATTTTCGGTGGAAGTTTACATGGTAATGTACATCATATATTTTTTTTTAGTTTTATCAGTCTCTTATTTTAGAAGTTACAGGAGGAGGGGGGGGGGACACACATTTTACCACTTTGGGAGTGTCTCTTGCGCAAACTATTCAGTTTAGAGAAAAATGATATTAGGACCCTCAACATCATTTTTGAAGACCTATCCATAGATACCACACAGGTATGGGTACGATGAAAAAAAAAACATTTTGAGTTTCAGTTCTAGTATAGGGAGCCCCCAAAATTTGTTATTTTTTTTCTATTTTTGTGTGAAAATTTTAATGCGGTTCACAGAATACATCTACTTACCAAGTTTCAACAGCATAGTTCTTATAGTTTCGGAAAACAAGTGGCTGTGACATACCGACGGACAGACAGACAGACATACGTATCTATAAGAGTTCAGTTTTTTGTCATTTGACAACGGAACCCTAAAAATGAGATTGTTGTAACACATAGACTTCGCTCAGGCCACTATCCGTCGAGAAAATTTGGACATCTCATGAAAAAAGTGGAGTCACCTAACTGATTTGTGGTACACTAGATGATGTCCAACTTTTGCTGACGGACTGTGTCAAGTTTCGGAACCAGAGGGAGGCGTTGGTGCGAAAACATAACATACACGTGCATGATGTGGGTGGGAACTCAACCTCTGATGTTTTTTTTTGTACTTACACCTCTGCATAGTGCGGAGCCTGTTTTCACAGTATAATAAAAGTCTACTACAATACATCAAATCCTACGCTTTCCTCTTTTATTCCAGTTCTCTTTGTCATTCTCATATCATTTATGCTTCTCGCACTTTCATACACCCTTCTATTCTAACCTCTGATGTTTTATTTTTTGTTTTTTTTTATACCCTACCTTTGCATCGGGATGCAAAGCTCTTGTTATTCAAGACTAAGTTAAAGGCTTCCTATTTTAAATCTAGCTTATCATCTTTCATTCCGAGTCTCTTAAGCATACCAGTTCTCGCAATCATTCCTCTCGCACTTTCATAAAACCTTTCATTCTCTGTTGGGAGTGATTATGTGATTATGTGATATATGGGGATTATGTGCCTACCCAGCTAATTTCTAGCTATCTTTATTTCTTTTATTTTTATTTTTCTTTTGCTTTATTTATTACATAGACATTTTACATTTTCTTATTTCTAGTGAACCTAATACATTTCCAAGAATGGCAATACTGTTTTACAACAAAGTTAATAAAACTATACTTTTACAACCATTTATTGGATTATGCTAGGTAGCATTATGGCTACATAATGTTCCCACATATTCTCTACGTCTTGTTCCTAGCGTTTACAATTCCTACAATTTTATTAGCAAATGCGATAGTTTTCTCTGTATGCAAATCCATCAGAGACTGTATACCGTTCCGATCTATTGTAATTCCGGTCTCACTTTCTAAATCGAACGTGTCCTTGGCATGTATGGGACAGGCCATCAGGAGGTGGGCCACCGTTTCCTCGACCCCAGGCTCACAGGCACACGATGGGTCCGTCTTACACTTGAATCGAGTCAAGTATCCGGCGAACCCACCGTGCCCTGTGAGGAATTGGGTTGTTTGGCCCCTGATGGTAATCCTACTGACGGTCCTGTATGCCTCTACCGCGCAGGGGAAGAAGAACTTAGTTGTGGAGGCTGTTCCGCCATTTTGATAACGCCTGTTCCATTCGTCGAGGGAGTCCCGCCTTAGGAAACCCTTGACGAACGAAACCGGACATCTATCGTAATCCGGCGCTTTTTTTCAATCGTAAGGCAGCCTCCTTAGCAAGTGAATCCGCTCTCTCATTCCCCTCCAGACCGACGTGGGCCTTTATCCAGTAGAGAAAGACGCTCTTGTCCCGCTGTTTACAGCGACCAAGAGCGCCCCTAGTCTCCACTGAATAATAAAAAAAAGAAAAGAAAGAGCGCGGATTCACTGTGCTAAGGAGCGCCGCCCTGCCGTCACTGAAGATGCCGAACGCGGCAGCGTCGTGCCGCTCCACCACGCATGCCACCCTACGCAACGCCAGGAGTTCCGCCTAGTAGACGGTACAATGTGCTGAGAGAGCAAATTTGAGGGCCTTGGTTTCGGACTGACTATTCCATACAGAGACAGCAGCCCAACCCGGCCCTCAATTTTGCTCCCATAACCTCTGATGTTGCATGATACTTGTTTGTGTGGTTTCCGCAGCAACGACTCTATCCTACTCCTCTAGCGTCTTGTCAATAAGTTCCTCTGAGGCTAACATACTAATGTGTAGTAAAAGCCTCTAAAAAAATAAAGAGAATAAAAAACTTAGTTTTCAATATGAGAGAAGTGAAAAAGAAGAAGAATATAGCAAAAAAGCGATAGAAGAAGAAAGAAGTAAACGCGTAAGACAAGATAGCGGTCCTAAACTTTCCTAAATCAGAAAAACGAGAGAAGAAAGAACAAGACATAATAAACATGCTCTATCTATAAAAGACGATGGAGGACATATTTTGCTACAAGAGAATATTTGGAATGGACATCTGACAGAATCATCTGGTCGTGTAATCGGGTGGAGCCGCGAGCATCGATCAGTATCTTATAATATATGCAGTTATATTTTCTTCATTAGTAATAAATCGTAGCATTGCTATCTGGTTTTGCTATACATTTTGCTATACAATAAACTAAGATTATTATTACTTTCTTGCTAACTTTCATCTGTAAAGTAGATTATAATGTTATTGAAATTGTATAATTTAACATTCATCAAAGTAAGAGCCCGAGCTGAGTTGTCGTATGAAATCTTTTGTACGATTCTGCGCAAATGATCTGCATGAAATTTGCTCACTGTTATTTGCATGAAACAGGCGCCCGCATACATGCACACGCACGACGCGTAGCGCAGACCCTTACATCTTCTGCTTACGTAACTAAAAAAATATATTTTTATTAGATTATTGAAATTAATTAACTGTCCTAGACTTTGAGATCACTTTTAAGGTTTAAGTATATCATTACGCTATTGAATAGATACTCTGAATTGAATAAATAATTAATATTTGAGTCATATCAAAAGGAATCGACTCGGTTTCATTTCAAAAGAAATTAGAAACCGTAGAAGTTACTCATATTACGTAATATTTTCTCATAAAGCAGTCCGCTAGCAACAACTGACTTGGAACAAGACTCGGTGGCGGAGAAAGAATGTCACATGAGTAAGCCTCTCGTAAGCCACAGATAATAGATATAGTAAACTAGATTAGTGTGGCTGAAGAAGAGCGGTAAAATGTATGAAATATGGCAATGCTTTACCACGAGATGGAATACCAGATAAAGTACGGAGAAAAGATCTGTATTTTTGGATTTTTGTATGTAACGAATAAACTTAAAAACTACTGGACCGATTTCAAAATTACTTTAACCGTTACAAAGCTACATTATCACTGAGTAACATGGGCTATATTTTTTACTAGAAAAAATTACGGATCCTTATAAATTCTTACTAGAACCAACCTAAGGTGTGAAAATATTAGTAATTCATCGCATGCGCTGCGGAAAGGTGGATGATAGTTCGTTGGTCACGATAACCGACAACTACGCGGCCGGAGACGCGGGCAACAGCTAGTTCTTAATAAACAAGTAGTTGCAGGAAAAGATGATCCTAAGCAAGTGATGCATTGGTTCACTAGTGGCCATCTTTAAAAATAGGGTGATTTACAGGACTGTTATAACTATTGGGTATAAAGCTCTTGTCACATAGTATGAGCAAAGTGTAGGGTACGGTCATAAAGAACCATGGTGAGAGCCGTGATCTCCGACGGGAGTAAGAGACACGGCATCGCCTCTTGCTGCGAGCAGGTAATACGCGCGAAAGAGACGGCAGAGAGGGAGCGGGAGAGAACCCTGCCCCCGGAGTTCTGCAATCTGCGGCGAGGACGCCGCAGACTCGTCTACGCCCGGGACTACCGACCTCCATGATCGGGGCCTGAGGACGGCAGTTGGCCGACTCGCCGTCCTTACAGAAGCAGGCCGTGACGGAGGCGTGTCGTGTGTGTCCTACACACGCCTGCCAACTCACCGACGCGGGATGAAACCCGACCGCACCCAGGCGAGGCTTAATTGGCGGTCAAAGTCCGCCAGTAGCTCTGGGGTTATCCTTTCGAGAGCTTACCCGTGGTGCCCGGCAATGGACACTTGGGGAGGACACTGTGTGGTATTAGTCAGTCCGATTCCGATACGCCCACCCCATCGGTCGTTGGCACCGTTGGGGTGAAACCCGTGGGGGTTTCCAAATGTTAAAAAAAACTGTCATAAAGAACTAATTACAAGAATAGAGTGGAGATCAGCTAAAAGTACTAGTTTGGATTCATACCAGGGGCCCGATTAAGTAAAATTAAGGTTTTAAAACGTGTGATTTAAAAACTAATTTTAAATAATATTAATATAACGTTTATAAAACTTAAGAAAACTTATAATGATAATTCTGAATGTTTAATAACCTCACGAAAAATAGATTGTAGGAATTTTTGGTAGGTTTTGTTTTGATAGATCTACGGGATAGGTACTAAAGCTTATGGCTTCCCCTTCACCCCTTCATAGGGTTGGCATTGATCGTCGGCCAATACCCAACGTGGCGGGAACACATCGCTCTCCGTACTCCTCTGCTTTCAGAGGAGACAGGATGAGCGATGCTGTTAGTGGTGAGATGGCCCAGGGTCAGTCGAGGTGCGAGGGATATGCTCTATGGGTAACCTTACACCCCGGCGTCTGAAGACCCGAGACGGCGTGCGGTTTTAGTCGGTGCAAGCCCGACATAACCGCCCGCTGGCCGGCGGGGGGGTATCCGAAGGGATTTCCGCACGATAAAAAAAAAGGTACTAAAGCTTTTCATTCAACTCTAATTAAAAACACGTGTATTGAATTGAGCGTTCCTGAATCGGGCTGCATGCTAGAGTACCACTCAGCCATACGCCAATGATGCAAACTATATAGGAGCTCATTAAAATCTGCATAACGAGTTTGTGCCGCTAAAAGGCATACTATAAAGTACCTTGAAAGGGCTTCTTTAGTAGTTTGTAGTCTCGACTTGCTTAAAAAGAGATCCTGATGAAAATACCTTTATTGTTTCTAGTAAACGGATATTGCATCGAACACAGCAAACGTTCGATGATGTGCGCCTTTGATCAGTTTCGTATTACGAGCTGAGCTCAGTATAATTAAATGGGAAGTGTGGACAGAGGCGCATTCAATAACCGCGGTCTAACGTCAAGATACTGAGATTTCGATATCCTATTCATTAGCGTGTTCATGTTACTACACAACAATGCTTCGCCGTCGGCGCGAAATGCCACCTGAATAGTGCCAATCTGTATTTCCGGGAGTACCAGTTAATGTTTAGTAGTAATAGATTTCCATAAAATGATTGCGAAAAAGACTTCTAAATACTTTTAAAAGTGTCTAGGTGATTATTTAGTCAATTTTGAAGATATTGTAACTTTAAACTGTGACTTTACTACGATGCGCTAAAAACAATTCAGTTTCGGGCTGCTCAGTTGAGGAAGAGAGATTCAGTTATACATCTTGTATAGCTCAGTCTCTCTCCCTCTCGGCCGCAGCTGAATTCGTGGTAAGGCCCCAGATATGAAATCTGCATCGCTTAAAATATAAAACATAAAGTTAGGTTAATATACTATGTTATAGGTGTAATTTACTATGGTGCAGTTCGTTCACAAGTTTCCAAATCGAGTCAAACTCGGACACTGCACCACAATCGTTTGCGCTAGTGTTGCACCCATGACAAAATATTTGACCAAGGTAACCTATGATATCATGATCTTAATGAAACTTTAAGTGTTTCATTAAAAAAGTAATTACCTAATCTTACGAATGATTGATGCAATGGCATTAATCATTCGTAAGATTAGGTAATAAAAACTAATAAAATGACTTATCAAACAGCATACCTAATTATATACCCCTATAATAACCTTGACTTCCCTACAAAATTATGTTAATTAAATCAAATTTTAAAGCAATTAGTACCTATGCTAACTTTTCCAA
Source organism: Cybosia mesomella (assembly GCA_946251805.1). Taxonomy (NCBI): domain Eukaryota; kingdom Metazoa; phylum Arthropoda; class Insecta; order Lepidoptera; family Erebidae; genus Cybosia; species Cybosia mesomella. The sequence goes on along the minus strand of OX276388.1, from coordinate 42,092,210 downwards.
TCGTTTTTTTTTTATTTAGACTTTTCTGAACTAATAAAAAAAAAAAAGCTATAATACATTTTGTAAACAGACCTCGAATAAGGTACTTATAGTGCTCATTATATAAACTTGCTGAGCTCAAAACAAATAAAAATTAAGTTTTCTTCTCTGAAATAAGTTGTTGAATTTGAATACATCAAAAATAGACAAAATCCTTTAGAGAGCTTTGTTTGCTCCATTTGAAGTGCTACCTGTTCTTACAAGTTTTTACTTGTTTTTTTTTACTGAGGATACTTCATAGCTTTAAGTATCATATTCCTTAAATGAATTTTATAGAAAAGGTGAAAGTATTTTTTTATTATTATACACATTAACTGAAGCATATTTTCTCCAGTCAAGGTCCAGGCCATTATTTGCATAGTAGGAATAAAATACATTTTTCTCAAACATGCTTGGAAATTTGAACTTTATTTTGACAACCTTTTTCGAGATAAATCGAAATTGTTGTAGGTACATGCTAGCAAGTCGTTCCTTCCACTCCACCGTGCGGTTTTAGTCGGTTCAAGCCCGACATAACCGCCCCCCGCTGGCACGCGGGGGGGTCTCCGAAGGAATTTCCGCACGAAAAAAAAAATAAAAAAAAAAGGTACATGCGAGCAGCGGCCGGCAAAAGTTGTATCAAATCCATATCTGTCGTTTTTTAGCGGCCAAATAAATTACTATGTAAACTCATATCTGTCGTGTAATTTAAAAATGGAACCATCTTTTACTCCGAACCATGGCAACCAAGGAGGTAACTTATCCAAGGCATTATTTAAATACAGAACTGGCTTGCAAATAGGAAGCTGTTTATTAAGAAAAATAAAAAACAAAAGAACATTTTGCCGCGTGAAAAATTACTGTTGTTCGTTACTTTACTTTCAATAACTGCTTTTTCAAATAAAAAGTTCTACCTAGACACTACTTAGTTTTAATTTCCGCGCATTGTTTGAGAAAAGCACTATACAAGCCTTGGCCACAACTGAGCGTTGCCGGACTCCGTAATGCGTGCATCGGCTGCGCCTCGGCCCAATACTATAGTAATATTATAAAAGTACTATAGTATATGGCCGGCGGGGGGTATCCGAAGGAATTACCGCACGAAAAGAAATAAAAAGAAGTAAGTACTATATATATAGTATAGTATATATAGTATATTTATATATATACTATTTATAGTATATTTATATATATACTATATATAGTATATTTATGTATATATAGTAACCACCCCCGCTGCCCGGCGGGGGGGTATCCGAACCCCGCTGGCCGGCGGGGGGGTATCCGAACCTCGCTGGCGGGCGGGGGGGTATCCGAAGGGATTTCAGCACGAAAAAAAAAGGGTACCTTGCTTTGATAGGGTAGGTATATGGGGTCCCACCAGAATCTTCAGGGCCCAAGCCAACCCCACCTGCAAGCCGGTAGACCTGCTGATTGATGGACGCAGTTCTGACGCAGGCTTGCGTCTCGAGGCTGGGGTCAGAAGGCAGACGCTCCCGTGAATCTGGAGTCCAAAATGCTAGCTTGGAATGCAATCGCGATTGGAGCTCGGATGTAGAAGAAGAGATTTCAACTTTTTATTTAATATTACCGTCAATATCAATACTGGTCCATATTACGTGTACGTAACTAAATATACGCGTTCTAATATCCAAAATTCTATTCCTATAGCACTATTTATAGTAATAGTATAAAAATTTTCATTATCGCTCGCTTAGCAATATGCCCGGTAGATGGCAATAGGCTCGCCCCCTATTACATTGGGACTTTAACATAACTGGCGAATCGTGGGTGTGTAATACACCTCTGCCTACCCCTTCGGGGATATAGGCGTGAGTTTATGTTATGTTATGTTATACTATATTTAATACTATAGTATCTTATTATTATTTACTTTGTATTTGTATTATTATTTACCCTTCGGTAGTAACACCTAGTGGTGGTAGATACTCATTGCTTGACGATCGTCGGGTATAAGTGAATTTAGTAGTGAACTTAATCGTCCGGTATAAGTGAGTTTATAAGTGAGGTTATAGGTATTCCGTCACTTCCTTTGTACCCCAGTACGTATCTTTTGCATATTTGATATTGTCGGATAGCTACCGAAACGTCGGGATCAATGTAAAATATTAAATAACATCAAATAAATCGCGATAGAATCCGTTAAAAATAGTTTTATTTCAATATTTTTTTATTTACATTTATTTATTATTTATTTATTTATTTACATTTTTATAATATAAAATTATGTTTTCAAATACACTTCAAAATTATATCCTTAAAAATAGTGTACCATTGGCCATCATGGAGAATTGGCTAGAGATGCGACACGTAAGCCTCTCGTACCGACTGACGCAGGTGATCTCCGGTACGGGGAGCTTCGCGGACCACCTGTATCGGATCAGGAAGGAGCCTGAGTGCCATCACTGCGACACGAGGAGTCCTCTCGCTCAGCAGCATGATTGCGGCAATGGTGCGAAGCGCGAGCGCGTGGGTACATGCTCACCGGGCGTCGCAGGCGACTCAGGCGCCCGAGGTCGCTTAACAACCTCCCTCCTCCAAGACCGCAGGCCTGGGGGTGGCAGGTGAGGCCGCCTGTCACCCCAGCAGAAGCAGGCCGGGTCGGCGGGGCGACTAGCTCCCCTCCCCCAAACCGGGGCAAGACGGGGACACCGTGGTTCCCAAACCAGAGGGGGCCATCTCGAAACAGGAGATGGCTCAGGGTCAGTCGGGGAGCGAGGGAAATGCTTTATGGGCAACCTTACACCCCGGCGTCTAAAGACCCGAGACGGGGGTCGGGTCGGGTCGTCGCAGCACCGTGTGACACCCACCGGACCCACTAGTGCTGCGACAACAATCCCCCTGCCCGGCTATGCACTTGCTGACCCCTGAACGCAATCAAAACGAAATTGGATTACTATGGAGGGCTTTTCGCAATCGTGCACGGTGGTACCCACCCGGCCGAATTTTCTGGCAAATTTGTGTCATCTAATTTCTACCACCAGTATCCTAGTATAATGTGACAACTATTATTTGAACTTGGACGGGCACATACTTATAGTATGGTACTCCTTTCGAGGGCTTACCCGGGGTGCCCGGCAACGGACACTTGGGGAGGACACCGTGCGGTTTTAGTCGAGACACGACATAACCACCCCCGCTGGCCTCCGGGGGGGTATCCGAAGGGATTTCCGCACGTTAAAAAAAAAATGGTACTTCTAAAGTTACGAGATTATACTTAAGGGCAAGTTGCTGATGTACAATTCTAGCCACTTAGTAGTGTTGGTATAAATACTTACCGGTGGAAAGGCATGAAGTAATATGTGTATCTGATATTAATCTATACTACTCGTATTATAAAATTTAAAATTAGCTGTGTTTGTACATTGGAGATATAAAAAAAATACATGGGTAATTTCAATGAACGATTCGGAACAACATTTTTTTTCTTCCAATGTTTGTCTGTTTGTCTGTTTATTCGCGACGGACCCAAAAACCACTAAACGGATATTGATGCGATTGAATGGTCTTGGTCTGACGTATCTTTGGTTGCAATTGGTTAAGTAGAACCGGAAAAAATGGATTATAGGGATTTTAGGTAGATTTCGATGAAATCGATCTACCTATTGGTTTCTTGACTACTGTCGAATTTTTAAAAAAATTCTTCATAGGAGATTCTAGTTATGACCCCCTGAGTCCGAAATGACCACTGGTCAAAAAGTTTATATATATATATATGTATGTATGGTTCCACTTATCAAAATTTGCGGCACTCTCACGGTCGCATTTTTGCCCCGATCGCTTTCAAACTGCGGTCAAAAATTGCTTGGGTGTAAACTTAGTTTAAGTTCGTGAACGGGTGGAATCCGGCCTAAGGTCCCCTATAGGTACCTCCTCAGGTAGGGCCTCACTTTTTGTGAAATCAGTTTTTCCTCAAAATTTCACGTTCCATGAAAGATATTCGAACCGTTCTAATTGTATCCCATAGTATACATGAATACCAACAACTTTTAATAATAAACCTATAAGATTAAAACTTTAACTAAAAGTGGAAGGGGAAAAAACCAACATTTTTCGGGAAAGAAATCATAACTTCTAACCGGTGAACATTCTTGACGTCAGAAACATTTTAAATCGATAGGCCATTTTTAAGTCTAAAATAAATGTCTAAAAAGATTTTCGCTAAAAGTTACCATTTTCGAGAAAAAAAAATTAAACATGTTAATAAAATAATATTAATTACTTCACGAAATCTACCTGTGCGTTCCCCCTGCGGGAAAGGATTTTTTGGTAGGTTTTGTTTTGATAAATCAAACGGGATAGGTACTTTTTTCTTACTTTTTTAGAGTGTGGGCGTATCGAAATCGGACCGACTAAAACCACAGGGTGTCCTCCCCAAGTGTCCATTGCCGGGCACCCAGGGTAAGCCCTTGAAAGGATAACCCCAGGGTAACCGGTGGACTCTGGCCGCAAGTGCGGGCTCGCCTGGTGGGGTCGGGTTTTATCCCGCGTCGGTGAGTTGGCAGGCGTGTGTAGGACACACCTGCTTCTGAGGTCGGCCAACTGCCGTTCTCAGGCACCGATCATGGAGGCCGGTAGTCCCGGGCGTACGGGATAGGTACTAAAGTTAACCTTTTTCATTCAACTCTAATTAAAAGCACGCGTATTGAAAAAGTGGCGTTCTGAATCGGTCCGCAGGCTAGAGTACCACGGCCATTTGAGATAGGACCAAAAAACGATACCCGATATTCGCTTGGGGTTGGTGGGGTGAGGGGAGGGTCAGAATGCAGTTACTTCCGTAAAAATCAACCAAACCAAATAATGAAAAGGGTTAGCAGAAGAACGGACCTCGGGCTCCAAAGTGCAAACTATTGATGCAACAAAATGGGGCTCCTGGAGGTCGCTATGTCCTGTCATTGACCCATACAAGACTTCAAGAGGATAGAGCGAGATAAATTAATTAATCTCCAGCACATTCACAAGTTTAGTCGTGTTTACTATGGCACAGATTCATTCTTATAGTACATTCAATAATAATATTCTGGCACATATACACTGCGCTATCTACATTCGAAATTCCACTCCAAGACATAGGCCTCTCTCAAATGCGCCATAGCATCCGATCCATCTAACCCAGCCTTTTAAACCTTTACGTTACCATTAAAAAATGATACTTACTTTGCACGACACAAATAAACTATAGACACATGTGCCAGTGACACGTAGATTAAGTAAGCGTGAATATAATGAATAAATTATGAAAATGTTAGATTTACGTAAATTAAAACGTAATTATGTAATAACTTTGATATTAAGCTAAGATAAATAGCTTACTACTGTTAGGAGTTAGTTTTCTGAGTAATTAAGTATGTTAGAGCCAAATTTAATAAAGAAAGTACATTCCCCGAAAAGCATAATTGCAAATATAATTACGTAAATGCATTACTCAGAATCTAACATAACTTCGTATAAATAGGAAATACGACTTTGTATATTAGTATGTAAGTTTAATTACACCCCGCGACTGCCTCCCACGCCGTAAGAAGCGAATATGCGCTCCCCCCTCCTCGTAAATCTTCTCCGCGGCCCATCAGGGCCGCGAGGGAATCGCGTTTTAGGGTTTTTCCTCTTCGCGAAATATGTCCATCTCGGTCCGCGAACTCGCGGGCCGGTCGTTGGGGCGGGCTACATGGCCCTTTCAATTTGTTGATTGTTGTTTGGAGCGGCGAGGGGGGGCCGGGATCGTTCTTCACGACCCTCAGGCGGTCTGCACGAGCCGGGTGAGATTCCCGATTACTCGGGAAAGGCCCAGCTCCGAGCGACACGCTTCCAAGGGTCGGCTTGTGCGATCTGCCGGTCCCCCGTTGACTCGGCGTGAGGATGCACTGTTTGGGGCGCCGCTACGGCCGCCATCCGCGGCACACGGCGCGCGCACTATTACTAGTGCGGGCGGGTGTTGCGTTGAAAGGGCGGTGTGCGGCGTCGGTGCTCGGTGTTGAGGATACTTCTATTCGGCCTCTGATGTTCACCGGTGCTGAAGCAGCCGGGAGATCCCCATCAGGACCGAGCGGGCGATGGCATTTTTATCCTCGCCGGCGCGAAGTGCTAACAGTACTTCTTGGAGCACGTCAATTGCGGTGTCGAGGATGTCACCTTGAGACGTGCTGGCTGCTGCGTCTGGGATTGGCGTCGGAGTAAGGGCAGCTGTCTTCCTCCTGCTTAACCTTTCCGCTTAGGGCGGGTTTGAGCGGGCTTCAGTGGCGTCAACGGCGGCGGTCGGTTGTTTGGGTGGAATTGGGGCCTCCTCGAGTTTTGTTTGGGCTTTCTTTTTCTTGCGGCGTCTCCTCTTTTTGGCTGGCGCCGGGGCGTTCCTTTCCATAGGAGCGTTCGCTGCGGCCATCAGTGACGCTCCCTGGTTCTTCTCCTCCTCGTCGGCGGCGGCTCGTTGGTACTGGCGTGTGTTCCCAGACAGGGCTACAGTCCCCGCCCGCTTGTTCCGGGCCTCTCTCCGGAACACTGGGCAGCGGACGTTATTGGCGGGGTGTGGTCCCCCGCAGTTGGCACACGTCGCGGCTTCTTCTCGTGGGCGAGGGCAATCGGCGGCGCGGTGCTCTTCGCCACAGCGGACGCACGCCAGAGTTCGGTGACACAGCTGGCTGCTGTGCCGGAAACTCTGGCAGCGATGGCATTGCGCCGGCTTCCGTTTGCCTCGCCAGGCTTCAACCTTGATGCCGGGAACACTCAGCATCTCCGTGACGCTGTATATTCCCGGCACGGTGTCTCCCGTTCTCTTGAGCACGACGTGGAGGATGCACCCCGGTCGCTCGCCCCGAGCGCGGATGTTCCGCACGTACTCCGGCTCGAACCCGAGCTCGCGCAGCTCGTCCTCCACTTCTTCGGGGGTCACGTCGCTTGGGAGGCCCTTAATGGCCACATTACACACACACAGGCTTCGGTCCGCCGGCTGCGAGTAGGAGAACCACGAGATGTTCTCGGTTTTCTCTAGCTCACAGAGGTATCTCTGGACTACTCGATACTCGTGGTCCTCTTTCGGCTGGAAGCGGATGCCCTTCCCGTAAGGGCGGACGTTCGCGGTCCTGCCGAGCTGCTTCTTGATCTCCCTTAGGTGGTACGCCCAGTTGGGCAGGCGCTCCACTACTAAGGGAGGGTTTTCCGGGAGCGACTGTTTTCGCTGCGGGCGCGCTGCGAGGGGCGGCAGCGGGCGCGGCGATTGGCGATCCGGGTTGCGGTGCGGGTGCGTGGACGTCGGGTGGGGGCGAGACGCACGCAGCTTGTGCGTACGAGTTCGTCGGGGGCGTGGCTTGCGTAATCTGCGGTGTGCGATCATCTGTGATGGCACACCAACGTTTTGCCTGCGTGGTCTGCGCTGCTTCATCTTCGGACTCCTTCCGTTGACGGCGGGCGCTGGGAGTTGTGGGCGTAGGATCAACCTCCATTTGAGACCCGCTGGATTGCGGGGCTGGGGGGGGCATCTGTTGCTCGGTTGCGGTTGGCGGTTGCGTCGAGGAGGTCGGTTCGGGGCTGAGGCCTGTGACCCGGATAATCCTGACCGTCCTCTTCTTTCTGTATGACTTCTTCTTTTGGAGGAGCTTCATTTTCTCCGTCATCCTGACGAACTTGCCGTCGGAGTTGCTGGCCGGAGTTCCATACGAGTACATGGAGTCCAGCGACAGGTCCGAGTCGTTGTCTGACGTCGTGGATGCCGACATCTGGAGAGCCGGGGAGTCGGTGACGGCCGTCGAGAATCCCGACGGGGGAGTGCGGGTCATCATCGACGACGGGATGGGGCGGGCGGCGTCTGGTCGGCGCGGCGGCGGCATGCCGTGCGCGAGGACGCGCGACGCGATCGCCTGCTGCGGAGCGGCGCTTGTGCTCGGCACAGCCGGGAGCGGCTGGCTGTGTGGCGCGACGGCGGTATCCGCACTCCGGGGGGCGGAGGACGCGGCCGCCCCATCGGCGTCTTCACCGTACTCGCCGTGTACGATGGCGCCTGTAACCTTCTCTGTTCAGAAACGGTCGAAACGGGATCTGACTGATTATCTGTTCCGGCAACGGCGGCTGCCGAGCCCTGAGAAGGGCTGTTTCGTCGCGTTTCCGGGCTCTTTGCAGAGCCGGAAGCGCGGATGATGCGTGGGTGCGCGCCTGGAGGGCTGCGCCACGAAGACATCTTCAGTTGTGCGTGCTGCTCGGCCGTGACCCAACGACGTAAATACGGCGGGAAATCGGGCGGCGCGCGACGCGCGTCGGCGAGTACGGCTGTGTCCGAACGCGGACACAAGCGCAGTCGCCGAGAGCGCGCGCGCGACTGAGGTCCGGACGGCGATCGAGTGCGCGACGAAGCGAGACTTGCGACTGCACCCGACGGCAGCTCGGGCGGTCCGCGCTCCCCCGGCTGGTGCCATTTTATTATATAGTAGCTCGCGGGAGGCAGGGCCCATATATAAGTCTGAGGGGTCAATCCGCCCGTCATTCAGTAGCCCGACTTCGCACGGTACAGATGTAAGTACCTATCGTCGTGCAAGTCTTATTGCTACCAACGTACATATATGCTATGTAATTAATATGTAAAACATAAGTTCTATAAATAAATGGAAATGCGGAGGTGAGGTAATTTGGATCGCGGGCCAGCACTACAAAAGACTATAAAAGCAGGGACCATTTGGTAGGAAATTATGGACATTGGGCAACAAGTAGACAACAAGAGTCTCTCAAGGAACAAGGAAGCTCAACAGGAAGTAGTAGATCAAGAGTAGTGCTGGGCCAAGTACATCCGATGCCTCACTGACGTCAATGAAGTCCACCCATCCAAGTGTTTCATTCTTCGACTCAACATCGTCAAATACAGTCCACTGAAGGCGACCGCGAAGTAGTGGCAGTCTATTTGGAACCTTATCAGGTCATAGTCTGTTACGAACCACGGTCCTTAACATTGGTCCTTCGGAGCCGAATAAAGTCCACGGTCCTTCGAAGATCCAGGTCAACTTCAAGTAAACTGCCAGCCGTAGACGTTTCATCGTTCTTCAACTAAGGGAGAAGTGACAGTCTATTTGGAACCTTATCAGGTCATAGTCTGTCACGAACGTCTATGGTCCATTGGAACCGGGTCGAAGGGTAGGAATAAAGTCCACGATCCGTCGGAATTCCAGATAAGTATAAACTTGAAGAAAGAAGAATGGTTCTCACCAGGGATGGAGGGAAGCGTCGTCAGGAAGAGGAACCAGCATCAGCACCAGCATCAAGATCAGTACTACACCCTGCGGCCACTGAAGAGCCCAGAAGCTATGCGGACAGTGGTGGGTCGGAAGCCACAGTCAGCACCGAGCAGACCACGTCCAGCACAACTGTGACTACTGAAGAGTCAGGGACGACAGAAAAAGGATCGCCCCACACCCGCGCTGTTGTATATGGAGAGCCTAGCTCACAGCGCACCATGCGGCCTTTGGACACGAGGTCACGCCGCTCCAACAGTTCAAGAAAGAAGAAGGAACTGGAGGTCAAACAACGCTTGGCAGAACTGAAGCTCAAGCAAATACAAGCCGAAGCAGAGATAGAACAGATCCGTCTACAGTGGCTACTGCAGGACGAGAGCAGCGACGACGGGTCTGAAGAAGATCTGGCATCGGTACGTATTAACACGTGGCTACAGAAGGATGACGCTGCGGCACCCAACCTGAAGGAAAAGGGGCAAGACATCGAGGAAAACACTCAGACCTGCCAAGATAGGGGTCAACTAGTGGAGAAGTGTCAAACCCAGGAAAAATCAGAAGGAAGTGCCCCAGTGAAGAACTCCGTGATCGATGTAGCTACGCTCACCGCGGCCCTATCCCAGGCTATGAGAAGCAACAGGGAGCCGCCCAAGTATATACGAGAACTACCGATCTTCAGCGGCAGCAGCACAGAATGGCTCGCCTTCAAGACTACGTATGAAGAATCGGGTATATACTTCACGAAGAACGAAAATATCGCAAGAATAAGGAAAAGTTTACGTGGACTCGCACAAGAAGCAGTCGAGTGTCTAATGCTGAGTCAACCTGACCCCGAGGTGATCATAAGGGCCCTCGAGAGAAGATTTGGTAGACCAGAAGCACTCATCCACGTCGAGATGGAGAAGCTCAAGACTCTTAACAAAGTGACCGATAACGCCAAGGACATCTGTATCTTCGCTGGGAAGATAGCAAACATCGTGGGAACCATAGAAGCCTTGAGGAAGCCGCACTACCTACACAGTCCAGAGATGTGCAGAAGTATCATCGAGAAACTCACACCTATACTCCGAAACAAGTGGTACGACTTCGCTGCAAAGAAGAAAGAAGACATACCAGAACTGAAGAAAATATCTGTGTTTCTGTCAGAAGAGGCAGACAAGTGCAGCTCCTACGCGCTCCCAGAGGTGAACCACACAGAAGACAACAGAAGAACCGGTTATCGTCCTCAAAGAAGCAGAAGAGTTGAACAGACGCTCACCATCAACAAGAAGACATCAGAAGAGAGATGTCCACAGTGTAGCAGGGATCATAAGCTACCTGACTGCAAGCAGTTCATCGCCCTAGACAACACCGCGAGATGGGAAACAGCCAAGAAGAATAGAGTCTGTTTTCGCTGTCTTCGAAGTAACCAACGACGCGCCACATGCAGAGCACCGGCCTGTGGGAAGAACGGGTGCCAGATAATGCATCACCGACTACTGCATCGCGATATGCCGCCAAGAGACCGTGAAGAACAGAAGGAAGACATCACGACCTCAACGGCAGAAGTAGCCACAGCAGCAGTTCCCCGCAGTCAGCGCAAGGCCTACCTCAAGATGGCACCAGTGACACTAAGAGGACCAAGCGGTAGCGTCAATACCTACGCCTTATTGGACGAAGGAAGCACGATCACGCTGATAGATGAGACCATAGCCGACGTCATCGGGGCAGATGGACCAACCAAGGAGACGTGGATCCAAGGTGTCAACAGCGACATGAAGCACGAGAGCAAGACAGTCAGTCTACTCATCAAAGGGAAGTACGCCGATGAAGAGTACGACTTAACCGCCCACACCATGGACCGACTCCGCCTCTCACCCAACACCGTGCATGAAGAGCACCTCAACGGCTGCGAACATCTGGAAGACATACGTGATAAGATAACGTATAAAAAGGCTTCACCTAAAGTGTTATTGGGACAAGACAACTGGCATCTCATCGTAACCCGTCAGCTGCGCACCGGAAGCCGTAACCAGCCTGTGGCGTCGCTCACTCAGCTGGGATGGGTATAGGGATAGGTGGTGATGCAGCAGTTCAGTGACTGCAACAGTGTCATTCTGCGGTACGCTGCAAAGGCGCGTAAAGGACTCCATTGAGGACACAGTGAAGAAGGACCTCAAGTTGGAGTCAATGGGCATCGAACCCCGACGCCCCCGAGAAGATCCCGAACACGGATGCAGCAGTTCAATGACTGCAACAGTGTCATTCTGCGGTACGCTGCAACAGCGCGTAAAGGACTCCATTGAGGACACAGTGAAGAAGGACCTCAAGTTGGAGTCACTGGGCATCGAACCCCGACGCCCCCGAGAAGATCCCGAACTGCGAGAATTGCAAGTAAAAGGCCGGCGGTTACCAGATGGAAGATATGAGACCGGACTGCCGTGGAAAGAAGAAAGCTACAAGGAAGCTAAGAAAAGTCTACTTACGCTCGAACGAAGACTCGATAGGGATGAAGATTTGGAAAACCTACTCAAGTCAGGCTATGCAGAATCAGCTCCTATGCCACCGCAGAAGGGAAGGACGTGGTACCTACCTCACTTTCCGGTCGTCAACCCCGCCGAGCCGCACAAGCCGCCTCAACTGATACACGACGGCGACACCGAGATTGAAGAATTATCACTGCCACAAGACAGCAGTGCTACAGTGGAACTCGACGGCCAAGAAACATTGGGACTAACATGGCACGTCAACGAAGATCATCTTGGCTTTAACGCAAGCAACTTGAAGATCCAGCGCGAAGTGGAAACAAACACGCGACCTCCAGCGAAGCGAGAAACCTCATTCGATCCGGTCGGCTTTATCTCACCGATATTAATTCCCAGTAAACGTATTTTTCAGAACACATGGCGCTATAAGATGGAATGGGACGACCCACTCCCAGCAGAGCAACGGGAGCGATGGTGCAGGTGGTTCACACAGCTCAACGGCCGCTACCATCTAGCACCCACGAAGAGCAGAGCGACCCCGTTGAAGCCCATCTCCATGCCGAGCCTCGAGCATCAAGCTGCACTACTGGCAGCGCGCCTGGCTCAAACCACCCTGGAAGAACACGACTACGAGTCGACAGAGAAGACCTATTGGAGCGACTCGCGAACCGCACTCACATGGATAAGGTCGGAGCCGCGTGCATACAAGTCATTCGTTGCACATCGCCTCGCCGAGATAGAAGACACCACGAAGAAAAATGAATGGCGTTGGGTGCCTACTCGACTCAACGTGGCAGACGACGCAACTCGGGAAACCCCCGACAACTTCCGGGCCGAACACAGATGGTATAACGGCCCCGATTTCCTGCGCCTGCCAGCAACCGAGTGGCCCACAGAAGAAAAGGTCATTCGTCACGACACGGGCGAAGAAAGCCAAACGTGTCACACATCGCAAGATGTCGAGCAGCCCAGCACAAGTCAACTACTGCGTATAGAGAAGTACTCAAAATGGATGCGACTCATACGAACGACTGCACGAGTACTCCAGTTCATCGATTTGTGCCGGCCGAATAAGTGTAAAACGTCAGCTGCTCGAAAGCGAACTCGTAAGATAGAGAAAGCTAATCCCGATTGGCGTACGAAGAAAGCCATACCAGTGCATAATAAGAATAACACAGTGATACGCGATGAACAGTGCTACATAAACATACCAGGTGAGTACTTGAACCGCGCCGAACACCTGTGTGTAAACGCCAGTCAACGAGATAGTTTCGCGAGTGAAATAGTACGTATGACAAAAGGTCAATCAACTCCTCGCGACAACCGACTGAACAATGTAAGCGTGTACCTGGACTCACACGGCACTATGCGCGTGAGAGGACGCATATCAGCTGCAAAGGAGCTGGGAGAAGACGCATCGGACCCTGTGGTGCTCGACGGCAAACACCCGTACACACGCCTCTACATCAAACATGTTCATGAGAAGCTACGACATGGTGGCACCGAGATCACGGTCAATGAACTCCGGCAGCGGTTATGGATTACCAAGATACGTCCCGCAGTGAAAAATGAGATAAAGAAGTGTGTATTGTGTCGCATAAGAAAGGCGAAACCAGCGTCACCGGTCACAGGCAACTTACCAGCCGCCCGGTTAGCTCACAACACACGTCCCTTCACATTCACCGGTCTAGACTACTTCGGACCCATAGAAGTTACAGTCGCACGCCATCGAGAGAAGAGATATGGAGCCTTATTTACGTGTATGACCTCTCGAGCTATACATGTAGAGGTCGTTCACTCCTTAAGCGCCGACTCAGCCGTTTCCGCCCTAAGAAGATTCATCGCCAGACGTGGTTGTCCCAAAGAAATATGGAGTGACAACGCTACGTGCTTCAAGGCAGCGGAAAAGGAGCTAGCAGAGGCCGCACTCGACGCGCTCGAAAAAGAAACTACGAGTCAACACATCGTGTGGAAGTACATACCCCCTTCCGCACCCTTCATGGGGGGGGCATGGGAGCGAATGGTGAAAGCAGTGAAAGAAGTGCTTCGTGTCACCATGATGGAAAAGCATCCCAGCGACGAGATCCTGTTAACCTTATTAACAGAGGTCGAGAATATCGTCAACTCACGACCCCTCACACATGTTTCGGTTGATCCTAACGATCCCGAGGCCCTCACGCCGAACCACATCCTCATCGGGCCCAACTGCCATGTGCCACCACCAGGGCACTTCTCTGCAGACGACGTGACTGCTCGCCAACAATGGAAGCGAGCTCAAGCCCTGGCTGACATCTTCTGGAGGAGGTGGGTGAAGGAGTACCTTCCCCTATTGCAACACCCAGAGCCACCAGCCCACCAGCACCGGCGTCGCCCCGAAGGTCGGGGACGTCGTCATCATCTGCGATTCTAATCTGCCGCGCAACACCTGGCCGCGAGGACGCGTCAGCCGGGTGTTCCCAGGAGCCGACGGCGAGGTACGAGTCGTGGACGTCACCACCAGCAGCGGACACGTGCTGAGGAGGCCTACGAAGAAGATCGTCGTGCTACCAACGGAGCTCGCAGACGAACCAGGGTCAGCGACGGCGGGAGAATGTGCACGACACAAATAAACTATAGACACATGTGCCAGTGACACGTAGATTAAGTAAGCGTGAATATAATGAATAAATTATGAAAATGTTAGATTTACGTAAATTAAAACGTAATTATGTAATAACTTTGATATTAAGCTAAGATAAATAGCTTACTACTGTTAGGAGTTAGTTTTCTGAGTAATTAAGTATGTTAGAGCCAAATTTAATAAAGAAAGTACATTCCCCGAAAAGCATAATTGCAAATATAATTACGTAAATGCATTACTCAGAATCTAACATAACTTCGTATAAATAGGAAATACGACTTTGTATATTAGTATGTAAGTTTAATTACACCCCGCGACTGCCTCCCACGCCGTAAGAAGCGAATATGCGCTCCCCCGGCTGGTGCCATTTTATTATATAGTAGCTCGCGGGAGGCATGGCCCATATATAAGTCTGAGGGGTCAATCCGCCCGTCATTCAGTAGCCTGACGTCGCACGGTACAGATGTAAGTACCTATCGTCGTGCAAGTCTTATTGCTACCAACGTACATATATGCTATGTAATTAATATGTAAAACATAAGTTCTATAAATAAATGGAAATGCGGAGGTGAGGTAATTTGGATCGCGGGCCAGCACTACAAAAGACTATAAAAGCAGGGACCATTTGGTAGGAAATTATGGACATTGGGCAACAAGTAGACAACAAGAGTCTCTCAAGGAACAAGGAAGCTCAACAGGAAGTAGTAGATCGAGAGTAGTGCTGGGCCAAGTACATCCGATGCCTCACTGACGTCAATGAAGTCCACCCATCCAAGTGTTTCATTCTTCGACTCAACATCGTCAAATACAGTCCACTGAAGGCGACCGCGAAGTAGTGGCAGTCTATTTGGAACCTTATCAGGTCATAGTCTGTTACGAACCACGGTCCTTAACACTTACGAAGAAGTCACCACCATAGACCACAGTACCGTACAGGTTAATATATATGTCGATTTCTATGACATGTAGGTATTCTAAATAATTAAAAATATCAATAGTGGTGATAGCCCAGTTGTGTACGTAACGGACTGCCGAGACGAGGTCTCGAGTTCGATCCCCAGTCGACCCGGGTACACACCTCTGACTTTTCGTAGTTATGTGTGTATTAAAAATGTTGATTATCGCTCGCTTAGTAATGTGCCCGAGACATTTAGACCTAAACATAACTGGCGAATCGTGGGTGTGTAATACAGCTCTGCCTACCCCTTCGGGGATACAGGCGTGATGTTATGTGTGTGTAAAAATCATTTGATTCGATTTGAATACAATCGTAACCACATAATTACATGTGAAATCTCACAAAAACCAGTTCATCGCTTTCCAAGTTCAATCTCTACCTGTAACAAAAGCCTAAGATAAACACGGGATGGGTAAACATAAAAGTGGGTAAACAAACAATTGGGTGCCACAGCACCGGATCTGATATGTTTACACACTTAATGTTTGTAGAACGTGTGCTTCATGTGATCACTCCTCTTCACGGTTTCACCGGATAATGCAGAAGCACCGCACCGTGATATTTTAAGCATCAAAAGATGTATTGGTAATTTTAGGCTACCCTCTTTGTATTTGGATTGATTACATTATTGAGAAAATACCGAATTTAAGATAATTTAACCTTCAAAGAAATCCGCCATAATAAATCAGGCCAAATGCGATAAACGCCCATAGTACTTATTTAAAAGCAATAAATTACGAGTATCATTTTTCGGGGACAATCGCCATTAGGGAATAATGCCACTACCTTGGTTTATTCAATTCACGTAATGCTAACTTTATATTTATTATTTTTCGTGTCATAATGCGCAGTAGGTATACTGTCGGGGTGCGAGGGATATGCCCTATGGGTAACCTTACACCCCGGCGTCTGTAGACCCGAGACGGCGTGCGGTTTTAGTCGGTTCAAGCCCAACATAACCGCCCCCGCTACCCGGCGGGGGGGGGGGGGGGGGGTGTATCCGAAGGTATTTCCGCACGAAAATAAAAAAAGGTATACTTTATTCTTATAAAAGTCACGTCAATTGAGTCCACCTCGCCTGATGGAAAAGGTAGCTAAAGGTAGTCTCAGGAATGAGGTTCACCATTACAGATACCGATAATTATTCTACAATGGTGGCCCGCAGCTTGATGGCGTCTAAATTCTGAGTAAAAAAATAGGGTCACTAAACCCAAGTTATTATATAAATTATATGTTGTATGGATTAAAAAACTTCAATCACCTCTAAAACCAGCTTTAGAATTGTACACAACCCAAAGCCAATTCCGTCGATGAGACTTTATCTGCTCAGAAACACGACTTCGACGCAATGGGTGTGTACTTTGGGGGGTTTGCTGGATTGTGGATGTCGGTGCGGTGCTGTACTTAAGCAGAACACTTATTATGGGCAGCCTCGAAGAGTACTTGAATTTTCCAGAATTAAAGAGAGATTTTTTCATGTATCTTCATTTATTCCTTGTGAAGAGGAGAGAGCACTTCTCGCTTGACTTTCTATTTGCCGACTGAGGTGTCGAGTCAATTTACAGCGGTTTTTTATACTCTTAATCCAATTAATTCGAATTTTCTAATTGGCCGATCGAACTCTCGCGGCTCGTTAGTGACACCGCGGCTTAACGACTTTTCGCGGATATACCCTAATGGTCGATCGGTCAATCTTACAATTATGTGTTTATTTTCTATTTACAATGATTTATATACCGTATTATGTATTCTAATAGGTAGTAGAAATAAGGTGACACGAAATAAGATACAATTTACACTTATAGATCGGTAAACAATGATGATTTCTTCGTCGCAAACTTATAACTATTATACACGATTATTCCTACAGTTTTTTGTTAAATCAGTTTAATTATATACACTATTACTTATGTACTAACAAAATAAGCTTATATACTAGTTGTTCTGCACATTCTCCCCCCGTGAGACGCAGTCACACTTCTTCGCGTGCAGAACTCGTGTCTTCGGTCAGCAGGACGATCAGCTTCCTCACCGGCCGGCGCAGCACTCCTCCCTTGGTCTGGATGTCCACGGTGCGTGTCACGTTGTCAGGCCCGGGGTACGTTGCGATGACTCGTCCTCGGATCCAGAGGTTGCGGGGTGCGTTGGGGTCCACCAGTAAGACCAAGTCGTGTAGGCTTACTGGGGGTCCTCGTCCATGCGGCATGCGTCGGTGTTGGAGCTCCGGCAGGTATTCGCGGAGCCACCTGGTCCAGAAGAGGTCGGCCAGGCGCTGTGCTGCTCTCCAGCTGGATCTCGATGCGGCGTCTTTTTCACTGAAGACGCCCGGCTGCTGTACTCTACCGGGTCCTCCCAGCAGAAAGTGGTTGGGAGTCAGGGCTTCAGGGTCCTCCGGGTTCACTGACACATGCGTCAGTGGGCGACTGTTGACGGTGTACTCTACTTCGGCAAGCAGAGTAGATAGAACTTCCTCGGAGGGCCGTCGCTCGTGCAGTGTGGCGGTGAGTGCTGTCTTTACTGAGCGCACCATCCTCTCCCAGGCTCCCCCCATGAAAGGAGCGCCGGGTGGAATGAAGCGCCACCACGTCTTCTTCTTGGCTGCTTCTTGCGAAGTTGCTTCGTCGATGGCTCGTCGCAGCTCGCGGTCGGCTCCCTTCAGGTTGGTCCCATTGTCAGACCAGATTTCTTCAGGACATCCTCTTCTTGCCATCATGCGTCGGAGAGCGGAGATAGCGGAGTCGGTGCTTAACGAGTTTGCTATCTCGAGATGTATGGCACGTGTTGTGAGACACGTGAATATCGCGACGTACCTCTTCTGATTGGTACGTCCGACTGTCACTGTGAGTGGGCCGAAGTAGTCAAGCCCTGTGTGTGTGAAGGGTCGCTTGTGATGAGCCAGGCGACACTCAGGTAGATCACCGGTCCTCGGGTATGGCGGCGCTTGAGTCTTGATGCGGCAATGTAGACACTGTCGTAGTAGTGAGCGTGTTACCGGGCGTAGGCGTACAACCCAGTATTGCTGTTTGCACTCGTTGATAGTGGCTTCAACTCCCGAGTGATGCAACTTCTTGTGGGTGTGTTGAATCCACAGCTTGACCGTAGGGTGATCTCCGTCCAATATCACAGGCGTCTTGATGTCGTCGGATATGTCTCGAACGGCTTGTATGCGGCTTCTCAAGTGCAGCACTCCGTTGACAGATACGGTGCTCAATTGATGAAGGCGACTTTCTTTCGGGATCACTCTTCCTCGTTGCAGATCTTCAATCTCGCTGCTGAAGGAGTCTTCTTGTGATGCTCGCATGTGGAGGTCTTCGGCTGACCGTAGGAGCTCGGCGGTGATAGGTATGTACTTCCTATCGGCGCTTGAAGTCCTTTTTAGTACGGAAGGTGATGCTGTATTCTTCTGTGGTGCCTTCTTCCAGTCTGGATCTGCCTTAGGGTTTTTCTTAGTCCGTTTGTAGTTGACAAGTTCCGATTTTCGTTTGCACAATTGAATGAACTGTAAGACTCGAGCTGTAGCGTAACGTAGTCGGTCCCAGTTAGAGAATCGGGTGACTACCGGCAGGGCTTCAGATAATTTTTCTTTCTTCTTGGTACTTATAGTGTGTACCCTTTCTTCTATATCTTCGGACTTGTCTTGTCGCGATGTATCTCGTGGCCATGATTCTTCTGATGAGTAGAGGAAGTCAGGGCCTCTGTACCAGCGATGCTTCTGGCTGAAGTCCGTAGGTACGTCTCGGGTGGCGTCGTCTGCCACGTTCATCTTCGTGGGGACCCATCGCCATTCGTTCACTGTTGAGCTATCTTCTATTGCAGCTAGTCGGTGAGCTACGTAGGGCTTGTATGAACGCGAACCTGTCTTGATCCATGTGAGTACCGTTCTGCTATCCGTCCAGAAGGTCTTCGAGTCAGGTTTTCTCTCGTGCTCTTCTATGACGGTCTCGGCGAGTCTGGTGCCCATCACGGCGGCTTGAAGCTCCAATCGAGGTATTGATGTGAGCTTCAACGGTGCTACCTTCGCCTTTGCAACGATGAGCGATATGTTGACTGCCCCGTTCATGTCTTCGGTTCTCCAAAACAGTACTGCTGAGTAGGCTGACTCGCTGGCGTCCGTGAAGATGTGAAGCTGGAGGGACTTGCTGTCACTGTAGTGTAGGTATCTTCTAGGTATGGAGATGTTGGCTAGATTCTTCAGGTGTTCTATCCAGTCCTCCCATTTCACTGCTATGTCTTCATTGACCTCTTCATCCCACTGTGTGCCGTGTCTCCAAATTTCTTGAAGCAGCTGCTTGGCCCGGATGGTGACTGGTGAGGCGAAGCCTAGCGGATCGAATAGAGACATGACGATCCGAAGAGCTTCCCTCTTGGTGGGTGTCTTCTTGTCGCAGAGTGCCGTCGGGATGCGAGTGAGATTGAGGTTGAAGGTGAGTTCATCGGTGCCCGGCTTCCAGATCAAGCCTAGTACTCGTTCAGTTTGTTCTTCGTTCTTGTACAGCTCCGTGTCAGTGTCTTCTTGTGTGACACCGAGGGCTTCCAGCAGTTGAGGTGAGTTAGATTTCCATTGTTTTAACTCGAACTTGGCTTCCCGGTGTATGTTTCGGACGTCGGAGGC
Source organism: Cybosia mesomella (assembly GCA_946251805.1). Taxonomy (NCBI): domain Eukaryota; kingdom Metazoa; phylum Arthropoda; class Insecta; order Lepidoptera; family Erebidae; genus Cybosia; species Cybosia mesomella. The sequence continues at coordinate 42,072,310 of OX276388.1, read as the reverse complement.
GATCTTGATGGCGTCTTCCAGCGTCTCGAAGCTATCCAGGTAGTCATCAACGTAGTGTTTCTTCACTATTGCGGAGACTGCTTGTGGGTGCGTGGCGCTATACTTCTCAGCATTAGAGTTCTTCACGTATATTGCCGTAGATGGTGAACTTGACGCCCCGAAGATGAGTGATGTCATCCTGTATTCTTCTGGGGGTTGGTTGTCACGACGGTCGCCACGCCACAAGTACCTAAGTGCGTCTCGATCTTCTTCTTTGATTTTCACTTGAAGAAACATTTCTGCGATGTCTGCTGTCACTGCTATGGCGTGTTGTCTGAAGCGCATCACTACACCTGGTAACGACTGGAGTAGGTCTGGGCCCTTTAGAAGAGTATCGTTGAGAGATACTCCTCTCGTCTTGGCAGCGGCATCGTGCACGACTCGTATTTTTCCCGGCTTCATAGGGTTGATCACCGCGAAGTGTGGCAGGTACCAGGTTCTATTCTTGTTCTTGCTCGGCGGCGCCAACTCAGCATATCCTTTTGATATTAAGGCTTCCATCTGTTCGTTGTATTTTCCCTTGAAGCTCGGGTCACGATCCAATTTCTTTTCTATGTTGTGAAGTCTCTTCAACGAGTTCTCGTAGTTGTTTGGAAGCGAAGTTTCTTCATGTTTCCATAGCAGGCCAGTCTCGTATCTTCCATTTTCGTTGCGGACTGTATGTTCTTCCAGGATGCGAGATGCTTGCTCATCTGGATCTGTCTTCGGCTTCCGAGGGTTGAGGAGCAGATTGTCAGTCTCGAAGTGTTCTTTCACCAGTTGTTCGAGTCGATCGTCTTCTGAATCTTCAATTGCGTGGGTGACGTACTCGATGCGGTGTCCTAGGGTCCTCGAGTCGCTGCCGTGGAGCACCCAGCCTAAGGGTGTTCGGGATGCTACTGGCTGGTCTGGTTCGCCCGTTCTGGTCTCGGACGTCACCAGCAGGTGCCAGTTATCTTGACCGATGAGGATCTTAGGTCTTGCTTCTTCATAGGTGAGGTCGTTGGTGATATCTTCGAGATGACTGCACCCTCGTAACTGTCTATAGGTGACCCGTTGAGATGATACTTTGAAGTTCTTCACTGTTCTGGCTTGAACTTCTTCTTCAGCTGGATCCTTAATGCCTCGTATTTTCAATGAGACTCTTCTTGATTGTTGATCAGCTGTCTTCGTACTGTTGATGGTCTCGACCCGCAGTGGGTCGATAGGTCCCGTCGCGCCGATCTTTTCTGCTACGGTGTCGTCGAGTAGTGTGACTGTTGACCCGTCGTCTATGAGCGCGAAGGTGTTGACCATCCCTGCTGGCCCCGTCAGTTGGACCGGCAGTATCTTCAAGAAAGTGGTCTTCTTTCCCGTCCACGCCGAGTTGATCGTCTCGGCCGTGTTCGTGCTTTCTTCTTCTGTGGAGTCCCTTTTTCTTCTGTAGTGCAGCAGGGTGTTGTGCAGTAGCTTACAGCCGTCGATGCCGCAGCGTCGTTCTCTGCAGGTGTGTTTCTTCTCCATCTTCTGTAGACATCGGAAACACAGCCTGTGTTCCTTGGCTAAGTCCCATCTTGCGTTGACGTCAGCCGTCTTGAACTGCTCACACTTGTAGATGGGGTGTTGCTCGTTGCAGATGGTGCACGTCTTGACCTGCTGCTGGGCTTCCATCACCGTGTTGATCCTCTGGGGGCGCTTCTGTTGATGAGTGGTGTGCTGGACTGCTAGGTTTTCAGGTTGAGCGTTGGGTCCGCATAGATCTGCTTCTCTTCTCATGAACTTCTCGAACTTCAAGAGGTCCGCTATTTCCCTCGGCTGAGCTGCTGCGAAGTCGTAGTACCTATACTTGAGAACAGGTGTAAGTTTCTCAACCATTGATCTTGAGACTTCTGGGTTGTATAGGTAGTGGATGCAGTTCAGCGCCTTGAGTGTTGCCACGGCGTTGGTGACCCTCGTTGAGAAGATGCATATGTCCCTTGGTGATTCGCTCAGTCTTGGTAGTCCTCGAAGCACTTCCATTTCTGTAGTTGCTATTGCTTCAGGCCTCCCGAATCTTGATTCTAATGTTCTGATGATATCAGCAGGCTGCGAGTTGGTGATGAGGAGACTCTCGACTGCCTCCCTCGCCTTCCCCTTGAGGTTTCTTCGTAGCCTGTTGAGGTTTTCCACGGCGGTGTAGCCATCTTCTGTTTCGGAGTAAGCTGCCTTGAACGGCAGCCATTCCTGGTGACTTCCACTGAAGATTGGTAGCTCGATGAACTTCGGTCGCTGGGCTGCCTTGATCGCTTGAGTGATGGCGGTAGCCAGTTCGCTGAAGTTCTGCTGCTGGGCTGGTGGCGCTGCTGTCGGCGTTGGTTCACCTGGCCCCTGATGTGGTGTATCGGCGATGGCCAACATGGGAGGAGGTGGTGATTCGTGACGGCTGAACCACTCGCCGACCTTCTCCTCAGCTGCCACCGACACTTCTTCTTGATTCAATTCTTCTATTTCTTGATCTTCGTCTTCATCTTCTTCCAGGGCGGCGATCTTCGCTGCTGCCAGTTCTATTTTAAGACGAAGTAATTCTTCTTTTGCTTTTGCGATCTTCGCTGCTTTGCTTTTCGTCTGCACAGATGAACCCCCCTTTACCCCTTTCTTGGATGGTTGTGGATGAGGCGGCTGTGACTTGCTATTCTTCCCTATCTTCTCTGTTCCAGGTGCCGTTGCTTTCGGACCTGGTGCTGTAGCTGACGGTGGCTCGATGGTAGTCACCGTCTCGGTGCTCGTAGTTCCCTCCGTTGTGGTGTTCTCCGAGGTGGACGTTTCCGTGGTTGTCCCGGATTCGGTGGTCCCCTCGGTGTCTGATGGACCCTGAACGGAGGCGGCTTTGCGGCTTCTTTCTTCTGACCTCGTAGTCGGCATCTTCAATTTTTCAATTCTTCACAGTGGAAAATTCAGGCACGCACTCTTCGAGACCACCCTCGTGTTCCACTTAAGGTTTTCTTCAATGTTGACTCCAAATCCGGCTCCGATAGGACCAAAAATGTACACAACCCAAAGCCAATTCCGTCGATGAGACTTTAATCTGCTCTTCAGCACGACTTCGCCGCAATGGGTGTGTAGTTTGGGGGGTGAGCTGGTATGTGGATGTCGGCACGGTGATGGTCTTAAGCAGAACACTTATTATGGGCAGCCTCGAAGAGTACTTGAATTTTCCAGAATTAAAGAGAGATTTTTTCATGTATCTTCATTTATTCCTTGTGAAGAGGAGAGAGCACTTCTCGCTTGACTTTCTATTTGCCGACTGAGGTGTCGAGTCAATTTACAGCGGTTTTTTATACTCTTAATCCAATTAATTCGAATTTTCTAATTGGCCGATCGAACTCTCGCGGCTCGTTAGTGACACCGCGGCTTAACGACTTTTCGCGGATATACCCTAATGGTCGATCGGTCAATCTTACAATTATGTGTTTATTTTCTATTTACAATGATTTATATACCGTATTATGTATTCTAATAGGTAGTAGAAATAAGGTGACACGAAATAAGATACAATTTACACTTATAGATCGGTAAACAATGATGATTTCTTCGTCGCAAACTTATAACTATTATACACGATTATTCCTACAGTTTTTTGTTAAATCAGTTTAATTATATACACTATTACTTATGTACTAACAAAATAAGCTTATATACTAGTTGTTCTGCACAAGAATCTTACCAGTAGATAATCGATGTGACTTATATCACTGGAATAAGTTCCCATGATTTGCGAGAACGTGGTCTGAATTGTACGCGGACGTAGCCGCGGGCAACAGCTCCAATCGGATTTTAGGCTTTTCTTACAAATTTTTTAATGCGACCCAGACTTCCCAGACCTCAATCGAAATATACCCAGATTTTAATCAACTTTAATTTAACTGAGACGATCGAACAATCATACATACCTACCTACTTATGTAATCTCATACAATCTAATCTCATACTGTACCGGTTTCATTATTTTTTTTCGTGCGGAAATCCCTTCGGAACCCCCCCCCCCCGCCGGTATATTTCTAAAATACGGTGGAAATATACCCACATAGCTTATATGAAAGTGATCACTAATTAGGTCAACAAGTGAGGCATCTTATGTTTCTTCTCGAGAAAAAGAAATAATTTACTTTGTTTATGCACGTTCACAGTTTATAGTACACAACATACTGCCTACTTATTAAGGCGAGGGACCCCGAGCAAGGGTTTTTTAGATTAAGATTTTTTTAAATTTATATTATTATTTATTTATTTATTCTGCAAAGACACAGTTTTTTACAATAAGTTATTGCTCCAAACTGCTAAGTATTATGCAGTATAGTAATTAAATGCTACCCATCCACCTAACTTATTTTATACTATATATTATACTAATTCTTATTATCATTATAATTTAATTGCACGATGAAACATTGATTGAAAAGAGAAGTCCCTTAATCTGATAATCACATAATTATGTTATTCTAGATTATACAAACTAGTATTTTCGGTAATCCGATACACAATGATTTTTACTTTCGTCGATAGAATTTGCTCTCAAAGATTGATCTAACCAAAAACGAATTCCGTTCTTATTTGAGTTGTGTTCAAGTTAGAAAAATAAAAATGATACCAAAATGAAGGTCATTGATAGGAAAATGAAAATCGGTTATCAAAATGTACAAAAACTCTGTATTATCCCATGAAAATTCAAAATACCTACGTTAGTCAATCAGTCCAGAACGTGTTCGAGGCAGACGTGTGTCACTTCGTGCTAGGCACCAAGTCGAGTTATACGTTGTCTAAATTCGCAGTGTTCGCAGGAAATTTATCAATTGTACAATTCCGTTGATAAAAGTTGGGATACGATTTTTATTTAAAATTATGGTACACTAGCTGACCCGGCAGACTTCGTACTGTATCAATCGATGACAAACCTTTTAAACCTTCTCTGGACCTCCACAAATAATTTAAGACCAAAATTAGCCAAATCGGTCCAGCCGTTCCCGAGTTTTAGCGAGACTAACGAACAGCAATTCATTTTTATATATAAGAAAGAAAAGAAGATTATTATTTTCATATTGTGTTAATACATTTTAGATAAACGTTTATATAATTCTACATTTTGTTTAGTTGTTGTTGGTTTCTTAAGGTATATTTTTAATTATTCTTGTCTTCTATGTATTTCTTTCATTCATCCAATTGCAATGAAACTATGGGAATTTCCTAGATGAAAGAAAAAAATAAAAAAAGAAAAAGAAAAAAAGCATTTCAAAATCGATTAAAAATAATAGTGGTAAGTAATTGGTATTGATATTCTATTTCTATGTAATTAATTAATAGGTGTTTAATTATTTTTATTGATACCACAATAACACAAAACGCTTAAGCAATTAATAAATTAATAGCTTAAGTAAACGTTCTCACTTTTCTACACATTGGCGCACGAACTGGCTGCTAACGGTCAACGCCTCGCTGCGGCATAAACTAGCAACTTTGCTATGCCAAAAATACCTAAAGTCCCCGAATATTTGCACCCGAATTTGCTCTCTATAATCCAACCATACGTCCGGATCGGACACCTGACCCACGTGGAGAGCGGACACGCGACCTAGTAATCACTGGCGCGGCCAACATGGCTCTGGAAACTGGTGGCACAATTATGGTCCGGGTTGGTACCACCATGCAGCTGTGAAAAACCCTCTAAATAGCCCAACATTAGTTGGGTTGTGTTCAGGGTTCAGCAGCTGCACAGCCGGGGATGAGGACCCAGTCGACACAGCAGCTGGGGTATTTTCGGAGTCTAGCGTGGATGGCAGGGGTCGACCCGCCTGACAGGGAGACCCGTAGAAATGGTGGTGCCGCTGGCCGCCCGCGGCATAGTACAGGGGCCCAACCGGGAATAACCAACCCGGGAGGCTGCCCCACCAGGTTGCGCATAATCTCGATGTGATTCGTCGTACCGGTTGGTGACCGGATGGTGGGTCCAACGATCACACTCGATAGGGTACAGGAGCCTTCCGTTCAGCGGGTCGGCTTCCGCCATGCCATGCATCCATAGGCGAAACCAAACCCCGCGCTTTGTCAAACTCTGGTGAGGTGTCTGTCTCGTTTTTTTTTCACGCCTTCACTTCACCTTAAAATAACTATGGCAGTGCAAACAAGAAATGGAGCACAAAATACAGCGGCATACTCTTCTCCCACCAACACATCACTTTTTGCATCAATGATAGGTATGCTGTACGTGGGCAGCATACATTGCTATGCAGATTACAGTACTGTGCATGGGCGTTATCTCGGATATCCAGCGGCCAAGCAGACTGACATTGAGGAAAGAAGACGGCAACTTGTCATTGAGCTCGATCGGGATCTAGACCACATTTCCCAATGGGGATCTGAGAACCTGGCCGAGTTCAATGCCACGAAAACACAGACATGCGCGTTAACAGCAAAGTTAACTCCTTTCCTTCCCCATCCAACTCTTCGGAACACACCACTACCATTACATTACAGTATCAACATGCTCGGTATGGACGTTTGCTGCCAACTTAACAACAAAAATTACATCGAGAGCGTTAATAAAACAGCGTACCTGTTAGACGCTCTCGATAGATTGCAGCGACGGGCAGTTCGGATCATTGATAGTCCTGAGGTCACTAGTACTCTAGAGCCTCTGCAGCTGCGTAGCGAAATAGCCTCCTTGGCAGTATTCTATCGCATATACCATGGTGAATGTTCCGATGAGCTATTCCAATTGATTCCTCCATCTCCCTTCTTGTCCCGAACGACACGTGCAGGACTTAGGTGTCATCCTCATACAGTGCAATCGATACCATCGCGAACAAAGCGATTTGGTGACTAATTTTTTTGTCGGACCATAAAGCACTGGAACGCTTTACCCACACACGTGTTCCCTTCTTCCTACAAACCTGGGCTCTTTAAGCGGGGCGTGAAAAAACATCTGTTGAGGCCGTTAAGGTAGGGGCCACCATTCTAGGGACAATCTCTGGAAATGGTGGCCACTATTTTTTGGACGTCACCTCAGCTTACCATCAGGCGGGGTGCAGTCAATTTGACGGACTAAACATAAAAAAATAAAAATACCCTCGCCATGATGACAACAATCTTTAGGCCCCTAGTACTTTATGAGAAAAAATCAGCAAAATGCAGATCGGCGATGATGAATGTGATTTGATTGGATCAACTCATGACTGACGATATGGTGGATGGCAAGATTTAAAGTGATTTATAAATAATGTTATTTCTTGATAATTAAATCCTGGGACACAGTAATTATTTAAAAACAATAATTTAATTAACAATTATATATTGACTATAACATCGAAGTAAGTAGTAAATTTTTGTGAAAAGCATGCCTTGGAATGTGATAATACAGGTGCTCTCCAATTCCCTTAACGACCTCGGTCCTCCATGAGCGCAGGCCTGGTGGTACCTGCTAAACCGCACGCTCGAGCGAGTCCTGACATGTTTTCACTGGCGCTGAGAATTGACTTCTGATTGGACGGATACCGAATGCGGAAATGTTGAATGAAAATAATCGTAGTAATACCTAGTAAGCGTATTACGTGAGGGGTGTGGGTTGAGTAACCTCCTCGAGTGTCATTCCGATTCCGATCCCGCTGCAGTCCAGGGGGAACGGAATCGGAGCGGCCGGTACACCCTGGGCGGCGGTCAATGGCTTCCCCTTCATGGGGTTGGCATTGATCGTCGGCCAATACCCAACATGGCGGGAACACATCGCTCTCCGTACTCCTCTGCTTTCAGAGGAGACAGGATGAGCGATGCTGTTAGTGGTGGAGGCCACCATAGGGTCCTGGGGGATCCAGGGGCGGGTTGGCCTACTCCTAACGCAGGGGCCGACGGGCATATGTGCCGCCGCCGGTGACAGAGGGCCAGCCATCCTCTCGCGTTCCGTAATCAGCAGGTGATCAGCAACGACCCGACTGGTGGCTCCAGAAGGGTACGCTGTGAACTTGCTGACCGGAGGGCTTGCCTTTATTGGCCGGCCCACGACAAGGAAAAGTCTTTAACACCCGACAGCGAAGTCGTTAAAACCTATGGATACCAGCCGACCTCCATAGTATATAGGCTTATCCAGGTGCAGGGGGCTCCGCCTGGATGAACCACCTTTCTCCCATACTCGTGGGACATGATATGGAAAACACAAATTTACAAAACAAACCGGAAGAATACATAAACGACGACACAGGCATTAATAACGGAAATGACGGAGTGGTAGTAGCGGAGGGTGATGAGGTGAGGCCGCGGTCTCGCACGCGGGCAATGAAAGCCGCCTTCCCCAGACCCGCTACTCCGCTGCCTTTAGGCGGGGATACGGACGTAGACATGGAGTCCGCGGCGTCTACGGCTGGTATCGACAATGAGTCGGTATCCAGCCGAATGGAGACTGAGGAGGGTATCCGACGTAAGCGGCCACGCTCGGATGGACCGTCCCGTGATAAGTCAAGAACTCGGGCTGCCCGCCAAACATTTATCGCACTATCTGCAGCTACTTTACGGAGCGTCAAGTTGGGCTAATCGTGGGCCAGCAGGCGGTGTGGAAGACATCCACAATGGGATGCCCACAGGGATCGGTGCTGGGGCCCGCCCTCTGGAACCTCCTCCTCGACGACCTCCTGCGGCTGCTGAAGCCGGAGGGCGTCAGTATGGTAGCATACGCTGACCACGTGACGGTCGTGGTGGAGGCATCGTCCAGGGCTACGATTGAGTCGAGCGCCTTAGCTGCGCTACGGGTGATTTCCGACTGGGGGAGTGGGGGTGCCGCTCAGGCGCGGCCACATTCGCGGTGGGATGGGGAAATGGAAGTCCAATAATGGACACACCAATTCGCATCCTGCAAGCGAACATAAACCACTGCACCCGTGCTCAGGATCTTCTGTACCAGAGCACCGTGCAGTGGTCTATCAATGTGGTCGTGGTCGCTGAGCCGTACTGGGTCCACCCCGGAAGCCCGGTGGACCTGGACGGCGTAGCGACCGTCTTCGGGGGTTCCGCCGCGGACACCTCGCGCCTTGCACTCATTGCATGGTGCAGAGGCTGTGTCGCGGCGGACTATGAGGGCTTCTGTCGTTGTCGTCTATACTTCTCGCCAAGCCTTGACCAGTACGAACTTGAGCTAAGAATACGGCGGCTGGGACTCGAGGTGGCTCTCCACAAATCCGAGGCAATGTGTTTCCACGGGCCTCGGCCACCTGCGGGAACCGGCATAACCGTAGGGGGTGTAAGCATCGGCATCGAGCCCACGATGAAGTACCTTGGGCTCGTACTCGATAGCCGATGGGACTTCGGACCTCATCTCCGAAGTCTGGTCCCGAAACTAAGGGGGGCTGCGGCCGCGCTATCGCGGCTGATGCCCAACGTTAAGGGACCCAACGCCCCGTCAACTAGGAGACATTACGTGAAATTGAAAGGAGTTACCACAAGTTCTCATTTGATTGAAAAAGGTAGCTGGGATAGACTGGAAGCGCAAGGCGGAGGATCGGGTGCTGTGGCGTACAATGGGAGAGGTCTCCAGCAGTGGACTGAAATAGGCTAATTGATGATGATGATGAAATAAATACTTCTAGGCTTACATGTTATCGAAACTGTGAACAAATATTTCGTTCCAAAATGACTGTAAACTCACGCAGTATTGACACGAAATACTGGCCTCGGACCGCCAGCAGCGCCTCGCTGTGGCGTAAAGTGTCAACTTTACTATGCCAAAAATACCTAAAGTCGTCGAATACCCTCGCCTTAATCGATTTAACTACGCTATTTTTCGATTTTTCAGTTAAAATTCATTTGAAAGGTTTAGTTTACTGACTGGTTCATCTCTGCGGTGCGGCGGTAGAGCGTTCGACTGCCACCGTAGATGTTGCTGCGGGTTCAATTCCCGCTGAGTGTAAATTTTATGAGTATTTCTATGTATAGTATGAATGAATTCACAAAAAAAGTATACAGGTGTATTCATCAATATTCTAGAACCCATATTACAAACTTTGTTCAGTTTGGAGTTATTATATGTTTAAATTTGGAAAATATTTCCACAGTTAAAAGTCAGTAATTTATTGTTACATAGTACCTTTTTTTTCGTGCGGGAATCATGCCCTTCTCTTGGTCGCCCGAGTCGTTCCTTCCACTCCACCAAGATATCCTGGCGGAACTAAGACTGCACGGCCTTGATTTCTCGAGGCTCAGGATCCCGTCCCTGCTCCTGCGCCTTCTTTCGCCACTGGTACAGTTGCGAAAGGACTCTCGCCTCCAGGTCCCATGGTGGAGTTCTGTCAAGGAGACTTACCGCCTGGAAGGAGATCGTGCAGGGTACCCTGATGACCCTGTTGGCCATCACCCGCTGCAGAGCGCGCAGTATCCGCACACTTCTGGCCTTCAGGGCCTCCACCCATATTGGGCCATGGACCGCACGATCCCCCGAGGGACTACTGCAGGAGTCATCGGGCCCCCTAATGTTGGGACCATAAACTAAGTATGTTTATACTATAAGTAAATATATTTTTAAAGTCACAATGGTACAGACATGGCAACTTAAGGAAAGAAAAGAAACATATAAAAAAAACATCTTTGACGCGGGTATGAGTATACACGTGTCAAAATAAAGCTCAATCGATGTAGGACTTATTTTTTGGAGTACGCAAACCAACTGTTTTTGGTAAAAATCTACTGTTTTTGGTTAGTAATAACTTTTATTGATAAAGTCGCATCCTAAGAGGTCTATTTTTGTCTGTTTTATTTTTATCAATAAAAGTTATGGCTGAATACACTCGTATAGGAGGACATAAACTGACGCGTGACATGAAACCCGAAGTCGTTTTAGGTTTATGTATCTTGTGTTTTTTCTTTTTGCAATTTACTAACGGGTTATTGACGGGTTAGATCTATGTAATTTGCCCATGTATTTCACTTCTGAGATATAACGAAAAGCATAATTTGATCGGCATATCCCTAAATTTAAGAGTTAATAGCTTAGTGGTTCAGCCTCACTATCCAGAGGTCCTGGAATCGATACCTCGCCGTGTAAGGGCCGGACGACGTGACCCCATTCCAAAGACAAGTAATTTGCACTTATAATTAGCTGGAGGGGTTACCGAAAATGCTAGTAACTTCGGTTACTATTACTCTTTTCAAAAAGTTATATCCACAAATACAGGTAGATAATTAAAACTAAGTACTTACCTAAAAGTTATTGGAAAGCTCTTCAGGAGTAGAAAATAAAACGAGTAGATTTTTTTCTCAGGTGACCAGAGACAAACTTTGGACAGTTCAGAAGATAAAGTAAATTGGGTAATACTGCATTTATGTAGTCGGTACAACCACTGTATAATCAAGTTTTTGCTTCTGTACTAATAGTACACGTTGTCATAATAAAATTATCCAACATGTAGCTTTTATTATGAGGCTACGTACACAATACATAAAAGTACTTACTGCCATTATATGTGTTTGTATAAGATCATCCAATTTACTTGAACTGTCTATTTGAGTTTAACGTATGTTACAACAAAATATCCGGGGATCTTCGTATTTTGGACTTTAATTACCCATCGTACATCCCACCCACCAGGTTTTCGTAACGTGAGACTTTGTAATTAGTTCGCGTGAACGTTAATGAAGTGAATTAATAAAAACCCATACTGCAGGAGTCTCTTATGAACTCAGAGAGAGGTAACATAAAATACTACGGACTCCTTAAATACGGCTCTTCTCTTCAGCGAGTTCGATAAGTCTTCATATTTGTAATATAAGTAACTTTTGAAATGTAAATGTATCATTATCCTCCGAGCGTGTTATGCGTGTTCGTGATGCGACTGCCATCTGACGTCCACAATCGGCTGGAGATTTCGAAGTTCTGTAGTTAGTTATACCATTATTTACAAGTAGTAGGAACCCTAAAAAGTTCAACACAACGGGTGTTGAACTTTTTAGGGTTTCCCATTGACACAATTGACACAATTTCCCATTAAGCAAAGCCGCGGGAAAAAGCTAGTGTTCAATAATTTACGTTAATTACATAACACTCTTTACCATTTCTTAAGTCCCGTTCTTCAGATATGAAATTCAGAATGAAAAGATTATTAATTATAATAGAAAACACTTTATGGCACCATAAAGTGTATTTTATCATAATCAATAATCGATGTGTCTGTATAGAATAATGATTTACTAGCAGCTGGAATATTTCAGAAAACATGATATAACTCGAATGCAGTGCCAGCAATGGCATGTGCTACCTACCAAGTAAAACAATAATTTGGCTACGCTTCAAACTTACTTTGTCAAAAATAACTAAAAAAAAAGGATGAAACTTGTTTGTGCCACATAAAAGTACAAGGAAATTGCTTTATATTCATTGTATCAAAGGTAAAAATGGCCGACTAATTTCAAAATCTCGTAATTCTATCCATTGAATGGCGTTTTGCGAAAATACGTTATTTTATAGATATAACCGGCATGGTTGTAACTGGTATTTAAACTTACCAGTAGAATTTGGAATAAAAAGCGGTTGAATGTGTAAAAAATATACATTATAATTACCGGCTGAACCCATTTTAAACAATATGATTTCTTTATCTGTGCACTTGCCTCAAAAGTTTTTTATTTTCTTTTATTTTTTTCACTTGTGCCAGTTAACCTTAAGCTGTATTTATAAGAAACAAACATGAACATGTAATTTTATGCTCCATGTCGCTAGGAAAACATTTTCACTTTTCTATTCAAAATAATGTTCGCAATTGACTGTAATATACGAGAAGAAAATAGGCACAGTGGTCCATTGGGAGGTGCGGGCCCACCTCAAAACTTACTTGGGCAACAGTAAATTATTCTCCTACCTGCGAAGCTCTTGGGATTTGAAGAATAACAGAAGAAGAGGCACACACAAGGCACCGAGTAATCGATGGAGTAGGGGCCCGTTGATTTGTTACCGGTGATACACATTTTTTTACATGTATCTTACATACTTTTTAGTTTCATAGATATTTTCGTTAGAAATTGTCGTATTTTATTATATACATAGAGAAGGTCACTGTTGAAGTAGAGTTGATGTTCTTGTAATTTTATTTTGTAGATGCGATTATCTGTTCGAAAATGTTAAGGTGTGGAATGTCGTTGTTATATCTATAAGGTGTCACAAAATTAGGTCTCTGAATTTGGTGAGATGACTTGCTATCGACAAAATATGTATTTGAAAGAAAAAAAAATCGGGTAATATAAAAAAAACACCACCATCGACCAGCGTCACGTGACGCGACGAGCACACGTGACGCTGGTCGCGATTTAGGTATTTCCCACACCTCCGCTTGGAGAATACTGCGAGGAGAAGGACTGCATGCCTACCACGTGCGTCACGGGCTCGTCGCGTCACGTGACGCTGGTCGCTGGTGGTGTTTTTTTTTATTTATAATTTTTTTTATTTAATTTTCTTTTTTTTTATTTTACCCGATATTTTTTTTTTGTTTCAAATACCTACATTTTTGTTATACCACTAAGGTGGCAGACAACCACACGGCCCACCTGATGGGAAGCGGTTACCGCGGCCTATGGACGTGTGCAACACCAGTGGCGTCACACTCGCGCTGCCGACCCTGTAAAGAGGGTGGGAAAGGAGTTTGGGAGGGGATGGGAAAGGAGTTTAGGAAGGGATGGGAGAGGAATTTGGGCTCCGGCACTCTCACTCACCAAACGGAACGCAACAGTTCAAATACTGTTACTTGGCGTCGATATTCTGTGAGAGGGTGGTGCTTCCCCGGTCGAGTCGGCCCATTCATGCAACGGCCAAAATGACTGTTGCTTGACTCTACCACTGCAAAACTACATATTTTGTCGATACCAAGTCATTTCACCAAATTCAGAGACCTAATTTTGTGACACCTTATATACCTACTCTAGCATTAAGTGTTCCAGACGATTATTGCATCGATTTTAAAGATATTGCAAATCTCTTAACTTGAATGAAATCTGTATCGCTTAGTACATCAAATGACATGAAAAAATAGTAAAAAGAATATTATTTTCACTATGTGCTTAATTTTTAGTTTTGCGGTTTCATACTTTTTCATGGTTTGTTCACTAGTGTGAGTAAGTGAAGTCTTATGAATTGAGTTTTTCCTTTGTTTAGAAAAATAAAGCAAAAATATTTACAATTCTGTGGCGACTTCAGAGAGTAATTAATATACTACGTATATATCTCCTCGCTAGGCGACATAAAATATAAAGACCATAGATTAAGAGGTAAAGACATAAATATAATCAACCTGCAAGGTAGTCCTTTCTGCACGATCTATTATCAACTTTTTATTTTTCTATACTATATACTTGACAGTCTCAGACCAACATTTCAATGTCAAACATAAAGTGCTTCAAGTGCGAGTAAATTAGCGCCCTGAGGGTTCCGTACAAAACTGGAGGAACAAAGTTATTGTTGTATAGAAAATAATATATCGACATTATAATATACAGCGATCAGTTTCATTCTGAATTTTATTACCTTTTATGGCCAAAATGTGGGCATTGACGGAGGGGCTATTCTACAAACTTAAAGTCACGTGCCATATCACACGATGCACTATTTTTTTCACACATTTCGAAAAAGGTCAGCCTCCAGGTCTACACACTCGGGAGTACGCCTCCAGCCATAAAACTGACACCGAGCGGAGCGCGCTAGAAACACGACGAGGGCGCTATTCACATTATCGCGCTCACGTCAACTCATCATGCTTGACTTATTTGGAGAGTGTGGACGGGGCTTAGGTACCCTTTTCCTTTTGTAGTACGGAACCCTAAAATTGAAATTGAATGAGATCGGTTTCGACCTGCTTGAGACTAAATATTGCAACGAATAATTTTTTGAGCAACAAAAGTGTTATTGGTAATTATTGTGTTCTTATTATTTTGCTATTTGTAAACATCACTTTGTTTTGTTTGTAGAAAGCGTTGGGTAAAATTAATTTAATACACCTCTTTATATTTCATTTGAAAGTCTACCCATTTGCGAGTTTTAGAATCTGTATGACCATTGGTTCAGACGATAGGTATACTTCCAGACCGTAGAAACAGTTCAATATGTGGAGATTTAATTATAAGTAATACAATTATTCTGGTACATATATACACCCTATTGTAAAATACTACACACACATCACTCAACTCAAAAATATGCGATGGAAACCTTGAAAATGTTTTATAGAAACCGCTGAGTGTTATTATATTATAGTATCTTTTGCCCGCGGCTCCGCCGACGGGAAATTCTGATCCTGTTCCCGCAACTTATGGGAATCTATTCCAGGGATAAAAAGTAACATATGTGTTATTCCAAATTGTACCGTGAAACAAATTTGAACCACTTCCGCTCTGCCGTTTAAACTGGCATTGAAGTTCGTTTTGCAAAGATCTTATAATATCCTACTATCTTAATTCCACTAGTCCTACGAATAATAATAATCCTATCCTACTAATCCTAGTAGTATAACAAATGTGAAAGTTTGTGAAGATGTTTAGATGTTGGTTAATCAATCACGCTTAAAAGTCTTTCTAAATTTCAAGGTTCCATTATAGGTTACATTATAGGTTACATTGTGGCCTATCATCATCATCTTTGTATTAGACCTGGGCCTCAATTCTACTATTTTGTGTTAAACCAAGCCACTGTCATTCCACTGACATTCTGAAAAAATGCTATTTAAATGATGAATATCGGTATGGCGACGCCGTACGTTGCCCCCGCGGGGTCAACAAACTTTTTCATTTAGTTACGTGTACAAACACGATGGAACGTTCGTCAGTACTATCGCCTTTATTCGTTTTCGGGAGCGTTTTCCTTTTTACACTTTAGTATCATAATAATAAAGTCTAAAAAATAATGCATTTTATAGAGTAAATGGCAATGTATAATGAACTCTTTTCATTCAAGTCGGCATGTAGGTGCTCCGCCAAAGAAGTCTTTGCTCCGTGAAGTACTGCTTCGCCCTGTTGAGCACTCCCAAGTTTCTTAGAAAAATGCATGGTAGTGAGACCATCTACAGATAGAATATAGTAACCTTTTATCATTATTATTATGATACATCGCTTAAACGCGGCATTTTCTTTTCCAGTGCAGCAAAATGGGTTGTATGTTCAGAAGCGACAAAATGACACTGTGTGACGTTTACCTCCAACCAGAGGTTGCGTTTGAAGTTCTTTCGAAACTTGGAGAAATGGGCTGTGTGCAATTCATTGATGTTAGTATATATTTTATATTATTCTAGCAACCAGCCCTCGCTTCACTTTAGTTTATGAGTTTTTGTTTAACACAAGCCATCATAATTTACACATACTATCATATGACATGCTATGATAATGGACCTTCCAAATGGTGAAAGATTTTTTTATAAGTGCAGTGGTTCCGAAGATTATCTCAAATATATAAACAAACTCACAAATTAGGCTTCTCTCTTTTTTATAATTGGTACTTACAGATTTTTATTGTAAAGTTTCCAAGGACATAATGCGTGATTTGAAGTCATGGAATTATATTAGAGAATGCTTTGTATAATTCCAGATGCATCCAGACTTACAGCTATTCCAACGGAGTTTTGTTCAGGAGGTATGCCGTTGTGCTGAAATGGAACGTAAGCTTCGCTATATGGAGTATGAGATGAATCTGCATCATATATATATATTTGATATGAAAGAGCAACCCAAAGCGGCACCAGTTCATGAATTAACTCAATTCGAGGTATGAGAAGATTTTATTTAAAAGAGAAAGCTGATGCTCGCGATAATCGATATACACGCGGGCCCGTATATCGATTGTCGCGACTTTTGTACCTACATAATCTCCAGTTCTATTAAAAAATAACTATTATTATCTTACTGGTGGTAGAAATTTGATGACATAATTCGTCACAAAATTCGGCCGGGTAGGTTCCAACGTGCACGATTGCGGAAAACCCTCCATAGTAATCCAATTTCGGTTTGATTGCGTTCAGGGGTCAACAAGTGCATAGCCGGGCAGGGGGATTGTGGTCGCAGCACTAGTGAGACCGGTGGGTGTCACGCGGTGCTGCGACGACAATCCTCTTCTGATGAGGCCGTCAAGCTGAGTGCCACCATTGTTAACAGGATACGTGTATGTAATGGTGACCCTCTTTCCTGAGACGCTCTTGGCGCCGCCACCCCGGCCTGCTTCTGCTAGGGTGACAGGCGGCTCCACCTGTCAGCCCCAGGCCTGCGCTCATGGAGGACGAAGGTCGTTAAGCGACCTCCGGCGCATGAGTCGCCTGCGACGCGCGGCGAGCATGTTGCGGGCTCGGCGGGCTGGGAGAGTTCTAAATCTCTCCCGGGCGCGCTCCGCCATCTCCTTCGCGAGCATCACATGCTCGCAGAAGGAGGTGGCGCGGCCCACGCGCTAGCGCTCCGCACCATTGTCGCAATCATGCTGCCGAGCGAGAGGACTCCCACCCCGATGGCTGCCACGAGTTCACGCCGCGGCACCTCCCACGCCGGGCAGTCCGCCAGCGTGTGCAGCCCCGAGTCCTTAACCACACGTACCTAAATAGGTTACTTACGATCCTTGTGCAATGGGCTTGGCGTGTTCGCATGTATCCCTATTTGCATTTAAATGGATGTACCCTACCAACATCCTTGAGGTCCAAGCCAACCTGACCTGCTATTTGATCCACCTGCTAAACAGTGGTAGAGGCTCTGGCGCAGGATTTCTTCTCAGGTTGGGAGATCAGACTGCAGACAGATCAGACAAAGTCGACACCCTTACCAATCGAAAACAACAAGCGGGCCTCGGGCTCCAATGTATATGATTATTCGTTTATGAAATGCCAGAATTAACTATGTTTTATTTTCGTTTCAGGCTATGGTGGAAAAATGGGGTAATGACATTACGGAGATAACATCGAACGAGAGAGATTTAATGAAAAATTTCTTGGAATTAACGGAGCTATTATATGTGCTTGAATACATAGGTCCTTTGTTAGGAAAAGCTGAAATTTCCAAAGAAACCCATAAGTAAGGGTACAATAAATTGAATTTATATATATTGTACATATATACATATACTCACGCCTTTTTCCCTCTGGGATAGGCAGAGATAACAGACCTTTACATACCTATATAATAATATCTGAGTAAGATCAACCTATGCTAGTCCACTGCTGGACATGGGTCTCCCGTAAAGAGCGCCATAGCGCCCTGTTTTCAGCTTGCCGCATCCAGCATCTGCCAGCAGTCTTTCGCAGATCGTCATCCCACCTGATATCTGAGTAACAGAGCTTTACTCGGGTTTTATTGTAATTGCTTGGAACCAGGGGGTCGACAAATTATATTACCAGTACGTACTAGCTCGTATATTTGACTGCCTGCTGCCCACAAGTCTTACACAATAAAACCACACCTTTTTTTTTTTTCGTGCGGAAATCCCTTCGGATACCCCCCCGCCGGCCAGCGGGGGCGGTTATGTCGGGCTTGAACCGACTAAAACCGCACGCCGTCACCCTCCATTCAGAATATTAACGGTAAGTAGGTAACTTACACTACATTCCTCCACCTTTTTTTTTTTTTTTTTTTTTTTTACGTGCGGAAATCCCTTCGGATACCCCCCCGCTGGCCAGCGGGGCTGGTTATGTCGTGTCTCGACTAAAACCGCACGGTGTCCTCCCCAAGTGTCCGTTGCCGGGCACCCCGGGTAAGCCCTCGAAAGGATAACCCCAGGGTTGCCGGCGGACTTTGGCCGCCACCGCAGCCTCGCCTGGTGGGGTCGGGTTTTATCCCGCTTCGGTGAGTTGGCAGGCGTGTGTAGGGCACATTCCTCCACCTTTATTTAAAAATACTGTGTGTAATCAACTGGGGTTCTCTTTCGCTTTGACCGGGTACTCCCATCCTCCTGGGAAACTTCTGGTACCGCCCTTTCTTGCGTAGAGTTCCCCCTTACGATCTCTGATCCGAACGTACTGGATGTCCCATGAGAGTGATCGGATCCAACCGTTTCACCTTCCTCTAGTGCCAGTCTGCTTGTTTCCACAGGCATCGTCGACTGCTCTGCATCATCCCCAGCTGCTTCTGTTGGATCTATCGCTGGCACTAAGAACGCCGAAACTGAATCTCCCTCTCCTCTATATTTCAGTAGCTGGTCGGCGTGCCTTTTAACCGTGTGCTCCGTGTTATCTATTTGCACAATATAGATTGCGTTGCCAGTTTTGTTTACCACTGATCCCCGTACCCACTTAGGTTTTTGTTGTCCATACAGTCTGATCAATATTTTCTCACCCACAGTAAACGACACTTTACGATTGCCGCGGTAGGCATCACTCTGCAAGCACTGTTTAGATTTAACATTTTCATTAACTGTAATTGAGTAGTCATACCTTCTGTCTGGTGTCGTAATGTCTCCTTTGCCCCCATGCGAGCACTACGTACCCCTTCTGCTAGTTGTATTGCTTTATCCAAGGTGAGCTCCGACATGTCCTTCATAAAAAGTTTATCTCTTTCTGGTCCTGACTCCATGCCTAAAATAAACCGATCTCGTAATTGCTCATCCAGACGTGTAGACGCTAAGCCACAATGCAATGATAGTCCACCAATGCGCGCTGCATATTCTGCCAAACTTTCACCGCCATTTTGAGTCGCACTGTGAAACCGAAACCTTTCAGCAAATATACATTTCTTCGGCTCAAAATGTCCATCCAACAACATCACCACAACACCGTATCAACAAATTTCGAATCAACTTATACGTAGAATCAGCACAATTAATTAAAAATTAAAGATAGCTCGTCGTTTGCAACCGGCCTTATCTGTGTCCGCCCCAATGTCGTTTGCTAGGAACCATTGTTCGAGTTTTTCTTTATAAATATACCACTCTTGAACTTCGTGGTTAAACGATAATAGGGTGCCGACCGTTATCTTCGCCATCTTCAGCTTATCCTCGTCGCCAACTATTGTAATTGCTTAGAACCAGGGGGTCGATAAATTATATTACCAGTACGTACAAGCTCGTATATTTGACTGCCCAGCAGCCCACAAGTCTTACACAATAAAACCACCTACCCTCCATTCAGAATATTAACGGTAAGTAGGTACCTTACACTACAGATTTTTCCGACGTTTTTTTATAAACGAAACCTAGCTAAACCGATTTATCGGCATACAAAATTTCATGAAAATCTTTGGAGCCGTTACCGAAATGGAGATTATATATCTACACTAATATTATGAAAAGGTTTGTGAGGTTGTGGGGGGGAGGGGTTACCATCTCTGGATCTACTGAACCGATTTAAAGAATTCTTTTACTAATAGATAGCCACATTTTTTGTTAGTATCATAGGCTGTATATCAACACTATACCACCTAATCATAAATGTCAACAAATCCGGCAGATCCCATACATTATATCAAAACGAATAAATGACGGGCAACATATATGGTTTGTAGCGGTGCAACGGGGGTTCAAAGTACACCGTGAGTGAAGCCGGGGAAGGCCAGCTATGTTTACATACATATATATATATATATAAGAATTACTGGTTTAAAGGTATTACATTATGTCCCATTAGCAACGCGAGCTTAACATAAATTATCCCAGACATAAATTTTAGAACACTACAAGGATTTATTATATGATAGCAATTATTATTAAAATTAAATATGACTAAGTCCGATCAGGAATTTTTTTAAGAAAGGCCAGTTCAAGAGTATCTGCAACAGGTGAACGTGTTTGAAAACAATTATGAAACTAGAAGAATCGAAAAGTGTATGCTAATCGTAGAAAGTGGAGACATGTGGTCTTTGCCTACCCTATTGCGAAAAAGGCCTGACTGTATATCGCCAAATGCCTTATTATATTCAAGAATATCAAGATTTAATCTGGTGTGCTAACATCATTTTTGTCCATTGGTTTGATATTATAGCTGGCAAATTCATGAGCCGACGATGCAACGTACGCGCGGGACGGCCGTCAGGTTATCAAATCCCACGCGGACGTTTCGCCAACTCCTCCTACCATACACCCCTCATCCCGCGCGAACCATGGGAGTGTCACGCATGAGCCATGAGCCAAGTTATAACCAAAATTAACATATAAACGAAATACAGTGGACATTCTTACAGTAAGTTATATACAGATCTAACATAAGAACTTCCACTGTACGTCGTGATTTAGTCGCAGGTTGTTCTGAAAACAATACACGACAATTTTAATGGTATCATATTAGGCTGAGCGCTCATTAGAGATAAGCCAGTCTTAAGGCAGTTTATTGCCCTACAAAAACATTTGAAAGTGCGAACACTTCGAAGAAAACTGTTTCATAAATATAGTTATCGCCGTGCAGATTTTGTAGGCACTTAGCCTACAAGATCTGCACGGCGATAAGTCTGTGATAAGACTGTCCTGTTTCTAATCTGCGCTTGCTCTTAATGTGTTGTTCCCTCTTTAAAGAATATTTTTTCATAGAGGCTTTCGCGCCGGTGGTGATGTACATAGTTTTGGTGGGCGACTTGTTGTTTTCACCGGAGTAGTCCGACGCATGAAGGCATTCAATTTCGAAATAATGCTCTGGCGGCTGTCTCGTGGCATGATCCACTATAGGCAGGCTAGTGAAGACAAGATTCTTATAGATCCAGCCTCGGTAAGTGTGTAAAATTAAGATTTTGTTTATTATGATTCTGGCAATATAACCTGTAATAAGTGATAACAACTCTATGAGTGCACACTACCAACATCCTGGAGGGTCAAATCAACCTCACTTGCAAGTCGTAAACTCATAATACCAATCATGTAGCTGGTGCAACTACTAAATGTCCCTAAATGTCCCTACAAGAAACAAACGAAGGGAAATATTTGGGACTTATATTAGACAATAGATTAAGCTTTAGAGCTCATATATCCCATGTTCGATCAAAAATAATCCCGATACCCGGCGCCTTACGTAACATGGCAAAATGCGTACCCTATAATCTACGATACACCATTTATAACACCTTGGTAAAACCTCACCTTGAATACCTGATACAGCTGTGGGGGCAAGCTGCAACGAGCAACCAACAACAATTGCAAAGAACTCAAAATAAAGTTATAAAAATCTTGTTTAATTTTGATTACTTAACACCTACAGAACTAATCTACAAAAAAACTAAATTACTCAATTTACAACAACTATACACCTTTCACACATGCATGATCATACGAAAAATAATGACGACCAACATACATACACAAACAACATTCCAACATAAAAGGCACAGGTATAACGTACGACGTAAATATAACTTAGAGGTACCCATAGTTAGAATTTAATATGGTAAGAAAAACATCAGACATGAGGGAGTTAGATTGTATATTAAATTACCGGAACATGTTAAAGAATCTGTATCAATACCTATTTTTAATAATAGATTACGAACCTATATACTAGATAACATAAATTAACCTAACCTTCTTATTGATCTATCTGGACTCGAACTTTCTGTTATTTGTTTGAAGTAGTACTAGTGGTTACTCATAAAAGTAGATATAATACTAACTTAAATTCTATCCTATAGTTATGGTTGAATGCCGTATTTGAACATTTCGTAGATTGTAATTAATTTAATAAGTTTCTCTTTTTAAGTGAACAATGTACGTTCTTTTGAGAAATAAATATCTTTAAACCGAATGTCGGACGAGCCTCAGGCATAAGCTTTCCTTTCAGGTTTGGGATGTCAGACAGCAGTCGCTCGCGGAACAAACCAACATAACAATCAAAAATAACAAGTGGACTTCGAGCTTCAAAGTGCAAACTATGAACGCAACGGAGAAATTTGATCTGAATGACTTCGATTTGACTTATTTTTATGGTAGTGACTGCCGTTTGACCTACCAACCACGAGCGTAAAACCTGTGTCAGAGCCTCGTTCGTTAATCAGTAGTTCCATCAGGTGAGGTTGGCTCTGTCTTGGAGGTCCGGGTTGGGCCCCATACACCCACCACTAAAGTAAAACTAAACTAACTGAATTGTAGCAGAATATGCGCACAATTATTGCATGTATTTTGAAAATTTAAGGTATTGTTGGGTTACGTTATACTTTTCTACTAAGCTGTAAGGTTTTGAATATTGTAATCCTCAATTTAACCACATCTATACTTCTATACTAATATTATAAAGAGAGAGGCCGACTTTTGTGAGTTTGTTTATAAGTCTGAGATAATATTCGCAACCACTGCACTTATTGAAAAAAAATCTTTCATTATTTGAAAGTCGCATTATCCCCGAAAGACATATATTGTGTTTAAATTACGATAGCTTGAGTTAAAAAAAAACTCATATAACCCGAACCGAAGCGAGTGCGGGTTGCTAGTAAATTGAAGTCAAGTTCAGTTTGATTTACTAAAATCTATTTTTTTACTTATCAGCACCAGGAAATAAGGAAAGTGGCGTTTTTTGCAATATGTCAGGGAGAGAAATTAGCTGCTTGCGTGCAAAAAGTATGCAACTGCTTCAAAGTAAACACATACCCCTGTCCTAATACCTATAAAGAGAGAACTCATATGAAGCATTCAATACTACGCAATATTAAGGACCTTAAACAGGTAAGAAGTAAATTAGAAAACATAACATTAAAACTCAATAAAAATATTCGAAAGAAACGCGATTTCAAAAGAAACATGGATATAAGACTTCTTCAGGCGCGTGGAGCATTTTTTGGGTGAACATAAATCATGGAACTCGCGTCATCGTCACGGCATGCTTTAAATATTCAAAAATGGATGGATGGATGAAGGGAGGTAAGGAGTGATATATATGATGACGATTCAAGAAGTACATACGTGTACAAGTTTACACTCCCGGATTCCCACAGTTTTTTTATAATTTTATTACAGTAATGGCTAAATGAGTTAAATCTTGATCATTGTGGAAGATTAGGTTTTACGTTCTTTTTTGGTGCAATGCATTTTTTAAGTAATTGCCTTTAGTTAAGGGACTGAAGTTTACATGGGTTTATTAGGTAAAACTCCTCCGCCTACCCCTACGGGGATACAGGCGTAAAGTTATGTTATGTTATGAAGGATTCTTTTGATTTATACCGGATTAGTGGATTATCAGATTTATCACGTTCGAAACTGGATTCTAATACGTATCGTAGACGCACTTTAATGAAATAAATGTTTTTCATTGCTAAAAGACAACTATTATACCTGTTTCAACTAGTTCGAATAACAATGAGAGCAGAAGAGTTTACAGAGCTCAGGCTTCAGCTGAGCTTTCATAACTCTCTTCAACTTCGGAATATTTTATTTATTGGCACTTTTCAAAGCAAAAATAGGAACGTTTTATTTAACAGCCAGACTCAAAGACGTAGTCTAGGAGTAGTAATATCCCTTATTGGTTGAGTCGCCGGATTAAAGTTTCCGGTTACCTTAGCTTCAGACCCTTTCCTAAAATAATAAACAAAACATGAAACTTATTAAACTGATCCTCTGAAGAGTGTTCAGCAAGTTTCAAGGGCGACTAGCGAATATTATGTAGTATTAATATAAGTAATATTCAATCACTTTCTACGAAATTCCAATAGATGTTAATTCACTCTTACCTAATATTTACATAAAATTTAACGTGATCAAACACTTGAAAATAACAAAATTAAACGGATGAAATTGTTCATGAATTCCATAAGAGGGCTTCTTATAGAATTAATGAACAATTTCTATAGTCTTCTATGTTGTTATATGCATCCGTAGTTTAATTGACCTTGCAGATAAGCTAGACTTCACAAGCAATCTGCTTATAAGGCTTGCACCATTGCTAACAAGGATACGAATATTGCTGAAGTGAAAAGAAAGTTGAATACCGCCTCGAGATCCAGTAAAAGAGCAATAGCCAGGGCTGAATTTGATTTCATCGACAGAATTAGTGAGCGGCTGGTGCGGTACCCATCTGGTAGTCATGCATTTGGTTGCTAGCCAAAGCTGCCGAGTGAAATTTCTGTGGGCCTTGTCTACTGCCGCTGCAAAAACCCGAGGACCGGCTGGCCCATGGCGCTAAGGAGAAAGCCGCTCTATTCGGTAACCTCTTTGCGTCAAACTCGACAATGAACGACGGGATAGCCGTGCCACCCACTATCCCCTGGTGCGGTGTTTCTATGTCAGAAATTAATATCACACAACGGATGGTCCCGCGGCCCCTAGATGTTCACAAGTCGAGTGGGCCTGACGCGATATCGACGATGGTCCTTAAGTAGTGTGCCCTAGAGTTGTGCTCTATACTTACACGGCTTTTTACGCTTTCCCTACACCACGAGGCAAATCCCAGCTTCGTGGAATACCGCATTCATGCATCCTGTGCTTCAGTAAGGGGATAGAACAGACCTATTACAGGCCTATCGCTATCACCTCTCTCCTCTCGAAGGTAATTGAGCGTATTATTAACGCACAGCTCCTGAGATAACTTGAAGGAAATGATCTTTTGAGCGACCGATAGAACGGCTTCTACCACGGTCGCTCAACCGGTGACCTTCTTGTTAATCTCACACACAGCTCGGTGCAAGCCATCGAGAGTCCAGGTCAAAGTCCTCGGTGACAATATCTCCAGCGATGTCCATTACCGCAGTCATTTGGAATACAAGGTCAAGTTGGCATCCAAAATCCTCGGAGTACTTAATAGGGCAAAGCAATACTTCACTACGAGGCCAAGACTTCTTCTTTATAAGTCGCAAATCCTGCCTCACATGGAGTACTGCTGTCACCTTTTTGTCGGGGCACCTGCATACCAGCTTGACTCGTTTGACTCGTGCATTGACGAGCTCTGGAGATCGCCGACAATACCGTACTTATAAAAATCTCTCCTATCACCTTTCAGTGATAGAAGAGATTTTTAGAGATTTTGCCTCTGTGCGTGCTGTAACGCCTACATAATGGTTTGTGTTCAGAAGCATTGTCCGATATAATGCCCACAGCCACATTCTATCAACGCACCGCTCGCCGCAGACGGAATTCATCCCCACGCGTAACATTCGGCAACAGTGCGCACAGTGAGGTATGAAAGAAACTTCATTCCACGCACGCTCAAACTGTGGAATGGTCTGCCTGCTGTGGTTTTCTCAAGCGAATACAATATGGGGATCTTCAAGAAGGGCATTACATGGTTTTTATAGAGTCAGCAGTGCGAAAGTGACGCCCCTGGTGTTGCACACGTCCAAAGGCCACTGTATCCGCTCCCCATCAGGTGGGCCGTGTGTATGTCTGCCACTTAGATGGCACAAAAAAAATTGTTAATTAAATAGAAGTTTGGAGGAGTGAAGTTTAGAACGAATTATTTCATCTAGAGCAAATATTAAATTTAAGAATTATGAATACATTAACAGTATTATTTTAATGTATTTCTGTAAAGAGTCAATAAATAATTTCTAGAAATTAATTTTATCATTTTATTTCTCCATAATACTCAATTCATCCATAGCTCTGAGAGCAGGTGGCACTTTTTCATGAATGACTATAGCAAAAAATACATTTCAGGTGTTGGAAAAGACTAGATATTTACGTTGTAAGGCGTTACGAACCGTAAGTAAGCAATACAAAGGCTGGATGGCGCAAGTGAAAAAATCGAAAGCAATTTATCATCAAATGAACTTATTCAATATGGATATTACCAACAAAGTTCTTATCGGACAGTGTTGGGTGCCTGATTGTGATTTAGAAGCAGTAACTACCACATTTGCGGAATGTTGTGTAAGTATTAAATCCAAAGCCATTAGTGTTAACTTTATACTTCTTAGTATGTACATTATGACTGTATTTTACTGCTATACAGTTGATTTTGAACTTTGAACAGTGATATTCTCAATGTAGTAACATTGAGAATATCACAAGTTTGTTGTAGCGTAATTCTTGATATTAGGCGTATTGAATCTAATACATTCTATCGTTTGTAATAATACAATCTGTCAGTAATTATATTTTTGGGCCGTTTGGGGTCGAAACACTTGGTTCGTGGGGTCCGAGTGCACGGTCGCTTAACAAAGAAATCGCTAAGCGACTTGTCGACGCTTCACGTGACCAAAAGGCTGGCTTGTTCTTTGCGCAAAGAATTGGCATTGCCATCCAACGTGGCAATTCCAATTCAATTCAAACCAGCCTTTTGGGTACGTTACCAGTCGACATCGATGGGGAGGAATTCTTTGACACCTAAACTTTTTACTTTGTACATACCCTTTCTTAAGATGTAAATATTTTAATTTAAAATTATAAATTATTTTATCGTTTAATTCAATTTAGACTACATGGATTTTTTTGTAAATCTAACTAAATTAAACTACTAACTAAACTATACTATAAATAATTAAAATAAATTTAAACCTAAAATGCATCGTGGAATTCCTCCGCATCGCATGCCTCCTGTGGTAACGTGCCCAGAAGACTGGCAGCATTGCCACGTTGTATGGCAATACTTATTCTCTGTGCTAAAAAGAAGCCAGGCTTATGATTACGAGAAGCGTCGATCATACATGGAGAAGCATCGATCATAATGTAACAATACAATCTACATTTCATATTTAAAACCAATTATAACTCCAAAATACAGGATGTACAGTGGCCAACTAACATCAATGAGGCCCGGGTCAACCTCACCTGCAAATCATTGCACCTGTTAAACAAAGGACGAGGCTCTGGCGCAGGCTTTCCTCTCAGGCTTCGGAGGTCAGATGACAGTCGCTCCCGGCAAAGACGACATACCAATCAAACACAACAAGTGGACCTCGAGCTCCAAACTGCAATCTTTGGATGCAACTGGGAAATTGCTATGAGATTAATAACTATACAGGCGTGAAGTTATGTTATATGTTATATTTAAATCGGAAGAGGAGAATATCTAGGATGGAACTTGAACCCGCGAACAGTCACTTACAGGGGGAATGATCTGACCAACTGAGCTAACTAGACACGTCCCACCTTCCAATCTAAATCAATAGGAAACGTAAGCATACTAATTGCATAAAAAAAATCGGTTGTCTGTAAAGTCGGTTTACTGACGATAGT
The DNA here is from genome assembly GCA_946251805.1 of Cybosia mesomella. Lineage (NCBI taxonomy): Eukaryota > Metazoa > Arthropoda > Insecta > Lepidoptera > Erebidae > Cybosia > Cybosia mesomella. The sequence continues at coordinate 42,044,286 of OX276388.1, read as the reverse complement.
TGAACGTGACAACGTCATATTAAATGGAACACCCCAGAGCGAGGTAACGCCGCATACGAGGTAACGCTGCATACGAGGTAACGCCGCATACGTCAGGTAACGCCGCATACGTCATGTTTTTTCGTGCGTGCAGCCGGCTCCATCGAATTATAAGACGTGTCACGTCAAAAATTAACTGAATGATAAAATTCTAATTGGAAGTTACCTGTTGAAACCTGTGAACCTGGATTTATGCAGCGAAAAAAATGCGACCAAACTTTGGTATTTGGAAAGTCTATAAATACGTATTTTATGAGGTTGGATTCTACTTGTCTACATCTGTTACAGTTCTTATCTTTTTTACAGCGTAGGGAGCAAAACTCAATTATTAGTTCTCAACTGTCATGTTATATCTCAGACAACAGTCTGCTAAGTTCTTACCAGTCTGGATTTCATCCCGGCAACACATTGATGGTCTTTGTTGAAATCTTGATAGTTCTGAATTCTTGAAGTATCTATTGATTCAGCGAGATAGACAGACATGTTAATATTTTATCACTTAGGGCCACAACGCACTTGCGGCTAGCCGCAATGCGGTCAGCCGTTGTATGAACCACACCGCAACCGCACTGAATACAGTTGGCCGCACTGTTGACGGCTCGCCGTATATTTAAGGATATGGTATCAAAACAAAAGTATCGATAAATAGTATTCGCTAAAAAACTACACCGAAATTACACAATCGAGCATCATCAAAACGGCCTCGCGTAAACTCGGAGTCCTAAACAAGGTGAGACAGTTTTTCACGCCGGAGCAGCGGTTTTTTCTGTACAGAACACAAAACCGTTCTGGCGTGAAATACTGCTCTCATCTCTGCGATGGCTCTGCTCAATACTTACAAGAAGCACTCGACAGGTGCGATAAACAAGGATTGAAAAAACTAAAACTTTTAAGGTTTTTTTCTTATATATTATCTACAATTAGCAATAGGTGGTCTGTAATTGTTCGATATATTTTGATGTGGCACTTCCCTTGTATGGCGTAGAAAATGAAGTACGACACTTAAAAGGCGTGAGCCTCAGTATCAGTATAGGGCTGTGGGGCAGATTGATGCAGAATTTTTTTTAATCAAATAATGTCTGATAAAATATATGACCGTATAGAAAGAAATACATATTAAGATAAAAGTCATAATAAATAGGAATCATAATTGTTTTTAACACATTTGGCTGGTTTGGTTACAATGTTACGGCAAAGAAATTAAGCCTTACGTAATTACTTTACCATTTACTTTACTTTACATCATTATAGTATCAAAGGAATAATGTGTATAAATTAATTAATTAATTTAAAAAAAATAATTAATAATTACATTTTTTTTTTCGTGTGGAAATCCCTTCGGATACCCCCCCGCGGACCAGCGGGGGCGGTTATGCCGGGCTTGAACCGACTAGAACCGCACGCCGTCTCGGATCTACAGACGCCGGGGTGTAAGGTTGCCCATAGAGCATATTACTAGTGGTAGAAATTTGATGACACAAATTTGTCACAAAATTCGGCCGGGTAGGTACTGTGGTGTCTGAACCTCATTTCACACCACGATGCGGTTACCTGGCCATTATGTGTCAGAGTTTAAATAAAACTATTGTATCAATTTAAAATTTGAATGAGGAACGATAAAAAACAATCGCTGCCTGGACATTCGGGATCTGAACGGGCCTTGTGGAGCCGTTCCGATTGAAGCTGAGAAAAGTATCCTGGGAAGAACCCCGCTTTAAGCCCTATCCTTGGGCCGAGTCCGCGATATACGTCCCAGTTCGCTAATAAAAGTTAAAAGAACCGCGTAAAGTCCCTAATAATATAAGTAGGAAGTGCAAGTGGTATATAAATAAATAATATATTTTCCTATTTGATCGTTGTAATTTCATCACTTCATACACGCGTGGTACTCAACCCCCTGAGTACCACAGCTTTTGGTGGAGGCGCCGGTTTCCATAGAATTCGGTGGAGAAACGCCGGTTTCCACAGGAGGTGGAAACGCCAACGTTCTGCAGTTGGCAGTGGATTGATCGACCCCGTACCTTGGGAAGGAAGACGTCGTGCAATATTGGATCGACGCCTTAAACAGATAACAAATTTGAACTTATTATATATATTGTATTACTACCATTAAGATGGCCGAATCAAAGAAATTTGGTGGCACTGACGGTGTCTCATTCCAAAGTTTTTTGAGAGACTTCAATGTCGTATTCGCCATAAATAAATTTATGTTGGCTGACAAAGCCACAATATTAGCTGCCTACCTCGAGGGCGCAGCGTTACACTTTTACAAGTCGATTTTTAACGAAGAGTTAACTTTCGAACAAGTGTGCTCACTGTTAGAAGAAGAGTTTCCTTCCCATGGCGATGATTTAGAGTTGTTCTATTCAGCGTATCAAGCCAAAGAGGAGAACTTGGTTACCTATTGGTACAGATTGTGTAACTTGGCTACTAAAGCGAAGGTTACCGATGATAAAAAGATAATAAGTAGATTTCTGAAGTCAATGTCGCCAAGATTTCGAAATATTTTAGCGGCAAGGGTGTACAGCGATAAAAAAGAACTCCGCGACGCGCTGTTGCAATTATCGGAAGTACAACCCGACGTGCAGGGGGATAGAATACAGAATTTACCTACGAACCCTCCACAAGGATATAACCGTCAAGTCGGATTCCATAACCGCTACGGGAATAGAGGAGACACGACATCTTACGATGTACGTCAAGCTCCGTCATCGTCGAGTCCATGGGATGAAGGGGACAATTTCCGCACTCCGAGATACAACCTAAGACCTCGGAACATTGCTAACACTAATATTTTCCCCAGTAACCCGAATTCTTCGGGATCTAACAGAAGAGATACTCCAACTTCGAGCCGACAGTTTTTCCGGCCTCGAGAGAGAAATGTAATGAGCATGGAGCATATCGAGTCTGCGAGTGCAGATCAACGTCACAACGGAAGCAATTTTTCTGGTCAGTTGTCGCCATTTATTAAAGTTACAATTAATAATTCTGACATCGAAGCATTACTGGATACTGGAGCTACGGTAAATGCTATGAGCAAAGCTTTAGCTAGAAGCTTGAACCTACAAATAAAACCGTCAACGTCGTTGACGCACATCAGAAGCATAACTGGTTCTTCGGCAACTATCTGCGGTGAAGTCAACGTGAACATGATTTTAGCGAACATTTTAGTTAGAGTGAATTTCATTGTATTAAATAACATTGAATTAGATTTAGTCTTAGGTCAATCGTTCATGTTTGCTAATGCTGTATCAATTGATTTCAGAAAGAACTGTTTATGGATTAAGGGCTTCAAAGTAAATTGGACACGCAGATATGACAATAAAACCGTGAGTAAGGCTTCAAAGTGCACATCGTTAAATATTATAAACACAAATAATATGTTATTTAATTATAAAGCAATAAATGAAACCATTGATTATTTCCCTAATCGTAGTTTTAATAATGAAATATTTAAGTCTGAAGAATCCAAGCAATTAATCGATGGGGGCATCCCAGCGAACAAAAGGAGTCGTTTGGTGCAAGCAGTACAAGACTGCGAGAATGGAGTCTCGTCCGACAACGGTAGCACGGGCGGATGCGGATTGTCAGATGATATTCCTGTACATACAGCTCCGTACAGGTCAGTTACGGAACGATCAGACTTGGTGAAGGATCCAATACAAGATGTGGATTTCGACGTCGTACATCGTTCCGGCAAGAGCAATATTGTTGCTGATTACCCAAGTCGTTATCCTTTAAAGATAGAGGTTGACGATATAAACACACCAGTATCGGATGATATAGAGATGCATAACATCAGCACCGATACAGTGGTAGTAAAACAGTGCGCAGATCTTTTCTGTAGATCACTAAGGAATGGCTTAACAAATAATGATGCAACAAACTACAAAGGATTTTTATTAAAGAAAAATGTTGTGCTGCCGAGAGAACTACTGAAGACAACTCTCGAGGAACTACATGATCATCCATGGTCGGGAGGTCACTTCGGAATCGCGAAGACGTTGTCGAGGTTCCGTAATGGGTTTTTCGTGCCCAAAGCTGTAAACATGGTGTCATTTGCATATAATGCCACGAAGCATACAGGTATGTCTCCACACATGTTGTTGTTCGCACGAGAGCCGATTCTGCAATCAAACTTCGAAGTAAATCAAGAGTCTACGAACGAGTCATATGCGTCCAGACATGCACGTGCAAATTATCTCGTGCAACGAGCAAAGGTGAATATAAGAAACGCACAAAGGAGGCAGAAAGCTTACTACGACAAGGTGAAATTCGTGGTATACCGACCAGGTCAGCTGGTTCTGATATACAGTCCAAGACGTATTTCGGGAAGGAGTAAGAAACTTTGTAAGCCGTACAAAGGGCCGTTTATTATTATCAGGAGAATTTCAAACACCAACTATGTCGTGGGGAAAATGAATAACTCATCATGGCAAGATATTATACATACCAATTTTCTAAAACCATTTATCAACAGAAGATGCGTTATTTAAGTAAAATATGTGTAAATGTCATTATATTTATTTGACGTTGAATGTCATGTGGACATGATTATTTTTTTTGTATTTTATGTGTGATACTAATAAAGAGGCTAGATAAATAAAGGTTGAATATTTTATTAATTGTTATGTATAATGATAGTTCAAAGGTAATTATCGATGGTTTCGTATAACTTTATTGACGTTTTAAAGTTCAATTTCAAACAGATCTATGTGCAAGTTGGATCCTATGATTGTTTTCTTTTACAGATGCCTATCTGCGTGACCATAACTCTTATTTAAGATATGTTGTATAATAGGAGATAATGTATTGTGTGTAACATTTTATTCATAATATGCGTTCTCTGTTTATTTCATATTGCTGCGCTGCTGAAGATAAATAGATTTGTTTTGTTAGATTCGGGATGTTATAGCGTAGGAGTTAGGCAATTATTTTTTTTGTCTGATATCAAGAGATGTGATCTGAACTTTGTAAGAGAGTCAAATCGTTCTGGACATAAGCGCCGACGATGATTGAAAGTTAGTTTTCGATCAGACTTTTCTTTATAGAGTAAGTTCTTTCTCGTTGGTATTGTTGTAAAAAATAATTTAGTAATGTGTAGGCGACATAAATAATTTTATGTCATCTTTCTTTCTAGTTAGGTAGGTCTTAAAAGTACTGTGTTACTAAGTCCTTTCAGGGCAAACCTTAAAATGTATCGGCAAGTGATACCAATAACTTTTCTTTGATGAGGCTGATTGTGGTCAGGTTTCTTTTAACCTGGGTTTTTGCCTGGCCAAGAATGAAGCAATTTTTCTTTGTTCGTGTTTTTCAGTATTTATTACAGTTTAATTGCTATAATTTGAAATTCTACTATCGTTTACTAATTATTATAAAGATTGCTTCGTTATTCCCATTGTAAGGGACAATTCGCATAAATTTTTTTTTGTGTCCCAGATTTAGAATGCCTAGGCAATCAGGCTGTCACATAAATGACCATTAAGGGCGTAGCTGATGTGGTGTCTGAACCTCATTTCACACCACGATGCGGTTACCTGGCCATTATGTGTCAGAGTTTAAATAAAACTATTGTATCAATTTAAAATTTGAATGAGGAACGATAAAAAACAATCGCTGCCTGGACATTCGGGATCTGAACGGGCCTTGTGGAGCCGTTCCGATTGAAGCTGAGAAAAGTATCCTGGGAAGAACCCCGCTTTAAGCCCTATCCTTGGGCCGAGTCCGCGATATACGTCCCAGTTCGCTAATAAAAGTTAAAAGAACCGCGTAAAGTCCCTAATAATATAAGTAGGAAGTGCAAGTGGTATATAAATAAATAATATATTTTCCTATTTGATCGTTGTAATTTCATCACTTCATACACGCGTGGTACTCAACCCCCTGAGTACCACAGTACCACCGTGCACGAAAAAAAAAAACCCTCCATAGTAATACAATTTCGGTTTGATTGCGTTCAGGGGTCAGCAAGTGCATAGCCGGGCAGGGAGATTGTGGTCACAGCACTAGTGGGACCGGTGGGTGTCACGCGGTGCTGCGACGACAATCCTTTTCTGATGAGGCCGTCAAGCTGAGTGCCACCATTATTAACATGATACGTGTATGTAATGGTGACCCTCTTTCCTGAGACTTTACCTTCAGCTTACCATCAGGCGAGGTGAAGTCAAATTGACGTGTCCTAAATATTAAAAAAAAAACCCCGCCTGACCCTGGGCCATCTCCGGTTTCCAGATGGCCCCCTCGGGTTTGGGAACCACGGTGTTCCCGTCTTGCCCCGGTTTGGGGGAGGGGCGCTAGTCGCCCCACCGTCCCGGCCTGCTTCTGCTGGGGTGTCAGGCGGCCTCATCCGCCACCCCCGGGCCTGCGCTGCGGTTGAGCGACCTGAGCGGCGAGCAAGTTGCGGGCTCGGCGGGCCGGGAGAGTTCTAAATCTCTCCCGGGCGCGCTCCGCACCATTGCCGCAATAAATACCTAAAATTATATGATTTGAAAATGGACACTTTATTTTCTTATCGAATTTATAGTCTTTTCTAGGCCACTCCGCACGATATTACAGGATATAAGGCTTGATTCCATATTTGACAGATACGTTTCTAGTAAACGAATACTGAGGTAACTTCTGACATATGATGGGCTGGATCTCTGTATTACGTCTTTCAGACTTTGGCTTATACTTCGCCACCATTTTCTGATGTCAAAATAAAAATATATGATTTTATCTGAAAACAGTATTATGTAAATAACATTAGTGCACCTCAATATAGTTATGGGGTACGAACATCATAAGTATTATTGTGCCCCATACACCAAAAGAATGTACCTTAAAATCAAAGAACCTCAAATGTTTTTATTTTCAAAAGCGAGGAGCAGTAATGGAACTAGCTTATTCGTTTTTTTACTGCTCGAACTCCATGAAAATAGTTGATACAATGTTTGAACCCGTGGTTGCAAGACGACGAATGCGACCACGACCTCTCTGGTGTAGCCGTAGAATGATAGACTGCTAAGTCAGAGGTTGCGGGTTCGATTCCCAGTCAGTGCAAATATTTGTATGCGTGAATATGTATATTTGCATTGGTCTGGGTGTTTGTATGTATAACATGCATACATTTATAAAATAAATGTATCTACTCGTATATATGTTCACCCGCATAATACAAGCTAGTTAAGCATTCAGTAATTTCTGACATACAATATTATAATAATTAAATATAGCTCATTTAGGACACATACTTGTCTGTGGTGCTTATCTTTTTATGGATAGTTTGCCTATTTGTGTGTATTGTCTCCCGTTTTCTAAGGAGAGAAATGGATTTATAATATTTCTAACGCCTCCGATTTACTTTGATTCCAAAAAAGTTTAACTTTGCCTGGGACTTCCCAAGTGACATTACTTTTTGTGCTTGTGGGTCACTACTGTCCTGGTCATTCTAGTGTACAGGAGTTATAGTGTGAATAAGGGTGGGACAGGTCCCAAAAAGATAGTTAAACTATGGTTACTTTGGGTCTGATAGCGCTTTTTAGAATGTGCTAGAATATTAATTTATTTGTTACTAGCTGATGCCCGCTGCTCCGCCCGCGCAAAGGTCGATTATCGTTTTTTAGTCATATCTCCAGTTCTTCTTAACCAATTATAATAGAGATTCATAAGATCATACGGCAGATTTTTAGTCTGACCAACATCTCTTTAATGGAAAAACCGCCTCAAAATCCGTTCAGAAATTTTGGCGTCCATCGTGAAAAATCAGATTCGAATAAGATATGCAAAAATAAAATGTTTTTGTGTTCAGAATTGTGTTCATTAAACGTAACCCATTGTTTTTCTAAATATTTACAGACACAACTGATTCATAATCACTAGACGAGGTCACTTAGACACTTTTACATTACTTCAGCCTTGTAACATTTCATAAAAAACACGATTTATTCAATCGCCACTTAAATACATCTTGGTTATGAAACAATGTTTGTGTATCTACGAGTATATGCCCTACCTCTCTTGCTCACGTGCCGGCCGCACGGCTCACCGCATCTGGCTGGCCACAAGTGCGTTGTGAGCCTCATCTTCTGTATCCTTCATCGCTCACACATCCTATATACCTTCAAGAACCAAATGATAAACCCTAGGAAAAAGATGTAAAGGAAAGGTTTTCAAATAACTTAATAAAAAGTATTCTTTTTAGCATGAGCTTCAAACAAATGTGGAGTCCTTCATTAGTAAAAGGCAACATAACTTGGCACCGCCTACTTATCACAGAGTAAACAAGTTCACCAGAGGTTTTCAAAATCTTATTAACGCTTACGGTGAATCTACTTATAGAGAACTAAATCCAGGTAATGCTGTATTCTGTTTAACGTATGAAACGTAAACCTCCTTGTTTTAATTTATTTTTTATTCAGATAACTTAGAGAAATACGTCTTCTCTACGCGCCTAACGCGAACAAGATTGGTTGCTTTGTTTCCTTCGCCACGAGTGATGTGATTTACATGCGTCAAATTTATTTTCGTAATGCCTCGTGTCTGATATGACTTTGTCTTTATTTTTAGAGAATAATATTTCACGTAAAATGTACACTAAAATTTTCAGGTTTTCAGTTATATTTTTGGCACTTTTGCTGGAACAATTAACAAAAACCAAGCCAGGTAATAATTTGCATTATATTGGTGATTTGCAGGTCTTTATACTGTCATTACCTTTCCGTTTTTATTTGCTGTTATGTTCGGTGACGTGGGGCATGGATTGCTTGTGTTTTTATTTGGTCTCTGGATGTGGAAAAACGAGAAGAAGTTTCTTGCGATGAATAGTACTAATGAGATCTGGAATATAATTTTTGGAGGTATTGCATTGTTTAATAAAATAATTAATGCTAATTAGTAACATTTCTAAACGATTAAAAGGTTTTATTAGCTACAATGCGCAAGTGTAACATGCGTGAACGGGTTTCGTACTCATTTTCGAATCATATTTTTTATTATCGAAGAGCTGTTTAACATAAGGGTTATTATGATCGTTAGGCCATTTCTTCGAATAACCACATCTCCAAACTTCCATATCACCGATAAATACATTGTCAACGGAGCCTGGCTCAGCAGTGCTCCTATTTCTTTATGGGTATCTAAATTAACCTAACAGGGCCTTGCAGACTGCCATACTCAAAACTGAAAAAAATTGTCAAATCGGTCAAACTGTTCTCGAGATTTGCGCTTAGCAACATATTTGAAAATTCATTTTTATTTATATAAATTTATTCTTCAAAACAAAAAAAATCACTTGGTATTTGACTATTTGAATTATTTCCTAGCAAACCCCCCTTCAAATGAATTATTTTCAGGTCGCTACGTGATTTTGTTGATGGGGGCTTTCAGTATTTTTACTGGATTATGTTACAACGACTGTTTTGGAATACCATTCACATTTGGGCGGTCATACTTTAGAAACGAAAAGTCTGTGGAACAGCTTAGCAGCGGTGATCTGATCGACATAGACCCGGCTGGAGTCACAGGGCATGTTTATCTTATTGGCTTCGATCCTATTTGGTCGGTAAGATATCCGAATACCTACGTCGTTCTAGTGATTGCTATTAACATTATAATACATGGAACTGTGTTGTAAGTATGCGTACAGGCCGCTTGTTTTTCGAGCGTTAAGTGTCTATAGTATTGAACAGACGCGATTTGGTGAGTCCTTTTTTTGTAGGACCATAAAGCACTGGAACGCTTTACCCACACACGTGTTCCCTTCTACCTACAATCCTGGGCTCTTTAAGCGGGGCGTGAAAAAACATCTGTTGAGGCCGTCGAGGTAGGGGCCACCATTCTAGGGACAATCTCTGGAAATGGTGGTCACTACTTTTTGGACTTCACCTCAGCTTACCATCAGGCGGGGTGCAGTCAATTTGACGGGCTAAATATGAAAAAAAAAACGATAAACTGCTAGATTCAGATATACCACTACCTAGATTCTCCCGTAAATTTTAAAACATTCAGTAAATTTTAAAGATTTTGCAGGTATCATCTGACAAAAATTCTACATTCCCCAGAACGAATACCAGAGTTTTGATCTGCATCCCTAAACATGGGGTTTGAGAAGGAAGCAGCTCAGTGCTAGATTCCATCAGTAAAAAAAAATTCAATACACAATTGAATATTTTTTTACTGATGACACTGAATTGGTTCATATTTTACGTATTCATTAATATAGTTCAATTATGTAGCATTTACGTATCAATTTAACTTACTCTGTATATCCATGCTCTATAGATCTTTTATTATTAATTGTAGCTATCAAAAAATAAAATAATGATGGAAAATTCTATTAAGATGAAACTTTCAATAATATTTGGAGTTATTCACATGATATTTGGAGTCATGCTTAGTTTTGTAAATTATCGGTAAGTATGTCAATTATTTAATTTACACACTATACATTACCTACTATTACTTTGCAATTATTGTAAAAGCTATCAGAATATGAACCAATATAACTTCATAATCACTGGATCCTTTATCATTTTTACACATAAGTCATCATGTCAATATAAGGGTAGTTGTGTAGTTAGATAGAGCAATTTAATTTGTGTTCAAATGTCGGTATAAATTGAAATGATGTACCTGCGTTAATGTGACGTGCTTTGACTTGCAACTTGGATAAGGGTGTATTTTATTAGTTGGGGTTTTTCAAGTTTTCGAGGAATGTTTTTTTCCTAATTCCTCCATACCGTAAAGACTTCGAATTCTTCACCAACACACGTGTCCTTATTCCTACAATCCCGGGTGATTATTAGGCTGAATGCCGCCATACTTTTAGCTAACCATCAATCGAGATGAAGTCATATTAACGTGACCTACATAAAGAAGAGCTCCTTACACCCTGGCGTCTGTAGACCCGAGACGGCGTGCGGTTTTAGTCGGTTCAAGCCCGACATAACCGCCCCAGCTGGCCGGCGGGGGGTATCCGAAAGGATTTCCGCACGAGAAAAAAAATAGGTACGAGAACTCTAAAAATATTGACGTAGATATTTTGATATAAAAATATCACAATTTTTTTTTTACAAATTTTGCGCAAGTTTACGCAGATACAATTAACAGAAAAGTATTGTGAGTTACAATATAATTTTAATAATTGGGACGTTTGTTGAAACCACGTTGTGTAACAAAATTCAACGTTACCTAAAGATAATAGTAATAGATTTTATCATTCTGTTAGGCACGATTCTAAATCGGCTGTGCAAATACCCTGGGAGTTAGTTTAAATATAATTAGAATCTTATATATTATATCTTTTTCGCGCAATCCATCCATCTTTGTCTTGTACTTCTACCCAAAATCTTTAAACCTTCTTATACTTCGAACTTTTCTAAAAGCAATTCTCTCGTCTTTTCTCATACTATGTCTATGTCCATAGCTCCATGACAGCTACTCGCTTCTCATGTTTTCTTTTATTGGTGAAACTTTGAAACCTCCTCCTATTATTTACTAACTGTGGCCTGCGGCTCCACCCTAATGGGCACGTATTTCAGGTTAAAAACTAACCTATATATTATTTTAGACTATAATCCATCCCTGTACTAGATTTCAACCAAATCTATTCAGCCGTTTGAGTGTGACTGAGTAACAAACATTTAAACACCCAAACATCATCACTAAATTTCACATTCATAATATTTGTAGGATTCTGTCAATTCTAGTCACACTACATATCCACCTTTAAATTCACTTTAGCGCTACCTATTTGAAGTCATCTTTTATCAGTCGCTTCCATACAAGATTTGGTTTGAAAAATAATATATTTGTAATTTTAATTTTTAGCTTCTTCAAGCGCAGCTACTCTATATGGTTACAATTTATTCCAGAGGTGGTATTTCTGTCTTTCTTATTCTTATGGCTTGTAGTTATAATTTACTACAAGTGGTTTACTTATTCCGCAAAATCAGGTGAGTTTATTTTCACTTTTTCATTTTGATGATATATAACTATAGTATAATATATTCAGGGTAGATATAGAACTTGATTTACTCCATTTCATCTTTAATATGAAACAAATACAGACTTGTATATTTTTTCTTCAATTAGATTCACTTTTTATTACAAAAACAAACTTATGTACCCCTTAAAACTTAGGCATGAAATTCACTAAAAGAATTCCAGTTTATGTTAGTTTAAACCTCTTTATAAAACTAAGGGCACTATACAAGCCACTAGGGTTATTATAGTCAGCATCTTAGTTCATAATAAAATTATATATATATATATATATATATATATATATAATTGTATGCTATTTATTGATCAAACAGAATGGACAGCTACGAATTATTATCTCTTTCAAGACTTTCATGCGATACAGAACACAAGATAACATGCAACATAACAAATAATTCGTAAACAGTATTATTACATTACTATGTTTTTCATTTTTCATTAGCTGATCCAGAATATGGAACATCATGTGCTCCACAAATATTAATATTATTTATTGACATGACGCTGTTTTCGGAAACTAAGCCTGTCGATCAGAATTGCAAGTTAGCGTACATGTTTGACAATCAAAGACTTGTCCAGATGGTACTGGTATGCGTAGCTTTAATGATGGTGCCAATTTTATTATTCGGAACACCAATATATACGCTGAAATCTTATAAGCGTAAAAGAGAAAAAGCATTAGTGAGTTTATTCATTTGTAACTTTTATTTTAATTATTGGTACTTTATTAGTGTTTAACATAATTATTTGTAGGTCTGCTGTTAACACAACATGTATTATATTATGTTAACATAACATGATATACTATAAATACATTAAGAATCGATTATGATTCGTTCATAAAGGTAAAACTCGTTTTTTAATATGGAAAATTTGCGTAGTCAAGGAGTTGCTATCTCCACTACTCCTAAAAACCGATCAAGTGTGAGCCGGATTCACGTACGGGGCGACAAATTTTTTAGCATTGCTTGTAGCATTATCACGGCCAATTTACCAACTGCAAATAAGTTTCTACTAAGTACTTAAGTTTTGACTTACGTAGCCAAAACGGGAACACCGATGGTAGGGGTGTAGTACAAAACCTAAAAGTCGTACAGCGGGCTACTCAGTGAGCGGTTTACTTCTATTTACAAGCTTATTCAACATTCATTTATCCATTCATATTACCCCACTGGTTTTAGTTGATTCTGATCTTGCCTTCACACACACTAATTTGGATGAGGTATGTTTATCGAAATCGCCCCCGTTCAATCTACCCCTCAGTGCCTTATAGTATAATATTTGATTTATCATTTCTTCGGTACTCATTAATTCCAACGCGCTCAAACCATTTCAATAGGTTTTATTTATGGTTACGTATCATTATAACTAAAGTTGTTTCAACTATTTTGAAAATTACCCACGTCTAACTAATGGACGAAATATCTACTGTTTATTCAACTACGGTTGATTTAAATAATGGACGATTCACCTGCTGTAGATTTATGAGTGATCAATACTTGTAGACCTTATAAGTAAGTTAAGAAACACATGAATAAAATACTAACATGTAATTAGGTCGTCAAGTTGATGAACCACCCACCCAATACGGTCAAGTGATTCAAATTTGAATTAGAATAGAGTGGAATAGATTGGAGTGAAGCGGAGCGGACACTGGTAGATTAGGTTAGGGAAGAACATTGACGATTAACAGGCGAAGGCTAGCGAGTGGAACGTGCGTAGCGCTAGATTATCTCTATTTGTGGTGAATTATGTGTGATTTACCAAAATTTTTATATTTCATTTGGGGTGTGTAATATGATTCACCAACAATATAGGGGATCTGGTGCTCGGCGGCCGCTGTTCTAACCTAATCTAGCCCTTATTATTCATTAAACATCAGATTCACCTACCTGATTTCTCAGTAGTTAATATCACGTGCTGGCTAGATATATTTTTATTTAAATTATATAATATAAGCTATTACATGTTTCGGGTTCGTTAAACTTATTTTTGAAGTTAATTACACATTAATTTTGTTCAAAGATCTAACACTGACCATAGTGTTTCAGAGGAAATGAAGCTTTAAGGTAAATAAGGTTCATATATTACAGAGTTTTCTAAAACATCGTTAAGAAAAATCGACTTTTTGTTTAAACTAACCTAAGTCGTTTCTTTATAAAACTCATAATTATACGTATTCTCATGCTATTCTCCCTTCGTGGTGGCAGAGATAATAAATCTGTCATTTATTTATGTCCTTACACAATATACTATTTTCCTCCGCTGTCGTTAAACCTTTGATACCCACCAGTTTAAAGTATATCTGACTTGTCCATTTTTTATGCGTCACCAATCAGATAATAAATCGTAAAATGTGTTTGTTTCAAAAAACAGTTACACGATTAATCATAGTTAACAATGCAATTAAATTCATAATGATTATTGAGCACCGAACACAATGATAAATTAAGCATATCTGGCAAACGTAAGTAAAAAAGTAAGGCAATTAATAATACTAAAACAATTAAATTGATTTAAGAATGACCTTCGCACCTTCAAATCAAAATCGAAGGGCAAAATAATAGATGAAAAATACCTCAAGAACGAAGAGGAGCTGACTAAAAAGGTTTTAAAATATACAATAACTTTCGGTGAACTTATGACACATCAAGGAGTTCACACGATTGAATACGTTCTCAGTACTATATCGCATACTGCTTCGTATCTCCGATTATGGGCATTGTCACTTGCGCATGCACGTATGTAACTAAACATTTCTTAACTTTACTAAAACGATTTGATGAATTTAATGATCTCTCTTCTAGAAAAAAAATCCACAATAAACATAGGGTTCTTCAAAAGGTCAGACGACAGTCGCTTCTATGAAAACCGTATAAGGAGGAGAGGGAGTAAGTGGAATGTGGGCTCCAAGTGAAAGCCTTTGATGAAACCAGGAATAACGCTAAAATGATCATGATGATGATCGCACATCACAATCAGGTCACACATAAAATTATCTCACTAAATATCATTTCAGAACTATCAGACATGTTGTTTCACATGGTTCTAGCAAAAATGGCACTAAAAGATCACACGCTTGTTGGAATTGTAAAAGTGTTCGTGATATTTGCTATGTGGGCAATATTCAGTGTGTGTATTTTAGTGGTCATGGAGGGCCTTTCTGCATTTCTGCACACTCTACGTTTACATTGGTTAGTAATTTATGTTCTGTAAACTTCTGTAAAAAAACTGTTCCACGTGACATCGGTGAAGTAGAAAATAACTTTACTATTTCTTAGTAACGCGTACATAGTTGTTAATTTTTGGTACTAGTGGAGGACGTTTCCTGGTCTATATGTGATGGTAGACCTTAAGAGTTAGTTTTATTTATTTAGGCTACGAAAAACCAAATAGTAGTGTTTGAGTGTTTTTTGTAGCCTAAATAAATAAACTCTAACTATAAAAATAATAATGAAAATAGAAGATGTGACGGGCT
The DNA here is from genome assembly GCA_946251805.1 of Cybosia mesomella. Taxonomy (NCBI): domain Eukaryota; kingdom Metazoa; phylum Arthropoda; class Insecta; order Lepidoptera; family Erebidae; genus Cybosia; species Cybosia mesomella. The sequence continues at coordinate 42,028,787 of OX276388.1, read as the reverse complement.
TATGCCATGATCATAGCAAGTGGAATCATGTTGCTCGGCCTAATCCAATTGGAAAGAAGCGTGACTTACGTTACATATACTGACGTTACATATAATGTTGTTACATTATATGTAACTAATTAAAAACATATAATGAATATAATAAGTCATCATTTTGTACTAAAACTAAAGAAAATTTCCGTTCCTTCTAGCAAACTCTCTGTCTGAAGCACCGGAGTTATTCCCAGTGCTCAGGACGTACCAGTGCTCAGGACGTAGTCCGTTTTTTTGGAACCCATGGGCATGACATATATTATCCAAACTCAATAATGCTTTAGGAATATGTAACACGTTATACCTATATATAAAATTACTAATATTAAAAAAAATGTAAATTGATTAAGAACTAATACGTACTTATTGATTTGTAGGGTGGAATTCATGAGCAAATTTTATTTGGGTGGTGGCTGGATATTTCAGCCATTTTGTTTCAAGAGAATGTTAGCAGGTGAAAGTGATAAAACGGAAGCTGGTTGTAGAAAAATGATACATTTACGTCTTGATTGATTATATTATGCTCACCTCTTAGCTTTGACCTGTTGAAATCTGCAATATTTACCTAAGCCTAGGATGAACAGGTTTATTCGAAGTAAAAAGTGAATAAAACCACACTGTTTCCGACTTCAGATTTGTTGCCTGAAGAGAAAGTAGCAGTTATTTACTGCATTGTGCAGTGATATTGCATGAAGCATTTTGCCACACTTATTTTTTATATTCTATTCTTCCAAAATTGCAGGGACCCCTATGTATATTTTTATAATTAGTTTATTGGACCTTTTAAAAAAATTAAGTAGGTATGCCAAATTGAAAATATGAATTGAAATGTTACTGTATTTGTATTGTATTTAGTTATAATTATAATATTTAATGAAGATTGTTGAAATATTGTTAATGTTTTATTACTATTGCTTATTTAAACATCCTTTACACATAAGGGTAGTATATAGAATCTTCTTCTAAAAAGGGGCAAATACATAAAATTCCATAACTATAGTTTAAATCACTATAGAGATGATTTGCTGGTACGTCTGATCCCGTGACATGTTAGGTCTTCAGCAAAATATAAATGTCATTGTAAAATTACGTCAAAACAGTACTGTCCAGACCTGTGATTTATCCACAAGTTATTGACATACACGTTAATTCAAAAACTCCCCTCCTCGCGAAATGTGAGAAAATAAAATAAGTTATCATTTAAGAAATTGAAAGTCCTTTTATTTGCATATACTATTTCGAAGACCCTTCTGGCGATTCTATATCATTATATAGGAGTAGGTATATATATTTATACACCCTTCCACACTAGATTTTAGGAAGGTCTGAATAAGACGACATGCGCCGAAGTCGGTCCAAAAACGCCATCGCTGTCATCTTTTAGAAGAGTTTTGCTTTTAACCATTAAGTTTGCTTTTAAGTTATTTGCATCAGGTGCATGAAATGTTGGTAAAATTACCCCTGATTTATAAGTAGCACCCGTATTTTGGCTTGTGACATCATTGTCTATGTTATAGTGTTCATCTTGTTCGATCACTTCGTCTATAGCAACAGCTGCTGTTATAGATTCATTAATAAATCCAGTATCTCTGGGCAGGTAGACACCAAAATGATCCTGGAATATAAAATCATGTGCTATATAGTAACACACAGATAAAAAAGTACAAGGTACTTATTTTGGAAAAACGGCGTAAAATACGTTAATTGATATGGTATACCTTTGGATATCGGTTGTAGTGTGATTGTGATGGATACTTGCAGGAATTTATGAAAGATCCATCCGGTGAACTCTTAGTTTTAGCCCTCTGCTCAATTTCATAACCTGTTTTAACAGAGAGACATTTTATTTATTTTCTCCTAATATATATTTTTAATTAGGGTTCCGTACCTTTTTTTCGTGCGGATAGGAAAAAAATTAGAACCCTTATAGGATACTACATCGTCTGTTTTTTTTATACCGCTCATGTGGCAGAGAAGTTCACGGCCCACCTGATAGGAAGCGGTTAACGTGGCCTGTGCAACACCAGGGGCGTCACACTCGCGCTGCCGACCCTGTAAAAACCTTCTAATGTCCTTCTTGAAGAACCCCGTTTGTCTGTCAAGTCCTTTTTTTTAGGAACGCGCAGAGCCATTTTTTTTGTATGTGCGGAAATCCCTTCGGATACCCCCCCGCCGGCCAGCGGGGGTGGCTATGTCGGGCATGAACCGACTAAAACCGCACGGTGTCCTGCCCAAATGTCCATTGCCGGGCACCCCGGGTAAGCCCTCGAAAGGATAACCCCAGGGACGCGCAGAAGCATCAAGTCGAAATTTATGCCATAATATGGTATTAATTAAACTTGATGCCATTAGGTGTTCCTGAGAAAAATACTCAAGTCTGCAACAACTTGAAACCGTGAAAATATCAAATTTCTAAGTAAATGCAATGAAACTATGTAGCCGTTTATGTAAATTTATTTATTTATTATTGTGAAAAGTATGATTGTGGTATTGAGCTAATAGTTTTAGCTGGAAATAAAGTGAGCGGCGCGCTGCATAATTTTATTAGCAGCCAGAAAGTATTTAAAGAGGCACGACTGGCTGTACATAGAGGAGTGCTCGTTAGGTTAGTGAATGTTAGGTGTGGCAGAGAGAACGTGAAAGTAAGCTGGATGATGTGGAAATAAAAATTGGAGAGGTATAACTGAACTGACTCTGACTGACTAAGTGAGGAATAGCATGATACAAGAAAGTTGTGGTATGGTAGAAGATGTACTGACCAGGATAATGAAAGGGATTCTTAGTAGGTTCGGACACGTAGAGAGGAGGGACGAAAGGAGATGAACGACACCGATTTATGAGGCGAGGGCTACTGGGCAACCTGGGCAACCTGGGCAACCTGGGCAACTGTACGTTTGCTAATCAGATCGAGGACGATTTGAAGAAAGGCCAGGTCAGAAGTACCCGTAACCGTAGTGCACAAAGGCGTATGCCAGGATCGTAGCAAGTGAAAAGATGTTGTCTCTTTCTACCCCAATGGGAAAGAGGCGTGATTATATGTACGTTTGTAGATACTTGCAAAGGAATCAATGTCTATAGAGCCTTTAACATATCCGAGTTACCGGTACAGGTCGTCACCTGGCTGGGGTGTGTCCCGTCCAACCTTTTGTTTAGGTAACAATTCGAGGTCTCCACTCTCTCGCTTGGGGCCATCGGTTGATCGGCAGATGTGATCAGCCTAGTTTTTGTGGCCTAGCCCTTCATCTACGTTAAGTTCATCCCTCAATTTAGTTTTGTACGGAACCCTCAGGGCGCGTGTCCGACTCGCACTTGACTCGTTTTAAATTATTCTCTTTGATAAGAATGAAAATATTTTGGTTGTGAACCGTCTATAGCAATTTGTACAAAATGCAAATTTCTAGAGTTCGCTTTATGTTTTAATTCAAATATATTTTGTGGAGGGAACACCGAACTATCGTCGCCTACGTTGCCCGTAGTCCATCACGGGGAGGTTTCCTGAATAGCCATATACAATATTCTCCTCTTACCATACAGAGCTCTGTGGGTCAAGCTACTAAGTGTCGCAACGCACTTTGCGGCTACCTGCAATGCCGAACGCAGCCGACTGCATTGTAAGGGATAGGCTATCGAAACAAAATTATCGAGACTACTCAGTTACGACACTTTTACGCATCCCTATAGGGAGAAAGGGGGGTATGATGCTGCATGGGATCTATATTATACACAAGCATTACCTATATACAGGCTTGAAACGTTTCCACATGATTATTTCGTCAATTTTAAAGATATTGTACTGTATTGTATTGTAATCCATAAAACGACATACCTACTAGTAATAAAAATAACATTTGTAAAGATTTTTTTAACTCTTCTGGATACACTCAACGTTTCCACCCTGTATATATTACATGCATATTAACACACTACAAGTCTGAATATGTTTATGTGCAGCCAACTAACTAAATACATGGCATTTTAAAGTGTTTAAGCGACCTTTAATGCATGAAATAAATTCGGCTATAGTGGAACTGTTGTTTTTCTCAATGGTCCTACGATATTAGGTGTTCAAATTATACCCGAATAGTAGAACTAGTCATAGCCGATAGCATATATTGCTACACCAAATATACGTAGACTTACTGTATATGAGGACCTCAAGCACCACGTCCTGTACTACTGCAGTCACAAAAGGGGGTTGTGGCTAAGTGGTAACCGAGTGGATAAGCACATTGCAAACTTTAGATCGGCGATGGCTGGTACATTTATGTCCTCCTAAGGAGTTTTGTAGAATCTTTTTGCTCTAGTCGTTGATATTTCAAAATAATTATAAATATTCATAACCTTTATAGTTATAATACCGACGCAGTTTCCTCTTCCACTTCTTTTTAATTCTGGTTTCCCATGCATTTTGAGCAGCTAAAAAACCATAAAAGATACAACTAAGTACTCTATATTATTATTATACAAATTCTGCAAATAGTGGTACAAATGAACATGTAATAGTTGTTTAAACTAATATTTAAATAAGTTAATAATATTAAATTTAAAGTTTCTAGCATGAGTGTGTCCTGATGAATAATCAATCTTTTATTTTATAATCCAGAAATAACATTAATATGAAATAGAAATCTATTATTACCAATTCTCTTGCATTCTTCTATGTGAAGTTCAAACATGTAATATGCCATCTTTAAAAGGTCACTCAGATCTTCTCGGATTTGTAGAACAGGTATTTCCATTGCATCTTCAACTGCTTTTTGCAGTTCTACATAAGCAATATCATATTGAATATCTGTCTCAGTTACTTGAGAGTAAACCGCTTTATTTACCATATTGAAAATAACACTTTTAATCATTTCTGAAGATGTTTGTTCAAGATTCGGTGTGGGTTCTGTAGAAAGGAAATGACAGTGTTATGAAAAATAAAAATTAAATACTAAATGAAGTAAGGCGATTAGACAAAGTAGTTATTTTTGTTGTAAGTAGGTATTCCAACCTAACAGTCAAACGGTGTTTTAGAAAGCTGGGTTAGGCGATTTATATAACGCCAGCATTACTTACTTATAAATAAACGGTGTAAGTAGGTTATAGAGAGATTTTGCTGGTATGCCTCTCGCTCCCACATCCACTGCATACAAATTAACCACGTAACCGTTTTTGGTTAATTCTCTTGTGAGATCATAGTATTTATTTTTCTTTATTGTGTGGTACTTCGGTATATTTGTTTCCCACGGTACAGTAAGTTCCTCAAGGACCACATATTTTATCGCTCTCGAGTAAAGAAATATGTCCAGTCTAAATGACGAAACCCCAACATCCTCCGGAATTTTATAGTGCTTTTCATACGTGTCGATTAGGAGAGTCCAATCTGGGGCAGTATCTAGGATTGAATAAGGTTTATTCTTGGATTTTATGGATGGACCTTCAGACACAAAGTTGATATGACGTCTGTTAGTAGTCAATCCTTTTTGGGCTCTAGCTACTGCCAGGCTCATTGCTTCACGTATGATGATAAGCACCTTATCGTGGCGGCGTGAGTATTGGCCTCTATCGAGGAGCACCCTTCATCCTACTAATATGTGCCTAGCCGTCCCTATTGCCTCGCCACAAGTATAACATTGTTTTTCTGGGGCCTTCCCCCACCGTACTAGGTTACTCTGGTCTGGGAGGGTCATTTGAAAGGCGTTAAGATGGAATTTTAACAGGGCCGGCGACCACTCGTATATAAAGGTGCGCCCTTTAAGGTCATCGGTATGCAGAACTCTCCCATTGTCAACCTTTCATTTTGGATTTCCAAATTCATCGCGTGCACTCGATATTTATCATTTTCGTCTTGTTTTAGAAAGGGCCTAAGTATATCCTGGTCCCTTTCTGGCTGTCTTACTCCTAACCCCACTCTGTTCGACTGGGCCCCTATCATAAATCGTTTATGGAATATGAGTCTAGATTCCAGCTCGGACGCGTTATTATCTTTCGGGAGTGCCCTGACTGTGTCATCTTGGGATTTACCTAAAATGTGGGCTTTGGTAACTCTAAGGTGTTTGTAGAGCTGCGATGGTTTCTTTAATTTCATCCCAAAATTATTTTGATCCCTAAATAGAGCAGAGGGATCCGCAGAATGCGCTAGTCCATGTTGTATTCGCATATTTAAGGATATTTGGATAACTTAGTTGGGGATGGGAGGATGGAAAATACTTTACGACCTACTCTCATACCTAACAAATTTACAAGAAATAATATTTAAATGGGTCGAGCCGTTTCGAAGGGATTCGACCACAATCACCATGACATGAGATTTTTATATAATACCTGATGAAAATAATATATTATACACGTCAAATGCTGTAGATAAGTTCCTCTACCTGGAGTCATCAATGTTGATTCCGACGTAAGAATAGACATGAACGAAGAAGTATTGGTATCAGAAGTCTCAACTGCAGCGGCCTTCACTGGAACTTCAAATGTGTCTTTGTTCATAAGCTTTTTCGAACAATCATGTTTAAGAATCTCTTTACTAGGAACCTGCAGTTTGAAAACGTTAACATACATTGAAATCCTCTGACGCCATTAAAATAATACGATTTTATCTGTATAACTTGAGTTTAAGAGCTCGCTTTAAAGCACTTAACCACATTCTCTAAGGTGCGAGGTTATTCCTGAGTGTTGATTTTTACTCATTCAAAGAAACAGCACTTATAGTTATCATCCTCCAAGCCTTTTTCCTACTCAGTAGGGGTCGGCTTTTAGGCTTAACTAATCACAGCCGAACTTAGATATTTCCCGTGAAACAACTGCCATCTGATCTTCACAACCCACTGGTGATATCGCAGTTCTGTAGTTAGACCAGGTTGTCGGACTTTTTAGGGCTCCAACTAATCGTAATGAATGCCACGGCTTATATTGCTCAACCTTGCAACGTGCTAACCTTATCAAGTACTAATATAAATACTGGTGGTAGAAATTTGATGACACAAATTTATCACAAAATTCGGCCGGTGGGTACCACCGTGCACGATTGCGAAAAACCCTCCATAGTAATCAAATTTCGGTTTGATTGCGTTCAGGGGTCAGCAAGTGCATAGCCGGGCAGGGGGATTGTGGTCGCAGCACTAGTGGGACCGGTGGGGTTCACACGGTGCTGCGACGACAATCCTCTTCTGTTGAGGCCGTCAAGCTAAGTGCCACCATTGTTAACATGGTACGTGTATGTAATGGTGACCCTCTTTCCTGAGACTTTACCTTCAGCTTACCATCAGGCGAGGTGAAGTCAAATTGACGTGTCCTAAATATAAAAAATAAAAAAAAACACACAAAAACGTTTCTTAATTTTTTCCTGGTATGTTTTTACCCTGAGATCAACTTCATTGACTGACAAATTTGGTGGAATTCTTATATTGGAGTTTGGTCTAGTAAAATGGAGAGCTACGTCTTTCAGTACGTTGTTCGGCTTTGGTTGCTGGTGCGTCATTTTGTGAAAGAGTCCAGTTAACATCTGCCTGATCTGCAAAAATCATATTTTATAACCAAGGTACTACCCGGACGGCAATAGACCCATTTGTTTCTTAAATTAGAAAACACCTTTGTATGTTGAGGAATTACACCTGTATTTCACTATAGTTAATATCTTCTTCAATATTATTAATTCAATAAATATGAATCATAAAATGATTAAGACAAAGAGGCATACTGGAGAACTGGATTAGAAAACCTCCTCAAGTACCTTGGGCATCAAAAACGGGAATGCCTCATATACGAAAAGGGAGTGATTGAAGTTTTAGAGAAATAACTATAAATGTAGTTTACTAGTACGTTAAAGACTCTGAAGTGGCTGCTCAATCCATACGAATATACAAAAATAAGGTAGGTAACTTAATTATTCCCAGTATATTCCAGTAGGGGTATGTGTAGGTACTATTATTTGTTCTTATTACATAAATAAACTACTTACCGCCATAGATCACATCAAATGGGTTTTATTATAACTATTGAAATATTCTAGTTTGTACCTCTGGATGCTTCAATAAGTATATTTCATTTTTTAAATGTATCCCATTAATAAATCTTTTAAATTCTTGTTCATAATCTTGTGTTGGGGCAATATCATGATCTACAATGCTATCTGCAGCTGTAACAGGTCCATTTTTATTAGTTGTAAATGACATACCTAAACAAATTATGTAGAAAAGTGTGTAAATTATGTTTTACAATAAAGTTGTAAGTTTTATAATAAAGTAATATCATTAGAAAAATAAGCGTAAAATACAGTATTAAATTTATAAACACTATCCAAAATCTAAAATCATTATGGCCATGACATAAACAAAGTAACTATCGATATCATATTAGAGTGCTTTAAAAAGGAAAAATCGTAGACGGCTGGCTGACCTTTTAATGAATTATAAATATTTTTATGAGCCTTCAGCTAAACATGATTGTGATTGTAGACGCAGCAAATCGTAACGTTCATTCATAAGCGTTACTTGTGCCTCCTCCTTCCACACTGGTGGTAGAAATTTGATGACACAAATTTGACACAAAATTCGGCCGGGTACGATTACGAAAAACCCTCCATAGTAATCCAATTTCGGTTTGATTGCGTTCAGGGGTCAGCAAGTGCATAGCCGCGCAGGGGGATTGTGGTCGCGGCACTAGTGGGACCGGTGGGTTTCAAGCGCTGCTGCGACGACAATCCTCTTCTGATGAGGCCGTCAAGCTGAGTGCCACCATTGTTACCATGGTATGTGTATGTAATGGTGACCCTCTTTCCTGGGACTTTACCTTCAGCTTATCATCAGGCGAGGTGAAGTCAAATTGACGTGTCTTAAATAAAAAATAAAAAAAAACGTGTTCCTCACAAATTTGTGAGAAATTCTTGAAGGTATTCAATTGAAATCAGGATTAATAGACTGATCGACGTGGAAGACCCATGTTTTAAAAAATATTAGTAACTAGCGATGTTTTGTAGCTTTCTTTAAGTTTTGGCATAACAAATAAGTGGTCAATTTTGGAGGAAAATTCATGTCCAGCACGGAGGTGAAAAAAGATTTTTGTGATAAAACTTGAGGACTTTGCCTTTTTCTTTTACTATAAAACTTTACTTTCTGCAGAATATCATGATTCTAACACAACGGGCAGTACCTTTTTTTTTTTTCGTGCGGAAATCCATTCGGATGCCCCCCCGCCGGCCAGCGGGGTTGGTTATGTCGGGCTTGAACCGACTAAAACTGCACACCGTTTCGGGTTTGCAGACGCCGGGGTGTAAGGTTGCCCATATAGCATATCCCTCGCAACCCAACGGGCAGTACCTACCCTATAAGTTATGATTGGCTTGTGATTGTTTAAATACGCTGCATAAACAGCAACATTTTTTGTTTGCGTTGACGTAAAGGTTGGATTTTTTCACAGTTTCAATATGTTACAGACCTAAGCAATTCATCAACTTCATACCACAATGCGTTTCTGAGAAAAAGGTCTTGACAGACAGATAGACAAAGAAGTGATCCTATAAGGGATCCGTTTTTTTTTGCTTTTGAAGTTCCGTACATCTCAAAAGGAATATTACTTGGTGAAATATATAGACCGGGAGATGATGACAGAAAATTCAAAATTATTTGTACCAGAATGGCAACTCTTCACGAGTCTAATTACCTTTTTTTTTTTTCTCGCGGAAATCCCTTCGGATACCCCCCGCCGGCCAGCGGGGGTGGTTATGTCGGGCATGAACCGACTAAAACCACACGCCGTCTCGGGTCTACAGACGCCGGGTGTAAGGTTGCCCATAGAGCATATCCCTCGCACCCCGACTGACCCTGGGCCATCTCCGGTTTCGAGATGGCTCCCTCGGATTTGGGAACCACGGTGTCCCCGTCTTGCCCCGGTTTGGGGGAGGGGCGCTAGTACCGTTAGCCCAATCACGTGAGTGTTAATCGAACGTGTCGGATAAGTTACGAATGTCGATTTTTTCCACAAAAAATCTTGCTTTTTCCGATAGCTGATGAAAAATTAAGTAGGCGAAAGCGTGATGCCATACTTCTACGGTGTGACTTACAGTCCGCCATACCGATGTGCATGTTAATTAAAAAGAAAAAAAAAATTCAGCACAATGCAACAGTTGCAATTGCACAGTTAATTATCATTGAGTTGCCACTCACGAAAATCATCGTGCCATAATTTTCCGATGGTTTTAAATAGCCGTCATACCATCGCAAAGACGTAATTCTTTTTACTTTGCAAAACGATTTGATCCTCCTATAACTACTTTTACCAGTTCTTTGTATCATCATAAACAGAAGTCTAATAATACCATACCAGTGGAAGGTGGCAAATGAGTACAATATTAATTCAAAGTTGTAAGAATTTATGCGTATTTCGAACGATTTGTACCAGTATGGCAGTAATTTTACCTGTAAGAGTGAGATTTAAAGAACATAAATACAATATTCAAACCCATACATAGCGGCAATTTTGTTTTATTATCAGATGATATATTGTAAAATATTCTACAACAACCACCGCCCGCACGATTCTTCGAGTTGTAGAGATCTCCTCATCATGTTGTAAGGGCATAATGTATGGCAACGCAGGTACAAGGCAGCTGCTTTTCAGGTGACTCACAACTGCATAATAATAACATACAACGATAATTTACGCAAATTCGACTTACACGGTCATCGCTCGGTCCCACCTATTGCGTTAGTCCGGGGCAGTAGTATTGTACTTACAATCTTATGAACAAGTTGTCAAACAAAATAACCAAAAATTCAGTGCAGAGTGCGATTGAAATAAATTGAGCTGAGCGAGCAGGACTCTTACTTGAAAATAAGACATCTTACTACGGTCGCGCGCTTAGCTAAGGCTGCGCGCTCGTGAAACTGTTTGCGGTGATTATTCCTCAGTGGTACATCGGACATGAACCATCTTCTTCTTCAAAACACTCCTCAGTGTCCACGCTATCACCGTGGTCAATTTGGTCAAGATCGCGCTAGTGGTTACGGAGGAGTTCAGCCACCAACAAACGGCTATGCCGCGTATAAAAAATTATTATTAATATAATAATTATTTGTACAAGTAAATTATTTTTTTAGGCAAGAAAGGTGATTGTAACCTTTGACTGATGACATGGTTTTTGTGTAACGTAACTGGTGTCTGGGAGGCTGAAGATACAAAATAGAGTATTTTTCATATTTCAAATCATTCACAATCTTTATGTTACTGTCGGAAGTTTACGCTAATTTCACATATTGAAATAAAACTATTTTTAACGGATTCTATCGTGGGTGTGTAATACACCTCTGCCCACCCCTTCGGGGATACAGGCGTGAAGTTATGTTATGTATGTCCATCGTGATTTATTTAATGTTATTTTATTATTTTCATTGAACCCGACGTTTCGGTTGCTTTTCAGCAGCCATGGTGACATGGAGACTGAAGATGGTGGTTGTCTTATAGTTTGAAGTGTAAATTATCTCAAAGTACCCGGACTATATTGAATTGGTGTTACTACTCACGCAGAATGAGCTGAGTGTCATGAAGTCTAGGTTTTATTTTAAATTAACTAAGTGAATGACTTGGTCCGGGGCTGGTGGTATATTCCAAAAATTTTCTCTATTACAATTTGGATGTTTTTTAAATTTCAATATCCTCGCGGGGCTTCCCAGGTAGGAATTGATTTTCTTTGGCGAGTATTGGAGGTTTTGCAAATCTTAAGAATCCATTAAAAATAATTTTATTTCAATTCTTTATGTTATTACAGTTAAACCACACGCTTAAACCTCTTTTATTATGTACCTACTTGTCACTACAAAGACACATCACTGACGCCGTTCGGCCTGTGAGGCTGCTTGTCATCGGTTAAAGGTTAATTACGTATATAAAGTAGCTACTTGGCAGCCATGGCTTTTATATGTATCTTTGATAGACATGACGGCGGAAATACTAATCAACCAATCATAGATATATAAAACTAATCACGGCCTCCAAGGTCTCACGGAAATTGGTTAATCAGTCCTTTTATTGGTTTTTTGATTGGTCCAGTTAGTCCACATGCATAGTGGGTGGAAGCCAGTGGACCCGGACCGCTATGACTTCCATTGGTACGACGGCGACGTCATGCCAAGCGACATCAACGACATTGTTATGAAACTTAGCAGACGATGAAGAAGAGAAAATAAAGGCAAAGGAAAATTAAATTAAATTAAATTAAATTAATTTACACAAAAATCCAAAAACAAGTAACAAACACTACAAAATCTACAAATCATAGTATTCACACGAATATTATTCAAATGCATTACAGGGTAGCCGGGGCAGGGTAGCAGGGTAGCCTCCATGGGACCTGGAAGCGAGAGCCCTTGCGCTGCTGTACCAGTGGCGCAAGGAGGCGCTGGAGCGGGGCCATAGGCCGGAGTCCCGAGAAATCAGGGCTCAGCGGTCCCTGCTCCGCCAGGAACTCATGGAGACATGGAGGGTGTGACTTGAGCACCCAAGGTGGGGGGAATCCCCCATTGCGGCGGTGAGACCGATCATGAAGGAGTGGTTGGAGAGGGACCATGGGGACCTCTCCTACCGGACGTGCCAGATGGTGACCGGACACGGGTGTTTCGGTAAGTATCTGTGGCGCATCCACCGGGAGACAACGCCGCAGTGCCAGCACTGCGAGGATCCTGGCGAAGACACGGCGCTCCACACGTTGGTGGAGTGCTCTGCGTGGGCGAGTCAACGCCGGGATCTCGTTACGGTCCTGGGCGTGGACGTTCTCTCGTTGGAGACCATGGTGAGGGCCGTGGTCTCCGACGGGAGCAAGTGGTACGCCGCGGCCTCTTTCTGCGAGCAGGTAATGCGCGCGAAGGAGACAGCGGAGAGGGAGCGGGAGAGAACCCTGCCCCCCGAGTTTCGCAGTCTGCGGCGGGGACGCCGCAGACTTATCTACGCCCGGGACTACCGACCTCCGTGATCGGGGCCTGAGGTCAAGGTCAGCCGGCAACCCTGGGGTTATCCTTTCGAGGGCTTACCCGGGGTGCCCGGCAACGGACACTTGGGGAGGACACCGTGCGGTTTTAGTCGAGACACGACATAACCACCCCCGCTGACCAGCGGGGGGGTATACGAAGGGATTTCGGCACGTAAAAAAAAAAAACATGCATTACAGGTAAATCAAATAAGTATTATTTTAATCTTTTGCTAACTAATATTAGCATCTGCTGCTGAGCTAGGCTTGTAGCCTGTGTTTCAGCAGACAGCGCCTCCGCCCATAAGATTTATCAGTCAGACATTTTATAACTTAGTAGGTGTATTGCTAACTAAAATTATTATCAGGAATGAAACAATGACAAACAATAAAAAAATCAGAAATATCGAAATCAGAATAATCATGAAAAAATAAATATTTACGTGAAAATAGTGGTTATGTGGTATGTGAACGCATAAATAAGTATACGTGTGTGTGTGTGTGCGTGTGTGTGAGCGTGTGTGTGTGTTTGTGTGTGAGTGCAAAGAGTGGGTGTATACAGGAAAAACCATTGGATATATAGTATACAGGAACAAACAGTGAGATTTATGCATTTCAGTTTTAAGCTAAGCTATTGTGACGATATATTCAGTTTCATCATAGGATAATGTAGTAAACCAATTATATAAGAACTTTTTGACGTCAGTTTTCTTCAAGTGGTATATATGATTTAATTTATTTATTCTATTATAGACATAAGGTTCAAGAAAGGTCAGAACCCGCGAATAAATTAAGCTCTTGGTTTCAATGTGCGATTACACACCGCATGTCCTCGTCGGTTCCCCTGTAAAAATATTGACAAAAATAATTGTATGTAACCGATTTGCAACTGTCTATTGCACTTGTGTGAATAAATTGAATTATTTATAGATACTGAGGCAGTAAGTAGCGACGAGGATGACGAAAACGATTCCGGTTCAGATGACGGTTCTTTTAATGTTTATGTTGTTACAGGTGCGCTGTTTCGAAAACTGTTCTTCAGGAGTAATTGGTTCTTGACATGTTAGAGCGAGTGTGGTAGCTCCAGCCCCGTGGTCATGGCGTAGGCAAATATTTCAACACCAATTTTTTTCCGAATATGGCACCTCTTTGCAGTTTTAACTATAATTTTCCCACAGCACAGTTATTTTTTTTAAGTTTAGAGAAATCAAAATGCCGTGCTGTAAAAATCCGTACCAATTTTTTTTTCAGTGTGGCAGTCTTTTACCCCTTTGCTGCAGTATAGGATTTTAGGTAGAACTTTATCCAAACAAACCGAATACAAAGATGCCATAAATGCCCCAAATATTTTTACGTATTTTGAAGTTTTTCAATTATGGCACCACTTATTCCCCCTTGCTAAAAGTATGGCAAATATGATAACGGTCACATTTTATCAATCATACTTTCTAAAACGTTTTGCGAAAAAATGTACTCGTAAAGCCGTCGGAAAAGTATGACATGATGATTTTCGTGACTGACTACTCAACAATGATTAGCTGTGCAAAAAGTAGCCTGGTAGAAATATTAGGTCCTTACATATGAAATTGACGTTTTGACGTTCTGGCCACTTTGATCTCCAATATCCTCTTTAGTTAGGAATTCTAATTCCAAATTTATACAGCTATATACTATTGTGTTTTGACAATCGTAACTAATTTGTTTAATCCTCTTTTGGTTTTTTCTTTGCGTCACTCAGTTTACAAAATGGAATACTTCAAATATTGCGTTATTTACGAGTACGAGTTCCATCGTGGCATCAATGCTGCAGAAACCGCTCGAAGGATTAATGATGTATATGGCAGCGGTGTCGTAAAAGAAAACACAGTGGGGTTTTGGTTCCAACGTTTGCGTTCTGGAAATTTCAACCTGCAGACCGCCCTGTGGACGGCCGGGGACCAAAGTTGTTAATGAAGAATTGAAGGCTATTGTGGAAGCGGTTTTTTTAGTAAAGGGATCAATGAAATACCTATGAGATGGCAAAAGTGCATAGATAGCAATGGTACATACTTTGATTAGACCAAAAATTGAATATTAAAAAAAAAACAACTATATGTTCCTCCCTTACAAAACGCCAATTTCATATGTTAGGACCTAATAGTTGATTTTTTTATTGTTATCTTTGTCGGTAAGGCGGGCTGTAAGTCACACTGGAGAAGTATGCCATTATGCTATCGGCTACTTTATTTTTCATCTACTATCTGAAAAAAAGATTTTTTGTGGAACGTAATTTATCCGACACGTTCGATTAACGGCCACGTGATTGGGCCGCTCACTGGTACCAGCGCAATCACTATTTTTATATTTCCTTTTCGTTATTAGGTAATTACGACTCCTGAAGTGTCGCCCTAGTGGTACAAATGACCTGTGCCTCGTTTCTGCTATTTTATGTTAAAGCAAGCCACTGTCATTCCACTGACACTAAAAATGCCATTTAATTGTAGACTTTAACAACTTATTATTTTAGACTTTAACTGTATTACGATAAATTCTAAAACTAAATAGCATTTTTTAGAGTGACAGTGGCATAACAGTGGTATACTTTTAGCAGATTTGATATCATAGAATTCTCTGTCATCATCTTCCGGTCTTAGCGACCGCTATAAAAATACTTCCTGGCAGTGACACGTTAATTATTATTATTTCTGGGCATTTACACAGTACACAATACAAAGTATATAGTGGTTTTCTTTTTGTAAATTTGGCTTACAATTCTGTACTTTTTTCGGGGCAACCGATAGATATCTCAAACGCCAGTTCTGTAATCGTTATAATGACCAACACTGCGGATGTTATAAAGCGTTTAGCTATAGTCCAAAACCTTGAATGCAGTACAGTACAGTAAGTTGTTAAGTAGATCGATGTTATTTAATAAATCAATATTTCACTTTAGTAGAAGTCCTTCTTGAAAAACAAAACGGTTTTTAATGGTTTCTATCGCGATTTGTTATTTTATTATTTACACTGATGCCAACTTTTCGGTTGCTTGCCACATCCAAAGAGAATATAAGCACTACGTTTAGCCACATCCCTGCTCACGGGTGGACTGAGGATGTTCGTTGTCTTACAGTTTTTTTGGGCTACGTATCTGAAAAGGTAAAAAAAATTCTGCCAAGTTCGAGTCGAACTCGTGCTCCGACGGTTCCTTACCACTTTTTTTTGGAATCATTCCTTTATTTGGGCTGCAAGACCTAGCTTTTTTATGAATTTAATTCTAAGTCAACGAGAACTACCATACAGGTTTTCGACCCAAACCTATAGGGTTCTTCCAGTTTACCTAGAATTGTCAATTTTGGTTAAAAGCAAGGTCTTACAGAACAAAGGGAAAATTTTGAAAAATAAAAATGTTGAAAATAAAGGTAAATTTTGGTACTTACAAGTTTTCGCAATAATCGTGTTGACTAATTCATAAACCAATAAATATGATACCAATTTTATTATGGCAGATTAATGGGTAGGGTGTTTTTTTTTTATTCGTGTCGAAATCCCTTCGGATACCCCCCCGCCAGCCAGCGGAGGCGGTTATGTCGGGCTTGAACCGACGAAAACCACACACCATCTCGGGTCTATAGACGCCGGGGTGTAAGGTCACCCATAGAGCATAGCGCTCGCACCCCGACTGACCCTGAGCCATTTCTGGATTCGAGATGGCCCCCTCGGGTTTGGGAACCACGGTGTCCCCGTCTTGCCCCGGTTTGGGGGAGTGGCGCTAGTCGCCCCCCACCGTCCCGGCCTGCTTCTGCTAGGGTGACAGGTGGCCTCACCTGCCACCCCCAGGCCTGCGCTCATGGAGGACGGAGGTCGTTAAGCGACCTCCGGCGCCTGAGTCGCCTGCGACGCACGTCGAGCAACATGCTCGCCGTACGGGCTTGGCGGGCCGAGAGAGTTCTAAATCTCTCCCGGGCGCGCTCCGCCATATCCTTCACGAGCATAACATGCTCGCAGAAGGAGGTGGCGGTGGCCCGCGTGATCCCTTTATTGATGATCCCTGGATTTGCCACTGGGGTCACAAAACGGAAAAAATCTTCCGGTTTGTGCCACTGTTAATAGAGCATAATCTAATTACGTATGATGCATTGGCCACTTATGTTATGTTGAATAAATAAATATTTGAAGCAATAATATTTGAAGATATAAAATAAATTTGAAGCGTTGGTAGCTTAGTGGTTAAGGAGTCGAGCCTACGATCGAGAGGTCCCGGGTTCGAATCCTGGTCATTACACTAGCGACGTGAACCCACTCCTAACACAAGCAATTTAGCTTAGCTGGAGGGGTTAGGGGGAATATTAGTAATTTCGGTTACAAATATTCTTTAAAAAAAAATGTTATAAAAAAAATATTATATATAAATATTGTTTTTCAACGTAAGTATCGTTAGAATCATTCATTATCCATACATAATAAGTACATGTTTTTAACAATAAAGGGTTGGTAGTTAAATGCATAGGAGTTTTCATAAGTCGGCACTGCGGTTTTACCTGTATTGAATGTTGCAAGTTGCAAATTCAAAGTGTATAACAGGAGTATGTTTCTACAAACAGTGGCACAAACTGGAAGATTTTTTCCGTTTTGTGACCCCAGTGGCAAATCCAGTGGCACAGGGCGGAATAAAGGACGCGATCGCGCTCCGCACCATTGCCGCAATCATGCTGCCGAGCGAGCGGACTTCCACCCCAATGGCTGCCACGAGGTCACGACCCATCTGTGCACGAGTTTGACTCGCACTTTACAGGTATCCTTTTATTTTTATAAGGCCTACAGACTAATTAACAACATAAATACAAGTCTCCACATTTAGTTAAAAAAAGACTATCGATATTAGGTATTTAATTAATTACTGAACAAGTGAAGCAAACTAACTACCAGGCATAAGGAATTTCATTTAATTGTGTAGGACCAATTGCTTGATGCCCTTATTGCCAAAGTATGAGTCGGCTAATAGGCGTCTAAGAGGCGTCTAACTATCGCTACACTAGTGCCGAATAAGTAAATATCAAGGTGCCGTGGAAGTTTATTAAAACTACACGCACTTCACAGTTTGAAGTGCAAGTTATCTCAGAGTACCCGAACTATGTTGAAAATTGTCGGTGTTGAAGCTCACAGTATCATGAAGTCTTGTTGTATTTTGCTTTTTCTTGGGTTTAATTAACTTGACTGGGTCCCAAGCTGGTGGTACATTCTAACCATCTCCTTATGAAACTTAAGAATGTTTGCTCGCTTAATAATGTGCCTGGTAGATGGCAATAGGCTCGCCCCCTATTACGTTGGGACCTAAACATAACTGGCGAATCGTGGGTGTGCAATACACCTCTGACTACCCCTTCGGGGATAGAGGCGTGAAGTTATGTAAGAATGTTTTAATATTTCAGCATCGCAGATCAGAATCTGTGGTTTATCAAATCTTAAGTAATACTTGGTCCCCTGTTGCATGTGTGATATTCGCTCAAACGTTCGTTAATATTAGGATTCCTACTATTAAAACATATTACAGAATCTAAAAAAATCAATTTACATCCGTACTTTCCCTGCCCAATGTGGAACTCTAGTCCAAAATGGATTTCGTCTTATATGGAAGCCGTCCTAAATGGCCAAAATGAAGACAACAGTGGCACCGAAAGAAAATTGCAAACGTTTATAGGCCATGGTAACCGCTTACCATCAGATAGCTCGTATCGTTGCATCGCACTTCGCCTATTTCGCATTTGATCTGCTCAGTCAAAATCACGGAACGTCACATTCGTAAATAGTCTACTACGCGAATCGTCCATTTCGTAGTTGGTTCACTATGCAAAACGTCTAATTCGCGAATCGTCCGTCTCGTATTTTTTTTGTTTAATTCATTTGTTAATTTTAAGAAGTTTTATTTCAGTATTTCTTAGAAATTGACCAATTGCGTAGTTGATCAAATGCTAAGTAGACCAAATGCTAAGTAAACCAAATGCTAAGTGGACCAAAGGCGACTGGGGCTCAACGCGAAATAAACATGTTTTCATCGAGTGGACCAAATGCGAAACCTATACATAGTTCCATGGGTTGGGAGAAACAAAATCATATTTTTACCAGCGTTTCAACCTATTTCTATTTAGTGCAAACAAACACATGTCATGCTGAATGCTGAAGTGTATACTTATTGCATTCGAACATTCACAAATAAAAACAGGCAAGTAATATACAGGCAATATATTATTATTATAATATTATACAAGTAAAGGAAACCGTAAGTAAGAAGGTACTATAGTTTGACTGCTGAGATCAATTCGACGACATTAAAATGATGCTGCATTTTTGATACAAATATTTTTATTATTTATTTTCCTCAGCAACATATAGCATTAGAAACAACATTGTTATCTCAACAGAATCAATATTATGTTTTCATACGAAACTTACGTGTTAAATAAATTAGAAAACAATTTTAAAATTCATACTGCGCTGTTACAACGTCACGTCTGCATTTTTGTATTTTTGTGCCAAAATGTAGTGTATCGTGAGCAGTTTTATTTAACTTCATTATAAAATAATTTCCTTTACATTATTTGTCAAAAATGGATATTTTATCAAATTGTAAAGCTATGATGACCGATATTTCAAAATAATGCAGTAGGTACAAGTACCACGATACATTTATTTTTCATATTTATATTTAAAATACACAACAGTCAACATTCCGTTTGACCAAGGCATCCCTTTTTTTTCCATTCTATAATAAAATCGAAGAAGTCTTGCTAAAAAGATATTGTAGCTGTTTAGTCTGTTTTATTTTTTCTTTTAATTTTATTGATATATTTAGGTTTGTTTCAAGTTATAATGGTATCTATGACAGACGCCTGTACTATTCTTGGTACAGATTTGTAGTCACGTATCATCCTTTAGTCCTCGTATTACATAATTTAAGTAGGTATATTTTTATAAATAAAATATTTGAGTGATATTTTGCAGTAAAAACAGTTTATAATTCTCGCTTGTCTCTGGCTCTCCTTTTTTATGTACCCTGGTCAACAGTAGGCAAGTTTATATTAGACATTGCAGGCGTCAGTGTTATACTGGTCTCCAAAAATTGGTCATCTAATGGTATGTAGATTCCGAAGCGATCCTGGAATATAGGATAAATTTATTCACATATCAACTAGCTATATTTAGAGACACTTTATATATAACCAAATCCATCTTGATAGTCGGACATATAGGTGAAGTTTATTATATGGTAATTTCGCGTTTCAAGGCGGACGAACTACGAGTGCAGGAGATTGATCTATTTTTTTAACTGGTGGGAAAAACCACCTCGGTCCGACTCGATTATGGCTGGCTCGAGCACCTCCACGGTTCAACGAACAGCACTTCGAGGCTCCGGCCAGGACGAGTGGTCGCACTACTACCACCATATCAAACTACTGTTATAACTTGGCAGACGATATTTCGTCACGGTTGTCGTCGCGGTTCTTTTCGGGTGAGGACAGGCTGCTAACACCCGCCCGATAACCAGGTCCGGTGAAATTTTTCCAAAGCACTGATGATCAGTCGAAATTGCTCGTTGAAGTGCAATCTGGGGATTACTCGGCTTAGATATTTAGTGTTACAGATGACATTTGAGTCCTCGAGTGAGTCCGGGAAGATTCCGAGGAGGAATCAATCATAACCGAGAGCAGTCCGATATCCGACACACTAAGGGCTGCTGCAGCACACGGCCATCAGAGGCCTAGTAAAGCATTCGCTTCTCTTGTAGATAGTCTGTCATCAACCAACTCAGGTAGGTGGGCACCCTGTGCTTGCGGAGCGCCTACCTGAAGCAGCTAAATGGTAGACTGTTGAAAGCATTGTTAAGTGATAATAGGCATAACCTGAAATCAACGGCATTTAAAATGATACAATTTAAGCGTTACTTCAAAATTTACGGTACAAGATAATAAATAACCTTTGGATAACGGTTGTAAGTCCACTGAGGATGACATACGCAAGGTCGTGGTGGAGGGATCCTGTAACTCTCATGCGATGATGGCAAACCACTTGTTGGTGTCGGGGGAGTTTCATAACCTGGTTAATTAGATTAATGTTGATTAGCAAATATACGTTCAACTGGTAAAATACGTACGATAGTAACGGCTGTTGTCAGTTTATGGTACTTAATACAAAGAGATGATTTTATCAATGATAGGAACCACAATCAAGGTGAACTAAACTGCGATTACATTTTAAGTCGTAGAATTTCACTGAGTCAAACGTGACTACCTAGTTAATTGAACGGGTTTTCACTGTTGAAGTCCAGCCTTACCAAATTACCTAAAACCAGTATAGGTAAACCTGTACTGCAGTCATAGGGAGTTACCGTTCGTTGGTGGCCGTCATCCGATCTATGGCCACCAGCGACATAAATTTCACCGCGGTCATGACTGGACCTGGCCTGGACCTCACCCTATTGGGAGTCTTATTGTGCACCTGGCACGCAACACACTGCGGGCACGCGCTAGGAGGGATCGCTATAGAAGTATTCTTGTACAGCTTCAGGCCCCTCTCCGAGAAGGCGCAGAGTATGGCACACCGCATGGGTTTTAGTGTGTAAGAGCCACACATAATCGCGCTGCCTCCCACAATTCTTCTCCTGAGTAAAAAGAAAAGTGAACCACAAAAATTGGTAAACACCAATTTATATAAAAACCTTTGTATCAATAATCACATAATTGATATATGTATAATTAGTTTCATAATCCCCATACTATAAGTTCATATTTTATTTATTGTTTATGAAATACTAGCTAACCCGGCAAACTTCGCTCGGCCTCAGAATCAAGTTATGTTGCTACCTTATCAGCTGATATTCGTGATTGTCTCATATTTTTAATTATCCTAATTTCTAGTAAACAAATAGGCAAAATATCCCACGGGGGTCGGGGCCTGAGGACGGCAGTCGGCCGACCTGCCGTCCTTACAGAAGTAGGCCAAGACGGAGGCGTATCGTGTGTGTCCCACACATGCCTGCCAACTCACCAAAGTGGGATAAAATTCGACCCTGTAAGCGAGGCTGTGATGGCGGCCAATGTCCGCCAGTAACCCTGGGGTTATCCTTTCGAGGGCGCACCCGGGGTGCCTGGCAATGGATATTTGGAGAGGCCACTGTGTAGGTTTACTATCTCATCGTTGGCCCTGATGGGCTGGAGCTCGTGGAGGATTCCTCACGCAAAAAAGGGGGCCAGCTTGAAGCCGTCTATGGCCCAGGGTCAGCTGGGGTGGGAGGGAATTGCTTTATTTGGGCACCTTACACCTCGGGATTAGGCCGGCGGTGAGGTAACTATGAGCCTTACAGTAAAAAAAAAACAAAAGGCACAGTATATTTGGAGACGAATCTAAAACATCAAAGATGAAGAAAATCGGTCCTCCCATTCTCGAGTTCATTGCGGTCATCGGCATAGTCAAGTAGAGCAAGAAGAAGAGATTCTGCAAGCGTAATTTCAGTAGTCGTTGGTAGAAAGTTATGCAGTCTGCGCATGGACCCCGCTGATGCAAACAACTTCACAGATGCAAACAACAACTAACTTCACAGATTTGAGGACCCCAAGATAGTGTGCTGTCAATGAATACCCCTAAGGTTTTCACACTTTGGCATATTTCAAGTGGAATACCATTAAAAACGATATCTGGCAACTGTGACCAATTAACTTGAGGCAACATCCTGGAGCTCCCAACAACTATGACCTGTGTCTTAGAGGCGTTCACTTCCAACCCATACCGCTTGCTCCAAGTACATATCCTCGTCAAGTCGTTGTTAATAGTATTAAAGGCTGTCGACAATTCTTGTAAAGAAGCCTGTGTATATATTTGAAGATCGTCTGCATAAAGGTGGTAGGATGAATGTAATGACTTAGAGATAGAATTTATAAAAATAGTGAAAAGCAAAGGAGATAGCACGCCACCCTGTGGCACTCCGACAGATGTATTACGCCAAGTGGAAAAGGAATCTTCAATGCGCACACGCTGTCAGCCCCCAATCAGGTAGCTATGAAACCAATCAATCACTGTTGGAGACATGTTAATAGAGCGCAGTATGCCAAGAAGGATATGAAAATCTACAGTATTAAATGCATTGCTGAAATCGAGTAAGGAGAGTACCGTAAGATTTTTGTAGTTGATTTCATAAATTTAAGGATATAAATTAGTGTGTGTTTAGGTTTGAAATTAAAATTGCTATGCATTTGGTATGCTAACCTTTAAAGTTCTTCTGCCGTCTAAGCGATTTCTTTAATTTTTTTCTCATTCGTCTATCCCAAGCAATATCAGCCGCTGAAAATAAAATTGTTGATTACTACTACACTAGTCATTAGTACACTCACTGTCTCCGGTATTAAAATTTTAACTCATAACTAAAATGGAAATGTCAATATTTTGAAACACTATTGTCACAATCACAATGCAAATAAAGACTAATAAATAAAAAAAAGGTAGAAAACTTCTTGGTTAGAAAACGACTTGATTAGATACAAAAATCAGTAGAACTAACCTATTTTTGCCTTTTCGTTTATAATATCTTCAAACATCATGTATGCTGTGGCAAACAGTTCAGCAATATCTTTTCTAATATCTATGACTGGGATTTCCATAGCCTCTTCAACTGCCTTCATTACTTCTACATACGCTGTATCATATCTGATCACTTCATCTGTCAGTTTTGACATTGTAGCTTTATCCATACTCATTACGACCATTTTGAACATTATCTCTGATATTGTTGGGTCGGGAGTTGGAATTGGTTCTGTATAAAAAATGTTAAAGTTGGTAAATTAATATTTACTTCCAGGTAAAATGCGTGACGGTCAGTTGTAAATAGTACAAAATAATATAACTAAAATTTAATCTCGGATCGAAAAATCGGTACCTCTTTTAAAACGAAAATATAAAACGATCAAAGCACACCACCTGCCATATTGATGTCATAATGGCTTATTAAAAATAAAGGTGGTTTAGTTATGTGTCCCTTAATATTTAAATGCAATCCTGCCAAAAAATGTACCTCAAAAGTACACGAAATAAAGAAAAACACTCACTGTTAATTGGTTTCTGTACAATGTACAATGTAACTATTGATATAAGTGATACATTTATTTATTTAAGTTGAAACCCGTTTTGAAAATCAGAATTTGAATATTAAATTGCCAAACAGCTACTATCTTATAGGATACAAGGACTGCTCTGTGTTTAGAGTTAAACATCAGAAAAAAAAGCACAACTGTACTTTTTGGCAAGGTAAAGAACAGGGTAACGGAATGCTGAGAAGAGGTCTCGAGTTCGATCCCCAGTCACCACGGGCACACACCTCATACTTTTCGTAGTTACGTGGGCATTAATAATGTTAATTATCGCTCGCTTAATAATGTGCCCGGTAGATGGCAATAGGGTCGCCTCCTATTACATTAGGACATTAATATAACTGGTGAATCTTCGGGGATACAGGCGTGAAGTTATGTAAAGAATCGCAATATATGGATGGAAAACCGTTACAATTTGAAATCCTATTGATCCATTTCAAAGAGGGGCGTGGAAGAAGTTACAGCTATTTACTATATTCACAAACGTTATGTATAGAAGAATAACAAAGAAATAAGTAGCTATTGCGTGCATCATTATTTGCAAATACAAAATGAAACTAAGCAGTTTGAAATATTTTTCAAAGAACTGAAAATATGAACATAAGGGAAAACGTTTTACAAAACCGAAGTAAGTCAATTTTAGCCGGACTTTCATTCTTATTCCCGACACACCAAATTAAAACCATGAACTTGTAAGTTTATTGAAATGCGTAGACATATTCAGCTCAAAGTAGTCTAGAGAGACAGGTAAAAAAAATGAACTTGAACTTTCTGTCTTTCTTTCAGGTTTCAATTTTTCTACGAATATAATACAACTACAGACCAACTAGTCCCTGCCACGTTTTTTAATAAATGGAAAGAAAGGTATTAAAACACAAAAGACTAGTGAATTTACTAAGTACTAAAGCGTAGCTGATGCCTGACACATCTGTTCTTGCAATTTTTAGAAGAAAAATACTAGAGTTAACTATTACTCTAGAGTCCAAAAAAAAAACAAAGCTTGTTGTTAACTCCGCATGGCAACTGGTAATGGCGGATTCTTTTCAATTCATCTTCCGCAGATCACAATTTTCACTATACTGAGTTCCTACGTCACATGTTTTGGAGATAATAATATGTCGATTGCCCAACTTACCCGCTTGCACAACATGTCCCTCCCTAAACTACTGGTGTATAATAGTGTGTTGTAATAGTTGGTTTTATTAATAATATGTTATCCTATGTTAAAACTAGTTTCATTAAAACCTATGAAGGTAGATTCTATATACTATAGGCTATAATCAATGAAATTTTATAGCAATTGTAGTATGCTAACTTTTGCAATAGATTTACTTGAAAACTTGACCCCGCGACCAGTCCCAGACAGGGGATCGCTCTGACCAACTTAGCTACCTAGTCTTAGATATTTGAATTCTCCGATATATTAGGTCGTTACATATGAAATTGCCGTTTTTTTTGAAGAAATTTGAATATTTCAGTACTAACAGTTTTGCATTTTTTTTAGGAATGACAAATCCAAATTTTGTTTTTTTTGTGTATGAATGAGACAACATTAAGCTAACAAACAGTAACTTTTATTACATTTCTGAAAAGTGGCAGCTGTTAAGTAATACGAAATTTATCATCAAAATGGATAGCATTTAGCAAGTACTGTTTTTGAAGATCGAATTAATTTATCAAGCAGCCAATAAAATTCAATACAGAGTTGTAAAATCTTGAAATCAACTTTCAAACAAAATATAAATAATGGAAATAGCTATTAAATTACAGGAATAATAAACTCATGAATTTGTAAGAAAATTTCGGCAATTTCATAGGTAAAGACCTATTATTATGCATCTCGGGGCGACGCATCTGCCTATCGTAATTCTTGCGAACTTTCAGAAACAACATTGTTTTTAGGTTACTACGCCACATTAATTCAATGAAGTTTTAAAGCAATTAGTATGCTGACTTTTCAATAGATTCGGTTCGAAAAAAGTGAACATCCAGGATGGGACTTAACCCACTACCAGTCTCTTCCGGGGGTGACTACTCTGACCCATTGAACTACCTGGACATATCCTAGATATTCGAAATTCTCTGATATATTATACGTGTCGGGGCAACACTGGAGCAATCTACCGTAATTCTTACGAAAAATGTTTAACAACGATTGTTACATCATTCATTGTTTCGTAAGAAACAATGAATGATGTAACAATAATTTTTAAACATTTTTATGGTTGGTTGTTCTCGAATAGTTAGAGCTGCACAGCTGGACGGATTTCAAAACGGCAAAATCATTTATGTACAGCAGGCTGCTGAATGAACCTAAAAACTGAGGTATGTATCATTTCAATCCATTGAGTAAAAATAAGATAAAGTTCGACCTTTGTAATGTATTTTGAGTAAATTTAGTTCAATATAAGATAGGGGCCATTTGGATCTATCGATTGGATCGTCAAACATAGTTCCTATTAATTGTAGGATTATATTTCGTACCTGGAGTAGGAAGAGTCGTCACAGAAGAAAGAAGAGATATAAACGAAGAAGATCTCGTATGAGGTAGTTCAGGCTCAGAAATAGGCGGTTGGTATGGCAATAACGGGAAATACTTCAAAATAATAGCTAATAAATCAGCTTCTAATTCGGTGACTTCAAATCCACAATCTGTGTACTCTCCCTGTAATAGAAATTATATTGAAATACAACTCAGTCACTCACTTGTCATAATGGATACAGAAGAAAAACTTTGTTACAATATTAGGTACCTATAGAGATTCTCTAAAAATGTATACATTTTTTTTAAATTATATTTTCCTTTAACTAAACTAACTACGTTATGTAGTGTACGTGTAGTAGTGTATTTCTTACTAAAATACAACTACTGTTGAAAATATTTACATTAATCTTTGGAATAATATGCAAAATAACGAGTTAAGAGTTACAACGCCAGCCGCCGTGTTGAAAAGCTCTTTGATGAAATCACTATCACTATGGATATTGTCTATGTCAATTAGCCTATTACAGTCCACTGGCGGTAATAGGCCTCTCCCAATGCACACCATAGCAACCGATCCGCCGCCTTGCGCATCCACTATATCCCAGCTACCTTTTTAGGTCGTCCGTCCATCTTGCTGGGGAACGTCCTACCTTCCCTTTGCCGATTCGCGGTGTACACTCTAGGACTCGTTTGCTCCATCGGCCATTGGTCCTTCGGCATATGTGGCCAGCCCAATGCCACTTCAGCTGGCTTATTCTGTGAGCTATGTCGGTGACTTTAGTTCTTTGTCGGATGACGTCATTTCGAATTTAATCTTTTGAAATAAACCCCAAGCATCTAGGCTTCATAGCCCGCTGCCCAAACATTTAAGTCAAGGACTAACCTCACTGTCAATGTCCACGTTTCGGCACCGTAAGTCAATACAAGTAGGATGCACTGCTCAAACACCTTTGTTTTTAGGCATGGCGATAAAGGCGAGGAGAAATCCCGACGCAGTTTGCCAAATGCTGCCGAACCGAATTTGATCCTTTTGGTGACTTCTTTCTCGAAGTTGTTTTTACCGAGCTGGATAACCTACCAAAGGTAAACATACTGTTGAATAACTTCGAGTGTCGACCCTTCGAAGGCAATCGGTCTCGGTGTGACATGTTTGTTGAACATAACCTTGGTTTTGTCAAAATTACCGACGCCTCTAGAGGCTCCATTCAGGCTGTGCAGCACCTCGCCCAGCTGCTCCAGTGACTTTGCAACTATGACGATGTCGTCAGCAAACTGAAGATGCGAGATGTACTCACCGTTTATGTTTATACGCCGCCCAGTCCAACCAGAGTCTTGAAGACATCCTCCAGCGCGTTGGTGAATAGTTTAGGTGATATAACACACCCCCTGTCTCACTCCGCGCTGTAGGCTTATGGGGTTCGTATTTTGGTCTTAGAGCTGGACGGACATAGTGGCGGTTTTATATAGGCATCTCAGCACTTCGATGTATCGCCAGTCAACACGACACCGTTGCAGAGCATCCAGAGCTGCCTAGGTCTCGACGGAGTCGAAGGCTTTCTCGTAGTCCACAAAAGTCATACACAGTAGCTGACTGTACTCATGAGTCTTGTATAATCTGCCGATCTGTATGAATGTAGTCCATGGTGGTGTAGCCTTTTCGAAACCCAGCTTGCTCCGGTGGCTGGAACTTGTCGAGTTTACTCGCGAGACGATTCATGGCGACTATCGAGAACAACTAGTAGACATGACTCAGCAGTGAGATGGTTCTGTAATTCTTTAGCAACAGTTGTCACATTTCTTGAAGAACAGTACCGCCGCACTCCCGCTCCATGCCCTAGATGTTAAGCCTTGCTGGATGACGGAATTAAAAAGGCTCGTTAGCTCTTTGAGGACTGGGACCCCGCCTGCTTTTAGGAGCTCAGTAGTAATAACGTCATTGCCAGAGCACCTATTCATCTTCATTTGCTTGAGAGCCGCCTCTATCTCGCACTGCTCGACATCGGGTATTTCCTCGGTGTAATGGCGCGTGAGTGGGGCTCTGTGATCTTCCTCGCTGTGTCCCGTCGGTTTAGTCATCTGTGATGTATACAGCTGTCCATAGAACTTCTCGATCTCTCCGAGAATCTCGAACGAATCTCGAAGGTTGATGGTACTGCCATCCTCAGTTTTAAGTTTCGTCAGATGGGGCCTTCTTAGCTGAAGAGCAACACTTTCGACCCCTTATTTCGCTCAATCGCATCGTGGATGATGCGAATGTTGAAGCGTCGGAGGTCGTGTCGTATATGATAGATGGCTCTCCCATCTGATGAAAACGACCGAGTTGAAGAGTCTCGGGAGAGAGTTTGGACTGTAGCTGTTTGCGTTTTCCTGGAAACAACTTTCGAGATACTTCTTGCAGAGTTTTGACCACTGTGTCGGTTTTCTCATTAATGCTGCTAGTGGATTCCAGCATTGCAAAAGGATTTTGAAGTTCCAGTTGAAACTTTTCGGACCCTAGAGCTACATGGAGCGGCGTAGGTCGGAGCGTAGACCGCATCATTCCGAATTCAGCCTTATAAGTTGATATTTAGAGAGCCTCTGACAAGTCTGTGATCACTTCCTGTGTTAAACCTGTTAATCACAGAGACATCTCTAAATATGTGCTTACTGTCCGTAATGAAAAAGTTAGTTCCTTATCACGAATCCCGGCTTTGCCAATTCCACTTCTTATGGGGCTTCTTCTTAAAGAAAGTATTAATTAAAAGAGCCCCTGAGCTTCAAGTAAGTTGACTAGCATTTGCCCCCTATTATTTCTGCGCCCCACTTTAAAGGGTCCGCTTCCCGTTTCGCCGCGTTCTCGTACTCCCACTTTGGCATAGATGTCCCCCATAACAACTTTGTAGGTGGCCTTCGCGGTATGATTTATTGCCTTAACAATGTCCTCATACACGGCCTCGGCGGTTTTATCGGGGTGAGTTGAGGTCGGCGCATATACCTGTAGGTTTCAACTCACCCTGAAAAATCACTAACAGGCGTTCTCTCAAGGTGAAACATCACCTCCAGGGAATGCCTGTTAGTGATTTTTAGGACACGGTACGCTACTCGGTTCGACACACAACCGACTGCAATAACGCTGCTAATGAGGTCCTTCTTTAGGTTTTGTTTCGAGTTTTCCTTCTCTTAGGTCAATGCGACCTTGGCAGAATATCAGCCAGAAGCAGCAACACCTCCCCTAGAGAACGTTGCCCAGGGTATCCTGATGGCATCCTGGTAGCAGATAGTCTGTATAATCTTATTAACGGCCAGGAAGCGCGTTTATGTTCCGCACGTCCTTCTCCAGAATAGAGGTGGCATTGTTCTCTTCCAAAAAGGCGGGGTCACCAGCAATGGCGCTTAAGATCAAACGGGCGCTGCTGAGCATTCTACTCCACCGGCAAACCATCACTCACGAAAAAAAGGTCTAATATCGGAGAGACAATGGGAGTCGGTTTAACGCCGATATTGTGACTTCATCATGTCCTCGACGAGGTGGTACCCGGTGGCTTTCACAGAAAAATAAAACATCTTCATGCACTTACTAGTGTATAAGGTCCTTTAGGAGGTGATTTCAAAAGCTGCCTTACTTCTTCATCGAGTACTTCAAGCGGTCTTGTGAAATGATGGCCAGCTTGTTCCAATATGTTCTTTCTTCTTTTGTAGCGTATTACTTTACTCAGAAATATTGCTAACATTGCTTCAACCTTTAAGAAAGAAGAAGTTCATAGAATGTCATAGAGATTTATCTTAATTCCTATTTATATTACACATGTGAATGTGAATGTTTGAGAAGTTGTGTAACTCAATTACGCTCAAACAACTGAACAGAGATAGATTAGTCTGAAATAACATATAGGCTACTTTTTATCCCAAGTGTCATAATAATTATGAAAATTCTACTATTTATGCTCTTTGCTTTTATGGGAGGGACTGCCGTTGGACCTCCAAACCCAAGAAAAATTCCTGCACCCGAGCCTCTTCCATCCTCAATCAGCAGATGAGGTTGACTTGGCCACAAAGGTCTCGTTGGGGTCGTGCAACCAAAACATTTGATATCAATGGAATGTATTAATTAAATATAATCTATACAATGACTTCAGTTCTGAACATAAAGCATGTCACACTTCGGGGGTGAGGCGGGAATGGAGGAGGGGTACGGGACGCCTCACCATAGATTTATAATTTTGGCGCTCTTACACTACTTTACAGATCTCATCAGGTGATGATCTGACATAAAATCGTATAAAATAAAATTAATATACTCTGTGGCTGTAGCAACAAAAAATGGCGCCAAAGTTGT
This sequence comes from Cybosia mesomella, assembly GCA_946251805.1. Classification (NCBI taxonomy): domain Eukaryota; kingdom Metazoa; phylum Arthropoda; class Insecta; order Lepidoptera; family Erebidae; genus Cybosia; species Cybosia mesomella. The sequence continues at coordinate 41,997,894 of OX276388.1, read as the reverse complement.
CTAAAAGCGTCTAAAAATCTATAAGTATAATAATTTTTTTGTTCGGAACTCCAGTCTAGTAGACTAGTACCTATATATAGAAGTCATTGAATCTATACAAATATTATTAAGAGAGGCCTTTGCGAGTTCATTTAATTAAAAGTATGTTCGGGGTAATCTTCAGAACCACTACACTTATTGGTAAAAATCTTTCACCATTTGAAAGGTACATTATCCCCGATGGACATAGACTGTATAATTATGTGCGTATTACGATGGTTCAAGTTAAAAAAAAAACTGTAATAAAGCGAAGCGAAGGCGGGTTTCTATTATTCATTCAAGGAAGATTCAAGTACAACTAAAGTATCAGATACTTATAACATCAATTATTTTATTAATAGATACTTATAGTTATATTGATCTGACTATTATTAGACAATGAGTTGACCTCATTGATGTCCATATTTACTAAAGTTACGTTGACCTTATTATCTTTGATAAAAAATTAAAAACAGGTTACCTCTGGATGCCTAATCAAGTAAGCCTCCTCTTCTAGTTGGATGGTGTAAGCCAATCGGGTCGTACACTCTTCTTGACATGGAGAAACAACGTCCCAATCATTATAAAGCAGTCCCTCTGCAGTTGTATTTTCTTTGACCATACCCTGCATACGCTTAATAAATCCTGGCGGCATGGTGGCTATACTAAACTTAATTACGTTATTCTGCAAATATATTTTATCATTCACTTTATTAATGATGACTAAAGTGTAATAATTAATAAGATAAATAACTAATGCAGTTTAAAATGTGCGAAATTGAAAGTATAAAATGTTACATGACATTTAAGTTTTTTTTTGAAGAAACCATTAAAACCTATTCTTAAGTAGATGTCCGAGCATTTTAACGAGGTTCAAAAACGAAGGAGGTTCTTAAGTGAAATGTTCCTTTTTAATATTTATTGGGGCTGGTTTGGGCATAAATTATACTAATATCTCTCTATCTATATATCTAAAACAAAGTCGTGTTAAACTCAAGAACGGGTGGATTGATTTTCATGATCTTTGATTTTTGTTTCTTTATCTCCGCTTATATTGTGCCTTTCTGTTATTTTTTCTGCGGAAATCGCCACAGTTACCCCACACCGGCCCACTGGGGGTCGTATATAATGTGTGTGTTTCTTCAATTGTATTGCAAACAATAAATTGTATAGACAACTGTGTAAACAACAAATTGTATATAAAATTGTATAGCAGACATAATCATCGCAGCTGAGCTGTCCCATGATGGGACAAATGATACCAAAATCAATGGGGTGAACTATTAAAAAAAATTAAGAATATGAACTTTGCTGATAGAAAATGTGCAGATCTGAATCCTAGGGCTACTTTTATGTAATTTCTACTTATTATCTTAGAATTGTCGAACCAGGGTGCACATATAGTGTGGGTGCCCTGTATAGTATGCCTATAATGTATGCTTTTTTATCGATTTCATTTTAAAATACTTATTCCACTCATCAAAATATAGTTTTTTTAAATTTAGGTTCTAATTTCCAGTACTCGGGTGAATAGTTTACTAAATTACCATTTGTTGTCCCGCCAGTTTAGTAATTTTGTCAGCTTCCCCTTCAGATAGACCATGGTTGAACCACGATACTATGAGTTTTAGCACTGCAATCGTAAATAAAACAGCCATATTTTATTCGACTTCTTATAAGTGCGTTGTATAAACTTCGCGTGAGAGTTGTGTGCATTTCAAAAGAGCTTTCTGCGAGTACTTTCAAGACATTTCAGAGTTTTGACCACTTTTCAATAGTCTTATTTCTGTTCTTGCCCCAACGTAGACTTTGATCTAACCATGTGGTTATATTATTATGATGTTTCATTTTCTCCAAATTGAACAAGTCCCGCTTGAGATCCGATTATAATATACCTTTCTCAGCATACATAAAATACTTGGGAATGTTCCCAAGTACTTTATGTATGCTGAGAAAGGTATATTACAGCCCTCTTTCTTCATTGTAGGTAATATACGTTTTCGAAGTAGGATTTATTAGGAGATATTCCTAAACCTAATTACCTTAACCAACAAGTGCTCTTTGTGTATCTCTATCTCTAACATACAGAACGTAATCGTCTGCATATTACTTAATAATGAGCTGATGTAATTGCAAAAATTTGACCTTATTTTTAGTTGATCAACATTGTCATCGACCGGACACATTGTTATACGCGTTTTCAATGTCCAAAAACATGCCAAAGTTGGTATATTCTTAGAGAATCCCACCTGAATATACTTAGGTAATAAAATAAATAATTGCGTCCAAACACAAATATAATGTTCTGAAACCCAAAATAGAGGGTGGCAAAATCTTTTCTTTTTCTCTATACTATTCCAGCCGTTTAAATAACATCAAGTGTAAGGTCTTGCACAGACACGACATTAAAGTGGTAAGACGAAGTTTAAGCTCGGTATTATTATTATTACATTTGGGTATAGGACTAATTTGTATATTTCGCCATCGATAGGGGACCGTGCCGGATTGAAGAATTCATTATACATATAGAAAAGAAAGCGTTTAGCTACATCTGGTAGTTTATGGATCCTAGAGTAGGAAATCCCATCGTTGCCTCGCCCGCTGCTGAATCCTTTATTTTAATACAGTGATCCGCATCAGTTCCTGCATAATGAAATTCTGTTCCAAGATTAAGTTTTTAGAAATTGGCCTTAAATTTAAGACATAATCAGGAGTAAGCGAATTCAATTTATTTGCAGGAAGTTAGGTATTGGTTTGCCTAATACCCACATTGCCACATCTCAGGAGCCAATGTCCGAACAATGGAATCACAGAACTTTTGCCAGCTTAAAGATTTAGCTTTGTTTATAACTTTTTGAGATTATTCTGCTTTGTCCTCTAGCTTACGCAAGTTTACAAAGGGTGAGATTACGACAAAACTGCGACAAGGCTGATCTTCTTTGTGGATTTAGTGCAAATGCCCTAGAAAAGTTGGTGGGGTTAAAATAACATTTCTTATATGGTATATGCTGATCTGCCGCGTAATTGATTTGATCTACGAAAAGTTTGTACATTTCTTGGGGTTACTACGTTGCTACAGAAGTGCGAGTTATTTTTAATGATTTCCGATATTCTACCCAATGGCCTTTCTTACATTTTTATTTGTTGTTTTTTCTCTATTTCATCGACATCTTAATATATTAAGTAATCACTATTAAAGCTTTTTAATTTCTTCTATACACTTGCCAGTTAAATTTTAAATTGGCGAGGTCTTTAGTAGCTTTCCGTTACCAAATTTACTCGAGTGGTCATTTCATCATTAAGATAAATGAACGAGTTTTCTAGAGCTGAATCCATAATTTGTACACCTCTCGTTACGGTTTTGACTTACCAGTTGGTGTGATGACTGTTGAAATCCTCCGCTATTACGGTGGATTTAGAGAACGCTGAAAATCAATCATTCCAATCAGCGAGGCGAGATCTTTGCAATTATTAATTTTACGCTAACGATCTCTATCCCTGAATTAGAAAGTGAAATTCGGTTTAAATAGGATTGGATTGATTTGTGTACTATTATAGCCACACCCCCATAACATTCAGTTCTATCTTTTCTATATACATTATAACCATTTATCTTGACATAACTTTCATCATTTACCAATGTCTTACTAAGTATACCTATATGAATGTTGTGCTGATTTAAAAGTTCCGTAAATGGAATTTATTTGCGATGTATACTTTGTGCATTCCATTGAAATATATTTATACCTGTTATCGTAGACATTATTATCCTTTAATAAAATTATATTTAACGCAATTTTCTGTAGCAAACATACTTATTAACATATTTTTGCACTCCACCCAAATCAGTTTTAAAATGGGCACAACCCTTCTCATCTATTTTGCGACATAAAAATAGCTTTCATAAATTTTTTGTTAATTCCAATCTGTAGCGTAACTGCTCCTTTTCCACGAAACTCTTTTTTTCCCCTCAGTTTATCGATTTTTAGTTTCTTCTCCCACTAAAGGCTCTTGATCAGAATGAGTTGTTCTGCACTCTTTAGATTTTTCGGACCATTTTTAGACTGAAATACATCTGTAGACTGAGACCATCTGGTTCAGCAAGCGCTGTCTTCCACTGAGTTTGTATTCAATAACTGTTCACGATGCGCCACTGGCAGTGATATCATATAATATAATCATCAAAGTATTGATGATTTTATTACATAACAAATGTAGAAATTGAACTTACCGGGGCCAAATACCGTATTACTTGTTGTGCTATTTGAGTGTGGTTGTCATATTTAAGTTTTTAGGCTTGTGTAGATAGCTCATAAATATTTAATAGTATTTCAGTTGCTCTCCACTTCGTTCATATCGCGAAACGTCCTATTCGTGAGGGCAAACGGACTGACGACTTGAAAAAGGCAGGTGGGATAGACTGATTGCAGATGATAGAGGGTGTGCGGATGGAGGAGGATCTCCAACTGGAAACTAATAAACTGATATTCCGACTTCAAAAATAAGTCATTCAAATATATGAAGATGAATAGATGAGAGACGAGTGACGAATAGAGACGATGAGAGACGAATAGATGAGTTTGATCATGTCTCTGAGTTTCGTACTAGACTCGGGTGGCTGCCTATCCGCCGTCGACGGGATACTCACATTCTTTCTCTTTTATACAATACCCTCTTCAATCCTTCTTCCCCTAACTATCTCAAAAAACGCTTTTCATATTTGCATGACACACACACGAGGTACTTGAGATCAATGGAAAATTTGAATTTGTGTATGCCTAGACATTTCACAAAGTTTTTTTGATAATCTTTTACCATTGAAGCAGTGTGCCTGTGGAACGCGCTGCCAGAAATAATAAGACGTGCACAAACTCCTCAGACATTTAAAACACTGGTGAAGGAGCACTACTTGTCACTGTAACATTCATTATGTTGAAGATAACTATGTTCGTTTGTTATGGTTTCTAATTTATATGCGTATATATGTATATGTATTCATTGAAGTAGGTAAGTCAATATTTAACGTCATCACATTTGTAAGTATAGACTTTTTAGATGAGTACTATTATGATTTATATATTGTATGTACATTATATGTAATGGAATTTATATATTATGAGGTATGATGTAAGTATTTAAACTGTAAGTACACTACATGTTGCCTGTGACTCCAAAACTACCAGTCCATCAGAAGGTTGTCTGTAAGAGATCGCAGTCCGCGATAAGACCGCCTATTATACTTCATTAGTTATGTTATTATCTACGTATTACTGGTGTACAATAAAGCATATTCTATTCTATGAATACTTTTAAATGCAGCAGCATCTAAACCCCAATATTCGAAGAATAATTATGATGGTGTTTCATTTTCTCCAAATTGGACACACTCGCGCTTGAGATTCGATTATAATATATAAATGTATTATATCATATAAATATATAAAGCCTCTTTACTTTGAATTAAATGTCTTTATATAGATTCAAACGTGATGCACACTAATTAGAGAACCAAAATGCTATGTTTTGAAGGATAATGTGAGGGGTTGGCACTTTTTTCTCCAATCGGGGCGGCCCAATCGTCTTAAGATTTGCAGGGTTTCACTATTCACAAAACTACTTACTACTGAGTCACGGCGAAAATGTATATGCATCACATAACTGTATATTATGTGATAAGCTAACTGTGAAGATTAAAAAGTCAAACTAAATTAAATATATTGCCATAATCTATTCCCTCTGGCAAACTCCCCTCTTTAAAACCATTATGAATAATTAAATATAGTAATAATGGCAAGCCAAACAAAGTTTACCTCGTATTGTTATGCATATTTTACTAGCTAATTTCGTTCATCGTGTCGATCCAATTATGTGAACACTAACTAATTTCATGTTCCCCACCCCCTTTACTGTTAAACCGTGCCCAAGTATGGTAATTTTTATACTTATCTAGCAATAGGTAAGTAAGTATTTTTTATCTTTTATCTGTTTATTTTAGGATAGAATTTAGACAACACATTCTAAAGTGCCGAGTCACGCAAAGGTTTTTCAGAAATCGTAAAGGTTATCTGAATCCGTTCGAAAAACGTGGGCAAACCGTGAGTGGGAATAAAATTAATTGATTCCGCATTATTGCGACTGAAATGATTTAGCACAAACCTCCTTACTGTGTTCAGTAAGAGACACTTTAATAATAAATACATAAATACGGACGGATATCTATTCGAGGCTCTGAAAAAAAAACTGAAAAAGTTTATTCAGCAGAGGATGGACGAGTTCGATTTGTTTAAATTTGTTTGAAGACAATTGACACAACCTAGTAGACATCCACTCGGCTAACTCGTAACTCTGATAGGCAATGGACAGAAACGGGATCTTAGATCTTATAGAAAATAATTTAAAAACCAGGCGAGGGGTTACGCTGTCTGCCATATTTGTAAAAAATATTTTTATTCTTAAACTAGCTATTGCCTACAGCTTCACTCGCGTGAAATTCGGTTTACAATATAACCTAAAATAATACGAGTAGAATTCAAGTTAATCTGCAATAAAGCGTATTCTATTGTAATCAATAACATTTCATTTGATCGGGGCCTGAGGACGGCAGTTGGCCGACTCGCCGTCCTTACAGAAGCAGGCCGTGGCGGAGGCGTGTCGTGTGTGCCCTACACACGCCTGCCAACTCACCGAAGCGGGATAAAACCCGACCCCACCAAGCGAGGCCGCGGTGGCGGCCAAAGTCCGCCGGCAACCCTGGGGTTATCCTTTCGAGGGCTTACCCGGGGTGCCCGGCAACGGACACTTGATGAGGACACCGTGCGGTTTTAGTCGAGACACGACTTAACCACCCCCGCTGGCCGGCGGGGGGGTATCCGAAGGGATTTCCGCACGTTAAAAAAAAAAGAAAAAAAAAAAAAAAGGACTATCAAGAAACAGAGTATTTTTATTTTTTATAGGTTTTTTATAGGTATGGAAAAGAGAGTTCGATAGGTAACATAAATAATTTAACACTAGTTTTTGTCCATGGCTTCACCTGCTTGGATTTATGTTGCCGTTCCCGCGTCCCATGGAAACCTATTCCAGGGATAAAAAGTAGCCTATGTGTTATTCCAGATTATAATCTATTACTGTACCAAATTTCAGCCAGATACGATCAGTTGTTTTTTGCGTGAGAGAGTGACAAACATCCATACATCCTAACAAACTTTCGCGTTTATTATATTAATAGAATAGTTCTTCATTCAATCAATTTGTAACTCTAAGGAAGCAAGTAAGTTGTTTTCTTTTGTTTGAAAGGTGAATTAGTCAGGAGTGTTCTTAGCTATGTCGAGAGATTTTAACTTTCTTTTTGGTTTTACAATTAGTTACAAAAAGCGGCCAAGTGCGAGTCGGACTCGCTCATTAAGGGTTCCGTAGCAGCAAGTAACATAATGTTTTGGTTTTTTTAATTTTTATATTTGAGTTGTTTGAATGAAAGGTAAATCGCGGTTAACCATTTATGACGTTTTAAAAAAAAACTACTTACTAGATCTCGTTCAAACCAATTTTCGTTGGAAGTGTACATGGTAATGTACATCATATTTTTTTTTAGTTTTATCGTTCTCTTATTTTAGAAGTTACAGGGGAGGGGGGGGGGGGGCACACGTTTTACCACTTTGGAAGTGTCTATAGCGCAAACTATTCAGTTTAGAAAAAAAATTATATTAAAACCTCAAAATCATTTTTGAAGACCTATCCATAGATACCTCTCACGTATGGGTTAAATGAAAAAAAAATTGAGTTTCAGCTCTAAGTTTAATGGTTTTTTTTTCTATTTTTGTGTGAAAATCTTAATGCGGTTCACAGAATACATCTACTTGCCAAGTTTCAACAGCATAGTTCTTATAGTTTCGGAAAAAAGTGGCTGTGACATACGGACGGACAGACAGACAGACATGACGAATCTATAAGGATTCAGTTTTTTGCCTTTTGGCAACGGAACAATCCCTTCGGAATCAGCCCATCATTAAATTTATTTGAGGAATTGGCCAACCTACTAAAATGTCCGTCTTACTTAAAAACAATATCAGGAAACAAGAAATATGACACTAAATAAAACTCGAATAGAGACTATTCATTTCACGAGCAACAATGGCTCAAACTTATATCAAAAATAATCAGGCGCTCCATTTTAGTTTCAATCAAACTTTTGGATGAGAAGTACGAATGCAGTCTACTTAATAATATTAATAACCAACTATCTTTTGATCTCTTCATCTGAAGGCGAATCACAGTCGCACCAAAGCTATCTACATCCTATTATTATAAAATTGTAAATAAGTTGTGTCTGTACATTGGATATATTTAAAAATAACATAACATTGCATAACTACACGCCTGTATCCCCGAAGGGGTAGGCAGAGGTGTATTACACACCCACGATTCGCCAGTTATGTTTAGGTCCCAATGTAATAGTAACCGGGCACATTACTAAGCGTACTAAAAATAAATACTTGGGTTATGTTAAATAAACGATTCTGATCAAAATTTTGTTTTTGTTTTTGGAATTCTGTCTGTTCGTCTGTTTATCTGTTTGTCCGCGATGGACGTAAAAACTACTGAACAGATTTTGATTCGGCTTTTTTATTAGAATTATAATTTTTAGTGGTGTTAGATGTGCATGACTGCTCGAAAAAAACTTAGTACATTTGAAACTGATCTTAATCTTCAATAGAGTGCATGCATGATTTTGTAGAGTCCTAAACGCGAAAGCTTGTGAGTATGTATGCATGTATGTTTGTTGCTCTTTTACGCAAAAACGGCTAAACGGATCTGGCTGAAATTTGGTACAGGGATAGACTATAGTCTGGAATAACACATAGGCTACATTTCATTCCGGGAATAGGTTCCCATGGGTAGCGGGAACGGGATCAGAATTCCCGCGGAGAGTATATGGGCCTGTATATGTGTGAGGATGTGTCTTTTGTGTTATACTATATTGTTAAAATATAACCAGGCTGCAGTATTTATTTTCTCTCTTTGTGATTATGTTACGCTCACAAAGGTCCCATACATGTCCTATATGTACTGTTCAAAACTAAAACTCTAGACATGTATTCGAAAAGGTTGACTGGTAGATAATGCCTCTGGCATTAAGTCCGCCTTTGTACAATTTTATTGTTGTGCATAAAGTTTAAATAAATAAATAAATAAAGATGAAAGAATATTGACTGCTTAAATGAAACTTATATATAGCGATATTATGACTGGCCAATTATTAGTGATGCTGAGATAATAAGCCACTGATTATTTCAAAGCTATTAGTCATATCGTAAGCTTCATTTGTACACACAATGTTATCTCGTGTTTTGATTGTTTCTATTTGACTGGAAAAAAATGCCTTTAACCCCCGACGCAAAAAGAGGGGTGTTATAAGTTTGACGTGTCTGTTTGCTGTTTGTCTGTCTGTTTGTGGCTCCGTAGCTCACGAACGGATGAAGCGATTTCAATTTAGTTTTTGTTTTTGTATGAAAGGTGAGTTACGGGCGAGTGTTTTTAGACATGTTTGATGTAAATCGGTTGAGCCATTTAAAAGTTGTGGGGGTGAAAATAGGGAAGAATAACCGAATCTCTGCAAATATAATCGAGTAAGGGTCTCAAATGAAAGCGGATTCGAATGCACGTGATGGCACATTACAAAATAACAAGTTCCATGCAAATCGGTTGAGCCCTGAAAAAACGCTGGGTGTAAAAGTGGGGAAAATACCCATTATCTGCAAATGTGTTTTTTTTTAATTTTTAATTTAATAATTATTCTTTTCATAAGATGACTAGTATAATTAGTGACACCAAAATGCGGTTAGGTTGAAAGGCTCTATAAAACCACCACTAAGCCTGTCATCGTACGGTGATCCTAGAATAGTATTATGCTAAACCTTGGATAAGAGCCCCAATACCTAACTCGAGGTTGAGACATAATCTGACTTTGTAATATTTAATTATCATTTAAAATTTATGCAACGAGTATTGGGTTAAACTTATGTAATATTTATTTTCAAAAAGCCGATAGAAATCACTCGAAGATCCCAGCGGGCTTGACAGAGGAAGGTCGTGAATTACGTATGTAAGGATAGAAACAGACATATATATATATATGTTTAGTTTTAATATTAGTTTTATTTTGTTTTGATGTTGGTACCGAGTATGAATAGGACCAACACCAATCATATTTTTTCTTTACATACCCGCGCATTATTGTATAAGTAAACTATGACGCCTGTACATGGCCTGTTGTGCGCGCAGTACATCGAGACGTTGCTTTTTGAGGGTCCGAGCTCGTTGGCTCGTTTGTGGACCCTGTGTTCGCGCTTTTGGAAGAACAGTTTTGATTTTGTTTGTTGAATGTGGAGTAATTAGTGAACATTAATTAACGAGATCGTTATCTCTTTGTAAAATTGAGTGAATACGCCCATCGCGTTCGTTTGACTTGGAACCATTGCAGCGGTGGATCGCACGTAAAACGGAAGTGAAATACTTTATAATTTTTGTAATCTATTGTATAATACATTCTCAACATACATTAGACTAGGATTAGATTAGGTACATTATCACTGGGTCATTTGTTCCGAATACGGGGCCGTCATGAAAAAGGTTCGTTTACAACCTACTTATATATATTTCATTTTCTGGATATTTTATTTAATTGTTTGCTTGTTTAATGTTAACGATAATTAACAGATTGATTCAATTTTGGTTTGCCATTGGAAACTTATCACGCGGCTAGAACCCGCCATTTTGTGTGTTAATTTATCGGTATTATTTGCCTTTTGGAGCCATTGAATTGAATAAAATTGTTATTGTAATTAAAATATTTCCTTTTCGAGTTCGATCGGGTGTCAATTGCGGCTTATTTGACTATTGAAACAAGTACGTGCTAAAAATCTGTTTAACTTTGAATTGTTGTTGGTTCATTTATAGGACCCATCGGGGGGTCGGAATAAATATTTGTTTGTGTTTACTTGCTATAAAATTGAAAATACTGTACGATTTGATTTTTTGTATTCGTGAGGTTTTAGTCGGTTCCGTTAACCGGTTATTCTAAAATTGCGGTATTTTGCAGTTGAACCATGGTATATTCGTGCCGGATTCCTGTGTTTGATGCTTCGTGCGGTTTTGGTCGGCTCGACTAACCGGTTTGAATAAAAGTACGGTATTTTGTTATTGTCGTTTGATTAATGATTTCGTACCGTTTGTTGACTACACCTTTGTGTAGATCCGGATCCTTAAACACTGTATTTTAGTTAAATATTAAGTTTTAATTTTGTTTGCGTTTCCACTGTCGGCTTTCGATCACGCTTCGGAACGAGGTAGTGATTGTGTGAAAGTGAGTGGTGGGACTACGGCTTGAATATTACCTGCTCGTGGTCTTACTCCTCACCCTTGTCTCCGGGTAAAGGAGACTGGTAGCAGAGCTGTTGATTGTTTTTTTTTATTACTGCGCTCGCTACGTTCGCGTACAATATATGTGCTTCGCTACGTCAAAATCATCCACCATTTATTGAATTCAGAATTCATTTGTTACAAAAAATGTCATAAATGCAGAACCGCTCGACCAATTTTGTGCAAACTTCACATAAACCCTCTACTAAATAGTTCGAACAAAGCCTACACATTTGGTTTCGATAGGTGAGCCCGTTCTTGAGTTATAAAATTACAACGAAAAGTGGCATTGATTTTTATATATATTGATATATATATATATATATTTATATATAATATATATAATTAAGGAAATTTCTTTTTTATCTAAAGCATTTCAGTTTTTATTTAAATATCAATCATCAATTTATATCTTATCTTCCAGTTCTACTGAAATGTAGTACGGAAATCCCTTCGGATACCCCCCCGCGTGCCAGCGGGGGCGGTTATGTCGGGCTTGAACCGACTAAAACCGCACGCCGTCTCGGGTCTACAGACGCCGGGGTGTAAGGATGCCCATAGAGCATATCCCTCGCACCCCGACTGACCCTGGGCCATCTCCGGTTTCGAGATGGCCCCCTCGGGTTTGGGAACCACGGTGTCCCCGTCTTGCCCCGGTTTGGGGGAGGGGCGATAGTCGCCCCACCGTCCCGGCCTGCTTCTGCTGGGGTGACAGGCGGCCTCACATGTCACCCCCAGGTCTGTGCTCATGGAGGACGGAGGTCGTTAAGCGACCTCCGGCGCCTGAGTCGCCTGCGACGCGCGGCGAGCACGTTGCGGGCTCGGCGGGAATTGTTTAGGTGTATCTTTTTTTTTTTTACGTGCGGAAATCCCTTCGGATACCCCCCCGCTGGCCAGCGGGGGCGGTTATGTCGTGTCTTGACTAAAACCGCACGGTGTCCTCCCCAAGTGTCCGTTGCCGGGCACCCCGGGTAAGCCCTCGAAAGGATAACCCCAGGGTTGCCGGCGGACTTTGGCCGCTACCGCGGCCTCGCCTGGTGGAGTCGGGTTTTATCCCGCGTCGGTGAGTTGGCAGGCGTGTGTAGGACACACGACACGCCTTCGCCACGGCCTGCTTCTGTAAGGACGGCGAGTCGGCCCACTGCCGTCCTCAGGCCCCGATCATGGAGGTCGGTAGTCCCGGGCGTAGATGAGTCTGCGGCGACCTCGCCGCAGACTGCGAAACTCGAGGGGAGGGTTCTCTCCCGCTCCCTCTCCGCCTTTAGCATTACCTGCTCGCAGAAAGAGGCGGCGGCGTGCCACATGCTCCCGTCGGAGACCACGGCTCTCACCATGGTCTCCAACGACCTTGGCATGGATGACCACCCGGAGCTATGAGGAGTAGCGAAAAATGTTCAAAGGAGTCTTGAGTAAGATTTTGAAAATAAACTAAAACTGTATCATTCATTTAAAAAAAAAAAAAAAAAAACTCAATCTCCTAGGCAGAAATCAAACCTATTGATTATGAAGAAACAAGCACCCCCTTTATTAGGAGTGCCGCTAATAAGGAACGAATTTTAGGAAGTAATAACATACGGTAAACTTAAGGACTTAGGACTTCATTTAACAAAATAATTAATTACCTACCTATCCAACCATAACTGTCTAAATTTGTCTAAAATGAAGGCCATTGTTCTCGGCACACAGTTATATTCTACATCTCACCAATTGTACTGCATTCAGCATTAGGTCAAATATTATTGATTCCCTTTTCAATACAATACGTGTCTTTGTAGAAGTAGTAAGTCATCATTGAGATGTTTAGGAGGCGGCACCAAAATCATGGTGGCCCAAGCCAAGCTCACGTGCTAGCCGGTACGCCTGCTGATGAACGGACAAGACTCTGGCGCAGGCTTTCCTGTCAAGGTTGGGAGGTTAGAAAGCAGCTGTCACTCCCATAAAAGCCGAGACCAGGTGGTAGAAATTTGATGACACAAATTTGTCACAAAATTCGGCCGGGTGGGCACCACCGTGCACGATTGCGATAAACCCTCCATAGTAATCCAATTTCGGTTTGATTGCGTTCAGGGGTCAGCAAGTGCATAGCCGGGCAGGGGTATTGTGGTAGCAGCACTAGTGGGACCGGTGAGTGTCACGTGGTGCTGCGACGACAATCCTCTTCTGATGAGGCCGTCAAGCTGAGTGCCACCATTGTTACCAGGGTACGTGTATGTAATGATGACCCTCTTTCCTGAGACTTTACCTTCAGCTTACCATCAGGCGAGGTGAAGTTAAATTGACGTGACCTAAATATAAAAAAAAAAGATAAGCCAAATCAAAAAGGGGAGACAGAGTAAGCGGGTCCTGGTCTCTGAGGTAAAAGTTTCGGATGCAACGGGGAATATTGATGATGTAATTCCCCCAGAGACAATTAAGAGAGATTAAAATCTGAGAAATAAAAGTATTTAGTTAAAAATTAGATCTTTTCTCGAGTTTGCCATATGTAATGTCTTCCCAAAATTCGTCATTCGTCGTTCATTCGATAGTGCCGCTACTAAGGATTTTTCAGAATCAATCGGTTCGATTTCTGGCTAAGAGAATAGATTTTTTGAAATCCATTGGTGCAGTTTTAGTTTTTACCAAAATCGAGCTAGACTCCTTCGAGCATTTTTCGCTATTCCTCATAATTTCGTATTCTGTATAATAGTTACATATTTATGTAGTCATTAATTCTAAACTTTGATTCTGAGTATTCTGAAACGGATTGTCACTTGGAATTAAAATTGACCTGAATCCAAAATAACCGAGAGATTTAACTACCTTTACCCGCACCTTCCTTATCAAAATCTATCGCCCACATAGCACACAATAGACAGACCAAATAACACTTATTCTGATTCCCCCTATCATCCACCATATTCGCCTAATCAAAAAATAAATAATAATTTCGACAAATAAAAAATTCTATCAAAAACAACCATATTTTTCGTCAGGAAATAATTTAAAATGGGACGAGGTAATTAAAAAAGCCACAAAAAATTGTATTGATTTGTCCTCAGGTGTTTTGTAATACTTCTATTGAAATGTCAAAAGTACATCGACAATAATGGCTATACTTTAATTAAGCGTAGCGAGCCGAAGGCGTACGAAGCGTCTTTGGTTTTAAAGTTGCATTTCAAACAAATGATACTCCTCCGAGACCGTTTGACCGATCTCGACCAAATTTGCCACGGTGATCAAGTAGACATTACTGAGTGTCCAAAGGGGTCGAATGTCCAGATCGGTCTTACCATCGAGGCATAATCACCGAAAAATCAAATCAATGGAAAAAATCAACCGGTCACGTTGACCTATTGTTGGGTAGGCAAATCTCGCTACGCTCAAGTTTGGGTTGATTGCGAAGCTGGTAAACGTCCTAGTTATTTAATAATTTGAAATAGGTACTCGTACTTTTCGTTAAAAGAAGTGTAAGTCTCTTTTGTATGAAACAGCAATTTCAATTAGTTTATGTATTGAAGCACAGCGTGTATCAAAAGAAGCACCGTACACTGTTACGTGGATTTAATTAAAACGGCACCTTTGATAATATAATTTAATTAGCGTGGAAGAATTTTAGGGACTTTAATATTACACCATCATTTTGTTTTCGATTTAAAATCAAAGCACATATTTTATAAAGAATCTTGATACTCTCATTTTAACGTATAATTTTAAATATTGAGCACCATAGAGGTGGTAGAACTGGAAGATAAGATATAAATTGATGATTGATATTTAAATAAAAACTGAAATGCTTTAGATAAAAATGAAATTTCCTTAATTATATATATTATATATAAATATATATATATAAACATAACATAAACATAACATAACATAAACTCACGCCTATATCCCCGAAAGGGTAGGCAGAGGTGCTAGCACCCACATTTCGCCAGTTTATGTCTAGGTCCCAATGTAATAGGTGGCGAGCCTATTGCCATTAACCGGGCACTTATAAACCTGCGATAAATACACACATAACTTCGAAAAGCATCGAAAAGTCATTGGTGTGTGCCATGGTAAAACCTAGAATCGAACCCGAGACCTCGTCTCAGCAGTCCATTACCCATACCACTAGGCTACCGCGGCTTTTTTGATTTGGCTTATCTTTTTTTTTTATATTTAGGTCACGTCAATTTAACTTCACCTCGCCTGATGGTAAGCTGAAGGTAAAGTCTCAGGAAAGAGGGTCATCATTACATACACGTACCCTGGTAACAATGGTGGCACTCAGCTTGACGGCCTCATCAGAAGAGGATTGTCGTCGCAGCACCACGTGACACTCACCGGTCCCACTAGTGCTGCTACCACAATACCCCTGCCCGGCTATGCACTTGCTGACCCCTGAACGCAATCAAACCGAAATTGGATTACTATGGAGGGTTTTTCGCAATCGTGCACGGTGGTGCCCACCCGGCCGAATTTTGTGACAAATTTGTGTCATCAAATTTCTACCACCTGGTCTCGGCTTTTATGGGAGTGACAGCTGCTTTCTAACCTCCCAACCTTGACAGGAAAGCCTGCGCCAGAGTCTTGTCCGTTCATCAGCAGGCGTACCGGCTAGCACGTGAGCTTGACTTGGGCCACCATGATTTTGGTGCCGCCTCCTAAACATCTCAATGATGACTTACTACTTCTACAAAGACACGTATTGTATTGAAAAGGGAATCAATAATATTTGACCTAATACTGAATGCAGTACAATTGGTGAGATGTAGAATATAACTGTGTGCCGAGAACAATGGCCTTCATTTTAGACAAATTTAGACAGTTATGGTTGGATAGGTAGGTAATTAATTATTTTGTTAAATGAAGTCCTAAGTCCTTAAGTTTACCGTATGTTATTACTTCCTAAAATTCGTTCCTTATTAGCGGCACTCCTAATAAAGGGGGTGCTTGTTTCTTCATAATCAATAGGTTTGATTTCTGCCTAGGAGATTGAGTTTTTTTTTTTTTTTTTTTAAACGAATGATACAGTTTTAGTTTATTTTCAAAATCTTACTCAAGACTCCTTTGAACATTTTTCGCTACTCCTCATAGCTCCGGGTGGTCATCCATGCCAAGGTCGTTGGAGACCATGGTGAGAGCCGTGGTCTCCGACGGGAGCATGTGGCACGCCG
Source organism: Cybosia mesomella (assembly GCA_946251805.1). NCBI lineage: Eukaryota > Metazoa > Arthropoda > Insecta > Lepidoptera > Erebidae > Cybosia > Cybosia mesomella. The sequence continues at coordinate 41,981,320 of OX276388.1, read as the reverse complement.
CTGCCTCTTTCTGCGAGCAGGTAATGCTAAAGGCGGAGAGGGAGCGGGAGAGAACCCTCCCCTCGAGTTTCGCAGTCTGCGGCGAGGTCGCCGCAGACTCATCTACGCCCGGGACTACCGACCTCCATGATCGGGGCCTGAGGACGGCAGTGGGCCGACTCGCCGTCCTTACAGAAGCAGGCCGTGGCGAAGGCGTGTCGTGTGTCCTACACACGCCTGCCAACTCACCGACGCGGGATAAAACCCGACTCCACCAGGCGAGGCTGCGGTAGCGGCCAAAGTCCGCCGGCAACCCTGGGGTTATCCTTTCGAGGGCTTACCCGGGGTGCCCGGCAACGGACACTTGGGGAGGACACCGTGCGGTTTTAGTCAAGACACGACATAACCGCCCCCGCTGGCCAGCGGGGGGGTATCCGAAGGGATTTCCGCACGTAAAAAAAAAAAAAGATACACCTAAACAATTCCCGCCGAGCCCGCAACGTGCTCGCCGCGCGTCGCAGGCGACTCAGGCGCCGGAGGTCGCTTAACGACCTCCGTCCTCCATGAGCACAGACCTGGGGGTGACAGGTGAGGCCGCCTGTCACCCCAGCAGAAGCAGGCCGGGACGGTGGGGCGACTATCGCCCCTCCCCCAAACCGGGGCAAGACGGGGACACCGTGGTTCCCAAACCCGAGGGGGCCATCTCGAAACCGGAGATGGCCCAGGGTCAGTCGGGGTGCGAGGGATATGCTCTATGGGCATCCTTACACCCCGGCGTCTGTAGACCCGAGACGGCGTGCGGTTTTAGTCGGTTCAAGCCCGACATAACCGCCCCCGCTGGCACGCTGGGGGGTATCCGAAGGGATTTCCGCACGAAAAAAAAAAAAAAAAAAAGATACACCTAAACACCTAAAAAAATGTATATTTGTTTGGAAGTGCTAGTCGAGAATATTGGTAGTGAGAGAATTGTTGAATTGATCATCAGTCTCCTTTTTTGAGTCGAAATTAAATTTTTACATGCTCACCAATTGCGATTTCCAAGCAGCGCGAAAAGAAATGAACAAAAATAATTTATCCCAAAAAATTTATATCTACATGACATTATAAAATTTCAATTAAAATAAAAAAAAACTATAAATCTTCACACTAGCCAGTATTAAAATTTGGCAATTTCAGAAATTATATTATTATTACGGTTTAATGCCTCTCGGTAACATAAGATCAATGCTCCATAAATAGACGAAGGCAGTCTTAACTAACGTAAATGAATATATTCGTTCAATGCTCGATACACAGTAACCAACATAATTGAAGTAAACGTTAATTGGCTCAAAGTATCCCAGCCTACCTACCCTTCTCTTCGCTTGTAACCATGGTGAATACGGATCAATGGAAATTACAAAGGGTTTCTTGGTACAGAAAATCCCGCAAATGTAGCTTCTAAATATATCAAGCTTATAGAAATTCATGTGTATTGATGTATTGGGATTCCTAAGTCTGAATACCTAGTGCGAGGTTTTTACCTATTCGATCGCGAGTGACATTATACAAGTGTCACCTAGCGACACGTGTAAATCATTTTTGCATTGAAATTTACAGGATCACTAGATAGTGTAGTCGTTCAGAAAGCATTTTTGTGAAACTGGCATACGATGCTCCGAAGTGTGAATGACACGCAATACTTTTGTGAGCTTTGTGATGCAGTGACTTTAGTGGCATTTGTGTCACATGTCACAAAGCATTCACATATGAAAAGGACGTGTGAGTCAACTATACCTACGTATAAAGAGATGCGTTCTAAATCAAAGGGATAAAGGGATTATTCTACATTGTAAAATGTATCTAGTTGCTACAAATAAATTAATAAAGTTGTAATGAAACAATTTAACACTTAAATTAAAAAAGAAACGATAAAAACAGTGGACAAAGTTAATTTGTACAATGATTGCTTGTGAAAGCCAGGTTCTAAAATTTCCAGAATTTTGATTTCGCATATTCCACTTTGTTCACCTGGGTGATATCACCTAGGTGAACAAAGTGGAATTGATTAGTCTACTTTGATCACCTCGGAAATAAATCACCTGGGTGATATCGCCCAGGTGAACAAAGTGGAATTTATTAGTCTACTTTGATCACCTCGGAAATAAATCACCTGACCCAAGACGCCTAATAATGACGCGAGATCGCCTATTAATAATCCAGAAGCGCCGGAACCACTAGACCGTATCCGAGGTATTCTATAAATCGATTAGATGGTCGGTCAAGAAATTATGTTTCAAGATAATGAGCCTTCGCGCTGCCGATGATTCGGATTCGAGCTTATAGTTATTCGAGATTTTGATGCATCGAGGAAGTGAACCGTCAAACTCATAATTTATCGATTTCATGTACTATCGAGTAAACGTTTTCGAGCATGTGTTATTCGATCTCGCGTCATTATTAGGCGTCTTGGGTCAGGTGATTTATTTCCGAAGTGATCATAGTAGACTAATCAATTCCACTTTGTTAACCTGGCTGAAATCACCCAGGTGATTTATTTCCGAGGTGATCAAAGTAGACTAATCAATTCCACTTTGTTAACCTGGCTGAAATAACCCAGGTGATTAATTTCCGAGGTGATCAAAGTAGACTAATCAATTCCACTTTGTTCACCTAAATGATATCACCCAGGTGAACAAAGTGGAATATGCGAAATCAAAGTACTAGACATTTTCGAACCTGGCTTTCACAAGCAATCAATGTACAAATTAACTTTGTCCACTGTTTTTATCGTTTCTTTTTTAATTTAAGTGTTAAATTGTTTCATTACAACTTAATTAATTTATTTGTAGCAACTAGATACATTTTACATTGTATTTATTGATTTGTAGCAAGTAGGTGCAAAATAGATGTCGTATGTATTATTTACATGTGGTAAGACAATGACATTATGGTGACTGCCTGAAATGCAATAATATTTTATTTTAATTTATTAAATCGTCAGATACGAAATAAATACGTAGAAGAAGCAGCAATCTTTTTGGTTACAATAAATCATTGCAATGATTTTGTTTCATTTTGCCAGTTATATGGGTTATGTTTTAAATGAACAATTCTGCATACTAATATATTTTTTGGAATTCTTGTCTGTTTGTTCGCAATGGACGCAAAAACTACTGAACTGAATTTGATTCAGTTTTTGCAATTAGAAAGGTCTTGGTCAGACTTAAAATCTACTGTATGTTTGATTGCAATTGGTTATGAAGAACCGTAGATATGACCAAAAACGATAACCGAGCTCCGCGCGGGCAGATCTGCGGGTATCTGCTAGTGTTTTATAATTTTCTTGTTAATAACTGTACCACGTGGCTTACCTTGAGTACAAATCACTTTTTTTTTTATATTTAGGATACGTCAATTTGACTTCACCTCGCCTGATGGTAAGCTGAAGGTAAAGTCTCAGGAAAGAGGGTCACCATTACCATACACGTACCATGTTAACAATGGTGGCACTCAGCTTGACGGCCTCATCAAAAGAGGATTGTCGTCGCAGCACCCCGTGACATCCACCGGTCCCACTAGTGCTGCGACCACAATCCCCCTGCCCGGCTATGCACTTGCTGACCCCTGAACGCAATCAAACTGAAATTGGATTACTATGTAGGGTACTATTCCATTCATTGTTTATTAATGCAGGAGGAGGATGCAGGAGGTCCTATTTACGTCATCCATATAAATAAAAATGAATTGCCGAAATGTACCTGATGATAAAGATTGGAACAGTACCCTCCGTAGTAATCAAATTTCGGTTTGATTATATGTAGACATAACTTCCGAACGACTGCACCAAATTGGATAAGTAATTATTTTTTTTGTGTTCGATATTGTCAGGAGAAAGTTTTTATGATGAATTTAATTGCAAAGTCCACAGTTAAAAGGCTTTAATTGCACCTAGGCGAAGCCAGGGAGCGTAGCTAGTAGATTATATTATCCATCAAGTTATTAAATCCACACCCACGAGTATTTTATTTCTTATTTTGTACCGCCCTGGTAGCGCACGGGAAAATTACGTAAGTAAAATCCTATAATGCGATAAAAGCGTCACCTACCGAGTTGTTGATCTAATCAATCTAGGGTTTAAAAATACTCTCTAACACACACACACACACAAAATTTAACCTTACCCTGGGGTTATCCTTTCGAGGGCTTACCCGGGGTGCCCGGCAACGGACACTTGGGGAGGACACCGTGCGGTTTTAGTCGAGACACGACATAACCACCCCCGCTGGCCGGCGGGGGGGTATCCGAAGGGAATTCCGCACGTAAAAAAAAAGCCCTGATACTGAAATTCATGGTTTTTTCTTTACAGTGACGATGTTCGCTTTAAAACTTCTTTTAATACGTAATTTATTTCTATTCAGAAGCAAAATTGTGTTTCTTACTTCAAAAAACCGGTAAAATATAACCGTTCATCCCTTATTTCAGTCCTTTTGGAAAAGGGAGCTCAAAAATCCTATAGGTATTACTGGATATTTACGATATGATGAGTATTAACTGCCAAATTTCAAGTTTGTAGTCACGCACACAAACCGCTTAGTCAGTCTCAGTCAGTCATTCAGGACAAGATATATATCTAATACAGGACGGAAACGTTTAGTGTGTACAGCCGATTATTTCGTATTTTTAAAGATATTGTAATACTTTTAACTGATATGAAATCTTGTTGCGGTTATAACCTACCTTGGCACGGTTTATTAACAAGTCTGTTATGGAAAATGTTAAATGAAAAATGCATGTGCCAGGTTTAATAAATCACAGATAGTCGATTCCTTCCTAGGATGCTCGACGAGGCTATTGAAAAAAACAGTCTAATTTTAATAGAGAAGATGGTAGGAAAGTACCACCAGCTTGGGACCCAGGCTTTTACTTAACTAATTCATTAAGAATTGGAATTCCAAGAAAAATCAAAATGCAACAAGATTTCATGACACTGTGAGCTCATTCTGCTTAAATAGAACACCAAGGTACTTTTAGATGACTTACACTTCAAACAATAAGACAACCACCATCTTTACCCTACCCCACCTGCTGAAAAGCAACTGAAACGTCGGGTTATTGTCAATAATGAAATAACATTAAATAAATCGCGATAGAATCCGTTAAAAGTAGTTTTATTTCAATGTGTGACATCCGCGTAAACTTCAGACAGTAGCAAAAAGTTAAAATATCCGCAATTTGTACTCTTCCTATACTAAATGTATTTTTTACCCTATTTTAATACAAGTACCCAGCTATGGTAAAATAGTAGTTTATGCAACTGTCATATATTAAAACACGAGAGTCTGTTTATCGCATGAGGCGAAGCCGAATGCGATAATAGGTTGACTCGAGTGTTTTAATACCTAAGTTATATGCAGTTTCATACACTACTTTATCTTCACTCATAAGAAAAATTTAAATTAATCAAAGTAGGTAGGTTACAAGGAAGTAATTTAGCGTGCGCCATTTTTTTCACAGTTCGAACTGCGCATGCGTGGCTCTTTTTTTTCATATTCAGCCTAAAACCTTAGACTAGTTTAATGAATAAAAAAAGATAGCGGTGTTATAATAAGTTTTATTTTTAATTTTATGTAAATGCGTTTATAAAGTGCGGTATAGAATCGTCTTTGAATTCGTAATTCGAATTTTTCGATTTGAGTATAGATAAAACCCTTTATGATTGACATAGTAGACAATTGATGAATATTTCAAACTTACACATTGACATGCTTTGTTTTGGATATTATTTGTGCTTGACATATTCTTCGAATAAATTTACACTCGTTGGGTGTTCACTAACTCTAAACATAATATGATTTAATTATGCTCAAGACTAAAATGTATCATGTGCTTGAGGCACTTTTCTATTAAGGTTCTAGCTAAAAAGGACAAAAAGAAGAAAATCGCCTTGACAGGGTCTGAGTAACTCGGGCATAAATTCATTTGATGAAAAGAAAAGCAAAAATTCCTTACGTCGTTTTAAAATTGCAGTTGAATTATAAATATCATATACAGGATAGTGGTATAAAATACTGCTACTAAACTGTTAATATATCATGTTTATCTAGCATTTTTTTTGTCTTAAAAAGAATATTAGTAACCGAAATTACAAATATTACCTAACTCCTCCAGCTAAGCTAAATTGCTTGTGTTAGGAGTGGGTTCACGTCGGTAGTGTGATGGCGAGGATTCGAACCCGGGACCTCTCGATCGTAGGGTCGACTCCTTAACCACTAAGCTACCGACGCTTCAAACGCTTCTATATTATTATAATGTTATATTATAAACCTCCGAGCCTTTTCCGAACTCAGGAGGATACGAATACGACACTATATATACGAATATATATATATATATATACGAATACTCACTGAATACGACAGAAAAATTTCGTGATTTATTGAGTGACGTGGGTACCTACAAAAAGGTGACTTACAACCCGACGGCTAGGACGAACCGAAGCACCCTGAACCTGATTAAGAAATGCAGAGGGGCGATCGGCGAGGACATGACAGTACACCTACTGAGACCGCGAACCTGTCAACCGCCCAGGCTATATGGATTGCCTAAGGTCCACAAGACAAACGTCCCTCTACGACCAATCGTGAGTCAAATTGACTCACCCACGTACGAACTGGCAAAACATGTAGCGGGTGTCCTGCAGCCACTGCTGGGTAAATCAACATCGTTTGTGAAAGACTCCCGCCATTTCATCGAAATTTTATGTCTGGAGAATGTGAACGACAACGAAGTGATGGTCAGTTTTGACGTAGAGTCACTGTTCACAAATGTGCCAATAGATGAGTGCATGGACGTCATCAGAGATGTTATTAGGGACAACAACATTCCAGTGGAATATGCCGAACTTGTGCAGCACTGCATAGCCACGAATTACTTCGTATACCAAGGCGAGTACTACCTTCAAATAGACGGCGTGGCAATGGGCAGCCCAGTGGCTCCAGTGGTAGCCAACCTCTGGATGGAACACTTTGAAAACAGAGCCATTGCCACTGCACCTCATGTTGTCAAAGTTTGGAAGAGGTATGCCGATGTCGTTTTTTGTATACTGGAGGGTGACGAAAGTGTTGTGAAGGGATACTTGGCACATCTCAATAGCATTCATAGGAAGATCCAGTTTACCCATGAAATGGAAAGGGAAAGAAGTCTAGCATTTCTTGACGTAAAGGTGGTAGTTCGAGAAGATGGTTCCCTGGGTCACACAGTGTACAGGAAGCCCACTCACACTGACCGATACCTGCACGCCAGCTCGCATCACCATCCCCGTCAACTGAACTCTGTAGTGACGTCACTTACCGACCGTGCATATAGTCTATGCGACGAGTAATATTTAAATGCTGAAATTGTACACCTAAGGGGCGTTCTACAGAGAAATGGTTACAAGAAGCGTATCATGCCACCTAGATACACACCAGCACCTAAACGCCTGGACTATAAGGTTGAACGACAACCCGCGTACTTACCATACGTGAAAGGAGTGACAGATAAGGTCGCTAATATTTTAAAGAAGTTCTCAGTAAAAACTATCTTCACTCCTTTTAAGAAACTGTCTCAATACCTACGCACACCCAAAGACAGTTTTCCCTTAGAACATCCAGGTGTTTATAAAGTTGACTGCAGCTGTGGGAGCTCCTATATAGGCCAGACCAAACGTACTGTCTCAAGCCGGATCAAGGAGCACATCAGGGCGGTCAAAAATAACGAGCCACAGAAATCGGCTATCGCTCAACATCTTTTGGAGGAGGGGACGAATCACTGGATTGAGTTACATAACCCTCAGATTCTCTCGACAGAACGCCACTACATACCCAGAATGGTGAAAGAAGCAATTGAAATTAAAAAGTACAAGAACTTCAACCGGGAGGATGGGTTTCAACTGTCGAGTGTCTGGCATCCAGTGATCCGTATGTTCACAACGCCCAAACAAACTGCAATTCCAAAAACCGCGCGAGCCGATACTGTGAGTGTTGTGTGTCGTGAACGTGATCGAGTGCGTAGTGAGAACGCGGACAGTGGTAGTGGTGACGCGCGTCAGAAACGAGTGAGGAAGAGGGTGGACCGATACGGTTTGCCGAGTAACAACTAGCTTGCAGAACTTTAGTACATCCGTGATCATGGTACTTGTAACAGTGCCGAAATATTGGATTCTCGAGAAAGATACTAAACATGGTAAATATCCCGTTAATAATTCTAATTTTAATTACACTGGTTAACAAAATTTCAACTTTTTTTTGTCACATGAAAACTTATATCTAATTTTAAATGTACCTACTAGGGCCACCAAACAATAATATGAGAATGAAAAAAAAATGACACATCAGGTTTCTTACATGATCCTTTGGTTCGGTCCAAATCATTGGTATGGCAAATGGCATATGTCTGGGTTCTTGTTTGGCTCAACCTAGCAGTCTCACACACGTTACACAATATTTATGTGGAACCCATGATTTATCTTGATTCCTCACAGGGAATTCATAATAGTTCAAATAGCACTGTTATTAATTATGTGAAATTTCGACGCTGAGATGTAAAAGTTAATTCTTCACACACATAGCAAAAACTGTCAGGGTTGTAAGAATACGTTCGTGGCATGTTCAGGATGTAACAAACGTATATAAAATGTAAGTTAGTTGATAAAATAGATATGCAGCCGTCTAACTGAAGTAATTCAAAAAAAGACACGTATATGAGGTCAGAAATGAATATGTCACAAAAAAACTGGACGAGATTGAAACAAAATTATTATTTTTATTTCTTATTTTTTTTTATTAGGTACAGAAATAGACAACAGATTACAGAGATCCGATTCTCAGCACTCCATGGATTCACCGTGCGGTCGCCGGGTCCATAGCGTGGTACAGAGAGGAACACCATGACGGCGACTGGGACTTGCGACCCAGATGTAGGTTTAGGGTGGCCACCTTGGGATGCATCAGCGCTCACCTCCACCGTCAGTAGTGTTCCCCCCCTACCTATCCAAATTTGGTACGATCCTAACAATGCCGCTTTTGATATACGTTTTAATAAAGAGCTTACTGAAGCTCTTGGCAATCCGAGGTCTTTAAGTATGTGGGACTCACGTACCACAGTGCATTATATCACCGCTCCGACGAACAACATTCCGGCGTCAGAACACTGTGAGCACTGAAAACGAAATACGCCGTACCACAGAATTACACGGTCCGCGCGGTGCGTGCGACGGAGACAGAGAGAGAAGATCACTCGGAATACAATGCTGTTCGTTAACGTCATCGCAACTTGCGAGAATAAATTTTGTATACACAAGAATGTAGTTCGCTAAGACCGTCACTACTTGCGGGAATTTATTTTCACATATAAACTGTACATTGTAAGAAAAATATAAGCAGTCAATCTTTATTGAATTATCAGTGCGTTTTATTTACAAGAACACCTACCTCCGCTACATTGGTGACCCCGACGTGATTTATATACCGACGTGATTTATATACCGACGTGATTTATATACCGACGTGATTTATATACCGACGTGATCTATATACCGACGTGCTCCATATAACATCAAGATGTCAGAAGAAAACTCCAGGGATCCGGTGAACCCAAGTACCAGTACTACTCCAGAGGCGAAGATCGTTCCAGAGCTAGCAGCAGTATCTATACAATCAAGACTGTTACCGTTTTGGCGAGAGATTCCACGAGCCTGGTTTATCCAATTTGAAGCCGTCGTGGATCCTCTGAAGACTTCAGACGACCAGAAGTTTCGATATGTTCTGCAACAGTTACAAGCCGCCGATTTGCAACATATTACGGATATACTGTACAACCCACCAGCTTCAAACAAATATGATGCAGTGAAGAATCGTCTGCTAACTGTATACGATAAATCTGAGGTCAAGAATTTCCAGAAGCTCATCAGTGGTCTCGAGTTGGGCGATCAAAAACCATCCCAATTGTTGCGGAAGATGCGAGAACTAGGCAGCGGCATGATCACCGATGAAGGACTTCGCATTGAGTGGCTGAATCATATTCCTACGCAAATCCGAGTCGTGCTGTCGGTAAACACCGAATCATCGCTAGATACACTAGCTGCTATGGCCGACAAAATGGTAGAATACTCGGAGCCCCCTACCGTCGCTGCAGTATCTACAACATCAACAGATGCAGTGATGTTAGCGCAGTTACAAGTCCTAACTAAGAAAATTGAAAAATTAGACCTAGAAGTAGCGGAGCTGCGCAGTCGCTCTACACACCGATACCAGCGAGGCCGCCAACCCTATCGCTCACGTTCACAATCCCGTGAGAATAGTAAATCTGCAGTCAGGCCCGGAGATCCAAAATGGGAATGCAGATTTCACTATCGCTTTGGTGACAAGGCGAGGCGATGTGAGTCACCGTGCTGTAGAAGAAAGAAGAACCAAGCGTCGCCATCGCCATCTTTAAACTAGCTGCAACATCGACTGTGGCGGACGTCGATGTTCCCGTAACAACTAACCGCCTGTGTGTCTTCGATCGTAACACGAGAGAACGTTTTCTTGTGGATACCGGTGCCGACATCTCCGTGTTAGCCGCCACAACGCGAATAAGTACCAAAACTGCAAGTGCCTACAGATTGTTTGCTGCTAATAACACGCCAATCAATACGTATGGTGAGAAAACTCTGAAACTCAACCTTGGACTTCGGCGTTGTTACACTTGGCGTTTCATCGTAGCAGACGTGAAAACATCTATCCTGGGAGCAGACTTCTTGCGCCACTATAAGTTGATGGTCGATCTCAGTCGAAAGAAACTTATCGACAATCTCACCGAGCTATCAGTCGACGCGTTAGAAGTCACTGCTGTTTTCGACTCAGTACACCTTATCAGCTCCGATCAAGTGTATCACGATATATTGAAACTATATCCGGAGGTGCTAAGACCTGTCAGCCTGAAGGAGCCAGCAAAACATGACGTCGTGCATCACATCGAAACATCTGGCCCACCACTTTATGCACGAGCTCGTCCTCTGCCACCAGAGAAGTACAAAGCAGCAAAGGCAGAGTTTGAACATCTGATGGAGTTGGGGATTTGCGAGCCCTCGAAAAGCCCATGGGCAAGCCCACTCCATGTGGTACAGAAGAAGGATGGAGGACTACGCATATGTGGAGACTACCGCAGACTGAATGCGGTCACTCTACCTGACAGATACCCTATACCTCGCATACAAGATTTCACATACCAGCTGCATAAAATGAAGCTGTTTTCGAAGTTAGACCTCAAGATGGCTTACTACTGGATCCCAATAGCTGAACAAGACGCACAGAAGACGGCCATTATAACTCCTTTTGGCCTATTCCAGTTCAGGTCAATGACATTTGGTTTACGGAACTCTAGTCAAACATTCCAACGATTTATGCATCAAGTTCTACGAGGTATAGACAACTGCTTCTGTTTTGTTGACGACATCCTGTTATCGTCAGAGAGTGAAGAAAGCCACAAACTACTCTTACACCAAGTGCTACAATGGCTTAAGGAACACGGTGTTATGTTGAACATTGAGAAATGTCAATTCGGTCAGACGAAAATTAACTTCCTGGGCTACGAAGTCTCATCAAGTGGTATAAAACCGACACAGGAACGGAGGGAAGCCATAGCAAATTATCCAAAACCAAAGACAGTAGCTGATCTACGTCGCTTCCTTGGCATGCTCAATTTTTATCGGAGCTGCTTACCTGGCCAAGCTGAAATGCAGGTGGAATTAAACAAGTTTCTTCATAACCGGAAGCGCAATGACAAAACTGCTATAGAGTGGACTCCAGACTCCGAATTAGCTTTTAAAAAGTGCCGTCAAAGCATTATAGAAGCTACGGAATTAGTACATCCCGTTCCTGGCAGTGAGCTCGGCATTATGACTGATGCGTCAAATTTCAGTCTCGGCGCAGTGTTACAACAGAAGATCAACAACTTGTGGACGCCTCTCGCGTACTTTTCAAAGGCGATTAGAAAGACTCAACAGCGCTACAGCGTATATGACCGCGAATTGTTAGCGATCTACGCTGCTGTTAAACATTTCCGGCGACTCATAGAAGGCTGTAAAGTTACTGTGTACACTGACCACAAGCCACTTGTCTACGCGTTAACACGTCAAGCGAATAGCAGTGACACACCCCGCCGAGAACGTCAGTTACATTTCATCAGTCAGTTCTGCACAAATATCAGATATGTGAACGGAGAAGACAACCCAGTTGCGGACGCGCTATCACGTATTGAAGATATTCGTTGTCCTACTACCATCGACTACGAGAAATTGGCTAGTGATCAAAGAAGTGACGCGGAACTCGAACAACTTCGTAAACAAACGAACTTACAGTTCACCGACGTCACCATACCCGGATTGAGTCAGCCAATCACATGCGAGAATTCCATGAAAAGCCCGAGACCGTATCTACCAAGTTCATATCGTTTTGCTGCATTCAAGGCGCAACATGATTTGAATCATCCTGGCATAAGGACAACGCGGAAGCAAGTAAACGCAAAATTCTTTTGGCCTAACATGAACAAGGACGTCGGAACCTGGGCCAAAGCATGCATAGGCTGTCAGCGAGCAAAAGTTCATCGTCATGTTGTTACCCCATTAGGCGAGTTTCCACCATCAGAAAGATTCGAGCATACGCATATTGACATCGTCGGACCACTCTGTGTATCTAATAACTATAGATACTTGGTGACTATCATTGACCGTTGTACAAAGTGGATAGAAGCAGTTCCTGTTATAGACATCACAGCTGAGAGCGTCGCCCGAGCATTTTACGACAGTTGGATAGCAAGATTTGGATGCCCATTACGAATAACTACAGATCAAGGTCGCCAGTTTGAAGCATCATTATTCAAGGCTTTGATGAAGAGATTAGGCATTACGCGCATTCGTACTACGGCTTTCCATGCTCAGAGTAACGGCCAGCTCGAGAGAATGCACCGTTTAATCAAAGCGTCTCTTATGGCCCGTTGTGTTACTACGCAGTGGTCGGAAGAACTTCCGACTGTACTATTGGGATAAATGGTAAGCCGCTGTCCGATCCCAAAGCGTACCGCCCCATCACGCTACTTCCCGTTCTGGGCAAAATCCTGGAGCGGGTAATGCTCAAGTGTGCGCCGAGCATCCAGCGCAATCAATCTCCCTGCCAGCACGGATTCACAACAGGTCGTTCGACTCTCACGGCTCTCCAGTCCATTCAGGACACTGCCAGAAACAGCACTAGCAAATACGTTCAGGCTGTCTTCCTGGACATTTCGGGGGCGTTCGACAACGCATGGTGGCCAATGATCCTCCTAAAGGCAAAGAATGGGGGATGCCCACCTAATGTATACCGCATGCTCATTTCGTATTTCTCGCATCGTAGGGTTGGCCTTTTCGTGGGGGACAGGGCCGTGTGGAAGACATCCACAATGGGCTGCCCGCAGGGCTCGGTGTTGGGCCCAACTCTCTGGAACGTCTTAATGGACGACCTGTTTCGGCTCCCATACCCAGACGGAGTCAAACTGGTCGCCTACGCTGATGATGTAACGATCCTCATCGAGTCCAATTCACGCGCCGGCGTCGAGGCATCGGCCTCACGTGCCATGGTCCTGATATCGGAATGGGGTGAGCGCAATCGCCTTGGCTTCTCACCCTCCAAGTCATTCTCTATGACCATGAAGGGAAAGATGCCAGGCCGCCCCCCGACGATCAGGCTCGATGGGGTCTCAGTCAAAAGCGTACAGTCGACCAGGGTTCTGGGTGTGGTACTCGACTCAGGCCTCAGCTTCAGGGAGCATGCGGTATCCATTGGGGAGAGAGCCGCCGCGGCCCTTGGTAGGATGGCTCGCGTCTCCACCGCCTCCTGGGGCCTTCGTTACCGAGCCCTTAAGCTCCTTTACCAGGGCACCTACTCCGCGATTGTCACGTACGCGGCAGGTTGCTGGTGGAGGCGCGTGTCAGCCTATGTGGTTCGCAGCGCTCTACTTAGGACGCAACGCCCAGCATTAATATTGCTAACCAAATGTTACCGGTCGGTTAGCTCCGCAGCTCTGCCGGTGCTGGCGGGGGTCCTACCCGCTGACTTAGCGGTGATACGTGCTGGAAGGATAGATGATATCCGTCACCTCAACCGGGACGAGTTCACAACGGGAAGGAAACAAATTTCGGAGGAGACGGTTGCCTCATGGCAGCTGAGATGGGAAGAGGAGGATAAGGGTAGGGACCTCCATCGGTTCTTCCCGGACGTGTTGGCTCGCCTAAAAGCTACATGGGTCGAGCCTGACTATAAAGTCTCACAGCTTCTGACAGGACACGGAGCATTTAGGAAAAGGCTGTATGACATGGCGCTGGTGCGGTCGCCGGCGTGCACCTGCGACGCGGAAGTCGAGGAGACCTTGGACCACGTCCTGTGGAACTGCCCCCTCTACAGTGATGACCGGGAACGCCTGCTCGATGCGATCACGAGGGAAGAGGAGGGACCGGTGTACTATCGCGACCTCGTCTCCTCGGAGGCAAACTTCCGGCAGTTTCGATCCTTTGCGTACAAGTGGCACGCGCGTCGTAGCCAAATTGACGACAACCTGGTGGCGTAATTACCAACATAGGACCCGAGCGGGCGGCGAAGCCGTACTGTGTTGTGGGCCGCAACTGCGGCATCTCGCTTGTAGCCGCCCCTGAATGGGGAGAGGGCCGGGACAAAAAATTTGTGGGAGTCAAGATCGTGCGCGCCCGAAAGAGCCTTCGCAAGTAAGGCGCGCACCTCCCGTGATTCGGTCTTAATAGCCAAGAGGCTGGGAAGACCATGGGCAGGAGGAGGGTGTACTATTGGGATTACGAACAACCCTACGTAGCAGTAACAATTTAAGCCCTGCTATGATGACCTACGGAACTACACTTCGTCTTCCATCGGATTTTATTGCACCCGCAGCAACGAGTATTGACGAGAGCGAGTATGTAGGCCGCCTCGTAGACACTATGGCATCAATAAAGGAGAGTACCTGTTCAAATACCAGCGGTGCAAATACGTTCATCCATAAGGACCTCGCTACGTGTACACATGTCTTCGTACGAAACGATACAGTTCGTTCGCCGTTGACGCCACCGTACGATGGTCCATACAAAGTTATTCAGCGGTGTGACAAGTTCTACAAGATACAGCTACCTAATCGGACATCAGTCATATCACTCGACCGACTCAAGCCAGCATACATCTATAACGATTTGACAGAAGATACTGATCGACGTGCCCCTATCGAAGCAGAGAAACAGAAGCCGCTATACGTCACCAAGTCTGGAAGAACGGTAAAACCTTCCGTGCGCTTCGCTTGAGGGGGAGTGATGTGGGACTCACGTACCACAGTGCATTATATCACCGCTCCGACGAACAACATTCCGGCGTCAGAACACTGTGAGCACTGAAAACGAAATACGCCGTACCACAGAATTACACGGTCCGCGCGGTGCGTGCGACGGAGACAGAGAGAGAAGATCACTCGGAATACAATGCTGTTCGTTAACGTCATCGCAACTTGCGAGAATAAATTTTGTATACACAAGAATGTAGTTCGCTAAGACCGTCACTACTTGCGGGAATTTATTTTCAAATATAAACTGTACATTGTAAGAAAAATATAAGCAGTCAATCTTTATTGAATTATCAGTGCGTTTTATTTACAAGAACACCTACCTCCGCTACAAGTAAGTTGTACAGGGATTTAGCTGGAATTCCCCTGGCTCCTACTTCTACGGCATAGAGTTTAACCACGTAGCCGTTTTTGGTTAACTCGTTAGTCAAATCAAAGTATTTGTTTGTCTTTATAGCGTGGTCTTTAGGTATATTAGTTTCCCACGGTACTGTGAGTTCTACAAGCACTGCACGCTTATGCGATCGTGAAAAAAGGAATATATCGGGTCTGGATGATGAGGCACAGACATCCTCCGGTATCCTATAGTGCTTCTCATACGTGTCTACGAGTATTGTCCAGTCAACGGCAGCTATCAAAATTGAATATGGCTTTTGAGGTGATTTCTTTGAGCAGCCTTCCTTTACAAACGCAATGTCCTTTCTTTGGTTTGTGGTTAATCCTTTTTTCGCTCTAGCTACCGCCAAACTTACAGCCTCACGTATGATTTCTAATACCTTATCATGACGGCGCGAATAATGACCCCGGTCTAATAGCGTTTTACAACCCACTAGTAGGTGCCTAGCCGTACCAGTTGCTTCACCACATGAGTTACATGTTTTATCTGTGGCTTTTCCCCATCTGACCAGATTGCTTTGGTCGGGGAGGGTCAACTGGAATGCATTTAGGTAAAATTTAAGTAAGGCCGGTGACCAGTCGTATATTATGGTACGCCATTTTAAGGCTATGGGAATACAAAATTCACCTAGGGTCAACCATTCGTTTTGCATTTCTAGGTTCATTGCGTGCACCTTGTAGGTGTTGTTTTCGTCTGCTTGAAGAAAAGATTTTGTTATTTCTTTATCTGTTTGTCTCTGAATATTACCTAGACCTACTCTACCAGTCTGCGAGCCTATCATGAATCTTTTATGGAACTGGAGGCGTGATTAGAGCTCCGATGCATTTTTATCTTTTGGAAGGACTTTTACTATTTCGTCTTTAGATTCCGATAAGACGTGCATTTTAGTTACTCTTAGGTGTTTATAGAGTTCTGATGGCTTCTTAAGCGTCATTCCAAAATTATTCGCGGATCTATATAGTGCCGACGGGTCGGCCGACTGAGCTAGCCCTAGCCACGACTTCAGTGTCTTCGTGACACTCGCATCTAGTTTTTTGAGGAGGCTCTGGTTTATATCATATATAAGAAACGGCCAGTTAAGACGCGAGGTTAAATAATTGTCATAGATCCAAGCTTTTTTAACATTACTTATTGGTTGTTGGTCTACCTTTTTTAAATCGATAATGAAACTATCAATTAATTCGTCCAAAGCTGGAGTGCAACCTCTGTTGTCAATCTTTCTTCCGAGGAATTTAAAAGGCACGGTTTCAGATATAGTTGAAACGTTTTCCCCGCCTATACTAAGCCCTGGGTCATATGAAGTATACCTGGTACCCCGCCTACCCAGACATAGACAGTAGCATTTGCTAGGTTTTGCTCTCATTCCATCTGTCCATGTACAGAAATCGTCTACTCTACGCAGTAGGTCCTGGCACTGCTTTGGGTTACGAGTCAGTATTGCCAAATCGTCCGCGAATGCGAGGATAGACTCCGTATATTTACCGTTTAGCTTAAACCGATAACCCCACTTCTTGTCGTGTGTGGAAATGTTGTCTATTAAAATATTTATTACTATATTGAAAGCTATAGGTGATAAACAGCAACCTTGGAACAAACCCACATTATAATTTAAAGGTTGCGTGTATCCATCTTTTTTTTTTAGATTATAACATTTTAGAGTACAATTTTAAAATCTGACATCCCAATATATCTGTACACAGCATTTAAATGTTAAATAGCTTCATCAAGACAGGTAGATTGACACAGAAAAATAAACATGGTAGGTGCATTAACTTAATGAACAAATACTTGACAAAAATTATATATTGTTGATCAGGGTATACCAACATGAAAAAAAACATCAAAAAATTCGTGTGACAAAAACAGTGTTGACCAGTGTTATATAACCCTATTATACATAACCTAAGCTTTGCCTGAATTTTTTATAGTACAACAACACAATTATATCTTTTTGGTACCATTCGGTCATTCGTTAACAACTAACAGTATATAGTCCAGTTAGTACGTCCACAAGTCAAACAATATTCCGGCGGGTGAGTGCCGGCGAAATTGAGCCCGAATCATTTATAAATGGGGGAGGTTTCGAGGGGTGATACAGGAGAGGAAAGGTGCGCTACTGCATTTTGCATGAGTTCAATGTTGGTTGCTTGATCTAGCTTATTCCATTCTCCTTCTGTTGCAAACATACACAAAGCTAGTCGTACATTTTTATTGATACTTATACACTTGTTAAAGGTTGTCATTTTTTCACGTAATAGTAGTCACAAGACTAAAGCGCTTGACACAAATCTTCAAATCAGAATAAGAATATTGAACATTATAAGCACAAGAGAAATGGTGGCGAAGTCAGATCAAATCATTTAGTTGAGTTAATTATAAGAAAAATTTTACTTAATTACTTTCGGAAAATTTGTGTAAGTTTATAAGTCGGCAGTTTCTTTAAACCTGTAGGTAGCAGGCTAAACCTGTAGGGGCTGTAGGCTGCACGTAACAATTTTGTTAGTTAAATTCCAAATACATTATTAAATATCCGTTATACCAGAATTACACAATTACCTATTTCACATTAAATGCTTTAGGTATATAAGCTCTAATACGAGCTTAATAAACACTGTTATAGTTTTAAGTTCTAAAATACTATCTATGAATTACACAAACCATTGCCTCAGGAGGGTATCGAACCCAAAATTCATGTCCATCATTCAAGTCCCAATGTTATAGGGGGCGAGCCCATTGCCAACTATCGGGCACATTACTAAGCGAGCGACAATTAACATTTTTAATACACATATAATTACGGCTACGGATAGGCGGTGATAGCCCAGTGGCGTATGTAACGGACTGCCGAGACGAACAAGATATGGAAGAAAATTAATGAAATGAAATTATTTAGTATGTACTGCCGATCATAATGTAACTCCGAAATCGATGCTCTAATTACGACAGGTAGAAGTGTGAGTAAAGAGCCAGCCAATATAAACTCACGCTGTGGCGCCACGCTGTTTTCTAATCACCAAACTCCAAAATCTGTTTTTTAAACAAATGCCATGTTCAGATAAGACTGCTTCTTGTGTTATTCTTGTGTACTTAATATATTATATTATATACATCACAGTACAACATATAATGTCGAAATAAACAGAAATAATTCGGAGGATATAGGGTTTGTAGCAATATCGCTACTAGTATGTAAAACTATAGCTTTTTCAACTCCCTGGGTGCCGAATTAGGGTGAATTTTTTATAGGGACGCAGGTAGGGTGTGAGTCGGGGTGAGAACGGGGTGTTTTGAAGTCGCCGGCACGGTCTGCATATTGCATTAGATTTAAATTGTTTACGTCGTTAAGAAAGAAAGTTCACCCGAACTGGGCGAGAGGCAAGAAACTTCTTCGCTGATGTTGGTATATTTAATTTTCCGCATAATCATATGGGAATGTTCTGACCCGCTTTCTAGTTTCATTATAACGATTATATCATCACATTTTCGTATTTTATTATATGTGGCGCATTTGTATTGGACAAGTGTCTGGAGAAATTGTCTTTGGCATTGTAGATTTCAACTACATAGACAAGAGAATGTTACACCAAAATGAGTTACCTCGTTAAACATTACGACATTTTGGTGATTAATTGAATAATCATATACAAGTAGGCAAATGAAAGATTACCATTAGGCTCGCAGATAAATATGACGAGTTAACTTTTGTGTCTTAATATTTATTAATTTAATTTAAACTGCATGCGGGGACAAGGCAAACGACATTTTCGATTTTCACATAGAAAACGTCATAACATATTAGAAAGGGATGTGTTTCCGTAATAAAATGTTTCTATAGTCCTTGTATAGATCTCAGTAAAGTAATACAATAATTAGGAAGGAACTAGGAAAATTGTAAAACAACTCAGTAGCTTCCTGATAAACAATGTTCTGTTTAAATACAATTGTGATCTTACAATATTATAAAGTATGAGTCATAGATCGTGTTTTAAATTATGAAAACAGTATCATTGTTCTATTTTGTAAATACATGGCCCTTCAGATAACATTTGATTGTAATATTACGTCAGAACTACTCAGCAGCCAGTTATGTGATAGCCGTGCCGCAGGACGCGTGTGTCAAAATGAAATTTTTAGTATTGAGTTTAGCTATCGTTTTGTGTCAATATCAAAATGTTTCTGGTACATTTTTTGATTTCATGAGCGAAAGATTTAATGATTTAGCTCATACTTTTCTCGATGTGTTAAAAAATGTAAGACACAGTATGTCTGATTTCATGAGACCTCGAGCTATGCATATAAAGGTTCATCAGAATATTCCACCAGCACCTTTCCAGTTACCACCAGAAGTGGTGATAAAAAAGACTTTTTCGCATTTTGTTGAAGCACCAAGCAGTGAGCACGAAAGCGGACATCCCGAGTACACAAGTTTGAGGTCTGAGCCAACTGCTCTTATGTCTACACCGCAACTTGCTCTGCTACATGGAAGAAGAGTGGAATCACATATAGTTACCACTAAAGATGGATATCAACTTACAGCACATCGGATTTTACCTTCAGCTATCATTCCAGCCAAATACCCAAATCGAACTGTAATACTGCACCACGGATTATTTGGTAGTTCTGCAGACTGGATATTGTTGGGACCTTCAAAATCACTTCCATACTTACTATCTGACGCCGGCTACGATGTCTGGATGGCAAACGCAAGAGGTAACTATTATTCTCGTGGACATACGTGGAAGAAAGTTGACTCAGATGATTTCTGGAGATTTTCATGGCAGGAAATGGGTGAATTCGACTTGCCTGCTGTGATTGATTATATTAGGGTACTTAAAAATAATACTAATAGTGTATATGAAAAGATAGATTTTATAGGGCACTCGATGGGCGCTACAGCACTTCTAGTGTTACTTTCATCTTCCCCTTTATTTAACCAATATTTAAGATTGGGTATTCTAATCGCACCTGTAGCATTTATGTCAAATGTTGAAGGGCCTCTTAAAGCAATGACTGCTATGGCGACAAATCCACCGAAACAACTGCTAAAATTGATTGGTACCAGAGAATTTGTTCCTTCACGAATTATACCAAAACGCATAGCGACTAAATACTGTGTAGGACCTCTACTATTTTGCTGTAATCCTTTATATTTTATAACTGGTGGGATACCATCAACTAGCTCTTGGAATTCTAGTTTTGTAGCAAGAGTGTTATACCATGTTCCCGCCGGAGCATCCACAGATACCATTATGCACTATGTTCAATTAGTAAAGAGCGGAAAGTTTCATAAGTTCAATGATATTTATTATGACTATAATTTAAATCAAATTACACTGCCGATAGCTTTAATAAGTTCTGATGAGGACTTAGTGGCTACAATACCTGATGTTTTGAGATTGTACTTCAGTGTCACAAATCCTGTAGATCATCACATCATACGTGGTAAAAACTTCAGTCATACTGATTTCGTTTGGGGACTTGCAGCTCCAGAATATGTATTTAACAAAATTTTTGAATATTTAGAAAATGGTTTGAACTGGTTTACCACTAAGAGCGACGTACACAGTAATGTAATACAATAGTTAAATTTGATTGATTCACAAGTGTTTATAACCGTATTAGTTGGGAGTATTAGATAGTCATTGAACTATATTTTATGTTGCCATACTTTAATATAAGTAAATGTTTAAAAACAAACTGTGTATTTTATTGATGATATACCAATATATACTGAGTTCTTGTTTCATGTTAAAATAATTTGAGATTCTAACGTACTAACGATCATTTATGACAGGTAAAGCCCTGTACAAACTTCATCCTAAACTGAAAGGATTACTTTTTTTTTATATTTAGGGCACGTCAATTTGACTTCACCTCGCCTGATGGTAAGCTGAAGGTAAAGTCACAGGAAAGAGGGTCACCATTACATACACGTACCATGTTAACAATGGTGGCACTCAGCTTGACGGCCTCATCAGAAGAGGATTGTCGTCACAGCACCGCGTGACACCCACCGGTCCCACTAGTGCTTGACATGAGATCGAGACTAGATTTGAGACTGAATTTTGAGCATAATTTTATTTTATTACGACGAATTGGCCCTCTGATTTTAAATATTAATATGAGAAAGACAGCAAATTTAATTAAGTAAAGTTGGCTTTTGAAATGATTATAATCCGTGAGTAACTTAGTGACAGAGTGATCCCCCTTGAAGTGGAGTTATATTCATCAGCTACTAATAAATTGATGGTAAGAACTGGTAAATATGAAATCTTAGCGTGATACATTTTACTAATGATGTCATCTTACTTCCTACTAATTATTATAAACGCGGAAGTTTAGAGTATGGATGTGTGGATGTTTGTTACTCTTTCAGGCATAAACGACTAAACGGATCTGGCTGAAATTAGGTACAGAGATAGATTACAGTCTGAAATAATACATAGACTACTTTTATCCTTGGAATAGGTTCCCACGGGCAACGCGAACGGGAACAGAATTCTACACGAACGAAGCCGGGGGCAAAAGCTATTCACATTTAAAGTTGTTATTCAATTACTGCCAAAGCAGTCTAGTCATTTTATCATAATCTCATACAAAATAAAAAACTACAACAAATATTTCTTACATAGCTTTTTACTTGACAACTATAACTAACACCAAGAGTATCATACATATCTCCAGTTGTATGATCTTAATATTTATAATTTTTCTGTACGCGTATTTGTCACCTAACTCCTCCTAAAAGGCAATTCCGAGTTGGATGAAATTTTGTTATTATATTTCAATCCGTGCTTGGATGCTTTGGAAACACGATTGGAGCTGGTAGGTGGTGCCGCTGTCGCTATGTCACCAAATTTGAATAATGTGCTGCTGATTTTCCGGGCAGAACGACGTCTGGCGGATCCGCTAGTGCTATATTAATATTGTTTAATACCATTTGTAGGGGTCACATAGATCGTAGATCGATCGAGTCCAGGATTTTAAATCGTAATTCAGTTGCCATCCAGTTTAGTCAAGGTCTGATTACCTCTGGGGAAGTAACACTTGCATTATAAGCAGTAAGATCTTTCTACTCAAATGATCTGGTAGTCAAACTATAAAGTCATATCACATCAGACGATTCTAACTGTAAAAAAAATATTCAATTGGTTAGATGTTTTATAAGTCGTTTGCAAGATTTGGTACAAACAAACAAATATACATGACTACTTAAAGCTTGTAATACTTACAATATTTTTTTAGAAATTAATCTGAAACTCATTGAAGCTGTGTTTCATTTCGAGTTTCTATATGTAACAATTTTGAGTTTTTAGACAGATATGCACAAGTGTAGGAGTGTGGCATATTTACTGAGAATTGTAATTTTCTGTGTTGTTTCCAGATCTCCAAAGAAGCCTCTAGTAAAACCTCCACTACTTCACTAGAGCATGACTTTTACTTGACTAAGTCTAAATGACGAAAACGCTGCACTATATTGAATTCATATGCAAATTACTGGATATATCAAATAACTTGACACTGGCATTCATTTCATATTTGCCAATGAATGAAAAAAGAAAATCTGAAACGTAGTGTATAAATAGCAATGTTGACCTATATTATCGTAGTTGGACTAAAAAACACTGCCATCCCTCTTTTTTTCACCCTTTCGGGCTTCATTTCACCCGAGTTGCTAGATGAATACTAATATTCTTTAAAAAAACTGTAAACCATTGATCATTATCATCATCCTCATAGCGAGTGTGACCAAAGTTTGCACTTTAGAGCCCGAAATCCGCTTATTGCTTTTGATTTGTATATCGACTTTTCCGGGTGCGACGCGACGGCCGTCTGACCTCCTGACAAGAAAGCCTGCGCTAGACCCTCGTCAGTTGTTTAGTAGGTACACCAACTTCTGCCGCGGGGGGGGGGGGGGGGAGGAGATCCGAACGGATATCCGCACGAAAAAAAAAAGTTACACCAACTTCTTGTTGGCTTGGGTCTCAAGGATGTTACTAGAGCGTTATACATCCCACCCCCTGATAATATCCCTCCTCTTTATATTGTTATTAGAATTATGTATTTATGCAACTAACATAGTACTCACGACGACATATTTTACAAACTATACAATAGTGAGTCCGAATACGTTTCATATTTTTTGTCAACAAGCTAGGAACGTCCGGTATAAGTTTCCAAACTGTAAATCTATTATCAGTTTATTAGAGTTCAGAGGCATTACTTATAAACAGTTCAGTTTCGCAGCAATTCAATACAAGTTTGTAAACTAAATTGCTGTGATCGAAATGATCGAATTCGCTTAAACTGAACGCGTTCGCGTTTGGTTCGTTTGTTGACATTTGGAACGTGAAAAAAATTATGGTATGAGTATGAAGTTCAAGTTTAGGTCTGCAACTGAATTCTTATGTAGCAGTCATTGTTCGCCTCCAGCTTGTTAAATTGCGAATTTGAAATGGAGCAGCCGTATAAATAAATTCGATAAATGTTCTACGACATTCTACACAGCGCTTTCTAGACCCAAAGTAAGCATACCTAGCTTAACTAGCTTGTGTTATGGCTTCCAGAATGCGGATAAACATACTTATATACTGTTTTTTTTTTCGTAAATACATACATAGAAACACCTAGACCAATGCAAATAGACCTATTCATGAATTCAAATATTTGCACTGAGCGGGGATCGAGCCCGCGCCCCCTGTAATAGCAGTCACCGCTACGCCACAGAGGCCGTCCGTGAGGTTTTTAATTTTAATTCCTGAGTCTAGTCTAGTCTGAGTCTTTTAAATCTCTCCAGTTGAGGACTACCATGAGTTGCATGAGGGGATATCATTTCTAAGAGATTGTACAGTCAACGACAGAAGTCGCGTAACAAAATTTAATCTATTGATCACCTGAGCCCTTAATTAATTCATAAAACAAATAAATACAATGAATTAAACATGAATAATATTAACTTTGTGTGTTTTGGTAATTATAAAACTACTTAAACATCTACTATTGTTTTAAGTATTTCTTTGTAAAAAAAGGTTAAGAAATATTTTAGTGTTAACCAACTTTCCTCTTTGACGGTATTTGCGACTGCTAACACAAGCAAAACCACTTATGTATTTTGAAGGATCCAATTTAGGTCATTGAAGCAAGCAATTTTCTCTGCCTAACAGTAAATTTAGGTTGATAATCTAAATTACAACTATATTTTATATAGTTTGATAACACGATTTATTACAATTTTAAATACCTTAAAACTAAAATAACATTCATAATATAAAGTTCCCGTGGCTCCGCCCGCGCGGAGGCTGGTTATCGTTTCTGGATCATATCTCCGGTTCTACTAAACAAATTGCAATCAAACATACTACAGATTTTAAATCTGACCAAGAAGTTTCTAATAAAAAAACCGCATCAAAATTCATTTTGTAGTTTTCGTCTATCGCGAACAAACAGACAAAAATTCCATAACAAATATTTTTGTTTAAATAAAACTATTTTTTGACGGATTCTATCGCAGTTTATTTGATGTTATTTTATATTTTACATTGAACCGTGATCATGGCTGCTGAAAACCAACCGAAACGTCGGGTTCAATGTTAACATAAAATAACATCAAATAAATCGCGATAGTATCCGTTAAAAGTAGGTTTATTTCAATGTGTGACATTCGCGAAAACTTCCGACAATATCAAAAAAAATTTGTTCAAAAATCGTTCATTTAACATACACAAATATGTTTTTAAATATCTCCAAAGTACAGAAGCAACTAATATCCAATAGCATCCCAAAATATTATCACATAAAATATACATAAATATTGTCTGGTATAGATATTATAATACCGGAGAAAATTATTACCTACATCTATTCCAATTACTTCAAATAATGAAATAAATCCTACCCTACTTCCTATTATCCTATCCAACTGCCTTCCTTCTTAATAATAATATATTATAAATGAGAAACTATGTGAAGATTATTATAAGTTTAAATGATTGTCATTCAATCACGGTCTAACGGCCATGAACGTATCTGGCTGATATTTAGTACAGGGACAGATTATAGTCTGGAAAAACATATAGGTTAGGCTTCTTATCCCTGGAATAGGTTCCAATAGCAAGCAGGAACGGGATCAGAATTCCAGGCGGTCGAAGCCGTGGCAACAGCTAGTGTTTTACCAATTCTGGTTCTATTCTAAATATATCAAAGAAATAAGAGAAAACCTTTGCTAGTTATTTATTTTTTCTTTATTATTATAGTTTAAGAATCACGTTATTGTCATAACTTAAGCATATCTATTGTCTCGAACAAAAAAAAACAAGGAATACAATAGTAAACATGGGTACCTGTTGTGAACCAGCTAATTGACCGATCAATATAACCTAGAAAACTATTATTCATTGGTACGGCTAGCGTCAAAAGTTGATGATCATATTCAGGTTTCAAAAGTAGGTGATGCTACAGAGATTCAAAAAAAGTATTACGATATAGTTTCAAAGTAAGTGATGAATACTTACACGAAATTGCACGAAAATATGTAAAAAAATACAACAGCCTAGAACTATGGAACAAATCTTTCATTTACTATTGAATTCACACAATGCCGCTGATTCTATAGCTCATCTCACTAAACTAAAATAACTTTAAATGATTATTTTTGTAGGTAGTCTTGTTTAGACAGTTTTGAAACAGGTTCCAATATACAAAGCCTGTCAAATGTATTCCAAACAAAACACATGTCAGTGATGTCATGCTGGAAACTACATTAGTATCAAAGACTAAGGTTTGTTTCCATTACCCTAAGAATCTTATTAGGGCACTTCAACTTCCTAACAAAAGACATCAATTACGTCATGCACAAAATGAAAACGAAAGTAGCTAAATTAAATGGTATCCTTCCGTTTGGTAAAATATATTTCGTCAAATTTTACTTCCCAAAAAACTTATCGCACTAGTTTTATTTCCCAAAAGAATCTTTAGCAAATTTATACTTGGCATTTTAATTACTTGGTCAATTATTAATTTGGCAACTTTCTACTTGCTCAAGTTTTATTAAGTCAAATATACACTAAGCAAATGCTTCATTTTATAAAAAATTATATTCTAAAAATAAGTAAAGTGGATTAGGTTAGGTTAGAACACTGTGACCCCAATATTGATTGGGCCGTAATTGATTTGTATAATAAGAATATAATTATTAAAGAAGTTCTTACCTGTAAATTATTTTTCCAAGGTGAGACAAACATCCATGCAGCAGTATATTTTCAAAATTGGATCTTGAACTTTAAATACTATCAATCAATCAATTAGCCTATTGCAGTCCACTGCTGGACATAGGCCTCTCCCATTGTACGCCATAGCACCCGATCCTCCGCCTTGCGAATCCAAATACTAGCTTTATCGAAATTTAAAAATGCAGCATTTTGGTGTATTTTTTATGTTTAGGATAAACTCCTTTACAGGTTTCGTGCTATGTTATACCAAACCATATTTGACTACATAATACTTGGTAAAATGAAATATTGTCATGTAATTATTTGTTAAACAATTAATTATTGTCGAAAATAGTATTGCTAACTGTAAACTTGCAAAAAATTGTTTTGCCGAATGAAAATTTGGGAAACATACTTTAACATGTGATATTTTAGTAATTCAAATTAAATGAATAGGTAGTGATAAAGACACTTGAATATACTTATGCGCCAACGAATAAGGTTGATTTTTATTAAGCTAAGAAAGTTGTTACTACCCTAATACCCCAATGCTTACATAGTCAAAGTGAATTTGTACCTATTCATCACTTACTTTTGAAACTTTGTCGCAATACTTACTTTTGACGCTTTGTAGCATCACCTACTTTTGACACCTGGATATGATCATCATCTTTTAGCGCTTTTAGGTTTAGTCAGCGCAGCGTCAAAAGTAGATGATCATTTTCAGATTTAAAAAAAAAGTTTTGTGCAAAGAATTCATACTTTTTATCACAAAAAAAAAGGGTGTACAACAAGAATATTTTTGTGATGCATAAAAAAAATGCTGTACAACTCGGTAGTGGGCGCTATTATAGTATTTTTAAACTTAGATTAAAATTCAATTAAAATTTTTTAAGCATTTTGTATGCTTACTTTTTACGCGAATTGGTTTCGCGTATCAGTCTTCAGGTACCTCGTAAAATGCCAAGATATACAATTTCCAATGTGTACCACTTACCAACCTTCAAATCGAACATCGGGGCTAGTTCTCCTCTGCACCGACTGTGCAAAGAACTTAATACAATATCCAAGTCCACACCTGACATCGACATATACCATGATTCCAAAAATAGATTTAAAAATAAAATATTTAGTACCTTTCGAGCCTCCAATAATAACAATATAGTCACCACCAAATTAAAGTAGATAGTATACCTACTCAGTATAATAAGTAAATAGTGGTAGGTATGTAATTCATTTTACTTATTTCTGCTAAACTCAGTCTGTATGATATGTTATTTTGTCTATTTAATTCTCTGTGCTAATATAGGTTTTTTTTTTCTTTTCTTCAATGTTATAATATTACGCATGCTGGTTATCCGTAATTAGCAAATGTATCAGCCACATTACTCGCTAAACATGTATTATATACCAATTTGTAATGCATTTGCTGTGGATAAACCTATTAAATAAATAAATAAAATAATAAATATAAATTTGCCCAAATCTTTTGATCGTGTTGACGCACGACATTGATTTTTATACACCTAATAGGGACTATTTATAGCCCTCAGTGCCTCAGTATAAATTTCAACTTGCTAGGTCAACTCATTTCTGAGAAAATTCATATTGACACACGGACAGAAGGACAGACGGATGAGAGAGTGATCTTATAAGAGTTCCTTTTTTCCTTTTTTTACCTTTTCAGGTATGGAACTCTAAAAATCGAGTATCGAATGTAGATAGCCCGTGAAATTTGAAAAGTCATTTTACACACCTTATTACATATGAAATTGCCGTTTTTCTTGAAGAAATTGAAGGAAACCCAATTTACAGTACTAACATTTTTGCATTTTTTTTAGGAATGAGAAATCCAAATATTATGTTTTTTTTTGTGTATGAATGAGACAACATTAAGCTAACAAACGGCAACTTTTATTACATTTTTGAAAAGTGACAGCCGTTAAGTAATACGAAATTTATCATCAAAATGGATAGCATTTAGGA
The DNA here is from genome assembly GCA_946251805.1 of Cybosia mesomella. NCBI lineage: Eukaryota > Metazoa > Arthropoda > Insecta > Lepidoptera > Erebidae > Cybosia > Cybosia mesomella. The sequence goes on along the minus strand of OX276388.1, from coordinate 41,952,379 downwards.
AGTACTGTTTTTCAAGATCGAATTAATTAATTTAAAATTTTGTTTTTATTGGCTTGATAAAAGCGGCCAATAAAAACAAAATTTAATACAGAGTTGTAAAATATTGAAATCAACTTTCAAACAAAATATAAATAATGGAAATAGCTATTAAATTACAGGAATAACGAACTCATGAATTTGTAAGAAAATTTCGGCAATTTCATAGGTAAAGAACTATTATGTTTTGGTACAGGACTTAAAGTAGTGAACATGTGGGTTGGAATAGCCTCTAAAAAGACACACTACGTTATAATTGACGACTTAATAACAGAATTAGAGTTATGTAAGTATGAATTCGAGTCTATTGTTGGATTATTTATAATACTGAAAAACAAAGGGAGATTAAGGTTAAGACGATGCAGAAAATGTAAAAAGGGTTGGAACAACAGAAGAATAATTTGTAAACAGATTAGCATTTATGTCATTCGGAGAACATTAACCGGGCCACGGCGTTCGAATTAAATTCTTTATATTAATTAAAGGAAGTATTTTTATGCAAAACCGAGTTTGTGAAAGTAAAGCAAAAAATTCCAAAAAATAATGTTGAATCAGTCAACTTTCTATTTAGATTTCAAATTATTTAATTCTAATATCCTACGAAAACAGTAACCTGTTCCTACATATATCTCTTGTATTGACTACTTATGTAGTATGCACACTCTACACATAGGTACACCGAAGGGATTTCAGCACGATAAAAAAAAAAAAAGTACACCGAAGGGATTTCAGCATGATAAAAAAAAAAAGGTACATACTATGATTAATTAATTTAGCTTATAGCTCCTTTTCACTCAACTACACGTCACTCGAGGGGTGATGTGTTTAGCAGATTATGTATGTTTGTTTAACCTCGGATAGGACCTCTAGAAAGGAAGATTCCGGGCACCCTGTCAGAATAGCATCTGCCTACCAGAGAACCTGCCAGATGTACCTCCTCCTTTTTGACGTCAGTTTAAAATGAATCCCTAATTACCTTGGTCACAGCATCACGCGTGAAGTGCTTAACCGATTCCGCTAATTATTTTTATGTTGTGTCAGGAGAAGGTTCTTCTAAACGAAAATATTGCGAAATACACGGGAATAGGTGACTCTCCAGTGACACCGAAGCGAATAGAATTTGTTTGATAAAGTGTACTATTATTTTTGTATTTATTCAAAAATGAGTCCTACCACATTATTATTTTGGTGTAGTGGATGCTGTAATAATGGAGAAAAAATGTTGAGGCGTGGGAGGCGCCGAGGCGTGTCCTCGCAGCAGCCATCGGGGTGGGAGTCCTCTCGCTCGGCAGCATGATTGCGGCAATGGCGCGGAGCGCGAGCGTGTGGGCCGCCGCCACCTTACACGACACCTTACTTACTTATTACATGCTCGCAGAAGGAGGTGGCGGAGCGCGCCCGGAAGAGATTTAGAACTCTCCCGGCCCACCGAGCCCGCAACTTGCTCGCCGCGCGTCGCAGGCGACTCAGGCGCCGGAGATCGCTTTAACCTCATTGATGCTTGAAGATCTGCTAACAAAATACAACAACGCAATATCTAAAGACTCGGGAAAGTTTACTGATATTTTTTTATAATATACTTCACACCTAATACACTAACACACTGGAGAAAGTAAATGTTTAAAAACATACAATTCAAATAGATGCACCTTTTTTTTTCATGCGGAAATCCCCTCGGATACCCCCCCGCCGGCCAGCGGGGGTGGTTATGTCGGGCTTGAACCGACTAAAACCGCACGCCGTCTATGGGTCTTCAGACACCGGGGTGTAAGGTTGCCCATAGAGCATATCCCTCGCACCCCGACTCTCCGGTTTCGAGATGGCCCCTCGGGTCAAATAGATGTACCTTTTTTTTTTTTTTTTTTTGATCGTGCGGAAATCCCTTCGGATACCCCCCCGCCGGCCAGCGGGGGCGGTTATGTCGGGCTTGCACCGACTAAAACCGCACGCCGTCTCGGGTCTTCAGACGCCTAAATAGATGTACCTACCTTTTTTTTTTTTTTTTTATCGTGCGGAAATCCCTTCGGATACCCCCCCGCGTGCCAGCGGGGGCGGTTATGTCGGGCTTGAACCGACTAAAACCGCACGCCGTCTCGGGTCTACAGACGCCAGGGTGTAAGGTTGCCCATAGAGCATATCCCTCGCACCCCGACTGACCCTGGGCCATCTCCGGTTTCGAGATGGCCCCCTAAGCGCCAAGATGCGTGGCTCGGAAATCAATAAGGTTATTTAATTTATCGGTTAACTACTCATGGGCGCATAATAATGTAAGCTAAAATGCTGAATGTACCTATTTATGAAAAGTATTTTAACCGTTAAAGTTAAACAATCCTAGTCAGCTCAGTCTTAGGATCTCTTGTCTAGTCTAATTCATCCAGGTAAAAATCCAGGTAAAATTAAAATGTATAAATGTAATGTATGTATTATGTGGATCGGGATGTTAAAAAAAAATGTTGATATAAAATAGAATCTCCTCCTGCGGGGTCGATAAAGGTATTAGTACCTATAATAAGTATCAGTTAATCGCGGTAGCCTAGTGGTATGGGTAAAGGACTGCAGAGATGAGGTCTCGGGTTCGATCCCAGGTATTACCATGGCATACACCAATGACTTTTCGAAGTTATGTGTGTATTTATCGCAGGTTTATAAGTGCCCGGTTAATGGCAATAGGCTCGCCACCTATTACATTGGGACCTAAAAACAAAAACTAGCGAAATGTGGGTGCTAGCATCTCTGCCTACCCTTTCGGGGATATAGGCGTGAGTTTATGTTATGTTATGTGTATCAGTTAATAATACAGGGTTTTCCAACAAGAGGTGTTATTTTGAATCTCTTCTCTTTGAATGAATTTATTTCGGTAGGTGTCACTTTTGAAGCTTTTATTTTTTGACATTTGACAAGTAGAAACTACGCCATTACTAAAAACCCGGCAAACAAACCGGCCGGGCCCGGTTTTGCCCGGGTCTTACGGCGCTCCGTGCCACACAAGCAACGAAACCATTGCTCTTTTACGGGAAAAGTTTCCTGACCGTGTTGTCTCTCGAAGAGGTGATCACAATTGGCCACCGAGATCTTGTGATTTAACACCTTGCGACTTCTTCCTTTGGGGCCACGTGAAAGATAAGGTCTACGCCAACAGCCTAGCGTCGATTCAAGACCTCAAAGATGGAATTCGTGAGGCTATCGAGACATAGGACAGCCACTTTGCCATTTGGTTATGCAAAATTTCATTAAAAGGATATGGTCCTGTAAGCGTGGTCGTGGTGGCTATTTGGCTGATGTTATCTTCCATTATTAACGGCATACCTTCCTCTTTATTATAAAAACAACAGCCGATTATTTGTCTTAAAAAATTGCATTTTTCTTTGAATACTAAAATAACACCTCTTATTGGAAAACCCGTTATAGTAATTCCTACGGCTCAAACAAATAAGGGTATTTGATCAAATATTAATTTATTTAATGGTATGTTAATAATTGTAGTAATAAAATTAATAGCTCCTAGAATGGAGGGAATACCTGCTAATGAAAAAATAGCTAGGTCTAAGTCCGGGGTCCGTTCTTCTACTTAGGAGTAGAAAAATTGTTTTTGGTTTATTTCAGTTTTTAAGGGGGTGACTGCCGACTGACCCCCAACCCCGAGAGCAACCTATGTCAAAGGTTAGGTTTTTTTTTTACGTGCGGATTACCCTTCGGATACCCCCCCGCCGGCCAGCGAGGGCGGTTATGTCGTGCATCGAAAAAAACCGCACGGTGTCCTGCCCAAGTGTCCAATGCCGGGCACTTCGGGTAAGCCCTCAAAAGGATAACCCCAGGGTTACCAGCGGAAAAAGGGCCCCACTGATCTTGATGATATTGTCCCTGGAACAAAATGTAGGTTCTTTTTTATTTAAAAAAATTACTTTATAAATATTTTTTACTAGCTGATGCCCGCGCGGAGGTTGTTAATCGTTTTTTGGCCATGTCTCCGGCTCTGATCAACCAATTGCAATCAAACATAAGGCAGGTTTTGAATTGAACCCAGACGTTTTAACAGAATAAACCGTATCAAAATCCGTTAAGTAGTTTTTCGTCCATCGCGAACAAACAGACAAAAAATCCAAAAAAAATATTTTTATGTTCAGAATCGCTCATATACGAGTATAACATAACCCCAGTTTTGTTTTAATATCGCCAATGTACAGGTAATTTAAAATTTTATAATAATACAGATAGTTGTAAGACAGTCACTCCGATCCAGTACAATAGTTCAGCTCAGCCGAGAAATTATTTTATAAAGTGTAATCCAATCTACGTTCCTAGAAGTTGAAAAGAAAAACCACTTTTAAGGGTTTTCAAACTAACCAGACGCTTTGTAAATTTCTTTATTAATTGCCGTATAAATGTAGAGTTTGCTATTGAAAATATTTTGTAATTTTCAAGGTTGCAAAACTTGACCTTACATGCAATTTCATTGACCTACGCATTGCCGAGTGTTAGAAGTCCAACAAGATTCTGCAAATGATTAATGAGTACACCGTTCTCATTGCTACATCATTCATTGTCTTATAGCATCGTTTAAACAATAGGGTCGAGCGATATTTCTTTTTTCAAATTCAAAATTAGAACTTAATAATTTGTCTGCTATTATAAAATTTAAAACTGTTTAAACAGCCCCAAGCCTTTTGAAATTCGGTAAAATACCTACACTTTTAAGCAAAATATTGATGTTCGCTGTACTTTGATAAAACCGTTAACATGTATTTAAATAACAATAATTTGCTATGATACCAATATTAAAAGCCTTATTTATTTAGTTATAAGAAATTATGTAAGTATGTTTGTTTAACAGAGAAAAAAGTTAAATAGTTAAAAAATCATTAACGGTGTCGAAATCTTAGTTTCACAAACCAGCATAATTTTACGTGATGGAAGACATTTTCTTTTGAATCCGTCTTTCCTTATCAGACCACACACTACAACAACCACTTCTGTCACCATTTTTGCTCACCTATCTGTAGCTTGAGTGTGACAAAGGAACTCTTTCAAAAGTGGTTTGATGCTTGAGCTTATGTTTTTGAGAACTGGAGTTTTTAGACTGACTCATAATTTCAGAGATGGGTGTTTCTGGGTCCCTGCCAAGATCCTTTTTATTGTACCTACCCCCGCTATGGAGCGGGGCCTATTTTTTCAGTTATTTAATTAAACGTTTCCTAATTTAATCCTGCGCTTTCCTCTTTCATTCCGAATCTCTTAGGCATACTAGTTCCCCAAGGTGGGGGGAATCCACCATTGCGGCGGTGAGACCGATCATGAAAGAGTGGTTGGAGAGGGACCATGGGGACCTTTCCTACCGGATGTGCCAGATGGTTACCGGACACTGGTGTTTCGGTAAGTATCTGTGGCGCATCCACCGGGAGACAACGCCGCAGTGCTAGCACTGCGAGAATCCTGGCGAAGACACGGCGCTCCACACGTTGGTGGAGTGCCCTGCGTGGGCGAGTCAACGCCGGGATCTCGTTGCGGTCCCGGGCGTGGACGTTCTCTCGTTGGAGACCATGGTGAGGGCCGTGGTCTCCGACGGGAGCAAGTGGCACGCCGCCGCCTCTTTCTGCGAGCAGGTAATGCGCGCGAAAGAGACGGCGGAGAGGACGGCAGTTGGCCGACTCGCCGTCCTTACAGAAGCAGGCCGTGGCGGAGGCGTGTCGTGTGTGCCCTACACACGCCTGCCAACTCACCGAAGCGGGATAAAACCCGACCCCACCAGGCGGGGCCGCGGTGGAGACCAAAGACCGCCGGTAACCCTGGGGTTATCCTTTCGAGGGCTTACCCGGGGTGCCCGGTAACGGACACTTGGGGAAGACACCGTGCGGTTTTAGTCGATACATGACATAACCACCCCCGCTGGCCGGCGGGGGGGTATCTGAAGGGATTTCCGCACGTAAAAAAAAAAAGGCATACTAGTTCTCGCATATATTCTTCTCGCACTTTCATTCAACCTTTCATTCTCTGTGGGGATATGATCTGGGAGTTTGTGTACCTAAATTACGCTATTCTATTTTCTTTTCTTTTTAGGGATTTTCTTTAGAAAAGCCCTATTGCTATCGAGTTGTCGTCGACGTCGTCGTCGTTGCCAATTTTCTGTCACGGTTTTGGGTATGAAGGAGATGAGCTATCGAGTTGCTGTTTTCGGTAATAGATTCGTGCTGGGGTGAACCATTGCAAGATAAAAAAAAATTGCAAAAAATCGCAAAATAAAATAATCGCAAAATCGATAATACCTTGTATTCGGTTGAGCTCGTCTCAGGAATTCAACTTGTTTAGGGATTTTCTTTAGAAAAGCCCTATTGCTATCGAGTTGTCGTCGACGTCGTCTTCGTTGCCAATTTTCTGTCACGGTTTTGGGTATGAAGGAGATGAGCTATCGAGTTGCTGTTTTCGGTAATAGATTCGTGCTGGGGTGAACCATTGCAAGATAAAGAAAAAATCGCAAAAATCGCAAAAAAAAAACGCTAAATCGAAAATCCCTTGTATTCGGCTGAGCTCGTCTCAGGAATTCAACTTGTTTTTATTTATTAACAAAACTTTACATTGTCTCTTTACAGTTATTCCTTAGTTTCTAGTACATAGTTTTTCTAACGGCTATGTATAATATATTTCTTCTTTATTTACATCATATTTTATTTTATATAAACAGTTTTATTTAGAGTTACATTTCTTAATCTTATTGGGTCTTAAGCCAGGCAACGTTATGCCCAGTATAAAGCGCTAGCATAAATTACTAAACCCTGTTCCGATTGTTGGCTATTTACTATTTTCTTAGCAGTGTTGATAGTAATCTCTGTATGTTGTGTCATGAATAGTGTAATGCCGTGTTTGTCCAGTTTAACGCCTGTGGCGATTTCCAAGTCCACAGCCTGTCCTTGGTATCGATTGGACAAACCATCAGGAGGTGGGCCACCGGCTCCGACACCCCAGGCTCACAGGCACACGATGGGTCCGCCTTGCACTTGAAGCGAGTCAAGTATTCGGCGAACCCACCGTGAGGAATTTGATTGTTTGGCTCTCGATGGTGATCCTCCTGATGCTCCTGTACGCCTCTATCGCGCAGGGGAAAAACATTTTTGTGGTTGACGCCGTTTGACCTTCATGATAACGCCTGTTCCATTCGTCAAGAGAGCCCTGTCGAATGACTCTCTTGACGAATGAGACAGGACATTGGTCGTAATCCGGCTTTTTCTTTTATTTTAGGGCGGCCTCCTTAGCGAGGCAATCCGCCCAGCTGTTTACAGCGGCCAAGAGCGCCTCTGGTCTCTAGGGATAGGGGGTGATGAGAGTGCGGATTGAAGACACTGAGGAGCGCCACTCTACTGTCCGAGAAGATGCCGAACGCGGCAACGTCGTGCCGCTCTGCCTCGCACGCCGCTTCGCGCAGCGCCAGGAGCTCCGCCTGGTAGACGGTGCAATGACTCGCGAGAGCGAGCTTGCGGGCCTTGGTCTCGGACTGGTTGTTCCACACAGAAACAGCAGCCCCGACCCGGCACCCAATCCCGCTCCCGTCCGTAAAGATACGGATGTCGTGTGATTTGATGTTATTGAACTTGAAGGAATTGTCTACCACGCAGTCGAACTCCAGAGGCGTGCGCTCCGCGGGGTGCGGGGCCGCCACAATGGAAGCCAGACGTTCGATATTCCTGTCCCCTAGCCATGGCTGGGACACTCCTCTCTTGGCCTCATATAATGAGGTCACCTCCCAAACTTAGAGGTCCAGATGGATTGAATTGGATTGGACGCCAAGATCTTGGCGCCTAAGCCAAGCTCACCTGCAAACTATAATAATAAATTAATTTATTTGTCAGAATATTGTATAAAAGTTCTTACAAAATATAAATCATGGCCATAATACTCTGCTGTCTCCAGCGTACAAATATTAAAATGTCTTTAGGGAAAAAATGAATTTAAATTAAGTCAACATGCAAATAATAAATCATTCAAAATTCACACAAAATAGTGGTCATAATAAATAAAGTTATATTATTAAAAATTGTCAAATAATAAGTTATACATGTCAAGGTTCACAGAATAAGTCAATTTTTAAATCAAAGCGTTCATTTAGGAAGTCTTTCGTAGAGTAATAACATTTTTGTAGCAGGAATTGGTAGAGTTTACATTTAAATATCTTAAACGTTAGAGTCTTGAGCTGGGCGGGTAGTTCATTATAAATACGAATTGCCATACAGTAAACATTGTTAGAAAATATATGAAGATTTTGCTTAGGCATATATAGCTTGTGAATTCTCCTACTACTGTGTCTGGTCACAATATCGTTATGGAGATCAAATAGATTAATATGACCATGGACAAAGACACACACTTCAAATATGTATAGGGCCGGCAGCGGTAGTATTTTGATCCGCTTAAAAAGCGGTAGTTCACCTGCTGATTTACGGATGAGGCTCTGGTTCAGGCTTTCCTCTCGGGGTGGGGCAGTCAGACGACAGTCGCACCCATAAAAGCCGTACAAGCCAAATCAAGAGGAGGAGAAGCAGTAAACGGATCCCGGGCTCCGAAGTCTAAGCCTCGGATGCAACCGGATACTACGCTAAGATGATGTTGAATGTCAGTATCGTTACCAGAGTGAAAATTTAAATAAGGAATTTTAAACTGCCTCACGCTCTTAAGACCTAAAACGTTAGTTAAGTTAGTGGCCAAAGAAATCATTCCTCATTGAACTGGATCTATTATTTTTTAGGTGTTCCGGGAGGTACCTCGAGAGAATAATGGTTATTTTTATTTTATTTCTTTAACGTGTGGAAGCCCTCGGGCTTCACCCCATCGGTACCAACGATGGGGTGGGCGTGATGGAATCGGACTGACTAAAACCGCACGGTGTCCTCCCCAAGTGACCATTGCCGGGCACCCCGGGTAAGCCCGCGAAAGGATAACCCCAGGGTTACCGGCGGACTTTAGCCGCCTCCGCAGCCTTGCCTGGTGGGGTCGGGTATTATCCCGCGACGGTGAGTTGGCAGGCGTGTGTAGGACACACACGACACGCCTTCGTCTTGGCCTGCTTCTGTAAGGACGGCGAGTCGGCCAACTGCCGTCTCTTACGCGCGCATTACCTTTTTATTTTATTTTTTCATGCGGTAATCCCTTCGGATACCCCCCCGCCGGCCAGCGGGGGCGGTTATGTCGGGCTTGAACCGACTAAAACCGCACGCCGTCTCGGGTCTGCAGACGCCAGGACGCTGCCCATAGAGCATATCCCTCGCACCCCGACTGACCCTGGGCCATCTCCGGTTTCGAGATGGCCCCCTCGGGTTTGGGAACCACGGTGTCCCCGTCTTACCCCGGTTTGGGGGAGGGGCGCTAGTCGCCCCACCGTCCCGGCCTGCTTCTGCTGGGGTGACAGGCGGCCTCACCTGCCACCCCCAGGCCTTACCTGCTCACAGAAAGAGGCTGCGGTGTGCCACTTGCTCCTGTCGGAGACCACGGCTCACACCATGGTCTCCAGCGAGAGAAGGTTGTAATAATAATGGTTATAATGTAAATATTTCACATTCATTCACAGCCCTATCGGAAGTAGGTTTTGTTTTGAAGGAAAACCACATGTGAAATTAAACATCAATGAATGTTACTAAATGTACCACGTGATTAGTAGGAACCATTGTCGAAACATACAATCTGATTCTGATGATTGATAGGTATTCAGTTTTCCACAGTGAATCAAATTATGAAAGATTTTGCTATGATTCCTTTTGGATAAACTTAGACTGCAACAAACAGGGAACAGAATATAATTTATTTTTATTTATTTTTATAATTTTATTTATTTAATAGCTTTACGAATTTCAAAGAATTACAATTGATCGGTTTTTAAATCCCTTACTGTCAAAATATCTGTCAGAGTGTAACTGAGGGTTTCACAATCATATCCAACATCTGAGCACCAATCTCGGTGGCAGAAAAAGTTTGCACTTTGTAGCTCAAGTTTAGTTGCGGTGTTAGCTGCTCCTCCATTCCTTATGGGTTGTTTTATCTTAGCTTTCAAGGAAGAGACTGGGGTTTTGACGCCAACATGGAAAAATACACATCGGAACAGTGTATCATTTCCTAAAGTTTGTGTAATTTCGAGTTTTTAGGCATAACGTCTTCGACAACATGCAGAAGTCTAGGAAAGTGGCATATTTACCCTGAATTGTGATTTTTTAAAACTCCACAAAAGCCTCTAGTGAAGCCTCCATTACTTTACTAGGGCAGAACTTTGATTTGACTATGACTATGAAGGACTTTACTTGACCTTGACTAAATGACGGAAACGCTGCATTATATTGAATTCATATGCAAATTAATTGACACTGGCATTCGTTATGCCAAAGATGTAAAAAAAAGAAAGACACTGCCATCTGACCCCCAACTCCGATGGGAAGCCTACACCATAGTGCTGTGCTGACAGCTGACTGATGACCATATCACGGAATATTTTAAACCCTGAAACTTTATAGGCCCAATACTTTGGTCTTATTAAGCTTCAGGTTCCAGTAGTAAAACTGTCTGTAAAAAAGTAACTGGCATACTGTAACGGATTCTGGCAATTTTGTTCTATGCATCGTAATGTATTACTCCTTAGGGTCGCGGGCGAAGAAGTAATGAAATGCTAGGTGACCATATTGATGGACTGGCCTAGGCACAAGTTAGTTCATTAATATCAAGTCTATTAATCGATAATCTAATTCGATATGCCAAGGTGGAAAAATACACTATTTTTTTTTAATTATTTCGACTTCTAGTTACTTGGGGTAGTAGGTATTTGTAATAATTCCATTTTAAGAGTACTTTTACTTTGGGAGACCTATACATAGACCTATTGGTAATAGTACCATTACGATTAAATGTTGTATTTATTCCCATATATTTTATTTATATTTTATTATACTATGCGATTGAGCCTTGCTTTTCTAAGTTTAATTACACCAACTACAATTCTCTTACGTTTTTTACCATATACTATAGAATAGCTCCTGAATATCACATTCAAAGCTTGCTTATACACACCGATACATTATCAAACAATAAACCCTAACAATGAAACTCTTAGTCAATGCTAAAGAACGTGCTAAATTAAAGGTATTATGTAAACAGAGAATGCGGTACCTTTTTTTTTTCTTTTTTTTTTTCGTGCGGAAATCCCTTTGGATACCCCCCCGCCGGCCAGCGGGGGCGGTTATGTCGGGCTTGAACCACACCGTAGAGAATACGGTTAGTTTGGTTTTTGAAACAAATCAAAAACTACTGATAGATATGGATATATGTAATCTATAGCTAAGTTTCGCAGTCTTTAGTAACTTTTTACTACAGTTAGTGAGCAATGGGCATTGGGAATGCTATACAGTAAGTGTGCCAGACATGGTCATTATCGGAAACTACCAGTAATACATAGAAATACAACAAAATTGAATAGGTATTAAATAAATACCCCATAAAAATATTTAAATAACATAACATAACATAAACTCACGGATAAAACCCCGAAGAGGTAGGCAGAGGTGCTGGCACCTATTGCCATATATATAGAGATATACCTGCGATAAAAACACACATAACTTCGAAAAGCATCGAAAAGTCATTGGTGTGTGCCATGGTAAAACCTGGGATCGAACCCGAGACCTCGTCTCAGCAGTCCATTACCCATACGACTAGGCTAACGCGGTATGTATTGAAATATCTAACATCTAACAAAATAAATAACACCATCAGCAACCTCTATTAGTCCACTGCTGGACATACTTAGGTCTCTCTCTCTCTCTAATGAGCGCCATAGCGCCCTATCTTCAGCTTAAATAACACAATTAATGTTGAAAATGTAATTCCTTTCTATAAACCATTTATAGTTTTATACGTCACTCATAAAAATACACACTCGCTTACGCTCGAAACATGCAATAATACAAGAAAGAGCGGCAACACAGCGATGCGTATTAATCCGCGCAACGCGGTATGCAAGTTCATACATATTACCTATACAGATTCACTACTAGTTCACTTACTGGAATACAAACAATAATTTATCCGAGTTCGGGATAGCTGAGCACATTCCAACCCGAGGCAACTATTAGGTAATATGTGCATAATGGCCATGGCTTTCAATTTTATCAAATGTAGAAAACATAATGCATTATATGGGAACTTATGTGTACGTACATGAGTATAAGTAGATACCTACTTAGTGGTAATTATATTTTAAAGAGATAAATACAAGTTAACTAACAAAAACACAATATACACACACATACAAAAGAAAGAGAATAATAATAATTTATTTAATATATGACTTACCTACTGATATATAACAATTACAACACAAATAAAACAATCCAAGTTACACATAGATTTGTAACGTTGTCACCTGTACTAGTGATAATTCACTGTATCACAGGTGTTAGCGCCCTCCATAGTCAGGTACACAGTAAACAGTAGACACTGGTAGGTATGATCTAAAACAATTTAGGAGACACGATAATTATAACGGATACTACTTACTAGATAAAATTGAGAGTGAGTATATGAGAGTGTAGTCTGTGAAGTGTGTGTGTGTTTTTAGGTATGTTTGTGACTGTTAGTGTATGTGTTGTATATGTATGTGTAAATGTGAGTGAAAGTATGAATGTAATGTCAGTAACGTGTCCTACGATGGTGTTTTTAAAAAACTTTCGATTGTCTCATAGTCAAACGACTTTTAACATTCCGACAGACTTGACTTGAATTTATTTTTAATTAGAGAATGTATGTAGATCTCTTTGTTGATACGGTTGTATAGCACCGGACTGAAAAAGTAAAAGCTACGACCGGCAAAAGACGTGCTGTGAGGTATATACTCGCAAATACGGTCCCTTCTGCGTTTTTTGCATGTTATGAAAGGTACTTCAGCATACTTACGTAATGCCGTATGGAGCACAAGGAGCTGTCTCACAGTGAGGACAGAATATTCTTTATACAATGTTGATGTTGGATACCTAAATGGTTTATATAGCTGAACTTTAAAGTCAATAATCCAAGTTCAAGCAAACAATTGGAAGACGCATTACCAAATACCGGCATGCAAAAACAAAGTACAGATTGTACCAGCGAGAAATACACCATTTTTAAGGTTTAATGTCAGCTGAGGCCCTTAACTACTTCATAACATACAGTAATTTTCGGGTGCGAGCTGAGAGATTATGAATATGCATATCCCAGCGGAGGTAAGAGCCTATATGTATGCTAAGATACTTGGTCCTAGACGCGTGTACTAAGGATAGGCAGTCAAAATCACAATTCAACATATCACATGTGTGAGCCTTTAATGGTAGGCCACTGAGCGGGTGATGGGAAAAGTAGCAGGAAAAGGTAACAAAATTGGTTTTTTCAATATTCAGCCTGAGAAGACTGAATATTGAAACTTTCCACGACTAAACCACTGAAAGGGCCTTTTCTGCATTTCTATAGGTCTCCAGCTAGCTCTTTCCGTTACAATTAAAACTGTGTCGTCGGCGTGTGATATTTTTGCACTGTGTTAGGGGAAGGCGACTTAGGTCATTTGCGTACAAATTGTACAGCGTCGGACCCAATACACTTCCCTGTGGAACGCCAAAAGAGAGTGATTCTTCGTCACTGATATGCTGACTAATCTTCACACACTGATTACGGTCCCTTAGATAGCTCCGGAACAGATCCAAGTCTGTTCCTCTTATTCCTATGGATTCCATCCTGTCTAGAAGCAAAGGAACAGAGAAACTGTCAAAAGCCTTGGAGAGGTCTAAGGTCTATTATTGCTAGGGTCTTGTATTTTATATAAATCAATGTGACAACGAAGTCCGTTCGGGTTATAACGGCATCCTCTGTTGATTTACCCTTAACGAAACCATATTGATTGTCCAAGATGAGATTAATATGATTGAACTAATTTAAAAGTGTTTTATTGATACACTTTTCAAGGACTTTGTCATCGCCGTCAGGACGGAGATCGGCCTGTAGTTGGCAACATTTTCTCCGTTCCCACCCTTATAGACAGGATGGTAAAAAGTATCAATTTCACAATAAAAAACGAATAAAAAGTAACATTATAATAAATAATTTAAAATTGCATCCAAAACACAAGCTCTGTCCAAGGACATACAGAAAAAATACAAAAATACATACCACTTGCTGATGAAATACGGAAAATGTAGCATCAGAACACAGTTAAAATCATACCCATCATTATCTCATCCACAGGTCTCGTCCCAAAATCATAACAAACATCAAAGTTACCTAAGAGCCTACATAAAAAATCCTACATGTCATTGCAGAGATCAGTTGTTATAGATACTTACTCCATAGTTAGGCGATTCCTCACATCAACCACTCAAACGCTCACTGCAATTCAGAATGAACCCATTTTTCTTAAGCCCGTGATAGGTTCCACACATACCAGCATAAAAAGCTGAGAAAGTAAATGCTTTATAAACCACAATTGTAATAATATCTCTCTATTGTACACCTACGACACAAAAACACGATATAAATACAACTTTTGTTACATACAATTTTCGGCCTTATCGCTTATCGCTCTGTGGCAATTTCTTACAGACAACCAGAGGATGAAGAGAAATATAAAGTTAAAAAAAAGTTTAAAAAACTTTGATTTTACTTTATACCTATTTTTTCACTATTTCATTGTACATTGAAATGGTGAAAAAACATAACATTAACATTATTATATAAATACCTAAATATAGGTAATATATAATAAAAAATACAGCAATTACATACTTATTAACTAAAATGCAATGAATCAAAGTCAAACTAGTTCCCGATTATCGAAAAAAGCTCCACTGCAGCACCCCAACTGACCCTGGGTCATCTCCGGTTTCGAGACGGCCCCCTCGGGTTTGGGAACCACGGTGTCCCCGTCTTGCCCCGGTTTCGGGGATGAGTGCTTTTCGCCCCGCCGTCCTGGCCTGCTTCTGCTGGGGTGACAGGCGGCCTCACCTGCCAGTCCCAGGGCTGCGCTCATGGACGGCGAAGGTCGTTAAGCGACCTCCGGCGCCTGAGTCGCTCCCCTTACTTTAGATCACCTGCGTCAGTCGGCACAAGAGGCTTCCATGTCGCCTCTCTAACCAATCCTCCATGATGGGTCTTACCGCCGCTATTGCGGCGAGCTATTTAGGTATAATAAGCGAGGGATATGCTTTATGGGAAACCTTACACCCCGGCGTCTGAAGACCCGAGACGGTGTGCGGTTTTAGTCGGTTCAAGTCCGACATAACCGCTCCGCTGGCCGGCGGGTATCCTAGGGGATTTCCGCACGAAAAAAAAAGATACCCTAAATAGGGTAAACGGATCAATTGGCGTCCTTTGTATTTTAGTAAACTTAGTTTTTAACAAGAATTTATTTTGCTCAGATATTTATTTTATTTTAAACGATGAACCAAGATTTTTAATCAACCTTAGAGAAATTCCAATTTCTAACCGATTTGAAAAGGGTTCGTAAATAAAGTTAGATACCTTTTAGATTTACATTTCGTATCGGATGTGTGTGATATTTTGTCTTGAAGACTATGTCCTGGTCACAGTTTCTAATCGGTCTGTTCGTGTATGTATACTTGGTCAATAAACATGAACTCAATTGTTAAATTGTTAAATGTAGTATAGATTCAGGATGCGGGGCCCGTGAACGTTGCAGCATAAGTTGAAACTGGAGCGTACATGTGGCCACAAGTTGCCGAACAACACGCGCAGGTACAAGTGGCTGACATGATTCTTTTGGAATAAAGCTACCGACATTAAGCCGCCGCGCGCCGGGCTGTGTCGGCGGATCGACGGATTTGGTGTGTAGACTCTTACTTAGACTATATAACTGAATGCGAATAACAAATCATTGATCACGGTGGTTCTATAGTGTTTTAATTTGTTCAATATTATAACTAAAACTATAAGTTTCTACCCTAAATACTAAACTGATTTTGTTCAAACTTTGCGTTGTTTTAGCTAAGAGGATAACAAGTACATAGTTCAACTCAATGCCTATAGGTAGGTGGTCTCCTGACTGTATAAAGGCACACAGATTGTATATACGGTACTTATATTTATGGGTTTTGTCTAAGAGAATTTACGTAACTGACACGGAAGGTTTAGTTGATGAGTTTTGAAGATAAGAAAAAAAAAGAATTTTAATAATAAAATAAACAACCTCAAAAACTAAAAAGACACTGAAAAATGAACTATTATAAAGGAACGGGGTGTGATGTTCCTCCAACACAACGGTGAACTGTTGACAACTGTTGGGCCGCGGCCCAACAGTTGTCGTTGGGATGTTGTAAATACGGCAAATAAGGAGTTGGCAATAGCAAGATCAAATCTAGAGTCATTGTCTGCTGTTGCAGGTATGCTCTGAAACGAATAAGTTATCATTATTATTCTCTTTACTTTCTTAAGTACATATAAATATACTATTAATTTATAAAATATATTAATCAATGTTTGTTGGTTTGTACTTTATGCGCCGTCATACTATTCATCCGATTACGATTAAATAATAATTTATTACTTGCACTTAGGCAAAGGTTATAGGCATAATACATATAATGATTTAAACTGGTTTATGACGCTGCAAGCGGATTATAGGATTTTTTACGAAGTTATCCTGTGTGAATCCCGCGCTGGCGGCCAAGGTCCGCCGGTAACCGTGGGGTTATCCTTTCGAGGGCTTACCCGGGGTGCCCGGCAATGGATACTTGGGGAGGACACCGTGTAGTTTTAGTCGGTCCAATTCCGACACTCCCACCCCATCGTCGGCACCGATGGGGTGAAGCCCGTGGGGTTTTCCACACGTATAAAAAGAAAAGTGAACAAATAATTTAGGTATATCGCCATCCACGCCGCAATAGCGGCGGTAAGGCCCATCATGGAGGATTGGCTGGAGAGGCGACACCGAAGCCTCTCCTACCGACTGACGCAGGTGATCTCAGGGAAGGGGTGCTTCGGGGACCACCTGCATCGGATCAGGAAGGAGCCAACGCCTGAGTGTCATCACTGCGACGCGAGCGAGGACTCAGGGCTGCACACGCTGGCGGACTGCCCGGCGTGGGAGGCGCCGAGGCGTGACCTCGTGGCAGCCATCGGGGTGGGAGTCCTCTCGCTCGGCAGCATGATTGCGGCAATGGTGCGGAGCGCGAGCGCGTGGGCCGCCGCCGCCTCCTTCTGCGAGCATGTAATGCTCGCGAAGGAGGTGGCGGAGCGCGCCCGGGAGAGACTTAGAACTCTCCCGGTCCACCGAGCCCGCAACTTGCTCGCCGCGCGTCGCAGGCAACTCAGGCGCCGGAGGTCGCTTAACGACCTCCGTCCTCCATGAGCGCAGGCCTGGGGGTGGCGGGTGAGGCCACCTGTCACCCCAGCAGAAGCAGGCCGGGACGGTGGGGCGACTAGCGCCCCTCCCCCAAACCGGGGCAAGACGGGGACACCGTGGTTCCCAAACCCGAGGGGGCCATCTCGAAACCGGAGATAGATATGCTCTATGGGCAACCTTACACCCCGGCGTCTGTAGACCCGAGACGGCGTGCGGTTTTAGTCGGTTCAAGCCCGACATAACCGCCCCCGCTGGCACGCGGGGGGGTATCCGAAGGGATTTCCGCACGAAAAAAAAAAAAAAAAAAAAAAAAAGGTATATCGCCATCGTCTTTATGCGGGTTTTAAATAGATACGTAGCCTCTGATTATCGTTTTGACGATAAAATTGAAGAACAAGCAACCACATTGACATTTTAATATCTCTTCTTCTTTTAAGCACGCAATCGCTTTTGTTACGGCACTTTTTATTGTTTTATTTATAATATATTTGTAAATAAAAATTCAAAGAAAAAATGAAATATTCGTTTATATAAACTGAATAGTATGCACATGAGGTAAAAGTTATAACTGAATTTGCAGCTGTTTATGGTAAATGACGTCGACATTGAAACACGAAGATAAGATTTAATGTGCAGTTTACCATTGTAAGCCCGCTTAAAACATATTGTTAACAACAATTTTAATTAGAAATTAAAAACTTCATTACTAGCATAAGTACACAAATACCACTTACATATTTTTGATACTGGCACGTAATTGCTCCAGATCAACTTTTGAAGACGGAAATATTGAAGGTATTTATTCTAAAATGATTTTTTAAATATTATTAAGCACCCAATTCTAAGTTTTACGGTAAATATGTAAATAGAACTGATAAATTCATGACAGCTATAGTACCTACTTGGGTTTTATAGTGACCTTTACAGAAAACACTGCAGGTGATAGTGTATAACTTATTCATAACGGTTTTACAGCTAGATAATATTCGTGATTCAACTACGGTTTCGTATTGTTTTCTCGTGAATGCAATACAGTGGCCTTTTGTTTTTTTTTTTTCAATGCTTTATGTATAGATATGACACATTTCTCATCTTTCGATTGTTAGGGCAGAAGTTAAGTGGTTACCGAAAAATTAACGTTTTGATACCGCAGGTTTAAACCAAACGTACGATCACGGTAGACAATAGAGATGTTTATGTAAATATTATTGTTCAGGAATGGCTATTATCCTTTACCCTTCAATAAAACGCATGTTTTGGATTGACCGCGTTCATTCTGAACGTTTCTGAGGTTGTGAACAGATGTAAGAATGTTTCGAAAAGCTTGTTTTTTTCTCATTTTTTTTAACGGTCTTAATAATAATGCGAAGTTAAACATTGTGAATGCGGATAAAAGTGAACAAAAACTAGGTTTAGTGAATACCGTTTTAAATACATTTCAAAAGTATTATGGTGAAGTTAAACATTTTTTTGTTAGAAATCCTCCAACGTCATTGCCAAAAAAAAATAATAACTTGAGTGATCATGTATTTGCAGTAGACGATCTGAATTATAAAAATTTCAGTAATCAAAATTCATGGGAACAACGACGCTTCTCTGCATTGCCTAATGTTAAGGAAACACGTCCTACGATGTCTATGAAAGTGAGACCACCTATAAATTCTCGGAATAGTCTAAAAGAACAACGAATAATTATGCCAATGAAAACTGGAATTGACGCAGCACAGCTGATTGCATCATTAGGATATAAGTCCGAAACTCATACTGTTCTCACTTCTGATGGATATATGCTTACCATGCAAAGAATTTTGCCAGAGTCTGAGGATACCCCTAAACAGGCAGTGATGCTACATCATGGCTTGCTAGGCAGTTCTGAAGACTGGTTGCTATTAGGCCCAGGCCTATCCTTGCCATTCTTGTTAGTAGACAAAGGCTACGATGTGTGGCTCCTTAATGCCAGAGGTAACAAGTATTCAAAAGGACACACTATTTGGTACACCGAGTCTTATGACTTTTGGGACTTTTCTTGGCATGAGATGGGTATATACGATTTGCCAGCAACCATAACCTATATCAGTGAATATACTAACGATGCAGATCTATATTTTATTGGTCATTCTATGGGAGCGTCGGCTTTAATAGCACTTCTGGCTACCCTACCCGAGTATAATGAAATGTTGAAATCGGCTTTTTTGTTAGCTCCTTTAGCCTTTGTAAAACATGCCAAAGGTCCTATGAAGCAATTTTCTATTATCCGCAGAAAAAAAGGTATCAGTGCACTAAGTTTCTTGGGAACAAATGAATTCTTACCTGCTGGAGTGTTCCCCCAAAGCATAATAGAAAAATTTTGTAAAGGTGGCGAGAGGTTATGCTTGAATCCCATTTTATTATTAACAAATGGTGGTGAAATAGGAGATGATGATTTGATAGACAATATTCTTGCTCATGTTCCAGCAGGAGGATCAGCCATGACTATATTGCATTATATACAACTGGTGAAAAGTGGGCGATTTCAAATGTATGACTATGGTGTACAGGGTAACCTCAACAAATATAAAAGGAAACATCCACCAGTATATGATTTAGGGGAAATATCCTTACCTATTTCATTATTTAGTTCACCTTCAGATTGGCTATCAAGTATGTCAGATGTGAAGACATTATTAACTAAATTGAAGAACATTTACATCCACCACGTAGTGAAGAGAGATGATTTCAGTCATATGGACTTTGTTTGGGCTAAGGACGCACCAGAATTAGTGTTTAGTCCACTATTAGAAATTCTAGATCAAATTGCACCTATGAAAGAAAAAAGAAAAAACGACTTGCCGCAAACCACACACCCAATGTCAAAAGAAGATGAATAAAGCTAGTCTTAGTTAATCTCAGTGTTGTGTATAGAATATACAGTATTCCTTCTGTGTAACAGGTATCATAAGAAGATGTATGAACCATGAGCGAGACGATTACAGGTTCTGTCTTTTCGTAAGTTGAGTATTCATGGAACTAAAATGACGTAATATAAATTAAATGTCAACAAAAGTCAGAAACTGTTTTGATCTGTGTTGTTGAAACGTGGTTTAATGTGAGATAAAATAAAGAAATTCTAGTGTGTTAGAAGAAATTGTGGGTTAATTCATGACTCACTAGTCTAACTTCAGTGCGCTGGGAGAACCGACCAATAAATATAATAAATACCGCTGTTCAGCAAAAGTAAATAACTATATTTTATTATAATAACGTAATGTTGATAAAATAAAGCATGTCATATTTTTCATAGTGCGTTTGAAAACAAATATCTACTAGAGTTATTTAATATAAACAATAGTTATTATGAAATATATTTGACTTAACTCTCATCCTTCTATCGTTTGCAAACACATTTTTGTCGACATGTAATTTTTCATTAGTTTTATCAAAATTACAAAAATATCAGGATCAAGATTTACATACATAGCTTATAATAAAGTAAATGTAGTTGATAAAATTAAGTACATTAGACAGAGCAATGGTTACTTATCTACAGTAAGCTTTATCGAATTTTAAAGATTAAGATTGTCACATAATTAAAGTGCATAAATGCTCTGATAAGTGAAAATCTGTAAAAAAATCTATATTTATATTTTTCATCGTTGTAGCAGTAGCGTCCAAGATTTTGTGCTGCAGTTGATATAGTATCTCTTATAGCCGTTGTAAGAATACCATGTTTTTTACTAAACGAACTAAAGACAAAATTTTTGATTGATTACCTTCATGTAACATGGTGTAAATAATCCTCAATGTAAAATAATCTTTGTATAACTTCAGTAATTACGGATAATACTTCGACTAAGTTAAAAACAAGGACGCAGGGTGCTTTGGCCTTTCCCGTTATAGAGACGAACGCGTAAACGCGAAAATATATAATTTTGCCATTTTGAACCAGCCATGATTCCACAGTGGCCGGAGGTTATTTACCTATCTCTAACAGCCGATGCTACCTCTTTGAGATTAGAGAGTACTAGTTCTCTCCCCTATCCTGTCTCATCGGCATATATCGCCTCTCTTAAATTGATTTCGGAATCATAGGCATTTTAACTCCGATTTTGATAAACTATTTATCAAGATACGGCGTATATCGTTATTGTTCTTCGTTTTATACCTTTCAGTAAAATTTTTGTACTCTCAATAATAAGTTTCTACAGACCCCTTTTTTTTTCTTTTATTTTTTCGTGCGGAAATCCCTTCGGATACCGCCCCCGCTGGAGAGCGGGGGGTCTCCAGCGGGGGCGGTTATGTCGGGCTTGCACCGACTAAAACCGCACGCCGTCTCGGGTCTTAAGACGCCGGGGTGTAAGGTTACCCATAGAGCATATCCCTCGCACCCCGACTGACCCTGGGCCATCTCCGGTTTCGAGATGGCCCCCTTACTTGCTCTCCACTGTGCCCTCTGCTAATCAGAGGGACACGTGGAAAGCTTCCGAACAGCCCTCAACAGGGCCGTCCTCGCCTCGGTCGGAGTTGGCCGTAGGCGGCAGCGTCTCTCCCACCCTAGGAGAGAGGCGCTGCCGCCTCCGTTGCCCAGGGTGCACCGCGTGTAGGTCCCCAACCAAGCACCCCAGTTTCTACAGACCCCTTTTTTTTCTTTTTTTTTTTTTTATCGTGCGGAAATCCCTTCGGATACCCCCCCGCGTGCCAGCGGGAACTAACAATAAAAAATCCAACATGATTTGTTGTTTCTATTAAGATCTATGAACCATGCAGCGAGACGAATACAGGTCCTGTCTTTTCGTAATGTTGAGTATTTACTGTACTAAAATGATGCAATAAATATTAAACGTCAACAATATTCAGAAGTCGTTTTGACCTGTGTTGTTGAAATTTGGTTTTGATTTATTGTTATGTGTGAGAAAATGTTAAGAAATTCTAGTGTATTAAAAGAAATTGTGGGTGAATTGGTCTGGGTGTTTCTATGTATAATATGTATTTATTTACAAAAAAAAGTATCTAAGTATGATTATCCGCATTCTAGAACCCATATGACAAGCTCTGCTTAGTTTGGGTCCAGATGGCGCCGTTTAATATGTCCTGGAATATCAAAATCAAAATTCAGTGCGCTGGGTGAACCGACCAATAATCAACCAACTTACCACATGCCAGATCCCACAGTTTCGTGTTTTTTTCAGTTAACATGAACGGAATCAATCTAATCTGTAAAGAAAACATCTAGAACCTATAATACAAGTTATGTGCTGTGTAGAACGTCCTACAATATATTATTTAAAATTTACATTTATTATTGACCAATATTTTAATCCCTTTTCGTTCCCTATTTTACCAATCTTTGTTTCATCTATGCGAATATTATAAAGAGGAAAGATTTGATTATTTGTAAGCACCATTAGAATGCTACATTGTACCTGAGTGTCACAGGCTACTTTTTATGCCGATAATCCCACGGGATCAGGACTTACGCGGGTGTAACCGCGTAGCGATGCTAATATTATATAGACTCAAATCGAATTCAACTTTTCTCAGTAAAACTGCAAGACTATCGCTTTACGTCTAACAGTGGTATCATATTAAAATGGTCAATGATGTTACTTACTATTGACATTAAGCTGTTTAGAGTAACATAATGATATGAAATAATGTTTAATGAAAACAATCTTTCTGATTGTTTTACTCAAACATTATTTCACTTTACTACGTTTCTGGAGGCCTATCGATTTTATATTACCTTTTATATTACCTTTTATATTACATTTTATATTACCCGATCTTTTGTGGTAACTTTCTAATTAATGTATAATGTTATAATACTTAACTTACATTGGTAGAAACTAATTAAATATTTCAAATGATTTCTCCGCCTACTGCCACCGTGTTGAGTGTTGGGGTTTGATCTTCATAAGGTTTCTTTCTTTTTGGTGTGATTCATAGAGTGTTTAGACAGTATATGTCACGATCCTGTCCATATATATTGATAATGTTGATAATATTGACACAGTATTGTATGATGTGCAGACACGATTCGTGCCCATATTATAGGATCACGATACTGGATCACGATATTGGGGTAACAATATATATTGACTGTCTATACGCGCACATAAAATGTTATTTACGAATCATCACACAGCGCCGTTTTTTAAGTGTTGAGTCCTGTGAGTTAATATATATATTTAGTTTAGTTGTAGTTTAGTTATTTTATAAGTAATATAATTCTGTATTTTATTATTTTTTTAATGATATATAATGAATGAGTATATATTAGTTATCTAAATTCATAGAATTCTTACGTCAAAATGATCAAAATAACATAATAGTCAGGTTGATCGTTGCTCATGTGTGTAAGGTGTGGCTATGTGTATAAATGTGTAGGTATAAGGATACAAAAAAGTTCGGATATCGGGTGGAAATATTTTGTACCTCAAAATTAAATATAAGAATATGGTAGATGACATAATATACACATTTTAAAAATACAACTAAACGCTTTTTGTAAATACGATAGTAAAATAAGTAATAACAAATAAGAACATGCACCAATCCGATTAGTTAATAAAATTTTCTCTATTGTCTATGGTATCTAATTTCGTATAGTAACCTACCCAGAAAAATTGAACTTCACCACTTTGAAAGGTCATTCTTTCTTCTAAGTATAGAAAAATTCAACCCTCTAACCACGAGAAGCCACAACCAGTCGCTTCACTATTACCTTAATAAATAGTGGATGTACGAACGCTCTAAGTGACCCATAGTTGAGATTTAAATATTAAAGCCATTTGTCATGGGCCTCATCGTAGGAGGAAACACGCAATTGCGTCCCATTTCGAAATCTTACTCATATTCCAGGGTTTAAGAAACTAAAAGGCATGTTGTAAACCACAATCTGGGTTTACCTAGATAATGGTTTACAACATGCCTGTATATGTGCATGTCGTCACGGTATAACACACACCAAGAACACATATATGTGTGCTTGGCGTGTGCGATACTCAGACCGGGTTTCAATCAATCAATGCATGATCTATATTAATACCCCAATTAATTTATTCTTACGCTCAATACATAAGATTCAAAAGAAACAACAGCAACAACAACAGTACATACTTCACAGTATTTTACAGTGTATAAATTTCCAACAAGCACTGATTCTCACTTTCTTCTTATAAATAATTGTTAATAACAGTAATTTATTTTATAAGACCTAATTTGATATTTTTTAAAGTAAATTAAGATATTTGTGTGTAATGTGATTTAAATTACCCTGTTCATTCAAAACAAAATTAAGAAATGAAAATGAACATGATGTTTGATTGATTTTATGAGACAATAAACATTATTATTATTATTGATTTCAAACCATCGAGGATTGCTACCATCGAGGTGATATCTTGCTCACAACCTACCACTGGTACACTATATTTTTTTTATTTTAAATGGCGACGCACACCTCCTAAAATAAGGCCAGGTGGTTCAGATGGCTGATTCCGAATCCGAAGTCTACAGAACAACAAGGTCTCGAATTTGTGAAGGACCACGTTGAGCCTGTAGGTTAAGGCTGAAAAAGATAAATCAATTAAGTATTTGGATTTAGATCATGTGGTTGCCGACATGTGTAATGTGGATTCGGCGATCATTGTATAAGTCCATTGAATGATGCTAAGAGCCTCTACCAACACCTTTAGGGGCTCACGTTGCGCAGCTGGGTTAAGGGCCGATGCAGAAGGCAGTCCTCCTTGACATGGCGCGCATTGTGAAGTTTCTATCTCCGGAGTCCTAGCCACCGGTAGCTTGGTCCATGTACTCGATACCGGTGGACTACTATTTTTCTTTATATTGTTTTTTATTTTATTTTTATATTTAAAAATACGATAATATGTTTCAAGATCAATAAAGTAACATAATGATTTATTTCAAATACATTTAAAAGGATTATTTCTTACTAGATAAAATTGACAGTGTGAGTATATGAGAGTATAGTGACTGAAGTGTGGATGTATCTTGCGAAATAAGAGTTGTATGTGTTTGTAAGTATGTTTGTGTCTGTTCGTGTATGTGTTGTTTGTGTATGTGTAATTGTGAGGGAAAGTGTGAATGTAATATCAGTAACGTGTCCTAAGATGGTGTTTTTAAAATACTTTCGATCTGATCGTAGGCAAACACCTTAAATCACTTAGTTAAACTAGACTTGAATTTCTTAATGATGAAACAAAGGCAAAATATCGATGGTTTTTTTTATTATTTGCTATCATCGTCGAAAATGTACGGTACACTTTTGGAGCTAGTAGATAAACCTAATTAAACCAATTATGTACCCAGACACGTGTTTATTATTTGTTTCTATTGCCTCTTTTAATAAGTTAAGTAGTTGTGCTAGTGTGTTAATTGATAGTTTGAACTCTTATTGTACGTTAATTATACAAATGTCGACGTACTAAGGGCCTTTAAACATTACGTTTTTTAACGCGTTAATGACTCAGTACGCTCAGCCAGTATGCAAGCTCGTTGATCTGTACTGCGTGTAATATTTGCTTATACTTTTTGAGAACGGGCAGAGAACACGCTTCTGATCAACGAGCCTCGTCAGCGCGTTTAAAAACTGTGGTGGGCAAAGGACCTTAACAACTCATCACCTGGATGATATCACCTAGTTGAATTGGTTCCGAGGATGAACTCTAAACTCCATTTGGTTCACCCAGGTGAACTAAACTGAAATAGAAAGCAGTTAATTTACATCCCCGACGCACCATTATTGCCCTTATTAATAACACATAATCTTGTTTTTATCTAAATGTATCAGTTTTTAAGTTTCGTATAATTAGTGTTATTCATTTTAGCGATACCTGTTGATTCGTCGTGGAACCTTAACCATACTAGTCTTATGGACGTAACGATCGTACTATCGGTGTGGTCTTTTTGGTTTCGCTTGTGAACGCGAGATGGCGCCAGATGTAATTTTGTCATCTGTATTCAATTCGTGTAGAGGATTCTAGAATACCCACCCATTTCTTCTAACAGTCTATTCCATTTTGTTTACTAGTTGGAGGAATATTGGTGTGGGTTCGAGAATGTTCATATGATGAGATCCGGTGCTGACGGTTTTCAAGATCGTTCTGTGCATAGGAAGTTTGGAGTGGAAGTGTTTGAGTCAAAAACCTATAAATAGGGGCACTGCGTGGAGCCGAGAGGAGAGATTGGTCTAGCTGTGGCTGCGCTTATACCTGCGAAGTTTAATTCATAATTTCGGTTGGAGTTTTTATCTATTATTGAGAGCTATCGTCACCCCGATTCTGAGCATTGCGTGTACCTTGCCGTTTGACGGAGTGTGAAATTTGGAAGGGCTGGTGAAGAGAATAAGAACAAAGAGAGGCTGGATTCAAGGCCTAACCAGCTCGCCTTGCCGACGGACCACCTTTAGCCCCCAGGTCATGTATTGATTTTTGTTTATTTTTACATTATCAATAACCTACCTTTTTTTTTTTTTTTTTTTTTTTTTTTATCGTGCGGAAATCCCTTCGGATACCCCCCCGCGTGCCAGCGGGGGCGGTTATGTCGGGCTTGAACCGACTAAAACCGCACGCCGTCTCGGGTCTACAGACGCCGAGGTGTAAGGTTGCCCATAGAGCATATCCCTCGCACCCCGACTGACCCTGGGCCATCTCCGGTTTCGAGATGACCCCCTCGGATTTGGGAACCACGGTGTCCCCGTCTTGCCCCGGTTTGGGGGAGGGGCGCTAGTCGCCCCACCGTCCCGGCCTGCTTCTGCTGGGGTGACAGGCGGCCTCACCTGTCACCCCCAGGCCTGCGCTCATGGAGGACGGAGGTCGTTAAGTGACATTAATAGCCAAGTAAGTACTGTACCAGGTACTCCTATTTGTAAATATAAACTTTGAAATAAAGCTATGTTTTTTTTTGTACTATGTTCTATGTTTTCACATAATTTTAAAACATTTGTGTTTATAAAAAAAACTATTCTTGCTTTGGGTCTAGATAGCGATGTGGAGAATGGTCTAAAATATATAATCATCGTAGCCACATCACATCTTCCCAAAATAAGGTAGAGGCGGCAATAATATCCTAGCAAGGTGGAAGACAGTAAGTTTGAGCGATATACAGAGTATAAAGTATGAACAAAGTATAAAGTATGAACAGTCGAACAACAGAATCAGAACGACTTGTAACGTAACAATACAGACCTCACACTGCGCTGAAACCACCTACACACCGCGGAACCTCCAGGACCGCTCTTATACTTTATTCAGTCGGGTTGTCCCGTCTTGCCCCGGTTTGGGGAAGGGGCGCTAGTCGCCCCACCGTCCTGGCCTGCTTCTGCTGGGGTGACAGGTGGCCTCACCTCTCACCCCCAGGCCTGCGCTCATGGAGGACGGAGGTCGTTAAGCGACCTCCGGCGCCTGAGTCGCCTGCGACGCGCGGCGAGCATGTTGCGGGCTCGGCGAGCCGGGAGAGTTCTATATCTCTCCCGGGCGCGCTCCGCCATCTCCTTCGCGAGCATTACATGCTCGCAGAAGGAGGTGACGGCGGCCCACGCGCTCGCGCTCTGCAAGATGATTAGCCCCTAGCATCGCAACGTTTACTAGTACGTAAATCCAAAAATACGTAGCGGCTGCAACGTAATAATAACCGTATGGTCGAACGTTAAGATTCATATTTGCACGCAGCGGTCGATCACGAGGACAAGTAGCCTCGATGCCTCATACAAGTAGGTTGATTTTCCAGGCAGTTATTAGGTAATCTTTTGTAATACTGAAACTGCTTGATTAAACCCCCATGAAGATACCCTTCAATTACTTCATTAAGAACTAGCATCGCCACGCAGTTTCACCCGCGTAAGTCCTGATCCCGTATAAATATCAAAATAAAAAGTAACAGCGATAATGTAGCATTCTAAGAATGAAAGAATTTTTGAAATCGATTTTCAGTAGTCTATGTATAGTTTATTTACAAACAAACAAATCTTTTTTCTTTATAATATTAGCATAGATAAAGTTACTAGATACTAGCTGTATGTGACCCGGCATTGCCCGGGAATAAATTCGTAAAACATGCTATAACCCGATTGCACCGCCACCTACCGGGCCCAATTGTAAGTGTAAACAAAAATTAGTTTTAATATTGAATTTCATGGTCTTTACTTCAAAAGTTAAGTAGTTTCCACATAACGAACTTCCATACAACCCTACATCTCTTATTTAATAATAATAATTAAGCGCCTTATTTAATAATTAAACGCCGATATACAAGTACTTTTATTTCTAACCCGAAGTAGGTATTAAGTAGTTTTATGCTTCCAAGTTTGAAAATAACGGCATTCCATACAAACTTTCATCCTCTATTTAACCACCTTCTGTGGCGTAGCGGTAGTGCATTCGACTGCTACGTCAGGGGGCGCGGGTTCGATTCTCGCTCAGTGCAAATATTTGTATGCATGAATATGTCTATTTGCATTGGTCTGGGTGTTTCTATATATGTATAATATGTATGTATTTACAAAAAAAAAAGTATATAAGTATGTTTATCCGCATTCTGGAAGCCATAACACAAGCTAGTTAAACTATGCTTACTTTGGGTCTAGAAAGCGCTGTGTAGAATGTCGTAGAATATTTATTATTTATTTATTTACCTTAGGAGTGAAATTGTCAAAGCTACATGCTTTGTCGAAATTTCAAGTTTGTAGGTCGAGCGGTTTAGGCTCTGCGTTGATGAATCAGTTAATCAGTCGAGACAAGTAATTATATATATGTAAAATGATATTATGATAATAATGATAGCACAAGCGTTTAATAAGTTTTATAGCTATACCAGCGCGCGCATGAAGTTTCATGGATTCCTATCCACGATATTTGATAGCGATTAATTTTTGTAGTACCCCAGTGGCATACATAAGTGCTCCGTTTGTAGACTGATAATGTATTTCGAGGAGTGGGAGAATGGACATCAGGCTCGGAAGTGCTGGAATATAAAAATCTTGCATTAGAAGCGGCTTCACTTTGTTACTCCATGGAATGTAGTTCGAGACCAAACCTCTTGATAAAAGACTGAAGGCCTCAGCTATTATGCTGTCGTCACTTTAGTAATCGATATACATAATATGAGTTCAATTGTTGTAGAATAAAATAATGCATTCTGGAATTTCAGTATTCATACTTCAACACGTACAAATAAATAAATACTTTACCATTATAAAAAACAATACATCTATTATTTATTGTCTGTGCTTTAATATAAATGACTCGTTTGTGGCAAACGAGTACATTCTCTTTACATTCTCTCATAAATTATAAGTGGTTAGTTAGTTACTAAAATGCTACCTGAGTGGCTGAGTAAAGTTATTTTGGTGTTTTTATGTTTCCAAAATGATATGCAATGGAATTTAAATTATGTGGTCTGTGGCAATCTAGAAGCTGATCTAGAAGATTTCATCAATTCTGCAAAATCATATAGAAAATACCAAAGCCACTTAATTGCACCTTCTCTCCAAGATGAGGAGAGCCAATATGAGAAAAGTATATTGCAAAGTAACAAACAAAAAAAATCATATAGAAAATACCAAAGGCACTTAATTGAACCTTCTCTCCAAGATGAGGAAAGCCAATATGTGAAAAGTATATTGCAAAGTAACAAACAAAAAAATTGTGAACAAATGGACGATTTTGCAGATTATATACTATGTTTAAGTAAAAAAAAAGCAGTGAGGTCTAAGAAAAAGTCATACAAACGGCGTGGAAAACCTAAAAGACGAAATAATAAAAAATCAGATGCTGAAGAGGTAATAAAATCGGATGGCTACGGAGCAGAAACACATACTGTTAATACAGATGATGGATATGTGTTAACGATTCATAGGATTCTGCCAGGCTCGAAGAATAAAAATAAAAAAAAGTATAAACCATCACACAGAGTAATTCTGCATCATGGTTTACTCGGTAGTTCTGATGATTGGTTGCTTTTGGGCCCAGAACAAGCCTTGCCATACCTTCTGTCAGATTTAGGCTATGATGTGTGGCTACTTAATGCTAGAGGAAATAAATATGCAAGAGAACACAGAAGAATTTTTTTAGAACCAAATAAATTTTGGAATTTTTCTTGGCATGAAATGGGTGCACACGATTTGCCCGCAGTGATAAGATATATCCAAAAATCAGCATATAAGGCTGTTACTTATTTTATTGGACATTCTATGGGGGCTACAGCTTTGTTAGTCCTTCTATCCACCTTGCCTGAATATAACAGAAAGTTGAAATCAGCAGTTCTATTGGCACCATTGGCATTCATGTATCATGTTCAGGGTCCTTTGAAACGATTAACAGAATTTCATAGCCATGCGAACATAAGTACTCTTATAGATGTGAACGAATTTTCGACAGATGGTTTATTTCCTCAAATACTAAATGATAGTTTTTGCAAAGGACAAATAGATACAGTATGTTCTAACTCATTGTTATTGATAGCAAATGGTGGTAAAGAAAGATATGATTATGAGTTAAAGAAAAGTATTCTTAGTCATGTGCCTGCTGGAACATCTACGCGTACTATTGTGCATTATTTGCAATTAATAAAAAGTGGCTTTTTTCGAATGTTTGATTATGGGAAAGTAAATAACTATAAACGTTATTTCTCAGAAGAACCATCAAACTATAATTTGGAAAGAATAACTTTACCTATTTCTTTGATTTCTTCTCCGTCCGACTGGTTAGCGACAGAACCAGACATAACAACATTAGTAACACATTTGGAAAATGTGAAGGTTCATCATATTGTAAAATATGATTTTGATCATTTGGACTTCATTTGGTCAAGAATGGCACCAACACTCGTTTATGAACCTGTGATAAACATTTTACAACGAGACATTAAAAGACATTAACTTTTAATAAGACTTTCTTTTTTTTCCATATATTTAAATCAGTTATAATTGTAATATATTTTAGAAAGGAATATAGGCATGTAGAGACCGATATTCTTAGCAATCCATGGAATCTCCGTGCGGGTGCCGGGTCCATCGCGTTGCTGAGTTGGGAACTCGGGACAGTGCTTGGGACTTGGGACCCAAGTGTAGGTTTAGATTTTTGTAGACTTTACTTTACTTTAGACTTTTGTGGATGTACATCAACACTCACCTTCACTACCCAAGTTCCCCTCCCTGCCTAACCATAAATTTGATGCGAACCTACTAGTGCCGCTTTAGACATTTGTTCTAGTAATGAGCTTATTGTAGCTCTCGATAGGACAGGTTAGATCTTTAAGTAGGTCATAGAGAGATTTTCCTGGTATGCCTCTCACTCCCACTTCCACTGCATACACATTAACCACGTAACCGTTTTTGGTTAATTCGTTTGTGAGATCATAGTATTTATTTTTCTTTATTGTGTGGTCCATCGGTATATTTGTTTCCCAAGGTACAGTAAGTTCCCCAAGGACCACATATTTTATCGCTCTCGAGTAAAGAAATATGTCAGGTCTAGATGATGAAACCCCAACATCCTCCGGAATTTTATAGTGCTTTTCATACGTGTCAATTAGGAGAGTCCTTATAATATAATCTTATACTGAAAACTCCTTGCTTTATATAATGTTTATGTGTATATTTATGTGTATCATTCACATTCTTGAGTATCGTTCTAGAATATGGGCCTGAAAGTGTTAGCCTAATTTTGACACCCATGATGTTCAACAACGTTATGAGACAGAGCATGTTTGTGTAATGTAATGTTTGTAAGTTCATTCATTGATCATAAGTGCAATATTTGCTTGAATTAGAATCAGGCATATTATTTATTTATTTATTTATTATGATTTACCAACATATTACAACGAGACATTAAAAGATATTAACTTTTAATAAGAATTTCTTTTTTTCATATATTTAAACAGATTATTTATTATTAATTCATCCCAGCCTAATGACTATTCATAAAAGTGAAATCTAATTTCAAAATATTAGTTCATCATTTCAGAAGTGAGAAGCACGAAATTTGATATACCTGCGTCTGGTTAGAAATAAATGTACACATGTGTTGGCGTATTTCAAAATGTCACCCCTAAAGGTAAAGGATAACCGGTTATATGGAAGTCCTTATAGAAAAGAAGAAATTCATATTAAAGCATCTTTTGGTTTTTAATTACAATTGAACCCGGTAGATGATGCTGCAATTAGGTTATAATAGGTTGGGGAAAAAGTCTTTTTGCATTTTATATGAATATTCAAAACATTTTTTAATATAGTTATATATTATATATGTTATATAGGCGCGGTAGCCTATAATAGTGGCATACCACTAGGCTACCGCGCCATATAACACATCGTCTCATCAGTCCATTACCCATAGGTAATGGACTGCTGAGACGAGGTCTCGGGTTCGATCCCAGGTTTTACCATGGCACACACCAATGACTTTTCGATGCTTTTCGAAGTTATGTGTATACACACATTACTTATCGCAGGTTTATAAGTGCCCGGGTAATGACAATAGGCTCGCCAGCTATTACATTGCGTTGGGACCTAAACATAAACTGGCGAAATGTGGGTGCTAGCACCTCTGCCTACCCCTTCGGGGATATAGGCGTGAGTTTATGTTATGTTATGTTATGTGTTTATTTACATTTAACTAAACTATGTAGGTACCATTTAGTTCGATAACTTTTTGCCATCTTATAGGTATGGACCTGATCCCATTGCTATAGAAATTTTGGGGCTTCTGATCAAAAAACTGCGTCAAGTAGTTTTGGCAGTCCTTTTTATTTTTTTTATACCACTAGGGAGTCAGACAAGCACACGGCCCACCTGATGGGAAGCGGTTACCGCGGCCTATGGACCTGTGCAACACCAGTGGCATCACACTCGCGCTGCCGACACTGTAAAGGAAAGGGAATGGGAACGGAATTTGGGAGGGGATGGGAAAGAAGTTTGGGAGGGGATGGGAAAGGAGTTTGAGAGGGAATGGGAAAGGAGTTTGGACTTCGGCACACTCACTCACCAAACGGAACGCAACAGTTCAAATACTGTTACTTGGCGTCGATATTCTGTGCCTCTCACAGAGTGCACAGAGTGCTTCCCCGGTCGAGTCGGCCCATTCATGCAATGGCCAAAATGACTGTTGCTTGACTCTACCACCTAAAAGTCCTCTCGTGATGTTAACCTGACACTGCCTAAAGAATTCTGAAGAGACCGAAACAGGTGGAAATCTGAAAGTGCCAGGTCAGGACTATACGGCGGATGCATTAACACCTCCCAGCCAAACTCTCTTAATTTTTGCTGAGTGGTTAAAGATGTGTGAGGTCTATCGTTATCATGATGAAAAACCACACCCCTTCTGTTGATTAATTCCAGCCGCTTTCTCTCAACTTCTTGCATTAAGAAGTAGAGTTTAATAAATTAATAAGTAGAGTTTAATAAATTAATAAGTAGAGTTCCGAATCGATGGTCCTGCCTGGTGGTAACAGCTCATAATGAATAATGCCCTTCCAATCCCCACACACACACAGCATCACCTGGTTGCGAGTTAACCCGGGTTTCGCCACAGTCTGTGAAGCCTGACCGGTCTTTGACCATGATCTTTTTCGCACGTTCTTGTCGTACGTGTTCCACTTTTCATCACCAGTTATCAACTTCTTCAAAAATGGCTCGGTTTCATTACTTCGTAATAAAGAATCACAAATGAGTACACGTTCATTAGGTTTCTTTCAGAGAGCTCGTTTTTTTCAAATGCGCCAAAATTGTTTTGTGGTCAATTCCCAGTTCTTCAGTTACGTGGTAACTACTGATATGCCGATCATACTCCACTTTTTCAAAAATAGCATCCATTTTATCCATATCCACATTAAACTTTCCGGATTGAAAACGCTTAAACCAAATTTGTGCTACTCTCACAGACATTGCACTAGGTCCATAAACATCGCAAATTTTTTTCGCGGCTTGCGTTGCATTTTTACCTTTTTTGTAGTAAAATTTTAGAATGTATCTAATTTCTTCATTAGATTCACTCATCTTGACGGTAAGAAAAACAAATGAAAATCACGCATTTTCCTAATTTGAATTTGGAATTATCTTCTTTAAAATTTAAACTTTTAATTGATACCAAAACCAGCCAGGTACAAATAGTATAGCCAAAGAGGTTTTATTACAAGTTCATACATACTTATGCGAAAAGACTTTTTCCCCAACCTAATATGTTGTTTTACGGATGTATTCCCGGGTAAAGCCGGAACCCGGGTCGCAGGTATTATATAATTATAACAGTGATCCTCACAATAGAACAATCTTAATGAATTCACACCAAATTTTTTTTTGGTGTGGAGACGGGCTCCACGCCATCGGTGCCAACGATGATACGAATGTGTCGTAATCGAATGTATTAAACCACACAGTGTCCTCCATGCAAATAAGCTCTGTCTCTTATGTTGCTGATCATCAAGAGTGTCAAAATTAGACTAACACACAATTAGTCAAACATTCAAAATACTCTGTGTCAAGCTAATTTTGTCACTTCGTGGTCGGGTAACTTCTATATTTTAATCACTTTATTTTCCAAAAAAAATTACTGTACCTGTGAAAAAATATTTTATTCTATGATGTCTTATCTTAAGGCTATTAAAACAATAGTACTATACAAAACTTCAATATTTTTTTACGGGCCGCTAGTTCAATATATAAATACGCTTTTATTAACTTGGTATGTATATTTGTATGTAATGAAATTGAAATATTTGAAATAAATTTTGGAGCACATCATAACCCCGAAATGTTTCACACTTATCAAGGACAGATGACAGCACAATAATTAAGTAAAACAATAGCTGAAAATCAAAAATAAATAATAGTTAACAAAAACCAAAATAAAAACGCTTCCATAACTCCAACTTAGTTACTAGTAAAAAATAACGGTTAAAAGCGTGGGATGCTTACAACAATCATCATCGAGCACCGCTAGCTTTCAACAGGTATTTTTATGATATTGCCGGAAGTTTACGCGAATATCACATATTGAAATAAAACTATTTTTAACGGATTCTATCGCGATTTATTTGATGTTATTTTATATTTTACATTGATCTCGACGTTTCGGTTGCTTTTTGAAGATGGTTGAAATGTACCACCAGCTTGGGACCCAGTCATTCACTTAATTAATTCTAAGAAAAATCAAAATGCAACAAGACTTCATGACACTGTGAGCTCATTCTGCGTAAATGGTAACACCAACAATTTAACATAGTTCGGGTACTTTGAGATAACTTACACTTCAAACTACAAGACAACAACCATCTTTAGTCTCCCCGTGACCATGGCTGCTGAAAAGCAACCGAAACGTCGGGATCAATGTAAAATATAAAGTAGCATCAAATAAATCGCAATAGAATTCGTTAAAAGTAGTTTTATTTCAAAGGTATTTATATATCTATTTTATTAAGTATTTTTAAACAATTTTTATAGTGACTATACATTTAAGATTGATGTGGATTCGGCGCAGTGTTGTTCATCTTCTCAAACGGATTGTTAGGATTCTCTTGCAAGAATGATTGACGGTTGGTCCTAGATTCTATTCTAAGTACATTACCATGTATGCAATAAAAATATATATTAATAAAGCCGTCTTGTGTTGCCATGTAAGCTTTCAGTGGAGTTTTTCCTAAACTTATTTTTCAAAAAGGATTAAGTACATATACAGAACCTAATATTACTAGTATTTTAAAATTTTGTATAAATCCTCAATTTACAAAATCAACATAAGTATGGTATGCACACATAAATTCAGGTATAAACAATTTCAAGTTCTATTCAGGATAAAATAAATCCTGGATAGAACTTCAACCCTTTTTGGGTTTGAATATATTGTTACACATATAGAAATACAGGTAAATAGGTAACGTAGACGATTGATACGACGGACAGAACTCCACCGTCTAAACTTATTTAAATATGAATAATTTGTATGTTGTCTTCGAACAAGTGTCAAGCAAGACAAGATAATAAAATGTCAAGAATATAAAATGCTGTGTTATAAAAATATATAATTAAATGAAGTGAAAGCAATTTCAATTCAAAGTCTTAAAACGTTATAAGTTATTTTTATTTATACCTCCGGCTGCCTCAGAATGTACCTACCTGGATCTGGAAAGATCTAGGTTCGCGAGTTGTAGATAAATCAGACACTAAGGGTATCTACGCTACCTACGTGGTAAGAAATATATAGGCACCTACTCATATTATAAGGAAGCGAAGCGAAGCAAAGCGAGGGTGGGTTGCCAGTTTTCATCGGATCTCCCTCTCTCTCTCTCCCTTCCTTCCTCTCTCCCTAACTCACTCCTTCTCTCCCTCTCTCCCTCCTTACTAAAAAATTCTTGAAACATCAAATAATTGTTAAAATTATCACCTCTGTCGACATTACCGGAGTGCCATCTTTTTAATTCAATCAAGCCATTGTTATATAAGCATAATAGGTAAGTTGGTATAAAACCTATGTGCATCGGGGAAAATGTACCTTAAAAATCGTGAAAGGTATTTTTCAATAAGTGCAGTGATTTCGAACATTACCACAAAACATATTAACAAACTTAAAAAAATCGGCCTCTCTCTTTAAATTATTATTAGTATAGAAAAAGTATAGATTAAACATCAAAAGATTATATACCTACATACATGTGAGTTTTGAGTTAAATACGAGTCACTAGGCCGAGTTAGTCTTAATTCGACTGCGATTTAGTGAACATCTTCAACTGAAGAACTTGTAAGTGGATTTCTTTTACCTGGGCCCGCGTCTTCGTTCGTGTGAACTTAAATCTGAATTTTTTTTGGGTGGATCTAATTCAATTAAACCGACAGACGTAAGTTGAAATAATTGGTATTTTGTTGTATAGTTAGGCATTAATTGGGGAGCTGTTATTTTCGGCTCCAAACAGACACTTCAATTGTATTTATTTTAATGCAAGTATCTATGTCCCTAAGTATCTTCCCAGACACTTCTATTTTATATATTTGTGATCGGTCTTGAATAAAGATTTCGTCGAACGATACTGGTATTATTTTCGAACCCAGCATGCTGACCAATGTAACAATAATTAAATTAAATTTTTGAGCATTTTGTATGCTTACTTTTTTCTAATATTTAGAGATCTATTTAGTCATTCAACACGTAAATTGTTTTGTTGGGTTCCATTCCACGACCAAGAAAATAATAAACGAAGTTAGGGTTTCAAATTCCAAACAAAAATTCTCCCCTCTGCTTATGGCGGAAGGAGAAAACGAGATGGTATGTAAAAATGTCACTTCCATTTCCACATTCCACTTCCACAACCATTGATGTCTATATTACTGAAGTTCTCAACTTACCGCCCACCGAAGAACAACTTGCCCTACAGTCTTGCCATACTTCTTGCCTATCGCCATCAGTTTTGGGTCATCAAATTTTGGCCCAGGAACACTGGATCTGTTTCTCAACCCTCAGCCCTGGACGATGATGCTTTCTGAATTGCAGAACTCGATCATATCCGTCTGGATAAATTGGGGATGGACCTTGGAATTGAAAATTTGAGTGCTGGTGAGCCTAATACCAGATGAAAGAATGCCCTTTGCTGACGGTGGAACTGTTTATTATGTATATTTTATACCAGCGGCCCGGCTCACCTTATCGCATAAAAATACTTACGCATGAATGCATAAAATCTGACTACAGTGCCACCTATCGGGTTTATTATAAATATAAACTATTCTGGGATGTATTCAACAACACTCATGTTTCATTTCTGGTACCTTTTTTTTTTCGTGCGTAAATACCCTTCGGATACCCCCCGCCTGCCAGCGGGGGCGGTTATGTCGGGCTCGAACCGACTAAAGCCGCACGTCGTCTCGGGTCTTAAAACGCCGGGGTGTAAGGCCCATAGAGCATATCCCTCGCACTCCGACTGACCCTGGGCCATCTCCGGTTTCAAGATGGCCCCCTCGGGTTTGGGAACCACGGTGTCCCTGTCTTGCCCCGGTTTGGGGGAGGGGCGCTAGTCACCCCACTCATTTCTGGTACCTGATCGGCTATTTTTGCAGCAACGGGCGCCATTTCAGAAATCAGTTCTCTTTGACAACATCAGTTCTGTGTGTTGAGAGTTGACTAAGTATGAAAGACAGGTGAAGCGGTATATTCACCCGATTGGAATATAACATGTTTTATATTTTAAACCAGAGTAACTGCTGTATAACTATAAGTTTTATTGAAATCTGCTGAGCTTTGGCTCAGCAACCACCATGTCTGTCTCTCTATTTGCTGTTCAAAATTTGTTTTGAACAGCAAATAGAGAGACAGACATGGTGTTTTAAAGATATCGAATACGGTATTGAATCTTTTTCAGTTTGTCTAAATTAATAAAATAAAATAAATTAGTTAGCAAAAATATTTTCAATATTACAGACTATTTACCTCTACTGTGCAATTTTATTATAGTATGGTGAACTTAGTTCTATCTGCAGAACAACCGGCTTGATGATGCCCTCAGCGAGGACCCTTTGTAATTGTTGCTTATTGAAGTTCGATAATCCTATAGACTTTGCCAGTCCCCATTTCTGAAGGTCTTCCATGGCTCGCCAGGTCTCCGTGTAATCTATATCTAAGTTGTAATCTTCTCCTAATGAAAATGATAACGTATGGTCTTAATAGAATTTTACACCTGTAGAAGTTATCCAACTATCCTATCTTTAACCAGGACCGCTCGTTCGTACATTGCGTGTTCCTAAGGAGGAGGGAGGAGGGAGCGTACAGCTGTACCGGTCAAACTATAACTATCCTACTAATATTATAAATATGAAAGTTTGTGAAGATATTTGGATGTTTCAATAAAGATATATTTAGATGTTTAGTCAATCACGTTATAATGGCTGAATGGATCTGGCTGAAATTTGGTATAGTCTGGAATAGCACACAGAAAACATTTTTTTATGACTGACTCGCCGAGTGTTCAGATCGGTTTTTAATACTCACATTCATTGCTACGGGCCAGTGTATAAGGTACAAGTCAATGTACTCCAGCCCTAATTTGTCCAACGACTCCATAAAAGCAGGCAACACCTGGTCGCGCTTGTAAGCAGTGTTCTGTAGCTGAAAGAAGAATAAAGAGATTATTGGTTCATGTCCTCCTGATGATACTTGGTTACTATGGTCTAGGAAGTGAATTTCATCAAGAACTTCAGGGCTTAAGTCACCCTTACCTGTCAGCCGGTAGACATGCTGATTGTTGAAAAGAAGCCTCACGCCAGGATTTGGCGTGAGGTTTCTTCGGGGTTGGGAGTCCTCCTCCAGGACCCCAGGCTCCAAAGTGCAGGCTTCAGATGGAACGGGTAATGATGCTCGGATGAAGAAGATTAGTTTTTTTTTGTTCTACGTATCCGCAATCAGTAGGTAGTATAGATACTGCAATCGGATGTGTGGATGGATAATGCCATACGAGCATGGCGTAGATTCAGACACAACTCCCGGAAGAAAGGAGTCACGACAGTAACTCCATGTTAGTATTTACTGGAATTTTTCTTTTCTAGCCACAAGATTATGTGCCCTTTTTCGGCGTGTGTCGCTCTGTAATTGTTTCTGGAAATGTTTATTTGGATAGTTTGTTTTTGAGTGTGTTTTTTGTACTTGTACTCAATTCTTTATTATCTTTATTGACACAACAATTTATCTCTTTATATTTATCGATTTATCTAGATACATTCTCATATCATTAGTTTTTCTGGAGTTTTGAGAATGAAGAGTCATTATTATCAACTTTTATTTTCTAAATTCAATGTTCCAATGCAAACATATTCGTACGAAGAATAATCGAATACTGGTTTTGTTGTTTGGCGCACCCATAGAAACCTATTATCGTAATAGAAGTGGTCTAAGGCCTATTACCAAGACGAAAATGTCCCATTGTCGCTCTCTCTATATTTTGCATGCAAAATATTAGTATTCTAATAAAAATTTAGTTCGAAAAGGTACTCCATTTGATTTTTTGAGTTTCATTCAGAAATAGGTGCGTACGTTAAAACTGGAAGCGTTAAAATGTATATACCTATATAAATACCTTCACAATACACCTATTGAACAACAACACACACATGAGAGCATTATTCTAGGATTCGCCTTATCCTTCTTTAACTAGACGAAAGATCCTCGGTGCCTAAGCCAATCTCACCTGACAGCTTGTACACCTGTTGCTGCAGTCACTCTCGCAAAAGCCAAGTTAAGCCAATTCAAGAGAAAGAGCAGGAGACCAAGGTGCCAAAGTTGTGATGATGATGAGCTAAACCAAAGTGCGACGCGTGAAAATGAAGTAAGTTATTGGAAAGCGAGTTTGTAATCTTTTTCATGGTTTAATAATATTTGCCGCTGAATATTTTCAATAAAAATGGCAGCTCTACCCTCATACGAGGAATTTCTACTACGTACTCTTATACTGAATCTGAGCAATTCCATAGTGAAATCTCGAGTACATATTGCTGTAACTTACAAGGTAATAAAATTCTTCAATACGTATAAAGCTCCCCGTGCAAACGTGCATTCCTTTGATAAAAATGTTTGTACTTGAAACGGGAACATTTTGTAATCTTTGAAACTGATAGCCGAGCAAATGTTGTACCGTCTCCGCTATTTTGACCGAGGTATTATATTGTAAGTATCATAATTACCTATTTTCTACCCAAAATCAAAGAATTGTCACATTCTTTGATAAACAGGAGCAAGGAAACCGCCCAAATAAAATACTTCATCACCTGTTTAAGAGAACTCAGTCCTTCGCCGGCACGATCGCCGTCTGGAAGGTGTATTCGTTCAGATAATCCCACTCATCATCATCATCATCATCTCAGCGTTGTATACCCCGATTGCATCCGAGGTCTCCACTTCGCATGATCATAAGCATTCACTGACGAAAAATGTGGCCACACCAGCGCAGGCCCCACTTCGGTATTTTATCTACGATGTCACGGACACGTCAAGTCATAAATGACATTAGTCATCTCACGCCTCTTGGCCCACGCGGCAGCAATGAGTGCCTTGGCATTAGGATGCCAAGGCACTCATTGCACCCGATTACAGATAATTCCACAAACACCGTAAATATTGGCCCAGTGGAAAGAATATAAACTGTGATGACATAGTTTCATGATATCACATGAACTAATTCCATAAAATCATTTATGTCAATCGGAGTAGGTATGGGGATACCCTAGATATAACACTATAGAATGCTGTACAAATATGCAGTCTAACCAAGTCAAAACCACTTCCGTGAGTAATATATTTCCTCCACGTGAACGAACTTCCTTTGAGATACTTGTTTCTCCATCTTGATGGAGCCTGATACTTAGAGTTACGTAGTCTGTACTTCGGGGCCTAAGTCTAACACTGGAACATTGAGGATCAGATACCAAGAAAGTTGTGTAAAATTGCCTGTTAAAAATTTGAGCGCATTAAAGGAGGATTACTCTCATCGACATTACCTATTTACTTAAACAAGATTAGACTAAATCACAGTAGTAATTTCAGGTGATTTCCCAGAAGATCTGGCTAACAAATCTCCGCTCAAAATGTCACATGCCCATTGGCTCACACCAAATAAAAATGGCTATATGGCTAAAAATGGCTATATTTATAGTAAAAGTTTACGTACCATCTTGGTTCCACATTAAAAATAGTTTGGATGGCACGCGATACATTTTTGACATGATCAAGGCATCTAAGTATTGGCAGAGGATCAAAAAAGGCTCTCGGTCCTATAATTCAATGCAATAGTTATTTTGCACGTCCCCTAGAGCATTCTCCTTGCGTAATAACGGGTAGTGCATTTGAGAACTGGCAGCTCGGTGCGTATAGAAGGCACGCAGGATACTTCGACCTTCAACACCTTGAATGTTTGAAGTGCCGGCTACAAATTGATTTATATAGTGGAAAATATAATAATTTACAAAGTTAGCAGGAAATATTTTACTGCACCAACAATTATGAAAAACTTGTTTGCTTGAGAAATAGCCACTGCCACACTGAAACGATTCAATGGCCTGTGAAAGTGACGATGGAAGCTGCCTTTTCTCAATGCACAAAAAGTCACGATTAACCGCCCCCGCTGACCGGTGGGGGGGTATCCGAAGGGATTTCCGCACGATAAAAAAAATAAAATAAATAAAGGTGCAGTAAAAGCCAAATTGGAATCACGGAACGTAATGTCTAAATTCGAGACAAAAAGAGATTTTCGAACAAATTCATTGTTCTTTTCAATAATGTTTTTATAAGAAAATAGAAGTATTTTTAAAAATATTTTTAATAAAGATAGTTAATTGAATGATATCTGATTTAAATAATGATGTGTCGTTTACCATCAAATAGGTATCATTTTACCCATAACTGTATTTGACATTATTTATTAAATTTAAAAATAAATCTTCATACATCCGTGCCCCACCCTCATGTATCGGCGTCTGAAGACCCGAGACGGCGTGCGGCTTTAGCCAGTTCAAGCCCGACATAACCGCCCCCGCTTGCCGGCGGGGGGTATCCCAAAGGATTTACGCACGAAAAAAAGGTACCTTCTAGGCAAACGTGTTTCATCGAAGACCACATCATCACTTACCAACAGGTGAGGTGGTAGTCGAACGTGACCTTATCAATAATAAAAGAAGAAGAATGAAATAGATCCAAATTGAAACTGAAGAAAAATATAATAAAGGATAGATTTATCACAACATAATCACATGTTGCTATTTTACGCATCTTAGGTGTCTATTGTTATTTTTTATCATAAGTAGAAGTAAACTGCATATTCATGATTTTAAATTAAATATTTGATTTGGTTATAATACCCTAAAAAGTGTGTCGTTTTCTTCTAGGCAAGTGTCATAATATATGTCTAATTTAGAAATTCTTGTAAAAATTACACAATATTTAAGACCATTATAATTCATGTAAAATATGCATAAATAAGCTATATGTAGTTAAAATTTCAGTGATGCAGTTTTTATGGTACTTAAATAATTAATACGAAAAGTATTTATATTAGAATTAGCCATATTAAAAAAAAGCATTTGGAAATGTTTGGGAAAGAGATAAGGTTTCATCATGCTGAAAAACTATGTATGGCATTATGGCACTTGTCACTTGGTACAAA
This sequence comes from Cybosia mesomella, assembly GCA_946251805.1. Lineage (NCBI taxonomy): Eukaryota > Metazoa > Arthropoda > Insecta > Lepidoptera > Erebidae > Cybosia > Cybosia mesomella. Next base: position 41,908,872 of record OX276388.1, on the reverse strand, counting down.
CCAAGTGACAAGTGCCCTTGATATTGGTAGTATTTTTGTATGAACACAAAACAAAAAAGTGCACAACGCCGCTAAAGAAGTTTTCACTTCAAAAATTATCTGTAAATCTGTCTGTCAAAACTTTTTCTCGAGAAAACGCGGAGGTATCAAGTTGAAATTAATAGGATATACTCAGATCTCAAGGCGTTGCCGTAAAGGTAAACAAGTAAAGGGAAAAATTCGAAAACCGTAAATATGAGTCTACCCATATCAAGTCTATGTCTGTCTGTCCAGGCTAGAAGCTCTACAGCAACGTTAGGTTCGCCCTTCAATCCAGTTTCGTACGGAGCCCTCAGTGTGCGAGCCCGCCTCGCACTTGACCGGTTTTTCAAAACAAGAGCGTATATAATGCACTGTATTTTATCAATGTTTGATATTTATTTCTTTTATGGCGGTACTACATGTACCCAGGTGACATCTAAGAACAGTAAGCTGTCTACTATGTCACAACTACCATGAGATTACTACGTCACAATCCTGCATCGCGAAAATGAAATCCTAACTTCAACAGTAAGGGCCTCGGCCCGCCCGGCGCGATCACCTTGCCTGGTCGGAGGATCCTCATTTTGTGTTGGAGAAGCATCACACCTCGTTCCGCCACTTTGGTGACTCTGACTTGATCTGATCAATTTTAATAAATGTTATGATACTCAAAATGCTGTTTTGTTTAAAGTCCAAGCCGAGCTCACTTTTTCACACCAAGTAGGTACGTTACCCTTTCACTCCAAAGTGCACTTGTTTTATATCTTCCGATAATACTTCCTCTTGCGCTGATTCCGTGAATTCTTATAAATCCGGTTCGTATAGGACCATGTTATGGACTGGGATTATATTAATCCTGGTTAGGTTAAAAAACTCAAATTTAAAATGCGTTGACTGGTTGATGACACGTAAGCAAACGTAACATAGATAAGTGTATTGCTCTCTCCTTGTAATGTTGGGCGTTAACATTAACATAACTGGCGAATTGTAGGTGTGTAATATACCTCTGCCTACCCCTTCGGGGATACAGGCGTGAAGTTATGTTATGTTTATGTTATGTTTTTATTAGTATAGTATTAGGATAAGTATAGTAGGATTCTGAAATGAAAATTATTAGTGGTTAATAATGAATACCGTCCTTAAAGATCTTGTTATAAAAAATGAAAATGTAAAGTACCTTTTTTTTTTTGTTTTTTCATCGTGCGGAAATCCCTTCGGATACCCCCCCGCGTGCCAGCGGGGGCGGTTATGTCGGGCTTGAACCGACTAAAACCGCACGCCGTCTCGGGTCTACAGACGGGTGTAAGGTTGCCCATAGAGCATATCCCTCGCACCCCGACTGACCCTGGGCCATCTCCGGTTTCGAGATGGCCCCCTCGGGTTTGGGAACCACGGTGTCCCCGTCTTGCCCCGGTTTGGGGGAGGGGCGCTAGTCGCCCCACCGTCCCGGCCTGCTTCTGCTGGGGTGATAGGTGGCCTGACCCGCCACCGCCAGGCCAAAATGTAAAGTACCTACATGAATAAATAAAAAGCATATTTAAATTTATTGCCCAGTAGATGGCAATAGGCCCGCCCCTTATTACATAGGGACCTTAACATAAGTGGCGAATCGTGGTTGTGTAATACTCCTCTGCCTACTCCTTCGGGGATACATGTGTGAAGTTATGTATATATGTATGTATGAAAATGCAATTCAATCAATTCAAAGGCAGTCGGCTGCGATAACATTAGTAGCCGCATGATCACCACTATCATAGACCAACTTCTCCCGGCCATTTCACACATAATCAACATTTTTGCTCGATTCTGGCCGATTCCCTACCTTGTGGCGTAAAGCCCATGTGCGCCCCTCCCTAAAATTTCAAATCCCTGTCTTCCTAATCACTTTCGCCCGATCTCCATCTTTCCTTTTTTATCAAAAGACCTAGAAGCCTCCGTGCATCGCCAGCTCTCCAACTATATTCAGTCCAATGGCATTCTAAGTCCATTACAATCTGGATTCAGACCAGGACACAGCACTACTACTGCATTCCTGAAAGTAACGGATGATATCAGGTATGGAATGGAAAAAAGTAAAGGATGTATCACAGTGCTAGTGTTAGTGGATTTTTCTAATGCATTCAATTGCGTGAATCATGACATCCTGTTAGCAATACTTGGACATCTTAAGATCTCACCCGACGAGCTGGAATGGTTCTCTTCATATCTTCGTGGACGCCAGCTGTCAGTTTGCGTGGATGAGATTTCATCGAGCTGGTGCAATCTTGACTCTGGGGTTCCACAAGGCGGTATTCTTTCTCCTCTTTTATTCTCCTTATTTATTAACTTGATTACCTCTGAACTTCAGTGTGCGTATCATTTGTATGCCGATGAGCTGCAGCTGTACAGCCAAGCCAGTGTGGATAATCTTTCGGAGGCTATTGACAGGGTCAACACTGATTTGAGCTCAATAGGCAGCTGGTGTAACAATCGACTCCTCAACAATTGTATTCGATTCATTTTCAACCTTAGAAAATACGATCACGTCTCAGCTCATCGGTCGGAGCTGGGTTGGTTGCCTATACGTCAGCGACGCAATTTGCGAGCGGTGACGCTGATTTTTACATTCTTAAATTCCCCTAAGGTCCCTACTTACCTAACATCTCAGATACAGTTACTGAGCTCTAATCACGAAAAATTTATGCTCAGCTAACAATCTTCTTCTCCTCTGTCCCAATAGTTCAATAGTTCTTCTAGTCTAGTTGATTCGTCTTTCCTTGTGCAGGCTATTCTTCTCTGGAATGCGCTTCCTCTCGAAGTCAAGATGTCCACTAACCGTGCTACGTTCAAATATAAAGTACGCCAGCTTTATAGTAACTCAGGGTAGAATTTTTTTTATAATTACAATATTATATTATATTCAATGTATATATATTTATATGTGTGTGTTGTTGTATATTATGCATATAGTTATTTATTGTACCAGCGTATAATAATAATGTTACATCAAAACCATACGAGCAACTTCTTCAATTTATCTCTGCATCACCCCAAGGTAGACTGGTAGATAATGCCTTTGGCATTAAGTCCTCCTTTGTACATCCCCATGTGCATAAAGTTTTAAATAAATAAAATACACCGCGAAATAATAATTATTTTATTATATTATAACATACCAACTGGCCTTCCGCAGTTTCGCCTGTGGCGTATTTCCAACCTCCGTTGCACCCTATTAACCCAAGTTATGTATGGGAATCTGCCGGATTGTTGACATTTTATGATCACTACTCTGCACCCTTGGTCAGTAGCGTGACGATATATAAATCCTATGATACTCACAACAAAATATGTAGCTTTCTATTAGTAAAAGAATTTTCAAAATCGGTTCAGTAGATCCAGAGGTTGTAGGGTAGCCCCTACAACCTACAACTACAATCTTTAACTCTTTATAGTATCATAGGTATTGTATAATAAAACGAATTTTAAATTCTAAACGTTTCACTAACAAGCTATATAAACAACAATCCAAAGTTATAATGTCATGGCATTATAACTATTATAATACTTACATTATTCTGCTATTGTTAAAAGTAGGTACTATAAAATAGATAGTTTTCTAGCATACGCATTCAGTCTACACGATTCCGAAGTTCTGAGCAACAACAATGATGTTACGTGTGATATTTTTCAGTGTGATACTGTTTTATTTATTAAATCAAGATATTAACATCAATCACGTGTGTACTGCTGACCGTTATCACCTCAATAGGTCAATAACAAGATTACTGTCCATGATGAAGCAATACATATTTAGAATTATACGTTTCATTAACGGTTCAGAAACCAAGTATTATTATCGCCCACCATACCCGAGAATCGCAAGAAGAAAGAGTGGAACAAAATTGCAATATTTACACGATTGAAACAATTACGGACGGTATTATGAATAGTTTGTCATAACTTAATAAAAAATATTAATTTTAAATTAAACAATGTTTTAAAAACAAGTTCTTCTAAGTGCAAATTAAGACTAATCAAATGATCCAAATTCGATTCGTTTATCTAGTTCAGGAGTTTCTATGGACACCTTCCGTACTAACAAACTAACAGAGCAAAATAATAAAAGCTTGTAAAAAGAAAAAAATGTTTTTTTTTACATACATACATACATACATAAAATCACGCCTGTTTCCCACAGGGGTAGGCAGAGATCACGGATCTCCATTTGCCACGATCCTGACACACTTCTCTCGCCTCATTCACTCTCATAACATTCTTCATGCATGCTCGTCGGTTTAGGGTACTCCTGACCTGCCCCTTTTCTAAAACTTCCCCGATTTGGTCCAGGTATGTGCGCCTAGGTCTTCCCCTTCCGACGGTACCATCCACACTCGCCTCATACACATGTTTCGTTAGTCTTCTTTCATTCATTCTCTCAACATGACCGAACCATCTTAACATACCTTTCTCAATTCTCGTCACTACATCTTCTGTCAATCCACATCGCTCTCTTATCACGCTATTTCTCACTCTATCTCTCAAAGTCAATCCACACATACTTCGCAACGCACGCATTTCTACTGCATTCACTCTACTTTGATGCTTTTTCTGCCACACCCAACTTTCACTACCATACATAAGAGTCGGCACTAATACTCCTCCATGTACAGCCAGTCGTGCCTTTTCGGACACTTTCCGGCTGCTCATAAAGTTGTGTAGTGCCCCATTCACTCTATTTCCAGCTGTCACTCTCCTTTCAACATCTTCTTCATGCTTTCCATCTCTCGTAAACAATGTTCCCAAATATATGAACTCATTCACTTGTTCCACTCTTTCTCCATCTATACAAATCCTACACTCTGTCACGCATTCATCTCTTTCAAAAACCATAACTTTTGTCTTACTAACATTCACTTTCATTCCTCTCCTCTCAAAAGCTCCATGCATAGTTGTTACCATCTCCTGCAACTCATCTGCCGATGACGCAAGTAAAACCTGATCATCAGCATAAAGGAAACATTTGACGAGTAACTCATTCATTCTTAAACCACATTCTTTATCTTTCAAATCTTGCAAACAACTGTCCATGAATAAGTTAAACAGCCATGGTGACGCTACACATCCCTGTCTTACACCCTTTTGGATGCTAAACCATTCAGTGTATGACCCATGTATCCTCACGCAAGCACTGGAGTCCTCATAGAGAGACTTCAGAGCTCGAATAAGGTTGCTGCTCACCCCATACATAGACAGTACCGACCAAAGTTCATTCCTCATCACTTTGTCATAGGCCTTTTCCAAATCCACGAATGCGCAATAGACCTTTTGACTCTTGGCCAAAAATTTCTCGGCTATGCTTCGCAAGGAAAAGACCTGATCCGTACATCCCATTCCCTTTCTAAAACCCGCTTGTGCATCCCATATTTTCTCATCGGTTTCTTTCATAACTCTCTCAATCAACACTTTCGCATACAGCTTGCCGACGATGCTGAGTAGGCTAATGCCCCTGTAGTTTTTGCAGTCCTGATGCGAGCCTTTTCCTTTGTAGAGTGGAACTATAACGGCCTTACACCAATCATTTGGTACTCGACCGCTAACCCAACACATGTTGAAAAGGCGGCACAACTGACTTGCTACGAGGCCATGTCCAGCCTTCAGCATCTCGACTGTCACCTTATCATATCCCGCTGCTTTTCCAGCTTTCATACTTCTTAATGCATTCACAACTTCATTCATACTAATACCACTTTCATCATTATCAACCTGGTCATCCATCACCGAGGTTAGTACATGTACACCATCCTCTCTTTCAAACAAGCTTTCAAAATATTCCTGCCATCTTTTTAACACACATTCTTCACCTTTTAAAATACTTCCATTCTGGTCTCTGATAAAGTTCAGCTCAGAGCTCTGCGTTTTTCCTCTGGCTGAACGGATGGATTTCCAAAAGAGCTTAATGTTCGCCTGTTTTTTTTTTACGTGCGGAAATCCCTTCTGATACCCCCCCGCTGGCCAGCGGGGGTGGTTATGTCGTGTCTCGACTAAAACCGCACGGTGTCCTCCCCAAGTGTCCGTTGCCGGGCACCCCGGGTAAGCCCTCGAAAGGATAACCCCAGGGGACGAAAAAAAAAAAAAAAAACAATTTTAGTGTAAGTATTATATATACATTACGCTCTTCTTATGTTTGTATATTAAAATTTAGATTACAGAAAAACCGACTAGGGCGTTTCGGGCTTGTACACGGATCCGTACGAGACTGAATTGAGAGACAAATGTGCTGCCTAAAAATGATGCATACTCGTAAATGATCATCTATTTTGATGGCGTTGACATGGAAGTTTGATTTTTTCAAGACTTCAAGAGGTTGCAGTTTTGCATATTTGATATTAATATCAAATTAAAACCTTCACGCGTTCTTAAAAACAGGTCTGGACAGACCTGACCAGACCATAATTTTTTTGTGATGTGGGTAACTATATATTTAAGGTTTCCGGATTTTTCCCTTTACTTGTGCTTTAAGACTTTACTTTCCGCAAAATATTATAATTTTAACTGAACGGAAAGTACGCTTTTTTTTTTTCGTGCGGAAATCCCTTCGGATACCCCCCTACCGCCCAGCGGGGGCGGTTATGTCGGGCTTGCACCGACTAAAACCGCACGCCATCTCGGGTCTTAAGACGCCGGGGTGTAAGGTTACCCATAGAGCATATCCCTCGCACCCCGACTGACTCCGCGCCATCTCCGGTTTCGAGATGTCCCTCTTACTTGCTCTCTGCTGTGCTATCCGCTAATCAGAGGGACACGTGGAACCGAGGCGTCCGAACAGCCCGCAACAGGGCCGTCCTCGCCTCGGTCGGATTTGGCCGTAGGCGGCAGCGTCTCTCCCACCCTAGGAGAGAGGCGTTGCCGTCTCCGTTGCCCAGGGTGCACCGCGTGGAGGTCCCCAACCAAGCACCCCTCCCCAACCAAGCACCCCAACGGAAAGTACTCTATAGGTTTTGTTTTCCTTGCAATTGTCTGAATATACTGCAGGCAATACCTTTTTATTGCATTGATAGAAGTTTGACTTTTTACAGCTTCAAGATGTTATAGAATACTCGATATTAATTTCAACTTGATACATTCAAGCAATCCTGAGAAAAAGGTCTTTACAGACGGACTTACAGATAATATATTTTTTGTGATGTGTGTACACATACATACATATTTACGGATTTGGGATATTTTTCCTTTATTTATGCTACCAGACCTTGCTTCTTGTCAAACTTCATGCTTCTAGCGCAACGGGAAGTACTCTATAGGCCTTGGTTGAATTTGGTTAAATTTGCTACATGAACAATGCATATTTTGATTGCATTGACCTAGACAGCCTCAACTATTTCAATTTGCAACTTGATGCATAAACGCATTTCTAAAAGGTCTTGACTGACAGACGGACAGACAGACAGACCGACAACGAAGTGATTCTATATATTTTTTTCTTTCAAACTACGAAACCCTAAAAAGTCATATTCTTTTAGTTTTAAATGGGTACCAAATATAATTATTGCAGTTATGCCATTCAATTATGATTTTGAGTGTTTGCTAGATGAATGCAGGACGATATTCCAATTGACGTGTCTGAGTTTAACGAGGGAAACAGTTGAAGATTACACGTAGGAGTATAAGAATGGGAAAATAGAGTCGAGCCACATATTTCCTTAAACCCTCAAATTGGTAGCTGAGATGAGTTTAGAGTAGCTTATATTGAAGATACCCAGTGAATAGGTTACAGACCCTCGCTAATTGTGTGGCTGCCGTAGTAATTTAGAAGGCAATGTATTTATTTAGTCATGAATAATGCTATTAAAGTTTATATATAAGTGGATATATATTATGTATAATATTACAGCAAATACAGCTATGAAATAGCAGTTAATGTCGAGCAGCTACGTAAATATCAAGCGTGGTAAGACCAGTGACATGATCGACAACGACAGACAACTTCCAAATAAGATACGAGAATTGGGCTGGGAAGTGAAATCTCAATTGCCTCCAAATGTAACAGAACCAATTTCGAGTTAAAAGAAATTAAATAGGTACTGAAAGTAGTACCAGAAAAGGCAGATCAAGCTGTTCCTGACATCGATAAAAACCAATAGGTTTTTGTCGTGTAATAAGTAATAATGTTAGAAGGAAACAATTAATCGGCTACCGATGACTTAAAACTTATACAAAATATTTCACGTGTCTATATAGATAGCGCGCTGTAGTAGGTATGTCGTAAAATATTATTGTAATGTAGTAGGTTTATTAATAAAAACAATGTGATGACGAATGGCACATTTAAAAACTAAATTTTATTGCTATTCAATTATTTATCAAATATTATGTGAATAATCTGTGTTCTATTGTTTTTTTTTTCTGTATTAAAAAGCTCAGATTACTCAATAAAAGCTAAAAAAGTTAATAAACCGATGATTAAAATGGCATTCAAAGTTAATTCAGAATTAATTCTGAATACATTTTTTAGGATGTAAAATCCTGTATTATTGAAATATTTTGAGGTCTGAATGAAACTAAATATAATTTTATTAATTAAATTCTTATGTATAAAAGCGACATCTACAATGAAGTATAAATGCAGTGGACAGCTTAGTCTTGCCATAATTTATCTTGGTCGATCATTTGGTGGAAAAAAAATCGTTATTGTTTATAATTATTTATTACATCAAGATAAAGTAGGAAAGTAGTGTGTAGCATAAAAATATACGTTTATTTGACTATCGAATGAGATCAAAATCTAATAGTAAAATTTTCTTAAACATTTTCTTGAACAAAGTTATTCACCCCATTTTATGAACGAAGTATCATCATCAATAAAAATTTGGCCAAAATTTGATCAATTTGACATATCTGGACATGAAAAGCTAATGCTTTATAGATCCGACCTAATGGTGGGATCTAGAAATTCTCAGGTTTTCAGGAGAGCAAAAATAAAATTGACAAATATATTTACCGATATCTTTCAAAATAATATCATTTTAGTGGTTATTTTTAAACTTTTTTTTTGTTACGCACGGAAGTCCCTTCGGATGCCCCGCCGGCCAGCGGGGGCGGTTATGTCGTGCATCGACTAAAACCGCACGGTGTCCTGCCCAAGTATCCATTACCGGGCACCCCGGGTAAGGCCTCGAAAGGTTATCCCCAGGGTTACCGGCGGACCTTGGCCATCAGCGCGGCCTCGCCTGGTGGGGTCGGGTTTTATCCCGCGTCGGTGAGTAGGCAGGCGTGTGTAGGACATACCCGACATACCTCTGCCACGGCCTGCTTCTGTAAGGACGGCGAGTCGGCCAACTCGTCCTCAGGCCCCGATCATGGAGGTCGGTAGTCCTCGCCGCAGACTGCGGAACTCGGGGGGCAGGGTTCTCTCCCGCTCTCTCTCCGCCGTTTCTTTTGCGCGCATAACCTGCTCGCAGAAAGAGGCGGTGGTGTGCCACTTGCTCCCGTCGGAGACCACGGCCCTCGCCATGGTCTCCAACGAGAGAACGTCCACGCCCAGGACCGCAACGAGATCCCGGCGTTGACTCGCCCACGCAGGACACTCCACCAACGAGTGGAGCGCCGTGTCTTCGTCGGAATCCTCACAGTGCTGGCACTGCGGCGTTGTCTCCCGCTGGATGCGCCATAGATACTTACCAAAGCACCCGTGTCCGGTAAATATCTGACACATCCGGTAGGAGAGGTCACCGTGGTGCCTCTCCAACCACTCCTTCATAATCGGTCTCACCGCCGCAATGGTGGATTCCCCCACCTTGGATGCTCAAGTCGCACCCTCCATGTCTCCATGAGTTTCCGGCGGAGTTGGGACCGCTGAGCCCTGATTTCTCGGGGCTCCGGCCTATGGCCCCGTTCCAGCGCCTCCTTGCGCCACTGGTACAACACGCAAGGGTTCTCGCTTCCAGGTCCCATGGAGGGGTCCCGGCTAGGAGACATGCCAACTCGACGGAGATCGTGCGATACCCCCTGATGACTCTGACGGCCATCGCTTTTAACGGGCTGTTTAGAACATCCACATTACAGGCCGCCAGAGTGTCCGCCTATACGGGGGCCCCATACAGGGCCATGCTTCGCACGATCCCCAGGTACACTCTCCTATTGGGTCCCTCAACGTTGGGCTATTTGATTTTAGTGGGCTAGTTGGGTTATTTTTAAGCTTATCCAAAGTAAATGAATTGTCCTTTTTTTTTTCAATTAAAACCTAATTTACATTAGGCGTTCAATATTTGTTTAGTTTTAATTTTTATATTTAATGGCTTAGATCCATAAAGTCGGATTGGACCCTAAAATTGTATACTCTATGAAAATCTCTACGTGCTTTATGTTGACATCTGACTTTATGTTAGTAATTTATGTGTCCAAAATATAGTTTTCTTTTGCAATGTAGCATTATGGTTTTACCTTTAAACGATGATAAGCAGGTATACTTAAGCTTCAAATTACAAGCTTTAAGATGCAGTACAGGAAAACATCATTGTGTCCCGATGGCAACCAACCGCCTTCCGGCATTTCCCTGGGGGTGATACCAATGCACGCATGTCACTTTCTACGACTTCAAGCCAACTTCATGATTCTATCCCTCCTACCGGGACACGCAGGGGTAGAATAAATTAATTATACTAAAAAAATCATAGCTTGATCTCTGGGACAGCTGTCAGTAAAATTGCGCCTATGAAGTTCTGAATTTTACAGTACCAGTCAATGTCATACTTTATGGGCATGCTGAGCTAATTAGTGATGAGCGATGAATCATCGTGACCACAGACTATAAACTATCGATATTTTGTATAAAACTTAATTCAAAATTAATTTATCATTTAATTGAAAAAATAACATTATTGAATATTAAAAAAAAAATAACATTATTTACAATAGTGAGTAAATAAAATGTAAATTCTAACCTACTCGTAACATTCCTTCCGACAACTTTGGGGTTCGAGAGAAGTTTGGCCGCGGCGTGTCTTCTTCCACAAGATGGCGCCAACGCGCCGCCATCTTGTTTGACATGACCCATTCTCCTCAGTACGAGTGCTAACGCCTTGTATACGCCACGTGTTTTCCGTTCTCATCACTTTGTTTTTCTTAAGGCTTTCACGGCCGGCGTTGCAGGTAGAATATACTGCTTCCGGGCTGTTTGGCCGTGGTCCATCGGAAACTTGTGTTCCAGACGTTTCGTCGATCACTGCGGTCGACATCTTCAGTGGTACACGTCGGGACGCCGTCGAGTGCGGACAACCTTTCTCGGCGGCGAACTCGGTGCGACTGATGTAAAAGCCCGAGTCACTGGCGTATTTATAGGTGCAATGGGAGGGGCTAAACAACGTGATCGCTCCTGATTGGTTGAGAGCTGCGCAACCGATGCGCTCGATACCGATTGGTTGAGGCTAAGCAAGGGGGATACCGGGGATGGTGGCGGCTTCGTCATGTTTGAATTGTGATGACGCGCGGCTCTCAGTGCTGGATACCAATCTTTTTGGAGATGAAAACCTTCGTTTTTTTCTATTAAAATTATTGGGATGCTTGAATATTTCGATGGCTTCTCGACATAGCCGTGGGAAGAATTGTGAAGTGGTGGTCCCTAGAGGGGTAGGTTTCTCCTCATTCAACCTGCCCCTCTAGGGAAGGCCTTTTTGCCATACATTTATGGTACAACGGATCGTATCGGGAGACTGCTAGAAGCTTACAACATTAAGCCTATTTTCAAGCCCACGACGCAGTTACGTAATCTTCACCGTTCAGTCAAGGACCCTCGTGACCCACTATCTTCGGCTGGAGTTTACCGAATCCCCTGCTCCTGTGGCGCGGTATACGTGGGCACTACTCAAAGAAGCGTCAAGACCCGCCTTTCAGAACATGAACGAAATTGCCGCCTCGGCCACTTCGACAAGTCAGCGGTTGCGGAACACACCCAGGAGGATGGTAATCATACCATCAAATTTCAGAACACGAAGGTTCTAGCCACCACTTCACAATTCTTCCCACGGCTATGTCGAGAAGCCATCGAAATATTGAAGCATCCCAATAATTTTAATAGAAAAAACGAAGGTTTTCATCTCCAAAAAGATTGGTATCCAGCACTGAGAGCCGCGCGTCATCACAATTCAAACATGATGAAGCCGCCACCATCCCCGGTATCCCCCTTGCTTAGCCTCAACCAATCGGTATCGAGCGCATCGGTTGCGCAGCTCTCAACCAATCAGGAGCGATCATGTTGTTTAGCCCCTCCCATTGCACCTATAAATACGCTAGTGACTCGGGCTTTTACATCAGTCGCACCGAGTTCGCCGCCGAGAAAGGTTCTCCGCACTCGACGGCGTCCCGACGTGTACCACTGAAGATGTCGACCGCAGTGATCGACGAAACGTCTGGAACACAAGTTTCCGATGGACCACGGCCAAACAGCCCGGAAGCAGTATATTCTACCCACTTTGTTTTTGTTACTATTGCTGTTAATTTGTTAAGTTTAGTTATTATTGTTAGTTTTCTTTGTTGTTATTGTTTGTATTTATTGTTTGTTTGTTTGTTGGCATAATGCCAAAGAGAACGAAGAAAACTGTTTTGAACAGTCAAAGTCGTGAGCTTGTGATTCGCTTGCGTGAATATTTTGAGCGAGAAAACCAAAATGGTGGACCGCTATTACCCATGGGAAAAGTTTGTGACAGAGTTGCAGATGTTCTTGGCATTGGACGTGCGACAGTAATTCGCATCAGCAAAGAAACGTATTGCGAATCATCAACCGCAGTATTGACTGAAGACGAGGAAAAAAAGCTTAAACGCCAAATAAAAAAAGAAGAAAGGCTGCTCCTGTCACAAAAATTGACGACATTGACGCCGCTGCGATTGGCAACCATGTATATGGTTATTATACACGGGGCGACTTACTTACATTAAAAAAACTGGTGGCGTCCCTAAAAGACGCAGACTTGTTTAAAGGAAGCTTGCCGTCACTATCGCAGATTTTGAAAAATATTTGAAAAATATTGGATTTTCCTACAAAAAAATTGACAAAAGAAAAATTATAATGGAACGAACCGACATTGCTCTTGCTCGAGTGAATTTTCAAAAAAATTATAAATTGGGACAAAGTTGTCTTGGCTAAACGCAAATCATACCGTATCCAAAGCTTTGACCGATGATACGGCACAATCGACCACCAAAGTACCCGAAGGCAAAGATCAAAGATTAATAATAACTCATGCTGGGACGTCATCTGGTTTTGTGCCTAATTGCCTATTGCCATTCAAATCTACGAAGACCAATGAATACCATGAAGAAATGAATTTTGAAAAATTTTAAGAGTGGTTTTTAAAATTATTAGATAATTTGAAGGAGCCACATTATTTAATTATGGATAACGCCCCATATCACTCGGTCCAAAAGCACAAACCACCAACTTCGGCAAACAGGAACTTAGAAATAATTGCATGGCTTCAAGAAAAAGGAATAGAGGCCAATGAAATAATGCTTAAAAACGAATTATTGAGACTCGTTGGTCTGCACAAACCCAGCAACACCAACGTAAGTCTTAGATGACATAGCCCAAGAAAAGGGTCATAACGTCATAAGACTGCCTCCATATCACTGCCAGTATAATCCGATCGAGCTTATCTGGGCCAGAGTAAAAGGTTTGTTTGCTCGAATTTCAGTTAGACAGGTTCTTTATGTATTAACTCCTGTATAACCGCGGCGTGTCTTAGAACCGCGGTAGCCTAGTGGTATGGGTAATGGACTGCTGAGACGAGGTCTCGGGTTCGGCACACACCAATGACTTTTCGATGCTTTTCGAAGTTATGTGTGTATTTATCCCTGCGATAAATACAATTTATAAGTGCCCGATTAATGGCTCCTGTATAATTTATGATATAAAAATATATTTATCTTTCAAGGTTACGCTGCTAGATATAACACAACACCGCCTTTCAAGGCAAATAAAATGTTTCAGTTACTAAACACTGCGGTTGAAAATGTATCTGCAGAAGATTGGAAAAAGGTAGTTATCAAATGCAGAAAATTAATAGTAGAAGCTTGGGAGCGGGACATTCGATTTGATAATATTTGCGAACAAGAGTTTATTATAAATTTACAAGATTGCTCTAGCGATTCTGAAAGTGATTCGGATGTTGATTTGGGGTGTACTCCTTTGGAATAAATAAATGTATGTATTAAAATATTCGTTTCATTTTATTAGCCATTATTTATGGCATCGATAAGTAAGAAACGCCGAAAATTACTATCGATATTTTTTTCTGTATCATAACAACCCTAGGAATGTCAGTTTAACAAATGTCGCAGAGATCAAGCTATATTTTTTCAAGTATAGAATTTATATTTGTTACCCACGCTGTCTGGCGGTGGTCGAAACACGCGATCGCACCAGTGAAGGCGAGTTTTCAGGTATTTTTAATTGATGTCACGGACATGAAGGTTGCCGCGGACGTGGCAGATCCTCGGGCAATCTTTACGCGTGACTCCGCACATCCACCGCTGTATTTCATGACACGCAGCTCCTGCTTGTGTCGCTTCAGCAGTGGCCACATGTAAAGGGACAAGCCTAATGATGGTTTTATAGACCTGCCTGGTCAACCTGAACAGCATTTTGGGGTCATAAATCACACCAGTCATCTCACGCCACTTGGCCCAAGCGGTAGCAATGCGTACCTTGACATAGCAGTCAATGTCACAAGTCACGTGAAGTATAATTTCAGATACTTAATCTGATCCATGCGCTTGACCAAGTCATCGCCCATGAGGACGGGTATTGGATACGTTGAGTTCAACGCCAAAAACTCAGTCCGTCCGCTACATTAAGTTGCAGACCACCGTTCTCAAGTGCCCCTTTCCACATCTTTTCACGTCGCACCAAACTGCTCCTTTCTGCGGCTACTAGTGCTATATCATCAGCATAAAGCGTCGGTAGCTTAGTGGTTAAGGAGTCGACCCAACGATCGAGAAGTCCCGGGTTCGAATCCTGGCCATTACACTACCGACGTGAACCCACTCGTACCACAAGGAATTTATCTTAGCTGGAGGGGTTAGGGGTATATTAGTAATTTCGCTTACTAATATTCTTTAAAAAAAAAAAAAAAAAGCCATACCTTATAATATGCGAGAAATAAAATCGAAGGCTTTCTATGTCCAGAAAAGACGTATTTTTCGTTCTGTATTCCTCCGCGACAATCTTTAGGGCAAACGCCGGATTCATGGTCCCGGGAAGGAGACGAAACCCATATTGACACTCACAGAGTGTACACTCCTGTCGGATGCAGAAGTCGATTATCCTATCGTAGTGATTCATGGTGTGAGACATTCTCTTATACCGCGGTAACTGCCACACTCTTGTATCGACTCCTAGCATTTGAAAACCGGAGTGATAATATTCAGCCTCCATTGGCTTGGAGTATTGGTGAGGAGTACGGGATGATAAAACATTGTGAGACTTCCCACACCACGGGGCCTCTTATATTCCAGGCCTCCCCCCAATGGGCCCGACATAATTTCGATTCTTCATACAGTCTGGACGGGAATCGGGGAGTCCAGTGGTAGCACCTATTTATACTGTTTATTCAGTAGCTCGGGGAAGTATGAACGCCATCTCTCCTTCATTGCGACCTTCTCGTATAACAGATTGCCTCCCATGGTCTTTAGAGCAGTGGCACTTGGAAATATCCTAAACCGCTTTGGCCCTAAACCGCTCCAACGAATAGAGTAGCTCATTTTATCTACACTAATCCAAATAGGCAATAGGTTTCGGCAAGAAAAAAAAAAGGTAGATATATAGGCTAAGTCCACACCAGCCACATCATATCTACCTTAATGCCAAGAAAAAATGCGAATTTTCACTTAAATCATACCAGTTACCGCAGAAAAGTTACTGATTCCACAACAGCTGAATCTATATTAATCTATGTTGGGATTACATCTTCATATACAAAAATGAATTGCTGTTCGGTAGTCTCGCTAAAATTCGAGAACTAATTTTGGTCTTGAATTATTTGTGGAGGTCCAGAGAAGGTTTAAAAGGTGAATAAATATGGAAGTTGTTATCGATTGAGGCAGTACGAAGTCTGCCGGGTCAGCTAGTATTATATAAAATTCTCGTGTCGTGGTGTTTGTAGTTAAACTCCTCCGAAACGGCTTGACTGATTCTGATGAAATTTTGTGTGCATATTGGGTAGGTCTGAGAATCGGACAACATCTAGTTTTCATACCCCTTATTATATTTTTTTCATTTTTTTTTTGATACAGCATTAAAAATACATACAACCCTGAATTTTCAACCCTCTACGATCAACCCCTATTTTTCCAGCGCGATTTTTTTATTTTTAATAATTTTCTTCAATTATGTTTTTGTTCTCAATTCAATTTGATCTTCCGCCTTCGCCGGTCGATAACCGATCAACTATCAATCGATCAGTTACCCCTGCTAGATGTCTACCGTTGTCACGTCTCATCCAGCAAACATCACGTAGTAGGGATGAGTAGATAGTTATTTTTTATTGAATTTAAAAAATGTTTCCTACAAATAATATACATGGCAAAACAACGTTTGCCGGGTCAGCTAGTATATTATATTACAAGCATATTTACATATTTTTCAAGCATAATGGCATATGTGTGACAGTAATTTTTTTGCAAAGCTTTGTGGCATAAGTTATCTGTTAATACACCCAAACGTGAGCTAATGAAGAAATATAATACTTTAAATGCCTGAGGGTTTATGTCCAAATATGTTCCATTATAGTTTTTATTAATTTAAGGAATTAAGGTCTGTATAAATATGAGGTGAAATGCCTTACAAATATTTTAGACAGTCTTCAGATCAGACTTTATGCGTTGATGGATCAGTGATAGAAATACAAGAGTCAGTTTGTTAGAAAGAGAATAAAAATATAAGTATAGTGATTATAAAAAGTCGTTTGGGTCAGATCTTCAGATCCGACCTAATGCTTTTCATGCCCAGATATATTATTTCACCTTTTGAGGACCAAGACCATACTCTTAATAAGTTTTTTGTAGCACAGATACTTGTAAGTGCCTAAGCTTTTGTATCCTTTCTGGAAACAAACTACCCTCTTCTTAAAAGATGCAAAATGTACCTTCTTTTATTTTCGACACATCTCCCTTGTCTGCCTATTTATCAGTCGTCACAATCTGTAATTCCCTACTGGTCTCATCTAGTATAATATTCTTCAGTAATTTCTTCATCCATTAAAATCACTTTGCTACTGTGGTGTCCGGACCTCGTTCGGCACCACGGGTCGTTTACCTGGCCATCATGTGTCAGAGTTTAAATAAAACTATTGTATCATTCCGCAGGGGTCGGTCCTAGGGCCACTCCTGTGGAACATCGGATACGACTGGGTGCTGCGCGGTACGTTGCTCGAGGGTGTCAGCATAGTCTGCTATGCTGACGACACCCTCGTTATGGCGCGGGGAGCAACGTACCGAAGCGCGGCAATGAAGGCCACGGCAGGGGTTGCTCAAGTCGTGGGTCGAATACGGCGGCTGGGACTCGAGGTGGCTCTCCACAAATCCGAGGCTATGTGTTTTCACGGGCCTCGGAGGGGGCCACCTGCGGGAACCAGCATAACCGTAGGGGGCGTGAGCATCGGCATCGAGCCCACGATGAAGTACCTTGGGCTCGTACTCGATAGCCGATGGGACTTCGGACCTCATCTCCGAAGTCTGGTCCCGAAACTGAGGGGGGCTGCGGCCGCACTATCGCGGCTGATGCCCAACGTTAAGGGACCCAACGCCCCCACTAGGAGACTGTACCTGGGGATCGTGCGAAGCATGGCCCTATACGGGGCCCCCGTATGGGCGGAGACTCTGGCGGCCCGCAACGTGGCTGTATTAAACAGCCCGTTAAAAGCGATGGCCGTCAGAGTCATCAGGGGGTATCGCACGATCTCCGTCGAGGCGGCATGTCTCCTAGCCGGGACCCCTCCATGGGACCTGGAAGCGAGAGCCCTGGCGCTGCTGTACCAGTGGCGCAAGGAGGCGCTGGAGCGGGGCCATAGGCCGGAGCCCCGAGAAATCAGGGCTCAGCGGTCCCAGCTCCACCGGGAACTCATGGAGACATGGAGGGTGCGACTTGAGCACCCAAGGTGGGGGGAATCCACCATTGCGGCGGTGAGACCGATCATGAAGGAGTGGTTGGAGAGGGACCATGGGGACCTCTCCTACCGGATGTGCCAGATGGTTACCGGACACGGGTGTTTCGGTAAGTATCTGTGGCGCATCCACCGGGAGACAACGCCGCAGTGCCAGCACTGCGAGGATCCTGGCGAAGACACGGCGCTCCACACGTTGGTGGAGTGCCCTGCGTGGGCGAGTCAACGCCGGGATCTCGTTGCGGTCCTGGGCGTGGACGTTCTCTCGTTGGAGACCATGGTGAGGGCCGTGGTCTCCGACGGGAGCAAGTGGCACGCCGCCGCCTCTTTCTGCGAGCAGGTAATGCTCGCGAAAGAGACGGCGGAGAGGGAGCGGGAGAGAACCCTGCCCCCCGAGTTTCGCAGTCTGCGGCGAGGACGCCGCAGACTCATCTACGCCCGGGACTACCGACCTCCATGATCGGGGCCTGAGGACGGCAGTTGGCCGACTCGCCGTCCTTACAGAAGCAGGCCGTGGCGGAGGCGTGTCGTGTGTGCCCCTACACACGCCTGCCAACTCACCGAAGCGGGATAAAACCCGACCCCACCAGGCGAGGCCGCGGTGGCGGCCAAAGTCCGCCGGCAACCCTGGGGTTATCCTTTCGAGGGCTTACCCGGGGTGCCCGGCAACGGACACTTGGGGAGGACACCGTGCGGTTTTAGTCGAGACACGACATAACCACCCCCGCTGGCCAGCGGGGGGGTATCCGAAGGGATTTCCGCACGTAAAAAAAAAAAAAAAAAAAAAAAAACTATTGTATCAATTTAAAACTTTGAATTAGGAACGTAATAAAACAATCGCTGCCTGGACATTCGGGATCTGAACGGGCCTAGTGGAGCCGTTCCGATTGAAGCTGAGAAAAGTATCCTGGGAAGAACCCCGCTTTAAGCCCTATCCTTGGGCCGAGACCGCGATATACGCCCCAGTCCGCTATTTAAAGTTAAAACAACCGCGTAAATCCCTAATAATATAAGTAGGAAGTGCGAGTGATTAATAAATAAATAATATTTTTTCCTCAAAGTGTTATATTTTTCATCACTTCATACACGCGTGGTACCCAACCCCCTGGGTACCACACTACCTATGTCTAAGTCAGGACATTCTTCATTTACAACTTCTATTTCCTGGCTCATATTATATTCTGTCACCATTTCATTTTCAAAAGTGCTACTTACTTTAATTTAGGAGGAGGAGGTTGGTAAACTAAAGCTTTTCTAAACTATTTCAATATTTTGAGACTCATTATCACTATTTTTTCGGTATTTGTAAGAAGTATAGTCATTGCACTAGAGCGAATTTTACTGAGGACTTCTTCGAGCGTTTCAGGGGTATAATTACTTTTAGTTCATAGGGTTTATTTTTTGAGTTTTTGGGGCATATTTGTATTAAAGCTGTAAAAGGGAAAACTTTAATCAGAACTTAGTATTCTTATGTAAGTTATCCGAATCAATATTAAAAAAAATATTGAAATCAATGTTATGATAATAAAATATAAAATTCCAAAAATTAATTTACAAAAAACCTTTTTACCAACTTTATTTAAAGTTACACTGACATTCAAAGCCACCTAAATTGACTGTACTCAAATATAATATGTTAATTAAAAACACATGACATCATAAGATAGCTTCATTTGCTGTCCTAGGCACGATTCAGACCAACCGACTCGCATCGGGCCGGGCCGGGTGGCATTTTACAATGCGGTAAAGAACATTGAAATGTATTAACAATATTTGCATGCAATTTACGCATAGTTACCTCCGTTAGCATCCCGCGACGCGTCGTGACGTGTCACAGAATGCATTCGGCTGTCACGACGGCCGACCGGCCCCGACCGGCTCCGAACGGCGCCGTTGGCATCCAAACGGCTGCCGTCGGGTCCGTTCGAAGCCGGTCGGCCGTGCGTCGTGGAATACGTACGGAGATTACAGTGCAGCAACTAGCGAATCATTCAAGTTGTGTTCTTCAAGCGACAGTTACAAGTCAAAAATGGATACGGAAGAAAAACTAATTTCAATGTAAGCAGCACTTCTGGGCGCTTGGAGTGCGTACGGATTCCAGCGGACGCTGTCGGCTACCGCGGCAGCCGTACGCATGCCGCGGTAGCAGTACGGCTCCGACGAACGCGTTCGGCTGCCGCGGCACACGTTTGGCTGCCACGGCACGCGTACGGCTCCGTTCCGATGCGGCGCGACGCGAGCCGGTTGATCTGAATCGTACATTTATATACATGTAATATTATATTATTTGTATTAAAAATATATTTCATTTTAATATGGATATTTCTCTTATACCTTGAAAGCAGTTTTGTCTTTAATACTAAGTTTTTTTTGTTTTAACAGGTATTCCACTATAAGCGGACCCATCTCAAGTACCTACTGAGCAATGATAAAAATACGAAATGCTCTATTTATTGCTCTTGTTTTCTTATACGCATTTCACCATGATATGCAAATTATTTCCGTGTGTGATGCAGATCATGTACATCTAAATAAGGCACTCTCGGTTGTATTTAAAAGTATTAAGATTTTTATACAAAGTCTGAAATCTTATATTCCAACATAATACTTTAGAATGTTCTTAATACCAAGTATGTAGTTGTACAATATAATGAAGCAACGCATTATGTACTGAAAGTTTTATGCTAGTTTTATTTATATTACCAAAATTAACTGAGACCAAATGTCAACAATTATTATCGACGTTAATTTTTCGGGATATACTTAAATAATCGTGTTAGAGTATTGTGTTAGAGCTTTTTAAAACCTGCTCATGGTATACTTTGAGCAAAGCATGTGGCAACACCACTGGTTTTGTTCGGGGAGGTATTTTTGTTGTTCCTAATAATCACCTAACTATCAATATGAAGATGATCCGAAGTACAACGCTATAATGGGAATCAACCAGACATACGGAGGCAAACTCTTTATTTCCCATGTGGGTGATTTACACGGCGTACCGTTAACAGTGCCATACATAACGCGTAGATATATGGAAACCCTTCCAGTATTCAGAACTCCAGTCATTCTGATCTGCGGGATAATTTGGGAATATTTTACCTAACTATTCCGGTAAAAATAATTGGAAAATAAAATACGAATAAAAACGAAATTAAAATAAAATACGAATTTGCAGTTTATATCTGGGGTCCCTAAAGATCCCACGCGACGAAGTGCATTAAAAAAAAACCGGCCAAGTGCGAATCGAACTCGCTCATGAAGGGTTCCGTAGCAGCAAGTAACATTTTTATATGTGAGTTGATTGAATGAAAGGTAAATTGAGGTTTACGATTTATGACGTATTAAAAAAAACCAGTTACTAGATCTCGTTAAAACTAATTTTCGGTGGAAGTTTATATGGTAATGTACATCATATATGTGGGATAGTTTTAAGTTTATTTTTACTTTATATTATGAAACGTAGTGTTATAGGCTAAAATTTAAAAAGTAATGTATTTGTCAAAACTGTCAGGGATGACTTTTTGTCCCAGAGATTACGATGCTGTAACCCTATACCAACTTTAATTTAGAATATAGTAAAAACATTGTTAATTAGCGAGTATTTTGATTGTAAACTATCTCAATAAAATAGTCCATGGCTTTTTGCTTCTTTTTCATTGTAACTTATAATACAGACTCCATTGAAGATTTTCTTAAGAATAATCTTAATCAACATAATTTAATTAATTTATCAATAAATACGTATCATGATTTCTATCATTAACACCTTCTGAAAGTGATTTCAAGTCATTGTTTAATGTAATACAAGACGCAATACAGATTAATGGTTGTTTTGGGGAATTTACAAGTTAAGATTGTCAAAAATTATGGGGGCTCGTCCGGTATGGTGAAATACAATGCAATTAAAGTGTTTACGAAGAAAATAACGGAAGATTACCACTATTCAATCCAACAAATTTTATTGTAATATGAAGAGATGATTTGAAGATATTCGTTTTGAAGACTTTATTAAGAAGAAGATTGTCATAAGATTACAAGACTGCTGCTGATTATTTAATAAAATGCCGCCAAAAAAGAATAAAAATAACGAAGACGCGCAATAAAAGAAAGAAGATGTGGATCTACCTTTCATGGATCCGCCCCGGATTTCGATAAGTGACTTGTGTGATGTCCTTTAGTGCAGATGACAGTTACGGAATCGATACCTGGATTGATGATATCGAAGATATTTCAATTCTGGTGCAATAGTGTGAAGTAGAAAAATTTATCTATGCACAACCACTGCTTACCGGAACTGCTCAGTTATTTTTGAGGTCTCTGGGTCGTTCTAAAAATTGGGTTACCTTAAAAGGCGAACTGAAAGAAGAATTTGGATATAAACAAAACAGTGCAGTTATACACAAGAAACTCGCAGCCCGCAAAGTGAAAAACAATGAGACCTACCAGCAATACTTCCTGCATATGAAAGAATTAGCAACACAGTTCTATTGATGATGAAGCGCTGATGGAGTACGTTATTGATGGTATAAGGGATTCAGAACTAAACAAGGCAATCTAGTATGGAGCAAGTAATAAGAAAGAATTTAGAAAGAAGCTAGATTTGTACAGTGAAATAAGACAGAAAATTTCATCTAAAACACATAATTTGCCCAGACCGGCCCCGACTCCTGGTACGTCTTCGGGACACAAGCAAGCCCCTAAAAAGATATGTTACAACTGCGGAGACATAGGCCATCAATTGCCTAATTCCACTAAAGGTGATAAATATTTCAAGTGTAACAACTTTGGCCATAAATCAAATGAATAAAAAAAACCTAATAATACAAAAAAACAGCTCAAGATTCAAGAACAAACCAAATAAAGCTGCTTTACACCCTTTAAAGAAGTACAAATAAATGATGTCAGCGTAAATGCACTTCTAGACACAGGAAGCGATATGAATCTAGATAGAGAATCGTTTCATAATAAAATTAAAGGCAACCACTGTGACCCAGACTCTATTATATGCCTTACGGCATCGCGGAATATCAGATCAAGACTAAGGGGGCATTAATAGCTAGAACACAAATGAATGGATGCTACTTCGATACAGCTATCCACGTTGTGGAAGATAAATCGATACCAGCTGATGTTATCCTTGGTAATCTGATACTTAACGAAGTTGAAGTAAGTTTTTCTGCTGAAAACATTGCTGTTGAACACGTTGCCTACAGAAGATTTACGGAGAAGATTAATACTATGATTGAAGAATATAACCCGAAGAATTTGAAGAAAGAATCTCCCCCAGAATTAAAGATATTACTCACTGACGAAGCCCCAGTCCATCAGAATCCGAGACGACTCTCACCGTTAGCATCAGATGTGGTTAATAAACAGATAGAGGAATGGATTGATCAAAAGATTATCACACCCAGCAAATCAGACTTTTCGAGTCCCATAGTTTTGTCTAAAAAGAAGAATGGGACTTACCGTCTTTGTATAGAATATAGACGCCTAAACAAGAAATTAACAAAAGAAAGGTTTTCCTTGCCATTAATTGAAGATCAGATCTACCGATTGAAACAAGCTCAAGTATTTACATCTCTTGATTTGCAGAATGGATTCTTGCATGTTAACGTACACCACAAGGACAGTATGAATTTCTGTAGATGCCTTTCGGACTCTGTACTGCGCCATCTGTATTTCAACGATTTATAAACGACGTGATTAAAGAAATCATTTTAGATGGTACTGCAATGGCATATTTGGATGATCTGATCATTCCTTCAAAGTCAGAGGAAGAAGAAATTGCCAAGTTAGCAAAAGTCTATAAACGAGGTGAAGAATATGGTCTACAATTCAATTGGGGAAAATGTCAGTTTTTGAAGAGAGAGATTAACTACCTTGGCTACATTGTACGTGAGGGAGAGATAAGGCTATCTAAAGAGAAAATAGCTGCTGTTGCCAAATTTCCATTACCACAGAATTTGAAATCATTACAATCAGAGTTACCCAAATACCCAGTCAATTCTTGACTGGGTATTTTAGAAAATTTATCAGAAATTACTCGTTAATTGCCAAGCCGTTATTACTGACTTCCTAAAGAAGAGCGCTGTATATGATTTTAATTTGGACTGTAAAAGAGCTTTTGGAGAACTGAAAGGTGTACTGTGTCAATGTCCTGTGTTAAAAATCTACGATCCAAGCCTCGAAACTGAACTGCACACAGACGCCAGTGCCGAAGGATACGGAGCTGTCTTATTGCAACGAAGCCCTAAAGATAATACGATGCATCCTATTAACTATATGAGCAAAAAGACAACTCTAGCCGAAAGGAAATATCACAGCTATTACCTTGAAATATTGGCGATAGTAGAAGCTGTGAAAAAGATTAGAGTCTACTTACTCGGCATATGATTCAAGATCCTAACTGATTGCTTCGCTCTGACTATAACGGACTTACCGCTGGGCTGTCCTACTCGAAGAATATGACTACAGTATTGAACACCGGCCAGGAATACGTATGAAACACGCTGATGCTCTCAGTAGATATCCTGGAAAGAATGTTTATTTACTTACCCATATTTCTGCACACCTAAAGAGAGCACAACACGACGACCTGAAAATAAAATTGCTGAAAAGACTATTGGAAACAGAACCTTATGAAGATTACCTTTGTGAGAATGAAATACTATGGAAAATTAAGAATGGAACAAAACGAATGGTAAAAAATGCAGACAGAAATCATCAGAAAATATCATGAAAAGGGACATTTTGGCATAGTCAAGACTGAAGACATAATTACAAGAGAGTACTTTACTGATAACCTGAAAGAGAAAATTCAAGCGGTTATAGACAATTGTGTGGAGTGCATACTAGTATCGTACAACAGAGGCAAGAAAGAGGGATATTTACAGCCAATTCACAAGAAAACTTTGCCTTTAAATACTTACCACATTGACCATTTAGGTCCTCTGACATCCACTAATAAAATTTATATGTACATTTTAACGATGGTTGGTGGTACCGATGAGTAAGTGCTGTACAAAGAAGTTTGAATAGCACATATCAAAGAAGCTATGGAATGATACCATTTGAACTTTTAACAAGATCCAAAATGAAAGATAAAAATGATGAGATTTTAAAACTGATAGAGGAAGAGAATATCAAAAATTTTAATGAACATAGAGAGGAGCTTAGGGAGAAAGCGAAGGAAAGCATACAAAAGATACAGGACGAAAATAGGAAATATTACAACCAGAAACGGACAGACGCTAAGCAGTACAATATTGAAGATCTTGTTGCTATTAAGCGCACACAGTTTGCCCAGGGCTATAAGCTTTACCCTAAGTATCTGGGTTCTTGTCAAATTACAAAGAACAAAAGAAACGATCGGTATGATCTTAAGAAAATTACCAATGGTGAAAGTCCGATTTGTACTTCGAGTTCAGCAGATATGATGAAGCCATGGGCCGGCAATAATTCGTCAGACTCATCTGAGGCAGATGAGTGAGCAGGATGGCCGTGTGGGATAGTTTTAAGTTTATTTTTACTTTATTTTACTTTATATTAGGTCTTTACCTATGAAATTGCCGTTTAGTATGAAAAAAATTAAACGATTTATTTTTCATGTATTTTTTATTTGTATTAATCGAAGTAATGCAATAATAATAATAATAATAGTACTCATGCAATCAATGCATCTTTGCCAACGCAGCAGCAGTTTATTGATGCTCTTCTTAAAGAAATCAGCTGGACGGGAGGCAACAAATTCTTCAAAGGCATTTTGTACTGCCTCTCGGGTATTGAATTTCTTTCCCGCCAAGAAGTTATCCAAATTCTGGTAAAAGTAGTAGTCTGTAGGCGCAAGGTCTGGTGAGTATGGCGGATGACGGAGAGCTTCCAAGCCCAGTTCTTGCAACTTGGAGACCGTCTGCTGTGCAGTATGAGGTCATGCATTGTCGTGCAGGAGCAGCGGAGACGAGCGATTGACCAATGCTGGTTCGAGATGTGCCAGCTTCTCTATCATTGTGTTCAGTTCTTCACAGTACACATCTGCAGTAATGCTCACCCCGTTTGGTAAGAAGCTGTGATGAATCACACCGGCGCTAGACCACCAAACAGTGACTATCACTTTTCTAGGGGTAAGTTTTCGTTTAGGGCATTGTTTAGGTACTGAACCAGGATCCAACCAACTTGCTGAGCGCTTGCGGTTATCAAACCGAATCCATTTTTCATTACAAGTAACAATGCTTTTCAAAATTCCTTCATTTGTGTTTCTGTTGAGTAATGCAAGGCATGTATCGACGCGTACTTCGCGCTGGCGATCATTGTGTTCGTGGGGCACCCATTTGTCAAGCTTTTTTACCTTGCCAATTTTATGCAAATGGACCAATATTGTTTTGACGCTAACGTCGAAAGGTGCTTCTAATTCAGCCGTAGATTGTGTATCATCGGCTTTCACAATCGCTTTTAATCGAATATCACTTTGCTACCTATGTCTAAGTCAGGACATTCTTCATTTACAACTTCTATTTCCTGGCTCATATTGTATTCTGTCACTATTTCATTTTCAAAAGTGTTACTTACTTTAATTTAGGAGGAGGAGGTTGGGAAACTGAAGCTTTTCTAAACTATTTCAATGTCACGTCATACATGTTGTATTGGAGAATTTAGCGAGTTGAAGAAAAAACTGCAGGAAGTGGGATTAAAAAATGTGACTGTAATATCTGTAACAAAAAAGAGGATGACAGAAAATGACAGTGTTGCCAATATAATTACAACCAAAAAAATATAATTATAAATAAATGTTGGGTTGCCAACAAACTTAAACTACACTTAATACCAATTAGGTTAATGAACGTCGTGGTGCTATTTTGTTTCACCAGGCGCTCTCCAACACATATAATATTATATACATACATATAATATAGAAAAAAATATATATTATTTTAATATGGATATTTCTCTTATACCTTGAAAGCAGTTTTGTCTTTAATACTAACTTTTGTTTTGTTTTAACAGGTATTCCACTATAAGCGGACTCATCTCAAGTACTGAGCAATGATAAAAATACGAAATGGTCTATTTATTGCTCTAGTTTTCTTATACGCATTTCACCATGATATGAAAATTATTTCCGTGTGTGATGCAGATCGTGTACATCTAAATAAGACGCTCTCGGTTGTATTTAAAAGTATTAAGACTTTTATACAAAGTCTGAAATCTTATATTCCAATATAATACTTTAGAATGTTTTTAATATCACGTATGTAGTTGTACAATATAATGAAGCAACGCATTACTGAAAGTTTTATGCTAGTTTTATTTATATTATCAAATTAACTGAGACCAAATGTCAACAATTATTATCGACGTTAATGTTTCGGGATATACTTAAATAATCGTATTGGAGCGTTGTGTTGAGCTTTAAAAAACCTGCTCATGGTGTACTTTGAGCAAAGCATGTGGCAACACCACTGTTTTTGTTCGAGGAGGTATTTTGGTTGTTCCTAATAATCACCTAACTATCAATATGAAGATGATCCGAAGTACAACTGGGAATCAACCAGACATACGGAGGCAAACTCTTAATTTCCCGTGAGGGTGATTTACACGGCGAACCGTTAACAGTGCCATACATAACGGGTAGGTATATGACAACCCTTCCAGTATTCAGAACTCCAGTACTTCTGATCTGCGGGATAGTGTGGGAATATTTTACCTAACTATTCCCTTAAAAAAATTGGTAAAATAAGATACGAATTCCCTGCAGTTTATATCTGGGGTCCCTAAAGATTCCACGCGACGACGCGCATTACAAAAAAACTGGCCAAGTGCGAATCAGACTCGCTCGTAGCAGCAAGTAAAATTTTTACATGTGAGTTGATTGAATGACAGGAAAAAAAAAAAGGAAATTAAGGTTTAACATTTATGACGTATTAAAAAAAACTACTTACTAGATCTCCTTCTAACCAATTTTCGGTGGAAGTTTACATGGTAATGTACAACATATATTTTACTTTTATCATTTTCTTATTTTAGGAGTTCAAGGTTCACACAAGAAGTTCACACATTTTACCACTACGGATGTGTATCTTGCGCAAACTATTCAGTTTAGAAAAAAAATCACATTAGAAACCTCAAAATCATTTCTGAAGACCAATCCATAGACATATGGGTTTAATGAAAAAACAATTTTTGAGTTTCAGTTCTAAGTATGAGGAACACCCAAAATTTATTGTTTTCTTTTTATTTTTGTGTGAAAATCTTAATGCGGTTCACAGAATACATCTAATTACCAAGTTCTAACAGCATAGTTCTTATAGTTCCGTAAAAAAGTGGCTGTGACATACGGACGGACAGACAGACTGACATGTCGAATCTATAAGGGTTCCGCTTTTAGCCATTTGGCTACGGAACCCTAAAAAGGTGCGACGGGTCGGGGGTTAACCAAGATTCTGCCCAAGATTTTGGATTATAAATACATCAATAAATAAATAATAGGTCTTTACCTATGAAATTTCCGAAATTTTCTTACAAATTCCTGTAATTTTATTTTATTTTTTATTTTTATATTTTGTTTGAAAGTTGATTTCAAGATTTTACAACTCTGTATTAAATTTTGTTTTTATTGGCCGCTTGATAAATTAAATACTATCGATTTTAATGATAAATTTCGTATTACTTAACAGCTATCACTTTTTAAAAATGCAATAAAAGTTGATGTTTGTTAGCTTAATATTGTCTCATTCATACACAAAAAAAAGATCATAAAATTTGGATTTGTCATTCCTAAAAAAATGCAAAAATGTTAGTACTGAAAATTGGGTTTCCTCAAATTTCTTCAAGAAAAACGGCAATTTCATATGTAACGACCTTTTTTTTTTTTTTTTTTATCGTGCGGAAATCCCTTCGGATACCCCCCCGCCGGCCAGCGGGGGCGGTTATGTCGGGCTTGCACCGACTAAAACCGCACGCCGTCTCGGGTCTTCAGACGCCGGGGTGTAAGGTTACCCATAGAGCATATCCCTCGAACCCCGGCTGACCCTGGGCCATCTCACCACTAACAGCATCGCTCATCCTGTCTCCTCTGAAAGCAGAGGAGTACGGAGAGCGATGTGTTCCCGCCACGTTGGGTATTGGCCGACGATCAATGCCGACCCTATGAAGGGGTGAAGGGGAAGCCATTGACCGCCGCCCAGGGTGTACCGGCCGCTCCGATTCCGTTCCCCCCGGACTGCAGCGGGATCGGAATCGGAGCGACACTCGAGGAGGTTACCCAACACACACCCCTCATATGTAACGACCTAATATAAATAATTCAAATTGATGTTCAAAGGATCAGGTTAATATATTTTATATACAGTCAACGACAAAAGTTGATTAACACTCAAATATTCACAAACCTTTAATATATTAGAATAGATATACCAAGGACTGATGTAGAAGCAGTATTATTATATTATATACAGTGACCAAGAAATTGGAATTTGTAAAGCTACTTTTGTCGTTGACTTGTTTATTATTTTGTTTAAAGTTTAAGAGCTAATAAGGTGATATTATGTAAATTGTAATGTGATAACCTTATTTCTTGTTGACGGTACTGTCGGGCTACTCGAAATTGGAACCAGAAATCCTATTATGCTCTCCAAATTACTACCAGTAGAAACTTTCTCGTCGTTAGTAGCGCAACTCTAAACCCTATTATGCTCTTACTAGTGGCCCATCCCGGCCTACAAAGTGACTGCATCGTCACCTCCGGGATCCAATTGTGAATATCAACCATCAACGGATGCATTCTAGTAATTCTTTCTAGGGTAACTTCACTTCTAGAACAAGCTCCCTAATTAAATACCAGGTAGCCGGTTGCCGGGAAGATTAGCCCCAATAAGCCACAATATAGAAGTTATATGAACGAGGATTATCTAGAACTTTCGAAATCAGTAAGTAGATATTTTATAGGTAGGTAGGTACAGTATTTAAATCAATAAGTCGTCTTCATAGCAAGAATTGCTAACGGCGAATCTGCCTCGTAATAACTGAAGTCTCATCAAAACGAAACTTCACCAAAAAGGCTTTTATAAAATTCAAGAATATTTCAACGATAAACAAGCTTGGAAATTAAATGAATAAATAAATAAATATTCTACTACTTATATTTTATATCTGCAATGTACAGACACAACAAATTTTCAATTTTATTATAGAATTTAATATATATAGAAGGCTTAAATTCCTCTTAATTACAAATAAATAAATATTCTACGACATTCTACACAGCGCTTTCAAGACCCAAAGTAAGCATAGTTTAACTAGCTTGTGTTATGGCTTCCAGAATGCGGATAAACCTACTTATAGGTATTCTTTTTTTTTGTAAATACATACATATTATACATAGAAACACCCAGACCAATGCAAATAGAAATATTCATGCATATAAATATTTGCACTGAGCAGGAATCGAACCCGCGCCCCCAGACGTAGCAGTCGAATGCACTACCGCTACGCCACAGAGGCCGTCCAATTAACTATTTATTCTACTATGCTACTCAAAGAAAACAATGAAATGAGATAAGTATGGGCTCGTCGTGAGCTTGTCCGACAAAAAAGTGGTATAAAAAAAAATGAGGCCCTCCAATATCTTCGGTACCCAAACCAACCTAACATAGAAGCCGGTGGTGCATTCATAAATACTGTTCACTGCTCGCCACCAAACAGACTGTACGCTTGGTGTTCACATTGACCGCATAAAAATCTAGCTAGGTAAGGCTATCTAGTCAGGGTGCGAGGGAAATGCTTTATGGGCAACCTCACACCCATCGTCTGAAGACCCAAGACGGCGTGCGGTTTTAGTCGGTTCAAGCCCGACATAACCGCCCCCGCTAGTCGGCGGGGGCGCATCCGAGGGGATTTCCGCACGAAAACAAAGGTAAGGCTATCTGTAACCTGAGTGGTATAAAAAAAAATTAAAATGTTGAATTTTATTATGACTACCGTTCCACTTTATTCATTATTTATACTATACTTTTTATTTATTAAAGTTATAAGATACTAGCTATTGCCCGCGGCTCGGCCCGCGTAGATGTCGGTTATCGCGACCAAGGCACTATCATCCCCTATTCCACACAGGTTGAAATTTCAGATTAACCTTTTTATACTGTTAATTTCGTAATATCTTTTGAATGGAATAACCGATTTCAACAGTACAAAAAGTAACTAACAGGTATTGTTGAATACAACAAAAGTCTTGAATACGAAATCATTTATTTGTATAAGAATTAATACAACATAACATAAACAAAACGTCACGCCTGTAAATCTAGAAATCTGTTGACGAAATTAATCGTTATTTTGTGGATATTGGAAGGTCATTGGCTGAGAAAACCTTACAGAGCCAAACAAATCACACATGGACCACACCTCTCTCGTCCCGCATACCAAATTCATTTGTTTTAATGGGCACCGATGAGAGTGAGGTGTACTCCTTGATTTTGGGACTAAAAGACGATAGTTCCACAGGATGTGACCAAATCTCAAACAAGGTTTTGAAGTGCTTTGCACATTTGCTTGTTCCCGTCATAACTTTTATTTTTAATAATTATTTGGCTCTCGGAGTGTTTTCGGATGCTCTAAAGCAATCGATTGTTCTACCCATATATAAAAACGGGGACAGGGACCGTGTCACCAACTATAGACCGATTTCAATTCTTCCTTCGCTATCGACAATACTAGAGCGTATAATTAATATGCGCCTGCTCAGATTCCTGGAGAGGAACGAGATTTTGTCCCCAAATCAATTCGGCTTTCGAGCTAAAAAGTCAACAAGCGACGCTGTCCATGAGCTCACTAACTATATTGTGGAAAATATGAACAATGGCAGAAAATGTGTAGCAATATTTCTTGATTTGGCCAAGGCATTTGACACGGTCTCTGTCCCGATTCTGCTGAATAAACTCGATTCAATGGGTATCAGAGGAACTCAGCTAAAACTCTTCAAAAGTTATTTAACAGATAGAGTGCAGTATTTCAAAATCGCAAACTATACAAGCTGTAACTTGTCCATTAATTATGGCGTTCCTCAGGGAAGCGTTCTTGGTCCAACGCTCTTCCTGATTTACTTAAATGATCTTTGCAACTGTGACCTGCCCCAAGGCAAACTTGTTTCATACGCAGATGATACAGCGCTGCTATTTAATGGAGTGGATTGGGACGAGGTCTTTTTGCAGGCACATTTGGGCTTAAATAAGGTAACAAAATGGCTACACAGAAATGTTCTACATCTGAATATTGAAAAAACAAATTGTTTGAGCTTTGCAATAAGGAACTCGTCTCAACCATCACCTAATGATGGTTGAGACGATGGCTCACTCGTGCAATACTTATGAACAGACTTCATGCACATGCAGTAAAATTGATAGATCTACAAACGGTAATTATCTAGGAGTCATATTAGACAATAACTTAGGCTACAAGCACCATATTTCATATATAAATGGCAGAATCCGTAAACTAGTTTATATCTTTGCAACCCTACGGCATGTAATTAGTCCATCGCTCCTGAAGCAAATTTACCGCACCCTCTGCGAACCTCTAATTACATACTGCATTCTCAGCTAGGGTGGTGCACCCAAGACATCACTTTTGAGTCGCTCAACGTTACATCTTGAAGGTTTGTACTTTTAAAACTTCATTGTACCCTACTTTATTTTTATATAAGGAATGCCAAGTACTCACCGTCAGACAGTTATTCATATTAAATACTATCTTGAAGCAACATTCCTTGATTACTTACGATCAGAATATAAATGCTTGTAAGCGACGCAAACATAAAGTCTGCGAGTAAACTCAACCCATAAAACTGGGTTGCACTCAAAAGTTCTTTGGCTATTTGGGTCCATACATGTATAATAGGGCAAATAAAGACCTATTAATTTATCCCCTGAATAAACTGGAATGTAAGGTGACAGTAATTCGAAATGAGGCCATCCGACAAAGAACCAAAGTCACCGACATAGCTCGCAGAATAAGCAAGCTGAAGTGGCAATGGGCTGGTCACATCTGCCGAAGGACCGATGGCCGATGGAGCAAACGAGTCCTAGAGTGGAGACCACGAATCGGTAAACGGAAGGTGGGACGTCCCCCAGCAAGATGGACGGACGACCTGAAAAAGGTAGCTGGGATAGACTGGATGCGCAAGGCGGAGGATCGGGTGCTATGGCGTAAAATGGGAGAGGCCTATGTCCAGCAGTGGACTGCAATAGGCTAATTGATTGATTGATTGATTGAAGGTGACAGTTACTGAATGGATACCTGCCAAATCTTACGGAAGAACTACTAACGGTAATATCTTAGTGGAATATTATATGGTAGTCAATCAGGCATACCTATGAGTACTTACATTCTTACTTACATACTGAACACCTAGATACACATTACATTGGCACACATAGACGCACACACCCTGACAAACCCTTGCACAGACACCAACACTCTGACTCCCTCCCACACAGATATACACACACACACACCCCCTTACACACGTCTCCACTTTCACGACACACACACAACACTCACACATTCACATTATTTATGCTGTGTCCTAATTCTCTCTATGTTTTCCATAGTTACTGTAATAACTGTGATACCACACAATGTCCTAAATGTATTTTTCTTGTTAATGGTATTGTTACATAAATAAGGAGGGAAATGCGCTGCTAACCCCATAACACAGAGCCATAAGGCTCTATTTTGGGAAGCAATGGCCTAACCCTTAATATCTGTGGGTTTTAACTACCATTATGATTTTATAAAATTGTCATAATAATTTTTGAGTGTGTAAATAAATGTAATAAATGTAAATAAAATGTATCCCCGAAGGGTTAGACAGAGATGTATTACACACCCATGATTCACCACCTATGTTTAGCTCACAATGTAATAGGGGGCGAGCCTATTGCCATTTACCGGGCACATTAAGGAATTCAATTTTTTTTCTAGCAATAAAATATAGCTGTAGCTTTCTAACAGTAAAAGAATTTATGAAATGGGTCCAGTAGTTTTTAAGTTTATTCGTTACATACAAAAATCCAAAAATACGAATATTTCCTTTCATTATATTAGTTTAGATGTAGATAAGGGTATGTAAAGGTAAAGATGTAGATAGATAAGGGTAAAATAAGCTACATTTAAATGAAACTGGTTTTTATTTATTTGGGAAGGGTGGCTGTTGACCACGAATATTGAATTTTACCTGAATATCCTCCCCCGTGGTTCGCCGTTGGACATGAGGCGGTACTACGACAAGGTTTTATTTAACCAACGCCACAGGAGACAAATTCAATTAACTCTGTTCACGAGTTACCAAACACTTTTAATATATATTTTTTAAACAAGGGGCTATATAGCAAGGTAAACAAATGGTGTTCTCACAATTTAGTATCAATGAAGTATTTCAATAATAAAGTACAATATCGTTAAACTGACACTGTTGGAGGAATGAAACATTTGTAGATTATTGCATAGGAGTCGAAATGACTTCGGGGTGCGAGGGATATGCTCTATGGGCAACCTTACACCCCGGCGTCTGTAGACCCGAGACGGCGTGCGGTTTTAGTCGGTTCAAGCCCGACAAAACCGCCCCCGCTGGCCGGCGGGGGGGAGGGTATCCGAGGGGATTTTCGCACGAAAAAAAAAAAAAAGGAGTCGAAATGACTTATTCGTCAACTGGCTCATGTGAAACTCGCTCATCCGAGCGAGTTTCGTTGTCGTTTGGCCGCCATCTTGTAAAAAGCACAAGATGGCGGCCACCGGACTAGGGTTGTGATGCCACTAACTTGTAGTTAACCTTACACTAACCTCCCTTTTAACATCCAAAAAATACAATTGCGTTCACCGACTTTTACAGGTCAAACTTAAAAAAAAATCATTTCAATGGACTTCTGAGTAAACCAATTGATAACTAAATTCATACTATATCTGTTTATAATCGTAACCCATGAGGTGCAATATAAAATTTCTGACCATTTACTAAAACGTAATTACAATTTTTCGAAAATGGAACTCTTTGACTGTCTTAAGATTATACTTACACGATCAAATTTTACTATGCTAGTAGTATTATTGACTTAACATGCAAAGCTGAGGCACCATATGAAGCTGTAAACTGAGATATCCAATAATATTATAGCAACTGTATTGCTTATTGTTTTATCAAGAGCCAACTGCCTGGAAACCAAAATATTGTCACTAACTGGCAGTTCATGATTGTATGGTTATATAATCTCAGCTTACTAACTAAGAGGACAAACATTTTTAAATAATGTAGTCATTAGTTATGCAACAATGGTACTACTTACAAACAATCATTAATATGGCGATCCCTGCTTAAACATATGAGGTGAGTATGATACGGTTCAATCTCTGTTTTGATCATAATATAGTCTTGTATATAACATATCGCTGCTTGAATACAAAAAGACCACAAATATTTCATTTTATGTTTTAAAAATTGTTACTATTTGAATTTACTACTATTTTAAAAATACACCCATTAATTTCCTATTTCTAAATACGAAAATAATTAAAGGCCCTTTTTGCATTTTCGTGTAAGTGCGGAGTAATTATGAGCAAAACAGCCATTTTGTCAGAAGCAACCAGATTCCTGAGGCGAACGCACGTTAAGTCTATACTAGGACGATCGCAATCAACCCAAACTTAAGTGTTGCGAGATTTGCCTATCCAACAATAGGTCAACGTGACCGGTCGACTTTTTCCATTGATTTGGTTTTTCGGTGATTATTCCTCGATGGTAAGACCGATCTCGACATTCGAAATTCCCGTTACGACACTCAGTAATGTCTACTTGATCACCGTGGCAAATTTGGTCGAGGTCGGTCAAACGGTCTCGGAGGAGTATCATTTGTTTGAAATGCAACTTTGAAACCAAAGACGCTTCGCTCGCCTTCGGCTCGCTACGCTTAATAAAAGTGTATTATTGCAAAAAAATCCCAGTGTTAGTGAGTAACTTTATAAACAACTAGCTTTTACCCGCGGCTTCACCCGTGTATGATTATGATCCCGTTCCCGTTACCTACTTATTCCACCACCACAACCTATACACGCTGACTTTATAGTCGTTTTGGACCCGAAAGGAGGTTTTCGGAATAATCTATGGTAGCATTTTGAGAAGTCCAAATTGCTATACCGGTTTTAATAAAAAAGTTGACTTTTTTGTAATCTTTTTCACTCGTTCGAGTAGAAAAATTATTAGCACTTCGGTAATTCATTGACAGTTTTTAATGAATGAAGGTTCGTCCATCTTCATAACTGCGTAGGTACCTTTTTTGTTTTATGTGCGGAACTCCCTTCGGATACCCCTCCGCTGGCCAGCGGGGGCGGTTATGTTGGGCTTGAACCTACTAAAACCGCACGCCGCCTCGGGTCCACGGACCTCAAAATACCTCGCACAAAAAAAAAAGGTACCTAGTAGGCGAAACGGGCCGCGACACATTGACCGCTTTAGGTACCTTTTTTTTTTTTTTTTCGTGCGGATGTCCCCTCGGATACCCCCCCGCCGGCCAGCGAGGGCTGTTATGTCGGGCTTGAACCGACTAAAACCGCACGCCGTCTCGGGTCTGCAGACGCCGGGGTGTAAGGTTGCCCATAGAGCATATCCCTCGCACCCCGACTGACCCTGGGCCATCTCCGGTTTCGAGATGGCCCCCTCGGGTTTGGGAACCACGGTGTCCCCGTCTTGCCCCGGTTTGGGGGAGGGGCACTAGTCGCCCTACCGTCCCGGCCTGCATCTGCTGGGGTGACAGGCGGCCTCACCTGCCACCCCCAGGCCTGCGCTCATGGAGGACGGAGGTCGTTAAGCGACCTCCGGCGCCTGAGTCGCCTGCGACGCGCGGCGAGCATGTTGCGGGCTCGGCGGGCCGGTAGAGTTCTTAACCTCTCCCGGGCGCGCTCCGCCATCTCCTTCGCGAGCATTACATGCTCGCAGAAGGAGGTAGCGGCGGCCCACGCGCTCGCGCTCCGCACCATTGCCGCAATCATGCTGCCGAGCGAGAGGACTCCCACCCCGATGGCTACCACGAGGTCACGCCTCGGCACCTCCCACGCCGGGCAGTCCGCCAGCGTGTGCAGCCCTGAGTCCTCGCTCGCGTCATAGTGATGACACTCAGGCGTTGGCTCCTTCCTGATCCGATGCAGGTAGACCCCGAAGCACCCCTTCCCGGAGATCACCTGCGTCAGTCGGTACGAGAGGCTTCCGTGTCGCCTCTCTAGCCAATCCTCCATGATGGGCCTTACCGCCGCTATTGCGGCGTGCCCTGCGCTTGGTCGCCCAAGTCGTTCCTTCCACTCCACCACGATGGCCTGGCGGAGCCGGGACTGCACGGCCTCGATTTCTCGATGCTCGGGGTTCAGTCCCTGCTCCCGCGCCTCCTTTCGCCACTGGTACAGTTGCGAAAGGGCTCTCGCCTCCAGGTCCCATGGCGGAATTCCGGCAAGGAGACTCGCCGCCTCGAAGGAGATCGTGCGGTACCCGCGGATGACCCTAATGGCCATCACTCGCTGCGGAGCGCGCAGCATCCGCACACTTCCGGCCTTCAGGGCCTCCGCCCATATTGGGCACCCATACAGGGCCATGGACCGCACGATCCCCGCGTAGAGTCTCCTGCAGTAGTCATCGGGCCCCTTCATGTTGGGCAGCAGCCGCGCCAGAGCGAGAGCTGTGCCCTTCAGTTTGGGGGCCAGACTTCGGATGTGCTCTCCGAAGTCTCATCGGCCGTCGAGCACGAGAACCGCTTTAGGTACCTACTCCACTATTCGCTCATACTTTATGACAAAGGACATAGGACTGTCAGAAATACATTACTAGGATATGATTTAACCATAAATGATTTTATGGTCTATGTAGTGATAATAAAATAAACACAACAAAAATAATTATAGCTGTATACAAAATAATCAACTTACATAGGTTACCATACCTTGTTAGTTTACACTTCTCTGAACAAAGTAACTGCTCGAAGTCGAGCGGGTCCTCCACATTCGATTCACAACGGGCACTTTTTATGGTTTCATGCTATTGTCTTTTAACGTATGTAATGTGTGTCTGTCCCTATCACTTTTCACGAATTCGAAGACGTACGGCCACCTCTGCATAACTCACCACGAGTTTCCTATTCACGAGTATAAACAAGTTGTTTTATCACAAATAAAAGCCTAGGGTGCACCAAATTTATATTTCGATATTCAAACACTGCTTATAATAAGCCGGATGGACGACGTCGTAGGTACCTACTAATAGAGGCATATCCTCTAATAATTCTGATATTACTGTACCTAAATTGCATTACTAGATACGAACTACCAGTGAGATGACCTCAACAGACGGGCCCGAATAATTGATCGTTAACGATACCGGCACAAACCGCATACTGAAGGAGTGATGGCGCGTAGGTCACCGTTCGAGTCCTGATATGTTTCCACGGGCGCTGAGAATCGGCTTCTGATTGGACGAATACCGAATGCGGAAATGTTGAATGAAAATAATCGTAGTAAAACGTAGTAAGCGTATTACGTGAAATTGAAAGGAGTTATCACAAGTTCTCATTTGATTTGTGGAAATGACATAACGGAAACACAAGACTGCAATTGTTAAATAAATACTTTTGTCTTTTAGTTATGTCCCTTATTTTATAATTACTTCTATGGAAACAAATATTTGTATATGCACTAGGGCCATTTATGCGAATATACTTTTAAATATATAACTTATATCATAGGTACTTCTATCATCAAATGCAGTATTAAGATACGCATCTGACAGTATATAAAATGTCTATGTGCTATGTATAATAAGAGAGTTAAATTCAATTAAATTTTTTAACCAAATTGTATGCTACTTTTCCTAAAGATTTAGGTCGGGAAAAGAGAACATCTAGGATGGGACCTAGCTCCCTAACAGTCGCGGGTTTAGGTCCCGTCCCAGATGTTCTCTTTTTCCGACCTAAATCTAATAAAGAGAGTTCAACACAAAAATCGAATTTGTAATTTTCAAATGTCTCTCCCGTGAAAGTAATATTTTTAATTTTTAGGCCTTTTGTATTTAAGCAGTGATAAATACGAAACGACTGAATTGCTTCTACATTTAAAACCATCCAACCAATGTGCCCCATTCAATAAAGAGGCTATAATGTGAAGATGGTGTTAGGTAACTAAAATATAGATCACTGATGTCGGTTTTCGTTTTTTGGTTATCTCCGGTTTTACTTAACCAATTGAAATCAAACATACGACAGATTTTAAAACTAACCAAGACCTTTCCTATAGAAAAAAAACCACATCAAAATCCGTTCAGTAGTTTTACAAACAGACACACAGATAAAGAGACAAACAGACAAGAAATCCATTAAATTAACAAAATTAACTTTTACAGAATCGTTCATATTATATAACCGAAGTATTTTATTTTTAATATCTCCAATGTACAGACACAACTAATTTAGAATTTGATAGTAGTATAGATAGAAACGGGATTAGTATTCCAAGAAGGCGGAGCCGCGAGCAACAGCTACTGCATAATAAAATAAACGTTGAAAGAAATCTGAAAGTTGGCATAAAATATTAATATTTTTATAGAGCATTTCGAAAAAGTTATGAGCGCGAGCATCAGTTTGATCTTACGATTGAGAGGCCCGGGTTCGAATCCTTGTCCGACGTGAACCCACACCTGACACAAGCAATTTGGCTTAGCTGGTAGGAAAAATAGTAGTATTCTTATAAACAAGTTGAATTCCTGAGACGAGCTCAGCCGAATACAATTGATTTTCGATTTTGCGTTTTTTTTTTAGCGATTTTTAGCGTTTTTTTTTATCTTGCAATGGTTCACCTCAGCACGAATCTATTACCGAAAACAGCAACTCGATAGCTTATCTCCTTCATACCCAAAACCGTGACAGAAAATTGGCAACGACGACGTCGACGACAACTCGATAGCAATAGGGCTTTTGTAAAGAAAATCCCTAAAAATCTAGAGGGGCGGAAATCACACAGTGATTGTCAAACTTTGGGCCAAACTTAGATATTTTTGTTGCAGTATTTTTAGTCAAAATTACAGACCTTAGGCTTTATGCATATTATTCGACGCGTCTTTATATATTGAGCAATAAATATGAAGAAATTGAAATCAAATCAAACATCTTCGACGTCAAAACACAAAAAAATGATTTTTTAGGAACAATTTGTATGGTAGGTACCCAAAATCTTGAACGTACAAACCCCAAAATCTAATCAGTTCTTCCCATTAACCAAACAAGATGATTGGCGAAAGAATTCTTTAAATCGGATAAGTGGTTCTTGAGTTATTGCGTAAACAGACATCCAGACATCCAGACATCAAGACATCCAGACCAACAGACAGACCGACACTAAATTTTTTTTTGCTTAATTAGACTTAGAATGTGAAACGTCGAGAAAAGTGATAAAAAGTGGATGTATGATTTTGATTTTTTTTGCGTGATTTTAAGACTTCGGTGTCCACCTGGTGGCCCGAAGTAATATTACTATATTAACTAGGCAACTAAGTAAAACAAACTTTGCAGTTAGAAACTAGTTTATTAGTAAAGAACACATATATGCATCTCATTAGAACACATACCAGTCTGCGCTGGGGTCGTGGTTCCCAAACCTGAGGGGGCCATCTCGAAACCAGAGATGGCCCAGGGTCAGTCGGGGTGCGAGCGATATGCTCTATGGGCAACCTTACACATCGGCGTGTGTAAACCCGAGATGTCGTACGGTTTCAGTCGGTTCGAGCCCGACAAAACCGCTGGTCGGCGGGGGTATCCAAGGGAATTTCCGCACGAAAAAAATAAAATAAAAAAAGGGTAACATAACAACATGCGTGTTACGACGTACACATACATACAAAAAAGTGTCAACTGTACCATCGAATAGAATATCGAACAGCCACCATATTTATTTTCTCTGATATAGCTCCAGCTGACTTTTTTCTTTTTCGAAACCCAAATGACTACTTTAAGGCAACCGTTTTCAGTCAATAGATGTCATTTAAAAAATCGCGGCAAGTATGGAAGGCGGCTGCAAAAAATTAGTTATAAAAATGGTTTTGATGATTGAATAGTTCGTTGGCGTATGAGAATTATTTCGGCTCTCTTTCGAAGGTAATACAGAAAATTTGGACGAATAATACATATTTTAAGTTTTATTGACTAATTCCCAATACTTTGTACACTTAGGTAGCTTAGTGGTTAAGGAGTCGACCTTACGATCGAGAGGTCCCGGGTTCGAATCCTGGCCATTACACTACCGATGTGAACCCACTCCTAACACAAGCAATTTAGCTTAGCTGGATGGGTTAGGGGGAATATTAGTAATTTCGGTGACCCTGGTGTCCCTTTATGTCGAGCCCGATAAACCCCTTAGCCCTCACCTGGACCAGCTCAAGAGAGTCGGATCCAGGTTGGCCTCGGACGGCTCATAATTGGGGGTGATGCAAATGCGAAAAGCGCTTGGTGGGGAAGCCACGTTGAGGATGATAGGGGGGAAGATCTGTTGGGTACATCCTCAACGATGGTAAGGTGCCCACCTTCGATACTATCAGGGGGGGCAAAAGGTACTGCAGTTTCGTCGACATCACTGCTTGTTCGGATGATCTGTTAAGTCTGGTCGACGGCTGGAGGACTGACGAAGACCTGGCAGCTAGCTCCGACCACATCGGCATAGTGTTCCATTTAAAGTTGGCCAAGTCAAAAGGCTCTAGCATCAGCAGGACAACCAGGTTGTTCAACACCAAAAAGGCAAACTGGAGCCATTTTCATGAGAAAATGACCAGCTTTTTGGCGGAGAACAACCTGGTTGTTGATGCCATTAAAAACATCAAATCTAAACTAGAAATTGAGGAAAAACTGGCAACATATAACAAATGCTTAACAACAACCTGCGAGGATACAATCCCCAAAAAGCAAAATAAGGAGACACTTACTATGCCGTGGTGGTCGGAGAAGCTGGCCCGGATGAAGAAGGAGGTCAGTACCTTCAGGCGCCGAATCAGAAATGCAGCCCCAATCCGGAGGCAGAGGGTGATAATGCAGTACCTGGAGCGGAAGGACAGGCAGTATGAAACGGAGGTAAAATTAGCACAAACTGCGTCATGGAAGGAGTTCTGCACAAAGCAGGATAGAGAGGGGGTTTGGGAGGGAGTATATAGGGTCATAGGGAGAACCACAGCAAGGGAGGAAGATCCACCATTGTCACACAATGGAGTAATATTGGACGCACATGGATCCGCGGGGCTCCTGGCCTCGGTCTTCTATCCGGAGGATCGAGGCGAGGAGGACACCGCTGACCACAAAATGACTCGCGCATTAGCCAGGGCTGTTAATGACGTGAGTGAAGGTGAAGTTCACGACCCGCCATTCACTATCAGTGAGCTTTACGATGCGTTAGCCTCATTCAACCCTAAGAAGGCTCCTGGAGCCGACGGCTTCACAGCCGATATTTGTTCTCACGCCGTTAACTGTGCACCCGCACTGTTCTTAGAGCTGCTTAATAAGTGCCTGGCACTAGAGTATTTCCCCAAACCGTGGAAAGAGGCGACGGTTGTTGCTCTAAGAAAACCAGGTAAGGATTCGTACAGCTCTCCCAAGTCGTACAGACCGATTGGGCTGTTGCCTGTCCTTGGGAAGCTGTACGAAAAGATGCTGGCAGCCCGACTCAAGTTTCATCTATTGCCGCGAATTAGTACTCGCCAGTACGGCTTTATGCCAAGGAGAAGCACCGAAGACGCCCTCTATAACCTGCTGGGATACATACGTGGCAGACTCAGTGAGCGGAGGATTGTCACGTTGGTGTCCTTGGATATTGAGGGTGGCCCGCGATAATCGCACGACTGGCTGAGGAAAAGTGCCCAGCAAACTTGAGGCGGGTCGTCAGCAGCTACCTCAGCGAGAGAACAGTGCGGGTGAGGTACGCAGGTGCGGAGAACCACAGGGGAACACAAAAGGGGTGCGTCCAAGGTTCAATAACAGGGCCCTTGCTGTGGAACTTGCTATTAGACCCTTTACTTAAACTGTTAGAAGAGGGTGGGGACTACGTGCAGGCCTTCGCGGATGACGTAGTCCTCATCTTCGACGGGGATACTGCTTCGGAAATCGAAAGGCAGGCCAATGCCTCCCTCGAGCGTGTTCGGGCGTGGGGCGTCAAAAATAAATTAAAATTCGCACCGCACAAAACGAACGCAATGGTGTTGACTAAAAAGCTAAAATATGACAACCCACGTCTGACCATGGGCGGGGTGGACATTGGCCTGTCCAACGAGGTAAAAATACTAGGATTAACGATCGACAGGCACCTTACTTTCAATACACATGTAAGGAACGTATGCCAAAAAGCAGTTGCAATATATAAGAGATTGGCACGGACGGCCCGGATCAACTGGGGGCTTAACCCCGAGGTGATCCGGATCATTTATACGGCGGTCATAGAGCCCGTCATTCTGTACGGGGCT
Organism: Cybosia mesomella; assembly: GCA_946251805.1. Classification (NCBI taxonomy): domain Eukaryota; kingdom Metazoa; phylum Arthropoda; class Insecta; order Lepidoptera; family Erebidae; genus Cybosia; species Cybosia mesomella. The sequence continues at coordinate 41,865,204 of OX276388.1, read as the reverse complement.
TGCGCTTGGGGGGGAGCGGCCAAAAAGGTCTGCGTCCGGAGGCAACTCGACGCGGTCCAGCGGGTGTTTGCCCAAAAACTAACAAAGGGCTACCGGACGGTCTCCCTGCACTCGGCACTGCTCTTGGCTGGTATACTCCCTCTGGACCTTCGAGTTCGGGAGGTGGTCTCGCTCTACGAGGCCAAGAGAGGAGTACCCCAGTCATGGTTAGTCGGCAGGGAGATCGAACGGCGGGCCCCCATCTCGGCAGCCCCGCACCCCGCGGAGCGCACGCGCCTGGAGTTTGGCAGCCTGGTAGACGAGGAACAATACAACAGTGTACAATCACTCGATCTCAGAATCTTTACCGACGGGAGCAAAATTGAGGGCCGGGTCGGCGCTGCTATCTCTATATGGGATAGACAGTCGGAGACCAAGGCCCGCAAGTTTGCTCTCCCGAGTTACTGCACCGTCTACCAGGCGGAGCTCCTGGCTCTGCGTAAAGCGGCGTGCGAGGTGGAGCAGCACAGCGCGGCCGCGTCGGGTATCTTCAGCGACAGCAGAGCGGCACTCCTTAGCGTAGTCAATCCGCACTCTTTCCACCCACTCTCGGTAGAGGCTAGGGGCGCTCTTGGCAAGAGCGTCTCCCTCTACTGGATTAAAGCCCATGTAGGCCTGGAGGGGAATGAGAGGGCGGATTGGCTCGCTAGTTAGGCCGCCTTAAAACTGAGAAAGGCTCCCGATTATGACCTGTGCCCTGTTTCATTCGTCAAGGGAGTCCTGCGTAAGGGCTCCCTCGACGAGTGGAACAGGCGTTACAGGGAGGGTGCAACAGCATCTACGACAAAGATGTTTTTCCCCTGCGCCGTGGAAGCGTACAAGACTGTCAGGAAACTCACCATCAAGGGCCCAACTACCCAATTGTTCACGGGGCACGGTGGGTTCTCCGAATACTTGAATCGCTTCAAGTGTAAGGGGGACCCATCGTGCGCCTGTGAACCGGGAGTTCCAGAAACGGTGGCCTACCTGCTCTTCGACTGTCCAATTCATGCGTCGGGACCGACTTGATCTCGAAATGGCCACGGGTACGAAAGTGGACATGCAGACCATTTCGAGGTTAATCAGGGAACACACTGAACTAACACTAAAATTTGCCGAAAAAGTAGTCAGAATAACTAATGGAAGAAATAAGACGTAAAGGTTTATACTAGCACACTATCTGTGCATAGTGATGTTTAGCATAGCATAATTAGCATAATAGAATTGTATTTAGTTAAGTTTTAAGTTCCTCTCATCAAAGAGATTATAAACATAATAATGTAAAAAGTAAATATGTATACCTGCCAATTTAACACAAATGTAATAGAATAAGATAGAAGTTAAGTAAAGATGTAAAATATAAAAAGCATACGTAAAATCTGTAATAGAATAAAATAGTTTAAGAGAATTGTAAAAATATTAATACTGAAAATAAAGAAATAAAGAAAAGAAAAATAGCTGGGTAGACAAGCCTAGGTACACGAATTCCCGTATGCCCTCACTCCCCTCAGAGAATGGAAGGTAGTATGAAAGTGCGAGAGGAATAAAAGATAGAACTGGAGTGACAAAGAGAACTGGAATGAAAGATGATAGCATAGGATAGATTAGTTGTTTAATTATTGAATACTGGCTCCGCATTATGCCGAGGTGTAGGTAAAAAAAAAAAAAAAAACTAGCTTGTGTTATGGGTTCCAGACTGCGGATAAACATACTTAAATACTTTTTTTTTTGTTAATACATACATATTATATATAGAAACACCCAGACCAATGCAAATAGACATATTCATGAGTTACATATACCTATCCCATAGTACGCAGATATAAAAATTGCATTTAAGTGATCGCGCCACGCTTACACGTGCCGCATCGTCAGCAGCCTTCATAGCGGTCGAGCCAGGGGTTACACGCGCCACACCGTCAGCAGCCTCGAGCCGGCGCCACCGCGGCGACACCCGACTCAGCATTTTTATTATATCCATTTTCCAATAAAATTTATAATTATGTATCACTTATGTTCTAGCATCGAACGTTAGCACTTACTTTAATTGTAATTAGCAATATTAATATTTGAATTAAATTAGTTTAAATTTAATATCGTTTTTTTTAAGTCCTACGGCTGTAGTCTACGTAATTGGCGCAGTCGGTAGGATTCTCGAAGCAGTGCGCGGCGCGATATTTAAGGAATCTAGTACCGAATCCTGTCGGCTCCGTATAGCCGCTGCTTGCGTTCTCAAATCTTCATCGAGGATCCAGAATCTACGAGTTCTACGGCCAGCGACTGTATCCAGACATCGATACGCAGAAAAAATTAAATTGTGAGTTGCAAAGAATCTTTCTTGTGTTGCTTTCCTCTTAACCTGTAACCTTTTAGTCTTTACATAAGTTAAGTACTCGTGTCCCAAAATTTTTCGCCAAGGAAATTTAGGTCCCAGCGATTCTGCAATCAGGCAGTCTCACCGTCGTAGGCAGTTAGATAGGAATAGAGAAATAGACCCATTGGATTTAAATTTAGAGTTAAATAGTTTATATAGAATTAACAAAATGCCTTACGACCCAGACACTATTTTTAAAGCACTCAGACCAGTTCCTGATTTTGACGGAAACCCAAATGTGCTCACGCGATTTATTCGGATATGCGATCAAATCGTAACAGCGTACATGACCACAGAAGAGGACGGTGCCTTAGCCAACTTATGTTTGCTAAATGGCATATTAAATAAGATCACGGGGCCTGCCGCTAGTATTATCAATTCAAACGGCATCCCCGATAAATGGTTGGATATTCGTACCGCATTAATCAACAATTTCGCTGATCAAAGGGATGAGACTGCCCTCTATAACGATCTTTCATTAGCCGTTCAGGGTCAGAGAACCCCACAAGAATTTTACGACCATTGCCAATCATTGTTCAGCACCATCATGACCTATGTTAGTTTACACGAGCCAGTTCAGACTACCATAGAAGCTAAACGCGCATTATACAGGAAATCAGCAATGCAGGCTTTTGTTAGAGGCCTACATGAAGCATTAGGATCCCGCATTAGATGCATGCGACCCCCCACGCTTGAGAAGGCTTTAGAATATGTACAGGAAGAACTGAACACCATATATCTTCAGCAGCGAAATGAGTCACTGACTAAACCACATCACGCCCCTAGGGCTCTCCAGTCAGCACCCGTACACATTCCGAAACCTTCCCATATGATAGCAACAGCCTGGCCAATGCCCGCTATACAGCGGCCATTACCGCCGGCTCCGCAACCATTTAGATTTGCACCTCCGCCACATCAAGCCTTCAGGCCTAATCCCGCGCAGGCTCACCAACCACAGGTACGTATGCCAACACGTACACAACAGATGTTAGGAGCTAGACCCCCTAACTATAACCCCCAGAGCCATGTATTTAGACTTCCACCGCGTAACCAGTCCGGATATCATAATCCGCAGCATCCCAAACCTATGAGTGGTGTACAGAACTATGTTCCTAGAGTCTTACCGTCCTCAGGAGGACACGATTGGCGTGTACATGACAACCCGCCCCCTACGAATTATTTTAAATCCCGCGAAGTAAATACGAATGAGTGCTATGACATGAACTATTATCCTGACTATGACTATCATCCTGAAGTTAACTATGACTATTACCCATACTACGACTACAGCTATAACTGTTACGAACAACCACAGTACGACTTCACAGAGCCATCTTGTTCTAATTACGATCACATCGCTAGCTTACCAGATAATTCAGAGAAAACCGATTCCGCACCTGATGCGAAGGATAACCAGCAAAATTTTCAGGAAGGTCAGTTATCAAAAAGATTAACATAGAGATAAATTTACAGACCCAAAGACAGTTACCCTATATTCAGATAGCAAACCCACCTTTGAAATTTCTAATCGACACTGGTGCTAATCAGTCATTCATAAGCCCACAAGCCGTTCATGATTATTTTTATGACAGACCCATAGACTATGACCCCTTCGAAATTACCAACGTTCACGCAACCACAAGAGAAAATTACACTATTACGTTGCCAAACTTCCCTGAATTCGGTAACAACGAAAACATAAAACTTTTCATATACAAATTTCACGACTACTTTGATGGACTAATAGGACTTGACTTGTTGACTCAGTGGGAAGCTAAGATTAACTTAAAAGACCAGATACTGACTACCCGATCCTCAATGAATCCCATCCTAATGTATAACTCCCGAAACGTCAATTTATATGAGGATGTTATACCAGCAAATAGTTCCAAATTAATCCGAGTGCCGATCAACATTGCAGACGGAGACGTTTATATTCCCAGTTAAACAGTTTGTAACTGTATAGTTTCTGATTGTCTCACAAAAGTCACTAACAGTCGTGGTATATTACAAATCACAAACCCGACTAGTAACGATATCATACTATCACTGGATCAGGCCCTTCAAGCAGAAATATGCAATATTGAGTCTGTCCATACCCAATCATCAAGGGCACAAGAAGTGCTATCCCGACTTCGCACTGACCACTTGAATCAAGAAGAGTCAGCTAATCTAACCACTCTTTGCTCCAAGTATGCAGATGTTTTCTACATAGATAATGAGCCGTTGACATTCACCAACAAAATTAAGCATCGTATTAACACCACTGACGAAACCCCCATTTATACAAAGAGCTATCGGTATCCCTTCGTACATCGCCAAGAGGTAAAGGACCAGATAGAGATAATGCTTTCCCAGGGTATTATTAGACCATCTGAGTCCGCGTGGAGCTCGCCCATTTGGGTAGTTCCAAAGAAAGCTGACGCCTCAGGCAAGCAAAAGTGGCGTCTCGTAATCGACTTTAGAAAACTCAACGATAAGACTATTAATGACAAATATCCAATCCCCAACATAACCGACGTACTAGACAAGCTAGGGAAGTGTCAATACTTCACTACTCTTGATTTAGCAAGCGGATTCTGGCAGGTAGAAATGGACAACAGCGATATCCATAAAACTGCCTTTACAGTTGAACATGGGCACTTCGAATTTCTCAGAATGCCTATGGGCCTAAAAAATGCACCCTCTACATTCCAACGGGTTATGGACAACCTGTTACGAGGACTGCAGAACGAGATATGCTTGGTATATCTCGATGATATCATTGTTTTCAGCACCAGCTTACAAGAACATATAATAAACCTTGAAAAGGTCTTCCAGAGACTTCGAGAGTCCAATTTTAAAATCCAAATGGACAAATCGGAATTCCTAAAATTAGAAACTGATTTCTTAGGACACGTAGTAACTAGGGACGGTGTCAAGCCAAACCCTAACAAAATAGCTACCATAGAAAAGTATCCCCTACCAAAAACCACGAAACAGATAAAGCAATTTTTAGGACTATTAGGATATTACAGAAAATTTATTCCCGACTTTGCCAGACTAACAAAACCAATGACATCTTGCTTGAAAAAGAATAGTAAAATCACGTTAGATAAACCGTATGTAGACTGTTTTGAAAAATGTAAAAATTTATTGAACAATGATCCCATACTCCAGTATCCCGACTTCAGTAAGGAATTTATATTGACTACTGACGCATCCAACTTCGCTCTAGGTGCCATTTTATCCCAGAGTCCCATCGGATCCGATAAACCCATATCCTTTGCCTCCCGTACCCTAAACGAAAGCGAGATAAACTACAGCACCATTGAAAAGGAGCTCCTCGCAATAGTTTGGGCAACAAAATACTTTCGGCCCTATCTCTTTGGTAGAAAGTTTAGAATAGTTACAGACCACAAACCACTTCAGTGGATTATGAACCTTAAAGAGCCCAACTCCAGATTAACCAGGTGGAGATTGAAGCTCAGTGAATACGATTTCTCCGTGACCTATAAGAAAGGCAAAAACAACACAAATGCTGACGCTTTATCCCGGATTGAAATCCATAATGAAGAAATAAGCTCCATAACCGTAAATCCCTCCGAGAAAGCACCCAGTATAGATAATTCAGCAACTGGTACTGCTCACACCAGTCAAGAAGATCCTATCCTAGAAGTTCCTATCACAGATGAACCTCTTAATAAATTCCATAAGCAGCTATGTTTAAATGTAGTTGATGTTATCACCAGACGCCCCGTGGTATCCAAGCCCTTTGAATCCCATACCAGAGTCGTAGTTCAAGTATCCGATTCCGAGTTAGAAACCGATGTAGTAAATGCCATTAGAGAATATGTAAATCCTAAAGTTAAGACCGCTCTATTAATTAACCCTCCGTTAGCTATGTACAGAATCATACCCATTATTCAGGACACATTCAAAAGTTCTGCAATGAAGCTTGTCCTAACTAAAATAGAGTTAGAAAATATCAAAGAGTATCTCAAACAACAAGAGATAATTCGGCTGTACCATGATGGTAAAACAAACCACAGGGGAATCACCGAATGCTATTTGGCGTTATCGCGCAGATACTATTGGCCTAAGATGAAGGACCACATTAATAAGTACATTAACGAATGCAGTATCTGTGGGCAGAGTAAGTACGACAGACACCCAGTTAGACCCCAGTTGAACCTTGTTCCACCCGCAAGCAAACCGTTAGAAATAGTTCACGCCGATTTACTCTCTATACAATCTGAAAAATAACATAACGTTCATTGACGTCTTTTCGAAATATGGACAGGCATACCATTTAAAAGATAGTACCGCAATTAGTGTCCTACAAGCCCTATTAACCTTTTGTACACATCATGGCCTGCCATTGACCATTATAACAGACAACGGGACCGAATTCACCAACCAACTCTTCTTTGAATTCCTCAAACTTCACAAAATTATTCACCACAAAACACTTCCTCATTCCCCAAATGACAACGGTAATATAGAGCGATTTCATTCCACTATCTTGGAACACCTTAGGATACTAAAATTACAACAAAAGAATGAATCAGTTTCGAACCTCATGCCTTACGCTATTATTGCCTACAACAGTTCCATCCATAGCCTAACTAAATGTCGACCCTATGACATACTAAAGGGACACTTCGATCCCCGAGACCCCATAGACATTGATGTGACTCAACACCTATTGCAACAGTATATACAGACTCACCGTGACCAGATGAAAGTAGTGTACGACCTAGTAAACGATATATCCCTTGCTAATCGGACTGCCCTTATAGACAAACATAATAAGACGAGAGAACCTGAAATAGAATACCAACCTGAACAGCAAGTATTCATTAGAAACCCAGTAGCTAGTAGACAGAAAATTGCACCGCGTTATACTCAAGATAAGGTTCTTGCTGATCTCCCAATCCATATCTATACCTCTAAGAAACGAGGACCCGTAGCAAAGGTCCGTCTTAAGCGACCAACCAAGCATACAAAATTGTTACAGGACAATACTGCTGATGACAACACTACAACTGATGCGAACACAGGAGATACGACTTGACAACTTAGATGATGGACCAGGACTTTTACCATTTAAACGGGGACCCACCAGGATGACGACTCACCACCACACCTTCCTGCAGTACATAGACTTAGATAAAATCGAACGTGAAGTATCCGAGTTGAAAGGACAGCTAACTAACTTTGAAAATAGGGTTTTCAATACCACTTACCCCATATTTGAATTACAAATTAACTATCTGATTAATAAAACGACTCACATATTGGACCATTTGCAGACTCTAGAACCAACTCGAACAAAACGAGGCCTCATAGACGGTTTAGGATCAATAATTAAGAGTATAACTGGAAATTTAGATTATCAAGATGCTGTTAAGTATAATAAGGCCCTTAAAGTATTAGAAAACAACCAGAATAAAATTAGTACAGAATTGAATAACCGCGCTAGCTTGAACAATGATTGGATGAAGGAATATAGTAACACTTTAGATAAACTTATATACAACCAGAAAGAAATTAATAATACCTTGCAAATGTGGTCCAGCAGAGAGACCTATAAGGAAAGTAGTTTTCTTAAATTCGGCAAACTTACTCAGATTTTAGCAATAATTACAGAAAACTCAAATGACTTACTAAATGAAATAATTAATATAGAGAATATTTTAGCTTTTACTCGGACTACTACGACCCATCATTCCATGATTAGTTTTAAAATTCTTAAATTAATGCTAGTTAAGTTAAAACTAATTTACGGTACAGAACAAGTGGTAGACTTAGAGTTAAGAGATTATTATAATATAATAAAATCAGGGTCATACTTCGCTAATAAACAAATCGTAATAATTTTTAAGTTCCCTATAGTTTCAGAGAGTACTTATGATTTGTATAGACTATCCTTGGCCCCTAATAAATTCCATCAAGTCATTATTCCACCACTCCCATTCCTAGCAACTAATAGAAAAGATTTTGTGTACATAGAGGCTGAATGCCTGAAATACAACCACCAGTATCTCTGCGATGACTATACCCACCAGAAGACACAGACCAAACCTGATTGCATACATGGAATCATCCTGAACCAAACCATAGACGAGACGTGCAACTATTCAACAGTCCGCTTAATCAAAGAGACCGTAGAACAATTAGACGACCGAAGCTACATACTATCCTTTCCTAAGGCTACGAAGGTACAACTCAACTGCGGGACAGTAACCTACAACATCCTGAATGGCAGCTTCCTTGTTACACTCCCGCTACAATGTTCCCTAAGAGCGCCCGAATATACAATATTAAATACCGATGACATCATTAAGGGCCAACCTCTTAAAATCTTAAGAATAGATCAACCCATGGACATGGCATCACAGAAGACCCCAGAGCTACACTTGAAATCAATAGATTTGAAAACTCTACGCAATATCCAAGAGAGAACATCCTATCAAACTCCATTACAATTAGAACCCGTAGATTCATCCTACTACTATCATACCACTATACCTTTCTACGTTGTACTAATGGGAGCGATTACATCCATAGCAACGATACTTATCCGCCGCTACAAGATATGTAAATCTGCAGAGATAAGAACCACTCCGAGCGCCGAGAAGGAAAAGAACCAAGATGAAGTTAGAGATCATGTCTACAGTAAACCATCCCAGCCAACTATTTTCTCTCACAAGATTTGAGAATAGTTGCTGATCTGAAGGGGGAGGAGTTACATATACCTATCCCATAGTACGCAGATATAAAAATTGCATTTAAGTGATCGCGCCACGCTTACACGTGCCGCATCGTCAGCAGCCTTCATAGCGGTCGAGCCAGGGGTTACACGCGCCACACCGTCAGCAGCCTCGAGCCGGCGCCACCGCGGCGACACCCGACTCAGCATTTTTATTATATCCATTTTCCAATAAAATTTATAATTATGTATCACTTATGTTCTAGCATCGAACGTTAGCACTTACTTTAATTGTAATTAGCAATATTAATATTTGAATTAAATTAGTTTAAATTTAATTTCGTTTTTTTTAAGTCCTACGGCTGTAGTCTACGTAATTCATGCATACAAATATTTGCACTGAGCGGGAATCGAACCCGCGCCCCCTGACGTAGCAGTCGAATGCACTACCGCTACGCCACTGACAGAGGCCGTCAAATATAAAATATATTTATGTCAATCGCAATTAACGGTAAAATATGTAAAAGAAAGCTAGTTATTTTCCTAAATCTCTAACATACGTATCACTCGGTTTTAAACAAGAAAAGTACTGAACGGATTTTGATACGGTTTTTCTATTAGAAAGGTCTTGGTCAGACTTAAAATCTGCCGTATGTTTTATTGCAATTGGTTAAGGAGAGGCCGCGGTGGCGGCCAAAGTCCGCCGGCAACCCTGGGGTTATCCTTTCACCGTGCGGTTTTAGTCGATTGGTTAAGGAGAACTGGAAATATGACTAAAAAACGATAAACGACTTCCGCGCAGGCGGATCCTCGGGCATCAGCTAGTTAATAATAAAGCAGAAGCCAGAATAAGGCAAAGTGGAAAAAGGTAAATTTCATGTCACTGTCACATCTGCATAATTAACTCGCCATACGGCCAGTCTCAATAATCTACCTACAGTTAAAGGTAGAAGCTATCCCAGATAAACATGTCAACATTAATCTATCTGTAACTGCGGTTTCAATATTATCAAAGTCATTTTCTGCATAACTTTGTTTATTGAAACAGAAAAAATCCCCGATAGATACTAATGGTAGCTATTTTAACTGCTGGTAAAGGATAGATGGATTATTGTAACCGGCCGATAGACTCCATAAATGAGACTAGAGATAGATTAGAGAATAATACATAATAAAAATTATAACTCTATGGCGAGGCGTCCCGTTCCCCTCCGCGTCGATAATATCGGTGTTTCGTGGTAAATGTCACAAACAGGCATAAACAGTAACGAAAACACCGTTCTGAGAACTTAAACATATGTTCTAATGTTATATAGTCGGTTCAAGCCCGACATAACCGCCACCGCTGGCCCTGGGGGGGTATCCGAGGGGATTTTCGCACAAAAAAAAGAAAAAAGAAAAAAGGTATATATATATTACTAGCTGTCTCCCGCGGCTTCGCTCGTTACATACTTCAATCGCTCATGGCACCTATTTAACCCATACATGCATTAGTTTCGCAATAATATGGAAATTTACCCTATTTGTTGACACATTTGTCATTAAATATTGCGACTATAAATTGAGATGTAAGCTATCCTATCTTTCAAGTTGGATCAAGTTTCACACGGTGTGTAAATCAAATTTAAAATCGGTTCAGCAGTTTAAGAGTCCATCGCGGACAAACAACGTAACACGTAATTTTTATATATAAAGATAATACATTATAGGCCTAATAAATCCTACTAATATTATAAATGTGTAAGTTTGTTAAGATGTTTGGATGCTTGTTACTCAATCAGGGATAGATTTCAGTCTGGAAGAACACATCGGGTATTTTTTATTCCTAGAATAGGCTCCATGAGTTGCGGCAACTGGATCAGAATTTCAGGCGGGTCGAGCAGCGGACAACCGCTAGCAGCAACAAAAATTCAATCGGCAATTCCGGACGAAGTTATATCTAATTTTACTGGCCTAATTGTACACATACAATTGGATACTTATAAAAACATCTTTTCAACGAGGGTTCTTTCTCTAAGTAATACTAGCCACGTCATGACTATTCTCAAAACATTGAGACCTCCTCCGTGCCGATGTTAAGCCGTACCGTGGTAGCCATACGAACATCTATGGCAGTAGCTACGGGTAGTTAGAGCCCTAAAAAGTCTGACAACTGGTCTAACTACTGAACATCGATATCGCCAGTGGGTTCTGTAGGTCAGATGACAGTCGTTTCATGAAAATTGTCAAAATTTTGCCGCTTCGTCTAAAAAGCCGTCCCGTCGGAAAAGCGCGGCCTCTGATTTAGTTAACGAATGCTCTACCGCTATTCAGAGGTATTCAAGTTATTATTTGCCGTTATAAATAGATAAATAAATATATAATATATGAATAATCTACGACATTCTACACAGCACTTTCTAGACCCAAAGTAAGCATAGTTGAACTAGCTTGTGTATGGCTTCCAGAATGGGGATAAACGTACTTATATACTTTTTTTTTGTAAATCCATACATATTTTAGATAGAAACGCCCAGACCAATGCAAATAGACATATTCATTCATACAAATATTTGCACTGAGCGGGAATTGAACCTGCGCCCCCTGTTGTAGTAGTCGAATGCACTACCGCTACGCCAAAAAGGCCGTCAAATTTTAGTTATGTTATTATTATTTTATGATTCTTAGCTGTTTATTTGCTGTTTCTACAGATAGTCCATAAAGGTAGAAATTCTAAAAATCCTAGGCCATAGATGGAACCTACTGTCCTAATTTTAGTAGTTCTAGCTTCAGCAGTTTGAGCTCTGCGTTTTTGAGTCAGTCGCCCTAAAATCGCTTTCTTCTTCTTCAAATTAAGATATTTTAACATAACATCATCATTATATTTTCAATTATTTATTATAATTGAAAATATAACGATGAACCATTGAATGCAACATACTTTATTCTATTGCGAACTTAATGCGAATGTAGTCGCGAGCAACAGTAACTAACTTTTGAATACAGAGTGGACATGTTGTGGAAGACAGGAAAACTGGTACTCAGCCGAAAGGTGGGGCGCCCGGTGGACTCGCCATCCGCCTACCGGCCCATAGTGATGCTCGACGAGGTGTGCAAACTCTTTGAAAAGTCATAGCAAAGCACCTCGTCGAGCACCTCTCAAGAGTGGGGCTGGACCTGGCGGATGGCCAATATGGCTTCCGCCAGAGGCGCTCCACCGCGGATGCCATCATGCACGTGAGGGCTCTGGCGGAGGATGCAGTCACCCGGGGTGAGGTGATGTTGGCGGTGTCTCTGGACATCGCCAACGCATTCAACACCTTGCCATGGAGTTGCATTAGAGAAGCACTCGTGTATGTCGAAGGCCTCCCTACCTTCGCCGCATAGTCGGTTCGTATCTATCGGAGAGAGCCGTTATCTACCCAAGTATGACCGGTCTCGGTCGGCGTGAGATGTGGTGCGGTGTTCCACAGGGGTCGGTGTTAGGGCCGCTCCTGTGGAACATTGGCTATGGCTGGGTGCTTCGCGGTGACCTCATAGGCGGTGCCACTGTCATATGCTACGCGGACGACACGCTCGTGACAGCGTGCGGCTGGACGTACCGCGAAGCAACCTTTAGGGCCTGAAGGGCCACGGCTGCGGTTGCCCAAGTCGTGGGGCAGATCCAGCGGCTGGGTCTCAAGGTGGCTGCGCTTGCGGCCATGGTGCGGAGTGCGAGCGCGTGGGCCGCCGCCGCCTCCTCCTGCGAGCAAGTAATGCTCGAGAAGGAAGCGGCGGAGCGGGCTTGGGAGAGATTCAGAACCCTCCCGGCCCGCCGAGCCCGCAATATGCGCTTCGGGCGGCGCAGCTGACTCAGACGCTGGAGGTCACTCAACGACCTCCATCCTCCGTAAGCGCAGGGCTGGGGGTGGCAGGTGGAGTCGCCTGTCACCCTAGCAGAATCAGGCCGGGGCGGTGGCGCGAAGAGTGCCCCTCCCCCAAACCGGGGCAAGACGGGGACACGTGTAATACACCTATGCCTACCCCTTCGGGGATACAGGCGTAAAGTTATAAAGAAGTTATGTAAAAAAAAAGTAATTAAAATATTTAATTAGAAATACTTCCCCAGTCGGAATGAATTATTTTATGATTATTAGCTTTTTATTTGCTGTTTCTACAGATGGTCCCATAAAGGTACTATATCGTCATGTCTTCGTATTTTGAACAAATGTTTTTTTTTGTTTTAATCTTTTTTTAGCTCTTACTAGTTAGATTAACGAGTAATCCGTTCCTTAGTACATTTATGGTAGCCACATAACATTTGGTAGGGCGGGTAAAACTGTTATGTTCCATGGTATCCCTTAGGGGTACAATGGAGAAAACATCAATGACCAACACCTCCTAAGGTATAAGGAATTGTTGGTCTTTTGTTAAGGTTTACTCGGCGTATGAATAAAAATACACTAGATCTTTTAAAATCCTCTGGAAACACTTAACGTTTCCACCCGGTATGTTGTTTGAAAATGTAGTAACAATTATCTTAAGATCACTCGTGTTGTTAAGTATACCTTTTTTTATTTATTTTTTTATCAGAAAAGGTATACATAACAACACGAGTGATCTTGAGATAATTATTACTACATTTTCAAACAAATTTTATTTGTTTGTTGAGGCAAATGAATGCTCGTTGATAAGGGAAAAACAACTTGACTCCAAGCTTAATGTTTAACGTGAATTTATAGTTGCCCTCTTGACTATAAATATATCATTAAAAAATAATAAATATTCTACGGGTGGAGCACCGATACTGAAAGCTCTACATAGGCACTTTAATTCCGTTCTACTCGAGGGTACTACGCCCGAAGCGTGGAACAGTAGCGTGGTGGTTCTCTTCTTCAACAAAGGTGATAAAACCTTATTGAAGAACTACAGGCTCATCTCGCTTCTGAGCCATGCTTACAAGCTGTTTCGAGGGTGATCACGAATCGTCTCGCACGTCGGTTTGATGACTTCCAGCCTCCCGAACAAGCCGGTTTCCGTAAAGGCTATAGGACCATAGACCACATCCATACGCTGCGGCAGATTATACAGAAGACCAAGGAGTATAATTTAGTTTATTTTATTTTTTATTTTATTTTATTTTAAACACCACCATGTCGGTCCGAGTACAGTGTCAGAGCACAGAGGCTATTCCGTTGCAGAGGGGAGTTAGGCAGGGTGATGTCATCTCACCGAAATTCTTTACCAATGCAAGGGAAGACGCCTTCAAGCTTCTGGATTGAAAAGGATTCGGCATCAATATCAATGGCGAATACATCACTCACCTTTGATTTGCTGACGACATCGTAGTCATGGCAAAGTCTGTAGAGGAGTTCAGCACTATGCTCGGAAGCCTCAAGAAAGTATCCCAGAAGCCTGAAAATGAACATGGACAAGTCGAAAGTCATGTCAAATGTCTACGTGTCGCCCACCCCCGTATTATTGGGAGGCTCACCTCTCGAAGTTGTTGATGACTATGTCTATCTGGGACAAACCGTCCAACTCGGCAAATCCATCTTCGAGAAGGAGGTCAATCGACGAATCCAACTCGGCTGGGCTGCGTTCGGGAAACTGCGCAGCGTCTTCTCGTCCAAAATACCGCAGTCCTTGAAGACAAAGTTCTATAATCAGTGTGTGTTACCAGTGATGACCTACGGTGCCGAGACGTGGTCTCTCACTATGAGCATCATAAGGAAGCTCGGGGTTACACAGCGAGCTATGGAACGGGCTATGCTTGGGGTTTCTCTACGAGATCGAATCAGAAATAAGGAGATCCGTAGACGAACGAAAGTTACCAACATAGCAGAGCGAGTCAGCAATCTAAATTGACAGTGGGCAGGGTACATATCTCGGAGAACCGATGGCCGGTGGGGCAGAAAGGTTCTTGAGTGGAGACCACGTAATGGCAAGCGCAGCGTAGGAAGGCCTCCCGCAAGGTGTACAGACGACCTAACAAAGAGCGCAGGGACTCGGTGGATGCAGGCTGCTACAGACCGGTTGAAATGGAAGTCGATGGGGGAGACCTATGTTCAGCAGTGAACTTCCTACGGCTGATATGATGATGATAATTCTACGAAATTCTACACAGCGCTTTCTAGACCCAAAATAAGCAAATTTTAACTAGCTTGTGTTATGGGTTCCAGAATGCGGATAAAATTACTTATTTTCTTTTTTATTGTAAATGGCCTCTGTGACGTAGCGGTAGTGCATTCGACTGCTACGACAGTGGGCGCGGGTTCGACTCCCTCTCAGTGCAAATATTTGTATGCATAAATATGTCTATGTGTACCTATGTATAATATGTATGTATTTACAAAAAAAAAGTATTTAAGTATATTTATCCGCATTCTGGAACGCATAACACAAGCTAGTTAAACTATGCTTACTTTGGGTCTAGAAGGCGCTGTGTAGAATGTCGTAGAATATTTATCAACTATGCTTCCTTTGGGTCTAGAAAGCGCTATGTAGAATGTCGTAGAATATTAATATTTATATCTTGAGTTTGTCGCATCCCAAGGATGTCAGTTCGGAGTTCAGGTATCGCTTACTCCTTCTCCTGCTTTTAATTTGGGTAATACGACTTTTATGAAAGTAACTGCTGTCTGACCCATCAACTCAGACATTCAAATACTGCACCAAAGCCTCCTCGGTCAATCAGTAGGAGTACCAGCTTGCAGCTGAGGCTTATTTTCTAGCTTAGAAAAGGATGTAGACGGTGCTCCGCATCGTAAAGCTCCTATTTCTTAGTCCTTTGTCACAAGTAACCTAACACAAAGGGTATACACTTCTAACCTAATTTATCCGTATCGGGATGCGCTGTTTTGGTAACCCCAGTCATTCCTCTCTTCTCTCCACTCACCTTTACTCTACTACACTCTCCACTCCACACTCCTTTCCACTTAACTCTCTACTTCACTTGACCCCATTTATCACTATTTTTTTTACTCCACTCTCCACTTCATTCTCCACTCCACTGTCCACTGTCCTCTCCCCTCTCCAATCCATTCTGTTCTGCTCCGCTCCTCTCCACAATCCACTCAAATTCCCACTCCACTCTCCACTCCGCTCCAATCTGCTACGCTCCACTCCACTCCACGCCACTCTATTCACTACCCTCTCACTGTTTTATTTATTATTCGAATCTGTAACATTGCATTACAGAATGCTCCCGCTAAAACAGCACTATTGAATTCATAAATTGCGTTAATTCTGTTGCTGATCTCTCTCGAAATTTTGTTTTATGGGCCGTTTGATTTAATCTATACTTTATCGGCATCAATATATCCGGTCTTTCAAAATATGTATTCCAAAATTCGAAACCAAAGACATTTTACGTCATGTTCGATCATACCCATAACTGTTTTATACCTCGATGATTTTAATATTTCCTACTGCATCTCCGGAGTTAAACCAAACAAATCCAAAAAGAATTTTTAAAATGAACATCCAAAAAAGAAAATAGATACAGACTAACATAGAACCTCTAATTTTTTGAAGTCGGTTAAAAAGTAATTCTATAGAATGCACGTAAAGTATTGTGACAAAGTTTTAAAAGTAAGTGATGAGCACTAGGCTTCATAATTCAATAATAAGTATTATGATGACATAAGTTAAAAAATCAATAATCTAATTCGACACTCTCTTTCCTAACGACAAACGACAAAATATTTATTAATTTCACATGACCATACCATCTCCGCACACGTAATATACTTCCATTCTTACAACCTCTTTCAAACCACCACACTTGTCATATTTAATTGTGCCCTGCGGTTCTCGCTATTTTACACAGTACGCGGGCGAACCCCGCTGTCATAATGATGATGATTGATGGGTTATCTTTGATGGGCTATTTTCCAAAGATTAGCGCGTGCAAACAAATTTGTAATATTACAACAGATTACTAACTAATTTTGTTTGAGTTAACTCTGTTTAAAGCCTATTGCCAGGGCCTTTACACGGGGAGTCTGTGGGTCAGCTACACCAAAAGTGCGTTAGACGAGCTGCGCGTTCAATATAATAATAACGGTTCTGCAGCGCCTCAGAAATGTTCGTACAAAACCGAACTGACGGTTTCCACGCCGTCATACGCAAAAAAACGGCATCACTATTACGCATGGTACGTGATAGTGACAACAGCATCTTAAAGAAAGTGGCGGAGAGTATTAACTCTCCAATTTATAAATTCCTGGTGAGAAGGACGATCAGTTAGGTCTGTTCTCCTGGCTGAAGTCGTTTCTCAAAACCACGAGGAATGATTAAATCATATAGTCAAATTTAATGTGCAAACTAACACTAGATTTAAGTTCTTATTAACACAATGGATCATTTTTTGTAATCTGAAAATAAATAAATTATTATATTATTATTTTACACTTACTTTACCTTCATCTCAATTGAGTTGTTTCTACTTGCATGATTGTTGTCATGTCCTAGCTCTCACAGTCATACTCGAAAATAAGTCCAAAGTTTGCGCTCTGGAGCCAGAGGCTCGCTTATTGTTTTTGATTGGTGTGTTTTTTTCCGGTAGCGACTGCCGTCTGACCTTGCCTGCGCCAGAGCCTCGTCGGTATTTAGCAAGTGAATTGACTTGCAAATGAGGTTGGCTTCTTCATGATCATCATCATCATCATCATCATCATCCTTTATTAGTCCACTGCTGGACATAGGTCTCCCCTAATGAGCGCCATCGCGCCCTGTCTTCAGCTTGCCACATCCAGCATCTGCCCGCAGTCTTTCGCAGATCGTCATCCCACCACCCCTGAGGTTAGCTTGGGCCTCAAGAATGTTGGTAGGGTCTTGTATACCCAATAATATAGAATTTAAGTGAATACTAAGCTATATGAATTGTCGCTACATCAATGCATACAACTACTCACACCTCTGATATGACAGCACTCTTTGCTTCTTTCCTTACGCCTTTCAAGAGCTCCCTCTTCAGTCAGTAAATCTTTCATGCAACTCTGTCGCTGATCTGCGATTTTAGATAAAACCCAACTCTTTATTATTACTTAAACAATTATTTATTTCAGTGTAGAATGTTTTACCACAAAGCATACATGTATCATATTCCCTTGAATCTAAAAACATTTCGAAAATATTCAACAACAAACATTTATTCAAACTTTTACATACGTAGTTACTGTATCATCCCATTATCTTCTCTACTTTCTACGAATCCGTAAAAACAGTTGATAGACGGTTGAAGTATAAGATTCTGCAGTCACAAGGAAGTCACAACCTTGAACAATTTCACCATGTCACTTATATTCACCAATTTATTTGTTTCTATAGTTATTTTAAGGTGAAATTGAAATAGATATTACCGGCAATTGTAATTTTATTATGACTTTGAGTGTATGGTTACTGTAAAAAATAACTATTGCTAATATAGAATTTAAAGGTTTTATTATTTGACTTGATTTGAAATCTATATAGTATAGAAAAAAATAATTTAATACACTGAATAAAATTGTTTGATTAAAATTGGAAAGAACACTATTACACCATTTTGTTAAATCCAGTAAAATTCTGTATTAATACTTAATTTTTCAATCGACTTTGATAAAGGAGGAGGTTCTCAAATCGGATGTCCGCTGAGTTTCTTGCCGGAGTCTTCTCAGGACAGGGCCGCGTTTCGAACCGGTGGTCCATTTGCCAAACATTGGTTTTTTTTTTACGTTTTGTAAGTTCCGTATTAATGGTGTATATGAATAATTTATGTCAAACGGAATAAAAAATACGCTCCGTGCTTATAAATGACATTTTTATTGAAGTTGGTTAATAAAACAAAACCTTTCAATAATGTGGTTGATCTAAACTTGAACCCATATGCGTATTTGTCATGAATAGAAAGAATATTATTGCAAAAAGCGGCGTTTCGACCCCGCACTCGACGCACAATAGTGATCTCGGCTATTTACCCCTCTGTGCCCTTACGAGGGTTCCGACATCCCCAACAAAACTTAACATTACCTTAAATAATAACACTTAGTTGAAAAAGCCGGGTACAACCCGTACATACATACACAAGCCGTACCCCGGATCGATATTATAATATAAAGTAAAGGACTTATTGATAAACATGATGCATGGAGCACTTAAACAGCGGTTTTATTGAAAGGGAAATAGTATACGTTCGATCAAAAATAGTGCCAGAGTAAGTTTATCAAATTTATCATTATTGTGGTGTCGTACACAATTACTACACATATTATGTGTATGACATATTTTGAAGTTTATTATAGGATTTACTAAATTACTTTACTTTATAAATAGTAGGTATTATGCCGGGACGGTGGGGCGACTAGCGCCCCTCCCCCAAACCGGGGCAAGACGTGGACACCGTGGTTCCCAAACCCGAGGGGTTCATCTCGTAACCGGAGATGGCCCAGGGTCAGTAGGGGTGCGAGGGATATGCTCTATGGGCACCCTTATACCCCGGCGTCTGTAGACCCGAGACGGCGTGCGGTTTTAGTCGGTTCAAGCCCGACATGACCGCCCCCGCTGGCCGGCGGGAGGTATCCGAAGGGAATTCCGCACGAAAAAAAAAGGTATTATGATAAAGTCAATACATTTGTTTAAATTTTCATACAACATTGGGTATTATTATTTGACGTATTACAGAAAATACACAAGTAAGAAACAATTTAAAATTATATAATACGGTATAAAATGAATACTGTTAATTTGAGTATGTTTAGCAAGCGTGTGGAGCAAGGTGAGTTCTTTTTATTTATAAAAAAACGAACTAACTAATATCATTGTCGTTTATTACCCAATAATACCCTCTATATTAACATGTTCATGTTACTTATTATTTTGTAGTATAAAGTTTCAAGTACCAAAGTGTGTAAGTGACAGGTTGCCTATATTCTCTGTCTTACCCTTATACAAACGATTCCCCTGTTGTTGACTTTTTCAATTTGTGGAAACATAATAAGCAGTTGATACAGTTTGTGTTTCTCTTTCATTCATTTGGGATCAACAAACCAATATTGTCAGTTCACGATCGAACTTCTCTTATCTTTTTACGACAGTTATTTGATGTGTTTCCTCCTACAGAGTTAATTGAATATTTAAATGTATCCCTATTTTGTTCTATATATATTTTAACATCATATCAAATACTACTTACATGTTTGTTTACAAGTCCACTATGTCTCAACACCTACACAATTGAGGATTTAAACGATGTGACTTAGGGAGCTGACAATGTGGCCGAATTTCAGGCTGTACAGATATGATGGCTATGTTAAAATATATTGTAATATGTTAAAAGTAAAATATATTGTGTATAGCTACTACTGTTACTGATATTTTATTTTAGTTTTACATTACACGGCACTATAAAATTCCGGAGGATGTTGGGGTTTCGTCATCTAGACCTGACATATTCCTTTATGCTAAGAGGTTAAAACATGTGGTTCTTGTGGAACTTACTGTACCGTGGGAAACAAATATACCGAAGGAACACACAATAAAGATAAATAAATACTATGATCTCACAAACGAATTAATCAAAAACGGTTACGTGGTTAATTTGTATGCAGTGGAAGTGGGAGCGAGAGGTATACCAGCAAAATGTCTCTATAACCTACTTAGAGATCTAGGCCTATCGAGAGTTACAATAAGCTCATTACTAGGACGAATGTCTAAAGCAGTACTAGTAGGTTTGTATCAAATTTGGTTAGGCAGAGAGGGGAACTTGGGAAGTGAAGGTGAGTGTTGATGTACACCAACAAAAGGGGCCACTTCTAAACCTACACTTGAGTTCCCAACTCAGCAACGCGATGGACCCGGCACCCGCACGGAGAATCCATGGATTGCTAAGAATATCGGTCTCTCTATTAATAGTACAGACAAAATCTTCGTCAGTTATTTGGGTAAGTATATACGTTATTTTTATGGATGGAAAGTGACGTAAATCTGTATTGAATGATTCCTACAATGAACTCATTTGCAGGGCAAATAAGAGATTAGTATCTGCACGGAAAATCATATGAAATTGCCGAAATTTTCTTACAGATTCATGAGTTCGTTATTCCTGTAATTTATATAGCTATTTCCATTATTTATATTTTGTTTGAAAGTTGATTTTACAACTCTGTATTAAATTCTGTTTTTATTGGCCGCTTGATAAATTAATTCGATCTTCAAAAACAGTACTTCCTAAATGCTATTGTAACGAGCTACCGGAGCAATGAAAAAGATAAATAAATTATATAACGGTACGATTTATATTAGGGAGTCATCTAGTGGCCAAAGATGCGAAAGTCTTAATTCGATTGAACGGAAAAAGGATTGAATTAGTTGAGCAGTTTTAACATAGGTGGCAGTAAACTATATGAAAAAATTATCAGTCGAGAAAAAAATAAAATAGAAAAGTAATTACAAGAAACTAATTAAAAATAGTGTATAAAATGGTAAATTATAGTTGTGAATATACGTAAATGTATATGAAAATGTATTTATAAATATATATATATATATATTAATCGTTGTGGGAAAAATAATATTTAATATTTAATAATGAATCGATTATAGTAAAAATTTGATTATCTGTATAATGCCGCATGGCAATTATTTGGTTTAAGACGACTGTTTAGGTATTGTTTATTTAGAGAAAATTCAATACGAAGATTAATCAATAAAATCTAAGTAAAAGCAATCACTTAAATAATATCACAAATAGTTATATGGAATGTATGTAAGTAATACATTCTAATGATGAGATAGTAATATTTGAAACGCGGAAATGCCGGAAGGTAGATTTTGTACTTTGAAAAGAAGGGAACTGCAACGCCTCCGTGTGGGTGATTTAGGAACTAATTAGGCTTTGGCGGACAAAAGTTTTAATAAGATATACGAGGAATTACTTGGGAATGTCATGCGTAATTGTTGAAATTCATTGTTGAAAGTTTTAGTGAAGAGGATTCAATGCTTAAAAGTATACATGGGCGTTGAAAAAGATAGGAATTTGTGATATTTGGGGGGGTTTGAATTGTGCGGTTGGATTACGGGGAGGTTTTTGATTGGATAGAGACACGAGTGGAGCGCGGTTGGCGGGGGAGAAATACGAAGGCGCCAATAACTTTGTCACTTTTGTTGGGGAACTCGTCAGGGGTAGTGGAGACGTCGTACATTTCTGGTGAGACTGTTTTTTAGAGCATTTAGTGGGACTTAGTCGTGATATATGTGTTGGGGTTCGCGCGTTTTCTTGTTTTAAGGGGATGTTTTGATTTGGGAAGTAATAATTCGCTGAAATAGTGGTTAACATATAGTTATTTGAATTGGAGGGATCGCCATTTTGTGAAATTGAATTTGGTTCATGTTTGGTTGTTTAGAATGGGATTGTTGGGAGTAGTATATTTGAATAATAATTATTAAAAGGTAAATTACATTTTGGGACGCGATCGACATAGGATAGGACCTTTACGTGAATGAAGACACCTTACATTGGGCTGGATTAATACACGCATACACATGTGAATTGATCTCTGCCTTGTGCCGCTGAGTCTGGCGGTGCACACGTAAAGCAAACGCTGTCGTTTTATCATTTTTATTATGTTAGAAGTAGGAATTAGGGCTGCGGCGTACTTAGCTAGCATTCCCGTAGGAAACCCAAGGCGATGTGCTTTGGTTATGGAGGGATACCTAACGGTGATAACGACTCCATATTCCTCTATATTTCGCTAGTAGCCGATAACTTTTGAAGCGAGCGGCAATCTGATTTTCCCTGGAAACAGGATCGGATAAGCTTCCTGGATGTGGGTGACTGTTTGTTCTGTGATAGGTAGGCACCGTCGAAGTGGAGCCGTCCAATTCGGGCCAGGATCAGAACTTACGGAGCTCACAGTTCAGTCTTATGTATTTATTTATATATACACTAACTATAATCTCGTCAGGGTTTCAGTTCACATCCCTGAGCTTCGGCTCGTGAACTGAGGCAATCACACCGTGGTAGGGATTACACAAAGTCAAGTTTCACGAACTTGCCCCCAAAGTTAGCTAGAAGGAAAACACAACTCACCACACGATTAAGCAAAATACAATGGGTTTTGAAAGGTAAATACAGGCATTAGATTCTGTAGGTAGATAGGTAGGTACACTCATTTGTTTAGTGAAAATCTTAGGCATCGCAACGAATGTAGGAAACCTAGTCTATTTCAAAGTCTGCTCAGTAAAATTTATTAATATCATATTCCATATCGATTGATTGTGCGGTTTTAGTCGGTTCAAAAGAGCCATATGAACTATTCGATGGTATGTAGGTAAATTACCATTATTAATATCATATTCTATATCGATTGATTGTGCGGTTTTAGTCGGTTCAAAAGAGCCATATGAACTATTCGATGGTATATAGGTAGGCTACTACTGCTGTAGTTCACGTAAGAGTGGTGATACAGTGTGTAAAAATGGTGGAAGTGAGATCTACAGTGAAATTTTAGTGATTCTTTTAAGAAGTGTTGATTGTGTACAAAGCCGGGTTATAAATAATCAAAAGTAACCACACCCAAGACTAAATATTAATTACACAAAAACTTGGGTAATAACACCTACGATATCTGCTAATAACTGATTGACCAAGAGTGATTTTTATATTTGAATTCAGTGATTATCTCTCTTTGCATGTGTTCGAATCAGGGTTCAAAGAGCCATCTCACGGTAGTTGGGAACCTTATCCAAGTGGATACTGCTCGAATCTAAAACCCTGGGAGTGTAATTCCTGTATACTAAAAACCTATATCATGGGTCAGTTATACCAATTCGTTTATGTGATCTGAGAGTGTATCATAATTTACAATAAACCTTTGAAACCACATTATTCTGAAATGAATTGCTTACTAGCACCTTTTATAAGATTACACAATATATGTTAAAGTCCTAGCTGTGTACAGATTCAATTTATCGTTTAACATTCTAAAAACAAGTGAAGTATCACACCAGAATCAATGTTATTCGTGAATAGTATTTAAAGCGGCTTGAGCGAGGGACGCTGTAGTTTGCTATAATAGCTAGCAGTAGGAAAAGAATACTCCTTTGTTAGTTTCATAATAAAACAGTTTGTGTTAATATCCAAGCTGAGTACTGACTCAATTTATCGTCTTACATTTTAAAAACAAGTGAAGTATCACACCAAAATACATGTTATTCGTAAACAATATTTAAAGCAGCTTAAGCGTGGCGCTGTAAGTTACTACGGAAACTATTATAATCAAAACATTATGGCAGTAAGATTTGTATGTTCTTCTGTCAGGTTCATGTTTACTCTGAATAGAGTATGGGGAATTATATTTACCGGATGTCTCGGTATAATAGGGGGAAGATGTATGAAAATCTTCTAATGCCTATTTAGACATAGGAAGGACCACGATATACCTTTAAACAATACAAGTGGAAGGGTCCTACTGTGGCTGGCGTGATATGGGGCCACCACCTCGGGGGGAAAATCCAATATAACTAGGTACTACTGTATAGGGGTCACCACCTCGGGGGGAAAATCCAATATAACTAGGTACTATTGTTTAGGGGTCACCACCTCGGGGGGGGAAATACCTAACTAGGTACTTTTGTAAAGGAAAGTAATAGTGAGCAAACACCTTGGGGAGGAAACCTCAGAATAAGCAGGTACCTTTGTTTGGGAAAGTGAGCGTCAATAAAGTAGTAATCCAAATGAAGTTATTAAAAACATCTAGATATAACCTATAAATTCTTGTTGTTCAAAGTACTAGTTTAAGGGAGTAGGCATTATAGGAATAAGAATTAGTAAGTTCTAATCAATAAAGAAGTAGTCTAAATGAAGTTATTAAAAACGTCTAGATATAATCTACATGTTCTTGTCGTTCAAAGTACTAGTTTAAAGTAGTAAGCATTATAGGAAGAGGAATTAGTAGGTTCTAATTCAACTGATATTGCTATACTTAATAAAATCGATACGAGAGAAACAGTGAATGATTAAAGCGGTGAACTGCAGGTACCTATGTAGTTGCAAATAGTTATAGGTATCTAAATAAACGAGGTAAATGTCCGGAATGCTTCAGTTCCTAATAGATATTTTCTAGCATAGGTTATTTCCATCCGCTCCCATAAAAGTCACTAAAAGATATTACGGAGATTATGGAGGAAGGAGTTTGTTGGTTACATGTTAGGTTGAGGCGAATGAATTAGTATAGGTTGTTTTCATCCGCTCCCATAAAAGTCACTAAAGGGTATTACGGAGATTATGGAGGAAGGAGTTTATTGGTTACATGTTAGGTTGAGGAGAATGAATTCGTATAGGTTGTTTTCATCCGCTCTCATAAAAGCCACAAGGGGATACTACGGAGAATACGGAGGAAGGACTTCGTTTGTTGCATGTTAGGTTGGGCCGAATGAATTAGTATAGATTGTTTCCATCCGCTCCCGTCAAAGCTACTAAGAACATTAGGTTAATCCGGAAGGAATTTGTGTAAGTATAATGGAATTTGGAGGATTGTTAGTAAATACGGAAGGGTTCTAATTAGGTTCTAATTTTGGGATACCTACTTAAATGAGACTTTGTTGATTATTTAAGGAAGTACTTATGTTCGCGCACGTAGTGTAAGCTTTTGAACTACTTACGACTAGAGGGTTTAGGAAGACTTATTTGGTTATTTCATGGTTTAATATAGTGTCAATAGAAGCTGTGTGAATTAGATAAAAATGAAATAGGTACGTATTGGTTAGGTTGGAAGGTAGGTTGTAAGGAAAGGATATTGATGAATTTAAATGATGACGTTTCGAACAAAATAGGTTTAAAGTTTAATGTGAAAGAGTAAATTAATTGGGATTTGCGATTACATATAGTTGGAATTATGTTACCATAGGTTTAAGATAGGAGTCAGCATTCTTCACCTTTATAGAACTAGGGATACTAGGTATCATGATAAGGGTTCCTTTTAACCACTAGATTGATCACAGGCCAAGTTTATTAGAAATAAGTACAATTATTCAGTGAGTTTAAGTAGGTTGGTGAGTAATTTGAATGAATCATACATGACAACAAGTAGGGGGAATAGGAACTGGGATAGCCGTAAGAGAGGAGTGAATGAGTAGTAGATATAGATAGTTGTCTAGGGCAGGAAATGTGAGAAGGATTGAGTGAATGAGTTGGTTTCGGAGTAGTAATAGGAGTAGTAGGAGTGGGGAAAAAGAGTTTAGAAAAGGGGTTTAGGGTTTAGAAAGGGGGGGGTACAATTTGGTGGCGCCGTTAACCAGGATTTGGTATGCCGTAATCATGTTTGGTTCATTGCTGTGAATTAGGTAACATAGTCATAGTAGTATATAGAATAAATAATTAAAGTTTAGCAAAATGTAAAGTAATAATAATAATAAAAATAATATCTATTAATATTAGGGTTGTTGAGTCATGTTGTAGCTAGGAAATTGGGGAGGATTTACATTTAATCAATAAATTATCGATTAGTCAAATAATCAGTTCTTGAATGTTTAATTGAAAATAGTTATTAATAAAGTTGCGGTATTCAGGTACTGCACAATTTGTTGCCGTAAAATATAGGTAAAAGGTAAGAATGTTGACCTGGATGTTATTGTTAAGCCTAAAATACAGTTACTTAGGAGTTTAGGATTATTAACAAATAGGGGTCGGAATCTTGAAATTGATAATAAACATCTTGTAAGGGTATAGTTGTGTGCGTGAATGTGTATAGCTATGCGTGGGCATGTGTATATGTATGTACCTATGTATCTATATTTATTTAAACAATACTTTAATTTTCTCTATGTCACTGACCGAGCAAAATTGTATGAAATGTAAATTGGTATTTACTATAGGTTTATATAAACAAACTGTGGAACTATAGGAAAATAATTACAAATCAAGCGCGAACTATGAAATTCACTGTAAACAAAACTGAGCGAACCTTGAGAAAGTAAATAATAATATTAATTCGTAAATGAGGCCTGAGATGGGTGTCAAGGTCTTACGCATCGCCAAAATGCAAGTGCAACAGGGACAAAATCATTCAAAAATTAAATAACGCGTCGACACGAGCTTAGTAATTAATTCGTAAAAATTCGTGTGTCGTCGGTCGCGCTCGGTAAGGTTCGTATAGTATAGGTAGTTGTTGAGTGCGACACATCGGTCGGTCCGCGGATCGTAGACAATGTAGGTAAAGCTAGGTTATAGTTTTTGTAACTATTATGGTTCGGATCGACTCACCTCTGATATGTATGTGTATTCGTGCAAGTATGTGTTTGTGTATAGAGAGGGTTAGATATGTTCTTTATTTTAGGGAATGGGGGGTCGCGAGTTAATTTTTTATCTATTTCAAGTGATAGATAGGGTAGGATTAAGTATTGCTGAGATTAGGAAATATAACAACATAAGATCTAGGTTGAGAGGGGTTAGTGAAGTTTCGTGTCCGTTGCCACTAATGTTAGAGATTATTGCATAGGTATTCGATTTGTTGTCGTCGTCGGAACAGCGGTGACAAGCGCGCGTTTGTCAACGGAAAAAAAGTGTTTACGCGTTCTGACAAGTTTATCTTGACAGTGTATTCTTTTCCCGGTTTTTAGAGTTGTCATTGATTTGTGTTTACAATCCATGTTAATTATATGTAATAATTGGTTTAAACCGTGATTGGAGTGAAAAGGTATCGAACGTGTTATTGTTAGCAACAAGGAGTCTAGTCATCATCTAGTCGTTTATGCAGGGCACTGTGGAGATAGCGGGTTTGTGTTATATAGATTGGTTGTGTCTTTCTTAACATAAATGTTAAAACTTTTAGGATTGGAATAGTGAGGAAATTAAATACGGATTAGGTATTGACAAAAGCTATGTCAGACAATGGGACACAATTCACTAGTCGAGTTTGGAAAGAAGGAATGAAAACTTTAGGGATTAAAATAGTCTATACTTCGGTTAGGAATCCTCGGCCTTACACTGTAGAATGGGTTAATAGGGAATTGGAAAGATTGTTTGGGACTTACAATGGTGCTAACCATAGAGGTTGGGTGGATACATTATCAAAATTAGATCAATGGATAAAGTTTTGTATTCTAAGGGGGAGAGTTTTATAATGAGAAGTAAGAGATTTGTGTTGGAGAGAGATGTATAAAAAAGTAGTTAAATAAATTTATTAAATAGATTACCAAAAAAAAAAAGTAGGTAGTAAGGTTCGTTATAGTTCGACTTTAAGATTTAGTTAAAATTTATCAATTTATCACACGTTGTGTGCAATAGGGAAGGATATACTGAAGTCCGCCTTTCCTTATGAAAGCTGGGGACATTCCTAAAATTACGAAACAATAACCATTCGTTTGTATCAAGTGCTGATTTTGGTTGGTAGTATGAACGGCCATGGAAGTCGGCTATGTTAGAGCGATAGGATTATTCACGTTAAGGAAAGGTTGTATGTTGAATGAGTATTTGTTTAAATTCAGTGTGAAGGGCCTTCCCAACCAGCACTAAGGGGGGAGTAGAATCGCGAAGCATGGTTATAGTCTAGTCATTCTGCATGCACTACAATCGGATTTATGAAGGGCTGCTAAGAGTTAGGTTAATAGATGGGCTCGAGATTGATGAATCCGAGGTCTAAGCATGACGTTAATGTACCTTCATATTTCCTCAACTACACCACCAGGTTATAACGACGCACACTATACATGCGCCATTTTCGGGGCAAATGATTTTGAAGTCTCGAGCCTTGTGGGGTGAAACCGCTCGCACTTTTCTATGGTTGACGGCCATATAGGAGTGACTTTATTAATGAGGGACTGGGTAATTAGATGTGGACGAACGTAAGATTGGTTCACTCCACAAATCTTTA
Source organism: Cybosia mesomella (assembly GCA_946251805.1). Lineage (NCBI taxonomy): Eukaryota > Metazoa > Arthropoda > Insecta > Lepidoptera > Erebidae > Cybosia > Cybosia mesomella. The sequence goes on along the minus strand of OX276388.1, from coordinate 41,836,307 downwards.
TTCGGAGTCACTAGGACGGAACTGGCCTCACAACCAAGTTTTTCCCTGCTTTAAATTGTCATGTCCTGGTTTGAAGAGATAGTTTTGTGTTGTGGAATTACTATCAAGCTTGGTATCGAGATTGAGAAGTGATTTACCTTGATATGGTTAAACTACACAAACATTTTAATGTGTGGGGTGACTGGACTCTAACTAAACGGAATAATATACAACAAAAAACATCTGTGGGTAAAAAAGTATCTTCACTTCGACATGTAGTTCAGAGAGTGTGAGTTTTAAATTAGGTTGTCTTTTATTGTTCAGTATTATAATTAGTAGAATATTGGCTATGGTCATAAGAAAATAGAAATTGGGGGGTCGCAATTGTAACGAAACGTAACTATTCAACGAAGTATTAAACACGTAGTGTTGTAAGGAGTAGTTCACAACTGTATGAGTAGATGGAGTAATAAAAAAAAAAAAATTCAAAGGAGCGTTCTAGTACCTGAAGGGCTGGGAGATGGCACCACTGTTGTGCTGTGTTACTATGTTTGACGCGAAATCTAAATATTAGAATACGAATAATTAATTAAAAAAATTAATTAAACCTTTTCTGTCAGTGTCTGCTCTTTCCTGGGGAACAGGGTAGCTTTACCTAAATAAATAAAAAATATGTTTATTTACTTTCCATATAAATAAATGAGGGAGATATTCTAAGGCCTCTCTTTAGAATATATAGTAGGCAGGGAATAGGGAATGAACATTCAGAATTATTAAGATCTAGTGGTCACCTCGGGGAAATGTTATAATGCTGTTTGGTTGGTAGAATGATGAACCGTGAAAGTTGGTTCTGTTAGAATGATTAAAATAAAAAAAAAATAATAGAGGAAAGAAAGCTAGATTAGTATGAAATGACAAAGTGAATGAATTTAAAATCAGAATGGAGGGCCATCCCAACTAGCATTATGTAGAAAGTAAAAGGGGGGGAGTGACATTGTGAGGACAGATTGCAATTCAATTATTTGCATGCACCACAAAATGGGTTTATGGAGGTAGTGCTAGGAGTTAGGGTAAAGACAAAATTTGATTCCGAATGAATCAATTGTCTGAGCACACCATTTAAGGGCCTCCATGAATGCACTACTAAACAACCAGGATACGACGAATCACACTATACCCACTCCAATATTTGGGCGAATGTCTGGTCAATTTGGATCAGGTGGGGTGAAGTCGTTCGTACTGATTATGTCTGTCAGCCATTGGAGTTTGACTTATTTTTATGGGGAAGGGGGTAATGGATTGAGGGATGAACGTAAGATTGGTTCCGAATCAAAACATTATTTCTTAATGATAGCATTGGAGTCTGTCTCACAATCAGACTTTTCCCGCTGAAATTTGTCAGGGTCGGATTTCGGACATGGTTTTGTGTGGGGACTTAGCCGGAAAGCTTGACTCCGGGATTGACTAGCCATTTGTTTTAGACGTTGGTTGAAAATAACACACTACAGATAATGTGCAGTTATTGGATTGTAACTGGAGTATTGACCAATAAAGTGTGACGTAGATAGCTAGCAATACGAAGAATTTATTTATTTAGCATTCTTTTAGTAAGGGTGAATCATCACTACGGACAATAGGGTTAGTATTGTACCTGCGTTGAGATTCAAGGGGTCGGATTGTAACGAGCTACCGGAGCAATGAAAAAGATAAATAAATTATATAACGGTACGATTTATATTAGGGAGTCATCTAGTGGCCAAAGATGCGAAAGTCTTAATTCGATTGAACGGAAAAAGGATTGAATTAGTTGAGCAGTTTTAACATAGGTGGCAGTAAACTATATGAAAAAATTATCAGTCGAGAAAAAAATAAAATAGAAAAGTAATTACAAGAAACTAATTAAAAATAGTGTATAAAATGGTAAATTATAGTTGTGAATATACGTAAATGTATATGAAAATGTATTTATAAATATATATATATATATATTAATCGTTGTGGGAAAAATAATATTTAATATTTAATAATGAATCGATTATAGTAAAAATTTGATTATCTGTATAATGCCGCATGGCAATTATTTGGTTTAAGACGACTGTTTAGGTATTGTTTATTTAGAGAAAATTCAATACGAAGATTAATCAATAAAATCTAAGTAAAAGCAATCACTTAAATAATATCACAAATAGTTATATGGAATGTATGTAAGTAATACATTCTAATGATGAGATAGTAATATTTGAAACGCGGAAATGCCGGAAGGTAGATTTTGTACTTTGAAAAGAAGGGAACTGCAACGCCTCCGTGTGGGTGATTTAGGAACTAATTAGGCTTTGGCGGACAAAAGTTTTAATAAGATATACGAGGAATTACTTGGGAATGTCATGCGTAATTGTTGAAATTCATTGTTGAAAGTTTTAGTGAAGAGGATTCAATGCTTAAAAGTATACATGGGCGTTGAAAAAGATAGGAATTTGTGATATTTGGGGGGGTTTGAATTGTGCGGTTGGATTACGGGGAGGTTTTTGATTGGATAGAGACACGAGTGGAGCGCGGTTGGCGGGGGAGAAATACGAAGGCGCCAATAACTTTGTCACTTTTGTTGGGGAACTCGTCAGGGGTAGTGGAGACGTCGTACATTTCTGGTGAGACTGTTTTTTAGAGCATTTAGTGGGACTTAGTCGTGATATATGTGTTGGGGTTCGCGCGTTTTCTTGTTTTAAGGGGATGTTTTGATTTGGGAAGTAATAATTCGCTGAAATAGTGGTTAACATATAGTTATTTGAATTGGAGGGATCGCCATTTTGTGAAATTGAATTTGGTTCATGTTTGGTTGTTTAGAATGGGATTGTTGGGAGTAGTATATTTGAATAATAATTATTAAAAGGTAAATTACATTTTGGGACGCGATCGACATAGGATAGGACCTTTACGTGAATGAAGACACCTTACATTGGGCTGGATTAATACACGCATACACATGTGAATTGATCTCTGCCTTGTGCCGCTGAGTCTGGCGGTGCACACGTAAAGCAAACGCTGTCGTTTTATCATTTTTATTATGTTAGAAGTAGGAATTAGGGCTGCGGCGTACTTAGCTAGCATTCCCGTAGGAAACCCAAGGCGATGTGCTTTGGTTATGGAGGGATACCTAACGGTGATAACGACTCCATATTCCTCTATATTTCGCTAGTAGCCGATAACTTTTGAAGCGAGCGGCAATCTGATTTTCCCTGGAAACAGGATCGGATAAGCTTCCTGGATGTGGGTGACTGTTTGTTCTGTGATAGGTAGGCACCGTCGAAGTGGAGCCGTCCAATTCGGGCCAGGATCAGAACTTACGGAGCTCACAGTTCAGTCTTATGTATTTATTTATATATACACTAACTATAATCTCGTCAGGGTTTCAGTTCACATCCCTGAGCTTCGGCTCGTGAACTGAGGCAATCACACCGTGGTAGGGATTACACAAAGTCAAGTTTCACGAACTTGCCCCCAAAGTTAGCTAGAAGGAAAACACAACTCACCACACGATTAAGCAAAATACAATGGGTTTTGAAAGGTAAATACAGGCATTAGATTCTGTAGGTAGATAGGTAGGTACACTCATTTGTTTAGTGAAAATCTTAGGCATCGCAACGAATGTAGGAAACCTAGTCTATTTCAAAGTCTGCTCAGTAAAATTTATTAATATCATATTCCATATCGATTGATTGTGCGGTTTTAGTCGGTTCAAAAGAGCCATATGAACTATTCGATGGTATATAGGTAAATTACCATTATTAATATCATATTCTATATCGATTGATTGTGCGGTTTTAGTCGGTTCAAAAGAGCCATATGAACTATTCGATGGTATATAGGTAGGCTACTACTGCTGTAGTTCACGTAAGAGTGGTGATACAGTGTGTAAAAATGGTGGAAGTGAGATCTACAGTGAAATTTTAGTGATTCTTTTAAGAAGTGTTGATTGTGTACAAAGCCGGGTTATAAATAATCAAAAGTAACCACACCCAAGACTAAATATTAATTACACAAAAACTTGGGTAATAACACCTACGATATCTGCTAATAACTGATTGACCAAGAGTGATTTTTATATTTGAATTCAGTGATTATCTCTCTTTGCATGTGTTCGAATCAGGGTTCAAAGAGCCATCTCACGGTAGTTGGGAACCTTATCCAAGTGGATACTGCTCGAATCTAAAACCCTGGGAGTGTAATTCCTGTATACTAAAAACCTATATCATGGGTCAGTTATACCAATTCGTTTATGTGATCTGAGAGTGTATCATAATTTACAATAAACCTTTGAAACCACATTATTCTGAAATGAATTGCTTACTAGCACCTTTTATAAGATTACACAATATATGTTAAAGTCCTAGCTGTGTACAGATTCAATTTATCGTTTAACATTCTAAAAACAAGTGAAGTATCACACCAGAATCAATGTTATTCGTGAATAGTATTTAAAGCGGCTTGAGCGAGGGACGCTGTAGTTTGCTATAATAGCTAGCAGTAGGAAAAGAATACTCCTTTGTTAGTTTCATAATAAAACAGTTTGTGTTAATATCCAAGCTGAGTACTGACTCAATTTATCGTCTTACATTTTAAAAACAAGTGAAGTATCACACCAAAATACATGTTATTCGTAAACAATATTTAAAGCAGCTTAAGCGTGGCGCTGTAAGTTACTACGGAAACTATTATAATCAAAACATTATGGCAGTAAGATTTGTATGTTCTTCTGTCAGGTTCATGTTTACTCTGAATAGAGTATGGGGAATTATATTTACCGGATGTCTCGGTATAATAGGGGGAAGATGTATGAAAATCTTCTAATGCCTATTTAGACATAGGAAGGACCACGATATACCTTTAAACAATACAAGTGGAAGGGTCCTACTGTGGCTGGCGTGATATGGGGCCACCACCTCGGGGGGAAAATCCAATATAACTAGGTACTACTGTATAGGGGTCACCACCTCGGGGGGAAAATCCAATATAACTAGGTACTATTGTTTAGGGGTCACCACCTCGGGGGGGGAAATACCTAACTAGGTACTTTTGTAAAGGAAAGTAATAGTGAGCAAACACCTTGGGGAGGAAACCTCAGAATAAGCAGGTACCTTTGTTTGGGAAAGTGAGCGTCAATAAAGTAGTAATCCAAATGAAGTTATTAAAAACATCTAGATATAACCTATAAATTCTTGTTGTTCAAAGTACTAGTTTAAGGGAGTAGGCATTATAGGAATAAGAATTAGTAAGTTCTAATCAATAAAGAAGTAGTCTAAATGAAGTTATTAAAAACGTCTAGATATAATCTACATGTTCTTGTCGTTCAAAGTACTAGTTTAAAGTAGTAAGCATTATAGGAAGAGGAATTAGTAGGTTCTAATTCAACTGATATTGCTATACTTAATAAAATCGATACGAGAGAAACAGTGAATGATTAAAGCGGTGAACTGCAGGTACCTATGTAGTTGCAAATAGTTATAGGTATCTAAATAAACGAGGTAAATGTCCGGAATGCTTCAGTTCCTAATAGATATTTTCTAGCATAGGTTATTTCCATCCGCTCCCATAAAAGTCACTAAAAGATATTACGGAGATTATGGAGGAAGGAGTTTGTTGGTTACATGTTAGGTTGAGGCGAATGAATTAGTATAGGTTGTTTTCATCCGCTCCCATAAAAGTCACTAAAGGGTATTACGGAGATTATGGAGGAAGGAGTTTATTGGTTACATGTTAGGTTGAGGAGAATGAATTCGTATAGGTTGTTTTCATCCGCTCTCATAAAAGCCACAAGGGGATACTACGGAGAATACGGAGGAAGGACTTCGTTTGTTGCATGTTAGGTTGGGCCGAATGAATTAGTATAGATTGTTTCCATCCGCTCCCGTCAAAGCTACTAAGAACATTAGGTTAATCCGGAAGGAATTTGTGTAAGTATAATGGAATTTGGAGGATTGTTAGTAAATACGGAAGGGTTCTAATTAGGTTCTAATTTTGGGATACCTACTTAAATGAGACTTTGTTGATTATTTAAGGAAGTACTTATGTTCGCGCACGTAGTGTAAGCTTTTGAACTACTTACGACTAGAGGGTTTAGGAAGACTTATTTGGTTATTTCATGGTTTAATATAGTGTCAATAGAAGCTGTGTGAATTAGATAAAAATGAAATAGGTACGTATTGGTTAGGTTGGAAGGTAGGTTGTAAGGAAAGGATATTGATGAATTTAAATGATGACGTTTCGAACAAAATAGGTTTAAAGTTTAATGTGAAAGAGTAAATTAATTGGGATTTGCGATTACATATAGTTGGAATTATGTTACCATAGGTTTAAGATAGGAGTCAGCATTCTTCACCTTTATAGAACTAGGGATACTAGGTATCATGATAAGGGTTCCTTTTAACCACTAGATTGATCACAGGCCAAGTTTATTAGAAATAAGTACAATTATTCAGTGAGTTTAAGTAGGTTGGTGAGTAATTTGAATGAATCATACATGACAACAAGTAGGGGGAATAGGAACTGGGATAGCCGTAAGAGAGGAGTGAATGAGTAGTAGATATAGATAGTTGTCTAGGGCAGGAAATGTGAGAAGGATTGAGTGAATGAGTTGGTTTCGGAGTAGTAATAGGAGTAGTAGGAGTGGGGAAAAAGAACTTAGAAAGGGGTATAGGAGTTAAGAAAGGGGGGGGGGTACACTATCCATTTTGATGATAAATTTCGTATAACTTAACAGCTGCCACTTTCAAAAATGTAATAAAAGTTGCTTTTTGTTAGCTTAATGTTGTCTCATTCATACACAAAAAAAACATAAAATTTGAATTTGTCATTCAAAAAAAATTGGGTTCCTCCAATTTCATCAAGAAAAACGGCAATTTCATATGTAACGACCTAATATGTAGTATGTAATAGAATATTTCTTTAGAAAACCCTATCATCTTTTGTTTTACTACTACAGCCATTGTTTACTCTACAAATGACGACTTAGATCAGTGAAGGAGCTCTACGCAATTCAGATACCGTATAAACTAGGACGGTTGCAATCAACCCAAACTTAAGCGTAGCGAGATTTGCCTATCCAACAATAGGTCAACGTGACCGGTCGACTTTTTTAAATTGATTTGGTTTTTCGGTGATTATTCCTCGATGGTCAGATCGAACTGGACATTCGACCCCTTACGACACTCAGTAATGTCTACTTGATCACCGTGGCAAATTTGATCGAGATCGGTCAAACGGTCTCGGAGGAGTATCATTTGTTTGAAATGCAACTTTGAAACCAAAGACGCTTAGCTCGCCTTCGGCTCGCTACGCTTAATAATACAAAACACATTTGCCAAACCCATATACGAGTACATAAGTTATCTGAATTAGCTCATGTAAAATTTGTACAGTACGCTACATATGAACACAATAATTGAATTCGCACGTACAAATTGTTGAAAAAATCTTTCTTTGAACGAATGTGAGGGAGAGACATATAAAAGTAAATAATTTTACTTGCACTAGCTTATCTAATGTGCAGCTGCGTTCGTGACGTTTTAGGAGGGCGGCACATTTCAATGATTGAACATAATATTGTCATAATTAATTTTAAGATTTGATAAACACAATTTTGTTTTTGTTATTTTTATTTATTTATATGTTGTTATATTGTTATTTATTTTAAATTGGTATTGGTATTGATGAAAAATAATTGTACAAGATTAAAAGTTAATAAGTTTACTCTTTGAGTTTGAGTTACTAGGCTAGATTGATTAGATTTCTTAACAAGTTAACATCTCCTATAGATTTAGATCGGAAAAAGAGAACATCTAGGACGGGACTTGAACCCGCGACTAGTCCCTTACAGGGGGAATGCTCTGACCAACTGAGGCACCTAGACACTATACATGAGTAGTATACCGTCCTAGATGTTCTCTTTTTCCGATCTAAATCTATAGGAAAAGTAAGCATACAAACTGCTGATCGGGGCCTGAGGACGGCAGTTGGCCAACTCGCCGTCCTTACAGAAGCAGGCCGTGACGGAGGCGTGTCGTGTGTGCCCTACACCGCCTGCCAACTCACCGAAGCGGGATAAAGCCCGACCTCACCAGGCGAGGCCGCGGTGGCGGCCAAAGTCCGCCGGCAACCCTGGGGTTATCCTTTCGAGGGCTTACTTTATCCGAAGGGATTTCCGCAAAAAAAAATTATTGAATTAACTTCATCTTCATATTCTTGTTGCCTATTAAAAACCAGTTTGAAAAGAATAGGATAAGTATTGAACCACGAACCACCAAGAACCACAGATGATGTACTAGATATTGTAACATAATTAATATAATGCTTACCTTATGCAAAATTTTTTCTCTTGAATACACAAGTGCACTTTTAGTATCAGCTGTTTTGACGCCATCTTAACTATTTTCAAATTGGTGTTGCCAATCATAAATAAATAAAGCCACCAATATTAATTATTTCTTATGACAACATTGTTGTGTTTAGTAGTTTTCTTATATTTTTCATTTATAGATGAGGTGTCAATAAATTAGTAGGGTGTCAAAAATAAGGCACTTTACCCAATTTAACGTAAAGAAGCGGGCGCCGCCGCTGTCGCAACCGTCAGGAGGCGTCCATCGATTCAAATTCGTAAGTGAAAATGGAGTATTGTATTTCAAACGCTGATATTTATCATCATCATTAACTTAGTTTATCTCCCGGTTGCCCAAGGCTTTCATCTCAGAGCCCAAGCTCTACTAACTTTCCCTCCTTCTTTTGATTTGACTTTCGGTTTTTACAAAAACGACTGCAGCCTGACCTGTCGTAGAGGTAAATCTATGCCAGAGCTTCAACCGTCAATCAGCAGGTGTGCCTGCTAACAGATAAGATTGACATGAGCAAAACAACCACATAATATATTAAGTCGACTATTTTAATTAATTTGGGTGTCAGAAAGTGTGAATACCTAATATACCTCGAATATTTACCTCGCCCGGCTTAAAATGACGTACAAATCTTTCACTTGAGGCAACTCATTACCGAATCTGCGCCTACTCATCAACCCAATCTCGATGTATTCCTGCAAATTATTAAGTTAATTTGTTGATAAATATAGAATTCTTTATTACAGGCACACGTTAAGTGTGATATAAAACTGAGCTATTTCTGTCGCCGAAAATATATAACGTCTCCAAATAGACGAAGATAAGCCTTGTCACTTACGTTAAGCACTATGGTAATCAAATAAATATTTAAGATTAAATTGAAAAAGCACCTCCTTAACTCCATGATAATAATTACTAATTACCTTATATTCTATTGTAATGTATAATTAGAAACCTACTTCCTGATCCCACAGTCAAACCGTTTGTACGGTTTTGTGGGACATTGTACTAGATTATAAGATAAATACATGTTATTATATGAACAAATAAATATACAAAAATGAAAAGTTTAATAATATAGTGGTATTCTGATAGTAGATACCTTTTTTTTTTTTTTTTTTTATCGTGCGGAAATCCCTTCGGATACCCCCCCGCGTGCCAGCGGGGGCGGTTATGTCGGGCTTGAACCGACTAAAACCGCACGCCGTCTCGGGTCTACAGACGCCGGGGTGTAAGGTTGCCCATAGAGCATATCCCTCGCACCCCGACTGACCCTGGGCCATCTCCGGTTTCGAGATGGCCCCCTCGGGTTTGGGAACCACGGTGTCCCCATCTTGCCCCGGTTTGGGGGAGGGGCGCTAGTCGCCCCACCGTCCCGGCCTGCTTCTGCTGGGGTGACAGGTGGCCTCACCCGCCACCCCCAGGCCTGCGCTCATGGAGGACGGAGGTCGTTAAGCGACCTCCGGCGCCTGAGTTGCCTGCGACGCGCGGCGAGCAAGTTGCGGGCTCGGCGGACCGGGAGAGTTCTAAGTCTCTCCCGGGCGCGCTCCGCCACCTCCTTCGCGAGCATTACATGCTCGCAGACTATCAAACTGAACGCGAGCTTTGTTCGTTAATCAGTTTGCAAGTGAGGTAGGCTTGATCAGCGTAGAACGTGGTGGAGCCTCCACCATCCAAAACACTGATATTCCAATTTAAGTGTTTGCATTTGATAGAGATCTAACATTTTTAGTTTTATACTACATTTATGCTTGTTTGAGTCTCAATCATGTTATCGAGTCACAGAGAGTATAATATGCGTTTATGGTTGGGGCTATTTGACACTTGTCTTTTGTTTATACAGATTATAAATGACGTCTAGTCCATATGTGGTGATGTGGTGGAGGCAGTTGTGTTGTTTTTCCCTTTTTGTAGCATTGACTATTGCACATAGTTTACCTTATACTACTATGTATAAATTCATTTTGAAGTTTCTTTGGTTACAAATGAGTAATCTTTAAACAGTACCAGGTTCGTTGAAGAATATTAAGGAAACAAATTTCAAGGAAAATCTACTGTCAGGAGATACCGTATTAGAATTAAGGGTGAAATTGAGTAGTAGTTTCATGTTACTAGCTTGTTTTCTAGAATTATCGTTTAAAGTTATGTTTAACTTCGACAAAATGTTTGAACTTACCCAGCATGTTTGCGTAATAATCCATCAATAAATAAAATAACTCACATTGTAGCAACAGTTCTCGATAAAACATATAGTTCACATTCGCCTAAAATAGGAAATGAGTCGATTTCTTTAAACTCAACTTTATTTGGTAGTAAGTAATAAAAATAAAAATAATTTAAATAAATATTCTACGACATTCTACACAGCGCTATCTAGACCCAAAGTAAGCATAGCTTAACTAGATTATTAGTAGTGGTAGAGTCAAGCAACAGTCATTTTGGCCGTTGCATGAATGGGCCGACTCGACCGGGGAAGCACCACCCTCTCACAGAATATCGACGCCAAGTAACAGTATTTGAACTGTTGCGTTCCGTTTGGTGAGTGAGAGTGCCTTAGCCCAAACTCCTTTCCCATCCCCTCCCAAACTCCTTTCCCATCCCCTTTCCTTTACAGGGTCGACCGCGGTAACCGCTTCCCATCAGGTGGGCCGTGTGCTTGTCTGCCACCATAGTGGTACCAAAAAAAAAAACTAGCTTGTGTTATAAACAGATAAACATACTAAGATAATTTTATATAAATATATATATATTATAGATTTATATAGAAACACCTAGACTAATGCAAATATTCATATTCATTCATACTCGTATTTATGCACACAAATATTTACACTGAGCGGTAATCGAACCCGCGATCACTGACTTCTGCTCTACCGCTACGCCACCAAGGTTGCCAATTTTTCTTACTCAACCATAGATGTTTTCAAATTAAGCAATAAATCTCGCTCCATAATCTATAAGTTACCACCCGTAATATAGGGAATAAAAAATGCAGTTTTTATTTATTACACTCGTAATTGTATTGTGTTGATGCACCCTTGTTATTTTTTTATTAGGCTCAGCTGTAAGCAATATGTTTCCGGGGGTTATATGGGATTAAAGTATCGGTCAGCCGTGCGAATAAATAGGCCTTATTATGCGTGACACTATTGTACATTTGTAGTTATTGTAGAACCCCACAGAGGGGCTTGGACTGCAAGTGCAATTTTAATGAATCCATGTTTATTGAAGATTTGTTGATGTTATGTATTTGCGCTACCTTTATTTAAATAAAAGTGTGTGTATGTGTACTTATGTACGCATTAAAGAAGTTATACTTCTTTGGCATAATAAGATAAAAATCTTTCTAAAAATGTTATCCTTCGTGTTATCCTACGTGTGTAGAAATAAGAAAGTATGAAATTATTGAGCTGAGTGAGACGAAGTCGAGCGAAAGCTCCTCATACCAGACTTCAGGATTTTCTTTGTCACAGGTCTCCTCCTAAATTACTAATCCAATCAGAATCAAATTTGGCATGATTAAAGAGGTCAATCAGAGGAAGGTTTATGGATATATTTTGAAAAAATTAATGCTACCACAGAGGAATGATCACCGTTAAAAAAAATCCAGATTGAATTACATAATAACCGCTCGAGACACTGTGACCAAACTTTACACGCTCAGAAAGCATGTCCAGAGTAGTGACTTTCAAAAAGAATTTTCAAAATCAGACTTGCCACGGAGGAATGATCACTGTTCAAAATTTTCAAAATCTGATTCCGCAATAGCGGTCAAATCTATGGTCTCACTCAGCTCAACATTGCAAACAGCGATTCGCCTTGCACACCTAGTTTATGATGTAAATAAATAATACATACCGTCAACTAACCTCAAATTCTACAAACGTACTCGTACTCAAAGTAAAATGTTGACTTGCTAACTTCACGGTGTGAGCTTTTCGTGACAGTGTGCAAGCGCATAGTAAAAATTTACGCACATAATTTTTCCCTAAAGCGCCCAAAGAAGTCTAACTTCAAAAATAAATGATACGGTTGAAGTTTTGTTCCCTTACTTTGTTACTTTGATGCCGTGACATATGCCTATACTCTGTATTTGCAGATACATAACGTTACATTGCAAATATTTTCACAATTGTAGCGTATCTCATATTGAACCAGCGTTAGTGCTCTCCTGGGACAAAAACATAGGTATGACAATGCACACCCCATTTTTTGCACAATGAAATTAATCATGTGTGGGTATATGGACAGAAATAAAAGTACTTACCAAATAGCTTTTAGCCATTATGGTGCTTTTTGTTTGAAGTTATTCGAAGTGGTAGAAAGTAGTAATGTAGTAGTGGTACGTGACTTAGGACAAATTTGAGCGTTCGTATCTTCCCTGGTGTCTTTCTTATGGGAGACAAGAATGTTCTACGCACACTATGACTGAACTGTCTCCCTTAAAGGGGACAAGGATATTTTGTCTTGTGGCCGTAGATCCCTTAAAGTGGAGACAAAAACCTAGTTTGTACTTACATTATTCATTTTATCGTTTCTGTCTCTCAAAGGGCTTTCAATTAAGAATCATAATAGACATTTAACTAGAGAAGACGATACACATTAATATGGGAGTGCTACAGGATACGACAAAATAGATAAATTGCTTTTTTATGTCCGTATTCGCGTACATAATTACCCTAGTTACAAGCGAGTCTATTGACGTCGATTGGGTGACAATGTTGTTACAGGATATAAAATAATTTATCTTTATCAGATAAGATGTGGAATGGATTTTGTTTAGATTTGACTTGATTGCTCAACTCTAACTTTATCACAGAGCATAACATAACATAACTTCACGCCTGTATCCCCGAAGGGGTAGGCAGAGGTAATACACCTCTGCCTACCCCTTACACGCCCACAATTCGCCAGTTATGTTAAGGTCCCAATGTAATAGGGGGCGAGCCTATTGCCATCTACCGGGCACATTATTAAGCGAGCGATAATTAACATTTATTAATGCACACATAACTACGAAAAGTCAGAGGTGTGTGCCCAGGGCGACTGGGGATCGAACTCGAGAGCTCGTCTCAGCAGTCCGTTACGTACGCCACTGGGCTATCGCCGCTATCACAGAGGAGAGAAGAAATATAATCAGTTGTTTTTTTATACCACTAAGGTGGCAGACAAGCACACGGCCCACCTGATGGGAAGCGGTTACCGCGGCCTATGGACGTGTGCAACACCAGTGGCATCACACTCGCGCTGCCGACCCGGTAAAGGAAAGGGGATGGGAAAGGAGTTTGGGAGGGGATGGGAAAGGAGTTTGGGAGGGGATGGGAAAGGAGTTTGGGAGGGGATGGGAAAGGAGTTTGGGCTCCGGCACTCTCACTCTCCAAACGGAACGCAACAGTTCAAATACTGTTACTTGGCGTTGATATTCTGTGAGAGGGTGGTGCTTCCCCGGTAGAGTCCCATTCATGCAACGGCCAAAATGACTGGTGCTTGACTCTACCACTCTAGGAATCCAGATCACAGTGAATTAAATACGATAAAATACTTACCCTTCTCATCAACCTGCTAGGTGATGGTGCACCTACTAAAAAATGGACGAAACTCTGACACAGACTTTTCAGAGGTCACACGGCAGTCGTTACCGGTAAAACCAATCAAAAACAATAACAGAAGCAGGCCGTGACGGCGGCGGGGTGACTAGCGCCCCTCACCCAAACCATGGCAAGACGGGGACACCGTGGTTCCCAAACCCGAGGGGTCCATCTCGAAACCGGAGATCGCCCAGGGTAGCGAGGGATATGCTCTATGGGCAACCTTACACCCCGGCGTCTGAAGACCCGAGATGGCGTGCGGTTTTAGTCGGTTCAAGCCCGACACAACTGCCCCCGCTGGCCGGTGGGGGGGAGGGGGGGTATCCGAAGGGAATCCGCACGAAAAAGAAATAAAAAAAGTGGCTCCAAATTCCATACTTTGGTTGGAACTGGGCAAACGCTTGGTGGATGGTGATTATCATACTATGTTAATCTTCGTATAAATGCCTCCATAATACAAGGTTAACTTGCTCGTAAATTTGCAAATAAAATTCACGTACTAAAATAATTTAATATAATTTATAATTAATTGAAGTAATAATCAATCTGTCCAAAAATATTCATAGATTTGAAACGGCAGATGAAAGAAAATTAAGAATTAGCACACGGTGAAATGCACTGAAGACTTCTTTGCTTCCCACATTAAATGTTGTCAAACATGGTGCATCATACTAGGGAGTCAAACTGTTTAATTGCCTACCAACTGAACTAAAAAACGATATTTATAAGACGCACTTGTTTATAATAAAACTTAGACATTTTTTTTCTATATTTAGGACACGTCAATTTGACTTCACCTCGCCTGATTCTAAGCTGAAGGTAAAGTCTCAGGAAAGAGGGTCACCATTACATACACGTACTATGTTAACAATGGTGGCACTCAGCTTGACGGCCTCATCAGAAGAGGATTGTCGTCGCAGCACCGCGTGACACCCACCGGTCCCACTAGTGCTGCGACCACAATCCCCCTGCCCGGCTATGCACTTGCTGACCCCTGAACGCAATCAAACCGAAATTGGATTACTATGGAGGGTTTTTCGCAATCGTGCACGGTGGTACCCACCCGGCCGAATTTTGTGACAAATTTGTGTCATCAGATTTCTACCACCTGGTAATCAGTAATTGTTTTTATTCACTAGAAGAATTTATCGCAATGAGTAATAATATTTAAATGACTTTCACATATATTAGCAATTGCATTAATACACATTATATTATTGTACATCGTATTGAATTTATTAATGTGACTTCTCTTTATGTTTTTATTTTATTTTACATACTTATTGATTAATTGATTGAGCTGAGTGAGACGAAGTCGAGCGAAAGCTCCTCATACCAGACTTCAGGATTTTCTTTGTCACAGGTCTCCTCCTAAACTACTAATCCAATCAGAACTAAATTTGGCATGATTAAAGAGGTCAATCAGAGGAAGGTTTATGGATATATTTTGAAAAAATTAATGCTACCACAGAGGAATGATCACTGTTAAAAAAATTCCAGATGGAATTACATAATAACCGCTCGAGACACTGTGACCAAACTATACACGCTCAGAAAGCATGCCCAGAGTTGTGACTTTCAAAAAGAATTTTCAAAATCGGACTTGCCACGGAGGAATGATCACTGTTCAAAATTTTCAAAATCTGATTCACGATGTCTCACTCGGCTCAACATTGCAAGCAGCGATTCGCCTTACAGACCTAGTTATGAATTATTGATTGACTTATTGTGAATGATATTATTGGACAATGCATTGGGTTTATCTAGTTTTAATTTTATTGTATTTCTTGACTATATTGATGTAATTTGTGATCTGAAATCCCTTCGGATACCCGCTGGCCGGCGGGGGGTATCCAAAGGTATTTCCGCACGAAAAATAAATAGAAAGGTACGCAGTTTTTTAATTTTTTTAACATAACATAACATAAACTCACGCCTATATCCCCGAAGGGGTAGGCAGAGGTGCTAGCACCCACATTTCGCCAGTTTATGTTTAGGTCCCAATGTAATAGGTGGCGAGCCTATTGCCATTAACCGGGCACTTATACACCTGCGATAAATACACACATAACTTCGAAAAGCATCGAAAAGTCATTGGTGTGTGCCATGGTAAAACCTGGGATCGAATCCGAGACCTCGTCTCAGCAGTCCTTTACCCATACCACTAGGCTACCGCGGCTAACATTTTTTTTTTTTAATCTACAATAATTAACTGTGTTTTATATTATTAATACTTTGTACTTCAGACACAATTGTAACAAATTGTTAATGAATAAATGAAATGAAATGAATCATAATATTCACATAAATAAACTTACATTTTGATGTAACGTGGCGATATTTTTTTCATTCTTCCAAACGATGTGTTTTGAACGGAAATTAAATAGCACCCTCTTACATTGAAAAATCAGCATAACAAGATATGGGCGGGCCACGTGCTTATGTTGTGTTGTATTGTTGTTATAAAATTAATCTCTACTTTCAGACCCTTTTAGGAGAAACATGTACTAAAAGTAGTACCTATAATTATTGACTATTGTAAACTCGAGCCCAAGCCACCTGTGAGCCAGTACATCTGCAGATTGATAGACGAGGCTCTCGCTCTCGTAGAATCTATACATCTATACATATAAATAAAATTGGAGTGTCTGTTTGTAACATTGAAATAACCGTTTTTTACTATATGTATATGAATATATATACGTACATACAACAAAATATCGTTTTTTACCATTTTTGTCTGTCTGTCTATCTGTCTGTTTGTTCCGGCTAATCTCTGCAATGGCTGGACCGATTTTATGGGAACTTTCACTGGCAGATAGGTTATATAACAAGGAGTAACATAGGCTACTTTAATTTTAGAAAAAATAATCAGGGTTCCGCGCAGAAAACCTAAAACCATAAAAATCTTAATCCTCGCGTACGAAGTTGCGGGTACAGGTTACAGCTAGTCTAAAATAAATCAATTTAAGGAAAGCAGTTGATGGGGAACGGGGCCCCAAAGAGCAAACTTTGGATTCAACTTGACGGCGTCTGTGGCGTAGCGGTAGTGCATTCGACTTCTACGACAGGGGGCGCGGGTTCGATTCCCGCTCAGTGCAAATATTTGTATGCATGAATATGTATATTTGCATGGGTCTGGGTGTTTCTATGTATAATATGTGTGTATTTACAAAAAAAAAGTATATAAGTATGTTTATCCGCATTCTGGAACCCATAACATAAGCTAGTTAAACTATGCCAACTTTGGGTTTAGAAAGCGCTGTGTAGAATGTCGTAGAATATTTATTAAAAAATAGAACTTTGTTATATTGTACAGTAAAAGGTAATCAAGAATTAGAATTAGAAGGTTTTTGCAGGGACGGCAGCGTGAGTGTGACGTGACGCCCCTGGTGTTGCACACGTTCATTAGTCACGGTAACCGCTTCCCAAAAAGTAGGTCGCATGCTTGCCTGCCACCTAACTAGTATATAAAAAAACCGGCCAAGTGCGAGTCGGACTCACCCATGAAGGGTTCCGTGGCAGCAAGTAAATTTTTTATATGTGAGTTGATTGAATGAACGGTAAATTGCGGTTAACGATTTATGACGTATTAAAAAAAAACTACTTACCAGATCTCGTTCAAACCAATTTTCGGTGGAAATTTACATGGTTATGTACATCATATATTTTTTTTAATTTTATCATTCTCTTATTTTAGAAATGACAAAGGGGGGGACACAGGTTACCACTTTGGAACTGTCTCTCGCGCAAACTTGAGTTTGAGTTCTAAGTATGGGGAACCCCAAAAATTTATTGTTCTTTTTATTTTTGTGTGAAAATCTTAATGCGGTTCACAGAATACATCTACTTACCAAGTTTCAACAGCATAGTTCTTATAGTTTCGGAAAAAAGTGGCTTCGACATACGGACGGACAGACAGACAGACTTCACGAATCTATAAGGGTTCCGTTTTTAGTCATTTGACTACGGAACCCTAAAAAATGCTCCAGGAATATTGCTTTAGATAACACTGTTAACGAGAGACCAGAAGTAGTAAGTATCTATAATTAAACTTAGCTGCTGGTGTACGTGTCACTATGATATTAAATTCATTAAGTAGATGAACAAACTTGTGTTGCAGAAGGGTCTTCAGAATTTCATAATAAGCAGAAACTGTGTTTTCAGCGACTTAGTTTTTTTTTTTATACCACTAAGGTGGCAGACAAGCACACGGCCCACCTGATGGGGCGATTACCGCGGCCTATGGACGTGTGCAACACCAGTGGCGTCACACTCGCGCTGCCGACCATGTAAAGGAAAGGGGATGGGAAAGGAGTTTGGGAGGGGATGGGAAAGGAGTTTGGGCTCCGGCACTCTCACTCACCAAACGGAACGCAATAGTTCAAATACTGTTACTTGGCGTCGATATTCTGTGAGAGGGTGGTGCTTCCCCGGTCGAGTCAGCCCATTCATGCAACGGCCGAAATGACTGTTGCTTGACACTACCACCTTCAAAGATATTCTCTCTACCTACGCCAAAGACTTGTGAATATTGTGACTTTATGTAAGTATTTATGAAATATGAGATAAAGTGCTATACAGTATAGACGAAATGACTACTTACTTTTTAAAAGGAAAATTTTTCCTAATCGTAAACTTTTTTTCGTGCGGCAATCCCCTGGGAAACCGGCCAGCAGGTGCGGTTATGTCGGCCTTGAACCGACTAAAACCGCACGCTGTCTCGGGTCTCTGACGCTGGGGTGTAAGGTTGCCCATAAAGCATATCCCTCGTACCCCGACTGACCCTGGGCCATCTCCTTCCTCCTCGTACCCCGTGACCAAAAGCAACCTAGACTATGGCATCAGTGTAAATAATAATACGTGGGACACTCAGACATGTTTTGCGAAAATAAAAAAAAAGTGTTCTATAGGAATTTTTTTTTTTATTAAATCTTTTCAAACTCTCCACCAGCCTCTATACAAAGTTTCATGCGTTAGAACCAGTTTTCAAAACACTTTTTCCAATCCGCCGCAGATACCTCGTTTACAGCCTGCTCAAACGTTGACAGCGCATCTTCCGGCGACGAAAATTGTAACCCTTTGAGCTGATTTTTTTTTCGGGAATAAAAAGAAGTCGCACGGTGCAAGGTCAGGGCTGTAAGGATGGTGACCTAGGAGTTTAACCGGAGTGCTGTTCAGGAAGTCCCTCGTTTTAAGCGCGGTGTGTGCGGCCGCGTTGTCATGGTGGAGTAGTATCCCGCGGAGCCCTGTGTTTGGTCGCTTGTAGCTCACTACAGAGAAAACTTCTGCCAAGCATTTGGTAGTGTACCATTCAGCGTTGATGCTTCTTTGATTTCGTAAAGGAATTGATAACAAGTAGCCAGACAAATTGAAAAAACTCGCGATCAAAATCTTCCCTCCGCTTCTAGATCGCTTCACTTTGGTAGGCGTTGATTCGTTTTGAAACACCCAAACCGTCGACTGGCGTTTTGTTTCTGGATCATACTGATAAATCCACGACTCATCACCTGTAATGATGTCATAAACACGCCGAGACGCGCCTGCTTCAAACTTGTTTATCATATCCCGACACCATTCCACCTGGGCCTGCTTCTGAGCATCGGTGAGATTGTGCCGCACCCAGCGTGAAACTATCCTTCTCACACGAAGATGCACGTGTAGAATCTCGTGAAGGCTTCCCGATCCTATCTGAAGAATGTGTTGAATCTCTTGATATGTGACTCGTCTATTATCCTGGATTAAATTTTTCACTGCTAGCACGTTTTCTTCCGTAACAGCCTCAAAGGGCGACCACTTCTTTCTTCATCCCCCAAAGTCAGTCGACCGCGCTTGAATTCGTTATACCAACGATACACGGTCGCCTTGGAAGGGCCTTCATCCATGAATGCCATTTGAAGTCTATCGTACGATTCGTCTGGTTTCAGGCGACACTTGAAATCGTAGATAATCATAGCGCGAAAATGTTCCCGACACAGATCCATTTTTCAATGAGACACAATAATTGAAATTATCTTGCAAAAAATGCAGAAAGAAATTTTGAAATTGGAACATACTTATTTTTACTCATAAATAATCATATTTTAGAAATAGATTATAACTGACCAGTCTCTCATATATAAAAACTTTTTTTCGCAATACTTTCTGAGTGGCCTGGTATAACAGTAAATAAACCGCTTTAGAATTGGATGAAAATAGTTTTAATTCAAACTTAAATCATAACTTTAAATGATGATTACACTGACGAGGGCATTAGCGTGTATTCTCGTTAAGGTATTGAACTATACTCAATGCTCGTGAAAGTAATTAGTTCATGTCGGTATCGTATTGGATTCGAAAAATCTCATAATCGATTAACAATGCATACGTCTGTATAATCGCCTAGGTTATCCTTTCGAGGGCTTACCCGGTGTGGCGGCAATGTACACTTGGTTACGACACCGTGTGGTTTTAGTCGGTCAGATTCCGATACGCCCACCCCATCGTGGCCAAAAATAAGCATGAAAGCGACACATATTTTATTCATCCACGCACCTCAACCCAGACGTACATAAATCAATATCAAAGGCTGTTACAGTTACAGAAACCTTTTCTGCCTGTTCTCAATTGTATATACCCGAAGGCAATGAGGGAGATACATAATTACATTTTTATGTATTTCACTTTTTTCTCATTTAAAACGTTTCAACCTACATAAAACTCACAAATATATTTTTCATGACAATTGATATTATTAGGAGCCCTTGAAGTTCAAAGAAAGATTATATCTAATTGCTTTACAGATGTTTTAAGACCATCTTAGAATTTTTCTAACAAAAGTAATGCGATAAATAATAATAACAATTAATAAATATATTTTTTAGGACGAAGTACACAACGCCATCTAGACCCAAACTAAGCAGAGCTTGTCATAAGCATAAACATACGTAAATAATAACAAATAATAAATAAATATGTTAGGACGAAGTACACAACGCCATCTAGACCCAAACTAAGCAGAGCTTGTCATATGCATAAACATACGTAAATAATAACAAATAATAAATAATTATTGTAGGACGAAGTACACAACGCCATCTAGACCCAAACTAAGCAGAGCTTGTCATAAGCATAAACATACGTAAATACTTTTTTTTGTAAATAAATACATATTATACATAGAAACACCCAGACCAATGAAAATATATATATTTGCATAGAGCGGGAATTGAACCCGCGACCTTTGGCTTAGCACTCGAACGCACTACCGCTACGCCATATAGGTAATACGAGGAATTGGATATAAAGCTGATATGATCGAGCATATCGGCTTTCGATCAAAAAATCTGCATCAAAATCGGTTCATCCGTTCGGGAGCTACGATGCCAAAGACAGACTCACACATAGACACGTCAAATTTATAATACCCCGTCGTTTTTGCGGCGAGAGGTAAATATGAAGAATTTTGGATGTGAGTCAAGTAGGTAGTTGCTCGCGTGGAATTCTGATCCCGTTCCCGCTACCCATGGGAACCTATTCCCGGTATGAAAAGTAGCCTATGTGTTATTCCAGACTATAGTCTATCCCTGTACCAAATTTCAGTCAGATCTGTTCAGCCGTTTTTACGTGAAAGAGCAACAAACTACATACTCACAATCTTTCACGTCTATAATATTAGTCGGATAAACATTTCCACCATACATTACATCTGTGTAACTCTAGCGGTTTTGGTAGCGCACGCCAGAATAGCTTGCAGATGGTAGATCTTTTCCTACTTGCTTGACACTTATCGTCATATTTTGGACAATTCACACAACATACTGGAGGTAAAAAATTTGATGACACAATTGTGTCACAAAATTCGGCCGGGCAGGTACCACCATGTTCGATTGTGAAAAACCCTCCATAGTAATCCTATTTCGGTTTGATTGCGTTCAGGGGTCAGCAAGTGCATAGCCGGGCAGGATTGAGGTCGCAGCACTAGTGGGACCGGTGGGTGTCACGCGGTGCTGCGACGACAATCCTCTTCTGATGACGCCGTCAAGCTGAGTGCCACCATTGTTAACATGGTACGTGTATGTAATGGTGACCCTCTTTCCTGGGACTTTACCTTCAGCTTACCATCAGGCGAGGTGAAGTCAAATTGACGTGTCCTAAATATATAAAAGAGGCCAAGTGCGAGTCGGACTCGCCCATGAAGGGTTCCGTAGCAGCAAGTAACATAATAATGTTTTTTTTTTAAATTTTTATATTTGAGTTGATTGAATGAAAGGTAAATTGCGGTTTACGATTTATGTCGTATTAAAAAAAAACTACTTACTAGATCTCGTTCAAACCAATTTTCGGTGGAAGTTTACATGGTAATGTACATCATATATTTTTTTAGTTTTATCATTCTCTTATTTTAGAAGTTACAGGGGGGGGGGACACACATTTTACCACTTTGGAAGTGTCTCTCTGGCAAACTATTCAGTTTAGAAAAAAATTATAGTAGAAACCTTAATATCATTTTTGAAGACCTATCCATAGATACCACACACGTATAGGTTTGATGAAAAAAAAAATTTTGAGTTTCAGTTCTAAGTATGGGGAACCCCCAAAAATGTTTTTTTCTATTTTTATTTGAAAATCTTAATGAGGTTCACAGAATACATCTACTCACCAGGTTTCAACAGCATAGTTCTTATAGTATCTGAGAAAAGGGCCTGTGGCATACGGACGGACAGACAGACAGACATGACGAATCTATAAGGGTTCCGTTTTTTGCCATTTGACAACGGAACCCTAAAAAAAACATCTTTATAAATTGTAGCCTATGTGTTATTCTGATGTATAAGCTTTATTATTGTGAAGTTTCATTCAAATCCATTCAGTAGTTTTTACGTAAACATCCATCCATACTTACAAACTTTCGCGTTTATAATATTAGTAGGATATCTATATAAACCTGTACTAAAAAAATAAATAAATATTTATGATTAATACACAGAACAAAATTCAATGCATGACTGAAATATTTAATTAACAAAATTGAAATGCTTCGTCGCCAATGCCGCAAACCAAAGTTTAAACAACAGTTATTCAACTCTGGTCCTTACCGTATATTTAATAAGCATCAATATAACTAAAGCGATGGTAAATGATGATGGTCATCATAAAACCGAGGTAGGCAACGAATGTAACGAAAATTACAGATAGATTTTTCCCCTGGAAATGTAGCTGAGAGGCATTTGACCATCCCGGGTAATTTGGGGTTGGTAATGTGACAACTTTCGATGCGTTTACCCCAAATTGCTTACGCGATATAACCCGGCACACGATTCGTGTGTAGTTTATGCTGTCAATTATTGTGAATCGCACGTTTTATATTTAGAGACTTGATTCAGAGTCTTATGTTATTTATTTAAGAACTTGTATATTTTATAAGCTTGGAAATGTTAGAAAACCACTTTTATTATAAACTAGCCGTGCCCGCGACTTTAGGGTTTTAGTTTTTTTGTGCGGAACCCTAATTATTTTTCCTAAAATGAAAGTAGCCCATGTTACTCCTTGTTATATTACCTATCTGCCAGTGAAAGTCCCGTCAAAATCGGCGCAGCCATTTCAGAGATTAGCCGGAACCAGCAGACAGACAGACATTGACAGAAATTATAAAAAATGTTATTTTGGTTTATGTACCGTATATATATTCATTTACATGAAGTACAAACGGTTATTTCAATATTACAAACAGACTCCAATTTTATTTATATGTATAGATGTATAGATGTCTAGATATCGCACGCCTAGATAAAGACTAACACAACTCAAAATCTCACTTTTTTCAGGAAACGAAAAAAACGTTTAATTCTATTTGTAGCTAGTTTTTTAGAAACTTTTAATGTATAATGTTTGTAAATATACAATTAATTATATTACTAATTAACGGTTTGTCATGAAATAGCACAATGACCTTAATAATCTAATTTTTTGAGTTAGACTAGTATTCATTACTAAATATTTATTCAATTATTTTACTAACTCAAATTGTATTGATGTTACTGAAAATTTTTGAGTTAATGCAGTCTTATTCTGTTTATTTTCTATCTGATCTCTATCAATATTAGTAGTGTATATCATTTACAATGTTAGTGCATTGTTGAAAAATATAAATAAAACAATACTGTTACTAGAAAAATATTATTTTTATTAATTATTTAAATTATAAACAAATAAGGATAACAAAGAATTACAATTTTTATATAAAATTTCTAGAAAAACCTTGTAAATAGGTTTAGAAGTAATTATCAAAATTAATGTTTTGTAATAAAAATCACATAAAAAACAAATACAGTAATTCTATAGCAAAAAAACCCTATCAATCCTTGAATAGGTTGATTAAACATTTTAACAAAATTAACACTTCTAATAAATGGCACATAGAAAATAAAACATAATTTATTCTTCTGTTAATAAAAATCTCTATCAGTTCTTGAATAGATTGGTAAAACATTAGCAAAATAATTAACCATTTTAAAGACATACTTAACTAAAAGAATCACAGCTCTTTAATACTACTTATGACTATTTCAGTGTCATTTGTTATTTTCTTAAATAAGTAGGTACGATCGCAAAAATATGAACTGTTAAGTCAAAATAACTACAATTATTGTGTAAAAAGACTAAATAGTCATTACAATCAGATTTTGTTTTGAGCTTCATTATTTATGTATGTAAAAAATCTTAGGAATCAGTCATCATCAACATTTGAGATCAATATTACATGGTAATTTGATCACCAAAGTTACTTAATTTATTATAATCAGACTTTGAACATTATAATTATAATAGTATCTTAAAGTTTGTCGTAGTGGTTCAGCAATTTTATCTTTGCATTTTAATTTGCATTTGTCGGTACATGGAGGTTTCACTGCTCTGTTCGGGGCCCTTTTGTTGGTGGAAGTTATATAATTTATATTACGCAGAGCTTTCTTAACATTTGAGACCCAGCATGCAGGGTTTCTTGATCTTTTCCTAGACCTCTGAAGGCTCTCAGTTACAGTTGAAGAATGCTCATTTCATGGTTGAGAGGGGAAGGTTGTGGATCGTTTTATGAAAGTGTGACAGTATCTGATATAGCCAATGGCATAGACTGATTACCCATTTGTGTTACTGCTGCTTGAAGAGCTACTAGTACCTGATGGTGAACTAGAGCTAGACGAGGTAGAACTTGACGATGGAGACCTAGAGGGACGGGTTGTTTTTCTACAATTAAGGTAGGTTCCCGCGTTGGTAGATAAAACGAAATGCGGATCAGCATCAGAGTCATTAAAATCGCTACATTCGCTATTAACCGGTGAATATAGAACGATGGTCTCACCTCGGTACTGATAGACGGTGCTAGTAATAGGTTGTTGTTATTTTCTAACTCTACATTGTCATTATTTAAAGTTTCCTCAGACGGTTTGTTACTCAGAGAAGGCGTTGCTACCGTTTCTTGCAGGTCTAACTGAACATCGGTGCTCGCAGGTTCGATTAGGTTAATAGGCAACACTTTTTCTAACATTAGAAGACCACAACCCTTCATCTTTTGCAAATAAAATTGACTCATTTGAATTAAATCACAAAGACTATACTAACTAAAAAAAACTTTATAATCGAAGTAATATCCGCTTTAATTGTATTTTTTCACTCACTGTCAATAATACAATATCAACGCTAAATAATCCTGAAATCGAAAGATGGATAGCATTTTATTACATTGGAATAAGAGCGAATTTAATTTAAACCACAAATACTCGATCAACTAAAACAATCTAAATTTATTTCAACAAAAACAAATTATTTTCAGTTAGGTAAATAAAAATACTTACATTGGTTCATCAATATTGCAGTAAGTCGAAATAGTCAGATTATCGTGTCAAAAAAATAAAAAATTCAGTCACTAATACTAGACTAATTCAAAATAATTCCAATAATTCATTGCAGTGACACACGAATAATAAACTAACTCGAAATACTTGAGTCTTTGTGTGCTCGGATAGCGTCTATCCGCGCCGCATCTAGTGATGCACGACTTTTGTTGGCGGGGTTGCGAAGGTAACAAATCTTTAACACTCACTTATAAGGTCGTCAACTTATTATTATTTGACATTTTAATACAGGTGTCTTTGGAGTTTGTGCAGTTTACTATGCAGATTCCTATAATAATAATAACTCGATTTTGAATTATTTTGAATTGTGTTAGTCTTTATCTAGGTGTGCGATATGTATTATATGTATTATATGTGTTATATGTATTATATGTATTATATGTATTATGTGTAGGTATTATATGTATTATATGTATTATATGTATTATATGTATTATATGTGTTATATGTATTATATGTATTATATGTATTATATGTGTTATATGTATTATATGTATTATATGTATTATATGTGTTATATGTATTATATGTGTTATATGTATTATATGTATTATGTATTATATGTATTATATGTATTATATGTGTTATATGTATTATATGTAGATATTATATGTATTATATGTATTATGTGTTATATGTATTATATGTATTATATGTATTATATGTATTATATGTGTTATATTTATTATATGTATTATATGTATTATATGTATTATATGTGTTATATGTATTATATGTATTATATGTATTATATGTATTATATGTGTTATATGTATTATATGTATTATATGTATTATATGTATTATATGTATTATATGTATTATATGTGTTATATGTATTATATGTATTATATGTATTATATGTATTATATGTGTTATATGTATTATATGTAGGTATTATATGTATTATATGTATTATGTGTTATATGTATTATATGTATTATATGTATTATATGTGTTATATGTATTATATGTATTATATGTATTATATGTGTTATATGTATTATATGTGTTATATGTATTATATGTATTAAATGTATTATATGTATTATATGTATTATATGTGTTATATGTATTATATGTAGGTATTATATGTATTATATGTATTATGTGTTATATGTATTATATGTATTATATGTATTATATGTATTATATGTGTTATATTTATTATATGTATTATATGTATTATATGTATTATATGTGTTATATGTATTATATGTATTATATGTATTATATGTATTATATGTATTATATGTATTATATGTATTATATGTGTTATATGTATTATATGTATTATATGTATTATATGTATTATATGTGTTATATGTATTATATGTAGGTATTATATGTATTATATGTATTATGTGTTATATGTATTATATGTATTATATGTATTATATGTATTATGTGTATTATATGTATTATATGTATTATATGTATATATGTATAGATTTTATTACAAGCGTGAATGAGTCACAATAGTCACATAATTGAATATATTACCCATAAGGCTTGTAAGTTGTTAATTGCGACAGGAAAAATATTTTTCGTACACATTATCGTTCAACATGGGTATACAGTGTCGGTTATATGGGGCTCACGCTACCGTCCGTGTACCATGTTTGGAATTTAGTGACTCGTTTTGTGCTGCTTCGATATGTAATTCGGAGGCCTATTCACCGCTGACGAGGTTAGCGTACGGGTTCCACTTACTGTTGTTGAGATAAGTAAGGGTCTCAACTTTCCGGTCGTCCGATCGTCCGGCCACCTGTGGTCATGCTCGGGTGAACGTTACACAGTTAACTACGTTAGAGATGTCCAAAGACATTCATTAGGCAGGTATCATGTGTGTCCTACACACGCCTACCTACTCACCGACACGGGATAAAACCCAACTCCACCAGGCGAGGCCACGCTGGTGGCCAAGATCCACCGGTAACCCTGGGGTTATCCATTCGAGGGCTTACCCGGGGTGCCCGGCATTGGACACTTGGGCAGGACACCGTGCGGTTTTAGTCGATGCACGACATAACCGCCCCCGCTGGCAGGCGGGGGGGGGGGGTATCCGAAGGGATTTCCGCACGTGAAAAAAAAAAAGTGTACTGCCTAGTCTCGCTGCCGCCGCTGTAATAGTGTTTCATTATCAAATAATCCATTCAGAACCAAACTGAGCGTCCAACAGGCCGGGGCGAACTGTAGACATAAACGGGGCAATACGGGTAGCGTCGCTCAAGCCATATACCCACATTGTGTTTGACATTTAATAATAATAATAATAATAAATGTTTATTTGACTGAAGTACACATTTTAGACAGATGGTTACAACTCTAAAGGGGTAGGCAGAGGTGCTAGCACCCACATTTCACCAGTTTATGTTTAGGTGGTGAGCCTATTGCCATTAACCGGGCACTTATAAACCTGCGATAAATACACACATAGCTTCGAAAAGCATCGAAAAGTCATTGGTGTGTGCCATGGTAAAACCTGGGATCGAACCCGAGACCTCGTCTCAGCAGTTCATTAGCCATACCACTAGGCTACCGCGGTTTTAGACATAGAAATGCGGAATATAAAATGAAAATATTACGGACGAGTGAGATGAGATCGTACTACACCACAGCTTTGCCGTTAATAATATGTATTTATTATAATAATTATACAACAAAGTATACTTCAATATAACAAGTTCACCTTATTACATCGTACCATAACACATCATATTACACCAGACCATATTACATAATTAACATAATTCTGGAACCCATAACACAAGCTAGTTAAACTATGCTTACTTTGGGTCTAGAGAGCGCTGTGTAGAATTTCGTAGAATATTTATTATTTATTTATTTATAATATATATGTCGGCGCAAATACGCTAAAATTAATCGTTAATGACTTTCATTTGATTATAAAATCAATCTTAAGTGTTAGGCAACCTAATGTGTCGTAAAATGAATGTGCAATCGATTATTTTAGAATAATCTTGGTTTAAGTAATTGTTGGCAATAAGTTTGTAATTACAGATGATTGATTATTTGTTTTGTTGACCAAAAGCAAATAATTAATCTCGATTAATTTTAGGATTAACTTTAATGTGTTCCAAATGTTTCTAAATTCATGTTATGATTTTTAAACAGCATTAAGTAATTTCATTTAATTTTATTCAAACTCATTATTGAACTTCCTGTACAGTTAAAGCATTCGACGATGTTACTCTACGAATGTTTTAACTGATGATTTTGTAAATGCTAACTCTTTCTAAATTATTGTTTTGATTATTTTTAAGCCATAATTTGAACGTGTTTATTGTAAAAACTTTTTGAAGGAAGTTGATGGCTTGATGAAAGTGTTTACTGAAATAATTACAAATAAATAGTCAGGATAATTCTAAAAATGTTAATGTTGCATAAGGCTTGTAAGTTGTTAATTGCGACAGGAAAAATATTTTTCGTACACATTATCGTTCAACATGGGTATACAGTGTCGGTTATATGGGGCTCACGCTACCGTCCGTGTACCATGTTTGGAATTTTGTGACTCGTTTTGTGCTGCTTCGATATGTAATTCGGAGGCCTATTCACCGCTGACGAGGTTAGCGTACGGGTTCCACTTACTGTTGTTGAGATAAGTAAGGGTCTCAACTTTCCGGTCAACCGATCGTCCGGCCACCTGTGGTCATGCTCGGGTGAACGTTACACAGTTAACTACGTTAGAGATGTCCAAAGACATTCATTAGGCAGGTATCATGTGTGTCCTACACACGCCTACCTACTCACCGACACGGGATAAAACCCAACTCCACCAGGCGAGGCCACGCTGGTGGCCAAGATCCACCGGTAACCCTGGGGTTATCCATTCGAGGGCTTACCCGGGGTGCCCGGCATTGGACACTTGGGCAGGACACCGTGCGGTTTTAGTCGATGCACGACATAACCGCCCCCGCTGGCAGGCGGGGGGGGGGGGTATCCGAAGGGATTTCCGCACGTGAAAAAAAAAAAGTGTACTGCCTAGTCTCGCTGCCGCCGCTGTAATAGTGTTTCATTATCAAATAATCCATTCAGAACCAAACTGAGCGTCCAACAGGCCGGGGCGAACTGTAGACATAAACGGGGCAATACGGGTAGCGTCGCTCAAGCCATATACCCACATTGTGTTTGACATTTAATAATAATAATAATAATAAATGTTTATTTGACTGAAGTACACATTTTAGACAGATGGTTACAACTCTAAAGGGGTAGGCAGAGGTGCTAGCACCCACATTTCACCAGTTTATGTTTAGGTGGTGAGCCTATTGCCATTAACCGGGCACTTATAAACCTGCGATAAATACACACATAGCTTCGAAAAGCATCGAAAAGTCATTGGTGTGTGCCATGGTAAAACCTGGGATCGAACCCGAGACCTCGTCTCAGCAGTTCATTAGCCATACCACTAGGCTACCGCGGTTTTAGACATAGAAATGCGGAATATAAAATGAAAATATTACGGACGAGTGAGATGAGATCGTACTACACCACAGCTTTGCCGTTAATAATATGTATTTATTATAATAATTATACAACAAAGTATACTTCAATATAACAAGTTCACCTTATTACATCGTACCATAACACATCATATTACACCAGACCATATTACATAATTAACATAATTCTGGAACCCATAACACAAGCTAGTTAAACTATGCTTACTTTGGGTCTAGAGAGCGCTGTGTAGAATTTCGTAGAATATTTATTATTTATTTATTTATAATATATATGTCGGCGCAAATACGCTAAAATTAATCGTTAATGACTTTCATTTGATTATAAAATCAATCTTAAGTGTTAGGCAACCTAATGTGTCGTAAAATGAATGTGCAATCGATTATTTTAGAATAATCTTGGTTTAAGTAATTGTTGGCAATAAGTTTGTAATTACAGATGATTGATTATTTGTTTTGTTGACCAAAAGCAAATAATTAATCTCGATTAATTTTAGGATTAACTTTAATGTGTTCCAAATGTTTCTAAATTCATGTTATGATTTTTAAACAGCATTAAGTAATTTCATTTAATTTTATTCAAACTCATTATTGAACTTCCTGTACAGTTAAAGCATTCGACGATGTTACTCTACGAATGTTTTAACTGATGATTTTGTAAATGCTAACTCTTTCTAAATTATTGTTTTGATTATTTTTAAGCCATAATTTGAACGTGTTTATTGTAAAAACTTTTTGAAGGAAGTTGATGGCTTGATGAAAGTGTTTACTGAAATAATTACAAATAAATAGTCAGGATAATTCTAAAAATGTTAAAATGAATTTACGTTATTTTTAAATGATTGTAAACAGAATGTTAAGATTTAAAGATTTTATTAATTTGTCATGTTGATGACGACGTCACAACCGCCGTCCATTTTCTTTGGTGGGGCGGGTGTGGCATCGACATCTCATTATCATTATTGTTCGAGCCGTGCTAAAGTAAAGTCCTGTGCACTGTAATAAAATAAGCCCGGTGAGTACCTACCTAACTACCTACCTACATTACCTTAAGAAATAAATAGGAATAGTTTAAGCTAGACTTAAATAATAAATAAAGTGTTTGAGTTTTAAGCAAGTGTTTTTCATTGTTTGCAATGAGCGAGCCTGGTGATGGAAATTGTGACGTCAGCTGTGCTGGCGTCACTCTTCCTAAAAGTTCTGAGGGTCAGGGTGCCTCGTTATATATATGTATATAATATATTTCCTTAAACAGATCTATGGTTTAGTATAACTTGTTTATTTATTTAGCATAATTTAAGCATACATACTACATCGCATTATCTCTTAATAATACTTTAGGTTTTGGAGGTTTCTTAGAAATTTATTTTGCCCCGATTGTAATATTTTTAGAACTGCTTTCATGATTGAATACAAGCTCCTCCACTGCCACTTCGTCTTAGGCTATGAAGGTGTACTCAGTTAAGCCCTATCACTCACCAGTTTGCCCGTTACGACTGAAAATAGGCCGTCTGATTCACTCTGCCGAGTGAAAACACACGCAGCACCTTTTTAATTTAATTCCCTTTTACCCTGCAGTAAGTATCAGAATATTTCCGTAATTACTTTAGCTGCCAGTATATATTAAAAAAAAAGCGGCCAAGTGCGAGTCGGACTCGCCCATGAAGGGTTCCATAGCAGCAAGTAACATAATAATGCTTTTTTTTTAATTTTATATTTGAGTTCATTGAATGAAAGGTAAATTGCGGTTTACGATTTATGATTTATGGATTACTAGATCTCGTTCAAACCAATTATCGGTGGAAGTTTACATGGTATGACATACGGACGGACAGACAGACATGACGAATCTATAACGGAACCCTAAAAATCGTAATGAAGTGAAAACTTTCAATTTTTCTTTTCAAAAAATAATTGCAGTGTGTTGTGTGAGAGTAAAGCAAAATCGATCAAAATTATTAATGATCATAACTTTATTATTACTTGGCAGGTCTTCACGAAATTTTCGTGAATTTAACGGAATTCGTTTCGATTTAACGTAATCGGAACGAACACGGAAGATTAAAGGCTATTCCTGCTTTGTAATTTCTTTTTTTTAGGGTCGGCAGCGCGAGTGTGACGCCCCTGGTGTTCCACACGTCATAGGCCGCGGTAACCGCTTCCCACCAGGTGGGCCGTGAGCTTGTCTGCCACCTGAGTGGTATAAAAAAAAAAAAAATTGGCACGAACTCAGAGATGGTTAACATTCGGACTATTAATCAATACGTAAAGCTGAAATGTGATGAGCAGAAGCATATAATACTTCGAAACACTGCAGAGTTACATACGTATCAACGACTGTTGATTTGGGACTCCTAAACTTTTCATAAAATTAATATCATCGTCCTTTAATAAGCTTAACATCAACATGCTGTTATATTTATTAATAAAGAATTGGGCGGAATGTATTTCGATATTTCATTTTTTTTTTTTTACTTGCGGAAATCCCTTCGGATACCCCCCCACTGGCCAGCGGGGGTGGTTATGTCGTGTCTCGACTCAAACCGCACGGTGTCCTCCCCAAGTGTCCGTTGCCGGGCACCCCGGGTAAGCCCATTGAAAAAATATCAGGTCAAAAGCACTCGAAACAGGCGGGCTTCTATGAAATGTTTAATGACAGTGAAGGAAGCTCGTGAAGTATGTAAGGACAGAAGCAGATGGCGGGCTGTTGTCTCTGCCTACCCCGGAGGGAAAAAGGCGTGAGTATATGTATATATATAGTTCTATTTCAAGCGAGTTATCTATCCGCGGGTGTGACTCTCATTCCGATCAGAACTTGATACTCCGTTCAAAAGCTTTCCCTTATTCGAAACTAGTTTTCCGCCCCGATTTTTTCGGGATTTTGTTCACCACTAATATAATGCCCTTTATTGATAAACTTCGATAAATGCTATTGACACGTGTTTAGTGTGTAGTTCAAGGTTTTTTTCACCCATGAAAGGTTGAATTTCTCAAAATCCTTTCTTAGCACTTGCCTACGTCATAAAAGAAACCTCCTTTTCGTAGTTCTAGTTTTGGTTCCGCGAGCGACCGGCTTAATTTTTCATAAAAAGTTACTTATAATCTATACTCTATACATATTATACTCTATACATATTAAATAACCGTTTTTTAATACATAAAAAATGTTATTTTGGTGTATGTAACGTATATATATTCATATAGAATATATATACGTTACGTACACCAAAATAACATTTTTTACAATTTTTGTCTGTCTGTCCGTCTGTCTGTTTGTTCCGGCTGATCTCTGAAATGGCTGGACCGATTTTGACGGGACTTTTACTGGCAGAAAGGTAATATACCAAGGAGTAACATAAGCTACTTCAATTTTAGGAAAAATAATTAGGGTACCGCACAAAAAAACTAAAGCCCTAAAAATCTTAATACACGCGGACGAAGTCGCGGGCACAGCTAGTATTAAGGTAACATAATACATGATGGGATCGATACGGCAGTAGTAAACATACTTTCTATAAAGTCTTGATTCTATATTCATAGAGTTTAACTCGCACGTAGTCACGGGCATAGTATATTATATATGAGTATGTTATGGAACGGGCTATGCTTGGGGTTTCTCTACGAGATCGAATCAGAAATGAGGAGATCCGTAGACGAACTAGAGCTACCAACATAGCAGAGCGAGTCAGCAAGCTGAAGTGGCAGTGGGCAGGGCACATAGCTCGGAGAACCGATGGCCGATGGGGCAGAAAGGTTCTTGAGTGGAGACCACGTGGCGGCAAGCGCAGCGTAGGTAGGCCAAGGTGGACAGACGACCTGGTAAAGAGCGCAGGGACTCGGTGGATGCAGGCCGCTACAGACCGGTCGAAATGGAAGTCAATGGGGGAGGCCTATGTTCAGCAGTGGACTTCCTACGGCTGATATGATGATGTTATAACTTTTTCATCTTTTACTTTATAAGAAGCTAATTGAGGAGTTGCCCAACTTTTGCAATAGGTTGCATGTGACACCGCAAATTATTGCGCTACCATTTCTATTGACCGCAATGTTGGAACGACTCTGAACTTTCACTAAATGAAGTATGATATTATAGACATTTCGCTGTTAAATACCTTTTTTTTTTATCGTGCGGAAATCCCTTCGGATACCCCTCCGCCGACAAGCGGGGGCGGTTATGTCGGGCTTGAACCGACTAAAACCGCACGCCGTCTCGGGTCTACAGACGCCGGGGTGTAAGGTTGCCCATAGAGCATATTCCTCGCACCCCGACTGACCCTGGGCCGTCTCCGGTTTCGAGATGGCCACCTCGGGTTTGGGAACCACGGAGTCCCCGTCTTGCCCCGGTTTCGGGGAGGGGCGCTAGTCGCCCCACCGTTCCGGTCTGCTTCTGCTGGGGTGACAGGCGGCCTCACCTGCCACCCCCAGGCCTGCGCTCATGGAGGATGGAGGTCGTTAAGAGACCTCCGGCGCCTGAGTCGCCTGAGACGCGCGGCGAGCATATTGCGGGCTCGGCGGGCTGGGAGAGTTCTAAATCTCTCCCGGGCGCGCTCCGCCATCTCAGGCGGCGGCCCACGCTCGTTGTTAAATACCTTTTTTTTTTTTTTTTATCGTGCGGAAATCCCTTCGGATACCCCCCGCCGGCCAGCGGGGGCGGTTATGCGGGCTTGCACCGACTAAAACCGCACGCCGTCTCGGGTCTTCAGACGCCGGGGTGTAAGGTTACCCATAGAGCATATCCCCCGCAACCCGGCTGAACCTGGGCCATCTCACCACTAACAGCATCGCTCATCCTGTCTCCTCTGAAAGCAGAGGACACATCGCTCTCCGTACAGCGATGTGTTCCCGCCACGTTGGGTATTGGCCGACGATCAATGCCAACCCTATGAAGAGGTGAAGGGGAAGCCATTGACCGCCGCCCAGGGTGTACCGGCCGCTCCGATTCCGTTCCCCCCGGACTGCAGCGGGATCGGAATCGGAGCGACACTCGAGGAGGTTACCCAACACACACCCCTCGTTGTTAAATACCCATTATCGATATTGATGTAACTTCTTAGTTCTCGTTAATAGAATTTTAAAGATAGCTTACACTTTTGAGGCCTAGCTCACCTTATCTATTCCATGATTTGGTTTATTTTGGCTTTAAAAGGAGCTACTGTCGTATGAACCCCGAACCTGAACCTGTAAAATAGTACAATATACCGACAGTAATTTGATATTTAAAGAAGAGGTTACCCGAGAAGATTGACAGCAGTTTTGAAAATTGATGAATTTCATAGATTTTGGCATACTCTTTCCGAATTTTTTCTTTGACACCTTATCTTTACCGCTCGCACCACCATATTAGGAAAATGAATGTCTAACAACAGTATTATAATAATGTTTACTTTCAGACTCATTTTGTGAGGAAAAAGATTTCTAAGAAGCAATTAGAGAAAATTTCTTATATAACACGAAGGTAGTCAGCCTTCTTTTGTAGTTGTAATGGTTTCGGTGTACGAGCGACGCCAAAATTAGTCCAACACGAGTGTAGGCCGAATTACTCATTTTTTCAACTTCATCGGGCGGAATAGTAGGTGATTGAGCTGAGTGAGACGAAGTCGAGCGAAAGCTCCTCATACCAGACTTCAGGATTTTCTTTGTCAAAGGTCTCCTCCTAAACTACTAATCCAATCAGAACCAAATTTGGCATGATTAAAGAGGTCAATCAGAGG
The DNA here is from genome assembly GCA_946251805.1 of Cybosia mesomella. NCBI lineage: Eukaryota > Metazoa > Arthropoda > Insecta > Lepidoptera > Erebidae > Cybosia > Cybosia mesomella. The sequence continues at coordinate 41,800,271 of OX276388.1, read as the reverse complement.
AAGGTTTATGGATATATTTTGAAAATATTAATGCTACCACAGAGGAATGATCACCGTTAAAAAAATTCCAGATGGAATTACATAATAACCGCTCGAGACACTGTTACCAAACTTTACACGCTCAGAAAGCATGTCCAGAGTTGTGACTTTCAAAAAGAATTTTCAAAATCGGACTTGCCACGGAGGAATGATCACTGTTCAAAATTTTCAAAATCTGATTCCGCAATAGCGGTCAAATCACGATGTCCCACTCAGCTCAACATTGCAAGCAGCGATTCGCCTTGCAGACCTAGTTAATATTGTTGTGATAGAAAAAATCAATCACCTCCGTTAACTAGGTACATCCGTCGTCGGTAGCAGGAAATTTATCGCTCCCTGATTACCTGGGAATTAGATCACCTTATCTGAACGAAGAAACTTTTTTCAAACAGCTTTATGTTTGATTTAAATAGCGGCGATAGCCCGGGATAGCGGCGATAGCCCGGTGGCGTACGTAACGCTGCTGAGACGAGGTCTCGAGTTCGATCCCCAGTCGCCCCGGGCACACACCTCTGACTTTTCGTAGTTATGTGTGCATTAATAAATGTTAATTATCTCTCGCTTAATATTGTGCCCGGCAGATGGCAATAGGCTCGCCTCCTATTACATTGGGACGTTAACATAACTGGCGAATCGTGGGTGTGTAATACACCTCTGCCTACCCCTTCGGGGATACAGGCGTGAAGTTATGTTATGTGTTAATGTATTCACTCTTGTTATCATACACACGTATATACCCCTTTTCTTATCACGATCTCCTCTAGCCGGTCTGCTGGAAGTAATTTCTTTAAGAAAATATAAGCAGAGCCATTGTACTATTCTTTTCGCCATCCAATTTCTGTAATGTTTTTATTATGTTTGCATAAATTTTAAATAAAATAATAAATAAATAATGTGCCCGGTAGATGGCAATATGCTCGCCCCCTATTACATTGGACCTAAACATAACTGGCGAATCGTGGGTGCGTAATACACCTCTGCCTACCCCTTCAGGGATACAGGCGTGAAGTTATGTTATGTTATGTTAAGTGTCTTCGAAATTCATGATACTTAAATACAATTGCGATAGTACTTTAGTAGCGCGTTTTTATATAGACAGGGGTACAAACCCTAGGGGTGCCACTGGTTGGATCACCTCCAAGTTTGGTGCACCCTGGGCAACGTGGGCGATGACGCATCATTGATTGCTCCTCTGGAGTAGCTGGCGTCAACGTCAACGGCCCAGAGACCGACCAACCGGCCCTTTTCAGGGCCAGCTGACCCCATTGCACGAGGGGGTCGGGGTATGGCGGGCCTGCAAGGCCCGCGGGGGGGGGGGGGGCTGGTCGGTCCAGGTACCCCTCTGCTGTTATCAGAGAGGACACTGTGAATGGCCCAGGGTCAGTCGGAGTGCGAGGGATATGCTCTATGGGTAACCTTACACCCCGGCGTCTGTAAACCACAGACGGCGTACGGTTTTAGTCGGTTCAAGCCCGACATAACCACCCCCGCTGGCGGGCGGGGGGGTATCCGAAGGGATTTCAGCACAAAAAAACCGACAATACCTTTTCCTGGAGATCTCAACTCCAAGAAACAAGTCGGAAACTTTTTGCTTCAGCAGGGGCTTTGCGGCGGTTACGAAACTTCCTTCCAACTTCTACTAAAATTTCGCTTGCTCAATCTCTTCTTCTTCCTATACTAGATTACGCCGATGTCAGCTATCCTGATCTCACCGAGGAGCAATTTGATAAGCTTGAGCGTCTCCAAAACTTTTGCATTAGATTCATATTCGGCTTACGTAAATATGATCACGTTTCTGAATTTCGCAACAGACTCAAGTGGCTCCCAATTCGTCTTCGCAGGAATGCTCATATTTTGGCATTATTATATAACGTTCTTTTCAATCCCACTACTCCTACGTATCTCAAAGAACGTTTTAGATTCCTTCGTGACACACATGTGCGATCCCTGAGGTCATCTGAGAACTTGACGCTGGAAGTGCCAGTGCACTCTACCGCCTATTATGGCAAATCTTTTACTGTGAAGGCCGTTGGCCTATGGAATGCATTGCCAGTAACCATTAGACAGGCGCAATCCATAAATATTTTCAAAATAATGTTAAAGAATCATTACCTTTCTCTATTGTAGTCAGACAACAATTCACATTCTATTTATTTATTTGTGTATGTATCTGTATATTTGAATACTATGTAATTATTATTCATGTGAATAATTCTTCTATTTTTTTTATAAAACTACACCAACACTTACTTATACTATGTACTCCTCATTCCCTGGAAGAGATCACTTTTAGTGATAAGGCCGCCCATTGTGCATTTAATTGTAAATGTTCCAAATTTGTATCCGTAGTGATTTTGGTGTACAATAAAGAATTATCTATCTATCTATCTACGTCCACAGACGTCAGGGTGTAAGGTTGCCCATAGAGCATATCCCTCGCACCCCGACTGACCCTGGCCATCTCCGGTTTCGAGATGGCCCCCTCGGGTTTAGTAACCACGGTGTTCCCGTCTTGCCCCGGTTTGGGGGAGGGGCACGAGGTCGTTAAAACGTTAAGCTCGAGTCGCAGTGATGACACTCAGGCGTTGGCTCCTTCCTGATCCGATGCAGGTGGTCCCCGAAGCACCCCTTCCCGGAGATCATCTGCGTCAGTCGGTACGAGAGGCTTCCGTGTCGCCTCTCTAGCCAATTCTCCATGATGGGCCTTACCGCCGCTATTGCGGTGTGCCCTGCACGGTGGTACCTTTTTTTTTTTTTGCACGGTGGTACCTTTTTTTTTTTTTTTTCGTGCGGAAATCCCCTGGCGGTTATGTCGGGCTTGAACCGACTAAAACCGCACGCCGTCTCGGGTCTGCAGACGCCGGGGTGTAAGGTTGCCCATAGAGCATATCCCTCGCACCCCGACTGACCCTGGCCATCTCCGGTTTCGAGATGGCCCCCTCGGGTTTAGTAACCACGGTGTCCCCGTCTTGCCCCGGTTTGGGGGAGGGGCACGAGTCGCCCCACCGTCCCGGCCTGCTTCAGCTGGGGTGACAGGCGGCCTCACCTGCCACCCCCAGGCCTGCGCTCATTGAGGACGGAGGTCGTTAAGCGACTTCCGGCGATTGAGTCTCCTGCGATGCGCAGCGAGCAAGTTGCGGGCTCGGCGGGCCGGGAGAGTTCTAAATCTCTCCCGGGCGCGCTCCGCCATCTCCTTCGCGAGCATTACATGCTCGCAGAAGGAGGTGGCGGCGGCCCACGCGCTCGCTCTCCGCACCATTGCCGCAATCATGCTGCCGATCGAGAGGACTTCCACCCCGATGGCTGCCACGAGGTCACGCCTCGGCGCCTCCCACGCCGGGCAGTCCGCCAGCGAGTGCAACCCTGAGTCCTCGCTCGCGTCGCAGTGATGACACTCAGGCGTTGGCTCCTTCCTGATCCGATGCAGGTGGTCCCCGAAGCACCCCTTCCCGGAGATCATCTGCGTCAGTCGGTACGAGAGGCTTCTGTGTCGCCTCTCTAGCCAATTGGCTAGAGAGGCGACACGGATTCTCCATAATGGGCCTTACCGCCGCTATTGCGACGTGCCCTAATGCACTATTACCTACTATATTTACAGCATTCTCCTTCGCTTCGGTATTTAAAAGAATACGTATTATAACTTTCATTATAAAAATCTATCAGTCACATTCCACCGGTAAAAGTGAAATTAAATCACATATATCACTGGCTCGAAAGCGGCGCGCTAGCTAAGTGTGATTAGGCTCCCCCACACTGTCCTGAGGCATTATTCTGTTAGAAACGAGTTTTAATCAAAGTCGTAACAGAGTGATTGTTCGGTGAATTTCAATAAGTTAACTTAGAATAAAGAACCAGGGTAAAACTAAACCATATAATATCTGTGCTTTCGCAACGATACGCGCATGATATTGCTCCGCAACTACACTCAAAAAGTTACTGGCGGCATTAGGCATCCGCAATATGCTCGGCAGCATGATTGCGGTAATGGTGCGGAGCGCGAGCGCGTGGGCCGCCGCCACCTCCTTCTGCGAGATTTAGAACTCTCCCGGCCCGCCGAGCCCGCAACATGCTCGCCGCGCGTCGCAGGCGACTCAGGCACCGGAGTTCGCTTAACGACCTCCGTCCTCCATGAGCGCAGGCCTGGGGGTGGCAGGTGAGGCCGCCTGTCACTCCAGCAGAAGCAGGCCGGGATGGTAGGGCTACTAGCGCCCCTCCCCCAAACCAGGGCAAGACGGGGACACCGTGGTTCCCAAACCCGAGAGGGCCACCCCGGCGTCTGTAGACCCGACACGGCGTGCGGTTTTAGTCGGTTCAAGCCCGACATAACTGCGCCCGCTGGCCGGCGGAGGGATATCCGAAGGGATATACGCACGAAAAAAAAAAAAAAGAAAGGCATTTGCAATATACAAAAATATGTATGTATAATAATTTGAATTGCCTTGAACAGAAATTCAGACAGCCTTCGTCGCTATCTTCAGAATTTTGATTTCCTATAGCAACAGAGTATTTGTCCAGTCAAAAGAAATGAGCCCAAACTCGGTTTGGTTTATCCTGCTTAGTTAAGTAGTTCCTATGGACTCCATCATCAGACCAGATTGTTAGCACCGTATTATTGCATTGTCACCAAAGATACGCAAGTATACCAAATTTGAGTGCAATCTAACGCCAGGAAGAGGTTCTAATTGGACTTACAAGATTCGACCCATACTAACAAACTACCAGAGCGAAAGCTTGTAAAAAGCTTAACATATTATGAATTTAAAAACACTACGTTCAAAAGATTTCTCACAACAAGATAATTCAAAGGTGAATGATGACCGGGTTTATCTTGTTTCCATATTGAGTTAAAAGAAGTTAGTTAGAAGCCATTCACCACACCGCCTGTGATGAATGGTTTCTAAGGTGACACGCGTGAGTGTGACCTTATAAGCCATGTGAATCCGACGAGTGAATTCGAGTAAAGCGTACAAATAAAAAAAGCGGCCAAGTGCGAGTCGGACTCGCCCACGAAGGGTTCCGTAGCAGCAAGTATCATAAACATGTTTTTTCTTAAATTTTTATATTTAAGTTGATTGAATGAAAGGTAAATTGCGGTTTACGATTTATGACGTATAAAAAAAAACTACTTACTAGATCTAGTTCAAACCAATTTTCGGTGGAAGTTTACATGGTAATGTACATCATATATTTTTTTAGTTTTATCATTCTCTTATTTTAGAAGTTACAGGGGGGGGGGGGACACATTTTACCACTTTGGAAGTCTCTCTCTTGCAAACTATTCAGTTCAGAAAAAAATTATATTAGAAACCTCAATATCATTTTTGAATACCTACCCATAGATACCAAACACGTATGGGTCCGATGAAAAATTTTTTTTTCAGTTTCAGTTCTTAGTATGGGGAACCCAAAAAATATTTTTTTTTCTATTTTTGTGTGAAAATCTTAATGCGGTTCACAGAATACATCTACTTACCAAGTTTCAACAGCGTAGTTCTTATAGTTTCGGAAAAAAGTGGCTGTGACATACGGACGGACAGACAGACAGACATGACGAATCTATAAGGGTTCCGTTTTTTGCCATTTGGCAACGGAACCCTAAAAATGGCAATTATTCGAATGTAGTTGAAACATAATAAAGTCAAAATTTGAGCGACACAGCGATTCTCTTCGCAAAAACACTGATAGATAGACGTAGACGGGGGTGCGACTGGTTGGATCACCTCCAAGTATGGTGCACCCTGGGCAACGTGGGCGAAGACGCATCATTGATTGCTCCTCTGGAGTAGCTGGAGTCAACGTCAACGGCCAAGAATCTGACCAACCGGCCCTTTTCAGGGCCAGCTGACCCCATTGCACGAGGGGGTCGGGGCATGGCGGGCCTGCAAGGCCCGCGGGGGTGGGGGCCGCTCCAGGTACCCCTCTGCTGTTATCAGAGGGGACACTGCGAATGGCCCAGGGTCAGCCGGGGTGTAAGGTTACCCATAGAGCATATCCCTCGCACTCCGACTGACCCTGGGCCAGTCGCAGTGTCCACTCTAATAAGAGCAGAGGTGTACCTGGAGCGACCCCCCCCCCCCCCGCGGACCTTTCAGGCCTGCCATACCCCGACCCCCTCGTGCAATGGGGTCAGCTGGCCCTGAAAAGAGCCGGTTGGTCAGACTCTTGGCCGTCGACGTTAACGCCAGGCTACTCCTGAGGAGCAATCAATGATGCGTCATCGCCCACGTTGCCCAGGGTGCACCAAACTTGGAGGACAACAAAGTACCTACCCTGCTTATAATAAAAACCTGGCTAAAATGTTCTAAAATGAAAATAACATTGGAATACACCGCAACAGAAAATAAATTTCCACAGAAATACATCTTTCGATCATTTCATTATAATAATAATGATATCTGGTCTCGCCAGGAAATAGAATTTTGCCATGCGGATATTATACTGAATCCTACACCTCTTTAGACGTTGAAAATTCAAAATAAATATTACGTTTGACTGGAATCTTCGAAGACAAAAGAAAACAGTTATGTTATGAATAAATATTACATTCGTATTGAAAAAAAATCATATGCCTGAAATAATAAGCTTAGAGCTACACGGATACCGAGGCGCGCACCCTGGCATTAAGGTAGTTATTACAATATTGTGCGTAAGTAATAATAAAAAACCGGCCAAGTGCGAGTCGGACTCGCCCATGACGAGTTCCGTAGCAGCAAGTAACATAATATCAAACTTCTTGTAGTTCGTTCAAGCCACGCCCCGCGCGAATTTAATTATTATTTACTTAGGCATCTATTACAGATTTATTATTAGAAAATAATGCACGGTTTATGCATAAGGTTAATGTTTATGAAATTAAAGGTTCTTTTTAATTTTTATATTTGAGTTGATTGAATGATAGGTAAATTGAAATTGGGGTGTGTGTTGGGTAACCTCCTCGAGTGTCGCTCCGATTCCGATCCCGCTGCAGTCCGGGGGGAACGGAATCGGAGCGGCCGGTACATCCTGGGCGGCGGTCAATGGCTTCCCCTTCACCCCTTCATAGGGTTGGCATTGATCGTCGGCCAATACCCAACGTGGCGGGAACACAACGCTCTCCGTACTCCTTTGCTTTCAGAGGAGACAGGATGAGCGATGCTGTTAGTGGTGAGATGGCTCAGGGTCAGCCGGGGTGCGAGGGATATGCTCTATGGGTAACCTTACACCCCGGCGTCTGAAGACCCGAGACGGCGTGCGGTTTTAGTCGGTGCAAGCCCGACATAACCGCCCCCGCTGGCCGGCGGGGGGTATCCGAAGGGATTTCCGCACGATAAAAAAAAAAAAAAAAGGTAAATTGAAATTTATGACGTATTAAAAAATAGGTCCCGGGTTCGAATCCTGACTATGAACACGTGAACCCACTCCTAACACGAGCAATTTAGCTTAGCTGGAGGGGTTAGGTGGAATATTAGTAATATCGGTTACTAATATTCTTTTAAAAAAATCGGTCGAAGATTACATGGTAATGTACATCAGATATTTTTTTACGTTTTATCATTCTCATATTATATATATAAGAGGGGGGGGGGGGGTACATTTTACCACTTTGAAAGTGTCTCTCGCGCAAACTATTCAGTATTCAGTGTTTAGAAAAAAATGATATTAGAAACCACAATATCATTTTTGAAGACCTATCTATAGATAGGTTACCCTTTTATTTTTTTTTATTTTTTTATCGTGCGGAAATCCCTTCGGATACCCCCCCGCGTGCCAGCGGGGGCGGTTATGTCGGGCTTGAACCGACTAAAACCGCACGCCGTCTCGGGTCTACAGACGCCGGGGTATAAGGTTGCCCATAGAGCATATCCCTCGCACCCCGACTGACCCTGGGCCATCTCCGGTTTCGAGATGGCTCCTTCGGGAGATAGGTTACCCTGAAAATATATTGTTTTTTTCGTATTTTTGTGTGAAAATCTTAATGCGATTCACAGATATCTACTTACCAACTTTCAACAGCATAGTTCTTATAGTTTCGGCAAAAAGTGGCTGTGACATACGGATGGACAGACAGACAGACATGATGAATTTTCCGTTTTCGCCATTTGGCTACGGATCCCCAAAAAAGATTCGCAATGTGAAACTAATTTTTAAAAATCGCTTCATGGGTACCATCATTACTTCGGTTCAAGCCCGACATAACCGCTCCCACTGGCCGGCGAGGGGGGGTATCCGAAGGGATTTCCACACGAAAAATAAAAAGCGTACCATCATTACTGACAATGTTGATTTAAACTGTATTGCTAATGACCCAACTGATAAGTAGGTGACTAAAATGAATAATAAAGTTAAAATGGGTGAAAGAAATATAGGTCCGATTTAATGTAATTATAAGTTATGCGTGAAGAAATTAAGAGGTATTGACACAGATGGTATTGGTTTTCACTTTAAAATAATTGAATGTTTTTACAACATGGATGCCCATTTAAAAATCAGGACATTTGAGATCATGATAACATTAATTAACATTCATAGAAAATTATGCAAAGTTTTTTACATCGCTTACACCCTCGCTTACACGTCTGTAGACCCGAGACGGCGTGCGGTTTTAGTCGGTTAAAGCCCGACATAACCGCCCCCGCTGGCACGATAAAAAAAAAAGGCAGGGAAATACATTTGACGCGCCTGCTAATTGTACAGCGGATCGCAGGAGCATATTTCATCAAAATCTCAGGGCAATTCTCGTAACAAAAGATGTTTAAAATTCAGTGTCAATCTATTCTCGATCTCCCAAATTTCAAAAAGGTGTTTTCAACACAATTTTGAAACGAGAACACCTTTTTCGAGATTTGGGACTGAATTTTGAACATTTTTTTTTAATGAGAATTGGTCCTCTGTTATCTCCATTGTCAACAACAAGCCTACCAGTTAAGATAGCGTTGGGTAAATGTTGGTGTCATACCTATTTACTAAGGCTTTTATTCAATTAATTTTTATATTGGGTATGTTAACATATTTTAGAATATATTATACTTTCGCTTAGCGTGAAAATCTACCCTGGGGTTATCCTTTCGAGGGCTTACCCGGGGTGCCCGTCAATGGACACTTGGGGGGGACACCGTGCGGCTTTAGTCGGTACACGACATAACCACCCCCGCTGGCCGGCGGGGGGAATCACGTTAAAAACTAGGTCTAAAAGGCGAATCGCTGCTTGCAATGTTGAGCTGAGTGAGACCATAGATTTGACCGCTAATGCGGAATCAGATTTTGAAAATTTTGAACAGTGATCATTCCTCCGTGGCAAGTCCGATTTTGAAAATTCTTTTTGAAAGTCACAACTCTGGACATGCTTTCTAAGTGTGTAAAGTTTGGTCACAGTGTCTCGAGCGGTTATTATGTAATTCCATCTGGAATTTTTTTAACGGTGATCATTCCTCTGAGGTAGCATTAATTTTTTCAAAATATATCCATAAACCTTCCTCTGATTGACCTCTTTAATCATGCCAAATTTGGTTCTGATTGGATTAGTAGTTTAGGAGGAGACCTGTGACAAAGAAAATCCTGAAGTCTGGTATGAGGAGCTTTCGCTCGACTTCGTCTCACTCAGCTCAAAAATGTGTGAAAATCTACTTATATCCGTAAGTTGAATAGTTTTAGATCTATAAGGGTGTATTATATACTAGTTGATGCCCACGGCTCCGCCAGCGCCGAGCTTCGTTATCTTTTTTTGGCTATATCTCCGGTTCTACCTAATCAATTGGAATAAAAAATACGGCAGATTTTAGGTTTGACCAAGACGTTTCTAATGGAAAAAAACCGTATCAAAATCAGTTCTAAAGTTTATGCATCCATTGCGAATTACAGATAATCACATCAACAGACAAGAATTCAAAAAAGAAATCTAGTGGGGCGGAAATCACACAGTGATTGTCAAACTTCTGGCCAAACTAAGATATTTTTGTTGCAGTATTTTTATTCAAAACTAGCGGCCCGGTACGTGCTTCGCTACGTCAAAATGATCCGCCATGTAATGAATTCAAGGGCTTACCCGGGGTGCCCGGCAACGGACACTTGGGGAGGATCAATCCCTTCGGATACCCCCCACCGGCCAGAGGGGGTGGTTTTGTCGTGTATCGACTAAAACCGTACGGTGTGCGCACGAAAAAAAAAATTCTGAGAGATTTTCTTAATATTTTTTTTCCGTAAGAACCTTGTACAGAGTATTAGAAAACTACAAAAAAAAATCAGCCAAATCGGTCAAGCCGTTTTCATGCTATGTCGTGACAACGGAAAACGGGTTTCATTTTTATGTATATAGATTGTTTTTAATAATAAGTAGTCGTATCCCTCCCACATCGGCCGGGGACTAATCCTATCTCTAAATGAAATCAAATCAAACGTCATCGACGTCAAAAACACAAAAAAAGTGATTTTTTAGGGACAATTTGTATGGTAGGTACCTGAAACCTTGAAGGTACAAACCCCAAAATCTAATCAGTTCTTCCCATTAACCAAACAAGATGATTGGCGAAAGAATTTTTTAAATCGGATAAATGGTTCTTGAGTTATTGCGTAAACAGACATCCAGACATCCAGACCAACAGCCAGACCGAATCAATAAATTTTTTTGCTTAATTAGACTTAGAATCATGTGGAACGTCGAGAAAAGTGACACCCACCGGTCCCACTAGTGCCGCGACCACAATCCCCCTGCCCGGCTATGCACTTGCTGACCCCTGAACGCAATCAAACCGAAATTAGATTACTATGGAGGGTTTTTCGCAATCGTGCACGGTGGTACCTACCCGGCCGAATTTTGTGACAAATTTGTGTCATCAAATTTCTACCAGTAAGGTATAATATATGTGTGTCTTTTCGCCTGGAAGAAATCGCTTTTAGCGATAAGGCCGCCCATTGTACATAATTATAACTGTTTGCGTACTACCTATATTATGTTTTTACTATAATTTTTTTTGGTCTACAATTATGAGTTATATATCTATCTGTAATTTTTAAAGTATGAGTCCTACTAATATTATAAACGCGATAGTTTCTGAGTATGTATATATGTATGTATGTATCTTTGTTGCTCTTTCACGCAACAATGGCTGAACGGATCTGGCTGAAATTAGGTACAGGGATATATTATATTATATACTAGCTGACCCGGCAGACTTCATACTGCCTCAATCGATAACAACTTCCATATTTATTCACCTTTTAAACCTTCTCTGAACCTCCACAAATAATTCAAGACCAAAATTAGCCAAATCGGTCCAGCCGTTCTCGAGTTTTAGCGAGACTAACGAACAGCAATTCATTTTTATATATAAGAAGAAGAAGATTTTATCCCTGGAATAGGTTCCCACGGGAAGCGGGGACGGAATCGGAATTCCACGCGGACGGAGCCGCGGGCAACAGCTAGTCTGCTATAATTCAAATAAATCAGTTCCAAGAATAGATATTGATATGCCAAAAAACAAACACAAGACATCTTAAAGAAGTCAATAAATTCGCTGTTATATAGGTATTTGGTGAAACTTTCTAGATGCTTTCCGACTTTAATGCAGCATGTTTGTACCAGAAATTTTTAATATATTAGAAAAGTTTAACGTGCGGGCGGGGCGGTACGGCGCGCGGGTACCGACTTTAAAATTTGTTGCCCTATACTTTGCTTTATTTTTAGTTTAATAGGATTAGGAGAGCTTTTAATGCGGGAAAATAAACAGTTGCGGCTTTAAAAGTTGGCCAAGAACAATCGTTAGGATAATGTCGGTAGTTCATTAGCAACAGTCATTTATAGGGTTGAGCAGCAAAGCAATTAAATAAATAAATTATATGAAGTAAAATAATCACCTAAACCTCATTTACCACTAAAGTACATTCCCAGATGCTGAGATAAGGTAACAATTGCGGCGTGCGGTTTTAGTCGGTTCAAGCCTGACATAACGGCCCCCGCTGGCCGGCGGGGGGTATCCGAAGGGATTTCCGCACGAAAAAAAAAAGGTACTTGATGTGTATGAGGGGGCCCGATGACTCCTGCAGGAGACTCTACGCGGGGATCGTGCGGTCCATGGCCCTGTATGGGTGCCCAATATGGGCGGAGGCCCTGAAGACCGGAAGTCTGCGGACGTTGCGCGCTCCGCAGCGAGTGATGGCCATCAGGGTCATCCGCGGGTACCGCACGATCTCCTTCGAGGCGGCGAGTCTCCTTGCCGGAACTCCGCCATGGGACCTGGAGGCGAGAGCCGCGACGGTGGCACGGTCCCCCATACCGGGGCAAGACGCGAACACCGTGGTTCCCAAACCCGAGGGGGCCATCTCGAAACCGGAGATGGCCAGGGTCAGTCGGGGTGCGAGGGATATGCTCTATGGGCAACCTTACACCCCGGCGTCTGTAGACCTGAGACTGCGTGCGGTTTTAGTAGGTTCAAGCCTGACATAATCGCCCACGCTGACCGGCAAGGGGTATCCGAAGGGATTTCCGAACGAAAAAAAAAGAGGTACTTGATGTGTTGACGTAAATTTCAATCTCTGAAATTAAATAGCGGCGATAGCCCAGCAGCGTACGTAACGGACTGCCGAGGTGAGGTCTCAAGTTCAATCCCCAGTCGCCCTGTGCACACATTTCTGACTTTTCGTAGTTATGTGTGTATTAAAAATGTTAATTATCGCTCGCTTAGTAATGTGCCCGGATAATGGCAATAGGCTCGCCCCCTATAACATTGGGACCTGAACATAACTGGCGAATCGTGGGCGTGTAATACACCTTTGCCTACCCCTTGGGGGATTTAGGTGTGAACTTATGTTTTGTTAAAGAAGCTTACTGTATATTTTAATAGGATATAAGGTCTAACACGGTTTACCATTAAATCGTAGCCAAATAATCGTGTTACAAATTGTTAGCGCCAGTGTGCCAGAAGTTTCCAGAGCTCTTTATAATCGGGAACGCTTATGAAAGATACAGATACATTTTTTTTTTCTTGTGGAAATCCGTTCGGATGACGCCCCGCCGGCCAGCGGGGGCGGTTATGTCGGGCTTGAACCGACTAAAACTGCACGCCGTCTCGGGTCTTAACACGCCGGGGTGTAAGGTTCCCATAGAGCACATCCCTCGCACCCCGAAAAGATACAGATACCTGTGATATAGTGAGCATTTTAGGGTACGAGCAATGCCTATCATCAGTACAGTACATACGCTAGCACCTATTATAAAAAGGATGTAATTAAATTATCTCAAAATTTTAATTTTAATAGAAAAAACGAAGGTTTTCATCTCCAAAAAGATTGGTATCCAGCACTGAGAGCCGCGCGTCATCACAATTCAAACATGACGAAGCCGCCACCATACCCGGTATCCCCCTTGCTTAGCCTCGACCAATCAGTATCGAGCGCATCGGTTGCGCAGCTCTCAACCAAACAGGAGCGATCACGTTGTTTAGCCCCTCCCATTGCACCTATAAATACGCCAGTGACTCGAGCCTTTACATCAGTCGCACCGAGTTCGCCGCCGAGGAAGGTTCTCCGCACTCGACGGCGTCCCGACGTGTACCACTGAAGATGTCGACCGCAGTGATCGACGAAACGTCTGGAACACAAGTTTCCGATGGACCACGTCCAAACAGCCCGGAAGCAGTATATTCTACATATCTCAAAATGATGAATCATGAATGAAGAAAATAATGTATGCTTATTTCAGTACCTACTATTGAATTCATTAATCTGGTGTAGAATTAAATTTGTTCACTTTAGTAACTAACCGAGAGAACTAGATTTACGTAATTTGTAACTTACCAAACGAATTTATTCTGTTGTTTTGATCAGAAATCAACTTCTTTCTAAATTTGTTGTGAGAATTATGACAAGACACGCCTGCCAACTCACCGAAGCGGGATTAAACCCGACCCCACCAGGCGAGGCCGCGGTTGCGGCCAAAGTCCGTCGGCAACCCTAGGGTTATCCTTTCGAGGGCTTACCCGGGGTGCCCGGCAACGGACACTTGGGGAGGACACCGTGCGGTTTTAGTCGATACACGACATAACCCCCCCGCTGGCCGGCGGGGGTTATCCGAAGGGATTTCCGCACGTAAAATAAAAAAATAAAAAGATTAAGGTGACATGAGTGTCATACTAAATTTTACACGGTCCCAATTTCAAAAAAATAATAGTTCGACTCTTCATTGCTTTGAAAGAATATTATACTCGACTAGCATTAGTCCGACAGAACACACATCGAAAAACACTACTTAGCAAATCCTTTCTTCTTTGTGCACCTGTAAGGCGGATCTTTATTTCGATGGAACAAATCTTGGACATATTACTGCACTAAAATGTGATAATACTTGAATTTCACTTTATATATATATATCTAAAACACAAATTATAATCAATCATTATTTTTAACTAGGAATGCGATGCAGTTAGCCGATTGAGCTGAGCGAGCATTTATTTTTTTATTTTAAAATCTGAAAAACTAAATTTTTGCACGCGCGAACTTTTTCCATTAATTTCAATTTTAAATTTGTTTTTCGGTGATAATTCCTCAATGGTATGTCTGATTTAAAAAGGTTAAAGGCTAAAGGTTTCCACATAAAATTATGACCCTTCCAGTGAACTCAAATTGTTGAGAGTCGCACGCTCACTGTATTTTGTTTACCTACTAATGGAACAAATTTTTTTGTGAATTAATACCCTTAGCGAGTGATTAATGAAAATTAATGAAGATAGTTCGTAGGGCGTATTTATTACATATAAAAGGCAAGATACAAGGAGAGGCAATGATACACAATTACAAATTTTCATGATTACTGTGGTGTCATAAAATGTCCACCGAGCAGTTGCTCATGGTAGCCATGAGCAACAGCTCGGTGTACATTTAAATGCTATACAAAATGTCTGTGTTGCTTTGTGTTTCAAATTATAACTCACTAATTATATTCGTATATTACAAGCGTGAGATGCAAGATTAGTTGAGCATGAACAAATACATTATCACTGGTGTAATTCAACCCTAAGTCTTCAAGAATGTGAACCTAGGTGACAATACCGTTGCCTGGCATTGTTTTAATTGAACCCATTGAACTGGTTTCTTCATTTTTTTTTACTACAAATAATTATACTGGCGTACTACAAGCTATAATAGATGAATAAATGCCATCAAAATGATGAAGGATGATGGAGACACAAGGAAGATGGCGGAATAAAGCCCTTTTTTTCGTGGTGGTATCCCTTTGGATACCCCCCCTTGAACCGACTAAAACCACACGCCGTCTCGGGTCGTCAAATGCCGGGGTGTAAGGTGGTTAAGGCCTTTGGCGGAAAAAAACGCACGATTTTAAAATCATTTGTTTTTTTTTTTAATAGTCATAATAAGATATTACTAACTTTTGGGTTGACGTCGATTCTATTAGGAATCTTACAAAAAGCTAGATAATATATTATGACCCTATGTGTTCTACAATTTCGACCGGGTATAAATTATATCACGACAACACGTATTGTGTTCCATTTTCAAATTATTTCTTTTTTATATACCACCAGGATAGGAAGAGATTTAGCGCCCGAATGATCCGAAGGGATCCGAAGGGATTTCCGCACGAAAAAACAAAACAAAAAAAAAAGGAATGATTATAGTACAACAGATGTTACACAATAATAATTCTGTAGTACCCAGATAGGCAATAAACAGTAAAGCTCCTAGCGTACCGACTTGTCCCTACAGACCTCGGTAATGATACCGCAGACTCACCGCTCAATTTATATCGGTAACTATCTTCCACAGGTCGTGAGTATTTCCGCTATGATTGATCTCTATAAAAGAACTTTCTGCAAATAAATAAGTTGGAAAATTATTATTATCTACTTAATTTTATTTTTCTTTTTATTTTTCCAATAGTTCCCTCCAATCCCTTCGGATATCCCCCCCCCCCCCGCCGGCCAGCGGGGGTGGTTATGTCGTGTATGCGGTTTTAGTCCATACACGACATAACCACAGGTAAAAAAAAAAAAACTACTTAAAAATAATAGAGGGAAGTAAAACTCGTTGCTTTTCATAATTTACTATCTACATTCAAAGTCAGTGCAGATTACACAATTTTGCCATGTTAAAGTTAAGTGCTTTTAGTCGTAACCGATTCCAATTCAATAATTTATACGAGTTCATAGACACAAAAGAGAAAATTAGTTAGCTCGTTATACAAACACGTTTTATCCACTAAACGAAGTGGATAAGCACAATGGTGTTAAATTACATGTTTTACCACTTAATAAATAAGATTTAAAATCTGTATACTATTATAAAATTGTAAATTAGTTGTGTCTGTACATTGGAGATATATAAGGTGTCACAAAATTAGGTCTCTGAATTTGGTGAGATGACTTAGTATCGACAAAATATGTATTTGAAACACAAAAAAAATCGGGTAAAATGAAAAAAAAATCCAAAAATATAAAAAAAAATGAAAAAAAAACACCACCGTCACGTGACGCGACGAGCCCGTGACGCACGTGCAGAATACTCCTACTCCTCGCAGTATTCTTCAAGCGAATGTGTGGCAAATACCTAAATCGCAACCAGCGTCACGTGTGCTCGTCGCGTCACGTGACGCTGGTCGCTAGTGGTGTTTTTTTCTTCACTCTTTTTTTTGACTTTTTTTATTTTTTTTATTTTACCCGATATTTTTTTTTGTTTCAAATACATATTTAGTCGGTACCAAGTCATCTCACCAAATTCAGTGACCTAATTTTGTGACACCTTATATAAAAAAAAAATTGGGTCATGTCAAATGAACGATTCTGCAAACCATTTTTTTTTGTGGAATTCTTGTCTGTTTACTCGCGATGGACGCAAAAACTACCAAACGATTTTGATGCTGTTTTTTCGATTAGAAAGGTATTGGTCCGAATTTAATTCTGCCGTGTGTTTGATTGGAATTGGTTAATTAGACCTTACCTGTGTAACCAGGGTTGTTTGATATGACACCACAATGCTAAGTTTATTCTGCCAATGGCAGTACAATTCGATATAACCATTTTCAATTATTGTATTTTAAATATTCTACGACAAATATTGTACGACATTCTACACATCGCTATCTAAACCCAAAGTAAGCATAGCTTAACTAGCTTGTGTTATGGGTTCTAGAATGCGGATAAACATACTTAGGTACATATATTTTCTTTTGTAAATACACACATATTATGCATAGAAACACCCAGACCAATGCAAATAGACATATTCATGAATACAAATATTTGCACTGAGAGGCAAAATAGAACGCGCGACCTCCAACTTAGCAGTCGAACGCATTATCGCTACGCCACAGAAGTCGGTGTGTTATCGTCCACTAGTTGACGCTTCAGAGCAAGCTGCTGATAGAGGATGCTCACAGATGAAACAGGGCCGGGGCTATTACAGTAGACCTCTTTAAAGTCTTCAAAGTCAAAAACCATTTATTCTGTATAGACCATTAAGACGGCTCTTACAAAACGTCATTAAAAAAAATTAATCTAATGTTTGGCAAATGGACCACCGGTTCGAAACGCGGCCCTGTCCTGAGAAGACTCCGGCAAGAAACTCAGCGGGCTGTTTTTTTTTGGTCTATTTACAAACATATTTCCTTAACCTAAGTACACGCCTCCTTTTGAGCTGTTCATTGCCAGTATTTGACATTGGCCAGTTATGCATTGTAAATTAAAAAATCCGTTCCCGCAGGGGGAACGCACAGGTAGATTTCGTGAAGCAATTAATATAAATATTTTTATCCCCTCTATGACCTATGCTTCTTCTATGACCCACGCCGAGCGCATTTTTAACATGTTTAATTTTTTTTCTCCAAAACGGTAACTTTTAGCGAAAAACTTCTCAAACATTTATTTTACACTTAAAAATGGCCTATCGATTAAAAATGTTTCCGACCGCAAGTCGAAGTTATGATTTTTTTCCCGAAAAAAATTGGTTTTTCCCCCCTCCACTTTTAGTTAAAGTTTTAAATCTTATAGGTTTATAATTAAAAGTTGTTGGTATTCATGTATACTATGGGATAAAATTAGAACGGTTCGAATATCTTTCATGGAACGTGAAATTTTGAGGAAAAACTGATTTCACAAAAAGTGAGGCCCTACCGCCCCCTTTGCCGGATTCCACCCGTTCACGAACTTAAACTAAATTTACACCCAAGCAATTTTTGACCGCAGTTTGAAAGCGATCGGGGCAAAAATGCGACCGTGAGAGTGCCGCAAATTTTGGGAAGTGGAACCATACATACATATATACATACATATATATATATAAACTTTTTGATCAGTGGTCATTTCGGACTCAGGGGGTCATAACTAGACCTCCTATGAAGATTTTTTTTTTAAATTCGACAGTAGTCCAGAAACCAATAGGTAGATCGATTTCATCGAAATCTACCTAAAATCTTGCGTCTTTAGTTATGACTTTAAAATAACTAGAATTTTCGAATTTAGTCGAATTTATATTACTAATAACTGTTGTTCGCGGCTCCGCCCGCGTGCAATTCTAATCCCGGACCCGCCACCTATGTATTATTCCAGATTCTAATCTAGCCCTGTATCAAATTTCCGCCCGATCAGTTTAGCCATTGGAGCATGATTGAGTAACAAACATCCAAACATCTTCACAAACTTTCATATTTAATAAATATATTCAATCTGGGTTACATTTTTTTACGTTACAGACCTTAAATTAAACGTATTTGTACTCTTTTCATGGGGGTGGCAGGTGAGGCCCCCTGTCACCCCAGCAGAAGCAGGCCGGGACGGCGGGGCGACAAGCACCCCTTCCCTCAAACCGGGGCAATACGGGGACACCCTGGTTTCCAAACCCGAGAGGGCCATCTCGAAATCGGAGATGGCCCAGGGTCAGTCGGGGTGCGAGGGATATGCTCTATGGGCAATCTTACACCCCGGCGTCTAAAGACCCGAGACGGCGTGCGGTTTTAGTTGGTTCAAGCGCGACAAAACCACCCCCGCTGGCCGGCGGAAAAAAGGTACTCTTATCATAAATACAAAATTATATGAAATGATCGAAACGTTATAGTCAGTAAATGAAGGTTATCAGGTCTGTTTGTAACGTTGCAATAACAGCTTTTATTGCAACGTGTGCAACATGTGAATATATACACCGTAACTACAAGAATAGATGTTTTTAACTTTCTCTCTGTCTTTCTGTCTGTTTGAACTAGGTAGGTAATCTCTGAAACGACTGGGCCAATTTTGACGGGACTATTACTGGCAGATAGCGAATTTTATAGGCAACTTTTGTTAAAAAAAAATAAGGTTTCGTGTAAAAAGAACCAGATGTAAGTAATTAATCATTGATAATTATATTATTAGAACTTTTGTTACTTTACCAATTAAATAAATGTCGTAGAAAAATAGTAAGTTTATATTCAAATAAAGGTGTTTCTAAAAAACGTGTCGCATGGTCTGGCTCATGACCGGCAACAGATACAAACGGTGAGTCTTCGGACCCGTGAGGATGAAATCTCTACCAAAAATACCCTAATGACCTAATGGTGGTGTGCTGAACAACCTGTTACTTAATTAACGGGCCGGATGAGATGGTGCGTGCGTTTTTCATAGTTATTTGAAAGACTTATTCCTAAGTGAAATAAACAAAAGAGGATAAAACTAAGACTATCATTGTATGCGTACTTTTTATATTATTTTTAACGATATGAAACAATAATATGAGATCCGATTCTCAGCACTCCATAGATTCACCGTGCGGTCGCCGGGTCCATAGCGTGGTACAGAGAGGAACACCATGACGGCGACTGGGACTTGCGACCCAGATGTAGGTTTAGGGTGGCCACCTTGTGATGCATCAGCGCTCACCTCCAATGTCAGTAGTGTTCCCCCCCCCTACCTATTCAAATTTGGTAAGATCCTAACAATGCCGCTTTTGATACACGATTTAGTAAAGAGCTTACTGAAGCTCTTGGCAATCCGAGGTCTTTAAGTAAGTTGTACAGGGATTTAGCTGGAATTCCCCTTGCTCCTACTTCTACGACGTAGAGTTTAACCACGTAGCCGTTTTTGGTTAACTCGTTAGTCAAATCAAAGTATTTGTTTATCTTTATAGCGTGGTCTTTAGGTATATTAGTTTCCCACGGTACTGTGAGTTATACAAGCACTGCACGCTTATGCGATCATATGAAGCCCTGGGTCATATGAAGTATACCTGGTACCCCGCCTACCCAGACATAGACAGTAGCATTTGCTAGGTTTTGTTCTCATTCCATCTTTCCATGTACAGAAATCGTCTACTCTACGCATTAGGTCCTGGAACTGCTTTGGGTTACTAGTCAGTATTGCCAAATCGTCCGCGAATGCGAGGATAGACTCCGTATATTTACCGTTTAGCTTAAACCGATAGCGATAGATATAAGGAAAAAAAACCGTTAAGAGTAACTTAAATTTGAAACTCTATCATCGCGGATCACTGATTTTAAAACCTGGAGCGGCCCTTCAGATTCACTGAACCATGGAGACGTCTACAAATAGCTCACAATAGAGGACTAATTCAGACATCCGAGTACTGCCAGGATATCGACAATAAAAGCAGACGGACTGAAATTCTATAAATTATATATTTGGCAGCGGCAGCAGTCCTAGAACACATATTTATTTATTTATTTTATTTCGAAGAATGGACGTTTGCTTCAGTAACCAACTACACAACATTGTGCTTAAAACTATTAATATTTAGGTAAAAAAAATACGGCGTTGATACAGAATGCCTTACCCATTTGTCCAATTGGCTGAGGATTGTGGTGTCTGTTTTTATTATATACTAATATTTTAAATATATTATATTGCTATGCCGAGGTGAACTCCAAAAACAGTTTCTCAAATCTTAAGTAATGTTTGGTCCCCTGTTGCACCGTGTTCACATACAACAGACTTTTTTGAGCGTTGGTGTTTTATATCAGTTATGTTTTCTTTGACACGAGTGCCAATGCTTCGCTTGGTTTGACCAATATAAAAGAGCCCACAGTCACAATCTATTTTATAGACCCTGCATCTTGTAGAGGCAATTGGCACTTGACAGATGGTAAAAATTTACATATCTTCGTTGGAGGCTTGTAGTATTATGTTAATTATGAAGCTCCCTTCAAGATGTAGCCAATCCTGTCAGTGATCCCTCGTACGTATCGTATGTTCTCGGGATCTATGACTGATGCGCGGTTGTTTGAGCTTGTTGTCAAATATCAATTAAAAATTTAAAATAACATCAAATAAAACGCGATATAATCCGTTATAAATAATTTTATTTCAATTATGAAGTACTGGTTCGATTTGAAAAAATCGTTTTGTATTGGATAATTCACTTATCGAGTAAGATGTGATATATCTGTCTACTTACCCAGGAGAGCGGAGCAGTAATCATAAATGTCAACAAGAATATATAACCCCACACCCATTTAACCCATACGGGCATGTATGGGTTAAATGGGGGCCGCGGTGGTAGCGAAGTGTGGTGGTAGTGTTTTTAATAAAAAAAAGCAGGAAAGCGAACCCTGGGCTGTAGGACCGAGGTATAGACCTCGGATGCAATCGGGATACAACGCTCTGATGAGGAGGACGCCCTTTTAGACCATTCATTTGCTGGACTAAACACACAAAAACGATTTGATGCGTATTTAATAACAAAAATCGTGGTTCAAAATGTTTTCGACATCACTTAAATAGTCTGGAACGTATCGAGGGTGTATTGAATCCTTTTCAAAAACCCCGAGGCATAATATGAAGCCGCACTCATCCGCATTCACTTCTGACAAATCCCTAACTTCATTCAATTTGTATTAATTATGTCTCTCGTCATTTCAATTTGCGTATCGCCATCCTAACGCATGGTAATAATAATAAGTTGTACAGTTTTCGTCATTATACGATAGTGCACTCCGATTTCGCTAAAAGAAAGTCACATGACTGTATCGACTATATTGCGCCGTGATGTCACCGAAAAAGTCTCTTAAATGCAAAACGTTTAGTAACTGTTCAGCATCAGAATTTGATGATCTAAAATACGAGTTTACAAATCAATAATCAATATACGAAGTGTAGTCAAATAAAATCGTTTCAAAATAGTAAATACCAATCAGGCAGACATCGATCACGGGCTGCGAACGAAACAGAATTTGAAGGAGTTGTACGAAGTCAAATTTATCTGCTTAATTGACTGCGAGTCAGTTGTTATCGTGTTACTTCTTAATTGCATGAGCGATTAAGTTCATATTTCAACGTTTGAATGTTCTTGCCACAAATTGGTTAAGTTCATAATCATGAACTCATGAGTATGCTCGAAAAAGATACGAATTTACATGGTCGTGTTATTATTAAATTCAATTGTTACTAATATAAAACTCAAGAATACAATAACATTATATTACATAGCGCTAATTGTCAGACTACTATGAGTTCTAGAACATAATTATATAAACAAACACACAAGCAACACTGAAATAAAACTCTTTTTTAAGAAATTTAATCTCGATTTATTTTGTTTTCTTTATTACACTAATCCCGACGTTTCAGTTACATGCTGGTGATCCCGAATGCTGTTGCAACTAGAAAGCACTTTAATTTTAATTAATAAGATGATTTTAACGTACCACCAGCTTGAACCCCATTCACTTACTTTTAAACCTAGGAAAAAATAAACTCGGGTACTTTTACAATACATTTCTAGATACTGCTATCCTAGTCTACCCGTGGCGATGACTGTTGAAACCGTTGGAACATAACAAAATAACACAAAATAAACCGCGATAAAATAAATATAAATATAAATAAATATTCTACGATAATCTACACAGCGCTTTCTAGACCCAAGGTAAGCATAGTTTAACTAGCTTGTGTTATGGATTCCAGAATGCGGATAAACATACTTATATACTTTTTTTTTTGTAAATTAAAAAAATATTAAATTAAATTATATTAAATTAAAATATATAATATATTAAATTAAATTAAAAATATTATACATAGAAACACCCAGACCAATGCTAATAGACATATTCATGCATACAAATATTTGCACTGAGCGGGAATCGAACCCGCGCCCCTGTCGTAGCAGTCGAATGCACTACCGCTACGCCACAGAGGCCGTCAAAATCCGGTTAAAGTTAGTTTTACTTCAATGTATAATTTTTGTGTGAACTGCCACAGTATCAAACTTCGAGACATTTGAAAAAAACGCATAAAACAGAAACACTCAATGAAAATCAATACCGATACCAATAAATTTGCACTGAATTGGATGTGGAACGCATGGTCCCTGATACAGTAGTCAACAATTTTATTAAGTCAAACAAAATGAAAATAGAAAACTCTTGCTCACGACATTTGTCAGTATCAAACCAGAAAATAAAATGACTAAATGTAAAACCAAAATGCGGCGCTTGTATCGAATACTACCTATTTTTCTTCATGCGGAAATCCCTTCGGTTATCTCCCCCAGCCCCGCCGGACAGCGGGGGCGGTTATGTCGGGCTTGAACCGACTAAAACCGCACGCCGTCTCGGGTCTTCAGACGCTGTATCGATTACTACCTGTCTATATTTATGAATTATTTCTCCAATCCAAATCTTGATTTGATACAGTTCAGTGACGTCTTTGCTAACAATCGTAAGTAGATTCATGATTAAGAAAAGTAAATTATAAAAAGGGCGGTAGAGGTCTGTACTTATATCCTTGACACCCCCTAACCCTCAACTGCAAGTCGGTGCACCTGCTAAACAAAGGATGAAGCTCTGGCGCAGGCTTCGTCGGCTTTTCCGGGAGCAACTCATAGACAACAACTGGGTAATCACTATGAAGATGATGATGATGATTAAGAAAACGAAATTAGTGAAAAACTAGAGGGGAATGTTAAATATAGGTAAATGTATAAATAAAATGGCTTGGTTTTTTTCAACGTTTTCAATAAATTAAATCTAGCCAGATCGATTTATTGTGATCGAAATGCAAGGGCATACTAAATTTCATGAAAATCGGTGAAGCGGTTTCCGAGACTCAGATTATATTTAAACAAGAATTGCTAATTTTGACGTGACAACGTCTTATAATTCGATGGAGCCGGCTGCACGCACGAAAAAACATGACGTATGCGACGTTACCTCGTATGCGGCGTTACCTCGCTATGAGGCGTGCCATTTAATATGACGTTGTCGCGTTCAACTATCGTCAGTATTTTTTTTTAAAGTTGAACTATTTTATTGCTCAAAAAATTAACAAGAATAACTTAAAATGATTAAATACAACTAATTATAAATAAATGTAAATATAAAGGTATTAGATAATTAAGCAAGTACCCTAGATACACCAGAACCTAGAACAATAACTAGTGATGAACCGAGACAACTGTCGGCAAAAACAATACATTGGCAGAGTAAAGGATAAATGTTTTGCTTACTATGTGAATATATTAGCTTTGGGAGTCACTTTAGACACCTTTTTCATCAGATGAACCATTTTTAATTAGTTAACAAACATGATGCAACCATAAGCTTAGAATAAGATTCAAACAGGTCGTTACAACCATACACAAATATTGATACGTAATTTAAGCAACTTATATAGGTACATACATACGAGTATCTACAGAAGGTAGGTAGGGTTGTGGTTGTTGTATAATCGTCGCCAAACAAATTGACAATTTGACCTTGACGCGTAACCATTCACGCGAGCTCTTTGAGATAAAGGGCACACGTGATTGGTTACGCGTCAATGTTGAATGGTCAAGATTTTGTGTTTCAGTTGGTTACGAAACTAGCGGCACGCTATGATGGCCATTTGACGTATATAAATGGAAGGAGTAAATTTTAGTTCTTTATTGTCAATAGTGAGGTGCAGTATACTAATTTACGACACAATAACTCCCAACTCCCAAAATTTTTAAGTTTCTTTGGCAGTGCTACAGACACCCTTCTAAATTGGTTTTTAAGGAAAATATTTTAGAGTCAGCGGTCGGGTGTCAACAAGGTGACCCGCTTGGGCCACTCATTTTCAGCTTATCAATACATCCATTCATTAGACAGCTAAATTCGAAATTTAACATCTGGTATCTAGATGACAGTACTCTAGGAGGAGATATAGACACAGTACTTCAAGATTTGACTTTTCTGAAAGATAAATTTAAGACTATTGGTTTAGAACTAAATCCCTCAAAATGTGAAATTTACCTTAACGATAATATTGACAAATCTTTGGCATTTTCGAAATTTAACGCTTTGGCCCCAAATTTAAAAGTTCAAGATAAAAGTACACTCCGGCTCCTAGGGTGCCCGATTTTCGAAGATGCCTATGATGCCTTCATTGAAGAAAGAATACAAAATTTTAATGAAGTTTCGGACCGTCTCCTCCAAATTAACATACATTCGGCTTTTACAGTTGTCAGATATTGCCTTTTCGTCCCCAAATTCACACATGCTCTTCGCTCATCTCAATTTTTTAAACATTTGGCACTTTTAGACAAGATGGATAAAATTATTCAAAATACCCTATGCAAAATTTTAAACGCCGTTTTGATCGGCCGAGCCTGGCTCCAAGCATCTCTCCCGGTTCGCCTGGATGGGCTCGGTGTTCGTAAAATTTCCGACGTGAGCTTACCAGCATTTTTGGCTTCGATCCATGGCACAGAGGAATTAACCAGGAAAATATTATTACCCACACTGGTTAATTCTGAAGTGCCGGGCAAAGCCGAGGCCATAAATGCTTGGAAAATGTTTTGCCCAAATTCTGTTTTGCCCACCAACTTATGCTCCCAGAGACAGTGGGATGAGCCGCTTTGCAACATTTTAAGACAGCAATTAATTAATACGTCCTCTAATGTTGCAGAGCGTGCTCGCCTTTTGGCTGTGGGAGAATGGGAGTCTGGTGTGTGCCTTCAGGCTCTTCCGTCGTCCAACATTGGCACCATGTTGGACGACACGACATTCAGAATTGCAGCCTGTCTTCGTTTAGGTGCTCCCTGTGTTGCTCCTCATCGTTGTCACTGCGGAGAAGCAGTCGACAGTCTCGGGCACCACGGCCTATCATGCAGCAAGAGCGCAGGACGCATGTCACGTCATGCACATTTAAATGATTTAATCCGCCGGGCTCTTGTCACCGTCGGCGTCCCTGCCATCCTTGAACCAGTTGGTTTGGTGCGCGATGATGGCAAGAGACCGGATGGTATGTCTTTGGTGCCTTGGAAGATGGGCAGGCCTTTGGTGTGGGACGCAACATGCGTCGACACCCTTGCGCCTTCCCATCTTCCAAGTACGACGGGCTGCGCCTTTGCTGCTGCGGCATCTGCGGAGACCCTCAAACGGCGCAAATATGATAATATAACCAACAATTATATATTTGAGCCGTTTGGGGTCGAAACGTTGGGTTCTTGGGGTCCGAGCGCACGGTCGCTTTACACGGAAATTGCAAAGCGACTGGTCGATGCTTCGCGTGACCAAAGGGCTGGCCTGTATTTTGCCCAAAGGATTGGCATTGGCATCCAACGGGGTAATGCCGCCAGCCTTTTGGGTACGTTGCCAGTCGACATCGATGGGGAGGAATTCTTCGACACCTGACCCCTATTTCCTTTCCCTTCCTTTTTTTAATCTTGTAAATATTTTTATTTATTAATTTAGTTTTGTTTATCTTTAATAAATTTTGTAATAATAATGAAAAAAATTACAATAACTGTATACGAGGTATTATATATACGGAATACCGTGGGAGTTTCAGTATAGTTTTAATAAACGTATCTATTCCGACACAATTTGGTATTTATGATTTTCGAAATTAAATATCCAAAATCTTATAGATGTGATTGATTTGATTTTTTCTATTTGAAATTGACATTTTACATTATTATTTTAACGTTCCAAAACGGCCATCATAGCATACCGCTAGTATAAAAAGTGAGCTTTATTAAAAGTGCATATTATATGTATCGATCATAAATCGCTTCTAATGCTTTTACTGATTTTAATCAGCGAATACATTGAAGTCATTATAATAACATGGTAAGTGTTATTTTTTCTACAGTATATCTTTGTAACTTCTAAAATAAGAGAATGTAAAACTCAAAAAAAAAATATGACCATGTAAACTTCCACCGAAAATTGGTTTGAACGAGATCTAGTAACTAGGTTTTTTTTAATACGTCATAAATCGTAAACCGCAATTTATCTTTCATACAATCAACTCAAATATAAAAAGATTTAGATCGGAAAAAGAGGACATCTAGAACGGGACTTGACCCCGCGACCTTATAGGGGGAATGCTCTGACCAGCTGAGCTATCTAGACACGTCCCAGATATTCGAAATTCTCCGATATATTGTATAAGTCTTAAGGCGACGCTGGAGCCATCTACCGTAATTCTTGCGAACTACGGAAACGATGAATAACTTTACAGTCATTTTAAACATTGTTTTTAGATGACTCCGCCTAATTAATTCAATTAAATTTTTAAACATTTTGTATGCCTAATTTTTTCTAAAGATTTCGATCGGAAAAAGAGAACATCTAGAATGGGACTTGAACCAGTGACCAGTCCCTTACAGGGGGTATGCTCTGACAAGCTGAGCTATCTAGATAAGTCCCAGATATTCGAAATTCTCCGATATATTGTATACGTCTTAAGACTCTTTTTCCGATCTAAATCTTTAGAAAAAAGTAAGCATACAAAATGCTTAAAAAATTAATTGAATCAAATATTAAAAATTTTAAAAAAGACATTATTATGTTACTTGCTGCTACGGAACCCCTAATAGGCGAATTAGACTCGCACTTGGCCGCTTTTTTATAAACGTAGATAAATAAAACGTACGTAAATATTATAACCTATTGGCATTGTAAAAGAATAATTCTAATAAATCTATTTTAATGTTTTTTGATCAGACACTCGTAGTCACCGTACTACTTCATTAAGTCAAAAGATATTCATTAGATGTTCAGAAAAAGTGAACATATAGGACGGGATATGAACCCGCGACCAGTCAATACTCTAACCAACTGAGCTACGTGGACACCTCCTAGATACTAGAAATTTTCTGATTTATTAAGCGTTCTCCTCTTTAAACAAATTGATTCGAATCAAAATACAATAACTTAATATTGTTGGATTTTTTATTAATTTTCTTTTTTCTTTTTCAGTGAAACTAATTAGAATAGATTAAATAGAATAAATTTTCTTACAAATTCATTAGTTCGTTATTGCTGTAATTTAATAGCTATTTCCATTATTTATATTTTGTTTGAAAGGTGATTTCAAGATTTTCAAACTCTGTATTAAATTTTGTTTTTATTAGCTGCTTGATAAATTAATTCGATCTTCATAAACAGTACTACTGCTATCCTATTTTGATGATAAATTTCGTATTACTTAACAGCTGTCATTTTTCAAAAATGTAATAAAAGTTGCTGTTTGTTAGCTTAATGTTGTCTCATTCATACACAAAAAAAAACATAAAATTTGGATTTGACATTCCTAAAAAAAATGCAAAAATGTTAGTACTAAAAATTGGGTTTCCTCTAATTTCTTCAAGAAAAACGGCAATTTCATATGTAACGACCTAATATATTGGCATTTGGTTGGATATAGGTCAGTCACTTCTCATAGTATACACTAATATTAACAAGAAACTAACGCATTCTTAATGCAGCGGTAAAGTTTTAAAACAAGCTTTATTATCTATCTATCTATCTATCTATCTAGCTTTAGTATCAAGTTTCAATTCAATATAAAGGTGCCAGTCAGTCAAAAGTACCCTATTAAGAACATGGGCCCAGCCCCTAATATGTACCGCCATGGATTGCAATAATATATTATGTGAGGCCTAAACCCTGGGGTTATCCTTTCGAGGGCTTACCCGGGGTGCCCGGCAATGGACACTGGGGCAGGACGCACGGAGTCCGGCGGTTTTAGTCGATGCATAACATAACCACCCCCGCTGGCTGGCGGGGGGTATCCAAAGGGATTTCCGCACGTAAAAAAAAGGCCTAAACCAAATATAGTTGTTTTTTTAAATGTTAAGTTGTATATTTACTTCAAAAATTAATTAAAATAAAATAAATTAAGAGGGGCTCCCATCGTATGGATAAGCACGGAACTCTTCGTGCGCGAGTTCGACTTGCATTTAGCCGGTTTTTTAGGGTTCCGTTGCCAAATGGCAAAAAATGGGACCCTTATAGATTCGTCATGTCTGTTTGTCTGTCCGTCCGTATGTCACAGCCACTTTTTTCCGAAACTATAAGAACTATGCTGTTGAAACTTGGTAAGTAGATGTTATTCTGTGAACGGCATTAAGATTTTCACACAAAAATAGAAAAAATACAATGAATTTTGGGGACTCCCCAGACTTAGAACTGCCACGCAATTATTTTTTTTCATCAGACCCAAATGTGTTGGGTATCTATGGATAGGTCTTCAAAATGATATTGAGGTTTCTAATATAATTTTTCTCTAAACTGAATAGTTTGCGCGAGAGACACTTCCAAATTGGTAAAATGTGTCCCCCCCCCCCTGTAACTTCAAAAATAAGAGAATGATAAAACTAATAAAATATATGATGTACATTATCATGTTAACTTCCACCGAAATTTAGTTTGAACGAGATTTAGTAAGTAGTTTCTATTTAATACGTCATAAATCGGTAATTTACCTTTCATTCCATCTACTTCAATATAAAATTTTAAAAAAAAACATTATTATGTTACTTGCTGCTACGGAACCCTTCATGAGCGAGTCCGACTCGCACTTGGCCGCTTTTATAAATTATTTAAAGTAAGCAAACACAATGTTCAACACTACAATACGGTTTTCCAGAAATATCAGAGCTTTTCCATAATGTTATGAAATTTAATCGAGTTTCTACACCACACAATAATAGGAACATGCCAGCACAAAATATTGACGTGAAAGATTAATTATTTTACCGTAACTAGCTGAAGGATTGTAGTATGAAATAACGCAATAATGAGTAGCCAATGACTGTATATATGTTGTTCGTTTGCAATGAAATACTTGATTGACTATTGTATTTTTCGAGAAACATGATAACATAACATAACTTCACGCCTGTATCCCAGAAGGGGTAGGCAGAGGTGTATTACACACCCACGATTCGCCAGTTATGGTTAGGTCCCAATGTAATAGGGAGCGAGCCTATTGCCAGCTACCGGGCATATTACTAAGCGAGCGATAATCAACATTTTTAATACACACATAACTACGAAAAGTCAGAGGTGTGTAGAAACATGATGTTAAAAATCAATTCAACTATTCTGAGGAATGGGAGGAAACTCACAAATACAATTAGTTATTTGGCTTCAATTGACGGCTTGAGATTTGGAAAACCAACAGTGACACAGATATAACATCTAAAAATATATGATTAAAACAAAAGTCCTGAACAAATTGGATTCTATCTCGACAATTTGCGTAAACGTTTTCTATTAAGCCTAATATGAAAATATTCAAGAATCTTCATAATATTAATATTCTATCCTTCTTGTTTTCGTTGAACTTACATTATTTCGTAATCCGAGTATCGCATAACTTTAAGAATCTAGAAAAGCATTCACGAAATATCTTAATTATGAGTATCTTTGATGGAACGGGTATCGGCTGAGGCAACCACAGGCAGATTCCAGCCCCCGCCCTCGTCACTGTGGCAAAACTTGTAACGGCATCTAACTTAAACATAAGTTTTTTGATAAGTCAGTGTTTAAACGATAGGAAGGACGAGGTGGGGTGTTACAGGTTGCCCGGGTGCGAGGGGAGGATTCGTAGAGCTGTTGTGCGTATTCTTCTCACCAATATCGATATTATTTAATAATTGTTCTCAATTTGACATCAAATAAGGTAAATAACGATTTTATTATTTGATTATTTAACTAAAGATGTTTATAGAGCATAAAATTATGTTTTTAAATAACATGTCTGAAAAGAGTTTTCAATTATAAATGTCACTTGTTTGGATAGATTTAGTAACTGCCGTCATATGTATAAAAACGTACAAGCTGCAAATCTAACACAATAATTGCGAACACGTTTAAGGAGTAATGATATACACCTATAGAATATTATTCATTTAATGTTTTTTTCTAATTTTCGATCTATGTAAGCTCGGGTAATACAATATTCTGCATTCTGTATCTCCCATAATGGAAATAAATTAATGAAACGAGTAGTTTTAATAAATGTTTATCGATATCGATACGCATGCTGTTACCCATGACTAAGAAGCAACAGGGTGCTGGACGCCTGCGCGTTTCCACCCTCGCGGGAATAAATGGGGCTGGCAGGCATGCTTCAGCCTCAGATCCGAGTTAGGAGCCAGCGAGTTGGGACGAAAACCAACCAGGCTCCCGCGACCCCTCGACGTAGCAATGTACTCTCTACCTTCATAGATTCTTCCTTGGACATTGAAAGTTTTGTGAAGTGACTATATTTTTTGTGATGAAGACTTAGTGGCAGTTATGGTTCCGTTACGTGTCTGGGTGCTGTAGCTGCTGCAAAAGGTAAGCGTTAACTTCAATTGACCACGACATAAGTTACTGATTTTTAAAATTCGTTGTATCTAAATATGAGTTAGTTTCTTGAACAGGTAATATACTTTTTGTACGATTATAAAGTGATTTAACTACTACAATTTGCACAAATAAAATTAAAAAATATGTTGGTCTTTATTTTATCTCAATATAATTAGCGATACTAAAATAAAATTTAAACGTAAATAATTTCATTTTCTTATGTACATATTTCTTTCAATATCGTGTATTAGTCACCTTTTTTTAAAGAGCTTTTATTTATTAGGAACTTCATTTCTTACAGTAAATTACAATTTGAATATAAATATTTAAACGTACCGCCGCTTGATGATAGTAAAATACGAAATAATTTATATAGGTATTTGCCATGAATGTAATTTAATTAAAGCATTGTAATTATATAAAATGTGATTTTGTATCTTTCCACTGTTCGCAGCACTAAATATTAATTACCACTAGTACGAGTATATTTTAATTTTCAGTGGTATCGCGATATGAATTCGGATAGTTGCATCATATTAAATTTTAATGCCCGATAATCCGCCGAGACTATAAATTATAAATGTCGAATTAAACTGTAAATGCGCGCGATTATAATTATTTTGTTATTTTTTATTATAATTTTTTATAATTATTAATTTTATTATATTTTGCGATTCATTGTCAATACCGACAGATACGAACTAAAAAAATAAAAATAAATCATATACAAAAAATACAAAAACGTTTTTCAATTAAAACGAGAGATTTAAAAGCCATATAAAGATATTACAGCGCCCATTTATAGCTTTCGCAATATAGAACCGTATCAAAATTCAATTTGGTTGATCGCAAACTTTTGAATTAGCAATGCAAATGAACAAAATGAGATATTGATACAATTTTAACATGTAAATGAAATACTCTAACAGTACTAATCTATGTGAGGAAGATATTTTCATTTAACGTAAATCATAACTCAATTATTGCAAAAAGTATAATTACAAAATTTTTAAGTTTAACATTTTATTGTTTTTTTTAGCTTGCTATTAAAAACAATCTCCAGGTTTTTGCTCAGTTTTTTCACAGGACTTCTACGCAGTATGATTCTGTTTCAACACGTTAGAAAATGTTCTCGGTGTTCTTCAGACGAAAATAATTGAAGGGGAAATTTACGCATTTAAACGTGTGTTTTAGTCACGGCCTGAAATTACATTTTATAATTATTTTGAATGCGGATCGTGAATCTACGAATAGAATTCTTTTTTTTGTGTATTTTCCGAAGCTTAAAAGCTTTTTGTAGGTATTTAATAAATATACTGCTGTCTTTAATTTATAGTGATAAAGTAAGAGTTTTTTTATTCAACATTGATAAGTTATGAATGTAGTTGAACAAATTATGATTCTTTGTGTTAGTGTGGACTTGAAATCGGTTTTCTCTTTTCCGTGAAAGTTAACTTCGTATTATAACACCACAAGACCTAACATTGGGAGTTAATTTTAATCCGTTTTTTAGCAGATATACTTAACAGAAAAAACGTGAAGATTTATATCAACGAAAGCACCTGTTTCGCTTTCATTAGCAAATGCAGCGTACGTGCGTTAAATATTCATTTTCTGCGTAATATATTCCTTTTACATTATATATTATTAGAAATAACATAGATGTATTTAACAATTGAGTAGAACATTCAATCAGAGAGTCCTGGGATCATTAATACTTCCACTTTTTTTACCGTATCTCCATAACATTCTCAGCTTAACCGAATGGACACAGAGAATGTCAATTAACATGGTGGCAGCCCAAAAATATCAATTTATTAGGAACAGTCCCTGTAAGGAACTGGTCACGGGTTCAAGTCCCATCCTAGATGCAGACATTCTTCTGATCTAAATTTATTAATAAGAACAGTAAAAATATATCAGGTAGTATATTTAAAAAAAACATTTTGGTAGCGTTTCCAAAATAAAATAAAAAGAATCATATTTATTGGTCATAGTTGAGAAAATACATTTTTATGTATGTATTTTCTTAATTTAAAGTAAATTACTAACTAACGTAAGTACTTTAAATATCAAAATCCTTTAATTATTAATTCAATAAGTATGATTTCTCCTTGTTACAATGTGTAAGGTGCTATACTTTCATTATCTCATGACTCTTTCGAATTAATGCTTTTAACAATGATTAAACATATTAGAAAATTTAAATTTAATAACAAGTCTAATTAATAGAACCTTTAGAAAGACTGAATTTATAAATTTTAAAGTATTTAACCACCCTTACAAGAAACATCAAGCAAACAAAAATACCGCACAAAGATTTCTTGTAAAAAACACTATACTCGGTAAGGGATTAAAGTGGTTTAAGCTCGAAATCTCCAATTTCGATCTAATACCCTTATGAGCACTGTAAAATTAAAAATAAGACCATCATGTGCTCGCTGTAGCACTGTATTGCACATTGGTTTTTGAACACGCGTCGTGCAGACTATAGCAGCACGGGTCCAACTTTACGAAGCAAAGTTTCAAACTGCAAGCCTGGAATGTAAACCAAGTTTAGTGTTTGTATCATGCCTTTTGCATCTGTGCCACCTAGCCCCTCAATACGATCGATTAAACTAACTGTAACTAGCGTTGTTCTGAAACAAGTTTGATATTAGGCAATAAGCCAATCCAATAATTGAACTCAAACTATACTTGATTTTACAATATTATTACAAAAATATTTTATAAAACTACCATCTACCATCATCCTCGGAGTCTTTTTCGGTCGAACTATGAAGCGGTCGAACTTTGGTATTTTCCGTGATGCGTCTGCCACCTGACCTCAACAACCCATTGCCGATATCGAAGTTTTGTACTAGCCATCGACTGATAGATAGATAGATCGACATCATGTATTGCTATTTCAATGAAGCTAGCTGCTATTCCAAGAGCAGCCACAATCCTCCTAATGATGATATATGAGCATAAAGCATCACATATTGCTATTTCAATGAAGCTAGCTGCTATTTCAAGAACAGGCAACATCTTCCTAATGATTTCTCGGTTTCGTCCAAAGTTTAAACTGCTATTCCAATACCAGGCACAATCCTCCTAATGATTTCTCGGTTACGCCCAAAGTTTAAACTGCCATCTGACCTCCACAACCCATTGGCGATATCGAAGTTTTGTACTAGCTATCGACAGATAGATAGATCAGCATAAGCTAGCTGCTATTCTAATACCAGGCACAATCCTCCTAATGATTTCTCGGTTACTCCCAAAGTTTAAACTGCCACTTGACCTCCACAACCCATTGCCGATATCGAAGTTTTGTACTAGCTATCGATTGATAGATAGATCAGCATAAGCTAGCTGCTATTCTAATATCAGGCACAATCCTCCTAAAAATTTCTCGGTTACGCCCAAAGTTTAAACTGCCACTTGACCTCCACAACCCATTGGCGATATCGAAGTTTTGTACTAGCTATCGACTGATAGATAGATCAGCATAAGCTAGCTGCTATTCCAATACCAGGCACAATCCTCCTAATGATTTCTCGGTTACGCCCAAAGTTTAAACTGCCACTTGACCTCCACAACCCATTGCCGATATCGAAGTTTTGTACTAGCTATCGATTGATAGATAGATCAGCATAAGCTAGCTGCTATTCTAATATCAGGCACAATCCTCCTAAAAATTTCTCGGTTACACCCAAAGTTTAAACTGCCACTTGACCTCCACAACCCATTGGCGATATCGAAGTTTTGTACTAGCTATCGACTGATAGATAGATCAGCATCACATATTGCTATTTCAATGAAGCTAGCTGCTATTCCAAAAACAGGCAACATCCTCCTAATGATTTCTCGGTTTCGCCCAAAGTTTAAACTGCCACTTGACCTCCACAACCCATTGGCGATATCGAAGTTTTGTACTAGCTATCGACTGATAGATAGATCAGTATCACATATTGCTATTTCAATGAAGCTAGTTGCTATTCCAAGAACAGGCAACATCCTCCTAATGATTTCTCGGTTTCGTCCAAAGTTTAAACTGCTATTCCAATACCAGGCACAATCCTCCTAATGATTTCTCGGTTACGCCCAAAGTTTAAACTGCCATCTGACCTCCACAACCCATTGGCGATATCGAAGTTTTGTACTAGCTATCGACTGATAGATAGATCATCATAAGCTAGCTGCTATTCTAATACCAGGCACAATCCTCCTAATGATTTCTCGGTTACGCCCAAAGTTTAAACTGCCACTTGACCTCCACAACCCATTGGCGATATCGAAGTTTTGTACTAGCTATCGACTGATAGATAGATCAGCATCACATATTGCTATTTCAATGAAGCTAGCTGCTATTCCAAGAACAGGCAACATCCTCCTAATGATTTCTCGGTTTCGTCCAAAGTTTAAACTGCCATCTGACCGCCACAACCCATTAGCGACATCGAAGTTTTGTACTAGCTATCGACTGATAGATAGATCAGCATCACGTATTGCGATTTCAATGAAGCTAGCTGCTATTCCAATACCAGGCAACATCCTCCTAATGATTTCTCGGTTACGCCCAAAGTTTAAACTGCCATCTGACCTCTACAACCCATTGGCGATATCGAAGTTTTGTACTAGCTATCGACTGATAGATAGATCAGCATCACGTATTGCGATCAATCAATTAAGCTAGCTGCTATTCCAAGGGCAGGCACCAGCCTCCTAATGATTTCTCGGTTACGCCCAAAGTTTAAACTTGGAGCCCGGGGTCCACTTCTTCTTAGGTAGATTTCGATGAAATCGATCTACCTATTGGTTTCTTGACTACTGTCGAATTTAAAAAAAAATCTTCATAGGAGGTCTAGTTATGACCCCCTGAGTCCGAAATGACCACTGGTCAAAAAGTTTATATATATATAAATATGAATGTATGGTTCCACTTCCCAAAATTTGCGTCACTCTCACGGTCGCATTTTTGCCCCGATCGCTTTCAAACTGCGGTCAAAAATTGCTTGGGTGTAAACTTAGTTTCAAGTTCCATGAAAGATATTCGAACCGGTCTAATTTTATCCCATAGTATACATGAATACCAACAACTTTTAATTAAAAACCTATAAGATTAAAACTTTAACTAAAAGTGGAGGGGGGAAAAACCAAATTTTTTCGGGAAAAAACTCACAACTTCTAACCGGTGAACATTCTTGATGTCGGAAACATTTTTAATCGATAGGCCATTTTTAAGTCTAAAATAAATGTCTGAAAAGTTTTTCGCTAAAAGTTACCGTTTTTGAGAAAAAAAAAATAAACTGTTTAAAGTCCGTAGTTCTCTATATAAAATAATATTAATTGCTTCACGAAATCTACCTGTGCGTTCCCCCTGCGGGAACGGATTTTTTTTTTGATTGGTTTGTTGACTTGTACACCAAAGAACTGACCTCTCAACTCCAAGTGGAAAGCCTACTCCAGAGCCTAGTCCGTTAACAATGGTGCTAGCAGGTTCGGTTGACTTGTGCTTTGAACATGTTGGTAAGTTCCTGAAGAACCGTTATTACAATGGCTGGTTTTTCGAGTACGAATTTTTACATGTTACGGAGATATTTCTAAAGTACAGAAGGTCCTAAACAGGAATTCTGTGGTGTTCAACAGGAATTGTCACTCATGGTGGTCATTGTTCTTACAACATATTGAGTATAATATAACGCCTTTTGATGAAAAGAAAGCAATTTAATCAGCAATTCTGCCTATTTGAATTTGTGAATCAGTAGCTTAGTGGTTAAGGATCAAGAGGTTCCGGGTTTGAATTCTGGCTCTACGCTACCGAAGTGAACCCACTCCTAACACAAGTAATTCAGCTTAGGTGAACATGGATTAGGAGATGGGTAAGGGGAAATATTTTTAGTTTCACTTTTCTTTAATGCCAAACTTTCTAAAATTCTTTGGAAAAAATTAAATGCTTAGACGTTTGGACTTAGAATTTAATGGTGTGTAGGTATATGTTTGAACTTCATTTTATTGATGTTATCAGTCAAACGAAATGTAACACAATAATTCATTTAAATGTATTATTTCATTTTATTTCAAAGCGTGACATTTAGGTTTGCCGTAAAGTAAAATTTCATTTTCATAAATTTTAATCTCAATAAATTATTTTCAAGTGGACGAGAGAACAAGAGATATTCACCCCGGACAGACTGAGAAAGGTAAAGGAATTAATCTAATGTCAAAGCGGCCCCAAATACAATAGGGGAACAAAAACTTTTTCATTTTTCTTACCCAACCCTGAAATTACCAGCCGGAAAATTAGTTGAAACATTTCCGAACAAATATTACCCGGGTATATTACATATCACAGCCAATTAAATTAATTTACGTATTTCAATTTCTTCTTAAGCAATTTGCTAATCGAATACGTTAGGAAGACAATCAATCAAGCTAGACTAGCTAGACTAGACTAGTACTATTATAGTACAATAGAAATGAAAGAAGCTAATTTTTCAATAATTTGTCATCGAATAATATTAATTACTCTTGTAATTTGACAGTTCGTCGTACAGTGATCCAAAACAAGAGTTCAATATGTGAAATGAGAGTTATTTTTTTCACCAATTTAATCTTTTAAAAATGATTGTAATGGTATGAATAATTAATAAAATTAAAAAAAAGTATAATAGAGGATACCGTTTCAATTGTAACATCATTAACGACTTTATAAATACACTAACCACGATAGAATTGGCGTATAGTTTTTTTTTACGAATATACGGGACGGAGGCCGCAAGTAAATTATATAGCTATTTGCTGTAAGCCTGTGCTACAGGAGATTTATCCACGTAATTCTATCTATGGACAATGTCTTCAAAGTAGCGTCGGTTAGAATTCAATGAATCTGTGAACAAATATAATAAGTTCTATTTTTGTAGCCCTTTATATAAATCTTATAAGAAATTGAAATATTAAATCTTTAAAGGATTTTCTTCTCAAAGTTCTTTTGATACAGGAATAAAAATCGATGATTCAGGTCTAGTTTAGTGGCCAAGCTTCTGTCTGATATTAAATTGTAAAATATTTACTTATTGGGATCAAACGACCAACATTGAATTATTTGAGAATTGAAGTTTTAGGGATAATAAAAAGGTTTTATTAAAAAAAAAAGTTGGCCTGTTTCGGATGTCCCAATAAAAAACACAATATTTATAGCTTCAATCTAGTGTCTGCCCGCCTGGTACGGCCTATTTACTCAGATTCACTAGCACAAAAAGGTAGTAAAAATTTCGTTCGATAGTGAACGACTATTTTTCACAAGCGAATAATACCATAGCACACATATAAGTTTATCCGGTTTTAACGTCTTTTAAACCCCTGCGGTCGTTACTTACCAAGGAAATACAAAGAAGATATATGGGAATCGATCCAACTTAAACCATTTGGTTCCCTCACGTAGGTCTATTAAGCTCACAGGGCTAGAAAAGTACTAGTGGCAAAAAAAAACATGGCCTTGTGCATTATAAGCGGTTCTTATAAATTGCATTCAGGGTTCTGTTGGCGTTGCCACGGAGTTGTAGCGCCTCAGACATGTTTGCGGATGCGCAGGTAGACGGGCTAGCCGCTATAATGCGAAAACGTTGCAAATCCATGCTGCCGCGTTTGCACTCCTCCTCCAATGGAATCCTGAATATGTTTTTAGATAGGTGGGACTCCCCCTTATCCACAGGTGGTTTGCCATCCACGTCAAAATTTAATTTATTTTATTTTACTTTTTATTTTATTTTACTTGAGTTGAGTTAATTTTACCGAGTTTGTGTCATTTTAATGCTGGATTTAATAATAATTATAATTTATAATTCTGTTTTTAATTTATAATTCTGTTTTTAATTTATAATTCTGTTTTTAATTTTTAATTTGTTTTCTACTCATATAAATTTTCACTTTGATTTTTATTCTAATTTTTACTATGTATAATTTTGATTTTAATTTTAATTGTTTAATTTAATTGAATTTTGATGTGAAATTTGAAATAATTTGATTTTATTTTCGATTTTAATTTATTACTAACATTAGTGTAAGTCGTTGTTACTAACATATTTATGGATGTACAATCCGAAATAAATGATTTTGATTTGATTTGATTTGATAAACACTCACATCAGGAGAGGTGGTGTAGCTTGTGTGTTACCAACCAATTCGAACGCTAATGACTTTGAACACTTCGAACTTCTTCGAAATATTATGCAAGGGCTATTTAACAACTTGCTTTTGCCCGCGGCTTTGCCTGCGTGGAATTCTGTACCCGTTCCAGTGGGAACGGCTACAGATTTCCACTTATGGAAAGTGTTCCATGGAAACGTATTCCAGGGAGCCTATGTGTTATTCCAGACCATAATCTATTCCTGTATCAAAATCAGCCAGGTCTGTTCAGTTGTTTTTGCGTGAAAGAGTAAAAATATGCATACATCCATACTCACAAACTTTCGCGTTTATAATTTTAGTAGGATTACGGTACAAAAATGTTTCTTAAAACATCACAACACTACATGAATTGCTTGCAAACAAGTGATAATTTTTTCACTCAACAATAAATGAATACTTTTGCCTAATTACAGATCATAAATGCTAAAAGTTAAGCAGTTATTCATTTTTATCTTGTATCAGTATTCCATACCTCCTCACTATATGAAACCCAGTGTGACAAAATTTCAATTTCACGGCAAGATTTTTATTAAAGTATCGAGGCTTGGAAGGCGATCAAATATAGTTTGGAAACAAATAAACGACTTTCTCGGTTTTTTTTCCTTTTTATACATAAAACCGTTGAGTTGATTTATCGTTGAAGGAGCGAGCGGCCGCTGCGTCCTGCCACGAATCTTGATCGACGAAGCATTTCAATTTATTTTATGAGTCGACACCTTTGCAAGGGGTAACTCTGTTTCTACTAAACCACCCCAATTGGGTAGTTCGACATTTATTCAATGAAAACAATTTAGTGTGAGTAGTCCATATAATATTCTGAGCAAGAACTCCAAACCACTAGCTCTGCTTTAACTCTTTGACAAGTACAAGTCCTTATCAATAATAACGAAGTCTTGGAAATCTCTTCAGAAGTTACATAGTTCACTAAGTCGATAGAAATAAGTTTAATTTTTTTATTCTGTAATAGTTTCTAGAATATATTTTTGCACATTTACGACATTCATAAACGTTTTATTAAGAATCGTATAATTCTTGAATATGTTTTAAAAATTAATTGTTAATATAATATAATTTGTTGATGGAATAAAATCATATGGAGCATCATTTCAAAAGTTTTCTATTAGATCTAACTTATAAAATGAAGGCTTTAGTTAACCATACTGGTGGTAGAAATTTGATGACACAAATTTGTTACAAAATTCGGCCGAGTGGGTGGACACCGTGTACGATTGCGAAAAACCCTCCATAGTAATCCAATTTCGAACATAGATTGATGATGATGATGATAAAATATGATTTCAAACGAGAAATAAAGTACCATTTAAGGGAAAAAAAATCTGAAACATCACACATCGACAAAAAATACTAGGAAAGTGCAGTGAATGGTTCGACAGTTGCACAATCAATGCGCAATCAACGCAAAATGCTTTTAAACTGTGCGGCTTTTATACTTTCTGAAACAATAAGTACAAAAAGCCATTACAAAAAGGATTAATTAAAATGTAAAGGATTTTCGAGGAAATACTAAAGGAGCACGGATATTATTATTACGTATTAATGTTCCATGAACATAATAAAAAAATATTAAAAAGCGAATGACGGAGGCCTGATAAAATTCAATACCCATCAAAGCTTCAAATATTAGTGAATGAAAAGAATTTCCGTATTTTGCATTA
Organism: Cybosia mesomella; assembly: GCA_946251805.1. NCBI lineage: Eukaryota > Metazoa > Arthropoda > Insecta > Lepidoptera > Erebidae > Cybosia > Cybosia mesomella. The sequence goes on along the minus strand of OX276388.1, from coordinate 41,758,859 downwards.
CTTTTTTAATGCTCGAAACAACATATACAGAACTTTTAAAACATAAAATATTTTCTTCTTAGGAATTTTATTGTTGACACAAGACAACTGTTAATAATATCAACAAATACATTTTTATTATCAATTAATATTTTTCTAATTCTTAAGATAAACACAACGGATAGTGTTATTAATCGATTTTCAAAAGCTAGGCCGCGGTAGCCGCTTCCCATCAGGTGGGCCGTGTGCTTGTCTGCCACCTTAGTGGTATAAAAAAAAGGTATTTTTATTCAATAGTGTATGTTTTTAAAATAAGTATAACATTTTTTGATATGGATGCTCCCATGTCTCGCCTGTGAGTGTCAGACCAAGACGTTACCTTTTTTTTCGTGCGGAAATCCCTTAAACCGACTAAAACTGCACGCCGTCTCGGGTCTTAACACACTAGGGTGTGAGGTTGCAAATATTCCTCGCACCCCGACTGACCCTGGGCCATCTCCGGTTTCAAGATGGCCCCCTCGGGTTCGGGAACCACGGTGTCCCCGTCTTGCCCCGGTTTGGGGGAGGGGCGCTAGTCGCCCGACCGTCCCGGCAAATCGTATTCACGCATGTTGCATCCCTCCTCAAATTATGTATATGTTCGATGGTTACCAAAACATAACGTGATGTTAAGCATGTCATTTTAAAATCTTTATATATAAAAAATTAATTGCTGTTCGTTAGTCCCGCTAAAACTCGAGAACGGCTGAACCGATTTGGCAAATTTTGGTCTTGAATTATTTGTGGAGGTCCAGAGAAGATTTAAAAGGTGAATAAATATGGAAGTTGTCATCGATTGTGGCAGTACGAAGTCTGCCGGGTCAGCTAGTAATTAATAAATAATAAGAAATGAATAAAAGTTTGACACTTCATTTCAACAAAAGAGTTTCATTAGTCTGTATTACACATGATATTTGGTCCCCCCTTATAACCAAAGCCACCCAATACAGGTATACTATATTACAGATGTAGGAATAGAAACAAATAAAGGATTTCACTGTATTACGTAAGGGCGCGCGGGTTCGATTCCCGCTCAGTGCAAATCAGTCACTAATCTAATCTAACTTAATCTAATCTAATCTAATATAACCTACTCTAGTGTAACCTAATCTAATCTAACGTAATTTAACACTACCACCGTCAAACAGATGTATTACTCTTAACCTTTAAGATAATTATGTATTTATCATACTTGTGGTAAACGCTGTGGCTGTCACAATTATTAAGTTATCGCTCAACTATCTTAAGCCTTTTTATTGTGATATTGTTTGTTTATCCAATAAAGTAAATAAAAAAAAAACTATGCATGAATATGTCTATTTGCATTGGGCTGGGTGAATATAATATGTATATACTTATTTACAAATTTACAAAAAAGTATATAAGTATGTTTATCCACATTCTGGAACCTATAATACAAGCTAGTTAAACTATGCTTAATTTGGGTCTAGAAAGCGCTGTGTAGAAGTCGTAGAATATTTATTTATTCATATAAAGATATAAAAAACACAGATTATCAATGCAAAGTCATTCCTAAATATTGCAAATCGATTCTTTAAAAAGTTTGTTATCCCGGTTAGTTGCAAGTGGTTAAATTTTCTCGACTATTGTACAGCTTGAAAGTTCCATCGTTCTTCTTCACAGTTCGCGCGCCAACTGAAGGCCTTGAAGTGAGCGAGGTATATTAATTTATCGCTTATTAGGCATGGTTCGAAAATGCTAACACAGTTTTGAGTTTGCGAGAAAAACTGCACTTATTTTAAACTTCGGTTATTTCATAGAAAAGAAAAGATACGCTCGCATCCGCTATATGTCTTTATTACTAAAGTTTCGATAATGTTTGCTAACAATAAGTTATATTCAGTTAAATGCTCAAGTCATACTATACTACTAATATACTTTTTCTGTCGTCCAGTTTATCGTTAATTGAAAAAAGAAATTTCAGGATTTTAAAAATCACCTTTCTTACGAACAATTTAACCGAGAAAAGATTATTTGATTACCTGATTACCATTTAATATATATATATTTGCATTATGCTGTTGCAATGTTGAGCTGAGAGTGCACTACATGATTACCTACAATTCACGCGCAATTTTTTTTCAATTGAATACCATTACATTATTTTTCACTCCTCTTGCTCAAAAAGACCGTCATTGTGGCGTACCAGAGCGAAGAAAAAATAGCAATTCTTCCCCTAGGGGAAAAGTTTTTTTTGGTTAATTTTTGTGTGTCAAATGACAATGAGCCTACAAAAACGAAAAAGTCTTTAGTCATAAGTAGAATAATCATAAATAAAGACTCAACTTATTACTGTTTCATAAAAAAAAACTTCATTTTAATTTTGAACATGGATCTAAAATCGGCGATCTCTGGTAGAATGCATGCAATGTGTTGCGGCTACAGAAGAATAAAAAAAAAGACATTGGCGAGAAATCTTTATAATTTTTCTCTAATTGCAAATTGAATTGGTAGTGACCGTAATTTAAACTACATATTTCATATTGTATTGGATTGTTTTATTTTCTGGCAATCGTATTGAAAAGTATAGTGTAACACACGGCGCTAAAACCCATTAAAACTCGGTTTCTATTTACTCCCTCGCTAAAGTAAAACCACCTCGTATATAATGGGTCATTTTAATATAACAATCTACTATTAACAGTGATTATTCCTGTCTTGTCTGATTTTCAGTTTTCTTTTTAATCGGTATTTATGGTTATAGACTACGTTTTGGTGCCAAAACTTAGATTTTACTAATTGTGGTTTTTGGAAATCAGCTTTTGAATTTTTTATTCGGTGATTATTCCTCCGTGGTATTCATAATTTAAATTTGTATAGCCTATGTCCGTCACATCACTATCATATATGATTATGCTAAGAATCATTAAAATCGGTGGAAGGCGCTAGGGGGACACAAACGAAATACATCGAGTGGAGTGAAAGGAGCTTTCGCTCGACTTCGTCTCGCTCTCAGGTATCTGGTGTCTCGCATTCACTGGTGGTAGAAATTTGATGACACAAATTTGTCACAAAATTCGACCGGGTGGGTACCATCGTGCACGATTGCGAAAAACCCTCCATAGTAATCCAATTTCGGTTTGATTGCGTTCAGGGGTCAGCAAGTGGCAGCTGCATAGCCGGGCAGGGGGATTGTGGTCGCAGCACTAGTGAGACCGGTGGGTGTCACGCGGTGCTGCGACGACAATCCTCTTTTGATGAGGCTGTCAAGCTGAGTGCCACCATTGTTAACATGGTACGTGTATGTAATGGTGACCCTCTTTCCAAAGACTTTACCTTCAGCTTACCATCAGGCGAGGTGAAGACAAATTGACGTGACCTTAACATAAAAAAAAAATACAGCTTAATCCATATTTCTGAACTATCGTGTACTCTTGGTCTAAAGTACTAAGCTTGTAGTTAAATGTATTTTGGCCAATGAAAAAAATAGGTAAAAGTTATTATTAACCATCTTTATACGTCACTAGCTGATACCCGAGGCTCCGCCCGCGCGAAGGTCGTTTATCGTTTTTAGGTCATATCTCCGCTTCTACTTATCGAATTACAATCAAACATACGGCCAATTTTAGGTCTGACCAAGATCTTTCGGATAGAAAAATAGGAGCAAAATACGTTCCGTAGTTTTTGCGTCCATCGCGAACGAACAGATAAACAGACAAGAATTAAAACAAAAAAAAATGTGTTCATAGTCATTCATGTAACATTACCCACGTATTTTTTTTATTTATCTCGAATGTCTAATTTACAATTTTATTTTATATTCACAATAGCATATAAACATACATCTCGATATTTTTACCCAAAGATAAGTACTTGTATTTGGGTAAAAACAGTTTAAAGCACGTTGAATATCTTAAAGGCATCATCATGCCAGTGTATTAAGATTGAGAAAATGTCACAGACTCCTTAAGTATTACCACGAAAACTTCTGTACTGTTTTTAAATAAAATACACCGACAAATAAACAAAGTTTTGAAGAAACGGCAATTCATATAATATGCAGCGTTAGCAGGTTCTATGACATTAAAGGAGACATAAGGTGTTTAATAAGCAAATGACGAGCTGTTGTCTCTACCCAACCCGAAGTGAGAAAAGAGTTTATGTATATACAAATGCAAGTACACCTATATTCTGAACATTCACCTATGAATGTAACTACTATCCCACGGGGAATACGTTTCCTATGAATACACAACATTCAACTCAGTAGTTTTTAGCAAGATGACCTCTGAAATTGCCCATTTGTGCAGTCAATAAAACGAAAATAACAAAAACAATTATTAAAGTTTACTAGTCCACTATATGTATCTCTTCGAATATGATGAAGATTGCTTGAACTAGTTACATCGCACTTATTGAAAGAGTGCTACATGGTGCTACAATACCGACCGCACACAGCACACAGCCTCGGTAGGTTACGTAAAAATATAAATAGGTTAACACTTTTCAAAAGCAACGTGTATTTAAAACGATGCGCTGGCGGAATTCCGCCGATGCTTGCCCCGCGTTACGCCGAAGGTAAATTGGTCATAAAGGCGTATCAATATTGACCGCGCAACTCCCATCCAGCGTACATTCTGCCCGTTATATTGGCCATATCTCACGTTATGCCGAGAAGCAATTTTTTCGCCACTAATTTATGTATGTGTCGCATTTTTACTTTTTTAATCGTGCCCTTTTTTATGGAATTCGATATTTGAATCGAGACAAACGCGCTGCGGTTACTCGAATAATGCGGAGTGGAGATGATACATTGCCAAAACTGGAATCAGGGGATACGGTACGGTAATAGAAAAGCTGCAATTTAAAGTGATACTAAATTATAATTTACGATCTAAATAGAGATCTGGTCTTTTCATAAAATACAACAATACCATAGAATATCAAAACATATGAGCCTGAAATTTATACTGATCGTAAACTTCACGACATTCATGGAAGCTGGTACGAGCGCTGACATGAGCTTGCATCATGCATGGCTAATTGGGCCTTGCTTATTCCATTCTGGATGCAGATCATTCTTTGTGAATGTGATGAAACTATTGTCTTTGCTGATATACAATTGTGTTGTATGCTGAAATACAGCTGTGGGATATACAATTGTGTCCAATCCCTTTGTATGTTCTCAATCGACAATGTTCTATGTAACATTATGGAGCAAACAGTCAAAGTACCAGTCTTATTTCTTCTTGAGGTTGCTTCTTCTGAAATCACCTTAACAATGAATGTTCAAGACTTCATATATACTGAATATTATAATATCTGTTTTTTTTTTACGTTTTCTAAACATTATAATCTAGCTGAATCGTTTATCGCCCCGAAACCCCTGTATAATAAATTTCATGTAAATCATTGGAGATGTTTTCGAGATTCAAATTAGGTATAAATATATATATAACATAACCACTGCACTATTTGAGCGGCGATAGCCAAGTGGCATACGTAACGGACTGCTGAGACGAGGTCTCGAGTTCGATCCCCAGTTGCCCGGGCACACACCTCTAACTTTTCGTAGTTATGTGTGCATTAATAAATGATAATTATCGCTCGCTTAATAATGTGCCCGGTAGATGGCAATAGGCTCGCCCCCTATTACATTGGGACCTCAACATAACTGGCGAATCGTGGGTGTGTAATACACCTCTGCCTACCCCTTCGGGGATACAGGCGTGAAGTTATGTTATGTATGTTATGTTACTGCACTATTTAAAAATTCTTTCACCATTTGAATAATACATTTTCCCCAAATGACATAAGCTATATCATCATCATCATCATCATCATCAACCTATGCTAGTCCACTGCTGGACATATCCAGCTAGGATGGGCAGCGTTTGGGAAACTACATCGAGTCTTCTCGTCATTCATACCGCAGTTTGAAAACGAAAGTGGACACTCACGGTAGGGCTGGTCCACCAGTTCAAAGTTTGAACTGATGAACTGATGATGAACTGATGAACTTTGAACTCTTTAAATTTAAAGAGCTATGCTCGGAGTTTCTCTGAAGGATAGGTTTCGTAACGAATACATCCGACAGAGACCCAAGGTTATCGATATAGCTCAAAGAATTAGCAAGCTGAAGTGGCAGTGGGCCGGCCATATCTCGCGAAGAACCGACAACCGCTGGGGTAAACTGGCGTGTTTTTGAGTGGAGACCGTGACTCGGCAAACGTAGTGTAGGATGCCCTCCGGCCAGGTGGGATCACGATCTGCGAAAGACTGCGGGCAGATGCTGGATGCGGCAAGCTGAAGACAGGGCGTATGGCGCTCATTAGGGGAGACCTAAGCTATATATTATGTGTAAATTACGATGGCTTGAGTTAAAAAAAAAACTCATATAAACCGAAGCAAAGCGAGGGTGGGTTTCTAGTCAATATAAATATCGCCGTAATGTATGTACGCGCATAATTTCCGAACGACTGCACCGAATTGGATAATTCTTTCTTTAGTGTGTTCGTTATTGTTAGGACAAGGTTTGTGTGAAAGAAAAATTTAGAAAAGTCCACGGGTGAGGTTCTATTAAATTATATTTCTTATCAGTAAAATTATATTATATATTACTTGACACATGATGTCATATGTAAACTCTGTATAGTTATTAAGGAGTTGGATTAAGGTGTTCTTTTCTATTTGCATTCACTGAACCTATTGTTGAGGTTGACAAACCGAGAGTGAAAAATAATATTATAAAGTACTTTACTATGTCTTATTAAAGAATTCCTTGTTGAGATATTAATCTTCTACCACTTAAACGAACATCAAATACGTTTACTAATAAGCTGAGAAGTAACGCGAAAGTATTTCGGTACTTGCTGTATTAAAATAGCTTCGAGTTCACCTTTAGTACTTAAAAAATAATACGTTAAAGCAGAAGAACTTAATTAAATGGAACTCAAGAATTTAGAGCTTTGTATTAATTTTAAATGAAGTAAGGATCTCAGATAATAATAAAATGATGAAGATTAAAAATCAAGTACCCAGCTATGTACTGTGAACATAATAACTGTTGAAACTTGGCTGAGCACTCATTAAAGACAAGCCAGTCTTAGACTATCGTTAAACAGAAACACATGCAAGTGCGCATACTTTGAACAAAACTATTTCAGAAAAAAAGCTATATAATAATAAATATTCTACGACATTCTACACAGTGCTTTCTAGACCCAAAGTAAGCATAGTTTAACTAGCTTGTGTTACGGGTTTTTTTAAATACATACATATTATACATAGAAACACCCAGACCCAGGCAAATAGACATTTTCATGCATACAAATATTTACACTGAGCAGGAATCGACCCCGCGCCCCCTGTCGTAGCAGTCGAATGTACTACCGCTACGCCACAGAGGCCGTCGAAGCTATCAAATGAGTTCAAAATCTGCATGGCTACAAGTCTGTCTTAAGACAGTCTTGACTCTAATTTGCTCTCACCCTTTTTTTTTTTTTTCGTGCGGACATCCCCTCGGATACCCCCCCGCCGGCCAGCGGGGGCGGTTATGTCGGGCTTGAACCGACTAAAACCGCACGCCGTCTCGGGTCTGCAGACGCCGGGGTATAAGGTTGCCCATAGAGCATATCCCTCGCACCCCGACTGACCCTGGGCCATCTCCGGTTTCGAGATGGCCCCCTCGGGTTTGGGAACCACGGTGTCCCCGTCTTGCCCCGGTTTGGGGGAGGGGCGCTAGTCGCCCCACCGTCCCGGCCTGCTTCTGCTGGGGTGACAGGCGGCCTCACCTGCCACCCCCAGGCCTGCCCTCATGGAGGACGGAGGTCGCTTAACGAGTCAGTGGCAGTCTGCCAGCGTGTGCAGCCCTGAGTCCTCGCTCGCGTCACAGTGATGACACTCAGGCGTTGACTCCTTCCTGATCCGATGCAGGTGGTCCCCGAAGCACCCCTTCCCGGAGATCACCTGCGTCAGTCGGTACGAGAGGCTTCCGTGTCGCCTCTCTAGCCAATCCTACATGATGGGCCTTACCGCCGCTATTGCGGCGTGCCCTGCGCTTGGTCGCCCAAGTCGTTCCTTCCACTCCACCACGATGGCCTGGCGGAGCTGGGACTGTGCGGCCTCGATTTCTCGATGCTCGGGGTTCAGTCCCTGCTCCCGCGCCTCTTTTCGCCACTGGTACAGTTGCGAAAGGGCTCTCGCCTCCAGGTCCCATGGCGGAGTTCCGGCAAGGAGACTCGCCGCCTCGAAGGAGGTCGTGCGGTACCGGCGGATGACCCTGATGGCCATCACTCGCTGCGGAGCGCGCAGCATCCGCACACTTCCGGCCTTCAGGGCCTCCGCCCATATTGGGCACCCATACAGGGCCATGGACCGCACGATCCCCGCGTAGAGTCTCCTGCAGGAGTCATCGGGTCCCTTCATGTTGGGCAGCAGCCGCGCCAGAGCGAGAGCTGTGCCCTTCAGTTTGGGGGCCAGACTTCGGATGTGCTCTCCGAAGTCCCATCGGCCGTCGAGCATGAGCCCCAAATATTTCATTTGGGGCTTGATGCCGATGCGATTACCTCCCACGATGAGACTGGATCCCTCAGGTGGTTTGCTCCTAGGCCCATGAAAGAACAGGGCCTCGGTTTTATGCAAAGCCACCTCGAGACCCAGCCGCCGGATCCACTCCATGACTTGGGCAACCGCGGTCGTGGCCTTCAGGGTCGCTTCGCGGTACGTCGCTCCGCACGCCGTCACGAGCGTGTCGTCCGCGTAACACGTGACGGCGGCACCATCTGCGAGCTCACCGCGAAGCACCCAGTCGTATCCGATGTTCCACAGGAGCGGCCCCAGGACCGATCCCTGCGGAACACCGCACGACATCTCACGCCGGCCGAGACCGGTCACGGTTGGGTAGAAGACGGCTCTCTCCGTCAAATACGCCCCGACTATGCGGCGTAGGTAGAGAGGCACTTCGTGATACACGAGCGCCTCCCTAATGCAACTCCAGGGCAAGGTGTTGAACGCGTTGGCGATGTCCAGAGACACCGCCAACATCACCTCACCCCGGGCTACTGCATCCTCCGCCAGAGCCCTCACGCGCATGATGGCATCCACGGTGGAGCGCCTCTGGCGGAAGCCATATTGGCCATCCGCCAGGTCCGGCCCCACTCTTGAGAGGTGCTCGACGAGGCGCTTCGCAATTACTCTTTCAAAGAGCTTGCACACCTCGTCGAGCAACACTATAGGCTGGTAGGCGGACGGTGAGTCCACCAGGCGCCCCTCCTTTCGGATGAGGACCAGTTTCCCCGTCTTCCACAATTTCGGAAACTGGCCCCGCTCCAAACATGCGCTGAGAAGCCCTCTCAGTCGGGGCTCGAGAGCGTCGTCGACTAGAGCTAGGACCCACGCTCGGCCTGGAATGCCGTCGGGTCCCGGGGCGGTGCGTTTGGCTCTCAGCCTTCTCACCGCCAGCTCTAGTTCTACCCAAGTGACCTCGGGCACGTCGCCTTCAACCACGTCGGGCACCATTGGCAACCAAGGCGGAGTCATCTGCGGTGAAACATGTTCCACCGCCCGCGCTGGGAACAGGGAGCTAACAACTCCTCCGAGCAGCTCCAGCTGGAGACACTGGGTCAACGGCGTGGCCTTGGGGCGCAGTTTTCCCCTTACCATTAGGTAGGGCCGCCCCCAAGGGTCCCGCTCCAGCGTCTCCAGCAGTTCGCAGCGGGCTTCCTTTTTGGCCCGCCTTATCTCTGCTCGGAGGGCACCTCTGGCCTCCCTGTATCCCTGGTACAACTCCGCCTCTCGGGCCTCCGCATCTGCGGGGCGGCGACGCCTCCTACGGAATCGGGCCCACCGGCGGTGCGTGATCACGCAGGCCCGTCTGAGCCTCGCGATCTCCGACGACCACCAGTAGACCTGACCCCTCGTATTATAGGACGGAGCCCTAGGCATCGCCGCGTCGCAGACACGGGTCATGGCCTCCCGGAACCACTCCGCCTCATCGTCTACGTTGACAGGCCTGTCCGGCGCAGAGGCCCAGGCCTGTACGATGGCGGCTTCCAGGAGGAGCTCCCGATCTAGTCGCTTAAGTGCCCATCGTGGCTCGGGTGGAGCCGGTGTGGCCGGCGCATAGCTCGCGGGGGCGGAGACGTCAAACCGAATATATCGGTGATCCGAACTTGTCTCCTCCCCCAAAACGACACGCCAGCCCTGAACACGTCGCGTCAACGAGGGACTCGCGAACGAGATGTCCACGATTGAACTGGCCCTCGAGGTTACGAACGTGTCCACGGCTCCCCAATTTAGGAGGTCTAGGCCGAGTCCTTCGGCCAAGTCCTCCAGTGCCCTGCCTCTATCCCCCGCCGGGCCCCTATCGTGACGGGAACCCACCGCCAACGACCAGGCGTTGAAGTCCCCGAGCACAAGGACCGGGCGGGGGTGGCAGCCACGACCGCTATGTCGCCAACCGCCGCCGCCACGCAGCCGGGTCCCCTTGCAACGACGGCAAGAGGGGGGCTGCCGGCGGCAGGGTTGTGCACCAGTGCCGCCGACCCATCGAGCGCGGTTTCCCAGGCAGGCCCGAGGAACCGGTAGGTGCTCTGGAGCAGAAGGTCCTGAGCATGGGCACCGTGGCCAACATTCACCTGCAGGATGCGGAGTTGAGGATCCATTATGGAACCCCCATCTCCGCATCCCACTGTGAACTGGAGGCGGAAGGCCGGCCTCCCGGCTTCGGCTCCCCTCCGGCGCAGGCCTTGCTTCCAACCCTGTGGGCGTCGCACGTGCCGGCCTTGTGACCGGGTTGGCCACAGCGGAAGCAACGGTCACCCGCCGTCACTTCCGCCGTGCAGTGCACCCCCACATGGCCCACCGACAGGCACCTGAAGCACCTGGCCGGTCGGGCCTGCAGGAGCCTTGCCTGCGCCCTCAGGAAGCCTCCTACCAGGAGGTTCCGCCCGTCTGCAACCTTTTGGGCCACCGCGATAGGGCAGCCGACAACTGCTGCCCCCTGTCCACCACGGCCGAAGCGTATCGCTCCGGCCTTAACTGTGTCCGGGGAGCAGGCCCCGGCCTCCGCAACGGTGAGCCTGAGCTCTTCTGCCGTAACGGAGTCGTCCAGGCCCGAAATGCGCATTTCTGCGCATTTAATGGGCCTGGACACCCGGACGTCGGCTGCATCCAGCGACTCCCTTAGCCGAGCCGCTAGGGCGTCGGCCTTGGGGCCACTGGCGGCGCCGAGGACCTGGAGAAGCCGGGCTCCCGTCCGTGTGCTCTTGCACCGGACACCCGGGATCTCGAGGGCCTCAGGTCGACGTTGGCCTTTACTTTGGCCAACACCTCGGCATACCCCATGCCCCTCGACGCTGCCTCCGCCGTCAGAGTGACGACGACGGCAGTAGAGCGAGGGGCGCGGAGTTTCCCCGGCGCTGCCTTCGCGGCGTCCGCGGCCCTCCTGGCGTTCTTGGCGGCCTTCTTGGCGGCCTTCCGCCTCTTCTTACTGGCTCCAGCCACCTCCCAGCCCCCTTTCAACGGGGTGGAGTTAGCCGGAGCCACGGCTGGGGCTGGGGCTGGGGCCAGGGCTGGGGACGTCTTACCCTTGCCCTTCCCCTTTCCTTTGCCCTTCCCCTTCCCCTGAGTGGGAGGGAGCCGAGGAGCTGACTCCGGCAGAGATGCACCTGCAGCCGGGCGGGTGGGGCCCTTCTGGGTTGCAGCCGCAAAGCTGGCCACCGGCGGCGCCAGAGGCGGACGACGGATGGAGTCCACTAAGGCCTCCATCCGACTCATCATCCGCTCCTCCAGCGCACGAGTAGCCGTCACCCAGGGCTCCTGATTGGGCCGGCAGCCGCACCGATCGCACCGGCTGCTCCGCCTGCGACGACTGCGCTGACTGTGCCGGCTGCGTCGACCGTGTCGAGCGCGTCACCCGCGCCGGCTGCTCCGGCTGCGCCAATTGCGCTGGTGGCACCGGTTGCGCTGACCTCGCCACAACCCTCTTCAGCTCCTCTAGGGCTGCAGCAAGCCGGGCCGTCTCCCGCCGGGACTCAGCCAGCTGTTCCGCGAGGGCCTCATTCTCGGAGGCGATGTTGAACACTATATTCAACATCGCCTCCTGTTCGGGGCTTGGGGACCCCCGGAACGACGCGGTCACCCTCTGGAGTTTCTCCAAGAGAGACCGCGTCCCACCGCCCGGCTCCGGCTCCGGAACCGCCGAGGTGGAAGGCCTCGACGGTGACTCTCGCACCACACTACCAGGGGCTGAGGGCGCTCGGGTGGATGGCCCAGCCCTCGTTCCCCCTCGCGCCCCTCGGCGGCCTGCAGTGACCTTGGACGCCGGCTTCGACGTCTCGTCACTGCTGGAGGAGGAGGAGGTCGTCCCGGTGAGGGTATAATCCTCATCCGAGACGTCCTCCCCCGCCCGAGCCTTTGCTCGCCTCCTGCGCTTTCGGGTCCTCTGTACCCCCAGACCCAACGGGCTACTCGCCCGGCTTCGCTCGTTGGCGGTGTCGAAACTCTCCGACACCGCCGAGGTATTTAGCGTCACCTCCACGCTTGCCTGCTGCGCGAGCTCCGCGCAGACATCGTCATTTCCATTGTTCGTTGCCTGATTGTCGTTAGATTTTCCGTCCGGTTTATTATATTTTTTAGGGTTGATTAGGTCCATATCATATCCCACGAGTATGGGGGAAAGGTGGTCCATCCAGGCGGAGCCCCCTGCACCTGGATAAGCCTATGTACTATGGAGGTCGGCTGGTATCCATAGGTTTTACGACTTCGCTGTCGGGTGTTATAGACTTTTCCTTGTCGTGGGCCGGCCAATAAAGGCAAGTCAGCAAGTTCGCAGCGTACCTTTCTGGAGCTACCAGTCAGGTCGTTGCTGATCACCTGCCGATTACAGAACGCGAGATGATGGCTAGTCCTCTCTCACCGGCGGCACAAGTGCCCGTCGGCCCCTGCGTTAGCAGTGGGCCAGCCCGCCCCTGGATCCCCCAGGACCCTATGGTGGCCTCAGCCACAAACACCATCTGAAAGCAGAGGAGTACGGAGAGCGATGTGTTCCCGCCACGTTGGGTATTAGCCGACGATCAATGCCAACCCCATGAAGGGGGAAGCCATTGACCGCCGCCCAGGGTGTACCGGCCGCTCCGATTCCGCTCCCCCCGGACTGCAGCGGGATTGGAATCGGAACGACACTCGAGGAGGTTACCCAACACACACCCCAATTTGCTCTCACCCTTAGTTGTAAAATATTTGTGATTAAATAATTTCCATTTATTGTGATTTCTAATTAAAATGAAGTACTGTCCTTCAAAGGTTTCAATTTGGTAATCAAAGAAACAAGTTTGAGGAAAAAAAATCCTTTTACCTATTCAGACGGTTTGATTAAGTTTCATTTAAGAAAGTAAGTTAATTACTATTTCCGTAAACAGTTTTAATTATTAAGCTTTTGTTGTAATCTGTGCACCGGAACCCTTTTTAATTAGGGGGTGATATATAATTAAAAGGGATGCTGATGGTGTTAACAAAAGGATAACCAGGGCGTGTTTGACCGAGCGTCTTATTTCAATTACCTCTTAAGGTACTTGCGACAACGGGTACAAATTTTCCGGTGCGTGGGATATGCTCTATGGGCAACCTTACACCCCGGCGTCTGAAGACCAGAGTGGGCGTGCGGTTTTAGTCGGTTCAAGCCCGACATTACCGCCCCCGCTGGCGAAGGGAATTCCGCACGAAAAAAAAAAAAAAAGGGTACAAATTTTCCGATGGAGACGAATAGGAATCCATGTACAGTAAAATTGTAAGTTAGTTGTGTCTGTACATTGAAGATATCTAAAAAAAAAAACTTAGGTAGTGTTAATTTTTTTGAGTTAATTTGGCTGAATGGATTTTGGAGCGTTTTTTCTTTTAGAAAGGTCTTGGTCAGACTTAAAATCTGACGTATGTTTGATTGCAATTTGGTTAAGATATGACCAAAATACGATAATGAACCTCCGCGCGAGCGGAGCCGCGGGCTTTAGCTTGTAAACAATATATTTAGTTAATCCTAAACTAGTTAAACTAGTTATTACCCGCGACTTCGTCCGCGTTATGTTCAGAATAATTTAAGGTTTGCGTCTGCAATAGGTAGGTATCTATCAAAACATGTAAGTTATGTTACCGTTATAATGTACATTATTTATTTAGGATAGTTGAGAGGTATAAATGTAACATCGCAATAAATTCTGCCCGGTTCTTCAATATAATTGCGTGATGATATTAATTATGAAATGTTCATGCGTGTCTAATCAACGATCTTTGATACGTAACTCTGCGGTGTTTCGAGATTTTATACTTTCCTGCTCATCACCTTTTAGCTTTAGCGTGATGATTTATAGTCTGGATGTTGATCATGTCCGTGTTCCACCGAACTGCATAATTTCGTGAGGATCTGCTTTATGATAAAAAAAAAAACAATGTTTAAAAATGGCTAAAGTTATTCATTGTTTCCGTAGTTCGCAAGAATAACGGTAGATGACTCCAGCGTCGCCTTAAAACGTATATAACATATCGGAGAATTTCGAATATCTGAGCTTCACACCGACCTAGAACTGCCGACGATCAGGCAGTACATAAAACAGTGCTCCCTTAGCTACTTTGACTCTGCCCCGACTCACCCCAACCCTCTAGTAGTTGAGGCTGTAAACAACACACCGAGTTTAATTTCACGCACGCGGAGACCTAGACACGCTCTCGGAGAGCCCGATGATGCAATAACACTCGCTCAACGAAGAGCCTACACAGCTCGCGGAGCTACACAAAATAAACCGCGGTTCCGTCTTCGCCGACGAGGGCGGAACAGGCGCCGCGCTTTGTTCCTAAATGTGGGCCTAGGTCGCCCCAGTATTAATCCAGCAGCAGCCCAAGCCGAGGCCGCCCCATCTGGGGACCCTGGTTGCTTAAAATCAACTTTCGGCTGAGAGCCCTATGCGCTCGCCACACTGTTCGCGTAAGGTTGTAGAGGCCTGTCGGCCAACAACCCATACCCCACACAAAAAAAAAAAACGAATATCTGAGACGTGTCTAGGTGGCTCAGCTGGTCAGAGCACTCCCCCTGTAAGGGACTGGTCGCGGGTTCAAGTCCCGTCCTAGATGTTCTCTTTTTCTGATCTAAATCTATAATAAAGTTATAATTAATAATAGTTTATATTGATTTTGCTCCTTGCCTATCAGACCTATAAAAGTTTGGTGATATATACCGAAGGTTATGATTAAGCGTAGCGAGCCGAAGCCGAGCGAAGCGTCTTTGGTTTCAAAGTTGCATTTCAAACAAATGATACTGCTCCGAGACCGTTTGACCGATCTCGACCTAATTTGCCACGGTGATCAAGTAGACATTACTGAGTGTCGTAAGGGGTCGAATGTCCAGATCGGTCCTACCATCGAGGAATAATCACTGGAAAACCAAATCAATGGAAAAAGTCGACCGGTCACGTTGACCTATTGTTGGATAGGCAAATCTCGCTACGCTTAAGTTTGGGTTGATTGCGAAGCTGGTAACCGTCCTAGTTATACCCTAGAAAAATATGTGTGTAAAATGTCACCTGAATTCGTTCAGTGGTTGTCAAGTAGTGCTCGGACATCGATAATAACCTGCAGACCAACCGCTAAACAGACAAACGGACAAACAGATAGAATTTCTACAAATTACATTTTCGACATCAGTATTGCTTCTAGAATAAAATTCAATTATTTTTTTGAAAAAATTTGAATGTACAGTTTTCACCTCGTCCATTTAAAGTTTGTGATTTAGATGTTTGTTACTCAATTACGCTCTAACGGCTGCACGGATCTGGCTGAAAATTGGTACAGGGATAGATTATTGTCTGGAATAACACATAGGCTATCCCATAACACATTTTTATCCCGGGAAAAGCTTTCTATGGGTTGCGGTAATGGGATCAGAATTCCACGTGGGTGGAGCCGCGGGCAATAAATAGCTAATAGTACCTATTATAAATGTGAAAATTGGTGAATATGTTTGTATGTTTGGGCATTTGTTAGTCAATCACGCTAAAACGGCTGAACGGAGCGCCGCCCGAACTGCCGCCCGCGCGGACGTTTTCAATTCTGGTCATATCTATGGTTCTACTTAACCAATTGCAATCAAACATACTGTCTGACCAGGAGGTTCTAGTAAGGTTTCTAGTAGAAAAAGAATCTGTACTTTTGCATACATCGCCAAGAATTAAAAAAAGGAAATACTTTTTGTAAAGATTTAGATCAGAAAAAGAGAACATCTAGGACGAATATCTGGGACGTGTCTAGGTGGCTCAGTTGGTCAGAGCATTCCCCCTGTAAGGGACTGGTCGCGGGTTCAAGTCCCGTCCTAGATGTTCTCTTTTGCCGATCTAAATCTTTAGAAAAAAGTAAGCATACAAAATGCTTAAAAATTTAATTGAAATACTTTTTGTGTTCAGGATCGTTCATTTCACATAACCTAAGTATTTTTTTAAATATCTCCAGTGCACAGGCACAATTAATTTTCAATTTTACAATAGTATCAATACATGTAAAACGTTTATCACTCAATCACTGAAATCTGGTTAAAATTTGGTACTTATGTGGATTATAATAGGTCTTTACCTATGAATGCCAACCTTTCGGGGATACAGGCCAAAATTGACATTGCCAAAATTTCCTTACAAATTCCTGAGTTAGTTATTCCTGTAATTTAATAGCTATTTCCATTATTTCTATTTTGTTTGAAAGTTGATTTCAATATTTTACAACTCTGTATTAAATTTTGTTTTTATTGGCCACTTGATAAATTAATTCGATCTTCAAAAACAGTACTTCCTAAATGAATTTTGATGATAAATTTCGTATTACTTAACAGCTATCACTTTTCAAAAATGTAATAAAAGTTGCTGTTTGTTAGCTTAATGTTGTCTCATTCATACACAACAAAAATCATAAAGTTTGGATTTGTCATTCCTAAAAAAAAATGCAAAAATGTTAGTACTGAAAATTGGGTTACCTCCAATTTCTTCAAGAAAAACGGCAATTTCATATGTAACAACCTAATATTATAGTCTGTAATAACACATACACCTTTTTTCACTAGGCTAGGTTCCCATGGATTGCGGGAACGTAGCATTCATACGAGTGCAACAGCTAGCTGTTTGATAAATGAGTCATTTCGCTGGCAATCTCGCTTATTTATGATAAGCATCGTCCAAGGTACAATAAATAATTCATTCGCTCATTCGGCTCCCACTAAAACTGATGAAGTACTAAACCATTTTACTTAGTTGTGCTCTGAATCTAATTTACTGCCAATCTGAATATTACGAATGAAGAAAATGTATTCACTCTCATACAAATGCATTTTCAAATCATTTAAATTCGAGTCTATTCTAAAATGTTTGAACTACGTTCAAAAGTTAAGTGACTTTATAATATTTTTTTTTTTTAAATTATTTATTTAAGGAGCTTAACCACAATATGACTATGTCGCTCCATCATAGCCAGGATATTAAAAAACTAAACATATCTTTGGGTTATCCTTTCGAGGGCTTACCCGGGGTGCCCGGCAATGGATACTTGGGGAGGACACCGTGTGGTTTGAGTCGGTACGATTCCGACACGCCCACCCCATCGTCGGCACCGATGGGGTGAAGCCCGAGGGGGTAACAACACGTAAAAAAAAAGGTATTCGCAGTATAATGAATAACAGTCCTATGCTGTATCTGACATAGGACTTGCCAGGATACTATTGCATCTTCTAATTGCCGTTATATAGTCAAAGTCAAAGTCAAAGTCTTTATTTTTCAAAATAGTGCAACGTAATTACATCTTTTTGACGTCAATAATTGCTTAATACTAAGTTTACCACCGCTTCCTAGGTGCTAGTGGAGAAGAAACGGCGCAACAAACTCCACTGCGGCATTTTCTAGACGTCAGTTTATAATAGTGATTTCTTAAGACTAAATATGGACGAATGTACATTTTTGTCTCGTGTCAAGATAAATAAAGGTATATAAAAAAAAAAAACGTTATAATAAAATTTAACCCAAGTTATTCGTTCAAATAATTGAAAAAATTTAAAATATAGTAAAAAGGTCGCGTGCCTACTACAATATTATGATGTAGTTGTAACATTTTAGCATTTTAGGAGGAGCCTGCACCATGCTCAAACCAGACATTTTTATCTTTGAGGTAATCATCTGTCCTATAGTATGCTTTTTTACCTAAGGTGGTCTTAACAAAGTTTTTAAATTTATTGTCAGGCATACCAAGGACCGATTCAGGCAATTTGTTATAAAAGCGTATGCCTTCCCCCCTAAAAGAATCACTATATGGTTTCTCAGTAGAACCTCTCGCAATTGTTGGTTCCTCACACATTCCATCGGAATATGTGGTACATCTTCTACCAAGTTGATATGCCGATGAGGAAGGGGAATATGGTTGATTGCGTTTTATCATTACCTATTATCTTATCTTTGTTCCCGGCTACATCTGAGGCTTTTACTTCGGAGCCCGGGGTTAACATACTCCCCCGTTTGACTCATACGACATCTTGGAGGCGACTATCGTTTAACCTCCCCATTTGTGAGAGGATACCTGCGCCTGCGCCTCGTCCGTCAATTAGCAGGTTATACTCACTTGCATGCCGGTTAGGTTAGTCCCATAGACATTGCTGTGTGACAATTTAATATGGTTAATTACCCTTTATTGTTTTAAGAATGAAAAATAAACCAAATTTGTGTAGTGCTCAATTGTACTTTGACTGCGTCCACGAAATTAATTTTGAAAATAATGTTTTATTAACTGACGAACAAAATAGGTACGGCTGGTTTAAAGGTCTATTTACACACATCAGGGTCAGGTCTGGGACGTGTCAGGGCCGTGGCTGGCGTCAGCCAAGGCACTGAAACCCGTCGCCGGCCCGGACACGGACGTTTGTGAACGAGTTCATATAAAATATACAGGTTTTTTTTAGCCCCTGACGGGACACGGCCCTTCCACGGCTCGGGTACGGTCCTGACGTGTGTGAATCTGAAGTTTTTGCATCGGCAAATATCAACGCGTGTCAATATTTCATTGATATTATTGGTAGACAAAATCTTTTTGAATCTAAAAATATTTTGGGTGTTTGTTTTATATTATATTCGTTGAATTTATTGAGATACTATTTATTATGTACATATGTTTTCAATCGATAATATGATGTCGGTGGGTAAGTCAAAGGGTATCGGGTAGACATTGTATTTAACTAGTTGTTTAGTTCCCACGTATTAATAGGTAGACGGTAGGGTACAAGTATGTTACCATCAAGTGGACATCGTATTTGCATGTTTGTAATCCTATTTGATAAACCTCATTGTAATATCAAAATCTGAGTACAATGCACAATAAGGACTTGGCTCAAATGTGTGTGCATGAATGTATTAAATTCATTACGAAATCGGGGTGTGACAATTAAATTTAATGGTTTACGATAAAACTTAATTATTTATTAAAACTAAGTATTATTATAAAATCAAGAAAAGTTTTTTACTCAGTGCTTATTGTAAGAAATGTATCTATCAGAATAGTTAAGAGATAGTTCACCTTTCTAATCATTGCATTGTTTGTAAAAATAAATAAATCAGCTTTTTGGCACATTCACAACTCCGAGAAGAAATCTCTTAATTACTTATGTATGTTTTCTTGAATTATTCTCCTTCACCATTCTGTCGCAATACCAGAAGTATCATTCGTACTTTTCATTGCCTGTGGTTTTTGCACAGTATTAACACAGTTCCAATAGAACAGCCACTAATAATATTCTACGTAGGCTATACTAAAATAAAATAAATAAATCAATAAATATTGTATGACAAAGTACACAACGCCATCTAGATAAACCACTCACCCAATAAACTAAGCAGAGCTTGTCATACGGGTTCTAGAATGCGGATAAACATACTTAGATACTTCTTTTTTTTGTAAATAAATACATAATATAAATAGAAACACCCAGACCAATGCAATTATATATATTTGCACTGAACGGGAATCGAACCTGCGACCTCTGACTTTGAGAGGTTGTCTAGTATTAAAATTATAAAGAGAGAGGCCGCATTTGGTGAGTAATCATTGGAAGGACTGCACTAATTGGATACATTCTTTCTCATTTGAAAGGTACCCCCTTGGACATAAAATGTGTAAGTTACGATGGCTTGAAGTAAACAAAATCATACAAACCGAAGCGAAACGAGGGCGGGTTGCTAGTATTATATATTCTTAAAAAAACTGTAAAGCTACCACAACATATACAAACCTACAATATGCAGATTTTCTTAGGACGCATGTATCATCGTTGAAGCGAAGGTTGAATCTAATTAGTTCTAACTCACATATGAAATTTGAAGAGGTATGGCGTTAAAGGTATATGACTTATATTTTTATATAAACAAAAGTACTTGTTTGAACATGGTTATCGTAGTAACGAATAAACTCCTTTGAATTACAAGCTTGAACAGATTGCGAATATAAAATGTTCAACAAGAGTTGTTTTGGCCCTACTTTGCATAATGTTATGAATATAAAACACTTTAGGGTTATCACACCCTTCATATTTTAAGGTGTGATGAAATAGTACATTACTGCTGCGGCCGCCAAGTGTAGTGTTGCCGGACGATTGTGAAGTATGCGGTCCGAGGCGAAGCCGAGGCACGTATTACGCCACCTGGAATTCAAAAGGCGTACCTTTTTTTTTCCATGCGAAAACCCCTCGGATACCCCCCCCCCCCGCCCCGCCGGCCAGCGGGGGTAGTTATGTCAGACTTGAACCGACTAAAACCGCACGCCGGCTCGGGTCTTCAGACGCCGGGGTGTAAGGATACCTTAATACCTTAGTGGTTTATGGAATGCCGTGATAATGTAATTTAATTGTGTGATGTTGTAAAATTAATAAATATATAAAAAAAAGGTTGCCCATACTGCATTTCCCTCGCATCCCGACTGACCCTGGACCATCTCCGGTTTCGAGATGTCCCCCTCGGGGAGACAGCAAGCGTGTGGAAATCCCTTCGGAAATCCCCGCGTGCCAGCGGGGGCGGTTATGTCGGGCTTGAACCGACTAAAACCGCACGCCGTCTCGGGTCTACAGACGCCGGGGTGTAAGGTTGCCCATAGAGCATATCCCTCGCACTCCGACTGACCCTGGGCCATCTCCGGTTTCGAGATGCCCCCTCGAGACAGCAAGCGTACCTCGAGCTCCAAAGTGTGAACTTTACACGCGACTGTTAGATCCATATGATGATGATGACAATATACTTAGTATTTCTTTCTATTTAGAATGTTATCATTTCACGAAGAATTCAGAATTGAGGGACTACTGATACAAGTGTTTAGCTTACTTGGCTGAATTTCTATATGACTGCCTCTGTGGCGTAGCGGTAGTGCATTCGACAGCTACGATAGGTGGCACGGGTTCAATTCCCGCTCAGTGCAAATATTTTAATGCATGAATATGTCTAATTGCATTGGTCTGGGTGTTTCTTTGTATAATATGTATGTATTAACAAAAACAAAAAGGTATTCACCCGCTATTACATTGGGACCTTAACATAACTGGTGAATCGTGGGTGTGTAATACCCTGTGTAAACCCTTCAGGGATACAGGCATGAAGTAATGTATATTATGTAAAAAGTCCGACAGCTGGTCTAACTACAGAACTTTCTTATCGCCAATGGGTTGTGGACTTCAGATGTCTGCTTTACAGCAGATGTCTGGTTTCGTAATTAAACCGTAAAGCCAACCAAATGAGCTGAGAAAAGGCTCATATGTAGATTCCCAAAATCAAATATGGCATTAATTGAGCTGAGCGAAGCGTAGCTCTTATACGTGGCTAAGCCGTTTGGTCGAGACTGTACTCCTCCGGAACCATAATGCCGATCTTGACCAAATTTGCCATGGTGATAGTGTAGACACCGCTGAATGTTTAGAGGGTTCAAATACAATGTACCACTGAGGAATAATCATCGAAAAACAGTTTCACGAGCGCGCGGCCTTAGCTATGGGCGCGACCGTAGTAAGATGCCTTATTTTTCAAGTAAGAGTCCTGCTCGCTCAACTCAATTTATTTCAGTCGCACCCTGCACTGAATTCCTAGTTGATATCAAGCATATCAGTGAAAATAAAAACTATTACTATTGATACTATTTGAAATTCAAATATCGAGTGTCAACAATCGAAGGGCACTTTTATTTATGTATGTTTAGCGGGGAGTTTGTAAAGATTATCCTTAGAAATAAACAATTGAGACGGAGTGGCTAAGTGTGGGCTGGACGTGGCTGCTAACCGTTGATAACGACGCTACGTGAGTTGGAATATGTTAGCGATATATTATACACTTTTAGCTGATCTGCGCGATTATTCGCGCTAGTGTTCAAAGTGTGATTATTTTTTAACGGTTTATTTTTTCAATGATTCTATGTAATTAGTTGTAGTAGACTGTGGCTGTAATTGAAAAAGAATATTGAAATCAAATTGAAGTATTATATACAGGCATTTATCTACAGTATTTTTTCACGAAAATTCAATCTAAATCAGAATTATGGACGACTAGCTGCGCCACGCGGCATCGCTTGTGGAATACTACGATCCCTTTTTTTTTGTGTGGAAATCCCTCCCGCCGCCGGCCAGCGAGGGCGGTTATTTCGGGCTTGAACCGACTAAAACCGCACGCCGTCTCGGGTCTACAGACGCCGGGGTGCAAGGTTACCCATAGAGCATATTCCTCGCACTCCGACTGACCCTGGGCCATTCGCAGTGTCCCCTCTGATAACAGCAGAGGGGTACCTGGAGCGGCCCCCACCCGCGCGGGCCTTGCAGGCCCGCCGTTCCCCGACCCTCTCGTGCAATGGGGTCAGCTGGCCCTGAAAAGGGCCAGTTGGTCAGACTCTTGGCCGTTGACGTTGACGCCAGCTACTCCAGAGGAGCAATCAATGGTGCGTCATCGCCCACGTTGCCCAGGGTGCACCAAACTTGGAGGTGATCCAACCAGTCACACCCCAATACTACGATCCCTTGGCACCCATTTGTCCCGTACATGTAGGTATGTAATTTATTAGTTTTATAATAACAACATTTATGATTACTGCTCTCCTACGTAGTAGCACAGATTACCTTATAGTTGGGTAGTAGCTTAATGACATAAATAGCCCTTTTTTTTTCGTGCGGAAATCCACTCGAATACCCCGTCCCCCCCGCCGGCCAGCGAGGGCGGTTATGTCGGGCTTGAACCGACTAAAACCGCACGCCGTCTCGGGTCTCGGGTAAGGTTGCCCATAGAGCATATCCCTCGCACCCCGACTGACCCTGGGCCATCTCCGGTTTCGAGATGCCCCCCTCGGGTTTGGAAACCACGGTGACCCCATCTTGCCCCGGTTTGGGGGAGGGGCGCTAGTCGCCCCACCGTCCCGGCCTGCTTCTGCTGGGGTAACAGGCGGCCTCACCTGCCTTAGCCTATAAACCTTCCTCGATAAATATTCTAATATTCTACGACATTCTACACAGCGCTTTCTAGACCCAAGGTAAGCATAGTTTAACTAGCTTGTGTTATGGGTTCCAGGATGCGGATAAACATACTTATATACTTTTTTTTTGTAAATACATACATATTATACATAGAAACACCCAGACCAATGCAAATAGACATATTCATGCATACAAATATTTGCACTGAGCGGGAATCGAACCCGCGCCCCTGTCGTAGCAGCGAATGCACTACCGCTACGCCACAGAGGAACTATCCAACTCAAAAAGATTTTGTAATTCGAGAGAGATTTCGGAGACTAGCTCGTTCAACCAAACTCTTCAGCTTTATAATATTAGTACAGATAATCGTACGTAGTTATTTTATATTGCTTGCTATTTTTCTTTTTACTATTCGGACTATAGTCCGCAGCTTAATGTAATTAAATTGTTGGTGTAGTTATGTAGAACATCTCGTTGGTGAACGAGATGTTCATAAGACACATATACTCATACTTTTCTCCCTCCAAGGTAGGCAGAGATATTAACCCTCCATTTATTTCTGTCCTTTTACTTTAACGAGTGGAAATCCCCACGGGCTTCGTCCCACCGGTGCCGGCCATGAGGTGGGTATGAACCGACTAAAACCACATGGTGTCCTTCCCAAGCGTCCATTGCCGGGCACCCCAGGTACGCCATTGAAAGGGGTTCTACAACACCCCAGGGTTCCCAGCGGACTAAGGCCGCCATTGCAGCCTCACCTCTTGGGGCGGGTTTGATCCCGCGTTGGTGAGTTGGCAGGCCTGAAAGTCCTATTACACACGACAATAACCCTACATTTTTTTCTGTCCTTCCTTAGCTTACAACTTTCTTTACCTTCATTAAACCTTTCATACAGGCCCGCGGGTGAGTGGGCCCTCTTCTAACACATTAATGGTGTTATAAACTTTTTTTGGGTGTGTAATACACCTCTGCCTACCCCTTCGGGGATACAGGCGTGAAGTTATGTTATGTTATAAACTTTTTAGTCCACCTTAATAATATCTACTAACTAATTTTACTTGGTTTCGAAAATATAGACAAGGTTCCCCATTAGCCTAAGTTTTTTTTACTGACTGTACCTGATTCTATAATAAACTTGTTTTGCTATTCATTTTAAAAATGGTATCCGTTTGGAACACAAAATAAATCTAACTAAAAAGAAACAGCAATGGTATTAGAAATGCGGTGTTTGATTGGAATATATCAGTATATAATCTGGTTGCACATTTATATAATGTTACCGCTAATATACGTGCATCAGTTCGAGTGCAAATTAACTAGTTAATCTGCAGATTACCTGGTTCAGTCCGTTAAAGTAAAAAAATATGTTTCACTTCAAATATTAGCATTATTATACTTAAAGTACCTCACGCCTCCCCCGTAGTTTGGGAGAGGCGGCAAGATAACCCCGGCGAGGTGGGGAAAGTCGGCCGGGGCGAGGGCGAATGGCCGAAGAACCGCCGCACTATTCGGGCATTGTCGAGCAAGATCGCTTTCTTTCTTTATTATTATTATTATATTATGCAGCATTCGTTAATATGCAGATTTACTAGGTAAAGTGGAGATATCTGTTCCTTTAGGCCAAATTTCACACTTTAACGTGTCATTCGCGGTAATTCGCAGATTACTTAGTTAATGTGCATAACGTATTTTGCATTCGAACGGTAATATACATATATACTTATATAGATCGTAAAGGGATTTGAATTTTAGTTTACATAACAACCCCCGGCCAAACATTTTCAAATCAATTTTTCAATCGAAGCATACTTCATCTGTATGCAGACAGTTTGAAATTCATACACATTGCATTCGAAACGATTCTATTGAATGCTCTATTTTTCATTACAGCAGCACTCAATGCTTTGCTGCTAACGCAAATAATCTCACATGAATACAAATGGAATAACTAATTTTGTATGTGTAGTTTACTTAGGATTTAATTGGCCTTTATACAAATAAAGCCCTATCCCGGTTTTAGCTATATATAACATAACACATAACATAACTTAACGCCTGTATCCCCGAAGAAGTAGGTAGAGGTGTATTACACACCCATGATTAGCCAGTTATGTTGAGGTCCCAATGTAATAGGGGGCGAGCCTATTGCCATCTACCGGGCGCATTATTATGCGAGCGATAATTAACATACATTAATGCACACATAACTACGAAACGTCAGAGGTATGTGCCCGGGGCGACTGGGGATCGAACTCGAGACGTCGCGTCGTCTCAGGAGTATTTAGAAATATTAAATTAGTTTAAAATCTCAAAAAGATCTGCATAGATTTTGACACGATGTACTACAATCCGCTTCAAAGGTGGTTTTAAAGATTATGTAACTCAAAAGGTAAGGATCTTGGTAATCTTATAAGGAACCCTTATAAGATCACTCTCTCGTCCGTCTGTCCGTGTGTTATTTCTGATATTCTCAGGAACGGGTGGTCCTAGAATCTTTTAGGTCACGCATCGCCACCTAAAAAGTTTGAAAAATTGTTGTAGTAAAAAGTGTTGTAGTGAAAAATTGTAGTTGTTGGATTAGGACCTAGGTCACTGGTATATATATGTATTTAAATACCTACATGTGTATATTTTTAACGTCACCTGTGCTAAATACCATTACAAGCAACACATAGGCTGAAAATAACACATATACTACTTTTATCCCAGGAACATGTATGGGAACATGTTGCGGTTGCGGGAATGTAATCAGATTTCCACGTGGGCAGAGCCACGGGCAGCAGTTAGTATATTATAAGAAAAGAATTCGCACATTATAAAATTCCCTCACTCATATAGTGAACTTTGTAGTCATTGTAAGTGATTTTATTTTGGCCGCGTCATTAATTTTTACCTTAATGTCGTGTGATAAATATTCAACCCCCCGATAATATAGTCTAAATCTGAAAGTCTAGTCATCTAAAGATATATTTTATGAACATATAGTAAGTGTCAACTATTTAAAACTTCTGTAATATCAAATAAAATTCAAAATACAAGAACGCGGAATATTCAAAAATCAGCTGCTCCCTAAAATGTGAGCCAAATTAAATTTTCCATTCCACTCCTGTGAAAAAATTGGGAGAGCAAGAATTTTGTCCCACAGGGAACAGTACTCGTAATGGCGTTGCATTTTTGAATGTAGCCAAGATAAAAAAACTGTATCGTCAAATCGTCAGACGTAAGGGCTTTACAGTCGACTTTTTGAAGGTAAAATTTTCTTTTCGACTATAAATGCAAAAAGACTTCTACGTTTTTGAAATTTCAAGGGCTTTGGGTTAAGTTGAATAATTACAAAATAGCTTTTTTTTTGTTTTGTCGACCTCAATTTTGGTAACAATGGAGAGATAAAGGCCAGTAAATCAATTAGTTTTGTATAAATATTCATAACACAAATGAAAAGATCGCATTGTTTTCCATTAATGAACGCAGCGCTGTCTTTAATCATGGTTTCTTTTATAATATAAAATTGACAACTGTTAATTGTCAATTGAATAGAAAGAAACACTTTTCAATTATTTTATGTACCGTTATACCGATGGCGACTGTACCAGTGTATATTTGAACCAGAAAGACCAGAGTACACAATTGTGCAAGTTCCTTGAAGTACTTACCTCATTTCGTTTCATGTGTAATGTGTATGTTTTAATAACGAGAGCCGGCTTACAGTGAGTTGTAACTCATTGTGAGCATAAGTAGGAAAAGCCTGTTGGCATTTTCGTTACTGAATAATTAACCTGATATATGGTTCGCTAACCCATGTACCTACTGTGAGCGGTTACACCTTTTAGACGACATTTCCGAACGTCCATTAAAGGATTTAAGGGATTAAACAAGTTCCCAAGCCATGACGTTTTACGTTTCGATTTTGCACTCAAACGTTTTATGGAGATTAACAATACTTGTGTTTAACAATACTTTTATTTTTGTGGTAGTCATCCTTCATATGTTTCTATCAATTTTGTCTGCTGTTATAAAGAAATATCTATACATACTATACATACTAATCTTATAAAGAAAGAGGCCGAATTTTGTGGGTTTGGTCATATAAATATATATGTCTGGGAAATCTGTATTGGAAAAAACCTTTCACCATTTTAGAAAGGTACATTGTTGCCGATGGATATAGGCTTTATAATACCTATGTGTGAATTACGATGATCTGAGTTTAGGAAAAAAACCAAAGCGAGGGGTTGCTAGTTTTAAATTTTTTTTATAATCAACGCCTGGTGGTAAGCTAAAGGTAAAGTCTCAGGTATGGGGTAAAGTTACTTACCGCAATAACTTGCTACAAATATGAATAATAAACTTTCCGGTTGATCACCGGTCAGCACATGACATGTTAAAGCTTCATACCTAATGAACATTGAATATATTTTCATATTATACTCGTATTATACTATTTGTTGCCCGCGGCAATAACGTGTACAGTATTTTTCTATATACAGATGATGTTTTACGGTTAATTTTCAACATCATCATCAAACACTTCCAAAACTTGTACTTAGGAGCCCTCTTGATTTGGCTATATTTCG
This sequence comes from Cybosia mesomella, assembly GCA_946251805.1. Taxonomy (NCBI): domain Eukaryota; kingdom Metazoa; phylum Arthropoda; class Insecta; order Lepidoptera; family Erebidae; genus Cybosia; species Cybosia mesomella. The sequence continues at coordinate 41,730,806 of OX276388.1, read as the reverse complement.
CTCACCGCTAACCACCAGTAGGTACTTCAGCTCCTCCATGATAATGAAGCCTGCAACACTGCCGAAATATTGGACACTCAAAACGACACATGGTAAATATCCCGTTGACTCTAATATTAATATTACCTGATTGTTTGCTCTGTAAAAGATATTATAACAAAAGCGACAGTATTTTCCTCTGGTATATTACATGATCGTCTTAACATCTCTGCGTAAAGGGAATTATTAAAAAACTCTCCATCAAATAAGGAAGAAATTGTTTGATATCAACCCCACATTGAGATAATACGAATTAAATTGAAAACGTAGCGAGAAAAATATGCAGACGCACGCGCCGAGCCCGCCTTATCGTAACCTCATTGGCAATCTCAAACCAAGAGAATGTACTCCGAATATTATTTCGCGGAAAAACTTGAGATTCCCTCGAAACAATCTCGAAAATGACGAGCGTCCTGTGAAATCTTAACGTCTATTTATGCATCGTAATAGTTAAATTATCTAATCTAATACCTTTAAATCAGCAATTCTAATGGTTTGGCGAAAATCTATAAATCACTTGATGTTTTTGATTGCAACTATAACAGATATATCAAAATTGTAAAAGACATCCTTCATAGTGGCTGGGTTTGGATGGTTCTGTCTCCTGTGGAGGCATCCAAATCTAAACCTATATTTTAGTATTTATAAATCAGAGATTTATATTGTGTAAACTTTTTGCTTCTCTATGTGTGCACATATTATTTACGTTACGATCCAGATCTAAATATTGTAACTATTTAGGATATAATACGTATATGATTGTGATGTGTTTTGTGCATTTAAATATGTAAAAAAAAAAAACAAACTCGTATACTTGTATGTATGTAAATATATAATCTGAATCTCATAAACGGCTCCAACGATTTTCATGAAATTTAGTATACAGGGGGTTTCAGGGGCGATAAATCGATCTAGCCAGGTTTCATTACATAAATAAACAACCGAGCAAAGTTTGGTCACCCACATATCATTTCTTATAACCAACCTATTGTTGGAAGAGTATGGTTAGCTAAGTCCTACTGTTAATATTGTATCCCAATGATATCATACCTTACCTTATACTTTATGTTGAGACCTGAAATTATTTAATATCTATAGATAGTGTACATAAAAATGAATGCAAATAAAGACTTTGAATTTGTACATATAAAATAAATTTGAAATTGTAACTGAATTGAGGTACATTCTAAGGCGAACAAGTAATATTCTTAACAGTAGAATCTAAATTTAAAAGGTATAATATATGTATGTATATAATATGTACAAAGAAATGCCTTTTTTTTAGCGTGTGGAAACCCCCACGGGCTTCTCCCCATCGGTGCCGACGATGGGGTATGCCTATTAAATTTATTAAACTTAACTTCAATTCTGTACTATTTGTGCCCGCGATTTCGTGTGAGTGGATTTAGTTATAGGTTTACAGTTTTTGCGCGGCACTCTAAACATTTTTTTTGTGTTCTGTGCATATATATAAATACATTAATTAGACAGCTGTTATTTTAACATTACAAACAGACACTTCAATTGTATCTATTTGTATATTTATGCATACAGGGCGTCCCACGGTTGTGCCACATACAGGGAAAGTTTCTTAAATGATGTAGATAGACAATTTTACAAAAAGAACACTTCATTTTGATTTTATAAACAATTTTAAGCTATACTAAAAATATATTTGAAAACTATCTTGCCACACTCGGCAATCGAACCGGCAACAATTTGAAAAAATAACATTCTGTACTTTAATGCCATCAATCGATAGGGTCAATCATATGAATCGAACTTCTTTAACAAACATGGTAATTTAAATAAAATGAAATCCATAAAATCTAAACTTATAAAAATTTGTTCCCAAACTTTATCAATTTTCGTTTATAACTTTGTTATCTTTGGTTCTACGACTGAAAGTTAATAAATTTGAAACAGAACTGTTTTTACAAATGTTTTTCCGATATAGCGAAAAAATCAATCACACCTGTTTTTCAAAATGGCGGCCGCGGGACATGGGTTGCGATCCCACAAACTTGGATTTAACTTTACACTAACCCTCTTTTAACCGCTGGCCGGCTGGGGGGTATCCGAAGGGATTTCCGCACGTAAAAAAAAAAAAAAAAACCCTCTTTTGATATCCAAAAAATAAATTGCGTTCTCTGACTTTTGTAAGCTAAGTCTAAAAAATGTAATATCTCAATGGACCGAAACGACGTCAAAGATTGTTAATAAGGTATTAATATTAACCAACGCGGGATCAAACACGACCCAAAAAGCGAGGCCGCGATGGCCAAAGTCCGCCGGGAACCCTGGGGTTATCCTTTCGAGGGCGAACCCGGGGTGCCCGGTTTTTCTTTGATCTTTCAGAATCAGAATCTGTCACAATCTAATAAAATAAAAGCTGCCGTATGCTTGATTGCAATTGGGTGACTAGAACCGGATATATGACCAAAAAAAAACCGGCCAAGTGCGAGTCGGACTCGCATACCGAGGGTTCCGTACAAACCTGTAGGTATATAAGTAAAAGTTCACCCATCACGACAATCGTGTCATAGTTATGGTATTTTTATTGCAAAATGAAATTTATAACGTTATAACATTTATTATTATATGATGTAAGTAAAAACGTTACTTCGTACCAAATTTCAAGATTCTAAGTTCACGGGAAGTACCCTGTAGGTTTAGATTCCCGTGCGAGTTTCGAAAATTTGCTTTTGATTTCTTTGGCTTAGAAGTTTGATTTTTTCACAGCTCCAAGGGACAGTAGACCTGAATATAAGATATAAATTTTAGTTTGATACCTCTACGCGTTCCTGAGAAAAACGGTCTTGACAGACGGACGGACGGACGGACGGACATCGAAGTGATCCTATAAGGGTTCCGTTTTATCCTTTTGAAAGGTACAGAACCCTAAAAACGATATCTGACTTCCGCGCGGAGGGAGCCGCGGGCACCAGCTAGTTGTTTTTAAAATCAAATTAATTCTTCTTTCAGTAAAATTGTCTATCAACATTAATTAAGATACTTTCCCTGCATGTGACATAGTCATGGGACGCTCAGTAGGTATAGATTACGTTTATTATAAAAACATATTAGAATATGCCAAGTTACTTTAATGTAAGGACCAATGAGTGAATGGACCAAAAAGTGATATTAAAATCACGCAAAAAAAAATCAAAATCTTACACCCACTTTTTATCACTTTTCTCGACGTTTCACATGATTCTAAGTCTAATTAAGCAAAAAACATTTTTGTGTCGGTCTGTCTGTTGGTCTGGATGTCTGGATGTCTGGAAGTCTGTTTACGCAATAACTCAAGAACCACTTATCCGATTTAAAAAATTCTTTCGCCAATCATCTTGTTTGGTTATTGGGAAGAACTGATTAGATTTTGGGGTTTGTACGTTCAAACCATACAAATTCCCCCTAAAAATCATTTTATTGTGTTTTTGACGTCGAAGACGTTTGATTTGATTTCATTTAGAGATAGGATTAGTGGGTATGTGGGAGGGATACGACTACTTATTATTAAAAACAATTTTGAATAAAAATACTGCAACAAAAAAATCTAAGTTTGGCCCGAAGTTTGACAATCACTGTGTGATTTCCGCCCCACTAGATTTTTCAAATAACATTACTGAGGCTAGCGTATTTGCCATATAAATAGGTATCTAAATAGTGCATCGATTTTGAACATACGGGTCGGACAAAGGACGTCCAGCGTAGCATTATGATAATGCGTTTTGGAATAACAGGAGCAAGCCGAGACGTGCTAGTAGGTACGGTACGAACCTACTAGCACGTTTAAACAATATAAAAGTTTCAAAATGTCGGATAACACAGCTTAGCTGTTAGGGTTTAAAAAAAAATATTTTAGACCCCTGCAAACCCTTGGGTTCAAATCCTGGCCCATTACACTACGACGTGAACAAAATTCTAACATTGGTTTAGCTGGAAGAGTAAACGGGAATACTATTAATTTCAGTTTCTAGTGCTCTTATTAATCTGTATAATATAATAATTATATTTAGTCCCACTTAAAAGGAGGGAGGACGGTGGAGGATCTGAAGAAGGAAGTTTATATCTCTAGCAGTGCACCGCCGTAGGTTCATATTGATTGATTTCTTGAAGAAGGGGTGAGTTTGTTGTCAACAGCAATCAGGCACATTCTCTACTTGTAAAACTCATAATAATTCACTTGGTCGAAGGATCCGCACGATCGCTCGCAATAATAAACGCAACATTATAACGGGTTCATTTTGTACTTAATTTAAATAAATAAATAACTTTAAAACATGTTTCTAATATTAAAATAACAGCTTTTGAATGATTGCATATAAATGAATATACGGTACTTTTAAGAAAAAAAAACACTTAATTTTTGTCTCTGTCTGTTTGATCCGGGCAGCGATACGTATTATATTAATTACTCCGTGGATCCGGGTCATCTCTGGAATGACTAGACCAATTTTAGCGGACTTTTTACTGTAGATAGCTGATGTTATACCCCAAAACTAAGACTACTTTTATTTTAATAAGAAAAAAGTAAACCCAGATCTAAGTCCACGCGGACGAAGTCGTGGGAACGTCACTTGTACCTATTATACTAAACGAACCACAAAAACTAGCCTTTGGCATTATATTATAAGAGGTAAGAGAACATTGAACTATTTGAAGCGCAGACAGCACCTTTTATCTCATCACAACACAGAAGCCCATTCACTTTGCCTTTGATCTTTAAAAGCACCCCTATACACGTCACTCCCCAGCCCTGAAGATGTCATTAACAAAATGCTTATATTTAGATTTAAATAGTTAAAATAGAAGAGATATCCTTTATATCCTATACAAAATAACGAATACATTTAAGTTGTAATTATTTCCTTTATTAACTTAAAAATACATATAAATCATATTTTAAAATACTTTTACATTCTATATACTTAACAAAAAAATTATATATATTTTAAAATATAAAAAATAGTAAGCCACCGGCATCGGGTACAGGGATCAAGCAAGACCATTATTATTATTATTATTATCTATAGAAATACATAAAATTGAAGTGTATGTTTGTAACGTTAGAAATAACCTTTCAATGAAAGCATAGGTACCAAACACGCAACTACAACGAAAAAAAACTAATCATCTGTCTTTCTGATTCTTTGAATTAGATAATCTCTGGAACGAAAATGAAAAGCCCTATTGCTATCGAGTTGTCGTCGTCGACGTCGTCGTTGCCAATTTTCTGTCACGGTTTTGGGTATGAAGGAGATGAGCTATCGAGTTGCTGTTTTCGGTAATAGATTCGTGCTGGGGTGAACCATTGAAAGATAAAGAAAAAATCGCAAAAAATCTCGAAAAAAAATAATTGCTAAATCGAAAATCCCTTGTATTCGGCTGAGCTCGTCTCAGGAATTCAACTTGTTTTTTTCGTGAGGAAATCCCTTCGGATACTCCCCCGCCGGCCAGCGGGGCGGTTATGTCGGGCTTGAACCGACTAAAATCGCACGCCATCTCGGGTCTTAAAACGCCGGGGTGTAAGGTTGCCCATAGAGCAGATCCCTCGCACCCCGACTGACCCTGGGCCCCGGTTTGGGGGAGGGGTGCTAGTTACCCCACCGTCCCGGCCTGCTTCTGCTGGGGTGACAGGCGGCCTCACCTGCCACCCCTGGTCTGCGCTCATGGAGGACGGAGGTCCCATACAAAGTTTCAAATCGATATGACTATTAGAAGTTGATGAAATTTGATTCCTAAGATATCATCATCATCAGCATCATCATAGCGATTTCCCGCTTGCGTCATAAGTTTGCTCTTTGGAGCCAGTTTTTGATTGGTATGTTGGCTTTTCCAGGAGCGTCTGCTGTCTTATCCCCCAACCTTGAGAGGACAGTCCGTTATTTAGCAGATGTATGATGTGAGTTGGCTTAGGCCTCAATGTTGTTGGTTGGAGATGGCGCGAGGGTCAGTCAGGGTGCGAGGGGTATGCTCTATTGGCAACCTTACACCCCGGCTGCGTTTTAAAACCCGAGACGGCGTGCGGTTTAAGTCGGTTCAAGCCCGACATAACCACCCCCGCTGGGCGGCGGGGAGGCCGAAGGGGTTTCCGCACGAAAAAATCGGTTGTCTATAAAGTCGGTTTACTGACGATAGTTGAACGTAACAACGTCATAAGAACGCGAGGTAACGCCGCATACGTCATGTGGTAACGCCGCATACGTCGGTAATGCCGCATCCGTCATGTAGTAACGCGGCATACGTCATGCTTTTTTGTGCGTGCAGCCGGCTCCATCGATTTATAAGACGTTGTCACGTCAAAAAAAAACAAATAAAAAAGGTACTTGTACACTCAATCTCAAAAATGGATCCCCAAGATCAGATTACTTTGTTAATGACAAGTGAAGCTCTATATTAAGACGTGCTCAAACAGATTATTTTTCTACTTTTATATTTATTAACAGAGAGAGATATTAAAACCTTAATATACTAACGGTACTACAACATCAAACGACTTAACAGCGCATTTAGAATAAGTGGAAATTCCACAAGTGGGTACAATTACAGATGAATAAATCTGTGGAACAGTGATTAATCCTTAAAGCCGAGTTTTCCTTGTATCTTCGCTATCATGGACGTGAGATGTGTCCTCCGCGTGGTAAATGTGGTGCTAGGATTCATTTTAAATTATACATGCGATTTTAAGTAACCAGACTGCGATCCTTACCCGGCACTTCGTTTCCACTTATCCGCCCGATTTTGCAGTGATATTCTTTCGGATAGTTGAATAATGTGTTTTATTTGTATATTTTCATGTTAGTAGTTACATAAAAAAGTGTAGTGCTTCTAATATTATAGTGGTGGTTAAAGCGTCGAACTTACTAGCGAGACGTCCCAGGTTCGAATCCTTGTCATTACATTACCGATGTGAACCTACTCCTATAACAAGCAATTTAGCTTAAAAAGCGAGAGGGGTTAGCGGGAATATTATGAATTTCGGTTATTAGTACTTTTTTATAAAGAAAAAAAATGTCTAGCCGAATTAAATGTTTCATTAAAATTTAAATCCAAAATTTCTTTTTGCTTTTGTTCTGACTCATTCTTTCTCACTTCAATGGTCTGGCCATTTTATGGTTTCTGTAAGAGACAACTCATTGAAAAATATTCTCCCTGCATTGGTTTCCTAGTGATCACAGTCAGACCAGGGTATTTAAAGGCTATTCTGCAATAGCCTTTAAATCTGGGTGTCTACAGGGGTCAGGTCTACAGGGTGTCAGGGCACTATATTCAAATATTATTATATCAAATGATTAATCAGTTTAAAAAGAAGGCCATACGAAAAAGGAGTTATTCACTTTACATCATATAAAATAACAAAAAGTCAATAATTATACTTTTGCTTTTAATAAATATATCTATCCAATTCAAACCTCGACCAGAAGTACCCACCAATTACTAACACATATCCTAAACTCCTATTTTTACGCCTTGGATTAATAACACAATCATGAACTACATCTCCCATATTTAAAATAAGTATTATTTAATTGAAATCTAAATGCGGTTGAAAAATGCAATGTCAAACGAAACAACAAAATGGCTGAACTCTGAAATAAATCTAAATATCATAATAGTATAAAAAATCTTAGCACTAAGGGTATTGAAACAAATGTATCACTTGTACTTTTCCACAATTTAACATAACATAACATAAACTCACGCCTATATCCCCGAAGGGGTAGGCAGAGGTGCTAGCACCCACATTTCGCCAGTTTATGTTTAGGTCCCAATGTAGGTAATAGGTGGAGAGCCTATTGCCATTAACCGGCCACTTATAAGCCTGCGATAAATACACACATAACTTCGAAAAGCAACGAAAAGTCATTGGTGTGTGCCATGGTAAAACCTGGGATCGAACCCGAGACCTCGTCTCAGCAGTCCATTACCCATACCACTAGGCTACCGCGGCTATTTCCACAATTTTATTTAATAATTACACCAGACCGGTTACGCCCCTGAGGACGGCAGTTCCTGAGGACGGCAGTTGGCCGACTCGCCGTCCTTACAGAAGCAGGCCGTGGCGGAGGCGTGTCGTGTGTGCCCTGCCCTACACACGCCTGCCAACTCACCGAAGCGGGATAAAACCCGACCCCACCAGGCGAGGCCGCGGTGGCGGCCAAAGTCCGCCGGCAACCTTGGGGTTATCCTTTCGAGGGCTTACCCGGGGTGCCCGGCAACGGACACTTGGGGAGGACACCGTGCGGTTTTAGTCGAGACACGACATAACCACCCCCGCTGGCCGGCGGGGGGATATCCGAAGGGATTTCCGGACGTAAAAAAAAAAAAAAAAAAGACCGGTTACGCCTCACGGCATTCTAAAAGGTTTTTTATATAATAACTAGCGGACCCGGCAAACGTTGTTTTGCCATGTGTATAGGAAACATTTTATAAATTCAATAAAAATAACTATCTATCATCCCTACTCCGTGATGTTTGCTGGATGAGAGGTGACAACGGTAGATATCTAGCGGGGATAACTGATCGATTGATGGTTATCGACCGGCGCAGGCGGAAGATCAAATTGAATTGAGAATAAAATCATAATTGAAGGAAATTATTAAAAATCGCGACAAAAAATAGGGGTGATCGTAGAGGGTTGAAAATTTAGGATTTTCTAATGCTGTATCATAAAAAATAAATAAAAAAAAAAAACAAAAATTTAAAAAGGAATTATGGGGATGAAAAATTTATGTTGTCCGATTCTCAGACCTACCCAATATGCACACAAAATTTTATGAGAATCGGTCAAGCCGTTTCGGAGGAGTTTAACTACAGACACCGCGACACGAGAATTTTATATATTAGATTATTTACATGTACCAGTCACGACGTATAGTGATCCTCAGATGTAAGAACTAGGATGTGATGTGAACATGGTGACTGTAACATGTAAATAATTAATATATTAAAAACCTCTGAGAATGCCGTGAGGTCAGGTGTAATTATTAAATAAAATTGTGGTAAAGTACAAGCGATACAAGTGAAATGTGCATCATGCCATGCTTATTAAACGGATGCCAGACATGGGCGTTAATAGAACTACAAGAATGTAAAATAAAAGTATGCCAAAATGGAATGGAAAGGAGTATTTTAGGTATAAAAAGAAGAGATAAAGTAAAATTACAAGAAATTAAAAACAAAACAAAATTTAAAAATGCACACACTGTCTACAGACAACTTAAATGGCGTTGGATAGGACATATGTTAAGAGAAAGTAAACAGAAATGGACTAAATTAATAACCGAATGGTATCCAAGGGATAGTAAAAGAAATATAGAGGCAGGCAAACCAAAAGATGGGAAGACGACATTAAAAAGATTGCTGGTCCGGTATGGACACGTCTAGCGAGAGACAGGAACGCATGGAAATCTTTAGAGGAGGCCTTTGTCGACAGATAAGCTGTTTCACACAAACATCCAGTTGCCGATCACTCAAATTCAAACTATAATAATTGATAAAATTAAATTAAGTATTAGTTTTTAGCAAGTAGGCATGTATTAATTTGTAAGAAAAGAAACAGCAATAAAGGCTATTTTATTTTATTTTTTATTTATTTATTACAAGTGATACATTTGTTTCAATATGTGTAGCAATTTCCACCAAGTGCCATAAATCAACAGTATAAATAGTCTTAGAACTAAGGCGTTTTTTTATTTTCACATGAATATAAGTTTATTTTATTTTATTAGTATGTCTAAACGTGACACATTGAGCACCAGTTAGGAATATGAGATATATAACTGGAAGCCAATATGTCGCAACAAAATAAAGAAATGACAAAGGTAGGAAAAGATGCGGAAAATTTTATTACGTCAGAAAGAGCAACTTCATACAAACTGTGAGCAGATCGCGTTGACATTGTATTGAGTCCAATAAAGAACCTTCGCAAAAGAGTGCATCGTTCCATATTACATGCCGGTTGACTGGATCGACCCATTGAGTATTGCAAGCGACTTTCAATATACTGTAATATTAAAAATTGAATTCTGAAAGGGCCCTTTCATGTGATTCAGGCGCAATGCTTTTAGGCTTCTCTATCATTCGATTCATGAACGAAGCACAGTTCTGTCAAAGATAATTCAGGAACGTACCCGAGGTTGCCTAAAACTAACTACAAGAACGTATTGGAGGAAAGAGTCATTTACTGAAATAAATATCCTTCTCTGATAACAAAACGTTAAAACTAAGTCCATAATACTCCTAAACTTTAGAAAACACATTCCATTTCGTTTGATCTACATAGATAAACGAAGAATCTAACGAGCGCACCATTCACCACTTACACTGAAACGATGCCGCGAAGAAACTTTTGCAACGGGTTTTTTAAAAATATATCACATTATTTGGAAACTTCCAATCCAAGCATCCAAAACTCCAATTTTGGACGATCAAATTGTGAAATGACCTCTCTACAATGGTTTATCAAGGGACTTATTGTATTCTGTTTATTATAAAGGAATCTTCTTTCATCAAAGATTTATATCATATGACCGCTTAGGAAACAGGTCATTTGCTTATTTACCACCTTATTAACGCAAAAATCTAGTGGGGCGAAAATCACACAGTGATTGTCAAACTTCGGGCCAAACTTAGATATTTTTGTTGCAGTATTTTTATTCAAAATTACAGACCTTAGGCTTTATGCATATTATTCGATGCGTCTTTATATATTGAGCAATAAATATGAAGAAAATGAAAACAAATCAAACGTCTTCGACGTCAAAAACACACAAAAATGATTTTTTAGGTACAATTTGTATGGTAGATACCCGAAACCTTGAACGTACAACCCCAAAATCTAATCAGTTCTTCCCATTAAGCAAACAAGATGATTGGCGAAAGATTTTTTTAAATCGGATAAGTGGTTCATGAGTTATTGCGTAAACAGACATCCAGACCAACAGACAGACCGACACAAACATTTTTTTTGCTTATTTAGACTTAGAATCATGTGAAACGTCGAGAAAAGTGATAAAAAGTAGGTGAAAGATTTTGTTTTTTTTTTTGCGTGATTTTAGGACTTCGGTGTCCACCTGGTTGGTGGCCCGAAGTAAAACATTGATTTCTCTAACTTTCACTGAAACATTTCACATTTGCAAATAATGTACGTCCCATATCCATACATAAGAAAAGTAGTTTGAAACTCTCGTAGTTTAGACAACTTTTATAGATTACTCAGGCCATTCTCTCCAAGTAAAAGTTTTATTATTTAATATTCCTGTAAATATTCCAATTTAGATATGTTCGAAATAACGATTCCACAATTTGGTTTGGACAGTGCCGCAAGAGAATGAAATGCTGAAAGAACCCCTTTATGTTGCATTTCATGTTGTAAATGACTGTCCAATCTGATATTTAATAGCAAGTACGAATACACTCGTATAATAATTGTGATAATTTTGAATGCATGATATTAAAGCAGTATAACAGAGAATGTACTGCAAATACAGAGAATATTCCAAATCGCTAGTTTTCCACTTTTAATATACATTAATTGACACAAAGTTAAAACTTTTATAAACAATTTCTGTCAGCAAAGGAGAACGTAAAAACGGTGCATCCTAGCTTTTTATTAATCAGTTCACAGTAACGTGCTTGAAATAAAAAATTAAAAGTTTTGAACTCTGTACCTATCAAATTAAAAAGCTTTATGCATAGTCACCGTTACATACTAACTTTATAAATTTATATCCTTCCAACGTATTTGTGAACTGAAGAGTGGCGTCACCGTCGTTTCAGTGTGGCTAATTGACTTTCATACAGAATAAAACCTGGCAAGTTAGCAAATAATATTACGAGTAGACATCAATTATTCACATTACAAGAAGTTCATAATTTCATTATTGTGTCATTGTAGAGTACAGTGCCTACCTTATAATATATATTAATGCTGAGTTGAAAAATAAATGTCATTGTATTCTTCGAGCAAATATCTTTTATGTTTTTTATTTTATTTTTATTAATGACAGGCTCGCGTTTGACCCCCCTCTCAATATACGGCCCCTGGTCATAAGTGAGGATGTTGTCTACGATAAATCGTGTTTGCCTAGAAGGAACCTATTCACTTTAAACTTCAAGATTCCGAGGTTATAGCTTTCCAGAGACTCAGGCAGGCAATTCCACTCCTTAGCTGTACGCATAATAAATTTGTCGCCGAAACGTTTCGTGCGTATGAGTGGAATATCCACCATGTAGCGGTGGCGTGTTGCTGTGTGTCTGCTCGTTCGTTGGTGAAAAGGGCTTGGAAGTATCAAGTTGTGTAATTCCAGCGCACTCTCTCCGATATGCATCTGATAAAAATGGGCATGGAGTAATTAAACTAAATCAAGACCCAGTTATGTCACCAGTAATTCTCTCCCTCTTATTCTATATAGAACTATTTACTTATACGACTTTATTTATTGGCTAAATAGGGTCATGTACCAGCATTCAGAGAACAGAGAACTTCCACATTTGACGAACTGACAACTGCCTAGTAGATTTAAGAAGTAAAAAACAAAGCTGTTTAAATTATTTATTCAAAACGAGGTTTGCAGTAAATATGGTCTGAAAATAATGGTTTCCTATAGTAACGTATTAAATTTAATGCCATAATTTTGTTCGGCACATATTTCTTTTAACGATCATAACGCATAATTATCATTTGGCATCAATTGTATGGCATAATTATTTTTGGTATAACTACTATTATCATAACTATTTAAAAGTATAATATGACAAAGCATAATATTATAAACACATAACGATATGAAAGGATAATATTGTACACGCATAACGATACTGTAGCACTATGCTACAGTATCGCCCTTCACCATAAACTGACGAAACATAGATCATAACTTCCATCAACATACAAACATAAAACCAGGCGGAGCCCCGCTAGGCGGGCCTCCATTATTTGTGTGATGAAAAAAAATACACCGCTACAAAAATTACAAAAAAAAAAACTAATTCTAACCTTTTTTTTTTTTCGTGCGGAAATCCCTTCGGATACCCCCCGCCGGCCAGCGGGGGTGGTTATGTCGGGCTTGCACCGACTAAAACCGCACGCCGTCTCGGTTCTTAAGACGCCGGGGTGTAAGGTTACCCATAGAGCATATCCCTCGCACCCCGACTGACCCTGGGCCATCTCCGGTTTCGAGATGGCCCCCGTACTTGCTCTCCACTGTGCCATCTGCTAATCAGAGGGACACGTGGAAAGCTTCCGAACAGCCCTCAACAGGGCCGTCCTCGCCTCGGTCGGAGTTGGCCGTAGGCGGCAGCGTCTCACCCACCCTAGGAGAGAGGCGCTGCCGTCTCCGTTGCCCAGGGTGCACCGCGTGGAGGTCCCCAACCAAGCACCCCACTAATTCTAAACTAATCTATCAGAGTCAGACTGCTCTGAGTCGGGGTGATAATTCTGATGCTGGTATCAATAGTCATTAATAACGCATTATTGTGTTTTGCTCTAAATAAATACATAGCTTTACTTGGTAATAGATACTATTTTTATGTCTTATTGTTAGCGAAGGTATCACAAAAATTATTAGGACGTTGAAAAACTTGACGGAGCCCTACTATACGGATTTTTGCGTGGTTAAATTACCACGAAGGTTAAGGCGGGAGTTAAGGGGGCTTTAAACCTAATCTATCCGAGTCGGGGTGTTAATCCTGATGGTAGTATCAACAGTCCTTAATAAGACATCCTTGTGTGTGTTACTATACCCGATCAAACCTTTTAATATTTATATGTTGCAAACTGTTATGCGAATGATTAATACTATGATTTATAAGTTTATGCGGCCTATTTAAAATTAGGACAAAATATAGTAGTCTAAATGAAAGTAATGCTAAAAAACAGTATGCCATAATATCATTATGCCAAAATATTGTTATGCCTTTAAATTTTATGCCAAACCTGTTATGCCAAAGTAAATTAGGACAAAAAGTTTTCCGTTCGAAATGATCCCGAGAATAATGTGGTATGGGCACTCAACTGAAAATTAAATGACGTGTCTCAGTGACAACCGTAGTGCCGATTTTCACCATTTCACAGATGATACGCAAGTGATAGCTGACTTACAGTTAAATCAATTACTGTAAACTGTCATTCAATTGCAGATGAGTGCTCCGTGTGTTTTATACGATTTTTCTTAATTTTAAAGGTAATTTTTTTGCAAGCACATACATAAGACCTATGGGAATAGATATATTCATGCAAATAAATATTTGCACTGAGCGGAAATTGAACTGCAACAATCGAATGCACTACCGCTACGCCACAGAGGCCGAAAGCTTATTGAGTGACGCCCAAAATATTATTCTAAAGGTGAAGTTATTTTTTTATAGAGAAACTCGGCAACATTATCAAATCATTTCATGTAATGAAATTTATAGATCTGCGTTCAGTGATGTCAGTTTCATTGCATAAATTATCCAATATAATTTACCAAGTGAACGGATTACGAACCTATTTTCCAAGTATGGAACTAGCTGAAAGCGTTGCTTTAGGAAGGCTCGGAAAGTTTTCCACCTAGTAAAAATTTTGAAAGCAGTTTTTGAAGAGAAAATTATATTTTAATGCAAGGATTGTTTTATGATTTATAACACATCTAGACATGAATAGAAATTACTATGGCAAAGCCCAAACCAGATAGTGTAAGAGTTTTTCAATAAAGTAAACAAAAATGCATAGATTCTGGAATAGAGATAGTGACGATTTTTATTTTACTTTTATTTAGGTAACGACTATTCTAAAAGATTGTCTAAGAAGGACAATCAGCAGTAGAAGCCGTTTTGCACACTAGACAAAGCAAGATGAGCGTAAAAGTGAATTTGTTAGTGTTATCAGATGTGGAGATTACATGTGTACATGTTATGGAGTTATCAGACGAAAAGCTCCAAAATTTTGACTGTTTCACTGCCAACCTCGTTTTGAATAAATAATTAAAATATTCTTGTTTCTTTATTACTTACAATACATGTACTAGATACTACTGTTAAAAATGAATTATGGGTCTAAATGCTAGCCTACAGGTACATATCTTCAACTTAACCCATAAAATCATCAAAACAGTACTTCTGTGGGATAAAAGGTGCATGACTGATGATATAACACGTTCATGAATTAACTACCCTATCTCCATTTTTGAAATCATACCTATATAAATCAAAATTTTTATTTACTTGAGTACAGTAACGCTTTTATTTTAAATCTAGCATTCATAAATATTTTTTAACCTACTTTCTAATAGCATAATCATATATTTTATAATGCAAACATTTTTAATTTGAAAATTTATCGGAATTTGTAAAAGAAGAAATCAACTATTACATCATAATATTTCGATGCTGCTGTTGCCTTCACGGGGGTATATGGAACCTTGGGATGCTCAAGCTAACCTATATTACTACGGACGGAAGAAAATCTATATTTGCTTGAAATAAATTTCTAAGCTGGTTGAATTTCAAATCAGGTGACTAGTCCGAGATCATGAAGGCTGCCGAAGCAGTTCACTAAAATCCAGCGGATATAAGCATCTTTCTTTAATGTAGATACATAAATCCGAATTAAAACCGAAAGAGGGCTCGAATAAATAATGTTGCCTCGTTTTTCAGAGGTCTTAAGTCCTCCGTCCTACTTTATATGCCCATGTTTTTTATTTTTCGTATTTAAAAACTCTGGTAATTATGACTAAGCAGATTCAGCACGAAGAAATTTTGTGTCGCAGTTGTTTATTTTTTTCTTTTATTTGTTGGTTTTCTTTTAATATAGCGTCTACCTTGAGCAGTAAAAGTGGGGTGTGACATCATCTTGAGATGTTTTGCGAATAGCGCGCTCGGTGAAGTGTAACTAAGAATATAGGAAAATGTTAACACAATAATACATTATGTGAACGACTGTTTGTTGTTTAGGCTATATATTCATATTCAGCCTGCCTACTATATATTCACTCATACTATCTTACTAATATATTAGATATAGGTAAATGTGAAAGTTTTTGAAGGAATGGATGTGTATGTACGTGGATGTTTGATACTATTTCACGTAAATACGGTTGAATAGGTCTGGGTGAAATTTGGTATAATTATAGATCTGTGGCGTGGCGGTAGAGAGTTCGAATGCTAAGTCAAGGATCGCGGGTTCGATTCCCGCTCAGTGCAAATATTTGTGTGCATGATTATGACAGACAGCCAGACAAATGTATGAATATTTACATTTGTCTGGGTGTTTGTATCTTGTATGTACGTAATTATAAAAATAATACTAATATTTATTTTATGAATATTATTATTTAGTCTGGAATAGCACAAAGGTTAGTAGTTAATATCTAGACTGTAAAAAATTGAAAAATAACCGCCCCGCTGGCCGGCGGGGGGGGGGGGTATCCGAGGGGACTTCCGCACGAAAAAAAAGGCGTGTTTGTACATTGGAGATATTTAAAAAAAAATACTTGAGTTATGTTAAATTAACGATTCTCAACACAAACATTCTTCTTTTGTAATTCTTATCTGTTTGTTCGCGATGGACGCAAAAATTACTGAACAGATTCAGATGTGGTTTTTTTTCTATTAGAAAGGAATTGATCAGACTTAAAGTCTGTCGTATGTTTGATTGCAATTGGTTTAGTAGAACCGGAGATATAACCAAAAACGATAACCCACCTCCGTGTGGCCGGAGCCGCGGGCATCAGCTAGTATACTATATATACCTACATGTAACAGATTAAACACAAGACATGAACGTAGTTTATTTTTTCAAAATTAGTTTCTGAATCGGTTTTCATTTTTGTTCATATTTATAATATTTTAATATTAGTTAAAAAAGCTTTGATTCAACTTAAATTAGTTAATAACTACTACTTAAATCACCGTATCATAATAAGGTCAACAACAACTAATCTTACAGTTAAGGAAATTGAAGCCTTACCTCAAAGTGATAAAGCTACTTAAATAAACAAATGAGGAGCACCATTTTACAAAAAAAAATCTCAGTTTAGCTTAATTCAACTAAATTTGAGATAATATTTTTGTTTTATAATCTTCGTGTCTGAGTTGCGTTCATTTCGTTACAGGTTGTACATAGATTATATCATAAACTTTAATGTATACAATTTAACTACAAGCTACATGATTTCATTTTTTATGTATTTTAAAATAATTTTTATGTGATATTGTCGGAAGTTTACGCGAATGTCACACATTGAAATAAAACTATTCTTAACGCATTCTATCGCGATTTATTTGATGTTATAATTTTTATGGCCAAAAATGAAATACCATTAACCAATTCACGTTCAAAGTTAAAACAATACTTCGTTACAA
The DNA here is from genome assembly GCA_946251805.1 of Cybosia mesomella. Lineage (NCBI taxonomy): Eukaryota > Metazoa > Arthropoda > Insecta > Lepidoptera > Erebidae > Cybosia > Cybosia mesomella. The sequence continues at coordinate 41,713,415 of OX276388.1, read as the reverse complement.
TGCCGAATCTACCCTCCTCTCCTCGCATTAATTAAGCAGAGCGAGCGTACAATGTTATTGTTACAAGGGAAAAATTAAAATACGCACCTATACTTACTCGTCCAATGTACCTATACACGTTTGCTACGGTTGTACGTCACCGAAGGGGGAAGACAATGTATTCTTTTATCTGCTCTGCGTACATTTTTAATTAAATTTTATTTCTACCCTCTAAAAAAACAACTGTTCAATTGAGCTCAGTCTATTTAACAGACCCTTCATTCGCCAAGGCTATCAGAAATTAAACATCTTATTTTTGACTGGTATTATCCAACTAATTGGCGTTATACACAAATATATATATATGTTATTTTTGACTTTAGCTAACTTCAATGACACCCGTAGAAAGAGAATGTCTGAAAGAGAATATTGTAAAGGAGTTGAGAAGGGTACGCTAAGGTGGTTCGGACACGTACGGCGAATGAGTACTGAGCGAATGGCACACCAAATATGTAAAGCACGTTTAAGTGGGCATGCAAACCGGGGTCAACTTCACAGAACGTACACAAATTGGTGGTGTATTGAAAATAAAGGACGTCATGCACTTGTAACCTGCGACCACAGTAGAGGAAACTCATGATGTATGTAAGGATGCACTGAAGTAGGAGTGTGGAACCTGCCGTAAGCTTTCCGGACTAGTGGCTCTGTTGAGGTCACAGTTCTAAACTAACCTAACCCAACTCACCGAAGCGGGATAAAACCCGACCCCACCAGGCGAGGCCGCGGTGGCGGCCAAAGTCCGCCGGCAACCCTGGGGTTATCCTTTCGAGGGCTTACCCGGGGTGCCCGGCAACGGACACTTGGGGAGGACACCGTGCGGTTTTAGTCGATACACGACATAACCACCCCCACTGGCCGGCGGGGGGGGGGTATCCGAAGGGATTTCTACACGTAAAACAAAAAAAAAACCTAACCCACTTTACTTATTTTTGGAATATATTTTCTTACCGGCAAGAAGTGCTATCTATGAAGAGAGATATCTTTTTACAGTGCTTCCTATGTACCGAGATGTCTATAAACAATGTTTTCTACCAACAACATTATCGGCGAAAAGTGCTGTCTAGGAATAGCGATTTCTATTAGCTGTGCTTTCTGTGTGTAGTCGTATCGTACAAGCGTGTTTCTATCTTAGGTTCCACACAGCTGAAGTAGATAGTGGTCTGTTGTCAGCGTCAAATGCGTGAATATATAGTTTAATAAAAAAATCATTACATAAGCAGACGGTCCGCCTGATGGTGAGTGATTACTGATCATTATAAATGCTTGCAATACTGTGTGTGCCACTAAACTACATATATCTCCTCCCTAATAAGTTCTGGTTACTATACACGTGAGTAGAAACTGATGACAAGCAAGTAAGTTTAAAGTACTTCCAAAATCCAAAGGTAGGTACTTCTAAAACACTACTCTATTTACTGTTGCAAGTGAATATCCAACCATAGTCGTATGTAGTTTAAAACGCCGCTGGGGCGACACACGCTGTTGTGAATTATTTTTCCACTGCCTCACAGGTTCGAAAGCTCATGGACTCGAATGAAATAGTCGCGAAAAACGCTATTTCGAAAAACATTGTTGCGAATAGAGTGCCTATTAGAGTGACTAGTGGTTCCGGCGCTTCTGGGTTAGGTTAGGTTAGAACTGTGACCCCAACAGAGCGCGAGCCGAGCGAGAGTATCGAGCGTGCCGCGGAAGCGGCCGGCGAAGCACCGGAACCACTAGTCCGGAAAGTTGGGTTTTGATAACGTGACTATATTCGAGCATATGAGGCAGTGAAAATGTTTATCGAAACAGCATCTTTCGCGACTATTTCATTCTAGTTCATTAGCTTTCGAACCTGTGAGGCAGTGGAAAAATAAATCGCAGCAGCGTACATCGCAAGGACGGCATTCGAAACTACATATGTATCCCTATCCAACACTAGGTAGTCCTGAAATTCTATTTTATTTATTACTGCTAGTGAAATTTCTGAGTCTGTGCCCACGATATGTTTACTGAAATTATAATATAATATTCTTCAACCCATGTGGCAGACAAGCTAACGGCCCACATGATGGGAAGCGGGTACCGTGGCCTATGAACGTGTGCAACACCAGGGGCATCACACTCCCGCTGCCGACCCTTACCTATATAACTTAAAAAACAACGGTACCATGGATAGAACCTACCTGATAGATAGTACAAAGGCTAATGGTCATTAAATTGTGTTTGATCCTATTTATATACAGAGGTAAAATTAGATTAGCTAAAACCACATTCACTTTTTCAAAAACGTTTGACCAGCAGTGAGTACAATAAAAATGTAAGTCTTATATATACATCCAACTAAATTAAATAACACCATTGAAATTAAATTAATGTATGCACGGTATTTACAACAACAAAAAAACAAATTTTAAAACTTGTGTATTTGTCTTTCAGTCTGTTTGAATTAGGTAATCGTGGGACCGGCTAGGCCGATTTAGACGAGACTTTCACTGGCAGTTAGCTAACATTATAGGGCGTAACATAGGCTACTTTTATTTCACAAAAAGAATTAGGATTCCCTGTAGATTAAAGTTCACACGGATGAAGTTGTGGGCGTAGCTAGTCTATAGTAAAGCTCCACTCTTTTCCTAGGAGTGGCCTTATTCTTCACTGATGATATATAAATTTATACCTGCAGGCCACCATGAAACGTACATCCGCAATTGCGGACTAAAATTTCCGACGATCAGTACCATGAAACGCACTTATCCCGCAATCGGGCCCGAAGACTGCAAATGACAGTTTATTCGGCCTAAACCCTACCATGAAACGACCTGAAACCGCAAAATTCGGAAGATCGAAAGACCGCTTAAAAAATAATTAAATGAAAATACGATACTATATAACCTATTTCAAAAGGTTACCATATTCCAATACAAAGGGATGTATTTTTTAATATGTTGGTTTATAATAGTTAGTTTTAGTAAACGAAAACCTCCTTGATATGTTTGATTCACTCCCGAACATGGTCCCAACGGAAAGAACGAAATCCGATTACGTTTGTTCGATTCTTAGTTTCTTTCGTTCATTCGATGTACTTTTCATGGTAGACCTACTGTTTCTAAAAATGTTACAGTTCCAATTATATTAATTTCGATAATCCTATCTACTCCTGCCTATAACGCAGCCGATTCACATTTTAGTGAATAGCGTATGAACACACCTGAACCAGAAAAGCTTAATACCAAAATCGTACAGAGAAATTTTGAATTTCGTCACGTTCATTTCAACAGTCTGTTTACTCATTCATATATGCGTGGGTACATGTTCGCATAATTCTTTCACTTCACAACTTTTCGTTGTAAATTGCGGCTTTCAGGCTTCCAAACCAAATGATATCAGCCAATTAATGGCTATCTGGACTTATGAAACCTAATAACATTTTCGGGACCCAAACCAACCTTACCTTCATTCGATTTATACTCCATGAGCTGTGGCTGAAGGTTTTTTTGTGTGACTGGCTGGCGAGGCGGGCGGAAGCGCCCCCGGTCCCCTCCCGAATACTGTAGCCGGGTACACTCCGGTCTCCTCCTCCGGCACGACCACACTTTCAGGCACTTTTCACAGGCAGCTGGTTCAGCCTCCTGGGGCGGAGATTATGTAGTCCCCAGGTTCGGGAACCGTTCAAGCCTGCGGGCGGCCAGCGTATAGCCGTTTCACCGGGTCTCCCTGACCGCCCCGCCAGCATTTCACGCCCATACAAATCGGTGACGATTACTAAAACCTCTGGTCTCCCCGCTGACAGCACAAAACCTCTCCAGTGAGCTCTGGGAATTGTTGCCGTTGCCCTAGCAGTAGCATACCTAGGGTGGAAGGGGGGACCATTGATCCCCAACAACGAGACGGCAATATTGTTGGCCAAGGCCAGTCGGGGTCTCAGGGATATCCTTTCTAGGGCACACCTGGTTCCACAGCCATACAGGCAAAAGTGACGAAACACCATGCGGTAGTAGGTTCTAGTCCGAGATCTCTCAATCACCAGAGCTAACGATGAGGTACATCCTTATTGGTGATTGGAAGACCTTAGAGTATATTATTGTAGCCATATTATGCTGATGAGTCAGCAAGATACTCGAAAGGTAACCATGTTGTTGATTGTCTCTTCAGGAAATAAATAAGATTCAGTACCTGCTAAAAGATTGTGTCTAGGTGGCTTAGTTGGTCAGAGCATTCCCCCTGTAAGGGACTGGTCGCGGGTTCAAGTCCCGTACTAGATGTTCTATTTTACCGATCTTCATCTATAGGAAAAGATTGTGTAGTTTAGTCGAACGCTAAAAAGTAATCGAAAGAAGTAAAACGCTTGTACATTCAACTGTTATCATCCTGTGATGTTAATTTTCTGGTGTACAAGAGATCCTTTTTGGGCCTATCAATATATTTTGCCATTATTTTTTATATATGTACTTAGCAGGTGTCGGGGTGCGAGGGATATGCTCTATGGGCAACCTTACACCCCGGTGGCTTTAGACCCGAGACGACGTGCGGTTTTAGTCGGTTCAGGCCCGACATACCCGCCCCCGCTAGCTGGCGGGGGGGAGGGGGGTATCCGAAGGGATTTCCGCACGAAAAAAAAGGTAACTAGCAGCTATACAAATTATTCTTGATTTAATCTTAAATTTTACTGATTGTACCGAAAGTTGCTGTCTCATTTCTGGTGAACTTTATCTGAATAAAAGTACCTACCAGAATATCTTCTTAACATTAAAATACTAATCCATCTATTTATATTTTTATACTAGCTTACCCGCCCTGCGACTTCGTCCGCGTGGATTTCAATTTTGTGGGTTTTTTTTTTTTGCGCGGATATATATTTATTTTTCTAAAATGAAAGTCGCCTACTTTACGCTTTGTAACATTACCTATCTGCCAGTGAAAAGCCCGTCAAAATCAACCTAGCCGATCGAAAAATTACCTTTTTCAAACAGATAGAAAGATAGACAGACAGACAAAAATGTTAGAAATTGTATTTTTGTTCTGATATTGTAATATTACAAACAGACACTTCAATTTTATTTATTTGTATAGATGAAATGAAGTCACGCCAGGTAGGGTAGGTATGAATTACATCAAAATGAATATTTATGAAGAAAGCATTAGGATACGGAAATTGAATTATACATTTGAATTGAGATGATTTAGATGTACCGAGCGTACAATTATTTATGACGATCCATTTGCGATGTACATAAAATATACTTTAGATTATTGCTGATGAGATTATTAAATATTTAAATAAGTATCGTACTACTTATTAAAATATTTGTTCCAGACAATAATTTTGTCAAAATGTTCTATTTTAATAGATATTACGTTGTTCTTTAAATACCTTGTAATGATATCTAAACTTAGATCAGTTGTAATTTTGTAGAAATTTTAAGCTGATTTTGAGATTACTCGAAGACAGATCTAAAACGCTTTAACAACTACAAGTAACCGCACATTAGAATATTATTGGAACGAAGTTCCTTATCGCGCGTTACGAAAGGGGGCTAGACGGAAAAAATTAAGATTGTAACGACACTTTTTGCTTTTGTAACTTCTGCGCACCGATCCGCGCATTGTTGTCACGGTACTATGGAAACGTATGGTGTCATTGTCAATATTTTCTGTTATGTAAAAATAAACTACGATTTGATTTAATATTATTAATGTGTTTCCTTAAGGCGTAAAAGTGGTGACCCCGGCGTGATGGATATCATTTGTGAATTCGCTAATGAATAGGATTATAGGAATGATAGTTTCTGAAGAACTTTTCAATCAGCGTAAGTCAGCGGCATAAGATCAGTAAAAATTATCAGTTAAATTAAGTCCCGCGCATCTATGACGTGTACGAAAGAATAGACAGACAGAGTGCATATATATATGTGTGTGTAAGGAACTTCGTTCCGTCCGGGTGTCTCTTGACATCTCTCAAGTTTTTTTTAAAACTTTCGCGTTCCATGACATACAATAATGTTAACGGGAATTAACGCGATCATGTATGTGAGTCAGCTTGTGACCACGGCCAGTGTAACCTGGTCGAATATATAGTTATATAGTTTGTTGACCAAGGATCCCGAAATTTGGCGAAAATAGCACAATAAAAGAAAGATTCCAAAAAATAAAAATGTTGAAAATTAAAGGGTGTCCCCATACATACATAGTAGGAGCCAATTAAGATAAACCTCTGAGTTGCATTCGCGCTCATAAATTTAGAGATCTAGCTTAATTGGCCCCAACCTTAAATAAGGTATTCAGTTTGGTTCGGAACCTTCAGTGCGCGAGTCCGACTCGCACTTGACCGGTTTTTACTTTTAAAGTTAAACTAAAGAATATTATCCAAGATTTTTACCAATGTACTAAGATATAACATTAATCAAATACAACATTAACCACAAAACCTTTAACAATCAATACTGTTTGCCTAAAATAATGGTAACACTGTTTACTGTCATTAGTCGATCATCACTCACTTCGACAGTGACTTATAGTCTGACCTTATCGCTAACCGATGCGGTCGGCTATAAAATGTATTGCCATATAGCCGTGTTATTTTTATTAATACACATAGAGAATTCACTCACAGGTGTTTTATATGAGACACGAACCTACGTGCGTGTAGGCGCCAAATGCAAGCTACATCTCGTATGCGGGATGCGGGGATGATAGTTAAATATGCAGTAAAAGAAATTGCAAACGATGCATTTAAAAGTATGAATGAAGATAGTGATTCTTGAGCCACCCTGTGCCCTGAACGCAACCCCAAAATCTCAGCCTGACAACTAGGACTTACTTGTTTTTGTGGCGATCCAGGCGTGCGTGCAGCAATCGGCAGACTCAATTCTTCTTCACAAGTTTTAACGTTCATATGTCAGGAGCACACACAAGTTATTATCAAAGTTCTTTAACAGGTTATAACATTTAAGAAATCAAATATTTGAGACGGACGACCTAACGTTCACGGCCCGTTTTCGAAGCTGAAATGTGTCTCCAGAATGACAGCAGCGTTCGTTTTTACATTCACTGCCTTCACTACATTTGCGCGCCAAATTCAAATGCGAAGGGCGCGCGTCGCGGGATCAGTCGTTCGTTGAAACATCAAATTTGAAGTTGTGTGAAAGACACTAAAATGGCTCAAACATCTTCCCCCGCCTTGAAAGATCCTAATCTTTCGATAACAAAACTAAGGAGTTACAGGATAGAACTTAATGTACATAAATACAAAGAAGCAGTAATAACTTAAAAAACTAGAGTTGATATTCACTTGTGACACATTAATGCCGGATAGGAAGAGGACATAGACGTTTTAGTCGGTTCGAGTCCGATAAAAACTCCCCTACTTGCCGGCAGTACCCGTGGGGAAGCCTCATAAAAAAAGGTATTTTAAATGCTTTGATTTATTTTTCGCTTTAGAGCCCGAGTTCTGAATATTGATTTTGATTATGATATGTCGGCTTTTCAGCAAGCGAATGTCGTATGACCTCCTAACCTTGAGAAAAAAGCCTGTGCCTGAGCTTCGACCATTGTTTAGCAGATGCACCGACCTGTAAGTGAGTCGACTCGACTACGACTACATATATACAGAAAGCACAGCTAATAGAAATCTAGAAAATTCGACATCTCGGTACTATGTACCGATGCATTGTACCGAAGCATTGTACACAAAGATCTCTCTTCATAGATAGCACTCCTTTCCGGACTAGTGGTTCCGGCGCTTCGCCGGCCGCTGCCGCGGCACGCTCGTTTCGCTCGCTCGGCTCGTGTTCTGTTGGGGTCACAGTTCTAACCTAACGTAACCCACTTTACTTATTTTTGGAATATATTTTTTTACCGGCAAGAAGTGCTATCTATAAAGAGAGATCTCTGTGAACAGTGCTTCCTATGTACCGAGATGTCTACAATCAACGTTTACTATCAACAAAATTTCGGCGAAAAGTGCTGTCTTGTAAATGAGATTTCTATTAGCTGTGCTTTCTGTATGTAGTCGTATCGTACAAGCGTGTTTCTATCTTAGGTTCCACACCGCCTGTAAGTGAGGTTGGTTTGTGCCTAAAAGGTATTTGTAAGGTCTGCCTGTGTGTACACCCAGAGGTGTGACTGTATGTATAAATAAATTATGCACAATGAACTTTATAGGTAGACGCGACAAATTATGTCAATCAATAAAAGTTTTATGATTAATAACGCCATAATCGCATAAATTCTGTCTACAGTAAACAATCAGCGTTGATTGCATAACTGTATCCTATTTAGCTGCAGGCAATATTTGTTATTAGTAATTACAGCATTTCAGTTGGTTGCAATTGGATAATTGATAGTGTGGTTCAGAATAATTCGTTGACATTCGAACCTAATCGACTCCTTTTTGGTCATCGTGTAACCAAACCTCAATCGTAATGAATTGTATAGTAATTATTTAATTGTAAGAGAAATAAAATCCATTTTATTGTATCATTTTTAAACCCTGACGAAAAAACGACGGGGTGTTATAAGTTAGAGTTGTCTGTGTGTGAGTCTATCTGTGACGTTGTAGCTCCCGAACGGATGAATCGACTTTGATTTGGATTTTGATTTTGTTTTGTTTCATATGTTAATTGGTCGGGAGAGTTCTTAAATATGTCGAGGGTTTTTTGAATTTGTTAATTAATGTTACTACTACAAGGGATTTCGTCATTTTAAAGACATGCCTTAAAATGTAGCACTCATGGTTCCGGTTCATAGGTACTATGAGCCTCCATCCATACAGCTTTCGCCAGACAACTGTAAAGCTGTCGGTACGAACGTGAGCGAATTGTGTAGTATGTACCTATATGTATGTTTGTATACTTCCTTTCTTCTGCGCTAATCCCGGTTCCATATACAACTTGCACTTTGCAGCCCAGGGTCAGTTCGCCTCCTTAGGGGATCATCTCGAAACCGGAGATGGCCCTGGGTCAGTCGCGGTGCGGTTTTAGTCGGTTCGAGTCCGGCATACCCTTTTTTTTTTCGTGCGGAAATCCCCTCGGATACCCCCCCGCTGGCCAGCGGGGGCGGTTATGTCGGGTTTGAACCGACTAAAACCGCACGCCGTCTCGGGTCTTAAGACGCCGGGGTGTAAGGTTACCCATAGAGTATATCCCTCGCACCCCGACTGACCCCGGGCCATCGCCGGTTTGAGATGGCCCCCTTACTTGCTCTCCACTGTGCCATCTGCTAATCAGAGGGACACGTGGAAAGCTTCCGAACAGCCCTCAACAGGGCCGTCCTCGCCTCGGTCGGAGTTGGCCGTAGGCGGCAGCGTCTCTCCCGCCCTAGGAGAGAGGCGCTGCTGTCTCCGTTGCCCAGGGTGCACCGCGTGGAGGTCCCCAACCAAGCACCCCAGTCTGGTATACCCTCCAGCGCTAGTCGGCGGGAAGGTATAGGAAGGAGCACTGTCCTACTGCTGGCAACTTGGGGCCTGCCCAAAGTTGCTGGTGGGGCCCCATACATTTCATTTGCTTACATAGTATATACAAACCATTCACGATCCTCATTACATCGGCTTTCTCATCATAATCATTTTAGGGTTGTACTCGTTTGTATTCGAGTCTTTCACGTCGGAGCACAGGGACCACTTACTTCGTCGATACTGCCGCCTGACCCCTTCCCCTCCTCCTCCTCCCCCCTCCCCCTCCTCCCCCTCCCCCTCCTCCCCTCTCCCCCCACGAGAGGAAAGCCTGGGTCAGAGCTTCGTCCATCAATCAGCAGGTGTACCAGCTTGCATGTGGGGTTGACTTGGGCAAGAAAGATCTTAGCAGGGCCCCAAAATACCCCTTATTACATCGGCTGTCTGTTTCTATAAAACACTTACTGGTGGTAGAAATTTGATGACACAAATTTGTCACAAAATTCGACCGGGTGGGTACCACCGTGCACGATTGCGAAAAACCCTCCATAGTAATCCAATTTCGGTTTGATTGCGTTCAGGGGTCAGCAAGTGTATAGCCGGGCAGGGGAATTGTGGTCGCAGTACTAGTGGGACCGGTGGGTGTCACACGGTGCTGCGACGACAATCCTCTTTTGATGAGGCCGTCAAGCTGAGTGCCACCATTGTTAACATGGTACGTGTATGTAATGGCGACCCTCTTTCCTGAGACTTTACCTTCAGCTTACCATCAGGCGAGGTGAAGTCAAATTGACGTGTCCTAAATACAAAAAAAAACAACCAATTTTCTAACTTCCTACATAAGATTTATGAAATAATAGATCCCGAGCTACAAAGCCCTTTAAATTTAAAAAACTTTTGACTGCTTAACATTCTACAGATGATTTGTTTAACAAACTCTTTCTCTATGACTTTTGACAGTATCCGAATAATTACAGGATGTTTTCGTTAAGCGGAAATGACGTACCTACCGAATTGACAATAATCCTACGAAGAGAATGTCGCGCTTGCGAAGTAATTTCCGGTTGTTCTCCTCTCCCCAGCGCAGTGGCTCCATAATGATATACTACAAATTTGAATGAAGATTAGTCACAAATACCTACTATGTTTGATAAAATACATTAGTGAACACTCTTCAGGGAAAATGGTATACATTTTCATTTTCATTCACACAAGTGAATAAAAAATTGAGTGGAGTAATTACTGAGTTGTACTTCCACTCTTTGTGTCCAAGAACTTCACATAATGTAAACGGGGCCATTACGGACTTACGAGCCCGGCATGGGTGAAAAGAGTCCCGGATTCGAATCCTGGCCATTACACCAACGACGTGAACCTACTCCTAGCACAAACAATTAAGCTTAGCAGGAGGGTTTAGCGGAAATATTAATAATTTTGTTTGTTTGTTATAGTTCAAGTTCTAATTTTTTTTAATATTTCAACACGAAATTATTGAATACCAGCTGACCCGGCAAACTTAGTTCCGCCTTAGAATCAAGTTATGTTGGTTACCTTATCAGCTCAATTAATTTCGTGAATATCACATATATGCACAGTATCCCGAGGGAAATTTAAAGTCGTAGATGGCCCGGGGTCCGGAATGGAATTGCCGGGGTGGAATTGCCGAATTAGAGACCCGAGATAGCGCGACGTGCGGTTTTGGTCGGTTCGAGTCCGACATAACTACCCCCACTGGCCGGCGGTGGGATAACCTTTGGGAGTTTCGCAAAAAAAGGCATACTATAAACGGAGACAAATCTAAAAAATCGAAAATCTTGAAAATCGGTCCACCTATTCTCGAGTTGTCTGCGGTCATCACCAACACGAAACACAACTTTCTTTTATATGTATAGATTATACATGTGAATGTTTGTGAGGATTGCCATCGAGTACAGTCGTTTCACACATGGACTCTTACAGAGAATGAAATTTGGTACGTAGATAAATTATTGTGTGGAATATCATATAGGCTATTTGAATTCCGGGAACCGGGTCCTATGGGCCGTTGGAATGTGATCAGTATTTAACGTGGGCGGAGTCGCAGGCAAGCATTAGTGATACATATTCCAAAATGCCACATTGTCGAAACAAACCTATCTGCTAGTGCTATCAACAATTGCCTACAGTCCAGCAAGTCTACCTCATAAAATATTTCACAGAGTAATACTAAGTTTAATCGTATAAAGTAGGCAACCTAGATCTTGGAAGCTCGTATCTCGAAAATCTTATATTTATTAGGTCAGAAAATTAAGCGAAGAGAGTCCGAAATGGTTTCAAGCGGGATTAGATAGTGGGTACAAAGGTATTATATTTGGAATGGTTCGCCGAATTTGTGGGTACAACATAGATGTTTTATAAAATAAAATGTTATTTCGCAACTGAGTTGACTCTGAGCAATGTTCTTTTGTGCTGCATTCGTACGTATAATAATTTATTTCACATCATATATGGTTAGCGTTAGTGCTATTGCGCGATACTTGTATTAGCAATATAAACAATAGCAACGTTACGTTTATACTATCTTTTTTTTTAAAGAAGCCTACGTAATTCGTACTTAATATATGCCTTATTTTTTTGACGTGCGGAAATCCCTTCGGATACCCCCCCGCTGGCCAGCGGGGGTGGTTATGTCGGGCTTGAATGTCGGCTTAATATATGCCTAGCCTATATCTATCAGGAATAATTTACCGTTTATAAATGGCAAAAGATTTTTCCCAATAGTGCGGTCGTTTCAAAGATGACATCTATACCTTTTTTTTTAAAGGTGCGGAAATCCCCCCCCCCGCCGGCCAGCGGGGGCGGTTATGTCGGGCTTGAACCGACTAAAACCGCACGCCGTCTCGGGTCTTCAAACGCCGGGGTGTAAGGTTACCCATAGAGCATATCCCTCGCACCCCGACTGACCCTGGGCCATCTCCGGTTTCGAGATGGCCCCCTCGGGTTTGGAAACCACGGTGTCCGCGTCTTGCCCCGGTTTCTGCTGGGGTGACAGGCGGCCTCACCTGCCACCCCAGGTCTGCGCTCATGGAGGACGGAGGTCGTTAAGCGACCTCCGGCGCCTGAGGCGCCTGCGACGCGCGGCGAGCATGTTGCGGGCTCGGCCGGCCGGGAGAGTTCTGAACCTCTCCCGGGCGCGCTCCGCCATCTCCTTCGCGAGCATTACATGCTCGCAGAAGGAGGTGGCGGCGGCCCGCGCGCTCGCGCTACGCGCCATTGCCGCTATTATGCTGCCAAGCGAGAGGACTCAAACCCCGATGGCTGCCACGAGTTCACGCCTCGGCGCCTCCCAGGCCGGGCAGTCTGCCAGAGATTACATCTATACCTACTATTATAAAATTGTAAATTAGTAAAAATAGCTTGGGTTACGTTAAATGAATCAAACATATAAACTAACTCACAACCTCTCTCTTTATACTACTCTGTCAAGAAAGTATCGGGAAATAGTCAATAAAACTTAAAATATGTATTATTCGTTCAAATTTTTTGTATCACCTTCTAAAGAGTCCCGAGTCGAAATAATTCTCATACGCCAACGAACCTCTCAATCATCAAAACCATTTTTAAACGTATTTTATGGAGTCGCCTTCGATACACACACATCTATTGATTGAAAACGGGTGCCTTAAAGTAGTAATTTGGGTTTCGAAAAAGAAAAAAGTCAGCCGGAGCTATATCAGAGAAAATATGGTGGCTGTTCGCTATGATTGGTAGAACTTTTGACCAGAAACTCGTTCACAATGATAGCCTTGCGAAATGGTGCGTTAACGCAGTGCAAAATTCATATGTTTTCTTCTCGCAAATCTGGCCTTTTCCGACGAATTAGTTCTCTCAAACGCCTTATAATGCTCAACTAATATTTTTTATGTCTCACCTTCTGACAGAAATTCCGAGTGCACGACATCGCATCTGCCGCGAGCAACAGCTATACGAGTATAATACGAGACCAAATCTTGGTTTTCACTTTCAAAAGTATCATAGTACTGAGAAAATTGAACGTCGATTGTTGTACAGAACTGCATCTGTTAGTGTAAATTGCATAAGTTTCATAATAACTTTATAGTCCTATAAAGCTTTTGATTAAAGTTTCCGTATGAAGCTGATATTTAGCAGTACCCCAGTGACGTCCATTGGTGAACGTAACCTGACATGATGATGATAATAATAATATTCAGCAGTTCAAATTTTGTTGAACATTCGAAAGTACTTTTCTGTATTCTTAGAAATTCCAAAACAAAGCATTTTAGCTTCCATTAGAAACAATTTGCAAGTTCTAATTACTTCTATAACTTGAGCATAACTTCTTTAATAAATGAGTAATAATGTAAGCGGGGCTAAGGGGTAGCTAAGTAAGTTAGGCAATACTAGCCAGGTCAGTCCTAGGATGGGAGACCATTCTTAATGCTATGAGACCCCTCCGTGCCTCAAAGAATACGGTAAACCGTCGGTCCTGGTTCCCATACGAATATCTACGATTATGGGAGTTGTTATGGATAGTTGAAGCCCAGAAAAGTTCGGCAACTGGCCTTACTGTAGAACTTCAATATCCCCAATGGGTTGTGGTGGTCACATGGCATTTGCTTTCCGGAAAATTTTGAAGTTCGGCCGTTTCGTAGTTAGATTGAAAATCTCAGAGTATGATGAATAAATGAGTAAAAATCTTTTGTTGTAAAACAATAAATATTTATCTCCAAAATTACTAATCAACGATATTTATATGTTATAACGTTACCCAGCACAATAAAACATATCATCATCAACCTATGCTAGTCCACTGCTGGACATAGGTCTCCCCTAATGAGCGCCATAGCGCCCTGTCCTCAGTTTGCCGCATCCAGCATCTGTCTACAGTCTTTCGCAGAACGTCATCCCACCTGGGTGGAGGGCGTCCTACACTACGTTTGCCGGATGCTTTTTTTTTTTTTTTTTTACGTGCGGAAATCCCTTCGGATACCCCCCGCTGGCCAGCGGGGGTGGTTATGTCGTGTCTCGACTAAAACCGCACGGTGTCCTCCCCAAGTGTCCGTTGCCGGGCACCCCGGGTAAGCCCTCGAAAGGATAACCCCAGGGTTGCCGGCGGACTTTGGCCGCCAACGCGGCCTCGCCTGGTGGGGTCGGGTTTTATCCCGCTTCGGTGAGTTGGCAGGCGTGTGTAGGGCACACACGACACGCCTCCGCCACGGCCTGCTTCTGTAAGGACGGCGAGTCGGCCAACTGCCGTCCTCAGGCCCCGATCATGGAGGTCGGTAGTCCCGGGCGTAGATGAGTCTGCGGCGTCCTCGCCGCAGACTGCGAAACTCGGGGGGCAGGGTTCTTTCCCGCTCCCTCTCCGCCGTCTCTTTCGCGAGCATTACCTGCTAGCAGAAAGAGGCGGCGGCGTGCCACTTGCTCCCGTCGGAGACCACGGCCCTCACCATGGTCTCCAACGAGAGAACGTCCACGCCCAGGACCGCAACGAGATCCCGGCGTTGACTCGCCCACGCAGGGCACTCCACCAACGTGTGGAGCGCCGTGTCTTCGCCAGGATCCTCGCAGTGCTGGCACTGCGGCGTTGTCTCCCGGTGGATGCGCCACAGATACTTACCGAAACACCCGTGTCCGGTAACCATCTGGCACATCCGGTAGGAGAGGTCCCCATGGTCCCTCTCCAACCACTCCTTCATGATCGGTCTCACCGCCGCAATGGTGGATTCCCCCCACCTTGGGTGCTCAAGTCGCACCCTCCATGTCTCCATGAGTTCCTGGCGGAGCAGGGACCGCTGAGCCCTGATTTCACGGGGCTCCGGCCTATGGCCCCGCTCCAGCGCCTCCTTGCGCCACTGGTACAGCAGCGCAAGGGCTCTCGCTTCCAGGTCCCATGGAGGGGTCCCAGCTAGGAGACATGCCGCCTCGACGGAGATCGTGCGATACCCCCTGATGACTCTGACGGCCATCGCCTTTAACGGGCTGTTAAGAACAGCCACGTTGCGGGCCGCCAGAGTCTCCGCCCATACGGGGGCCCCGTATAGGGCCATGCTTCGCACGATCCCCAGGTACAGTCTCCTAGTGGGGGCGTTGGGTCCCTTAACGTTGGGCATCAGCCGCGATAGCGCGGCCGCAGCCCCCCTCAGTTTCGGGACCAGACTTCGGAGATGAGGTCCGAAGTCCCATCGGCTATCGAGTACGAGCCCAAGGTACTTCATCGTGGGCTCGATGCCGATGCTTACGCCCCCTACGGTTATGCTGGTTCCCGCAGGTGGCCCCCTCCGAGGCCCGTGAAAACACATAGCCTCGGATTTATGGAGAGCCACCTCAAGTCCCAGCCGCCGTATTCGACCCACGACTTGAGCAACCCCTGCCGTGGCCTTCAGTGCCGCGCTTCGGTACGTTGCTCCCCGCGCCATAACGAGGGTGTCGTCAGCATAGCACACTATGCTGACACCCTCGAGCAACGTACCGCGCAGCACCCAGTCGTATCCGATGTTCCACAGGAGTGGCCCTAGGACCGACCCCTGCGGAACACCGCACGACACTTCTCGCCACCCTGGCCCTAGCCAGCTCGGGTAAACTATGGCCCTCTCGGATAGGTATGCCTCGACAATGCGGCGGAGGTAAGGAGGCACTCCGTGATACGCGAGCGCCTCCCTAACGCAGCTCCAGGGTAGGGTGTTGAAGGCGTTGGCGATGTCGAGAGACACCGCCACCACCACCCCACCCCGCGAGACTACTTCCTCCGCCAGGCGCCTAACGCGCATGATCGCTTCCACGGTGGAGCGCCCCCGGCGGAAACCGAACTGGTTGTCCGCCAGATCTGGCCCCACGTTCGTGAGATGCTCGACGAGGCGCTCTGCAATAATCCGCTCAAAGAGCTTGCACACCTCGTCGAGCAACACGATCGGCCGGTAACCGGATGGCTGGTCCGCCGGCCGCCCCGCCTTCCGGATAAGGACCAGTTTCCCGGCTTCCAAGCCTTTGGAAACTAGCCCCTTTCGAGGCATGCGCTAAAGAGCGCCACCAGTCGAAGCCCTAGTTCCTCCAGGGCCAGGACCCATGCTCGGCCTGGAATGCCGTCGGGTCCGGGGGCAGTGCATTTCCGGGCTTTAAGCCGGAGCACTGCTACCCCCAGTTCACTCTCCCTGACTTCGGGCACATCGCTCTCGCTATTATCAGCGTCAGGCGCCTGAGGCGGAGCCATACGCGGAGGGACATGCTCCTCCGCTCTCGCAGGGAACAAGGAGCCCAGAATCCCCTCCAGCCGCTCCGGCTGGAGGCTCTGGGTCAGTAGGGGCGCCCTTGGGCGGATTTTGCCCCTGACCGCAAGGTAAGGACGCCCCCATGGGTTCTGCTCCAGAGACTCCAGCAGCTCTTCGCGGGCCCGCCGTTTGGCCTGCTTTATGGCTTCCTGGAGGGTTCTCTTGGCCCCCTTGTACGCCTCATACAGCTCCGCCTCTCGGGCTGCCGCATCGTCTGGGCGGCGACGCCTCCGGCGAAACCTGGTGTACTGGCGGCGAGCGGTCACGCACGCTGCTCGCAGCTGTGCGAGCTCCGCTGACCACCAGTACACCTGTTTCTTTGCCGGGCCGGGCTTAACCCTAGGCATCGCCGCATCACAGATATGCGACATGGCTCTCCTGAACCATTCCGCCTCTGCGTCGACATCGGCAGGCCTGGCCAGTGACGGAATCCAGGCCTGCACTATTGATGCCTCCAGGAGAGCCTCCCGATCCAGGCGTCTGAGCGCCCAACGTGGATCCGGGGGATTCGCGATTGTCGGCGGCAGGTTAGTTGGAGGGGAGACGTTGAACCGAATATACTTATGGTCGGAATCCGTCTCCTCCTCCTCCACCACGCGCCAACCCTGGAAGCGGCGGGCGAGAGCAGGGGTCGCGAATGCGACATCCACGACCGAACTGAGCCCCCGCCGCTCCCAGGTGGTGACACTCCCCCGGTTGAGGACCTCTAGACCACGGGTGTTGGCCCAGTCCTCCAGTACTCGCCCCTTGTCATTGGTTTCCCGGGAGCCCCAGGCCTGAGACCAGGAGTTGAAGTCTCCCAGGACCAAGACAGGACGAGGACGGCACGCAGCGAGAACGATGTCCAGTTCAGCGAGCCTTAGCTCAAGCTCGTACTGGTCAAGGCTTGGCGAGAAGTAGACGGCCACGACAGCCAAGCCCTCATAGTCCGCCGCGACACAGCCTCTGCACCTTGCAATGAGTGCAAGGCGCGAGGTGTCCGCGGCGGACCCCCCGAAGACGGTCGCTACGCCGTCCAGGTCCACCGGGCTTCCGGGGTGGACCCAGTACGGCTCAGCGACCACGACCACATTGATAGACCACTCCACGATGCTCTGGTACAGAAGATCCTGAGCACCGGTACAGTGGTTTATGTTCGCCTGCAGGATGCGGATTGGTGTGTCCATTAATGGATGTCCATCTCCGCATCCCGCCACGAATGTGGCCGCTCTTGAGCGGCACCCCCGCTACCCGTTGCGGACGAACGGGGCTTTGGCCTCGAGGCGGCGCAGGTTCTGCTGTCCGCCCGGTGCTCCGCCGCTTTGCCCTCCGCTACGCATTTGTAGCAGCGCGGCGGAGCATCACAAGCACTGGCCTTGTGCCCGGGCTGACTGCAGCGGAAGCACCGATCCCCCACGGTGTCTCCCGCTGTGCACTGCACTCCCACATGCCCCACGGCCAGGCACCTGAAGCACCTGGTCTCGCGGGGCTGCAGGAGTTGCACCCGCGCCTTTAGGAAGCCCCCAACGAGGAGGCTCCGTTCGTCCGCAATTTTCTGCGCCGCTGCGACGGGGCAGTTGACGACTGCCGTGCCGTGACCGGTGGAGCTGAAGCGGATTTCTCCAGCTCTCACCTGATCACGGGGGCAGCCGCCCACCTCCACGACGGCGGAGATGACTTCCTCCGTCGTGGCCGCGTCATCCAGACCCGAAATGCGCAAACCTGCGCATTTGTTGGGTCTGGTGCCGCGTACGGCTTCGGTATCCAGCGACTCCCTCAGCTTGGCCGCTAGGGCGTCGGCTTTGGGGCCGCTGGTGGCGCCGGAGACCTCGAGGAGGCGAGCTCCGGTGCGAGTTGTTTTGCACCGGAGCCCCCCCTCAATCTCGAGGGCCTTGAGGTCCACTGAGGCTTTAACCTGCCTCAGGACCTGGGCGTACCCCACGCCCTTCTCCACACCCTCCGTCGTCACCGTCAGGACGACGGCAGTGAAGCGTGGGGCGCGGAGCCTCTTCGGCGCCTTCGCCGCAGCGGCTTTTGCCGCCTTCTTAGCCGCCTTTTTGGCGGCTTTTTTCGCCTTTTTGGCGGCTCCCGCTACCACCCATTCCTCCCCTCTGGAGGAACGCTCGGGTGCAGCGGGAGTGGCGGGTATGGCGGGGGTGGGGGTGCCGCGCTTTTTGCCTTTCCCTTGTGGCGTTGGGCCAAATGGGGTTGCGGGGCCGGGCTTACCACCGGCAGCAGCTGCGAAAGTCGCAGGCCGTGCCAGTGGGGGACGGTAAGCCCGGTCCTCCAACACGCCAAGCCGCCTCTCGATGGCCGCCAGTAGCTGCACCATGCTCGGTGCAGGCTCTGGCGCCACCTCGGGTGCCGGTTTGGGCGCCGGCTTAGGCGCTGTCTTTGGCGCCGACTTTTGTGCCGACTTTGGCGCCGGCTTTGGTGCCGAATTTGGCACCGACGACGACGACGTAGGCATCCCCCCCTGCGGCACAAGAGCCCTCGGGTGGTCCACCACCTCCTGGGCTCTTGGGGCGTTCTGGGCCTCCGGGGATCCCCTGACCATCTGGGTCAGTTGCCTGACCTCCTCCCGGAGGACCCGCTGTTGCTCCAAGGAGTTGGCCAGCTCAGTTTCCAGGCTTGTGACCCGGGCCCTGAGCTTCGCCTCCTCCTCGGAGACGCTCCTACCGAGGAGCTCCTCCAGCGCCGTCCTGGCGACGGCGACGTTTTCCGCCACCGTCTTCTTCTTTCCCGACACATTTTTCGACCCTTTTATTGTGTCGGTAATGCGGGCAAGCGCTGTGAGGAGCTCCCTCGCCGCGGGGACGCCTTGGTCCCTGCCGCTGGGTAGCGGGGGGACGTGCACCGGTTGTTTCGGCGTTCTAACCGCCGCGGTGGCCAATATTTTGGCCGGCCGATCGTCCTCGCTCGAGGAGATCGTCCGTTGCCCGGAGCTTCTGCTACGGTCAAGGGACGGTCCAATCGAGCGAGGCCGCTTACGTCGGAGACCCTCCTCGGTCTCCATTCGGCTGGATACTGACTCGTTGTCAGTACCCGCCGTCGACGCCGCAGACGCAACGTCTGCGTCCGTTTCCCCGCCTATAGGTAGCGGAGTAGCGGGTCTGGTGAAGACAGCCTTAACCGCCCGCAGGTGAGGCCACCGCCTCAACTCCTCTTCACCCCCAACTACCTCCACCCCGTCATGCTCGATGTCCTTGTTCGCGCCTTGGTCGTTTTTGATTGTATCGTCCGGTTTCTTTTTATTTTTTATTGAAGTTTCCATGTCTAATCCCACGAGTATGGGGGAAGGGTGGTCCGTCCAGGCGGAGCCCCCTGCACCTGGATAAGCCTATATACTGTGGAGGTCGGCAGGTATCCATAGGTTTTGACGACTTCGCTGTCGGGTGTTATAGACTTTTTCCTTGTCGTGGGCCGGCCAATAAAGGCAAGCCCTCCGGTCAGCAAGTTCACAGCGTACCCTTCTGGAGCCACCAGTCAGGTCGTTGCTGATCACCTGCCGATTACGGAACGCGAGAGGATGGCTAGTCCTCTCTCACCGGCGGCGGCACAAGTGCCCGTCGGCCCCTGCGTCAGCAGTGGGCCAACCCGCCCCTGGATCCCCCAGGACCCTACGGTGGCCACCACCACTAACAGCATCGCTCATCCTGTCTCCTCTGAAAGCAGAGGAGTACGGAGAGCGATGTGTTCCCGCCACGTTGGGTATTGGCCGACGATCAATGCCAACCCCATGAAGGGGAAGCCATTGACCGCCGCCCAGGGTGTACCGGCCACTCCGATTCCGTTCCCCCGGACTCCAGCGGGATCGGAATCGGAATGACACTCGAGGAGGTTACCCAACATACACCCCTTTGCCGGATGCTCGGAGTTTCTTTGAAGGATAGGATTCGTAACGAATACATCGAAAAGAGAACCAAGGTTATCGACATAGCTCAAAGAATTAAACGTGGTGTTGAGTGGAGACCGCGACTCGGCATAAAATATATATAAAGATGATAATATAAGATATTGTAATAAACCTGGTAATCTGGGTTACAATATTCAAAGGTATAAATAAATATCTTTAGTTGGAAGCCATGTTTCTCCGTGACGTTTTGACATGACATGACATCTGGGTAGAACGAAAATCGGAGTCAATGTCTGAATTACACGCAATTCGATTCCGTTCAACGTAGATAGGAACGACGTGCTTCATGCCAATCGCTTTTACGGATTTTCTTGTGGTTTTCGGATGTAGGTACTGACATGGTATTTTGATTTGCGTATTTTTTATAACTTTGATCACGAGAACGGTACTTTAGTGTTTTTCATCGAGGTTTTTGCAGAACTAATAATGGTTCGAACAGTGGTTGAACGGATGGGATTATTGTAGTGAAAATGTATACTTTTTTTTTTACGTTTGGAAACCCCCACGGGCTTCACCCCATCGGTACCGACGATGGGGTGGGCGTGTCGGAATCGGACCGACTAAAACCACACGGTGGTTTTTTTTTGTTTTTTAAAAAGAATATTTGTAACCGAAATTACTAATATTCCCCCTAACCCCTCCAGCTAAGCTAAATGCTTGTGTTAGGAGTGGGTTCACGTCAGTAGTGTAATGACCAAGATTCGAACCCAGGACCTCTCGATCTTAGGGTCGACTCCTTAACCACTAAGCTACCGACGCTGCCATGTACGCTTCCTTTCGTGTCCTCCCCAAGTGTCCATTGCCGTGCACCCCGGGTAAGCCCTCGAAAGGAAAATGTATACTAATATTATAGAGTGGCCGAATTTTGTGAGTTTGTTTATATGTATGTGTGTATGGAGATCCTAGGGAAAGGCCTATGCCCAGCAGTGGGCGTTGATTGGCTGACATGATGATGATGATGATGAGGTAACCTTTGAAACCACTGCCCAAGTTGTTGTGTTGAAAGGTATATTATCCCTGATGGACAAAGGCTTGACATAAAAAAAATCTCATATAAAACGAAGCGAAGCGAGGGTGTGTTGCTTGTAAATAACTCAAAAACCTAGAGCACATTTATAATTATTGAAGTTATTTTTAAATAGTTATTGCAGAGTTTGAGCACATTTGTTTTGTCTTAGCTCTTAGCTTAACTCTCTGGTTCTATATGGTAGTCAGGGTCTGAAGATGGAGTACGATGGCAGCCATATTAACTCTTAAACAAAACAAGATAAACTTATCAAGTTTGGGCTCATTTGTTTTGTCTTGACAAACTCTCTGATGCTATATGGTAGTCAGGATCTGAAGATGGAGTACGATGGTAGCCATAGGAACTCTTAAACAAAACAAGATAAACTTATCAAGGTTGGGCTCATTTGTTTTATCTTGACATACTCTCTGGTGCTATATGGTAGTCAGGGTCTGAAGATGGAGTACGATGGTAGCCATAGGAACTCTTAAACAAAACAAGATAATCTTATCAAGTTTGGGCTCATTTGTTTTGTCTTGACAAACTCTCTGGTGTTATATGGTAGTCAGGGTCTGAAGATGTAGTAGGATGGTAGCCATAGGAACTCTTAAACAAAACAAGATAATCTTATCATGTTTGGGCTCATTTGTTTTGTCTTGACAAACTCTCTTGTGTTATATGGTAGTCAGGGTCTGAAGATGTAGCAGGATGGTAGCCATAGGAACTCTTAAACAAAACAAGATAATCTTATCAAGTTTGGGCTCATTTGTTTTGTCTTGACAAACTCTCTGGTGTTATATGGTAGTCAGGGTCTGAAGATGTAGCAGGATGGTAGCCATAGGAACTCTTAAACAAAACAAGATAATCTTATCAAGTTTGGGCTCATTTGTTTTATCTTGACATACTCTCTGGTGCTATATGGTAGTCAGGGTCTGAAGATGGAGTACGATGGTAGCCATAGGAACTCTTAAAAAAAACAAGATAATCTTATCAAGTTTGGGCTCATTTGTTTTGTCTTGACAAACTCTCTGGTGTTACATAGTAGTCAGGGTCTGAAGATGGAGTACGATGGTAGCCATAGGAACTCTTAAACAAAACAAGATAATCTTATCAAGTTTGGGCTCATTTGTTTTGTCTTGACAAACTCTCTGGTGTTATATGGTAGTCAGGGTCTGAAGATGTAGTAGGATGGTAGCCATAGGAACTCTTAAACAAAACAAGATAATCTTATCAAGTTTGGGCTCATTTGTTTTGTCTTGACAAACTCTCTGGTGTTATATGGTAGTCAGGGTCTGAAGATGTAGCAGGATGGTTGCCATAGGAACTCTTAAACAAAACAAGATAATCTTATCAAGTTTGGGCTCGTTTGTTTTATCTTGACATACTCTCTGGTGCTATATGGTAGTCAGGGTCTGAAGATGGAGTACGATGGTAGCCATAGGAACTCTTAAACCAAACAAGATAAACTTATCAAGTTTGGGCTCATTTGTTTTATCTTGACATACTCTCTGGTGCTATATGGTAGTCAGGGTCTGAAGATGGAGTACGATGGTAGCCATAGGAACTCTTAAATAAAACAAGATAAACTTATCAAGTTTGGGCTCATTTGTTTTGTCTTGACAAACTCTCTGGTGTTATATGGTAGTCAGGGTCTGAAGATGTAGTAGGATGGTAGCCATAGGAACTCTTAAACCAAACAAGATAAACTTATCAAGTTTGGGCTCATTTGTTTTATCTTGACATACTCTCTGGTGCTATATGGTAGTCAGGGTCTGAAGATGGAGTACGATGGTAGCCATAGGAACTCTTAAATAAAACAAGATAAACTTATCAAGTTTGGGCTCATTTGTTTTGTCTTGACAAACTCTCTGGTGTTATATGGTAGTCAGGGTCTGAAGATGAAGTAGGATGGTAGCCATAGGAATTCTTAAACAAAACAAGATAAACTTATCAAGTTTGGGCTCATTTGTTTTGTCTTAGCTCTTAGCTTAACTCTCTGGTTCTATATGGTAGTCAGGGTCTGAAGATGGAGTAGGATGGTAGCCATAGGAACTCTTAAACAAAACAAGATAAACTTATCAAGTTTGGGCTCATTTGTTTTGTCTTAGCTCTTAGCTTAACTCTCTGGTTCTATATGGTAGTCAGGGTCTGAAGATGGAGTAGGATGGTAGCCATAGGAACTCTTAAACAAAACAAGATAAACTTATCAAGTTTGGGCTCATTTGTTTTATCTTGACATACTCTCTGGTGCTATATGGTAGTCAGGATCTGAAGATGAAGTAGGAAAGTGGGTAAAGGAACTCCCTAAACTAAACAAGATAAACTTATCGAGTTTGTCTTTTTTTTTGATGAACTATCTGTTGTTACATGGTATCATTCTGGTGTTACATGATATTAAGAAACCTAAAAAGTTGAAAAAAGATAATTAAAAAAAGTTCTTTAAAAAAGCTTTTATACAAAAATGTGGTTACACTGAAACAATAATAATTATTTTATACAAAGGCTGGTGCTGATTTCCTTGGAAAGCTTGTAATGTTAATAGAAAACAGCGAAATTAATTGCAGTCAGCACAGCCCTTGCATAAAATTGTTATTTTCGTTTTAGTGCAACCACATTTTTGAAAATAAAAACAAAGTATTTATTATTTTATTGTACTATGACTATGACTGGTGGCGCGTTGACACATGAAGAAATGGGGAGAATGTAGAATCGTGAAATAATAGGAAAGTGCTTCACTGTTTGAGACTGCCCATTCGTGTTGGTAAAGGCATGGTCATCTAGCTTAAATAAATAAATAGATAAATATTCTACGACATTCTACAAAACGCTTTCTAGACCCAAAGTAAGCATAGTCTAACTAGCTTGTGTTATGGGTTCCAGAATGCGGATAAACATACTTATATACTTTTTTTTGTAAATACATACATATTATACATAGAAACACCCAGACCAATGCAAAAAGACATATTTATGCATACAAATATTTGCACTCAGCGGGAATCGAACCTGCGCCCCCTGACGTAGCAGTCGAATGCACTACCGCTACGCCACAGAGGCCGTAAAAGTAAAAGTAACCACAATCTACATAACGATAAGTCAAAGGACCCCAATTAGAAGCATAGCTTTGCTCAAGACGTAACTAATCTATTATGCAAAGGATGAAATTCCTGCTTGTAATGTACTCAGCATATCAAATTGCGTTTGTACAGTAATGCAATTCTACACCTATCTGTTACGTTAGATTTGATATTGCATACCTTTTTTTGTTTTCATGCGGAAATCCCTTCGGATCCCCGCCGGCTAGCGGGGGCGGTTGTCGGGCTTGAACCGACTAAAACCGCACGCCGTCTCGGGTCTACAGACGCCGGGGTGTAAGGTTGCCCATGGGGCATATCCCTCGCACCCCGACTGACCCTGGGCCATCTCCGGTTTCGAGATGGCCGCCTCGGATTTGGGAACCATGGTGTCCCCGTCTTGCCCCGGTTTGGGGGAGGGGCGCTAGCCGCCCTACCGTCCCGGCCTGCTTCTGCTGGGGTGACAGGCGGCCTGACATTGATTATACACAAGTATAGTAATTAATATATTATATATTTGTGGGTATGGGAATTGCAGCGGTGTAAATAGGGATGTGGGTACATTACAATAATTTAAAAACAGAACAGTTACGTGTGGAATAGTCATTCTACCGTGGATTTATTTTCCAGCCTGAGAACGTTTTAAACAAAACGCATTTTACGCTGTTCATTATGGCACTAGAGGAAAATATATAACAACTAGCTGTGCCCGCGACTTCGTCCGCGTGGATTAACATTTTAGGGTTTTAGTTTTTTGCGCGGAACCCTAATTATTTTCCTAAAATTAAAGTAGCCTATGTTACTCCTTGTTATATTACCTATCTGCCAGTGAAAGTCGCGTCAAAATCGGTCCAGCCATTTTAGAGATTAGCCAGAACAAACAGACAGACAGACAGACAGACAAAAATTGTAAAAAAGGTTATTTTGTATATATATTCATATAGGTACATGTCGTAAAAAACCGTTATTTCAATATTACAAACAGACACTCCAATTTTATTTATATGTGTATAGATGTGTATAGATGTGCAGATAAACAGTTATCTTATATCACTAAGGGGTTGTACAAGTACTCACGTGATCGCCGTTGCTTGTAAATGTTTACAAGCAAGTGCTTTATCTCGCGTATTACATAATCGCCTAGTGCGATTAATCCTTTCAATAGAACACTAACTCGAAAGAACTCATGCAAAATGGACTTGACAAATATCTTTTTTTTCGTGCCTTCGGATACCTCTCCGCCGGCCAGCGGGGGCGGTTATGTCGTGCACCGACTAAAACCGCACGGTGTCCTGCCCAATTCTCCATTGCCGGGCACCCCGGGTAAGCCCTCGTTCACAAACATATATCCGTTCCGTTACGTTAACATATATTTGGTAAACCTTTGGAAACCGATAACGAGTTGCCGAAAGCAAGTAATTATTTATTTTAATAAGGTATTTTCATCATATCATTATTAAAAGCAATAACAAATTATGATATGAACCCATTAATTACTTTGAATGATAATATATCCGCCAATATTAATAAAGCCTTTCGATATTAATTTGTCAAGATCAGTTTAGCGATACAAACGGTATGGGTACTTACTCGTAGCAATGATTTGTACCTGCGATAGCCCCGAAACTGACAGGCCCTTTGATATCAGCCACCAATGGAATTGCTAATTAAATTTTATTAATAATAGGGTGCCAAGCTTAATTACTGGGAATCCTATATGATTATAATTCTAGAGGTTAAATAATCTGTTGGTTTGTGTACATTGGTCCCGAGACGGCGTGCGGTTTTAGTCGGTTCAAGCCCGACAAAACCGCCCCGGCTGGCCGGCGGGGGGTATCCGAAGGGATTTCCGCACGAAAAAAAAAAGGTAAATGATACATTTTGAAGTGCACAAATATAAATTTTCTCATACCTTCTTCATGCTTTCTAGCCTCGCTTCCGTTTTTAGGGGTCCGACAGGGTTAATCGGGACCCTAAAAACGGGAACAGTACTTTTTTTTAAATAATATTAGTTACCGAAATTACTAGTATTCCCCCTAACCCCTCCAGCTAAGCTTAATTTCTTATCTTAGGAGTGGGTTCACGTCGGTAGTGTAATGGCCAGAATTCGTAACCGGGGCCTCTCGATCGTAGGGTCGACTCCTTAACCACTAAGCTACCGAAAATGACCATGAGACATCGAAATCTTACACATCCAAACATATATTACATCGTAACTATCTATAAAAGGCCAAAGATGAAAGAATAGTAAACATACATGTATTTTTCGCGTTAAAATTATTTTGTTCCGTGGTTACAATCAGCTTTTCGTAAATATAATGGATAAAGTATGCAAAAAATATATTCAGAGACGACCAACTCCATTACGTCAATATGAACGATACGAGAGTCAGTTATAGGTACCATTTAGGTACATTTCCATAATTGCATTTTATAGCTACTGCGAAAACCGGTGATTTTCGCGCAGGTTGAGCTACTGTGTACATTAATAACAACATTGTAGTTCAGAAAATTAAGAGTCATTTTTAGGATTCCGTATCTCAAAAGGAAAAAACGGAACCCTTATAGGATCACTTCGTTGTCCGTCCGTCCGTCCGTCTGTCAAGACCGATTTTCTCAGGAACGCGTGGAGGTATCCAACTGAAATTTATATCTAATACTCAGGTCTACTGTCCCTTAGAGCTGTGATAAAATCAAACTTCTAAGCCAAAGCAATCAAAAGATACAGCCGTTTATGCCGCAAATTTTCGAAACTCGCACGGGAATCATAACCTACAGGGTACTTCCCGTGAACTTAGAATCTTGAAATTTGGTACGAAGTAATTTCTTATAGTGCAGATAAAGGAAACATTGCGAAAACCGTAAATTTTTAGTTACATCTATAATACAAAATATTTTTGAAAATTTTGAAGTTACTACTTCTTACTAAAATTTTGCAATAAAAATACCATAACTATGACTCTATGACTATGATTGTTGTGATGGGTGAACTTTTACTTATATACCTACAGGTTTGTACGGAACCCTCGGTGTGCGAGTCCGACTCGCACTTGGCCGCTTTTTATTATGTATATTTACAGACTATGAATGACCAGAGTATTAATGATGTATTGAAAAAAGTGCAGGTCAAAAGCACTCGAAACTACACGGCTTGCATGAATGGTTTAATAATAGTAGAGGAAGCTCGTGAAGTGTGTAAGTCCACTCCAGTGGGAAAGTACCTATGTAAGGTACAGACTAGAAAAGAATAATCCAATAATAAATTGCAATTACTTTGAGGAGACGTCAGAGACTTGCATTCAAATATAAAACATTTTCTGAAAAGAAAAATCCACTTATGCCATAGTCGAGGGAGTAATATATACGTATTCATTAGTGTTGAAGTTTATGCCTCTTCAAGGTATGCGTAGTAAAATTGTATGTGGATTAGATATTATTTTGATATTCAAATCAGGCGTCATTTTCATGATGAACACACTATTTAACTGAATCACGTAAAATTTAAAATCAATTTTCAAATTTGCTACTGCCTTCTTTCAACTTGATTTGCATGAGGAAGCTCCATTATATGTATAGAAAGCGGAGGGTTGGTAACCCTGACGACATCTCAAATGAATAATTGGTGTTTCGATTTGACGTGAGGTATTTTATTGCCTCACAGTATGAGTAATATTAGAATTCTGTACTCGTTGCACAAACTTTTATAGTGGATCATATTTCTGTTCGGTGTTGTAATATTTACTTCGAGAAGTTTTGGGTGTGTGAATTATTTTTCATTTACAACAAATCTAGCATTGTGTCATAAAGGAAAGTAATTTGATGAGGATCATCTACGAGTACAGTATCGAGGGTTTTAAACTTAAGTAATAAAGTATCAGACTTTGAAATGATCCCAAGGATTAACCCAACACCAACAAATGGATTTTATACTCAGATGACACTATATTAAAACTGAAATTAAACATGCCATAGTCATTATATATCATTAGAAGTAGTATTAGTAGGTATTCATACGTATAGAAAATAATTACATGGAAATAATAACTATCAGTGTCGCTTCTTACATTTTAAAAATAGTCGAATATACGAATAACAGTATATTAAAAGTTTCACAGTTCAACACATCGATCGGGAAAACTATGTTTACTTGCCGTAACATAGCAACCAAATAGTTTTATTAAAAATCACTTTCCCTGTAACGGTCATACAACGGTCTTGATTTTAATCTTATTAATGTGCTTAGGTTCAAGATGTACGTAATTAACTTTGTGTGAGAGGGAAGCGAGATTTCTGAAACGAAGTTTTAGTAATAACAGAAGTGTTATTAAGAGTTACCAAATTACATGATTACTAAAATGAGTCTCATAATAGTAATAAGTGTGAAATATCTCCATCATTGATACGATTCAGAAGAACGTAATCTAGGTGCTTCAGTAATAGGAACTGAGGTCAATTAAAACTAATCTGCGATATTTATATAGAGTTTTCATAACGAATGTCATTGTATTGTACCTTTTTTTTTTTTTTTTATCGTGCGGAAATCCCTT
Organism: Cybosia mesomella; assembly: GCA_946251805.1. Classification (NCBI taxonomy): domain Eukaryota; kingdom Metazoa; phylum Arthropoda; class Insecta; order Lepidoptera; family Erebidae; genus Cybosia; species Cybosia mesomella. The sequence goes on along the minus strand of OX276388.1, from coordinate 41,684,219 downwards.
CGGATACCCCCCCCGCGTGCCAGCGGGGGCGGTTATGTCGGGCTTGAACCGACTAAAACCGCACGCCGTCTCGGGTCTTCAGACGCCGGGGTGTAAGGTTACCCATAGAGCATATCCCTCGCACCCCGGCTGACCCTGGGCCATCTCACCACTAACAGCATCGCTCATCCTGTCTCCTCTGAAAGCAGAGGAGTACGGAGTTCCCGCCACGTTGGGTATTGGCCGACGATCAATGCCAACCCTATGAAAGGGTGAAGGGGAAGCCATTGACCGCCGCCCAGGGTGTACCGGCCGCTCCGATTCCGTTCCCCCCGGACTGCAGCGGGATCGGAATCGGAGCGACACTCGAGGAGGTTACCCAACACACACCCCTCACTGTATTGTACCTGAGAACCCAGTTAAGTGAAACGAAATTCATTGAGTGAAATGTGCTAACGCACTAAAACCGTGACTTTAGGTTACAATATTACTCTCAGGTGTTATATAAATTATAATATACATATATTATGATGTATAGAATATTTTTTTAACATTGGCTAAAAAGCTTTTTTATGGGCAGTGTTAAGTGAAATTCATGATGCGCATTGGAATGGAATGAAAATATATAATTTCTATTTTTAGAGTAGCCTAAACATATTATGTAACACACTTATAAATATATCGTTATATTAATTAAATAATATGAGATGCATACATTTTTAAAAAAAGCATTCCGTAGTATGAGTTTATGGCGTCGCGTCGCGTCGTCGCGTCGTCGTCGAGTTCAAAACGCTTTGTTCGAGCTGCAAACTTAGCACATAAATAAATCATCACAAAAAATATGATTGAAGTTTTTGAAAACAGCCTACAGTCAGTCATAGAACAACATGGCAACGTATGGAAAATTACAAAATTGTACAGAACGGAGGAAATTGAACATATTTCAATAACATTATTTTGAAAGATCGGAAGTTTGATTAAAATGACAAAGGTTCGACAGGGACTCTACACTCGTATAAAAGCATTCAAACGAATATAGGCCCTATAGATACCGAATTTTACGATATAATATATAATTTTCCTGTGACAAACGTATTTATAACTTTATTAGCACGTCTGTCCCGTTTCCTCGTGAGTAGTTTCCTATGTTATGCCGTCAACTTACGGTACGCCCTTTATTACCTCCTCCATCCTATAAGCTTAAACTTCTGCACATTCAAATTCACGATGTTTGCTTATTTATATGTAATTCATGTTCTATTGTGAGACAGGTTGTTTATAAAGGTCTTAAACACACATCTAATGTCCTTATCATTCACACAATAATTATATAGAACACCTACATTAATTAAGTTGGCGCGTCAAGCTTTTGTTTCTCTAATGATAAGAGTTCCATAATTATGTAAGTCCAAGAACTTATTTGTTTCCATATATATTTGAATTTTATTGCGTAGTGTTTAATATAGTCGAGTGAACTAAATCTTGTTGAGTAATCTTCGTTATTTTAACAAGCGACTAACCTATAACGTTTGAATAAATTATCCTTTAGCACGCAATACGACCTTTTAGCATTGATATTTCGTAACACAAATCAGTTATTCACACATTCATACCTTTATGCTAGTCCACCGGAATTACTACGGAATTCGAAACGTGATTTCAATTTTCCCTACATTTATCATTAGGGAGACGGGACGAGGAGGGGGCAATTTGAACCACTTGACGCGGATTTGACGTGAAGTGCTTTCACATCGCCGGCTAAGCTGGTGGCTTACTGAATCATCCTTCATTTGCCTTTGATGAGGCCAAATCCACGTTATTGAAAATATTTGGAATGCCTGATTGTTCGGTTGTCATCTGACGATGCGGCTTTCCGCTTCCAATCGTTTAAAGTATTGATGTTACGGTAATATATATCTTGTTAAATTCGAAGGACTATTAAATGCTTTCTTCAATCGACTTTCACAGTAAAGTATCACTTATATAGTATAAATTACCTATTCTTCATCTTGAAGCTATAAATGAATCCCAATTTTTTTTCTCGGTCACGGTATCATCCGTGAACTGCTGGACCGATTTCGCTCTTTTTGTTGTGTTTGTTATTGTCATGAGAAGGTTCTTATAAGAAAAGTTAAGAAAGTTGCGCATAAAATTAGAACATACCTGCCAATCGTTGGTATGCGCGCGATTGAAATATTGACTGACACATGAAATGATGCATCAGTCGGAATTATATTGATAAAATATTTAATTAATTACTATTTAGTGCACATTTCACAGCAAAATTCATAAAAATTGTACAGTGAGTTTATTTGTACAGTAATGTTCGTAACGGTTTCAATAATTAATTATACCAAATTCAATATTCATAGTTTAGGCAGGACAACGTTTGTCGGGTCAGCTGGTAAATAATAAATAACAACGTAGAACAAATAACGCTAATAATAAATTAGTTACCTCGCTCGGCAGAACAAGAAATTTTAATTAAAACTATAGTTTTGGCAAGAGTTAGGAACAAATGTTAACTAAGTGAAGTTAACGGCGTTAAAATAAAGTTTTATTATAGAAGTTCCTGCTTCGGAGAACCGTTGCGAACAATGTATAGGGTACAGCCATTTCTGCAACAGTCATCGACTTATGTACTAAACTTTGTACTATTATGATACCCTGTTTGTTCTGAACTTCTCGTTACCGTCTTTATTTTTGGTAGCACAATCCAGAATTTGCAAATATAAACAAATGTCAAAATAAATACAAGAAAGAGCTAATCTCTCTGTTTTTAAGAATTTAAGAAGATCGCAGTTGGCTGAGTAGTGCTTTGAGCAATTTGATGGCGATCAGTAAAGGTAGTTCAAATATTTACAACAATGGAAAACTATCTGCTTCATAAGTAAACAGGTTCTTACTTATTTCATGTAAAACTAGCTGTCTGAATGAAATCTGAGTGAATTCATATCCCGTCCCGCTTCTCATGGGAACCTATTCTAGGGATGAAAAGTAATCTATGTATGATTGCAGGTTATAATCTTATCTCTGTACTAAATTTCAGCCAGATCCGTAAAGCCATTTTTGCGTGAAAGAGTAATAAACATCCAGATATACGGACAAACTTTAGCGTTTATAATATTAGTATGATATTAATTACCTAGTAACGTGGACATTGACAGGGAGGCTAGTCCACGACTTAAAAGTCGCGCAACGGGCTATAGAGCGAGCTATGCTTGGGGTTTCTTTGAAAGATGAAATTCGAAATGAGGCCATCCGACAAAGAACTAAAGTCACCGACATAGCTCGCAGAATAAGCAAGCTGAAGTGGCAATGGGCTGGCCATATCTGCCGAAGGACCGATGACCGATGGAGCATACGAGTCCTAGAGTGTAGACCCCAGCAAGATGGACGGACGACCTGAAAAAGGTAGCTGGGATAGACTGGATGCGCAAGGCGGAGGATCGGGTGCTATGGCGTAAAATGGAAGAGGCCTATGTCCAGCAGGAACTGCAATAGGCTAATTGATTGAATTGCCTAGTGTACCTTCTGGTATTAGTCAATAAATAGACATGAGGAAAAACACGACACCAATATGAACCAACTTACATCCTACTTCCTATCCTATCCTACTTATATTACAAATGTGAAAGTTTGTAAAGATGTTTGAATTTTTGTATGTTTGGATGTTTGTTGACGCCCTAACGGCTAGACGGATATGGCTAAAACTTAGTCCGCGGCTTGAAATCAATTAAATAATCTATATTACATTTTAGAATAACACTGGATACTTTTTATCCCTGCAATAGGTTAGGTTATTAAGTTTTCTTTAACCACCCCCGCTGGCCGGCAGGGGGGTATCCGAAGGGATTTCCGCTCGTAAAAAAATCACCCAAACTATTTTTCATTTTACACTTGAGGCCAATTTGAGAATAAAAAGTTTATAGCACCTTTATGATATTTAAATAAAATCTCTAAAGATGGAGAGTACTTCAGTCGTTCCGAGCTGTTTATATTTATTTATTTGCCAAACAAGAATGGCAATGCTAACTTGTTTGATTTATAGCAGTCTCCATATTTCGCAGGCTCGTTTATACTGCAATACTGTCCTCGAAGTTTCACAGCACAGTTTTGCCGAGGCTCCCCTAGAACAATGGACGGTTGACCGCTTGTTTATTTCTTTTGTTCCAACTCAACAATACACCGGTTTAGTTAACTGGCTTTCCCTGTGTTAATTACCGATTCGTAATACCTTTTTTTACCATTTTTGAACGGTAAAACCAATGAATCATATCAGCCGTGTCTCGAATAGTTATTGCGTCCGTGCCGAGCGTGTAATAGCGCAACTAGGGGTAACAGGCAAACTTCATTATAGCTTAAGTCTGTCCGATCTATTCCCCGAAAGTAAGGAGATTAGTTGGAAACTGGTGAAACTCATCGGCATAAAAGAAAAAAGACTAAGACCTCACATGTAGTAAAACACAAATTGAGGAAGAAAACAAAAAGAATTTTATGGATTGCTAATTTGCTCCTACAGGCCATATGTTTGATACCATTTCACCTTATTCGTATACCTACTACTTATAATCATTGCAGAAATAATTAAGACGTACTAAATACGATAAGGCCGTGAGTGGAGACCACGTGACGGCAAGCGCAGCGTAGGAAGGCCTCCCGCAAGGTGGACAGACGACCTGGTAAAGAGCGCAGGGACTCGGTGGATGCAGGCCGCTACAGACCGGTCAAAATGGAAGTCAATGGGGGAGGCCCATGTTCAGCAGTGGACTTCCTATGATGAAATACGATAATTAACTACTTCGTAGAGATTAAAATATAGTGTGCGATTCTTTTTTTTTTATGTTTGACGTAAACCTGCCAAACGTGAACGCTGTAATGCTTATGTTTTCCAATAATATACATGTTTGCAATGAAACTTCAGCTGTTGGAGTTTTCATCACTATATTGTCTTGATCAAAAGATTGTTTTAAAAAATCAATCAATATTAAAATGGTACATAAGGAGGTCCCTTCACAACAAATTATACAAAGTTAAATATTCCACTATGTTTAATAATAAAGTAATGGTAGCAGAACTTCAAGTTGATTTATGACATTTCTGTCAGCCAGTAAAGAAGTTTGTAACTAACACCTGTTAAATATTTTATGAGGTCAAGAAGAACAGGGGTGTGTGTTGGGTAAGGGGTGTGTGTTGGGTAAGGGGTGTGTGTTGGGTAACCTCCTCGAGTGTCGCCCCGATTCCGATCCCGCTGCAGTCCGGGGGGAACGGAATCGGAGCGGCCGGTACACCCTGGGCGGCGGTCAATGGCTTCCCCTTCACTCCTTCATAGGGTTGGCATTGATCGTCGGCCAATACCCAACGTGGCGGGAACACATCGCTCTCCGTACTCCTCTGCTTTCAGAGGAGACAGGATGAGCGATGCTGTTAGTGGTGAGATGGCCCAGGGTCAGCCGGGGTGCGAGGGATATGCTCTATGGGTAACCTTACACCCCAGCGTCTGAAGACCCGAGACGGCGTGCGGTTTTAGTCGGTGCAAGCCCGACATAACCGCCCCCGCTGGCCGGCGGGGGGGTATCCGAAGGGATTTCCGCACGATAAAGAAAAAAAAAAAGGTCAAGAAGAACAGGCGACGGTCGTCGCAGTTAATAATAATATTTTTATGAAATACTATAGTCTGAGGGAAAGAAACTGTATCAAAAATCTATACTATTACACAATTGTAAATTGGTTGTGTTTGCATATTGGAGTTATTAAAAAAAATACTCGAGTTATGTTAAATAACTGAATCCGAAAACAGCATTTTTTTTAAATTTTTGTCTGTTTGTTCGCTGTGGACGCAAAAACTATTAAACGGATTTTAATGCGGTTTTTTTCTATTAGAAAGGCTTTTTTTAGACTTAAATTCTGCCGTTGATTGCAATTGGTTAAGTAGAACCGGAGATATGATCAAAAAACGATAACCGACCTGTGTAGGGTCGGAGCCGCGAGCATCAGCTAGTCTTTTATAAAACAATAGCCGTTCAAGATAGTGTAAATATATATTTTGAGCAACGTATTAAGAGTGTCTATATGTCATATGACATATGTCTGAGTCAGGGCCCCTAGTATTATCTTAGTATATATAGTATAGTAGATAGGGGTTATCCTTTCGAGGGCTTACCCGGGGTGCCCGGCAACGGATACTTGCGGTTTTAGTCGAGACACGACATAACCACCCTCGCTGGCCGTCCGAAGGGATTTCCGCACGTAAAAAAAAAAAAAAGGGCCCCTAGTAGTTGAGAGTTTACCCGGGGTGCCCAGCAATGGACACTTTGGGAGGACACCGTGTGGTTTTAGTCGGTCCGATTCCGACACGCCCACCCCATCGTCGGCACCGATAGGGTGAAGGCTGTGGAAGTTTCCACACGTATAAAAAAAAGAGGTATTTTGTTTTGTATGACCTTTTTCACAGAAGGCCCAGCCATTTGTCTGGATACAGAGCCCAGACGGCCGAGTACTCCAGTATTTCTTCCGATGCCCTTTCATTTTGAGAAAATCTCTTTCTTTATTCGTGCCATTGATTTTTTTCCTCATTTAATAAGACGAAATTGGTGTAAATTACTTTCAGCAAAAACTTGAGATGTATTTTTGTTACATTAACTATTAATATAATAAAAAAATACATCTCGGCTCAGAGCTCGGATGGCCCTGACCCAGAAGTGTGCGAATGGCACTTTAGGGTATTTGAAACCGGTCATTTCAGGAGCTAGGATTTACGCGTAGTTTTGGCGAACAGAACAAAAAAACATCGATTTTAGGGGTTTTAGTGACGCAACAAACAAGGAAAATCAAAAACCACAGAGTAAAACAGCATATTAGTCTATTAATAAATACTAACTTATCTCTAACTTTCAATTGCTTTATCAATTTGTAAAAAGAAAATATAAGAATTAAAACAATTCAGACAGTAGATTAATGTATAGCCGATAAGCTGATGATAACACAATTGTAAGCCGCGGTAGCCTAGTGGTATGGGTAATGGACTGCTGAGACGAGGTCTCGGGTTCGATCCCAGGTTTTACCATGGCACACACCATTGACTTTTCGATGCTTTTCGAAGTTATGTGTGTATTTATCGCAGGTTTATAAGTGCCCGGTTAATGGCAATAGGCTCGCCACCTATTACATTGGGACCTAATCATAAACTGGCGAAATGTGGGTGCTAGCACCTCTGCCTACCCCTTCGGGGATATAGGCGTGAGTTTATGTTATGTTTATGTTTTATGTAACATAATTGTACAATCTATCCTGTTGCCGTTGAACAGTTTAAGGTTGTGAGCTAGACTTTTGCAAGTACACAATTCTTTTACCGTCAGTTGAATCAGTTCTTTGTAGAAATCCACCATCTGGATCGCAACGAAGAAGTTATAGAAATAGTTTTCTTTGTACAAATCCAGATAGTATTATCTGGGTTTGTAGGAAATATTATTAGAAATGATTACTAAAAATACTAGAATAATTCTTTTTTACAAATCCAAACAGAATTATCTGGATTCTTACGAAGGAATTACTGTATAGTAATAAAAAATCGTAATTTGATTAAAAAAGTATTAGTTATGAATTTTGTAAATAATAGAATGAGAGCTGGTAGACATTTTTGTTTGAGGTAATCTGAAAATTTGTCAGATGCCTCTCCCATAATGTCTTAATACAGAAACGCAGAACTGGCTGAAGGGTAGCAGTCATTTTACTTTTTTTCCTTGGTCATCACCAAAAATGACACACACACTCCTTCATTACTTTATTTGCCTCAAACACCAAAAATATCTACTAGCTCTCGGACCATAATGTAACATCACCGCTGCAATAGGTATATGCTCAAATATCGTATATAACATGTTATTTTTTGTCTACATATTTACAAATGGCAGGGGGCGCGGGTTCGATTCCCGCTCAGTGCAAATATTTGTATGCATGAACATGTCTATTTGCATTGGTCTGGGTGTTTCTATGTATAATATGTATGTATTTACAAAAAAAAAGTATATAAGTATGTTTATCCGCATTCTGGAACCCATAACACAAGCTAGTTAAACTATGCTTACTTTGGGTCTAGAAAGCGCTGTGTAGAATGTCGTAGAATATTTATATTTATTTATTTATTTATTTAAATATCGATTTACCCAGTTGCATCCAAAGTTTGTACTTCAGAACCCAGGTCCGCTGCTCCCCTTATCTTTCTTTTGATTTGATTTATCTTGGGTTTTGTGGGAGAGACTGCCGTCTAATCCCCAAACCCAAGAATAAAGCCTGAACAGAACCTCGGAAACCAGTCATCCAGCTGTACCGCCATGCAGGTGAAGTTGGTTTGGGCCCCAAAGATCTAGGTGAAGCTCCTACTTCCTACATAGCTGAATATTGTCTACATGATATTGTCGGAAGTTTACGCGAATGTCACTTGAAATAAAACTATTTTCAACGGATTCTATCGCGATTTATTTGATGTTATTTTATATTTCACATTGAGCCCGACGTTTCGGTTGCTTTTCAGCAGCCATGGTCACGGGGAGACTATAGATGGTTATTGTCTTGTAGTTTGAAGTGTAAGTTATCTCAAAGTACCCGAACTTTGTTGAATTGTTGGTGTTACTATTTACGCAGTATGAGCTCACAGTGTCATGAAGTCTAGTTATATTTTGATTTTTCAAATCTTAAGTATTGCTTGGTCCCCTGTTACACGTGTTCACATACAGCAGACTTTTTTGAGCGTTGCTGTTTTATATCAGCTATGTATTCTTTGACGCGAGTGCCAATGCTTCGCTTGGTTTGAACAATAAACAATTCCGACTTTGACTTTTGACTCTCGACTGTATAGACGGACTTGATATTGGCGTCTTCGCCATTAATAATTTTTTAAACATTTATTATATTTTGAAACTATTTGAGAAAACCGTACGACGTTGCCGTTAATTTGAAATGCTTAGATTAAATATAATTTTATAAACATTTACTATATTTTACTTGACATTGGCGAAATTGCGGTGATTCTGCAGAAGCCATTAACTAAAAGAAGAAGAAGAAGATAAACAATTCCTTGATTGCAAACTTAATGGCCAGATCTTCGCATTGGAGTGAATAAAACTTTTAATGCATGATGTGGTTGCATTTGAGGGATATATACATCAATGTTTGAACGCAATAAAAAAAACTATGATCAACATCGATTGCCAAAACTATTTGATATACGGTTGGGAGCTTTAAACGTCCATCGCAAATACTCGTAGTAGGTATGTTGCAGAAAATTCCCGGTATTTTCAGAACGTGATTGCACGGTTTTATGCCACAGTGTAATCAAACTACACATCATCGTCATATATATACGATTCTGGTGTTTCTATGTTTATACATAAAACACAAGAACATTAATATGTATGTATTTAAAGAAGAAAATTTAGTCACACAAGTTTATACGACTTCTAGAATTCATATCACAAGCTAGTTAAGCTAAGCTTACTTTGGGTCTAGATGAAACTGTGTAGTATGTCGTAGAATATAATTTCCTTTATTCATTAAGCATATACATTATATTTTTAAATTTACTTAAAAAACACATTCAAAAATATAAAAAATAGTACCCCACTGGCATCGGGTACCGAAACCAAGCTACCAGTGGTTTTAGGGCTCCAGAGAGAAGAACCTCATCACAATACGTGCCGTGTCGAGGAGTAATAACTTCTGAATCAAGCCCTTGACCCAATTACCTAACGCGATGCTAGAATATCATAAATAAATATTTTACGACATTCTACACAGTTTAACTAGCTTGTGTTATGGGTTCCAGAATGCAGATAAACATACTTATTTACTTTTTTTTTTATAAATACATACATATTATAGATAGAAACACCCAGACCAATGCAAATAGAGATATTCATGCATACAAATATTTGCATTGAGCGAGAATCGAACCCGAAGCCCGAAGCAGTCGAGTGCACTACCACAACGCCACAGAGATCGTTGTTATTATTCTACAGTAATAACGTTATTTCTTAGGCAACCCGTGCTCAAACTTCCTCTAAAATGTTCAGCATGAAATATTTTACCGAACTCTGTACTAAGGGGAGGCACCTTTATGAGGTCGCCCCGTGCTGGTAGCGGTGTTTTTGATAAAATTATATTACACTACTTTCAACTGTTCGCAAGACCTGTATTACAAGCGGACCCCTTGCGGTATTTCTACGATGCTAGGGATTTTATGAAAAGGAACAGATGGCTCTATTTTCTAAGATGTTGATGGTTTGAGACGAAACCCGAGCTTCTCGTGATTTTTTATGTGATATTTTGATAAAATCTCCGATTTGTAGGTAAGTATATTTCGTATAGAGGCAAATGCAAGTTACATATTTAACAAAACCTTGTCTGACCAATGCGCTACATTGATGAGGAAAGTGATGTGATGGCTCGAACCTAGGACCTACCAAATTATCTTTTAGTAAATCATCAACATAATTATTATCTATGTTTTCAATAAAACCGTTTAACTTAAAATTATTGTTTTTTATTACTAAAGTCAAGTCAAAAGTCAAAATTTTGTATATTCTGTAGTAACTGGCGAATCGTGGGTGATACACCTCTGCCTACCCCTTCGGGGATATGGGCGTGAAGTTATGTTATGTTATGTGTTATGTTGAATATTGGCTGTTTTTTTTTACCCAATCTAATTGTAATTAGATTACTGATTACTTAGTATAGTCTGAGCACCATAGTGAACAACCAAACAGTTCATATACTAGCTTGTTTGTCGCCTAAATATTATTGAATTTTATAATAGCCTTTTAGGCAAAGTCTAGTTTTAAATTGACGTTTAAATTTATGAAGAGGCAGATCATTCATTTCTTTAGGGAGCTTGTTGTAGAAGCGCAAAAGTTGATGCTATTAGGCATTCTATATAATTCTCGCCAGTAGCGCGGAGCTTGGAAAAGTGCCCGGTTGATGATAAAAGGCACGTGCCCTATTACAAGGGATCTATAAATATAACAAACAAAATTAAGCTAACAATGACGGCTCTGCCTTCGGGGGTAGCTTGGTTATACCAAGATATTATTGGTGTTCGAATAGTAGTCATCATCCAGAAATAGTGGCAATATTCTATTTACACTAACTCATACAAAAATCAATCATTACTTTGAAGAACTTTTAATCCTCACTATGCTTTGGTTGCTAGCGGCCGGTTTCCAAAATCCATCTATCCTTTACCAGCAGTTTAAATAGCTACCATTAGTATCTTTTTTTTTTTTTTTGTCGTGCGGAAATCCCTTCGGACACCCCCCCCCCGCGTGCCAGCGGGGGCGGTTATGTCGGGCTTGAACCGACTAAAACCGCACGCCGTCAAGGGTCTACAGACGCCGGGGTGTAAGGTTGCCCATAGAGCATATCCCTCGCACCCCGACTGACCCTGGGCCATCTCCGGTTTCGAGATGGCCCCCTCGGGTTTGGGAACCACGGTGTCCCCGTCTTGCCCCGGTTTGGGGGAGGGGCGCCAGTCGCCCCACCGTCCCGGCCTGCTTCTGCTGGGGTGACAGGTGGCCTCACTCGCCACCCCCAGGCCTGCGCTCATGGAGGACGGAGGTCGTTAAGCGACCTCCGGCGCCTGAGTCGCCTGCGACGCGCGACGAATAAGTTGCGGGCTCGGCGGTCCGGGAGAGTTCTAAGTCTCTCCCGGGCGCGCTCCGCCATCTCCTTCGCGAGCATTACATGCTCGCAGAAGGAGGTGGCGGCGGCCCACGCGCTCGCGCTCCGCACCATTGCCGCAATCATGCTGCCGAGCGAGAGGACTCCCACCCCGATGGCTGCCACGAGGTCACGCCTCGGCGCCTCCCACGCCGGGCAGTCCGTCATCGTGTGCAGCCCTGAGTCCTCGCTCGCGTCGCAGTGATGACACTCAGGCGTTGGCTCCTTCCTGATCCGATGCAGGTGGTCCCCGAAGCACCCCTTCCCGGAGACCACCTGCGTCAGTCGGTACGAGAGGCTTCCGTGTCGCCTCTCCAGCCAATCCTGCATGATGGGCGTTACCGCCGCTATTGCGGCATGCCCTAGCTACCATTAGTATCTATCGGGGATATTTCCTGTTTCAATAAACAAAGATAAACAGAAAATGACTTTGATAATATTGAAACCGCAGTTACAAAGAGATTAATGTTGACTGTTTATCTCGGATCTACCTTTGACTGTAGGTAGATTATTGAGATTGGCCGTAAGAGAATCCATTTCTGACATTTTCGATAAAAAAATAATACCTTACCTTAATAATACAAATAATAACAGAAAATCAATCATATATTTTTTACAACATTTTGTGTTAAATAACTTCGAAAACTTTTCATATCTATACTGCGCTATTATAAGGTTACGGCAAGGGCAAGCTTGTTGCAAGGATGGCGAAAGTGCTCAGGAAATGATAATTAGTTGGATATTGCACATTAAAATATTAATTTATTTGTCAACTTACAGCAAAAACAAAATCACTTCGGTTATCGATTACGAAACTGAACTACACTTGCGGTCAAATTATATAAGGACGATAATCCGATCGACTCGCAAGCTTCATTACTTCAGATATAGTTAAAAAATCTTCTAGCAGAATATTAAGTAGTTATTCTCGACTAAAATGAGTGCACTTAATATATATCTATATAACTACATAATATAAAACAAAGTCGCTTTCTCTGTCCCTATGTATGCTTAAATCTTTAAAACTACGCAACGGATTTTGATGCGGTTTTATTTATAGATAGAGTGATTGAAGAGGAAGGTTTATATGTATAACAACATCCATTGCACCCGTTCGAAGCCGGGGCGGGTCACTAGTGGTTATATATAATATAACTTTCACAAATGATTTATAAACTAAATAATGTTCAACAACGGTATGCATTGAATTCTAAATCCTGACTAATAAACTAATGAAAAGTTAAAACTTTCATCGCTACGGAGATTAAATTTGAATGTCTCGGAAATGACTGATAAATATAAACATAACATAACATAAATTCACGCCTGTATCCCAGAAGGGGTAAGCAGAGGTGTATTACACACCCACGATTCGCCAGTTATGTTAAGGTCCCAATGTAATAGGGGGCGAGCCTATTGCCATCTGCCGGGCACATTATTAAGCGAGCGATAATTAACATTTATTAATGCACACATAACTACGAAAAGTCAGAGGTGTGTGCCTGGGTGACTGATAAATATACTTTAAATATTTAGTGGGATGCTCTTGTTTAAGGTTTAAATTGCTCGTTTAAATCTAGTTCAAACTCGGACAATTACAGATGCGACTATTTTTTAAATGTGCATGCAGCATCATATCTAAACAAGTCAAATATACAATTAAACATAAAGATGTGTTCTGCCATCTATTAATGTGTATAGGAAATAATTAAACAACCAACCGGCAGAGGCTTATCTGACATACAAAATCAGCATTTACGTAACGCGGCAAAGTTAGGTAGGCACATGATGTAGGTACGTCAGCTCTCGATAACGGTGTAGAAGAAATTTTTGACGTTCAGTATATGTTAGTTACATCAACTCTACAATATAAAAAAACTACAATACAAAAAAAAAACGGTTGTCTGTAAAGTCGGTTTACTGACGATATATACGTCGTATACGTCGGTAACGCCGCAAACGTCACGTGGTAACGCCGCATACGTCATTTATTTATTTATTTATTTAATAGGTTTATCCACAGCAAATGCATGTTTTTTCGTGCAGCCGGCTCCATCGATTTATAAAACGTTGTCACGTCAAAAGAATAAAGTAACATTAGTAAAGTGCGACTCTATTGCTTCACCTAGTATTTGAATAGTCTTTAAAGTCACAGTCTTGGCTGGAGACATGCGCTGGGCGATAGAGAGAACGCCTTATAAAACCGTAGCAAGCCGACCTTAGCTGGATCGTCACTCATATTCACAACGCAACGAACGAAATCAAAAGCCGTATAGTATATTAAAAGGTATTTCTTTTATTACTAACCATTAGTTGATATGGTCGTAAGTTTACGCGAATGTCACTCTTTGAAATAAAACTATTTTTAACGGATTCTATCGCGATTTATTTGACGTTATTTTATATTTTACATTGATCCCGACGTTTCGGTTGATTTCAGCAGCCATGGTCACGGGGATACTTTATGTAAAATATAAAATAACATCTAAGAAATCGCGATAGAATCCGTTAAAATAGTTTTATTTCAATAACCATTACTTGTTAACTCATGGCAAAGTTAATAGTGATTTCAGAATAATGTAAATATAATTTGAAATTTATATATCTTTGCTTTTTTACAGGTAAGCACGTCTTGGATTATGCACTTCATCACAGCTAATAAACACAGAACTACAGAAGTAAGTTCTAATCCTGATTTTTAAGACGTTTTCGAGAATATGACATAACATAACATAACATAACTTCACGTCTGTATCCCCGAAGGGGTAGGCACAGGTGTATTACACACCCACGATTCGCCAGTTATGTTAAGGTCGAAATGTGATAGGGGGCGAGCCTATTGCCATCTACCGGGCACATTATTAAGCGAGCGATAATTAACATTTAGTAATGTACACATAACTACGAAAAGTCAGAGGTATGTGCCCGGGGCAACTGGGGATCGAACTCGAGACCTCGTCTCAGCAGTCCGTTACGTACGGCACCGGGCTATCGCCGCTTTTTTTTATATGAGTAGGTTATATTTATGAACTTAAAGAATATATTCCATAGAAATATTCCTTATTAGACATACAGATGTTCGTGGTGTAACTTTTCACCCCATGGATATTCAACTATCTCTAGATTCAAACAAGGATTACCACTTATGTAGAACTTGAAATGAATACTTCTCGAGTAGAAAAACACGCGTGTACAATGCATGACATTCTTAAAAAATACACATTAGTACACTTTTGTTTTTGAGAGTAACCAATCAGGTACTACAATTTAACGCTTTCGTTTAAACACAAATTAAATTGTAGCTCATTCTGTGTATTTTAAAAACTTTGTAAAAGTGGACATAAAGCGTGCACTGGAACTATTCACATTATACACAGAGACGCCTGGAGCGTTTCTAAACGTACCTCAAACGTGACCCCGTTCTGTCTTTATCTTCACAAACTCAACTTTATTCAATAAAATTATAATCCTATCGAGAATAGTTCAATAAAGCTCTCACAGAATTAAGGTAGTTTAATGACACTATCTAACAAACAAAATATAGTGGTTACTTTATAAAGAAAAGTTAATACGCGCAGTCAAATAATGAAAACAGATAATAATTTCTTATGCTTTTAATTAGGAACAGGGACGAATTTGATGATTGTGAGTACATAAAACATACATTATTTTATACTACACCTACTCAAAAACGCTTTTTCAAAAATAAGATACTTCCGTAGAACTATGCGGGAGAGAAAAGGCTTTTGCAAACCCATTGTTAGCGTGCTAAGCAGGGGACAAAAGTGTAAGAAAATTCATTGTCTACGAGTATTTTTTTAAATTTTGTTGTTTTTTTTCCTTGTAAGTCTAGTATAAAGCTATGTGTCACTCGGAAGAAAGTGCGATTCCCAACTCGTGGGTATTGAGACCCTCCTCTGCGCGTCGGGCCTCAAACTACACCCTCGTTAGCAATCGGTCCCTTTCTCCCCTCGATGAACAATGTACTAGTTGTTGTAGTACTAAAAGTAATAACCACCGACCGTACAGTATTCGGACATAAAAAAACACGTCAAATTATTAAATCAAACGCCAAGAACTCAGTATTTACAAGGTGAAAAGCATATATACGGTAACAAATGTCCCGTTAATATATCCATTACCGACTCACTTCACAACAGTTGACGTACGCAACATTATTTACCTAATGTGGTGTGTCTGAAGCGAACATCTATAGCGGCTATAGTAACATAATGCAACTTTACGTCGGTCACGTCTCGAGTAAATGTTGGTGTAACTCACTTGTTTGTACTTACCGTGAAGGGTGACAGAGAACGTAATATACTCTCGGGCCCTTGCAAATTGAAATCGCAAGGGTTCACGCTTAGTCCGTCAATAAACATTGAACACAGCTAAACGTATCATTGTTCACTGTATATTTTAATTATTAGATACGGCTCGAGGGCTAACCCCTCGGGTGAGAAGGGCCTATAATGGTAGCGATCTTTCGTTAACTCTGGCTCTAGCA
The DNA here is from genome assembly GCA_946251805.1 of Cybosia mesomella. NCBI lineage: Eukaryota > Metazoa > Arthropoda > Insecta > Lepidoptera > Erebidae > Cybosia > Cybosia mesomella. The sequence goes on along the minus strand of OX276388.1, from coordinate 41,668,021 downwards.
CATGGGTTGTTTCCCTTTACCTTTGTTGTTTTATGTTAGACAAGCTTAATAATTAAGTGGGGTTTGTACCTATGATTTTCACTACGTTTGTGTTTGAAATGTGTACTATTCTAGAAAGTTGAACATACAATAAACAGATAACATTTTTACCCTTGTATAATAATTTTATTATTGGTATAGTATTGGATTTATAACTTGATTAACATAACATAACATAACTTCACGCCTGTATCCCCGAAGGGGTAGTCAGAGGTGTATTATACACCCACGATTCACCAGTTATGTTAAGGTCCCAATGTAATAATAGGGGGCGAGCCTATTGCCATCTACCGGGCACATTATTAAGCGAGCGATAATTAACATTTTTAATTATATATTATAACACACATAATTACAAAAAGTCAGAGGTGTGTGCCCGGGGCGACTGGGGATCGAACTCGAGACCTCGGCTCGGCGGCAGTCCGTTATGTACGCCACTGGGCTATCGCCGCTTTTTTACTGTAACTTGATTACCTATCCTTATTGTATTTGTAAGTCTTACAGATACCGGTAGTTCAAATAGCGATACAGGTATACTAATTTCATCCCATAAGCATATAAAAAATTAGACATGATCTCTGGTATACGAGTATATTACAAACACGATAATTATAATAATTTTTATAAAATGATTTAATGACATTCTGAATATAATATGAAACTTGAATCCTTTGAATTCAAAGGTTGAATAATTACAATTTAAAAAAATATTCTTGACTAGCTGTTGCCCGCGGCTCCGCTCGCGTGGTAGGTGATTATCGCAACTAAACATGATATATGTCCTTTCTCAAGCTCTAGTTCATCTCTATACTAAATTTCACCAAAATCGGTACAGTATTTTAGGCGTGACAGCATAACAGTCAGATAGAGTTACTTTCACATTTTTATAATCATAATAAGAATTTACAGCAGTGGACTAGAATAGGTTGATGATAATGATGATGATGATGAATAAGAATTGCAGTAACTAAAATAGATTTTGCTAAATTAACCCTTAAAGTATAACTATATTATTTCGCCTCCCTGTGCGTTTTCTACCGCCTTTATAACGTACCGTTTATAAATGTTCAGAAGAATTATATGATATGATGCCCACGGCCACATTCTATCATCGCAACGCGCGCTACAGACAGGGAATTCATCCTCACACGTTGCGACCGGAAACGGTGCTTACAATTAGGTATGAAAGGCACTTTATTCCGTGCACCCTCAGGCTGTGGAATGATCTCCGTGCTGTGGTTTCCCAAGCGATTACAATATGGGGTTCATCAAGAAGGGCATTAGAAGGTTTTTACAGGGTCGGCAGTGCAAGTTTGAAGCCCCTGGTGTTCCACACGTCATAGGCCGCGGTAACCGCTTCCCATCCGGTGGGCCGTGAGCTTGTCTGCCACCTGAGTGGTATAAAAAAACTACTAACTCAAAAAGTATTACTGTATTAACCGTAATATGATTACAAAATGTAACATATGCACGCATGGGGATTTTTTATTAAAGAACTTCAAGCATCCCGATTTTATCATTACAGCTTGGCTTGGCTACAAATGTAAATTAAATGTTTCTGTCGCCCCAGGGACACAAATGGTTTGAATTAAATCCCTACTAAATTACTGTAAAGAATGTAAGAGGATACTTTTGTCTTCAATTTTTTATGATTATCACTGAAGGGGTTGTACTTTCGGTGCAGATTTCTTTGTGAAAATATTATCCTGTGAAAAGATTTGAATTCTTGAAAAGAAAATTCGCTTTATTCATGGAGACAATACACTTTTGAAAAAGATTTGTATTAAATGATGGAACATCTATTACAGGAATTAATTAAATATTAAACCGGCGGGTTTGCAATAAAGGATAAAAGGTTTAATGACAGTAGAGAAAGCTCGTGAAGAATGTAAGGACAAGTAGATGGCGGGCTGTTGTCTCTGCCTACCTTCGAAGGAAAAGGGTATGAGTATGTTATTTTTTTTATGTAAACAACTTTCTTGGAATTTCAATTATTATTTACCTTAAAATGATTATGCACAACTAATTATAAATAAATGTAAAGAAAACTAAAAGATAGAAAGGTATTTACATACATGCGTCATAGAATTCCTCCGCATCATCACCGGCTGGTAATGTTCCCAGAAGACTGGCAGCATTGCACGTTACTGGGCCGGCAACCTAAAAAAAATGGATTACTTTCGTTCCGTTGAAGTTATTACCTAAATTACAACATTAGATTTGCATTTGGATCACATACTATAAGGGTTAACAAAATATTCCTATAGGTATATTGCAAAGTTTATTAACAAAGTACCTATCAAAAATACTCGAGAACGAAGTTAAAATAGTAACAAATTTCACTTTATATCCCCTTAAAAAATGCTTATAAAATTATCATTAAAACATATCCCAGCCCTCAATTATCATTCAGAACAGATACAAAACTACATGCACCGCTTAAAAGCAGTAGTGTTGCAGAATTTCCTTCCAAGACAATAACAGTAAAGTTAGTTTACAACTAGCCCGCAGTTTCATCTCGATAACGCAATTTGTGAGACAAACATCGTATAGGCGTAGCGGCTCAATTAACACGGGATATTGTATCAAACACATACAGGCGCGTTAACAAATTAGCGAATATAAACTCTTGACTAATTTAATCAAGTGTATTGTAACTTTTCGTACTACAATTCTACAAAGCGGGCCAAATTCTTGAGAAGTTATATTTAATAATCAAGTAACTGAATAATTCACTGGGTCAAATGTTTATTTATTTTACTTTACCTATATTAATTTCTATTGAAAAATAACCTTGTTGCGAGGGAAATGCCTTATGGAACCTTAAACCCCGGCGCCTGAAGACCCGAGACGACGTGCAGTTTTACTCGGTTCGAATCCGACATAACCACCCCCGCTGACCACTCTTATAAATGGTAGTGAAAGTTGGGTTTGACTTGATTTAATAAGAAGTATGAAAGTATACTTCAGGTTCGAAACAAATACCTCTTCCTTTTCTGTGTCGGTTATATCGTAGATGAGAAATCCATTTTTCACAAAAATAAGAACTTCCTTAATAAGATTTACCAAACATACAGAGCTTATTATATTTAGAAATTTTCTTGCCACGTATTCTTCATTTTCTGCCTTACCAGGCATCTATACATATACGTATATGTATATGTCTCCTTTCAGTATAACGCATTCATAAGAACCGAGGCTCGAGAGATTTTACGTTAATTGATATTTCCTTATTTGCAGTCTAATGAATATTTAATTGTGTCACTTTATTAGAATTCTAATATGTTTTGTCTTCATAGATGTAGCAGTCTAGTAAGCGTTTGGAAAAACTTTATAGCTTAAATGTGTTTAAAATTTGATGTATTCTGTAATGCATATGTATGATACAAGAAAATTCGTTTCAATATTCATCATTATTGCATTTCAGCCATAAAATTCGATTTCTTTGATTTATTTGACACTTTTAATAAGTGTTTGAATTGAAAAAAAAAAGTTTTATTTACGCAGGCATTTAATTGGACATGGATATGGACATGTACCTAGCGTCTGTCTAAGATTTGTACGCCTCTATATGAGGTTAAACATGATAGACATATATTATGCTTCAAATCATTTAATAGATGTACACACATGTTTTAGAAAAATAAAAGATACCTATTATAATTTAAAAAAAAGTGTTATAATAATTAACATAAAAATAAATAATTTAACGATTAAATCGGAATGATATCATTACAGTATCAATGAAAGTCAGTTATAATATAAATTTATTGTGATTTTCATACAAGAGCTATTATTTATACAAGCAATTCATCGTTATAACATCAAAGTCGTCCGTCCATCGTTGCTATCCGTTTTTATTGATGGTCATTATTGTAACTTACGTAAGATGAATAAAGTACTTTTTTCTTTACTATAAGACGATAAGCAAGCACAGAACCCACCTGATAACAAGCGACTTACTAGTTGAAGTATATAAAACGTTGCGACACCTTAAATGTCACTCATGTATTGTCTATGTAACGTACATCTCACCAAAGGAGCTCTCTCGAAACAAGCTACTAACAGAAACATAACATTTATAAGAAGTATTGGTTAGTTGACATTTGCTGTAGCTATTTCAATACGCCTATATGTATCTATGGCAAATAAGCGAGGCGAATGCAAAATAAACCCTATCTTTCTTTGTGCGCTATCTCACGAGCCAAGTGAAATAGACAAACAATGTCAAAACTAAGAAAATACTTTTACAACTAAATCTTTATGAATAGTTTCCCAGCGGTTCAAAGAGATGTTAGCAGTGTTCTTCAGTCGCTTTGAGTCTTTCTATTCGCAAGAGATTAATAATAATTATTATTATTTATTTAACCAAAGAAATTCGACATGATAACACAATTTATGGTTGCCAATGTTACGTAAAGTTTTACAATTTGTGTCTGTATTAGCATCTGCTGCTGAACTAGGCTTTTTACCTATATTTCAGGGCCTTCAGCCCGACTTCTGATTATATTTAACATTACAAAATTTTACTTTATTGTGAAAAAGTGATAATTACAAATTTATGATTAAATTAAAATAATGAACACGTGTCCTTTTCCCTGTGTGTGTTATGTGTAAGTTGTGTGTATACACTCATGGTATGTATGGGTGTGTGTATATTGTGTGTGTGTGTGTGTGTAGATATGTGTTTAATAGAGTGAGAGTGAGAGGAGAGTAACATAGTGTAAATAAATTGATGCTACCAACGATTATAAAGTTATGATTATGATCCATTAAAATATGCTAGTGATTTTAATAATCGTAAAACAATGAAAATCTTAGTCCCATTGTCACATGAAATTTAAAGAAAGTTTTGCGATTTTTTTCTCTGTAAAGTAAGTCTTTGGATTCAGGAATGTAAAATGGATTGTAACATATTATAACCATCGATAACCGTTTGCCATCAGGCAAATCGTGTGCATACTTGCTATCTAAGTAAGCAAGCACACGTACTAGTTAGGAAGAAAAGTTCTTCATTCGGCATCAGTGAGTTGGTTACAATAATGACCATCAATAAAAACGGATAGTCATAATATAGGTATATTATCGGCAAAAGTTTCCGTCCAACTTTGGTGCTAAAGCGAACAGTCGCTTGTAGCATAGAATAGATACATAACATAACAATAGCAGGCCAACACTGATGATCTCCTGATACCATTCTACTGTTGCAAAAAATGAGCGAAGCTCCCCGACTGATTACCATCATTAGTGTAATTTGTTTGAATAGTTTATTAATGGTTAGTTTTTTAACCAGTCAATTATTTTGTGATAAGGGGCCATTCATAAAATTCTATTTTCCACGTGCCCTATCTGTTAACTCCGTTACAGATGTTACTTTTGGTGATTAGTCCGTGGTTAGTCTGATTTTGGAATTTCTTTTGCAAAATCGACACTGATGGTATGCAGCGCGTGCATAGTAGGTACCATCACAACGGTTTGAACAGCTTCACCAGGACTTTCTCTAACCGTGACAATTCCTCAATGGCTAGTCCGATTTTCGTTTTTCTTTTTTTGTCGTGTGTATATGAACCAATTACCTAATTACATTTCAATCGCGTGAATGAGGCTTGTTCATTGAGAAATCTTTTTTTTCTGGTGTGTATATTTTTGATTTTGGATTTTCCTAGCCTATAAACTCCACACTCATATGTTGTGTATATATGCCAAATTTGATCTAAATCGGTTGAGTGGTTAAAGAGGAGTTAGTGAATAATCGAAATACATGAGTCGTCTAAGAGAGAGCTTCACTCTTCCAGAGCTTCGTTCAACAATAGCAGGCCAACACTAATAATCTCCTGATATCATTTCTTGTTTGTCAATAAATTATTAGACCAGTTATGTGTGTAATTGTTGAAATCAAAAGCATTTGATGCCACTTTCATATTTGTTTAGTAATATCTCAGCTATGAACAACTGGAATTCATTGATAACGGAACAAATTTCCTTCGATCGAATCATAACATAACATAACATAACATAACTTCACGCCTGTATCCCCGAAGAGGTAGGCAGAGGTGTATTACACCCCCACGATTCGCCAGTTATGTTATGTTAATTTCTAATTCGAAAATTAAGGGTTTCAGTTACATAATCAATAGATATGTATGAGAATATCGAATCACCGTGTTCCAAAGTATCCACTTTAGATGCTACCGGGACTAACGGGGGATGATGATGATGACGTTATAGTATAAGGCACTTACCTACTATCTCTAATCAACTATTAATAAAAGACCAAAGTAATAAGAATTCTTTGAATATAAGAAAACACAATTCCAAAAAAATACGACCAGAATCTTCAACCTGCAAGTAAGAATATATTGATTACATTATGATTGATGATGATTTTCTACCTTTCGAGACCGTATTAATCTCGAAAAAAGGTACATTTACTTCCTGCTCACAACATAGAGTCATAAAATGTACGAAATGTCGTAAAAGTTTAGACCCGTCGAGAACATTCCTGTAAACAAAAGTTACCGACGCTAATTATATTAAAAACCGAGCTGTGGGATGACGTGATATTCCTCGACAAGGGTTCGCATTAATCATTCCGAAACCACGTTATCTCATACAGGAACGCAACTTGTGCCTTCTGTCAAACACGCTAATGTTTTTGCTTATGCTTAATGTACTGCGGGTTGTTTATTCCATACTCTAGGGCTATTTTCGAACTATTTTTCTACATTATTATCTACCTGACCTTATCCCAAATATTTAGAGTCGGCGCAACATGTCATCCTCCTCCATACATTCCTGTCAAATGTCATCTCCTCAGTTACTTCCTTCCTTACCATATCGTCTTTCACGCATTCCATCCAACTTTTCTTGGTCTACCTCTACTCCTAAAACCCTCTACATTCACACTTTGAACCTTTTGGAGTGAAACTTCTTTAGAATCGTTGTAATTTCAAACTCGATGAAATGAAAAAATAAGTCCATAGTTTTATTTTTAATCAGGGACTTTTCAGAAGTTTCACTTCTACCGTGTGTATTTGCACTCACACACACACTATAAAAGGGTAAAAAGGGGACTTGTGTAAAGGGTAAAAAGGGGAAATGTGGCAAGGGTAAAAACGGGAAATGTGAAAAAGGGTAAAAAGGGAAAATGTGGAAAGCGTAAAAACGGGAAATATAGAAAGGGTAAAAAGGGGAAAAGTGGCAAGGGTAAAAAAAGGAAAATGTGACAGGGGTAAAAAGGAGCAATGAGGTAGGGTTATAAAACGGGAAATGTGCAAAAGGGGGAGGGTGGAAAGGGTAAAAAGGGGAAAAGAGGCAAGGTTAATTTTTTAGCAACATTAGGTAGATTCATCTCTTCTCATAATATGTTCATACCAATAACTTCCTCTAATAAACAACTGTATTTTTGTACATATACATCTAAATTTCTTAGTGTACATGAATCAACCATCGTATTATTTTCAACTATGATCTTATAAATGGCCAGCATCTTTATATGAGTTCTTGTCACTTAAAATTGTACAACCGATGTGAAAGAGCTCACAGGCAATTTAGCTTAGCTGGAGGGCTTAGGGGGAATATTAGTAATTTCCGTTAATTACGGTTTTCCTCTTTCAACTTTAAAAAGTAGAACACTGATATTGTCGGAAGTATACGCGAATGTCACACATTGAAATAAAACTATTTTTAACGGATTCTATCGCGATTTATTTGATGTTATTTTATATGTTATATTGATCCCGACGTTTCGGTTGCTTTTCAGCAAATAGTTTTATATCAAAGTAGAACACTAGTTATAAAAGAATTTCGAAACAAAATATTAGTCACATTCATCCTACATTATTTTAATCTTATTTATATCAATTGACTCACCCTTTCATAGAAGACGCCAAGTTTTTTCGTTATGCTTCGAGTTTTTTTATACACCACTAGATGTGGACATATATGCATGAGTATACTAAAAAATATTATTCCGATAAACATTAACCTTTTCTGTAAAATAGTTTCTCAATATTCAACTTTAGTAGACTTTTATCAGTAAATAAAATTAACTGATATAGCTCTATGGCTCTCATTTTGCCAAAAATACGATCTATTATATTGGCAGTTACATGAGCTAGCTGAGTAATTTGAAAGCTAAATAAAACTTATAGAGTAATTTTCTACATAATTGGCACACTCTTCTTATGGTAGTGATATATAAAATTCACATTATAAAATGTTGAATTCCTTCAAACTACAACCTCACTGAGTACCTACATATATCGTATAATGCCCGGTGCTAATGCCCAAGTACCACCACTGTCGGTCCGGTGATCTATCACCGAACCGACAGTGGTACACAGCGTAAATGGAGCGGCGTCATGACCTTGTAACAGCCAAGTCCTTGGTGGTAGCCATGGACAGGAGTAACAGGGCGTAGCGCACCAAAGGGAAGCCAGAAGTCTAGTATTCTCCTGTTTCGCAGAAAGCGTACAGTGCGCTGGAAATCCCAGAACGTTCTTGGAATGAGCGCAGACCTGTAGGCGATAGATTAGACTAGCCCTCGCCTTAGTAAAGACAGCCCCATGGTGGCGGCGTAGCACACCAACCTGGCAGAGATTCTAATTTTTTTTATCATATCTTTAACGGACTTTTAGTGGTAAATTGTAAAAATTAAACGTCTAGTACGGTATAAGAATCAAATCTGAAGAAGAAGAAAAAAGCATTTGTCTAGACAGTCAAGGTAGGGTACCACCAGGGCACGCCGTAATAACGGCAGTAAGACCCATCATGGAGGACTGGCTTGAGATGCGACACTGACGCAGGTGATCTCTAGGAAGAGGTGCTTCGGGGACCACCTGTATCTGATCTGAGTACCATCACTGTGATGAAAGCGAGGACATAGGGCTGCACACGCTGGTGGAGCTGCGGACGCTGCATCGTGGGAGGTATCGGGGCTGGCCCCCGTGGCGGTTTTTTTTTATCTCGGCGTCTAGCTCACAGCGATGGAGATGCGACACTGACGCAGGTGATCTCTAGGAAGAGGTGCTTCGGGGACACCTGTATCTGATCTGAGTGCCATCACTGTGATGAAAGCGAGGACATAGGGCTGCAAACGCTGGTGGAGCTGCGGACGCTGCATCGTGGGAGGTATCGGGGCTGGCCCCCGTGGCGGCTTTTCGCTCAGCGTCTGACTCACTGCGATGGAGCGGAGCGCGAGCGCGTGGGCTGCCGCAGCCTCCTTCTGCGGGCAAGTAATGCTCGAGAAGGAGGCGCAGAGCCCGACAACCCGCTGACCGGCGAGAGGGTATTCCAAGGTCATTTCTACACGAAAAAATAGATTGGGATCACTATTTAAGGATCGATAGTTTCAGGAATGGTGGCACATATCTTCTGGGGTTCACCTTAGCTTCTTATCGTAGAGCGGGGTGAAGGCATTTGACGGATTAAATATAGAAAAAAAGAATTTATTTCTAGAAACTATTGTGTAACGCAAAAAACGTCAGTATAACCAATTCTTCAAAAACTTTTTCTATTCATGAAAATGCTAACTATATCATGATAAAAGTTAAGGGTTATAATGAAGTGTTACCCCTTATTAGGTTGAGTATATTCTTCAGAGTTTGCGTACATGCAGGCCCCTAAAAATATTTCCCGTGTTAGTAGAAAATAAAAAAGAATGACGTGACAGTTTTTGCTAGCTTTAACGATCATTTTGCGGTTGTCGTTAAATCAAGGGAGCTTTCGTGCCATGAATATGCAAATATAACATTCGTGCTGACGATTAATACCAAATCGCCGTCACAGATAGAAGCTTGGGTGGCATTTTTTATGCAACCTGTTGACTGTTACTAAACCACTGCTTCTTGTATGACATAACAGTAAATTCAACAAGCTTTGATGCCCTGAATATGTTTAATGAATTTATCTCTAAATAATGATGCAGTTAGCTATAATATAAGTCGAACCATTATGCTTTACTAGTTAAATAGTGACGGTTTTATAAGAATTAGTTGTTTTTTTAACTAGCATGCCACTTTTGCAAGTTCCGTGATTACATAACGCGTGATATAGGCGTCAAACATTGCTTAAGTTTATGTAGATACACATACTTAAAAAACACATTATCACGCTAAAATGTACCTATATATATACCCACAAGTACCAAATTCCATCACAATCGGTTCAGTGGTTTCGAGAGACGACAGACAGAGAAGTATTAAGCACCTATGGATTTTTATCATTAAAATAAAAGGTTATAAAACACTGGGAAACTGGAACTGTAATCAAAGTACAGGCCTCAAAAAGATTAAACAAATATTTGTGGAAGGCTGCACTACTGAAATAAAACAATTGTTTTATTTATTTCACATCTACAAAATTGGTGGGATCAGTAATTCGTGATATTTGATATCGAATATCACGAATGTTTAACAATTTGAATGTTATGACTCTGCAAATTGCTCTGTTATTAAATGCAAGCTATTGCCCGCGGCTCCGCCCGCATAGAATTCTGCTATGCTATTCTGTAAGAACGTTTAAGTATCTCAAAAACTGAATTCGGGGTGAGTATCAAATTTAGTATGGCGATTATGATATTTCACTTCGGATTCAGCTATTGAGATTCATGAACACTCTTACAGAATACAATGGCTGATCTCGTTCCCGCAACCCATGGCGACCTATTCCAGGGATAAACTATAGTCTATCCCCGTAAATTTCAGCCAGATCCGTTCAGCTGTTAGTTCATAATTAAATGACCAAACTTCAAACGTACAAACGTCCAAATATCTTCACCAACTTTCAAATTTACAGTAGAAAGTACGATAAGTTATTGTTATATGGTATGAAATGTAGTGACCAAAATAGAAAAAGGGATGCTTAGATGGTTCGAACATGTAAAGGGGATGGATGAAAGAAGATTGACGAAACAGGTTTACAAAACTAGGGTGAATAGGCAAACCGGTAAAGGTCGACCTAGATGTATGTATGATAATCAGTTCGAAGACGTTTTAAGAAATTTATTTATTTATTTATTTATTGGAACATTCAACAGTTATGCGTTATACATTGATATTAGAAGTATACAGTAAATGTGTCTGTTAGGTAAACGCATAACCCACACCAATGTCCGCAAAGTAATATTATATGCAAGTGAGTAAAATGCATGCGAGTTTTATGTTTATAAACAAGTATATAAATATAGACAGTAGATTATTTCGAGGCTTTTAAAATTTCAATTGCTGCAGCTTTAAATTTGAAGTGTGAGTTTGCGAATATGTCAACATCGGCCAGGTGTGTGTTGTACGTCTCTAATAGATGCCGAATAGGTGCCCGCGTGCCCGCGTTCGTTCTGCACCTTCCAGTGTAGAACAGCCGCGGCACGCGAACCTCTCGCTGCAGTACAGTTCTGGGCACCGCGTAACATAATTGGTTAGTGATGCCAGTACAGTCAAACTTGTTATGGCATATACCATGCAACATCATGGACAAGAAGCTTGCGTCTAGACTCCAAGCTAATCAAGTTATACTCCTTAAGTAAATGTTGATAAGGATATTTAGAGTGGTGTAATTTGTAATGAATTGCACGTAGAGACTTTTTCTGAACCCTTTCGAGTCTTTCTATATACTTATTATATATAGGATCCCAAATTGGGACAGCGAAATCAAGCTGAGATCTTATTAGAGTGTTGTTTAAGAGTAATAAGGTAGAGGGGCGTTTAAAGTCCTTAGAGGATCTCATGACGAAGCCGTACATTTGGTATGCCTTACTTACAATGTTTTCAATGTGTAGGTCCAGATGTAGTTTAGAGTCAAGTTTAACACCTAGGTCGCGAATGCTATTAACCCTTTGCAGAGTAAAGTCTTGTATCGCATAATTATGAGTTACAACTATTCTCTTTTTTGTGTAAGTTATTACTTTGCATTTGGGTAGACTAAGCTGTAGTTTATTAAGGGAACAGTATAGGGCAAGTCGGTTGAGGTCGGCGGAGGGATAAAGTGAAAGGCGCTCGTCATAGCAGCCAAGGCCAATATGGCGGCGCCTATAGTTCGCAGCAGCTGACCATGTAGTGTAGAGACTATTACTCATTTGTACCAGTGCTCCACGCTATTTTGTTTGTTTTTGTCAGTGTTTAATGTAAATGATGTTTGTCAGTGTTTACTGTAAATGTTGTTATTTTTTAGTTAAATGTCTATAATGTGAGAAAAAAAATCACTTTTACCGTGGTTTCATAAAACCACACAATCCTTTTTTTTTATAAATAGGACGCTAGTTAGTTTATAACGTTTTTTTTTGCAAGTATTGACAACAATACTTTCTTTCTATATGAAATTAGAGTAGTAATATGTTAATACATTATTATAATTTCATTGTTCCAGTGGCGTACGTAACGGACTGCTGAGACGAGGTCTCGAGTTCGATCCTAACTCGCCCCGGGCACACACCTCTAACTTTTCTTAGTTACGTGTGCATTAATAAATGTTAATTATTGCTCGCTTAATAATGTGCCCAGTAGATGGCAATAGGCTCGCCCCCTATTACATTGGGACCTTAACATAACTGACGAATCGTGGGTGTGTAATACACCTCTGCCTACCCCTTCGGGATTACAGGCGTGAAGTTATGTTGTGTTCCATTAACTTAGCAATGTGAAACGAAGAGTTAATAAATTGTAAGCAACTCTTAACAATGTAGTTTAATAATATATATAGTTGAAGCATCGGTAGCTTAGTGGTTAAGGAGTCAACCTTACGATCGAAAGGTCCCGGGTTCGAATCCTGGCCATTACACTACCGACGTGAATCCACTCCTAACACAAGCAATTTAGCTTAGCTGGAGGGGCTAGGCCCGATATTAGTAATTTCGGTTACTAATATTCTTTAAAAAAGAAAAAGAAAAATTGAATACTTGATGTGCCGGCATTGTTATAAGGGTTAGGATGAATTAAAGGCCAACGAGAAACAGTAATGTACAAAATTATAACTACTAAATATATGTATATTATAATTTAAAAAAAAACTTATAGTTTCATATGTCATAGACTTCAAACAACCATGGACCAAACTAATTGTTATTAATTATCCGTGACGTGTGTAAATTAACTATTATGGCAGGTAATAACAATTAAGTCGATTAAATTAATTGAAACCTTGCCCGTACAATCTACGGATAACTTAATGGATTAGCTAGTAAGAGATGGTGATCAAACATTGTGAGATATATACGAGTAGATACCTATACGATCGGATGAAAGAAAAATGCTAGTTGTGAAATTTTATTTATGGCGAAAAGAGGTGCCAAAAGAACAACCGCACAGCAGTATTTACAGGAATGGTTGAGATGGGCAACAACAGTCGGACATTGATGTACTCGGGCGAGTACGTAAGACCGTCAGTTTCAGTGTGTAGTAACCGGGTATTTTTGTTACGAAGACAACTCCTCATCATCATCTTAGCATTGTCCCCTTTTGCATCCAAGGCCACCTTGGAGCCCAGGGTCCACTTACTCCTCCTTATCGTTCTGGTTTGGGTGGTACGGTTTTTATGGACATGACTACAATCTGACCCCCTAAACCCAAGAGGACAGTCTGCTCTAGATCCTCGTTCTTAATCAGCAGGTATATATAATTAAACTTTCATTCTAAGAATCTCAAGAATAATTGCATCTGCAAACGATTAAACGTTTCATGCGAAGGGATTTCCGCACGAAAAAAATAAAATAAAAAAGTTACTTGAGGGACATAAATATGAGTTAGTTAACCAGCTTAGCTTACATCTAGATAGTGTTTTGTATGTCTCAAAATTTTAATTTTTGAATAAAGAGTCTTAGTATTGCATATAAAATCATCTACGAACAGAACAGTACACAACCTTTATCAGGAGATATTACCATGGCCAAGTGTCAAGTAACTTTATGAGGGATTTAGGTATACGCGAATGATAGAGCTCCGTATGTTACGGGACTGAATTGAATATTCACGTAATCTGTTAACTTCATATTCCTGAGCTAAGAAGCCTGCAAAATTCATTACACGTCCCGCCTTTGTTTGTTTAGTTTTAAACAATACGATCTTGGGGTTTCTTCCAACGTTATTAATTATGAATGATGCAATTCTGCGTTTACGTTTCCATTTGCTCGATGGAAATAATTATGAGCTGTAAGCAAGTAGAGTTATAATAACTTCGTAATGTAATAGTCTGTAAAATGAAGGATTGAAGATGATATTTTATGGGTTTCTAACCTGATTCCTATACAATAATAAATAAATATAATAATAAATATTCTACGACATTCTACACAGCGCTTTCTAGACCCAAAGTAAGCATAGTTTCAATAGCTTGCGTTACGGGTTCCAGAATGCGGATAAACATACTTATATACTTTTTTTTTGTAAATACATACATATTATACATAGAAACACCCAGACCAATGCAAATAGACATATTCATGCATACAAATATTTGCACTGAGCGGGAATCGAACCCGCGCCCCCTGTGTAACTGTCGAATTCACTACCGTTACGCCCACAGAGGCTGTCAATAGACATACAAACATCGACTTTGTCTGTGTCGAAACTGAGTTTCACCTTAGGTAACACATTTTATTCTTACACTCAATAACGTGCATGTATAAACACATTTTTAAATATTTTGAACGGTGTCCTAAAATAAGAGTTAAGTTTAAAGCGATTCTAATACAACACTTAGATATGTATTCTTCCATATACAATAACATAAACTGAACTACTCATAATACTACTTATTCATTCCAATCAATATTTATATCGGGTTTATTAAAAGAAATATTCGTTAAAAAAGAGGATATTGAGCACGTGCGCGCTTTTTTTTTTTTTTTTTTACGTGCGGAAATCCCTTCGGATACCCCCCCGCTAGCCAGCGGGGGTGGTTATGTCGTGTCTCGACTAAAACCGCACGGTGTCCTCCCCAAGTGTCCGTTGCCGGGCACCCCGGGTAAGCCCTCGAAAGGATAACCCCAGTGTACGCGCGCGCTATTGACTTTAAACAAAAGTATAAAGATAGTAGATTTATTACTTTTACTGTTCTACTACTCTGAAGCAGGCATTCAAATTCAATGAAACAAGTGTACGACTTGAAAATTGAATGCAATTCTTCATAAGTTTGTTGAGTTAGCAGTATTTGCTGTGTTATACAGTTGTGGGCCATACTCTCCTCTAACACAATTCGTTAGTCTTGGACAATCAAAGGTTTTACTGTTACATTTCTCCATAAAACCTCCAGATGAGATTGGAAAAGTTCTTTAATTAAATTGAATTCTTTCTTCGGTCTTTCTCGATAACAGTGGATAACGAAATTTCCTTACAACATGCACATGGAAAGATAAACACACCAATGAACATCGTAATGGTTTTAGAAGCGGTAATAAAAATATTCTCTATCTCCGTTTCTATTAGACACACAGTAGTCACGCGACCGGCGTAAACGCGACCATTTTTGTCCTAATTTCAGTGAACTGCAACGTGTATTTGACAGAATAATAGGTATCCTGCCATATCACTTAAATCAGCTGGATAATGACTTTACGGTACACTAGCTGGGCCTCCCCGGCTTCGCCCGAGGCGTATTGCGAACCGCCATTGCACCCCTTTAATCAATAAATGCCCATCATTTATTAGTTTGCATATGATGTATGGGAATCTGTCGGATTTATTGACATTTATGATTACAACTCCACTCCCTTGGTTAGTAGTGTGATGATATATAGCCTATGAGACCCATAAATAATGTGGTTTTCCATTGGTAAAATAACTTTCAAAACCGGTTCAGTAGATCCGAATATTACCCCCTATAACCTCAAAAACTCACAAACTTAACCTCTTTATAATATTAGTAGGTATATATTGTGTAACTATAATTGTATAGTATTCTATTTACATTTTTTTCTCAATAGAAATTAAAGTATCCTTAATGGTTAGTTGTGTGTGTATGTTGTTATCGACCCTGCGAAAACTATAAAAATACCACCAAGTATAAAAATTACCTTGTGGTATATATAATATTGTGGTATATATAAGATAGCTGCGGTAGCCTAGTGGTACGGGTAATGGACTGCTGAGACGAGGTCTCGGGTTCGATCCCAGGTTTTACCATGGCACACACCAATGACTTTTCGATGCTTTTCGAAGTTATGTGTGTATTTATCGCAGGCTTATAAGTGCCCGGTTATTGGCAATAGGCTCGCCACCTATTACATTGGGACCTAAACATAAACTGGCGAAATGTGGGTGCTAGCACCTCTGCCTACCCCTTCGGGGATATAGGCGTGAGTTTATGTTATGTTATGTTTATGTTTATATATAAGATTACCTTGTGGTATATAGATGTTTATTGGTTTGTTTATCTTTCCATGTGCATGTTGTAATTAAATTTCGTTATTCACTGTCCACAAATGAGGCAATCCGACAAAGAACTAAAGTCACCAACATAGCTCGCAGAATAAGCAAGCTGAAGTGGCAATGGGCTGGCCACATCTGCCTAAGGACCGATGGCCGATGGAGCAAACGAGTCCTAGAGTGGAGACCACGAATCGGTAAGTGGAAGGTAGGACTCCCCAAGCAAGATGGACGGACGACCTGAAAAAGGTAGCTGGGATAGACTGGATGCGCAAGGCGGACGATCGGGTGCTATGGCGTAAAATGGGAGAAGCCTATGTCCAGCAGGAACTGCAATAGGCTAATTGATTGATTGATTTTATTGATTGATTCACTGTTATCGAGAAATACAGAAGAAAGAACTTACTTAAAGAACTTTTCCAATCTCATCTGGAGGTTTTATGGAGAATAATGTTACAGTAAAATCTTTGATTGCTCAAGACTAATAAATAGATTTAGAGGGGAGTATACCTCTCAGTAGTGAAATTTCCAAAAATCCTTTCTTAGTATCCACTAAGAAAAGATTTACAACATAAAAAGCATCTTTCATAGCCGAAAGCTCTGCATTAATGAATCAGCCAATCAGCCAGCAAGTAATATATATGAATAGATCACCGCAACCTACCACCGCAAAATTACTTTGCTTTATTCGTTTAGGTTAAATTAAATAGAACGAAACGCGTTTGTTTGTGTTCATCGATGAAATCCAGCCTTATTTGTTTTCCATTGCCATTGATTGCAACAGCACGTAAGCACCTAAAGGAATAAACACACACCTTCTGCAATTTTATACCATCCGATAGGCCCTCAAAAATATTGATTTGAAAATGCTCGAACGGGAGAAATAAATTCATTAATTCCAGTCGTGTGTGTTCTGGCACGTTTTCGTGGTCACTAGACATGTCTAGCATTTAGCAGTGCAAAGAAATTAATTCAATTTAACATAACACACATAACATAAACTCACGCCTATATCCCCGAAGGGGTAGGCAGAGGTGCTAGCACCCACATTTCGCCAGTTTATGTTTAGGTCCCAATGTAATAGGTGGCGAGCCTATTGCCATTAACCGGGCACTTATAAACCTGCGATAAATACACACATAACTTCGAAAAGCATCGAAAAGTCATTGGTGTGTGCCATGGTAAAACCTGGATCGAACCCGAAACCACGTCTCAGCAGTCCATTACCCATACCACTAGGCTACCGCGGTTTATTTATTGTTAATTTTTCAATTTATATAGTATATAATATATGTATGTTTCTAGAGACGTGAAAGTTGTACGTCGTGAAATCTGACAGGTAACGTCAGTCGCGCCACAATAGGTATGCCATCTTTATCGCTAAGAGGGAAATAAATGGGACGACTTTTTCCTGCTTTACGAGCGAGTCACTCTGAATTTTGTGTTTTGTTTCGTTCTGCTACAAAAATATGTTTCTATATTTTTTAGGGGTGGTGCCGAAATGAAATGTTATTTTTTACCTTCTTTAATATAACCGCATAAAATTTTAAGATACTGCTTAAGGCTTTCTTCATAATTTCGCTGGTCAAATTAGCGAGGAAAGGAAAATTGCCTGAAATAGGCCTCCGGCGAGCTCAAATGAAACTAGTAAGTACCTGCTATCTAAACAGGTACTATATCTTTTCGTCTGTGATACTATATTAAACTTATAAATTGAATAAATAAAGAGATATTTATTATCAATGGAAAATATATACAATTTATCTATAGAAGCCTCAATTTTTGTGTTAGGCGAATAAAAGCGGTACCAGTATGTGCCTTGGTTCGTTTGTGACATCGTGTCCAATAATTTGAATTTATCGTGGTATAACACGAAGGGGTTTCATTTTAAACGTCTCTCGTCTTATTCTTTGTTGAACAATAGTCATACATTAAAAGATTTCAAGTTAGCGTGAAGGCGAATCATTTTGTTCAGAGATTGTGGGCGGGCACGACCTTTTTTTATACCTTTAATAGTATATTTACCATTATGAAACCTTTTGTGCTTTGCGGAGGCATGAAACTGCCATGGCCACTTTATTCTGTTTTATTGTGAAACTAGTTGTTGCTCGCGACTTGGTCCGTGTTAAATTCGGTATAGATTAATAACCGCGGTAGCCTAGTGGTATGGGTAAAGGACTGCTGAGACGAGGTCTCGGGTTCGATCCCAGGTATTACCATGGCACACACCAATGACTTTTCGATGCTTTTCGAAGTTATGTGTGTATTTATCGCAGGTTTATAAGTGCCCGGTTAATGGCAATAGGCTCGCCACCTATTACATTGGGACCTAATCATAAACTGGCGAAATGTGGGTGCTAGCACCTCTGCCTACCCCTTCGGGGATATAGGCGTGAGTTTATGTTATGTTATGTTATTAATATATTTTTACTTCTGCAGTTTCGAACCAAACATGTATTAGGTTACCCATTTCATCGTTATATTTTCATTTCATGTAACATCAAAATAAATTCTACCAGGTTTCCTAATATAATAGCGTGATGATATTTGTTATCAACAGTTGAGTTTCTAATCGACCATCTTTTACACGTACAAGTAACTCTGGAGTTTCGAGATTTCATATTTTACTGCTCATCACCTTTTAGCTATAGCGTGGTGATTTATAGTCCAAACGTTGACCATGTCAGAGTTCTATGGAACTGCAGAATTTCGTGATGATCTGCTTTGTAATAATGAAGGAATGATGAACAATAGATTTAGTCGATTTTACCCTGCTGCTCCTATCGCACTTATAATAGCGTGATATATATAGCGCAGTTTATGATCATACCCTAGAAGAATGTTCATGCAATATTTCAGCAGAATCTTTTTAGCGGTTTTCAAGTTATGCTCGGACATCGATAATAAAAAGCAGACATACAGAAAAACAGATAAACAGACCAAAAATCTAAAAATGATTTTTTTTGGCATCGGTAACGTTCCTATAACAAATATCAATTATTTTTTTGGAAAAATATTCAACGTACAGTTTTCACCGGGTTACGATTTTTTTTATGTATAGATATGTAATAAATAAATATAAATAAATTTAAATTCGATTTGATTTTATTAACGAAAAATATTATTTTGCTTTGATGAATCATAACCAAATAAGTGCTGTTATGACTGTCGAGGCGAGAAGTATAGCGGTCTGGGTACTGAGAATATTAGGCCGGAACAGTGGGGAGACTAGCGCCCCTCCCCCAAACCGGGGCAAGACGGGGACACCGTGGTTCCCAAACCCGAGGGCCCCTCTCGAAACCGGAGATGGCCCAGGGTCAGTCAGGATGCGAGGGATATGCTCTATGGGCAACCTTACACCCCGGCGTCTGTAGACCCGAGACGGCGTGCGGTTTTAGTCGGTTCATACCCGACATAACCGCCCCCGCTGCCCGGCGGGGGGGGAGTACCCGAGGGGATTTCCGCCGTTACCGTTACCAGACGCACTGTATGCCTAATTATACTAATACTTCATTTAACTATTTAAATAATAAATAAATCGTCACGTCAGTCGGTACGAGAGGCTTCCGTGTCGCCTCTCTAGCCAATCCTCCATGATGGGCCTTACCGCCGCTATTGCGGCGTGCCCTAGTGCGTCTGGTACCTATGTTATGATTTTAAAACATCTTGAGATTTTTATATCACCCTAATATGGAAACTTATTAACGACTGTTTATTTCTGTAAGTAGTATTAAAAAAAAATAAACGGGAATACCGTAATTTCAGTTACAAGTGCGTAAAACAAAAGTATCTATAGTTGATTTTTCAGTTTTTTATCGTACCTACTTTTAAACTAATTTAAGCTTACTTTTAGATAAAAAAGAACTAGATCCAATCAATTCTAAGTTTGAAATCTATTAGATCCAAACAAGTCACATTTTTAGTCACAGAATACATACTTTTAGTGTTACATATCTCAGAAATACGTTGCGTGCGCTACGATCGAGGTCATTTTGTCGTGGTACAAAATCGTGACCTTGCATTCTTTAACCCGGACAGATATATTAAAATTGTAAGGAAAATTACGACTCCTAAGGTGGAATGGATAAAGTCTATTCTTGAGAACTGTTTAGAACGGACTAGCTGTTGCCTGGGGCTCTACCCGCTTGGCATTCTGATACCGTTTCCACAACCCAAAGAACCTATTCCTGGGGTAAAAAGCACAATCTATGTCATTTAATATTCGGACTATACTCTATCCTTGTACAAAATTGCAGCTAGATTCGTTCAGCAGTTTGAGCGTGATTGAGTAACAAATACTAAAAAAAATCCGTTCCCGCAGGGGGAATGCACAGGTAGATTTCGTGAAGCAATTAATATTATTTTATATAGAGAACTACGGACTTTAAACAGTTTAATTTTTTTTTCTCGAAAACGGTAACTTTTAGCGAATAACTTTTCAGACATTTATTTTAGACTTAAAAATGGCCTATCGATTAAAAATGTTTCCGACGGCAAGAATGTTCACCGGTTAGAAGTTATGATTTTTTTCCCGAAAAATTTTGGTTTTTTCCCCCTCCACTTTTAGTTAAAGTTTTAATCTTATTGGTTTATAATTAAAAGTTGTTGGTATTCATGTATACTATGGGATAAAATTAGAACGGTTCGAATATCTTTCATGGAACGTGAAATTTTGAGGAAAAACTGATTTCACAAAAAGTGAGGCCCTACCGTCCCCTTAGGCTGGATTCCACCCGTTCACGAACTTAAACTAAGTTTACACCCAAGCAATTTTTGACCGCAGTTTGAAAGCGATCGGGGCAAAAATGCGACCGTGAGAGTGCCGCAAATTTTGGGAAGTGGAACCATACATACATATATATATAAATATAAACTTTTTGACCAGTGGTCATTTCGGACTCAGGGGGTCATAACTAGACCTCCTATGAAGATTTTTTTTTTAATTCGACAGTAGTCAAGAAACCAATATGTAGATCGATTTCATCGAAATTTACCGAATATGACTACTATATATTATATACATACATATATACTAAAACTCCAATATTCATAACACAATTTGGCATCAAAAAAATTGTCTATATTCTGAAATTTATTTTATAATTTTTCTATTAATTACGCTTTAAAATAAAGAAAAAATACATTAAATTTCTTAAAAAGTTTGATATTAAATTTCATGGATTTCGAAAACCGTAATCAGGGCCAATACAAAGGAACATGATGGGCGACTGTTCTCCTAAATACAGACGCAAACTTTTTCAGTACAATTTTATTTTTGACTAATTTATCGATCAATCTATCAGAATTTCATAGTCTCTTATCAAATACAAAATTCCTGGTGACCTATGTAATATTACAGTAAAAGTACGATCACAAAGCTTGCAAAATAATGAAAATACATCCAAAAATAAGTAAAATGTTCTTTGTTTAACAGAGTCCATAATCTGCCAATCACATCAGCCAAGGTGTGTATTTACAGTAGCCAAGATATATCGTCTCGGGTCCACCTAGAGGCGCTTCGGTTGCGTTAATGGGAAAACGTAGATGTTTTTCGACATATGTAGCCTATATTGCATTACTTAATACACTAAGTATAAGTGGCAGGACAGCGAAATTTCCAACTTTTGTCTACTAAAGTTATTACTGACAGCTTTTGGCGGTTTCTATTTGCGACTTTTTCTCTATTTAGATCTTTAAGAAAACCGGTGTATACCTGAGAAATAGAATTACGTTATTCGATTGAATTAGACCATTACGAAATGCCAAAGATTCAAGAACTCTTTGCTTTCGTGCTTTAAAATGTTTTAGTAAACACCATACCTAATGTAATCTTATAACTACTTCAACAATACTCACACGATAGAAAAACTTTGTTAAAAAAAAGACTAATGAACATATGATTTTATTATTTTTATAAGTTTTTATTTAATTAGCCTAAGAAAGTCATGTAAGAAAGTTGTCCGTTAAAATTTCCAAACCATTTTTCGGCCATTTATTGGCATCTGATTGAGCTGAAAGCATACACTTTTAGTTCTGATAACAATGCATTAATATGGTACCTCTTAGGAACTCCTAAGCTAAATAAGATAAACCTATCGAGTTTAGGCTCATTTGTTATATCTTGACAAATTCTCTGGTCTTACGAGGTAGTCTGCGTCTAAAGATGGAATGGAAGGTGGAAACATCACACTATTTACTAGGAAATGTGGTGACTCACCAAAGCCCAGGAGGTCATTGATTCTTGTGAGTCCACGAACTTCGAAAAGGCAAACCTATATCGCCTTTTAAAAAAGAAACGCCATAGCATTGGTTGCCACACTGTTAGAACATCTAGGTCATTTTTATGTAGTTTTCTTACACTGTGAACGGAACAGAGGCATGCTTGGCATTTCTAATATACATAACTAGCTGATCCGGCGAACTTCGTACCGCCTAACAGTCGATTCCTTAAATTTTTTTCGGGACATCGGGTCAGCTATAAAAAAAATAGAAAAGTGTTTTTTATTTCAGGCAATTTAAAAAAAAAATATCTCCGTAAGAACCATACTCGTATATACTTCAAGGAATATATTATGAAAATAATTAGCGAAATCGGTTGAGCTGCTCTCGAGATTTGCGCTTAGCAACACATTCAGCGATTCATTTTTATATTATAGATAATAAGATATACATATTTAGAAAAAATACTATTTTTTGTCTTCGCGTTATGTTGCATATTGTAAAATGTGGGGGATGAAAGACGATACACGGTCCTATGTATACCTCTTTCTGAATCAATGGAGCGTGTACACTTCGGTTTTATGTTTTTACATTGACATATTTTCGTTGTCGAACGGAGATGATATTCATCGTGAAACTCGCTAGTTGTTTGGGGTAGTCTGGGATCCGTTACAAATTTCCTTCGTATTGTTATTCTTCTAAGCAAAGCGCGTAAAAATAGAATGAAATATACATAAAACATACACATATACACATACATAAAATATGATTCTATATACACTTTGTTTCCTTGATATTGAGATTTCTTTCCTGTTCACCATTGTTGGAACTCTAACGACCAGTCTTAATAATCTAACCACAGTTAATGGTAGATAGCTATCCCAGATTAATCTATCTGTAACTGCGGTTTCAATATTATCAGTCATTTTCTGTTTATTGAAACAGAAAAAATCTCGGATAGATACTAATGGTAGCTATTTTAACTGCTGGTAAAGGATAGATGGATTATTGAAAGCGGCCGTTAGCAATGCAACTGTGCTTAATGTCATTAAATCATTAAATGATGAAACACTAGTCAAATGAAGTAACAGGTACAATAAAAATATATTACCAGTTAATGAGTTTGAATAACGTAATATCGTGCAGCACTAATATCAAATTTTCAAATATATTGTTGAGGTATCTAGAATTCCTACAATATATTCCTGAAATGCAAAGTTTGTTGGTTTTTAATTTACCTAATTAGAATATCAAAGTACTTTGCTAGTAGATATTAATGTTTCAATTGCCGACGGCTTCAAAGAGAGCCAAAATAAACTATAACATTGGGTCACATTAAATGTACGGTGAAAAAGGCAAACGGCGCGGGAAGAATTGCTTTTTACGGATCGGCTAACATTCCGCGGTTCCTCGAGGGGCGCAGGTACGTTACGGGGGGGGGGGGGTGACGCAGTGGCAGAACGGAGGGGAGGAGAGGCTTCGCAGAAATGAATTGTTTTCGGCTTACCGTAAGGTAACATTACATTATTGCGTACCTTTGTGGCTTTTTAAGTGTGTTTATAGGATTTGATCCCAGACGAGTAGTGGTGCGCCGTGTGGAAAAGCCGTTACGTATTATCTGGAAAAAAGTTGAATGCAATTTGACTAGTACCTATACTATAATTCATTACACATTAGAATGTAGATATTTAAGGTGAATATCTACCCACGACTTTTCACTCACTATGTTTTCTAATATAATAATTATTCTGAACACAAGTGTTCTATCTAAATCGCCGTTGAAAAAATGTTTGAAGTGAAGTATAGTACCAATTTCGTTCACCTGCGTGGGATGCCGTGGTCGGCACAATAATTTAATTTCGCTCGTTATACGACGGAATTATTCGAAAAAAAAGTGAAGGGAAACTCATAAAGCTATTACATAGCTTGGAAACGCCTGACGTTGCGTTCACAGATACGAGCTCAAAATTAATTTCTAAAACCGTTTTATAGTACAAAGTTTTCTAAATTACTTGAGCCCTTACAGTGAAAATATTAAATGAGCGCGATTTACACGACTATTACAGTATAATAACATAAATTAATATCTTGAATACATAAAAATCAAGAAACTTAATAACGTTGCAAACAAACCTACTTAAATATGGATATTTACTTTAGGTACTTTTATATCTTCACTTTGTTAGTTGGCATAAAATATTAATTCTGAAATGGATTTTATAAATGTGACAAGTGAATAAATGATTTAATAACAAAGAAAAATGAGAGGCCCTCTTAAGAATGCGGACGGGAGTACTCAATTTGTTGTCACTTAAGGAAAATAATGTAATCCTGCTCAGAGTCGATACCAATGATAGTGTGCGGAAAATCAGGAATTAAGTAAAAAACAACTGGGCGAGTTTTGATGATTACTGTGCAATCTTTAATCGTAGACTGAACTTACAAATTAATTTTGTGCTTAAAACAAGTAGGTACCTACTTAACTCGGTCAATCTAATCAGGTAGATAGCTCCGTTAATAGGAAGTGTTTTGTTGCGGTGACAGATTGATCAGGCGCTTGAACATGCCCCCGGGCGTTGAGGACTACGTCTTCAACCAATATTCTTGAATCAATCTGATACAGGCAAGGGGCAGATTCGATTGAAAGCTCTCCGGATGACGCCAGCAGACGTCCTGATGTCCGCTACACGAACAATCCCATCCGATCCAGGGTGAACGGCAACCACTCTGCCTAACCTCCATTTCAAGGGAGGAAGACCAACTTCCTTCACCACAACCATGGAACCCAATTTCAAACCTTCCTTACATGAACGCCATTTGGTTCTCTGTTGGAGCTCGGCAACATACTCTTTACTCCATCTGCTCCAGAAATGCTGACGGAGTTGCTCAACACGATGGTAACGTGATAAATGGGTTGAAGAATGATCTTGGAGGTTCCGTTGTGGCAACGAAGTGAGTGCACGACCAATCAAAAAATGTCCCGGCGTTAGCGGAGTGTCATCGTCAGGATCCGACGATAGCGGTGTCAGAGGACGGGAATTGAAAATCGCCTCGATTTGGGTCAGTGTAGTGTAAAGTTCCTCAAAGGTCAAATTACAATTTCCCAACACTCGTTGAAGATGATATTTGGTTGACTTGACACCCGCTTCCCAGAGTCCGCCAAAATGAGGACTATATGCCGGTATAAAATGAAACCGAATTCCGTCATTGGCCAAATCTTCACCTAATGAAGCTGAATTTTGTTTTAAAAACTTCGATAAGTCATTGTAGGCACCAACAAATGAGGTACCGTTATCAGAATAAATATGAACAGGCTTTCCTCGTTGCGAGATAAATCTATATAAAGCCAGTAAGTAATTATTGCTAGTTAGGTCACCTACAAGCTCCAAGTGAACTGCCTTGGTAGTGAAACAAATAAATATTGCTATGTACACCTTTACTAGCCTACATCCGCGACCTTGGCGACTAGCACACATGACAGGACCCGCGTAATCTACGCCTGTGCTTTCGAACGGACAACCTGGAAGTAACCGCTGCCGTGGTAAGTTTCCCATTAAAGGAGTCACTACATTACCCTTCAATTTACGGCAGAGTACGCATTGGTGAAACAAGCCTTAGCCAAACTGCGACCACCGATAGGCCAATATGTCTCCCTGATCGAAGCTAATAATAGCTGTGGCCCTGCATGCATCAATCTCTTATGTTCATAATTAAAAAAATAATTTAGTGATATAATGAGCGGACTGTAATATAATAGGATGCATTTTATTATAACTAAATTCAGAATTATTGAGACGTCCTCCCAAACGTATAATATTTTTATTATCTAAATAAACATTGAATTTAAGAAGAACGCTCCCTTTCGGAATGGGCTTTTTTTTAACTAATAAATCATGTTCAGTAAATGATTCCCTTTGACTATGGAAGATCAGTGCACTTAGTGCGTCATGTAATTCATTTTCAGAAAGAAATTTATCACTAATTTTCTCCCTTCTACATACTTTAATAAATCGAAGAACGTATGCAACGCAACGCACAAGTCGTAAATAATTCGTAAACCGTTTAAAATTAATGAACGAAGAATCTTTACCATCATCTTTATCCATAGCGCTTAACGAAGTATCAGAACGGGTTTCAGGCAACGTTTCTAGTCCTAAGTGCCTTTGCTGAGTAGGCCAACTGCTTATATTCTTCGTTAAAAAGTCTGGACCCAACCACCACAGATCTGAATCTTGCAGAGTATCAATATCAACACCACGCGATATTAAATCTGCTGGGTTTTTATCAGTAGGGACGTGTCTCCACGTACAATTGCCAGCCTTGTCCAAAACTTCAGCAACACGGTTACGTACAAAAGGCTGAAGTCTGGAAGGTACCATTTGCAACCATCCCAGTACGATAGTTGAGTCAGTCCAGCAATAAGCACGAGCTATAGTGGCTCGAAGTGAGCAGCGTACCTTCTCATATAGACGCGCTCCTACTACCGCGCCACACAACTCCAACCTTGGGATAGTTGTGGGCTTAAGCGGTGCTACCCTACTCTTAGCCATTAGTAAACGAGTCATACACTGACCTTCGTCATCAATGCTTCGAATATAAACGCACGCACCATACGCGCGCTCGGAAGCATCTGTAAATATGTGAGCTTCTAGCTCCCTGTATGAGTCACAGACTACTATCCGTGGGATGCGAAAGTTATTTATTGACGGTAATAATTTAATTATATTGCTCCACCGAGTATTAAGCTCCGGGGTTAGTGTTTCATCCCATGACAACTTATCTAACCACATTTGCTGCAGCATCATTTTCATGGTAATCACACAAGGAGACAAAAGTCCTAATGGATCGAATATCCGTGCAATTACCGAAAGTAAATCTCGTTTTGTGTACGCATCAGAAGTTACATTCATGGTTATTGAAAAACCCAGCTCATCAGAACTTGCACACCAACTGAGACCTAGCAGCTTGTCGGGTTCACTCGACCCCAAATTTAAATCAAGCGACGAGTCAACAGACCCAGATACCAACTGGGGTACGTTTGACTTCCACTTTCTCAGCAACATGCCAGCCGATGACAGCGCCTTTGTAACTTCAGAGCGAATGAATTTCAATTCATCTAAATTCATACTGCCTGTACATAAATCATCAACAAATATATCATGCTTGATGATTTCACCAATTTTCTCATTGCTACATTCGAGGCCTATCTACTTAAGACAGCGCGTGGCTAGATACGGCGCGCTCGTTGTCCCATATGTGACAGTATTTAACTCATATACTTTAACAGGTTCTTCAGTACTACCACGCCAAACTATTCTTTGCAAGTGCCTATAAGATGAATGAACGACTACTTGTCTGTACATTTTCTCGACATCAGCTGCCAAGACATACTTATGCTGTCGAAACCTAAGCAGAATAGACAACATATCGTCCTGTACTGTCGGTCCATTCATCTGCAAATCGTTAAAGGAAATACCTGACGACGTGGGACAACTAGCATTGAACACAACACGGAGCTTGGTCGTGGTGCTACCTTCACGTAAGACCCCGTGATGTGGTATAAAATAACTATTAGAACTTAAATCACAAGTTTTAATCTCTGTCATATGACCCAGCCTCTCATACTCAGACATAAATTCACAATACATTTTTGCAAATTCTGGTTTAGCCTTCAACTTGCGTTCTAAAGAGTGCAAGCATTGTGTGGCTCTTTTAAAGGAATCTCCTAGAACGGAAGGATTTTGTTTTAGAGGTATACGAACACAAAAACGGCCGTCACTCAACCGCGTCGTGTTTTGTTTAAAAAGGTCCTCCGGTAAATAATTAGATGTGTGAGAACCTACCTCTTCTAACTGCCAAAACCGCGATAAGTCAGACCTAATTTCGTCCAAGTTATCATCATTACAATCAAAGATTTTAGTAAAGTTACATTTTATGTCATTGGAGGGTAACGTAAAATAATTATGAGTAACAGGACCGGCCACTATCCAGCCTAATCTGGTTTCACAAAGTATCGGTTTACCAATACCTAACTTAATTCTTTGTGATCCTAACAAGTCCCAAAATTGGTCAGCACCAATCAATATATCAATATCACTGGGCTTGTAGAAACTAGGATCGGCTAAACATATATTAGAAGGTATATTAAATTCTAAAATATTAATTTCTCGACACGGCACACTGCTCGTAATAAACGGTAAAACAAAACAATGAAGTTTGCAAGAAAAACTATAATTTAATGACTTCATATTTACATGACATATTTTACCTACGTGTGAGGACACGTTATTAATGCCGAGAATCGACCTATTGACTTGATTCGTATTTAATTTCAACAAACAACACAACCTTTATATAAAACAAGATGTGCTACCGCTGTCTAGTACCGCACGAACTAAATGCTCACGGTTATTATAATCAAATACCTTAACCAAAGCGGTTGACAACAACACATCGCGCTGTCTACGTTCGTCACAATTAAAACCAATGCTTGCCGATAATGCAACGTTATTTGCATCGGGAGCGGGGGTGACCGGCGAAGGCGACGGCGCGGCGTAGACGAATTATTAGGTTGGTCACTATGTATACCTGTAGACTCCGATAAATGTATAAGTGAATTATGCCTACGCTTACATATTTTGCAACCTGCCTTCTTACAATGGTTCGCAAAATGACCATGCTTAAAACAATTAAAACAAACCTTGTAAGCGGGCAATAACTTCCGACGTTCGTCATTACTTATAGCTAGAAACTGTGAACAATTAATCAAATAATGATCACCTTTGCACATCGGACATACTTGATTTGTGACTACTGCATCGGAACTGTGAGAAGCTTGTGCCGTAACCATCAACTTAATCTTAGGACGCGACCTAACAACCGTCTCAGACTGAGTGCGTTGCAGTTCTAAAGACTCGAGTAAATCTGCGCGGGCGCGGAGAAATGCAATAAACTGCTCAAATGTTTTGACGCTGTCTCGGTCTAACCGAATTTTAAACTCCTCCCACTCCTGAGACGTGCTCTGATCAAGCCTACGAACAACAATATGAATTAAAAGTGTGCCCCAACTATTAACTGGCTCACCTAACAATTCGAGGGCTCTTAAGTTTCGTTGCAGCTGGTCTACTAAACTCTTTAACAAACTAGAAGATTCCTTGACGATACGGTCTATAGATAATAATTGCGACACATGATTTTGAATCAATAGATCCTTATTATTAAATCGATCGCATAACAAACTCCACGCTACAGTGTAGTTGCTAGCTGAAAGAGCAATTGATTGAATTATCACGGCAGCAGGTCCTTCCAGGGACGCCCGTAAATAGTGAAACTTGTTCACTTCGTCAATATCCTCATTAGAATGAATAAGACTAGTAAAGGTGTCATGAAATTCTAGCCAATTACAGTATGAGCCACTAAATTTTGGTAAATGTATGATAGGAAAATTAACCGGCTTACGTGTCTTAGTTGGTGTAGTTCTACCACCACTTACAGCTTGAGTATCTTTAGTATAATTATTTAATAAAGTTTTTCCCTTAGACAGGCACTTAAAATACAACAACTCAAATTCTGAACGTTCGGCTAACTGTACTTGAAGATCCTCCGCGGCGCATTCTAACTGTAACTGTACCTCATCATATTTGTCGTACAACAACTCCATCTTCCTAATCCATAACTGTAATTCGGTAACATCACAGCTGTCGGGGGTTTTTTCAAGGAAATTAGCAAACATAGTTAATTGACCTTTGAAGCTGGCTCGCTTCCTAATCATGACCTTTTCTTGCTCAGACATACTGGGAAACGAGTGCCGTCAACCTGGAATTTATATAAAACAAATTGAGAAGACAATAACGCGACAGGGATGATATCAGTTAACAATGATAAATGTACAACTAAGTGGGTACTTCCTACCTATACTTAATTACCGCTGAATTTTGCTTGTATATTTAATAAAATTTATAAATTCGACTTAATGGAACCTTTAACAACTTTAACAAGCTGAATATTTTATAAATCGGACTCAGTAAAATGACTCACTTACAACTTCACAATTAACGGATACAAAAAAAAAACTACAGGTATAACTATTGATACGAATACTTTTCACTAACGCGTATCAACATATCAATAAGAATTTAATAAATAACAAATAAGCACTCACAAAATCGTACTATCAAGAATGCCAATCATAACTCAAAGTTAAGTGATTAATTTATTATTACCTACTGCAATATCAATCAAATAAATTAATAAAGCACCTATATGCTTACTATATCGTAATATTAACAATATAAATTTATTTAACTGCAAAAAAACTATTACATTCAGCAACTATTAAATTCACTAACGACGGTATTCAAAGCCCTAACGGCAAACAGTACAATTAAGTAGATAATACAATAATAAGTAACTTACTGACCTTGTAAATCCTTAACTAACGTATTATATTACCTATACGAGTGTTGGGTAACGATTCCATAAGATTAGCACAGCAACTTCCAAAGAAATTAGAGACACACCCAAACCACCGGCTATGACCACTTTCAAGGGTAATCGGCGAATTGATTTCTTCAATTAATTTAATTGATATTCCTTAATCCTCCACAAATTCTTCGCTAGTTCAATATCCGGGACGAATGGACCATCATGTGCGGAAAATCAGGAATTAAGTAAAAAACAACTGGGCGAGTTTTGATGATTACTGTGCAATCTTTAATCGTAGACTGAACTTACAAATTAATTTTGTGCTTAAAACAAGTAGGTACCTACTTAACTCGGTCAATCTAATCAGGTAGATAGCTCCGTTAATAGGAAGTGTTTTGTTGCGGTGACAGATTGATCAGGCGCTTGAACAGATAGTTAAAAGAGGGTTTTTGCTATTTTTGGTCCACTTTGAATTAATGACATAAATGATATTATTATTTATTATTTATTTACCTATGAAATTGCCGAATTTTTGATACCGCCCCCGCTGGAGAGCGGGGGGTCTCCAGCGGGGGCGGTTATGTCGGGCTTGAACCGACTAAAACCGCACGCCGTCTCGGGTCTTAAGACGCCAGGGTGTAAGGTTACCCATAGAGCATATCCCTCGCACCCCGACTGACCCTGGGCCATCTCCGGTTTCGAGATGGCCCCCTTACTTGCTCTCCACTGTGCCATCTGCTAATCAGAGGGACACGTGGAAAGCTTCCGAACAGCCCTCAACAGGGCCGTCCTCGCCTCGGTCGGAGTTGGCCGTAGGCGGCAGCGTCTCTCCCGCCCTAGGAGAGAGGCGCTGCTGTCTCCGTTGCCCAGGGTGCACCGCGTGGAGGTCCCCAACCAAGCACCCCTGATAGTAAGTACCTACTTACACGTCACGCAGACTTCTTTATAGGTATAAATAAGTATTCAGGGTGCGAGGGATATGCTCAATGGGCAACCTTACACCCCAGCGTCTGAAGACCCGAGACGGCGTGTGGTTTTAGTCGGTTCAAGGCCGACATAACCGCCCCGCTGGCCGGCGGGGAGGTATCCGAAGGGATTTCCGCACGAAAAATAAATAAAAAGGTTCTTACACGTTACGCAGACTTCTTTATTGGTATAAAGAAATATTCAGGATGCGAGGGATATACTCTATTGGCCACCTTACATCCCAGCGTCTGAAGACGGCGTGTGGTTTTAGTCGGTTCAAGCCTGACATAACCGCCCCCGCTGGGCGGCAGGGGGAATCCGAGGGGAATTCCGCACGAAAAAAATAAAAAAGGTGTATAAAGAAGATTGCGTGACGTGACTCTAGGTATACTCACGAGTAATGAATCCGGGTTGGTTACAAATTTGCAGATATCTCCGTAACTGCAAATGCTAGCTTATTGCAGTAAAATCAACAAAAAGCGTTTACTACCCGTAGTCATCAAATTTGCCAACAATCAAAGTTTCCTATCACAAGGGAAAAGTCCAAAAGCTTAATTCTATCAGCCAATTATAGCTTATTGCAGTCTACTATCCTGGACGTAGTATTTTTAGGTAGGTATTAAAGCATCCCTGATTTTAGGACAGAATTTATTATATGTAACAACGCATATAGTAGGTACAAGTTTTTGTCTAAGATGCTTATCACAAATTTTAAAAGCTTATGCGACAGCTATTATAATGCCATTAGGTTCACGCGGCGTTTAGCTTTAATACCTACCATAATTTACGCCTAGCCTACCCTCGGACACGATCTTAACCATAAGAATTTTACGAACATTTTGAATTCGAACATGTACTAATATGCCTCAGTGGATGTCCTATTGTTTTTTCTTTCTTTGGCAAATATGTAATGAATGCCAGTGTCAAATAAGTTCAGAAGTCCAGTAATCTTGCATATAAATTCAATATAGTGCAGCGTTTACGTCATTTAGTGAAGGTCAAGAAAAATCCTTCATAGTCATCGTCATTCGTAGTATCCGAAGGGATTTCCGCACAAAAAAAAATTCATAGTCAAGTTAAAGTTCTGCTCTACTCGACGCTTCTTTGGAGTTTTGGAAACAATACGAAAAATCACAATTCACGGTAAATATGCCACTTTCCTAAACTTGTGTATGTTGTCAAAGACGTTATGTCTAAAACCCACCATTTTTACATATAAAAACTCGAAATTACACAATTTTTAAAAATATGAAACACTATCTCAATGCTTCTTTTCCCGTGTTGGCGCCAAAAACCTGGGTATCCTTTATTGATGATAATATTTTTCTTAGTACTGGCTCGTCCATTAATACACCTTCAGTACCTGTGTCCTTTCATCTACGTCATAAGTTAAAACACTCTTTCCACTGATTGATATTCCCTCGGCTGCCTTGACAATAAGTATAGTTGTTAAGGCATACTTTATACTGATGCTTTTCTCCTTCTGGGTTATATAGAACCAGCTATCCACTATCTGCTTCTGTCCTTACGCACGAGCTTCCTTCATGCGAACACGCCGGATTCAAGTGCTTCTGAACTGCCATTTTTAGAGTTCCATTGCCAAATGGCAAAAAACGGAACCCTTATAGATTCGTCATGTCTGTCTGTCTGTCCGTCCGTATGTCACAGTCACTTTTTTCCGAAACTTTAAGAACTATGCTGTCGAAACTTGGTAAGTAGATGTATTCTGTGAACCGCATTAAGATTTTCACACAAAAATAGAAAAAACATTTTGGGGGTTCCCCATACTTAGAATTTTTTTTTTCATCTAACCCATACGTATGTGGTATCTATGAATAGGTCTCCAAAAATGATATTGAGATTTCTAATGTGACTTTTATCTAAACTGAATAGTTAGCGCAAGATACACTTCCAAAGTGGTAAAATGTCCCCCCCCCCCCCCCCAAATATTTTAGTTTCAGTTTATTCTTTTTTTTTCTATTTTGTGTGAAAATCTTAATGCAATTCACAGAATACATCTACTTACCAAGTTTCAACAGCATAATTTTAATAGTTTCAGAACAAAGTAGCTGTGACATACGGACGGACAGACAGAAAGACATGACGCATCTATAAGGGTTCCTTTTTTAGCCATTTGGCTACGGAACCCTAAAAAGGTAGTAGGATAGGATAATCTCCCATTATTGTCTTAATAGTATTCCCGGTTGTATCGAAGGTTTGTTATTCGGAGCCCAGGGCTTGTTTACAACTTCTTTTCCTTTTGATTCGACTTATACGGCTTCTAGGCAGCGTCTGCCACCTGACCTTCCACCTCCCAACCTACTAGGAAAACCTACGCCAGAGTCTCGTCCATCAATCAGCAGGTGTACCGGTTTGCATGTACGGCAGGTGAGGCCGCCTGTCACCCCAACAGAAGCAGGCCGGGATGGTGGAGCGACTAGCACCCCTCCCCCAAACCGGGGCAAGGCGGGGACACCGTGGTTCCCAAACCCGAGGGGGCCATCTCGAAACCGGAGATGGCCCAGGTAAGTCGGGGTGCGAGGGATATGCTCTATAGGCATTCTTACACCCCGGCGTCTGTAGACCCGAGACGGCGTGCGGTTTTAGTCGGTTCAAGCCCGACATAACCGTCCCCGCTGGCCGGCGGGGGGGTATCCGAAGGGATTTCCGCACGAAAAAAAAAGGTACTGTTAGCTTAGCTCCGAAGATCTTGGTGGGCCCTAAACACCCCGAAAACCTCTATATATGGGTATAACGTAAGCAAGCATAACAAGTACAGTCAACCACAGAAGTTGATTAACAAATTCTAATCTATTGATCACTTTAGATCTTTATCCTTTCATGAAATAATAAATAAAATATGCGTTATATTAACTTTATCCTCTGGGGATTATAAAAGTACTTACAAAGTGAATTCCTATGGAAAAAAGGTTTGTAAATATTTAAGACTTTTGTCGTTAACATCTCAAATATTACGAAATACTAAAAGAAAGCATTTAATCATATTTGATGAACGCAGAGAGCATGATAAAAGATATACAACATGGTATATATGTATACAACATGTGGTATATAACATGATTTCAAATGTTGAAGAGCCTTCAAACAACTGATTTCATAAGAATATGTAACTATTCTATTTCATCCCATATATACAAATTTCAATGTAAATGTTTTCATTCTTAACAGACACAAAACCCCAAAAAAATTAATTGATTTATTACAAACAACGTTGAACAAAACATAACCTCATTTATTATTGTACACACACTCTCTGTGCCTATAAGTTCTTTTTTAATACATAAATAAAAACTGTTGCCGGCCAACTTCCAGTATTAGGTACACGACCAAATAATCATGAGAAATCTGATATTAAGCAAATAAACAAATCCTTAACGAAGATGATATTATTTACTTGTGCCAATTAGTATTTCTAATGATTAGATCAATATTATATAATATATAGTAAGTATAATCAAGGATACACAGCGCTATCTAAACCAAAAGTAAACATATCTTAACTAGCTTGTAATTGGGTTTAGATTACAGATAAACATATTTGGATATATTTTCCTAAATATTTACATAGAAACACTCAAACCAATGCACATAGACATATTCATGCATACAAATATTTGCACTGAGTGGTATTTTTTTGTAATAAAAACAAACAGAACTCGCGATCTTGAAGTAGCAGATGAACAGTCTACCGCTATGCCCGAGAAGTAGTCTTCCTGTGAAATTTGTCCCACCGCGCATTACATTTAGAAGGCTGCTTGAATATAGAATAATCTTAAACCAATCACCTAAAACACACTAAACATAACACAAAAATACACTAACATATCCGCCGTATCAAATTATTAAATTTATTTTGATAGCAATAATTGCCATGTCGTTCCAGTCTTAGAGAATGATTAAATTTTGATGTCCAGTCACGCGCCTTTTGTAAAACCAGGTGAAATAAAACGTAAAAAAAAGGGTAAAAAGTCTAGTCAGTGAGTAAAGGGCTAATGAACGCCTCTCCGACATAAAGGACGCCCGTGTCCAGCGTCGGAAAAGCTTTTATATAGGACTGACATGTGTTTATATGTTAGTAGCAATCGGCCATCGCTTCGCTTCGATTTACGAGTATTTTTTTAATTCCAACCGGCGTAATTTACACATACTATATATACTATGTCCATCGGGGAATATGTACTTTTCAAATGGTAAAAGAATTATTATTTTAAGTGTCGTGGTTCCGAAGATTACCCTCAACATATAAACAAGCTTACAAAATTAGTCATCTCTCTTTGTAATATTAGTATAGAAATATCAAGTATTATTATTAGACTACAAGTACATGAACAAAATAACCATGGAAAATGACCCACGGTGATTTAAAGTTTAGAAGGCTGCTACTAAATCAGAATATTACTCTATGGCCTGTGCCGACACTTTTGAGCGGTACAGGTAAGTTATATAGCAGAATAGAATTACATAATGTAACCGGTTATAGTTTGTGTGTGTAGTGGCACGCCGCCGCCTCTTTCTGCGAGCAGGTAATGCGCGCGAAAGAGGCGGCGGAGAGGGAGCGGGAGAGAACCCTGCCCCTCGGGTTTCATAGTCTGTGGCGCGGACGCCGCAGACTCATCTACGCCCGGGACTACCGACCTCCATGATCGGGGCCTGAGGACGGCAGTTGGCTGACTCGCCGTCCTTACAGAAGCAGGCTGTCGCGGAGGCGTGTCGTGTGTGTCCTACACACGCCTGCCTACTCACCGACGCAGGATAAAACCCGACCCCACCAGGCGAGGCCGCGCTGGCGGCCAAGGTCCGCCGGTAACCTTGGGGTTATATTTTCGAGGGCTTACCCGGGGTGCCCGGCAATGGACACTTGGGCACGACACCGTGCGGTTTTAGTCGATGCACGACATAACCGCCCCCGCTGACCCAAAGGGATTTCCGCACGTAAAAAAAACTGGTTATGAACCAATTATATTCATATTTTTTTAATACCAATGTGTATATAGTCGTAGTGCGACGCATCAATATTGTAACAAAATGAAATTTTCTATTTAGAATAAAAAATAAAATAAACACAATTTAATTTTAAAGAAGGACAAAAACTTATCCGAATGTAGAATTTGTGGCAGCCAAAGCGATATAATATATAAGTATATACCGCAAGACTATATATATTATTATATATAACATACAACTGAACAAGGAAAGCGAAAAAAAAGCACACGTTCGAGTAATTTGGTAAAAATATATATGCCTAGAAGATTACACATTAACTATATATACTAAACAAAGTTATTAGGAAGCCGAAACTGGTACCGAATTTTCATTAACCTGTGTTCCCATATTTACGAATGAAAGTTAAATAAATTAGTAGGAGAAAGAATGGGGCAACGGCGGGATTAATACAAAACAGTATTAAATTTTTACGGCTCGACCTGACCTAGTAACGATAATTATCTAATGTAACACTCACGTAACTGAGTTGGAACGTTATTAATAAAAAATGTGCTCCATTTTCTTAGCAGCAGATGCGTTATCGCTATCTATGTCTGGAACAAAAACTTAGCAATGATTAAAGTTTTTAGGAGTATTTTAAATACACGTAACAATAATATAAATACGAAGAGACTATGTAGAATATACTGCTTCCGGGCTGTTTGGCCGTGTTCCATATGAAACTTGTGTTCCAAACGTTCCTCGGCGGTGAGTTCGCTGCGGCAATTCAGTCGCAGAGAAGTCGCCGCTGATGAGAGTTCTACGCACTTGTCGGCGCCCGGACCTGAACCACTGAAGATGTCGACCGCAGCGATCGACGAAACGTTTGGAACACAAGTTTCATATGGACCACGGCCAAATACCCTGGAAGCAGTATATTCTACATGCAACGCCGGCCGTGAAAGCCTAAAGATTTATATACGAAGAGAATAAGATAAAATAGAATGTGTAGCCCTATATTTGGGCACTATCAACATCCTTGAGGCCCAAGCAAGCCATTATAACTGCTAAACAACGGACGAGGCCCCAGCGCAGGCTTTACTTTAGGGCTTGGGCGGTCTGGAGGCAGCCGCTCCTGGAAAAGCCGACATACTAACAAAAAAAAATAAGCGGACCTCGGACTTCAAAGTGCTATGACGACTGGGACTGGGAAATCACTATGAAGATGATTAAATATATTTGAACGTACAGCCTAAAATATATTTCTAATATTTTATGAAAAAAAGCAACCAAGTGCGAGTCGGACTCGCCCATTAAGGGTTCCGTAGTAGCAAGTAACATAATAATGTTCTATTCTTAATTTTTATATTTGAGTTGATTGAATGAAAAGTAAATTGAGGTTTACGATTTTTGACGTATTAAAAAAAACTACTTACTAGATCTCGTTCAAACCAATGATCGGGTACACGTATGGGTTTGATGAAAAAAAATATTTTGAGTTTCAGTTCTAAGTATGGGGAACCCCAAAATGTAATGTTTTTTTCTATTTTTGTGTGAAAATCTTAATGCGGTTCACAGAATACATCTACTTACCAAGTTTCAACACCCTAGTTCTTATAGTTTCGGAAAAAAGTGGCTGTGACATACGGACGGACAGACAGACAGACATGACGAATCTATAAGGGTTCCGTTTTTTGCCATTTGGCAACGGAACCCTGAAAAGGCATCCTTATTATGTAATAACATTTTTTAATTAACAACTTACTCTTGTAAACCCCAAATATTATTACATTGTACAACAAAAACACCTACGTGAACTACGGGAACAAAAATAAACGATTCAAAAGGAATGCTGTATAGTGAATTAAACCGAGTTCGGTTCAATTGTGTGTATGCCTACATAATTAGATAGGGATAAAAAAATGATATCAAATGAACAAAGCATGTTTTGTGAAACATTAATCAGCAGAGTTTGTTAGTAACATAAGAGCATGGCTTGTCCGCCGCGGGGTGATCGCGGGAACTTCGAATCATACCCTAATTAAGGATTTTGCTAACCATTAGGTACATATCTCTATGAATATTCATAAAGCAATTTATTTGTTTGATGTAGTTTTTAGACCTAACGACCTTAATTTCTATATACTATATAAAGAGGAAAGATTTAGATGTTTTTTTTTGTTTTTATTAATAGGCTCCGAAACTACTGGACCGATTAAAATATATCTTAGAATGCTACATTATCCCTGAGTAACATAGACTACTTTTTAACCAGATATTCCCACGGGATCAAGACTTATGCGGTTGAAACCGCGCGGCGATGCTAGTACTATTATAAAATTGTAAATTAGTTGTGTGTACATTGGAGATATTTAAAGAAAAGTACTCGGGTTATGTCAAATGAACGATTCTGAACACACAAATATATTTTTTGGAATTCTTGTCTGTTTGTCTGTTTGTTCGCGATGAACACAAAAAGTACTGAACGGATTTTGATGCATGTTTTCTATTATAAAGGTCTTGGTCAGACTTAAAAATCTGCCATATGTCTGGTTGGAATTGGTTAAGTAGGACCGGAGATATGACCCAAAAACACTAACCGACCTCAGCGCGGGCGGAGCCGCGGGCATCAGCTAGTAGTCCTTTATGATCCATTCGAATATTGTTATCAGTAATACTGTTATCTTAATCATCAAATAATAAACAGTATTACTGCTTATTAATTATGACACTTATGACTGAAGTACCAGTGTTACAAATTTATAATACACGTATCTATTTATTATTATTATCTATTGTATCTCCGCCATTTGCACTTCATTTACGGCTAGTCACAATAATCTAACTACAGTTAAAGGTAGAAGCTATCCCAGAAAACAGTCAACATTAATCTATCTGTAACTGCGGTTTCAATATTATCAAAGTCATTTTCTGTTTTGTTTATTGAAACAGAAAAAATCCCCGATAGATACTAATGGTAGCTATTTTAACTGCTGGTAAAGGATAGATGGATTATTGAAACCGGCTGTTAGTCATAATACAATTAAAGTTCAGTTCTTCCATCTTTCAATCTTCAAGTTGCCACCAAAGTTTGCACTTCGGAGCCCAAGGTTCGCTTTTTTTATTATTATTTATGATAGGCTCACGTTTGACCTCTATCTCACACACACAGACTCAGGCAGGCAATGCCACTCTTTAGCTGTACGCATAATAAATGTGTCGCCGAAACGTTTCGTGCGTATGAGTGGAATATGTACCATGTAGCGGTGGCGTGTCGCGGTGCGTCTGGCCGTTCGTTGGTGGAACGGGCTTGGAGGTATCAAGTTGTGCAATTCCAGTGCACACTCTCCGAAATGCATTTGATAAAACACCGATAGGCCTGCAACTTTGCGTCGACGTTCAAGGCTCTGAAGACTTTTCTCGACGAGTGCATCGTTGTTAATGAGCCTCTTGGCCCGTCTCTCTATTGTCTCTAGCGCTTCTAGATGGTATTTAGCTGAGCCATCACACAGATACGAGCAGTACTCCATACAGGATCGAACCTGCGGCTATTGGTATGTCGGCTTTTGCGGGAGCGACGGCTGTCTGACCTCCCGACCCTGAGAGTAAAGTCTGCGCCAGAGCCTCGTCTGCTGTTTACCAGGTGCACCGACTTGCAGGTGAAGTTGAGCCTCAAGGATGTTGGTAAGACCCTCAACATCCTCTGTGTAGGTAGAGTACCTTTTTTTTTCGTGCGGAAATCCCTTCGGATACTCCCCCGCCGGTGAGCGGGGGTGGTTATGTCTTGAACCGACTAAAACCGCACGCCGTCTCGGGTCTTAAGACGCCGGGATGTAAGGTTGCCCATAGAGCATATCCCTCGCACCCCGACTGACCCTGGGCCATTTCCAGTTTCGAGATGCCCCCCTAGGGGAGTGTAGGTAGAGTACCTACATATATCTCTATCTACACTATTATTCAAGTGTCTTTGTAATAAAGAAGTTATAACAATATTATTAATATTTGTTAGCGATCGGCGATAGCCCAGTTGTGTACGTAACGGACTGCCGAGACGAGGTCTCGAGTTCGATCCTAAGTCACCCCTGGCACACACCTCTGAGTTTTCGTAGTTATGTGTGAATTAAAAAGGTTGATTATCACTCACTTAATAAAGTGGCCGGTAGATGGCGATAGGCTCGCCCCCTATTGCATTGGGACCTAAACATAACTAGCGAACCGTGGCTGGGTGTGTAATAACACACCTCTTCCTAACCCTTCGGGGATACAGGCCTGAAGTTATGTTATGTTATGTAATATTTTTTCTCGATTCATAGGATACTGAATCGATTATTTATTATTGATCCTGAATATTAACTTATTCTGATTTAAAATTATGAGTGTGCAACCATTTACAAAACACAAATATCCATCAATAAATACAAAAAGGTGCAAATGATTAATGTCTTTCGAACGAATGATAAACATTCAATTTATTGCATTATACGCTTCCCCTCGTTACTACGCAAAGCAAAGTTGAATAGCTTGATTTTTGGACTACGCACATTTAAAAATGACGGAAGGCCTGTTGAATTCTTTATTAAATTAGCTGACGTTGATATGTAACAAGCTAAAGGCTTTTTACACCGTTACTGTCTATTTTTTTATAGTATTAGGTTGGCACTCAAGCTTAAGCCCTGTAGCATAAAGACGGGACTACACTTTGTTATGTTGTGTGACTTAGTATTCACCTTATTCGGTCGCACTTCACATTCTGCGCCCTCTATATCAAAAACGGTTCGACGTTCAATACAAGGTTTCAGTTGAGATTTGTAGAGAATTTTATTCTTATATCGTATTTGCATTTGTCATGAAAGTTGTAGAGAATAAAATTCTCTACAACTTTCATGACAAATGCAAATATGATAAGAGGCAGAGAAAACGTTAAATTCTTATAAAACTGATGTTTACGAATTTTGATCTTGAATATTTAAGTTTCCCGACACGTCGCCATATACGACTTTTGAGACATGTATAATGCTAAAATAAAGGTGTATAAAAATTCAGCTTATTACGTTGGATTCCGAGACGAAATACCTTGATGACTGAACTACCCCCGACCGTATTGCCCCGGTTTGGAGGAGGGGCGCAAGTCATTCGCCGTCCCGGCCTGCTTCTACTGGGATGAGAGGCGGCCTAACCAGCCACCTCCAGGCCTGCACTCATGGAGGACGGAGGTCGTTAAGCAACCTCCGGCGCCAGAGTCGCCTGCGAAGCGCGGCGAGCATGTTGAGGGCTCGGTGGGCCGGGAGAGTTCTAAATCTCTTCCGGGCGCGCTCCGCCATCTCCTTCTCGAGCATTACATGCTCTCAGAAGGAGGAGCCGATCCGATGCAGGTGGTCCCTGAAGCTCCCCTTACCGGAGATCACCTGCGTCAGTCGGTACGAGAGGCTTACGTGTCGCCTCTTTAGCCAATCCTCCATGATGGGCCTTACCGCCGCTAGTAGTAAGTAAACTTTAATTAAAACCCTTTGAGCTGTTCGCAAGATTTTGAGCAACGGGTTTATAAATTCTACGAGTGTAAAAGATCGAATACTATTTATTTTTCTTTTGGTTTTTCTAATTAATTTTTTGAACAATATTTTTAATGCACAGTTTTTCGCCGGTACAGTTTTACTATGGAATAAATAAAATGACATAAATATGACTTATTTTAACACTGCTGTTTTTCAACTTCAGTAAATTATTATGTAGCCACATAATTTCGGTGTGTACACATGAATATTGTAAATATCACTCCGGAAGAAAGCATTCTCGTAGTCTTTATAGTTATATTTGTCGTCGCATGTTTGATTCCATTTCTCCAAAGTAGAATGTAATAAACGCTTTTAAAGCTTCCCCCCGAAAATATTAACTTTTTCGCGCGTGAATTAGGCGTTTTACAACCCTATATATAAAATGGATTTTAGTATCCCCCCTCGCTTGATAGGAATTCTGCGAATGTTTCTCATTCCACCTTTATAGAGCGGCGAATTCATATTGTAAGAAATGGCTATGAAATTAGACAAATAATGTGCATTGCTATTCGTGACAGAAGTTACCTACTCAAACACAATCACAAAAATACATGTGCTTTTCTTCTAACCAACGTTAACTTAACTGGTATTAACTTATCCAACTGATTTTGATAATATTATAAATTTCAGCAAATTATTTCTTATAACATAAGTCATCCAAATTGAATCATTACTGCTTCTGGTCAGTTTCTGAGAATACTAAATGTATACTGAATAATAACATAATATAAGTTCACACCCTGCAGGGGTAGGCGGAGATGTATTACACATCCACGATTTGTCAGTTATGTTAGGTTCCAATGTAAAAGGGGTGAGCTTATTACTATCTACCGGGCACATTACTAAGCGAGCGATAATTAACATTTTTAATACACACATAACTACGACAAGTCAGAATGTGTGTGCCCGGGGCGACTGGGGATCAAACTGAATAATACTCTATATAATATACCATAGTTGTTTTCAGTTTAAATTTTAAATATAAATGACACGCGTACCGTCGTAGCTTGATGGAATCTGCTGTAAAAAAAAATCTTATTTCATCACTCTCTCATAAAAACTATGCGAAAGAATATCAATTCACGGCCGGTGTTGCATGTAGAATATACGTTTGGAACGTTTGGAACACCTGTATCATATGGACCACGGCCAAACAGCCCGGAAGCAGTATATTCTACATACATATCCGAAAGAACTAAAAAGAAAAGTCAATGTTCGATGCAAGTTAATAAGGAATAATACTACTTAGACTTTTGACTTTGACCTATCTCTTATTTCACATTTTTGGGTTCCTTTCATTTTCGATTTTTAAATTTAACAGTATTTATTTTAATTTGGAATATAAATGAATAGATATTAAAAAAAAGCGGTCAAGTGCGAGTCGGACTCGCCCATTAAGGGTTTCGTAGCAGCAAGAAACATAATAATGTTTCTTATTTTATTTTTATATTTGAGTTGATTGAATGAAAGGTAAATTGCGGTTTACGATTAATGACGTATTAAACGAAAACTGCTTACTTGATCGCGTTCAAACCAATTATCGTTGGAAGTTTACATGGTAATGTACATCATATATTTTTTTTAGCTTTATCATTCTCTTATTTTAGAAGTTACAGGGGGGGGGGACACATTTTACCACTTTGGGAGTGTCTCCCGCGCAAACTATTCAGTTTAGAGAAAAATGATATTCTGAAGTGTCAGAAGTGGTAAAATGTGTCCCCCCCCCCCTGTAACTTCTAAAATAAGAGTATGATAAAACTAAAAGAAATATATGATGTACATGATCCCCATACTTTGGGGATAGGTCTTCAAAAATGATATTGAGGTTTCTAATATCACTTTTTGCTAAACAGAATATTTTGCGCGAGAGACACTTCCAAAGTGGTAAACTGTGCCCCCCCCCCCCTGTAACTTCTAAAATAAGAGAATGATAAAATTTGCAATAATAATTTTAATTATCAGAATCATGTCACAACCAAATTAAAAGCTACAATAAGACTACTGTTACATTACATAGTTTTCCTGATGGTTTTGTCTTATCTTAATTAACTCTCGTTATGATGGGTCATTAAACAGAAAATATGCACTAGTTCTCCTTTGAGTGTCTCAACCGGAGCTTGGCCGTTAGTTTAATATTCATTTCTACTCTGCACCATGCAGAACATGACCCTTATTGTTAACCCGTCTTGTCGCGGATGTTAGGCATCCTAGACTTCTTATGTTAACTCATATAAAACCTTAGGTGCAGCGTTACTTCATGAAGGTAGTTTTTTTTTTTTTG
The DNA here is from genome assembly GCA_946251805.1 of Cybosia mesomella. Taxonomy (NCBI): domain Eukaryota; kingdom Metazoa; phylum Arthropoda; class Insecta; order Lepidoptera; family Erebidae; genus Cybosia; species Cybosia mesomella. The sequence continues at coordinate 41,623,241 of OX276388.1, read as the reverse complement.
AAATGGAAGTCCAACCAGAATTTAATCTTGGCATGACTCCCCCGGTTTACCCCAGCCTTAGAGTGGCCGGGTCCTTTTTACTGTTACTTTAATTACCGGTTTAATTATGGGTTTATTGAGCGAGAATCAACTATTTATATTTGTTAGTAAAATTTAGAGCCTAATCAGCTTTACAGAATTGCTACTAATTCGGAAAATGCTAAGTTATTTGTTCTAGTTAAAAGAGAAGTTATAATAATATACAATTGAATTTTTTACTGTCTATTTATTAATAAAGGTTTTAATTGTTTTACGTTGTTTCGAATATGGGGGATATCTCAAAATTCTATTTGATTTGGGGAATACTTAATCGTTTTGTGTGTTACTGTTTGTGTGTTTTGTTTGCCAACGGTTTATTTTGCGGCTTATTACATTATAATAAGCTACAGAATGCCCTGCATGTTAAATTGTTTTAACATGTGTGTTAATCACGGTATGAATGATTGTGTGTTATTGAAGTGTACTTGTTTGTAGTATGTATCATGTGTTTTGGTGTCTTGCGGTTTGCCTGGTAAGCGATGTTTTTGTCATTATATTATAATCGTTGAAGGGAAGCACAGTTGGAGTTTATCGTTATTGCTTGTTTTATTTATTTAGATGTAGTATTTTAGTTGTTCCTGCTTTGCTCTTGGGTGCCTGGTGTTGATGTGCCAATATATATTTATTAAAATAATATTAGAAACATTACCGGTGTTATTATTTGAGAGCCGTTATTTGTCTACTCCTAGAGCCGGCGCGGCATCTAGAGCCGCCTCAGCTATACGCTACGGCGGCTCGAGTCCATCGCGTCCCACTTCCACCTGACAGGACATTGTCTGCTGAAGGCGTGGTGGTGGACAGGCGTTATCCCTTCCCGGGCACAGTTTACGCAGTTTGCGGGCTCAGATGTTTTATAGGACTGTCAGCCATCCCTAGTGTGTGCTTCTTCGTAGTGGCTGCACAGGTCCTCCACCTCCTTACAGATTATTTTGCTGTGCCCGTAGCCAAGGCAGCGCGTGCACTGTACAAGCGGCGATTGATCCTCCACAGTGACCCGCTCGAGGTCAATGTGGAGCTTCTTTGCCTCAATTGCCCTCGCCCAGATTTTGGGGGCGACGCTTAGGATAATATGGGAACATTGGGGGTTACGAGCCTGTTATATTTTATACAGAGTCTGTGCTCCTCCTCGTCGAGGCCGCCAAAAATCCCCGGGTTTTGTTTCTTGAGGGTCCTCAAAACATTTTCATCGCTGTTGATGTTTAGGATATCCCTCAAGATCAGCAGCACCCGCTGCTGATCTTGAGGGATACCTTATTTTTGACCTCCTCGACGATGAGGCGCTCTCCCACCTCTTCTAATCTGTTCTTTACTTTTTCCCTGTCTTCTTTTGTTCTGCATCCCATGATTATCCTCCTGTCTTTAGCCTTCCGCATGAGCTCTTCCTGCACCCACCCTTCTTTGGCGTCCATCGCGCGCCTGACCTTCTTCAAAATTACCTCGCCTGTGTCCTATTCATCCCTCGAGGAGACAACTACGGAGTGTAGCACCGGTGGCTCCAAGGTCTTCGCCTTGGTTTGGCCTGCGGCTGCCACACTGGCATAAGTAGCCCTTTCGAGGGTTTCACTTTGCCTTTGTAGGGCCTCTTCGGTCTTATTCACGTTTTCCATCCGTTCCTTCATCGTCTCTTAGAGCTCGTCTAGCTTTCTTCTATTTTTTCGCAGGAGAATGGAATGCTCCTGAAGCTTCTCTATGAGCTCACTGTCGACCTTCTCACTACTTTCTATTACTGGCTCTGGCTGACACTCCCTTTCTTGTCCCTTGCTCGTAGCCTCTGCATCTTTCCCCAGCTGGTAAAGTTTGTCAATTGCTGCCATGACAGCAATTTTAAAATCTGTCTTCAGGTTGCGCGCGCTATTCAGCTGTATCTTTGCGCTCATAAGGCACGCCTTAGCCTCCTTCTCTGCACAACGCCGGCTCACTGGCATCTCCTTGGCGGCAGTCAGAGGGAGGTCTACCGAAGCCTTCAATGCCCTGCTCTCCAGAGTGAGCGCGGACTTCTGTTTTCCCTCCGGGGACTTCTCCAGGTAACCCACGATAGAGGCTGTTGGCGAGATGAGATCTAGCTGTTTTTGGGCCGCATATATTTTTTCATTGGTTGTTGGCTCTGGTGTAAATTCCAGCTGGCGTCTGGCTGTAAATTTCGCCATTAAAAGGAGGAAGGGGCGGTAGTGTAGTTTATTTATCTATATAGTATATGATCACAATAAATTGGATGACTAGAACAGTTTCTTACGACTAGGTTTGTAAATGTATATATAAAAATGTGTAGAAGATTGTATAGGACAACACAACGATGATTAAGCGGTCGTCCAGGTAAGCAAAAATGTATAATGTAGTCTAATAAACTAATTCCAATAGGAAATAAAATAAAATTATATAATGTAAAATTGAGTTCAAGCGACGACCTAAATACAAACACAAACAAACAATTAAATGAAGAAAACAAATAAAATACGAATTCGATTTTCAGATTGTATTCTTCGCCTTTCCGGAATCTCCACCCCAGCGGAATCCACCCGCTTAAGCAATAATCCGTTCCATTTTTTCCCAAAATTCGCAGATAACTCAAAAAGTATAAGTCCCAGAGAGACGGTTGAGGTGTTTAAAGACGCGCGTCGTCAGCGCGCTCACGATGGTGTTATGAGAGGAAGGACCTCAGTGAAGAAAATTTAAGAAAAACTCGGAAAACTAAATTGATGACCAAATCGACTTTTACTGTAGCTACTGTAGCGACTATACGTCCCAGCTCGACGGGGTTGGTGGCGTTCGGCGCGGGACGCCCGCCTTTTCCCAAAAACGTGAGTAGGACGATAGCCGCCTATAGAAAAGTTTTGAAAGATTAATGAAAAACCCAAAATTCGGTAATCCGCGTGAAAATGCGAGCAAACCCTGGAAATCTGGAGTCAGATGGTGACAGCCACGAAGGCTGAATCGTACCTGTTCCGACAGGTATCGCAAAACACGGAAACCTTGGGTAAATTTCGAAAAAATTAAACAAAAATTAAGTTAGCCAAATTAAAAAAAAAACAAGGGGAAATGCCCCGAAAAATGCCAAAGTTTCGGTCCTATATACGCGTGTGTAGTATCAAACGACGCGGGGCGTTCCTGTGAACACTGCTGAGATGTTAATACTCCAGGTACCTATATAGAACACACTAAAATATGCAAATTGTTACCAAAAGTCAATACGAAAAACTGAAAAACAATAATAATTTTAGATTTTCCAAGGAAAATCGTAGCAACAATATATGATTCGTGTAGGGCTCGGCCGTACGAATAAAATGATATATAACACTTAGTATCTGCAACTGATTTAAAAAGTTTTTGATCAGTCTCATGAAGGTAGTTAACCGACACAGATTTAGTTGTGAATAACAAAATTCATTCCCGTCTCCATTCATATCACTCTATAAGTTTCTACTGTGAAGGGAAAAATGCGGAATTAAAAATTGGCCTTCTCTTTCTGTGTATATGACAATAATTCACAAATTAATTATTTTGTAGGTATATCCCTAATGCTACGCTAGCTTCTTATGGGTTTGGAATTACCGAAAGGGCACAATTTTTTTTGTTTGAATTTCTATTATTTGGTTACAAAATAATTATATCTTTTGATCTGTTTGTTACAGGTACTCGACAAAGGGACTACTTATACGGGTAGCTTTAATAGAATTTACCAAATAAAAGGCCTCTTATTTTCTCAATAGAAATCAAGTCTCAATTACCTTTATAACCAAAGAACTCGCTTATATTTCATCACAAATATTGTCCAAAACGAAGGCTTCGGAGATTCACGAGTGAAGATTATATGCAATCAAATTCAAAAGTATTCTCATCCCAAATATGTGTAATCTACTGCATATCCGATCCAACTTTTAAGAATTCTCTGTTCATTAGAAGAGAGCAACTCTTAAAGACTTGATATTCTTATCATATGAAGAGTTGCTCAGGATCATATCATCATAACTTGCATTCGCTTATTTGATGTCTACGATAGAAACATGCACTGGTAAACAAAGACGTCCTAGGAAACTGATTTCTATAAGGAGTTGTCTTATCAACAATTCCAGCTAGTAGCTCCCTGTTAGAATAACCAGGTTACGGCTTAATCCGGTTAGGGAACGATCCGTTCTGCGTTTTTCATGGTAATAATTGAAAAACTTTTATTCCTCTATCCTAGGCAGTTTTGACACTGTATAACCTGCTCAGCCATGGGAAGTCCCTCGCTGAACGGAGTCTATAGCCAAATACCTTGGACTAGTCTGCTCTGTGTCTATCCACAGCCACTAATTGCTAGACTAACTTTGTCTAACAATGTTTCAAACTGTAAACTTATGATCGAAAGGGTAGGACTTACACGGTTGCCCATTGCTATTTTAAATTCTTTTTTTTTTAAATATATTTAGGACACGTCAATTTGACTTCACCTCGCCTGATGGTAAGCTGAAGGTAAAGTCTCAGGAAAGAGGGTCACCATTACGTACACGTACCATGTTAACAATGGTGGTACTCAGCTTGACGGCCTCATCAGAAGAGGATTGTCGTCGCAGCACCGCGTGACACCCACCGGTCCCACTAGTGCTGCGATCACAATCCCCCTACCCGGCTATGCACTTGCTGACCCCTGAACGCAATCAAACCGAAATTGGATTACTACTGCCGAATTTTGTGACAAATTTGTATCATCAATTTTCTACCACCAGTATTTCTGGGAGCAACTGCCATCTGACCACCCTAATCTGAGAGGAAGTCTGTGCCAGAGCCTCGTTTGTTATTTAGCAAGTGCACCGATTAGCAAGTGAGGTTAGCTTGGGCATCAAGGAGGTATATAAGGCCCTTTAAACTCTCTACAAGAACAATTGCTTATTATAGGTTAACAAGGTGACCGGCGAACTTCGTACCGCCTAACAGTCGATTCTTTAAAATTTTTATTTTTTTAATACGTATTCTGCTATTCGGGACACCAGGTCAGCTAGAAAATATAAAAAAGTGAAAATATAGAAAAGTTTTAGATCGGAAAAAGAGAACATCTAGAACGGGACTTGAACCCGCGACCAGTCCCTTACTGCTCTGACCAGCTGAGCTATCTAGATACGTCTCAGATATTCGAAATTCTCCGATATTTCATATACGTCCTAAGGCCTTTTTCCGATCTAAATCTTTAGAAAAAGTAAGCATACAAAATGCTTAAGAATTTAATTGAAATATAGAAAAGTATTTTTTTTTGTTTGAAGAAAAGAAAAAAAAAACACTTTTCACAACACGACAATTTTTAAACTTTTCTCTCCGTGGACCATCTTCGTACTTCAAGGAATATTATAAAAAAGAATTAGTGAAATCGGTTCAGCTGCTCTCGAGATTCGCGCTTAGCAACACATTCAGCGATTCATTTTTATATTATAGATTGGAGTACCTGATCTTCAAGATCCTTTTCGTGACTTCCAGTCTGCCTGTATTCACGTAAGACGATTCTTAACAATGCACGAATTTTTCACGAACACTTCGTGAATTGTACACACAATTACTACCGTTTCTAAGCTTATTTGTTTTTAAATACGCCAAGGGAAATAAAGTGGGACGTCAGCAAGTCGAAATTAAAATGGTCAAACAGTATTTATTACGAGCCTTTAAACGTTTCAGCAATGAACCAATACGAGATTGGCAATAAACTTAGCGAATGCTAGGGTTGATCCATACCCGTTTCGAAAACAAATTACAGAATAGATCGTTTAGTATTCGAAAGACTGACTACTTCTAATTCACCCCTCGACTAAATCGACTCAATCACTCTGCAGGATCTTCCACTGCGTATTTTTTGTATTACTAACGTAACCATCTGTATCTGAGTGTGAGAGGTTAGTAGTTAATAGGTTAACCTTCCAACATTAACAGTATTAGGACTGCAGTCATCCTTGTTTTTTTTATTTTTTATTATGTTATACATTATACATATATTTAAATGTAAATTTATCCTGTAAACCTAGATTAGGTTGTTATAACTTATATTGAATATTAGCGGTTGCCCGCAGCTCCGTCCGCGTGCTTAACTTATACTAGGGATAATAATAGCCTATGTGGTATTCCAAACTATAATCTATCCATGTGCCACATTTCAGTTAGATCCGTTCAGCCGTTTTAGTGTGATTGAGTAGCAAACATCCAAATGTCCAAACGTCCAAAAGTTCAAACGTCCAAACGACCAAACGTCCAAACATCTTCACAAACTTTCGCATTTACAATTTTAACAGGATAGCAGGATTATTTTAGGTGGATAAGCGGTCTTTCAGCTGTCAGATTAAACATCAAAGATGATCGCCTTTTCTTGAGGCAAAAGATCTTATAGTGGAATTATCTGGAGTTGTTCTTTATGGTCCTCGCTCCAGTTATGGATGTAGTTTCATTTAAACATTTAGGTGACATAGAATAATAGTATGTTTATTTTGAGTTTCACTCAACAAAAACAATTATGAATGCTATGAAAATATTTTGGTGCTCATTTAAAAAGAAAATCTATGCTATTATGAAATTTTAAATTGATTGTGTCTGTACATTAGATATATTTAAAAAAACTTATTTTATGATAAATGAACGATATTGACATATTTTTTTATTATTTTGGAATCTTGTCTCTTTGTCTGTTTGTTCGCGATGGATGCAGAAACCACTGAACGTATTTTGATTTTTAGCCATTTGCCGTATGTTGATTGCAATTGGTTAAATAGAACCGGAGATATGACCAAGAAACGTTAACCGACCTACACGTTCCACGGGCGGAGCCGCGGGCATCAGCTATAGTACCTACCTATATTTATTCTTTTGTAAAACCTTTCTAAGAAAGGTACTCTGAGTACCAAGTTATATAAGCATCATATAGCGTGAATTCAAAGAAGTTATTAAATATTATTATGTCAAGTGTGATTCGTATATTATAATACCTTCACCTATGCATATATAAGGAATACAAAATACAGTCGAATTGAGGACTTCCTCTTATTTTTGAATTCAATTAATAAAAGAGAGTGGTAATGAAATTGAATTTCAGGATATTACATAAAACCTTCTACAACATTTTCTGAACGTTTTCATTTTGAAGTACTATTTACTATCCGATACTCAATTTCCCAACTATTAACTTAAAATACGCTGAATTGATATTCAACATTTTATATTTTAAAGCTACCTGCTTTAAAGCCCCATACGCAGAAACAGATAAGCTCTCTGTATTTGTAAGTGCGGTTTTGGTGTAAAGTCCCGGTTGCTACGTAACGGAACCCTCGCATTATATAATACAGCCGTGTCAACCTTAATATATATAGGGTGTCGTTACTTTACAAAAGCAATATGATGCAGCTTGATTTGACTTTTAATTAGAGCACCCTTGAGTTCGAACGTTGAACTTTAATTTACTGGGTTCGTTCGACCGATCGCTCACACTTATCCACCCGGCTGCACTACAAATTGTTGGGAAAATATTGGAAAATACGAAACGAACAGTATCGATGGTTTTAGGTTTAGTTTTTTTTAGTATTTATAACATTATATAGCACATTTTATACACATTTTATAGTTTTGTTGGTAAATCTAAAAACTAACTTATTTTAAATTAAACTAAACAATTCGACCGAAGATTAAGATTCGAAGACTTGAATAATATACGATGTGAGTAAAGTTTCTCTTTTTTTTTTACGTGCGGAAATCCCTTCGGATACCCCCCCGCCTGGCAGCGGGGGTGGTTATGTCGTGTCTCGACTAAAACCGCATGGTGTCCTCCGAGACATCGAGAGAAATCGAGAAAAACTAATTTGTTTATTATTTGTTTGTTATAATTTGTTTATTATGTTATCTAACCGTTTTGATTAGATAACATAATATTGATGATGAAGTGGTGTTATGTAAGTCAAATCAAGGAATAACCTGATACTACCACTGTTTGTCTATTGCGTAGAGAGCCTTTCGACCCCATAAGCGTCCAATCAGAGAAAAGTAGCCGTTTTCTTTTCTCAAGAAGTGCTCGTGGCATCCTCCGAGTCTACACTCTACCGACTTACACTATCCAGTCACTGACTAGCCGTATACACAAACGTATATGCCAGTTCCATTGTAACTTCTACAAATACCTAGATATACTATAAGCAGTTTTAGTGTTCGGCCAACACAATATTATGAGGCAACATACTCACTTTGTATACGTTTTGCGCCTAAATAACTTCTCTCGGACAGACTGATATTTAAAGCACTCTGCTAACAAGTCCACTACATCTTCCAAACTTCCGCAGATATCACATTTTGGTGGACCAGTTTTCAATTACAAGATACAAGCTTTTATTAAACTTGCAATGTTTGTATAATAAGTATGTATCTATGTACGAGACAAATCTTGCAACTGAATTTTCAAGTAGTTATCTGCAATCGATTGAGAAGATTTTTTTCATACACGTTAATGCATTAATATAAATATTCTACGACATTCTGTACAGCGCTTTCTAGACCTAAAGTAAACATAGTTTAACTAGCGTGTGTTATGGGTTCCAGAATACGGATAAACATACTTATATACTTTTTCTTTTGTATATATATATACATATTTTACATAGAAACACCATACTAATGCAAATAGACATATTCATTCATACAAATATTTGCACTGAGCGGGAATCGACCCCCCCCCCTGTCAAAGCAGTCAAATGCACTACCGCTACGCCACAATGGCCGTCAAAATATAAACAGCGGCAATAAGAACTCTTATACTAAAAATATATTTTCATTCAGAATCCAAACCAATTAAGCAGCATGGTCCAGACCTCAATCTGTGAGTAGTCATAATCAGTTTTGTATTGAGAGTTGGGTTCCGGTCCATGGAATTTTAAATATATAGTTTTTCTAGTAGTCACTAATTGAGCTGAGCGAAGCGAAGCTCTTATACGTGGCTAAACCATTTGGTCGAGACTGTACTCCGGAACCACAATACCGATCTTGACCAAATTTGCCATGGTGATAGTGTAGACACCGCTTAGTGTTTAGAGGGGTCAACTGTTCAAATACAGTGTATACATATACATTGAGGAATAATCATCGAAAAACAGTTTCACGAGCGCGGGGCCTTAGCTATACCGTAAGTACCGTAGTAAGATGCCTTATTTTTCAAGTAAGAGTCCTGCTCGCTCAGCTCAATTTATTTCAGTCGCACCCTGCACTGAATTCCTAGTAGTAAAACATTCACCGCGCTAAATGCATCACTTCCATATTCTGTCGTATTCTACCTATTAACTCTACATACTAGAAACTTCGACACTCTGGTACTTCCCTAGTCTAGCGGATCCAACTTGGAATGAGGTTTTCCTGTTACGCTCCTTCCACCTTTTGTTGATAATACTCCCAATAATAAACCACAATTGTACTGTTTTTGTTTCTTAACAAAATAAGAAACTACAGTATTCCCTAAAGCCTAAGTGATTATGCCTAGGCTAGCCCACATTTACTAACCGTGTCATTTCTCTAAGGCTCTATAACAGTCATCTTGTAGATAATGAATGAGACTGCTAGGACCACGATTAAAGTCATTAATCTAATTGTAAACAGTGGCAGGGGACATAGCTGTGTCATAAAGCGCCGCACAAAGTTTATAATAACTTTCTTGTCGACTATGACCACAACGAAGGTAGCAACAAATCATGGTAGGAATTACCTTGCCTTGCTATACATTTCAAATTGTCTCCAATTAATAATCGCCACAAGTTGATAGTGGTACTTGAATGTTACGGATACTGTTTTATGTTTATTGGCACATTTATGGTATTATTGGCACTTTTGGTGTCAAGCACTTTTTTGTGAACAAACTAACAGCCTCGTCGTGTTAATTTGTTCACAAAAAAGTCACACAATCACAATCCAATGCGGACGTCGATGGTATTTTGATGCTTACAATATTTTTAATATTCATGCAGTATCTAATCATTTGAGGCGTGTGATGGGCCTTTATTGAGCTGAGCGAAGCGAAGCTCTTATACGTGGCTAAGACGTTTGGTCGAGACTGTACTTCTCCGGAACCACAATACCGATCTTGACCAAATTTGCCATGGTGCTAGTGTAGACACCGCTGAGTGTTTCAACTGTTCAACTGTTCAAATAAAATGTACCATTGAGGAATAATCATCGAAAAACAGTTTCACGAGCGCGCGGCCTTAGCTATGCGCGCGACCGCCGTAAGATGCCTTATTTTTCAATTGAATTTATTTCAGTCGCACCCTGCACTGAATTCCTAGTAGTAGATACTGTTAGACCTTACATATTGTTTTATCTGTACCCTTGTTTTTTTTGTTTCTAGGGATAACATGTATTACTCACCGGGTCCGCCCGCGCGGAGGTCGATTATCGTTTTTTGGTCTTATCTCCGGTTCTACTAAACCAATTGCAGTCACGATACGGCAGATTTTAAGATCTTCAATGTATGGACACAAAGAATTCACAGATTCATAAGATTTTATATTATTTACTAGCTTTTACCTACGGTTTCGCGTGGAATTCTGTTCCCGTCTCCGCTTCCAATGGGAACCTATTCCAGATATAAAAAATTGCTTGGTGTGATGATAAAGATAAATAAAATTCACATTAATTATGATGGTTTTTCTTAAAAAGGTAAATAAGTAAAGTTTTATCTATGTAAAGTACTTCAGAGTAAAGTCATTCTTTGAGGTAAATTCAAGAGATAAATTGAGACAATTGTTAGTAGTAAATAATCGAATGTCCGAATAGCCGACTAGTTTCAAATTAATTAAAGTTAGGCTCATCGCTGTGCTCTCCTATCTATCGAAGTTAGTCATCACTGTAAGTTACTTAGGGATCGAGTTAAGTACTTTGCGGCTAAACCTATTGTTCAACAGGCGACCTAAGGTAACGTAATTTTGTGTGACAGGAGTTTCACTTTGATTGAATTTAAGTAGGTAAGTACTGCTGCATATCCCATTATATAATTAACAGAACATCATTATCAAGTTGTTATCCAAAGAAATTTCGATGTTTGATTTTCTTAGATTTTTATAATGAAACATTTTTTTCGTGTAGGTAATAATCAATCTTGTTAAATGTCTGTCGTGGTAGCAATGGGCGTTATTCATCTCGTGAAAACAAACATACTGCGAATACAACTTAGACCTGCTGTCATTGTACCACAAATTTATATTATCAAGTATACTAGGTATTAAGTATCTATCACTACATATTATGAAATAAAGTCCTCCGCCGAGTCTGTCTCTCTATCTGTTCGCGATAAACTTAAACTAAACCGATTTATATTCTATTTTGATCAATGATGTATAGAGTTATAGAGTTGTTCTCGAGGAAGGCTTTAGTACTTATGTAATTTGTTTTCAGATAAAATAATATTATATATAGGTATTAATAAATATATATGTATATAATAATATATATATATATATATACATATATATTTATTAATATATATGTATATATATGTATATAATAATTTATCTCTTGAATTTACCTCAAAGAATAACTTTACTCTGAAGTACTTTACATAGATAAAACTTTACTTATTTACCTTTTTAAGAAAAACCATCATAATTAATGTGAATTTTATTTATCTTTATCATCACGCCAAACAATGTTTGGCCATCTATGTCACAAACTTCTAAAAAACGTTAATTATACTAGCTTCTACTGAAAATCGTGGGTTTATATATTTCGTTAAAAACTTTGCTGTTATATCGTTAAATAAAATACGCGACTATTGTCCTCTAAGCTTTCAAAGGGTTATAAGAAGGAACCTTGAAGGTGTGAAGATCAATATTCTTATAAAAGAAAATGTACGTTTTTGCCTCTAAATATTAGAAATGTAAATTAATTTTGAAGTTCTTTCTTCGTTATGCCATAATGTAATCAGGTTATAAATTAAGGTCTGAATAGGGCATTCAACAATTTAAACGTCGGCCCATTTCTTTAATCTAAGAGCTTGTCTATTGGTAAATATTTTTGAAGTAGATCTCGCGACAATAATATATTATGTTTAAAAATTATGAGTGAGGTGGTGACGCCTAATCAAGAATATATAAAGAGTGATTATGTGTATGTATATAGGGTGTTTCGGAGCTTTGGAGCAAGGCCAAACCCACCTGCAAGCCCGCTGATTGACGGGCGAGGTCACGCATGCAGCCGACGATAATGTTAAGATGATGATGATGTGTGGATGTTAAATATCGTTTCTTTATCGTAACAGAACGGGTTTTCATCGGACGTGTTGATTAAGACGCGGGACACTTCAGTGTTGTCTTCGAATGCATATACTGCAAGTTATGGGCAGGGGTGCTAGAGACTAAAGTAGCATCGTCTAATGTTTCCACCCCATGTGTTACCTAACAGTGTTTTACTGAATTATAAAGGTTTATTATTGTTGCTCAGCAGGATATATCTCCTTAAATTGAATACTTTAAGTTCTTCATTTAGACTTAATTTATGATAGATTGGGGACTGCAATTACAATTAAATATCTCATCTAACACTGTTATATGGTGCTTATATATAGAAACGTCCCATCCCTATATCAGAAGTGAGTTAGCCGCCGATGCGGTAAAGAATGCGCACAAAGTGATGGGGGTACTACAATAGACTACATTTATTCACCGGGTGACATTTAAAACTATTTTGAACGAGAATCCACGTGGTGAGTAATCTTAATATCATCCATCCGCTCAATATGGTTTGAGAGTTTCGCACCCACCCTGTGGTACCTAGTAGACCAGGAATATATAAATATAAAGATTTAGCGAGGGCATCATTCTTTCTATCCGTTTAAGCGCTTGCTACTGCGAGATTATGTCCTAACAGAAAGACCGTACACAAATAACTGCTTTCACTATCAATTATGGAGCATAAAATGGCCAGTAATAAGAGTTGAAATTCAATACAGTGCTGATAAGCTAAACTAACAGCGCGTACATTGTGCCGACTTCTTAACACAGGATATGTGTACAAGATCCAAGTTCTTCATAAGGATTCAATGCAGTATTCACGCCCGTCTGGAATAAGAAACCCTTGTCCTATCATACCCAATGAACTATAATTGGCTGATATATCTTGCACGAGTGCGAACTGCCACTGGTTCCAAGTTCCATAAAGGTCCGGTTTACTGGCCCTGCCGCGATGCGCATGGATACAGGATGCCTTTGTAATAACTGTGTGGTATGCACGTGTGGCCCTTATTTTCATGGCTTACTGTACTAACCAATGCTATACTTTAGGTGATACCAAAAACTGCGGAACCGAAGACCCAAGTACTTTAAGTCCACAATCATGGGACATGCTGTCCCTATCTCACGCTATCCCATCATCCTGTTCGAGGATTTTAAAACATACTTTACTCAATAAAATAACACACTGTCACTAACAATCTTAGGATTTTAAAACACATTTCGAATGCTGTAGGCACAAACTCTGTATTCGAAAACAGATAAAACTTCGGGCAGAGTAAAATTGTAAACATGTCGGTTTAAATTTGCTCCGATTTGAATTGAAATAAGGAACACTCGTTTCTCCAATCTATAGTCTAGAAAAGTTTTTCCGCAATGGTTTCTTATGTAGTGCGCAGTTCTGTTCGCTCTCTTTCCCATTGAAGTATGTAGTGGCCACCAGGATTATACAAAATGGAAATATTTTCACATCCTTCGAATCTGGCATTGAGATACCTTTTTTCTGTAATAGGCTTGTCCTGTCGTCCTGTTTTCGTAAAGTTAGTACCTTTTTTTTTTTTTTATCGTGCGGAAATCCCTTCGGATACCCCCCCGCCGGCCAGCGGGGGCGGTTATGTCGGGCTTGCACCGACTAAAACCGCACGCCGTCTCGGGTCTTCAGACGCCGGGGTGTAAGGTTACCCATAGAGCATATCCCTCGCACCCCGGCTGACCCTGGGCCATCTCACCACTAACAGCATCGCTCATCCTGTCTCCTCTGAAAGCAGAGGAGTACGGAGAGCGATGTGTTCCCGCCACGTTGGGTATTGGCCGACGATCAATGCCAACCCTATGAAGGGGTGAAGGGGAAGCCATTGACCGCCGCCCAGGGTGTACCGGCCGCTCCGATTCCGTTCCCCCCGGACTGCAGCGGAATCGGAGTCGGAGCGACACTCGAGGAGGTTACCCAACACACACCCCCGTAAAGTTAGTACCTACTGAATTTTGTTAATTTTATATTTTTCAGTACCCCGCGGTTTGCTGGCGTACTACCATTTTCAAAACCGTTTACATATGCCAAGTTGATCGGTCAAGTGGTTTTAGAGTTTCATCATTATCATCATCAACCTATTCTAGTCCACTGCTGGATATAGGTCTCCCCCAATGAGCGCCATAGCGCCCTATCTTCAGCTTGCCGCATCCAGCATCTACCTACAGTCTTTCGCAGATCGTCATCCCACCCGAGTTTATAAGATATTAAGATATTATTGTTTAATTTGTGGATAACGCTGTTAGTTGCATTTATACTAAATTTCTGTATTTAAGACTTGTTTGTAATTTAATTGTGTATCTGTTTGTTGTCCTGAAAATAAAATAAATAAATCCCATATGTTACATTCACATTTATTTATAGTGTACAATGGTACGGTTTCTGTGGCGTGCCGTTAGTGCATTCGACTGCTAGGTCAAGAAACCCTGACTCGATTCCCGCTCAATGCAAATATTTGTATGCATGAATATGATTCAAAAAAATCCGTTCCCGCAGGGGGAACGCACAGGTAGATTTCGTGAAGCAATTAATATTATTTTTTAACATGTTTAATTTTTTTTCTCGAAAACGGTAACTTTTAGCGAAAAACTTTTCAGACGTTTAATTTAGACTTAAAAATGGCCTATCGATTAAAAATGTTTCCGACACCAAGAATGTTCACCGGCTAACCGGTGAACATTTTGTTAATTTTACATTTTTCAGTACCCCGCGGTTTGCTGGCGTACTACCATTTTCAAAACCGTTTACATATGCCAGCGTTATGATTAAGTTATGATTTTTTTCCCGAAAATTTTTGGTTTTTCCCCCCTCCACTTTTAGTTAAAGTTTTAACCTTATAGGTTTATAATTAAAAGTTGTTGGTATTCATGTATACTATGAGATAAAATTAGAACGGTTCGAATATCTTTCATGGAACGTGAAATTTTGAGGAAAAACTGATTAAACAAAAAGTGAGGCCCTACCGTCCCCTTAGGCCGGATTCCACCCGTTCACGAACTTAAACTAAGTTTACACCCAAGCAATTTTTGACCGCAGTTTGAAAGCGATCGGGGCAAAAATGCGACCGTGAGAGTGCCGCAAATTTTGGGAAGTGGAACCATACATACATATATATATATATATATAAACTTTTTGACCAGTGGTCATTTCGGACTCAGGGGGTCATAACTAGACCTCCTATGAAGAATTTTTTTTTAAATTGGACAGTAGTCAAGAAACCAATAGGTAGATCGATTTCATCGAAATCAACCTAAAAGTCATACAAAGACTGCAGTCTAGAATCCATATCACAAGCTAGTTAAACTATGCTTATATTAGGTCTAGATATATATATATATATATATATATATATATATATATATATATATATATATTTATATATATATATAGTCAGCAGTCCAGCAGTGAACTATATAATATATATATAGTTCACTGCTGGACTAGAACATTACAAAACATCCCAATCCCAGAAAATATAGTGGACAGGAGTAAAAAAAAAATTACACACGTCACTGTACTGTACAACGCGTACTATAAAGTCCCAACTTTGACTAAGTCCGCGATAATCAACGGCAACATGCTATAGATAGTACGTATTAAAGTGATCTGAATTTGCGTCCCATTTCATATTCACGAGAATGTGAATGAATACGACTGCCAACCAAATTTCATTATGGCGGTCATACAAACATTAGTTCCATTGTGTTGGTTTATCACAGATAATCAGATTAAGCTAGGAGTGGTTACTAGATAATTACCGTACACACAGATTTGGTATTCGCATCGCTGCCCTTACCACCTAACAGATTAGATTCGAGCCGAAATGGGTGTACAAGGGCACGCCTGCGGTGATAATGGTTTACCAATTCTATCTTGAAGCATTGTCCTCCATTAATTTTAGTGGTCATTGTCAATGCAGATCTAATTTTTGACCAATTCAATGCCTTAGAGGCATTTAAAGCATTTCCTACAATTGACTATAATTTAGAGTATTTGACTTTATGTCTTTTGAGTATAACTCGCTTCCTATAATCAAGTACCTTGCACAATCTATTAAAAAGGTAAGATATTTATTTTGTTTTGTTATTTTCTTGTAATAAGCACGAAACATTTATATGAATTGAGCTTTTCTTCTCGGTCGGTAAACCAACACAAACAGTGTTTAAGAGATCCGATTCTCAGCACTCCATGGATTCACCGTGCGGTCGCCGGGTCCATAGCGTGGTACAGAGAGGAACACCATGACGGCGACTGGGACTTGCGACCCAGATGTAGGTTTAGGGTGGCCACCTTGTGATGCATCAGCGCTCACCTCCACCGTCAGTAGTGTTCCCCCCCCTACCTATCCAAATTTGGTAAGATCCTAACAATGCCGCTTTTGATATACGTTTTAATAAAGAGCTTACTGAAGCTCTTGGCAATCCGAGGTCTTTAAGTAAGTTCTACAGGGATTTAGCTGGAATTCCCCTTGCTCCTACTTCTACGGCATAGAGTTTAACCACGTAGCCGTTTTTGGTTAACTCGTTAGTCAAATCAAAGTATTTGTTTGTCTTTATAGCGTGGTCTTTAGGTATATTAGTTTCCCACGGTACTGTGAGTTCTACAAGCACTGCACGCTTATGCGATCGTGAAAAAAGGAATATGTCGGGTCTGGATGATGAGGCACAGACATCCTCCGGTATCCTATAGTGCTTCTCATACGTGTCTACGAGTATTGTCCAGTCAACGGCAGCTATCAAAATTGAATATGGCTTTTGAGGTGATTTCTTTGAGCAGCCTTCCTTTACAAACGCAATGTCATTTCTTTGGTTTGTGGTTAATCCTTTTTTCGCTCTAGCTACCGCCAAACTTACAGCCTCACGTATGATTTCTAATACCTTATCATGACGGCGCGAGTAATGACCCCGGTCTAATAGCGTTTTACAACCCACTAGTAGGTGCCTAGCCGTACCAGTTGCTTCACCACATGAGTTACATGTTTTATCTGTGGCTTTTCCCCATCTGACCAGATTGCTTTGGTCGGGGAGGGTCAACTGGAATGCATTTAGGTAAAATTTAAGTAAGGCCGGTGACCAGTCGTATATTATGGTACGCCATTTTAAGGCTATGGGAATACAAAATTCACCTAGGGTCAACCATATTAAAACCATATTAAATTAAAAAAATGTATTGTATCTTACATCTCAACCCTTATTTTGAGGCTTCTATTTAAATATCTATTTTACTATAGATCCTGTAGCCTATTTTATTAAACAACATTATTAATGCCCAAGTTTAACACAGTCTAATGACCTCATTCATTTTAACATTATTGTATTTTAAAGATTAACGATGATAGGAAAGGTTTAAGTACTCCATTGAATAATAAAATTATATAAGTGCAACCAACGTTAGTATATATCAGTCTTCCTTGACATGATAAGACACGTGTTTTGGGTTTAGATAGCCTTGTCATCGTACGCTTTGAATGAAAAACACACATAACATTCTTACTAACCCTTGAACATTTCTCTTAAGGTTTTATTATAAAATAAATGCCAACAGTGACGAGATGTCTAGGCCTTTTTAGGGATTTTCTTTAGAAAAGCCCTATTGGTATCGAGTTGTCGTCGATGTCGTCGTTGCCAATTTTCTGTCACGGTTTTGGGTATGAAGGAGATGAGCTATCGAGTTGCTGTTATCGGTAATAGATTCGTGCTGGGGTGAACCATTGCAAGTTAAAAAAAAAGAAAAAAAAAACCCTTGTATTCGGCTGAGCTCGTCTCAGGAATTCAACTTGTTTATTATTATTAGTTGAATTCTGAACCCAGGAAGATGACCCAATCAGTAGACTCAAATTAGGCACCTTATAAATTGAGTTCAGTCTAATAGTTTTCAAATAAACGTGAAAAACCTTAATGTACGTTTTTTTTTCGCGCGGAAATCCCTTCGGATACCCTCCCGCCCGCCAGTGGGGGCGGTTATGTCGGGCTTGAACCGACTAAAACCGCACGCCGTCTCGGGTCTACAGACGATGTACTATTGTTTTTTCGTGCGGAGATCCCTTCGGATACACCCCCGCCGGCCAGCGAGGGCGGTTATGTCGGGCTTGAACCGACTATAACCGCACGCCGTCTCGGGTCTTCAGACGCCGGGGTGTAAGGTTGCCCATAGAGCATATTCCTCGCACCCCGACTGACCCTGGGCCATCTCCGGTTTCGAGATGGCCTGTTAATAAAATATATCGAATTTTATACATTTTGAAGAATCTTTATGTCATCCAGATTTATATATAATCCACCATTGCTCTCACTCAGTAGTCAAACGTTGTAACAAACACAAATTACGCCTAGTATCAGAATTAACTATCTGTGGCTACAAATAAAATTATCTTCTATAAGGATCAATCCCACATCACTCAATATGTTAATATGATGGTGTCTCAAATGATTACGCCATCCGTAACGTCAGCTATCTGTTTTACGAAAAGGAATTTTTAGACCGTTTTTAGACTGCAATGCGCGTGGTAAATTAATATGTATCAAGGCTTACTGTGTAATGTCATATAGGTATGTTTCATACCGTTTTCGTAATGTCCCCTTTAATCTCACAAAGCTTACGCTGCCCCAGGTTTCTGGGTATTATATTGTGACGAGATGGAAGGACGTAGGTAACCCCAACGAGGGGGGATTAATACATCTTTGTATTATCTATACATATAAAAGTGGAGTGTCGGTTTGTAATATTGAAATAACCGTTTTTCACTACATGTATATGAATATATATACGGTACATACACCAAAATAACATTTTTTACAATTTTTGTCTGTCTGTCCGTCTGTCTGTCTGTCTGTTTGTTCCGGCTAATCTCTGAAATGGCTGGACCGATTTTGACGGGACTTTCACTGGCAGATAGCTAATATAACAAGGAGTAACATAGGCTACTTTAATTTTTTTTTTTAATAAGGGTTCCTCGCAAAAAAAAAAAAACAATCTCAATCCACTCGGACGAAGTCGCAGGCACAGCTAGTTATAATATATAATGAACACTGTTTTAGTTTATTTTGAACCAATTAATTGGTACAACTTCACTTTGCTTATAACTATAATTATACGCGTATATATAGTATCATCATCCTCAAAGCTTTTTCTTGGGGTCGGTTTTTCAGTGAGCGATAATTAACATTTATTAATACACACATAACTACGAAAAGTCAGAGGTGTGTGCCCGGGGCGACTGGGGATCGAACTCGAGACCTCGTCTCAGCAGTCCGTTACGTACGCCACTGGGCTATCGCCGCTTAATAATGTGCCCGGTAGATGGCACTAGGCTCGCCCTCAATTACATTGGGACCTTAACATAACTGGCGGATCGTGGGTGTGTAATACACCTCTGTCTACCCCTGCGGGGATACAGGCGTGAAGTTATGTTATGTTATGTTATGTATGTTTTTCAGTCTCACTTGAAAGCGGTCGAGCTACGAAGCTACTGCCATCTTGCCTCCACAACCCACTGGCGATATCGAAATTATGTAGTTACAATCCAACGACCCTTAATTCCCATAGATGTTAACTAACTTAACGTGCTCTCTGAGGGATGCAGGGCCTGGGGTGTGTGTTGGGTAACTTCCTCGAGTGTCGCTCCGATTCCGATCCCGCTGCAGTCCGGGGGGAACGGAATCGGAGCGGCCGGTACACCCTGGGCGGCGGTCAATGGCTTCCCCTTCACCCCTTCATAGGGTTGGCATTGATCGTCGGCCAATACCCAACGTGGCGGGAACACATCGCTCTCCGTACTCCTCTGCTTTCAGAGGAGACAGGATGAGCGATGCTGTTAGTGGTGAGATGGCCCAGGGTCAGCCGGGGTGCGAGGGATATGCTCTATGGGTAACCTTACACCCCGGCGTCTGAAGACCCGAGACGGCGTGCGGTTTTAGTCGGTGCAAGCCCGACATAACCGCCCCCGCTGGCCGGCGGGGGGGTATCCGAAGGGATTTCCGCACGATAAAAAAAAATAAAAAAAAAGTGATGCAGGGCCTCAATGTGTTAAGAATAGTCAGCCATCCAAAGACTGACCTGGTTAGTAAGTAATTTCGGTTTGATCGCGTTCAGGGGTCAGCAAGTGTATAACCGGGCAGGGGGATTGTGGTCGCAGCACTAGTGGGACCGTTGGGTGTCACGCGATGCTGCGACGGCAATCCTCTTCTGATGAGGCCGCCAAGCTGAGTGCCACCATTGTTTACATGGTACGTGTATGTAATGTAATGGTGATCCTCTTTCCTGGGACTTTACCTTCAGCTTACCATCCTCGCCTGATAAATATATTTAAAAAAAAAAGTAGCTTAACTTTACTCAGTAAAATAGGTAAACTATGTACTTCCCATGAGGGGGCCATCTGAACGCCGTAGATGGCCCAGGGTCAGCCGTGTTGCGAGGGAATTGCCTTATTCGGTCACCTTACAACCGGCATACATGACCCGAGACGGCGTTCCGCTTTAGTTTTCTTTTTATGTTTAGGACACGTCAATTTGACTTCACCTCGCCTGATAGTAAGCTGAAGGTAAAGTCTCAGGAAAGAGGGTCACCATTACATACACGTACCATGTTAACAATGGCGGCACTCAGCTTGACGGGCTCATCAGAAGAGGATTGCCGTCGCAGCACCGCGTGACACCTACCGGTCCCACTAGCGATGCGACCACAATCCCCCTGCCCGGCTAGTTGGTTCGAGTCCGGTATAACCACCCCGCTGGCTGTCAGAAAAGGGAGTATATCTGGTGGGGATATCTGCATGAAAAAAATGCTGTATACTTGCATAATTTTATAATTCAAAGATCAAAAAATTTTCTTGTTGTAAGTGTATAAAATATACCACTTATACCAATCCCTTATACAACAATAACTGTCCCGAAAACCTTTGCCGTCAGAAAACCGTGCTTAAATTTATTAGAAAATATTCCTATCCAAAGATCAACATGTTGGGGTGAGTGAACAAGTAATGGTATGTTTCCCTTCGTGTGTACCGCGACGTAATCTTCTTACGTGTCGCTCCTGAGATATATAACTAGATTTAGAACTCGTATGTATCAGGTGAAATAACATGGGTGTTTTAATTGATGCTGTCATTTATAACTTGTGGTAGGTACATGATATTATGATAATATGTTGAGCATATTACACATTGCGTTTAGAAATTATTTTGTTTAGTTATATTTGATACGCGTGATGTTTAGGGTTCCGTTGCCAAATGGCAAAAAACGGAACGCTTATAGATACGTCATGTCTATCTGTCTGTCCGTCCGTATGTCACAGCCACTTTTTTCCGAAACTATAAGAACTATGCTATTGAAAATTGGTAAGTAAATGTATTCTGTGAACCGCATTTAGATTTTCACACAAAAAATTGAAAAAAAAAACAATAAATTTTGGGGGTTCCCCATACTTAGAACTGAAACTCAAAAAAAATATTTTCATCAGACCCGTGTGTTGGTGTTGATCTATCTATGGATAGGTCTTCAAAAAGGATACTGAGGTTTCTAATATCATTTTTTTTAAATGAATAGTTTGTGCGAGAGACACTTCCAAAGTGGTATATCTCTTATACCTCTTATAACTTCTAAAATAAGAGAATGATAAAACTAAAAAAAAATATGTGATGTACAGTACCGTACTTTTTTTTTTTTTACGTGCGGAAATCCCTTCGGATACCCCCCCGCCGGCCAGCGGGGGTGGTTATGTCGTGTCTCGACTAAAACCGCACGGTGTCCTCCCCAAGTGTCTATATATTTACATCTCTCATGTTCGGTAAGTAGGTTCTTATTACCTCCAAATGGGGCTTGAAGGTGACTAATTAGCGCTCTAGGGTAATAATGTAGCTAGAAAAGCCCTAGGGCGGTAAGTAATTAAAAAAAACACTTCTTTCTTTCAAAAAGTTCGCGTACATCTAACCATCATACTGGCAATAGACATCATGCATTCAGCCCAAAATGACCAAAGAGGTCGCTTGCTATTCAGCCTTGTCTTCGTGTGAGCATAATAGTCATCAATTTTAAATCTCGAACGGCGAAGCTCAATTTCGATCTTGAAAAAAATAATTAAAAAGTTCTTTACTTGATTCTTTTTAATGAAAAAAGGCGGGAATCGAAAACTTTTACTTTAAATATTGTTTGTTTTTGGGATTTTTTTATAATTACCTGCTTATTAGGAAAAAAACATGAGTTCGTCAAGTGATGAAGATATAAGCTGCACTCCCGATCAATGAAAATGGAAGCTGAAGCAGCAATTAATAATATCTTGCCTGAAACTTCTAAAGAGAGATATTTGAAAGCTTACGACGAGTTCATAAAGTGGCGAACAGAAAAACGAGTAAAGTCTTTATCCGAGACTGTATTCTTAACATACTTTAGTGAGCTGTCAAAAAAGCTGCAGCCATCTAGTTTGTGGTGCATTTATTCAATGTTAAAAGCAACTATGAGTACTAAACACGACATCAATATCAATAACTATTCAAATTTATCATCTTTTCTAAAAAGACAGATTGTCTTTTTAGAAACATTCATAAATGAAGCCCCTGATGACATATATTCAGGTGTAAAGGTACGTAAAATAATAATCATAAAATGGTAATACTTCATAATTAATTTTTTATACACTTACAATCCTATAAAACATACTTATTTTTATATTTCGCTTGTTTTAGGTAGTTCTTATCTTTGGTATACTTATTGGCGCATGCCGAGGTATTGAATTGACAACTATAACAATAGAGAACATAGACCAACAGGGTCAGTTGTTAGTAATTAAACTACCGAACACAAAAACTAAAATTGACCGAACATTTGTAGTTCCACAAGAATTCTCTGAATTCGTACAAAAATACAGAAATCTTCGTCCTGAAAATGTAAACACCATCCGATTTTTTTTGAAGTACCACCAAGGCAAGTGCTACAAACAAGTTATTGGAAAAAATACCATCAGAAGTATGCCGAAGCAAATTGCAAGTTATTTAAAGTTAGCAATCCCGGAATTGTACACAGGTCATTGCTTCCGGAGAACATCGGCTACACTTTTAGCCGATTCTGGGGCTAACTTAACCACTTTAAAAAGGCACGGTGGGTGGAAATCCAGCAAAGTGGTTGAAGGTTACATTGAAGATTCCATACAAAATAAAAGTAAAATTACCAACAAAATAACGAAAACTATTCAGCTTTCAAAAAACGAAACATCTTTTTCAAGACGTGATCCGCAACCATCAACTTCTGCTGAAGAAAGCTTCATCCCGTCAGATTTTGTCCATGACCAACAAATATCACAATCTCAAACTATTAACATACACAAAAAACACCTGTTCTTAAAATTTGAAAATTTGTTAGCATTTCACTATAAATTTCAACAAATAAAATGTTTTATTCTTGTAATTCCGGTTTCTTTCTACTTACCTCACAATCGCATCAATTGCACCCTCGAATATCTCGGGCTGCAATTGATGCCTTACCAGCCCTTGGCTACTAATCTACTAATATATATATATATATATTAATTTTGGCTTTTGCCTATTACGGGCGCAACTACCCTTAGAACCCCCCAACAGCCTAGAGGAAAGCTTGTGCCAGAGCCTCGTCCGTCCATCATCAGGTATACTGGCTTGCAGGTGATGTTGGCTTATGCTACAGAAAGGAAAGAAAGGAAGAAAGAAAACAAAAAAATTGGAAAAAAAAATATTTCATTTTTTTTTCCAATTTTTTTTATTTTTTTTCGTAAACAACTTTGTCATCTTTGGTTCTATGACTCAAAGTCAAGTACCAAATATTCAGAGCGTCTATTTATCAAGATGGTGGCCGCAGGACAATGGTTGCGACGCCATAATCTTGGTTTTACCTTTACACTAAACCCCTTTGATACTTAAAAAATAAATTGCAGCTGCTGCTTCTGTACTTTTGCAGTCTTAGCCTAAAAAAAACATTTTATTGGACTACTAAAGTGTCAAATATCCTTCATCATCAAAATATTCTCATTCGCCCCCCCCCCTCCGCCACCGGCCAGGTTGCCCAAGGTTGCCCATAAAGCATATCCCTCGCACCTTGACTGACCCTGGGCCATCTCCGGTTTCGAGATGGCCCCCTCGAGTCGTCATCCTTACCCTTACCCTTACATTGGTTTTTACTTTTTATTACAAAAATCAAAATTGACTTATTATAGTCAATTTAATACAATAAGGTCTAAACAATAAGCAACAATAACCAATAAGCTCTGAACTGTTGTGAAATCATTAGATAGTATCTTCTTCTCACTTTATCTATGCAGAAATTAACGAGTGAACCACGTCATCAAGTAAATAAGACAAAGTTTTTAAACATTTTCCTGGTGTACTGTAAATCCTGGTTCTTTTCGGAGTGAATACGACGTTCTCGATAATCCTATGATCCTTATTTACTAGCACAGCCTCCGAGGGCCGCAGGCTTATCCGAACAAACTCGCCACGCAACATGGTGAACACTGTTATCTCCAAGTACTTTTGCCGAAATAATATAGTTAGGCGAAGATATAGTAAACCTTTGAATTATAGAATATTTTTAATACTTTCAAAAGTAATACTGAGAAATAATGGTTAGATTTTTACAGATATCATAGAAGATGGCTTTTTTATGAACTTTCAGTGCTCTTTTGAGAATTATTGACGCATTCAAACAGGACTGCTTGCATACATGTGGCTGACCAGACGGTCACAGCCACATAAACGAATAAACAATTAATAATCGTTTTATGACTAACTAGCTGACACAGCAAACTTCGTGCTGCCTTAGAATCAAGTTATTTTGGTTACCTTATCAGCTGAATTTATTTCGTGAATGTCTCCTTGCACGCTTAAAGACCCGAGACAGCGGGTACGGTTTTGGTAGGTTCGAGTCCGACATAACCCCCCATTCTGGTCGGCAGTGGTATAACGTGGGGATTACTGCAAAAAAAAAACACAAAAGGCACAGTATAGGCGGAGACAAATTTAAAAATAAAAACATCATAAAAATCGGCCATCCGTCCCGAGTTCATCGTGGTCATCACTAACACGCCTTACTTTATATTGTAAAAGAAAACTATTATGCCTATTTGTTACATACACACATACACACTGTACATATATTATTGCAGGTGGTATAGAGTTAAGCAACAGTCATTTTGGCCGTTGCATGAATGGGCCGACTCGACTGGGGAAGCACCACCCTCTCACAGAATATCGACGCCAAGTAACAATATTTGAACTGTTGCGTTCCGTTTGGTGAGTGAGAGTGCCGGAGCCCAAACTCCTTTCCCATCCTCTCCCAAACTCCTTTCCCATCCCCTCCCAAACTCCTTTCCCATTCCCTTTCCTTTACAGGGTCGGCAGCGCGAGTGTGACGCCACTGGTGTTGCACACGTCCATAGGCCGCGGTAACCGCTTCCCATCAGGTGGGCAGTGTGCTTGTCTGCCACCTTAGTGGTATAAAAAAAACATAAACGAAACTTAAGTTCATCTTTATACGGTTATTTAAGAGAAAAAGAAGTTTAATTGATTCTCATTAAATTTCGCATGTGTCATCGTTACAACTATTAAAGTCACCCCTCTGACTGGCGTTATTCCAACGTGTTGCTCGGCTACGTACTTAATTATGTGCGGAAATAGTTCAATACATTCTACTTTGAGGACACCGCACTTTAAATGTATTATGTGCGGAGGATACTCCAGATTACAGCTTAGTGCTAACTATAGCCACAAGACAAATCGTAGCGTTGACTAAGATTTTTAGGTATTAAAAAACGTATTCAATAAAGTTAAAAAAATTAACATCTATTCACACAATGCGAGAGTTTCTTTTTCTCTATCTGCTTTTAGAATAGCCCAAATTTACCCTGGGGTTATCCTTTCGAAGGGTTACCCGGGTTGCCCGGCAATGGACATTTGGGGAGGACACCGTGTGGTTTAGTCAGTCCGATTCCGACACGCCCATCCCACCGTTGGCACCGATGGGGTGAAGCCGTGGGGGTATCCACACGTAAAAAAAGCCCAAATTTGACATTTCATAAATACGTAAACAAAAAATGTGGTACAAAATACAGAAATGTCTGGACACGAAATACAGGGAACGATTGAATTCTGAGTCAAGAACATGTGTACTGTTCAGTCACCACTGGACATAGACCTGTGACAGTAGATGGTAGACACTACTAGTCCTGAAAAAAACTAGAGAAGCTAGCTGCAGCTGTTGCGCTTGGTTGCACTGCACTTATAATAAAAAATATTGTAAAATAATATAAACTATCAAGTCACTATTTTGTTTTCAACAACCACGTCATAGTATAACCAGCGGGATACGTAATACCTCAGCCACGTACGGCGCATCACTTACGAGCAATATAATAGATCTGCTCCCTCGCTCGACTCATATAAATTGCGGGAGGTACGCAGCTGATGCCATAAAATAGCCTCGTTACTTATTAATTTTAAATTGTATCCTATTTTCTTAATATATCCCTTAATATTTATAAGTATCACTGCCAGTAGTTTGTTATTTGTAAATAACTGTTTTGAAATAAAAAGTAGCCTACAACCTAGTCGCAAAATTATGAGAATCGATCAAGCCATTTCGGAGGAGTTCCATAACAAACACTGTAACACGAGATTTTTTAATATTAGGTGCACAATAACCCGAGGGGGCCATCTAGAAACCGGAGTCAATCGGGGTGCGAGGGATATGCTCTATGGGCAACCGTACACCCTGTCTGTAGACCCGAGACGGCGTGCGGTTTTAGTCGGTTCAAGCCCGACAGAACGCTGGTACGCGGGGGGGTATCTGAAGGGATTTCCGCACGAAAAAAAAAAAAAAGGTGCACAATAACCGTATTTAATTTAGAAGATGAACAAGGCCCTTGACAACCTTACCCATGTGCAAGTTTTTAATATAGATACGAGTACTATCCTAATTTTGCATTAATGTTTTTGATAATACCTGTTCTTATTTTCTGCTACTTCGTTTAGAGAGTGGTTCATGTGTATAAATTTAAACCAAGCAGTAATCTGCATCTTGTATGTTACTTAAGGTTATAAGGTTAGTAGCAAATCTCGAAAAGCTAACGAGACAGAATACGCTAAAGTAACTACATGAACAGATGTTTTTTTTTGGAAAATCCATCTTTCATTCGATTGCGACTTTGACAATTTATTTCTCGCACTTGCATGAGAGTTATATAGGCACAGTATATTCATTGGACTCCGTATGTGTCATGGCGCTTATGTGTTTATTTTATGTTGTAGTTGTAGTGTTCAGCTATTTAGTTATGTTTCAAAACCAGATAAATTTATAGTATATGCATTTTTTTTCTACAAATAGCACCGAATACATGAACAATCTTTTCGTCTATAACCTGTTTATAGCGTAATAATGCTGACCTTATATATACATATACAAGCAATCGGGGTGGGAGTTCTCTCGCTCAGCAGCATCATTGCGGCAATGGTGCGGAGCACGTGCGCGTGGGCCACCGCCCCCTCCTTCTGCGAGCATGTGATGCTCGCGAAAGAGATGGCTGAGCACGCCCGAGAGAGGTTTAGAACTCTCCCGGCCCGCCGCGCGTCGCAGGACCTCCGTCCTCCATGAGCGCAGGCCAGGGGGTGAAAGGTGAGGCCGCCTGTCACCCCAGCAGAAGCAGGCCGGGACGGTGGGGCGACTAGCGCCCCTCCCCCAAACCGGGCCAAGACGGGGACACCGTGGTTCCCAAACCCGAGGGGGCCATCTCGAAACCGGAGATGGCCCAGGGTCAGTTGGGGTGCGAGGGATATGCCCTATGGGTAACCTTACACCCCGGCGTCTGTAGACCCGAGACGGCGTGCGGTTTAAGTCGGTTCAAGACCGACATAACCACCCCCGCTGGCCGTCGGGGGGTATACGAAGGGATTTCCGAAAGAAATAAAAAAAGGTACATATACAAGCACAGTTGGGATTTGCGAAAAGAAAACATGTGACTCGTAAAGCCACAAATTCAAAGGACGGGCGTCAACCTCGGTCGCGACACACGCTGTCAAGCATTTTCTAATAACTTGTAAATAAATGAAATACAATACATTTTTAAAGTATAAAGCACTTCAAAAGCACGTAAAGAAGCATATTTTATTAAACCGAACCCGCTCTACTACTTTTCCTTCTCCATTATTGGTTCATCTTGGCTTTTACGGGCGCGACTGGCTACTGCCCCCCCAACCATCGGTCAATTCGTTGGTGCCGTACACGTTCGGTTTGCATGGGCCTCGAAGATCTTGTTGGGGCCGCATTCATATTGTAAACATTATGCTAACTAGGTATATTTGATTAGGGGTGCTTGATTGGGGACCTCCACGCGGTGCACCCTGGGCAACGGAGACGGCAGCGCCTGTCTCCTAGGGTGGGAGAGACGCTGCCGCCTACGGCCAACTCCGACCGAGGCGAGGACGGCCCTGTTGAGGGCTGTTCGGAAGCTTTCCACGTGTCCCTCTGACTAGCAGATGGCACAGTGGAGAGCAAGTAAGGGGGCCATCTCGAAACCGGAGATGGCCCAGGGTCAGTCGGGGTGCGAGGGATATGCTCTATGGGTAACCTTAAACCCCGGCGTCTTAAGACCCGAGACGGCGTGCGGTTTTAGTCGGTTCAAGCCCGACATAACCGCCCCCGCTGGAGACCCCCGCTCTCCAGCGGGGGCGGTATCCGAAGGGATTTCCGCACGAAAAAAAAAAAAAAAAAGGTATATTTGATTAGGTACCTATATACTTGATTTTGACTACCCTGATAACCGAGGCCAACGGATAACCAAGACCCTCAAAATAGTACCAACTTACAAAAAAAGAGGTCTCTGCTTCACCAATGAGTTTGAATTACATGTTCCGAAGTGCCTTATGAGATGAAAATACTTTTTTAAATGTTTGTAGTGAAAAATAAGTTTATGAAACCAAAAGAAATTGGATGGAGAGAATCGAAATAAATTATTAAACTATGGACCATTTTTAATATACCAAAGCAAGTATCGATATCGGTTGGAAAAGTCAGACATAGTTTTACAGTGATATGCGAAACAGAATTTAGTTTTCGACTTCTGAAGCAAAATAGATTGAAAAAAAGTACTTCTGGAATATTGAAATTTATACAAAGATAGCCTTTGTAATGAAATAAAGATAAAGCCGTTCATAAAAGACATTCCAAACGCGCTCAGGCTTTCAACATTAATCACAGAATGATCAAATATTCAGAAAACCTCTTATAAAATGATAAAAGCAAGCTTGATAACCGGAAGCAGTGTCTTTTTTCATTGAACGAGCCGAGCCGTCCCCCAGGGAGGGAAATATCAGCATGTCATTTGTTTATATTGCGAAATTAATCCCCCAAGCTGGCGTGACTGATGAGTCGAGTCAAACATCGTTCCCAAACAAAGAAACACCGAGGTGTGTACTATAATCGATGCTCACTTAAACGACAGATGCTACAAACGGGTGCCATCAATCTATCCCCTCCCCCCTGCCCACCATCCGATTCGTACCCCCGAGGGCCGAATTGTTATTCACGTTCCATTACCTCAATTTTTTAGAACCGAGGTGCCTGAAAAGAAACCCTTTCACTTATTATGTCTCATTCCTGAATAGGTGGAGGGCCATCGTGAAATTAAATTTCTTTAGATTATTCATTTTTTCCCTCTTTTCCGGCGTCGAATGTTTATTCAGGATCCGCTACAGATTTTGTAAGTTACATGAAAAACATTAAAACGCCTTATAAATAGGATTACTTATAATACTCGCGTTTGATCTCAAATATTCTCTCCGTTCTATGTTTGGTATGGTAGATAATAAAACAAACGATAAATTCAAAACGCTCCCACGCACGAGCGCACGGTATTGAGTGCACCACACGCGACAAGAATCATTCAATAATCGATTAAAGTCCGC
The DNA here is from genome assembly GCA_946251805.1 of Cybosia mesomella. Classification (NCBI taxonomy): domain Eukaryota; kingdom Metazoa; phylum Arthropoda; class Insecta; order Lepidoptera; family Erebidae; genus Cybosia; species Cybosia mesomella. The sequence goes on along the minus strand of OX276388.1, from coordinate 41,593,015 downwards.
CACACACGTACGAGAATCGAGCAAACATCGAGAACTCAATGGCCCGATCACAAGGCGAGTTGAGTCACGTCCCACGAACCAATAATTCAATAAGGAGCGATCCAAACACTGTGCCAAGTAAAATCATAGCGTTCAGGGTGCAACTAAAAACGTAATTGTGTTTCGCAATCACAGTAATAAAATTACACAATGGCGTAAACGTTTAAGCCGTTTGGAAGCTGTAGAATTGTATGTAGATATTTAGAATATAATAATGTATTGATTAGTAGCAGTGGAATAAATAGTGAGAGTTTTATTAGATCTACATGGTAATACATCTCCTATTTAGTACCTCATCTTTTTACAGAAAGATATGTAATTCTCAATGTAATCTTATTTCAGAATAAAATAAAAATTTAATTTTAATATCCAAAATATAATAAAGAGCCAAACCCTTTACATAATTAACTAAAATCGATTATTTAAAAAAGAGAAACTCGCAATTGCACTATTTTAACTTAATATTTGCAAACTATTAATGAGTTATATTACGTAAGAACTAATTAATAAATATGTGAATTTAAATAACGAATCGCTTACTTAATCACCATTAAAATACGTCAGTCGCCCGCAGTAATGCCAGTGAATGTTTATCGGTATTAATTGTGATCTGTATCTGTGATGTTAAATTGTAATTTTTCTTTGTTTGCCAACATATTAATACTTCGTGTTGTTTTTTATGAAAGTTGGATAAGTTATTATGCATTTCGAAATGGTTTCTATTTTTATTCAGCGCATGAAAAGCATCGATATAATATGAAATCGTATAATTCAAGTTGCAAAGCCTTACTGTAAATTTAAAAGCCACATTTTATGTCAACAAAAGCATTGATTACACGGGTTGTTGTATATTGGTTACAAAGTATATTCGTCATATTTTGAAAAATTCATGCATTGAAAGTAATTTCGTCACATGTATCAAAAATATGAGTAAATTTATCACAGGTATATGAGTGTTGTCATGCGTGGGTCGCCGCCACCTCCTTCTGCGAGCATGTAATGCTCGCGAAGGAGATGGCGGAGCGCGCCCGGGAGAGATTTAGAACTCTCCCGGCCCGCCGAGCCCGCAACATGCTCGCCGCGCGTCGCAGGCGACTCAGGCGCTGGAGGTCGCTTAACAACCTCCGTCCTCCATGAGCGCAGGCCTGGGGGTGGCAGGTGAGGCCACCTGTCACCCCAGCAGAAGCAGGCCGGGACGGACCTAAACCGGGGCAAGACGGGGACACCGTGGTTCCCAAACCCGAGGGCGCCATCTCGAAACCGGAGATGGCCCAGGGTCAGTCGGGGTTTTTTTGTTTTGTTTTTAATTGTTTATTCATAAAAATAGATACATATGTTCTTAAAAGTTATCTACGCCAAACTGCTGGGGCAGTTTGTAGGCGTTCGCTCATACATTTTTATATACATACTTACTTATATCTACTTTAAGTCTACCCATCCACCCAATTTATATAATTATAACTTTATACATTCAACATTTAATTATTATCTCCTTGCATTAAAATTATTATCTCGTATACATTATACTATATACCTAACTATGCTATATTTATCATTTGCATTACAAATAATAATCAGCACAGGCCAGTTATTAATTGTGTATTATTATATCATCATTATTACATATATCAATTTATAAACACATTTTTTAATTTTCTTTCAAATGTAGCTTTATTTTTTATTTTTAAATCATTTCTTAATAGCATATCATCATCATCATCATCAACCTATTCTAGTCCACTGCTGGACATAGATCTCCCCTAATGAGCGCCATAGCGCCCTGTCAATACTATAGCATATACTTGTTATAAACTCTTGGCACTATATATTTCCTTGTTCTTTCGCCATAATAATTATTCACTCTATTTAGAATAAATTTACCTATTTTACTTGACCTGACACTGTATTTGTATAACTTCCTAACCCTAAATTCTTCTTTGTAATATGTTTCTACAGCAATTAGATATTTTACCTTTACATGGATTGGCATTAATTTAAATTCTGAGAATAATTTACTGTAGTCATCTTTACATCTGTTAAGTATTTTCTTATTAGCAATGATTTTTAGAAATCTTATTTGGAGCTTTTTTAACTTTTCCAAATACGTTTGAAAAGTTAAGCCATAGCAACTCAATCCATAGCCTATCAGTGACTCTGCTAACGCATAGTAAACCATGAACAAGGTACGTGTGTCTACCACTCTTTTTAGGTGGTTTTAGAATTTGCTGAGCACAGTCCTTAACCTACTGCATACAGAATTGATATGTGGCTGCCAATTAAAAACACTGTCTATAATTAAGCCCAGGTATTTAACTGTATTTACACATTCAATTTTCTCACAATGACAACCCATTTTATTAGCATGTAGACTGCGAGGCATATGCTCCATGGGCAACCTTACACCCCGGCGTCTGTAGAACCGTGACGGCGTGCGGTTTTTGTCGGTTCAAGCCCGACATAACCGCCCCCGCTGGCCGGCGGAGGGGTGTCCGAGGGAATTTCCGAACGAATGTACATGAGGGTTATATTTCAATGTGATATAAAAATTACAATCGTACTATTAGCTATTAATAACTTCAACGACCTTCTACCTGTTTCTATTTTTTTTTTTCATTTTATTTAGGAAACAGACAGTCATATTCAATTATACATCAAGAAGATAACATATATACTTATAGACTTAGAGTTCCATAATAGTTTAAAGTAGTATACGGTACATTACAATTATTACTGATACATAATTATAAAAAAGAAAAACAAGAGTAAGTATATACAAAACAAGTCGCGGCGTCGTCGGCGTCTTAAGACCCGAGACGGCGTGTGGTTTTAGTCGGTTCAAGCCCGACATAACCACCCCCGCTGACCGGCGGGGGGGGGGGTATCCGAAGGGATTTCCGGACGAAAAAATAGAACATAATTAAGTGCTAAATTACAAATATAATAATTTATGTCACCAGGAGTTTGCTTGCGTAATTTTATTTTGTAAGCAGCCAAACTGTTACTGAATAGTGCAAATATTTGTATGCATGAATATGTCTATTTGCATTAGTCTGGGTGTTTCTATGTATAATATGTATGTATTTACAAAAAAAAGTATACAAGTATGTTTATCCGCATTCTGGAATCCATAACACAAGCTAGTTAAACTATGCTTACTTTGGGTCTAGAAAGCGCTGTGTAGAATGTCGTAGAATATTTATTATTATTATTATTCTATATCCAATTCTTTAAAATCATCATTATATGTGTCAACACTACGTCTGAATAATAAATAAATTAGAAATAAAAAAAAAACCCTCGACACATTTATTTGCAGATATTGGATATTTTCCCAAGAGTTTTTTTCAGGGCTTTCAATGAACATATTATTTTGTAATGTGCACGAGATGCGCTTTCATTTGAGACGCCACTCGATTATATTTGCAGAGAGTCGGTTATTCTTCCCCACTTTCACCCCCCACAACTTTTAAACGACTCAACCGATTTTCATCAAACATATCTGAAAACACTCGCCCGTAACTCACCTTTCATACAAAAAAAACTAAATTGAAATCGCTTCATCCGTTCGCGAGCTACGGAGTCACAGACAGACAGACCTCTTTTTGCGTCGGCGGTTAAAAAGTTAGCTTCATTGTCATTATCAATGTTTACTTATTAATTATTAACGATAATATTAATTATATTACATTGATACTGATAAATACTAATAGAAGGGTCATTTAAGTTACTAACTAATTGATGTTTTAACATAACATTTTTTGTTATTTTAGCATAACAATGTGCTTTGAACACTTACAGCTATACATCTATATAGAGCGGATAAAGACCAACAGCTTAGTTTAGTGGAGCGCGGCATTTTCCCCATCACAATGGGTTACCGCAGCTTAGAAGCTGGAACAAAGCGTCATTATTCCTTTGGCTCATTAAGTGAATTAATGAATTCGAAGTAAGGATTTTTGGCAAACGCGTCGCTGATTGCACTCATCATATTGATGGAGGTACGTTAGACTTAGCACGGTATTTAGTGAAAGAAATCTGTACTAAAATTATAAAGAAAGAGGTTGAATTTCGTGAATTTGCTTATAATTTTTGGGGTAATCTTCGGAACCCCTGCACTTATTGGTAAAAAATCACCATTTGAAATGCCACCAGCCATTCGGTTTACCGACGCGGAGCAAGGGCGGGCTACCAGTAAGTATATAAAGCTTCTCTTTTCGATTATCCAATTTGGAATATCTGGGACATGTCTTTGTCTAGGTGGCTCAGTTGGTCAGAGCATTCCCCCTGTAAGGGACTGGTCACGGGTTCAAGTCCCGCCCTAGATGTTCTCTTTTTCCGATCTAAATCTTTAGAAAAAACCAATATTTTGTCGTAATTGGAACGTCAGTTTCATCTATCAACAGCTTCTTGCAGTAACAGAGGGTAAATAAAATAGAGCATTTAAAATAGAATCTGGACATTTATCGCACAGAGATTTATGAATGTATGACACGAGCTATTATTTAGGCCATGTCGAGCAATGGGCGGTCTGCTATACGTGATAAAAATGTTGTTAAAATTTCTAAAAAGAATTTAAAATGCACAATAATAAATTTCAGCACACATTTTATTACAGCAATATTAGTTATTATCATAATAAGTACATGTTACAAGGAAAATTTATTTATTTTACCGAGATTTGGATGTATCGTGCCCGATGCACAGCTTCGCTCTGCTTTTTTATTTTGACGTTTTCTAATAATGAATCCTAGGTAGATCGATTTATCGCCTCCAAAACCCCCTGTATACAAAATTTCATGAAAATCTTTGGAGTCGTTTCCGAGATTCAGATTATATAAATATACAAGAATTGCTCGTTACAAGGTATTCGATACAGGCCCGATAAATACATTTTAGGCCTGTGTTGAGGTCTGTTTTTATTGTATAATGTTTTAACTACTATTATATAGCAACTCAGAAAAATACCGAAGGTAATCTTAAACACGTTTATTTAGTTCAATTTAAAGACGTAAATAAGACGCAATATAAACACTATTAAATGCAAAGAAACTCAACATCGAACTCAATTTCTGCCGTTTAAATATTAAATCAAATTACACCGCCTTCGCCGAGGAGAACATTATAGTGGACACTTAAAATTAATTGCATTGCAAACTAAGTTGCAACGAAGGTACATAAATCAGTCCATCTCTACCTTGATCATGATGAGCGCCGACTGAAGTAAACGAATTATGTTCTTCGATTCAATTATGAAGTTAGCTGTATGTATAACTTAGCGAATAAGTAGTTTCTAGCTTAGCTTGATTTGTAGTAGACCGAGTACTTAGACATTGATAATTTTAAACATTTATCCTTGATTTTAACGATATAGAAATTTGTGTAATAATGTCTACTGCTCAGAAACATCTCGGATGGATAAGGTACTACTTTTGAAAGAACACATCTAGCACAGTTCATGCTATTGATTATTACTAATAAATAACTTTGAGAAATAATTTATTTGTAGGTTCAATAATTATTAAAAAAAATGTTTTTACTTTTCTAACTTTTTAACTGTGTGAGTCTGTAGTCATGAGTAATATTGTTTATTCTCTTTATTTTTTTTATCTGAAGTGTTCAGTTAATTCTACTGTTAACTGCTAACTATTAACTTTGAAACAGTCTTGAAAAGTTGAGCATTAGATGACTTAACTTATCTATAACAAAGCACAATTAAGTAAGATGTTTGAAAAAATTAAGAGTAAGTATGTAAGAGACACAGAGTAATTAATATACTACGTATAAGAAATGTTAAATCAGTCTTTTTTTTTACGTGCGGAAATCCCTTCGGATACCCCCCCGCTGGCTATAGCGGGGGTGGTTATGTCGTGTCTCGACTAAAACCGCACGGTGTCCTCCCCAAGTGTCCGTTGCCGGGCACCCCTGTCAAAATTCTCTTAATACAGAAGTCACATCATTATCATTCTATGAGATTAGATAATATAACTTCGAGACAGCAGATTGCCGATAGAAGTCAGCAAGGTAGCTTCCTGTTTTTATTGTTTCGTTGTTATTTGTCCTTTTTATAAAGCCTTTTGTTTTTGTAATAGATAAATTCAACGCTCTGTGTAACCCGACAAATATGTTTTCGAAGTCCCGAAATAGAGGAACTCAAGGAAAATATTGTTTACATTTTTGTACCTCTGATACGAATTCAAAAGAGTAGCGGCTAAAAGAAAATCTTTTTAGGTTTATTGAATTTAAAACCGACATATATGTTATATTGTTCATGAAACTCGAACACTGCATTAGCATGCCAACTCACCTGTATAGAGCTAAGTTAAAAATCGTGTAGCACTCAGAGTCCCGTGTGGACGTCGGGCTGGGAAAATGGGGGATTCGGAAAATAAGGAAAACCTTCCACCATTGTGTAACTTAAATGCAAGAGCTGCATACCAATCGAACGAGCTATCTCGATCACACCGAGCTTAAATTTCTGCCAAAAATCCAGTTTTGGGAACCTCAGAGCCAGAGCATAGGCGTTTCAATGTACTTTGAAGTGTTACAAAAGCGTATTCACTATTGCTTCTTTCGCCCAGCACTTTCATAGTGTTGGAGCTAGTCTAATGACGGAATCGGAAGGTGTCCATAGGAACTCCTAAACTAAATAAGATAAACATATCGAGTTTGGTTTCATTTGTTTTGTCTTAACAAATACTCTGATGCTACATTATATCCAGGGTCTGAAGATGAAGTTGGTAGCCACCTACCAACTTCATCTTCAGACCCTCTCTTCGGAACTTCTGAATTAAACAAGATAGGTTTGGACTCATTTAATTTGTCTTGGTAAGCATTTACAAGAAAAGCACTGATATAAGTCATAACTAAAAATTTAAAACAAAAAAAGAAACTTATTAAAAACAAGCTTTTATAAAAAATCTAAGTTTTTTTTATAACTTTTTAAGACTGCACTGGCATACTTTTATTCAAATATAATTTATATCATTCAACTGGGACATTATTAAAAAACTAAAATATATGTATATCCGATCCAGCTATCCAATTCGGTGACCAAACGCCACTATTAGTACCGCAATGCACGACATCGTATAAGTTTTGTGAAACTTAAACGATATCGTATCGAATACAAAGTACTATTAATGTGCTAAACAATGTTATCGGTCGTTGGGGTCACATAGCGAGTACTTTATTGAATGATCGGCACATCCAGATTGTTGGTTGTCGTAACACAACATTTTCTATTTGATCGAATCTAATCGGTTCTTGGGGCGGAGAAGAGCGCGGCATGACGGCATAGCGGCAACACGTAGGGACGACGCGACACCATCTCGACGCGCGCCTGAAAATTACGTTACCATTAAATTGCATCAGTTCAGTCCGTTCTAAAATTCCGTAATCTCTTTCCCATTTCCAGGATCATTCTTGACAATTCGACGTAGAACTGACGTCTGACAATTCGAGATACCTCTGGAAGTTGCGCTACGAAACTCAACTTTTTTAGTGAGACAGTAAATAGTTATGACAGAATTGATATTATATTTTCAGACAGCTGGGTTAGTGAAATTTGGTGCTTCTAATATATACATTTTAAAGGGATAATACATTCACATAGTGCACTTGAATTTTATTCAATTTATTAATTTATACTAGAGCAGAGGTGCTACCTGATGTTTTGTATTCCAACAACAGATATTCCGATTGAATTCCATTACCAGAGATGTTAATCAAACAGCACAGAGTTGAGCGCCGTTGGACTGCATAAACTAAGATCCGGTTCAGCTGCAGGGCAACGAAAATTAAGAAGTTTACCGTCTTTGCTCGTTCGAGATCAATAATATGATTTAGTGATCCCAGACAATGGAGCGCTTTCTTTATCTGGACTCCTTAGAAAAGTTAAGATAGTTGAGTCTAAAAGTAATTTAGATTTCTTCGCAAAATTAAATTCACCCAAGTTTAATACAAAATCTTGAGTATATTGATTTTGTTCAGATGTGATGAATCAAAGTGTACTTAAGCGTATTCGGTTTACATTGCTTTTGAACCCACATCAAGGCAATGTTGACGCGTTGGGACCTTAATTATATATGGAGGCGGGGCCCTTTTTCGAGACTACCTTCGCAAAGACCATCAAAAAGTTTGGAAAAGCTAACAGGAGTAGGTTACACTTACGGAAAAAGACTAATAGCAATAGTGGTTTCAATTATCGGATATATAAACCTAAGTTTCTATCGTGCAAGTTTTTCTCTTAACAAAAACCAATAGCAACTGTCTTCAGCATAAAAAATATATTTTCTGCTTTCTAGGTCGTAACACAGTTAAAAGCTCAAGCTTCCCTCATGAATTGACCTATATTATATAACCTATATAAACCTATATATAACCTATTGAGCAAGCAATTCAAAATCCATTAACATAAACTTACGTGATAGTCCGGTAGCTGTTTCCGCGTAACGTGCGTGACACGACGACGTGAGCGTGAACGACGTGAGCGTGAACGACGCGTGACGTGCCACTTATCTTTTGTTCTGATGCAACCAATGCAACGTACTTTCAAATCGTTCTTTTAGCTCGCCACGCCAGCAGGTTAGTCTACTTTGCATCCCGCCACGCCACCATTATTGTTTTATTTTATTCTTCACCGTATGCATAAAGGTTTTAATACTCGCCATGAATATTGAAACTTGCACAAAAACTGCTTGGACATCTCAACAAAGACGATCAATAAAAATGGTCACAAAGGCTCCTCTAAACACAAAGTTTATCCATAAACACAAGGAATAATAGACTTTGCAGCTTTTTTTTATATACACGATGAAGTTTCTAGTCTATCCGACAAACTAATAGAATTTTCAATAAATTTGTATTCATCAAAAGCGAGTGTTCACTGGGTTTAACTGTTGAGTTGAACTACAGTTTGTGTTTAAAATACGGATGTTGTTACTATTTAGTTAAGTTCATCATTAACTGTAAGCAAACTAAACGTGAATAAATGATTTATTTATTTATTTATTTAACTGCATTTTACACCAGGCCCGTTAAATACCGCTGGCGTTAAAAAAGACAACTTTTGAAGTTGTATCAGTAATTTAATATTAAGAGCAACACTGGAATATCTCTGAAAGTATACAGGGAATGTTGAATAGCAGCTTTCTGTGTACAGGGGAGATGGAACGGCTATAGGCATGTCTGGCATGCCCGGTGAGATGAGGTTTCGCGTATAGACATAATGTGCATTTTGCGATTATTAAATTTTTGTTTATGTTTTCTATGAATTTGGGGATGGGGATAAAACCAATACCGTGACAGGAAAAAGAACGCTATGAAGAGCAATTAACTTAAGAATGCTAGTTTAAAAAGACTTACAATTAACTCAAGCGGTGATAGCAGTAACGTACGTAACGGACTGACGAGACGAGGTCTCGAGTTCGATCCCAAGTCGCCCCTGGCACACACCTCTGACTTTTCGTAGTTATGTGTGCATTAATAAATGTTAATTATCGCTTGCTTATGGCAATAGTAGATGGCAATAGGCTCGCCCCCTATTACATTGGGATCTAACATTACTGGCGAATCGTGGGTGTGTAATACACCTCTGCCTACCCCTTCAGGGATACAAGCGTGAAGTTATGTAATGTTATGTTACAATTAACTCAGATAAGCTACAGAATTGCAAATGTAAAATAAAAATGTGATAAAACTATATTTAGCGAACTCTATTGTGATATATTTTGTTTTATGATAAATTTACAAAGTTCAGAACGCACATGTAAGTAATAAAATAACACAAAATAATTCTAAAGTTTATTTCAATGTGTAATAAATATTATTAAAGAATATTACATATAGTTGCTGTGATGTGTTGGAACACTTCGCAACACATCTATACATACGAGTACATATAAATAAAATTGGAGTGTCTGTTTCTAATATTGAAATAACCGTTTTTTACTACATGCATATGAATATATACATGGATACACCAAAATAACATTTTCACAATTTTTGTCTGCCTCTCCGTCTGTCTGTCTGTCTGTTTGTTCCGGCTAATCTCTGAAATGGCTGGACCGATTTTGACGGGACTTGCACTGGCAATAAGGTAATATAACAAGGAGTAACATAGGCTACTTTAATTTTAGGAAAAATAATTAGGGTTCCGCGCAAAAAAACTAAAACCCTAAAAAACTTATTCTACGCGGACGAAGTCGCGGGCACAGCTAGTCATACATACATGTGATGTACTATATCTACATGAATAAAAATAAATCACCATGATGTATGTACTGCCACTGCACCAATTTGGACAATTCTTATTTTTTGTGTTAGTTATTGTCTTGGTTTGTATGAAATAGAAAATTCTGTAAAGTCCACGGTAAGTTGCTATAACTGTACCAGGGCGAAGCCAAGTTGCGCAGCTAGTTTTTTTTTTTTTTTTACGTGCGGAAATCCCTTCGGATACCCCCCCGCCGGCCAGCGGGGGTGGTTATGTCGTGTATCGACTAAAACCGCACGGTGTCCTCCCCAAGTGTCCCGGGTAAGCCCTCGAAAGGATAACCCCAGGGTTGCCGACGGACTTTGGCCGCCACCGCGGCCTAACATAACAAAACTGTCCATTATTAATCACACGACCTGTTAAAAACAGTCACTAAAACCTTACCAGTCAATGTAATTTAGGGAGCTGTTTTCCTTTTCATATTTCTCATAATGCTTGTGGAAAAGGTTATTGAAGTTCCTTTTCGATTAATTACTCTCCCCGTGGAGATAAAACGTGGGTAGACTGTAACATTTTTTGCCCTGCAGGGGGCTTATTGATCAAAATAAAGAAGTAGGGCGGAGGGGGGGGGGGGAGGAATCATGGTAAAGCAGCCTGAGGCTTAATAAATGATGTGTTTGTTTTCGTGTGTTGTGCTAGTGTGGTCTGATTTATTGTTTGTTTTCCATGTAGATTAGTATGAGCAAACACGTATGTTTCTAATTAGACAAAAGTAATATGTAAATATATGTAGACAGATAAATATGCTAAGAAGGGTGATGATACCAATCCAACTTTGCCGACGATAGTTCTAATACGTGAGGTGGTAAGTGGGCGTCTGTATTAATCATACTTTAGTTATTTCATTCATGAACTTGAATTTATGGCAACCGCTTACTATATCAATTCCACTACATACTCTTATGAATGTGAAAGTTTGTGAAGATATTTGGATGTTTGCTACTCAATCACGCTCTAACGGCTGGACGGATCTCGCTGAAATTTGGTACAGAAATAGATTATATAGTCTGGAATAACTCATAGACTACTTTTTATCCTGGAAATATGTACCCATGGGTAACGGAAAGAGGAGTAGAATTGAATTGAAAAAATTTAACTTTATTTATGCAGGAATTTAATTGGACTCGGACACAGCATGTAACTATGTAACTAGCGTCACTGAAATATTTGTCCGCCACTATATGAGGCAAAACATGATGGCCCTGTTTTTTATCATTTAATAACTGCATGCTATTGTATGTAAACACATGTTTTAGACAAATAAAAGATTATTATTATTACATACATAACTTCACGCCAGTATCCCCGAAGGGGTAGGCAGAGGTGTATTACACACCCACGATTCGCCAGTTATGTTAAGGTCCCAATGTAATAGGGGGCGAGCCCATTGCCATTTACCGGGCACATTATTAAGCGTGCGATAATTAACATTTATTAATGCACACATAACTACGAAAAGCCAGAGGTGTGTGTCCAGGGCGACTTGGGATCGAACTCGAGACCTCGTCTCGGCAGTCCGTTACGTATGCCACTGGACTATCGCCGTTATTATTATTATTCTCTTTATTACACTTAAAATACATATAAATTATATTTTTAAATACATTCTATATATAAAAAAAAACAAATATATTTAAAAATATAAAAAATAGTGGCCCACCGGCATCGGGTACAGGGACCAAGCTACCGGTAGTTAGGGCTCCAGTGAGAGGAACCTCCTCACAATACGTGCCGTGTCGAGGAGCACTGCCTTCTGCATCAAGCCCTTGACCCAACTGCCTAACGCGAGCCTCTGGAGATGTTGATCGAGGCTCTTGGCAATCAGTCCGTGAACCGATACGACTATCGGAACAATAATTGCTGAATCCACATCCCACATGTCGACAATCTCGTGAGCCAAGTCCAAATATTTTATTTGTTTGTCTTTTTCGGCTTTCACGAGATTGTCATCATGGGGGATGATGATGTCAATAATTATTGCGAGACGCTCTGATCGTTCAATCACCACTATATCAGGCTTATTGGCTACAATAGTCCTGTCAGTGATGATTGATCGATCCCAGTACAACGTGACACGACCATTTTCAAGAACTGGGTCGGGCACATACCTGTAATACGGTACCTCCGAATCTACAAGATCATACTTTAGAGCAAGTTGTTGATGAACGATTCTGGCCACTTGGTTGTGTCTATGCAAATATTCTCCGTTGGCAAGACGAGAACACCCAGAGATAATATGTCTTAGGGATTCTCCGGGACGGTGACACGCCCGACATATGTCAATCGTGCCGTCCTTACGGATATACCTCCGATAATTATTCGTCATGACAACTTCATCTGTAATTGCACAGACAAAACCTTCGGTTTCTCCAAAGAGATCACCGAAGCGTAGCCAGAACACTGATGCTTTTATATCTACGTCGGGCCCATTTAAGGCCCGATAAAAACGTCCATGCAGCTCTTTGCTCTTCCATATTTCCTTGCGATCAGCGATGCTAAGTATTACCGGTTTGTGCCAGTTCTCTTTTGCCAGAGCGAGAGGGGTCAGTCCGTTGTCTATTGCCACTACATCTCGGTGCACACCCACGTCAACGTGTAGGAAATATTCCCTAAGGTTGCATATCTCACGGTTGTGGAGAGTCTTGGCGTTTAAAAAACCACGACCCCCACACTTCCGTGGGATATACAACCTCATTACTGACGAGCGTGGGTGTTGCATACGATTTGCAGTTAGCAACGTACGGACTTTCCTATCCAGGGCATCTAATTCGGTCTGAGTCCATCTTAGTATGCCAAACGAGTATACTAAGATTGGCATGACCCAGCCGTTGTAGGCTCGCACCTTGTTACCGCCCGATAAAAGACTCTGAAGTACTTTTTTCAGGCGCCCAAAGAAACGATCCCGCAACGTCTGTTTCATGGCAGCCTCAGTAATACCAAGCGCTTGTGACATACCAAGATATTTATAGGTTTCAGTTGCCGAGAGAGATTTCAGTTGTGTAGAATCTGAAAGTTCAATTCTTTCAGATTCCACAACCCCACCCTTCTTAACATGCATGACTGCACATTTGTCAACACCAAACTCCATTCTGATAGAATTACTAAAGGTTTCAGTTACCTTAAGTAATTCTACCAACTGGGAGTCGGTGGGGGCAAATAATTTCAAGTCATCCATGTAAAGAAGATGGGATATAACTTGACCTCCTCTCCGCAACTGATAGCCTAGTCCTGAATTCTCCAGTATTGTACTGAGAGGATTCAGTGCTAGGCAAAACCATAACGGACTCAGGCTATCACCCTGGAATATACCCCCCTCGATACCCCTTATTATTATTATTATTATTATTTTCTTTATTACTCTTATTTATTAATGGTGGAGCCGTGGGCTTCAGCTAGTAGCAGTAGCTGCTTGGTTACCTAGAAAGATCAGCAGTTGAACCTCAGTGTTTATTTAACCATTCGAAAGAGTGGTGGCACTTAATTTTGATTTAGAGTACTATACAATTGTAAAGGATATTGTAAGACACGTACAAATGAACCACAATTTTGCCTAGTTTACCTCCTGTGTATACTCTCACACTCCAACTCGGCGCGTTCTATTATATTTATTTAAAGTGTTTCAACGACTCCAATTTATATAAATTATCTTTTTTTTTCCAAATCTTGTTTGGTGACTGACTGACTTACAGATAACGCACAGTCTACACTGCTGATCGTAGAGACTTGAAATTTGGAGGTTGTGTTTGTTTTTATATGTGGAGGTGTACTAAGAAAGTATTTGTTGAAATTCAACCTTTAAGGAGGTAAAAAGGGATAATAATAATGTATTTTCTTATAACTCAAGAAAAGCGGAACCGATTTTCATTTACGTATAAACTTCAGTGAAAGATTTCTTCAGTTATTCTATAGTAACAAAGATCGTTTAAGTGAACATAATAATTTTATACAATTTTTAGATTGTAATTATGACCATTTTAGAGTATATTATTAAGAAAAAGCTGGATACTATTATAAATAAATTTATACTGGTGAGGTAATTTTCAAAATAATTATACCTTTATATTTTTTTTTTCGTGCGGAAAGCCCTTCGGATACCCCCCGCCAGCCAACGGGGGCGGTTATGTCGGGCTTGAACCGACTAGAACCGCACGCCGTCTCGGGTCTACAGACGCCGGAAGGTTGCCCATAGAGCATATCCCTCGCACCCCGACTGAACCTATAAATAAATAGACAAGTTAAAACTGGTTGATTTAGAGAAAACTCCTTTGGTTATAAAACATTTATTTGAAATCTGCATGCAAGGATTTAATATTTACATTACGTATGTATTTGCTCTAAATTAACTGTCTTTATCGTCAATGTCTCACGCATAAACACATACTCACTTTCATTCTAACTTCCCTTGAGAGGTAATTAAAAGGGCTACATTATTCATAAACACCTGACATTGTAATATACTCTATTTTATGTGAAATAATATACAGTACTGGTTAATTTCCTTTCAAAATATAAATCTCAACTTCATGCTTGCTTCATTTGGTATTTCGTGTTTTCATAAAAATGCTTGCACGCCAGAACGTTTTATCCAACTTACTACAGTCAAACAATAATGAAGTTTACAGTAGGCTACATAAACAGCAAAGACTAAAATTAAACACAAAATATTAAAAGCAATGTACAGTACACGCAAGTTTTAACTCGTCCGCCTAAAGCGGGCACTACAACATTTCAAAATTATGATTCCAAAAGCATACAGTTGCTCATTTATTATTCATTCTACTCAATATTGAATAGCCGGTCTCGCTATCAACTACTTATGCGTAGGTACGGGTATTACAGTGAAAATTCATAGCAATCCCTAGGGAGCGATCTATTCCTTTCTGTAGTGAATGCAAATATAGTACTTTGACGTTAGCTAATATCTTATTCTATTTGAACAATACACACATCGCGCTTAGTCCGTCATACATGTGCTTCCTTCATTACACAGAGTACCATAGTCACAAATTTAAGTCCAAAGATGTCAGTGGCGAAACGATTACGGCATGATAAACTCGAACAGATAATTATGCTTTACCCGACATGGGTCCAACCAATATCTAAACATACCTATATAATTCCTTTTAGGCAAGCAAGTTTCATCTTAGACCACATCATTATTTTTCAGTAAGTAAGATAGTGGTTAAACGGAGACCAATCAATAATAAAAATAAACCAGATGGGCCACCAGCAGTCTTCTACTAACACACACGACTACGACACTTGTCTTATTCTCAATTCGTACTAACTTTCCCGTTCAAGTCGGCCATTTGCATAGCTCTGTCATCTAAACGAATGTGCATTAAACTAACGTATAGTTCATTTCGTCACCTTCCGGCTTTATATTAAACCCTAATAAGCATCTGTCAGAAAACTTCACAACGAAACTAATATAACGAGTCCAAACTTGGGAGGTTTCGTTATGCTAATGAGAAATGATTTTCATCTACCCGCGGTTTTTTGACAGCAAACTACTCATCATAACTTCCTTAAAATTTGAGAAGTGTGCAATTTATCCAGTTTCGTGCACAACTTTAGTGACTGCTAATAACTGAATGCTGCAAACGTTCCGTTTGTAATTTAAAATCTTGCAGAATATACCCGAGACTTAACAGGCAATTTATGTATTACGCCGCCTGGATGAGCGTAATGGGTAGCATCCTCCTGCTTATTAACTGCCGTTAACCTGTAATCAAATAATCTGCCAAGCTGTGGTTATGGCACCTCATGATATATTTAGTAGTAGGAAACATCATGAAAAGCTGTGTCTATTTCAGCACTTAACTTTCGTTCGACATGTCACTTTCAATTATATTTATTTATCTCTTTTGTTAAAACATGACATGAAAATGTTACTGTCGTTGATACAAATGTATTTAACAAAACTTAAAATATTAGAAAATGTTAGATAAAATACTTTACGCATCGCATCCTGCCTTCGTTTAGGTGCCCCGTGTAGTCGCAATCTCTTCAGGGAGATTACGCATTGCCGTAAAACCTGTGGTCCAACGTGGCATTGCTTTCTGTCTTCTGGGCACGTTACAAAAGGCATGCGATGCGGAGGTTTTAGATGTTAGGTTTTAGATATAGGTTTCTTTAGTTTTAATGTTATTATTTATAATATATTGAACTTCATTATTTTAATGTAATCTTGTATATACGAATATAAATAACTTAAAATAATAATTAAAATACAACTAATAATCATAAACAGTACATAACATAACAGTATATTCTACATAAAATAAAATAAATAAATAACTAAACATGTCTCTTTTACATCATATAATACCAGGCCACTCAGAAAGTATTGCGAAAAAAAGTTTTTATATATGAGAGACTGGTCAGTTATAATCTATTTCTAAAATATGATTATTTATGAGTAAAAATAAGTACGATCCAATTTCAAAATTTCTCTCTGCATTTTTGCAAGATAATTTCATTTATTGTGTCTCATTGAAAAATGGATCTGCGTCGGGAACATTTTCGCGCTATGATTTTCTACGATTTCAAGTGTCGCCTGAAACCAGACGAATCGTACGATAGACTTCAAATGGCATTCATGGATGAAGGCCCTTCCAAGGCGACCATGTATCGTTGGCATAACGAATTCAAGCGCGGTCGACTGACTTTGGAGGGTGAAGAAAGAAGTGGTCGCCCTTTGACGGCTGTTATGGAAGAAAACGTGCTAGCAGTGAAAAATTTAATCCAAGATAATAGACGAGTCACATATCAAGAGATTCAGCACATTCTTCAGATTGGATCGGGAAGCCTTCACGAGATTCTACACGTGCATCTTCGTGTGAGAAGGATAGTTTCACGCTGGGTGCCGCACAATCTCACCGATGCTCAGAAGCAGGCCCGGGTGGAATGGTGTCGTGATATGATAAACAAGTTTGAAGCAGGCGCGTCTCGGCGTGTTTATGACATCATTACAGGTGATGAGTCCTGGATTTATCAGTATGATCCAGAAACAAAACGCCAGTCGACGGTTTGGGTGTTTCAAAACGAATCAACGCCTACCAAAGCGAAGCGATCTAGAAGCGGAGGGAAGATTTTGATCGCGAGTTTTTTCAATTTGTCTGGCTACTTGTTATCAATCCCTTTACGAAATCAAAGAAGCATCAACGCTGAATGGTACACTACCAAATGCTTGGCAGAAGTTCTCTCTGTAGTGAGCTACAAGCGACCAAACAAGGGGCTCCGCGGGATACTACTCCACCATGACAACGCGCCCGCACACACCGCGCTTAAAACGAGGGACTTCCTGGACAGCACTCCGGTTAAACTCCTAGGTCACCCTCCTTACAGCCCTGACCTTGCACCGTGCGACTTCTTTTTATTCCCGAAAATAAAAAATCAGCTCAAAGGGATACAATTTTCGTCGCCGGAAGATGCGCTGTCAACGTTTGAGCAGGCTGTAAACGAGGTATCTGCGGCGGATTGGAAAAAGTGTTTTGAAAACTGGTTCAAACGCATGAAACTTTGTATAGAGGCTGGTGGAGAGTACTTTGAAAAGATTTAATAAAAAAATATTTACCTATAGGACACTTTTTTTATTTTCGCAAAACTTTCTGAGTGTCCCACGTATATTATTAAATTAAGTGTTGTGAGAGCGACAACAATTACAATTTTATTGTCTATAGACCCAACTAATAATTATAAATGCACACTGACTTTGTTTATTAGTTGTGTTCACTGAATCACGCAAAAAGTTAGTTTTTCATAGGTAGAATACGAATGGCAATAGGATATAAGGCATATCTTATCTTGGCTTCAACGGGCGCTACTTGCCATCTGACTCTCCAGCCCTAAGCGGAAACCCTGCGTCAGAGCCGCGTCTGTCAATCAGGAGGTTTACCGGCTGATAAGTGAGGTTAGCTTGAACTAATACTACTAATTAATACCAGACTAATAAATTATTTAAAAACATTTGACATTATATCTGACTCACAATTCGGTTTTAGACAAAATATATCCACAGAAGATGCAGTCACTGCTATGAGCTCACTAATAGCAGAACGCCTTGACAATGGCTACAAATGCCTGACTGTCTTCCTGGATCTCAAAAAAGCATTTGATACTGTCTCTGCACCAAACCTTGTAAAAAAACTGGAAAAGGTCGGGATCAGAAGTACCGCCTTGAATCTGTTTAAGGACTATCTTGCAGATAGGAGACAAAGGACCAAAGTGGGAATATTTTTAAGTGACGATGCGGAGGTATCATATGGCGTGCCCCAAGGAAGCGTACTAGGCCCTACTCTCTTTTTATTATATGTTAACGAACTCTGCAATTTTAAAATTAACAATGCCAAAGTATTTTGTTACGCTGATGATACGGCTGTAGTTTTTTACGAAAAGTCTTGGCAAGATGTTAAACGTAGTGCTAAAGCAGGTATGGTATTGCTGGGTGGTTAAATACTAACTTACTCACACTAAACACATCAAAAACCAAATACATATGCTTCAGTATCTATAATAGCACACAACCAAAAAAAGATTTTGAAATTACAATACACTCGTGTGACGATGCAAATGGTAGAAACTGTAACTGTCCAAGTATTGATAAGGTCACAGAAATCAAATATTTAGGTGTAATAATTGACCAAAAATTAACCTGGCATCCTCACTTAGAACAAGTTACGACTAGGGTTCGTAAATTAAGCTGGATTTTTAAGACACTAAGACATGTGGTGCCACGAAACAAAAGTGACAATGTTGACCCATCAAAAAGTATTTTAACTCAAATATATTTAGCCCTAGTGCAATCTGTCCTGGTCTATTGCATTCCTGTATGGGGAGGTGCGGGGAAGACAAAGTTTATACAAGTGGAAAGGGCGCAACGAGCCTTGTTAAAAATAATGTATTTAAAAAAAATTAGGTACCCAACAGAAAAACTTTACCAAATCAGCGATGTACTCTCTGTCCGAAAATTATATATTACTCAAATAATATTAAAAAAGCATAAGACTTTAACTTACGACGTGAACATAATTAAATCCAAAAGAAGATCATATAATATAGCCCAAGTTCCAAAAACCAGAACTAACTTTGCTTCCATACAATTTATGAAAAGATCAGCTCAATTGTATAATAGACTAAATAAAGAGTTACAGGTATATACAAAACAGTACTATGAATGTAAAAAGCATATAATCAATTTTGTAAAACCACTTACATACGATGATACGGAACACATTTTATATATGTATTAATATGTTTATCGGTTATAATATGTTCACCAAAAAATTATATCATACTAGATCACACACTCTCCCAATAACTTACTAGCACCTACCTTAACAATATCTCTGCATCACCCTAAGGTTGACTGGTAGAAAATGCCCATGGCATTAAGTCCGCCTTTGTACATTTATTTGTGCAATAAAGTTTAAATAAATAAATAAATAGAGACCGATTCATCTTCCTTAAATTTTAATTTAGATATTTAATGATAGACTAGAATGACCAATAATTCCCGTTGGAATGTTGAGAGTGCTAGTACTCTTGATCAGCAAAGCCTATCACCCAAAAGAAAGGTTATCAATCATTTCGCCAAACCGGCATTCAACTCACTAGCGTTGTACGTGCCGTGTGTCTAACCTAACTGATTGTTTTTCTACTTTTCCCTTAAATCTAATATGATTGCGATAGAAATTGTTTATTGGTGTTGGATGGTGTGTAAATGATTGATAAGTTTCGCCTTGATATGATAGAACGAAGTAAAAGAAATAATATTTTAGAAACTATTTACGATACTGCCTTAATGGAAAATAAGTCAGGTGGTTCAATAAGAATATGGCCCAATGGTAATTATTTGGTAAACGCGTGACAGTGTCAATCACATTCCTAAATTACAGTAGGAGTACTACACTGAGTGTAGTGAAAATTCTCTCGGGTGAGCCCTATCCTGCTCTGCATTTGATACATGGACGCATGAACTTAATCCTTGCACGCAGACGGACTGCGAATCACTCGAGATTTGCGCGCTCAGCTACCACACCCAGTTTACTCAAGTCTTTTCATATTTCAAAAGTAAATATCTATTAAGTATAATATTCTCACATGAACACAATGATAATAATTATTAGTGTTGTTATTACTATTATTGCAGCTTGATAATATACGTACACAGCTCTATGACTAATTTCACCACTTAGAGGTTCAATGCAATGTAAGCGTACCATCAATTAATAAAAATAAATTAAATGCAAATGAATATTTAACTAAGAGAAATTGAATAGAAACAAAATTGAACTCAAAAAGGTCTTAAAAATTATAAACAAATAGAATGATGATTTCAAAACAGTATATAAATTAAAAAGTCAAAAACATGGAATGAATTTTAATAAATTTTGGCTTTTCCTAACCTAGCCCGGTACTGTTAGTTAGGTTGTAGGGTCAGGTTAGGAATAAACTATCCCGACGTATATTTGTGGCACATCATATTTTGCCGTATTAGTCACAAGTGAAACACGAATCTACGAATTGCGAATCAGTATTGCAAAATTATTCATGCTTTGCACGACAACTAGACTACATAATGACAAAGCACCAAATAACATAACATAACATAATTGTAGGTAGTAGCAGCGCTTCTTTTGTGGGGACACGCAGTGCCCACAAAGGAAATTTCGAAAATATCGAAAAATTGTCATGAAAACTATAAAATATGAAAGAATTTGAAAGAAAATGAAAGAAATTAATTTTGGTAGCCTTTACCATTTTTTTTAATTATTATTAATAGGTAAATTAATATCCAGATAAAAAATCGAAACTATCTTTCCCGGGGCGGTAATCATCATCATCATCATCATTCTTGCGTTAGTCACGGTCACATCCAAGGTCTTCACCTCGGAGTCCGGGGTCCACTTTCCGGATTTTACTTCTCCACCGCGCAGGGTTTGAACATCCAGTGTCATAAAACCATTGGCTCGCATGTCGGCCTCTACGACGCCAAGCCAGTACTATTTGGGTCCCACCGGGGTCCGTTTGGAGGCGGCATGGACAGATATTTGTTATCCGCGCAGCTTAGCGGTCGCACAAGCTTGTATTTTTTTTGCGATACCATGAACATTAAGGCTGCCGCAGATGTGAGAGTTCCTCACACGATTCAAACGCATGACTCCATACATCCATGTTCATGCACATTCGTTCATTCACCACAGCATGGTCATCTCCGTGACACGCAGCTTCTGCTTGTGTCGCTCTAGCAGTCGTGTGAGGGGACAGGAGTAATGATGGCTTTATAGTCCTGCCCCTTCAGCCTAACCAGTCAAGCCGGGTGGATTACAGATCCTAGCTAATTAACCTGGACAGTGTGCTCGAGCAATTTATCACCTATGCTGACGGCTGTGGGATCTGTGGGGTTCAACGCCATATACTCGGATTTCGCCACATTTAACTTCTGGACGCTATTCTCAAGCGCCTCCATCCATGTCGCATCAATCTACTATCAATCCACTGGTGGTAGAAATTTAATGACACATTTGTCACAAAATTCGGCCGGGTGGGTACCACCGTGCGCGATTGCGAAAAACCCTCCATAGTAATCCAATTTCGGTTTGATTGCGTTCAGGGGTCAGCAAGTGCATAGCCGGGCAGGGGGATTGTCGTCGCAGCACTAGTGGGACCGGTGGGTGTCACGCGGTGCTGCGATGACAATCCTCTTCTGATGAGGCCGTCAAGCTGAGTGCCACCATTGTTAACACGGTACGTGTATGTAATGGTGACCCTCTTTCCTGAGAGTTTACCTTAAGCTTACCATCCGGCGAGGTGAAGTCAAATTGACGTGACCTAAATATAAAAAAAAAAAAAAATAAGCAGTGGAGGCTGCTTGTATGAGTGTCTGATACTGTTCCGTCAAAACGTCTAATACCACGATGAATAAAATCAGACTAAGGACGGATCCTTGGTGTAGCGGTGGGCCTTCGGTCCCCTATAAGTAATCAATTCGCCTGTAAGATTCTCACACTGTTTAACTACAGCTCTGTCTCTCATTATCATGCTGAGAGAAAACCATGCACTTCAGTGAGTTAGTTTATAAACAGTACTAACTAACACTAAGATTATACTTTCATTCACTATGATATCATAACAATAAGTGTCTTAGGTACAATTTTAATCCTCAAAGACTAGTGTCGTTTGTGCGCCTCTAAGACAGTTTTAAGTTTTGACAGATGATAAATGTTAGAAGTCCTTTGTAACCGATGTCTGTAATCTTAGGGATTTCAATGAAACTTGGGAATAGCTTAAAGCTCTCTATATTGGAGGCCATACTCCATCGTTCCTAATGTGAATATTGAATATAGATATGTAGAATACTTTTTACGGTTCCTTGCCTCAAAAGGTAAAAAAGGAACCCTTATGAGATCACTCTCTTGTCCGTCTACTTGTTCGTCTGTCCGCCACCGATTGTCTCAGAAACGGGTGGACCAAGCAAGTTGAAATTTATGCCAGATAATGAGATCTATAGTCCCTATTAAGTGTATCAAAATCAAGATCCTGAGTCAACACGATAAATAGATAGATAGATATGTGAGTACCTTACCTTAATTACAAAATTTACCTTCATTTTCAACTGTTGGTATTAATGGAATTTTCCCTGGTTCTGTTCGGTACCTTGCGTTTAACCAACATTGTCAATTCTAAGGAAACCTATATGGTAGTTCCCGTTGACCTAGAATCACGAAATTTGGCAAAAAGCAAGGTCTTACAGCACAAATAAAGGAAAAATTCGGAAAAATTAAAATGTTGGATATCGGAATTGTTCATTCGTCTTTATAGATAATGGTACAGGACCCTTCGTGCGCGAGTCCGACTCGCACTTGGCCGGTTTTTTCTTATCTAATATGTAGTTATAATTGTTCATTTACTTACGTATACCATATAACTACTGCCTTTAGTTAGTTTTTCGGATATAAGAAGAGAAAGCTTGTTATCATTATTTTCTTTTTTTTTTTTTTTAAGAACACCGACAAATAAAGGAAACATTCGGAAAAATTAAAATGTTGGATATCGGAATTGTTCATTCGTCTTTATAGATAATGGTACAGGACCCTTCGTGCGCGAGTCCGACTCGCACTTGGCCGGTTTTTCCTTATCTAATATGTAGTTATAATTGTTCATTTACTTACGTATACCATATAACTACTGCTTTTAGTTAGTTTTTCGGATATAAGAAGAGAAAGCTTGTTATCATTATTTTTTTAAGAACACCGATTTTATTGCTCAAAACATTTAAAACAATAACTTAAAATGATTATGTACTACTAATTATAATTAAATGTAAAGAAAACTAAACATGAAATATATGTTTCACTTAAAAAACGGAAACGCTCATTAAGTGAAAAAGCAGATCACAAAGCATTGTGGTTTTATAAAACATTCATGTAGCGAAATTGGTTTCGTGGTTATCACTATTCGACCGTATATGTTATGGTATAGACCGACCGCAACCTCTGTCCCGCGCCTTGGGTATGTGCGCAGCGAGACGGGGAGTGAGATCTGTCCGACAATATCGATACATCGATCTCCTCGACTCATGCTCTTTCCTACCCCGTCCCCCACCACGCCGCGCGTTTCTAGGAAGCGGCACCGGGCGCACTATAGTGAAGAAAAGCCATGATGCGTTCTGAGCTCTTTTTTATGTAACCATATAATGATTGAAAGACTAAAACGCTGTAGTTATGCGTGATAGCGTGTCATCACTATGGTAAAAAAAAACTTTAAGTGGTAAAATATATATATATATGTATATATATGTATATATATATATATATGTATATAATGTTATGATTCCCTGAACTCTTACACATATAAAATAACAACACAGGAGGCTGATAGTTTAATTAACAGCAACTACTTAGTGATTACTGATATATTTTGAAGATGACAATTTTTACTTATATATTTAACTTTTTTAACAAATTATTGTATGCAGAACACTCTCCCGTTGCCTATCAGACAATTAATTATATAACTTCATACACAATAAATACATACTTCAGACCACACTATCAACAAAGGCCTATAAAAATATGTGGCACTATCCATCTCATTCATATTCCGATATACTTTTAAGAGAGACAGGCATATTAGATGACGGAAAGAGTGAAAAGGCTAGCAATAAAAGGGTGCCGTTGCTAGAACATTTGAGACATTACGACGTATCGTTATAACTGTAATATGCGTTTGTTTTAGTGCCTATATCTTCATGGTGCCGCTGCCTTTCTACCATAAACAAAATTTACCTCTTTATATCCTCCAAAGAGTCTAATCATGAAAATCAAAAAGGTTTGTACATTTGGGGGAGGAAGCGGTCTAAGGGAGGCAAAAATAATTTGATGTACTGCGTCGCACAATTCAGCAACGCTCCATTCGACATACGAACCGAAGCGCGTTGTTTCAGCCTGAGTACTTTAGAGTACTTTAAAGTAGTTGTGGATTTGTAACTACTGTTAGTAGATTAGGGAAATTTTGTCAAAAAAATTTATTTGATATAAAATAAATATCAAAATTTATTCCTATACCGACAAGAATGTTTAAGTGGGATAATGATTAATAACGAAACAGTTTAAATTTCACCAATGGGTGTGAAATAGTTTTTCTTCCAGCCCGTTAGGGGTGCTAGAGAACTTGTAATCTTGAAGCGCCACCAATGTTACATTTGCATTTTATTGCTTAAGTTTCTGGTCGCAGAATGCCTATTTTTATGGTAAACTTATTCAAATGCACGACGATGTCATAAATTGGGTAAAGGGGTGTCCTGGCACGGCAGGCACTGAAAAAGTTTACTAATACTGATTGTACCTCCATAGACATCACGTCTGGTTATCCCAGTTTGGATATATCCATTTAGAAATTGCCAACATTTAGTTATAATATCGGTCAAGTTATTATTATTAACTTGAATAGTTATTTTAGGTAATTAGTTATTACAAAATCACCATATTTAAATACTTACAGATTACAGATAAAACTACAAAAAGCGTCACAATATACCAGTCAACCAACTAAATTGTATCTGTGGTATTAAAAGCGGCCAAGTGCGAGTCGGACTCGCCCATTGAGGGTTCCGTAGCAGCAAGTAACATAATAATGTTTTCTTTTTTAATTTTTTATATTTGAGTTCATTGAATGAAAGGTAAATTGCGGTTTACGATTTATGACGTATTAAAAAAAACTACTTACTAGATCTCGTTCAAACCAATTTTCGTTGGAAGTTTACATAGTTAATGTACATCATATATTTTTTTTAGTTTTATCATTCTCTTTTTTTAGAAGTTAAGTTCTCTCTTAAGGACACACAATTTAACCACTTTCAAAGTGTCTCTAGTGCAAACTATTCAGTTTAGAAAAAAAATATATTAAAAAACCTCAATATCATTTTTAAAGACCTATCCGTAGATACGACACACGTGGGTTTGATAAAAACAATTTTTTGAGTTTCAGTTCTATGTAGGTATTACGAGTATTATTATTAGCCCCCAATTTTTTTTGTTTTTTTTTTTCTATTTTTGTGTGAATATCTTAATGCGGTTCACAGAATACATCTACTTATCCAGTTTCAACAGCATAGTTCTTATAGTTTCGGAAAAAAGTGGCTGTGACATACGGACGGACTGACAGACAGACATGACGAATCTATAAGGGTTCCGTTTTTTTGCCATTTGGCAACGGAACCCTAAAAACGAATGACTAGTCATTTTAGACCAGTGTAAAATAATACTTTTCATTGTTGTTGATGGTCGAAGTCTTACAAAACGATCGCAGCAATAAAATGTTAGTATATTTTGACGTGTTCTACATTAAAACTGTTCCTCTGACGAGCAGTGACGGACAAATAACATCGAATACCTTTTTTTTTTTTTTTTTTTTTTTCGTCGTGCGGAAATCCCTTCGGATACCCCCCCGCCGGCCAGCGGGGGCGGTTATGTCGGGCTTGCACCGACTAAAACCGCACGCCGTCTCGGGTCTTCAGACGCCGGGGTGTAAGGTTACCCATAGAGCATATCCCTCGCACCCCGGCTGACCCTGGGCCATCTCACCACTAACAGCATCGCTCATCCTGTCTCCTCTGAAAGCAGAGGAGTACGGAGAGCGATGTGTTCCCACCACGTTGGGTATTGGCCGACGATCAATGCCAACCCTATGAACGAGTGAAGGGGTGAACATCGAATACCTATCAAGTAATAAAGCTATCAACTGGAAGGCTTTTAATTAAAATCGAAAACCACATAAAGTTTATTCCAGTTATTCCAGTACGTAATTCAATATCAAAGGGTAGAAATTTTGTATCGAAACAACGTAGATTTAAGTGATTGATTTTTTTAATGGATGTTGAGCTCTGTAAAGTTAACTTTTTCGATTTCAATTACGTCTTGCGTTTTCTAAATATTATTGATTATTGAAAATATAAATGACTAGCAGTTGTCCGCGGCCCCGCCCGCATGAAATTCTGATCCCATTCCGCAACCCATAGAACCTATTCCAGGCATAAAAAGTATTGAGTTAAAATTTTTACACGACATACAACTGGCTTCAAATATGGTTTTTATGTATTTTTTGCGTCGATAGATTGCGCTGCAATCGGGTTACAGGATTTTATACGAATTTCTTTCGGATCCAAGCCACTAATAATTAAATAAATATTTACTGAATGTAAAAATATGAGACGAGATTGGAAACCAAAGGCATGTAGTCCCCGAGAGTGAAATTTATGCTCAAGCGTGCCTCACAATATCATAATTTCCTCGCAGAGTAAGCGACGTGTTTGCATATAAGGAACGAGCTGCTTTCCACGACTTCGCCCGTGAATTCTGTTCCCGGTCCCGCTTCCCATGGGTACCTATTACAGGGATAAAAAGTAGACTAGTAGTAGTAGACTATAATCTATCCCTGCACAAAATTTCAGCCAGATTGATCAAGCCGTTTGAACGTAATAATCAAAATCTTCACAATCATTTACATTTGTAATTAGGATTAGTAGGACAGTAGGATATTATGAAGTAAGATTCTCGGTAAGAACAGTCATTCTGTTATCGGATCAAATTTGAGAAGGTGATCGTGTTTGGGATAATAGAACATAATAAGGCTGTTGATTCGCCTGGAGCCTGGAGGACGCTCTTCTAGTCTTTTTCTAGCTCATCTTGGCTTTTATGGCAGTGACTGCCATCATAACCCCACCCCGATAGGAATACCTGCGCCAGAGCATAGCCCGACAATCAGTAGGCGTACCGGCTTTTTTTCGTGCTAATATCCCCTCGGATACCCCCCCGCCGGCCAGCGGGGGCGGTTATGTCGGGCTTGAACCGACTAAAACCGTACGCCGTCACGGGTCTACAGACGCCGGGGTGTAAGGTTGCCCATAGAGCATATCCCTCGCACCCCGACTGACCTTGGGCCATCTCCAGTTTTGAGATGGCCCCCTCGGGTTTGGGAACCACGGTTTCCCAGTCTTGCCCCGGTTTGAGGGAGAGGTGCTAGTCGCTCCACCATCCCAGCTTGCTTCTGCTGGGGTGACAGGCGGCCTCACCTGCCACCCCCAGGCCTGCGCTCTTGGAGGACGGATGTCGTTAAGCGAGTTGACCCGGGCGTACATACTCGTATATATGAAACGAGCTCTCTTATCTGCAGACATGCTCCCTAAAACTGTTAAGGTCTAATTGGACTCGTGTATTAGTCTATTAACTTCTTTGTCTATCTAAATCAGATCTTCATTATCCGAGTTGAATCTAGCCGAGATTACTATGTACTGTGTAAAGCAATCAGTGGCTCTACAACAGTACCGAACTCCGCAAGTTTGAATTGCTGTGAACTGGCCTGAGTGCTCGAGCCCTGCCGTATCTGGCGATGAATTCTTCTATAATTTCGCAGTAGTAGTTCGAACAAAGAATTTTAGAATGATTTGTAAACAGCCACCGGCATTTTTTCTCACTACAAGTCGAAATGATCTAAAAAAGTGCATTTTGACACATTGGATTGACAGAAGCTAGACGCACAACGCAAACCTTGCACGTTTTGAACGAAAATAAAACAGTTCTAAAATTGGAAGTTATTAGTTAAACAATTTATAAATGAGTAATAATATATAATATTGAGTTGAAGAAATGTAAATATTTCAGTTTAAATATGTACAATTCATTAAAAAATTGGCGGAATTCTTTATTTCTGCGTGTCGTCCCAAAAAGTTACGTTTTTCTATTTTCAATATGGAGTTTTAGTCTTGTTACATTTTAATCGTTACGGTGGTAAAGATTAATTGTTTCATATGACAAGTAGTAAATTAGCAAACCTATTTATCTAACCTATCTGTCTTACCTATCCGTCTAACCTATCTGTCTAACCTATATATCTAACCTATCTATCTAACCTATTTATCTAACCTATCGTTCGAATCTATCTGTCTAAACATAACATTTTGCTAAAGCGTCACATCAGTAATTGCGATTCGTTATGACGATAATATTATTTTACTGTTAACATAGTTCGGCTGTTAATTTTCTAGATCAACCACCAACTTAGTTATCATTTCGTAGATGGTATTACTATGTTTTATTCCATTTAAACTATACGATTAAATCTCAATTAGTGAAACTTAGAAGTCTTAATTATCATAAACCCTTAGGCCAGTAGAACGTACTGAGGTTAGAAACACGGCAAAAATAATTTATTATGTGCTTCTAAATTGAACAAAGCCTACTTTTATCGATTATTCCGAACCTGACCCGAAAACCTGTCCCGGTCGCGGGTTAGGTTAGAAACTTGAAAAAAAAAGTAATATTTGTTCCGAACGTAACCCTCTTCCTAACCTGACCCGACGTCTCGTTCCTATCATAACCCGAATTGCGCAGATACGTTTAATTACTTGCCTAGCTATTTAATCAAACAGCTTAGAAAATGACTTATTTCTTCATGGTTATAAAATAAAATAACCACGAAGGCTTAATGCGGGAGCTAAGCTCCGCTCCGCACCCGCATTAGCCTTCTAAGCTAACCTATCCAAGTCGGAAACTAAATACTAAATACTGATTTGACACATATGTACTTTTTATTCTGAGAAAGATTAGAGAGAATGACCAATCTGCGCAATTCGGGTTATGATAGGAACGAGACGTCGGGTCAGGTTAGGAAGAGGGTTACGTTCGGACCAATTTTTTTTTTTCTAGTTTCTAACCTAACCCGCGACCGGGTCAGGTTCGGAATAATCAACTTTTTTCCACTATAGGGAATATTTAATCAGCTAGCAGAACATATGATGTTTTGAAACCTTTTGCCTCTTACGGAGAGAAAACCTACCGATTTCTCCCGTTGAATGAAAATCTATTTTCTCACAGTTGGAAAAATTAATTTATCGACCACCTGCGTCCCGGTGCTCGATCAAGCGGAGACCAATACAATGGAGCCCAAGGTCTATCCTAAGAAAGGCGCTTTTGAACCGCGCTGTTATCAGGGATTACATAAACCTACCTACATCACTAAAATCTTGTGTATCAAAGTCCCAGTCATTGTTTGTTATGAAACCAAACAAGAATTGATAAAGCTTATATATCAGAGCATCAATCATTTTTAACATCGACCTATAGTGATAGTTTCGCAAGGGAACTTGGGAAACTGTCACCTATATATTGTGTTAATTTAATATAATTATTGTAAAAAAGCAACTAAAATGTCGGGTATAGTGTATGTATATCACATTACAAAAATAAACACAATACAAAAGTAAAACTTTTACATTACAACACGATTTGTAATGAATATTTGTATGCTATGCTATATCTGTACTTCTATACTATCTATAATAATATTATGAAGAGGAAAGATTTGAATTATTGTATGTTTAAGACTACATTATATACTTACATTATACGATTATGAAAGTAGGACAATCGAAATGTGTATGCTATTATCGTAATAAATGGAAAGATGTTATGTCTGTCTCCTTCAATGGAACAGAGGTGTGACTTTATTGTATGTGTTAACTAACTACTACTCAAATCAAAGTTACCTACTGCGTGCTTCATTTTCTTTACTATCGTACCTTTTTTTTTTTTTTTTTCGTGCGGAAATCCCTTCGGAAACCCCCCCGCGTGCCAGCGAGGTGGTTATGTCGGGCTTGAACCGACTAAAACCGCACGCCGTCTCGGGTCTACGGACGCCGTATATGAGAACTAACTGAACTAACGTAAACTGAAAAACTATTGAACTGATATCAAAATTTCTTTCACTATTAAAATGCTACATTATCTCTGAGTATCACGGACTAATATTTATCCTATATTCCCCCGGGATCAGGACCGATGTTTGGCGTTGCCAGTCAACATATAATACGTTAAAATTAGTTTTACATTAATGTGTAATATCCGCCTGAAATTTCGATATTGTCGATCAATGTAGTAATCCTAAAACAATAATTAATATCAAGTGACAGATAGGACCCGTTTTTCACATAACAGCTTACCATTGTCTCAAATATCACACAATTTTAGGGAACGATACGACTTAAAACCCCATGTACAATCCATCCCCGAAACGATACTTAGGGCAGAGTTCACTAATAAAAGTAATTGCGATCATATCAAACTAAACTGGGTTATCACGTCACAATGAATGTAATAACCCAGATCAGTTTGAATTCATAGCAATTAATTTATTGGTGAAATTCAACCTTAGTCTGCTCTGGCAACCATGAGTAAATAGTTCATAGCAGTACGGCTTATTACACTAAGTGCCTATAAATTTCAACGCTCTGTGCCACTTACCATCGGCATGGCCATAATGAGATCGAATTGCATATATCCGAACCACGGTAATATTTTTCAATAGAACAAATGTAATTTTATTTCAATTCCATTTTAGTTACTACTTTTTTATCTTGCAGGACGAGTCACTATTCTAATAAATATTTGAATTAACCCAAATAGTACACTTAAAATAATTAACATTAGAAACTTTGCCCAGGTTCTAAGTAATATATATGTCACCGCTAATGTGCGTAAATCAGTTAGAGTGCAGATTAACTATTTAATCTGCAGATTATCTGGTTCAGTCCTCTAAAGTGAAAAATGTTTCAATTCTTACATTAACTAGATAATCTGCAGACTTCCTAGGTAATCTGCAGACTAACGGCCAAGTAAACGATTAAGTTAATAAAACTTGAATTGCTTGAATTAAATACTCGAATTCAATGTAATTATTTATTTAATTTGTTCACGCATACACCACAGGACCACGCGAAGCGAGCTCGTGTTGGAGCCCGGTTCTGTCTACATCTCTAATTCATAAGATGTTAAATGTTGATAATAGTATACGCATTTCGATTCTCCTACTTTCATAATCGTATAATGTATATAATGTATAGGTATTTAAACTATCATGGTCACTAACATAAGTATTAGAGTTAACGGGATATTTACCATGTGTTTCTAAGAGTGTCCGATATTTCGGCACTGTTGCAAGCGCCATGATCACGGAGGAACTGTAGATAGCGGTTAACGGTAAACGAGTTTAAGAGTAAATATATCGATCTACCCTCTTTCGTACTCGTCTCTGACGCGCAACACCACTACCACTGGTCTCACTACACACTCGAACTCGATCACGATCGCGACACACGACACTTACCGTATCTACTCGCGAATTTGTTTTGGCTTGTTCCCGGTTATTTTTGCACAGACGGACCACTGGATGCCAGACGTTCGTTGACTCACGATGGGCCGTAAAGGTATGTTGGACTTGTGAACTTTTGGCAGACCATATAGTTTGGGTGGTTGAAGGTTTTTACCCTACATCAAAGGAGTGACAGATAAGGTCGCTAACATCCTGAAGAAGGTTTCCGTCAAAACTATCTTCACTCCTTTTAAAAAGATGTCACAATATCTACGCACACCCAAGGATAGTTTTCCACTGGACAGGCCGGGAGTGTACAAGATTGACTGTAGCTGCGGCAGTTCTTATATAGGACAAACCAAAAGAACGGTCACGTGACGAATCAAAGAACACATCAGGGCAGTCAAAAACAATGAACCGCAAAAATCTGCAATCGCTGAACACCTATTGGAGTCCGGTACCGACCACTGGATCGAGTTACATAACCCTCAGATGCTCTCGACAGAACGCCACTACATACCAAGATTGGTTAGGGAAGCGATAGAAATTAAAAAGCACAGAAATTTCAATCGTGAGGATGGGTTTCAATTGCAGAACGTCTGGCATCCAGTGGTCCGTCTGTGCAAAAATAACCGGGAACAAGCCAAAACAAATTCGCGAGTAGATACGGTAAGCGTCGTGTGTCGCGATCGTGATCGAGTTCGAATGTGTAGTGAGACCAGTGGTAGCGGTATTGCGCGTCAGAGACGAGTACGAAAGAGGGTAGATCGATATATTTACTCTTAAACTCGTTCACCGTTAACCGCTATCTTCAGTTCCTCCGTGATCATGGCGCTTGCAACAGTGCCGAAATATCGAACACTCTTAGAAACACATGGTAGGTATATAATGTGGTCTCAAACTGAATAGCCTTAAAATGATCTCGATCTGATTAACATACGTACGCCTCAGTTGACCTTTACCGGGCTCCCAATTCACCTTCGCCTCATAAATCCGTTTCGCCAATCTTCTTTCACCCATCCTCTTTACATATCCGAACCATCTAAGCATCCTTTATTTATCTTGTTCACTACTTCTTAACCATATCACAATACAGTTCTTTAATGAGGTACTTAGTCGTTTATGTGTAAGTTTAAGTATAATACCACGAGTATTAACCTGTTCATTCTAGTAGTATCTAAAGAAATATAAAGTTATGAAAGGAAATAAGTTCTAGTTATAATAAAAAGTGCCTCTTCAGAAAAGGTCGAGCTCTTTATCCCACAATAATATGACATGGTCTTGACATTTGGTGGCTCCAAGTCACAAGAACTATGAGAACTATGACAATGTGGTTCAGTGATGTTTTTATGAATGGTAATCATCTAAGAATTTTACCTTTATTTTTTTTTTTCGTCGTGCGGAAATCCCTTCGGATACCCCCCCGCCGGCCAGCGGGGGCGGTTATGTCGGGCTTGCACCGACTAAAATCGCACGCCGTCTCGGGTCTTCAGACGCCGGGGTGTAAGGTTACCCATAGAGCATATCCCTCGCACCCCGGCTGACCCTGGGCCATCTCACCACTAACAGCATCGCTCATCCTGTCTCCTCTGAAAGCAGAGGAGTACGGAGAGCGATGTGTTCCCGCCACGTTGGGTATTGGCCGACAATCAATGCCAACCCTATGATGGGGTGAAGGGGAAGCCATTGACCGCCGCCCAGGGTGTACCGGCCGCTCCGATTCCGTTCCCCCCGGACTGCAGCGGGATCGGAATCGAAGCGACACTCGAGGAGGTTACCCAACACACACCTCTTATACCTACTGTGTTTTTAGTTTTAAAAAGCTATTATTATTTATTGTATTTAGCAGCAGAGTGTAAAACTACTAACTTACATTCAAGTTTAGTGACTTGCTAACAAGTTCTAGCGAAGTGACTACTTCGTCAAGTCTAGAAAAGTTGACGAGTAACGAAAATAAATATCTGTAACAATCTTAGGACTCACTAATATTGATAAAGATATCCATTTTCATTTCAAGTTACGTTTATAACTAATGCGGTTATAAAAAATGTAAAACATAATACATTTGATTTATAACACATAACATAATGTGTATAGCTGTAGTTTAGGCCAGTCCATAACTTGTAACAGTGTCTCGCATATAATGAAATATCCAAGAATATACCCAAGATTATTTCTCTGAAATTTCGTTTTCGCTAGTCGCGATTCAAGATGGCTCCGCGATACCGCATCTTCCTGTCGTTCGGTCTGAACTAAATATGCTGGTAATATTCGTCCAGTGCTTGACGCCAGCGTCGTCACGGCTACCAATATCTTATTAAACGTTAACTTGAAAACGTAATCGAAATTACAAGTCAATTTATTCGCCTTATGTTATGATTTCAACTGCATTTTTCTATTACCGTACGCGCACGAATATAATTGCACATTTTATTCATTGACGGTTAATATTAAAAAAGAAACATATATACATACTAGCTATCTATGGATTTCCAAAATTTCCTTTCGTCTTGTCCTGACAATAACCAATGCAACAAAACATAAATCATTCAAATCGGTCGAGCCGTTCTCAAGTTTTGCACTTTATTCATTTTTTTTATACAGATTACATGTCATTGATGAACGAGTTTTGAACTCATTAGCATTTCTCAAGTTCGCTTATGTCTTTTTCAAAGTACATACTTAGCGGTGCCTTGTATATGCCATCACCAGAAAAGAGAATATTCATAGATGACGTCAATGATGACCTTAGTTCTTATAGTCAAACCCAGATATTTTAATAACCCAGAATGCCTCTGACTGAATTTTGATATATGGAGGCACCAGTTGCTAAGATTCGCACCATATTTTTAATTTGCCCCTCGACACTCTAGCGAAAATAAGAAACGATTTTTTCCTTTTACTTATCAGGCCCAAAATAACTGCAAAATGTTTTATTTTTGTTATACCGAAATTAACCTAAAGTATATTCGTTTTTTTTTGTATCCCCCATTTTTAATTTCTAATAGCTAATTATGTACCCAATTAATTATTGGTAACAAAAGTGCAAATTTTAACATATTGGGGACAAAAATATAGATGTTTAATCGCTTGTGATAGGATACTCTAAAGCCGACTAACAACCTAAGCCGACACAGACAACCAAGCTGGATGGAATATATTCAGCCAAATCCCTTGGGAGCAAGACTGGAAGTCACTGCGGTACCGATCCACTTCGATAATATTTCTAAACCCCTCTTCGTTTTATTTTTCGGCATTCTCAAGCCTTACAAACAGTTCAGAGGGACTGTTTGGACACAATGACAGTCGCCGATCCTTGTAATTTTTTAAATAACAGATTGTGAGGTCCGAAATGAGACAAGGTACTCAGTTCAGCTTTATGGAATATAATATTATATTATTATTTATAATATTATAATGATTTATGGGATAATGGAATGCAAAATAAATTATTACTGCTTTTAATTTCACGGTATCCGTCACTGGTTAATTAGAGATATTATAAATGGGCTTTCAGCAGTTCAAACATAATTTGCCTATAAAATATGTTATATGAATGAGTAAATGAACCAATATAGGCTTGAATGAAAAATGTGGTGCAATATAGAAGAGAAAAGAGAGAAAAACAAACATTATTATTATGGTCGTTACTTTGGACTAATAGCAACTCTATTAGTCCAAAGTAACGACCATAATTCCTCATAAAACTAATCAACTTTAAATACAATTTCGTTAAAAAAGGACTTTATCTGTTCAATGTGCTCTCTGTAGTTGGAAAATTGATAATTAAAAGAAATATCAACCGTTCAGAATAGCAACGTCTGGTGTGTTAATTTCAAAGTTGTATAATTGCCCACTGAGCGTAATAAAATGTGTATTTACGTCTTTAGAAATCTACGTAATGATATTTTATAGAGCATGAAATTCGTAATGAATCGTCATTTTGTTTGGAAAATTAGAGAATTTGCGATAAAATTTGAGGATTCAAAGAGCTGTTAGTTGAATAACTGTGTCATAAATATGAAATTATAAATTTCTGATATTCATATTTTTGATTAAAATTTACAGTTCTCCGATTGGTTTCACTTTGGAAGATCAATGTTGTACAAACTTTAATTAAATTCATTTTGACATTGAATGAAGTAAGTTGAACGTACCTTCATTTGAGTCGAAATGTTTCGTAACTGAAACTCGGACGGGCAATAATAACTTTGACAGTTACAACCTTCATGTTGCGTACATAGTTTGCCAACACGAGACTGTGGCTAACGAAACTTTGACACTTATAGTCCACATACGATACATTGCTTGTTACTGAACTATTTCCACTCCTGTATTTAAACACTTAATAAAAACAGCCAGGATACGTAATATGTAAACTGTGAATAAGTAAACCGGTTTATTAAACGTCAAAGTAGTTTCTGTAATAATATTAGTAAAAGTACTGTGTGCTATTTATTATGAAAACATTTGCTTTCAGTATGCGAAAGGATGATTGAAAATTTATGAACTTTTTTTTCTTGGCATATCAAGTGACTCGCGCCCTATACATATACATAAGCTGACTGTATGCTAAATATCTTTCAACATAAGTTTCTTATTTTGCTTCAAACAGTACTCTTTTATGTATGGTTCGTATTAAACCATACATACCTAACCGAGTACTGTTTGTACAGCTGTTGTGATATGATCTGTAATTAATTGACCTTTGTATAACACATAATATAATTATTATTTGCCTTATAATTTTACTTGTTGTTGCCCAGAACTATGGCCGCGTGTAATTCTCATTCCATTCCCGCAAATCATGGGATTTCAGCACGATCCGTTCAGCTGTTTGAGCGTGATTGAGTAACAAACATCCAAACGTCTATACATCTTCACATTTTGAATATTAGTTGGACAAGATACGAATTTGTGATGAGACCATCATTTGAGGTAACTTAAGGTTTAAGGTACATCGGTAAGAGTACTATGAAAAGCCTGTTTTTGATTGTTCCTTTTTAGGGTTCCGTTGCCAATTGGCAAAAACGGAACCCTTATAGATTCGTCATGTCTGTCTGTCTGTCTGTATGTCACAGCCTCCTTTTTTCCGAAACTATAAGAACTATGCTGTTGAAACTTGGTAAGTAGATGCATTCTGTGAACCGCATTAACATTTTCACACAAAATTAGAAAAATACATAAAATTTTGGGGGCTCCCCATACTTAGAACCGAAACAAAAAAAAATTTTTTCATCAAACCCATACGTGTGTGGTATCTATGGATAGGTTTTCTATGATAGCTTTTCTTTTTACAAACTATTTCAACTATCTCACTTCTTGTAGAGTATGTTTTTACTTATACTTTTACTTATAAAGTAGATGAATATCTTAATGATAAAAATGCATGGTCAACCTAATTAACTCTTAATTCTTGCTCTCGCACATATTTATTATAAATAAAACAAAACTATATATTAAAAAATAAATAAAAAAGAAAGCATAACGATGATCTACCTGAGTTTCTTGCTGGTCTTTTCTCAGTAGATCCAACTACCGAACCAGCGAAAGAATCATTTTCAAATGACTTATTTACATCTTTTCGATAATTTTGACAAACGCAATTGTAAAACTTTGACATTCATGTGCTCTTTATGTGCCAAAACTGAATAAAAAGCCTAGTGGTATGGGTAAAGGACTGCTGAGACGAGGTCTCGGGTTCGATCCCAGGTATTACCATGGCACACACCAATGACTTTTCGATGCTTTTCGAAGTTATGTGTGTATTTATCGCAGGTTTATAAGTGCCCGGTGAATGGCAATAGGCTCGCCACCTATTACATTGGGACCTAAACATAAACTGGCGAAATGTGGGTGCTAGCACCTCTGCCTAACCCTTCGGGGATATAGGCGTGAGTTTATGTTATGTTTATGTTATGTTATGATTGATTGATTGATTGACTTTTTCATGAAAGCGTTAGAGAAAAATATCATAATATTTCAAGACGAACATAAATTTATTTGTAAGAATATTTTTTTGCATAATCTTAATTGACATCTTAAGGAGCAATGAAGTAATAATAACGAAAACGGTTCGAAATAGGAAAATGACTTATACCCTTTTTTTCGTGCGGAAATTCCTTCGGATACCCCCCGCCGACCAGCGGGGGCGGTTATGTCGGGCTTGAACCAAATTACTTATACCTTTTTTTTTTTTTTTTTTTTTTTTTATCGTGCGGAAATCCCTTCGGATACCCCCCCGCCGGCCAGCGGGTCGGTTATGTCGGGCTTGCACCGACTAAAACCGCACGCCGTCTCGGGTCTTCAGACGCCGGGGTGTAAGGTTACCCATAGAGCATATCCCTCGCACCCCGGCTGACCCTGGGCCATCTCACCACTAACAGCATCGTTCATCCTGTCTCCTCTGAAAGCAGAGGAGTACGGAGAGCGATGTGTTCTCGCCACGTTGGGTATTGGCCGACGATCAATGCCAACCCTATGAAGGGGTGAAGGGGAAGCCATTGACCGCCGCCCAGAATGTACCGGCCGCTCCGATTCCGTTCCCCCCGGACTGCAGCGGGATCGGAATCGGAGCGACACTCGAGGAGGTTACCCAACACACACCCCGGTTACCCAACACACACCCCAAATTACTTATACCTAAGGAATTACATGTTTAAACCAGATATCTTATCATAGATATTAGAAGAACAAGAATAAGAAAAATATGAGCCAGATACACTCATTTATTACACATGTTCATTATTTTTATCCAGAAAGCGGTACTTATTTAAATTTTCGTGCTTCTGACTTTGTAAAAGACGGGCTTCCATGCTACCGGTCAACCGTCGTTGTTTTAATGGTTTATTTACTTTGAGTTAAACGTAACAGATATAGCTATACCATGTATCCTGGTGTTTTCTTTAGGATTTTAAAAGAATTACAATATTTTTAGAGGAGTTTAGTTCTTCTAAAACATTTTTTTTTTGTTTTTTACGACATTCTACACAGCGCTTTCTAGACCCAAAGTAAGCATAGTTTAACTAGCTTGTGTTATAGGTTCCAGAATGCGGATAAACATACTTATATACTTTTTTTATCTCTTAACGTGTAGCCATGTTTTATTTGTCGAGGATTTCGCTACAATATATTATTTTTCTTACTTACATGAAAATTTAATAAATTCTAACTGATGGTAAAAACCGCCTGATTTAGGAGGAGTTAGCATATACACATTGACGCGAAAAGCAACTTTGTTTTATACTATGCCATGATAGACTTAGTTACTGCCTTGCTTAACTTGAGCTAGTCATAATAGCACTACACTAAAGGTAATGCCACAATGCGAGTATATAATGTAATGTGTCCTGCTAATATCCTCGCGTCCATCCATACGCGAAAGTTTGTGGAGCTCGGGGTGCGAGGGATATGCTCTATGGGCAACCTTACTCCCCGGCGTCTTAAGACCCGAGACGGCGTGCGGTTTTAGTCGGTTTAAGCCCGACATAACCACCCCCACTGGCCGGCGGAGGGGGGAATCATAAGGGACTTCCGCACGAAAAAAAAAAGTTATAAATGTAAGGATTCACGCAAAAACGCCTTAACAGATCTGGCTGATATTTGGTACAGGGGTAGATTATAGTCTTAAATAACACATATGCTGCTGTTATCCCCGGAATAGGTTCCCATGGGAAGTGAACGCGATCAGAATTCTACGCGGGCGCAGCGGCGTGCAACAGCTAGTATCATAACATATTTGCTACATGGAGCAATATATTTACAGTCGTGTTCATTATCCACCAACAACGGAAAATTCGTCTCTTATCGCAAGCAATCGTCACTTAATTTATTATAAGTGTTTAATTCCTTGATACAAACAAGGCTAAATTCTTTTCTCTTTGTCCACAGACAAGATGTGGGGATCGGCGCCACTGGTGATATGGCTGCTAGCCGTATCACTGGTGGCGGTTGTCTATGCCGAATCCGGCACTAGCGGTGACACCGCCATGGTGCCTCGTCCCACTACAGCCCGCGCGCCGCAGTCCTCACCTCCGGAGAGACGCAAGTCTGGACGACAGAAGAACCGCCGTCGAACCACAACTACCACAACTACAGTTGAACCCGACGAAGATGATGATGCCGAGGTGACCACTCCAGTGACAACGACCACAATAGACCCACGGATGTTTGATCACAGTAAGTGTACCATAACCGATTTTTGAAATGAATACTATATCTTGGCGAATTCACGCGTGACATTACCATGTTTTATGCAACAGCGGTAGTGATAAAATTGCAAGCGGGACGGCCGTCAGGTTACCACGTCCCACGCTAAAGTTTCACCACCTCCGCTGCCGCGTGAACCGTGGGAATGTCACACGTGAATTTGACAAGCTAAAATAACCCAAATGACAAGTATTAGGAGTGCTTGTGTTAGGAATGGGTTCACATCGGTAGTGCAATGGCCAGGAATCGAATTCGGAACCTATCGATCTTAAGGCCGACTCCTTAACCACTAAGCTACCGACGGTGACGTCTCGTTCTAGTGCTATGTGATAAAAAATTAGCAGAATGTTTCCTTGCAGTAGTAAGCATTTTGGGTCAAGAAAAATAGGTTCTCGTACAAGTACTGGCTGTGTTGTAAAATAAGCTTAAAAAACAATCTTTTACACAAATACAAATATTTCCAAAAATTCAAAACAGAACAATATGTGATAGTAATGGAAATATGAAAGTTAAAATTGTGATTAGGGAAAACTATTGCAATCAATCTGATCGCATATTAATAAATTCCGTTAATTTTTGAATTAATTAATAAATAAACGATCGAAATTTACAATATCAAAATGGAAAATATGGAAGGATGGTTTGTTAGAAGATATAAATATGATAAAAAAAACTTCAATAACACAAATACAAACAAATTATTCTCTTCCTTTCATAGAAATATATATAAATTGAATACTAAAATTAAAAGATTGATCCAAGTGCGAAGAAACACATGCGTCGCCACACCAAAAGTTGTTCTAACCTGCCGCTTTAGATGTTTCACATCAAAGCTATTGAATATGTTTCCATTTATATTCACAAAGAGCCAAAGTGGCTTTTCAGTACTTTGGACACTTTTTATTTACATAATAAAAGACGTCTTTTTCGATCTCGTGTTTTCAAAATTCTCATATACACCTACTAAAATTAGGTCTATACCTACAGCGTGGTCACAAGACATAACTTATTTAAGAGATATTTATTTCCATAATCTCATGATTATACATGGTTGATTTGATAACGTTCAGTTAGTTCCTGCATTAAAATGAAAGAACATAGATTTATCAAACAACAATTTGTTTTATATATAAACCGCTGACATGTGCTGACCTCGCACGGAAAGATTTCGCGGAAAACGTCCTATAACATGATTGCAGAGTACGTGCACGACCGTCCAATTATTGTACTATTGTCTATAAACTTAAAAAATTACAACTGATGATCTTGAAAATGCACTCGTACGGGACCGCAGAAAATACGAACAAACAAACATTGATTTTCATATATATTTATTATCTAGCGAAGAACCTGACTCCGCCCGCGTGGATGTCAGTAATCGCGAGTAAAAGTAAAAGAAATCTAACCTTAATGATTCTATTTTTGGTCATATCTCCGGTCCTACTCAACCAATTGCAAACGAACATACGGCGGGTTTTGAATTTAGCCAAGACGTTTCTAATGAAAAAACCACATAAAAATCCGTTCAGTAGTCTTTGCGTCTATCGCGAAAAAAAAACAGACAAACATACACATACATACATACATATACTCACGCCTTTTTCCCTCCGAGGTAGGCAGAGACAACAGCCCGCCATCTGCTTCTGTCCGTAAGTATGTAAATACTTCACGAGCTTCCGCATAGAATCAGACAAGAATTCCAAAAAACATATTTGTTGTTTCAGAATCGTTAATTTAACGTAACCCAATTTCTTTTTAAATATCTCCAATGTACAGACACTGTATACAGATAAAAAAAAATATAAATAACAATGTTTGTTTGTTTTTCTATCTCGTTTTGAAATAAATTATATTTACACAGTTAATACTTAACCAACAGGGAAAATAATTAAGCGCTCATTGCTTTGTACGTGGGACGTTCATTAACAGATTAACCTCCAGGATACACCATGGCTAATGGTTTGAGTTATAAATGTTTTTGTTTTCACTCGCCGATGGGTGCTTTTATATTTACGTTCTTAGTGTCCTTCGCTACAATAATATGTGAAGCAGATACCATAATTGTAATCACAAATTCCGATATAGGGTAGCAAAATATGCGTACATCGCTATTCTTGCCAGCATCCATGCCTTTCTTCTTATCTTATGATCTTAGTAATATAATAAACAATAATTAATAAATATTAATTATAATCGCTCGCCTAATAATGTGAACAGTAGAGGGCAATACGCTCGCCCCCTATTACATTGGGACCTTAACATAACTGGCGAATCGTGGGTGTGTAATACACCTCTGTCTACCCCTTCGGGGATACAGGCGTGAAGTTATTTTATATTATAATATAATAATCTTTCATTGGTCTTAGAAAAGATATACAATCAATGTCTTTGACTATGCTGTAGTTAGAGTTGCAAAAGACCTTGGTACTCGTTTCCAAACCAGGTTGGTGCCTGTACCATGGTAGACACATGGTAGATGCGGTGCTGCGACGACAATCCTCTTCTGATGAGGCCGTCAAGCTGAGTGCCACCATTGTTAACATAGTACGTGTTTGTAATGGTGACCCTCTTTCCTGAGACTTTACCTTCAGCTTACCATCAGACGAGGTGAAGTCAAATTGACGTGTCCTAAATATAAAAAAAGACGTTTTCAGTCAAATCATATACCTCAGTATACGCAGTAAGTAGATACATTTAAAAAAAATTGGTTGTCAGTGGTTCAAACCTATAGGTTACCTGCTTTCCTGTGGTCTTATGCAGGGTTAATACCAGTCAATCAGCTCCAATTTTTTTTTTAGCGTTTAGTTTGAGCTTGATCCTGGGGAGCTATAGGTTCGTATCCTAGTTAGG
This sequence comes from Cybosia mesomella, assembly GCA_946251805.1. NCBI lineage: Eukaryota > Metazoa > Arthropoda > Insecta > Lepidoptera > Erebidae > Cybosia > Cybosia mesomella. The sequence goes on along the minus strand of OX276388.1, from coordinate 41,550,000 downwards.
TAATGCGTAGTAATGCAATGAGATCTTGCCCCAATTATGGCCATAGGCGCGTAGGCACTGCTTTGTGCGTGTGCAAGCATGCGGGCGATGTTTCGTGCAAATAATACGGAGCTAGTTTTATACTGATATTTTGCACAGAAGAACCCATACGATTTACACGATACGATTCCGATTGGCGGGCTACCGCATGCGTGACAACGCAGGCACATATGCATGCAAACAAATATATTGTATTAAGAACTGAGATCTGTAATATATATAAAGGGTCAGGCAAATATCTACTATAAATGAACACAGCCGTTTCTCAAAGGTGCTACACCCTTATTATATTAAATATAATAAAAGGCGGAATCCTTGCAATTTAATCACAAATTCGTAATCAAAGTAAAGTGATGTAGCAGCGTCCATCCCTATAGCAGTTTAAAGTCACATAGTTTAGCACCCCTCGGTAGGAATGCGGCGGATACGTGAGGACATCCAAATTGTTTGTCTCCAAACAACGGCCGAACGCTATTTGCGAGAGTTACTCCATGGCACCGTCATTGAAGGAATCTGCTGAGTTAACTCGGTATGCGTGACCCTGCCGTAAACAGTTTTAATTTTGCCAGTATTTCTATTTTTGAAAATATGCTGTCTTCATGGTCTGAAATTAATTTAAAATATTTAAAGTGAAGATCTAGTGGACCTTTGACTTAAGGTTCGATTTTACTCCTAACATAGCTTAAAAAATCAATGCGTATAAGATATACTATTTTTATGGTGAGACCGATATTCTTAGCAATCCATGGATTCTCCGTGCGGGTGCCGGGTCCATCGCGTTGCTGAGTTGGGAACTCGGGACAGTGCCTGGGACTTGCGACCCAAGTGTAGGTTTAGAAGGGGCCCCTTTTGTTAATGTACATCAACACTCACCTTCACTACCCAAGTTCCCCTCCCTGCCTAACCAAATTTGATACGAACCTACTAGTGCCGCTTTAGACATTCGTCCTAGTAATGAGCTTATTGTAGCTCTCGATAGGCCTAGATCTTTAAGTAGTTTATAGAGAGATTTTGCTGGTATACCTCTCGCTCCCACTTCCACTGCATACAAATTAACCACGTAACCGTTTTTGATTAATTTGTTCGTGAGATCACAGTATTTATTTTTCTTTATTGTGTGGTCCTTCGGTATATTTGTTTCCCACGGTACAGTAAGTTCCACAAGAACCACATGTTTTAACCTCTTAGAATATAGGAATATGTCAGGTCTAGATGACGAAACCCCAACATCCTCCGGAATTTTATAGTGCTTTTCATACGTGTCGATTAGGAGAGTCCAATCTGGGGCAGTATCTAAGATTGAATAAGGTTTGTTCCTGGATGTTATGGATCAACCTTCAGACACAAAGTTGATATGACGTCTGTTAGTAGTCAATCCTTTTTGGGCTCTAGCTACTGCCAGACTCATTGCTTCACGTATGAAGATAAGCACCTTATCGTGGCGGCGTGAGTAATGGCCTCTATCGAGAAGCACCCTACATCCTCCATCCCTAGCCGTCCCTATTGCCTCACCACAAGTATAACATTGTTTTTCTGTGGCCTTCCCCCACCTTACCAGATTACTCTGGTCTGGGAGGGTCATCTGAAAGGCGTTAAGATAGAATTTTAACAGGGCCGGCGACCAGTCATAGATCAAGGTGCGCCACTTTAAGGCCATCGGTATGCAGAACTCTCCCATTGTCAACCATTCATTTTGGATTTTCAAATTCATTGCGTGCACTCGATATTTATCATTTTCGTCTTGTTTTAGAAAGGACTTAAGTATATCCTGGTCCCTTTCTGGCTCTCGTACTCCAAACCCCACTCTGTTCGACTGGGCCCCTATCATAAATCGCTTATGGAATAGGAGTCTAGATTCAAGCTCGGACGCGTTATTATCTTTCGGGAGTGCCCTGATTGTGACATCTTGGGATTTACCTAAGATGTGGGCTTTGGTAACTCTAAGGTGTTTATAGAGCTCCGATAGTTTCTTAAGTTTCATCCCAAAATTATTTTGATCCCTAAATGGAGCAGAGGAATCAGCAGAGTGCGTTAGTCCAAGCCACGATTTTAGCGATTTTATGACAATTGCATCTATTTTCGCCAGTAAGGTTTTACCGAATTCATACACCAGAAAAGGCCAAGTCAGACGTGATGTTAAGTAGTTGTCATATATCCAAGCTTTTTTGATATTGTTTAGTGGTAGCTGATCTATCTTATTTAGGTCATTTATAAACGTATCGACAACTTCATCTAAGGATGGTGTGCGTCCTTTATAGTCTATCTTTCTCCCAAGAAATTTAAATGGCACCGATTCAGCGACTATGGAAACTGGTTTACCCCCAATGAAGAGTCCCGGGTCGTAGGAGGTAAATTTGGTGTCCCGTCTACCCAGTCACAGACAGTGACACTTACTGGGCTTCGTCCTCAGTCCATTTGTCCACGAACAGAACTCATCGACTTCCTTTAATAGTTCCTGACATTGTTTTGGATTACGCGTCAGTATTGCGAGATCTATGTATAATTTATGTATGTATTTACAAAAGAAAATATATATAAGTAAGTTTATCTGCATTCTAGAACCCATAACACAAGCTAGTTAAGCTATGCTTACATTGGGTCTAGATAGCGCTGTGTAGAATATCGTAGAATATTTATTTATTATTTATTATGAATGCAAGTTCAAGTCATGGTAATTTACACATAAAATATAACCAATGTCCATCAGGGAAAATGAAGTGCAGTGGTTCTGTAGATATCCAATATATAAACCAACTCAGAAAATTCGACCTCTCTCCTTAAAATATTAGTGTAGATGACTTAACTTAGAGAATGTATTCACGGGATTGCCCGTTTCAGTACAAAATGTCTCATTTTATGGACAAACTATGTTGGGTACAAAAACAAATTCAGATTCATTAAAAATCTAGAAAATGTTACGGAAAATGACGAGTGTAGTGAATCGTGAATTTCTTATGATATATTTGGCAGTCTTAAAGTTTTTAATGTATAAATTTGACATAAAAAATAACCAATAAAAGTAAAACGATCTATTGTATTTAGAATTGACTTAAAATTGGCAAGACTAGGTATATAAGTGGGAATATTTCAATGCAAAGTTCTCGGTAATCGATTCTCATAATCGAGAAATTTGATCATGTTACTTGGAAAGGATTAACCAGAATACTGATTAAAATACGTTCATCGTCATCTTTGTGTTAGTTTCAGTGGCCTCCGACGTTATTATAGGATTATAGTACGATATAGAATGTATATAGCGCTACACCAAGATCTTCCGGGCCAAGATCAAATTGACGGCTTACGCTCATGTGTAAAGAATAGTCACCTATCCTAAGATTGACCTGACTAGCTTTGCTTTACCGTGCAATGTAATAACTACTAATTGACATGTTTACCTTTTAGCCATGACTACTACATAAATATACTTTTCACTCCTCTTGCTCAAAAAGACCGTCATTGTGGCGTACCAGAGCGAAGGAAAAATAGCAAACCCTAAGGGAAAAAGTTTTTTTATTTTATTTTTGTGTGTCAAATGACAATGAGCCTATAAAAACGAAAAAGTCTTTAGTCATAAGTAGAATAAACATGAATAAAGACTCGACTTATTAGTGTTTCATAAAAAAGGAACTTCATTTTAATTTTGAAAATGGAACTAAAATCGGCGATCTCTGGTAGAATGCATGCAATGTGTTGCGGCTACAGAAGAAACAAAAAAAAGACACTGGCGCGAAATCTTTGTAATTTTTCTCTAATTGCAAATTCAATTGGTAGTGACCGTAATTAATTTTACAATAGTGAAAATGTCATCATCTAGTGAGAATGGAGACCCTAATTTACAAATAGAAGAGAAAGGCAAAGAAATAATTTTTCACTCCTCTTGCTCAAAAAGACCGTCATTGTGGCGTACCAGAGCGAAGAAAAAATAGCAATTCTTCCCCTAGGGGAAAAGTTTTTTTTTAATTTTTGTGTGTCAAATGACAATGAGCCTACAAAAACGAAAAAGTATTTAGTCATAAGTAGAATAATCATGAATAAAGAATCGACTTATTGCTGTTTCATAAAAAAAGAACTTCATTTTAATTTTGAAAATGGAACTAAAATCGGCGATCTCTGGTAGAATGCATGCAATGTGATGCGGCTACAGAAGAAACAAAAAAAAGACAGTGGCGCGAAATCTTTATATTGGATTGTTTTATTTTCTCGCAATCGTAGTGAAAAGTATAGTGTAACACACGGCGCTAAAACCCATTAAATCTCGGTTTCTATTTACTCCCTCGCTTTAGCGAGGGAGTAAAACTACCTCGTATATAATGGGTCATTTTAGCTCCTTGTATAACAATCTACTATTCAATCTGTTGCCGTCAAGGCCACAAAGCATTTATTTAAATACTTAAGAAAAGTTAATAAAATAAACTACATATTTCATATTGTATTGGATTGTTTTATTTTCTCGCAATCGTAGTGAACTACTGTTCACACGGCGCTAAAACCCATTAAAACTCGGTTTCTATTTACTGCCTCGTTAAAGCTCGGGAGTAAAACTACCTTTTTTTTCTTTTTTTTCATGCGGAAATCCCTTCGGATACCCCTCCGCCGGCCAGCGGGGGTTATGTCGGGCTTGCACCGACTAAAACCGCACGCCGTCTCGGGTCTTAAGATGCCGGGGTGTAAGGTTACCCATAGAACATATCCCTCGCACCCCGACTGACCCTGTGCCATCTCCGGTTTCGAGATGGCCCCCTTACTTGCTCTCCACTGTGCCATCTGCTAATCAGAGGGACACGTGGAAAGCTTCCGAACAGCCCTCAACAGGGCCGTCCTCGCCTCGGTCGGAGTTGGCCGTAGGCGGCAGCGTCTCTCCCGCCCTAGGAGAGAGGCGCTGCCGTCTCCGTTGCCCAGGGTGCACCGCGTGGAGGTCCCCAACCAAGCACCCCGGGAGTAAAACTACCTCGTATATAATTAATGATTAAACGAACTTACCTGTACGTGAAGTTCTATCATAATTATGCGAAGGCTTCGTCCGAAGGGATTAGCAAATAATACTTGTAGTACCGCCTAGTGGATCGCCAGTCTCACACTTTATTTGAGGGTAGAGAGAAAAATAAAAAGTAATAGATCTCACGTCAACGAGTTGGGTGATTTAGTTTAGGGAGTAGCCGCGTCTGGAATATTTCACACAAGTAAAGGGATTAATATATGGGAGGGAGGGTTGCTAATCCCTTCGGACGAAGCCTTCGCATAATTATGATAGAACTTCACGTACAGGTAAGTTCGTTTAATCATTAATTATACTTCAGGCTTCGTCCGAAGGGATTAGCAAATAATACTTGTAGACTTTTAGAGATAGTAGTGTGATAGTATATTATGCAACTAGTGAATAAAGGACGGATTTAAAGCGAGGGCCGTAGATGAGTCACGAGCAAGTGAGGGATTCTAATGATTGAATCACGAGCGCAGCGAGTGATTCAACTGTTAGAATCCTGAACGACGCAAGTGATTCATGGCCCTCGATATAAATTCGTACTTTATTCAGGAGTTGCATACTATTCTTTATACCATGACTACGAGAAAAGACATAATTTAAGCGAAAATAGCAATTTTATCAAGAAATAACAATTATTACATTAATTGAAATGGACATTAAAATTAGAGCAATGACTAAAATTAAGCGTAATTTTCTTATTATTATCGTTAGAGTGGTCAACTTGTGATACAATTATTTATTAATCTAATGCCAAACTCCTTGTCGCAAATATCGACCAATCAAATCTCGAGAATTTATTTACACCAAAGAGTTTTGAATTTCGAATCTTAGCGCAAGGAGTTTGTGTAAGCATTGAAATAGAGACCGGATATATTTTTGTGTTCCAAATTCAAATACCAAAATAGTGAATAAAAACAAAACAGTGAATAAAAGGCCTTTTTATTCACTGTTTTGCGTGAATAAAATAAGCTTTTTAGAGTAGGTATGGTATAAAATATTTTGTTTATTCCTCAATTTTCCATACAGATCTATGTAAATAAACTTATCTTAACTTTCGTTTGAATTATTGTTAACAATTGTTCTGGCAAAATAATCATTTTCATTATTATTGACATTACTTATAGTTGTATTATAGAACCGATAGAATGTATTTGAAGAGCCGCTCCATCCAGCGGCTCTTCTTATTTGATCTAGACTGACGCCTAGATGAAGAGCCGCGGATGTGGCAGCGTGCCTTGTGCTGTGCGCGGTGAACATGTTCACATCAATGCCGCTTTTGCATAGGGTGTCTTTAATCCACCGACTTAAGGTTTGGGGCCCGACAGCATTATAAGGCTTTCTAAGACTTATGAAGAGGGAGTCAATATCCTTTCGTAACGGGCTTGATTTCTCGAGATAGGTAAGTAAGGTCTTCCCAGGACATATTTCGGGTCGTTCCTCAAAAACGGTAACACTAAGATTGGCTGCAAACATCCTTGACGTGTTGTTTTTAAGAAATCAGGAATTTTGATAGTTACTTTAGAAGGAAACAATTCTATATTTTTAATATTGATTTTGGACAGGGTTTGTACTCTGTGTGCAGTCAAAAGGGCAATGAGAGTGATAAGTTTTTCAGAAAGATTTTCAAAGCACAATGTTTCGTTGGGGTAAAACTGGCTGAGATAATTAATTACTATTGAAGTATCCCATGTTACTTCATACTTGGGTAAGGGAGGACGTAACCGAAATATTCCTTTAAAATACCCCTTGACTCTATCATCTTCTCCTAAATTGTTTCCCATGAGTAGGGCAAGCGCGGATCTGCAGGAATTAAGCGTCCCGTATTGAGCTCCCTCTTCATAGAGGATATTTAAGAAATACATTATTTGTGGAATTGAAGCGTTATACAAATCAAGATTATTCTCATTACAGTAATTGAACCAGCGTCGTAAGTAAACATTATATTGTTTATGGGAACTTTGAGATATTGATGCCAACATCACATTCACTGCTGACGGGGGTACACATCTTCTTAGCCACGCCGTCCGCATAAGTTCCCTGCCACCAGGGTAAGCTTGGTGTGTATGTCGCGATTGCAAGGCTGTGTTGGCCAATGTGGTACAACTACTACACCCCTGCCTTTATTGATAATTATCTATCTTAATGTTTTTAAAATTACAGAGGAAAGTGGGAAAGTATAAAAATAAATATCGGACCAGGAAATTGAAAATGCATTAATTGCCATCGCATCGGGGTCTCTGTGCCAGGAGACATAATCAATGCATTTGGTGTTCACTCGACTGGCAAATAGGTCTATTTGAGGCTCGCCATACGTTGAGACAATTTCCTGGTATGCCCAATCTTCTAACTCCCATTCTATGTCGGGATGCACCCGCCTTGACTCGGCATCTGCCGTTTTATTATCTGATGAGCTTATGTAATAAGCTATGACATACAATTTGCTCACACCACTGCCATAGCTGACGAGTGATGTCAGTGAGGTGGGGGAACTGAATACCTCCCATCCTTTAATGTAAGAGATGGCTGTGGTGTTGTCGATGAGGAGTAAAATTTGACAATTATTTAGATTTTTGGCAAAGACTTTTAAACCAAGAAAGGCAGCAAGTATTTCTAAGTAGTTAATATGTTGTGTCTTCTCCTGACTACTCCACAACCCATTAGCCCTCTCTTCACCACAGGCAGTCCCCCACCCCGTATTTGAGGCATCTGAGAACATTTCCAGATCATGCATATCGTGCTTGATTTTACAAAAAGGTATTTGTATTGCGTCATACCACCATCTTAGATCGGGCAGTGACACACTAGGTATATTCATAAATTTATCGTAGTTATCGTCAGGATCTAAGTTTAAAAACTTGATGCGTTCGAAAAGTTTGGTATAAAGCCAGCTGTATTCAACAGCCGGGCAAATTGAAACTAGTAATCCAACCATTTGTGCAAATTCACGTATCGTACATCTTTTTATAGTTAAAAATTTTTGAATTTCTAATTTGACGCGAACAATTTTTTCTGCGGGTAACGTGATCTGGAATTTTTCAGAGTCTAGAACGAAACCTAGAAATGTACATACCTTATTAGGTATCAATAAACTTTTATTCTCATTAATTAAAAATCCGAGAGAGGTAATTAATTTCTTAGTTTGTACAGTATTGTACAAACATCTGTCGTATGACTGGCCCATTAACCAATATCTTAGTGAATATATATGGTGCCGTACTTAAGCCAAATGGTAATACGTTAAATTCGTAAAGTTGTTCTTCAAACTTAAATCTTAAATATTTCCTTGAATTAGGATGGATACTTATAAAATAATAGGCATCTTTGAAATCTATTTTTGTCATGAAACAATTCTTTGTTATTAATTTTAATACTGTGCGTAGATCTTCAATTTTAAAATGATCGGTAGTAATAAATTTATTTAAGTTTTTTAAATTCAGGATGAAACGATATTTACCATTTGGCTTAGGTACCAGGAATATACTAGATAAAAATTGTCCATCAGTAGGTTGGCATTTTGATATAGCTCCATTACATAATAAGTCCTGAATAGCTACATTGAAGTTATCTGTTTCTGAGGCTGAATAATGTTTCTCCGTTGGAACAGATAGTTGGTTAATGGGACTTGTAAATGGGATTTCGTATCCCTTAATGCAGGAGAGAATAACCGGATTATTCGTTATAAGGGACCATTGGTCATAAAAAAGAGGCAATCTGCCTGCATATTTTACCACGTCTAGCGGCGGTCGCGTGGCGGCGGTTGCTGCGAGGGTCTCGATGAGTTCGATGGCCAACCTCTCCTCGGAGGAGGCTCCTTCGCCTTTGGGCGAATCAGCTGCTTCCGAGTCGGATAAGGGCGCTTCCAGTTTAAATTATCTCTAGACTTGCTAGGTGTCGAAGCGGGTGCCTTTTTCTTCATCGGTGGCTTAGGCAGTATAGTTTTCAACTCTGCACCCGATTTATTTATCGCCTTTGCAGTTTTAATAGTTTCTGAAAGGTTTTCGCCGAATAAGAAAAGGTCTGGCTTCGTATTTTGAAGTTGGTCTTTCATGTCCTTCTTAAGTGAGGACAGAATGAAATCCCGTCTTATGGTCGAATCATGGTACTGCAAGTCACACAGAGTACGTTCTGTGTCCATCAACATTGTTATTAATTCTGGGTCATTCTCATTTTTAGATATCAGCGAATTAATAGCTTGAAGTTATTCGGCAATAAGTACTTTTCAGTAATGTCCTTACGTTGCTCCTTACTTAATCCATGTATAGCAGTATGTTCCAACCTAACTGCCAAGTCCTTATGAATGTCGGCTCCGAAAGTATTCGAAATAGTAGGATCCTCGCCCAGTATTTCGAGTATTGTGCTGTTAAGTATCGTATCAGCTGACCCAAGCTCCTCGGTATTCGTTACTGGCTCCGCGGCGCTAGCGGCAGCGGTGGCGGCGGGGGCGGCCACCACTACGGAGGCGAGCGTCACAGCGGGCTCACGCTGAGCGAGACACTCTTCGTCGGGTTCCGGGACAAGGTCGACGAGCGTCTCCGTACGTGGTTCAGAACCAATAAGCCCATCAAGCAGGTTCGGAACATTGTTATTACATTCTTGTTCTACAACCCACCGATACCTCCATTAGTCATGAAACAGACCAAGGTACTGTTCGTGAGACTAATTTATCGGGTAGTACAGCTCCAAAGAGAAGTACGCAAACCCAGCTAGGTAACCATTACTACCATGTGTGTAAGTCATGTACATTTACTATAATAAATAATGTACCATGTTTCGATTAGGTCGCATTAATTAATGCCAATTAGTTAAGAAACAGTCCTAGAATACTGTCCGCATAACTATTATTGGGTAGTACAACTCCAAAGAGAGGTACGCAAACCCAGGTTAATGACCAATTACAGCAATAACTTGAGACTCCGAGCGGGAACGCCTATCGGGCGAGTCGGAACGACTCCGCGCGAGGCATCTACGCTACAATTTCCTTTCTAGTTCTTTAAACTTTCGCATCAGATTCTCATAATCCTCCTCACGTTTTCGCTTAGGCATTGTAGATAAGCACTTGAAATAAACACTGAACACTTTAGAGACGCGAGCGTGTGATCGTGGCGAGCACTAAAAAGCGTATGAAGCAAGCGGGTAGGTCACCCAACTCGTTGACGTGAGATCTATTACTTTTTATTTTTCTCTCTACCTTCAAATAAAGTGTGAGACTGGCGATCCAATAGGCGGTACTACAAGTATTATTTGCTAATCCCTTCGGACGAAGCCTGAAGTATAATGGGTCATTTTAGCTCCTTGTATAACAATCTACTATTATTATGCGACAACATACAAAATGAAATAATCTAAACAAATAAATAAAATTGAAGCGTCTATTTGTAACAGTACAATAACAGGTTTTAAAAGAATGCGTATGAGTGTATATGCGCGATACACATAAAAAAAAAGTAATTCTTAATTTTTTTGTCAGTTTCACGTTCTGTCTGTCTGTATTAGGTAATTTCTGAGACGGCTACGACTTTCACTGACTGTACCATAGGCTACTGTTATTGTGTGAGAACCTTAATAATCTAAATACCTACATGCGGATGAAGTCGCGAGCACAGCTAGTCATAACATATAATTCAATTTTCCGTCTTATCAAGATCAACTAACTAAGAGCGATAATAATGAAAGGCACAAAATGAAAAATCGCTTTTCACGATGGCCCATCTATCTAATAAACCTAATATTGGTTTGATACGCGCTCAAGAACCGTGAAATAACTCCCTTCTCCCAACCCGCGGGGGTCGGTTCCACCAGCTTAATGAGACCTGTTCTGTATTTTTTTCCTTTGCCGCTTTTGAAGAAAACAACCTCATCTAACTAAACGGGAGGTTTTCACACATTGGTCGGCTTACATCTCGTCTTTCAATTTGGATTTGAAAATGTGGAAAATTTATTTATGCGCAATTTATAGAGATCGTGGACTATTGAATACTCAATACAGTATCTAATGTTTACAATTAGGACGAGTTCTATGTTATGTACGAGTATTCTGTAAAATTTCCAAGTCAGTAGCCAAGTCAGTAAATTGAATTTTATTGAACACTAAACGGTTAACCGAATTCGAATCAAAATTTTAAGACGTCGTCCAATCAGTCGGTCGAAGTATTCAGACTACGTGGTCATATTATGCGGTTATGCGTTCAAATAAAGCAAATATAGACGAATAAGCCCTAATATATAATAAGTATATAATAATGAGGCAGATAACGAATAACACATAATGGAGTTTGGTTCCGCCTTTAAACAGTTTGAATTATTTAAGTGCATGAGTGTGTGGGCTTAGTTTACGCGTTTACAATTTGTCAACCGCATAGTTTGTAAACAAAGTTTAATAATAGAAATGAGCAATTTCTAATCATTAGACTCCCTTTAATAAGCTGATGTAATAGTAGTAATACTAGTGGCATAAAAGCAAATTGGACAGAATTGTATTATTTTATTTCTTAGTTGGTTTTCAAGAAAAATTCAAGTCTTTTATGTCGTTCGGAAGCTATAATAATACCCTGGACAATCGTTATCGATATCGCAAGTCGTACTTTTCTAGGAAGACATAAATAATTGAACTGAACGTCGTTTTAACTAGTTTACTGAGGAAGAAAATAAAATACCATTTTATATTCCGCAGTGCTCCGCTACGCATTGTGATGTAATGCACTACGGTAACAACACTTATAATAACTAAACCGTAGCTGAATTGCTACGCCATTTCGTAGCAGGCTACGAAATACTGCTACGTCCAAAAAAATAATAAAATTATGTCCGGTGAACAGACTAGATATAAAATTCTAAATTACTAGCATTCCTATTAATCCCTCAAGCTAAACCAAATTGCTAGCGTTAGGAGTAGGTGTATTTATGTCGTTAGTGTGTTGGTGATTCGAACCCGCGACCTCTCGATCGTAAAGCCGAGTCCTTAACCACTAAGCTACTGTCGCTTTTCGTATAAGAGTTTTCAAATTAAATCTATCAACAAATCTCCAGAGCACGTACAGGTACAGACCTATCTACTTGTTATTGGCGTGACTTTTATGTTTTTATGTAAGAAAGCGGTTGTGCTCTGAGCAACCGGCGTGAAATAAGGGACAAACCTTTTTCACGCTTGCAGGATTTGTATTCTTATCCACGGTTGTGTTTTAGCCGCTTTGTTTAAACCGAACACGATATTAATTTTCTGTATTCAGATTATCTACTTTGTATATACTTTGCGACTCTTCCGTCACACCACTACACAAACAACATTATTAAGGCTGAATTTCGCTGAGAAATATCGTTATTTACACGCGCAATACTATATAAACTGCGTAAGCACATTAAAATGTGCTTTTTTTATATATTTAGGACACATCAATTTGACTTTACCTCGCCTGATGGTAAGCTGAAGGTAAAGTCTCAGAAAAGAGGGTCACCATTACATACACGTACCATGTTAACAATGGTGGCACTCAGCTTGACGGCCTCAGCAGAAGAGGATTGTCGTCGCAGTCCCGCGTGACACCCACCGGTCCCACTAGTGCCGCGACCACAATCCCCCTGCCCGGCTATGCACTTGCTGGCCCCTGAACGCAATCAAACCGAAATTGGATTACTATGGAGGGTTTTTCGCAATGGTGCACGGTGGTACCTACTCGGCCGAATTTTGTGACAAATTTGTGTCATCAAATTTCTACCACCAGAAAATGCTTACGCAGTTTATATATCCGGGGTCTTTTAATTGTTTTGATTGATATGTTGGCTTTTCCAGGAGTGACTCCCGTCTGACCTCCCAACCCCCAAAGGTAAGATTGCACCAGACCCTCGTCTGGTATTTAGCAAGTCCATAGACTAACAGGAGAGGTTGGCTAGGGCCTCAAGGAAGTTATTATGGCCTGCTCCACTCTTAATACAGTATTTACCTTTTTTTTTTCTTTTTTTTTTTTTATCGTGCGGAAATCCCTTCGGATACCCCCCCGCGTGCCAGCGGGGGCGGTTATGTCGGGCTTGAACCGACTAAAACCGCACGCCGTCTCGGGTCTACAGACGCCGGGGTGTAAGGTTGCCCATAGAGCATATCCCTCGCACCCCGACTGACCCTGGGCCATCTCCGGTTTCGAGATGGCCCCCTCGGGTTTGGGAACCACGGTGTCCCCGTCTTGCCCCGGTTTGGGGGAGGGGCGCTAGTCGCAGAAGCAGGCCGGGACGGCCTGCTTCTGCTGGGGTGACAGGTGGCCTCACCCGCCACCCCCAGGCCTGCGCTCATGGAGGACGGAGGTCGTTAAGCGACCTCCGGCGCCTGAGTTGCCTGCGATGCGCGGCGAGCAAGTTGCGGGCTCGGCGGACCGGGAGAGTTCTAAGTCTCTCCCGGGCGCGCTCCGCCACCTCCTTCGCGAGCATTACATGCTCGCAGAAGGAGGCGGCGGCGGCCCACGCGCTCGCGCTCCACACCATTGCCGCAATCATGCTGCCGAGCGAGAGGACTCCCACCCCGATGGCTCCCACGAGGTCACGCCTCGGCGCCTCCCACGCCGGGCAGTCCGCCAGCGTGTGCAGCCCTGAGTCCTCGCTCGCGTCGCAGTGATGACACTCAGGCGTTGGCTCCTTCCTGATCCGATGCAGGTGGTCCCCGAAGCACCCCTTCCCGGAGATCACCTGCGTCAGTCGGTAGGAGAGGCTTCCGTGTCGCCTCTCCAGCCAATCCTCCATGATGGGCCTTACCGCCGCCATGATGGGCCTTACCGCCAATACAGTATTTACCTAAAGCACGTTTAAGTCTCTTTTTTTTTAACGTGCGGAAATCCCTTCAGAAACCCCCCCCGCCGGTCAGCGGGGGTGGTTATGTCGTGAATCGATTAAAACCGCAAGTGTCCGTTGCCGGGCAGCCCGGGTAAGCCCTCGATAGGATAACCCCAGGGTTACCGGCGGACTTTGGCCGCCACCGCGGCCTCGCCTGGTGGGGTCGGGTATCATATAATTACTGTAATACATGGGTCTTAATACCACCCCACCGAATGCTAAGCCAAAAACACGTCACAAAGTCGTACTTATAAATGTAAAAACAAACTAACGAAAAAAGATACCTACCATTTAATCGTCTGGTAGGTAAAACTGTTTCAAACCAGTTCAACAAAGACCTGAAATTAAATTTACGTGGCGAGAAGAGAAAAAACTAGTTACAAGAGGAAATTGGCGGAGACAGTGACAAATTGTTCCCGCAAGAGAACAGTAAGACTGTCCCACTTCAACACACGCGTTTCCACATCCTACATCCCTCTCCCACCGTATGAACCCGCGGGGTTACACGGACGTACTGAAATAATTGTGGCCTTTTTCGGTAAATATACATGTGTAAACAAGCGGCCCTTTAGTGTTCGATTTTAAAGCAATTTTGTAATGTAAACACTATTTTAATGATCGAATAAATATAGCGCTACCAAAGCAGTAATAAGGTAAATAACAATGTTAAGCGCTGCAGCGGAAAATACGATATTATACGCAGTTGTAAAATACTATTAAAAAGATTTTTAAGCACAATATTTAAACTGTGGCTAACGATAACTTACTTATATCGGAGAGACAAAGTGTTACAGTACATATAGGAGACATAGGGCTACTTATGGAAAATTCAGTAAAAAACCAAAACCTTAAACTAAAAAAGGTAAAACGTTAACTAGGCAGAGGGTCAACTATAACGCTACTACATTAATTATTTTATTGTTCTGAATACCAGACCATAGGAAGTGTCCTATGGTCTGGGGTGAGTGCCCCCTGTTCAAGTTGTACCTTGTAGAACAGTAAACTCCTTGAGTGCCAAGTGCCACACCAAGTCCTTCGGAGCTAAGTCTACCAAAGCTGTAAGTCGCTGCACTTGTTAATCAAAGAACTAGACTGGCTTAGGCTTTCCTCTCAGGGTAAGAACGTCAGACGGTAGTCGCACTCGGAAAAGCTGACTTACCAATCAAAAACAATAAACGGACGTCGGGTGACCCTCTTTCCTGAGACTTTACCTTCAGCTTACCATCAGGCGAGGTGAAGTCAAACTGACGTGTCCTAAATATAAAAAAAAACCTATGATCATGATGACACTCACCACTGTTCAAGTTAATGTAAGAGAAGTTATCTAAATCCGTAGCCTAATTAATGCTTAACTAGAAATGCACGAAATTATGTAAGGCCTTTGAGTGCAAACTATAATTATAACTGGTAGCACCCGCTAGTTCTATGAACGGATTGCTCTTCAAGCTGACAACCTTTGTTCTTGTAATTAATATTTGAATCTAACTGTTGCCCGTGGCAGCTTCAGAATAACACGTGAGTGAAGCCGAGAGATGGGGACCTATCCAGGGATGAAAAGCTTATGTGTTATTCCAGACTATTTTCTATCTCTGCACAAAATTTCAGCCAGATTCGTTCAACCGTTAGAGCGTGATTGAGTAACAAACATCCAAGCATCTTCACAAACTTTCACATTTATAATATTTATAGCTATTGGACGCGGCTCCGCCCGCGTGGAATTTCGATCCCGTTCCAGCTTCCCATTGGAACCTATTCCAGGGTCAAAAAGTCTATAATATCCTATCCTATCCAGACTATAACCTATCCCTGTACCAAATTTCAGCCAAATTCGTTCAGCCGTTCTGGCGTGATTTAGTAACAAACATCCATCCATACATCCATCCATCCAAACTTTCACATGTATGATGATTATAAGTAGGAAGTAGGATAGATTAGTAGGAAGTAACATATAGCCTCGGCCGTCAGTCAGCAGATATATCAGCTTGTAGGTGAGGTTAACTTGGCCCATACACATTTTGACTTGGACTTCGATAAACAACGGTAGCTTAGTGGTTAAGGAGTCGACCCTACGATCGAGAGGTCCTGGGTTCGAATCCTGGCCATTACACTACTGACGTGAACCCACTCCTAACACAAGCGTTTAGCTTAGCTGGAGGGGTTAGGGGGAATATTAGTAATTTCGGTTACTAATATTCTTTTAAAAAAAAAAAAAATTTTAAGCTATAGTAAACTACCCATCCCTAGTCATACCCCTAGTCCCAGCTCATTATACAATAAATTTCATTAAACACACCAAAGTCTACATCTTTTTTTCCTACAATGACAAGCAGCCTGCTCGCATTTCATATCCAAATGGAAATTAAGTCACCATTAATTGCCTGCGTTGCAACAGCTTGCAAACCCGTTACCAAGTCTGAATGTCAGTTGCGACGCTAAGCCCCGCACAGTATGACAAGCTTACTATTTGTAGATGGCTGTAGCTTACTACCCTACAACAGAGCAGGAATTTCATCGTTACTTTGTCATATACTTCAACGACGTCTCCTATTTACGTAAGAGTCTACTTGTTTGTTTTCTCTAACCAGCTTTGAAGTAATGCCGTTGTAATTAGATTTTCTTATGAAAGTACAAGGTTTTCTTGAAGTGTGTGCATGAAAGTATATAACTGCTGGTTTTCCCAAGCGACTACAATATGGGATTCTTCAATGGCATTAGAAGGTTTTTACAGGGTCGGCAGTGTTGCGCCCCTGGTGTTGCACACGTCCATAGGGCACGGAAACCGCTTCCCATCAAGTGGGCCGTGAGCTTGTCTGCCACCGGAGTGGTAAAAAAAAAAATTTGTTCTGTGTCGCTATTATATTTTGGCCTTCACATATCATTTTCATAGTGATTTCCCAGTTGCGCCCAAAGTTTGCTCTTTTGAGACCGTGCGGTTTTAGTCGGTTCAAGCCCGACATAACCGCCCCCGCTGGCCGGCGGGGGGGTATCCGAAGGGATTTCCGCACGAAAAATAAAAAAAGGTACTTTCTGGGACCCGGGACCCGCAACCCAGAAAAGTAAACCAGTGCCAGAGCGACATCCGTCAATCAGCTGGCAGGGGTACTGGTTTGCAGGTGAGGTTGGCTTGAAATCAGAAGACCTTGACAGGGTCCAAAAAAACACTAATTACTATAAATAATAATATAATAAAATTTGATTGTATTTCAATGTTATGTCTTAATAGAACTCGGTTCAGAAGTCTCCAGAATGATATACCAATTTTGATTTCATTTCGTAGTGCACTTACACGGTCAATTCCTTAAGTAATTTAAAGGAAATCGTAAATTAATTAAACTCTCACATTATTTAAGAAATATTTTACTAAAACCAACCATATAACGCTCCTCAAGTTAAAACTTATATATACACCCTACAACATATGCCGAAAGCACATATCCCTTTTACTCAAATGTATTAAATTCAACAACGCAGCCTCGCCGAAATAATTCACACGCATACGAGGATATTAGCCTGGCATTACTCAGCATTAACACTTACAATTAAGTTTAATTCTACAACGGTTCAAACAATGTGGACGGAAAGACGTAAACAAAAATACTCGTATTCAGTTCAAAGTTAATACTCGTGCGTTGCTCCTATTGTAGGCGAATATACTAATATAATATCTTTGTCTATTGCTAAGGCTCTCCTAGCTAAGGTAAATTGTAATGTATATACCTATATTTCTAATCATTAAACTAATTCACCTACAGGTCAACAGTTACATCGAGTAGTTTTGACAACCTTCGGCAAATATATATTTTAACAAAGGCCACCATTTTATTCGAGCCAATGAACCAAGCAATGAAATACGTCCGTGATAGTAGAAATTGATATTCTATAATGATATAGGTGATTTTCAATAACATATCTTATCTAATTCATACTCATCCTCATCCGCCTCTGAAACTATTCCCAACTCAGTTAGGGTCGGTTTTTCCTCCGTCCTCCATGAGCGCAGGCCTGGGGGTGGCAGGTGAGGCCGCCTGTCGCCCCAGCAGAAGCATGCCGGGACGGTGGGGCGACTAGTGCCCCTCCCCCAAACCGGGGCAAGACGGGGACACCGTGTTTCCCAAAGCCGAGGTTGCCATCTCAAAACCGGAGATGGTCCAGGGTCAGTCGGGGTGCGAGGGATATGCTCTATGGACAACTTTACAACCCGACGTCTGAAGAGGCGGCGTGCGGTTTTAGTCGGTTCAAGCCCGACATAACCGCCCCTGCTGGCCGGCGGGGGGGGGGATATTCGAAAGGATTTCCGCACGAAAAAAAAAACAAAGGGCCGGTTTTTCGATCTAACTACGAAGTGAACGAACTTATTGATATTTTCCATGAAGCGACTGTCATCTGACTTCCACAACCCATTGCTGATATCGAAGACCAGTTGTTGGACTTTTTAGGGTTCACACTATGGTAACGACTTTAATAGATGTTCGTATGGCAACCGGAACCGACGACTTAACGTGCTCTCCGAGGCACGGAGGAGTCCCAATATGTTAAGTTAACGGTCACCCATCCTAAGACTGTCCTGGCTTGTATTGCTTAACTTTGCAATGTGCTATCATAATTGGTTACTACTTAGCCACGAGCCCCTTAATCTAATTCATACTCGTATCTATATTTATATGTACAAGACGAAGACCATCCGCCGGGAACCCTGGGGTTATCCTTCCGAGGGCGTACCCGTGGTGCCTGGCCAGGGGCGCTTGGGAAGGACACCGTGTGGTTTTAGTCGGTTCGATTCCGACATACCCCCTCATTGCTGGCACCGGTGAGGTGAAGCCCGTGGGTGTTTCCACACGTAAAAAAAACGATGTTTGCCGGATCAGCTTGTTAATAATAAAGATAAGAGTTTGTTTGAATTCGCGAATCTCTGGAGCTACAAGTGCGATTTAAAAAAATATTTTTACATTTAATAGCACAGTTCTTAAGGAACGTTATATGCTACATAACATCACGCTATGACCCTTAGGAGGAAAAAATCGTTAAGAGCGACTCGGGCGGTCGGTGCGATGGAATGGAATAGAACCGAGTACGGCGGGTGAAAAAACAAATTATAGGAATATGAGTAGATCTCCGAGGAATAACTAATACAACATGTTGCTGTAAGTTAGTAGTTGGATAGAGTGAATGCATTCTATACCCGCACAGAACAATTGTTTAGAGATCGTTACCAAAACGGTACTTTATTGCAACTTAAAGTTTGAAACAGCATACAATAAACCATCGCAATACTTTTTAAATTGCTATTTGTCTCCCGTACAGTATTAAACCCTTCATTACTGATTGATGTACTCAATAGTTCTGAAGTGTTAAATTTTTAATGTAATATAAATTGTCATGTTTGTGTATGATAGCGCAATAAATGAATGTTGTATGTTACCACATGAATGATAGTACTTTTATACTGATAATTAAAGCAATTCGTGCAAAATTATCCCCTAACCATAACGTTAATATTCAAGTTTTCACTTCTGCCGGCACTCCCGGAGTGCAACCCGTCGTTTTTAGGGTTCCGTTGCCAAATGGCAAAAACGGAACCCTTATAGATTCGTCATGTCTGTTTGTCTGTCCGTCCGTATGTCACAGCCACTTTTTTCCGAAACTATAAGAACTATGATGTTGAAACTTGGTAAGTAGATGTATTCTGTGACCCGCATTAAGATTTTTACACAAAAATAGAAAAAAGATAATAAATTTTGGGGTTTCCCATACTTAAAACTGAAACTCAATTTTTTTTTCATCTAACCTATACGTGTGTGGTTATCTATGGATAGGTCTTCAAAAATGATATTGAGGTTTCTTATATCATTTTTTTTCTAAACTGAATAGTTTGCGCGAGAGACACTTCCAAAGTGGTAAAATGTGCCCCCCCCCCCTGTAACTTCTAAATAAGAGAATGATAAGCCAAAAAAAAATATATGATGTACATTACCATATAAACTTCCACCGATAATTGGTTTGAACGAGATCTAGTAAATAGTTTTTTTTTAATTGCATCATAAATCGTAAACCCCAATTTACCTTTCATTCAATCAACACAAATATAATAATTTAAAAAAAAACATTTACTTGCTGCTACGGAACCCTTCATGGGCGAGTCCGACTCGCACTTGGCCGCTTTTTTTTTATTTCAATAGGTACTTGTTGTGTTTTTTTTACAGCATTTTTTTATACTATAAATAAGGTATGTCTTAACAACTAGAAGAATTGCATTCGAAATTAAAATATTTATAGGAATATTTAGTATAAAACCGGAGCAATACGAGTAGAGGTTACAATACTATACAACTACACTGCTAATGGAGGATAGTTACTATTTGAAAGTTCACCGCATTGTCCTTAAGTAACGTAACTCTTAGACAATAAATTACACCGAACTTTGTATGTTTTAGGGTGCAATTTTAGTAATGGATGCTTTAACGAGGCGAGGAATGATTAATTCTATCTACAAGTAATTTGCGTTATACCACGCATTTTATTCATCCCATCGCTTAAAAAACCGACCAATCTAACCAAAGGACCATGGTAAAACATCTTTTGCCAGCGCGCATCATACTCATGCCACGCCAAATGCTCGCTCCGATCACAGTGCTAGCACGGAGAATTTCTTGCCTGTTAGCTACCAAGAACGGGTATTTACGCTCGACGGTGATCGGTTGGAGTGCCTTTCCAGTGGCAGAGTCCTACTTGTCTTAAGTCGGTACAATGTTAAACAAAAATTACCTAGATAAATCCTGTGTAAAGTATCAATACTATTTTATACAAACTATGCTCATACATTATCTTTATATAGTGTGAGTGAAACTTCTATAACTATATTTGATACAAATATAGCGATGTGGAGTTCTAAAATATTATCTAACTACGTCTTCCGCTCTCCGCGTAACTTACCAGGTTATACTCTACCGGCTTATGTTTGCCAAGACGAGGTAATGAACCTGCTGGCAGCTAGATGTCTGTCAGAGTCGCAACGCGCCGTGCCACATCATTAATTTCTACGTAATGTCTGGAGCGGCGAGGCGACGGTACGTACCACATTTTGAGTTCAATTTCACGTCGGTATAAATTTTCTGGATGTGATATATCAATTTTTTAAAGTGAAAAGTTCTTTAGCGGCGTTGTGCACTTTTTTGTAATGGGCAAAAAACGTTAAACTCGCGTCAGGACACGTGTCCTGATCGAAAATTCGTAAGACGGAGGAAGGGTAGTTTTTATAACAAAGCCATCTTTGTCGTGGCTGATGAACTATTTAGATTTGACCTCCATGAAATTTCGAGCTGATTCATAATGGACAACATAGATGGCTCTGATTATATTTTTGAAGTGAAAACTTCTTTAGCGGCGTTGTGCACTTTTTTTCGTGTTTTCACTTCTGTCGGCACTACCGAAGTGCCACAGTTTTTTTAAATTATAAACTTTAGTACATTTATAACCCCATATACTTGTCATAAGAAGTAAGCAAGGGGCATTATAAGCGTTAATCATTATCATCCTCATAGTGGATTCCCAGTTGCATCCAAAATGGGCATATTTTATTTGATTGGTATGTTTGCTTTTCCGGAAGCGACTGGCATCTTCCAACCCCAAGAGAAAAACCTGCGCCAGAGCCACGAGGCTCTGGCGCAGGTGATGACGATCATCAGCACTGGTGTACTGACTACCACGTGAGCTTAGCCTGGCCGTGAGGATCTCAATGGGGCTTCATACTAACCCCGTAAAATGCTGCTTTGTCCATTTCGTCGAACGCATAATGATCTTCACAGTACTGTTTAGGGCGGTTAGTCACCAGAAGATGGAGTACATTGCAGCAAGACGTAGGTAACATACCATTTTATTTATCGAAATAATCGTAAATTTATTTATATTACTGAAATTGCTGCTCTTACATCTCTGAAACCCGCCCATTCCATTAGTTCTAGCGTTACAACACAAAGCCAGCGTCGCTCTGTTTGGTTCACACGTTAAACAACTAACCGCATTGCGAAAACGCTCCGAGTTTGCAACGCTGTCTGCTAATTACCTATAACCTGTTAACAATATTTATGATAGAAAATGTATTTAGTGGGTGATTTCTGAATTCATGCTTTAATTTTTAACCAAATAATCTGTCAGTGATATGAAATGTTCCTAACTCCTAAAAAATATTTCATCTTTTATCCTTTTAGGGTCACATATTCAGAACAGAACCCTCATAGTTTTAGTATATCCGTGGGTCTATCCTCCGCAGCTTAGCTCTGAGATCTTACTCCTAGAAAGCTTCAATTTTTGACTTGAATATTAGGGTACCTCCCCTTTTTACGTGCGGAAATCCCTTCGGATACCCCCCCGCCGGCCAGCGGGGGTGGTTATGTCGTGTATCGACTAAAACCGACCCGGTGTCCTCCCCAAGTATCCGTTGCCGGGCACCCCGGGTAAGCCCTCGAAAGGATAACCCCAGGGTACCTCCCCTTTACGTAAAGTAAGAGTATTTTTACAAGCTTTTACTTAACGTGCTCTGTTAGTTTGGAAGTATGAGTCAAATTTTGGAAGCCCACTTAGAACCACCACTTCCTGACCTTAGATTGGACTCAAATTTGGTATACTTGCGTATCTTCGGGGACAATGCGATAATAATGAATCTGATCTGACGATGGAGTTGGAAGGTGTCTATAGAAACTTCTGAACTAAACAAAATAAACCAATCGAATTTCGGTGCATTTGTTTTGTCTTGGCAAATACTCCGATACTATATGATATATAGGGTCTGAATATGGAGACGGTAGATCATAGGAACTCCTGAACTAAACAAGATAAACCCGTCAGGTTTGGGCTCATTTGTTATACACTAACTAGAAAACTTGGTTTAAAAAAAAAATATTATTTAAGTGTTTCTAAGTGTTTTTATTTTTTTTTGCATTAAAAGATTCGTTTCTGGAAATATTAAGCTTTACAAGCTTTACAAGCTTCGTTTCTGGAAATATTAAGCTTTACAAGCTTTACAAGCTTAATATTTCCAGAAACGAATCTTTTAATGGAAAAAAATTTAAAAAACACTTAGAAACACTTAAATAGTATTTTTTTTTTTAAACCTAGTTTTCTAGTTAGTGTATAACAAATGAGCCCAAACCTGACGGGTTTATCTTGTTTAGTTCAGGAGTTCCTATGATCTACCGTCTCCATCTTCAGACCCTATATATCAGCAAATATTTATAGCAAATATTTATTGGAAACAAGTGTGTTAATACATCGTAAGTACATAAAGAGCTAAGGTGAAGTAAGGTGTTTACCGCTTGGCGATGCAAACTGCAAGTATTGGATGCCATGGCTGATTAAACATATGTCAGGATTATTTCATATCAGCAAGGAATCACGTGATTTGAAGGAATAACATTTATTAGAGGTCACATTGTACCTATACCGTTATTCTCAGAAAAAAACTCAATGTGATCTTATTTAATATACGAAATTTAATAATAACGCTCGAAAACTTCCCATTAAGCCAGTTGGCCTCCCTTTTTTTAATAAACTCAGGTAGTACTTCATTATCTGGAGGCACGGCAGTGGCCTCGCCAAGACGACACTACAGAAGGACAAGGTCCTTTCTGGAAGCGTGTCACCGTATTTTTGAATCCTATAAGGGATTCGGTTTAGACAATGCTAGAAAGTTCAAATTCTCAGGATTTGATGTCGTTGTATGAAACGGCCAGGCCACTCATTTTGACTTATGTGTAGGATTTGTGGAGAACGTAATTCATGATTCAAGGAGTGCGCTATATGCTATATTGAGAGCTAGGGTGTTAGGTCGGGGCGTATAGAGCCAGGAGCTCGGCACTCCATATGATCTGATATTTTTTTAATGTGCAAGCAATATGTACTCGTCTTGACGTTATTTTATATGAAAATGTTTTTTGCGGAATTACTTAATTCTAAGAAGGTTTGGTACATATTATAAGATTTTTGCAAACTGCAAATAGAAGTTAAATAAGACAATATATTATTTTGAGACGAATTTTAATTCACTGTTGGAGCTATGATGCCACAGATAGACACACAAATATACAAACACAAATACACAAATAAACGGATTCAACTTATAATATCCCTTGTTTAGGGTTAAGAATAACCTGCAGCTAACTTAACCAGCACTTAACCAAACAAAAAAATAAAATCAAACAAAACTAGCCCGTAGTAACCAAACACTGGATCAGTATAAATGTCATAAAAATGATAAATTATAAAACAGGTTGTTTACAATTTATGAACAATACTTCCCAATAATATGGAGCATATGGGAGAAACAAATTTAAACTATTAAGTTTGTCCTTCTTCTCTCCTTTTGCTAGTAGCAATTGACGGAGCTTTCCTAGTTCACGAACTTCAGTTAGGCCAATTATTATGAGACTTGATTCCCGTGATGGACGAACTCTCTATATAAAAATATGATAGCATCAGATTCCTCGACATTCGAGTAAGATTCACAGATTGTCCGGTTTTTATTATTTTTAATCCACCTTACTCAAAACATAACATTTCATATACAATACGATTAGAGTTAAGAAGATATTGGGAGACTGGTTTACAAGCTAGGTAAGAACCTGTGATACCAGGTGTGAACCAGAAAAGGCATACTGAGTCATAGCAAAATCGAACATACAGGAATAGGCAAACAAATTTAGTTCAAAAAAAAAAACAACACAGTTAAGTAAAGTAAAAAAAAACATAACATAAACTCACGCCTATATCCCCGAAGGGGTAGGCAGAGGTGCTAGCACCCACATTTAAAGTAATAAAGTAAAGTAATAGTTAACTGAAAAAAGAAAAATAATTTTAACCTACGCAAATCAATTATTTGCGTAGGTTAAAATTATTTTTCTTTTTTAGCCATGCTACTGTTACGAGCGTTGCTCCTCTGCCTGCATTCGAGGCTTCCACCTTCTGAGGTATGAGCCCGCGTATTCTTTCTACTCTACTACGGCCTCTGCGGCGTAGCGGTAGTGCATTCGACTGCTACGACAGGGGGCGCGGGTTCGATTCCCGCTCAGTGCAAATATTTGTATGCATGAATATGTCTATTTGCATTGGTCTGGGTGTTTCTATGTATAATATGTATGTATTTACAAAAAAAAAAAAAAGTATATAAGCATGTTTATCCGCGTTCTAGAACCCATAACACAAGCTTGTTAAACTATGCTTACTTTGGGTCTAGAAAGCGCTGTGTAGAATGTTGTAGAATATTTATTATTTAGAATATTTACTAGTCATGTTTTGGCTTATATGACTTCCATGGAACGTACTGCTGCCTGACCATTGTGGCGTAGCGGTAGTGCATTCGACTGCTAAGCCAAAGGTCGCGGGTTCAATTCCCGCTCAGTGCAAATATGTATATTTGCATTGGTATGGGTGTTTCCATATATATATATTATATATATACTAACTACATAGTATGTATATCCACAATCTAGAACCCATATGACAAGCTCTGCTTACTTTGGGTCTAGATTGCGTTATGTACTATGTCCTACAATATATATATTTTTTTAATTTATTCAAATGATTAGGTGCTTGCACTTTGCCCCATCAAGCGTCCCCACAAGTGGGTCGAAGTGGAATGTTAAAAATCCATTCCTAAATCATTGAATGTATGTGCCACAATTAAAATAATATACGGTACGTACAAAACCCTTGGCTATACTTATCAATATAATACTTGAAACCGGATGCTCGGCCCAGTTCGGTTAAAGGCAGCACTTTACCGAAACTCGCAAAGCATAGATACAGTTAGATTTATGGCGCCGGGCACAACCAACCACTGCATGTACTTCAGAGGCCATTCTAATAGTATCCAGTTTTCATGATATGGAGAGAATGGTTTAAGTTTGGCTATAACAAATGATTCATTAGAACTGAAGTAATACAACTATATATTGTAATCCAAAAATGTTTTGAATAGGGTTTGTACAAGCCCTAGTGGTTCAATGTGTCAATTCAAGGTTGTTCTTTTTTAATTTTACTTTTCTGGTATACAAGCTGCAAATGTTCATCCATTCTTCCATACATTCCAGTATTCGACCCCGGGACTTCTCGATCGTAAGGCTGACTCTAGAGTTCGTATCATGAATCGATCATTTACATTTACATTATGTATACCTTGAGGCATAAAATCTTAAACAAACTTCAAAAAGTTCACTAACTGGCCAATCAGAAAACCAATAAAAGCACGGAAAAACCTATGACACGCGCCTTTTGAGCCCGAGATTAATTTTATATATCTACTAGCTGTTGCCCGCGGCTCCGCTGCGTGGAATTTCGATCCCGTTCCCGCTTCCCATGGGAACCTATTCCAGGGGTTATATAAGAAGTAGCCTATGTCCTATTTTAGACTATAATCTATCCCTGTACCAAATTTCAGCCAAATCCGATCAGCCGTTCTGGCGTGATTTAGTAACAAACACCCATCCATACATCCATCCATCCATCCATCCAAACTTTCGCATTTATATTAGTCAGATGATTGGTTGATTAGCGTACCTCCAACATCGCGCCCGACGCTTAACACGAAAGAGACCTAAAATTTTGTTTTGTGCGTCTAGGGTACATTGTCAAGATTTTCCATAGTTATACTCGACAGCTTTAATCAGGGTGGCATTATCACTTATTTTCTAAGCCATTCTATTGAGACAAAGAAATAAAACCTAGAGTTCCAACTAGAGGCGATAAACAGAAATAAACTTTAAATCAATAATATCGCTTACGTTGTAAACAAACGGTTATTGTAAAGGTTGTTAGGAATAAACTGAAAAATGTAAATACTTTGACGAGAAAATACACTTAACCGCTCTGGATTTCTTCATATTCCATGCACAAGGAAGATAATAGCTAAAGAGCCGTATAATCTTAAAAGGTTCCTCTGATGGCAGTTTTATGAAACTCTGATAGAACATTCATTGTCTACTTACATTGTAAATGTATTATTGTATCGCAAGCTGTCTTTGTGGCTTCACAGCAACAGATTGTGAACAGTTTGAAGGTCATTACCTGAATGTAGTTCAACGACTTCGCTACCTGGCAATGTATATGATACAGCTGCTATAGAATTCGAATGGACTCCCTATAGTGGGTGGCCGTTGCAAATTAAATGAAAATTCTAAGATGCCCTATGCCTTTTAGACAAATCTTAAAAACTTTTTAATAATCATATTGCTCAAACATGTTGTCTTATATGTATATCTAGGAGAAAATTAATGAAACTAGCCAATTCTGATTTCAGAAATGATACTAATAGTATAAATACGAAAATGTCTACGAATGTATAGATAATATCCCAAGCGACTACAAAATGGGGTGCTTCAAGAAGGGTATTAGAAGGGTTTTACGTACGCCCATAGGCCACGGTAACCGCTTCCCATCAGGTGGGCCGTGTGCGTGTCTGCCACCTAATTGGAAAAAAAATTCACGGCTGCACGGATCTGGCTGGTATTTTGTACACGGATAGATTACAATCTAAAATAACACATGGGAACGGGATCAGAATTCCACTCGGGTGGAGTCTCGGAATAGTCGATACTAATATTATAAAAAGGAAAGATTTAACTGTTTGTTTTTTTTTTGTTTGCATAGAATAGTCTCCGAAACTACTATACTGATTTCGAAAATTCTTTCACCATTACATCTGAGTCATGATGCTACATCATGAGTAACATAGGCTAATTTAATGTAGTAAGTCTACAGTAAACACTTTCGTTACAGTAGCTCGTCAAAATGGGAGAAACTTTAAGTTCTTTAATTCCAGCATGAATTATTTATATCGGTAGGTCCGGTGATTATACGTTTCTGGCGAATATTACTACTTAACTCTGTTTGACACAATTTACTAAAATTGTTGTCGTTACAAAACTGATAAAGAAATAATTGGCACTTATGAACGCTACTCGCAAAATTATACTTCGAGACTTAAATAAAAATATATTTTATTACGAATTTAATAATTATATCTATGTAATACATTATAATTACAGACAATTACAATGTTGTAACGTAGGTATATAAATAGCTTTCCAGTGTATCTTTTTGAATACTTTCAAATTAATCTTTTTGGGTCGAGTAGCGGACATAAACAGACTTATTTCCGAATACATAATTTAGGGAAATTAATCTTTAGTTTGTACTGGTAACAAAAACACTCATAAACAAGTTGAATTCCTGAGACGAGCTCAGCCGAATACAAGGGATTTTCGATTTTGCGTTTTTTATTTTTTGCGATTTTTTCTTTATCTTCTAATGGTTCATCCCAGCACGAATCTATTACCGAAAACAGCAACTCGATAGATCATCTCCTTCATACCCAAAACCGTGACAGAAAATTGGCAACGACGACGTCGACGACGACAACTCGATAGCAATAGGGCTTTTCAAAAGAAAATCCCTAAAAAAGTGATAATCGCGTTACGCTTACCCTGTAGTCACGGGCATATTAATTCGTACTTACAATACTATATACGAGTAGAAAGCGAACCCAAAACAACATTATCTCATAACAACACCAAGATACGTACCGTACGTACAACCATAAATAAAATATCTACTTATCATAATAAATAGGAGATATTATGAATTGTACAGCACGTATATATTTCTATTATTTTATTTGTACGACCGGTGTATATGAGACGGTAGCTACTGTTTAAAATGAGGTCTCTTCCACAATTTTATTTGGCAACGCAACACGTACGAAGTACGGACGTCGTTCTACCTACCTACTGCGGTTCTGATGCCGTACTGCCGGAGAATTTATATACCACTGAGCGTGCAAGTCTACTCTCCTTACCAAGAAACTCCATATGAAACATTACCCTCGCGGTGTTTTAGCAAGCCGCGCTCTCGAATGCGGCTCGTACAGTCAAGCCTCTGCGCTAACTCCGAACACACGCCGCTTTGTAAACGAAATGACTGCGAATAAACTGCTATTTCGATATATTTTTAATAGGTATAGTATCCTTAGGGGGCGTCTTCCGCTCAAATATTAAGTTTAGAAGAATTTTAAATTAAGAGCATTAGGCGCGGCGTCTCGGTTGAATTAAATATTAATAATGCTATTCCAGTGAAGTTGAAGGTAGGCTGAGAACAATGAATTTTTAATAGTTATTCTCCTCTGCGACGGACAATTAATGTAATGAGGTAGTAAGTTTAGAGTACCTCTGGGAAATATCTCCAAACTTCAGTTAATGTTTCTCTAGACTTGATCATTCTGCGATTCACGAATACATATTATTCGTAATATATTACAAATTTTAATGAAATTACGATGGTCTTCAAACCCTGTTGCCGAACCCGGTGCCGAATTTTATGAACAATAGTATGGGCTCTTGTTTGTGGAAGGCTCTCGGGCCTAACGGTGTGATGGGTATATATGATTCGAGTCGATTGAAATCCCACGGTGGTCTGTTATAGGAATCTATTGCCAGAAATCTTAAGGACGTCAGTAAGCCGGTAGTCTCGCCGTTGAATGTAAGAGAGACCCAAGAAAGGTGAACGGGGAAAAAGTTGCGCTACAGTTCAGGGCCTGCTATTGATAGGTCGATCAGCATGAGCTTACTAGGACGTCTTCACGCGGGCAGAGACGCAGTTCATAGGGCAGAGATTTATACATAAGCCCAAACCCTATGTAGCCGCACATGTTGGACTTCTCGTAGTCGAAGAGAGGCGGCTTAAATGGTCCTTTTGGGAACCCTGTGCCCTAAAACTAGTTCTAGGTCTCGGGTTACTGCATCATGTGAGTGGTGAAGCCACTGTGGAACTTAGAGTACTAGTGGCAAGAATTCGCGTACATTTTTTCATTAGCCCAATTTGTAGCGTGCACACTTGGAATGTTAAGATGCGGCTGTTGTCCAGATCCAAAACATTTTTTAAACTAGGTCTGCAAGGCGAATTGCTGCTTGCAATGTTGAGCTGAGTGAGACATCGTGATTCTTGTCCAATAGATTTGACTGCTATTTGCGGAATCAGATTTTGAAAATTTTGAACAGTGATCATTCCTCCGTGGCAAGTCCGATTTAGAAAATTCTTTTTGAAAGTCACAACTCTGGACATGCTTTCTGAGCGTGTAAAGTTTGGTCACAGTGTCTCGAGCGGTTATTATGTAATTCCGTCTGGAATTTTTTTAACGGCGATCATTACTCTGTGGTAGCATTATTTTTTTCAAAATATATCCATAAACCTTCCTCTGATTGACCTCTTTAATCATGCCAAATTTAGTTCTGATAGGATTAGTAGTTTAGGAGGAGACCTGTGACAAAGAAAATCCTGAAATCTGGTATGAGGAGCTTTCGCTCGACTTCGTCTCACTCAGCTCAATAAATATAGAAGGTGTCTTGTTACAGGACAACGTGGGCCCGGGTCCACTACTATATTATAAAATATTACATATATCGATATAACAGTAGATTACATCTTTGTTCATATCTAATTTATTGACTTTTACGCAATAGTTATTAAACTTTTAACAATTACGTAATGCATTGTTTATAAGTTTAATAGCTAGACACTACCAACATTTTCACATGTCCGTTCAATTCATCATTAGCCATTCAGATACTAATACGGTATCTCCATTAATCACCACCGATGTACGACAGTTTTGACAAGTATTGCCATGTTATAATTAAAATCACCTTGTGACACCTCATTCGTCTTTTTAATAAATTATTTGTTTTACTTGCGAGTAATTTGCTAGAGTAATTTGTCACGTGTCACCGCTATGTGGATTTGGTGCGCATCGCTCAAGGCTGTCTCTTAGATTAAGGCGCTCATATATCCTTACTAATACACAGACTTTATTGTAGCTTCTCCGTTACTGGTTTTGAACAACGTGACATGATAGAATCCTTACGTTGTCGTAATCTTACTGTTATTTGTTACAACTTGTTTTGTGGTACGCTTCTCATCGTCGTCATTCGAGTGCTAATTCCATTTGCATCCAAAACTTGTACTTTGAATCCCATGGACCATTCTACTTCTCCATTATTGGTTTATCTTGGCTTTTACGGTTGCGACTGCCATCTGACCTCCCCACTCCTAGAGGAAAGCCTGCGGCAGAATTTTATCCGTCAAACAGCTGGTGTACTGAATTGGAAAAGGCTTGGGATTTTTCTTTGCATTCGTTTCGTAGTACACTTTTATACCTTTTTTTTTCATGGGGAAATTCCTTCAATAAATAAGCTTGGATTTGAACCGTATGCTCTCTCACTATGCTACTCAAAAAAAAACCTTGTAATTAGATTAAATAAACACGTTTGTAAATAGACCAAAAAACACAGCCCGCTAAGTTTCTTGCCGGAGTCTTCTCAGGACAGGGCTGCGTTTCAAAACGGTGGTCCACTTGCTAATTGCATTTTTTTATTGATAATTTGTACTTTTTTATTTGCTGTTGTGGTTTATACAGAATAAATGAATTTTGACTTTGACTTTCAGTAGACAAGCAACTTTTAAAAAGGCTACAATTTTTGTTCTGTGAATTAATATTTTGTTTTCTACATTAACATCCTCCTAGCTTTTTATTTAAATTTATTTTGTTAATTTTATTGTATTTGTACCTTTTTTTTCGTGTGGAAATACCTTCGGGTATTTCTCGGTTATGTCGGGCTTGAACCGATGAAAACCTCACACCGCCGCCGTCTCGCGTCTTAAGACGCCGGGGTGTAAGGTTGCCCGTAGAGCATATCCCTCGTACCCAGACTACTACCTGATGTACCTGTTTACCAGTAGATAAAAATACTTTTCCACTTTTGTCGGGCTAATCGTTAATATTAGAAATTTCAAACGAGTAATGCCAACCCTATCTTCTTGCCAAGAGGCTACTATGCAACTTACTACATAAAATACTATAATGGCACGCCTCATTTGCTTTGTAAATACGATGTTGACGATAGAAAACGACTTGCTTTTCTTTTCTTACAGCTTCTACCCTTTTTCATCATGTTCGATGAGCAACCCTGGAGTGTGGGATTCAATAGCGCCATCAACTAATTTGTTGATAATTATGTTGCTGTGTCCGTAAAGTGCAAGTCTACCAATTCTTGATGCGATTTGGACCGCGAGGCAACTAGCACCCCTCCCCCAAACCGGGGCAAGACGGGGACACGGTGGTTCCCAAACCCGAGGGGGCCATTTAGAAACCGGAGATGGCACAGGGTCAGTCGGGGTGCGAGGGATATGCTCTATGGGCAACCTTACACCCCGGCGTCTTAAGACCCGAGACGGCGTACGGTTTTAGTCAGTTCAAGTCCGACATAACCACCCCCGCTGATCGGCATCCGAAGGGATTTCCGCACGAAAAAAAAGATACTTACAGTTTTTTTGAAGTGAAAACTTCTTTAGGGGCGTTGTGCACTTTTTTGAAATGATTTAAAATGTTAAACTCGCATCAGGACACGTGCAGGTCACGTGTCCTGATTCGAAAATTCGTAAGACGTTTGCAGACAAATACAGAAGCGCTAATTTCACACTATACTTAACAACCTTGGTGGCGCGTTCGTCTAATGAGTGGACGTTGATGACCGAGACCCAAGAAACACTTTTTGTCATCATATAACTTTTTGTAATATTTATTCTATTTAGTGCCATAAATCTATTGATATAAAATGGAAATTAAACAAAGTGCATCTATTATTGAAAAAAGTGACGAAGAAATAGCGAAAAAAAATGAGTGAGTACTTTATAAATATATTGGCGATGATGGTTCTGGTAATAATGATGGTGAAAAAGTCATTGAAATTTATATTAATAAGATAATTGTAATAGTTCTGAACTGTTAAATTTTTAATGTAATATAAATTGTCGTGTTTGTGTACGATAGCGCAATAAATGAATATTGTATGTTACCACATAAATGATAGTACTTTTATACTGATAGTTAAAGCAATTCGTGCAAAATTATTCCCTTTATCATTCCAAAATATCAAAAATGCACAACGTCAATATTCAAGTTTTCACTTGAGCCGGCACTCCCGGAGTGCAACCCGTCCTTTTGTTTTTCAAGACTTAATGGTCGCTCATTTAAACTTTTTCTTTTTGTTCGTGTAGACACCAGCCTAAATCCACTCGATTCGATTACAAATAAATTGTGTAGCCAACCCATCTTTATTATACCCTAGCTACCTGAGTTGGTTATACCTTTTTTTGTGCGGAAATCTCTTCGGATACCCCCCCGCCGGCCAGCGGGGGCGGTTATGTCGGGCTTGAACCAACTAAAACTGCACGCCGTCTCGGGTCTACAGATGCCGGGGTGTAAGGTTACCCATAGAGCATATCCTTCGCACTCCAACTGACCTTGGGCCATTCGCAGTGTCCCCTCTGATAACAGCAGAGGGGTTACCTGGAGCGACCACCCCTGCGGGCCTTGCAGGCCCGCCATACCTTGACCCTCTCGTGCAATGGGGTCAGCTGGCCCTGAAAAGAGCCGGTTGGTCAGACTCTTGGCCGTTGACGTTAACGCCAGCTACTCCAGAGGAGCAACAATGATGCGTCATCGCCCACGTTGCCCAGGGAGCATCAAACTTGGAGGTGATCCAACCATTCGCACCCCGAGTTGGTTTTACCTATTCTGAGTTTGTTTTCTTACCAACCCATGACAGATAGAGAGCAACTCTGAAGCCTCAATCATAAGCCAATGATCAAGCCTTGGTACCGCCAAAGTATTCACGTGAAAGTTTGTGAGTATGTATGTATGTATGTATCTTTGTTGCTCTTTCACGTAAAAATGGCAGAACGGATTTGGCTGAAATTTGGCACATAGATAGATTATAGTCCGGAATAACACATAGACAACTTTTTATCCCGGAAATAGGTTCCCATGGGTTGCAGGAACAGTCTCAGAAATATACGCGGGCGGAGCCAACAGCTAGTTAAAAATTGCATTCTCTGCTTACGTAAATACGGATGCAGAAAAATAACTAAACTTAACTAAAAAATAAATCCATATTAACACCGACATTACAGTGCGATACACAAAAATGATTTTATTTGTGTATTTTTATATTTATGGATTTATTTTTATAACATTTTTTGTGTTTGTTTATTTTAAATTAATATACAATATATATTTTACATCTGAACTATTTTGCGATTTAGAACCAATCACAAGTTTTAATTATTTACGAAGATAAACTACTGCCTGCACCTTGCTTTGAAAATACCATACCATGATTAAAACTTTTAGGAAACTAACGATTAGATCCAAAACATGTTCAAGTTGCAACTCTTCATATTACTTGATTAGACTTCCTATATTTGACACAAAATACGCCATTTTTTGCAATTTACCGAAGATCTTCTGAACTGATTGAGGTCCACTGTAGATCATTCGATTAATTTTTCAAAAATACATTCTTTTTTAACGTGGGGCGTTTTTTGAATGACCCCAGTTTTTTGTATCGTGGCAAACCTTGGCACTATTTGGGCACTTTTTCACCCCCATACTGACTATGGATTTCCCATCAAATTTGACTACTTATTTGCTATGCAAAACCTAAAGAATTAAATAGAGAAATCGATATTTATATTTCTTTTTTCCAAAAAGACTCGTCAATCAGACTATCACCACTCGCCATTAAGTGATATTTTTCTATTTTAAAAGACTATAAGATAATAAACCACTATGTTCGTAATGAAGCGCATAAAAAGCATAAAAAGCCCATTACTGCGGACTGCAAAATGTAAAAGCATTTTCAAATCCCTTTGTGCCTCACCTACATTGTAAATTTTAGGTAGTAGTAGTATTTTTTAGTTGTTAAACAACGAATACCAATTTCAAAAGACAATCCTAATTAAGTATTGGAAAACATACGACGCGCGACTATAAAAAACGTAATCGTAAAGTACAAAAAGAAAAGATTTAGTGTTTTTTTAAACATACATACATATGCTCATACCTTTCCTCTTCGGAGTTGGCAAAGACGACACTCCGCCATGTGCTTCTATCCTTACACACTTCACGAGCTTCCTCTACTGTCATTAAACCTTTCAAACAAGCCCGGTTTCGAGTGCTTTTAACCTGCCCTTTTTTCAACACATCATTCATGTGATCAGGTAAATGTATGTTTTGCGAGGTCGACCCTGACCTGCCTGCCCACCTACCTTACACACTTAGTTCGAGATTTCACTGAGCGAATTCTTTGTACGTAGTCAAACCACCTTAAGACACCCTTTTCAATTCTAGTTACAACATTATCTTTCAGCCCAAACCATTCTCGAATATCTGTATTCCTGTTATCAGCCAGGCTTACTCCACGCATACTTAAAAAAAACAAGCACAATAAAATTTGTAATAAAGCTTACCATAATAAGTAAGCTTCGTGTAACATTAAGATAGAAAAGAATAGGCTGCTTGGCATGTTTACAAGCAGACGCAAAAAAAATTACACAAAGGTTTCACAAGTCTTAATCTCTCCTATATTGCCAACCGCTGTTCACAGTCGGTCGTTACGCTGTTGCTCGGATACGCGATACACCACATCATATTTAGATGTCAGTTCACGGCAGGTAACGTGTAGAATTAACTATGTAGGCCGCTAAGGTTTTTGTTAGCACTACGTTTGTGGAATAGTTGGGATCTGGAATGACTGGTGTTTGCAAGACCTAAAATCAAGTTATTTGGCAGTCTGAAGTTTTTCGCGCATTTTTGTCCATTGTTTCTTAATAAAGTGAGCCCGACATAACCGCCCCCGCTGGCCGTCGGGTATCCGAAGGGATTTCCGCACGATTAAAAAAAAGGTACCATCTGCACCGTTCGTCTCGCCCTGTCAAGGAGACAGTTGGAAAAAATGTTTTATCGACCCCGTAATATCAGCTCCGTCATTTAACGGGCTGGATAGCACAGATCAAGTATTATCTACCCGGGGCATGTTTTCAATTCAAATAATTTTGCCCAATTGGTCCCGTTGAGGGAGCGGAATGAACGAGGTGGATGGTACCTTTTTTTTTTTCGTGCGGAAATCCCTTTGGATGCCCCCCCCGCTGGCCAGCGGGGGCGGTTATGTCGGGCTTGAACCGACTAAGACCGCACGCCGTCTCGGGTCTTAAGACGCCGGGGTGTAAGGTTGCCCATAGAGCATATCCCTCGCATAGGTGGATGGTACCTTTTTTTGTGCGGATATCCCTTCGGATACCCCCCCGCCGGTCAGCGGGGGCGGTTATATCGGGCTTGAACCGACTAAAACCGTTCGCCGTCTCGGGTCTACAGACGCCGGAGTGTAAGGTTGCCCATAGAGCCTATCCCTCGCACAGGTGGATCTTTGGTGGGCCTAGTGACTCTTTTATTTTATTGTCGTGCGGAAATCCCTTCGGATACCCCCCCCGCCGGCCAGCGGGCGCAGTGGATGGTACCTTTTTTTTTTTTTTTATCGTGCGGAAATCCCTTCGGATACCCCCCCGCCGGCCAGCGGGGGCGGTTATGTCGGGCTTGCACCGACTAAAACCGCACGCCGTCTCGGGTCTTCAGACGCCGGGGTGTAAGGTTACCCATAGAGCATATCCCTCGCACCCCGGCTGACCCTGGGCCATCTCACCACTAACAGCATCGCTCATCCTGTCTCCTCTGAGAAAGCAGAGGAGTACGGAGAGCGATGTGTTCCCGCCACGTTGGGTATTGGCCGACGATCAATGCCAACCCTATGAAGGGGTGAAGGGGAAGCCATTGACCGCCGCCCAGGGTGTACCGGCCGCTCCGATTCCGTTCCCCCTGGACTGCAGCGGGATCGGAATCGGAGCGACACTCGAGGAGGTTACCCAACACACACCCCCAGTGGATGGTACCTACGCTTAATAAATGAGAGTTAATATTAATAATACATAGAGTTTATTACAAATAAATACGGAAACCTTAGTATTAAAATGTAAATACATTGTTTGACTGTATTCTCGTCGTTTTACACAGATTATAGTAAAAATATATCACGTGTTGCCACTCAGCATTAAAAGTTCCACATTATTTTATACTATCAAACAAACTTTTAACAGCGTATTGTTATGTTTCATATTACATTACATTTCACAACAATACAATTTAAAAAAAAAAAAACGATCCTTCAGAATTGCTACAGACATATAAGAATCTGCTATAGCCAAATAATTGTAGTCAGTTAGTGTAAAGCCAGCCCGTGTCTCCACGCGTTAAAAAATAGTCGGTCACTTGGAATGTATTAAGATGATACTGATGGCGACATAAATGCGCATGTTTGAATGCAATTACAACCTGCAGTAAATTTTTTAAGAAACAAAGTAAATAAAAAATTTCTTCAGTAACAAACACATGTAGGTACGTGGATTTTTTTAAGATGTATGAAGGTGTATATTATGAGATATCTCCAGAGTTGTTGTTAAGTTTCAACTCTGGTTATTTGTGTACAGAACCCACGAGTCAAAGTGATCCAAACCATGCACCATAATGATATGCGAATTCGTAACTAATTCTCACTAGACTTGTCGCAAACAGAAATGGTGGTAGGAGTTTGTGACCATAACGTGAAAAAAACCGCATATAATAGGTCTTACCTATGAAATTGCCGAAATTTTCTTACAAATTCATGAGTTCGTTTTTCCTGTAATTTAATAGCTATTTCTATTGTTTATATTTTGTTTGAAAGTTGATTTCAAGATTTTACAACTCTGTATAAAATTTTGTTTTTATTGGCCGCTTGATAAACTAGGTCTGCAAGGCGAATCGCTGCTTGCAATGTTGAGCTGAGTGAGACATCGTGATTTGAATTATTAAGAGCTATTTATCAGGAGTTTTGGACGACTGTTTTGGCGCCAAAACTTGTCCAATAGATTTGAACGCTATTGCGGAATCAGATTTTGAAAATTTTGAACAGTGATCATTCCTCCGTGGCAAGTCCGATTTTGAAAATTCTTTTTGAAAGTCACAACTCTGGACATGCTTTCTGAGCGTGTAAAGTTTGGTCACAGTGTCTCGAGCGGTTATTATGTAATTCCATCTGGAATTTTTTTAACGGTGATCATTCCTCTGTGGTAGCATTAATGTTTTCAAAATATATCCATAAACCTTCCTCTGATTGACCTCTTTAATCAAGCCAAATTTGGTTCTGATTGGATTAGTAGTTTAGGAGGAGACCTGTGACAAAGAAAATCCTGAAGTCTGGTATGAGGAGCTTTCGCTCGAATTCGTCTCACTCAGCTCAATTAATTCGATCTTCAACAACAGTACTTCCTAAATGCTATCCATTTTGATGACAAATTTCGTATTACATAACAGCTGTCACTTTTCAAAAATGTAATAAAAGTTGCTGTTTGTTACCTTAATGTTGTCTCATTCATACACAAAAAAAACATAAAATTTGGATTTGTCATGCTTAAAAAAAATGCAAAAATGTTAGTACTGAAAATTGGGTATCCTCCAATTTCTTCAAGAAAAACGGCAATTTCATATGTAACGACCTAATATTAGTTCAAATAGTTTCGAATATAGGTTGTAATTCACTTAAGACTGTATCGTGTTTAATTGAACTGACTTCAGAAAGCGTAGTTTAGTATTCGACCCGTATGTATATGTACTTATATCTGGGATTCTCTAATAAACTGATGAATCAATTTATATGATTCACTTTCGCAATCTACTTACTTTGTGGAAGGTTTTTGTATACAACACATTGGGTTTTTTACATATATATATAAATAAAATAAAGTCTTGTTAGTGATGACTGGGCAAACCGATCGTCATGTTCTTTGATTTTATAGAAATGTCTGTTTGTTTTTATTTTGCGGAAATCGCCACGGCTACTCCCCCGCTAGCCAGCGGGGGTGGTTATGTCGGATTCGAACCAACCAAAACCACACGCCATCTCGGGTCTTTAATGCTGGGGTGCAAGGAGACATTAACGAAATAATTTCAGCTAAGGTAACAAACATAACTTTATTGTAGGGTCAGCTGGTTACCCTGGGGTTATCCTTTCGAGGGCTTACCCGGGGTGCCCGGCAACGGACACTTGGTGAGGACACCGTGCGGTTTTAGTCAATACACGACATAACCACCCCCGCTGGCCGGCGGGGGGTATCCGAAGGGATTTCCGCACGTAAAAAAAAAAGGTCAGCTGGTTTAATGCTGACTGACTAATGTGGAACTCGCTCACTAAGCCAGTTGGCACCAAATAATTTTTTATTTATTGTGTCGTCAACTTGCTTGATCCTGAAATCTAGTATCTGTATTTACGTACAGTCAATTACAAAAAAGTTTTCAAACATTATCTTACCTTAAATGTATTACCTACCTTTTTTTTTTTTTTTTTTTTTTATCGTGCGGAAATCCCTTCGGATACCCCCCCGCGTGCCAGCGGGGGCGGTTATGTCGGGCTTGAACTGACTAAAAACGCACGCCGTCTCGGGTCTACAGACGCCGGGGTGTAAGGTTGCCCATAGAGCATATCCCTCGCACCCCGACTGACCCTGGGCCATCTCCGGTTTCGAGAATTAAAAAGAAGTGCCTGATTAATCAAATCGACAATGTGGTGATGAGTCACCTAGTAGTTCAAACGACCATTATGCTCTCACCGTCCAGCGCAATAATAATTTTGGAAAATAATTTAACCTTAACAATTACAATAATAAATTTTAAACCAACATATTTTTTGCATAAAATATTGTCCGCACATTTTCTAAAAGTACAACACCGGCCGCGACGCTTACCATAATTAAAAAATAACAATGGTCTCGGCCTACACCCGAACAATGACATCTGAATAAGTCATTACAATAATTAAGTAACGTAATTAAAAGCCTTTGAACATAGCACAATATAAAATAACTCATTCTATTACGACTACTGAAAAATTCAAACTTATCATGTTCATGGAATGAATATCAGCATACATTTGAGACAGAGTTGCGCGTCGTTCTGTCACTAACTTAGCTTTTCTTTTTGTTGCAGCTGAAGTGGGGCACTGTGAAGTACCGCTTGGAATGGGGAACTTCCGGATATCTAACGATTCATTGTCGTCGAGCTCAAGCTACGATCAAAGTGTATCGCCACTAAGCTCACGGTAAGTACTAGCACCTACATAAATCCAATCTAAAGTCTAAGACAAAGTATGATTATGCATCTCATGAACATCGACAACACTTCACACCGAAATATTCAATGTCTACGATTCAAACACCATTTAAATTCGTCGTTTAAACAATCCCGTAATTAGTCAATGACAATAATTTGAATAGAACCATGCTCCGAGGAATTCAAAGCAAATAACATAGTATCGATATAACGTGTTTAGCTGGCCATTGTTAAGCGACAATAAAGCGCTATCATACGGCAAAGTTGTTACAATAATTGTGAATCCCACGGCCGCAAAACGTTCATACTTAGCTCAAATAATTAACAGGGGGACTCACATTCGGGGCCTTAAGCCCGCATAAGCTCAATGCGAGACAATAACGCGAAAACTCAACTCCCGTTTGAGAAATTCACTAACAGAAAATTAAATTTTCATATGAATTCGGAATGTCTGTGATCCTACAAAAGCCTTTCGGGGCTTGACTCCCCAAAGATAACAAGATGTAAGTAGGGCCGAATGTGCCAAAACCTTATCATCTGAGCCACTTTACATAGGGTCAGAGGCGATTTAGCGAATGCCACGTTAATTCAGCGCTTAGCGCGCTTTGTTCCTTATACCTACTGTTGCTACTGATGAGATCAGACCGGCGATATTCAAATGAAACTTCCACCAGACACTAGCTCCGGCCCACCTCGGTTGTCAAACGAAATACACAAACGGTTTCTATTTGCTCAGGCTATTAAGCTAATTTTATTTGGTTATGTGCAAACGTGTCTTCAAAGACTACTTGTAAAATTGCCGGTTAGAACTTACCTAAATGATTAAACACTTGTATTTATACACTTGACATTTTTTTATTTTCACTTGTTGCATGTTTTTTTGTGATAGATGAAAGAAAATGTACACAGGGCTTTTTTGAGTTAAATAAGGCCTTTGGTTGTAGCATACGGACCGAGATAAAAGGAGGAGCGTGGTGCCCTAACGGGCTTATTTCGCCACGAAGCCGGCAGTTTTTGGAGATTGATCTTCACGCTGAATATTTGATTACGGGTACCGAATCTCAAGGCCGATTCGCCAACTCTGTTGGAGTAGAGTTTGTCGAGAGTTACTCGGTGGAGTACTGGCGATCTGCTTTGCCACGCTGGAAAAAATATAAAGATTTCAACGGAAGTACGGTAAGCAGCAACTTTTATTTTTGGTTATAATGGAACTTGTAGGTTAAGGTATAAGATAAATGTTTTAAACTAAAAATAGGCTTGTATAGGGTCCTTTCATGCAGATAGTTGTGATAAGATCTCAACATATAAAGGTGAATCTCGGGGAGCCAAAATTATAGAACTTCTAAGTATAAGAGCCCGAATCCCATCTAGATGGTCCACTTTTTCATTGACCGAACAATTAAAACACCTCCATCTCAAAAGTAACCGAATTTGCATTTATCGGTGAGTCAGTAGCATTTCTCAATTTTCAATGGCGCTATTTTCAATAGTTGTTTAATAATACATTTATTATTATCTGCATTAGGGATTTTGGGAACCTTCTTGAGAAAGTGATAGAAAGATCTATACCTATTTAACATAGCCCAAAGAACCTATCTTTGCCATCTTACCAGTATTAAAAAAGGGTATAATTTAAGCTATGGACAATTAAATTGGTTTTGAATTTCCTAAATAATGAGAGTTTTTCGCAAAATAGTAGATCAGTCGCCAACATGTAGTCGCCATACAACGTAAAAACAAAGTATATTATTTTAAATTTTCAAGTGTCAAATAACGTTTGTATTTATTATAACAGGTTTGTCCTGATAACTGTA
Source organism: Cybosia mesomella (assembly GCA_946251805.1). Taxonomy (NCBI): domain Eukaryota; kingdom Metazoa; phylum Arthropoda; class Insecta; order Lepidoptera; family Erebidae; genus Cybosia; species Cybosia mesomella. The sequence goes on along the minus strand of OX276388.1, from coordinate 41,508,275 downwards.
TCATGAAATCAATAAATTGATCATTTAAATATGTCACTTAAGAAGTGACATTTGTGAGTGGGCCCTTTTCATATCAGTCATTTATTATGCAGACTACAATTTTCTCTCTAAACAAATTCAGAAATGAAAATTTATTTAATTTAGTTTGTGAATCAGTGCGATTTAAGCGTTCCTTTCCCGATTTAGTCGGTTCATTCGTACTAAGACATAGATCTCGGGTTACATCAAATCAGTCCCTGAGCGGAGGCTAGCATTACTTCTCTGACCGACTTATTCCTAAATACACTTGCAATATATTTTAAGAGACGTATAAGTTTCATTCTTATTAGACAGTAAATTGTTGAGACGTAAGAAGGTAAATGGTTAAGGCTGCCTATGAACATTCATAACACCAGAGGTATTAACGGCCTCTAAGGGGTGTGTGTTGGGTAACCTCCTCGAGTGTCGTTCCGATTCCGATCCCGCTGCAGTCCGGGGGGAACGGAATCGGAGCGGCCGGTACACCCTGGGCGGCGGTCAATGGCTTCCCCTTCATGGGGTTGGCATTGATCGTCGGCTAATACCCAACGTGGCGGGAACACATCGCTCTCCGTACTCCTCTGCTTTCAGAGGAGACAGGATGAGCGATGGTGTTTGTGGCTGAGGCCACCATAGGGTCCTGGGGGATCCAGGGGCGGGTTGGCCCACTGCTAACGCAGGGGCCGACGGGCACTTGTGCCGCCGCCGGTGAGAGAGGACTAGCCATCCTCTCGCGTTCCGTAATCGGCAGGTGATCAGCAACGACCTGACTGGTGGCTCCAGAAGGGTACGCTGTGAACTTGCCGACCGGAGGGCTTGCCTTTATTGGCCGGCCCACGACAAGGAAAAGTCTATAACACCCGACAGCAAAGTCGTAAAATCCTATGGATACCAGCCGACCTCCATAGTATATAGGCTTATCCAGGTGCAGGGGGCTCCGCCTGGATGGACCACCTTTCCCCCATACTCGTGGGATATGTTATGGACATTATCAAACTTCGGTCTGTCTGTCGGCGCAGCTGGAGCGGCCGGTGCAACCGGTGCAGCAGCCGGCACAGCCGGCTCGGCCACCAGCACCGCAGAGAGTATCACCGGCGGAGCCTTGGTTCGCGTACATGGAGGCGCTAGAGGAGCGTATGATGAGTCGGATGGAGGCCCTAATGGACTCCATCCGCCCCAGCCCAGGCCCCAGCCCCAGCAACAGTGGCGGCTCCGGTTACCCCCACCAGAACCCCCTTGGAAGAAGGCTGGGAGGTGGCTGGAGCCAGCAAAAGCGGGGAGAGGCATGAGGTATGCCGAGGTGTTGGCCAAGGTGAAGGCCAACGTTGACCTCAAGGCCCTCGAGATCCCGGGCGTCCGGTGCAAGAGCACACGGACGGGAGCCCGGCTTCTTGAGGTCCCCGGCGCCGCCAGTGGCCCCAAGGCTGACGCCCTAGCGGCTAGGCTGAGGGAGTCGCTGGATGCAGCCGACGTCCGGGTGTCCAAGCCCATTAAGTGCGCAGAAGTGCGCATCACGGGCCTGGACGACTCCGTCACGGCTGAGGAGCTTAGGCTCGCCATGGCGGACTGCTCCCCGGACACAGTGAAGGCCGGAGCTATACGCTTCGGCCGCGGTGGACAAGGGGCAGCAGTTGTCGGCTGCCCTATCGCGGCGGCCCAAAAGGTCGCTGACGGGCGGAGCCTCCTGGTAGGGGGCTTCCTGAGGGCGCAGGTACGGCTCCTGCAGGCCCGACCAGCTTGGTGCTTTAGGTGCCTGTCGGTGGGCCATGTGGGGGTGCACTGCACGGCGGAAGTGACGGCGGGTGACCGTTGCTTCCGCTGTGGCCAACCCGGTCACAACGCCGGCACGTGCGACGCCCCGCTGCACTGTTTTAGGTGTGCAGCGGGAGGCAAGCTGGCCGACCACAGGGTTGGAAGCAATGCCTGCGCCGGAAGGGAGCCGAAGCCGGGAGGCCAGCCTTCCGCCTCCAGTTCACAGCGGGATGCGGAGATGGGGGTTCCATAATGGATCCTCAACTCCGCATCCTGCAGGTGAATGTTGGCCACGGTGCTGATGCTCAGGCCCTTCTGCTCCAGAGCATGGCACAGTGGGCCATAAATGTCGCTGCTGTCGCCGACCCATACACCCACCGGTTCCTCGGGCCTACCTGGGAAACCGCGCTGGATGGGTCGGTGGCACTGGTGCACAACCCTGCCGCCGGCAGCCCCCCTCTTGCCGTCGTTGCAAGGGGACCCGGCTGCGTGGAGGCGGCGGTTGGCGAAATAGCGGTCGTGGCCGCTTATATCTCGCCGAACCGAGACCAAGCTGTATTTGAGCAATGGCTCCGTCAGCTGGCCGTCGTCGTCAATGCCTGCCAGCCCCGTCCGGTCCGTGTGCTCGGGGACTTCAACGCCTGGTCGTATGCCTGGGGTTCCCGACACGAAAGGGGCGCGACGGGGCAAAGAGGCAGGGCACTGGTGGACTGGGCCGCACGACTCGGCCTAGTCCTCCTAAATCGGGGAGCCGTGGACACGTTCGTGACCTCGAGGGGTAGCTCCATCGTGGACCTATCGTTCGCGAGCCCCTCGCTGGCACGACGTGTTCAGGGCTGGCGCGTCGTTTTGGGGGAGGACACAAGTTCGGATCACCGATACTTTCGGTTTGACGTGTCCCCCCCCCCCTGCGAGCGACGCGCCGGCTATACCGGCTCCACCCGAGCCACGTTGGGCGCTTAAGCGACTTGATCGGGAGCTCCTCCTGGAAGCCGCCATCGTACAGGCCTGGGCCCCTGCGCCGGATAGGCCTGTCAGCATAGACGATGAGGCGGAGTGGTTCCGGGAGGCCATGACCCGTGTCTGTGACGCGGCGATGCCTAGGGCTCCGCCCTATAATCCGAGGGGTCAGGTCTACTGGTGGTCGTCGGAGATCGCGCAGCTCAGACGGGCCTGCGTGATCACGCACCGCCGGTGGGCCCGATTCCGTATGAGGCGTCGCCGCCCCGCAGATGCGGAGGCCCGAGAGGCGGAGTTGTACGAGGGATACAGGGAGGCCAGACGAGCCCTCCGGGCGGAGATAAGGCGTTCCAAAAAGGCCGCCTTACGCGAGCTGCTGGAGACGCTGGAGCGGGACCCTTGGGGGCGGCCCTACCGGATGGTGAGGGGCAAGCTGCGCCCCAAGGCCCCGCCGTTAACCCGGTGTCTCCAGCCGGATCTGCTCGGAGGAGTTGTTGGCTTCCTGTTCCCAGCGCGGGCGGTGGAACATGTTCCACCGCAGATGACTCCCCCTCGGTTGCCCATGGCGCCCAACGTGGAAGACGACGACGTGCCCGAGGTCACTTGGGTAGAACTAGAGCTGGCGGTGAGAAGGCTAAGAGCCAAACACACCGCCCCGAGACCCGACGGCATTCCAGGCTGAGCGTGGGTCCTAGCTCTAGTCGACGACGCTCTCGAGCCCCGACTGAGAGGGCTTCTCAGCGCATGTTTGGAGCGGGGCCAGTTTCCGAAATTGTGGAAGACGGGGAAACTGGTCCTCATCCGAAAGGAGGGGCGCCCGGCGGACTCGCCGTCCGCCTACTGGCCCATAGTGTTGCTCGACGAGGTGTGCAAGCTCTTTGAAAGAGTAATTGCGAGCACCTCTCAAGAGTGGGGCCGGACCTGGCGGATGGCCAATATGGCTTCCGCCAGAGGCGCTCCACCGTGGATACCATTATGCGCGTGAGGGCTCTGGCGGAGGATGCAGTAGCCCGGGGTGAGGTGTCCCTGGACATCGCCAACGCGTTCAACACCTTGCCCTGGAGGTGCTTTAGGGAGGCGATCGTGTATCACGAAGTGCCTCTCTACCTCCGCCCCATAGTCAGGGCGTATTTGACGGAGAGAGCCGTCATCTACCCAACCGTGACCGGTCTCGGTCGGCGTGAAATGTCGTGCAGTGTTCCACAGGGATCGGTCCTGGGGCCGCTCCTGTGGAACATCGGATACGACTGGGTGCTTCGCGGTGAGCTCGTAGGCGGTGCCGCCGTCACGTGCTACGCGGACGACACGCTCGTGACGGCGTGCGGGGCGACGTACCGCGAAGCGACCGTGAAGGCCACGACCGCGGTTGCCCAAGTCGTTGAGCGATCCGCTCAACGACGGCTGGGTCTCGAAGTGGCTCTGCATAAAACCGAAGCCCTGTTCTTTCATGGGCCTCGGACTAAGCCACCCGAGGGATCCAGTCTCATCGTGGGAGAAAATCGCATCGGCATCAAGCCCCAAATGAAATATTTGGGGCTCGTGCTCGACGGCCGATGGGACTTCGGAGAGCACATCCGAAGTCTGGCTCCCAAATTGAAGGGCACAGCTCTTGCTCTGGCTCGGCTGTTGCCCAACATGAGGGGGCCCGATGACTCCTGCAGGAGACTCTACGCGGGGATCGTGCGGTCCATGGCCCTGTATGGGTGCCCAATATGGGCGGAGGCCCTGAGGACCAGAACTGTGCGGATGCTGCGCGCTCCGCAGCGAGTTGTGGCCATCAGGGTCATCCGCGGGTACCGCACGATCTCCTTCGAGGCGGCGAGTCTCCTTGCCGGAACTCCGCCATGGGACCTGGAGGCGAGAGCCCTTTCGCAACTGTACCAGTGGCGAAAGGAGGCGCGGGAGCAGGGATGGAACCCCGAGCCTCGAGAAATCGAGGCCGTGCAGTCCCAGCTCCGCCAGGCCATCGTGGTGGAGTGGAAGGAACGACTTGGGCGACCAAGCGCAGGGCACGCCGCAATAACGGCGGTAAGGCCCATCATGGAGGATTGGCTAGAGAGGCGACACGGAAGCCTCTCGTACCGACTGACGCAGGTGATCTCCGGGAAGGGGTGCTTCGGGGACCACCTGCATCGGATCAGGAAGGAGCCAACGCCTGAGTGTCATCACTGCGACGCGAGCGAGGACTCAGGGCTGCACACGCTGGCGGACTGCCCGGCGTGGGAGGCGCCGAGGCGTGACCTCGTGGCAGCCATCGGGGTGGGAGTCCTCTCGCTCGGCAGCATGATTGCGGCAATGGTGCGGAGCGCGAGCGCGTGGGCCGCCGCCACCTCCTTCTGCGAGCATGTAATGCTCGCGAAGGAGATGGCGGAGCGCGCCCGGGAGAGATTTAGAACTCTCCCGGCCCGCCGAGCCCGCAACTTGCTCGCCGCGCGTCGCAGGCGACTCAGGCGCCGGAGGTCGCTTAACGACCTCCGTCCTCCATGAGCGCAGGCCTGGGGGTGACAGGTGAGGCCACCTGTCACCCCAGCAGAAGCAGGCCGGGACGGTGGGGCGACTATCGCCCCTCCCCCAAACCGGGGCAAGACGGGGACACCGTGGTTCCCAAACCCGAGGGGGCCATCTCGAAACCGGAGATGGCCCTGGGTCAGTCGGGGTGCGAGGGATATGCTCTATGGGCAACCTTACACCCCGGCGTCTGTAGACCCGAGACGGCGTGCGGTTTTAGTCGGTTCAAGCCCGACATAACCGCCCCCGCTGGCACGCGGGGGGGTATCCGAAGGGATTTCCGCACGAAAAAAAAAAAACAAAAAGGTATTAACGGCCTCTGGTGCCCTTTATTCCGTGCGGAATTCCCTTCGGATACCCTTCAAATGCCTGATAATATTATCTTCCATGGATACAACATTTTATGAAAACCATATAGACGTTTATTTTTTTTTTCAATTTCCTTTGATGTACGACCGTACGTAAAGTAGAATGTTAAAACAAAACATGCGAGACCGCCCCATGTGGAATGACAAAAGAAGATAAACGATTTCATTGTCCTTGTAAATGCCTATATTGTAATGGGTAGAAAATATTTTCACTGAGTGGAACTTTTCTTTGAAGGGCTTGTTTTTCTTTGTATTAAAATAAAAGTTGAACAATAATTGTGCAGTTATTGTGGTTGTTGCATTTTATTAACGACATAATATACACCGCTATCTAGACTCAAAGTTAGCATAGCTATTCTAGAACCCATATTGGTTCTAGAATATGAGTTAAGTTTTATTTATATAGATGAACAAATTTTGCCGCACAAAATAGTATAATAGAAATACGTGTATTTTTGGAAATTTTAAGTATTTTAAATACTATTGCTTTTATTGTAGCTTGTCTGACTCTGTTTATTCTATAAAACGAGTAAAAATAGATTACTAGAAAGTATTTCGATGTATGATTTACTTTTTAGGGTTCCGTTGCCAAATGGCAAAAAACGGAACCCTTATAGATTTGTCATGTCTGTCTGTCTGTCCGTCCGTATGTCACAGCCACTTTTTTCCTAAACTATAAGATCTATGCTGTTGAAACTTGGTAAGTAGATGTATTCTGTGAACCGCATTAAGATTTTCATACAAAAATAGAAAAAAAAACAATAAATTTTAGGGGGTCCCCATACTTAGAACTGAAACACAAAAGATTTTTTTTCATCAAACCCATACATATGTGGTATCTAAGGATAGGTCTTCAAAAATGATATTTAGGTTTGTAATATCATTTTTTTCTAAACTGAATAGTTTGCGCGACAGACACTTCCAAAGTGGTAAAATGTCCCCCCCCCCCCCCTGTAACTTCTAAAATAAGAGAATGATAAAACTAAAAAAAATATATGATGTACATTACCATGTAAACTTCCAATGATAATTGGTTGGAACGAGATCTAGTGAGTAGTTTTTTTTTAATACGTCATAAATCGTAAACTGCAATTTACCTTTCAATTAATCAACTCAAATATAAAACTAGTGGGGCGGAAATCACACAGTGATTGTTAAACTTCGGGCCAAACTTGGATATTTTTGTTGCACTATTTTTATTCAAAATTACAGACCTTAGGCTTTATGCATATTATTCGACGCGTCTTTATATATTGAGCAATAAATATGAAGAAAATGAAATCAAATCAAACGTCTTCGACGTCAAAAACACAAAAAAATGATTTTATATTTCAGTTTCTTTCAGAGTCTGGTTGTTTTATGTAAATATACAATATACGTATTGTCATTGTCACTCAAATGTCAAAGTCAAATACGCGTTACTCTGATAACTCGAAAGAAACTCACTTGTAAAAGTTTTTTAGGGACAATTTGTATGGTAGGTACCCGAAACCTTGAACGTACAAACCCCAAAATCTAATCAGTTCTTCCCATTAACCAAACAAGATGATTGGCGAAATATTTTTTTAAATCGGACAAGTGGTTCTTGAGTTATTGCGTAAACAGACATCCAGACATCCAGACCAACAGATAGACCGACACAAAAATTTTTTTTGCTTAATTAGACTTAGAATCATGTGAAACGTCGAGAAAAGTGATAAAAAGTGGGTTTAAGATTTTGATTTTTTTTTCGTGATTTTAAGACTTCGGTGTCCACCTGGTTGGTGTCCCGAAGTAAAATTAAAAAAAAACCATTATTATGTTACTTGCTGCTACGGAACCCTTAATGGGCGAGTACGACTCGCACTTGGCAGCTTTTATTTAATTTTAATCGGTTGATTTCATAAAAATGACAAATTTACAGTACACAGACTATAAATTTGTTACTTTTATGATTCGTTCTCACTAATGCCAGTATCAATGTGCCTCTTGGAACTATTTTAGTGCAAATCACTCAATCGCTAATTAGTGAAAAGTTTTACCTTTTTTTTTTTTTTTATCGTGCGGAAATCCCTTCGGATACCCCCCCGCGTGCCAGCGGGGGCGGTTATGTCGGGCTTGAACCGACTAAAACCGCACGCCGTCTCGGGTCTACAGACGCCGGGGTGTAAGGTTGCCCATAGAGCATATCCCTCGCACCCCGACTGACCCTGGGCCATCTCCGGTTTCGAGATGGCCCCCTCGGGTTTGGGAACCACGGTGTCCCCGTCTTGCCCCGGTTTGGGGGAGGGGCGCTAGTCGCCCCACCGTCCCGGCCTGCTTCTGCTGGGGTGACAGGTGGCCTCACCCGCCTGGCCAGGCCTGCGCTCATGGAGGACGGAGGTCGTTAAGCGACCTCCGGCGCCTGAGTTGCCTGCGACGCGCGGCGAGCAAGTTGCGGGCTCGGCGGACCGGGAGAGTTCTAAGTCTCTCCCGGGCGCGCTCCGCCACCTCCTTCTGCGAGCATTACATGCTCGCAGAAGGAGGCGGCGGCGGCCCACGCGCTCGCGCTCCGCACCATTGCCGCAATCATGCTGCCGAGCGAGAGGACTCCCACCCCGATGGCTGCCACGAGGTCACGCCTCGGCGCCTCCCACGCCGGGCAGTCCGCCAGCGTGTGCAGCCCTGAGTCCTCGCTCGCGTCGCAGTGATGACACTCAGGCGTTGGCTCCTTCCTGATCCGATGCAGGTGGTCCCCGAAGCACCCCTTCTCGGAGATCACCTGCGTCAGTCGGTACGAGAGGCTTCCGTGTCGCCTCTCTAGCCAATCTTCCATGATGGGCCTTACCGCCGCTATTGCGGCGTGCCCTGCGCTTGTTCGCCCAAGTCGTTCCTTCCACTCCACCACGATGGCCTGGCGGAGCTGGGACTGCACGGCCTCGATTTCTCGAGGCTCGGGGTTCCATCCCTGCTCCCGCGCCTCCTTTCGCCACTTGTACAGTTGCGAAAGGGCTCTCGCTTCCAGGTCCCATGGCGGAGTTCCGGCAAGGAGACTCGCCGCCTCGAAGGAGATCGTGCGGTACCCTCGGATGACCCTGATGGCCAGAACTCGCTGCGGAGCGCGCAGCATCTGCACAGTTCTGATCCTCAGGGCCTCCGCCCATATTGGGCACCCATACAGGGCCATGGACCGCACGATCCCCGCGTACAGTCTCCTGCAGGAGTCATCGGGTCAGTCCCCTCATGTTGGGCAACAGCCGAGCCAGAGCAAGAGCTGTGCCCTTCAATTTGGAGGCCAGACTTCGGATGTGCTCTCCGAAGTTCCATCGGCCGTCGAGCACGAGCCCCAAATATTTCATTTGGGGCTTGATGCCGGTGCGATTTCCTCCCACGATGAGACTGGATCCCTCGGGTGGCTTGCTCCGAGGCCCATGGAAGAACAGGGCCTCGGTTTTATGCCACCTCGAGACCCAGCCGCCGGATCCGCCCAACGACTTGGGCAACCGCGGTCGTGGCCTTTCGGGTCGCTTCGCGGTACGTCGGCCCGCACGCCGTCACGAGCGTGCCGTCCGCGTAGCACGTGACGGCGGCACCGCCTACGAGCTCACCGCGAAGCACCCAGTCGTATCCGATGTTCCACAGGAGCGGCCCCCAGGACCGATCCCTGTGGAACACCGCACGACATTTCACGCCGACCGAGACCGGTCACGGTTGGGTAGATGACGGCTCTCTCCGTCAAATACGCCCCGACTATGCGGCGGAGGTAGAGAGGCACTTCGTGATACACGAGCGCCTCCCTAATGCAACTCCAGGGCAAGGTGTTGAACGCGTTGGCGATGTCCAGGGACACCGCCAACATCACCTCACCCCGGGCTACTGCATCCTCCGCCAGAGCCCTCACGCGCATGATGGCATCCACGGTGGAGCGCCTCTGGCGGAAGCCATATTGGCCATCCGCCAGGTCCGGCCCCACTCTTGAGAGGTGCTCGACGAGGCGCTTCGCAATTACTCTTTCAAAGAGCTTGCACACCTCGTCGAGCAACACTATGGGCCGGTAGGCGGACGGTGAGTCCGCCGGGCGCCCCTCCTTTCGGATGAGGACCAGTTTCCCCGTCTTCCACAATTTCGGAAACTGGCCCCGCTCTAAACATGCGCTGAGAAGCCCTCTCAGTCGGGGCTCGAGAGCGTCGTCGACTAGAGCTAGGACCCACGCTCGGCCTGGAATGCCGTCGGGTCCCGGGGCGGTGTGTTTGGCTCTTAGCCTTCGCACCGCCAGCGCGGGCGGTGGAACATGTTCCACCACAGGGAACAGGGAGCCAACAACTCCTCCGAGCAGATCCGGCTGGAGACACCGAGTTAACGGCGGGGCCTTGGGGCGCAGCTTGCCCCTCACCATCCGGTAGGGCCGCCCCCAAGGGTCCCGCTCCAGCGTCTCCAGCAGCTCGCGGAAGGCGTCCCGTTTGGAACGCCTTATCTCCGCTCGGAGGGCTCGTCTGGCCTCCCTGTATCCCTCGTACAACTCCGCCTCTCGGGCCTCCGCGTCTGCGGGGCGGCGACGCCTCCTACGGAATCGGGCCCACCGGCGGTGCGTGATCACGCAGGCCCGTCTGAGCTGCGCGATCTCCAACGACCACCAGTAGACCTGACCCCTCGGATTATAGGGCGGAGCCCTAGGCATCGCCGCGTCGCAGACACGGGTCATGGCCTCCCGGAACCACTCCGCCTCATCGTCTACGCTGAGAGGCCTGTCCGGCGCAGGGGCCCAGGCCTGTACGATGGCGGCTTCCAGGAGGAGCTCCCGATCAAGTCGCTTAAGCACCCAACGTGGCTCGGGTGGAGCCGGTGCAGCCGGCGCGTCGCTCGCAGGGGGGGACACGTCAAACCGAATGTATCGGTGATCCGAACTTGTGTCCTCCCCCAAAACGACGCGCCAGCCATGAACACGTCGCGCCAACGAGGGGCTCGCGAACGATAGGTCCTCGATGGAGCTACCCCTCGAGGTCACGAACGTGTCCACGGCTCCCCGATTTAGGAGGACTAGGCCGAGTCGTGCGGCCCAGTCCACCAGTGCCCTGCCTCTATGCCCCGTCGCGCCCCTTTCGTGTCGGGAACCCCAGGCATACGATCAGGCGTTGAAGTCCCCGAGCACAAGGACCGGACGGGGCTGGCAGGCATTGACGACGACGGCCAGCTGACGGAGCCATTGCTCATATGCAGCTTGGTCTCGGTTCGGCGTGATATAAGCGGCCACGACCGCTATGTCGCCAACCGCTGCCGCCACGCAGCCGGGTCCCCTTGCAACGACGGCAAGAGGGGGGCTGCTGGCGGCAGGGTTGTGAACCAGTGCCGCCGACCCATCCAGCGCAGTTTCCCAGGTAGGCCCGAGGAACCGGTGGGTGTATGGGTCGGCGACTGCGGCGACATTTATGGCCCACTGTGCCATGCTCTGGCGCAGAAGGTCCTGAGCATGAGCACCGTGGCCAACATTCACCTGCAGGATGCGGAGTTGAGGATCCATTATGGAACCCCCATCTCCGCATCCCGCTGTGAACTGGAGGCGGAAGGCCGGCCTCCCGGCTTCGGCTCCCCTCCGGCGCAGGCCTTGCTTCCAACCCTGTGGTCGGCCGGCTTGCCTCCCGCTGCACACCTAAAGCAGTGCAGCGGGGCATCGCACGTGCCGGCCTTGTGACCGGGTTGGCCACAGCGGAAGCAACGGTCACCCGCCGTCACTTCCGCCGTGCAGTGCACCCCCACATGGCCCACCGACAGGCACCTGAAGCACCTGGCCGGTCGGGCCTGCAGGAGCCGTGCCTGCGCCCTCAGGAAGCCTCCCACCAGGAGGCTCCGCCCGTCTGCGACCTTTTGGGCCGCCGCGATAGGGCAGCCGACAACTGCTGCCCCCTGTCCACCGCGGCCGAAGCGTATAGCTCCGGCCTTTACTGTGTCCGGGGAGCAGTCCCCGGCCTCCGCCACGGCGAGCCTGAGCTCTTCTGCCGTGACGGAGTCGTCCAGGCCCGTAATGCGCATTGCTGCGCATTTAATGGGCCTGGACACCCGGACCTCGGCTGCATCTAGCGACTCCCTTAGCCGAGCCGCTAGGGCGTCGGCCTTGGGGCCACTGGCGGCGCCGGGGACCTCGAGAAGCCGGGCTCCCGTCCGTGTGCTCTTGCACCGGACGCCCGGGATCTCGAGGGCCTTGAGGTCCACGTTGGCCTTTACCCTGGCCAACACCTCGGCATACCCCATGCCTCTCAACGCTGCCTCCGCCGTCAAGGTGACGAAGACGGCCGTTGTTCGAGGGGCACGGAGCTTCCCCGGCCTTTTTAGCGGCCTTCTTGGCGGCCTTCCGCCTCTTTTTACTGGCTCCAGCCACCTCCCAGCCCCCTTCCAGTGGGGTGGAGGTGGTCGAAGTCGCGGCTGGGGCTGGAGTGAAAAGTTTTACCTGGTCCTCAAAATTACGTAAAAATAAAGAAGTATGCTAAGATTACAACGTCACCTACCATCTAGGAATTTATCTTATGTACCTTTTTTTGTTTTTTTTTTTTTATCGTGCGGAAATCCCTTCGGATACCCCCCCCCCCCCCCCCGCCGGCCAGCGGGGGTGGTTATGTCGGGCTTGCACCGACTAAAACCGCACGCCGTCTCGGGTCTTCAGACGCCGGGGTGTAAGGTTATCTTATATACCTATTCTGCTATTATTACTGCTAACATGGGCATTATTTAAAGAACCAATTTTTGTTCATGACCCCTCTTCATATAAGAATACGTACTAAGAGACTCTTAATTGCTCAACCCATGGGCATTCCAAGCTTTCACCTATTTACGTTTAACTGATATACAGTATTAGGGCGCGTAGTATTATTGACAGTCAATATATTATTATGCTGCAATCCAATATCTTAATTCAGTGTCGGGTTTAGTCGGTTCAAGCCCGACATAACCGCCCCCGCTGGCTGGCGGGGGGTATAAGAAGGGATTTCCGCACGAAAAAAAAAACAAAAAAGGGAGAAATTGCGTTGGTTTCACATCAATGATATCGCGTTTGCACATCAATATTATCAATATATATTGACAGGATGGCGGTAAATATTAACTGTCCATACGCACCCTTATTGTTTCTTCAGTTAATCAGGACTAAGAATGGTGTTGGATTATCATCACCACCGAATTCGCAAACAAAATGTATGATAATTTCACGCATCAACAAACATTTGTGAGTTATTCTGATTTTGATATCTGTCGTAGGCATGAATTATACAGAAAAGGCAAGAGGCATAATCAAAGCAAAATCGTACGTATCGACGCGTATTCATTCTGCGAGCGCTTTTGCCTTTAGCTCGCCTTTTCTGCATAATACACACCTAATCGTGTCATTCCTTGCTATGCGAATACCAAAATATATGGTTCTTGCAGCTCATCCCGGGCAACGTGAATACCTACACTCCAAGGAAGACTACTCTGGAAGCACCATTCATAGCGTCCAAAGTGCGTTTTTTTCCATACGCAGCCCATCCTCGAACTGCTTGCATGAGAGTGGAATTATATGGATGCCGTTGGAAACGTAGGTACAACAAGGATATAGTTTTAATTGCTGGCGACATCCCGGGATCTGCTAAGCGATTACGTTTAGCTCGTAACCTAGATATATAGCTTATATAATATTGCGATATATGCTGTGCGATTGTAACCGCCAAATGGCGGTATATTTACTTTATACTTTTTGTGCAGAGGAGTTAGTTGCGTACTCGGCGCCCAAAGGCGGAGATATGCAAACTATGACTGGAGGCGCTCGATTTGAAGACCTCGCTTACGATGGGCTATTTCGTGACGGCCGGCTAATAAATGGTCTTGGTCAGATGACTGACTCTTTGTTTGGTCCCAATGATTTTGAGTTACCGGATCCTAACGATACAAGAGGTAAGTAAATTAAGAACTGTCTGGTGGAACGATAAACACTTTGAAAATAAGTATTTACAGTAACTACGTAGATAATTTATATTCCCTTAATTAAGAATCAATATTATCGGTTATTGTCGATATTTTCGGTTGTTCTAATTGGCTTATTATAAAACTAAATGGAAGTTATTAAATAATATAATGTAATATCTATAGACCTAACAAAGAAATGTGGTAATTATATAGATTATATATTATGTACCATTTTTTTTTTTTTTTTTTTTCGTGCGGAAATCCCCTCGGATACCCCCCCGCCGGCCAGCGGGGGCGGTTATGTTCGAAATTAATTTTATCATTCGATTTACGGTGAAAAAACCTACATCCCAATAATTACTTGAAAACTTTCTCGATATGTGAATTCTATCAATGCGTTCTAGGCCAGCAAGGAGAATTTATAGCAAGTGGATCTAATATTATTATTGTTTGCTTATCATAGGTACTCGTTGGGTGGGTTGGAATAAGACAATGTTATCGGACGAAGAAGTGACCCTAACTTTCAACTTCACCGACACCAGGCTGTTCCGTCATGTAGATCTACATACCAACAATATGTTTACCAAAGATGTACAGGTACCTATACTCTATAATTACAACTCCTTACTTTATTTTTCTATTCATTGATTACAAAAGCCAAAGCGAAAGAAATTTGTTTTTATTTATTTAATCTGTACTTAATTTTATAGATTATATTCTAATTGTATCATTTTACATGTCTTGAAATTGAGTATTCATTTGGTTGGACAAATATGTGATAAAACTCTTGATAATGTTATACGTTTTGTTCATCAGCTGTTCAAGGAAGCAGAAGTATATTTCTCACTGGAGGGCGAACGATGGCAGGAAGACTATGTATCGTATGAGCCGAAGCAGGACAGGGTGTCTGAACATGCTCGTATTATCCATATCGACTTACAGAATCGTACAGCTAAGCACATTATGATGAAACTACGGTTCCAGCATGAATGGATTCTTATCAGCGAAATCACCTTCAAATCTGGTAAGTACCTACTACCCATTTACGGCTAATATACATATTAATACAAAAAAAAAAACATAATTTTGTGCCTAATACATAAATAAAGTGCAAACGTCAGCTATTTTATTTGGTGTTCGCATTTGATTCTAGTTAGTCCGAATCAGCACTCAATTCAAAAGATAAAATCTCTCCAATTTGTGAACTGAAATCTAAAATGTTTAGTAAGCAAATTATTCGCAGGTTAAATGTGAACAGAAAAAAAAATTACTGCAGTGATTTTTCGTACGAACAAAAAGAAGTGCCTCTAGGAGGGTACAGGAGGTCCAGGCACGCTAATAGATCCATTACTCCTCAACGCGCCTCCCTTATCTGCTCAGAGCACTCACAAGCCTGCGGCTGTTTCACAAATTTTATCTTTGTCTAATTAATCCAGAGCTATTTTGAGGAAAACGCGTCTTAAGTGATAAATCGCCTTGTGAAGAACTTGTAATTAAAGAAAATCTTTGATCTGGATTATTTCGTTCCCCCAATTATATTGTAAAGGGGCAGCTACGCGTAGCCAACACCCCCTAGATTTCCACCGATCGAAAATGAAATTTTAGTATAATATAAGTAACCGTATTGTGTGCACAATGTGGACCACAGCTTCCCATTCTCAACGATATCTTCACCGATTCACGTATTAAAGTTCTTTCTCAAAGTCGAGGATCTCCAAATGCTGTTTTTAAATGTGTTTTCTTTGAAAAGGCGTTCATAAATACTGAAAAAAAAAATTATTCAATGCTTTCGAATCTAATGATTTCTGTTATTCGATACACGATGACTTTTATTTTCATCGATAGAATCTGTGCGCAAGGATTGGTCTAACAAGAAAGCTTTATAAAAATAAAATTATTCCTAAATAATGGTGTAAATGAAAAACGGTTATCATAATCTAAATAAACTCATGAATTCTAAATAATACACTGAACATTAAAAATTCTCCTTTTCGCGGACTAAACCTTTTTTTTTTTTTTTATCGTGCGGAAATCCCTTCGGATACCCCCCCGCGTGCCAGCGGGGGCGGTTATGTCGGGCTTGAACCGACTAAAACCGCACGCCGTCTCGGGTCTACAGACGCCGGGGTGTAAGGTTGTCCATAGAGCATATCCCTCGCACCCCGACTGTCGCGGACTATACCTAATACGCAGATAAACTACCTCGCGTTATGCCTAAACCACAACGCGAAGTAGGCATAACGAGAGTTAGACCGACTTCGATGTTTGTCTATGCAGAAATAGTATTCTACCTTTGTGAACCTCTCAGAACTCCCAAGCGGAACATATATATTCTTCTCTTAATATTTTAAGACATTCTACACAGCGCTATCTATACCCAAAGTAAGCATAGCTTAACTAGCTAGTGTTATGGGTTTTAGAATGCGGAGAAACATATTGAGATACAGTTTTTTTTGTAATACATATATATTTAAAATGAAACGCGCAGACCAATGCAAATATACATATTCATGCCTACAAATATTTGCACCATGCGGGAATCGACCCCGCGGCCTGCGACTAAGCAGTTTAACGCTCTACCGCTGCAGTGCAAACAATTTTTTCATTTGTGTAGATACTTAAAGTACATCGTAGAAAAGGTGCCATATATACAATTCCGGTGATAAAAAGTTAAGACTCCAATTTTGATTTGCTAATATGATGTTAGTACTAGCACAGCTTGCCTAATGGTTGGACCGATTCGGACCCCGGGATCCATAGTTAAAGATTTGGATACGATTGGGACTAACTCTGTGATAATAATCTTGAAATCAGGCGCCGGAGGTCGCTTAACGACCTCCATCCTCCATAAGCGCAGGACTGGGGGTGGCAAGTGAGGCCGCCTGTCACCTCAGCAGAAGCAGGCCGGGACAAGACGGGGACACCGTGGTTCCCAAACCCGAGAGGGCCATCAGAGATGGCCCAGGGTTAGTCGGAGTGCGAGGGATATGCCTAATGTTCCATCCACCGTTTACACTACACCATTATCGGCCATTACACCCCGGCGTTTTAATTATATAATATATTAATAATATTTATATTATATATTAATAATATTTAAAAGTTTGAATAACACGATGTACTCAGTCAGACCATTACTGAAATAATAATAATTATTATTATTATATTATTATCCATTACTTTGGCCAGCGCCCCTCTCCGGCGTAAAGTGGCAACCACGCTATGTCAAAAATGCCGAAAGCCGTCAAATGGCCTCGCCGTAATCTTACTTATGAATGCAGTATGTAATGTAATTGTAACTCTACAGTTTAGTTGCCACTGCTAGGGTAAAAGGCCGCTGCCA
Source organism: Cybosia mesomella (assembly GCA_946251805.1). Classification (NCBI taxonomy): domain Eukaryota; kingdom Metazoa; phylum Arthropoda; class Insecta; order Lepidoptera; family Erebidae; genus Cybosia; species Cybosia mesomella. Next base: position 41,491,439 of record OX276388.1, on the reverse strand, counting down.
TAGCGATAATTTTAACACTACAAAAGTTTAATTTTGAATATTATGTGCTCCTATATAGTTAACTTCAGAGTGCAGTGTGGATCAGTACAAGGATGTATTTCAGTTAATGTCAGTGATAGTGCGTAATTGCTCCGATTCGGCATTACTTCTAATCTGTCCCAATTAGGAAACCATACGAGGATCACGAGGTGTCTAATGACGGATAGAATATACACATAACACTACACAGTCTTCCTATGGGAATAGATTATCCGAGTAGGTTTTATACCAACCGGTATTTTTAACAAGTACTTAGTAACTTTTTTTTTATATTTAGGTCTTGTCAATTTGACTTCACCTCGCCTGATGCTATGCTGAAGGTAAAGTCTCAGGAAAGAGGGTCACCATTACATACACGTACCATGTTAACAATGGTGGCACTCATCAAAAGAGGATTGTCGTCGCAGCACCGCGTGACACCCACCGGTCCCACTATTTTTATACTTTTACTAGCTGTTGCCCGTGGCTCCGCCCGCATGGTCCGATCCCATTCCGCAACCCATGGGAACCTATTCTCAGGATAAGAAGCCTATAGGTTATTCCAGTCTATAATATATACCTGTACCAAATTTCAGCCAGATAAGCTTAACGGATAAAGCGTAATTGAGTAAAAAAACATCCAAACAACCAAATATACAAAAAATTCTTCCCAAATTTTCACATATTATTAGTAGGAGTATAGGATAGGGTTTATGCCGCCATGGGGCCTTAAAAAGGCCCTATGGACTTCGTTCGGAAATTCTAAGTAATCATTGTACCTTTTTTTTTGTGAGGAAATCCCTTCGGATACCCCCCGCGGGGTCGGTTATGTCGGGCTTGAACCGACTAAAACCGCACGCCGTCTCGGGTCTTCAGATCTCGGGTGTAAGGTTGCCCATAGAGCATATCCCTCGCACCCCGACTGATCCTGGGCCATCTCCGGTTTCGAGATGGCCCCCTCGGGTTTGGGAACCACGGTGTTCACCCCAGTAATCATTGTACCTAAAAGCTACGTCTTTCGTTCGTGTTTCGCACGGCACGGAAGTTTCGCATGTATTTTTGGTAACAAGCTGAAACTGTAAATATCTAATATCAGGACGATGATTAAGGTTCCAAACATTGCTATCAATGTAATTTCATTCATGGACCCTTTATCCATCGAAGCGTTATAAATTTTATTTTTAAATACGTCAAATGGTGTTTTCATAAACGCTTTTACATTTCCCCAAAATATTCGAGACACGAAATCCATTAGTAAATACGTTAGGTGATACATATGAAACAGCCTTGTGAATTCGATATTAGCTTGCACGTGTACACCATGTGATGCTTCACACGCTAGTATATAAAGTAGGTATTAAAAGATATTACATAAAACATAAAATAACATAAACTCTAGGCAGAGGTGCTAGCACCTACATTTCGCCAGTTTAGGCTACCGCAGCTATTAAAAGATATTAAGTTTCATATTATTTGCTACATACCTATTAACATAACATAACATAAACTCACGCCTATGTCCCCGAAGGGGTAGGCAGAGGTGCTAGCACCCACATTACGCCAGTTTATGTTTAGGTCCCAATGTAATAGGTGGCGAGCCTATTGCCATTAACCGGGCACTTATAAACCTGCGATAAATACACACATAACTAAGAGAAGCATCGAAAAGTCATTGGTGTGTGCCATGGTAAAACCTGGGATCGAACCCGAGACCTCGTCTCAGCAGTCCATTACCCATACCATTAGGCTACCGCGGCCATTTATACTTTCATACCTATTTATTTACTATTTAAAGTTTATTTTAACTGTTCTGTACCTTTTACTGTATATAAAAACTTTAAAGTGAAGCAAACGTCAAACAAGTTAATTGTTTATTAAGTTTCTTCTACAAGTTATTACCTCGTTTGTTACAAGTTTCATTACGATCAGTTCTAAGATTTTATCGTTCTAAGAAATATTAGTGTGGACATGATAAAGAGTTAACAGCTTGGACCTCGTTATATGGCAATATACAGAATTATCGATACCTACAGAAAGCATTTACTTAGCTTTTCCGTTGCCAAATGGCAAAAAGCGGAACCCTTATAGATTCGTCACGTCTGTCTGTCTGTCCGTCCGTATGTCACAGCCACTTTTTTCCGAAACTATAAGAACTATGCTGGTGAAACTTGGTAAGTAGATGTATTCTGTGAACCGCATTAAGATTTTCACACAAAAATAGAAAGAAAGCAATAAATTTTGGGGGTTCCCCATACTTAGAACTGAAACTCACATCAAACCCATACGTTTGGGCTATCTATGGATAGGTCTTCAAAAATTATATGAATATTATGCGCGAGAGACACTTGCAAAGTGGTAAAATGTATGTCTCTAAAAAAATACCAATTTACCTTACATTCAATCAACTCAAATATAAAAATTAAAAAAATATTATTATGTTACTTGCTGCTACGGAACCCTTCATGGGCGAGTCCGACTCGCACTTGGCTGCTTTTTATTTTATACCTCTTGGGTGGCAGACACGCACACGGTATCAGTTACCGCGGCCTATGGATATGTGCAACACCAGTAGTGTCAGACTTGCGCTGCCGACCCTAAAATTAAGTTGTGAGTGAGTTCCTCTCCCGGTTCTTAAATTGCACTGAGTATGTCGGTTAACTTGAGAAACAATTCATAAATGTATAATTACAAATTAGCGCAGAATTAACTGACTCTTGGCACCTTCTGCGTATTAAATTGGCAAGTCGCCATTCACTCCAGCTAGTCTTCAGTTTAGACTTCAGCCCTAGTGTCAACGAATGCAATATCTGACCTTGTTGTAGTTACTTCATCTATCTGCAATTCATATTCCCCCTCCCCTCTGGACCGCGAAAGCGAATAGACGTGTGCACTTAGTTAATTTTTACGTGAATTTTTGAATAATTAAATATTTATGATACAAAAATTAAAGCGACTAAGTACTAGGAGCCCATAAGATTGAAGAGAACGCAGAGTCAATGTGCAAACAGGACAGCAACAATTGAGACGGAGTACCCCAGCTACGCAGCGCACGTGACACGCACCGATCATTCAAACTGCTTCACGTCACTGCATTTGTGGTTCTTGCCACAATTCACAAGCTCCAGCGGATAGCGGATACTTAACTACTGCTTCTAGCGAAAATTATCACATCAAGTGCGACTCACCAATTTGAAAAGGTAAAAATAATATTTTATTAAAAAAATGCCTCTAAAGCGGACTCCACCGATCACCCCTATTAGAGATGAAAGCGAAAGTGCCACGGTTTCATATCGAACTTTGCCACAGTCTGGATCCTCCCCAGACCTCTCATTCAGGGGTAGTGACAGTAACATAGCCTCCCGCCTCAAGCGCAAACGCGAGGATTGCGAATGTATGTCTCGCTTGGATGAAATACTCATGTTACTGTCCACATCTTCAGTACAATCTAACACTAAGTTTGCAACCTTACAAGCATCAATGGCCGAAATAACTACACAAAATGCAGAGATAAAGGAGTCAATTGCCTTCATATCGAAGGAATACGACGACATAAAAAGCAAATTAGTTGAGCTAGAAACCGAACGTGAGTCAGACCGTCGCTATATTCGAGAATTAGAAGACAAAGTGGACAGCATAGAACGACAGATATATTCTACTAAAATAGAAATAAGAAATGTCCCGCAGAAGCAACAGGAGACTTCGGCAGACTTACGTACTATCATCACTAATACTGCCGAGGTAATTGGCCACCCGATACATGACAACGAAATTAAAGATGTTTTTGGCACCCAAACCAAAAACAACAATAATATAATCACAGTGGATTTTACGAGTGTCCTTACCAAAGACAGCATAATAAAAAAGGCAAGAAATTTCAATTCGAATAATAAGCAGTACAAACTCAGTACGTCACATTTAAAAATCGATGGACCTAGTAAACCGGTTTACATATCGGAAAAACTCACACCTAAAACTCAACGCATCTACTACCTGGCTCGCAGTTTCGCTGGAAATAATAAGTATAAATACTGCTGGATCTCATTTGGAAGAGTTCTACTACGTAAAGCAGATGGTGAACGGCATGTCATTATAAAATCCGAAGCTGACTTCGAAAAATTACGTCTTGCCCAATGACTAGGGTCAGAACCGGGATACCACCCACACTTTTTTATAGTTCTTAGCTCTAAGTTTCCGTCTTTCTTTTATTTTATATTGAGACATTATATGTTTAAGGTGTACACTAAAACCACAGTATCATACACAAATTCAACTATTGCCAGTTTATTTACACATAACTTACACAAAATATATTACATGTCACTAAATAGCTCAACTAAAACCTACAATGCAGATATCATATTCCAGGTCACTATAAAAAGGCTTGTAGTTAACTGTCTGGGACGTGTTTGGCCGCCAGGCTGGTCCTATATTCTTGTTTCATGTCAGTTAAATTAAAATCAAAATTCGATACCATAAATTTAATAAACAATGATCTGGATCAGATCTCTGTGGCTGAATCAGCCACTTGTGTGATTGAAGATTGTGACCGAATCGCTAGATCAAACATAAATGCCCTGAAAATAATATGTCTAAACATTCGGAGTATAAATGCAAATTTTAACAGCTTCACCACGCTCCTGTGCCGAAGTAACGTTACATGGGACTTAATTGTTTTAACAGAATGCTGGCTACGTAATGCACCGCCTATACCAATACTCCCAGGTTACAACTCCGCGGTCACTGAACATAATCACACACAGAATGAGGGCGTAGTAATCTATTTTCGTCATAATAATAATGGACAAACTACTGTAACTGAACCTCGGATACAGGACGCAAACTGCCTAACGCTACAGTTTAATAAAGATACTGTTGTCATTGCTATTTACCGCCCTCCAGCTAATCGCAATGTAGATAACTTTTTAAACGCCCTTCATGACCTTCTAAAATCCCTTTCATAATTTAAAAACATTATTTTGGTGGGTGACATCAATATAGATATTTCGGCAGGCAATACGGAAACGCGATCTATTGATTACCTGGATTTACTGTCTCACTTCGGTATGTTACCGGCACACGTCTACCCCACACGACAAAACTTAACCTGCCTTGATCATATCATTTTAAAAACTAAACTGCCTTCTTTCTGTTATGTAGTGCACACCTCAATTACGGACCACGATACGGTCATGCTCTTTCATCACACCACTGATCAACCTAATACTGTTCCCCAACTCACCAAGACACACCGAGTACTTGATTATGGGAAAATTGAATCTGACCTTCTTCAAATGGACTTGGATCCTTTATACAGTACCACTAACATCAATACGGCCACAAACTATTTTATTAATACTCTGAACTCTATTATAGTCACCAACTCCACAGTTAAGATTTTACCTAACCGCAAAAGATTAAAGAAGCCATGGATGACAGTAGGTCTCCTTAGATGTCTGAAAAATCGAGACCACCTGCACCTAAAACTTAAAAGGTCACCTCAGAATGAAATACTTGCCACGACTTATAAGCGGTATAGAAATTATTGTTCAAACCTCACAAAAAAGGCTAAGATCAATTATGATAAGGCCCAGATAAATAAGGCACAAAATAATAGCAAACAACTTTGGCAAGCTATTAAGTCAATTACACACACCAAAAAACAAAAATTACCTGCACTAGACCTTCTTTCAACCACTGAGCCTCAACATTCAGTAAATGAGGCCAATTTATTCTTTACGAAAATCGGCAGCTCCCTAACCCAAATAAATGTAACCCACTCAAACACCCCAAAAAACCCTAGTAACTCCAAGCAATCCTGTCATACGTTTGTTTTGCTTGAAACCGATGAACTAGAGATTGACCTTGTTATAAAAAGCCTTAAAAGTGACTGTGCAGTTGGTTCTGACAATATCTCGGCCTCGTTTCTTAAAACGTTCAAATATATATTGATCCCACCTATAACCTTCTTATGTAACTTGGCGTTCACCTCTGGCACATTTCCGGATGCTTTTAAACTAGGCATAGTGCATCCGATTCACAAGGGCGGGGGTAAAGGGCTGCTTAATAATTATAGGCCAATTTCTATCTTGCCCACCCTTTCGAAAATATTGGAAAGACTGATGAATAACAGACTCACTAGGTTTCTCGATAAGTATAATATTCTTGCTCCAACCCAGAATGGCTTCCGTTCAGGTATATCCACCAGTAATGCAGTGCTCGACCTAACCAATGAAATTGTCACTAAATTGGATGACAGGCAAAAGGTTGTAGGTATTTTCTTAGATCTAGCAAAAGCATTCGACACAGTGTCCGTCCCTTTGCTGGTCGATAAGCTTCAAGAAATTGGTATAAGAGGCACTCAGTTATCTCTTTTTAAAAGCTACCTTAGCAATAGACGTCAGTGCTTAAGGATAGGTGATTGGACTAGTGATGAACTCCCAATTACACATGGCGTTCCGCAGGGCAGCATCATCGGCCCGACGTTGTTCATAATTTATATGAATGACCTCTGCCATCTGCAGCTCTCACATGGAACCATTTACGCCTACGCCGACGATACTGCACTATTATTCCATGATACATCCTGGGAGGCAGCTTTCAAGCACACTCAGCTTGGCTTTGATACGGTGTCTAATTGGCTAGCCCAAAATCGTTTGACCCTTAATGTTGAGAAAACGAAATACGTGACGTTCTCATTATCTTTAGCTGGTAGATGTCCGCCCTCCTTTCAGCATTTGACAGCCCACTTTTGCAATTTATATTCAAAAAGAATTTGCAACTGTCCGGCTCTTAAAAATACAAACTGCATTAAATACCTGGGTGTTGAACTTGACTCCACTCTCTCATACCACACCCATATCGATACACTTACGGCTAGGTTGAGAAAGATGATATATGTCTTCTCAAACTTACGTCATGTTGCTGATATAAAGGTATTAAGACTGGTGTACTTAGCTCTTTGTCAATCGCTCACTCAATACTGCATAGTTGCATGGGGAGGCTCCACCAAAACTCATTTCCTGAGACTAGAGCGAGCAGAGAGAGCACTCCTAAAGGTAGGATGGAAACTCCCTTACCGGTACCCCACTGCCGATCTCTATAGAACCTGTGGCATCTTATCAGTCCGAGCTCTGTTCGTCCGCAGTGTCATTATAACGACTCACGCACGGATACACTACGATCGGGACAAAATGAAAACAGTCAGACGCAAACACGCTATACTCCCCCCTAAGTTCGTCACTACCAGCCTTGCACAGCGAAACTTTCATTTTCTTAGCAATTACCTATATAATAAAATAAATAAAACTATATATATATATCCAATGACAACGCACAAATGCAAAATAACTATCACCAACTGGCTATTGGAGATGAGCTATGATCAAACGGAAAACTTCATACAAACACTATCATAATTCGTAAAAAAAAAGCATAAGCTCCCAACTCTCGCAACTTATACCACACAACATCTCAACATAACTTCTTTCACTCAGAATTGTACACATAATCTCTTAATGGTTTTAATATTTACATGTACCACACTTTTTCTTACCTGCAGAAAACACACACAAACACATTACCTACACAAAGTGCACCTCTTTACTCACACATTTATATTCACAGTCACATTTTACACTTGAGTTTATCTTGTTTATTTTCTGAAAGTACCCACAAAGTTACTAATTTAATTTGTTTATCAGGACTTATAGCACAAATGTACCTTTAACAAAACTGGGGGCCTGGAGATCTGTAATACAGGTTTCGTATCTAGTACAGACTCCAGCTCTCGCCAAGGAAAAAAGTAACAAAAAAAATGTTTGGATTGTAACCGTTGTACCTTGTGAGAGAAATAAATAAACATTATTATTATATATTATTATATTATATTAAAGCACATGAATATCTTGAAATGCTTATTTTAAATAGTTGTAGGAGTTTAGTAACTAAATCATATTTATATTCAGCAGATAGTGACGAATTTGTCACGGCCTTTGTGGCGTAGCGGTAGTACATTCGACTGCTACAACAGGGGGCGCGGGTTCGATTCCCACTCGATGCAAATATGTGTGTGCATGAATATGTCTATTTTCATTGGTCTGAGTGTTTCTATGTATAATATGTATGTATTTACAAAAAAAGTATATAAGTATGTTTATCCGCATTCTGGAACCCATAACACAAGCTAGTTTTAAACTATGCTTACTTTGGGTCTAGAAAGCACTGTGTGGAATGTCGTAAAATATTTATTTAATTATTTACAATACTTATTTAGTGACAGTAATACAGTTATATGAATTCGATTTTCTAAATTATTTTTTTATTTCACTAAAAGATAATGATAACGGACGGAATACAAAATTTAAATTTAGTCCACGATGCACGATCTGTTTCTTTCTAGTAACTTGGTAATTTGCGCTATCCTTTTCTTTGCTCTGTACATAAACAAACTCACACAAGCATAGATAAGGAGTGGAAGCAAATTTGCAACCTAGTCGTCACTCGTCGCCATGGTAGGTGGTAGTTGTCAGTTGTTAGACAGGGTCGGATTCAGTGCTAATATTAATTTATTACTTGAAAAATATTATATTCAATTAAATTTTTAAGCATTTTGTATGCTTACTTTTTGTAAAGATTTAGATCGGAAAAAGAGAACATCTAGAACGAAACTTGAAGCCGCGACCAGTCCCTTACAGGGGGAATGCTCTAGTCCCGTTCTAGATGTTCTCTTTTTCCGATCTAAATCTTTAGAAAAAGTAAGCATACAAAATGATTAAAAATTTAATTGAATTAATTAGGCGGAGTTATCAAAAAACAATGTTTAAAAATGACTGTAAAGTTTATTCATTGTTTCCGTAGTTCGCAAGAATTACGGTACATGGCTCCAGCGTCGCCTTAAGTAAATCGGAGAATTTCCAATATCTGGGATTTGTCTAGATATCTCAGCTGATCAGAGCATTCCCCCTGTAAAGAACATCTAGAACCGGACTAGAACCCGCGACTAGTCCCAGTCGCGGGTACTAGTCCGGTTCTAGATGTTCTCTTTTTTTGATCTAAATCTTTAGAAGAATAATATTGTTTAAAATTAAATAAATAAATAACTAAACAAGTTTCTATTCCAATTCGAGTGACCCAATAGTGAATACTGAAATATTTAAATCTGGCCTTTCTCAATCAATTTTATGAATGTTACGCAATTGCGCAGTTATTCGTAGAGTTTGTCAGCCTTAGTTCAGCCCCGTCTGCTCATACGCGTATGTGGTAAATTTAGCATCAAAATAAATCGGAAATTTTCGGTCTGTTATCATATAATCTTAAGTCTTTGGGCAAACTAAGCCTATAAATATTATTACAAGTAATTATGTTCTTATAATATAATAATTATTAAGTCGGCACTAGCATCACTACGTGGTTTCACCCGCGTAAGTCCTGATCCCGTGGTAATATCGTGATAAAAATAGCCTGTGTTACTCAGGGATAATGTAGCATTCTAATGGTGAAAGAATTTTTAGGATCGGTTTAGTAGTTACAGAGTTTATCAGCTATAAACAAACAAATCTTTCCTCTTTATAGTATTAGTATGGACCCTAGGGATAAATAGCGTAAATGTGAAATAATGTATCTCTGTAAACACTCAGCACAGCGCCGCTAAGTCTATAGTCCGCTAAGACGTGCATCGCTCTGCGGTTACCACTTCTAAGTAAATTCACTTCCTATTATAAAACAACAATTAGTTCTGGCTCCGACATCTTTTTCATTTTCTCCCATTGTCTTAGTCTTCCGTGTAGATTGAAAGCGAGGTCTCGCTTCTTTCATTGTAATTTTATCCTAAAAATGTATTTTTTACAACTTGCCTCTTTTGTTCTCAGTGCCGACAACAGTGAATGCATCAGTGGAGTTTCTTGAAGAGTATTATAGAACTGATACTCCTCCATCATCAAGAAAGAAACGAAATTCATCTTTAAGGGTTTCTGTGGGCCTTGCATGTGGTGGCCTAGTGGGAGGAGGGGCATTCATCGTAGCCGCTATAGTATTTTTGACTAAAAAGACCAGGCGCAGAATTCCCAACATGTTGAAGAAGCCCTTCTGTCCGTCTTTACGACACAGCTCTAGTTCCAGGAATAATCGAAGGGCTCCAAGGCTTGCACTAGCCCTCGCTAACTGTCCACCGATACATATGCTTCGGTAAGTCTATTTTATGTGAAAATAGTTAAGACGCCGTACCTTAAGACGCCTTTTCGTGATTGCAAACCATGTGGTTTTAACATGTGACATTATTCAAAATTACAGGGCAAAATCTACCAATTGCCACCCTACCTACGTAAGTCAAGTATACTTAAGTAGTAACCTTTGAAATAAAAAAATCCTTACATACCTAAGCAACGCGTCACAAATACCTCTGTTCTAAAGGCCTGACGATATCGTATTTAATTTTCTAACTACGCAACGCTCGATGTTAAAACCGTGCAGTTTAAAGTTTTGACAATTGGACGGGGTTAAACGATGTAGGGTCCTGGTGTTATATTAATGCTCTTCCGTTCTTTTAATAATCGTTGACTTTTCACATTTTTAAAAGACTTCAAAAAGGAGGACGTTCTATGTTCGCCTTTATCTATGTTTTTTTATATAAATTTACATGAAGGAATAAATTTATCGTAATGTAGTGTGGGCGTCGTTTGGCTGACATGATGATGATGATGATGATGAATGTAGTGTCGAGACGTAAATAGACAACAATTATTATCAATGTTTAACTCTTGCTTTGGTTTTGTATTTAAAAGGGGTAACATTTTACTTCCTTAAAGCTAATGAATATACTTATGAAAAATTACGTAGACACTTAAGTATCTGTATAACCTAACCATACTATAATACTTTGGTGGTGCTACATAGACAAATAAACGGTCCGCATGTAAATCTATTTACATTATTATAAAGCTTCTGCGTTTAGAAGCTGATGATTAGATAAAAATATATGACATTTTATGTCATTGTGATCAGATAGGAGCTTTTAGTTTCAAATTTATTAAAACAAACATTACGAGATGAAATAAGTTAGTTTTTAAATAGGAATGAGAGGGAATGGGAAAGTTCTACGAGTATATATAAAAGATTGTTTTTGTTCACAGGCCAGCGGTTGTCGATGAAGATTATAGGGAGCCCTACAACATTTGGCGGGAGACCCTAGGACGCCGTGACAAGCGAGAAACCCACGACCAGCACGAATACAACGGTAAGTAAAAATTTTTTTTATTTTTTTTTAACGTGCGGAATTCCCTTCGGATACCCCCCCGCCGGGCAGCGGGGGTGGTTATGCCGTGTCTCGACTAAAACCGCACGGTGTCCTCCCCAAGTGTCCGTTGCCGGGCACCCCCGGGTAAGCCCTCGAAAGGATAACCCCAGGGTTGCCGGCGGACTTTGGCCGCCACCGCGGCCTCGCCCCCTAAAGTAACTTAACACATTAGTAACTAACGATCACTTTAACTCTAACACCTCTCATAAATATTAAGAAAATCATGAAATATATGGAATCTGTCTTCTTTAGATTACAAAAATACTTATATACCAATAAACTTATTTATTCTTTTATTTCAATTGTTTGTAATTTTGTTTGTTTAACGCTGTGTTCAGAAACTTTTGAGCGCGACTCTACAAATCTACATTTTTGATGGAAGGGATCATCTGGATATAACATTGTTGTTGCACAGCAATGAAAATAATAACGCAATATTAATGGTCTCAAAACGGTCAAAACATGTTAATATGTATATTCAATGTCTACTATTCAAACATGTTTTTTTTTTAAATTTCAACATTATGTTTAAGTATCCAACAGAACATAAAATTCCAGAATTGTAGTCGTCACTTCAAAAAAAAACTATAAAACTATCGATACTAGTGATTTTCGCTTAAATCTTATGATTTGTTCCACGCTTGGTATCTCTGTGACGGCTTGTTCCAACTCCCGCTAGTTAGCTCGCCCGCGACACTCGACTCGCCAGTCGCGCCACTCCTCTGCACTCGTTAGATTTTCAAGCGCACTTAACCCTAGATTGTTACTTTTCCCCAGCTCTTGATGTTTACCAGTGGCTCTTACACGAATAGCTTGAAAATGAAACGACCTAATGATTTTCTTAACTACAGCTCAAAGAATAGATTTTAACAGTATTTAAACAAAATTCGCAAAATTTTGTTTTCAGCTAGAACATTTTTTTAGTTTACACCAGGAACCGCCAGGCATGATAGTGATATATACTTTTTAAGATAAATATTTTGTTATACTAAAGAGACTTACAATAACGTTAATGGGAATTTACGTGAAAATGGTATAGGTTGCCTGACATTTCGGTCAGGTTCTATTGACCGTGTAGTTTGTTTATTGTATACCAAGGTGCACAATAAGTGTACAGTTGGCCGCCAAACCGCCGTTCTTAACCTAAAGCTGGATCGGAATCACAGTATCCTCCACCGACTTTGCGCCCACTAGTGGCAACTGGAAATTTAATTTTTTTTTTTTTAGTTTTCCCCACTTAAGACTTTACTATTAACTATTCACCAAGCGATGTTACGAAGCCTAATGTAACATTAGCAACGAGCATGTGTATAAATCATGCGGCTCTATAGTTTTTCGTATTCCCATATTGACTGCACAGTTTAGTGTTAAGAAAAATTGATTGTATAATTATACCTTCTATATAAATAAAAATGAATCGCCGAAATGTATAATTTCGGAACGACTGCACAAAATTGAATAATTCTTTTCTTTTGTGTTCGTTATTGCCAGGATAAGGTTTGCAGTAAAGAAAAAATTAGGAAAGTCCACGGGTAAGGTGCTATTATTGCACTGGGGCGAAGCCAGGGCACGCAGCTAGTATTTTATAAATTATTTTAGAGAGCTTGTCCATATTTAAATATTTCACTGAAATCGTCAAAAATGTTCCAATACTCCTTAGTTTTAAATAGTAAAAGCTAAAACGAACACTGTTCCATAAAATGTTTAAACAAAAACTAAAATTCAACAATTCTGGCGTTCAAATACATTTTGAAGAAAACTCTCGTTACGGAGCAACCGGACGTCCGGTCGGAAAGTCAGCCATTGTTCAGAAGCCATATTGAAAAGATGATGTGCCCGAAGCACAGGATAATAGGTCCGAGATTCGAGTATCTTTTGAAATAAGGCGGAGAAATAGTGACGGGATTTTGTTCAAAAATACGCAATACTTTGACAGACGCTTTGGGCGTGAAATTTCGTAGTAAAGTGTGAAACCCCTACTACGAATGACTATCAACATAATAGGAAATTGAAAATGATGAACTTTTGCCTTTCTACGGTGAAGCCCAGAGATAAAGTTATATATTTGACCTGTAGGTATATCCGACGCTACGTTAGATCGAAACTACTGAACAGCTAAACTGATTTCTTCTCCCTAATCTATTAAACAGAATGTATACCGCGTTGAAATAATTAGGCTTCTATAAACTAAAACATAAGCGCGATGCCGATGACGCCCAGTTGTTTTGTCTATATAACGATTGGTTGGTAATTTAAGATCAACACAAACATAACTTATAATGACAGCAATAATATTTGTCTGCAGAAATATGCGAAGACACGGAGTTCCCTCGACCCTACATGATGAAACGGCCAGACCCCCATGAAAGTTTCTACGCAGCAACGGACATTATACATCACGTAAGTAATTCATTGTATTAGGTACTTTTTCCCAAGCGACTACAATATGGGGTTATTCAAGAAGGGCATTAGAAGGTTGTTACAGGGTCGGCAGCGCGAGTGTGATGCCCCCGCATACTTCCATAGGCCGCGGTAACCACTTCCCATCAGGTAGGCCGTGAGCTTGTCTGCCATCTGAGTGGTATAAAAAAAGCTGTTTTTTCCGTCCGTATTAGCTATTATAACCTTTTTTCTTACTGGGGTTACACAACGGCTAGACCAGGTGAGCAACAGAGTTTCTTATCCCAGGGCGCCTTTATACAGAGGTTCTTAGGTGGTGAACAGGTTAGCTGATCTCCAATGAAACGCAAGGATCAGTTGTACATACATATATTTATACACAGAGAAAATACAAAGTCACAGTTAGAAGTACCTACAGAATAATCACAAAAATAGTAAGACAAATATATATAAAAGTGAGTTTAGGAGGTCACATTACACAGACAGAGACATAAAACGATTTTCACAGCAAGACAGCAGAACACAGTTATAGGCACAATCATATATAGATAATGATGTAAGTAGATATTTCTCCCTGATGCCAGCCAGTAGTGGCACACTCAGATATACTATACACCAGCCTCGCCCCGGTCAGCAGCATTGAAATGAGCAGTTATGGTTATAGGGAAAGAAAAACTTGACCTTATTGATCTCAGGTATTCTCGGGATCGCCAGTGGTTGGGGACCGGCAGAGCAGATTCCGTAGCTTCCCTTGTGATCTGCTTTCTCAAGGTCTAGGTCTCCAAGCCACCACGATTGTCAACTCAGAGTCTCTGCCCTCTAAATTGTATACAGGGTTCTTTCCCAGAACTAACGACTCTGTTATGAAGATGCACAACTTGTATCAATAACACATCTCCATTATGCGAATATACTAACAGCAATTGAATAAAACAACTTCCAGATCAAATCTGGGAACACACACGAACTATAACCTCCAAACTGAAGAGAATATACTTTTCTCCACTATACCAACTAACACAACTTTCTTCAGTGGACACGACTAATGACCTCTCAAACAAAAAATTAATCATTTATATATTGAATTAATTCTAGATATTTCTAGAATTGTACCTTCTAGAATTGTACCTATTTGGATTTCTAGCTCGAAACTTCCGTGAGACTGACTTGACAACAAAACCTGACACGAACACATAACTCACGCCCTCTGACGGCGAGTCACTGAAGTCACATCTATGCAATTACCGTAGTTGCGACTGTGTCCTACAGATGGCGCTAACCACAATTACACATTTACAGTATTGTAATTGTTACTCTATTATAATATGTTTATGCCTCGTCAAATTACTTTCTTAGAAATCATCTTTGAAGTATTTTTAGGTGAAACCACTGATGTCAATATCAAAGGGCGAGTAATATCAAAAGAAATAAAAGTGGAATCAGGAAATTAAAACTTCTTATAAGACCACCATTATCGCCTATTCACTGACGCTAATTTATGATTTAAAGGAAATACTGTGGAAGTATTTTATGGTCAATAGAAATTTTTTGAGGTTTCTTTTCACCTTACAAATTATATGAATGATCGATTTTTCAATTGGATTATTCCTTTGACCGTGTCTTATGTATATAACATTGAACCGACGCTTTTATTACCTACTAGCTGACCCGGCAGACTTTGTACTGCCTCAATCGATAACAACTTCCATATTTATTCACCTTTTAAACCTTCTCTGGACCTCCACCAATAATTCAAGACCAAAATTAGCCAAATCGGTCCAGCCGTTCCCGAGTTTTAGCGAGACTAACGAACAGCAATTCATTTTTATATATAAAGAAGATTACTTAACAAATAACTAAAATGTGTCACACATCACACAAACCCGGTTTTTTTAAATATATATATTTAGGACACGTCAATTTGACTTCACCTCGCCTGATGGTAAGCTGAAGGTAAAGTCTTAGGAAAGAGCGTCACCATTACATACACGTATCATGTTAACAATGGTGGCACTCAGCTTGACGGCCTCATCTGAAGAGGATTGTCGTCGCAGCACCGCGTGACCCCCACCGGTCCCACTAGTGCTGCGACCACTATCCCCCTGCCCGGCTATGCACTTGCGGACCCCTGAACGCAATCAAACCGAAATTGGATTACTATGGAGGGTTTTTCGCAATCGTGCACGGTGGTACCTACCCGGCCGAATTTTGTGACAAATTTGTGTCATCAAATTTCTACCAACACTAAAACTGGTGGCATAGGCTTACATAACTGGTTGATATCATAGAACAAGTATAAGCAGAAAGCTATCACAAGTGCTTGGCATGTCCTCATTGTTCTTAATTCTTCAAAAGTTTTCTGTTTATACCATTAATGTACACAGAAGAAAGAAATAAACTTTTATTTGGTGCAAGTAGGTCACATTAATTACTTATTACTAGTACATATTCATTTAATATATATTGCCTGTGAGCCTGCTTCTGCTAGGGCAACGGTTAGATGAGTATACGTGGTGTAACTTTTATACATCCATGTAATGTGTTGCACCTAGTTTACTTATCAAACAGCGTTGTGTGCTAAAACGTCTCGTCACGAAGTGAGCATAGTCTAGAAAGGAGGAATGAGACAAACTATTGTCATGAACATTTCTTAAAAAAAATATAAATTATGCTAATTTCATAAGAGTGTTTTCTTTAAGAGACGTAGCTAAAAAGTTAAGTTTATTATACTCACACTTTATTACACGAACAGACTCATTATACAAAACCATATACAAAGGAAACGTTATACAAAACTTTGTGTGAGCCATGCCAACACGTTTTCACTTTACGTTCCCAGAAGGTTTGAGTTAGGTAGTCAGGTATGTGCTTTCCGAAGGTGGAATTTAGTTAATGTTAATTAATATCATCTTACTGTTCTTTTGACTCCTAACATTAAGAAAGATTGCTATTACTTCAAATTTTATAGAACATACTACGCTAAAAAGTAATTCGAATATCAATGTACCTTTTTTTTTTGTGCGGAAATCCCTTCGAAATCCCCCCCACCGGCCAGCGAGGGTGGTTATGTCGGGCTTGAACCGACTAAAACCGCACGCCGTCTCGGGTCTACAGACGCCGGGGTGTAAGGTTGCCCATAGAGCATATCCCTCGCACCCCGACTGACCCTGGGCCATCTCCGGTTTCGAGATGACCCCCTCGGGTTTGGGAACCACGGTGTCCCCGTCTTGCCCCGGTTTGGGGGAGGGGTGCTAGTCGCCCCACCGTCCCGGCCTGCGTCTGCTGGGGTGACAGGCGGCCTCACCTGCCACCCCCAGGATGGCAGGTGAGGCCGCCTGTGGCCTGCGCTCATGGAGGACGGAGGTCGTTAAGCGACCTCCGGCGCCTGAGTCGCCTGCGACGCGCGGCAAGCAAGTTGCAGGCTCGGCGGGCCGGGAGATTTCTAAATCTGTCCCGGGCGCGCTCCGCCACCTCCTTCGCGAGCATTACATGCTCGCTGAAGGAGGTGGCGGCGGCCCACGCACTCGCGCTCTGCACCATTGCCGCAATCATGCTGCCGAGCGAGTGGACTCCCACCCCGATGGCTGCCACGAGGTCACGCCTCGGCGCCTCCCAAGCCGGGCATTCCACCAGCGTGTGCAGCCCTGAGTCCTCGCTCGCGTCGCAGTGATGACACTCAGGCGTTGGCTCCTTCCTGATCCGATGCAGGTGGTCCCCGAAGCACCCCTTCCCGGGGATCACCTGCGTCAGTCGGTACGAGAGGCTTCCGTGTCGCCTCTCTAGCCAATCCTCCATGATGGGCATTACCGCCGCTATTGCGGCGTGCCCTGCGCTTGGTCGCCAAAGTCGTTCCTTCCACTCCACCACGATGGCCTGGCGGAGCTGGGACTGCACGGCCTCGATTTCACGAGGCTCGGGGTTCAGTCCCTGCTCCCGCGCCTCCTTTCGCCACTGGTACAGTTGCGAATGTGTAAGGTGACCTAATATGAAATTCCCTCGGTTAGCGGTTAATATTCACGTGAGGCGAATATTGCACGACGAGGCGAATATTATTATATGACAAAGAGGCCAGAATGAAAGAGGAAAGATTAGGAATTAGAATTAGGAAGTTTTTCATTACATTAGTTAAAACAGGCACCGCATTGAAAGCGGGGATAGTTATAAAAAAAAAATCATATATTCTTCTTTGCAAAAAAACACGATCCTTTTGCCAGAGAAGTTTGCAAAAGCATAATAGGTTTTTGATGGAATAATATTCAACTTCTTCATTTTATCCAGAGACTGTACATCATTAAAACAAATAAAGGCCTACATCAACTATGTAAAGATGGTAACCCATAAAGCATGAACACGTAAAGTATTATATAATAATGTAGGGCAGGCGGATCGGCTGATTTCCCGAGGGAGCCGCGGTCACACACCCGCCCTACGTAAACCATACCAATTGAACATTAATACGTAATGAACGTTATTTAGTTAACCTTTACTTACGGACTGTTTCAGTGGAAAAAGGAAGTAATAAATTCTTTTATGTTGATACAAAGCAGTTAGCAAACCAAAATAAAAAATCTTAGAACGAGCCAACATGACCATAAAATTCTTAGTAGAGCCATCGGTTAGTAGAGCCATGGAATGGGTGCCATCTCGAAACCGGAGATGGCCCAAGGTCAGTCGGGGTGCGAGGGATATGCTCTATGGGCAACCTTACACCCCGGTGTCTGTAGGACCGAGACGGCGTGCGGTTTTAGTCGGTTCAAGCCCGACTAACACCCCCGCTGGCCGGCGGGGGGGTACCCGAGTGGATTTCCGCACGAAAAAAAAACGTTGAGGAATGGAGTGTACAGGGCTCTACCAACATCCTTGAGGCCCCAATTTAACTTCACCTGCAACTCGATGTACGAACGAGGCTCCAACGCGGCTCTCCTAGCAGAGTTTAGAGGTCAGACGACAGCCGCTCCTGGAAAAGCCGAGATATCAATCAAAAACAATAAGCACTCGGACTCCAGGTGCAAACTTTGAATGCAAGTGGGAAATCGTAAATGATGATAATAAAGTTTTTATTATGTTTTTTAAAATGAATCACATTTTGCATTGTATTTAAATTAATAATTTTGAATATTCTGTGAACACAAATATATAATTCCATTTTAACGCGTCAAACTCAAACTCTTATGTAAGTAAGAACTAGTCACAGACATATCATTGAGACACAGACGGAACATGTCCTATATCTTGTGACACCAAACAGCTTACGCAATGTAGATTAGACAGCGCTGACCTAAGGCTGACAACCTCTACGAACGACTGGCGGACGAACTCGCAAATAATAAGATATATAATAAAACTTGAATCGCCCTTATGGGCGTATAATCCTATCAAAGCCGACAACATCCCGCTGTCATTCGCTCATGTTAATATATGTATTAATTGTGTATCAGGTCGTCGTTGGTAGTCCGTGTGATTAGCCATACGTCAGTATCGAGTAGTGCAATATACGCAACATATCGAGTATACAATTTATTGGGATTTCCGCACGAAAAAAAGAAAAAAAGAAAAGCGTACACGGCTGGTGACAAAGGAATTGATCTAGCAAGGCTGAGGTGTAATATATCTTCAATCCGCAAGTAGTTGATGTTGTGACTTGAGATTAAAGCGTTCAATATAAAGTCCTTCAGAATTTATAGTCGTATTGATGAGATTTTACAACATGACATAGGTGATGAATATCGAAACTCAAGTCAAAGAGACACAGTGCTACCAGTGTTGCAGAAATTGGAAACAGTTGAAAACATGCAGAAGGTTAGAAATTGATAAGAAATCTAGCGATACGGTTTAACGAATTAAGAAACCGGCCAAGTGGTGCGATCAGTGGGCTACGCGTAATGTGGGATTTTGTATTGGTCCATCAAGGACTCATCATTGAGTAAGGAGCTTTCTGTTATTTCATACTATGAAAGTTCACATAGGACGATGGTAACTGAAGAAAGACTTATAAATCCAACTTTACAAAGTTTTGCTTCAACTACACTACGCTTACTACTGTGTGGCATCGTACAGTCCACACGAAAATTCGTAATTCGAGCGTAGACATTATAATTAATTTAGGATTGATTTATATTAATGATTTTATGAATGACAAAACCGAATAAAATTTACTAATATGCATTTATAAACGAATATTTCTATGCGGTGATTGCGGTCCAGGCAGCTTGGATTGTTTACCAAACACCTAAAAGCTAATATCAGATAATTAATTAGTATAATCTAATTTGCGATAGTGTCTACGAGTATACTGCACTTTAAAGATAAGGTTGCGTATAGGCACTCCAGAATAGGGGTGCGACTGGTTGGATCACCTCCAAGTTTGGTGCACCCTGGGCAACGTGGGCGATGACGCATCATTGATTGCTCCTCTGGAGTAGCTGGCGTCAACGTCAACGGCCAAGAGTCCGACCAACCGGCCCTTTTCAGGGCCAGCTGACCCCATTGCACGAGGGGGTCGGGGTATGGCGGGCCTGCAAGGCCCGCGGGGGCGGTGGTCGCTCCAGGTACCCTTCTGCTGTTATCAGAGGGGACACTGTGAATGGCCCAGGGTCAGTCGGAGTGCGAGGGATATGCTCTATGAGTAACCTTACACCCCGGCGTCTGTAGACCCGAGACGGTGTGCGGTTTTAGTCGGTTCAAGCCCGACATAACCACCCCCGCTGGCGGGCGGGGGGGTATCCGAAGGGATTTCCGCACAAGAAAAAAAAAACTATCCAGAATAATTGGGGTCTTCGGAGCCCAAGTCAACCTCACCCATTAGGCTGATATACCTGCTGATTGATGGCGAGGCTCTAGCGCAGACCTCCCCCAGATGGCAGTTGCTCCCATAAAAGTCGTATAAGCCAGACCAAAAGCAGGATAAGGAATAAGCGGGCCCTGGACTCCGAGACCTCGGATGCAACCGGGAATATTACTAAGATGATGATTCTGATACATGTTTACTGCTTCAGCAGACTCCTGATTAAAAACAATAAACTCACACAGTAAAAAATATCTAAAATCAGTACAAATACGAATTTGGTGTACAAAGGCGAGCTAAGCATAGTATAGTAGATTATTAACAAAACGTTGGAGACCGTGTGACCTGTAATATAAGGGACAGAGATCGGCACGAAATATTAATATTACATTTTTAATTTAATTAATGATTGATTTGCGTTTAACCAATGGAAGGTTATACTTCACTTTTCTGCATTATTAGGTCTCACAAACAAAGATTTCACTTAAACTCGCAGAAATATCATGTAGCGAAGATCCGTGGGGATTTCCTTACGAAAAAAAAGGTACTTACATCATTCCCAATCTTTCCTTCCTCTGTAGAATCTATTACATTTAAAGATAATTATTTTAGGAAGTAATGTACTAGTAAATCAATGTGTATGTCACAAAACTAATGTTGGACGGAAGCCAGTATCATAAATTCTTGATAATTTCTATTTTATACTCGTTATTATACTTGTTACTCTGCATTTGAAAAGTTGATAAATATAATGCACATATCTTCTTAACTTGTATTTATCACGAAAATAGAATATTCAAAAAATATATTTTAATAAATTAAAACTTCTATACTGTTAAATGAAATAAGTCAAACATACTCGTGAAGGATACAGAACATTAACAATTTAAAACACCCCCGACCGATTTTCACCAAATACAGCTAAGAACACTGCCGACTACTTCCCCTTTGAAAGAAAAGAAAAAAGAAAATAGTTAACACAAACGTAAATAAAAACATTATACACATAACGCAACGTGGCCACCTATATCTATACAGGTGACAACCTTGCGCCATCGCTAGTGGTAGATTCATCGCTAGTGGTAGATTCATCGCTAGTGGTAGATTCATCGCTAGTGGTAGATTCATCGCTAGTGGTAGATTCATGCGACCAATTAACAGATTATCCGATGCTTACAAGTCGGGCTAGTAGATTGACTGTATGTTGCATTCTACATAGATTGTTTAGTTAGGATTCATTGATTTTGATTATAAGGTAATAGGACTTGGTATTTGATTGACAAACAGCGATTCACTTAATTTCACTCATAGACAAAAGTCGTTTAGTCTCTCGTAAACGTACGGTTTGAACAACCTTTGAAGATTTTTTTGAAAGACATCTATTGGCATTTATAATAAAAACTGTTCTCTATATCGCTTCGAGAGATGAACCTTCGTCTGTTACGGAAGGATGTTTCCTGGCTAGCAGAGAGAAAATCATTAAAGGAGCATAGGGGAACTACGTATGAATAGATCCGGAAGTGTACTTCACGATCCTTTGCGTAAGGAGGATAAATTCACGTCCGGCGTTTTACAAAATTACATTAGAACAAAATAAAATAAAAGGGTGATAATGTCTGAGGCCAGCGTTTCAGCCTTTACACTACTGCCTCTTACTCTTAAACTGATCACATAGTTTATAAGAAATTTTCCATTTCAAATTCTACAATATACATTTTATATATAAAAACATCTGAGGTCTGAGTATAGTTTGTAGGCTATTTATTATACCTCTAGGTGAACGGGTTCAGAATTTTACACCGCGGCTACAGCTATATTACCTAGAAACCACATAAAAACAGAATTCTTAGTTTTTTTAATAAGCTTGTTCGTAGATGTTCGTGATCAAATCTCGTAAATTAAATTTGATTCACTACCCGGTTACCGTTTGAGATGAAAGTTTGCATACTTGTGTAAGTCACGTTACAATGCAATATTATGATGACATGGTGCTGATCTGATGATAGAGCTGGACATAGGAATTTCCTAAACAAGCTCATCGAGTTGGGGCTCGTTTGAATAGTCTTGACGAGTAGTTTGTCTTTCAATTGTAACCAGGGCGTAATGATGGAGTTGGAAGGTGATGATAGGAATTCGGTAATAAAACGACGCAACCCCATCAAGTTACGGCTCGTTTTATTTTAAATTTTTAGTTCTTTTTATTAACAAGAACACAAAAAAAACCGTTCCCGCAAGGGGAACGCACAGGTAGATTTCGTGAAGCAATTAATATTATTTTATTTTAAACACAGTAACATTTTTAACATGTTTAATAGATTTTCTCGAAAACGGTAACTTTTAGCGAAAAACTTTTCAGACATTGATTTTAGACTTAAAAATGGCCTATCGATTAAAAATGTTTCCGACATCAAGAATGTTCACCGGTTAGAAGTTATGATTTTTTTTCCGACAAATTTTGGTTTTTCCCCCCTCCAATTTTAGTTATAGTATTAATCTTATAGGTTTATAATTAAAAGTTGTTGGTAATGGGATAAAATTAGAACGGTTCGAATATCTTTCATGGAACGTGAAATTTTGAGGAAAAACTGATTTCACAAAAAGTGAGGCCCTACCGCCCCCTTAGGCCGGATTCCACCCGTTCACGAACTTAAACTAAGTTTACACCCAAGCAATTTTTGACCGCAGTTTGATAGCGATCGGGGCAAAAATGCGACCGTGAGAGTGCCGCAAATTTTCGGAAGTGGAACCATACATACATATATATATATATATATATATGTATGTATGTTTATATATATATATATATATATATATATATATATATATATAAATATAACCCTTTTGACCTGTGGTCAAAAGGTGTGAAATTTTAAGGTATAGAAATTAAATTAAAATGTATTTGTAAATATTACAAAATGTACAAATTCGAGCTTTTCTCATTGAATTCAGCACTTTTAGTAGCTTCATTCGAATTTTCTTCCACTAAAAAGGGAGATATAATACTAATATTATAAATGTGTATATTTGTGAAGATGTTTATATTCCATTGTGAAGATGTTTATGAAGATGTTTATAGTCCTAGGGCCACTCCTGTAGAACATCGGATACGACTGGGTGCTGCGCGGTACGTTGCTCGAGGGTGTCAGCATAGTCTATTATGCTGACGACACCCTCGTTATGGCGCGGGGAGCAACGTACCGAAGCGCGGCACTAAAGGCGGCTGGGACTCGAGGTGGCTCTCCATAAATCCGAGGCCATGTGTTTTCACGGGCCTCGGAGGGGGCCACCTGCGGAAACCAGCATAACCGTAGAGGGCGTAAGCATCGGCATCGAGCCCACGATGAAGTACCTTTTTTTTTTTTTTTTTTTTTTTTATCGTGCGGAAATCCCTTCGGATACCCCCCCGCCAGCCAGCGGGGGCGGTTATGTCGGGCTTGCACCGACTAAAACCGCACGCCGTCTCGGGTCTTCAGACGCCGGGGTGTAAGGTTACCCATAGAGCATATCCCTCGCACCTCGACTGACCCTGGGCCATCTCACCACTAACAGGATCGCTCATCCTGTCTCCTCTGAAAGCAGAGGAGTACGGAGTACGATGAAGTACCTGGGGCTCGTACTCGATAGGCGATGGGACTTCGGAACTCATCTCCGAAGTCTGGTCTCAAACCTGAGCGGGGCTGCGGCTGCGCTATCGCGGCTGATGCCCAACGTAAAGGGACCCAACGCCCCCACTAGGAGACTGTACCTGGGGATCCAGTATGGGCGGAGACTCTGGCGGCCCGCAACGTGGCTGCTCTAAACAGCCCGTTAAAGGCGATGGCCGTCAGAGTCATCAGGGGGTATCGCACGATCTCCGTCGAGGCGGCATGTCTCCGAGCCGGCCCTCCATGGGACCTGGAAGCGAGAGCCCTTGCGCTGCTGTACCAGTGGCGCAAGGAGGCGCTGGAGCGGGGCCATAGACCGTATCCGGATTACCGGGGATCCACTGTAATATAAAAACTAATATTGTATAGAACAATTCGAACATGGTCACATTTTTCAATGCAAACGAAGCCAAAGCAATAGTAATCGAAACATATGACGCTATCCTCCTTGCTGCGATTCAAAAAGATAAAAAAAACGTACATGTGTCGCTTAATCCGCAGAGGGTCACATCTCACCAAAGGATAACAAAACGAGAACCAGTACAACTACACACAAATTATTTCAAAAAGACTGAAAAAGTTTTACGTAGCATATTGTTTCACTGTTGAAAGATTCTAGTTTCTAGATTTAAATAGATGAGAAATAAAATATTGCTACTTACGCCTCGATGACGTGACTCGAAGTTTTTCATTGTAAATCCTTGGGGAAAGCTATGTTGATAAATTGTCGTCCTATGGCTAAAGTGATGTTGATACTTATACACTTTGGAGTTTTCTCCCAGCTATGTGAGGCTACACGAAAGTATCCTATATTCAGTGACTTGAGTTCATACTAACCGCTTTGTTACGATATCAACAGACCACGAAACGATTGCTCTTAGATTCTTGAGTGTTCTCATCTAGTTGTTAAATTTGGTACACAAAAGAATCGCAATGTAGTAGTAAAATGTAAAGTAATGTAGTGAAATCTTGTTTATAGGGGTAGGCAGAAAGATACTACAGTACATACGTAGCACAACATATCATTATTGCAAATCAAATGTGAAATAAATGTACGCAAAACTGATTGGTATAATAAATAAGTCGACAAAACAGTCGCTTATTACTACACAAATAGCTTCGTTTCGTACATATATTTTTATTTCAGTGTCGTGTTTCATGTCGTTTATCCAAAACAGCCCGTTTGGCTCGACGTTAGTACAATTTATAACTGCAGTACTCGATCCTCGCCGTTCATTAAACCCCGCCTACCTCTTCACTCAGAATGTAGCAGCTGATACAAATCTAATACTCTGAGAGTAATATGACAGATACAGGTGTAATTTATACAGGACGATACTAAGTAATACTTTGGGATGAAATTAAATGTATCCGAATTAAACAATATCTATATACCCCTGTTCTATAGAAGATCGATAACCTTCCAGTAACCAGTCTCAATCATTATTCTCATAGCGATTTGATTGGGTTATCGGTTTTTTTCGGGAGCGACAGCCGTCTGACGTCCCAGCCCCCAAAAGAAGGTTGTAGGTCCAACAAATAAGTGATGTTTATAGTGCTCTATACCCCAATGAGCCCCAAACAATACAAAGGTCTTTAATCAGTGCGTGTTACCAGTGATGACCTACGATGCCGAGACGTGGTCTCTCACTATGGGCCTCATAAGGAAGGAAGGTCACACAGCGAGCTATGGAACGGGCTATGTTTGGGGTTTCTCTACGAGATCGAATCAGAAATGAGGAGATCCGTAGACGAACTAGAGTTACCAACATAGCAGAGCGAGTCAGCAAGCTGAAGTGGCAGAGGGCAGGGCACATAGCTCGGAGAACCGATGGCCGTTGGTGCAGAAAGGTCCTTGAGTAGAGACCACGTGGCGGCAAGCGCAGCGTCCGCAGGGTGGACAGACGACCTGGTAAAGAGCGCAGGGACTCGGTGGATGCAGGCCGCTATAGACCGGTCAAAATGGAAGTCAATGGGGGAGGCCTATGGCCTATGCAGTGGACTTCCTACGGCTGATATGATGATGATGATGAATATTCTTGCATAAAGCAAGAACCTTACGAGATGCAATCGGGGTCTAGAACTCTTTCATCGTGATCTTTGCATTTGTTCCGGTCGCATCCGAGGTTTTCACTTCAGAGTCCGAGGTCCGCTTACTTCTAGAACTCTTTAAGGAGACGAATGTCTTCGAAAATGTATATAATGTAATATTATACATATATATTATTACCTTCGCGTTACATAACAGTTCTGTTATCTCCTTTCTAATTTGATCTATATACGAAAGAAAAAGAGAGAACAATAATTTACCTTCAAATGGATAAAAGGTTTATACATTACTACGCCGTTGGCGGACGGGCTGTAGAAAGCTCAGTCCAATTTCCCAGTATTATTACACTAAAATATTACTTACCCTATTTTTACTGCTCATATGGTGCCAGAATCTCGGTAAGTATCGTATATTTCCCAAATATGTAGTAACAAAAGATTGAATGTACAGGAGCCTACCAACGCCTTCGGGCCCTGGTCAACCCCACCTGCTAGACGGTGCTCCTGTCAAACAACGGACAAGGCTCTGGCGTAGGCTTTCTTCTCGGGGTAGGGAGGTCCCACGGCAGTCGCTCTCATAATAGTCAACAAACCAATCAAAAATAATAAGCGGACGCGGAAATCGCTAGAAAGAAAGAAAAATGTTTTTTGAGCGCAGGCCTGGGGTTGGCAGGTGAGGCCGTCTGTCACCCCATCAGAAGCAGGCCGGGACGGTGGGGCGACTAGCGCCCCTCCACCAAACAGGGGCAAGACGGGGACACCGTGGTCCCCAAACCCGAGGAGTTATCTCGAAACCGGAGATGGCCCAGGGTCAGTCGGGGTGCGAGGGATATGCTTTGTGGGCAGTTTTACACCCCGGCGTCTGAAGACCCGAGACGGCGTGCGGTTTTAGTCGGTTCAAGCCCGACAAAACCGAGAAATACCCGAAGACGAAAAGAAAGGTACAAATACAATAAAATTAACAAAATAAATTTAAACAAAAAGCTAGTAGGATGATAATGTAGAAAACAAAATATTAATTCACAGAACAAAAATTGTAGCCTTTTTAAAAGTTTCTTGTCTACTGAAAGTCAAAATCAAAATTCATTTATTCTGTATAAACCACCCTACAAATCATCAATAAAAAAATGCAATTAGCAAGTGAGTCACCGTTTTGAAACGCAGCCCTGTCCTAAGATGACACCGGCAAGAAACTCAGCAGACTGTGTTTTTTGGTCTATTTACAAACGTTTAATCTAATTACAATGCTTTTTTTTTTTGAGTTGCATAGTGAGAGAGCAAACGGTTCAAATCCAAGCTTGTTTATCGTCTAATATTCTTGAATTTCATAAGTCTTTTTGGTAAAAATAAAGACATTTAAACTTATGAAGAGGTAGATCCTTCATTTTATTAGGGAGCTTGTTGTAGAAGCGAGAAAGCAGAGAAGAAGATCAATCTTCACTACAAACAATAGCTTATTCCTGTACTTCCTTAACTGCGAAAGCAATTGAAACTTTTTCTGCAAGTGTCTCTCCAATCATCTAACTTATGCAATGTAGATGTAGGTGCCTACCTATCTAACCACCTTACACAAACTAAACTTATTTTTCTCGACCACCAAGTATTATCACATTGGTCACTTTTATACTGCGATAAAGTGAGGAATGTGATTATAAATATTCCGGGACAAATCACACAGCACAGCACATAATATGAGCTTATATATGAGTATAATATGAAACAGCTTGTAATATGAGTTCTAGAATACCGATAAACATGCTTAGATACTATTTTGTAAACATATACAAATATATCCACTGACCGTGAATCAAACCCGACCTCCAGCGTAGCAGTAGAACGCTCTACCGCTACGCAACAGAGGTCGTTAACTTATTATTGCTTTTTTTAAATATACTTCCAAGGTCAGCCGGCACAGCACTAACGTACCACTAGCTACATGTAAACGTACGAAAATGTATCAAAGTATCAAATTCTAAAACGATCTAAGCGAAATATTTAAACACATATGTAGCTGAAGTGAATTTCAGTAAGCCGGCCGCTAAACCCTACTAAGTTATATCTTAAGTAAAAACAATAACGTGGACAATTTTGGCAAAATATACTATGCACATTACTGCGCGAACACTTGAACGAGGTACCTCGCAATCGTCCTGCTCGTGTATACCGAATAATATGCATTCTAAATGTGTTTAAAGTAAATTCATGGCGAAACATAGCACGGTACATTTAGCAGGAGTAAAGGACACACAGTTGCGGTAAACAAATTACACTCTATTTATGAACACCCACGTACTGGCGGTGTGGCGACTCCACAGCCAATAGGATTGTGCTTAAATAAACCCACAAAAACCTTATCTTTCGCATGCTCTACGTGCCTAATGAGTGTGTAAATACATTTAGCATAAATACCTGAGCACTAAACATTGCATTTGTAAATAAAAGTGCATTCGTTTCAAGCGTAAATACTTATTGTAATGGTTGGCGGATGATTGTATTTATTCTATATACGATTTGCATCGGGGAGCACTTTAAACCGTCAGTCCCGGTTGCCATAAAAACATCTATGGCAATTGTTATGGGGAGTTAGAGGTCTAAAAAGTCCGACAATAATGGTCTAACTACAGAATTTCGATATCGGCAATGGGTTGTGGTGGCAGTTGTTTCAAGGAAAATATCGAAATTCAGCCGCTTTGTAGTTAGACTGAAAAAGCCAACACCAACTGAGTTAGGCGAAGGCTCGGAGGATATAACCCGATAGAACCCGGGATAAAACCCGACCCCACTAGGGGGTATCCGAAGGGATATCCGCAAGTAAAAAAAAAAAAGGTTCGCAGAATAATGATGACTCTTTACAAATGTACCGGTTGTTAGGGAAAACGAAAACCGGCGATAGTACTGAAGGTAAAAAATATAGTCAGCGATTTTTTATCGATTAGTTAATAAAGTATTTATTTTATTTTATTATCATTAATTTTTTATCAGCGTTTTTCACGTTCCATCGTTTCAGTGCAGCTAAATGAAATGATAATTTAATTAAAAAAAGCTTATTTCACATATAAGCACAGATAAGCGGGCCAACTGATGAGAAACCGTTATCTATGGACATCTGTAACACCAGTGGCGTCACACTTGCGCCAAACCTGTAAAAACCTTCTTCTGACGGCCTTTCTTGAAGAACCTATATTGTGCTCGCTTGTGAAAACAGCAAGTACCACAGCAAGGAGATCATTCCACAGCCTAAGCTTGCGTGGAATGAAATTCCTCTCATACCTCTTACCTCTCACTGTACGCAATGTTTTCGTTTACAACGTGTGAGGATGAATTCGCTGTCTGTGAAGAGCAGTGCGATGATAGAATGTGGCCGTGGGCATCATGTGAAATAATCTTCTGAACACGTACCATTATACAGGCGGTAGAACACGCACACAGAGGCAAAATCTCTCCAAAAACTGAGAGGTTCTACACTGCATATGAGTATGGGATTGTCGACGATCCTCAGCAACCGTCTTTACACCGAGTCGAACGGGTCAAGTATAAAAGCCGGTCATAAAACCTCTAATAGCATAATATTCTTGAACATATCACACGAAAAGAAAATACCGCATGTAATTTCACCAAGTAACAAGGGTCATGGTAACAATGCAGGACCATTACAAACACCCGCATCGTACCATACTCTGTGAAGAGCTGTATAACCACACTCCCTTGTTGCATGAATTTAGTCGATCGGCTTTATCTATGGAGATGAAATGAAATAATTCAATCGCTTCTGTTACAATATGACAGATGTGATGCTGATGCACAAATTTGCTTTAACATTTATTACCTGGTTTACAATAGATCGAAGTTATAGATAATAAAAACCATACAAAAACTTACGGCTATTTTTCAATCGCTAAAAACCAATATTTGAATACGGAAGAAAGGGTAAACAACTTGAATTCCTGAGACGAGCTCAGCCGAATAAAAGGGATTATCGATTTTGCGATATTTTTTTTTGCGATTTTTTCTTTATCTTGCAATGGTTCACCCCAGCACGAATCTATTACCGAAAACAGCAACTCGATAGCTCATCTCCTTCATACCCAAAACCGTGACAGAAAATTGGCAACGACGACGTCGACGACGTCGACGACAACTCGATAGCAATAGGGCTTTTCTAAAGAAAATCCCTAAAAAAGATAATTGTGTGTCGTCCTCTTAAAATGATTAATTATATAAAACATTGTCCATCTCAGTTTATAGCCAACATCAAATAGTTATACTCGTATACTTTGAAAACCATTAGTACATTTATTTGGCTATCCATTGACATTTGTGTTAATGCTCCCAAGTATAAGTAACATTTATCAACTAGAGTGGTCCAATTTGAGAGCCGCAACCAACACAAAAAGCAGCACTGAGTATTTTCTTGGTGCCGTTAATCGGGAAATGGTTCACATATTTATAATAGAAGTCCACACTTCAGTTTAGACAAAAAACAAGACCTCAGACGCAACACATTATCCTATTCACTTTAGAAAAGTCGATAAATATAACTCAAGTGACTTTGCAACTTACAAAAAGGGGAACAACCGCGGCTGTACGTATATAGTACGTAGCGAGTGGAGTCTCAGGTGTTTTGTAGCCCGCCCTCCATTTCTCAAAGTGAATCCACATTGCGGCCCGTATTTTATAATGACACTGGGAGTTTGCCCAAACGACGTATGCTCGCTGCCCACTCTAGGATTACCTCTAGGGTTGTGCCTTTTATCAACGAATCTTTTCGTAGCTTGTGAAATGGTTCAGACAATTGATAAGTCTCAGTGATATTGCATGAACTGTAAGTAATTTAACAAATATGTTGCATTATAATTTATAAGTTATATTGTAATTAACTACATACAATCGTGCTCATGGTTAAGTGGTAACCGAACAGGTTAGCACATTGCAAGGTTTAGTAATACTTAAAATGTTTATTCTACTACGCTACTCAAACAAAACATTATAATTTAGATTAAGTAAATATGGTTTGTAAATGGACCAAAAAAAGGCTGCTTAGTTTCTTGCCAGAGTCTTCTCTGGACGGGACCGCGATGTGAACCGGTGGGCCATTTTTTACTTTTTATTTTTATGTTTGACGTTTCTTTGTTCCGTTTCAATGGTATACATAAGACTTTGATTTAGTCAAGTTAGTCTTAGGTTGACAACCGGGAAAACTGCATATGGTATTATATGATAACTGTATGCACTGAATACAGTTCAGTATTTCAAACATAAATACTCGAGTTTATGTAGGGTTAGCAAAGCGCGGGTAACTTCTTTGTTTTATGCGTCCTAAGCTAACCGTTACGTAAGTCAACAGACCTTAAAGAAATAAATAAATGATTACGGCACACCCCTAGTTAAGAAATCTACTAAATACAAACCATTAGTTATACAGGACTAGCGGCGTAATAACAAGACAAACCTCCAAATTCGAGCAGAAAACATGTAGGCTTAGTACAAAAATTAAACCATGAGTGTAGCTCTCGGACAAAATAGCAGGTAACTATCTAATTAGTGCAACACATGCCTTATTTCAGGTTTTTCCTTACGAACTTAATTAATGCATTTTGTTGAAGAACACCTGAGACGAGAGCACTTAATTTTTAATTATATTGTAGTGGGAAGCACGATGTACGTTGTCAGTCGTCTACGGCTCTGTCCCCACGTTTTAATAACGAAGTTTGTTTGTTTTGGAAACGGTGTCGAAAACTCTCGTAGTTTATGTATTGAAAACACTTTTATAGTTAATAGGTTTTTGAACAAGTTTATTTTCAAATTTGAAGTTCATCAGGACTAGTATATCTTTTTTGTAAGTTGATACCAAGGTTGACTTATTATATACTTAGGTATTTGTCTAACACGTAGCCGCACTATCATTAGCATTGAGGAGGTCTGTCATCAATGATAGATACTCGTTAACTCAGATATGGTTCTCTCTAATAGCAAGACCTCCTTAAATCCCATGAGACTTTTACAAACGTAAAGAAATGTAAATTTGGAAAGCGAAAAGACAATACCGGTGCCAAAAGTATACCGTTTTGTCAATTTTGAAAGTATTAAAACGTTCATTTGATTTACTCTTTCTCATCTCTGATACACATTATTTTATGTATAAAATATTATAAGATGTCACCAGCAACTCCGTTCGCCCATCTAATTATGCTTCATATTATTAATTAACCGAACAAGGGTCAAATGTCCCTCGTTTTTCACTATATTATAAAACAAAGTCGTCCGCCGCGTCTTTCTGTCTCTTCGCGATAAACTCCAAAACTACTGTACCAATTTTCATGATGTTTTCACTAATGGATAGTGTGCTTCTCGAGAAAGGTTTTAGTATATAATTTGTCTAGTTTTTGTATACATTGGCTAAATGATATTTGTTGTAGGTGTCGGAAAAAAATGAGTAGTCTGGAAGCTTTCAACGAAAACGCTGCCTAAACCCTTTGAGATATAACAAAATGATGTTAGGTGTAATTGTGTACCTTATATAGGTTATGGTGGTAACGGGATAGAATAGGGAATAGAAATAGAACGGGATCAGAATTCCACGCGAGTTAAGCTGCGGACAATACCTAGTCTATAAAAAATCTATATGATTCTAATTAAGCAAAAAAAAATGTTTGTGTCGGTCTGTCTGTTGGTCTGGATGTCTGGATGTCTGGATGTCTGTTTACGCAATAACTCAAGAACCACTTATCCGATTTAAAAAATTCTATCGCCAATCATCTTGTTTGGTTAATGGGAAGAACTGATTGGATTTTGGGGTTTGTACGTTCAAGGTTTCGGGTACCTACCGTACAAATTGTCCCTAAAAAACTTTTACAAGTGAGTTTCTTTCGAGTTATCAGAGTAACGCATATTTGACTTTGACATTTGAGTGACAATGACAATACACATATTGTATATTTACATAAAACAACCTAGTCCATTGAAAAGTTACATTTGAGGTTGCGTTTTTTATTAGCAACTAATTTAATTAGCAACAAAAAATGTCAACAATTTTTTTTATCAGATAAATAGTTTAAAAGATATATCGTAAAAACCATTTCAACCCCTATTTTCAAGATGGCGGCCGTTCGACAAGGGTGGCGACCCCACAAACTTGGTTTTAGCTTTACACTGACCCCCCCCCCCCCTACATATCAAAAGAATAAAATTGCGTTCTCTAAAAAACGCAAGGTTAGGCCTAAAAAATGTAACATTTCAATGGACTAACCAGACTCTGAAAGAAACTGAAATATAAAATATATTTTTTGTGTTCTTGACGTCGAAGACGTTTGATTTGATTTCATTTTCTTCATATTTATTGCTCAATATATAAAGACGCGTTGAATAATATGCATAAAGCCTTAGGTCTGTAATTTTGAATAAAAATACTGCAACAAAAATATCTAAGTTTGGCCCGAAGTTTGACAATCACTGTGTGATTTCCGCCCCACTAGATTTATTCATTATAGTTGTATATATTATATATATAATACGTTTCACATTATTTTCTTCTAATCTGTTTCTTCATTCGATTTAATTTGTATAATTCATTCTGTATTTAATTCACACCATAGTATTCCATAATTATAACTTAAAATAATCATGTACAACTACTTATAAACTACACCATAATATTTTGCTTTCGTCACATTACTGTCCATCCTAAGGTTGCCTGACAGCCTCCGTGGCGTGGTGGTATTGATCGCGGCCGCTACGCAGAAGGCGCGGGTTCGATCCCCGCTCAGTGCAAATATTTGTATGCATGAATATGAGTATTTGCATTGGTCTGGTCGTGCCTCGGAGAGCACGTTAAGATGTCGGTCCCAGTTGCCATACGAATATGTATGACAGTCGTTATAGGGGAATTGGGTGAAATGGCCCCACATAGAAGGGCTGATCACCCTTCTGGTCAAACGGCGTCCCCACTGGCAGTAGTAGTAAGGTTGCCTGTACAATGTGCGGCTTTATCGCTTCTAGCCATAAAGCTGCACATTGTACATTCAACTGTCTACGTACTACTACTTATTAACACTTTTGGTGTACAATAAAGAATTATATATCTATCTACTTCAAAATATTCGTTAAATATACACACTTACCTATCGTTCACTTATGAAAATTGAAATCCTTACTGAGTTTTAAAGTTGCTACCGGCTTCTTATTCACCCTCATGTTGGTACTAAACAATGAAAACTAAACCGTGAAGTTTTCTCATCTCGCTTATATGCAAGTGGAGCCTTTGTGTTGTTACCCACACTGGAGACATTCTGTGTTTACTGTAATTTAACTCTTAAGAGCATTCTTAATTATTGAAACTTGAATTTTTTAAAGATTTAGTTCGGAAAAATAGAACATCTAGGACGGGACTTGAACCCGCGACCAGTCCCTTACAGGGGGAATGCTCTGACCAACTGAGCCACCTAGACACGTCATAGATATTCGAAATTCTCCGATACATCAAAAACAATGTTTAAAAATGACTGTAAAGTTATTCATTGTTTCCGTAGTTCGCAAGAATTACGGTAGATGGCTCCAACGTCGCCTTAAGACGTATTAATGTATCGGAGAATTTCGAATATGTGGGACGTGTCTAGGTGGCTCAGTTGGTCAGAGCATTCCCCCTGTAAGGGACTGGTCGCGGGTTCAAGTCCCGTCCTAGATGTTCTCCTTTTCCGATCTAAATCTTTAGAAAAAAGTAAGCATACAAAATGCTTAAAAATTTAATTGAACTTGAATATTTTAATAGTATAGGGTTGCAAATTCCTATTATACAGTTTAATGCATAAAATGGAGCTCAAAATGTATAGTGTTTTGAAATCCAATACGCAACTAAACCTCCTCTAAACCCAAACTGACCTTGACCTTGACAGAATCCAATAAAATAGTGAGACATAATTTACCTTATTCTCTTAGACTATTAGTAAAATGTGTTTTGTTTTTAAAACCCAGGTTACTTCATTCACTTATAACAAGAGTCCTTTAAGTTGGATCTTGACATAAACTTAATCCCACCAAAATCATTTTAATGTCGTACTACATAATACTCGCATTGTAAAAAGGTGCAAGAAAGCCAAGCTCCTTACTGTACATTACTGTCACCTGGCACCCTGATAGAATTCACTGATAACTACTGTGCAAACCATTGGGCGACATAACAATATAAATTCCTCCGTCCTCCGTTTTTAAAACAAGATAGAAACCACTTAGTATTTCATACAACATACATAAATTATTCAGTACTACTACAGCTGGATTTATTATACAACTTTTTCACGCCCCGAGATACTAAACCATGGATACTCCCATGTGATTGTTGCACATAGCTGAAGTTTTTTTAAAGAACTGTATTTGCTACGCTGAGCGCTCATTAGAGACAAGACAGTCTTAAGACAGACTATTGCTCTACAGAAACACATAAAAGTGCGCACACTTTGAATAAAGCTGTTTCATGAACAATGCTGTCAAATACCTACAAGATCTGAACAACGACAAGTCTGTATTAATAGCTTATCTCTAATCGGATCGAATCTAGACGGCCTCTGTGGCGTAGCGGTAGTGCATTCGACTGCTACGACTGGGAGCGCGGGTTCAATTCCCGCTCAGTGCACATATTTGTATGCATGAATATGTCGATTTGCATTGGTCTGGGTGTTTCTATGTATAATATATATGTATTTACAAAAAAAAGTATATAAGTATGTTTATCCGCATTCTGGAACCCATAACACAAGCTAGTTAAACCATGCTCACTTTGGGTCTGGATAACGCTGTGTAGAATGTCGTGGAATATTTTATTTATTTCATCTGCCGTCATCCTTATAGTTTTTGTATTGTCAGGGTTGCAAACTAGAACACCATCTACTAGTGTCAGTTTAGAAATAATCAATCGTTGCGACTGTTAATTTTTGTCCCACGCCCGACATAACCGCCCCCGCTGGCCGGCGGGAGCGTATCTGCAGGGATATTCGCCTTTAAAAAAAAAGGTACTGTATAATCAAACAAAATAAATCCGCAAAAAGAAATCCGCATTCTCCTATGACCGCAAACACTGTTAAAACTACTAAGAACTAATGAGTTATTTAAATTATTCATTTACTCTTTAAATCTAATGGCTAATCTGATGACTGGAAAAGCTCTGCAAACCTTTCTATAACTTCTGATGCCACTCTGTCACAAATCTAAAACATTACGCCTTGAACATGACGTAGAATCTCGATTGGAGACAAAGTTATGCCACAGGGTAAACGAGATAAAATAACTATTTGTGAGTTAACAATAACATTTGGAATGTTAAAAACAAAACAATACATAATGTGAGTAGCATTCCACATTCCTCACAGAGTAGGGGAGGGGGCCAAATGGCAGTCACTCCCGCTTAAGCCAAGATAAATCGATCCATAAAGAAAGTTGTAATAGGAGAGCGAACCCTGTACTCCAAAGTGCAAACGCCAAACGCGCTTGCATCCAGCAAGCGCGTTTGGCGCTCGGATTATGATTATGTGCTGTAAAAATGTTTAATTATTATTTTTTATAATGGTCACGGCATAATCTTCGCCTAATTTAAGCTAAAAGTGAAGTCTCAGGATTGAGGGTCACCCTTACAGACACCGACAGACACACATTACATTTACATCGATATAATGACGTGCACATACCAATAGTTCCGACATCTCAGAACACCTTTCTCGTATATTTCGTGCATAATTCGTGTGCAACATTTTTGCCTCCCCATTTTCTGCGGGCACTCCATTACATGGAACACACGGTAACATGTAGCCACAACACTACCTACCGTAAGTACCCCCGAGTGGCACGAGAATATGTCACGTGTCCCGTTACAACCCCTTCCACCCTCTCAGCCCACACCCGCAGTCATCCTGCAGGGGTGCCACACCGGAGCTGAATTAAATAATGGATTGCTTTGCATAGAGGTCGGCTTATTCTATTTATACATAAATAAAATTTATGTTACGATATGAATGCGTTTACGGAAAATGGTTTCAAGACGGTGATTTGATATTACATTTGTTTGGTTCAATTGATTAATGTTTCTTTTTTAAATTATATAGAGTTTATTATTTAAAGAGATTTGCGGGCCAGTGGAAAATTAAGGAAAACATTTATTTAAACTAAACTTAGCTTGAGGATCAACTGGAGATGCTAGCCCTTTCTTTCTGCGAAAAAATCGATCGCATCCAGAATGTCCTCATGTTGGACATTTTATTTGGTGTTTTGCGATGAGAACATGTTTTAATCACCATAGAGTTTCAGTGTCAGCATAGAACCGTTTTTCTGGCGTTGGCAATGGATCTATTTGCATTTCTTGTGATATTCTATGCGAACTATAGAAAAGAAAATTCTGTTTGTCTCCAATGTTTTGAAGTGCTGAAATTTTTCAGACTCCACACGATCGTTTTTTACAGGCTTTCTACGATTTCTTATCCTTCAAAAGACGATAAATCTACATACATATGACGAGGTTGAAGTCGTTTATACTTCCAAATATAGTTTGTTACAATTATTAACATAATGAAACTTTCCGTTTCAATATCAGGTGTAACTAGCTGTTGCTCTTAGGGTTAGGGCAATTATAAATAATCTGTGGTTGGGGTCAGAGGGCAGTCGCTACTGTGAAAACTAGGGGACTCTAAAATGCAAGCTTTGGATATTGACAACACCTATGTAGTTATAATACTTTCAAAGAACCGATAAATTCATAAAATAAATTATTAGATGTAACTGCGGGCACAATTATTATCGATAATAAATAAAGATATCGGTATCCTGATCTTGAAAATGAACTAGCAATAGCAGGACTATCGATAGTTCGGCATCGATTAATTTGCCAATTATGATATAATCAGTGTCTCTTATCAGAACATCCTTCCACCCGCATTCAAAACATGTAACCACCTCACGAAGGGCAGAAGTTGTCCTCGGGTATTAATTGCAATATAACGATTTTGGACCCTGTACTATAGTTTAATCGGTACCACTGTACCGCTCGTTCGTACGTCGCGCGTTCCTAAGAGGTGGTACAACGGTACGGGTTAACCTATAACATCATAATATTGCAATGAACAGCCGAGGCTCAACCGTTGTCATTAAATCGCCATTGTAAGTAAGGGCGATTGCTAACCTATCTGTGAACATCATAGCGACTTACTAGTAGCGTTCAAAGTTTTCAATTTGAAGCCCAGGCCAGCCCAGCCAATCCGCTTATTGTTGGTATGTCGGGAGTAAGTGCCGCCAGGTTGGGACCTTGAGAGAAAAGCCTGCTCCAGAGATTCCTCTGTTTTTTAGCTTGGGGCCCTAAGGCCCTCTACATTATATAACTGTTACCATGAAATGCCACCGAAAAAATGAAAGCTAATTAATGGTCGAATATTTGTAAATAAATCAAAAGTATTTTAAACATAGGACGCCCTCCGGCCAGGTGGGATGACGATCTGCGAAAGACTGCGGGCAGATGCTGGATGCGGCAAGCTGAAGACAGGGCGCTATGGCGCTCATTAGGGGAGACCTATGTCCAGCAGTGGACTAGAATAGGTTGATGATGATGATGATGATGTTAAAAATTATGTCTTCACTGCGTCGTTAAGCTAAAATACTTTTAAAAATGTAAATTTAACACATAGTCTGTTATTGAGAAATGAGAAAGTGATTTACATTCAATACAGTAAATAATATATTCTAGGAAAGGTGCTCAATAATTACCGACTACACATGTCATGAACTCAGAATGAGATGCTGCAGGATCGAACATAAAACCAAATTTTGGATCTAATTATTGCTAAGTTTGATCAAACTGCATAAATTACAGGGATAGAACTTTAGAAATATCAACGAAAGACCTGGCATTTACGTACCGTGAAGTTATTTTGAATTTTTTCTCAGTAGAGATTAGGTCGAACGTTGTGTCACGGGCCGTCGTCGGGCCTGATTTTGATGGTATCAGTTGCCTGAAAACTTCGGTTCGCAACTTAGTACAAACATTTTATGACAGAAAGATCAAATCGTCGAGTAGGTACATGACAGTTATCTATTATAACGTTACCTAGATGGCAATCAGGAATTGAAATGTTTCTTCTGCCGCCTATTACCCTAGCAGAAGCAGGCCGGGGCGGTGGCGCGTTGCGCAACCATCCTGTTTCCAGGGGTAAGACGTGAACACCGTGGTACCTAAACCTGTGGAGGCCATCACGAAACCGGAGATGGCTCTGGGTCTGTCGGGGTGCGAGGGAAATCCGTTATGAGCCACCTTACACCCTGAAAACCAGAGATGGCTTGCGTTTTTAGTCGGTTTCAGTCTGACATAACCTCACCCGCTGACCGGCGAGGGAGTATCCGAGTACTTTATCGATTAAAATGG
Source organism: Cybosia mesomella (assembly GCA_946251805.1). NCBI lineage: Eukaryota > Metazoa > Arthropoda > Insecta > Lepidoptera > Erebidae > Cybosia > Cybosia mesomella. The sequence continues at coordinate 41,451,864 of OX276388.1, read as the reverse complement.
ACTTAAAATAAACTTTCCTAGGGATCAAAAAGTTTCGACTCATGAGCTGAGGGAAATGAAACACTATCCGACTATATTATATGACTGATAGGTGGGATTCCGCCCTAACTGTGTGGAGGAACGGGGTGTGATGTTCCTCCAACACAAAGGGAGGATCCTCCGACCAGGCAAGGTGATCACGCCTGGCGGGCCGCGGCCCAACGGTTGTCGTTGGGATGTTGTATATATGTATGTTATACCAGCCAGCGTGCGAACTTCACTTTCGTGATTCAGTATTGGTAGTGACGTATTAGTATCGAAGTAGTTCAACTTGTTATCGCTAGATGGCGCTGAGTACATGTGGTATCGCCTTAAATGTATATATATGCATACAGTGACATCTATTATTTAAACTAAAACCATCGTCAATTTATCATGAGTATATAAATAATTGTCTTATTGTTGGTGTATAATAAAGATATATACTACTACTACTAGTGACAAGCCCGCGCTTCGCTTCGTTTTTTTAATCAAGCCAACGATATTCACACATAATATAGCCTATGTCTATCGGGAACAATGTACCTTTCAAATGGTGAAAGAAGTTTTCCAATAAGTGCAATGGTGCCGAAGATTATTCCAGACATATATACAAACTCACAAAATTCGGCCTCTCTCTTCATAACATTAGTATAGATAGTGTCTATAAATGTCATCGATTTTGTATACCGCAAGGGCCTTCAAACTAGAGGTTCGTACACATCGAGGGGAGAACCCGGGGTTTGTAATATTAATGGTATTGCCCAGGTATGCTTGGATTGTACTCATTAGGGGTATTATGCGGTCGTTTACGAAATGATAAATGAGTGTACGACGATATTATGAGCAAGCGAATCGCGAGCCCAGTCGTGTTTTGTTAATGTTTTACTATGGCTTTGTAGGGCTTTCGCAGTAAGTCGCCGGCTTTACCAACAGCTTTCTATTGGGAATTAGGTATGTTTTTGTATTAGAAACTTCGACGGTAGCTTCGAGCGTTCCCGTTGTATGTTTTAGGTAATACTTTAAGTCATGTATCTTAAAGCTGGTGAAGATATTTAAACGTACAAATTACAAAGTTTGTATACTTCACGCTAGTATACTAAAGGGGTTTATGGCACCCACTAAGATCTTCGGGACCAAGTCCAAGCGAACCTCACCTGTTAGCTGGCACACCTGCTGGATGAGGCTGCCCTCTCAGGGTTGGAGTCATCGCTCCCGTAAAAGCCTAACTTAAAGGAGAAACAGTAAGCGCACACCGAGTTTCGATGCAGCGGGTAACAACGCCACGAATGCTCTCACGAATGAATGTATTTTACTACATTTATAAAAAATACATATTCACACATTTTTTAAACAAATAGGCAAATATTTGAAATGAGTTTGCGGTCCTACAATTGAACGTCTATACCGGAATACATTGAAACCCTTGTATCATACACACAACTTCTTCATGCTCGAGTATAAAATTTAGAATAGACAATAGAATAATATTAAATATTCTTTAGTTGTAATAACGAGCATTATTAATGGCTGCGTAATAACTACAGTCCACATACTATATAATACACCTTCGTCTATAATAATTCATCGTACAGTATAAATTATAGCAACGCAATCTTGGAAGGGGGAATAGCAATTAAGCCCAGAACCTGGTTATTTAGTAGCACATATAAAATGTGTACACACAAGCGGACATTAAGTCGCTGACTGCCTTGATCTTAAGTATTGTTACACTGTGTTAGTAACACAGTGAAGAGAAAACATACGAACGAGCGATAGCGGAGCGGTGTCGGTACTCCGAGGAAATATGTCGTGAAACAATTTTTATACTACAGAAAGTATCCAAGTGATTTTTCAAAATTATGGCAGAATGTACGTTATTACTTCAATACGATACAAGAATGTATGAAAATTCATTAGTGACGTACCTACTCAGTGGGAGAAAAAACTGCTGTAGAAATATGCGGGTGAGAAAAGTGTATAAAAATTCATTGTTAACGTGCTAACCGACAGACAAAAGTGTATGAAAACTCATTGGTAGTGTGTTTTATTTATTTAATTTTGTTTTTTATTTTCCTTGTAGGTAATGAGTGCGTAATAGTAGGTACATTGTCCATAGAGGGGAGCAAGGGACGAAACGAGAAACGCGCTTTCTTCTGAGTGACACCACTATGTATCACTCGGAAGAAAGTGCGTTTCCCAACTCATATGGTATTGAGACCCTCCACTTCGCTCTAGGCCCAAACCTACACCCTCGTTAGTAATCGGTCCCTTTCTCCCGTCGATGGACAACGTACTACTACTAAGACTCATGATCGTCATTACAGTGTTAGTCGCTGGTAGCATCCAACCCTTGCACTTTGAAGCCCTTCTTCCTTGAAGACCGAGGTTAACTCTCCCGCTCTAACACTAACTTTATCATTAACTACCTGTTACCCGCGGCATCGCCCGCGTAGAATTCAGATTCCGTGGCCGTCTAATATTGGCATAAAAGTAGCCGATGTTACTCAGGGATAATGTAGCGTATGTAATTTTAATGGCGAAAGAATATTTGAAATCGGTTCAGTAGTTTCAGAGTTTATCCCTTATGAACAAAAACATACCTTTCCTTTTTATAAAATAAGTATAAATGACATTTAATATATATTTGTTTTTTTTTTTGCACACAGACGTACCCGGAAGAGCGCACCTGCCGCCGTGAGCGACCTGCCCCAGGTCTTTTCACCTCCATCAAACTACCCGAAGCAGAGCCCCCAAACGGGGTGGCGCCCCTGCTGGACTTCCCGCGGGGGCGCATGCAACCAGTTACATTTCTAGGAGAGGGCCCGCATGGCAATGTGAGTACCTTGGAATTAATAATATTATGACTCTCATCGTCATAGCGTAAGTCCGGTGGGAGCGACTGTCATCTGACCTCTTACCCTAACAGGGAAGCCAGTGCCAGAGCCTTGTTCATCAATCAGCAGGAGTACCAGTTTGCAGGTGAGGTGAGCTTTGGCCCCGAAGATCTTGTAGGAGCCCCACTAAGACTCTGAAACCCATAAAGGGGATAAAGACAGAGTTTCATTATTGGAAACTACTCTTTGCTTGTCATTTTTACAGTGAGCGCCTTACATCACGTGGATTATTCCACATTTCTTTTACATCTTGCTATAAAACTATTTACTTATTGTCACTTGCTTTTTTTAAAATAAATAATCTAAGTCACTAATCACGGTCGGATATGTTTCCATCGTAAAACAGGGTACTAACCGGTGTTACGAAGCATTATGTAAAATGTTAATTTTAGTAACATGAGCGATGTTAATAGGTGCATTATATACTCAAAAATGCACTTGATTTGATAACCATGAAACAGATACAACATCTGTAGACGGGTTAGTCCTCAACATAGAATGTGGTTAGTTAGAATTTGCTATGAACGTATCACATCATACAGACGTTTAGGCCGTCCGCTGGCCTATAAGGGTGACTGCCCTGCACGTGTGCAAAGGCATGTTAAGCTCAGAGACAAGTTTTTAGGGTTCCGTTGCCAAATGGCTAAAAACGGAACCCTTATAGATTTGTTATGTCTGTCTGTCTGTCCGTCCGTATGTCACAGCCACTTTTTTCCGAAACTATAAGAACTATGCTGTTGAAACTTGGTAAGTAGATGTATTCTATAAACCGCATTAAGATTTTCATACCAAAATAGAAAAAAAAACGATAAATTTTGGGGGCTCCCCATACTTAGAACTGACACTCAAAAATTTTTTTCATGGATATGGATAGGTCTTCAAAAATGATATTGAGGTTTCTAATATCATTTTTCTATAAACTGAATAGTTTGCGCGAGAAACACTTCCAAAGTTGTAAAATATGTCCCTCCCCCCCCCGCCCTGTAACTTCTAAAATAAGAGAATGATAAAACTAAAAAAAATATGTGATGTACATTACCATATGAACTTCCACCGAAAATTGGTTTGAACGAGATCTAGTAAGTAGTTTTTTCTTAATACGTCATAAATCGTAAACCGCAATTACCTTTCATTCAATCAACTGAAATATAAAATTTAAAAAAAAGCATTGTTATGTTACTTGCTGCTACGGAACCCTTCATGGGCGAGTCCGACTCGCACTTGGCCGCTTTTTTTACATAAATGTCTGTGATATCGCCCTTGTAAACTTCAATCATCTGCAAAGCAATGTAAGACTTGGCACGCCGTTTATTAGAAACACTGTGTGAAAACCAGTTCTTTGTTGAAAATCATAACGAATCACGGCACGATTTTGTGTGAAGTCATCAATTATTGTTTAAGGATGTAGCCTTGGTAGTAACGCATAAAGTACTCTTTAAACCGTCAAAGAAAATTAAGATACGTTCAAAAAAAGCGTTTGTAAGTATACTTACTTAAAATAATCTTTATTAGCAATCTACTTATAAATTTGCAGTATCTAAAAAACCTAAATGCCTTGTAACTTCATTGAAATATTTTTTTTGTTAGTATATGGGTAATCGTACGTTAAAGAATTTAATAATACCTTTAAACGAGCAATTCTTTTATATATCGGTCACCCACATATTTTAATATGAAATCAATCAATGAAGGCAGTAATATTATCGTTCTTGAGATAAGGATTAGACTCTTTCGACTCTACACCAACTATTTTTGTTGAATTCTCAGAAGGTAAACCGAAGGCATTCATATTATCCTGTTGTTGCTCGGCACTCGTCACGGCAAAGGGTTTTTCAATATTTCCACTTTGGAAATCTTCAAAACCTGGAAACCTTTTTTGTGGTTTATCCACTTTCACTTCAGGCATTTTTCGTAATTCCTTTTTGTCTTCACACGCTCGCCTAGCCGCTAAAACATATAAATCAAACATGTTTTTGTAAAGCCTACTGCCTACTGATGTTATAAACTCGAATGTTTGTGAGAATGAATGTTACTCTTTCACGTATAAACGGCTGAACGTATCTGGCTGAAATTTGGTACAGGTATAGATTCTAGTCTGAAACACAAAGGTTACTTTTCGTCCCACCAATTCCACGCGGGTGAAGCCGCGGGCCGAAGCTGGTTTTAATTAAATACTAATAGTGTTTTGGTAAATTAATGACATTGAGTTGTCTAAATCAAATATATAATTAACAGCTGGGAATGTTAATTTCCTAATTATAAAAAACGTTGTAGGTATTAACTGGTCATACATCAAGTATTCAATACATAGACCCTGCGTTTTTTGTATGAAATGAAACGATTTTAGTACACTAGCAACCTGCCCTCGATTCGCTTCGGTTTTTATGAGTTTTTTTTTTCAACCAAGTCCATCGGGGATTGTGTACTTCTCAAATGGTGTAAGATTTTTTACAATAAGGTACAGTGGTTCCTTCGGCGCCGCCAGTGGCCCCAAGGCTGACGCCCTAGCGGCTAGGCTGAGGGAGTCGCTGGATGCAGCCGACGTCCGGGTGTCCAGGCCCATGAAATGCGCAGTAGTGCGCATCACGGGCCTGGACGACTCCGTCACGGCTGAGGAGCTTAGGCTCGCCGTGGCGGAGGCCGGGGACTGCTCCCCGGACACAGTGAAGGCCGGAGCTATACGCTTCGGCCACGGTGGACAGGGGGCAGCAGTTGTCGGCTGCCCTATCGCGGCGGCCCAAAAGGTCGCTGACGGGCGGAGCCTCCTGGTAGGAGGCTTCCTGAGGGCGCAGGCACGGCTCCTGCAGGCCCGACCGGCCAGGTGCTTCAGGTGCCTGTCGGTGGGCCATGTGGGGGTGCACTGCACAGCGGAGGTAACGGCGGGTGACCGTTGCTTCCGCTGTGGCCAGCCCGGTCATAAGGCCGGCACGTGTAGCGCCCCGTTGCACTGTTTCAGATGTGCAGCGGGGGGCAAGCCGGCTGACCATAGGGTTGGCAGCAAGGCCTGCGCCGGAGGGGAGCCGAAGCCGGGAGGCCGGCCTTCCGCCCCTAGTTCGCAGCGGGATGCGGAGATGGGGGTTCCATAATGGATCCTCAACTCCGCATCCTGCAGGTGAACGTTGGCCACGGTGCCCATGCTCAGGACCTTCTGCGCCAGAGCATGGCACAGTGGGCCATAAATGTCGCCGCTGTCGCCGACCCATACACCCACCGGTTCCTCGGGCCTGCCTGGGAAACCGCACTGGATGGGTCGGCGGCACTGGTGCACAACCCTGCCGCCGGCAGCCCCCCTCTTGCCGTCGTTGCAAGGGGACCCGGCTGCGTGGCGGCAGCGGTTGGCGACATAGCGGTCGTGGCCGCTTATATCACGCCGAACCGAGACCAAGCTGCATATGAGCAATGGCTCCGTCAGCTGGCCGTCGTCGTCAATGCCTGCCAGCCCCGTCCGGTCCTTGTGCTCGGGGACTTCAACGCCTGGTCGTATGCCTGGGGTTCCCGACACGAAAGGGGCGCGACGGGGCATAGAGGCAGGGCACTGGTGGACTGGGCCGCACGACTCGGCCTAGTCCTCCTAAATCGGGGGGCCGTGGACACGTTCGTGACCTCGAGGGGTAGCTCCATCGTGGACCTATCGTTCGCGAGCCCCTCGTTGGCGCGACGTGTTCAGGGCTGGCGCGTCGTTTTGGGGGAGGACACAAGTTCGGATCACCGATACATTCGGTTTGACGTGTCCCCCCCTGCGAGCGACGCGCCGGCTGCACCGGCTCCACCCGAGCCACGTTGGGCGCTTAAGCGACTTGATCGGGAGCTCCTCCTGGAAGCCGCCATCGTACAGGCCTGGGCCCCTGCGCCGGACAGGCCTGTCAGCATAGACGATGAGGCGGAGTGGTTCCGGGAGGCCATGACCCGTGTCTGTGACGCGGCGATGCCTAGGGCTCCGCCCTATAATCCGAGGGGTCGGGTCTACTGGTGGTCGTCGGAGATCGCGCAGCTCAGACGGGGCTGCGTGATCACGCACCGCCGGTGGGCCCGATTCCGTAGGAGGCGTCGCCGCCCCGCAGATGCGGAGGCCCGAGAGGCGGAGTTGTACGAGGGATACAGGGAGGCCAGACGAGCCCTCCGAGCGGAGATAAGGCGTTCCAAACGGGACGCCTTCCGCGAGCTGCTGGAGACGCTGGAGCGGGACCCTTGGGGGCGGCCCTACCGGATGGTGAGGGGCAAGCTGCGCCCCAAGGCCCCGCCGTTAACCCGGTGTCTCCAGCCGGATCTGCTCGGAGGAGTTGTTGGCTCCCTGTTCCCAGCGCGGGCGGTGGAACATGTTCCTGCGCAGATGACTCCGCCTCGGTTGCGCATGGCGCCCGACGTGGAAGACGACGACGTGCCCGAGGTCACTTGGGTAGAACTAGAGCTGGCGGTGAGAAGGCTAAGAGCCAAACACACCGCCCCGGGACCCGACGGCATTCCAGGCCGAGCGTGGGTCCTAGCTCTAGTCGACGACGCTCTCGAGCCCCGACTGAGAGGGCTTCTCAGCGCATGTTTGGAGCGGGGCCAGTTTCCGAAATTGTGGAAGACGGGGAAACTGGTCCTCATCCGAAAGGAGGGGCGCCCGGCGGACTCGCCGTCCGCCTACCGGCCCATAGTGTTGCTCGACGAGGTGTGCAAGCTCTTTGAAAGAGTAATTGCGAAGCGCCTCGTCGAGCACCTCTCAAGAGTGGGGCCGGACCTGGCGGATGGCCAATATGGCTTCCGCCAGAGGCGCTCCACCGTGGATGCCATCATGCGCGTGAGGGCTCTGGCGGAGGATGCAGTAGCCCGGGGTGAGGTGATGTTGGCGGTGTCCCTGGACATCGCCAACGCGTTCAACACCTTGCCCTGGAGTTGCATTAGGGAGGCGCTCGTGTATCACGAAGTGCCTCTCTACCTCCGCCGCATAGTCGGGGCGTATTTGACGGAGAGAGCCGTCATCTACCCAACCGTGACCGGTCTCGGTCGGCGTGAAATGTCGTGCGGTGTTCCACAGGGATCGGTCCTGGGGCCGCTCCTGTGGAACATCGGATACGACTGGGTGCTTCGCGGTGAGCTCGTAGGCGGTGCCGCTGTCACGTGCTACGCGGACGACACGCTCGTGACGGCGTGCGGGGCGACGTACCGCGAAGCGACCCGAAAGGCCACGACCGCGGTTGCCCAAGTCGTTAGGCGGATCCGGCGGCTGGGTCTCGAGGTGGCCCTGCATAAAACCGAGGCCCTGTTCTTCCATGGGCCTCGGAGCAGGCCACCCGAGGGATCCAGTCTCATCGTGGGAGGAAATCGCATCGGCATCCAGCCCCAAATGAAATATTTGGGGCTCGTGCTCGACGGCCGATGGGACTTCGGAGAGCACATCCGAAGTCTGGCCCCCAAATTGAAGGGCACAGCTCTTGCTCTGGCTCGGCTGTTGCCCAACATGAGGGGGCCCGATGACTCCTGCAGGAGACTCTACGCGGGGATCGTGCGGTCCATGGCCCTGTATGGGTGCCCAATATGGGCGGAGGCCCTGAGGATCAGAACTGTGCGGATGCTACGCGCTCCGCAGCGAGTTCTGGCCATCAGGGTCATCCGAGGGTACCGCACGATCTCCTTCGAGGCGGCGAGTCTCCTTGCCGGAACTCCGCCATGGGACCTGGAAGCGAGAGCCCTTTCGCAACTGTACCAGTGGCGAAAGGAGGCGCGGGAGCAGGGATGGAACCCCGAGCCTCGAGAAATCGAGGCCGTGCAGTCCCAGCTCCGCCAGGCCATCGTGGTGGAGTGGAAGGAACGACTTGGGCAACCAAGCGCAGGGCACGCCGCAATAGCGGCGGTAAGGCCCATCATGGAGGATTGGCTGGAGAGGCGACACGGAAGCCTCTCCTACCGACTGACGCAGGTGATCTCAGGGAAGGGGTGCTTCGGGGACCACCTGCATCGGATCAGAAAGGAGCCAACGCCTGAGTGTCATCACTGCGACGCGAGCGAGGACTCAGGGCTGCACACGCTGGCGGACTGCCCGGCGTGGGAGGCGCCGAGGCGTGACCTCGTGGCAGCCATCGGGGTGGGAGTCCTCTCGCTCGGCAGCATGATTGCGGCAATGGTGCGGAGCGCGAGCGCGTGGGCCGCCGCCGCCTCCTTCTGCGAGCATGTAATGCTTGCGAAGGAAGTGGCGGAGCGCGCCCGGGAGAGACTTAGAACTCTCCCGGTCCGCCGAGCCCGCAACTTGTTTGCCGCGCGTCGCAGGCAACTCAGGCGCCGGAGGTCGCTTAACGACCTCCGTCCTCCATGAGCGCAGGCCTGGGGGTGGCGGGTGAGGCCACCTGTCACCCCAGCAGAAGCAGGCCGGGACGGTGGGGTGACTAGCGCCCCTCCCCCAAACCGAGGCAAGACGGGGACACCGTGGTTCCCAAACCCGAGGGGGCCATCTCGAAACCGGAGATGGCCCAGGGTCAGTCGGGGTGCGAGGGATATGCTCTATGGGCAACCTTACACCCCGGCGTCTGTAGACCCGAGACGGCGTGCGGTTTTAGTCGGTTCAAGCCCGACATAACCGCCCCCGCTGGCACGCGGGGGGGTATCCGAAGGGATTTCCGCACGATAAAAAAAAAAAAAAAAAAAAGGTACAGTGGTTCCGAAGATTGCCTCAAACATATGAATAAACAAAAAATACGGCCTCTCTCTTCATATTTGAATAAATTTAATCCACTATAAAACATTAGCTGCGATAAATGGTATGAAAAACACATTTCGAAATGTGCGTATTAACGGTTGCTTTTATCATTTCACTAAAGCAGTTTGGCAAAAATCGAAAGATCTTGGTTTGTCTTCATCTAGTGAAGGTCGACATGTAACTACTTTATATTCAAAGTTAGCACTGCTTCCACGTTTAATAATCCCAGAAGCGATTCTGGCTATTATTAGAACAAGCGCCTGAAACTAATGAATTCAGCAAATTTCAAAAATATTTTTAAAAATATTGGATGGAAAAAATAACATGTGATACGCTTACCTGCTTTGCTGAAAAACAGCGTACCACAAATGCCATTGAAGGATGGCACAATGGTCTTAATAAGAAGATTCCGAAACAGCCAACGTTGCATTTATTTTTGTCGTTACTTAAGAGAGAAGATGCATTTCATGATGCAAAACTTAAACGTATTCAGTTGCATTGTTCAATGAAAAAACGTCGTCTATCAGACTGCATAAGCAATAAAATTAGCGCAATTGATTGTCTGCAGCGTTTATGTACATTAGGTTAATTTAGCTACTAATTAATCTATACTTCTTTCTATACTAATATTATACTGACGAAAGATTTGTAAATTAGATTTTTTATTTAATAAATTAATTTAATTACTAGATAACAATTTTCTTCCTAACTGAACTACAACGAAATGAGATTCCGACCATTTGCGAATCCGACCAAATGCGAATCCGACCATTTGCGAATCCGACCAAATGCGAATAAATGCTATAAAAACATGACATTCTACATTTCCAACATGACTAGCTGTCCCCCGCGGCTTCACCTGTGATATACTTCGATCGCCTGTGGCACCTACTTAACCCATACATGCATTAGTTTTGCGATAATGTATGGAAATTTGCCCAATTTGTTGACATATATGATTACTACTCCGTAACCTTCCTCGATAAATAGGCTAAAAAGATTTTTTTCTTGAAGCAGTAGTTCCTGGGATTAGCGTATTCAACCAAACAAACAAACTCTTCGACTCTTTAATATTAATATGGTATAGAGTTGTTCACAAGACTCAATCGATAGCTCTAAAACCATCACGAATCGCAACGAATCCCAAGTTTGTGATCAAAGTATAATATGTAGCTGAGATCACGATTACAGTATCTGTAATACTGTCTGTAATACAGATATAAAAATCTATATATCCTATTCAGCAAAAGGCATGTTTGGAAAAAATAACAATTGCATCGCGTTTGTTAAGGTCCTAGTGACCTGCTATATTACTTAACCGTTGGGTCCAGAGTACCTATTTTGGGATAGTTGAATTGTTGTTTAGAATTAAACGTATTTAAAAAGAGCACTCATTGTAGATTATCCATTTTCGACTTACATTACAGCTGATTAATGCAAAACTTTAAAGTCGAGTAGAACGTTCGGCATCTGAGACTGAAATATCGCGTTTTTACTTATTAAGCTTGTCATATTTTTCAATCTACTTAATTACCGGTTAAATTTTTTTGACTACTGGATCATTTAATTATAGCAAACTTTCATCATTCTCGCCCACGATCTCATCATACTTATAGTCTTCGCCATTCACGTCACGAGATCATGAAATCACGGAGCGTACCAGCTTTTTCTTCAGCTATCTCGTTTAATTGTGTATGAATGGCGTCAACGTCCACACTGTCGATAACCTCCACTTTTTCTATGACTCTTCTAACGTCATCTGAATTATTTAAATCAGGTAATTCTTTGGATTTTGATGCTAAAACCATAATAAATAAATATGTCAATTTAATCATAATGGATCTCATAAGTACTGCTTAGGAAAAACAGGAACTTTAGAGTTGGACAGTCTCGTGATGATTTTGAAATGCACATTATATTTTCATTTAAAATAATACTTGAATAATAATGATATACAGCCACTTACAAAGAAACTTTCTTACTGCATCCATATTTTTCAATTATTCTCTTTTTTTATGAATACACAATCCTAATAATTTAAATTACATATCTGTAAATATATTTTGTCGAGAGATTTGTAAGCAGCGTGTCAAATCTGATGGTCTAAAGTTCTGTTATTTTTTTCTGGCACTTGTCTGTGCATTTGGAATAGGTTTTATGTGATATTATTCCTACAAAGTGATTTATTGATAGACTCTATGTGCAAGCGTCGGTAGCTTAGTGGTTAAGGAGTCGACCTTACGATCGAGAGGTCCCGGGTTCCAATCCTGGCCATTACACTACCGACGTGAACCCACTCCTAACACAAGCAATTTAGCTTAGCTGGAGGGGTTAGGGGGAATATTAGTAATTTCGGTTACTAATATTCTTTTAAAAAAAAAAAAAAAAAAAAAAACTTTTTATGCCACCAACCAGACCTCGCTTCACTTCACATAATATATATCAGAAAGATCCTTGAGTGGAGACCACGTGACGGCAAGCGCAGTATAGGACGGCCTCCCGCAAGGTGGACAGACGACCTAGCAAAGAGCGTAGGGACTCCGTGGATGCAGGTCGCTACCGGACCAGTACGGCAGACCGGCAAGACCGGTCCAAATGGAAGCCAATGGGGAGGCCTATGTTCAGCAGTGGACTTCCTACGGATGATATGATGATGATGATATGTAATATATACCCTATGTCTATCTGGAATAATGTACCATTCAAATAGTGAAAGATTTTTTTTCCAATAAGTACAGTGGTTGCGAAGATAACCCCTGATATATTAACAAACTTACCAGATTCGGCCTCTTCATAATATAAGTTATTTTTACATGTCATTTCTATCATAGTACACTATGCTGCTATCAGTATAAGTGTTTCTTATTAGTTACTAGCGACCCGCCCCGGTTTCGCACGGGTGCAATGGATGTTATTATACATATAAACCTTCCTCTTCAATCACTCTATCTATTAAAAAAAAATCGCATTTAAATCCGTTGCGTAGTTTTAAAGATTTAAGCATACATAGGCATATAGGGACATAGGGATAGAGAAAGCGACTTTGTTTTATACTATGTAGTTCTTCACCAATTGGGTTGGCTTTTCAGTGTAACTACGAAGCGGCTGATATACACACTTTTTTTTTCGTTAGGGGATATGTCTGCGGTTATGTGTGGCTCTCACATACTAAAACCCCTGCGGTGTAGCATACTCTGCTCCTTGTCGGGGGGGCCCTAGCGCGTGCACGCAGTGTATCACGGTGACGTTCATCACTTCGATATATTCCCTGAAGCAACTGCCACCTGACCTTCACAACCCATTGGTGATATCAAAATTCTATAGTTAGATCATTTATCGGACTTTTTAAGACTGCCATATACCATATACCATTTTTGTCTAGCAACCGGGGCCAACGACTTAACCAGCTCTCCGAGCCCCTCACGAATAGTATGAGGCATATCTTATCATAGAGGAATGCGTCAGTGCGGTCAGGGGTCAACAATTATTACAGCCGATGTACCCCTTTTTTTCATTCGAAATTCCTTGGATACCCCCCTGCCGGCCAGCGGGGCCGGCTATGTCGGTCTTGAACCGACTAAAACCGCACGCCATCTCGGGTCTACAGACGACATTGTATAAGGTTAGCCATAGAGCATATCCCTCGTACCCCGACTGACCCTAGGCCATCTCCGGTTCCGAAATGACCCCCTCGGGTTTGGGAACCACGGTGTCCCCGTCTTGCCCCGGTTTAGGGGAGAAGCGCAAGTCGCCCCACCGTCTCGGCCTGCTTCTGCTGGGGTGACAGGTGGCCTCACCTTCCACCCCCAGGCCTGCGCTCATGGAGGACGGGGGTACAGTCGGTGTACTCCAATTTTTATTATTGCTCGATGCCGTGCCAGGCCAACGGCAGATAAAGTTTAGCAGGCGTCAAGGATAATCTATAAAAAAGCATGGAATGAGTTCTTGCCGTCAGAGCTGGAAGGAGGATGAGCACTGGTCAAGATTCGAACACGGGACCTCTCCTTAACCACTAAACTACTGGCGCTTTCTTTCGAAGTTGAAATGTTGACCATAGATAGATGTATTTTCTCATACAGTTAAAACTAGGCTAAACTCAACAAATTCATGGAGTTGCGTGTTGTTTAATTATCCGCTAAGCCGCAATGTCATTATTTCATACAACTACAAGTTAGCAGGTCAATATAGAATCTGAACCCTACTCACGCACAAGTTGCGTGTAAACACGATGGCTAAACTTAAATATTCTGGTTAGCAATATCATCACTACACCGAAAACATGTTACGAAATCTCGCGGTTTCTTCATGAATAATAGAAAAGTTAATACATCAAATTACGGGACATATCCATTTCAGGAGATGTCTGTTATAAATTTAATGGAAGCTCTATAAAGTTAATAGAAATACGTCCGCTGTTGATGATAGAATTTGTGGGTATTGAGGGCCTTACCAAAATCTTTGAGGCCCAAGATGAACAACGGACGACTCTCAGGGTTGCGAAGTCAGACGGCAAAGCAGACATACCAATCAAAAACTATAAGCGGACCTCGAGCTCCTAAGTGCAAAATTTGAACGCAATTATAAAACCGAACCTTGTAGTACCTGAAATGCTAAGCCAGCTAAGCTACTGCGAGGTGGGTGTGAACTGCCACTGCATGGAACCTCTTATCCGTAGGACTGTAGCTACAGAAAGAACGGTGTATATTAGCGTGCTATTTTAAGTTTGGAGCCTTGCTTATACCGACCGTCGCGTCGCCTGCGGCTGCCATATTAAGCAAACAGCAGCGCGTGCTCTCTTGTATTTTCATTAAGGAAGTACAAACAGAGTGAATTAGTGAACCGCGACCACCTGTATAACAGCCTGCCTGTGTTTACCACCCACCTCAGATGTGGTTCCTTCGTGTGTATCTACAAGTGTAATTTAACAACTCTAAATGGTTCGGCCCTCTTAATTAGCTGATGTTGTTTCTCGTTTCTAATTTAAACAAAGAGCAGTTGTACATGCTAGTTCGTTTTACATATATATAAAACTCAACGTATGTCATTATTACATCCAATCTGGTACGATGCATATCTTTAAAAGATACATTTTGAAGTCTAATCAGAACTAAACTTTTCCCAAAAAGAGTATTACATAATTCAAAATATTCAGACGTAAACAAGCTTGGAAATGAACTGTTTACTCTACCATGCTACTGAAATAAAACATGTAGAGCAAAAATGTTTATAAATAGACCAAAAAAAGCCCGCTGCGTTTCTTGCCAGAGTCTTCATTTGCTAAATATTAGTCTAGTTTTTTTTATTTTTGACGTTTTGCAAGTGCTCATAATAAGTCTATGCCACGACAGTCTCTCGCTTCTCAATTTTTCATTCACTAATGCAACTTTCAAACTTCCTCTAATATACTCATTCCTTATTCTGTCCATTCTCGTCATACCTGTTTCAATGGTCTGTACAAAATAAATGATTTTTGACTTTGACAAAATACAGACAATCTATGAGAATTTTATATACTGATATTGTGAATAAATATTGGTCGAGGCTCTTATCTATTAGGCAAGCATTCAGTGATTTAATTACCTGCGGCAAATATTACTTTTTATCTCGACACTGGATTGATGAACTCTCTTACTACTGGTGAAAAGGTTCCCTATGAAAGCCAATCCCAAACATAATAATATAGACATCAATGATCCCAAAGGTATTATAGTAACTCTATATTATCTACATTCATGCCATACAACCAAGTAATACTACCTAATATGTTGTGCCCTTTTCTCCTACTACCAGTTTGTGTGTACTTCTGAAATAAAAGATTTGTTGAAATTAAACAAGGATGGTAGCAAAATTTTTAAACTATTAAATAATTTGAATTTAGATTAATTAAAATGGTTCATAGGTAACATTATTAGGTGGTGATACTGTCACAGGTACGAACCTAGTCCAGTGATCCATTTTTGATGTAAATCACCTCCTCGCAAAATTACACGCTCTCTCATTCTGGATCATGAAAGTGTCCAGTGCGCCCCGATGGCTATCACGAGCTCGTGGTACCATTAGAGAGTACCACTGATGGCACTGTGGCAATCAATGTTTGTGGTAAATAAAAATTGCCACAGTACCTTCACACAGGTTTATTATCTCACCGTAGACTGGGATAAAGTGGGTTTGTTGGACAAAATGGCTCTTTGTAATACCTACAGAGACGGACGATGAAACGTATATACTGTTCTATCCAGCTATTAGTCAGATCGAGTGTCGAAGGTAATTTTTTTTTTTTTTTTTTTTTTACGTGCGGAAATCCCTTCGGATACCCCCCCGCTGGCCAGCGGGGGTGGTTATGTCGTGTCTCGACTAAAACCGCACGGTGTCCTCCCCAAGTGTCCGTTGCCGGGCACCCCGGGTAAGCCCTCGAAAGGATAACCCCAGGGTTGCCGGCGGACTTTGGCCGCCACCGCGGCCTCGCCTGGTGGGGTCGGGTTTTATCCCGCTTCGGTGAGTTGGCAGGCGTGTGTAGGGCACACACGACACGCCTCCGCCACGGCCTGCTTCTGTAAGGACGGCGAGTCGGCCAACTGCCGTCCTCAGGCCCCGATCATGGAGGTCGGTAGTCCCGGGCGTAGATGAGTCTGCGGCGTCCTCGCCGCAGACTGCGAAACTCGGGAGGCAGGGTTCTTTCCCGCTCCCTCTCCGCCGTCTCTTTCGCGCGCATTACCTGCTCACAGAAAGAGGCGGCGGCGTGCCACTTGCTCCCGTCGGAGACCACGGCCCTCACCATGGTCTCCAACGAGAGAACGTCCACGCCCAGGACCGCAACGAGATCCCGGCGTTGACTCGCCCACGCAGGGCACTCCACCAACGTGTGGAGCGCCGTGTCTTCACCAGGATCCTCACAGTGCAGGCACTGCGGCGTTGTCTCCCGGTGGATGCGCCACAGATACTTACCGAAACACCCGTGTCCGGTAACCATCTGGCACATCCGGTAGGAGAGGTCCCCATGGTCCTTCTCCAACCACTCCTTCATGATCGGTCTCACCGCCGCAATGGTGGATTCCCCCCACCTTGGGTGCTCAAGTCGCACCCTCCATGTCTCCATGAGTTCCTGGCGGAGCAGGGACCGCTGAGCCCTGATTTCTCGGGGCTCCGGCCTATGGCCCCGCTCCAGCGCCTCCTTGCGCCACTGGTACAGCAGCGCAAGGGCTCTCGCTTCCAGGTCCCATGGAGGGGTCCCAGCTAGGAGACATGCCGCCTCGACGGAGATCGTGCGGTACCCCCTGATGACTCTGACGGCCATCGCCTTTAACGGACTGTTAAGAACAGCCACGTTGCGGGCCGCCAGAGTCTCCGCCCATACGGGGGCCCCGTATAGGGCCATGCTTCGCACGATCCCCAGGTACAGTCTCCTAGTGGGGGCGTTGGGTCCCTTAACGTTGGGCATCAGCCGCGATAGCGCGGCCGCAGCCCCCCTCAGTTTCGGGACCAGACTTCGGAGATGAGGTCCGAAGTCCCATCGGCTATCGAGTACGAGCCCAAGGTACTTCATCGTGGGCTCGATGCCGATGCTTACGCCCCCTACGGTTATGCTGGTTCCCGCAGGTGGCCCCCTCCGAGGCCCGTGAAAACACATAGCCTCGGATTTGTGGAGAGCCACCTCGAGTCCCAGCCGCCGTATTCAACCCACGACTTGAGCAACCCCTGCCATGGCCTTCAGTGCCGCGCTTCGGTACGTTGCTCCCCGCGCCATAAGGAGGGTGTCGTCAGCATAGCACACTATGCTGACACCCTCGAGCAACGTACCGCGCAGCACCCAGTCGTATCCGATGTTCCACAGGAGTGGCCCTAGGACCGACCCCTGCGGAACACCGCACGACACTTCTCGCCGCCCTGGCCCTAGCCAGCTCGGGTAAACTATGGCCCTCTCGGATAGGTATGCCTCGACAATGCGGCGGAGGTAAGGAGGCACTCCGTGATACGCGAGCGCCTCCCTAACGCAGCTCCAGGGTAGGGTGTTGAAGGCGTTGGCGATGTCGAGAGACACCGCCACCACCACCCCACCCCGCGAGACTACTTCCTCCGCCAGGCGCCTAACGCGCATGATCGCTTCCACGGTGGAGCGCCCCCGGCGGAAACCAAACTGGTTGTCCGCCAGATCTGGCCCCACGTTCGTGAGATGCTCGACGAGGCGCTCTGCAATAATCCGCTCAAAGAGCTTGCATACCTCGTCGAGCAACACGATCGGCCGGTAACCGGATGGCTGATCCGCCGGCCGCCTCGCCTTCCGGATAAGGACCAGTTTCCCCGTCTTCCACGCCTTTGGAAACTGGCCCCTTTCGAGGCATGCGCTAAAGAGCGCCACCAGTCGAGGCCCTAGTTCCTCAAGGGCCAGGACCCATGCTCGGCCTGGAATGCCGTCGGGTCCGGGGGCAGTGCATTTCCGGGCTTTAAGCCGGAGCACTGCTACCCCCAGTTCACTCTCCCTGACTTCGGGCACATCGCTCTCGCTATTATCAGCGTCAGGCGCCTGAGGCGGAGCCATACGCGGAGGAACATGCTCCTCCGCTCTCGCTGGGAACAAGGAGCCCAGTATCCCCTCCAGCCGCTCCGGCTGGAGGCTCTGGGTCAGTAGGGGCGCCCTTGGGCGGATTTTGCCCCTGACCGCAAGGTAAGGGCGCCCCCATGGGTTCTGCTCCAGAGACTCCAGCAGCTCTTCGCGGGCCCGCCGTTTGGCCTGCTTAATGGCTTCCTGGAGGGTCCTCTTGGCCCCCTTGTACGCCTCATACAGCTCCGCCTCTCGGGCTGCCGCATCGTCTGGGCGGCGACGCCTCCGGCGAAACCTGGTGTACTGGCGGCGAGCGGTCACGCACGCTGCTCGCAGCTGTGCGAGCTCCGCTGACCACCAGTACACCTGTTTCTTTGCCGGGCCGGGCTTAACCCTAGGCATCGCCGCATCGCAGATATGCGACATGGCTCTCCTGAACCATTCGGCCTCTGCGTCGACATCGGCAGGCCTGGCCGGTGACGGAATCCAAGCCTGCACAATAGATGCCTCCAGGAGAGCCTCCCGATCCAGGCGTCTGAGCGCCCAACGTGGATCCGGGGGGTTCGCTATAGTCAGCGGTAGGTTAGGTGGAGGGGAGACGTTGAACCGAATGTACCTGTGGTCCGATGGCGTCTCCTCCTCCTCCACCACGCGCCAACCCTGGACGCGGCGGGCGAGAGCAGGGGTCGCGAATGCGACATCCACGACCGAACTGAGCCCCCGCCGCTCCCAGGTGGCTACCCTCCCCCGGTTGAGGACCTCTAGGCCACGGGTGTTGGCCCAGTCCTCCAGAACTCGCCCCTTGGCATTGGTTTCCCGGGAGCCCCAAGCCAGAGACCAGGCGTTGAAGTCTCCCAGGACCAAGACAGGGCGAGGACGGCACGCAGCGAGAACGATGTCCAGTCCTGCGAGCCATAGCTCAAGCTCATACTGGTCAAGGCTTGGCGAGAAGTAGACGGCCACGACAGCCAAACCCTCATAGTCCGCCGCGACACAGCCTCGGCCCCTTGCAATGACTGCAAGGCGCGAGGTGTCCGCGGCGGAACCCCCGAAGACGGTCGCTACGCCGTCCAGGTCCACCGGGCTTCCGGGGTGGACCCAGTACGGCTCAGCGACCACGACCACATTGATAGACCACTCCACGATGCTCTGGTACAGAAGATCCTGAGCACCGGTGCAGTGGTTTATGTTCACCTGCAGGATGCGGATTGGTGTGTCCATTAATGGACGTCCATCTCCGCATCCCGCCGGGAATGTGGCCGCTCCTGAGCGGCACCCCCACTACCCGTTGCGGACGAACGGGGCTTTGGCCTCGAGGCGGCGCAGGATCGGCTGTCCGCCCGGTGCTCCGCCGCTTTGCCCTCCGCTACGCATTTGTAGCAGCGCGGCGGAGTATCGCATGTGCTGGCCTTGTGCCCGGGCTGACTACAGCGGAAGCACCGGTCCCCCACGGTGTCTCCCGCTGTGCACTGCACTCCCACGTGCCCCACGGCCAGGCACCTAAAGCACCTGGCCTCGCGGGGCTGCAGGAGTTGCACCCGCGCCTTAAGGAAGCCCCCAACGAAGAGGCTCCGTTCGTCCGCAATCTTCTGCGCCGCTGCGACGGGGCAGTTGACGACTGCCGTGCCGTGACCGGTGGAGCTGAAGCGGATTTCTCCAGCTCTCACCTGATCCCGGGGGCAGCCGCCTGCCTCCACGACGGCGGAGATAAGTTCCTCCGTCGTGGCCGCATCATCCAGACCCGAAATGCGCAACCCTGCGCATTTATTGGGTCTGGTGACGCGGACGGCTTCCGCGTCCAGCGACTCCCTCAGCTTGGCCGCTAGGGCATCTGCTTTGGGGCCGCTGGTGGCGCCGGAGACCTCGAGAAGGCGAGCTCCGGTGCGAGTCGTCTTGCACCGGAGCCCACCCTCAATCTCAAGGGCCTTGAGGTCCACAGAGGCCTTCGCCTGCCTCAGTACCTGGGCGTACCCCACGCCCTTCTCCACCCCCTCCGTCGTCACCGTCAGGACGACGGCAGTGGAGCGTGGGGCGCGGAGCCTCTTCGGCGCCTTCGCCGCAGCGGCTTTGGCCGCCTTCTTGGCCGCCTTTTTGGCGGCTTTTTTGGCCTTTTTCGCCTTTTTCGCGGCCGCCGCTACCTCCCATCCCTACCCTCTGGAGGAATGCTCGGGTGTAGCGGGAGCAGCGGATACAGCGGGGGTGCCGCGCTTCTTCCCCTTCCCTTTCCCCTTATCGGGCGTTGGGTTCGCCGGGACACCGGTCCCTGTCTTGGGACCGGGATTTCCGCTGGCGGCAGTCGCGTAGGAGGCGGGCCGCACCAGTGGAGGACGGTACGCCCGGTCTTCCAGTACGCCAAGGCGCCTCTCGATCGCCGCCAGCAGCTGCGTTATGCTCGGCGCAGGCTCTGGTGCCGGCCTGGGTGCCAGATTGGGCGCCGGCGTAGGCACCGATCTAGGCGCCGACGTTGGCGTCGATTTTGCCGCCTTTGGCCCTGGCGCTGATTTTGGCACCACTATCTCCCCGGTACCAGAGGCCACCCTGGCCGGCGGTGCCTCCCGGGGACCTGGCGCAGTCCGGGCCCCCGCTGACCCCGTAACTAGCTGGGTCAGCTTTTCGACCTCCCCGCGGAGCGCCCGTTGCTGCTCCAGCGAGTTAGCGAGCTCAGTTTCCAGGGTTGCGACCCGGTCCCTGAGCTTCGCTTCCTCCTCGGATACGCTCCGAGAGAGGAGCTCCTCAAGCGCTGTCTTGGCGACGGCAACATTCTCCGCCACTGTCTTCTTCTTGCCGGATACATTTTTTGCACCTTTTATGGTTTCTGTAATCCGAGCAAGCGCTGCAAGGAGCTCCCTAGCCGCGGGGACGCCTTGGTCCCTGCCACTGGGTAGTGGAGGGACGTGCACCGGCACCCTGCCCGCCGAAGTGGCCAGCACTTTTGCCGGCCGATCATCCTCACTCGAGGAGACCGCCCTCTGTCCGGAGGAGCTTCTGCTCCGGTCTAGAGCGGGTCCACGAGAGCGAGGCCTCTTACGTATTCGGCTGGGAGCTGACTCGCTGTCAGTCCCAGCCGTGGACGCAATCTCCGCGTCCGTTACCTCTCCCATAGGTAGTGGTGTAGCAGGTCTGGCGAAGACGGCCTTGGTCGCCCGCGTGCGAGACCGCAGGAATCTCACCTCTTCCGGGAGGAAGACGGACGGACGGGAGGATGACGGAGTGGAGGTAGTGAGGGACACTACCTCCACTCCGTCATTATCATTGCCGTTATGCGTGCCTTGGTCGTCTGATTTATCCTCGGTATTAGTTTTGGTTTTTTGATTTAAATTGCTCATATCATATCCCACGAGTATGGGGGAAGGACGGTCGATCCAGGTGGAGCCCCCTGCACCTGGACAAGCCTAAATACTATGGAGGTCGGCTGGTATCCATAGGTTTTTACGACTTCGCTGTCGGGTGTTATAGACTTTCCTTGTCGTGGGCCGACCAATAAAGGCAAGCCCTCCGGTCAGCAAGTTCACGGCGTACCCTTCTGGAGCCACCAGTCAGGTCGTTGCTGATCACCTACCGATTACGGAACGCGAGAGGATGGCTAGTCCTCTCTCACCGGCGGCGGCACAAGTGCCCGTCGGCCCCTGCGTTAGCAGTGGGCCAACCCGCCCCTGGGTCCCCCAGGACCCTATGGTGGCCTCCGCCACGAACACCATCCCTCATCCTGTCTCCTCTGAAAGCAGAGGAGTACGGAGAGCGATGTGTTCCCGCCACGTCGGGTATTGGCCGACGATCAATGCCAACCCCATAAAGGGGGAAACCATTGACCGCCGCCCAGGGTGTACCGGCCGCTCCGATTCCGTTCCCCCCGGACTGCAGTGGGATCGGAATCGGAATGACACGCGAGGAGGTTACCCAACATACACCCCTGTCGAAGGTAATAGTTTTTTTTCAATTAAATTTTTTAAGCATTTTGTATGCTTACTTTTTTCTAAAGATTTAGATCGGAAAAAGTCTACCTCGCCTTAAGACGTATATGATATATCGGAGAATTTCGAATATCTGGGACGTGTCTAGGTGGCTCAGTTGGTCAGAGCATTCCCCCTGTAAGGGACTGGTCGCGGGTTCAAGTCCCGTCCTAGATGTTCTCTTTTTCCGATCTAAATCTTTTGTAATAGTTTTTTTTATTTAGCTATCGACAATCCCATAGAATAGTTCAGTCTTGCCTATTATAGAACGGCTTAATGTTAATCCAGACTATAGAACATGGTCTACCTTCTTCTCTACCAAAATATAATAACACTGTATTAAGTATAAAATGTAAACTCAAACAATATTTTATAAATTCACTGTAGGTATTTTAATTTAATTTGTAATAGCTAGTCGTAGCGAGTGTTCTATTATTATATTATATAATTTGCCTTATCATCCTGGTAAGTTTTGTTAAGTCAGAATAGCACAGGTGTAAACCTTCGTGGTTTTTTGTGGAATAGCCACAAAAAACCACGAAGGTTTACACCTGTGCTATTCAATTGATAGATTATAATGTGTATTGTCTTTTTTAATAAAAATTTGTAAATTAATAAATAAAACATGTTATACAACAAAGTTATTTAACATCTTTTATTTGAACGATAGGTATGCGTTAATGATCAGAAAAAGAAACAGTTTTCAAAACTAATCTCCAGTTATTTCCAATGCGTTAAACCGGTTGGTGACCAGTAATCAGCGATTCACTACTAGATTTTAGGTACGCCCTAACTGTAGCAAACCTTGTTTACATTTTGGTTGTTTGGTAAGAAAATAAAAGTTATATACAACGAAAAAAAGCATAAACCGACCGGGGCTGTGAGACACATTTAATGACACTATAATACAAGCGAATGATTCTACGAACAGTAGATGTCGCGATTACCGACTTACAGTTTGTTTTGAAGTTATGTAAAATCTCGAAGTTGGGCTTACGATCAAAAGGTCCCGGGTTCGAATCCTGGCTAATGCACTATTGACGTGAACCCATTTCTAACACAAGTAATTTAACCTTTCTTATGAAATGACTTGACTGACTGACTTGAAATGACTAATATTCTTTTATAAAAAAAATGTACTTCTGATAGCGCTTATTCCGATACCACTTTCATTATCTGTTGTGTAATGTTTAACTAATTTTATTTATAATATAATACCAAACGTTCCTGCAAAATATAATCACAATTAGCTGATGAATAATGCAGCGGCGAGCTTCCCTACTTCTATTTCTTTTTTCTCCACTTGTGATCACAACATCGTGTTCAGCTTCGGAATAACAATAGAATATTCCTGCCTAATACAATTAGTATCGATCAAAAATAGCCCCGCAGTAAAGTTCATCCATTTTAATAGAATTTGCCCAGTTTCAGTTTTTTTTACAATACATTGAATGTAAAATTGTGGAACGGTTACTGAAGCATTAATAAAAAAAAGCGAGCGCACGGTCGCTTTACACGGAAATTGCAAAGCGACTGGTCGATGCTTCGCGTGACCAAAGGGCTGGCCTGTTTTTTGCCCAAAGGATTGGTATTGCCATCCAACGGGGTAATGCCGCCAGCCTTTTGGGTACGTTACCAGTCGACATCGATGGGGAGGAATTCTTCGACACCTGACCCCTTTTTCCTTTCCCTTCCTTTTTTTTTAAATCTTGTAAATATTTTTATTTATTAATTTAGTTAGTTTTGTTTATCTGTATATATTAAGTCCGATAGTAGAGATTATAATTTGTCCATTTGTAATCGCGATAGAATTTGTTAAAAATAGTTTTATTTCAATAAATAGCATTAATTATTATTAATGCTTCAGTAACCGTGTACATTGAAAACTGGTGAAACCCCCTCTTTGAGGCACATTTCACCCAATGGAGAATCACTGACACTAGAAAATTCCAAATAATCTGTACTGCTACCTAACGTAACCTGAATGTTAGACGCACCAGCTTCCACGTTGCTCTACACCTGTAAGCCAAATTTTAACACAATTTTAACAGTTAAAAATTTCAACTCGGTATACAAGTGCACTTAGACAGACTGATAAATGAAGACAAATTCGGTAACATCTGAAACGGAGAGACGCTTTCCTCGCTCATTAAGGTATACACTGACGAAACGATTATTTGTTTGACCTTTCCATCAATGAGCAAACAAACTCAAGGATGTTACTTGATTCGTAATGCCCCCTCTATATGAATCGATACCAATATCCACCGTCAGCATAGGAGTTAAAGTAGATAATGCGCGGGTGTAATTTTTACTTTTGTGTATTTTTGATTTCAATGTTATTTTTATGCATCAAAAACAAAGACGATAACATAGGTTTAGATAACATTGATAACCTCTATAGCTAACGAAGTAAGCCTTGTCTCCAATAAGCTGTTTATTCTTATTATAACAATTAATGGGATATTTACACCACGTATAGTTGTTTTGTTATTTTATCCGACATTTCGGCACTGTTACTGGCGCCATTAGCACGCATGTACTGGAGTTAGACGAACTAGTTGTTACCAGGTAAACCGTGTCGGTCTCTTCGTGACTCGTTTCTTACACGTCTAACCAGTGCTGCTGTTTTTATAATAGTAGTATAAATGACCATGGCAATCTTAAATCATATATTGTTTATGTTTGTTTCTTTCTGTCTTAATATATTTTTTTTGTAAATTGATTAGCTCGCTAAAATTAATCTTGTTTCTTAGCCTTTGAGGTACCTGCAACACATTAGCAGGCTATGGATTTAAATTTCTACGCATATAGACGGATCTGGGTTATAAACTTAAAACTATCAAGTCCAGGCTCACATGTAGAGCCAATGCTCTCGTTGGTTCACAAAAATTGCCATAAAAATTGATTACTGACCGTAGCAAGAAAATGCAATCTGGCTCAGAACCCCCTCTCACGCCCCTTGCCGTTCCGCAGCTTCTCGCCACCCGCTCTCGCCACCAACGCGGTTTAATAGCTTGGGGCGTTTATTTTTCATATTTTTATTATATTTAACGACGGCCTTCTCAATGTGTATACGGTACGGGGGAGTTAGTAATATTACATTTTAAATTGCCTATTGGAATTGCTTATTACATTTGTGGGTAATTATATCATGATTTTCAATCACGCCTTGCGTTTCACAAAAAAAATTTGGTGACCTCTTTGGCTTGGCGGTAGAGCGTTCGACTGCTACGTCGGAGGTCGCGGGTTCGATTCCCGCTCAGTGCAAATATTTGTATGTATGAATTTGTCTATTTGCATTGGTCTGGGTGTAACAACACAAGCTAGTTAAACTTGCTTACTTTCGGTCTAGATAACGCTGATGTCCGAGAATATTTACTATTTATTTATTATTTTATTACTGAGCTGTTTTACTTTCAGTAAAATTTGAGTGAAGTGCCAAATCGATATGTACTTAAATAGGTCTTTTCGCCTCGCTAATGTAAAGGAAGAAAGAAACTATTTACTCTAACTAATGGAAGCACAGAAATAAAAAGAACAATGGAACGACTGGAAAAAAGTAAGGACAGAAAACTGTCTGCTTGTTAATAGGGTGATATAATATATTAATTGTATGCATAATGAGTTTTAATTATTCAGTAGGAGGCCAATACAAATGATTGATGATTCAGTGCGTGTTACGATTATGCTATGCGCAACAGAACACGCAATCAGATGAATGGCAAAAAAAAATAGAAAAATAAATAAATATAGTTGAATGAACCATAATATAATTCATGAAATACGATCAGTAAATTATTTAGAGTGCGAGTACAAGTCAGTGACAAAATTTTATCCCTTGGGTCGACTAAGCCGATTAGGCACTTTTACTCCCCTACCCTCAATTCTCAAGGACAATCATACTTGGCCTAATGTAAACATAATTCACTGTAAAATTTAAGGATATACCATTTCATAGATTCACTTACCGTGTTCACAGCGGATCATTATATATATATAAATATTCTACGACATTCTACACAGCGCTCTCTAGACCCAAAGTAAGCATAGTTTAACTAGCTTGTGTTATGGGTTCCAGAATGCGGATAAACATACTTATATACTTTTTTTTTTGTAAATATATACATATTATACATAGAAACACTCAGACCAATGCAAATAGACATATTCATGCATACAAATATTTGCACTGAGCGGGAATCGAACCCGCGCCCTCTGTCGTAGCAGTCGAATGCACTACCGCTACGCCACAGAGGCCGTCAATAATATGCCATTAATAATATGTAGTGATAAAAATGTCGTATCACAGTGTTTGTTCGAAATGGCTAGACAGTTTTTTTTGTATCTGTATATTTGGTAGATATGAAAGGCCGTAAAACTTTTCACTCTCCTAACTCAATTTCACATTTTTTAATTGTGATTTTAGTATTTTTGTATGAACAGTATAATCATTTACTATACATGAAGCTTAGTGTCCCATCACTTTGACATTACCTTCTGCATTTTTATACTACGTATGGTAAGTTCGATTTCTTTGACAGTTATATGGCAGAACAACGTTTGTCAAGCCAGCTAGTTTCTTATAAGAAAATAATATTAGTTGTAATTGTTTTATTGTTGACAAAAAGACTACAACGCAACGTACAGCGAAACCTTTTGAGAGAGTGTTGAGTGTTTGCCTGTACAAGATGGCGTCCTGCGAGCCACCTGTATCAACAATACTTTAATTCCATTAGTTGGTGAATTTACCAAGATTTGTTGTCGTTGTACTCGCTCGTTCTAATGTTTTTTGTTATTGACCACGAAAAATTAAACTACATTCTTGTTTGCACTTCTGTTTTGAAGCCTTAAATTTCTTTGTTATATATGTACTAGCCTCCGAGGGTTTTATTAAGATAATATCTCCCAGTGTCGACTGGTGTACAAAATATAGATTGTTGTATAAAATTAGATTCAGATTTATGAATGTGTGCTCTAGTGAATATGTACACTACTTTCAGAGTTGTTTTAGGTTATGTACACATGGCCAAGCAGATGAGTATACACCTTTACATGTGAAGGTGTATTGAAAGGTACTCATCTCCTTGGTCATGTGTACATCTAAGATGAATCGGAACGTGATATTGGTATCTTGAATAGTTACACAGAACAGAACTAAGAATATTAGATATAGAAATGTGATTCACGACAGAAACGCGAGATGCTACTCAGTTAATAATGAAATGGTTTCGCTTATCTCGCCATCGTACTATTAATTTTATAAACTACACAGAATTTAGTACTTATTAATTATTTCGACATACTTGGTAAATTTCGACGCAGACGTTAAACAGCACCGTTAAGAAACAGCAATGAATAAAAATTTTAAATACTCTTTCGGATTCACGACAGTAACGCGATACGCTCACTTGGCACCGTCGGATACGTTCCAGCAGAACATAAGCTCCATATGCATACATGTACCTAGTCTGTTTATATTACATTATTACGAACCTTAACCATACAAATATTGACAGCTTTTGCAAAAAAAAATACTATGGTTTACTTTTTAGTCAAATTTAAACATCCATTAACGGGTGGTACTAGGAAATACGCGTCCGTAAACGATGTCTATGTCTGCGTCGGTCAAGCGCGCATTATATGGAGTTTAAGTTTTGTATGAAATTTGTTGCAGTTGGAAGAAAGCGGCAACGTTGTATCTGGTTATGTACTCCATGTATCTGGTACAAAACGCAAGCGATAAAACTTCTTTTTGTTATTAGTTCTATGGGATCTACACGGGTCAAATCCGTAACCAATGAACAGAGTGTATCTGCTATAGTATAGGTTGTCAAGCTCTTTGAAGAAGATCAACATCATCCTATCGAGCTTTGGAGCCCGGGGTTCACTTTTTTGTTTTTAAATTGGTTTTCTGACTTTTACGAGGCGTCTGCCTTCTGACCTCCCAGTGAGGAAAACCTGCGCCAGAGCCTCGTTCGGTCTTTAGTAGGCACAGTGACTTACAGGTGAGGCTGTTTTGAGCCTCAAGGAAGTTGGTTGGAAAAACCCTTTACACCCATATCACTTTAGTATCATAACAAAAGCAACAGAAAACCACAAACAAAAATGTTTTTTTTATTTAAAAATATATGCACACACAATAATAACATTACAAACATTGGATGGTGGAAAGAATAGTACAATGGTCCTGCTTATTTCTTAAAGAAATTTCTTCTAGCAGACCGGCGAGAGGAGATCTCGAAAAGAAAAGGGGTGTTTATGAAAACAAGAATGGATACATTAACACACACAAACAAAATTACAATCATATTTAAATTAAGTTACACAAACATACATATTAACATCGAGCCGCGGTAGCCTAGTGGTATGGGTAATGGACTGCTGAGACGAGGTCTCGGGTTCGATCCCAGGTTTTACCATGGCAAACACCAATGACTATTCGATGCTTTTCGAAGTTATGTGTGTATTTATCGCAGGCTTATAAGTGCCCGGTTAATGGCAATAGGCTCGCCACCTATTACATTGGGACCTAAACATAAACTGGCGAAATGTGGGTGCTAGCACCTCTGCCTACCCCTTCGGGGATATAGGCGTGAGTTTATGTTATGTTATGTATGTTACATATTAACATAATATTAACTAAACATGTAATAAATAAACCCAAATATATTATACATACAAATACATATACAATAAATAACGTATATAAATGTTATATGTCAATGACGATGGCTTGAGTTAAAAAAACACATATAAACCGAAGCGAAGTGAGAGCGAGTTGCTAGTTCAGTAATAAAGCCAAACTAGTAAAATTCAAAAGGCTTCAAATACAAAGCAACTTTTTCGCAAAACACGTTGCATTTTAGATACGTTATATAAGTAATGGGTTTAACTTTTAAAAAGGTTTAGCACATCTTCGCTAAACAAGGGAAGGTAAGATTCTTTCGGAGGCCTGTAAATCCGCAAGCCGCCAAGCCATTTTCCACGCTCTGTAAACTTAGAAAGTGGGCCAAAGTAGGCTTTTGCGAAATATACAGGAAATTCTCTTCCCTCCCTCACTATATTACGTGCTTAAGAACTATTTCCTTGAAACTTCCCACGTGCCATGGAATAAAAATGTAAATTTAGCAAACAATTTATACTTTTTTTTAAATCTTTTCGTAGGTTTAGTTTTTTAACCCACGACGCAAAAACAATAGGGTGTTATAAATTTGCCGTGTCTGTGTGTATGTCTATCTGTGGCATCGTAGCTCGCGAAAGGATTAACCGATTTCGATGCGAATATTTAGGTTCGAAAACCGATACGATCGAGATGGTTCTTAGCTTTAAATAAATTTGTACCGGGGGCTCTTAATTTTGTAGTTTTATTAAATTAAATGGTGCGTGTGTATTAGTAATTAATAAAACTTTAGTTAGTTAATAAGCTTGTAGTGTATTGTTTTATAGTTTAGGGATGAAATTACTAAAAATTTATAAACGACGTGCGATGGATAAAGATTCAACATAATATTTTTCCGTCATATAATATTTATTTTCTATGTACCGTTAAGGTCGTTTTATTCATACTTTAATTACAATAAGAACTGAAAACCTTCTAAAAATATTCAGGTTGCCCCGTTATATCAACATTTAAAGACAGCAAACGATTTAAACACATTTGAATAGCGTACGTAACGGACTGCTGAGACAAAGTCTCGAGTTCGATCCCCAGTCGCCCCGGGCACACACCTCTGACTTTTGGTAGTTATGTGTGCATTAATAAGTGTTAATTATCGCTCACTTAATAATGTCCCCGGTAGATGGCAATAGGCTCGCCCCCTATTACATTGGGACCTTAACATAACTGGCGGATCGTGGGTGTGTAATACACATCTGCCTACCCCTTCGGGGATACAGGCGTGAAGTTATGTATGTATGAAAAAGTCTTTGCATAGGTACTCGTTATAAACAGTTCGAGTCGTAGTTGGTTCTCTTTAGAGTACAGTGCAACAGTAAAAGTGGTTAAGTGGCCACGTTTCCTTTTAAGACTACAAGGATTTTAAGGGTTGTAGAATATTCGAACGAAACAGGCTATCTCTTATCATAATTTTATTGTTTGTGGTATGGTATGAGAATAGTCATCAATCAATCTTCAAAAGTCATCGTCGTTAAGTGTCTTTCATCCTCCATTTTTTAATTTATGGCAAAATTTTGTTTACTGGGTAAAATACGAACACCCACCCATCTGTTGCCCGGGTGTCGTAGTAGGTAATATATAAAATAATACAATCAGTCCTTTTTGTAAAGTACCTCGCTACTGGACACGACACGGCATCCTCTCAGAATGATATGGGTTAATTAGGCCATAGTCCACCCCACTGAACTATTACGAATTTAGTTGCTCACCAAATCTTACAAACCTAAGAAAAACGAAGAATTCTTAGGCGTTCGGGTTTCCTAACGATCTAATCCTTGGAAAACAACTGAATAAACTTACAGAATGTACTGAAAACTTTGTTAATTAAGAAACGATTTCAGTGCAGTAACAAAATTTTCAACATAAATATTGTCTTTTGCACATAGCTCCAGATATGCGAGACAGACGGTATCGAAGAACTGAGCGACGAAGAGTCCCCCACTGGAGGTCGACGCCGGCTTGTTGTTGTGAAGACTCTATGGCGCGGCTGCCATAACGACGTGAAGTAAGTTCTAAATTTAAACTTTTAAGGGCGGAACCAACTGCATTATTTGTTATTTTATATGCGCCTGCTGTATTTGCCCAAATATTTGTCATTTGTTTTTTGCTATTCGCGCGTATGATATAATACGAATGGGCCCTCCACACTTCATCGTATACGGCTGAATAAGGCAAATATCAAATGGAAATAAAGCGTGGTTCTGCCTTAAAACACTTACGTTCCGTTGTAAGGTAAATCGCTTTTTATATCTGTTTGAGAAAGGCAAATAGATGGAACACTTACAATAACTAGACCACTATATTATAATCCTGATCATCATCTTAATGTGGTTCCTAGTTGCATCCGAGGCTTTCACCTCGGAGCCCAGGGTCTTATCCTCCTATTAGTTTGGCTTAATATGGCCTTTATGGGAGCGATTGCCGTCTGACCTCACAACCTCGAGAAGAAAGCCTGCGCTAGAGTCTCGACCGTTAAAAATTATGTATAAAATATTTTATTGCATAAAAAACATATCATAACTTCACGCCTATATCCCCGTAGAAGTGGGCAGAGATGTATTATACACGCACGATTCACCAGTTGTGTTAGGTCCCAATGTAATAGGGGGTGGGCCTATTGCCAAATGTTAAGGATACAAAATATCCAAATACCAAATAAATTAATAATCTTTTT
The DNA here is from genome assembly GCA_946251805.1 of Cybosia mesomella. Lineage (NCBI taxonomy): Eukaryota > Metazoa > Arthropoda > Insecta > Lepidoptera > Erebidae > Cybosia > Cybosia mesomella. The sequence continues at coordinate 41,420,431 of OX276388.1, read as the reverse complement.
ATTGTTACAGAGCAGCGTTTGCCCGCGAAGCTACTTGGGGCGCCGGCCTCAAGCACCCTCAACTAGCACGAGTGTTAGGTTTGAGCCTGCTCGAGCCCCCATGCGCAGCCCTAGATCGCGGCGATGCTGCACCTCTTCCTACAATATTGAGACAGGACAGGAAATCGAAGTGAGTCTCTCAAGTATTTTTAAAAACTATTGGTGAATAAGTAAAAGTGCTCCTTAAATTCAATAGCCGTAGCTGACAGATCACTTCATATTTCACACTTCATTTAAAAATGTATTCTTTTATTAAAATAAATAATAAGAACCATTGAATGTTTGTGACATCAGAAAAAAAATACAAAAAAATCTGTAGACTGAGAACAAAAGGTAAAACTAAAAAATCAATATGTTATACGATTAGTTGTTTTCACCTTGATGCGCTACCTTTTTTTTTCTTTCTTTCGTGCGGAAATCCCTTCGGATACCCCCCGCCGGCCAGCGTGGGTGGTTTTTCCGGGCTTGAACCGACTAAAACCGCACGCCTTCTCGGGTCTTAAGACGCCGGGGTGTAAGGTTGCCCATAGAGCATATCCCTCGCACCCCGAAGACTGTGCGCTACGTTTTTTCGGATACCCCCCCGCCGGCCAGCGGGGGCGGTTATGTCGGGCTTGAACTGACTGAAACCGCACGCCATCACGGGTCTGCAGACGCCGAGTATTTATTTACAATATATACATATTTACATTTATTTATTATGTATATACATATAACATCATTGAGATAATGTGTAAATATGTAAATACTAAATAAATAACTGTAAATATGTATATTGTAAATAAATGCTATAGGTAGCCCACAAGACTCTTGAAGAATGTTCATGCAAAGTTTGGGTCCGGCCGTTACAGTCCCATTCCAGTAAGCCCCCGTTTTTTCTCTGCCATGATACTTGCCTTTTCAGTGATTTCCATGTGCGAGAACTTAGATCCTAACGGACGAATAGACAAAAATTCTAAATACCATATTTTCAGTATCGGTATGGCTCTTAGAACATATAGAAATTTTAATAAAATTTTGTTTGCCCTCACATTTATAAAACTCCTGATGGACTATCAATGGAAAGTGAACTGAAGGCGAACTGTCTCCAATATCAGTGCTTGGCGTGCATACATAATGTCGTCATTGCAATTTTAAATTTTCATTTTAATTTCTTAACTATCACTTTGTTACAATTATGTCTGAAGTACAAAGTATTAACAATATGATACACAGTAAATTATTGTATGTTAACAAATACACAAATCTGCGTACCCTTTTTTTTTTTTTTTAATTTGTGCGGAAATCCCTTCGGATTCCCCCCCGCCGGCCAGCGGGGGCGGTTATGTCGGGCTTGAACCGACTAAAACCGCACGCCGTCTCGGGTCTTCAGACGCCGGGGTGTAAGGTTACCCATAGAGCATATCCCTCGCACCCCGACTGACCCTGGGCCATCTCACCACTAACAGCATCGCTCATCCTGTCTCCTCTGAAAGCAGAGGAGTACGGAGAGCGATGTGTTCCCGCTACGTTGGGTATTGGCCGACGATCAATGCCAACCCTATGAAGGGGAAGCCATTGACCGCCGCCCAGGGTGTACCGGCCGCTCCGATTCCGTTCCCCCCGGACTGCATCGGATCGGAATCGGAGCGACACTCGAGGAGGTTACCCAACACACACCCCCAAATCTGCGTACCTATTTAGATTATAATTTACATCAATATTATCAAGGAATTCAATAAAATTAACTAGATAAACTTAAAAACTAGACAAACTCAATGCAATGTCCAATAATATTATTCATAACAAGTAAATTACTAATTCATAATCAAATTGTTAAATAAAATAAAAGCAAAGTTTTAGTTAAAATTAGTTTGCCAATAACCAACACCTGCACCCAACTCTGTATTTCAGCGAATAATTGATTGTGATGAATATAGAAATCGAGCAACCCCACGGAGCAAGGTCCGTGGATCTTATTTATAGTACAGTCCAACATTGTCCAATTAAAGCTTATATATAATTACTTGGTCAATCAAATGTAGTCCTGCCTCTTTAAGGATACACTATTAGTTTGATTTGTTGTAGACTACTGTTTCTAATATTCTTTTCGCCTTGTTGTTCACAGTTACTCGAGTTTGATTCACATATGCTGTCAGATAGCAGCCGGCATGAAGTATCTGGAATCGTTCGAATTAGTACACCGAGATCTATCAGCACGGTAAGATTATTTGCTTTATAAATTCAGTAGACGAAGCCTATACGAGGGTCAAACTGAAAGTTCTTAGAACTGGCCACTTATAAACAATATAATAAAAAAATAATTCTAAAATTTGAAAATATAACTCTTTGCCAATATTACTGAGTATATATTTCATTCATTTATCATTTGTTTTACGATTTGGCGGCAAATTGAAAATTGTCTGTGTCACGTTAACATGAATTTAACACGAGAAAATTTTCGTGCAATGATTTTTTATGACTTTCGATGTCATTTAAGTCAACAAGAAAGTTATGATAGACTACGATTGGCCTTTCACGATGAAGCCCCATCTCGTGCGACTGTTTACAACTGGTTTAATGAGTTTAAACGTGGTCGCACTAATCTCACTGATGATTTACGTGAGGGACGGCCTTCTACGGCGACGACTGAAAATAACATCTGTGTTGTGCGGCGTATGATAGAGACTGACAAAAGAGTGACCTATCAGCAGATTCGGACAAGCTTAGGCATCGGTATGAGTCAAGTGCACAAAATCCTCCACGAACATTTAGCGGTCAGGAAGCTTTGCGCCCGGTGTATACCTCATAATTTGACTGAGGCTCAAAAACTCCATCGTTTGGATTGGTGCCGTAAAATGATTGAAAGATTTAACGGAGGTGACTCTAATGCTGTGTTCGACATACTAACAGGTGACGAAAGCTGGATTTACTGTTATGATCCTGAAACCAAAAGACAATCTGCTCAGTGGGTGTTTCCTTTCGAGGAGTTGCCAACTAAAGTGAAGAGAGATCGAAGTGCGGGAAAAAAAATGGTGGCCTCGTTCTTTGGAAGGATAGGTCATTTCGTAACAATTGTGTTAGAGGATCAAAAAACAGTTTCTGCAGAATGGTACACTACCAATTGTTTGCCACTTGTCTTGGAAAAAGTTCGAGAGAAACGACCTCGCAGTAGGATCCTCCTTCACCACGACAACGCCTCGTCGCACACCGCCAAGTGAACGATCGACTATTTGGCGACATCAAACGTTGAATTACTGGGTCACCCGCCGTATAGCCCCGACCTCGCGCCTTGTGATTTTTATTTATTTCCAAAAATTAAAGAAAAACTTAAAGGAAAGCGGTTTATGAATGCTGAAGAAGCGGTGGCTGCGTATCGCGATGCCATTGAAGAGACCCCTAAGGACGAGTGGGCAAAGTGCTTTTCCCAGTGGTTCCATCGCATGCAGCGGTGTATTGACGTGAATGGACAATATTTTGAAAAGATATAATAAAACTAATAACTGGCTAATGTAATCAGTTTTTGATTTTCTAAGAACTTTCAGTTTGACCCTCGTATACTTCGTAACAAGCTTTAACTGAGCATAATATGGCACTCAACACAACCTTCCTCAACATCAACATTCGGCTACCAATCTCGAATGCATCCAAAGCTGGAACTTTGGAGCCCGAGAGGAAAGCTTGCGTTACCCTTAGAAGATATTTTTATATTATTGATACCTTTTTTTTTTTTTTTTTTTTTTTTCGTGCGGAAATCCCTTCGGATACCCCCCCCGCGTGCCAGCGGGGGCGGTTATGTCGGGCTTGAACCGACTAAAACCGCACGCCGTCTCGGGTCTACAGACGCCGGGGTGTAAGGTTGCCCATAGAGCATATCCCTCGCACCCCGACTGACCCTGGGCCATCTCCGGTTTCGAGATGGCCCCCTCGGGTTTGGGAACCACGGTGTCCCCGTCTTGCCCCGGTTTGGGGGAGGGGCGCTAGTCGCCCCACCGTCCCGGCCTGCTTCTGCTGGGGTGACAGGTGGCCTCACCCGCCACCCCCAGGCCTGCGCTCATGGAGGACGGAGGTCGTTAAGCGACCTCCGGCGCCTGAGTTGCCTGCGACGCGCGGCGAGCAAGTTGCGGGCTCGGCGGACCGGGAGAGTTCTAAGTCTCTCCCGGGCGCGCTCCGCCACCTCCTTCGCGAGCATTACATGCTCGCAGAAGGAGGCGGCGGCGGCCCACGCGCTCGCGCTCCGCACCATTGCCGCAATCATGCTGCCGAGCGAGAGGACTCCCACCCCGATGGCTGCCACGAGGTCACGCCTCGGCGCCTCCCACGCCGGGCAGTCCGCCAGCGTGTGCAGCCCTGAGTCCTCGCTCGCGTCGCAGTGATGACACTCAGGCGTTGGCTCCTTCCTGATCCGATGCAGGTGGTCCCCGAAGCACCCCTTCCCTGAGATCACCTGCGTCAGTCGGTAGGAGAGGCTTCCGTGTCGCCTCTCCAGCCAATCCTCCATGATGGGCCTTACCGCCGCTATTGCGGCGTGCCCTGCGCTTGGTTGCCCAAGTCGTTCCTTCCGAGTGGAAGGAACGACGGTGGAGTCACCACGATGGCCTGGCGGAGCTGGGACTGCACGGCCTCGATTTCTCGAGGCTCGGGGTTCCATCCCTGCTCCCGCGCCTCCTTTCGCCACTGATACAGTTGCGAAAGGGCTCTCGCTTCCAGGTCCCATGGCGGAGTTCCGGCAAGGAGACTCGCCGCCTCGAAGGAGATCGTGCGGTACCCTCGGATGACCCTGATGGCCAGAACCCGCAATATTATTGATACCTAGTTGAGAGTAAATTTTTACGATGCGCGCGCACACAATCGCGAAACGTCACCATCACGTCTTCGCCAAGTTAACTAATAGTTTTGAGTACGTTTGTAGAATTTTGAGGTCAGTTGACGGTATGTATTATCTATTTACATCATAAACTAAAATCATTTTTTACATTATTATTTCTACAAACGTAGGATAACGCGAAGGATACAATTTAAAAAAAAAACATTTTTGTTACGCCAAGGAAGTATAACTTCTTACGTGAGTACACAAGTATACACACACCTTTTTTTTGTAGCTCGACTCAATTAAGCGTTCATAAAAAAGCACATATGAGTTCATTCAATTCAACTCACTAACTCGTAGTTTCGCCTTTTTCTACTAAAACCATATTATCATCTGTTTGTTCACAGGAATGTAACAGTAACTGAGGACCTTCACGTTAAAGTCTCCGATTATGCCATGTTCTGTGAAGAGTTCATTAACGATTATCATGTTATGGCCGATGGAACCCGTTTACCTCTTCGGTGGATGGCTTGGGAAAGTCTTCTTATGGTATGTAATTGAAATTACGATGGCAACATGTAGTCACACCGCTTAATATTACTACTCTACCGCTACTACCGCTCATTGTGGGTTCCATCCCCACAAAAGATAACTTTCTGATTTATAGAAATTGTTACAGAGTATACAATTGTACAAAAATAATACCAATTAAATTAAAAATTATATCAAACATTTCGGATTTACTAAGCATCCTACGAAGTCTCGCAACTCTAAGTTAATCTCTTCTTATAACTTCACCTCAAACTATATGAGAACCGCTCAATCAAAACTCAATTACAACATGTTCAGAGATAACCAGTTTAAATGCGGTGTCCTCGAATCACTAGGGAAAGATGAACTTCGTTTACCGTATAACTATTATTCAATATTATTTCTATTAGATTACTTATATCTGACGTTGTACTATCTTCGTTACAGGGCATGTACTCGCCTGCAAGTGATGTGTGGTCATTCGGAGTGACCGTTTGGGAAGTGCTAACTTTTTGCAGTGCTCAACCATTTGAGGAAATGGACGACGATCAGGTTAAAATTTACTTTATCACACTCAAAGAGAAGGTCTACATGACGAATTACTTTAAGGGAGTAAGCATATGAATATGCATGCATACAATTAACGTTCATACCTCGTTCTTGCACGTCTCCTCGGTGTGAACTTGATTAAATTAGGTCTTTTTTACGTCATCAGAAAGCTGCAAGAAATTTAAAAGCTAATACAAGAAGCTCTCCTAGTGTTACGTTAATCACATTGAGAGATTATAATTATAAGATATTACCTTATATATAAATTACATTTAAAATATAAAATGTGAGTCCACGAATCAATCGGATCATAATTAATAATAGTGTATTTGGTCCAGGTGGTAGCAAACGCTAGTGAATGGCGCAGTGGTGGCCGGGGAGCGCGCGTGCCTGCTGCCCCGCCTCCGCGCTGTCGCCGCGAGCTCTATGACCTTATGCACGAGTGCTGGCGCCGCGAACCTATGCAGCGCCCGCGCTTCCACGATCTACACCGCTTTCTCGAACGTATGACCCATGGCTACAAACCGCCGAACATCCGCTAAACAACACGGCATTTTCGAACTCGTCTGCTGCATAATCGTACCAGCGAATTCGTCGACACGAGCTTCTAACATTCAGGACCTAGGTACATTTAGTTTTAAGCTGACTAGCATATCGACAGCTTTCATTTTGTCCGGTCAACCGACATTTCGTAATCGGACAATTCGAACAGACTGGCTAGACGTTACGATCAAAATCTTACAGTATTACTGTCAGTATTAGCGTTAAGCATTTTAATTAGATTGTAAGATTAAAGTACGTTTTAGGTAGCGTGCTGCTTTGCAACGAGTTGTGACTTTCTAACGTCGGCCGCATATAGTAAGACCACGTAGAAAGTAAACGACCAAGCTGTCCAAAAGGGACTCCACTTATTTATGATCTTAAAAACGGTAACAATGTCGATTATTTCAATCGGATTGATTGACGTTTTACAATCTGGAAATGGATTTCTGAATTGCACTTTTGATGGAGAGTGTCAGATGCATATGCATAATTAGTTGCAGTTTAGAAAATTATTTCTAGTGCTGTTAACGAAGTTACTGTCAATATTATTGCTAGCAGTGCTGCTTTGTTGTCTTGGTAGACATTTCATATTGGCAGGGACGTCGGTAACGCAAAATATTTCACGCCTTTCCCCAGCGCCCTTCGCCTAGCGCTCCCATGATCTTCCACTAACACGCCTTTATGGCAAATCCCTAACTTATGGCCACTGATTAATTGTATGGTAGAAACTGTATATATTCTAAGCACTATAATGAATTTTATAGCCCGTACTAATAAAGTAACACGTTGGACGTGGTTTCTTCCTTGTCATTAGAGCAGTGGCCCCTAGATCAAAGGCCGATATTGTATGGTTTAACTGATTGATTTGGTTCAAGTATATGGCCTCTAAGAACTCAAAGCACTTCTAGATACATCAGACTGATGGGGCACAAACTCAATGCATTGCCGGCCTTTGTTCTATAGTATATCCAAAGTCTAACTCCTATTTTTTTAACCTGTTTTAAATGTTAAGGTTGTATACTTCAGGAGGTAAAAAAACTCCAGGGCGTTATTTGCCCCCTGTGCTTCTTGTTTTCTTCAATAAGGCACATATAAGTTTGAGGTCACACTGCCTCCGGAAATATGGATAAAACAAAGCGAATTTTAAGAGAGAGAGAGATATTTTAGTAAAATGAACGGTCGAATTTCGATCGATGCATAGGGCCCATTTAGTCGAAAAGTGATTCTTCTAATTGCTTTTAATCAATATTTTCGGTGCATGTGACCCAACGTCACGAAAGTGACTGAAGCCGAATTACTCGTGTAACCTAGACTCTCAACTTGCCTATTATGGGCCACGTATTGTAATAGAATTAGGTACGCATTATACAATCGATGTTTCAATGTCAAAGTGTATCGGTGTCACAGTATTATATACTCACATATTAGAACCATTAAACCCCTCAATATTCTCTCATGTCCTTATAAACAAAGTTTCACACTTCATCAACCTATGAAATTGAGTTCTAGAATTGTACTTCTTGTACCTTAAGATTAAAAAGCACTCACATTGTATTAACATCGCCAAAATAATCTGGCAAATGACCGTGTGGTTTCAGTGGCTACTACACATCACCATACTCATGAATATCTTAAGAGACTACTGATGCACCAAATATACAAGTGACGGTAATTATATTCCTACTAACAAGTTTGGAAATATACGCTATCGTATATGCGTGATGCATCTTACGCGGACGGGGCGGGCAAAATACCTGCGTCGGGGTCTTTATACTCTCATTAGGTAGCGTTTTGACGCAATAAGAGCCCGCCGCGCGCTCCTTACTCGCCCTGCGCCGTCGTCTGCGCAGCGCCTTACAAATCCTATGTAGTCAACATAGTAAGTTGTTTACTTATGACTACAAAGGATTTTAATCTGAACTTTTTCAAAGAATATTGCTGTATTCAAATCAAGTGCACACGACATCCGCATATCCACTGTTAGTCAAGAATTCCAGAGTATTAAAGATCCATTCGCGTTTTTTACAGTAGTCTTAAGCATCTTGCTAAATGAACGTGCTGATGAAGACAATCCCGCACTGAGTCTTAGCACTCGCAAACATTTACTATAAACAGTCACAATGGGATAACTGTATAGGTTTGTATAGGAACTTAGATGACAAGGGGGTTCTTGTGTTCTTTCAATTAACAGTTAAGGTATAATCATGTGCCCTTCAGTATTCCCGATGGAGCTAATAGTGTGACAGCAGAGGTTTTCGTAATATAACTCGTGATTCAGTTTAATTTCATATCCGAGGTTATTGGATTTCAGTTTTTTTTTAGAACAGTTAAGTATCAAACAGCAAAAAGGATTGATTTCAGAATCGTTAATTCAACATAGTCGTAATAGATATTTTTTTATATCTCCAATGTACATACACACACGACTAATATTCAAGTTTAGTATAGTACCCTCAGTAAATTTAACCTTTAATACATATATCAAAATGATTTGATCTTATTGATTTAATCGTCACTGGAGATGATCCAAGTTGGTGAATGTAATTTGTAAATATCTCAATGTAAATAATTTTGAAGAAGACCGTGAAGATTAGTGTCCGAATAGGTTATATTCCATAATTGGTAGTTATAGGTTATATTTACGTAATTATAAATAAGGCGATAGTTTTCAAGTGATTTATAGTTAATGATTATATACATGTACTCGTATATATAGAGATAGTGAATGGAAGTAATAGTGAGTGTGTGCGCCACAGGAAGTGTCTGATGACTATGATGAATGTGTGGGTAAAAGGATGATTTGTGTGAAAGATAATATGAAAGAAAGAGGATCGCTTGATGACGTCCAACTGGGATGGATGGATGAATAGTTAAGAAACGGATCAAGTATCCTAGTTTTAAGAATAATTTTCAGTTATTATTATGATTTTCACATAAACCTTAGTTCGTTCTCAATATGATTTTGTAGGTTAGAACCATTAGAATAGGGAGTAGAATATATTTTTGTTGCTTGTTATTGCAGTTTGGCGCCTAACTTTATTTCTGCAAAATAAACTCTACATAATAACATATCTCAAAGTTGAAAAACAAAATTTTGGGCATTTGTAACTTTCACAGCAATATAAGAAATAGGTTTACCATCAGAAATGACATGAGATTGTAGCTTGACATACTTCGCATTCTTGAAATGTAGTCCCAAAAACGAATGTTATAGTATCAAAATTATAATAGAAAAATAAGAACACTTATTATATGGAAAGCTTTGTTATGAAATATATAATTTTTTATATTAATTTAAATCGATTTTCGTACCATCGAAACAAGTTCGAGGTACGGTTGTAGCAAAGCAATACTTACGCAATTTTAATATGTTCGTGATTTTGTGTGCAAACTAAAGAATTATTGCAGTAATGTGTCTTCATACTGTGTGGATTCCCCCACTCGTTACGGTAGTTGTTTCATTTCAGTGGAGCGTACTGCTTTGACAGACGTGCACTGGCTCGTTAGTAGAAGTTTTTTTTTTAAGGATAACCGATCATTAGCGTGTTTACAGCTCAGTTGAGCGTACGCTAAGGGTGGTAAATCCTACATTTTATTAATTTGGGAACTGCACAATATGTGATGATATTTACCCTTGTACATTTAGCTTGCAGTTGACGTTAAGCAACTTGCGGCGCAAATTCATATTACTGCAATATTTCTGACGTTTATTGTAGCTGTTAAGTAGGTAAGAATGTAAATAAGATATGCAGATCTTTTTCAATATGACATGTTTCAATTTTAGACGGGAAATCTAAAAATTCTAAAAATTAAATCTTAAATGTTTCAAAATTTAACCATTATACGTACTAATTATAACAGCTTTGAATATATAAAATCAATAACAACAACACAATCAAATAAATATCCGTCATTTTAAAATTGCCACATAGATAAAAAACAATAAAGATCATTGTATATATAATGTAAATAGTGTCCATCTTGCGCGTGAATTTGTTTGTATGTATAGGGGTTGCTGAAATTCACAACATGTAGGTACAATTGTAAAGACCGTAGCGGCAGGTCTAGTTGGACGACTGCATTATAAATTATACGTCCATTATTAAACACCAGTTTAATAAACACAACATGTATGTGAGTAAACTAGAATTCCGTGAATTTACACACTGAGGTAACTACGAATACGCTTGTACAGTTGTATTCCGCTCCAACATAAATATGCTTCGGTTTCAAGCAGTAAAGATAACTTCTAAATGAGTAAAAAGAAAGAGATAGTTCATACTCGTAGGTTACAAGCACCTACCCAGCCTGCACGGTGTTACCAAAATGAACTCGCCGTTATTATTATTACTATCTGAAAGTGGAACCTATAAGGTTGTAACAACCTAGAATGATTTTCAGTAACTATTTCGCTAATATAAGAGTACATAAAACCACAATAACAGACCGTACGACTGCTTAAGCTGACAAGAAAACATACCTACGTCCGGGTTTGACGAAGAAGAACAGAATTGCGGTGTGATAGTGTGAATGACATGGAGACCTGCTCATTATATCATGACAAATTCAGGATCAAGCATACGCAAATAGCTATTGTAGCTTGATGTACAGTAATGATTAAGGATTAGGCAATGTTAGGTAGGTATACAGTGAAACATGACAACAAACTGGGAAAATAAACTGGGATCTTAGGACCTAAGATTATTGATCACTTTTCTGATTTTCCCAAATAAGCAGGTTTATGGAAGGTCCCACTAGTAGAGGTCGAAACGTACCGTTTTTCTTTTATATGGGTCAAAATCTTACGCAAAAATGTCTATATTTTATGTTGTTATTTACCTATGCAGTGCCTACTGAAAAACAAATCCCGTACAAAATACATTCGAATGTTTCGTAACCCACCCACACCTGATAAAAGGTCTTAGTTATACAGGCTATGAAGTCACAAATTCTTAATTGAAAAGAAATGAAAGAATATAAGAAATCAAATGTCAATTAAGAAGATAAATCTCCAGTAATAGAGGTATTTCAATGCAAAAGTTTTAGGACCTCATTGTAGTGATGAATAGAAGAGGTTTCCCACTTGTTTCACTGTATTTTAATATTAAGTAAACACCTGTGCAGCCCAATAGTAAAACAAATGAACGACTAAGTACCTTTTTTTTTTTTTTTTTTTTTTTTTTTTTTATCGTCCTATAAAATACAATAATTACATCAAACTATAGTTATATTTAAGATATAAGTATTTGTATTCATTGAAACACAATATCCTGTAACCGTGTGGTTTCAGTCGGTCCGATTCCGAAAACCATCTCATCGTTGGCACCGATTGCTACCCCTCGGTGCCCGTGGCACACGTAAAAATAAAAACAATTCACCTATCGATTATTAATCGACATTATTGATAGCAGTTCTCTGTTGGGCATAGGCCTCACCTATGTCTTGCCATAGAATACATTTAAACACTAATTTTAAAATTCAATAATATAATAATATTGCGAGAGAGAGAATGAGAGAATGCGAAAAGTTTTTGTTTTTTTTCATTCGAAATCGTCACCGAGAGGCCTACGTCACGCGAGACGCTTTCCATATGTTTTATAACAACGCCATCTTTGTTGTTGCTGGATGGATGGATGGACGGAGAGAGGGAGGAATGAACGGAGGAAGGGAGGGAGGAAGAGATGAAGAGAGCGGGGGAGACATGGAGGGAGTGAGGGAGGAAGAGATGAAGAGAGCGGGGGAGACATGGAGGGAGTGAGGGAGATAGGGAGGGAGTGAGAAAAGTAGGTAGGGTGAGAGGGAGATAGGGAGGGAGGGGATTGAAGGAGAATAAGTGATTACGGAGGGAGAGAGGATGAAGGAGGAGACAGGAGAGAGGGGATGAATGACGACGATAAAAAAAATAAACGTATTTGTCCAAGTTTTCACTTCTGTCGGCAGTCTCGGAATGCCACTGCGTTTTTTTTAACTCTATTGTAACGTTGAACATACATCGAATTCAATACAGTTATGTAACTTTATAGGTACATGTAAATAGTAGTGTAGTGTATAACTTAAGTTTTCATTAAGTAGTTAATACGGACACTAATCGTTCCCATTGTAAAGCAAGCACACCTTTGGATCATGCTTAGAGACCATGCCCAATTGTTGTCCATTAGCACATACCGTAACAGGCGATGATCGTTACGCATCGCAACATGAAAAAATTGTTCGTAAGACAAGCAACAATACAAATACAAACAAAAGTATGTACGTAGGTATATACACCTACCTATTAATTACCTGTCGCTATCGTAGGTATCTGCATGTCTAAAACCTCAGTACCAAAACCCGTATCTATGAGTTTACCTAATAATTCAAATGATTACCAACCATTTATCTTATCTTGTTGCATATCTACGTCTTTTAGTCCGAAGATATTTACCGGCACCTCTCTGTCACCGTTAACTCTGTCTACCCCTCAACCCTTAATATATTCACCACGTAAAGATAATATTTAAAAAAGAAAACAGGTAAGCTAAGGTAACCCTAGATATAAGTGAGTTCCTGCAAGAATGTATTTCATTTTATAGAGTTAAATAGCATTAAAATTAATTATATTTATGTGTATATCGATTGTAATTTGAAGTTTGTGTCGTGGGTTAGCAACAACGAATGTTATGTACTTGTATTTATTTTAAATGAATGTTTGATTGATAGATCGTTTGGTAACTGGATTATTGTTCAGAAGCGCCCTGCTAACATTATAGTTATTTGTCCACGTATTGTCCGCCCAACATCAGCTATTACTAAAAGCCAAATTATATTATAATATCTCAATCTAGGCGCATCAATAATTCCAGTTTTATTATTTTACTGCATGAAAGAGTGTATTCTGGTATGTTAATGTTATGTACTTAAGTGTTTGATGTTAATTTAATTAGACCTAACTGTCTGATGTTTAAATTTTACAGCTACATTTGTACTTGTGCGATTATTTGTTCATAAATATTATATCACATGTCCTTACACTATCACGAAATATTTTAAACTGATTATAGGTATCATTATAACGTAAAATAAAAATGTTTTAATACAAGTTCCTTCTTGCCAGCTAGATCAACCGGATCTACCTTTATAACCTAAAAAGCAAGAAGAGCTCACAACATGCGTCTACGATCTTCAAATTCATTTCAAAGCAGCTTAATTTCTGATCACAGTAACTTGTACTCAAAACAATAACAAATTAAAATGTTTAACTTGTAAGAATAATATCATTCACATATATACTTACATCATATCATCATACTTATATAATTGTTCTTATACACGATTCAAAGTTTGCATCATTAAGTATTTTCGTTGTTAAATTTTTACTGTATAAATTCTGTATTTCTATTGGGCTTGACTGGTATATTAATAGATGAGGGGTTCCATTGACCACTGGAGAAATTATTTAAAAACAATTGCGACCAAGTATATTCATTATACATACACAATGCACAGCAGCCTTGAAGTATGGATATCTGGTAGGCCGTTTGGCAGTGATCGGCGCTTGCTGCAGTTTTTAAATTGTACTTTGTAGGGTGAAATGCAGCTGATTAAAACAAAGTACCTACGTGTAAAATGTAAAATTGGCGGGCGTTCAACATTTTCATGATTAACATTACGAAAATATTTCTGCACCACACGACCCCTTAGCAAAGCGTTGGGACCAATGTAAATACGGATTAGATCTCTCGCCTACATTGGCGATGGTCTGATAAGGCGTAGCCATTCTTGAATGATCGTATTTTTCAATCTACCTAAGTCTCATACCTGTATTGTTATAAGTACGATTTATATGACCCGATTTATGTTTAACATTTCGGACTATTTAGATTTAGTTTGATATCTAGTCAGTTATGTAAGTAACAATAAATCTTATGTGTGTTTTATGTATCTAACTGCAAGAATTAGATTAGTATTCTTTACATTTCAATGCAAAAACGAATTTCTAGTAAATAATATTATAAACACTACGAACTTACATTTTATATTTTGAAGCACTTGAATAACTTGGCCAAGAACTTTGGATATATCATCTTTCACATATCGAATCTGTTGGTTATTCTAAATATTTCAAATACTTAAGTGTAAACCTAGGTATCTTCTTTTTTCTCTGAATCTCGATACCTAATAGGTACTTATGAAAAATTATAAATCATGTCTCAGACAAAATTTGGAAAGTTGTATGTAGCCATTTGAATACTTTTACATGTGTATACTTAAATGTATCTGAATTTCATTATTTTCTTCTTGAAGTACATTTAGGAAGTGGTAATTAACCTAGCAGATATGGCCTGTAACCTAACTGCACTATTGGCTTAAAGTCAATTTTGATAGTCTTGTTCACTGTTTCCTCTTATAATCGATTCAGTCACAGAGTATGTTTCACAGCATGTTTACACTTAAGTATGTCTACACCTAAATCACTCTATAAATGAAATTAATTCTGTAGGTACATTAATAAAATAAATATCCCAAAGACTTTACAAGGCAGAATGCCTTCTTTTTATGTAATTTTAAATGTTAAAATAAATGTTGAATAACATATAAATAAATGATGTTTTATTTCACGCAAGTACCTACAATTTATTTTCAACTATGTAATATGTAACAGAGCTACAACTAAGAGGTGAGTATCGCTACCTTAATGGTCATATGTGTCATAGGTGTGAGAAGTTTAGACTGTGTAGGATAGTTTTGGGTACGGTAGTCGCAACGCAGAGGGTGAGCACATCCTCAAAACGTGTGCGGCGGGCGATATTGACATCGTGAACACGTATTTCAAAAACCAATCCGAGCATCTTATTACCTACCGGTGACATTTATATAATCAAAGCTACCGGTATGCGGGGTGCGCTACTCAAATCGATATTCTACTCACTAGGAGACACAGGATCAGCAAAGTATCAAACTGTAAGGTTATCTAAGGTTATCTCTATATAGAAGAGAATCTCGCTGTACAATACCGTCTCCTTGTCATGGTCCTCTGCGACATGACCAAAGACAAACGTGTCGAGCATTGCAAACGATGGTCGAATCAAGTGGTGGCTGCTTGATGAAGCATCCCAGAGGTTCACCTCAGCCATCGGTTACAAGTGCGCCGATAGTGCAAGCGAACCTGTTCAGGTTTGCTGGGACAAGATTCAGGCAGCAATTCTTGAGGCGGCGCGCGGCGAGGGTGGTGCTCGGCATGTCTAAGGATGCTTTTTCACCAGAGATGTGCTATGCAGCTATGCTGCGAAGATGTGAAATCTACGGTTTCCGTTCCCACCAATAGTTAATATGCTAGGTAGCTGTGCGAGGAAGATGCGTTACGAAGATGCGCCGCCTCCATAGCATCGTAGCATAGCACATCTCTGGTAGAAAAGCACCTTAACGGTTGATGCAAGTGTGACAAGAACACTTTTGGTGGTTGATGTTATTTTTATCATCAGTTAAGTATACCAGTTATGAACAGTCATCAAGCCCAGTGCAGATAGCTATAAAACGATAAAAAATGAAAAAAAAAATTACAGCTTTAAACCTATCGGAAATCAAAGGAAATATATCGAAAATTACAGGAAAAATAAATTAAACTCCATTAGAAGTACGGGAGTGAAATTATGGGCATGTTTTTCATGATTTGTAGCGAAACTAGGCTTCCTATCGAAAACCATGGCCGTGGTAACTCCTAAGCTAAACAAGATAAACCTATCGAGTTTGGGCTCATTTTTCTTGTCTTGTCGAATTCTCTGGTATTACATATTCAGGGTCGGAAGATGGAGTAGGTGACTATAAGAACTCAAATATTTTGAGATTTTCGCATTTCCTTGTAAATTGCCTCACTGTTAAAGTACTTATCATAAAACTATTTTCGATTCATCCTCAGATATACTAATTAGTGTACAGTGTGCCACATCCCTATTCCTCCCATTTTGCTGTTTCCGTTTCCGACTACCGGTGCGTGTGCGCTAAAATCAAGCGAAGAGTAAAAAACTTAACTCACTTCCGTTCGAGCACACCAAGAAGCTAGGCGTCCGGACGCCGTAAAACATCAAACTCATTTTCAACTCAGAAAAACAGTAATTATCAGGATCTAGATTCGAACATATAACAAAGGGACGTCCCAGAAAACATATAATCAAAGCAGAAAACATAATATTGTGCAGTGAGTGAGAACGCGCCTGTTGAAGACCTTTCATCACCGCGCCGCGCCGGTAGGTAAGTACCTACTTAACCTTTCCATCTTCCAGAAATCCTCACTGTACACAAAATTAAGTAGCCATTGCCTGTGGATGAACATTTATCGAAGGGAATCACGTAACAAACCAAATCATTTCTGGTTCTTCGACCGGATTTTCAAATTCGCACCTAACAAAATGGCTGCTATTTCATAACTTCAATTTATCTCTGGCGTCCATATTTACTCAATAATACATATTACACTATTATTACACTATCAGTGCATCATAAATTCATAATATTTATATATGTTAGTCATATAAATCATTAAAACAAAAATTTTCAAACATTCAAGTCGAAACTCGTACCTTTTTTTTTTTTTTATCGTGCGGAAATCCCTTCGGATACCCCCCGGCCAGCGGGGGCGGTTATGTCGGGCTTGCACCGACTAAAACCGCACGCCGTCTCGGGTCTTCAGACGCCGGGGTGTAAGGTTACCCATAGAGCATATCCCTCGCACCCCGGCTGAGCCTGGGCCATCTCACCACTAACAGCATCGCTCATCCTGTCTCCTCTGAAAGCAGAGGAGTACGGAGAACGATGTGTTCCCGCCACGTTGGGTATTGGCCGACGATCAATGCCAACCCTATGAAGGGGTGAAGGGGAAGCCATTGAACGCCGCCCAGGGTGTACCGGCCGCTCCGATTCCGTTCCCCCCGGACTGCAGCGGGATCGGAATCGGAGCGACACTCGAGGAGGTTACCCAACACACCTACGAGTTCGCGCGGATTGACTGAGTAGGTACCTACATTTCGTTCGTAAAATTCGTAAAGCATTTTTGCCACCGACCTCGTGTATTCGGACGGTGGTCGATTCAAAACATTTTATTTTCATCAATTTCATGTGTGTTTGAACGAGTTGTCAATGTGAGTCTGTTTAAATATAACATGTGATATTTAAACATGCATTTATCAGCATATCAGTGACCCTAAACGTAACAAAGCGTGTTATTGCATAAACGTAACATACAGCGTTTATTCTAATCATCATAGCTCGTTACGCGTAATATACTCGTAAAACGTGGCAATCGAATCGTAGTATTAAAACATAAAATATAACATCATAGTGCTATTTTGTCGCAACAAATAACGCAAAATAGTCCACTAATTCGTAAAAATATTATTCTAAATATTTTCATCATAACATCGAAATTATCAAAAAATATGGCAGAACAGGGTTCATACAAGTAGGTACGTAATTAGTGTTTACAAGTGCATTTAGGGATACCCCCTTAAAAACTATACTACCTACATTAATGACATATCTACTAATTTAGTAGTATTTAGGTAGGTTGTCAAACATAATTTTCTACCATTCCTGAACAAAAGTTAAGTAGTTTTCACAAATTTAATTCATCATTATTGTTTTGAACAGTGGTTATAATTCATTATATTGTTAAATAAACAGTTTTATTTAATAGTTTCTTTAATATATTTTATTTAATACCAAAGTCATCATCATGGGTGAAGCAATGATAGCTCATTATGAATCCAAGCGTAACATTGCTTTTAAAAGGCTGACAGATGCTGTTACCTGCGCTCGTAATTGTGTAAAAGACTCTAGTATCCTACCACGTTTTGAAACATGGTATTCACGGTTAGAATCCCTAATGGATGCATTTAATGATTCTCATATCAAGCTTCTGAGTGAGTACAAGGGTCTTGGAAGAGAAGAATGCATTCTCAAACAAACCAGCTATCAAGAACAAGCAGATGACATGTATTTAGAAGTCCTGGAAGTTCAACGTCAACTTTTTCCTAAAAGTAGTATAGAGGTCAAGCCCTCTACATCATCATCATCATGTGAGCTCTGCAGGCTAAATTGCCACATATTAAATTGCCTAATTTCTCAGGTCAACTTAAGGACTTCCCGGGCTACATTGATTTGTTTAATACTTTAGTTCACCATAGAACTGATTTATCAAATGTTGAGAAGTTTCAATATCTTCTCACTTCCCTTTCTGGGGAACCAGTGAATCTTATCAGAGCTTATCCTATTTCAGATTCTAATTATCTTAGTGCATATAAAGCACTTGTAGACAGATATACAAATAAGCGATATCTTGCATTTTTATGTTGGGAACATATTTGTAATTTAAAACAAATAAATACAGACTCAGTGCAGAGTTTACGCACCCTATTAGACAGTTATACTGAAAATCTTACTATGTTAAATTCATTAGGTTTACCTACCTCTAATTGGGATTTTATATTATTTCATTCTCTTTTAACCAAAGTAGATAAAAAATCTCGTGAAGCTTTTGAGATTTCATGTAACAGTGGTGATTTTCCTCGATTTGATCAACTTAAAACATTTTTAGTAGATAGGTGTAACGCATTGGAGCGTTCATCACTTACAAATATCCCCATTATATCAAGTGCTAATAACAATCAAATAAATGTCAATATCAAACAGAGCAACAATTCATTAACAAATAATAAAAATAAATCAGAATTAATCATTAAACCTGCAACAATGTTGACCACTACTACAGTAGCTTGTGTCATTTGTAAAGAAAATCATGCTCTTTATAAATGCAGTAATTTCATTTCTAAAACTCCTCAACAGAGGTCACAAATTGCAAGACAACATAAACTTTGTTTGAATTGTTTGCGTCCTAATCATCGCACATCAACCTGCTTCTCAACTCACTCATGTATATGACTTGCAATCAACGTCATAACACTTTACTTCATTTTTTTAAGCAAGAAGCATCAAAGGAATATAAACAGCATGTTGATAAACAAAGTGCATCTAGTTCTGAGGTACAAGTTGTTACCCCAGTAAATACATTATCAAATGAAGCAAGAGGTTCATCTCCTTCTTTTATCTTACTTGCCACAGCAGAAGTAGTAATCAAAACTAACAATAATAAATTTCATAAGGTTAGGGCTTTACTTGATTCAGGTAGCCAGAGTCATGTTATGACCCATGCTTGTGCTCGTCGATTGGGCCTGGTTCGCTATCCATGCACTACTTCTATGTCAGGAATTGGTGACATTCCTGCCCAGTCAGACTCTGCCCATTGGGCAAATTCAATATATCATTCTCAATGGAAGCTCTTGTACTAGACAAGGTTTGAGGCAATATGCCCATGCAATTAATATTGATAATTTTCAACAAATAGGAAATCTTAGACTGGCAGATCCAGATTTTCATAAGTCTCGTCCCATCGACCTCTTGATTGGGGGGGGGAGATCTTTTCACATATTTTGCTACCTGGCAAAATTTATGGTGGTGATAAAATGGCTACAGCCACACTGTGTTTGGGTTCATTCTAATGGGTAGAAAACAAGCAGCCAATCCCAAAGTCGAACCTAAGCCTGTATCAATTAATCATTTATCACTGGATGCCAACTTGGATATTGCCATCCAGAAGTTATGGGACACTGATAGCATTCCCAATAAAGCAATTAACAACGCAGCAGCCTCTGCAGATGACGTTCGTTGTGAGGACATTTATAATTTAACACATCAACGTGATGTTGACGGTCGTTATATTGTGCACCTACCATTTCGTGATCAGGTTTTGCCAACATTCAACGATTCGTATTACTTTGTTCATTAAATCGCATGATGAGGATTTTTAAATAGCAGTCTAAGAAAAGATGGGAAAGAGCTGATACCATAAATAAAACCATGTGTTTAGATGTTCGTCACTTTAATTAATTACCATTTATCTTACTATAACATACATAAATTTTTGTTTAAATATAGGTATATAAACAACAAATATATAGGTACAAAAGTTTCTTACACATGTCTGTGCAATACGATTTGCTTACAAAATTGACATGAGTACCTACGAAACTTTAAGTATGGTACATTTTCAGGTTCATTTAGACATACATAGAGCTACATACATCTAACTTTAGAATTGATTATATAATTATAAAATACGTTCAGATCTCTTCTCTTCATTTTCTTCACCCTTCATACTAAACTGCTTAATTCCTGTGTATTAAACTTTGAAGATATTGTTGCTATATATATAGGAGTTATTACATATAGGGTGACATTTTTAACCATAAATATATTTAATAAGCAGCTAATAATTCGGTTTAAAAAACAATGTTGTTTTAACATCAAGCACATTAATGCTGCCAACGTAGTTAACTATTTCAAATCGTTACAAGAAAATACTTTTAGCTTTAGTACTTTATACAGTTGTTTTTACATTCATAAAAAATACATATTTCATTGCTAACTTGTTTAAAAAAATTACGAAGTAATTCGATGAAAAAATAACATTCCTAATTCATTACTCATTTTTGTTTCAATCACATATTGAGACCAACTTTCATTTCAATTTATTATGTAATTTATCTAAATAAACACGGTAATGAGCCTATAGAGCACCCAACTTACCATTTCAAAATAATTTGTGTAGAAACTTGATCTGATTTTGATCGACAGGACCTACATCGCACAGATCAACTCTATTTACTCTCGAGGCACACCTTTCTTTCCAGGGCCCACCAAAACACTGTTCTGGGTACACAGTTCTTATTGGCCTTTAGATCCATCAAAAGCGTTATCTTATTCGCTCTTGGACCAGAGTTGTAGCTATTGCTACCGCTATTTAGCCTTTTTATTTAATTCATCATACTTTCAATTTTTTACTTCTTTATCACTCTCAATCTCTTTTTCTCCCTGCTATTCTTTAATAGCATTCTTTTTTCTTTCATAACCTTTTGTACCTCTCTATTGCACCATCCTTATCAAAGCACCTTTCCTGATGTCACTTGCCATTTCATTCCAACATTCATTCACAAATTTATCCAACACATCGCTTATTTCTTTCATTTTGCTAACCGCTATTTCCTTAAATTTGCTTACATACTCTTTCTTCCATATCAAACGCCACATTACATTTGATAAAATGATATGATTTGAAATATACACTCTAAATATTACATTCTAAGGTGTTAAATCAGTCCTTAAAACGTATTACCGAGCCGTTCCTGTAACTGGTAGTGCCAGTTACAGGAACGGCGGTGGCTATAACAAAGTTAAAGCTAATTTAATTCACTAACATAATTTAATATTTTAATAGAAAACAATTATTTGATATAAATATTATATTTTGCAGCTAAACTTCGTAAATAATTGATAATATTATTCAATGAAATTTGATACCCTCAGAAGATAAAAAATGTATAAGCATAGTACAAACTTTATATACCGAACTTATAAAAGCAAATATATAATATAAGTCAGTTAGCGGAACGTTTACAGACGTTTTGAATTCAGTTAGTAACTGTGACGATTATCGTCTACTTGGAAGCGTAGGAACAAACTGCTGAAGGTAACTAGTTTTTTCTACTCTCCGTTTAATGAAAGCTCCCAACTACTGTATATATATAATACTCAGACCCTTGAGCTACGATATATATAATTTAAAATGTAATAACTTATAAGTAAAAGTAGAAAAAGCCTATTTTTATACTTACATAAATTCGTGTGATAAAAAATAAAATGAATAAAAAAATATATTTCTAAAGCTGTCTGTTTGTAAATACTAGTCTATAATATACAATAAATTGGCGCTAGAACGAAAAGCAATTTATTTATCTACTCTGTTGATAGTACCTTCAAAATCAAAACATACATTATCCTCAGTAGACAACTATTCTGAATCATTTCATAAGAATACATGTACATTCAGACTCAAAACATAAACAGTTTTAGGTAAGCGATGTCAGATTGAAACTGTCTCATTTATAATTTGCCTAATACAGTAGTAGCAGTACTAATGTGAAATATTTGTGTTTGTGCATATGCAATCACTGGTTGAGATTAATTTCTCCATACTTCAACGTCACTATAGTCAGCATATTTTAAAGGTGCATTAAATTTAAACGGTTTGGCTAGACAGAACGTAACTTTGCACGATTTGAACGAAATATAAAATAATTTTAATTTAAAATAACAATTTTGAGATAATTACTTACTGAGATGCAAGAATGTAAAGCGATATAGTTATAAAAGAACAGCCTTAATTTATAAGCCAAAGTTTACTCATTTTAAAACGACTAACGATGTTTTGAACAGAAATTACTTTGTTATCTGAATGGATTATTCTCGCTATCGATTTGTAAATACCCCAACCCTAAACAACGACTGTATGTAGAATTTACTGCTTCCGGGCTGTTTGGCCGTGGTCCATCGGAAACTTGAATTCCAGACGTATCGTCGATCACTGCGGTCGACATCTTCAGTGGTACAGCTCGGAACGACGTCGAGTGCGGAGACCCTTCCTCGGCGGCGAACTCGCTGCGACTGATGTAGCGGCCCGAGTCACTGGCGTATTTATAGGCGCAGTTGGAGGGGGGAAACAACGTGATCGGTCGTGATTGGTTGAGAGCTGCGCAACCGATGCGCTCGATCCTGATTGGTCCTGTGGTGTGTTGGTGTGGCCTCCTGATACCGGGGATGGTGGTGGCGTCGTCATGTTTGAATTGTGATGACGCGCGGCTCTCAGTGCTGGATACCAATCTTTTTGGAGATGAAAACCTTCGTTTTTTCTATTAACGCCAGTGACTCGGGCCGCTACATCAGTCGCAGCGAGTTCGCCGCCGAGGAAGGGTCTCCGCACTCGACGGCGTCCCGAGCTGTACCACTGATGATGTCGACCGCAGTGATCGACGAAACGTCTGGAATTCAAGTTTCTGATGGACCACGGCCAAACAGCCCGGAAGCAGTAAATTCTACATGCAACGCCGGCCGTGAAAGCCTTAAGATTTATAAACGACTGTATAATTGCACCTTTTAAATAATTTAGACTATAGTGCATACAAAGCAAATGTCAAATACTATTGGGTAACCACCTATGACTTGACTATGGTGCGATCATTATATATCCTATGAATAGGTATTATTTAAGGCTAAATACCCACAAGTAGCTTCATAACACTATTTAAGACTACGGTTTGTATAAATGGTACGGTTTGTGTATACAAATGATAAAATATTTGGACATAAACTTAATTATCAAAATCAAAACATATAAAAATAAATCTATATATATTACGCGTGTACTTATAACTAAATATAATTCGTAGAAAATTATGCCGACATAATATTATTGATATTGCCGTAGCAAAAAAACATTTAAAGCAATTGACATTGATATTTAATATCAACATCACGATATTTTAATCATCTTTCAACGGTAGCCCTGTTCAATGTCCAACGAGTTTTATTATTTCATATCCGACCAAAGGTAACTAAGATTTGTTTCAAATTAATTATTATTGTTCAAGTTTAGTTTCAAGTTTATTGTTAACGTAGGGAGGTATGGGGATGTATTATTGTTATTGTTCAAGTTTAGTTTCAAGTTTATTGTTAACGTAGGGATGTATTATTGTTATTGTTCAAGTTTAGTTTCAAGTTTATTGTTAACGGATGTATGGGGATGTATTATGGTTATTGTTCAAGTTTAGTTTCAAGTTTATTGTTAACGTAGGGATGTATTATTGTTATTGTTCAAGTTTAGTTTCAAGTTTATTGTTAACGTAGGGATGTATGGGGATGTATTATTGTTATTGTTCAAGTTTAGTTTCAAGTTTATTGTTAACGTAGGGATGTATGGGGATGTATTTTTGTTATTGTTCAAGTTTAGTTTCAAGGATATTGTTAACGTAGGGATGTATGGGGATCCCATAAAGCCTTTCAAGGCCTAGTCAACTTCACCTGTAAGCCAGCAGGCTTGCTGATTAGACGAGTCTCTGGCGCAGGTTTTCCTTTCGTGGTTGGGAGGTCAGCTGTCATAAAAGCTGTAATAGCCAAATCAATAGAGGTGAGCGGACCCCGGGTTTCGAGGGTAAGCCTCGGATACAACCGGGTACAACGCTAAGAAGTCTAGTGTATTAACAATGACCAGGTGAATTATTATTGAAGTAAAACTACTTTATCGGCGTTGGAAAAAAAATTACCG
Source organism: Cybosia mesomella (assembly GCA_946251805.1). Taxonomy (NCBI): domain Eukaryota; kingdom Metazoa; phylum Arthropoda; class Insecta; order Lepidoptera; family Erebidae; genus Cybosia; species Cybosia mesomella. Next base: position 41,395,793 of record OX276388.1, on the reverse strand, counting down.
TCACAATTATGTAACGTTTTTCGGTTACGCGCCATCTTAATTTCTGTACAAAAGTTGATTTATTCGACTAATAGTGATCAGCAAAATGAAAGGGTTTATTTCAATTCTAATTTCAGTGAATTTCTAAAAAAAGTAAGCAATTATATCTCTTTTTCTAACACGTGGGTGTGATTATGGTATTTTTTTTTTTCATGTTTTTAGGTTAACCTCAGTTTTTGATTGTAACTATCGGTCAATGTATATAATTCCATTAAAACTAGTTATTATTAACTAATACGACTGTTTTGTACTTTAATGAAATGCTGTAATAATCTTAGTAGTAATAAGGTAAAATGAAATAATTGTATTATTTCTATTCATGCCTATGATAATAAAAGCCTTTTGTTAAACTTTATCTAATATAACTTAATAAGGTCATAAAGAAGTTTCACTTCTTACCTGTGTACACTAGTACACGCACACGTTTAGGGATTTTCTTTAGAAAAACCCTATTGCTATCGACTTGTCGTCGACGTCGTCGTTGCCAATTTTCTGTCACGGTTTTGGGTATAAAAGAGACGAGCTATCGAGTTGCTGTTTTCGGTAATAGATTCGTGCTGAAGTGAACCATTGCAAGATAAAGAAAAAAAAAATCCCTTGTATTCGGCTGAGCTCGTCTCAGGAATTCAACTTGTTTTATAACAAAGCTACCGTTGTAAGACAATTACAATTTCACTGTACCTTTAACTATACTGTTGATATGCTCTATGGGCAACCTTACACCCCGGCGTCTGTAGACCCGAGACGGCGTCCGGTTTTAGTCGGTTCAAGCCCGACATAACCGCCCCCGCTGGCACGCGGGGGGATATCCGAAGGGATTTCCGCATGATAAAAAAAAAAAAGGTACAAAGCTTAATTCTCTAATGTGGGACGGTAGGTATTGACGATAGGTGCTATGCACGTTGCACTAGTTAGAACAAGTAATGGACCGTTTCAATCTATTTCCTATTCGTTTCCAATGGTTGAATAAATGTTTAACCAACTTCGAAAAAGGAGGAGATTATATACTTCGTAATTCAGATTTTTTTATATTAACTTGCGTGCTAAAAATATATGTACCATATAAGCTTACTGTTATGAGAATCGAAACGCATTACGGCTGTGTAACTAAACCTATTTTTAACAATATTAGGCATATTATGTAGGTACCTATGCACTAAATCTATAAATTTTATTGGAGTTCATCAAAATACGTAACATAACATACCTTCACGCCTGTATCCCCGAATGGGTAGGCAGAGGTGTTTTGCACACCCACGAGCCTAATTAATATATTATTATCAAGAAATCGGCACTTAAAGAGATATCACAAAACACGAACATAATAATTATCAAAACGATTTTCCAGATGCGTCCAAAGATTGCACTTTGGACCTTGAGTCCGCTTAAACATTTCTATTGGTATGGCGGCTATTTTGGGAGCGGCTGCGGTCTCACCTTTTAATATCATCTCATCATTCGAAAGGTGTTATCATTTTTTTTTCTAAAGATTTAGATCGGAAAAAGAGAACATCTAGAATGGGACTTGAACCCGCGACCAGTCCCTTACAGGTGGAATACTCTGACCAGCTGAGCTATCTAGACACGTCCCAGATATTCGAAATTCTCCGATATATTCTATACGTCTTAAGGCGACGCTGGAGCCATCTACCGTAATTCTTGCGAACTACGGAAACAATGAATAACTTTACAGTCATTTTTAAACATTGTTTTTTGATGACTCCGCCTAATTAATTCAATTAAATTTTTAAGCATTTTGTACGCTTACTTTTTCTAAAGATTTAGATCGGAAAAAGAGAACAACTAGAACGAGACCTGAACCCGCGACCAGTCCCTTACAGGTGGAATACTCTGACCAGCTGAGCTATCTAGACACGTCCCAGATATTCGAAATTCTCCGATATATTCTTTACGTCTTAAGGCGACGCTGGAGCCATCTACCGTAATTCTTGCGAACTACGGTGGTGGTATCATTGCTAAATTGAGCTTTTTTAACGTTGAAAACAATATGTACCATATTACTATACAAAATAACTAACAAGGCAATGCAAATAAAAAAAAAACTATAGTTAGGATGCACAGTCGAAATTGTGTCATATCACTATGAGCGAGAGCTTCTTTTGCTCGGATCACAGCCGGTACTTAGGAGCTAAGGTTACCGTTTACTGATTTTGTGAAGTTTAGGTTAATAAGATAGCAAAATATGTAAAAATGACTATTTATAAACAAGTTAATCCGATATATAGGGCTACGAATAAAGTCATTTATAGATATACCTATTGTGAATTTTGTATGTAGCGATTTAGATATCAATATTATTCTGCGATATCTACTATATTCAACAAAAGAAATTATTTTTTACTAAATTAAAAGGCGCCTGATCTGATCAGCTCCTGATTGTGTTTAACGCTGGCGCTGAACTTAACTAGACTCTGATGTCTTTTTTTATGACCATTCCTGCACCTAAGGATCCCCCGTCTCTCCGGCGAGAGATATATAATCTAAGGTTGCAATATCTGTGAAATACAAAAATATACCTACTTCCTTTTTATTTAATCAGGTAATAAGGAGTTTTACGACCTATTGTTGCTTGGCAATACAATAGGCGTCATTATAATACAAACAGTTACAGATTCTCGTGTTTAAGACTTGTACTGTGCACTGTAAAAGACGTGATATACTGGGTAATTTTTTCAAGTTGGCGTGGATGGCCAAATCGGAACTGTGAGGCATAGCAAGTAGTATTCGAAGGAGTCTCGGGCCTGATTTTGATGATAATTCAAACTGCGTCATTCGATTTTTAAAAATCAATATTTGTAGCCAGGGATCGAAACCGTTAATTTAAAAAGAAAAGTAATCATTCTGGGTAGCAGTCAAACGGTTAACCTAAGGAAAAAGCTAATTTTCAACTAAATGCTTTTTCTTCTTACATTACGTAGTGATTAATTAATCAATTAACTGATTATTTGCTTCAAATAATGGGCATTGAGAAAATCAACCTGTACTTGATAAATTCATCCTGTATACACATTAGCAATCTAGTTTAGTAAAATATTATGGACTAATGGACTATACACAGTTTATTATTAATAAATTAATCAATAATGGACAATAATTTACAACAATATTGTATGATATGGCGCATTCGAGTTATCAAGAAATAATACCTATTCTCAAAATTTATTCGCCACAGTTAACAACACACATACAGGTACTCTGTTCTCCTATAGGTATACATATCTTATTAAATGTAATATTTGCGTAATCAACACTAAAACAGTTACTTTATCAGATAGTCGGCATACGACACTGTTTCTGAGATGAATGTGCCTACTTATTTATAGACTGCTTATTCGTTATCATTTATATAGTGTCAATAAGTTAGCCATCACAAATTCTAAGAACAATTGTTTTTCCTTTAATATTTTCACCAAACTTATATATTACTTATATATTATAATATAACATAAAGTTATAAAGTATATTTATAGATAAATATTGTATCAGTTAATTGAGTTAAAGAATACCAAAAGAAATATAACAGTAACGATGGCAAATAATTGACATTGAAATATTCATTGACCGTTAAATTAAAACTATATCGTTAGTCCTATGTATCCTATGCACTGACATTAATCAATGATTGAAAGTCTCTCCACATAAGTCTATGTGCGAAGTCTCTCCACATAAGTCTATGTGCGTCCAATTAAACCTCCATTTTACTTCTGATTAATGGCTCCAAGATAGTTTAACTTTCCCTGGGATTTCCCGAGTGTCATTACACTGTGTGGGTCACGACTGTGGATCCTGGTGTACAGGAGTTACAGTTGTGGGAATGAAGGTGGGATTAGTCGCCAATGCAACGGCATCTTTTTATTAGGTCACTGTACCCTAGGCACGTAAACTTTAGAAGTAGCATAATATAAAATGGCGTCTGCACTTAGATTTGTAACGTCTAACATACTGAAGCCATATGCATAAACTTACGATTATTTATTTCTTAAACACAGCCAATCAGTGTGACCAAAAATATATCGTTTTAAAATCTTCATATTTTGTGTCTAAGGTACCATGTAGATGTATTATTAAGTGAAAAATACATGATTTGTCTTTGATACTGTATGGTTACACACGCACATACATGGTCACTATTAACCTTTAACAGTCATATATTTACGACGATACGAGTATAACTGATCATCGAGGTATAAGAGGGATGTCTTTTATAGTTTTTTTTTTCATATCATATCATTTAGCTGTATGACTTAGACTACATTCACTTTTATTCATAGAACTATCCGTAAAAAGTTGATTAATTAACCAACTTTATCCAGTCATCTGGGTAAAGGTGGCTATTACATGGAAATCAAATCTGAAATTCGTATGTTTTTGACTAACAAAATTGCTAAATTTGGTCTGAGACAGAAACGCAAAGTCTGATCTAGACTATACACCACATATAAATACATTGAAAGATTTGTATATATATATAATCAACATTTAGAATAAGATTCCCTATAGTTCTACGGCTACTCTACTGCACCCAAATGACCCTAGTACTAGTAGCGACTATTTTGAAAAGACAAAATAAAATCATTCTCGTTGATAAAATAATTGTATAGGGATACAAATATCCGTTTGTAAAGACTACAAAAGTAGTACACACCTACAAGCTCATTTGGCCGTATAACTAGTAATATATTCAAGTTATTGTAGAAGTTGAATGAAGTACGTTTCTGGAATTAAGATCGGATGAAGTCCCATTGGTTGGTGGCCTGATTGTCGCAGATAACCATGATTACTTGCGCCCCGCGATAGGCTGTATCAACACCGAGACACATGCCCACTGCCGTATTGTATATAGGACTATTCGCCTGAAAGACATCCAATAAACACAAAGTTAGTAAAAGCTATAGGAAAACTGGTACTGGATTTACATTTTCATTAAACTAAACTTAAATCTCTTTAATGTTGACTTTAAAGAAAATTCATTTTTTGTTTCAAATTGACCACGTGATGATATTGAATAGTTAAAAAAAGTACTGAAACGAGTGAAACGAAGTTAGGCGCCAGTCCAGGTATAAAAAGTTGTTATACGATACTAATCTATCCCGGTGCACATTTCAGCCAGATGCGTTCGGCTGTTAGAGTGTGATTGAGTCACAAACACCTAAACCTTTACAAACTTTACAAATTTTTAACATTTTAGTATAGTAGGAAGTAGGACAAAATAATAGTTACGATGATGTTGTCATATCCTTACTGGATTATTTACCCCGAAATATATAAAGATAAAAAGGAGATAAAAGTTTAAAAAACTAAAAGAACACACTTTAATGAGAGGAAAATAAGTTTGAGATTAGAAAATGGTGTGACTTACAAAATATTTATTTTATGTCAAAAGCGTAGGGTGTTCTATGATGATTGTTGTATGCATCCACGCTTTCTTATCTCAAACTCATTTTAAACCAACATCAAAAAAGGAGGAGTGAAGATTTATATAATAACATAGTTTTCAGGTGTCACAAATGCTAGTTCCTCCATAATACATTTCAGCTGCACTATATCTACGGCACCTTTGAACTAGATTATTGTTGTTAGAGTTACAGTAAACTTTGTCATAATGTTACGTTGGAATCACCTAGTCTCAGATATGCTGTAACCCCTATATATTGTATAGAGACCGGCAACCTTCGTGACAATGTGCTCTAGCTGCGAACAATGCGTTTTAGGTCTGGGAGTGCGGGGCACGGAGGTGCGTCAATAAATCCGTCATAGATTATACTAAACCAATCATGGGCAAGGGCTCGCGTCATTGGTAGTTCCGTCCTTTTATTGGCCTATTGGTTGGCCAGTCTGTGTACATGCACGAACTTTTTGACGTTTGTTCACGAACTTAGCCCATAACCATATCAGTTAAATAATAGGTCTTTACCTATGAAATTGCCGAAATTTTCTTACAAATTCATGAGTTCGTTATTCCTGTAATTTAATAGCTATTTCCATTATTTATATTTTGTTTGAAAGTTGATTTCAAGATTTTACAACTCTGTATTAAATTTTGTTTTTATTGGCCGCTTGATAAATTAATTCGATCTTCAAAAACAGTACTTCCTAAATGCTATCCATTTTGATGATAAATTTCGTATTACTTAACAGCTGTCACTTTTCAAAAATGTAATAAAATTTGCTGTTTGTTAGCTTAATGTTGTCTAATTCATACACAAAAAAAAACATTAAATTTGGATTTGTCATTCCTAAAAAAATGCAAAAATGTTAGTACTGAAAATTGGGTTTCCTCCAATTTCTTCAAGAAAAACGACAATTTCATATGTAACGACCTAATAAATAAATATTTTATACATACAGTTCCCTTGTGCCTCCATTCTTGCGAACCACCAAGCTCGTGACATTTGCCTAGCTTAGGCGCAAAATTGTTGGACCCATCAAGACACAACGTACGACCCAACACCAACTCGTAGCGTGCAGTCTCAAACCACATCTGAAAATTGTTAATCGTGTATTTTTTTATCGTCATCATTCATATCTCCCTGCCTCCCTCACTGTCCTCGTTCCTTTCTCAGGGATCCTTTTTTTTTACGTGCGGAAATCCCTTCGGATACCCCCCCGCTGGCCAGCGGGGGTAGTTATGTCGTGTCTCGACTAAAACCGCACGGTGTCCTCCCCAAGTGTCCGTTGCCGGGCACCCCGGGTAAGCAGGGACCCTTGCCTTAAGAAATGCTTACATTGGGTCTAGATAGCGTTGTATAGAATGCCGTAAAATATTTATTTATTATCTATACTAATATTATAAAACAAACTCTTCATTGTTTGTTTGTATGGTTGAACCGGCTAATCTCAGGAACTACTGGAGAGAATTGAAAAATATTTTTTGAGTTACAACTACAACTACCCCAGAAAGCGCAGAAATGTCAACAAGTCGGGCTAATTTCCATACATTGTTAACTATTGGTTAAATGGATGCTACTGGAGATCGAAGTATGTCACGGGCGAAGCCTGGGAGCACAGTTAATGATTATATGTAACTGGATGAAAAATGGAGCTTTTCTGTTATCAGCAGAGATCGGACTAGGTAGAGTATTTACCTACAGTTCGAAGAATATGACAATTAAAACCCGGGATTATGAAAACATGACCACACGGCAAATTTTCGTAATAAAAAGATGTTCAAAATTAAGTCTCAATCTAGTCTCGATCTGCCAAATGTCAAAATGTGGTCTCGTAACAAAATGTTTAATATTTTCAACAAAATTTTGTTACGAGAACACCTATTCCTTTTAAAAAAAGGAGTTCTCTTAACAAAATTTTTCAAATTCAATTAAATTTTTAAGCATTTTGTATGCTTACTTTTATCTAAAGATTTAGATCGGAAAAGAGAACAACTAGAAAGAGACCTGAACCCGCGACCAGTCCCTTACAGGGGGAATACTCTGACCAGCTGAGCTATCTAGACACGTCCCAGATATTCGAAATTCTCCGATATATTCTATACCTCTGGCGACGCTGGAGCCATCTACCGTAATTCTTTCGAACTACGGTGGTGGTATCATTGCTAAATTGAGCTTTTTTAACGTTGAAAACAATATGTACCATATTACTATACAAAATAACTAACAAGGCAATGCAAATAAAATAAAAAAAACTATAGTTAGGATGCACAGTCGAAATTGTGTCATATCACTATAAGCGAGAGCTTCTTTTGCTCGGATCACAGCCGGTACTTAGGAGCTAAGGTTACCGTTTACTGATTTTGTGAAGTTTAGGTTAATAAGATAGCAAAATATGTAAAAATGACTATTTATAAACAAGTTAATCCGATATATAGGGCTACGAATAAAGTCATTTATAGATATACCTATTGTGAATTTTGTATGTAGCGATTTAGATATCAATATTATTCTGCGATATCTACTATATTCAACAAAAGAAATTATTTTTTACTAAATTAAAAGGCGCCTGATCTGATCAGCTCCTGATTGTGTTTAACGCTGGCGCTGAACTTAACTAGACACGTCCCAGATATTCGAAATTCTCCGATACATTATCAGTTGGTCAGAGCATTCCCCCTGTAAGGGACTGGTCGCGGGTTCAAGTCCCGTCCTAGATGTTCTCTTTTTCCGATCTAAATCTTTAAATTTTTTCAAATTTTCAATAAAGTTTTGTCATGAGAACCACTTTTTGGACATTTGGTAGATCAAGACTAGATTGAGACTGATTTTGAACATCTTTTTATTATGAGACTGTACTTTCGAGTATAGTTACAAAATATTGATTTGAAGAATAACATTACCATTTTTAGGGTTCCCTAGTACAATGGTGTCAGATTCAAATGTTTTAAATAGTCGGTAGTAATAAATTCAAACTAAGTTGAAATTGTTCGTGGATATTAAATACAGTTCAACTTATGCCTTAAATACATTTTGTTGTACAATTTGGTTAATATTGTTCAGGTAGCGGCGGTCTCTATTGTTTCTAAATATCTTTTGTTACACGAATAATTGCTGTATAATTTACTATCTCTTTCACACATGTAGGAATTGCTATCTATTTTCTCTTTTATTCAAGCAAGAGTAGTGTGAAAGAGACAGCAATTATCGTTTTCTATTATAAAATGTGCGGGAGTGCATGCCTAAGTAATCTGTTGAGTGCAAATGTGTAAAAGAGTTTTTTAATACAGTAGCTCAAAAACTGCCGTATTGCAGGGACGTATAGCGTTCGGGATGTGGGCTATTACATACTCGAGCTTTTTCTTTACCTTCCCGAACTCGTGCGTTTTCTTTCCCAACTGTCAAAATAATGTCTATTAAAAAGAAAAAACCAACCACGAAGGTTTTGCTTCGGAGAACATTTTACCGGAAAAGTCAAAAAGTCGCTACATTAGCTACATATCTACATACGACGAATTTATTGCGTGGAGAGAAGAGGAAAAAAACAAATAGTTTTTCAGAAAATGTTATGTTGGGATACTTCTCCGAACTCTCAGGAAAATTAAAACCTACGTTCAAACAGTAAATATGCAACTTAAAACTTCCTCAGTTATAATATTTTTCACGTAGCATGGGTACGGTGACATTTAACTAATTCCATTTCATGCATGATTCATTTCGAAACAATTTACCTAACGCGGAATACAGGAAACAACACTTAATACGAAGATAAAAAGAAAACTGTTTTATTTTGCATTTTTAACTTAAAACTATTTTTATTTCTCCGTAATTATTTAAACTTTAAATATAAACATTCCAAATACATAATTCTTGATGCGTGAATCGGAACAGGTTGCGTTAGAGATTGACATAGTAAAATCGTTATAATCGATAAATTGTCGAATAAAGTATCATAAATCGTTAGTTGTATTTTTAACTAAAATACGATTATAAAATATAATTATGTAATAATAAACTTTAAACAAAGCATTTTTGTCTTTGTGGAGCTTTATTATAATATAGCAACACTGCTTAAGCATGAGCTGGCAGCCATCTTGTTATATCAACTCAGTACGAGTGCGTCTGCCTTGTATGCGGTCTGTTTTCTTTGTTTTGAGCTTGCGTGGTGTTTTTGTTACTTGTTTTTGTTATTGACTATCGTTGTGCTTTGTTGTTTTCGTTACCGTTTTTTGTTATTGACTTTTGTTTTGTTGTTTTTTTTTGGCAAAATGCCAAAAAGAACGAAAAAGACTGTGCTTGGTAGTCAAGCCCGTGAATTTGTAGTTCGATTGCGGGATTACTTTGAGCGGGAACGTGAGAATGGCGGAACGCTATTGCCTGTGTCCAACGTTTTGGATCGAGTGGCAGATGCGTTAGACATTGGGCGGAACACGGTTTCTCGAATCACTCGAGAAAAATATGGTGCTCACGATACAGAAGAAAATAAGTTGTCCACCCCTAATAAAAAGCGAACCAAAAAGGCATCTGTAACAGATGTAGACAGTTTTGCGGCCGATGCTATACGGAGCCACATTTATAACTATTACCAGAATAAAGAATTACCAACGCTTCTAAAGCTAGTCAAGTCTTTAAAAGATGCTGATTTGTTTACTGGAAGTCCTACATCCTTGTGGCGCGTATTGAAGGACATTGGTTTCCAATTCAAAAAAGTAAACAAAAGAAAAATTGTCATGGAAAGGGGCGATATAGCACTTGCGCGGGTTACCTTTTTGAAAAAGGCTAAAGCGATTACCGATTGGAGCAATGTCGTCTTCCTGGATGAAACTTGGCTGAATGCCAATCATACGGTCGGTAAAATGTGGACTGACGATACACCTCATGCCTCGACCTGCCAGAAGGAAAAGGGGAGAGATTGATTATTTGTCACGCAGGCACATCGAAAGGATTTGTAGAAAATGGGCTACTTGCTTTTAAATCGAAAAAGACGGGAGAATATCACGAAGATATGAATGCGGAAGTATTCACGAGTGGTTTCAAAATATGCTTAGCAATTTAGAAGAACCCAGCACAATTATTATGGACAATGCCCCATATCACTCCGTGCAATTGAACAAACCGCCGACTTCTTCCAATAAGAAGAGCGAGTTGATCGAGTGGCTCCAAGCCAATAATGTGGAAGCCGATGAGACGAAATTAAAGGTGGAGCTAGTGAAGCTCGTAAAAATGCACAAGCCCCAAACGACATACAAATTAGATATGATGGCAAACGAATATGGTCAGGAAGTCCTGAGGCTTCCACCGTACCACTGTCAGTACAATGCCATTGAATTAATTCGGGCCCAAATCAAAGGTAACTTGTTTAACCATAGACTATTTACATACTGACAAAAATATGATTATGTTTATTACTTGAATTCTATGACTCAATTTGTTTTTTATCTTGTTTCAGGATACGCTGCACGAAAAAATACAGCTCCGGCTTTTACAGCCACAAAAATGATGGGGTTATTGAAAGAGGGATGCAAAAATGTCACTGGCGATGACTGGAAGAAAGTAGTGGAGAAAACCAAAAATCTAATCTTACATGACTGGGAGCGAGACATTAGAATAGACTGCATAATTTATTCCCAAATAATTATTCACGTCGACGAGTCAGATGACGATGATGATGATGATGATGATGATGAAGATGATGAACATGTTTGATTTTTAATAAATAATTAAACAGGTTATCAATTTTGTTTTACTTTTTTTCTTCAAAATTATTAGTTAATAGAATCGATTTCTTCTTCATTAATAAATGATCTCGATAAGATATATAATCGATTTTATTTCATGCGATTTTATCTTGACTACATCTCTAGTAACTTCAAATCCCAAACGTCACCGTACCCATGCTACGTGAAAAATATAATAGTATAAAAAACTGTACCAATTTCAATGTATATGTGAAACTTTTATAAGAAATAAATGATTAGTTAGTTGAGTTTTTTGTGTTTTCATTATTTTATTAAATTGCTTAATTTTTTCGCTACTGTATTAAAAATACTTGTTCAATACAACGTGTGGGATTTCAACTCGTTCCGACTGTCTACCCTCGCCTTCGCCTCGGGTCAACATTTTGTCGGAACTCGTTGTAATAACAGAAATCCCAAACATGTATTGAAAACTACTATTGTGGAACTTCAGTTTGACCCCAGCTTGAGTTGAATCGAATCTGCTTTATCTGACATTTGCATTTTTGCCCAATGGACGACACGACGGCAAAAATAGAGCTATTTTGTTGTTTGGTTTAGCCAGCTCTATTTTTGCCGTTTCATTTCTATTAGCATCGTCATCTTCCCAACCTTTTCCCGAATATATTGGGGTCGACTGAAATATCAGGATTTCACTTAAAGCCACTGCCATCAGACCTTCATAACCCAGTATGAAACAAGTATTATTCTTAGTTAGACCAGCTGTTGTGAGACTTTTCTTAGCGACTATCCTAATCTGTGGATGGTAACCCATCAAATGAGGCAAGTGTTGTTTAACCTTTGCGAACCTCTTTATTACAATATAATCAGGTAAACAATAGGAGAAAAAACAACGCTTTTTAATTTAACACTTTTAGTACGGAACCCTAATAACATAATAAGATCCTCAATATAATAATTTAGTTCGAATGTATTCAAAGCGCAATACGTAATTTACAGTTTCTTAAATCCCGGGATCTAATCTTCATGTTTATGATTCCGGGATTTTAGGAGGTATTATCAACTCTATGTTACTTCCTTCATCGAACTTTAGGTAAATATACTCTACCTATTCCGATCTCTGGTAATAATTTATAAAAGGGTTATATTACGGCCTCTGTGGCGTAGCGGAAGTACATTTGACTGCTACGATATGGGGCGTGGGTTATATTCCCGCTCAGTGCAAATATTTGTATGCATGAATATGTCTATTTGCATTGGCCTGGATGTGTCTGTGTAATATATGTATGTATTTACAAAAAAAAAGTTTATAAGTATGTTTATCCGCATTCCAGAACCCATAACACAAGTAAGTTAAATTATACTTACTTTGGGTCTAGAAAGCGCTGTGTAGAATGTCGTAGAACATGTATTTATTTATTTACCTGATTCAATGTCCGTATACAGTTGGAAAGAATCAGTCCACTGCCTTTAGTTTTGACATCCTTGGCACTCTGCATGCACAGATTCGTTTTCTTCAACCTGATCTGATATGAATCTGTGTAGTTACGCTTCCTGTAATTTAATCCAAACAAAACATGTTTCCATAAAAAATAAACTAATAACAGTCGAAGCCTGTGACTTGGATCTTTATTAACAGACGTACATGCATATACTCACACCTTTTTCCCTCTCCGGGGTAGGCGGTACAAACCACCATTTGCTTTAATCTATTTGTCTTTACACACTTCAATCCCTTCGATTTTTATGTTTCTTCACTCGTAGGGAGTATTCGTGAAGGAGTATACAGGGCCCTACTACCATTTATGGACCCAAGCCAACACCAGATGTTAGTCGGTGCACATGTTAAGCAACGGATTACGCTCTCACAGGCTTTGCCCTCTGGGGGTTAGGAGGTCATGGCAATCGCTAACGGCAAAGTCAAATTACCAATCAAAAACAAGAAGCAGATACCGCGCGCCACACTGGGGGGGCTATCTGGAAACCGGAGATGGCACTGGGTCGGTAATAGTGCGAGGGAAATGCCTTATGGGCCTTACACCCCGGTGTCTGAAGACCCGAGACGGTGTGCGGTTCTAGTCGGTTCGAATCCGACATAACCATCCCCGCTGGCCGGCGGGGAGGTATCCGGGGGATAAACGCACGAAAAAGAAGCCAAACGTGCCAAAGTGTAAACTTTGGACGCTACTGTGAAATCGCTAGGAGAATGATGATGAAAACAGGCTATGGAATGGTTGAGCTGGATTAGGGACATTTTGTTGCAAACCTAGAATGCCACGGCTGGAACTTATTCCTCTCCCCATCGTTCAGGGCTGCTATCCTCTTGCTCTGAAGAGTGTCGCTGTCCATCATCAGTTCGGGATACACGTTGTCCAAATACCATTTGAAGGACTTGCACTGCAATCTTTTTCGTAGCTTTAGCCGTTGCGATAGATCGCCCAAAGATATGTATGCCGCTGCGGGATTCTTCTCTATTACCTTATCCTGTAAGCACATTTTTTAAATCCATGATTCCGTTGTGGAACTTACGAGTGCGCTTTTTAAAAACAAAACTAGTTTAACGCATGTATACCTAATTCATATCAACATTTTCTTAACTCTTTTGGGTTCAATACTTAAAACGCGGGAAAAAGTGTACAAGTTGTGTTCATCAATAATTTGTCGTAAATATGAACGAACACCTAACGAATTTGAAACCATCTATGAAATAAGAAACAGAGAATGTAATGTTTTCTATGATTCGTCATGAATACATCTGTAGGCCTACCATGAATTGGACACACGGCCAAAGAAATAAGTATACATATCACCCTCGCTTGTAAAAATATATACTTATTCTCTTGTCCATATGTACATAAAGTTGCAGAACGTAATTATCCTGATACCTATTATTTTCTCAGTTATGACGCATTTTCTCTTCATAACATTATTAGAACATTATAATAAAATTGATTGAGACTTCAGCCCAACAGAAGTCTGTCGGTATCATAATACTCTAATAGAACTGTCCGCCACTGAGCACCATGGTTTAAATGCCAATTTAAATTATTTTTACAGATTACATAGTGCACTAACAATATATTCGTCCATCCACACTCTGGCCATGCGCATGGAGTTATACATCATGAAGTCTTCTTTCTCTCCTATAGCGTAAGGGCGCCGTTTGCGGAACACGTGGCCTACGCGGCTGCACGGAATCAATTCCAAAGTTCCTCCGCACATCCATATCTGAAATGTAAAATCATTTCAAGTTAACTCAAAGGTGCTATCGATATTCCGCCGCCACCTCCTTCTGCGAGCATGTGATGCTCGCGAAGGAGATGGCGGAGCGCGCCCGGGAGAGGTTCAGAACTCTCCCGGCCCGCCGATCCCGCAAGAAGCTCGCCGCGCGTCGCAGGCGACTCAGGCGCCGGAGGTCGCTCAACGACCGCCGTCCTCCATGAGCGCAGGCCTGGGGGTGGCAGGTGAGGCCGCCTGTCACCCCAGCAGAAGCAGGCCGGGACGGTGGGGCGACTAGCGCCCCACCCCCAAACCGGGGCAAGACGGGGACACCGTGGTTCCCAAACCCGAGATGGCCCAGGGTCAGTCGGGGTGCGAGGGATATGCTCTATGGGCAACCTTACACCCCGGCGTCTGAAGACCCGAGACGGCGTGCGGTTTTAGTCGGTTCAAGCCCGACATAACCGCCCCCGCTGCCCGGCGGGGGGGTACCCGAAGGGATTTCCGCACGAAAAAAAAAAAAGGTGCTATCGATATTCGTATATCATCTTAATCACAGTGATTTCGCAGTTGCGCCCAAAGTTTGCACTTTAGAGCCCGAGGCCCGCTTATTGTTTATGATTGGTGGTGGTAGAAATTTGACGACACAAATTTGTCACAAAATTCGGCCGGGTGGGTACCACCGTGCACGATTGCGAAAAACCCTCCATAGTAATCCTATTTCGGTTTGATTGCGTTCAAGGGTCAGCAAGTGCATAGCCGGGCAGGGAGATTGTGGTCGCAGCACTAGTGGGACCGGCGGGTGTCACGCGGTGCTGCGACGACAATCCTCTTCTGATGAGGCCGTCAAGCTGAGTGGCACCATTGTTAACATGGTACGTGTATGTAATAGTGACCCTCTTTCCTGAGACTTTACCTTCAGCTTACCATCAGGCGAGGTGAAGTCAAATTTACGTGTCCTAAATATAAAAAAAAAACAAAATTGTATGTCGGCTTTTGCGGGCGCTACTGCCGTCTGACTTCCCAACCTTAAGAGGTGAGCCTGCGCCTGCGCCAGAGCATCGTCCGTTGTTAAGCAGGAGCACCAACTAGCAAGTGAGTTTGGTTTGAGCCTCAGGGATGTTGGCAGCACCCAGTTCGTATACCTATCATATTCGTAGTTTTTCTTATGGGTAGTCGTACGATGCGAGGGATATGCTCTATGGGCAAACTTACACCACGGCGTCTTAAGACCCGAGACGGCGTGCGGTTTTAGTCGGTTCAAGTCCGACATAACCGCCCCCTTGGCCGGCGAACCAAAGGGATTTCCGCACGAAAAAAAAAATCGGTAGTCGTACGAAACAGTTTGAAGATTCGGCGAGTGCCCCGGTTGCTTCCGAAGCTTTAACCTCGGATCCCATCCCGGGGTCCGCTCTCCTGCTAGATTATAAGCTCCCCATCTCTATACCATAAACATTCATTTTTTACATGATATTAAAGATTAGCTAATGCCCGCGGTTCCGCCCGCGTGGCATTCTGAAACCGTATCCGCACCCCATGCGACCTATTCCAGTGATAAGAAGTAGCATATGTGTTATTACAGACTATAATCAACCCCTGTACCAAATGTCAACCAGATCCGTTCAGCCGTTTGAGTGTGATTGAGTAACAAACATCCAAAAATCTTCAAAAGCTTCCACATTGTTATCAGTAGATAGAAAGCAGGATAGAATAGTAGGATATGACGGTCATTGACACTTCATTCATCGAAATCCGGCCAGCCGTTAGGCCTTTCGAGGTAAACGAAGAAAACTTCATACATAAATACATACGCGAGAAAAACATTACTCTCGCTGGCGGAGTCTGATAAAAAGTTCAGACTTAAACTTTTGCTAATACAATGCTAGTATTAGTACACTGTTTTCTGTAATGCAATTGCATAAAAGCATTAAAGGTTTGGTAGAGCGGTACCGGTCGGTCTATAGTACACTTTGCTGGTTTCTTTGCCACCGTCCTCTCAACCAAGTGAATAGGTAAATCATAAGCTGTACCTTCTTATTTTTTAGCCTACAACTCGTGCCGGTGACTTCTTTCCTTCGTAAGATATATTATACCTTCGAAGAGTTTTTTTTTTCTGAAGCCACTTTGGCCTCGGCAGAATATCAGCCGGAAGCCGCAACGGCTCTCCTAAAGGGAGGAGGAGACTTGTCGCATCTAATTACATACATTAATTCCTGTTTAATTTACTGTAGTATAAGTATTGACCTGAAACAATTTAAACCGTAGACAAACCAATGAAGTTTCTGATACTCACCCTGAAAGATATTTCCAAATTTTCGCCGCCCCACACATTCATTCCGGCATCGTATTTGCCAATATAATCAAAATACTGTCGATAAATAGCGAATAGACCTCCTGCCATTGTTGGGGATTTAATGGGCTTCACGAAATCTTGTTCAGCTGCAAGGTATAATAAACAAAGATATAAAGCTTACTTGGTTGTACAGGGCCTTACCGACACCTTCAGGGCCAAGCTAATCTCACTCACTCAATCGGTGCACCTGCTAAACAACAGACGAGGCTTTGGCGCAGGCTGGCTTCTTGGGGTTGGGAAGTCAGGCGGCAATCGCACCCGGAAAAGCCGACACCCTAATAAAAACAATAAGTGGACACCTGGCTCCAAAGAGCAAACTCCGGAGCTTACTACAATATCACAAGTCGCGGGCAAGCTTTATAGCTTCTTGCATGAAACTTAAAATAGTTAGACTGGCTTTGATTACAATTTTGACCGAATTCATCATAAATCACTTTGCTAAGCTATGTTACATTGTTGCCTTTAAAAATATTCCAAGTAATGTTAGGTATATAAAAGTGAAAGTATGCATGTGAGTGTGTTTGTATTTCTCATATACAGCGCCGTTAATTTTTGAAAGCGGATCGTAGCTTGTAATTAATATAAATTATTATTTGAATAACTAGTACAATAATATAACGGGATTTGAAACTGAAAGACCGAAAAGTACCTCTACCAGCCTACAGAAAACAGCAGATAACACTTGTATCTAGTATCTGCAAGTATGCAGGGTCAGAGTTGAGAAAGGCGATAAGTTAAAAACCCCCGGGCTTCAACTTGCTGAAGCTAGTAATGAGGTGGATGTGTCGGACTCGAACCGACCAAAACCACACGGTGTTTCGTCACATTAGGATCTGTGGCCTGGGAATCTTTCCACGCACTTTCGCTGCCGACCATGGCCAGCACCAGGGTCTGCAGCGTAACTATGCCGCTCGGAAGCGAAATTAAAAAGGCACAGGATAGGCGGAGACAAACCTAAAAAATCAAAGATGAAAATCGGTCCATCCGTTCTTGAGTTTATTCCGGTCGTCACTAACACCAGTTTTTTTTATATATATTGAAGTTATTGTCATCGCTAGTTTCAAAATTTTAGAAAAATCCGACATTTTGTGGTCTTCAAAATCGAGTTAAAAGATTTCGTTATATACAAACACACATGCTAAGCTAATAAAAGCGTGTTAAAAATGCATACTTTCCAATCTATACATCTTCTATACAAATAAATAAAATTGAAATGTCTGTTTGTAATATTAAAATAACAGGTTATTTAATGATTGCGTATGAATGTATACACGATATTCATAACGAAAATAGACTTTTTTAAATTTTGTCTGCCTGCATTTTTGTCTGTTTGAATTAGGTAATCTCTGGAACGGCTGGGCTGTTTTTGCCGGGAAGGTCCCGGCAAAAACGGTGTGTGTACTGGCAGATAGGTAATATTACAAGGCGTATCTAAAGATCCTTTAATTTTGGAAAAAGTATTAGGGTTCCGCACGAAAACCATTAAAACCCACAAAATCTATACATATAATAAAATCGTAATGGGGTGAAAACTGTACATTGAATATTATTCCAAAAAATAATTGATTTGTGTTCTAGGAGCGATACCGATGCCGAAAATTCTAACTGCAACCGTGGGACGCGTTTTTTCCTTGCATTGTGACAATTATGTTAGTATTATTTAAACAATATTTATCTCTCTCCTTCTGTTTTACCTGTCACTGTGTCTCGCAGAATTTGCAGTAATAAATGAGTCTTTCTTTCTAATTATATTTATTTACGTAAATGTCTGCAACATATTAACGCACTGCACATACCTCTAATTATTATAATTATAAACAAGCAATAACATAAATACTATCGGCCACTATCCCGCGCGGCCTCCCTGTCTAGTAGTCTAGTGTCTAGTATTGCAAAGAAAGACTCTTCCTCATAGCTCTTGGAACGTAATGTCACAAAGACTGCCTCTCGCGCGAGGCTCAGAACGCGCGAGCAAGCTATTGCGAATGTTTGTGTCTCAACAAGCGACTTTAAAAAATGATATCTAATAGGGAACCCATACTTTTGCTTTGATTCTCTGTTATTTTAATTAACACGCAGCTTTAAAAGCAGATTTCTAGCACTCACCTCATAACTCTTGCTTAATTTTTTTGTTATTAAAATCTATACAGGTATAAAGAAGTTAAAAACTGTCTATTTGCAATATTAAAATAAAAGATTTTAAAAATGCATATGAGCGTAAGTACGACGCCACATATAACAAAACAAAAATTGTCAGTCTTTCGGTTTGTTTGAACTTTTACTGGCTACTTTTACTTTTTAAATTTGAGTTCCGCGCGAAGAGATTAAGCTTAAAAAAACTGAACTAACTGATAAAATATAAAACCTTTAAAAAACCTAAATCCACGCGGATGAAGTCGCGGGCACAGCTAGTTTAAGATACAAGAACACTTACTTCTCAACGTTCCTTTTGGTAAATTATCCCACTTGAAATGTAGGCCCCAGTTAAAACCTCCCCTCACTAGCGGTGTGGGTGTATACTCGAACGTATCCGCGTTTATGACGTCAATGATTGGCGTTACAGCACGGTGCGAGAACCTCACATTCACGCCATCTACCCCGAAAGCTAAGTGCCCCAGTAATGGTGGTAGCCATTCGACATTAACTTCTATGTGCGAGTCCAAAAATACCAGCACCTAAAAAAGTGAAAAGAAAACAGAAGGTAATAATTAGATTAGTTTGTTTTTACTATTCTGATGACATCTAAGAGGTTCGTGTTTGGAGCGCGACTTCATGGAATATAGGTATACAGTTTATTAATAAATTAAAAAATAACTCACTTCCCCAACAGCATTTTCAGCACCGAACAGACGCGCCCTAATAAGGCCCTCACGTTTAGACGTTCTCAACAACCTTACACCAAAACTATTTTTGTTACGCTCAGTCATTTTCTTATCTACAACATTATTGTCATCATTTATATAATCTACTACATTTTCAACGTCCAGATTGTTAGTCTCAAGCATTTCTTCTTCTCTGCGCATGTTATCATTTATTTCATTGACTGCGATTTGTACATCTTCATGAAGATATAATATGTCACTGTAGTCATCTACCAGAATGATTTCTTTAAGGTATTTCTGATCTGTGCGATCTAATATAGAATGGACAGACCTCATTAGAGTTTCAAAATGTTCATTGAAGAAGCATATTATAATAGAGCATTTTGGTAGACGTTCAGAAAATCTTTGGATACGGCATCTACAAACAAAATTGAGGTAATTATTTGTTGACGTTTACACAGCAAAAAAGGCTTCCCGGCATTTGAAATACTAGGCAACCACACGGGCTAATCTATAACACTAAGCAGTGTGAATACATTGTCTTTAGGGGCGTCGGTGGATGCCTTGATAATAAAACACCCAGCAACACCCTTAACGGCTTGAATATCACACGAGTGGCAAAAGTCAAACATCTAGGGCATTTACTTACTGACGAACTTGGATACAATCTGGATAAAGAAAGGGAGCGTAGAGCGGTAATAGTGCTGCCCCGTAGATTTTCTCATTTTAGAATACAAGTAAAGTTTACTTTGTTTAAAGCATATTGCTAGGGCCTTTACACGGGTAGTCTGTGGGTCAGCTACACCAAAGTTTGTTTGAGGAGCTGCGCTTCCAATATAATAATGTCTTTAGGGTGCTGTTGGGATTGCCACGTTTCTGCAGCGCCTCAGAAATGTTTGTTTAAAACAGAACTGAAAGCTTCCACGCCGTCATTCGCAAAATAACTGCATCACTATTGTGCAGGCTACGGCATAGTGACAGCATCAACAACAGCATCTTAAATACAGTGGCGGAGAGTACTAACTCTCCTATTGTCAATTCCTTGTGAGAAGAAAGATCAATTAGGTCAGTTTCCCTGGCTGGAGTCCTTCTCAAAACCACGAGGAATGTAATAAATAATAATGTTTAAATTATGTAATAAAATTTAATGTGCAAACCAACACTAACTATAAGTTTGTACCAAGACATAACATAACATGACTTCACGCCTGTATCCCCGAAGGGGTAGGCAGAGGTGTATTGTACTAACACAATGTATCATTTTTGTTATTCGAAAAGAAATAAAGTTATTAAGTATTATTATTTAACCAGATTTGTTTCGCTTTAAATTGCTGATGTGGTGCAATGTTGAACCGAATGGTCTGTTTCTATGTAAAATACGTATGGGCACCGCGGCCGCGCAGTTATCACTATATGCCATATACACTTAGTACGTGTACACGGCAGCCCTAGTTGGTGAACTAGGGCTGCCGTGTACACGTACTAAAGTGTATTTTAGACAGAGCACAGAGTCATAGTTGGCAAAGGCAATATCTCTGTCACCACCAATACATATTAGTCAATGGCTAATGGCTTTTGCACACCTGGTTTTTAACGCGCGGATGAAGTGCGTTGAACGCAAGCAGTACGCTGAGCAAACGCAAGCCTATTTATGTGCTAATTGAGCTGAGCGAGGCGAAGCTCTTATACGCGGGATAGCTACTTCTTTGTCGTTGTACTTCTTTTCTCCTGCTTGACCGATTTTGACCAAATTTACCACGGTGATAGTGTGGACACTGAGGAGTGTTTTGAAGCGAGATGGTTCGTGTCTGATGTACCATTGAGGAATAATCACCGAAAAAGGGTTTCACGAGCGCGCGGCCTTAGCTAAGCGCGCGACCATAGTAAGATGTCTTATTTACAAGTAAGAGTTGCTCGCTCAGCTCAATTTATTTCAGTGGCACCCTGCACTGAATTCCTAGTAAATAATAAAGATAATAGTTTATTATGCCGAAAGTACGCGCAAAGAACGCGCGTCGACGGCGCTTTAAATATACGTGGTGTGTAAAGGCCCTACATAACGGAACCACTGTTATCGTGGGCCGATTCGTTGCATAACAAGAAATGGCTGTGTTCGTTAAGGTATACATTCAGTAGCGATTGTTATTACCTAACATCTACTCTATACCTATATTATTTAGGTAGGTACACACGTAACAAACCTTTGAATTTAGCAAAACCCACACAATCATAGGTACTCGGCAAAACCTTTTTGTTACATGGCTGAGGTTTACTTTAGTATCATGCGTCACTCTTAAGGCGAAGGTCCCGAAGAAAGGGTGTTTTAGATAAGTTTGTTTGAAAATGAGAAGTCCCTGTATTCTGAAAATCATATGTTATTCTAGGCTATTCAAACTAGTATTTTCGGTTATCCGATACACAATGACTTTTACTTTCCTCGATACAATTTGCGGTCAAAGATTGGTCTAACACAAAATGGATTTCAGTTTTATCTGGGTTATGTACAGGTTCCTTTTTTTTACGTTCGGAAATCCCTTCAGATACCCCCCCCCCGCCGGCTAGCGGGGGCGGTTATGTCGTGCATGAACCGACTAAAACCGCACGGTGTCCTGCCCAAGTGTCCATTGCCGGGCACCCCGGGTAAGCCCTCGAAAGGATAACCCCAGGGCTACCGGCGGACCTTGACCGCCAGCGCGGCCTCACCTGGTGGGGTCGGGTTTTATCCCGCGGCGGTGAGTAAGCAGGCGTGTGTAGGACACACACGACACGCCTCCGCCACGGCCTGCTTCTGTAAGGACGGCGAGTCGGCCAACTACCATCCTCAGGCCCCGATCATGGAGGTCGGTAGTCCCGGGCGTAGACGAGTCTGCGGCGTCCTCGCCGCAGACTGCGGAACTCGGGGGGCAGGGTTCTCTCCCGCTCCCTCTCCGCCGTCTCTTTCGCGCGCATTACCTGCTCATAGAAAGAGGCGGCGGCGTGCCACTTGCTCCCGTCGTCGGAGACCACGGCCCCCACATTGGTGTCCAACGAGAGAACGTCCACGCCCAGGGCCGCAACGAGATCCCGGCGTTGACTAGCCCACGCAGGGCACTCCATGTCTTCGCCAGGATCCTCGCAGTGCTGGCACTTTTTTATATTATTTTATATTTAGGACACGTCAATTAGACTTCACCTCGCCTGATGGTAAGCTGAATGCAGCACTGCAGTGTTGTCTCCCGGTGGATGCGCCATAGATATTTACCGAAGCACTCATGTCCGGTAAATATCTAGCACATCCGGTAGGAGAGGTCACCGTGGTGCCTCTCTAACCACTCCTTCATTATCGGCCTCACCGCCGAAATGGTGGATTCCCCCCACCTTGGTTGCTCAAATCGCACCCTCCATTTCTCCATGAGTTCCCGGCGGAGCTGAGACCGCTGAGCCCTAGTTTCTCGACGCTCCGGCCTATGGCCCCGCTCCAGCGCCTCCTTGCGCCATTGGTCCAGGTCCCATGGAGGGGTCCCGGCTAGGAGACATGCCGCCTCGACGGAGATCGTGCGATACCCCCTGATGACTCTGACGGCCATCGCCTTTAACGGGCTGTTTAGAACAGCCACGTTGTGGGACGCCAGAGTCTCCGCCCATACGGGGGCCCCGTACAGGGCCATGCTTCGCACGATCCCCAGGATTATGTACAGGTTAGAAAAATAAAAATGATACCAAAATGAAGGTAGATAGTAGAATGAAAAACGGTTATCAAAATTGACATAAATTCTGAATTATTTCATGAAAATTCATAATACCTACGTTTTCCACCTATATGAACTGAAGCATTCAAAGAGTCAATCAGTCCCGAGCGGAACGTGTTAGAGGCAGGACGTGTGTTAGTTTGCAAATCGTATGACTTTTAAATAATCATAAATGCCACATCGTAAAGAATGTGCCAGATTCACAAATACAGTGATAAAAAGCTGAAAGTCGAACTTTTGCGAATACAATGCTAGTATTAAAAATGCTGTTTTCTGTAATATTGTGTAAATAAGTAAGTAGTTACTCATTGCACAAATATTAAAACTAAGTTATGTATCGGCATTATAATAGCATTAAATGTCTTATGACATTAGTCAATGCAATAAAAGAATTTGTAGTGATTGGCATTGGTACGTATTTCGAATTTCGGCATACGGTATACTAAATATCCTACCAGCGACATAATTTAAACAGGCATGAGCCTTCAACACTACCAAATACTAAAACTACCTGCCTCTAAATATCTAATATAATGTTTTCATTGCTGATGAAGCTTTTGCTTTGGGGCCTAACCTCATGAAGCCGTACATACAAATTTGCAATGGCCAACAAAGCGACAATTCCGGTTGCATCCAAAGCTTACAGTTTGGAGCCCAAAGTACTTTCCATAACCTGATTCATTGTGACTTTAAGGGTGTGACTGCCGCCTGACCTTTTGCTTGGGCCAAAGGTACTCAATGGATCTTGGTGGGGCCCATGGGGTCCATATAGTGGGTGTAATGGGCCTCATAGGTGTATAGGCCCTATGGGTAACGTTTTTGAATGGGCCCCATAAGAGTATGGGGTGCCATCCCATAGGAGTATGGAGTGCCATGAGTCTGTCACCCCATGGGTGTATTTGCCCCATGGGCCCCATGTATTTAGGGTATATGCGTATATGGGGCCCCCATCAAAATCTTGTGGCTTGGAGCCCGGGGTCCACTTTTCTATTTCTCTTTTTCATAGTTTGGTTGATATTAGCTTTTACGGGAGCGAATTCCTGATAGCTATATTACAATGTTATAATTATTTTAAGCTTCATTTCCTTTATATAAAGTGCTACTAAAAGATCTTCTATATATGTAAATAACAGTTGCGCCATTATGTGCGTTGATACTACAATACCACCTTAAGTTAACCTTTGTTGTTTTTCTGTGTATTGACGCGAAACACTGGACGCGGACTGCCAGCGCGTCTCTGTGGCGTAAAGTGGCAAATTTACTATGCTAAAAATACCTAAAGTCGTCGAATACTCTCGCCTTAAGAGTTTTCATAAATAACTTAGTGTGGGTGCGACGATCATATCGACCGCAAACACAACATCGGAACAGCCTCACCCCAAGGCACAACAAAAGACGTTTCAATTCGAAAATATATTTCCCTGAAAACTTTGATCATTTCTAACATCTATTTTTATTCTTCTTTTTACTTCCCACGCATACCTATTTTCACTTAATCTTTTACACGAGTGTTGAGAACTCCTGCTAGTTTTATATTAGCAATGATAACCACATGATACTAACTGCATCAATCTTGTACTTATGGTTTTAATAAAGTTCATTCAATGGCACTTTTAAGCTCAACGCAATAGGACATACCTACTCGCTGCATTTTTATTAAAAACCCAATAATTCCCTACATACGAGGGTCAAACTGAAAGTTCTTAGAACTGGCCACTTATAAACAATATAATAAAAAAATAATTCTAAAATTTGAAAATAGAACTCTTTGCCAATATTACTGAGTATATATTTCATTCATTTATCATTTGTTTTACGATTTGGCGGCAAATTGAAAATTGTCTGTGTCACGTTAACATGAATTTAACACGAGAAAATTTTCGTGCAATGATTTTTTATGACTTTCGATGTCATTTAAGTCAACAAGAAAGTTATGATAGACTACGATTGGCCTTTCACGATGAAGCCCCATCTCGGGCGACTGTTTACAACTGGTTTAATGAGTTTAAACGTGGTCGCACTAATCTCACTGATGATTTACGTGAGGGACGGCCTTCTACGGCGACGACTGAAAATAACATCTGTGTTGTGCGGCGTATGATAGAGACTGACAAAAGAGTGACCTATCAGCAGATTCGGACAAGCTTAGGCATCGGTATGAGTCAAGTGCACAAAATCCTCCACGAACATTTAGCGGTCAGGAAGCTTTGCGCCCGGTGGATACCTCATAATTTGACTGAGGCTCAAAAACTCCATCGTGTGGATTGGTGCCGTAAAATGATTGAAAGATTTAACGGAGGTGACTCTAATGCTGTGTTCGACATACTAACAGGTGACGAAAGCTGGATTTACTGTTATGATCCTGAAACTAAAAGACAATCTGCTCAGTGGGTGTTTCCTTTCGAGGAGTTGCCAACTAAAGTGAAGAGAGATCGAAGTGCGGGAAAAAAAAATGGTGGCCTCGTTCTTTGGAAGGATAGGTCATTTCGTAACAATTGTGTTAGAGGATCAAAAAACAGTTTCTGCAGAATGGTACACTACCAATTGTTTGCCACTTGTCTTGGAAAAAGTTCGAGAGAAACGACCTCACAGTAGGATCCTCCTTCACCACGACAACGCCTCGTCGCACACCGCCAAGCGAACGTTCGACTATTTGGCGACATCAAACGTTGAATTACTGGGCCACCCGCCGTATAGCCCCGACCTCGCGCCTTGTGATTTTTATTTATTTCCAAAAATTAAAGAAAAACTTAAAGGAAAGCGGTTTATGAATGCTGAAGAAGCGGTGGCTGCGTATCGCGATGCCATTGAAGAGACCCCTAAGGACGAGTGGGCAAAGTGCTTTTCCCAGTGGTTCCATCGCATGCAGCGGTGTATTGACGTGAATGGACAATATTTTGAAAAGATATAATAAAACTAATAACTGGCTAATGTAATCAGTTTTTGATTTTCTAAGAACTTTCAATTTGACCCTCGTATAGGTCTATTACGAGCCGGATTCAATAATCATCAAGAATCTGCATTTATTATTAAGGATCTTCGTTAATTAGCGGAATTATTAAGAAGATAATTAAGCTGCAATTGAGATATAAATCGGCGGATGATTCGTGAAACAAGTACATAAAAAACTGTGGTGTTAAGTTTTAATTAATTAATATATTCACCCATCACTCAATCAGGTAGTATTTTTAAACCGAATTAAGGATTTAACAGGTTAGTGAAATTAATATTACCTATGTACATGTAATCAATGTAATTAATTTTGTTTCTTAACATACCTACCTACCATACATTGCATTGTGCTTAGATTTTTTTTTAAAGGCATAGATTTTATTAATTAGCATTATACTTCCTTAAACTATGGTAATATTGATAATAAGATAATATTACATTATTGTATTTAATCAGAATTGAAAGCTGTTAACTACTCACGTTACTTTGGTATGCATACTTATGGTTAATGTACAACATACATTATTGGAGGTGCTAGTTATTTTTAGAAGCATATTATTTGCTATAGTGTAATTGTCACTGAATTATTAATTGTGTAATAAGTACTTGTTACGATATAGTTATTGTCTTTATTCTACAGTATTGAATTGTGTAAAAATTTAATGCGTTTCTTTTATTTGTAGGTATTCGTAATACATTATATTTTAAAATTTGTGTATTACAATAATAGGTGTATAGTAAGACGTATAGGTGCCTAAGTAAGCACTTAGTTATTCATTGTTAACTTCTTCTTACGTCTACTACTTGTAAATTTCAGACTTAGTCGCTCAGCTCCCAGTATGGCCGAGGAAAAGGACTTAGTAAAGAAGCGAGGCACCTTCAAGGGCCGATTAACTATTTTTATTAATTACCTTGACGCGCTGGATGGAAAGGCACTAACAAGTCATGATATCACGGAGCTGCAGCTGCGTGTAGCCAAAATTGAATTGTTACCTATATCAGCAATACGATGAGGTACAGTTACAGCTTCAATGCATTGTCGAAGTTTATTGAACGTTCTGATTTTGAGTCACTTTATTTTAAATTTTTGTCCAGGGCTCAGAACTTGATCGCGGACTTTAATAAAGATGATGAATCTGTTGATAGTGCTAAAAGTACAGTTCGTACTAGTACCTTTAGGCCGGTTAAGCTACCCACAATCCAATGGGTTAGGTTCATATCGACTGGGTAGTAAATGGTCTTTACTAGTAAATTGTCTGGATTATAGAATGACTCGGGTAGCAAAACGTCTTGATTGCTAAAATGCGGGATAACTGATAGTCCTAGATTAATATTGACTAGATTGCAAATGGTCTTAACTAGTAAATCGTCAAGATTGTAGTATGACTTGGGTAGCAGAACGTCCTGATTGTATAAAGACGGGATGGCTGACAGTCTGAATTACGAATTCCTGGTTATGCTGGCCAGTCCCTCAGGCGAGAGCAAACCCATCCGCATAACTAGACGGCTGCATTTTGACGCCATAAAAAGATTCGCATTTATTCGGAAAGGCATACTTTCATACTCCTTTGTTATGAAACTTTGTAGGATACTTATTGATGAAGATAATAACTGGCCACTTAGAAGTCTGCAACTTGACATCTGTATGATGGTTGTCATCACTGATTATTCAAGTATTGTATTCTCTTTGATATTGATATTGATAACAATCAGCTACATAGTTCATCTATATTAATCTATTTGCTTTATTGAATCAACCATGGAAGAATTTGTGTTTTTCGAAAGTCATAAAGGCAAGCCTGTTCTTTTGTACAAAAACCATCGCTATAATTTGGCTACCAACAATAAAAGTGGTACTTCACTTTGGCGATGTTCAAAACGTGACGAGTGTAGTGCTTCCATAACAATGGATAAAACGAAAACTAAAATAATAAGGCAAAGTGTACATGCTTGCATGGATTATGATTGGCAACATAGCAGTGATTTTCTTTTACAGTATGCTAAGAAGCGTGTCTGTGAAAATATGAAATCTATAAAGTATAATTACGAAAAAAGTATTATTGAATGCGACCTAAAACTCACACATTTGCATGCATCACCTTTTGAATCAATAAAGTATACGTTGTTCCGGGCTAGAAGAACATTTTTAAAAGTTGAAAACCAAGTTTTTATAAGATCCGAAGATGTGAAGATTCCGCTTCTTATCGCAGAAAATTTTTTGATAGCGGAGTTTGAAGCAAGCTCTTCCAAAATATTTCTTTTCGGGAGCAAATTTTGTTTGAATTATTTAAAAAAACATAGTAAAAATTTAATTTTGGGTGACGGTACCTTTAAGCGTGTTCCAAAACCTTTCTTCCAACTTTTTACTTTTCATCTGGACTTAAACAGCAGCAACAATTCCACAAATATAGTACCGGTGTTGTACTGCTTGCTCCCAAACAAGCAAGAACAAACGTATATTAGAATGTTTACTGTAATTCGTGATGCCTTGGGTGTTAATATATCACAGTTTAAATGTGATTATGAACTGTCGTTACACAATGCATTTATAAAAATATTTCCTATAGGTAATATATCAGGCTGTTATTACCATTATAACAGGGCAATTTGGAAACACGCAAAGTATATAAATCTCTATATTAGAAATTACAAAAATGACCTCAAATATTCCGTATTTACCATCAGACCACATACATGACGCTTGGCTGGCCATCAAGTCTTATGGTCCGAAATCAGAAGAAATGACAAATTTTATAGCTTATTTTGAACGTCAGTGGATGAGATTGCCTCCGAATACTATTTCTTGTTGCACGCAACGCCACCGTACAAACAACGCTCCAGAAGCATGGCACAGGAGGCTGAACGCACGCATGCCACATAAAGCTTCATTATTTTTATTTCTTTATAAAATTAAAAGAGACAACCAATTACAAGAAATTAAAATAAAAAACAAATTATTCTCCTATGGCTACAGAAAGAAAAACGACCAAATGTTTGACATTAAATGTAAGGTAAATTTGATGTTTCAAATTTAATTAATAAGGAAATCACTAGCCTACAATTTCTTAAAAATATATATTATTTAAAAAAACGGTACACGCAGTAAGTCTAAGGAATATTTTTTTAACATAAGTTTCAAGGAAGATTTAATTTACGTTTATTATTTAAAAATAAGAAAATGATATAATTTTGCATGTATAACTAAAAAATGTGTGTGTGTCAGGACGTTTTGCTACTCAAGTCATTCTACAATTTAGACAATGTACTGTTTAAGACCATTTACAATTAAGTCCATATGAATCTAAACCGTTTTGCTATTCAGAGTCAGGCAATTAGCAATCAAGACGTTTTGCTACCCGAGTCATTCTACAATCCAGACAATTTACTAGTAAAGACCATTTACTACCCAGTCGATATGAACCTAACCCAATCCAATTACCAAAGTTCAATGGGTCATATAATAGTTGGCTGGAGTTTCGTGACACCTATACGAGTCTCATTCATTCTAATGATGGTATTGACGTGATCAACAAATTCCATTACCTGAGAACGTCTCTGGAAGGATCCGCCGCTGTAGTGATACAGGCAATTGAATTTTCGGCCACTAATTACTCTGTGGCATGAAAAGTATTATGTGAACGCTTCGATAAAAAAAATTATTAATTCACAATCATGTATCGGTTATTTTGAACATTGAGCCAATAACTAAGGAATCCTCTGGGACGCCTAAAGGGTTTAATTGACCAGTTGAATAAAAACCTGCGTGCGTTAGAAACGTTGGGTGAGCCCGTGAAGCACTGGGGCACTCTTCTAATTTATATTGTTACTCGTAAATTAAAAATTATTATAGATAGCAATAAAAATTATTATAGATAGCAAAACGTTCCGTGAGTGGGAGGAGTACAGTCAGCGTCAATAGTAGCTGATCAAAAACTGAGTTCCAAAAGTATTGACTCTATAATTTTTTTTAATAACCTGACTTACTTCTTTTTAATATTAATCACTCGCGTTAAGGTTTCAAAATAATCAAAAAAACTATTTTCAAAATAAGCTGATTCAATTTTTTTTCAATACTCATAACTATATTGTGTTTTTAAACTGACTGATATTTAATTTAATCAAAATAGTCAGACAAAAGGGGAAGTGGTATTATTCAATTATTAGCAGCAGTGTCGGCAGCTCGAGTGTGATGCCCCTGGTGTTGTACATGTCTATAGGCCACGGTAACCACTTTCCATCAGGTAGGCCGTGCGCTTGACTGCCATCTAAGTGGTATAAAAAAGTGCTATTCTCTAACTTTTTACTAGTCGACGAGCCCGCAGCAATCGACCAATCACATCATAGAACAAGGTTGTGCTCGCCGACGATTCTATGATGGGATTGGTCGATTGCTCTACGACGAGCCAGCAGCGCTGTGTCCGTCGACGAGTGAAAGTTAGAGAATAGCACTGCTGTTCGATGTAGTGGGACCACGGGCCCTTAATGGATTAATCACATATTTGAGAATTTAAAAAAAAGTAATTAATTTTCGCAACCAATGCTTTATTGTAAAAAAAAACAAACTTTAAAATTAACATACCACTTATCTACTAAAAAACGTTTACATTGTAGCTAAAAAAAATTACACTTGCATACTTGCATAATTAAAGTTAAGGTTTTCAATGGCGTTTTTAGAATCGGTTATGGCCTCCTGCATTATCTATAATACACTGAAGACGTTCCCGCATGGACATGGCCATGTTCTGACATGTATACATTCCTCTATAGTGTTCCCATAACTCGAATACATGATTACAAAAAGCGGTTGCAGTGCGAGGAGTTGACGGATCCCAGTTTTGCACCATCAATCCCCACATGTTTTCAATTGGATTTATGTCCGGAGATTTAGGTGGAAATGGCAAAGCAATAATTTCGTCGTTGTGCTCTCTAAACCATGCTCTGGTCAATCTTGCAGTGTGTACGGGTGAATTGTCGTGAACAAAATTAAACGGATCGATGCCTGGATAACAATTTCTAACAGTTGGTATCAAAACGTCTTCCATAATATCAACGTAACCTTGAGCATTCAATCGTCCACCAATTTCTATTAATTTTCCAGGCCCAGCAGACGACATCCAGCCCCAAAATCCAAGGTTTATTCTGCCGCTTGCATGAACATTGACAATATTTCTTTCAAAATACCTTGTGTTATTAATTCGCCACAAGGTGACCCTTCCACTTTCATCTGATGTAAAAGTTTTTTCATCACTGAATATGACATTCTCGAAATTGAAGTCTAGATAGTCTCGTGCAAATCTCAATCGTTCGTCCTTGTGTATTGCAGTCAGAGCAAGCTTCCTGGCCGGTTTGCGGTGATGTACTCCTGCTTTCTGCAATACACGTCGGACTGTTGACCGTGATATATTAAACTCTGTAGCCAAGTTTGCGACTGAAGTGAACCCATTGTATCTTGTCCTTCTAACAATTTCGTTACGTGTAGAAGCCGATGTAACAGTCGGTCGTCCTGTTTTTCGAATTTGATTAACACGTCCTTCGCTTTCCCATCTATTGATCCAAAGAGTAACGGTATTTCGAGCAACACCAACACGTCTTGCGATGTCACCAATTGGAAAGCCATCTTCATGAAGCGTTACTATACGATGTCTTTCATGATCTGATAGATAATGCGACATATCGATGATAAAGGAATTAAGGAAATTTACTAATTTGTAGTGCTATTTAATCAAATTATGACTTCCTAGAAATATATAGGTGCCTAACCTACTTAGGAATAATCAGTAATAGATTATATTTAGTTCAGTTCTTGGTTTATATAGCCACTTCAAGTGACAATTCTTGACAATGCCATAAAACAAAAGGCAGAACACAATATTTAAATCAAAATATACATCAGCATTCTAAAAAGGTTTATGTTCGACGAAAGTTTTATTCTTAATTCAGGCACCTTTGAAACTTTTTATAGAACCATTGTGTGAAAAACTTTTGAAAATTTCTGATACTGCTTTACTTTTGATGGATAGTTTTTTTTGCATTATGAAAATATTAATGTACCAAACACTTTTGCGAAGCGATTTTGTCAGACTATTGTGATATATCTTGCAATGCATTTCTTTTGGACAATTCAGATACTACGCTACTATTGATGTTGACAGTACAAGGGTTGCGAAGACAAGGATAGTAATATTACGTTCGAGACATTCCTTCAATTAATGCGCAACCACGCTGATTTTGTTGAGACATTAGAATTGTCTCGTAACAATCAATCTCAAGTTACTAATAAGTTAGGACCTAAGCTAAAGTCTATGGTTGCGGTTCAATCTGTGAAGCATTCTGATACTGAAGTCAGTGCAATGGTTTGTCCTAAATGCAAAGGCAACCATTATTTAAGTAATTGTGCACAGTTTCTCGCCTTATCTAACGAAGCCCGAATGAAATTGTTGCCAAGTTACAAAGTTTGTTATAACTGGCTTCGTTCAGGACATTTTGCAAACCATTGTAAAAGGCCGGGTTGCAAACTGTGTAGGCGCAGACATAATACGCTTGTTCATTTAGCAGACTCGAATAATATTGCGAGCATTAGTGTAAATAACACAAACAACAACTCGAGTGATAACCAGGCGCGATCGCCTTCGACGTCTGCCACCAGTGAGCCGAACAATGTCGCATTATCGGCTAACATTACATCTTCTTGTGGTAGCATTACCAGTGATGTGTTATTGTCGACCGCGTTAGTTAAGATACGAGATATTTCTGGGAGCGAGCATGTTGTTCGTGCAGTGCTAGATAGTGGTAGCACTTCGTCCTTTGTAACGGAGCGCTTGTGTAAGCGGTTATGTTTGGAGGCTAGACAGGTAGATAGGTCGATATTGGACATAAATAATGTGATCTCCCTCGTAGGTACGACATGTCGAATTCGTATAACGTCATTAAACAATTGTTTTACGACCGACATGCATTGTTTTATTTTACCGTCAATAACAAATAATGTGCCATGTCGTGAAATAAATATATCTGCTTCAAATATTCCTTCTCATATATGTTTAGCTGACCCTACCTTTTACAAGCCCGCTGACATCGATGTCTTGATCGGTGCTGATGTTTTCTGGGGCATTTTAGAATCACAAAGTATTAAGTTGGGTAAAGGTAAGCCCATACTTTGTGAGACCAGGTTAGGCTGCATAGTGTCAGGTCCTATCAGTCATAGTTATGCCACATTACTTTCTAGTAATATAAGGTGTAATTTTACTAAGATTGATACTTATCATAACGATAATATCGATCAATTACGGTCTGATTTAGCTCGTTTCTGGCAGCTGGAAGAGGTTGGTAACAGGTCTTAACACGTAACATTATTCACCAGAAGAGAGGCTGTGTGAGGAGCACTATGTTAAGAATACGACACGGTTGCAGGATGGTTGCTTCTGTGTTCGTATTCCGCTTAAGCAAAGTCCTTCTCTTTTAGGAGACTCGATTAAGAGGGCAACTCATTGTTTACATTCGTTAGAATGTAGGCTAAAGACTAAACCGGATTTCGGTAAGATGTATAATGACTTCATGTCTGAATATGAGTCGTTAGGGCATATGACCGAGTTTATTCTTAATTCAAGTCCATCTGGTTATTTCATACCTCATCACGGGGTATTGCGTGAAGGCAGTAGTACCGCCAAAGTTCTGGCTGTTCATCTGGAGCTTGTGAGTGACTTAACTAGCCACACTTATCTATTAACATTGTACAGATTTATTTCTCGCAGAGGGAAACCCAGTCACATTTATTACGACAACGGTACCTCATTCGTTGGTGCTTATAACGAATTGTCAAAATTTTTAAAATTAAATAGCACTTCAATTAGTGCAAATATAGCCACCGATGGAATTAGTTTGCATTTCATCCCCGCGTATCGAGGCGATATTCAATTCGCGCCCACTAACGCCGCTGTCATCAGATCCTGCCGATTGCACCCCGCTGACACCAGGTCATTTTCTTGTTGGTCGTCCACTCACAGCATTGCCACAGGACGGTTACGAAGACCATACTACTACCCATCTGTCTCGCTATCAAAGGATTGAGCAGCTCCGCCAGCATTTTTGGCAAAGATGGAGTAAGGAGTACGTTGCAGAGTTGCAGCTACAAACTAAGTGGCGCTCTTGTAAGGACGGCCTGAAACTGGATTCCTTGGTGGTAGTGAAGGAGGAGAACCTTCCGCCTCTAAAATGGAGATTGGGGAGAGTTGTCGGTGTTCATCCTGAATCTGACGGGATTGTCAGGGTAGCTGACATCAGAACATCCGGTGGAGTCATCCGAAGGGCCTTCAACAAGATATGCCCATTACCTGTCACAACGGAATCGGAGTCTGGTTGAAAGCACGACTTTCAACGCCCGGGGGCACGTTGAGAACTCCTGCTAGTTTTATATTAGTAACGTGATACTAACTGCATCAATCTTGTACTTATGCTTTTAATAAAGTTCATTCAATGTCACTTTTAGGCTCAACGCAATAGCACATACCTACTCGCTGCATTTTTATTGAAACCCCAATAATTTCCTACAACGAGTGTCGTTGCATACAAGCGAATTGAAATATATTTTTACTGGCCTTTAATGATGAACTATTCCTAAACGCTCTGCTCGTGTGCAATAGATATGCCAAGAAAGGAGGAAACGGCCATTTCAAAGCAAAAAAAAAAACAGGAAAAAGACAACGTCACAGGCAGGGTCACCCAATTAATTACACAAGCAAATAATTACGTATCCGAGTGGAGGTCGGTGTCACCGAATACCAGTATAATACCACCGAGTACCACACGCGCCGTTACGAACTATAATTTAGGTTAGGGCTGCAGGTCAGTTCTGTTCTCAGCCTCCGTAATTCAAGTCTAGACAATTTCCTGGTGTATATTCGAGTTCGGCATCCGAATTGAGAACCTTCCTTCTTTTCTTTGCAGCCATAATCTATATATTAATACGTGAAGAGAAAACAGTGCCCTCCCTTTTTACGAAATTTGCGCGGACGGAGGAGTGTGAGTAGTAGTATTATCTCTTTATTGTGTACAACAAGAAAGAAATAAGTACAATAAAACACAATAGATTGTGGGGGTATAAACCATTGGCGGGCTTATCGCACTATGGCAATCTCTTACAGGCAACCATTGGATGGAGAGAGAAAAGAGTCGGAAAGCATGTTTGGGACAGTATGGTATACATTTGTCAAATTATCTAAATATAGGTACACTTCACAATACGAACTAAAACTTTTGGCATAGTTATAGCTTATATGGAGGAGTGCAGATGCTATTTTTTTTTAAATTATGCATAAATAATACATGAACTCAATAAAAAAACATTACACACACTACCATCAACCATGCAAGCGGATCACATTCATTAAAATACCGCCAATATCAAAGGTATTATAACATATCTTCACAGCTGACGTATAATATAACAAAATTAAAAAGAAATGCAAAGAAGTTTAAATTTTTGACAACCTCAAAATAATATAATACACAATACATATATAAATTTTACTACATTTTAAACAGAAATAAGAATGGAAATCTTTATTCGTATAAAAACAGTGTGAATGATGTGCGGTTTTATTACCCTGGTTCACAACCTTGAGTAGGTTGGGGTTGAGTAGGTAGGTAAATACGATGAGTAAAATGAGGATGAGAAAAATAAAAGTTATTTCATTAAATTGATTGATCGTTGATTCCCAGATAAACACAAGTTTTTATTTTAATTTAGTTGTATAAATTAGTATAGCGTGTAATTTGTAAGTGCACAGTATAAATGTATCGAATTTTATAATGATATGCTATGTTCCTACGTTGCAGTTTACGAAAATAAATATTTTTCTTTCTTTCTTTAAAAAGGTCGAATTTGATCATCCTACCGGGTCGCTAGTATATTAAAATAAATAAGATATCCTAAATATTACAATTGCGAGCATTGTTTAAATTATAACAAACGAACTCACAATTTATTTCTCGTATCTGGTATACCTCTGTGAAAGCCGATTCTTTGAGATATCAGTGTGTTGAAAGCATGCGCCATGTAGCCATTGGTACGATACTTGAAATCTTCGGCGTTCCGAATTAATCCCAACTGCGCGTCTGATTCTGAAATATTTATTGAAATAATAAAAAAGTACATAGTATACAGGTAATACGTTCAGGGTTAAAATGTACAATTCTCAAAATTTCCAATAGTGTGAAAATGTCGAAATCCCGAAACGTCAAATTCTCAATATGACTAATATTCAATCAGACAGCAATGACTTTTAATTAAAAAAATAGCATTCCACGGGGACCGTCACCTCTACCTTAACATTCCAGTCCTGTACATTTTAATCGAATAGAATAAAATAGAAATTAGATTGGAAAATTTTATTCGCATGAAAGATGTGCGGTATTATTACCCTGGTTCACAACCTTAAGTAGGTTGTGAACCAACGCTATAA
Source organism: Cybosia mesomella (assembly GCA_946251805.1). NCBI lineage: Eukaryota > Metazoa > Arthropoda > Insecta > Lepidoptera > Erebidae > Cybosia > Cybosia mesomella. Next base: position 41,359,116 of record OX276388.1, on the reverse strand, counting down.
TGAGTTATTCCTAATAAATTGATAGATTGTTGATCCTCACATCAACGCAAGCTTTTATTTGAAGTTAGTTGTATAAATTAATGAGAAGTACCTAGCTAATTAAAATGAAGTTTTAGTTATAAAATTTAGTTATAGTAAAGAATTATAATTTTAACAATAACCGAACGTAGGGAACGATAGCCAAGCCAGGTGAAATGTCAAACTATAAAAGTAATTAGGATAGACCAGCTGCGGATGGCGAAATGCTATGGCGCACATTAGGAAGGCCTATGTCCACCAGTGGACTGCATTAAGCCAGCTGATGATTGATGACTTGGATAGCTATTTAAATAATTGTATATTCACTGTCAAATAAGGTGTACCGTCACAAGGGAATGAATAACAAGTTCAGACTAACCAACTTTGGCCCTCACTAATCCACTATTTGATTTCATTATTTTTAAATCTTGAAGATGTTTAGCATATTTTTGCCTAATCTTGTTAACTCTGGTATCGTCAGCATTAGATCTTTGATACTTCCACATGTTCCCTGAAAATTTCTCTTCATTTTTTGGGCTGTCCAGCAACAAATTCTTGCCTTGTAAAGCTGCAATAGCTTTGTCATTGTTCTTCATACGATTCTTCTCATCTGTATTAATTAGATGGTAATGATGTCTTTGGGCATTCATAGGCATCATATCGTCACCTAAAATCGACAATTAGGGATAAGCTGATATTTTTAACCCATGAACATAAAAATTACAGCGAGGTGAACCCGCAGTCTATTCATGGTTGCACCATAGTGTATGATTGAGTAATATCAGAAACCAGTCACCAACAAAACTCAGAGGTTCCTACTCAAGAAAGAAATTTAAGTCGTGTAATGCCTATAAACGTGACCGTACTCTAAACAAAATGTTATAGCCCCTACTTCCTTTAAAACCAACAACTTTATGACCAATTTGAAACTAAGCATAGTATGTACTGTTCTTTGCAGATATTAAAGAGAGGAGTCAGGCAACTGGACCAACTGCCACCAAACTGTTTTCATTGGTGCTGGAGGAAATCTTTTTGAAAACGGAATGGGAAGGCTAGGTTCTTGTTTGAATAAAACTTGATATGGTTAGAACATAATATGCAAAGAGATCTGGCAGAAGCAAGCAAAGAAGTAGGTATAGCGCGCGTGTATACAGTGCCGCATGCACGTGTATGCGATACCGCACCGCGCCGCAGAGCGCACCGCACCGCAAAACTGTGTAGATCACACCGCTGCTATAGAATTTAGGCATATCATTTTTAGTAATACATTGTTATTTTTTGCATAATTAATTATATTGCGCTCCAAACGGATACCACTTTTTAAACTGTTAAATTAATCTCTAAAAAATCTAAAAATCTCCCACCTAACCTAGAACGTCACCCATCCCAAGACTGACCTGGCTAGTATTATTTAACCTTGTAATGTTAAGAATGTTCACCCATCCTACGACTGACCTGGTTCTAACTGCTTAACCTTGCAATGTTAAGAATGTTTACTCATCCTAAGATTGATCTCGCTAGTAAGTATTGCTTAACCTTGTAATGTTAAAAATGGTCACCAATTCTAATAAATTGAATAAAATCAATATAGGTATCGTTTTCGAGGTTTTCGGTGGTTAGTGATTTGATTATGTATATATTATTAAATTAATTCCGGGGTCGTTGATTACGAATATCTCATTTATATCGCGATAAAAGACGGCAGACTCAAGTTTGAAGAACTTGATCGTTTTAGAGGCCTTTGATACCGCATCGTTCGAAATCGAATCCGTTTGGAACACAAAATAAATATGCAAAGTGTCATCTAAATAGTTTTGCGGTATGGTTCGCTCCGCGGCTAGACTGCGGTGCGCTTTGCGGTGTATCTGCGGTACACAGTCTTGCGGTGCCGTGTACACGGGCGCTTAAGATGTAACTCAGACAAAACTAAACTAATGACAAACGGATCATTTGTTTAGTGGAGTTCATAACAAGGTTAAAAAGTAGCCTATTTTACTCAGGGATAAATTTAATATTTTATTGCAAAGTAATTTGATCGGGTGCTATGGTGTAAAATGGGAGAGGCCTATATCCAGCAGTGGACTGCAATAGGCTAATTGATTGATTGATTGATTGCAAATTAGATAATAATCAATATTTCTATTTGTGAGTAAATAAACTTTATTTCCAATGTCAGATATTATTTAGAAGATTGAACCTAAATAGGTACGTAGCGATTTTTCTCAATATTTAAACTCCTTGATGCTGATGGGGTCCAGGACTAACACTGAGTATCCATGAACCCAGTGGCGGCACAAGTGGAAGAATCCGACCTGGTCTCTTACTAAAGACCAACAGAAGAAGGTGGCAAGGTGTCAATGAGCAATAGATTGAAGCATGCTGGTGTTAAGGTTATAGGAAAAGATTTGCCGTGCCAGAATCAGGTCAAGGACCGATGTAACACTAATATATGCCATGTTACCTGGAAGTACATACATACATATATTCATTCAATTTTTTAATCCAGAGTAGGCAGAGATGACAGTCTTCCATCTACCTTTGCCCTTACACATTTCCCTAGCTTCCTCTCCTATCTTTAAACCTGTCATGCAAGCCCACTAGTTTGAAGTGCTTTTGACTTGCATTTTGATTGCCTTTTTCAATACATCATCAATTTGTAGCATAACTGCAATTGGTAACCTGTTCACACCACCAGAGACTAAACTAAAATTCAGAATGTTATATTTTACATGAAAAGAAGAAAGAAGCCTGGATTACTAAACATAATATATTTGATGCTAACCCAGCATACAAATATATATATAATTAGGTAAGTTTTCTAAAGTTACCTAATTCAATTTTTCAAAGTTTTCTTAATTTTTCTTACCGTTTGAACATTCTACAAAGAATTTGAAATTTAAAAAAGTTAATGGTATGTTCTGTTCTGAAGTTATGGCGAGACCAAGGGAAACCGGGATTTAATATATCTAACTCCACTAATATTTTAAAACTGAAAATTTTTCAAGATGTTTAAATGATTGGATGTACTTGATCAGGTTCAAAGGGCTGAACAAATCTGGCAGAAATTTAGTACAGAGTTATTTGTAGTCTGGAATAACACATAGGCAAATTTTTATCCCATGCGGTAACAGGATGAAAATTCCACGCGGGAGGAGCCGCGGGCAATAACTTATATTTATTGTATATTTGGTATGATATTTCGTAAGGTAAGAGAATGGGTCTATAGTATTTTTCCCCCATTTTAATCGCCATCTTAAGTTTTCTGTATGAACTACATAATTTAACTCACTGATGTGCCATTTAAGAAGCAACACAAATTATCTGGGTATGCATTACGCATATTTATTAGACTTGGAATTCTGGAATTCCTGTTCCTGCAACCCATGAGTATAATCTATCCGTGTACTAAATTTCAGCAAGATCCATTCAGCTGTTTTTGTGTGAAAGAGTTACAAATATCCATACATACTCACAAACTTTAGCGTTTTTTAATATTAGTAGGATATTAAGGCTAAATTACATTTAAAACGCTGATTTACCTTTTTATCAGCTATTAATCCCTATGAATGAACCTACAGACCTAAATCAACAGTTTTAATAGAAAATTCACAAAGTTAGCAGCACTGCTTGTAAGCAAATCATATCTAGCGGTGGACCCGCAAATGTGTGTTTACACCAGTTTTCCAATATTTGTCTATCTCTGGTGCCCATATTATATACTTGGTGTCTCATCTGCTCAGTCCCATTTCCTTTTCAATTCTTGTTACAGCATTCTCTTTCAGGCCACACTACTATCAAATATTGTATCTTCCATCCCTTGTGAACAAAACAACCCAAGTACACAAAACTCTGACTTATTCTACACATCCTCAATTATAAAAATTATAACATTGATTTCTCTCAAAAACAATTACTTTTGTTTTTATTGCATTTACTTTCATAGCTTTCGCTTTAAAGGTGTCATTTCTCCTCTCTTAATGATGCAGGTACAAAGTATATTTACTCCATATTCACTTCCTTGATACACATAAAACTATCGGAGACGAAGTTTCATATATCAGACCAGCCTGTGTAAGCACCATTAATCCTAAACCTGGCTCTGGAGCCCTTATATACTTCTTACCGGCCGTTATTAAGAGGCTATTCATCCCATACTAGGTGAAGTCGCAGAATAACAAGGCTGTTAAATAAATTATTAGCACTGAAACTGTGCCGGTACTAGTGTAGTACTAGTGGGTGTACTTCCAGTTGATCACAAGGTTCAGCGACATGTGGCTATGTTCTATACTATACTATACTCTATAAGAGATAGCATGTGTGCTACCGTTGAGACAGCAAGAGATTGCTGTGGGAACCATTAGATTGTTAGGAATAGCAAGAAGATGTATATGAAGGCAAATGATAACATTATTTGAATCTTTAATTTATCGCCATCTGTACTCATTTTTTCCAGACATTCGCACCACTCTCACTCATACTATGGAAGTGTAATATCATGCAAAATTAATGTGATATTATGTTAAATAGCTCAGATAAGTGGAATAGTATACTATGCAGATCTGGCACCAACTGAGGAAAATTTCCATGAATATGAAATAGATCTCGCTGATGACCCATAATATTTGTTTCGGTAGTGCTTTATATATTTTATAAATAGTATTACTATTTGTCTTCTGCTTGCCTAGCTCCCCTAGTTTGCTACTAATTAATTTCGATTAGGGTTCCAAAACTGATTCTGGCATTTTTTCTGAGACTATCCAAGTGTCATTACTCAGTGTTTTGTGGGTCACTAGGTACTGTAAATCCTAATGTATGGGATGAGTTACCACGGTACTAACGCGGGTGAGATTAGTCCCGAAAAAAAAACATAGGTACCTATGTATCGAAGTGTAACGAAATTATATAGATAGATAGATTTATTGTACACCACATATTAAATACAAGATCTTAAGTCTATTTAAATTGTAGGTACAATGGGCGGTCTTATCGCTAAGAGCGATCTCTACCAGACAACCTCTCCAACTATATTTTAACCGTTATTTTCTTGAAAATAATCAGACTTACCACTCATATTCAGCAGCCAGTAAAGGTACAGAGAAATACTCCAAGTACCCGATGCAAATAAAATCCCCAAAAAAAAAGAGTTATTAAATCTAGGCATGATTTCCAACTATCACTACCACAGTTTATTTCAAAAAAATATTTAGATTTTATTCACTTCATTCAGCAGTCGTAAAAAGCTGCTCAAATTTACGAGAAAACTCAAAATAAACATTATATTGCACTCTGCTTAAGCTTTACAGATTTATTTTCTATATTTTGTTGTTGCTGAATTAAAGCCACTCCACAAACCAAACAGTCGACTAATTTACTCTAACTCTAACTAACGCAGACACCACTGTTAAATTAGTAGTTACAAGTTAGATCTATATTTTAAAATGAAATGTTTATATAAATTCTGAAAACACAGTGCAAAGTATATCTTAAATACTCTTTGGTATGCACAGCTTATAATACTCCACAGACTCCTTGGATTGATATACTCCATTCTCTTTGGACGGTTTTATATGATAATATTATCATGGACGTATTTTATACTAACGTAATAATAACGTATAATACGTTAGTATAATACGTCCATGGATAATATTAGCAACTAATATCTGTGGTTTAAATACTAGGTTTCTAGCCAGGCTTGGGTAGTTCATGCCTTTTGACCAGGAGCAGAGTCCTGCTGGAAAGTCAACGGTATATTTTTTTAAAGTGTATGGCTGAGAGGTTTCACAACATGATCCAAGACAGTATCTTGATACACTTTGGCTGAAGTTTTCACTTCTTTTTCACAAAAATGTAGCTTTGCGACACCCTGATAAGACACGCCCCACCAAACCATCACTGACGCAGGATGATGACCACGTTGTACCTTTCCGACCACTTGAGCAACTTCCATAAAACTGTGAGCGTACACTTTATCATTTTGCTTATTGTAGTGTTCTTCAATCGTGAAAATTTTTTCATTGGTAAAGATGATATTTCTGTGCCTTTCACCTGCGTATCGCGACAGAAGGCGCTTTGATCGATCCACTCTCTTGAATCATAAAGATTGATTTAGGGCATGTCTTGTATATCGATGATAAGACCCGAGCTTCAGGTCTTGTTTTATAATACGTGACCTAGCGGGAATCTTCAATTCTCGCGATAAGATTTTTTGCTTCCTTATGGGGTTTCGACAAATTCTGGCTTTAACAGCAATAATAGCCTTTATAGTTCTAATAGCACGCGGCCGCCCCGATCTTTTCTGGTCTTCGACAGACAAAGTGTTGTTGTATCTATTGATGGTACGATATACGAACATACGGCTGATACCAAGTTTTTGAAGTGTCTGGAATATGACCGATGGCTCCATACCCACTTTGTGCAAGGCGATCACTGCGATCCTATTTTCTTTAACACCCCATTCCATATTGTAATTCTATAATGAAAACGAAAAAATATGTGAAATGGCGCGAATTCGATAGAAGTTTTTAAAATAATATAGGTACGTGTTTCAAATTAAAAATAATTAAAAAGTTGAAAAAGGAAGCAAAGTTTTGATGTAACAGTATTTATGGCTAGACTAGACTGACTAGGTATATACGAGTATAATATATATAGGATTTTGTCCCATCAATAAGATCACGAGGGAGAACTGTTTCTAGTAGTCCCATTGAAAAAAAAAGCGGTCAAGTGCGAGTCGGACTCGCCCGTAGCAGCAAGTAACATAATAATGATTTTTTAATAATTTTTATATTCGAGTTGATTGAATGAAAGGTAAATTGCGGTTTACGAGTTATGACGTATTAAAAAAACTACTAACGAGATCTCGTTTAAACCAATTTTCGATGGAAGTTTACATGATAATGCACATCATATATTTTTTTAAGTTTTATCATTCTCTTATTTTAGAAGTTACAGGGGGGGGGGGTGCACATTTTACCACTTTGGAAGTGTCTCTGGCGCAAACTATTCTAGAAAAAAATGTTATTAGAAACCTAAATTTTTGAAGACCTATCTAGCTAAACCTACCTAGCACACATGTATGGGTTTGATGAAAAAAAATTGTTAAAATTTATTGTTTTTTTTTGTGTGAGAATCTTCATGCGGATAACAGAATACATCTACTTACCAAGTTTCACCAGCATAGTTCTTATAGTTTCGGAAAAAAGTGGCTGTGACATACGGACGGGCAAACAGACATGACGAATCTATAAGGGTTCCGTTTTTGCCATTTGGCAACGGAAACCTTAAAAGAACAAAAAAAAATTTTTGCTTGAACTATAAAGACCAGTTGATTAAAAATATAATGAAAACACGTTTTTTTGTACAATTTATTAATGTTTTTTTTTTGCTAAATCAACTGTTCAAGTTTCCTCATATTGTGTTCTTCTGCCGCGCTTGAGTAAATCATGAAATCTCTTCCAGGGCTCCCCGATTATAACAACGACATCTGATGCTTGAGGGTGTATACATGCAGTAGTAACGAAAAATTGGAAATAATTGGGCTCCAGTTCCTTTTTTGCACCTTTGGTCATCTAGCTACGCCGCGCGGTTGGGAAGTTCATGAACATTTTCAATGTTTTTCTTTTTTTTTCACAGCCGCCCCCTGAAACTAAAACCGGATTTACGGCCGTGAATGAACATAGTGTTATTTTATTAAATTGAAGTTAATAAACTTATCAATTCGATATATCTATCAACATTTATTATTTTATTTTTACGTACAGTCAGCGTCAGATAGATCTTGGCTTGCATAGTACTCAAAATTATGTGTCACGATGGTCTTCCTCACAAATGCAATTAACAAATCAGAACTCTTTTCTAATGTCTTCAAGACATCAAATTCAAATGCAGTTTTGCCTAGTGTAAATATAAGTTTATGGATAATCATTATAGAGTCTGGCTCTTTTCTTGTGCAAAGAACCGATTTCTTTGCACAAGAAAAGAGCGGTAAATTAAAAAAAACAAGGGGTGACAACACCCAAGAAATGCGTTTGATACTATTATTTTTTATATTATTTTATTTAGTTATTTTATACATTTTTATTTATTACGTGTTATCATACCTGTACATATTATATAACAAACTGAGTCGGATAAGCTGCACAAACTTTAAAATTAGCCTAGATATCATCATTATAGCGTTTAGTCTAAGCCTAATGGTTATGGCATTGGACGTACAATGTTGAGGTTACAGTTTCGATCCCCAGTCATTGCACTACCGGTATGAACCCACACAAGCAGTTTTGTACTAGTAATTTCTGTTGCTAGTATGCTTTTATTAAAAAATTAATTTCCAACTTACACATAAAGTTAACATACATGCTTGCTCATCATGCAAATAATGATCATGTCCAGGATAAAAGAAAAAAATTATATGTAAAATTAATTTGTAGGAAATAAAAGGCTTTTTTATTTTTATTTTATTTTATTTATTTTATACATTTTATACTTATATCTATAACATTTTTCATAAAGGCAAACAATTTTCTTTTTACAAACTTATATCTTAAATACAATCTTTTATGCAGAACTTATTTATGTCTATTTTATGTGGACTATAGATACTAAGCAGACATTATGCTCAGTTAATGTGCCTGAATAATCTTTCTCTACGTCTTATTTCTTATGTTTGCTATTCTAACAATTTTAGTTGCATATTCCAAAGTTCGCTCGGTGTAGTGTCTAATGAGTATTTTGATGCCGTCGTTATTTACTGTTACTCCGGTTTCAGTTTCAATATCGAGCCTATCTTTCGCATGTATGGGGCAGTCCATTAGCAGGTGGGCTACAGTCTCCGGGGTTCCTGGCTCACAGGCGCACGATGGGTCCGCCTTACACTTGAACCGGGTCAAGTATTCGGCGAACCCACCGTGCCCCGTGAGGAACTGAGTGGTAGGTCCCGTTATGTTTAGCCTCCTGACTGTTTTGTACGCTGCCACCGCGCAGGGGAAGAAGATTTTTGTGGTGGAGGCTGTCTCTCCCTCTTGATATCGTCTGTTCCATTCGCCAAGGGAACCCTGACGTATGATTCTCTTGGCGAATGAAACAGGACACAGATCGTAATCAGCCCTCTTCTTGAGCCTTAAGGCGGCCTCCCTAGCAAGGCAATCCGCTCTCTCATTCCCCTCCAGACCAACGTGGGCCTTAATCCAGTAGAGAGAGACGCTCTTGCCACGCTGCTTGCAGCGGCCAAGAACGTCCCTAGTCTCTACTGAAAGGGGGTGGAAAGAGTGCGGATTGACTATGCTAAGGAGCGCCGCCCTGCTGTCAGAGAAGATGCCGAACGCGGCAACGTCGTGTCGCTCTACCTCATACGCCGCTTCGCGCAAGGCCAGGAGTTCCGCCTGGTAGACGGTGCAATGCGCCGAGAGAGCAAGCTTGCGGGCCTTGGTCTCGGACTGGCTGTTCCACACAGAGACAGCAGCCCCGACCCGGCCCTCAATCTTGCTCCCATCGGTGAAGATCCTACGGTCGTGAGGCTCTACACTGTTAAATTGTGCCTCGTCTACCACGCTGTCAAACTCCAGACGTATGCGTTCCGCGGGGTGCGGGGCCGCCAAAATGGGTGCCCGCTGCTCGATCTCCCTGTCCCCTAGCCACGGCTGGGACACTCCCCTCTTGACCTCATATAATGAGGCCACCTCCTGAACTCGGAGGTCCAGAGGGAGTATCCCAGCCAGCAGCACTGACGAGTTCAGGGAGACCGTGCGGTAGGCTTTAGTTAATTTCTGAGCGAACACCCGCTGAACCGCGTTCAGCTGCTTCTTGACGCATTCTTTGCGTGTCGCCTCGTACCACGCACTAGCCGCATAGAGCATCACGGGCTCTATAACTGCTGTGTAGATGGTCCGGATCACCTCGGGGTTAAGCCCCCAGGTGATCCGGGCCGTCCAAGCCAATTTTTTATAAATATTTATGGCCTTTGAGCCAATCTTCTTTACGTGGCTATTGCCTAGTATTTTTATTTCATCGGACAGGCCAATATCAACCCCGCCCATGCTCAGGCGTGGGTTGTCGTATTTGAGCTTCCTAGTTATTACCATACCTTTGGTTTTTTGCGGGGCGAATCTAAGTTTATTTGCGACACCCCACGCCCGAACACGCTCGAGGGTGGCGTTGGCCTGTCTTTCTATTTCGAGAGCTGTGTCACCGTCGAAGATGAGGACCACGTCATCCACGAAGGCCTGCACGTAGTCCCCATCCTCGTCCAGCATTTGAAGCAGGGGGTCCAGCAGAAGGTTCCACAGCAAGGGGCCCGTTATTGACCCCTGGACGCAGCCCTTTTGTGTGCCTTTTCTGCACTCAGCGCCCGCGTACCTTACCCGGACTGTCCTTTCGCTCAGGTAGCTGCTGATTGCCCTTCTCAAGTTAACGGTGCACTTTTCCTCTGCCAGTCGTACTTTGATGGCTGGCCACCATGCGCTATCGAAGGCGCCCTCTATATCCAGCGACACTAACACGACAATCCTCTTTTCAAAGAGTTTGCCGCGTATGTGCTGAAGCAGGTTATAGAGGGCGTCTTCGGTGCTTCTCCGGGGCATAAAGCCGTACTGGCGAGTACTGATCCGTGGTAATAAGTAGAACTTGAGTCGGGCTGCCAACATTTTCTCGTATAACTTCCCAAGGACAGGCAGAAGCCCAATCGGCCTGTACGACTTGGGAGAGTTGTACACTTCCTTGCCTGGTTTCCTGAGAGCGACTACCGTCGCCTCCTTCCACGGTGCTGGAAAATGCTCCAGGTCCAGGCACTTATTAAGCAGCTCAATAGCATTTAAATCACAGTGGTATGGAGGTAGTTTAAGCACTTCGTGGCCATGTTGTTTTAGAAGTTCTTCTGCTTTATACAAGGGTTCAGGCTTATTCTCTTTAACGAGGCACATTAATTCATCTTTAGTATAAATTTCTTCAAATGGAATGTCGTTTTCTCTAAGCCATTTCTGTATGTCACTTTTTAAGTTCTGCATTGTTGGTGGTTTATTTATTTGTGTAACATGGTAACTAGCATTGTCCATCACAATCACACTAGGCTCTGTCAAATTTGGAATCAATTTCTCACCTAACCACTTCATAAAATTTTCTGCGTTCATGTCATCATGATAGTCAGCTGTTTTTGATTTGGTACTAAATACTAACAGAGCATTGGGCACAAAACCCTTTTCTGATCCAGCATGTACTATAATATGTCTCTTGCCAGACGACATTTTGTCTATCACTCCACTAGTGGAAGGACCTTGCCATGATTTTTTTACCTTATAATTTTGGTGAACATAGGTTTCATCAAGATAAATTATTGGTTTCCCTTGTTGTCGTTTCTCAGCAATTGTTCGAAGATATCTGTGTCTCCAAGCAGCTATTTCAAAGTTCTCTATGAGCAAAGACCTTTCATTCTGGTTTTTCTTAAACTCGAAACCATTTTTTTTTCAATATCTGCCGTAATGTTTCACGACAGCCGGTGAAGCCAATTGACTCTCTGAGTTCAAAAAGTAAATTCCGTAGAGTAGGAACCTGTTTTTTTACACAGTAAAATTCATTAATCTTATTCCTAATAGCCGTTAAATCAAAATCATCCAGATTTGACACCGTGCCCTGACGAGGGCGTTTCTTGCCGGGTGTATTCCACCTTTCTCCTTCTCCTTGGTTTATAGAACCCTCCTTCTTGATTGTTTTAATAGTTCTAACAGATATTTCTGCAAAGGAAAAATATAAAAATGTAATTGAATGTAAAAAATATAAAAGCCTAAAAATAATTTTACTGTTCCACTATACTATGAACATTTCAGAGTTCAACGCTTCCTTTTCCTCAAAACATTTTAACTCTTTCACTAACGTCTTGACTCTCGCCAGGTCACCTTCTAAAACACATACAAGAAAAATAAATAGTAAATAGTATTCACACATATATATCATACCCGGACATAAATATTAAGCCAACTATCAAGAATACTTACCAGCAGCTGTAAGGATTTCGTCTAAGCGATGTATTTTTTCGTTCTGGATTCGTTCATTATCAAGTTTTATGTCTTGATACTTGCCGATCATGGTAAATATCAATTTTCTAACTACGCCTTTGATAGCTTTCGGCATTTTTCAATAATTTCAAAAGAATATTGATTGAAAAACACTATAAACACAAAAACGGGACAATCCGTTTGAAAGTGACATGACACTCATGACAGTTCAAAAATATTGCCATGTATAGATTTTAAAAAACAGTCCAGTGCAGAGAACCGATAGCCAGACTATACCTTTGTAATTTTACAGATGGAAGAGGTTGAATTCATAGAGCCGTAATTGTTTTTTTATTTTTTTTTGTGTCCCGCTAGAATCAATATTCTAGCAAGACTCTTCAGGAGTGCTCCTGCCATGGATAACAGGATCCTTTTTATTGATTTATTTTATTGATAGGCGTGTTAAAGATTTATTTAGGAAGGGAAAGACGTTGACTGCCAAGCGTACATGAGTAGCTCATTTGTCGCTTGACAGCCACAGATTGGTGTAGCAATACATAAATACATTAATATTTGTAAACTAAATATACTGGTAATATATATATATTGTTAGGAGAGAGCTGTGCACGTGACCCTAACCCCCCTCCGTCGTCTTTATAAACGGAGCAGCGCGGACAGATCGGCCATTTGCTTTCCAACTCTCGGAGCGTACGGAAGTATCTCGTAATCGCTATCGGTCGTCATAAAGGTCATGTAAGCCACTTTTGATTAGCTTTACGATCATTGTAATTGAAAACCGTGTGAACATTGTGATAATACAAGTGTTGTAATTGTGACTCGTTAAAATAAAAAGTTGTGGGTGGTTTTGTATAAATCCTGATTTTGTTAGCTTGCTGTTAATAAATCTTTTTTTTAAGTCAATTTATTATTCTAACCTAATATCAGAAGTGGGATAAAGGCTTTACGTCTGCAGTCCTTGTCTTTATTTCATATCAGAGTAACAATTACTAAACTTGTTGTATTTTTTTCTTTTTTTTTCCGAATACCTTAGTTTTGTGTGAGTATATTACTATGGTGCGTACCAAATCGCGTAGCAGTGTGAGGAAGCGTACTTCAGGTAAGCATCGTAATTCTGGAAGTACAAGTGGTCGATCTTCCGATCGTAGTGTTTCGCGACTTAGCTCTAATGACGAACGCCGCGATTCGCGAAGTGGCTTGCGTGTCCGAGATCGACGCGATTTTCGTGATGCTGATGGACGCCGATCGCGAGATAGGAATAGGCCGCGATCGCGTAGTTACACACGCGGGTTACGATACCGTAGTAGGTCTCGTTCACCACTACGAGAGACGCCGCGTAATGAAAAGCACCCTAACCGCGTCCTAAGTGAGCCCGTACCCGGTACGTCAACGTCTATACTTCCTGTTACTTTAGACCAGCCGTCTTTTGTGGGATCGGGTGTTCCTTGTTCCGAAACGTCTACTCTCGCTCGTGCTTTGTTAGAAGCTATTAAAACTGTACAACCTGTCAAATCACAGAGTTGCTATGTGTCTCCATTTGACCCTTCGATAAACGGTTTCGAAACGTGGTGCAAAGGGGTAGACCGCGCACAGGAAGCTAACGGGTGGACCAATCACGAATGCCTATCACGCGTGGCATCTTGTTTGAAAGGCGATGCTAAAGTTTGGCTCACCGAGTGGGTCACCAACGACAGGACGTGGTCCAATTTTAAAACTGAGTTTAAGGCCCTTTGCCCCAATAAGTTAGACTATGCGAATATACTGTTTGACGTAATGAACACTACGTCCGACAAATACCTAACTTACGCGGAGTATGCACGTCGCACCCTACTACGCTTACGAATTATTCAGGGCCTTAGCGATGAGTTACGAACACTAGTAATCATTCGCGGGATAGATAACGCCCAGGTACGCGCTGCCGCCGCAAATGCAAACCTAACCCCTGATACCATTGTCTCGTTTCTTTCGATATACACAAAACCCGGGTCCACAAAGCATGATAAGAGAATTGGTTCTAAAACGCGTGACGCCCCTAAAACCGACAATGGTTTAGATAGAAGGTGTTTTAAGTGTAACAAACGAGGACACTACAGTCGCCACTGTAAGAGGTCGAAACCCAATGCAACGCCTGACACTAAGCAGGGAGCAACCCCCAGCACCTCGAGTAGTCCTTCTAACGTACAGTCAGGCTCAGCTAGCTCGTGCACCTTCTGCAAGAAGCGAGGGCACACTGAGGACGTTTATTTTGCCAAGGCAAGGTCAGAATCGCGAAACAAGCGTAATGTGAATCTCTGCTCTTACCATCACGGCCTTACTCAGGGCAACGACGTTACCTGCGCTGTAGTGGATGGCATACCCGTAGACGTGCTCATTGATAGCGGTGCTCTCGATGTGTCCCTTATTTCTACAGACGTGTTTAAATATATTTCGTGTCAACCAAAACCGAGACGTCAAGTGTTAAAGGGTTTGGGTGACAAGGAAATTGTCACAACGTCATTTGTCACGCTAACCGTTGAATTTAGAGACATTTCGATTGAAGTGGAATTAGTTGTAGTTCCTTCGTCATTCATGAACGTTCCCATCATTATCGGTACTGATGTACTCAATCGAGATGGAATTACCTACATTCGAACAAAAAACCAGCAGTATCTTACCCGTTCGTATGGTAGGTCTACAGATGTCAATAGCGTCCAGCTAAGGGATTCCCCCAAGATTAATACACCCCTTCACGGTGAGGAGTTAGAGAGCCTTATGTTAGTGGTTAAAGACTTTTCAGGGTCTTTAATATCAGGTACCGCCTGTACTACTGTACGTACAGGCGAGATGGAAATAAAGTTATCACAACCGGGTCCCGTGGTTTACCGTCCGTATAAGCTCTTGTACCAAGAAAAACTGAAGGTTAGGGAGATCACTCAAGATCTTTTGGACAAGGGTATCATAAGACGTTCTAACTCTGAGTTTGCAAGCCCTATTATACTTGTAAAAAAACAAGATGGCTCTGATCGACTTTGCGTTGACTTCAGAGCACTCAATAAAATCACAGTTAAAGATAGGTACCCACTTCCGTTAATCGACGACCACATTGACCGGCTTGGTAGTTTCAAATATTTCTCGAGCCTTGACATGGCCACGGGCTTTCATCAGATTCCTCTCAAAGAGGAGTGCATACACTACACTGGCTTCGTGACACCGGAGGAACATTTTGAGTATATAAAGATGCCGTATGGTCTCGCCAACTCACCGATAGTATACCAACGCATTATAAATGACACCCTACGTCACCATATTGAAGCGGGGAACGTATTGGTGTATGTCGATGATGTACTTCTCCTCAGCCATACTGTGTTGGAAGGGATCACTCTGTTGCGCCAGGCGTTAGAGACCCTCACCTCCGCTGGGTTTCTAATCAACCTACGCAAGTGCTCTTTCCTTGTGACCGAGGTAGAATATTTAGGCAAACTTGTTAGTCAGGGTCAGGTTAGACGGAGCCCTCGAAAAGTAGAAGCTCTGGTCAATACATCCTCACCAGGAAACGTAAAACAAGTTAGACAATTACTTGGCTTGGCAGGTTACTTCAGGCGATACATTAAAAACTATGCCACTCGGACAGCTCCCATAGCTCATTTGACGCGTAAGAACGTGGCATTTAATTGGTCCTCCGAATGCGAAGCCATTCGCCAAGACCTTATAAAAGAGTTGACCAGTGAACCCGTGCTTGCTATTTTTAACCCAACTCTACCCACGGAGGTTCATACAGATGCTAGCAGTGCCGGCTACGGCGCTGTCCTACTACAAATTCACGAGGATTCGAAAAAGCGTGTGGTTGCCTATTTTAGCAAGTCTACGCAAGGTGCCGAGTCTAAATACCACTCGTATGAACTCAAAACCCTTGCCGTAGTAAAAGCCCTTCAGAACTTTCGACACTATCTGGTGGGATTAAAGTTCTTAGTCGTTACTGATTGTAACGCGCTCAAGTCGACCGAGCGTAAGAAAGACCTTCTACCTCGTGTTGCTCGTTGGTGGATCTATCTCCAAGATTTTGATTTTTCGATCGAATATCGTAAAGGGGTATTGATGCCACATGTAGACTATTTGAGCCGCAACCCAATAGTTAGTGTCAACCAGATCAGTAGACCGCGCAACTGGGCCCAAATTGCCCAATCTGCTGATGATGAGTGCCAGTTACTCATGCAGAAGCTTCAAGACGGCAACATTGATACCACTCGCTATTCAGTACAGAATGGCCTTCTGTACTATAAATACACCCCAGTAGCCGGAGAGCCACGGCTTCTCTGCTATATACCCAAGGCACATAGACTTAGCCTACTAAGGGTGTTCCACGACGAACACGAGCACATTAGTGCCGAAAAAACCGTCGATCTAATCCTCAGACATTTTTGGTTTCCATGTCTCAGACAATTTGTCAGCAAGTACGTAGCACATTGTCTTATTTGTATTTCACAAAAGAGAGTTCCCCGAGCTCCACTACAAACCATAACTTCCTGGGAAAAACCAGACACGCCGTTTCAGACCGTACACGTAGATGCTCTAGGCCCTTTACCAGTGTCGAACGATTACAAGTTTGTCCTGCTCATTGTAGATGCCTTCACAAAGTTTACGGTCCTATACCCGATGTGCCGACAAGATGCTATGGAACTAAAGCGCGTTATTACCCAAGCAATCTCTTTGTTTCGCGTGCCGCAGATTATGGTTACCGACAAGGGACGTATGTTCGAATCCAATGACTTTGTGTCGTGGATAACCCAGCTTGGCTGCAATCTCCATTACCTATATTACACCTGAGATGCACCAAGCCAACGGTCAGGCTGAACGATACATGCGTACTGTCTTAAATATGCTACGGCTACAGGTAAACCACAAAACAACATTGTGGTCTGATAAATTGTGGAAGTTACAGCTCGTGCTAAAGATTACAAAGCAGAAGACTACTCAAGCTTCCCCTATGAACCTGCTCATCGGCACCGAGGCTATGACGCCCCTCGTCCGCGCGCTGGTACGTGACGTCGCCTCTCGCCTCCGAGAGCTCAACACCCAACAGGGAAGCTATGCGAGAGCTTGGTAGAAGCAGAGCTCGCCAGTTGTTGAGGGCCAATCAATCCAGTCAGGATGAACGAGTAAACCAACGACGCCGTGCGCCTCACCAGTTTAACGTTAATGACCTTGTGTTCGTCAACAAAATGTCTCAGTCTACAGGAAAACTGGACTCCAGCATGCGTGGCCCCTATAAGGTGGTAGAAATACTACCTGGCGGACGCTATACGTTGTGCCTGGTCAGTGGTGCCTATGGAAAGACTACGCAGGCTGCAGCACAGTACATGGTACCGTGGCGTGGAGAGTGGTGCCCCGATACGTGCGCTGCGTTCTTCGATAGTAAGTTCTACTGCTACATAACATTGTGTGTGTGTGGTTGTTTCAGAAAGAGGCGAGTGGTCCTGGTAGTCTCAGTTCTAAACACTAGAACCGCTGTTGCCCAACGAGTGTTACGGCACTCTGAGGCTTTCTCGCCGGGAATGAGCGAGTGAGCGCGCCCTACAATGGCTACGGGACGTGTGGCTGAAGTGTCCATGTCCGGAACAGTACAAACGTATGGTTGTTGCCTGCGTGTCGAATGAGGGAACATTATGGTTATAGCCTGTGTTACCCGCCGTGCTCGCGCGTGTGGCTGTTGCCTACGCGGTGAATGAGGGGACACAGACGCTATGGTCTGGGTTACCCGCCGCGCTCGCGCGTATGGCTGTTGCCTACGTGTCGAATGAGGGGACACAGACACTATGGTCTGGGTTACCCGCCTGCTTCTACGTACGGTTGGTGCCTGCGTAGCAAGTGAACATGACGTATGGTTGGTGCCTGCTGCCGGACCATCTCAAGAGCGGTGCGTGTCACGAGTCTGCGCGCGCCCGACGACGTGGAGGTCTCTTCCACCGAAGAGGCTACGTCAGAAAGAAACCACCTTGGGTTTGCATAGTTTTAAGAGACGTCTCTGCCTATTTTAAAGTTTATATATATATTAAATATAAGTATTTATAATTGTGTACGAGTGTACAATTTGAAAGAGTGATGCCTAAATTGATTGAACGATGATGTGGCATGAACGGATGTATGTTGAGCTTAAAGCTTCTTGGATAGTTCCTAATCCGGGACCCCATTACAGATGAAGACGTGGACGATGACGCTGCCATTCCCGAGGTGGCTCCGTCTACTGAGCCATCTCTGCCGCTGCTAGGTGACGGCGACGCCGACGTGGTCCCTACAGAAGAACCTGCTGCTGGTCTCAGCGGCTGTTCGGACACCATTAGTGTCGAGGACGACACACGGTCAGGAGAGGCCGTGTTAGGAGAGAGCTGTGCACGTGACCCTAACCCCCCTCCGTCGTCTTTATAAACGGAGCAGCGCGGATAGATCGGCCATTTGCTTTCCAACTCTGACATGGTGGTAATGGGACCTGAGCCCATAATACCGATCCCCTTTGCATACCTACGAACCATGGTAAACAAACGAACGAGAGATCAACACAACAGCTATTGGATAAATCTGGAAGTTTGCAGACAGGCGAGGGAAGCACTCCCCGTGCTTGAAAATAGACTGACCAGGCGTCTTCGACAACTAACCAAACAGCAACTGCGCACGGCCACAGCTGCCATCACGGGGCACGGCTCCTTCAATAAACACCTTTATATTTTAGGAATCACCGACAGCCCTCTCTGCAGAGCCTGCATGAAAGAGGAAGAAACGGCGGCACACGTGCTCCTACACTGCCCTGTAACCGCCACATACAGGGTAAAGTACTTCGGAAATACAGGTACGCTCCGGGAGATCGCCAGCAGCGTGAATAGCCTGCTGGCGTTCTTCAATGAGTTGGGGTGGATCGAGTGAAATGCCCACCCTCACGCAAAAACCGCGCCCTGTCGTGGAGTTGCGGATACCAGCTCGCGAAACCATACCATTTCCAACTCTCGGAGCGTACGGAAGTATCTCGTAATCGCTATCGGTCGTCATAAAGGTCATGTAAGCCACTTTTGATTAGCTTTACGATCATTGTAATTGAAAACCGTGTGAACATTGTGATAATACAAGTGTTGTAATTGTGACTCGTTAAAATAAAAGTTGTGGGTGGTTTTGTATAAATCCTGATTTTGTTAGCTTGCTGTTAATAAATCTTTTTTTTAAGTCAATTTATTATTCTAACCTAATAATATAATATGCCGTAATATATATAGTTAAAGTTATTTATATATGTAGTTATAAGGTTATAACTACAGCTTGGTCTGATTTTCCCAAGGAAAATTTTCTCAAGTGTTTTGTATATTACATTAAATAAATAGGGTTATATAGAATATTTTGTACATACGCTTATTTTACAAATACATAGAAGACGAGGGAAGAGCTTGGATTTTTATTAATTTAATAGAAGAAGATATAAATATAAATATTCTACGACATTCTACACGGCGCTTTCTAGACCCAAAGTAGGTACCTAAGCATAGTTTAACTAGCTTGTGTTATGGGTTCCAGAATGCGGATAAACATAGGTACTTATATACTTTTTTTTGTAAATACATACATATTATACATAGAAACACCCAGACCAATGCAAATAGACATATTCATGCATACAAGTATTTGCACTGAGCGGGAATCGAACCCGCGCCCCCTGTCGTAGCAGTCGAATGCACTACCGCTACGCCACAGAGGCCGTCACGAACGAAGATACGAATATCATGATAGTTTAGAAAAGAAAATTTAATCAGCTTACATTTATTTAATTACCACAGGAGGCATGCGATGCGGAGGAATTCCACGATGCATTTTAGGTTTAATTTTCTTTTAATTATTTATTTTATTTTAGTTTTATTTAGATTAGTTTAATTTAATTTATATTTTGGTGATATTTATTCGGGGTTATTTAGCTATTTACTGATTTATTTGAATTTGTTTGCAGACTCTTTTAATATTATTTTAGTTGGTTTATTCGAAACGCTAGACTCTAATGATGATGTTACTATCAATATGTCCGTTTCTACAACCAATCATGTTTTGCTATCTACTGCGATCATTGACGTATCTATACAATCCAGATACAAACGATTGCACGACAGTGCGTGCTTTATTAGATAGCGGGAGTCAAACATCCATTATCACAGAAAAACTAAAACAAAAATTGCGGTTGACTCCTCAGCTTACAAATACTAATGTGTAGGCAACAATCCACTCACCTCAAAAATAAAGAGATGTTTTGTGAAAATTCAATCCAAGTCAGGTACCTAATAACTTTTCTGCATCCATTTCATGTTTAGTATTACCTGAAATAACAGGCAATCTGCCTCAAAGCAATATAGATGTTTCGAAATTCGCCTTGCTGAAGAATATAAAACTTGCGGATCCAACCTTCCATCAGTCTGCACCCGTCGACATGTTAATCGGTGCTGATTTGTTCTGGAATCTACTAGGAACCGATCAAATATCACTAGGTGAACAAAAACCGATAGCTAGAGATTCCAAGCTGGGTTGGATTCTGGCTGGACCAATTGCAAATTGTGTTAGAAAAAATCAATTTTATCAAATATTGTACATTGTTGTCATTTATCCATTGAAGACAAACTGAATAAAATTTAAGAAAATTTTGGGAAATAGAAAGCGTTCCTGAAATGATCAAAGGGCTTTCAGACGCTGATATTGAGTGTGAGGAACATTTTAAGCAAAATACATATCGTAGGTACTCCTGAAGGCAGATTCTGTGTAAGACTACCTCTCTTGACAGATCCGGACTGCTTAGGAAATTCATACAAATTGGCAAAAAAACGATTTATTGCATTAGAAAAACGATTTAAAAGGGATTCTAATCTCAAAGGAGAATACACACGGTTTATCCATGAATATGCAGAGTTAGGTCATCTATCTCTGAATCTGATGAGCTTATTCCTAAAACATCCTATTTCATTACGCATCATGCTGTGATCACATCATCAAGCGAATGTACAAGGTTGCGCGTGGTATTCAATGGCAGTGCCCAGACTACATCTGGCTATTCCTTGAATGATATTCAAATAATAGGGCCTCACATACAGGACTCTTTATTCAATATTGTTTTGAGATTCCGGTGCTATAAATATGTGATCTCTGGCGATGTTGAAAAAATGTACCGCCAGTGCTTAGTAAACGAAAAAGATAGGGTGCTACAATTAATTTTGTGGAGAGACAATGAACATGAACCTTTTAAAACCTTGCGATTAAACACAGTAACCTATGGTTATTCGAGTGCTAGTTTCCTGAGCACACGCTGTCTGTGGCAGCTTGGCCAGGAATGTAAAAACGAGAAAATTAAAACTATAATACAAAGAGATTTCCTAGTCGACGATTTATTGACAGGATCAGGTTCAGAGCAAGAGTTACACGATATAAAAAATGAAGTAGAAAAGGTATTGTCAAAGGTATGTTTTAATCTGAGGAAATATCGTTCTAATTTGCAATATAAAGCGTTTAGGCCACCCCGAAATAGACCTATTCGCTTCTCGCACCAATACAAAATGCGACAGGTTCGTATCTTGGAAACAAGATCCTGATGCGATAACAGTGGATGCGTTTACCATCAATTGGCAGAAATTCTCTTTTTACGCATTTCCACCCTTCTCCCTAATATTAAAATGCATTAGAAAAGTGATTGACGGCGAAGCTACTGGGATACTTGTGTTTCCCTATTGGCCCTCTCAGCCCTGGTTTCCCATGTTGAAAAAGTTGATAGATTCAGAAATACTTTATTTTAATTACTTTATTCTAATATCCTCTACAATCTCTTTTCAGAGACCGACATCCCCTTCAACAGAACCTTACCCTGGCTGCAGCGAGGCTCTGCGGCAAGCATCATCATCATCATCCGGCGAGGATCTCCTCCCGACGCACTAAATCTATTAATAGCTTCATTAGCAGGCAGTACTATTAAAGAATATAATGTTACCCTAAGGCTTTGGTGGCAATTTTGTCAACGCGATCATATTAATTTATTCAAACCTCCAATAAGGGCGGTACTATCATTTTTAAGTGAACAATTTACCAACGGATGTTCATACGGTAGGGTAAGTGCACCAGTGAATGAACATCCACCGGTGAATGAACAAAAGAGAGTTTTTTCATAAAATTAAGAAAAATAAATATTTCTACCAGACATTGTATTTTTTTTAGGATTGGCCATATTATCTAACGTGTACTGGTCACGCTAACATTGCTTTGTTATACATAGTTTCAAAATGGCCACTGTTTAAAGTGCACGTGTTGTGCTGTGTTACGTTTTTATATGAGCCAGAAGTTAGAACTCAGGTAAGAGCGGTCATTGTGATATTCATGTTGTACATGTTTCATGCGAGTCTGAGAAATTAAATGTTCCAAATAAGATATATCGATAGTTATTTTACTGGATAGAAAGCAATTTGTTTGTAATTTCATGAGTTTTAACAATATAAAAGCATGGTCGAGGACTGGATCATGAAAGTGCAATAAATTTAGTGAATGAACGGGGGTTCATTCATTAGGTATAGTCTGTTTTGTTACTTTTAGCTAATTTTGATTCTTAATGTTATGGGAATTAGTTCATTTTGTGTAGGAAGGCTTATTAAAGGATTGTCAATCTTTTGGCCAGTGTTCGAACAACTATGTTCATTTACTAGTTTCTAAAAACCAATGAATGAACTACAGAAATAATCATGTGTTCATAAGAAATAATCATGTGTTCATATACTGGTTATTTGAAACCAATGAATGAACTGTGTTATGTTTTATGTTAATTTCAAGCAATTATCGGATTATTATATTCATTTTAGTACCTAATAGCTAGAAAAATCATTTATTTTCTCAATTTTCATTATAGTTTTCTCTCATCTCTGAAGCTCTGCCACCTAGGCTGTATGGGTTACCAAAGATTCATAAGCCTTCAGTACCGCTCCGGCCCATCGTGAGCGCTATTGGCTCACCCACTCATCCAGTCTCGAAGTATCTCACCGGACTGCTTCAACAACATGTCGGATCGTCCTCGTCATACGTCAAGGACTCGCGCCACTTCGCGGAGAAACTTGAGAATCTCAAGCTACACCCGGGATGATCGTCTGGTCAGCTTCGATGTCGTCTCTCTGTTCACGGAAGATCCAGTCAGGGAAGCTATGTCACGTATCCGACCGCTGTTCTCTAAGGACATCGCAGAATTGTTCGAGTTCGTGTTGACGACTTCATACTTCCAGTGGAACAACACGTTCTATGAACAAGTTGAGGGTTTAGCCATGGGAAACCCCATCAGTCCTGTAGTTGCGAACTTCTACATGGAATTCTTCGAAGAAGCCGCTCTTGAACTAGCGCCCAAGAAGCCTAAGGCCTGGTTCCGTTACGTAGACGATACCTTTGTGGTTTGGAGTCATGGAGACACGGAGCTGACTAAGTTCCTGAATCACCTGAACAGCATCCATCCTAACATCCAGTTCACCATGGAAGTAGAGAAGAACGGAGACCTGCCATTTCTCGATGTCCTGGTATCCAAAAAAGGAGGATGGCAGCCTTGGTCACCGGGTCTATCGAAAGCCTACATACACAGACCGTTACTTACACAAGGACTCCAACCACCAATCCCTGCCCCTCTAGGGAAGGCCTTTTTGCCATACATTCATGGTACAACGGATCGTATCGGGAGACTGCTAGAAGCTTACAACATTAAGCCTATTTTCAAGCCCACGACGCAGTTACGTAATCTTCACCGTTCAGTCAAGGTCCCTCGTGACCCACTATCTTCAGCTGGAGTTTACCGAATCCCCTTCTCGTGTGGCTCGGTATACGTGAGCACTACTCAAAGAAGCGTCAAGACTCGCCTTTCGGAACATGAACGAAATTGTCGCCTCAACCACTTCGACAAGTCAGCGGTTGCAGAACACACCCAGGAAGATGGTAATCATACCATCAAATTTCAGAACACGAATATTCTAGCCACCACTTTACATTTCTTCTCACGGCTATGTCGAGAAGCCATCGAAATATTCAAGCATCCCAACAATTTTAATAGAAAAAACTGAGGTTTTCATCTCCAAAAAGATTGGTACCCACCACTGAAAGCCGCGCGTCATCACAATTCAAACATGACGAAGCCACCACCGTCCCCGGTATCGGGAGGCCACACCCCCTTACTTAGCCTCGACCAATCAGGATCGAGCGCATCGGTTGCGCAGCTCTCAACCAATCAGGAACGATCACGTCGTTTCCCCCCTCCAACTGAGCCTATAAATACGCCAGTGACTCGGGCCTCTACATCAGTCGCAGCGAGTTTGCCGCCGAGGAAGGTTCTCCGCACTCGACGGTGTCCCGACCTGTACCACTGAAGATGTCCACGTTTCCGATGGACCACGGCCAAACAGCCCGGAAACAGTATATTCTACATGCAACGCCGGCCGTGAAAGCCTTAAGATTTATATTCCTTTATATAATTAGTTGTAAACAATTTGCTTTACAGTATTCTTTATGTTGGTTAATTATCTCTTTCTTTATAACTAATGATGATTCCTGACTGGAGTTTGTTTTGATTCTTTAGATTAGACCATGGCAAGTTGCTAAGTGATATTTTAGACTGATATATGTTGATTGCTCTGTGATTTATATAACTGTGATTACAATGAGTCTAGGTTCAAATAAAACTTATTTTCTGATTCAACTGCTTTTCCTTTTACGATATTTCCTTATGATACTATAAGCCATTTTACGCCACCACTGGGTTTCTATACATCAATTTCATCCCTCGGCCACTTAGCTATATTCACTGTGATATTAAAAAAAACATGAATTAGAAAAAACAATTTCCTCGATTACTAAATGAGCTAGATTTGGATAAGAGTCTAATGTTCATTAACTGGAGTTTTATGTGTTCATACACTGGATTTTGGGGTTCATTTACTGGTGATTTTGGGTATTTTTACATAAAATGTGAAATATCTTATTAACTATACATATTAATGACATATTATCCATGTAATTTCAATCTTGAATAAATTTTGAATATCAAACAATAGCAACATTATGGATTAGCCGACCTGATATAGATGCAAATATTTTTTAAAGTTCAAAATTGTCTTAAGGGTTCATTCATTGGAGCACTTACCCTAGTTTGAATAGTCACCGATCAGCATTATCATTATTCCTTGGTGACAACGTCGGTTCCAACGAAACTGTAAATCGTCTGCTAAAAGGTGCATTTAGGTTAAAACCGTCAATGCCTAAATACTCTACAGCATGGGACCCACAATTAGTTTTGAATCACGTCTCACAATGGTATCCCAATACTAATTTAAATTTGGAAAGTATCACTAAAAAAAATATATTTTTTTCAAACAATGGTATCCGTATCTCGATAACCGATATGATAAAAACTACTGCTCCCGGTCGTGACCAACCTATTCTGTCCCTACCTCATTTCGAGGAGAACATCCGTATCTGCCCTGCAACAGTTCTCAAAGATTATATTTTTGTTACAAAAAATAAGAGAACTGCCAGTACGGGTCAATTGTTACTAACACACAGCACATAGACCAGCTACCGACACAGTCAGTTAGTCGCTGGATTAAGCAGGTACTGACAGAAAGCGTCGTTGACACGAGCGTGTTTAGCGCACAGCACGCGCCACGCCGCCACGTCCGCCGCGCCCTCTCGCGGTCTTTCAGTGGACACTATTAGGAAAACTGCTGGCTGGAGCAGCACCTCCAATACATTCGCAAAATTTTATAACCGGTAATCGGTCACGAAAATTTTGCTAATTTAGTATGCTTAACATAGTATTAACTATATAGTACCTATGTAATTTGAATTACTATTTTTGTATTAGTAATTAAATATTTAATTAATTACCTACGTAAATACGAAACTTTATTTTTGTTCTCAATATAATCATTATTTATTTATGTATATATTTTATTTTAACATCTTCGGAAAACTTACAGCTAAAAGATGAAATTAAACAAAATCATATAAACATAATGAAGGCCAATTAAAAGTTTTCGCCGATAACATGTATTTTATAGTTATAAAAGAATTTATGGCAACACACAATTGTACGGTAAATTTACATTTCGGTAAACATTTGTTATGGCAAAATAGTAAGTAGAAAAATGGTAAACAAAAGAAAATTACTTAATCCTCAAAGTAGTGATCACATAATGCTTTCCTTACTTTAGAGATACTAGTGGAGAAAAAGTCTAGATCAACACTTCGACATATCACATTGTACGTACGGCAGGCTCGCAGTAGATAGGAATTTTGTCTATAGGTAGTTCTTGCCTTAGGCAGGTGCAGCAAGTTTGGCCTACGTAAAAACCATGGTGGCGCGTACAAGCCCACCTTGTTTACCAGCTCCGGTAAATCCACTGATCCATTAAGGATCGACATTAGGAATGTTAGATCCGCTATTCTACGGCGCTCTATTAGAGGTAGAATGTGAAATTTTTTACAGCGAGTATGATAATCAGGCAGATAACAGTTTGATCGGAATTAAATGTACCTTAAAAATTTTCGTTGAATACCTTCAAGACGGTCATTATAGGTGTTGTAAGTAGGGTTCCACACTTGTGAGGCATATTCAAGGATACTACGAACGAAAGAGCAGTAAAAAAATTTCATAGTTTTAAGATAAGATAAGATAAGATAAGATAAGATAATATTTATTTGCAAAAACATGTGTACATATAATATACATAGTCAAATGCTTATTATATAGGTCTTACTTACTTCGATTGGACACAACATGTTTTACCATTGAGTGGTGTACAAATTATTATTACTTCAAGTCATCACATCTACATTATACATCAGTCATCCAGTTACAAACAAAAGTCAATCCTACAGGGTCATGTCCTCGAGAAAAGCCTTAATACTATAGTAGCACTTCTCAGTCAACAATCTTTTGAGCGCCCACTTAAAACGATTGTTGTTCAAATTTTTTATATTTTTGGGAATTTTGTTGTAAATTAATGGAGCCATGCATATTACACTTTTATGTAATAGGGCAGTCTTAGCAGGATGGACACATAGTCGTTCGTAATCGTCGCGATAAAAACAGGCTTTGTCCATTAATCTTGGAAACAAGTGTGGGTTATACCTGGTAAACAGTGCTACCTCTAGTATGTATATGCCGGGGAGTGTCAGAATATTGTGCTCTTTAAAAAATGGCACACAACTGTCAGTGCTCTCAATACCAAACATGGCACGGATGCAACGCTTTTGCATTTTAAAGACCATGTCATTGTTAGTTGCATTACCCCAAAAAATTACACCATATCGAAGTACTGACTCCACGAAACCATGGTATGCTGACAGTAAAGCTTTTTTGTTAATAATAGGTGCAAGTTTATAGAGAGCGTAAGATAAGCTACTAATTTTTTTACAAAGTATGTCAATGTGTTCCTTAAATTTCAACTTACTATCTAATGTCAACCCCAGAAACAGCGCAGTCATAGACTCTTCTATTTGCACCTGGTCATGCATCAGGTTCACATTTAATCGGTTCTGGTGCCTTTGTCCAAAATGCATTATATTTGTCTTTAATAGATTAATTTTTAAATTGTTATTATTCAACCATGAAACTATCGATGTCAGTGATTTGTTAATGTCAGAGTTATAATCATCAATGTCTTTACAAGGTATGGTTATGGTACTATCGTCAGCGAATAATGTCATATTGTGTATAGTGCATTTTGGTAAGTCATTGATATATATAATAAACAAAAGTGGCCCAAGGACGCTACCCTGAGGGACACCATATGATACATACTGGGCCTTGGAAGTATGCATTTCTTCTAACTGAGTATTATTATTCACTCTTGTAATAGCCGTCATTTGTTGACGGTTCTCTAGATAAGACTGAATCAAATTCTGAACATTTCCTCTTATTCCGTAAATATCCAGTTTCTTTAAAAGTATTTTGTGGTCCACATAATCAAAAGCACTGGACATATCGCAGTATATAGCACAAACAGGTGTTTTTTTATCGACATAGGTAATAACATTTTTATAGAAGTCATAGATTGCCATGTTTATAGTTTTATTCTGACGAAACCCCTTTTGTTCATTACATAATAAGTTTTCTTTTTCAAAAAAAATATTTATTGCATTATATAAAAATTTTTCAAATATCTTTGAGAATATTGGTAGCAAAGCAATAGGTCTATAACTATCCATTAACTGTGAGTCTCCCTTTTTATAGAGAGGCTTTATGACACTTATTTTGAGTGCTGCTGGAAATATACCCGTACTTATACATAAATTGATAATGTGGCTGAGGTGATAACATATATGTTCATTTACTGCTTTGATTATTTTAGTGCAAATACCATCGTATCCTACGCTGTGAGTGTTTTTTAAGTTTCTTATTATTAGGAAAATTGTTTGCGGTGTACTGGGTGCAAGAAACATTGACTTTAGAGAAGATTGTATGAGAGATGTTACTTTCTTTCCAGCACCTTGAATGGGCGACACTTTTCCGATAAAGTAATTGTTGAAAGCATTAGCTATGTCTGAGGGCTGCGTTAAGATACTGTCATTACTAGCTTTTATATTATTTACGGACTCTCTTGGTAAGTTGAAGCGTTGAGTGTTTATAATTCGCCATGCTGTTTTATTTTTATTAAGAGACGTTTGAATTCTGTAATTATTTTGGGCGCGTTTAGTTAATACAATTATTTTTCTTAGTTTTTTACTATAATTAATATATTTATTTTTATTTTCCCTTGACCGATTTGCCCTATACGTCCATAATAAATCTCTTTTCTTTTTGCAGCACACTTTGATTCCCCGTGATATCCATCGCGGTTTGGTATGAGCTCTTAAAGTTATAATTTTTTCCGGAAAGCATAGGTTATAGAAAAGTTTAAATTCTTCCAAGAAAAGACTAAATGCTATGTTAGGATCTGCAGTCTGGTATATATTAGAGAAGGATATGTTTCTAATACATTCTTTGAACCTATTAATATTATTCAAGCTGTAGTCTCTTTTTGAGGTGCGCCAGTATTTTAGCAAGCCATTTTTAACCGGTAGTTTTATTATTTGAGCAGAATGGTCTGATAAGCCAAAATCCAAAATTTCAGTGCTGCAGCCTCTTTTGAAGTCATGTGCGAAGTTATCCAGACATGTACGACTGACTGGTCTGGTTGGTGCATAGAGCGCCAATTTTAAATTATAATTTAGTAACAAACATTCAAAGTCTAAAGTGTCTTGGTTTTTTTTAAGCACATTTATATTAAAGTCACCTGCCAAAATTATATTTTTAAATCTAATTTTTGTCAGGCGAATTAAAACCTTTTCCAGCCATTGAAAAAACATGTTAAGGTTATCCCTGTAGGGTGTCCTATAAATACAAACAATGCCAGTTTTGGAGTCAATAAGTTCAATACAACAACATTCAAACTTACGCTCCACAGACATTTGTTTTACTTCCGGACAGTCTCTAAATACATGACCCTTACCTACATATATGCATGCACCCCCTCTCTTTTGTGTGCTCCTACTGTAAGAGGAAGCCAGTACATAGTTTTGCAAAAATAAACTAGACTCATGGCCTGACAACATAAAATGTTCGGTTATACATAGTACATCCAATACCTTATTTTTACGAGATTCCAGATTGGTTAATAACTCATCTGCTTTATTTTGCAGACCAGCTATATTATAATGTAGGACATTTAGATGAGTTTCCAAGAAATAACTGCCGGTTGCTCTTTTTGTCATCAACATAATGTATGGTGTTATTGGACATTTTATCAGAAATAGCTTGTACATTGATGTCCCCCTGAACGTTGATATCAGAAAAGTAGTTCCAGTCAATAATTATATTATACATGATTTGATTATATAATATATATTCCTAATACCGGCATTATTAATTTTGCCAGTGTTGTATGAGAACATGTCAAGAGTTAGAGAACAATTACTGTCAAAAAAACAAGCATAATCATTAGTCTGGAGATCGGAGCGTAAAAGGTCGTTAAACACTTCCACCTTATAATTATATATTGGGGCTCCTCGTACATATGTCGGCACACAGAGCACCTTGTTCGTGTTCGTGACTTTGCTAAGTGATTTAATACTATTGAAATCGGCTGAGATTCTTAGAATAAAACCTAGTGCTTTCGTGGCCTTGCTGATAGTGTTGTTGATGTGTAAGTCAAAAAGAAGTTTGCTGTCAAAAGTAACCGACCTGGCGGATGGCCAATATGGCTTCCGCCAGAGGCGCTCCACCGTGGATGCCATCATGCGCGTGAGGGCTCTGGCGGAGGATGCAGTAGCCCGGGGTGAGGTGATGTTGGCGGTGTCTCTGGACATCGCCAACGCGTTCAACACCTTGCCCTGGAGTTGCATTAGGGAGGCGCTCGTGTATCACGAAGTGCCTCTCTACCTCCGCCGCATAGTCGGGGCGTATTTGACGGAGAGAGCCGTCTTCTACCCAACCGTGACCGGTCTCGGCCGGCGTGAGATGTCGTGCGGTGTTCCGCAGGGATCGGTCCTGGGGCCGCTCCTGTGGAACATCGGATACGACTGGGTGCTTCGCGGTGAGCTCGCAGATGGTGCCGCCGTCACGTGTTACGCGGACGACACGCTCGTGACGGCGTGCGGAGCGACGTACCGTGAAGCGACCCTGAAGGCCACGACCGCGGTTGCCCAAGTCGTAGAGCGGATCCGGCGGCTGGGTCTCGAGGTGGCTTTGCATAAAACCGAGGCCCTGTTCTTTCATGGGCCTCGGAGCAAGCCACCTGAGGGATCCAGTCTCATCGTGGGAGGTAATCGCATCGGCATCAAGCCCCAAATGAAATATTTGGGGCTCGTGCTCGACGGCCGATGGGACTTCGGAGAGCACATCCGAAGTCTGGCCCCCAAACTGAAGGGCACAGCTCTCGCTCTGGCGCGGCTGCTGCCCAACATGAAGGGGCCCGATGACTCCTGCAGGAGACTCTACGCGGGGATCGTGCGGTCCATGGCCCTGTATGGGTGCCCAATATGGGCGGAGGCCCTGAAGGCCGGAAGTGTGCGGATGCTGCGCGCTCCGCAGCGAGTGATGGCCATCAGGGTCATCCGCGGGTACCGCACGATCTCCTTCGAGGCGGCGAGTCTCCTTGCCGGAACTCCGCCATGGGACCTGGAGGCGAGAGCCCTTTCGCAACTGTACCAGTGGCGAAAGGAGGCGCGGGAGCAGGGACTGAACCCCGAGCATCGAGAAATCGAGGCCATGCAGTCCCAGCTCCGCCAGGCCATCGTGGTGGAGTGGAAGGAACGACTTGGGCGACCAAGCGCAGGGCACGCCGCAATAGCGGCGGTAAGGCCCATCATGGAGGATTGGCTAGAGAGGCGACACGGAAGCCTCTCGTACCGACTGACGCAGGTGATCTCTGGGAAGGGGTGCTTCGGGGACCACCTGCATCGGATCAGGAAGGAGCCAACGCCTGAGTGTCATCACTGTGACGCGAGCGAGGACTCAGGGCTGCACACGCTGGCGGACTGCCCGGCGTGGGAGGTGCCGAGGCGTGACCTCGTGGCAGCCATCGGGGTGGGAGTCCTCTCGCTCGGCAGCATGATTGCGGCAATGGTGCGGAGCGCGAGCGCGTGGGCCGCCGCCACCTCCTTCTGCGAGCATGTGATGCTCGCGAAGGAGATGGCGGAGCGCGCCCGGGAGAGGTTCAGAACCCTCCCGGCCCGCCGAGCCCGCAACACGCTCGCCTCGCGTCGCAGGCGACTCAGGCGCCGAAGGTCGCTTAACGACCTCCGTCCTCCATGAGCGCAGGCCTGGGGGTGGCAGGTGAGGCCGCCTGTCACCCCAGCAGAAGCAGGCCGGGACGGTGGGGCGACTAGCGCCCCTCCCCCAAACCGGGGCAAGACGGGAACACCGTGGTTCCCAAACCCGAGGGGGCCATCTCGAAACCGGAGATGGCCCAGGGTCAGTCGGGGTGCGAGGGATATGCTCTATGGGCAACCTTACACCCCGGCGTCTGCAGACCCAAGACGGCGTGCGGTTTTAGTCGGTTCGAGCCCGACATAACCGCCCCCGCTGGCCGGCGGGGGGGTATCCGAGGGGATTTCCGCACGAAAAAAAAAAAAAAAAAAAAGATCTCTGACAGAATTAACCCTGGCTAAGGGAGTATCTCGAAGTATGTAGATGTATTCAATAGGCTGTGGTTTACGCGTAAAAGTGCATGTGTAGCACTTGGACACATTTAAGTCAAGCTTGTTCACCACACAGTAATTTTGAAACCGGTCCAAATCCTCCTGCAGTGCGAGGGCATCTGCGAGAGTGTTAACCTGCTTCATGATTTTCATGTCGTCAGCGTACAGTAGTATCTTGGACCGTTGAAAACAAGAGGCTATGTCATTGATAAAGATGTTGAACAAGAGTGGTCCTAGAAGCGATCCCTGGGGCACACCCGAGGGAATGTGCCTTACTCTCGATCAGTATTCATTCAGCACTACAGTCTGGCACCTATTCTCTACGTAAGACGTAAACCATCTGAAGAGATTGCCCCGGATACCCATAGACGACACCTTGTCCATAAGTACGCTGTGATCTATTTTATCAAAACATTTGGAGTAGTCCGTGTATATAACATCCACTTGAGATCTCCGTGACATGGAATCCGATAGGAAATCGCTACATAGGATAAGGTTTGATGTAGTGGACCGACCCTTTAGGAAACCGTGCTGGTGTTCGCTAAAATTAAGTTTTAGAGCCGAGTACACCTGTTTATAAACAATTTTTTCCAAAATTTTAGCGAATACACACAGGTCACACAGCTTAGAAATTGGCCTGTAATTTTCTACCACTGCTCTTGATCCTTTTTTTAAAATAGGTGTTATATACGCGGACTTCCAGGTAGTAGGAACAACTCCAGTAGTAAGAGACCGTTGGAATAGTATTGAGAGTGGTACAGCGAGACTTACTGCGCAATTAACAATAAAAGCAGAAGGTATGTTGTCTGGCCCTGAAGACAACCTGCTTCAGCAATCTACAGACCTAATCCCTATCCACCTCAATGGACCCAATATCCGAGCTCCCACAACCAGGATCCTCGCAGGTGGGAAGCAGTGAGCTGCTAGTGCTTGGTTTCAAAAAGTTCGTGCAAAAATAGTCACTAAACATGTTACATATAACATCGCCGTCACCAGAGGAACACTGACCATACTGTAGAACAAATGGGTAGCAATTGGAGTGCTTTTTCGACTTTACATAAGCCCAGAAAGCCCCGAGGATTACGATTTATGCCGGATTCTATCCTAGAAATGTAAGTCTCGAATAATTAGCTTTCTGAGTCTTTTAGGTACCCGTTGTCTCAGGATAACGAAAGAGTTGTAATCCGAAAGGTTCCCATATTTCTTGAATTCTGAATGATATTTCCCCTTTTCCCGTATCATCTTAATCAACGAAGAATTATACCAGATAGGATATTTCGAATTTACGGTTGCCGTTTTAGATGGTATGTAAGTGTTACGTAAGTCGTTAATAACACTATAAAAATACGCCACAGCATTCTCGAGGGACCTTCTGTTCAGTTCATAGTTCCAGTTCTTTGAGTCCAGTTCGTGTTTAATAGACTCATAATCACCCTAATATTGTAAAGGTACCGTACATGTGGATGAACCGGTAGGCTGTGTAACTGAACAAACTCAACTGAAATGCAGAGAGCCCTGTGATGGGAATCTTCGCCCACAAGGGGATGATCAGAATGAGTGACGGAGATATCAGTATTAGACAAAAAAAGATCCAGCAACCTGTTGTTATCATTTTGGTAGCTATTATATTGCGATAAGTTGCAAACATTCAAGTTGTCGATAAAATTTAGCTGAATATCACCCTGCAGGTTACTCGGATCGAGGGAAGCGGAGTCACTCGATGGACACCACTTTATATTTGGCTGGTTGAAGTCATCTAATATTAAAAATGAGTCAGCCGGTTGCTTAAGGACAATATCAACTAGGTTATTAGTAAAATTAGTTAACTGAGCCGCTAGTGTATTCCCCAAGTTTTCGTTACATAAGTAAACAACACAAATGTGTATTTTGTAAGAACTTTCGGCTTCTTGTGACTTACGGTAAGGGTAATCCACAGGTCCTCCGCCGGCGAGCACCATTCACTTCGAACATTAGCCACTAGTTCCCTTTTAACAGCTATTAAAACACCTCCCCCCAGTTCCTGATTAGTTACAGCATCTGATAAAAAATGCTAAGAGGCGCCATCACGAGTGTCATAGAAGTTAGCATAATAATAACAAATATGTAAGGCACATTCAAAGCCAAAGCGAGGTGGGCAAAAATATTGTGTCTTAATTAACATTAAATTTCTGCACTGTTTTGGTTTGGTTCTAATGTGATAGTAAAGGGAGGCGAAGGTTCGAATCCCGCCTAAAAGCTACTTATAGGGCTCGTGGTTTTTTACTATCACATTTTTCCTATAGGTACTTACAGAACAGCATTGTTAATGCATAATAGTACATTATTGCAAATGCCTTGAAATAGGCAATTGCAGGTCGAGTATGAGTCTGCTCGGCCTTCACTAATACGAGACAGGCAATTGCCATTTCCGCCGAGGCATATATAGTCGAATATAATGAAAACTTATGTCTAATACATACATAACAATAGTTTTATTATATACAGGCATTTCAGTCTTAAAGAAGAACATACAAGTTTACAAAAATAAAATGCAACGCGGCCTAATTGCTTTTATTTTTAATCGACTTCAAAAAATGGAGGAGGCTCTCAGTTCGTCGGAATCTTTGTAATTTTATGTATGTTACCATATCATTATGTTACTCGATTACTGATGATGATGACAGATGGTCTTGTGCGATACTTTTACTTTAATATGGTTGCTAGGCGATTTAGTGTCTGTCCACTACACCGTCCCATGCCAAGACTGTGCTAGGCAAAAAATATTCTTTGTATTGAAAAGTATGACACTATTTCCACTTGACCGTTCAGTAAAAAAAAGTCAATCATTTTTGAATTTCTACCTGTGGCGAAAAAGCCCTAAGATGACTAATAGGGGACGTCCTTCCGGCCGCCTACGAAACCGCATGTTCGTAACCAGTTACAATACAAGGAAAAAACTTCTTCGTACGATACCAGTTACGAAGGAATAGATTTTTTTCCCTATACGATACTTGGTTACGTAGTAAATATTCGGTAGTTAGATACGAAAGAGTAATTAATATTCCTCACAAGTAACCAGTCATTTTGTTGTCCATCAGTACTAACATACTCATTGGTACTACCATATGCGATATCACAAATCTCTTCAGTGTGTAGTCTATGTATGGAAACTCTTTTAATCACAAACCACTTTAGAGATTAGACTGTGTATGAAAACTCTTTTACTCTCTTTTATCGTTTTCTTATAAGATTTAAAAGATTAGATGGTTATAGTAGCTACTAGTATTTTTTAAGTTCATTTTTAATAATAACCTTTTTTTTCGTTGATAAGCGTAAGAAGGCATACTTATTTGCTCTTTTCTTTGCTGTAATAACAGTAATGCAATGAAAATGAATACATTTAATAATAATTTTATACATTTGTTTTTCATTTCATTAAATTTTTTATTTCCGTAGTGGCAAGTGTGCCAGGCTGTCACGCGGAAGTTACCAGGTTCGAATCCTGGTGGGGACAACTACTTTATGTTTATAATTTAGTTGTCCATGGCGAGACGACTCTGCTCTGCCTGCCATGCCCAGCGCGGCTGAGGAATTTCCGTGGGATCTGGAAAAATTAAAACAGGGTAGTGAAAACAACCGTCCCAAACAGACGACATGGTATTAAATTAATGATTATTAAAAATTAATTAAATAGTGGGTTATTATATGTATTTTACAAAAGGATTGAAAAATAATCGCTACGGGCGGGACTTAAACCCGCGACCTCGACTACGAGCTAGTAGTATGACATACTATACTACACTATGTAGTTAGTGTCGTAGTCGCAGCGTGTGTGGTGCTTACGAGTAGATTAATGCCGACTAATGACTCGGATGAAATGTCTAACATCTCTGTAGTTTAGAGAATGATACTAATGATTAGTAGATAGATAGATAAGAAGTTTATTCGGCTGATACACACACATGATAAAAATAAGAAAGTAAAAAAAAAACCAAACAAACAATTAACTACAAATATACTTATTATAGGGTATGTAAGTGTGTGCAGCAACAAGAAGGGTCAAGGCTATTAATTTGCCAGTCGGCAAAGCTTCATCGCTCGTATGTATTTTATATGAAGTATTGCACACTATGCCGGGGCTCACCGGGCCGCATAATCCTCCGCGGATTTTATTGCGTGCGAGGCGGCACACAATGTGCTATAGCAAGCGGATTTTTCTCTTAGGACAAATTGGTTTGCGACGTCTGACAGTACACCCGCTGTGCCCCGGCATCATGTGCGCGAACCATTACACCACATGTCATGATTTCCTAATAAAGATATTAGTTCCAACTTACTGGCTGCCTCCGAGATGTAGGCTTGACGTCTCCGCTTCGAAGCGGCTGGCGAGTCGCCCGCAGATGGAGTTCCTAAAACATAAATTTTACATAACATAGATTAAAACCGGTTAAGTGCATGTCGGGCCACGCAGTGTAGGGCTTCGTAGTTTTGTTATTTTACACAACTACCTAACAACTTCATGCAAGTATTTTTCAATGGAATTTATACGAAACATTCCTTTTTACTTCTGTTTACCCGTCAATTTGACTTCACCTCGCCTGATGGTAAGCTGAAGGTAAAGTCTCAGGAAAGAGGGTCACCGTTAGATACACGTACCATGTTAACAATGGTGGCACTCAGCTTGAAGGCCTCATCAGAAGAGGATTGTGGTCGCAGCAATGCGTGACACCCGCTGGTCCCACTAGTGCTGCAACAACAATCCCCCTGCCCGGCTATGCACTTGCTGACCCCTGAACGCAATCAAACCGGTTTTTCGCAATCATGCACGGTGGTACCTACCCGGCCGAATTTTGTGACAAATTTGTGTCATCAAATTTCTACCACCAGTAATATATTAGCAATAAAGATATTAGTTTGAACTTACTGGCTTCCAACGTGGCGTCTACTTGATGCTGCCGCTTCGAAGCTGCTGCGAACTCAGCAGATGGAGGACCTAAAAAATAAACACAAACATTTACTAGATAAAATCCGGCTACGTGTCTGTCGGGCAACGCACAGTGTAGGCGTAGTAATATTATAGTATTCTTTGGTGTAGGGCTCCGTAGTTTTGATGTTTTACACAACTAACTAACGTCAAGTTCAATGAAATTTATACGAAACATGCCTTTTTACTTCTCGAAGTATGTACTTCGAGAAGTAAAAAGTATTTAATAATAAAAAAACTATATAATAAAAAGTATCTTCGCGGTGGCTACATAGCCACCGCGAAGATACTTTTTATTATTTATATAAGAAATTTTTTCACATATCCAAAAACATCCATTTAGCTGGCAGGGGCGGGGACACTCGACTCTAACTAACAAAAATTAGCACTTTAAGCTTAATACTCAACCACTATTTTTGAATAAACCTATTCAACAACACTCTAAACTAAACCAAGGGATAGACGAGAGAAAAGACTTGCCTTCTACTGGAGGAGCACGGCTTCTGCTAGGCTGGGAGGCTGGCGATGGCGGCTTTGGGGCTGGCGGCATCAGTGGCGCGGAAGGAGGAACCTCTATTTCGATACCAAGCGAGGGTGGAATTGGCAGTGCAGGGAGATCGAATTCCTCTTCCTGAAGATATAAACGAACAGAATAATGAATAGCGGTAGATTTGAGTAATAGTTGAAGGCAATACAAGTATATAATATTTTTTTAAAGTAACATGTAAGTAAGTACCAATATAAAAAGTAGCCCAGTGTTAGGTGCAATAGGAGGGCAGAACCCACACGTCGGCAGTCGACCCCATAAAAGCCATAGTAGCCCAGTGTTAGGTGGAATAGGAGGGCAGAACCCACACGTCGGCAGTCGCCCCAATAAAAGCCATATAAGCCCAGTGTTAGGTGGAATAGGAGGGCAGAACCCACACGTCGGCAGTCGCCCCCATATTTATGAAATGTTATTAATTATTATTTACATACAAACTAAACGCTTGAATATAAATTATCTAATAATTGAATATAATGAACTTACAAATATTTTCCTTGTGAGGTGTTTTTAATAAAAGCTATAGAAGCATTTTGCAAAGTTAAGAGGACTGTGTAGACAGCGGTCCCCATACAAACGACAGGAACATACAGGAATGAATTTTCGGTATGTTGGTATGTTGTTGAAATGCATAAGAACTAGGGCTGTACGTTTTGATTTTTTAAATATTTCTCATAGAAATATTTTCACTTTAGTGGTTTCATACAAAACAAAAAAGTGCAAATAGTTCTTATGCACAACATACCGAAAATTCATTGCTGTTAAGTGTTAAGGTTTAGAGGGTAGGAAAAGTTATTGCCGTTAGTATGGAGACCGCTGTCTACACACTCCTCTTAATGCAAATCCTAAGGAACACGGTGTATAAGAAATATCTGCTGAAATTTATTAATTGTGATGTTTGTTTATTTAGCATACCTATATAAACAAACATCACAGTACAGTACACCTAAGTGCCATAATGTGTGTGTGTGTGTGTGAATGAAGTCATGCTATTGAAAAGGGATTGATTATTGTTAGCAAAAAAATACTTAAGTGCATTATTTGAGCATGTGAGTTAAAATATGAAGTCACTACCATAACATAACACCAATATAGTGTAAAGCCTCATTTTCACGGTGAACAATTTTTTTGTTAATAAAAAGCATTGTGTGTAAAGCAAAGTGTTGGTTAAGACATAAGACTGTTCACAAACTTTCATGAGGTTAAACAATTGAGACTGGTTATTGTTCTTCATCATTACTTTTTGAATGTTTACCATGAATACAACGCTTAAAAAATAAGCAAAGGAAAAAAAACATACATTGAATGGAATTCGCACTTCCTCATCTCCCAACACTACCAGTCTCCCGATGATGGCGGAAATCCTCTCTTCCATGGGAGTTAACTCCACAGTGGAAGGAGGACCTCCGCCTGTCCCTCGCTTGTGCACCTCTAGGTCCCCTACCTCATTCTTGATGCGATATTTAACATCGCGCCAATACTAAACATGCAATTAAGCAACAAGAAATGATTAGTGGAAACAAAACTATTAAATGCATGAAAACCTTCGATCAACAATAGTACTAGATGAAGGCTCACAAACTAAATCAAAACGTTCTATGGCACCTTTAAACGGAGAAAAAAGGTTAATAATGTTACTATCTATCTTAAATCATCAACACCCCAGAAATGAGACACAATAGATTTTCTATTG
This sequence comes from Cybosia mesomella, assembly GCA_946251805.1. Classification (NCBI taxonomy): domain Eukaryota; kingdom Metazoa; phylum Arthropoda; class Insecta; order Lepidoptera; family Erebidae; genus Cybosia; species Cybosia mesomella. The sequence goes on along the minus strand of OX276388.1, from coordinate 41,319,712 downwards.
TTCTCCGGCCCTATTCGGCCGCTCAGGCGTCAATGGGTTAAGTCAAAAATGACAGGAGCTACTTATTAATAACAACATGACATGACAACAAACATGTTTGTCACCCAATTATGTATCTAGACCTAGGTATTATTATTGATCGAAGATGAAAGCAAAATGATTAAGTATTAGAAGAAAGAAACACACAAGACAAAAGTTATTAATGGAAGCACACAAGACCAAAATAACCGAAATGCATAGTGGAAATAAACAAAACCAAAATAGCTCTGACCCAAGCTATAGTATTGCGTAAAGAAAGTCAATCATATTCTTTTGATAGTTAATATTGTATCATATTTAATGTCATTCCATACCAATTGCAGCCGATTGAATACAATGTGAACTGTCAAATGAATACGATTACCTTACGCAACCGCACCCAAGATTACAACTCTTAAATCATCACACACTTACGTCACGCCACTGACTGCCGCTCTTTTCGGCCCCCATCAACGCATTGAGCGTGGCCGCCAACTCCTCCCACTGTTGCCTAAGAGCGGCCTTGGCCTGAGGCGTGTCTATAGACTGGCCCCTAGCCAAGGCCTGGTGCTCCTCCATGTAGCTCACCAGGAGCTCCATCTGCGTTAAGCTAATTTTTCTCTTAGCTGGCATCTACAAAAGTACATCTACAAATTGTAGGTTATATTTTCTACAACTAATGCTTCAATAGTTATTCTTGTATTGTTATAAATAAATTTTAAATTTCCTTTTTTATTACTCAAGTCATTGATAACAGAACTTATCAAATAAGTTTAGAAGCTCGGTACACTTCATAGTTATGAGTTTACGCTTTAGGTGAAAACGATTATACACACTTTTTCTCTCAAATGTGGTTTCTAAGAGGCTTAGCATTTCTTTAGCCGTTGAACAATTTTTTATAATGTCTATGTATCTGTCGGAAACACTGTGCGATGCGTTTTTCATAAAATTTGTCTTATTGTCATCTTGTATACATGTGCCACTTGTTTCTCTTTTAACATAAGTTTTAAACGAAATTTCCACGTGCTAAAGTTTGATTTATCATTTAAGCACGGCAACAACGAGACCGCAGTCCCCACAGTGGAAATAGAACGCCCTTGCGACATTTTCTTTGTTAATGGCGTCAAGTGGATCGCAACCCAAATGTGCATTATTACCTTATTTGTTGATAACCACGCTCTGCTACCATTTAAAACGTGGTTATTTTGGTAATATTCTTAAAGCAAAACAATGTTTACTTACTTTCTCAAGAATCACAACAATTCAATTCAATTCTTGATTATGGCCTTGTGGAGCAAACACCACAATTTTGCCAGTGTCGAGTTAGAGATAGACCAGTAAACGAAAGGAAGACAAATTACAATTAGCACGGCGCAACGTCATCACAACAACAATGACCTTATTTTTTTTTTTAATATTTTATGGCCTGGAAACAGAGACCTTTAAGCCAACAACAATGACAAATTGACAATCATAGAGTAACATAATTTTACGTTCCGTTACCGACACATGCATTTAATGAAAATTAAATAAAAAAACTTGAAATACCACGATATTAAGTGACTTCTTCATGAAATCAACTAAACTAAGGAAAAATTGATCTTCGGGGACCTTTTAACAAACATAATTGTAAAAATATTTCAATAACGTTTTTGTGATAACTTGAATGTTCTGCATAGAACAGACCGGTAACCGACGGCGTTTTCCCATTCGTTCTCGTTCTCGACGATCCGCAAACCGACGCAATATTACTTGGGCGGTACGGATTATTCGACAGTGTCGGCAGTCTGGCGCAACTTCCTAGTAAAAAAATTAACTATGAAACGTGTGCTAGAAATAATGGCCGCTATTGCCCTCTCGCTTTAATATCTATTCGGCCTTGTCAAACGCATGCAATTCCAATTTTTTTCTAATCTATGGTCTGGTCTATGCTACCAAGAAAACAACAACAACTAAGTTGTTTTGAAAAGCGCGGGAAACTTCGTACAAAGCGGTTGTGTTTTTCTAGCTATTATTAAAATTCTTATAATATTGGTGGATTAGTGGTGTAGTTTGTAATTATATATCTTATTTTCTTTTTATATTTAGTTTAGTGTACAATATAGGTAAGTGCAGTCTGTAGTTTTTAAATAATTTTCGTTGGTCTCCTGCATGGGGGACCCAATCGACCCAGGCGGAGGGGATACCTAAGTGCCTGAGGTCTCACACACAATTATAATTTCCCATGACACTAGTGTCGATACTGCTGATACGGATTCGTCATTAGGAAGGGCTCCCAAACGAGTAAGAACCCGTAAAATATGCAGACACTGCAACAGAAAACGTTCTAAAAAGAATGGCGGGAATTCGAACGATCTTAGTAGGTGCAACTGCAACGTTAATGATTCGTCTCCATTGAGAAGTCCGGTCAATATAGGAACCACGAAGGTCACAAATGATAAAATGGACACTGCTCCTATAATTCAGTCTGCTCGTACCCCAATACCTATAGGTAGAAAAATGTACGTCAGTGCAGATAGCCCGCCATACATAATTCACGTACAAAAAGAAGTTAGTACACCTAATGATGGCACCGCCATCCATCCAGTGGCATTTGGAAAGTTTCTGAAAAGATTCAATTTAAATAACGTGATTAATGGTAGTGTAAAACGGATAGGCAGAAACCGAGTATCAGTGTCATTTTCGAAATGTGAGAATGCAAATGATTTTTTGACTAACAAATGTTTATCTGATTCTAATTACAAAGCATATATACCAACATCAAATGTCACCCGTATGGGCATAGTTAGGGGAGTTCCATCAGACTGGACACCTGAAGAGGTGATTGATAACATTTCAGTCCCTATTGGGTATGGAAACATTATTAAAGTTAGACGACTCAATTATAAAGTTAATATTAACAATGAGGTAGTATGGAAGCCTTCACAAACCATTGTCATCACTTTTGATGGTCAAGTTCTCCCTAAAAGAGTTTTTGTTTGCTACAATGCATTACCAGTAGATTTATACATTTATCCTACAATACAGTGCTTTAACTGTTGTAGATTCGGTCATACACAAATTCAATGTAGATCCAAGCCTAAATGTTTCAAATGTGGTCTTGACCATGTGGGTGCATCCTGTTATATAAAGGAAGAAGAAGTATCATGCTGCCACTGCTCTGGTAGCCATTATGCTACTAGTAAATCATGTCCTGAATACGAAAGACAAAAACAAATTAAGAACTCAATGGCAAATAATTGCATCACATACTCTGAGGCTACAAAACTTCACCCTCCTGTTACTCGTCCATATGCGGATATAGTTAAGTTACCTACCATTAACCCGTCGCACATGACCAAATCTATAACAGCTTCCAGTTCAGTCCGATCTTCATATAAAAAGACTGTGTTCCTTCCACCTAAGCCTCCAAAACAGACATTGAGACCATCTTATAATTGAAGAGTTCCATAACAATATAAACAAAGATTACAATATGTCAAACCCTACTGGTAATGGGACTGCTCTGAATAACCCTAACAATATCTCTAATAATTATGTAACTTTCAATGATTTAATTAACAAGCTTATATCCTTCTTAACTCAATCAGATATTCAATTACCGCCCCACGTTGCCTCTTTTATTGAACTATTTAAAGTATTTTTCAGCAGTTATGGATCCTGCAGTGGTACTGCAATGGAATTGCCGTAGTGCAATTTCTAAAAAAACAGAAATAATTTACCTTGTAAATAAATATAAACCTTTTATTCTTTCACTGAATGAAACCTGGCTTAAAGCAGAACTCTGTTTTAAGATACCAGGATATACCTGTGTCCGTGAAGACAGGTCTGATGGCTACAACGGAGTAGCCATCCTTGTAAAAAAATCTTATAATTATGTACATATACCAATTCACCATAGTATTAACTTTAACATAATTGCTGTCATTGTAGATAACATTTGTTATGTTTCACTGTACATACCTCATCCTTCTTCATCAATTCTTGATGAGATTGATTCTATAATTAGTAATTTACCTAAACCTTTCATTATTTTAGGGGACTTAAATGTACATCATCAAGCTTGGGGTTGCTCACTCTCTACTTCTAATGGTCAAAAACTACTGGACATAGTAGACAAATACAACTTATGTATTCTCAATTCGGGATCTCCAACCCGTAGAACAAGTCCTACAGAAAACATTAGTGCCGTAGACATGGCTATTTGTACTCACAACCTTGCCTCTATTTTAACCTGGTCCACTCTGGATTCCACTCATGGTAGCGATCATTATCCTATATTGATTAGTTTTCCTTATTCATCTAAGCCATTACCTAAGCATAAACCTTTACTTCCATTTAGACTAGCCAATGCAGATTGGGCTGTATATGCTCAAACAGTAGAATCCAAATTAAACTCCGCTTCTTTTACTGATTACAACTCCTTAGATTATTTCTCCACATGTCTTATAGAATCTGCTAATGAAGTATTTCCCCAGAAGTCAGCTAAATCCCATATTATTCCTTCACCTCCTTGGTGGGATGAAGAATGCACTAGGGCTATAAAAAAACGAAAACAATTCGAACGTATTTATTGTAATGACATGTCACAAACAAATTTCGATCAATTAGAATCAGTTATCAAGACAACAAAACAACTTTTTAAAACGAAAAAAAACATTAGCTGGAAAAAGTTTTGTGAATCAATTAATCCTAGCATAAAGTCGTCCGAAGTATGGGATAATATTAGAAGATTTAGGAGAGGAGTATGTAAAGATCACAATTCTATCCAAGACCTTTCTCCTGAATTAGCTAATGATTTTTTAAATAAACTTGCACCTCCATCTTTATCCCTGCCCCCCATTTCTTTCATAGACCGCCATAATAACTGTGCACTGAATTCCTCATTTACACTATGTGAATTAAAAGGTATTCTAAGAAACCCTAAAAATACTGCCCCTGGGTTAGATGGCATACCATACTCTTTTTTATCGAAGTTAAACGATGACACACTCTCACATTTCTTACAGCTTATCTACAGCAGGTGACATTCCAAGATCATGGCAATCACATTTAGTGTTGCCACTTCTTAAACCCGGAAAACCCTCAGGTGTCGCCTCCTCATATCGACCCATTGTGTTGTCTTCTGTTCTCTTGAAAATTGCCGAACATTTAATAAAAAACCGCTTAGAATGGTTTCTAGAACATAACGGTATGTTATCAAATACGCAATATGGCTTTAGAAAAGGTAAAAGTACTATAGACTGTTTAAGTATATTGATTTCTGACATAAATATTGCTTTTGCAACAAATAGATCACTTGTTGCTTGTTTCATTGATATTAATTCAGCTTACGACAATGTAGAAATTCATATTTTAGCTCAGAAACTAAATACGCTTGGTATCCCCTCCATTTTCACTAACTTTATTCTTCGCATTTTGTCTGAAAGATATATTAGTATACGAACAGAAAATGGAGAACTGTCGCGCACTGTACGCAAAGGCTTGCCACAGGGTTCTCCGTTAGGCCCATTACTGTATAACGTATATACCTATGACTTAGACAAAAACATAGGTTCTTGTAAGATTCTTATCTACAGCAGGTGACATTCCAAGATCATGGCAATCACATTTAGTGTTGCCACTTCTTAAACCCGGAAAACCCTCAGGTGTCGCCTCCTCATATCGACCCATTGTGTTGTCTTCTGTTCTCTTGAAAATTGCCGAACATTTAATAAAAAACCGCTTAGAATGGTTTCTAGAACATAACGGTATGTTATCAAATACGCAATATGGCTTTAGAAAAGGTAAAAGTACTATAGACTGTTTAAGTATATTGATTTCTGACATAAATATTGCTTTTGCAACAAATAGATCACTTGTTGCTTGTTTCATTGATATTAATTCAGCTTACGACAATGTAGAAATTCATATTTTAGCTCAGAAACTAAATACGCTTGGTATCCCCTCCATTTTCACTAACTTTATTCTTCGCATTTTGTCTGAAAGATATATTAGTATACGAACAGAAAATGGAGAACTGTCGCGCACTGTACGCAAAGGCTTGCCACAGGGTTCTCCGTTAAGCCCATTACTGTATAACGTATATACCTATGACTTAGACAAAAACATAGGTTCTTGTAAGATTCTCCAGTACGCGGATGATATAGTATTATATTGTTCCCAAGATAATATCAATAGCTCTTGTAAATTACTCAATTCCTCCTTAATAAGTATCAGTACTTGGCTCACAACAAATGCACTCAGCGTATCCCCGTCTAAAAGTTGTGTTATTCTCTTTTCTAGAATGCGATTTCCTTTCCCCATTGATATAAGATACGATAATATTTCTATTCCTGTCCATAGCAACTTTAAATATTTAGGCGTGGTCCTAGATTCTAAACTTACAGGTGTGGCTCACTGTGAATATATTTTAGGTAAATGTGAGAAAAATCTCAACATTTTGAGATGTTTAGCGGGGGTTTGGTGGGGTAGTCATCCCTTATATTTAAAATTAATTTACAATGCAGTTATCAGAAGTGTGTTAGATTACGGCACCTATTTATTGATACCAGGCAGTGTAAGCTCTTTTCGTAAATTAGATATATTACAAAATAAAGCCCTCAGAATAATAGCCGGCGCAATGAAATCGTCTCCAATCAATGCCTTAGAAGTAGAGTGTGGGATCCCACCTTTAGCTCTGCGCAGACAGTTTCTAGCAGACAAATTCTTTAATCGCTGCTTACAATATCAACATCACCCCGTCATCCTTGCTACGAAATCACTAAAAGAGCTGTGTATTGCAAATCGCCTTCAGGCTACTCTTCCCTTACTTGACTCGTATAGTAAAATGTTTATGTAATAAGCTTTGTAACTTTTAAATTACACTCATGCAAATCAATGTTTATATCAATGATACAAACTATCAATAGTGCTTGACATTTTTTTATCGACTATCGATATTTTTGTATTTCATACGTTTTATTGACAATAAGTACGTTATATTATTATACTAATGGTCGCCCTTTCGCCCCTTCGAAATGTGGGTGCTAGCACCTCTGCCTACCCCTTTGGGGATATAGGCGTGAGTTTATGTTATGTTTTATTTCTCACTTCGCCGTGTAACGGATTTAGTTAACAAGTTACTGTCAATATTTCAGGACTTTCAAGCACGACTACAAAACCTCTGACACCTTGGAATAGGAAAGTAAAGATGACTGCTCCAAATAAACCTACTACACCTCGAAAAAAGAAACTATTAAATACAATAAGACAGAAAAACATTTTAATTAAAAATCTCCGAAAAAAAGTTGCTGACGTTCAGAAAAAATTGCAGATCATGCCCTTGTGTTCATGCTTCAAGGCATACGCAAAAAATTTAAACAACCTATCGCCCATTACTTTGTCAAAGGAACAATCGCAACAGAAAAATTAGTTGTGATTATTAAAACTGTAATTGAAGCTTTGACGAATGTTGGTTACAAAATTATAGCCACCGTTTGTGACCAGGGACCTACGAATGTGGGTGCATTAAATTTGCTCAAAAAGTTCTCTTCGGTTCCAGCTGAGTCAAATTATTTTATGCAAGCAAAGAAAAAAATTTCATTGTATTTGACGTTCCACATCTTTTTAAGTCTTAATAATTTCCTCCAAGCTGGTGAACTTGTCATGGACGGTAAAACGAAGTTGCTAAGGAAAACAATATAATATCGGACAATGTCACTCATCCCGTTCTGCATATTCCTGAAGTCGAAAATTTCGAGAAAGACTTGGAACAAATATTTAAAGCCTTCGATAAACAACCAACTGTTTACGTAAGCGGGTATTTGGCTTCAGTGCTTTTAAAAAATGTTACTTGTGAACAATGTATTAATGCCATGAAAGTTTTAAATCCAAAGCCAAATTCTTATTATAATTACATTGCGCTACGAGAATGGTGGCCTGCTAAACTATCACTAACATATCCATCATTACAACTTTGCGAAAGCATAGATGTTGCAACATCTACGTTTGAACGGGTAGTAAAACCAATTTTGTACATCGAGGATATAAGTAAATATTGTAAGACTATGATATCCAGTATCGACGTATCCTGTGTGTGTCAAACGCATAAAAATAAAATGGTAGATCAGTTGTTGCGCCGTCTGAGCCATTTACTGATTCGAAACGAATGCGGATTAATTAATAGTTCGTTCGCTTTAACCGAAGAAGTTTCTGCAGATTCGGCAAAGAAAGCGCAGCAATTGAGCCTTGGAAAATAGATCCTGAAGTTTTATTTTACCATTATCACATAAAATGAATACACTACACTGTCCTAGTGTAGTGTATTCATTTTATTGAAATGTAAAAGAAAATGCAAGGAGTGCGTACATTTTTTATCTGTTTATCGATAAAAATTACAAATGAATAGAACATGCCTATTTCGTGATTATGTTGGTAGCTCCGGCACCTCATGTGTCATTAGTAATTTTTGTTTTGTTGGTGCTTAGTCTTAGCACCCGTTCATACAAAGTGGTTTTTCTCTTTTTTTCTAAGGAACTCCCGACTCTTAAACGTAGTGCTTATATTATCTTTGAGTGTCGGCATCGGCATCGAAATCAACCGTTGGCATCGAGTTCAAGTCGACGACACTTGCGCGGTAGGCCCACAGGTACTGTTTAAGGGAACTGATACTTGACCTTGTATAGCTCAGGTATCCTTGGGACCGTCAGTGGTTGGGGACCGGCAGAGCAGATTCCGGAGCCTCCCTAGTGATCTGCGTTCTCAAGGCCTCGGCCTCCAAGTCACCACGATTGACATCTCAGAGTATATATTGTATGTATACGGGGTTTTCTCCCAGAACTAACGACACATATTAAGAGTTTTATTGAATTAAAAAACTTTCTATGCTAACTCTGAAAGTCTACCTGTTAATTATATCGAAGAATGAAGCGGCGAAATATAATAAGTGATCAAGCGAACTTCGCAAGTGTAGTTCGATCATTATTATATGAGACGCTTCATTCAAAGATATAATCTCCCTCCCACCCATAGTACACAGTTTGATACCTACTGTACCCAAAGTAAGAAAGTTTTTTGTGTTTTTCGGCTCCTCTCTAAAGAATGAGTATAATGTCAAGAGCGTAGCTCGGTAGGCAGGTACTTGTTCATTTTTAGTCATATTCATATCTTTTAAAAATGTGCCATGTTGCCTAGTAGATTTAAGGGACTACCTGTTAATTTGTCGAATATACTGCTTCCGGGCTGTTTGGCCGTGGTCCATCGGAAACTTGTGTTCCAGACGTTTCGTCGATCACTGCGGTCGACATCTTCAGTGGTACACGTCGGGACGCCGTCGAGTGCGGAGAACCTTCCTCGGCGGCGAACTCGGTGCGACTGATGTAAAGGCCCGAGTCACTGGCGTATTTATAGGTGCAATGGGAGGGGCTAAACAACGTGATCGCTCCTGATTGGTTGAGAGCTGCGCAACCGATGCGCTCGACACTGCTTGGTCGAGGCTAAGCAAGGGGGATACCGGGGATGATGGCGGCTTCGTCATGTTTGAATTGTGATGACGCGCGGCTCTCAGTGCTGGATACCAATCTTTTTGGAGATGAAAACCTTCGTTTTTTCTATTATATAATTTTTCAATAATTTTAATTTATACCTGTTAATTATATTTTTGAATGAAGCGTCTCATATAATAATGATCGAATTTTACTTGCGAAGTTCGCTTGATCACTTATAAATAATAAATAAGTAATTATTTTTCAAATAATGTGTATTAATTTGATCCATACCATATCATTATTAGATTTAATAATAAACGAAACACTTGTCACTTAATAAATTATATCAAACGTTTTTAGACCAATAGTAGTTTTATCAGATAACTCAGTTGCTAAATGTTCATTGTGTAAAATAATTATTTATTAGGGATTTCCTTTAGAAAAGCCCTATTGCTATCGAGTTGTCGTCGACGTCGTCGTCGTTGCCAATTTTCTGTCACGGTTTTGGGTATGAAGGAGATGAGCTATCGAGTTGCTGTTTTCGGTACCGTAAAACGGGGAAAATAGGAACGGCGGGGTAAATAGGAATTAAAAACTACATTTCTAAACCATTCCGTTACTCTAATTCTGTTAAATTTAAAAGAACACTTCTATTATTTTTAAACGAACGAATATTTTTTGCTACTTGCTACACTGAATATTCGAACCAGCCAATCATAGTACATTAAATAGCCATGCTCGAAGAGAGAGGAGCGCGGACATGTGAAAATTGTATCTTTTAACTTTAAGTTTTTGATCTGTTGCATTTAGAAAAAGTTTGAAATCGACGTGATCTTACGTTTAAAAGTTTATTGTGATTTAAATAAAAGTAAAGGTGAGTAAACATTTGCGTAATTTTATTGAATATATTAAGTTTTAGCCGGACACTAATTTTTAGGTCATTTTGGGGATTATAGGCACGCGACGGGGGAAAATTGGCACATGTGCAGGTATAATTGGAACAAAGCGGGGGTTATTTGGATCGACTAGGAGGTAAATTGGAATTAGTAATAGGGTTGGCAAAAATCAAATTCTGAATAAAGAAAGTACCTACCTAACTAATGGAATAAATATAGATTAATTTTAGGTTTTTATGAATGATGTTATTTTATTACACTTTTAAAAACGTTTGATTTTACTTTTTCTTCATTCTGATTGAATAAAAACTATAGCGCAAGTATTTTAGATTTAAAAAATTTCATATGGTCTTTAATTTTTCAGGATGCCTCGCAACTACATGGCCAAACCAAACGCTAAATTTTAGAAGAATAATTTATCAAGTTATACTATCAGTTTATTTTAGTTGATTTTATAGAAGAAAACCTAGGTTTTTTGTGATTATATTTTTGTTATTTGCCAGACGAAATTGTCAAAGTTCCAAATCATTTCTTACAGGATAGAGATTGTATTGGGGTCTAATTAGGTACCTAATGAAGAAAAGGAAAATGATTGTAATAGCGCGGGTACTCGCACCCAAGTGCGTGGGCGCAAATCGCAACGATAAAGGCGGGCTTGGGCTGCCAGTACCAGCGCTATGACCATCATTTTCCTTTTCGTCATTTGTGTGCCAATTAAATCAGGGTTTTATTTGCAAATAAAATAATAGGTAGGTACATAGGTAGGTACTTTGTACGGATTGAGTGGCAGCCCTAGGTAACATTCCGATTAACCCCTATCTCGTACTTATTATCCCCATCTGGGGTTAATTGGAATCCAATGGGGTTTTTGTTGATTTTCTCATAATATGACAATAATCTGGGAATCTGAAGTTACTAAACATCTAAAAGAACTAACCACACATTCATAGACATACCTTAATATACTTTACGTGTTACAGAACAAGGTTTAAATTCCAGTTGAAAGTCAAGATTGGACCAATTTACCCCGTTTTACGGTAATAGATTCGTGCTGGGGTGAACCATTGCAAGATAAAGAAAAAAGAAAAAAAAATAAAGATAAAATAAAAGAAAATCCCTTGTATTCGGCTGAGCTCGTCTCAGGAATTCAACTTGTTCATCTCAGAGCTGCAATTTTTTAAAGATTCATCCGGATTTTTCATCAATAGGGTTGTCACTCGTTCAGATAAAAGTTTATATCCGGATCTGATTTCACTTTACTAAAAACAATACGTAACTGGTAGTTCTTTTAACGTACATATCCCAGAAACCAGTTGTTTTATTATTACAGACACAAAATATCGAAGTTAAATGCTTTTTTATGAATATTATCTATGTATATTTTTAGTCCGTAAAAGTGCAATACTAATAACATAAGCTGGGAGTACCTGAAATGTGGGTATTTATTCACCTTTGCCTTCTCCACCTTTACCTCGGGGGTAAAGGCGTGATGGTATACTGTATGTATCTTATAGTTAGGGATTAATAATATATGTGCCTAAACTAATAATTAAATATCATTAGTATACCATGTAAATTTGTTTTGCAATACGTTTGGCATATATACGAGTAAATGTCATACAAAAATAGTAACAAGCAAATCAAGCGATCATAGAAACATAGTAACTACGCCACTCGATAGGAGCCTTCAACAGATAGCGTACATTATTCTGTTCGTTTTAATTACATAACCTAATAAAATAAAACTAATACATACTTACAGTAACATTACATCCGGTTTGAAAAGTGCAACCCTTGCAAAAATAATTAATTTAACATATCTTCTAGATTCCATGGAATTGGGATATGAAATTTACGTGGTGGGCTGGCAATATAATTAGAAGATTTTTAGTATAAATAACTTTTCCCAAAACGGTGGAGTTTTCGAGAAAAGTGAAAAAAAGTAAAAATCATAAAAAGCGTATAAATCTGTATCTAACAAAGCTACGACTTTTATTTTGGTGCCCAAAGGGGCCTTATCAGGTGTGCTTTCAATGAATTGAACATGGTTAATAAGTATCATGGTTAGTTTAGGAGAGAGATCCGATTCTCAGCACTTCATGGATTCACCGTGCGGTCGCCGGGTCCATAGCGTGGTACAGAGAGGAACACCATGACGGCGACTGGGACTTGCGACCCAGATGTAGGTTTAGGGTGGCCACCTTGTGATGCATCAGCGCTCACCTCCACCGTCAGTAGTGTTCCCCCCCTACCTATCCAAATTTGGTAAGATCCTAACAATGCCGCTTTTGATATACGTTTTAATAAAGAGCTTACTGAAGCTCTTGGCAATCCGAGGTCTTTAAGTAAGTTGTACAGGGATTTAGCTGGAATTCCCCTTGCTCCTACTTCTACGGCATAGAGTTTAACCACTTAGCCGTTTTTGGTTAACTCGTTAGTCAAATCAAAGTATTTGTTTGTCTTTAGGTAAATTAGTTTCCCACGGTACTGTGAGTTCTACAAGCACTGCACGCTTATGCGATCGTGAAAAAAGGAATATGTCGGGTCTGGATGATGAGGCTCAGACATCCTTCGATATCCTATAGTGCTTCTCATACGTGTCTACGAGTATTGTCCAGTCAACGGCAGCTATCAAAATTGAATAAGGCTTTTGAAGTGATTTCTTTTAGCAGCCTTCCTTTACAAACGCAATGTCATTTCTTTGGTTTGTGGTTAATCCTTTTTTCGCTCTAGCTACCGCCAAACTTACAGCCTCACGTATGATTTCTAATACCTTATCATGACAGCGCGAGTAATGACCCCGGTCTAATAGCGTTTTACAACCCACTAGTAGGTGCCTAGCCGTACCAGTTGCTTCACCACATGAGTTACATGTTATATCTGTGGCTTTTCCCCATCTGACCAGATTGCTTTGGTCGGGGAGGGTCAACTGGAATGCATTTAGGTAAAATTTAAGTAAGGCCGGTGACCAGTCGTATATTATGGTACGCCATTTTAAGGCTATGGGAATACAAAATTCACCTAGAGTCAACCATTCGTTTTGCATTTCTAGGTTCATTGCGTGCACCTTATAGGTGTTGTTTTCGTCTGCTTGAAGAAAAGATTTTGTTATTTCTTTATCTGGTTGTCTCTGAATATTACATAGACCTACTCTACCAGTCTGCGAGCCTATCATGAATCTTTTATGGAACTGGAGGCGTGATTCGAGCTCCGATGCATTTTTATCTTTTGGAAGGACTTTTACTATTTCGTCTTTAGATTCCGATAAGACGTGCATTTTACCTACTCTTAGGTGTTTATAGAGTTCTGATAGCTTCTTAAGCGTCATTCCAAAATTATTCGCGGATCTATATAGTGCCGACGGGTCGGCCGACTGAGCTAGCCCTAGCCACGACTTCAGTGTCTTCGTGACACTCGCATCTAGTTTTTTGAGGAGGCTCTGGTTCATATCACATATAAGAAACGGCCAGTTAAGACGCGAGGTTAAATAATTGTCATAGATCCAAGCTTTTTTAACATTACTTATTGGTTGTGGGCCTACCTTTTTTAAATCGATAATGAAACTATCAATTAATTCGTCCAAAGCTGGAGTGCAACCTCTGTTGTCAATCTTTCTTCCGAGGAATTTAAAAGGCACGGTTTCAGATATAGTTGAAACGTTTTCCCCGCCTATACTAAGCCCTGGGTCATATGTAGTATACCTAGTACCCCGCCTACCCAGACATAGACAGTAGCATTTGCTAGGTTTTGTTCTCATTCCATCTGTCCATGTACAGAAATCGTCTACTCTACGCAGTAGGTCCTGGCACTGCTTTGGGTTACGAGTCAGTATTGCCAAATCGTCCGCGAATGCGAGGATAGACTCCGTATATTTGCCGTTTAGCTTAAACCGATAGCCCCACTTCTTGTCGTGTGTGGAAATGTTGTCTATTAAAATATTTATTACTATATTGAAAACTATAGGTGATAAACAGCAACCTTGGAACAAACCCACATTATAATTCAAAGGTTGCGTGTATCCATCTTTGGTATTAATCACAAACTTTAATTTACCATAATAAGAGGATATTATTTCCCAAATGATGGACGGAAAGTGATACCATTTTAATGCAAACAACATAAGCTCGTGTTGTACTGAGCCAAAAGCGTTTTCTAGGTCTATCCAACAAACTGTTATTTGCTTTTCATTTGATCTGGCATCTTTTAAACTTTCCGCCAGTAAAGAATTGTGTTCCAGACATCCTGAAATTCCGGGTAGGAACCCTTTTTGGTGGTTTGGTCTGAAATAGTTATTATTGATCATGAAATTTGTCGTTTTAAATTGAAGCCATGAGAAGAAAATTTTAGAAATTGTATTGGTTAATGCTATTGGTCTAGCGTCTTTTGGACTAGTTACTATTTCTTTCTTTGGAATGAGCACAAAATTAGCCTTGCCGAAGGCCGCTGGGACTTCTTTACTCGACCAGATCCTATTGAATATGCTTAGAAGATGTTTACGTACCGATGGGCATTTTTTATAGATAATGTAAGGTATGCCATCAGGCCCTGGGGCGGTTTTTGTTGGTTTCTTTTTGATTTGGTGTTCTATTTCGTCTAAGCTAGGTGGATTACAGTCAAATGTGAAATGAGGGCCTAATGGTTTTTGCGCGTTTGGTTTACTGTATTGTTTTTCGTATTCAGGCACCTCATAATTACTTTTATAGTAGCTATGGATCTGATAGTTACTTAGCAGTAGCCTATCTTGCTTTCTGTCGCTAAAAATATTACTCGAGTACTTAAACGGGTCCTTATCGAACTCTACTTCATGTTTTGCTCTATTAAAATTATTTTATTTATTTTGTAATAATATCCGGATGAAAAAATTACCATTTTCAAGATTTTTTTTTCTCGGAAACTAGACGTGCTAGCGAAATGGGGACACGATATCTTGCATTATAATGATCATATCTATAGGGTTTTGCAAGAAAAATGCGATGTCCGAAAAATGGCTCTCCTAAAACACCGTGCGCCGCTTACATTCAGAAATTACTATATTATACAGCCTAAAAACTAGACTAACCTTAAGAATTTCTTTAAAATTATTTTTGTACTGATGCTATAGTACTAATATACATTATTTCTGAAATAAAACAAAAATCGACTTTTTGAGGGTTACCACAATATACTTGGGAGGGATCGAAATATATAATTTGATTAATTTTACATTATAAGAAAGTTGTACAACGAAGGATAATAATTAATAATACTTTTAATAACTATAGCAAATATATGAAAAACTGGCTTACTAATTTTCTGAACAATATCATTTCATAAAAACAAAATCATTTAAAATAGAAACTTAACAAAACTAGATACTGTCCCTAATAACTTGGCCACCTATGGTAAAAGTATCATCAAACTGCGCTTACCGCCCCGGCTGCACGCTTGCTTGTTAGTATAACGATATTTTTTTGGTGAAGGTAATTCTTGGTGACTTCTCATACCATCATTATACAATATGACTCCGGACTAGGACAGGAGATTAATGCAATATCGTAGGATGCTACAATCAGACCCTCTAGTTCACCATGGGCATCACCGCGATTCGAAGTACTTCGTTGTCCGTCTATCTGTCCGTCCGTCTGTATTTCTGGCTGTAAAGATGTTTTTTCTCGGGAACGCTTGGAGGCATCTAGTTGAAATTCATACCAAATACATAGATCTGCAACGCCTTGAAGTTGTAAAAAAAATAAAAAATACTAATTAAATGCAATCAAAAGGTACAGCCGTTTATTTAATTAGTTTTGATAATTAAATTTAGTCAGATGCAAGGCCTTCAAAACCTAATTAGTAGTACTTCGTGTTGAGCTAGAATCATGAAACTTGGCAACAAGCAAGGTCTTATAGCACAAGTAAAGGATAGAGTCCGAAAACAGTAAATATGTTTTTACCTACAGCACAAAAATCTGTCGGTCTTTCAAGATCTTTTTCTTAGGTTAGCATGAAAGAATGGAGGTATCAAGTTGAAATTTATATGAAATTCTCAGGTCTGTAACGAAATCTGTTATTACGCAGTTATCCACATCAATAAACGTATAAGTCTGAAATCCGTTCACATGTCGTTACCCTATCACAAAATTTATGCAGTCTATTTATATTAGGCACTTGCTTGAATCAAAATCTATAAGGTATTCAGTATATTATGTGAGTTAACTTTTTCAGGTCGTCGGTTCATCTGACGGGGATGTTCCCTCTCATCTTTTATTTAGGTACCGAGTCTAAGATTCGTTTTGGGCTATCGGTCCCTTTCACCACTGTCTGCAGCTCCCTCAATCCAGTTTTGTACGAAACCAGTGCACGAGTCCGACTCGCACTTGACCGGTTTTTCGGGTTCCGTACCTCAAAAGGTAATATGACCACTTCCTTGTCTGTCTATCCGTCTGTCTGTCTGCTTATCTGACCTTTTCTCAGGAATGCCTGGAGGCATCAGTATAAAACTCATACTCAGGTATGCAACGTCTTTAAGCTGTAAAATAAGGCCGTTTATGTAGCAAATTTAATCAAATGCAAGGGCAACAAAACCTGTAGGGTACTTCCCATTGAGCTGGAATCAGGTTTGGCTAGAAGCAAAGTCTTATAGCCCAAGTATAGGGAAAATCCGAAAACTGTAAACAACTGTACAATAATACAATTCTATATACTATAAGTCTGAATAAAACAAATCTGTATATGAATATTGTCTGTGCAATAAACAGATGTACAAGCGCTTCATATTTACATATACCGCTTCATCGGTGCGGTGACGAAACGAAGGAACCAAACCTATTGTCTGAGATATCTCGGGAGTCTGTACCACCCGCCTGACAGTCAAATCTAAGTTCCTGGCAAAAACACTAGGTCATCGCTTAATAACTCTCGACTCATCGACGGCATTCATGTATACGTTCTCAGAAATTGAATGAAATTTGCAAATTTGAAAGTTTACACCCTAGTACAGATAAAATTAACAAAACTTAGATTGTTCAACAAGGGACTAAAACAAGCCATAATGACACGAGATGTTAGCCACGAACTATTAGCCACCCTCGCTTCGCTCCGGTGGCTAATAGTTCGAGTGTCATTATGGTTGTTTGGTCCCACGTTAAACACTCTACTTTTCACTTTGAATGCGAGGAAAAAAAACGACGTTCTATACAAATTATAATATTTATAATAACAAAGTTTCTTAAAATTACGTATTAATCGTTAATCTAACCTTTTTTTTTTTTACGTGCGGAAATCCCTTCGGGTACCCCCCCGCTGGCCAGCGGGGGTGGTTATGTCGTGTCTCGACTAAAACCGCACGGTGTCCTCCCCAAGTGTCCGTTGCCGGGCACCCCGGGTAAGCCCTCGAAAGGATAACCCCAGGGTTGCCGGCGGACTCTGGCCGCCACCGCGGCCTCGCCTGGTGGGGTCGGGTTTTATCCCGCTTCGGTGAGTTGGCAGGCGTGTGTAGGGCACACACGACACGCCTCCGCCACGGCCTGCTTCTGTAAGGACGGCGAGTCGGCCAACTGCCGTCCTCAGGCCCCGATCATGGAGGTCGGTAGTCCCGGGCGTAGATGAGTCTGCGGCGTCCTCGCCGCAGACTGCGAAACTCGGGGGGCAGGGTTCTTTCCCGCTCCCTCTCCGCCGTCTCTTTCGCGCGCATTACCTGCTCGCAGAAAGAGGCGGCGGCGTGCCACTTGCTCCCGTCGGAGACCACGGCCCTCACCATGGTCTCCAACGAGAGAACGTCCACGCCCAGGACCGCAACGAGATCCCGGCGTTGACTCGCCCACGCAGGGCACTCCACCAACGTGTGGAGCGCCGTGTCTTCGCCAGGATCCTCGCAGTGCTGGCACTGCGGCGTTGTCTCCCAGTGGATGCGCCACAGATACTTACCGAAACACCCGTGTCCGGTAACCATCTGGCACATCCGGTAGGAGAGGTCCCCATGGTCCCTATCCAACCACTCCTTCATGATCGGTCTCACCGCCGCAATGGTGGATTCCCCCCACCTTGGGTGCGGAGCAGGGACCGCTGAGCCCTGATTTCTCGGGGCTCCGGCCTATGGCCCCGCTCCAGCGCCTCCTTGCGCCACTGGTACAGCAGCGCAAGGGCTCTCGCTTCCAGGTCCCATGGAAGGGTCCCAGCTAGGAGATATGCCGCCTCGACGGAGATCGTGCGATACCCCCTGATGACTCTGACGGCCATCGCCTTTAACGGGCTGTTAAGAACAGCCACGTTGCGGGCCGCCAGAGTCTCCGCCCATACGGGGGCCCCGTATAGGGCCATGCTTCGCACGATCCCCAGGTACAGTCTCCTAGTGGGGGCGTTGGGTCCTTAACGTTGGGCATCAGCCGCGATAGCGCGGCCGCAGCCCCCCTCAGTTTCGGGACCAGACTTCGGAGATGAGGTCCGAAGTCCCATCGGCTATCGAGTACGAGCCCAAGGTACTTCATCGTGGGCTCGATGCCGATGCTTACGCCCCCTACGGTTATGCCGGTTCCCGCAGGCTCCGAGGCCCGTGAAAACACATAGCCTCGGATTTATGGAGAGCCACCTCAAGTCCCAGCCGCCGTATTCGACCCACGACTTGAGCAACCCCTGCCGTGGCCTTCAGTGCCGCGCTTCGGTACGTTGCTCCCCGCGCCATAACGAGGGTGTCGTCAGCATAGCACACTATGCTGACACCCTCGAGCAACGTACCACGCAGCACCCAGTCGTATCCGATGTTCCACAGGAGTGGCCCTAGGACCGACCCCTGCGGAACACCGCACGACACTTCTCGCCGCCCTGGCCCTAGCCAGCTCGGGTAAACTATGGCCCTCTCGGATAGGTATGCCTCGACAATGCGGCGGAGGTAAGGAGGCACTCCGTGATACGCGAGCGCCTCCCTAACGCAGCTCCAGGGTAGGGTGTTGAAGGCGTTGGCGATGTCAAGAGACACCGCCACCACCACCCCACCCCGCGAGACTACTTCCTCCGCCAGGCGCCTAATGCGCATGATCGCTTCCACGGTGGAGCGCCCCCGGCGGAAACCGAACTGGTTGTCCGCCAGATCTGGCCCCACGTTCGTGAGATGCTCGACGAGGCGCTCTGCAATAATCCGCTCAAAGAGCTTGCACACCTCGTCGAGCTAGACGATCGGCCGGTAACCGGATGGCTGGTCCGCCGGCCGCCCCGCATTCCGGATAAGGACCAGTTTCCCCGTCTTCCAAGCCTTTGGAAACTGGCCCCTTTCGAGGCATGCGCTAAAGAGCGCCACCATTCGAGGCCCTAGTTCCTCCAGGGCCAGGACCCATGCTCGGCCTGGAATGCCGTCGGGTCCGGGGGCAGTGTATTTCCGGGCTTTAAGCCGGAGCACTGCTACCCCCAGTTCACTCTCCCTGACTTCGGGCACATCGCTCTCGCTATTATCAGCGTCAGGCGCCTGAGGCGGAGCCATACGCGGAGGGACATGCTCCTCCGCTCTCGCAGGGAACAAGGAGCCCAGTATCCCCTCCAGCCGCTCCGGCTGGAGGCTCTGGGTCAGTAGGGGCGCCCTTGGGCGGATTTTGCCCCTGACCGCAAGGTAAGGACGCCCCCATGGGTTCTGCTCCAGAGACTCCAGCAGCTCTTCGCGGGCCCGCCGTTTGGCCTGCTTTATGGCTTCCTGGAGGGTCCTCTTGGCCCCCTTGTACGCCTCATACAGCTCCGCCTCTCGGGCTGCCGCATCGTCTGGGCGGCGACGCCTCCGGCGAAACCTGGTGTACTGGCGGCGAGCGGTCACGCACGCTGCTCGCAGCTGTGCGAGCTCCGCTGACCACCAGTACACCTGTTTCTTTGCCGGGCCGGGCTTAACCCTAGGCATCGCCGCATCACAGATATGCGACATGGCTCTCCTGAACCATTCCGCCTCTGCGTCGACATCGGCAGGCCTGGCCAGTGACGGAATCCAGGCCTGCACTATTGATGCCTCCAGGAGAGCCTCCCGATCCAGGCGTCTGAGCGCCCAACGTGGATCCGGGGGATTCGCGATTGTCGGCGGCAGGTTAGTTGGAGGGGAGACGTTGAACCGAATATACTTATGGTCGGAATCCGTCTCCTCCTCCTCCACCACGCGCCAACCCTGGACGCGGCGGGCGAGAGCAGGGGTCGCGAATGCGACATCCACGACCGAACTGAGCCCCCGCCGCTCCCAGGTGGCGACACTCCCCCGGTTGAGGACCTCTAGTCCACGGGTGTTGGCCCAGTCCTCCAGTACTCGCCCCTTGTCATTGGTTTCCCGGGAGCCCCAGGCCTGAGACCAGGAGTTGAAGTCTCCCAGGACCAAGACAGGACGAGGATGGCACGCAGCGAGAACAATGTCCAGTTCAGCGAGCCTTAGCTCAAGCTCGTACTGGTCAAGGCTTGGCGAGAAGTAGACGGCCAGTGTTGGGTATTGGCCGATGGTCAATGCCAACCCCATGAAGGTGAAGCCATTGACCGCCGCCCAGGGTGTACCGGCCGCTCCGATTCCGTTCCCCCCGGACTGCAGCGGGATCGGAATCGGGGCGACACTCGAGGAGGTTACCCAACACACACCCCCGTTAATCTAACCTAAGAAAAGTTAAAAGTGCACGTTGCTTTTTTCTCCATTCTGGAGTTAGGCGTTAATTCTTCTCCACTGGATGACGATGATGACATATTTAGTCCGTAATTTATTAAGTTGCACAATTAATTGGTGTAGGTAATTGGTGATTACAACGCAAGCTTAATACGAATAATCTATTCAAAATTCAAATTGCAAAAATAATTGTCCCGCGGTTTTTTTTTGTTAAGTGACGTACGCTTTAAATGCTTGCATATTTAGCCAACAGATTCAAACTTGAAAAATAATTTAAAACTAATTGGAAATGCAGAATAAAATGAATTAATCCTTAATACTTACATAATAATTAATTAAATTAATATCATTAATCGTGTTTCACGAAATTAAATGGGTTTTTTAGATTTTTTCAAATGTCTTTTTGAGGTTATTTCTATACACAATCACTAAAAAGGTGATAATCCTCCCATTCACAAACACCATGATTGGCTGTTTAGGAGTTTTCAAAGTAAATTAAAAAAACATTACTTTAGTCCCTAGAGATTAATAAGGAACTTTAGTCCCGATATGCAGAGACTAAAGTAACATTTTAAGAGCATGAGAAGTGAAAAATATTTCATGTGCGTGATACAGACTGTCGTCGTATTCAACTTTTTCCTGGTGGTTCATGTAAACTTCACGTTTTACAGAAATTGAATGCAATTTGCGAGTTTGAAAGTTTACACTCTGGTACAGACAAAGTTAACAATATATGGTTACATTGGCCAGGATGCTGCAAGTTAATTCAGATACACATCAGTTGTGGTGTCCTTTCCATCTTCCGACGATGATAATGCTGACGCCTCTTTTTTGGCACTTCTTTCTTGGCTACCTCGAGAATGGCTTTCTTTTCGTAACCTACCTTCAACTGTGCTCGATAGACATATTGAGGTGTTTATTACCATATCTGACAGTCAGAGCTTCAAGACGTTATTCAAGATTCCGTCTGTCCGTAGAGAGGTTCCCCAGTTTTGTGTGCTTCTCTAACTGCCATGGTGAATGTCGTAAAAGAATGCTTCTCCTGCCATCCGTTGCCCTTGTACACTATTTCATACTGGTGTCTAAACACCACCCATGACGTTGTTCCGTCTAATGTAGTAGTACAGATCAAGTTTACAATATATTTAAACAATCAATATTTCACGTGACTGATACTGTTGTCGTCATCAGGATCATAGCTTGATAACTTCCCAAACCATTCAACTTTTTCCTGGTCTTTCATGTATATGTTACGATTTACAGAAATTGAAAGCAATTTGCGAATTTGAAAGTTTACACTCTAGTACAGACAAAGTTAACAATCTAAGGTTACATTGGCCAGGATGCTGCATGTTAATTCAGACACACATCTGTTGCGGCGTCCTTTCCGTCTTCCAACGATGATGATGCTGACGCCTCTTTTTTGGCACTTTCTTTCTGGTCAACCTCGAAAGTGGTTTTCTTTTCGTAACCTTCCTTCAACTGCGCGCGATAGACATATTGAGGTGTTTATAACCTTATCTGGCAGTCAGAGTTTCAAGACGTTATTCAAGATTCCGTCTATCCGTAGAGAGGTTCTCCAATATTGTGTGTTTCTCTAACTGCCATGGTGAATGTCGTAAAAGAGTGCTCCTCCTGCCATCTGTTGCCCTTGTACACTATTTCATACTGGTGTCTAAACACCACCCATGACGTTGTCCTGACTAATGTAGTAGTACAGATAAAGTTAACAATATATGGAAACAATCATTATTTCATGTGACGGATACTGTTGTCGTCATCAGGATCATAGCTTGATAATTTCCCAAGCCTTTCGAATTTTTCCTGGTCTTTCATGTATACGTTACGTTTTACAGAAATTGAATGCAATTTGTGAATTTGAA
Source organism: Cybosia mesomella (assembly GCA_946251805.1). NCBI lineage: Eukaryota > Metazoa > Arthropoda > Insecta > Lepidoptera > Erebidae > Cybosia > Cybosia mesomella. The sequence goes on along the minus strand of OX276388.1, from coordinate 41,296,860 downwards.
AGTTTACACGCTAGTACAGACAAAGTTAACAATATATGGTTACATTGGCCAGGATGCTGCAAGTTAATTCAGATACACATCAGTTGTGGCGTCCTTTCCATCTTCCGACGATGATAATGCTGACGCCTCTTTTTTGGCACTTTCTTTCTTGGCTACCTCGAGAATGGCTTTCTTTTCGTAACCTTCCTTCAACTGTGCTCGATAGACATATTGAGGTGTTTATTACCATATCTAATAGTCAGAGCTTCAAGACGTTATTCAAGATTCCGTCTGTCCGTAGAGAGGTTCCCCAGTTTTGTGTGCTTCTCTAACTGCCATGGTGAATGTCGTAAAAGAATGCTCCTCCTGCCATCCGTTGCCCTTGCACACTTTCATACTGGTGTCTAAACACCACCCATGACGTTGTTCCGTCTAATGTAGTAAAGTATCCGTCACGAGAACCTATAAATTATGTAAACAAAGGTCCAGGAGCTCACAACATTTGGTTCTAAAAAAGCAACATTCTTTTTTCAAATATTTATTAAATGATTATCAAAAGAATAATTATTCGTCTTCACATGTTTCTGTTTCTGAGTCAGAATCAGTGACATTTATCACGAAGCTGTCTACGGTTTTGTCGATCGTTTCATCGATTTTTGATTTTTTGCGAGCAACATATCCTTTGACGTTGGCCCAAATTAGTTCAATTGGATTGAGCTCACAATGATATGGCGGGAGTCTCAATACTTCCACCTTAATTTTTTTTGCGAGCTCGTCCACTGCATAACTTTTAAAATTGTTAAAATTAAAATTATAAACGGGATATTTACCATGTTTATTATCTTTTTTGAGAATTCGATATTTCGGCACTGTTACAAGTGCCATGATCACGGATGTACTCTTTGCACTTGTAACAGTGCCGAAATATCGGATTCTCGAAAAAGATAATAAACATGGTAAATATCCCGTTTATAATTTTAATTACTTCGGGCCACCAACCAGGTGGACACCGAAGTCTTAAAATCACGCAAAAAAAATCAAAATCTTACACCCACTTTTTATCACTTTTGTCGACGTTTCACATGATTCTAAGTCTAATCAAGCAAAAAATTTTTTGTGTCGGACTGTCTGTTGGTCTGGATGTCTGGATGTCTGTTTACGCAATAACTCAAGAACCGCTTATCCGATTTAAAAAATTCTTTCGCCAATCATCTTGTTTGATTAATGGGAAGAACTGATTAGATTTTGGGGTTTGTACGTTCAAGGTTTCGGGTACCTGCCATACAAATTGTCCCTAAAAAACTTTTACAAGTGAGTTTCTTTCGAGTTATCAGAGTAACGCGTATTTGACTTTGACATTTGAGTGACAATGACAATACGTATATTGTATATTTACATAAAACAACTAGACTCTGAAAGAAACTGAAATATTTATTAACCGTCTACCTTTTGACGTTGGGTTAGCTGCACCAATGCTAAGTCCTTCTAGGAAAGCCTGCTTCTTAATTTTAACTTCTTTGTCTACCCAAGTTTTGTTAACGGTAGGACCTGTAAAAACAATTACATTTTTTAATTCGCATCTTGCCAGTGAAAGAGTTGAACTACATAATTATTATTACACACTAACCTGCATTCACCCATGTCTCATCCATGTAGAATATCTGGCGATTTTGTGGTCTATGCTCTTTGATAGATTTCAATTATTTTCGCCGCCACATTATTATATCATCTCTATCTATAAGTGCATTATTTTGCTGTCGTTTTATATATTTAAACTTTAAATGCTTTATTAGCCGCCTGAGAGTTGATTCGCTAAAATTTGGCAATTCATCATCATCATTGACTGCCTGAAGAATTTTGGGAATTGTTGGTAATTGGCCTTTTAAAAAAATACTGTATTTTTTTCCAAATGGCGGATTTATCAAAATCGTCTATTTTCTGATGAAATTTAGGCCTGTCTTTAGTCTTGATAGGTGACTTTATTCCCTCTTCTGATTTATGTTCTTTTAATATATTATACACAGATGCTATGCCAATTCCCAAAATAGATGCAGTTTTAGGTAGATTTCGATGAAATCGATCTACCTATTGGTTTCTTGACTACAGTCGAATTTAAAAAAAAAATCTTCATAGGAGGTCTAGTTATGACCCCTGAGTCCGAAATGACCACTGCTCAAAAAGTTTATATATATATATATATATATATATATATAATGTATGTATGGTTCCACTTCCCAAAATTTGCGGCACTCTCACGGTCGCATTTTTGCCCCGATCGCTTTCAAACTGCGGTCAAAAATTGCTTGGGTGTAAACTTAGTTTAAGTTCGTGAACGGGTGGAATCCGGCCTAAGGGGACGGTAGGGCCTCACTTTTTTTGAAATCAGTTTTTCCTCAAAATTTCACGTTCCATGAAAGGTATTCGAACCGTTCTAATTTTATCCCATAGTATACATGAATACCAACAACTGTTAATTACAAACCTATAAGATTAAAACTTTAACTAAAAGTGGAGGGGGGGAAAACCAACATTTTTCGGGGAAAAAATCATAACTTCTAACCGGTGAACATTCTTGCGGTTGGAAACATTTTTAATCGATAAGCCATTTTTAAGTCTAAAATAACTGTCAGAAAAGTTTTTCGCTAAAAGTTACCGTTTTCGAGAAAAAAAAATTAAACTGTTTAAAGTCCGTAGTTCTCTATTTAAAATAATATTAATTGCTTCACGAAATCTACCTGTGCGTTCCCTCTGCGGGAACGGATTTTTTTTACTTATTTTCGTTTTGTAGGGATATTCCTTAGGTGGCCAATTTTGTTTCACGTACTTTTATACGTTGATCACCATTTTTTTCTCATTAGCAGTAAAGCTCGTCACCTGTAAAAAAAAAATTACATATTTAACTAGCTTTTGCCGGCTACTTCACCCGTGTTTATTAGTATTTAACTAAAAAAAAAATGTTTAACACCATTATTAGGTTTTAATAAACAAGTCACGCTTGACCAAAAATTAAAAGATGCGAAATTCGTTTCTTTAAAAAAAGAGTTGATACTTCCTAACATGAATTCGTCATATCTCTTGATTCCGATAAGTGCCAATTCAAAATTGATCTCTTCCAGTACGGCGTCGAGAGGTACACAAAACTGGGCAACCTTACACCCCGGCGTCTGCAGACCCGAGACGGCGTGCGGTTTTAGTCGGTTCAAGCCCGACATAACCTCCCCCGCTGGACGGCGGGGGGGTATCCGAGGGGATGTCCACACGAAAAAAAAAAAAAAATGGGAGCAACGGAAACCATAACTGTGTGTAGGGAATTAGTTTGTAGCTGAATACACGAGTTATTAATAACGAAAACAATCAACACATTCATTGATTTGTACTACGGAATGTAATAAATTATTACTAGCACTTATGGTCCACGTATCCTCAGAATTGAATGTACTCTCTAGTTTATTTAAATGACTTCGAGTTTTATTATTACTTACTAGATTTTTGGCAAATATGGAACATATAGTATGTTTATCTATACTATTATAAAATTGAAAATTGGTTGTTTCTGTACATTGGAGATTTAAAAAAAAAACTAGGGAAACAGGCGTGAGCTTATGTATGTATGTATGTTAAATTAACGATTCTGAACACAAAAATATTTTTTTGTAATTCTTGTCTGTTTGTCTGTTAATCTATTTGTCTGTTTGCGAAGCGCGGGTGGGTTTCTAGTTTACTGTAAAACAGTACCCAAAAAAAGCGGACAAGTACGAGTTGGACTCGCCCATGAAGGGTTCCATAGCAGCAAGTAACATAAAGTTTTTTATTTTTATATTTGAATTGATTGAATGAAAGGTAAATAGCGGTTTACGATTTATGACGTATTACAAAAGACTACTTACTAGATCTCGTTCAAACCTATTTTCGGTGGAAGTTTACATGGTAATGTACATCAGATATTTTTTTAGTTTTATCATTCTCTTATTTTAGAAGTTACAGGGGGGAGACACATTTTAACACTTTGGAAGTGTCTCCCGCGCAAACTATTGAGTTTAGAAAAACATGATATTAGAAAACTCAATATCATTTTTGAAGACCTATCCATAGATACATCCATAGACACGTATGGGTTTGATGCAAAATAATTTTTTGAGTTTCAGTTCTAAGAATGGGGAACCCCCTAAGATTATTGTTTATTTCTTTTTTTGTTTGAAAATCTTGATGCGGTTCACAAAATACATCTAATTACCAAGTTTCAAAAGCATAGTTCTTATAGTTTCGGAAAAAAGTGGCTGTGACATAAGGACGGACAGACAGATGGACACGACGAATCTATAAGGGTTCCGTTTTTTGCAATTTGGCTACGGAACCCTAAAAATGATGTCATAGCAACTACATATTTACTTAAAGAGAAACATTAAACTAACAGTTTATTGAATACATAAATACAAAATGAAAATATTATTAGTTATCAATCCGCTAACTTGTTTACAAGCGTTTCAAAGAACAGATTCATAATATTAAATATCAGCGTTTTCAATTCGCTTCCTTGAAAATTCAATTTAGTTAACATCACCAACGAACTGGAACTTTAATAAACAGATATGACATTTTTACCACAGATTTATTTAAATCCACTGTCGAGATGAAACGAGGAGCTCTGTCATAGACTTATAACACCATGGATCGGGTTATCTGAATATAAAAATGGCACCAATTAATTTCTGTACGATACTTAAATAATACATACATAAAATCACGCCTTTTTTCTATTGGGGTAGGCAGAGATAACATTTTTCCACTTGCTACGATCTTGGCATACGCCTTTCGCTCCTTCAACTTTCATAATGGTTTTCATACATACATGCTCTCGACCTGGCGTTTCTATAAAACGTCCTCGATCTGATTGACATACGTACGCCTAGGTCAACCTTTACCGGGTTGCCAATTCACCTTGCCTCATACATGTTTAACTTGAATAATAAAGAACATCTGATGATTCATCAACCTATGCTAGTCCACTGCTGGACATAGGTCTCCCCTAATGAGCGCCATAGCGCCCTGTCTTCAGCTTGCCGCATCCAACATCTGCCCACAGTCTTTCGCAGATCGTCATCCCACCTGGCTGGAGGGCGTCCTACACTACGTTTGCCGAGTCGCGGTCTCCACTCAAGAACACGTTTACCCCAGCGGTAAACGTAATAATAAAGATAATTAATAATAATAATAAATAATAACGGCCTCTGTGGCATAGCAGTAGTGCATTCGACTACTACGACAGGGGGCGTGGGTTCGATTCGCGCTCAGTGAAAATATTTGTATGCATGAATATGTCTATTTGCACTTGGTATGGTCTTGGTATTTCTATGTATAATATGTATGTATTTACAAAAAAAAAGTGTAAAGTATGTTTATCCGTATTCTAGAACGCATAACACAAGCTATTTGACTATTGACGGCCTCTGTGGCGTAGCGTTAGTGCATTCGACTGCTACGACAGGGGTGCGGGTTCGATTCCCGCTCAGTGCAAATATTTGTATCCATGAATATGTCTATTTGCATTGGTATTGTGTTTCTATGTATAATATGTATGTATTTACAAAAAAAAGTATATAAGTATGTTTATGCATATTCTAGAACCTTAACACAAGCTATTTAAAATATGCTTATTTTGGGTCTAGAGAGCGCTGTGTAGATTATCGTAGAATATTTATTTATTAATATTTAATTATTATGGTTTTATAGTTACCGGAATAAGATATCTCTGTCTTTTATTGGTCATTTTTCATCTGTGGCGCAGCCCAAAAAGAGAGATTAATATGTTGATCGCTATGTTCTTACTAGTTCTGTACCGTCTTTTTGTACACAGATTTTCTCTTGAATTTTTATTCCCATTAGTTTGTTGGTTTGTTAGTTATTTGTTAGAGAGATCTTATCCTTATCATTGGCCCTATCGATTGATGCCATAAAACTACAGGATGTTATTTTTTGGATTTTAGGTGGTGCGATTATCGAGTGTGGCAATCAAGTTTTCGAAAGTCTTTCAATGCAGCTAATTTTTAAAGTGAAACTTTTATTACATCGTCTCAAACTTTTCATCTGTGTGTTGCTTGTCGCGTGACGGTCGGCCGCGGAGTAGGGATAAAGTGAAAGGCTCTCGTCATAGCAGCCAATAAGGCCAATATGGCGGCGCCTATAGTTCGCAGGAGCTGACCGTGTAGTGTATAGACTATTACACATTTGTGTCAGTGCTCCACGGTATTTTTTTTTATTTGTTTTTGTCAGTGTTTAATGTAAATGTTGTTATTTTTTAGTTAAATGTCTATAATGTGAAAAAAAGTTTCACTTTTACTGTGGTTTCATAAAACCACACAATCTTTTTTTAAATTTATATGGAGTCTTCTTTCAGTAAAATTATCTATCTACATTATTTAGGATATTTTCCCTACATGGGGCATCGCCGTGGGATGTCTTGTATAGAATTGTGCACGTTCATTGGAATTGCACTTTATTCATTTATTATGATAATCTATTAGAGCTTCGAAACAAATATTCATTTTTATAGTTGTCTTGGCTGGTCTATGTGCAAGAAGTCTATGTCCTCAATATATTAATTTACCATTCACAGCGCTTTGTTTTACGTTTTACCGGCTCAATTTACAGTCAATTTAGATGGGAATTCTCGTTTTTGTACTCTCCTTTGTTAAATTGCTACGGTGGTAAACAAACACAATGGACTGATGGTAACATTACAACATTACCATATATAGATGATGATGATATGTAATGGATATTGACATCACGGTTGTTTTAGTGTGGTGCTCATCATAATCACAGCTATGATGCTTCGCATTCGAGGCTTTCATCTCGAAGCCCGAGGTCCATTTTCCAGCTTTTTCTGCTCCACGTCGACTTTGGTATCACGGACAGTAAGACCATTATTACACATATCATCTTCTATGACGTCAAGACAGCATCTTGGGTCATCCCGTCTTTCAAGGTCCAGCACATTCGGCGTGGCCAGATATTAATTCGACTTAGTGAGACGATCACCACAAAATATGACCGGTCCACCGAAAGTGACTTACACTAAATCTACGTCATGGACAGCTTGCCGCGGATGCGGGAGTTTCTCACGCTTTATTTACGTTACGTGGTAGGGTATGGTATATCATGATCTCACAAACGAATTAACCAAAAACGGTTACGTGGTTAATTTATATGCAGTGGAAGTGGGAGCGAGAGGCATAACAGCAAAATCTCTCTATAACCCACTTAAAGTTAACGTCAGAACCTCTGGACCAAGTTCGATATTTTATGTTAGGAAAGTGTCAAATTACAGTACCTTTTTGATACTATTTGATACCTAAACTAAATTATTTAGTACCTCGATGGAGCGTGAGAAAAACATGAAAAGATAGTGGCCAGACATTCTGACGTCAGGTTGTCTGGACCACATTTTTTTCACATAGTTAGGTCCAACATAACCTATTTATTTTTTTGTATATATTTAATACCTTTTTAGTACCTGAACATAGTTTTATTTTTTATTTTTATGGCGTCCCAGAAAAAAAGTAACGTACGAATGAATTTTTTTTAGAAAGTCAAATTTATTTTATGGCTCTTTAAGTTGCAGTATGTTTACCTATATAATATATTATGTACCTATATGTATGACTGGTTGAACGGCTCAAAGTAAGTTGGCTCGTTGGCGCGATTGAGGGGAGGCCTATGCCCAGCAGTGAACTGATATAAGCTGATGACAATGACAACGATATATTATATAGTTTTGCATAATATACAGTGTGTTTTTTTTTAACCGGGACAGTATGGGAAAATCCGAAACCATAGAAGATATAGGGAAATGGCCTTAGGAACCATTTATTCTTTTTTTGTGAAAAAAAATTTGATATAGAAATTTTTTTGGTCAAGCGTGAGTTGTCCACAGAAATGAGTCATTTTGAAAAAAATATTTTTTGATGCGTTTCGACTCATTTTCATACTGGGAATATTTCATTGTATTGGAAGAAAAAAATCTGAGCAGCAGAAGTTAGTCAAATTTAATAAAATGTTTCTCATGCAATTTTTGTACTTAATACTAATTTTTACCAACTTTAATAAAACTATTAACGCAACAAATGTTCAATATGATGCCCTCTTGCTGAATACAGATACGAGCACGTTTTAGTACACCTCTTGTTGCCTTAGCCAAGGACATGTGATTGATGTTGTTCAAGTGATAAAGGACTGCCTCTTTTAATTCTTGTACAGTATTGTATCGAGATTCATACACTCGACCCTTCAGGTGGCCCCATATAAAAAAGTCCATCGGCGTCATGTCGGGTGAACGTGGTGGCCATTTAATAGGACCATGTGTACCCATCCAACGACCAGGAAAATGTTCATCTAAAAACCGTTTACTTGCTGTGCTATTATGTGCAGGTGCACCATCTTGTTGGTAAATGACACTATTTAAATTACTTAAGGGAATGCTATCATCCACTTTATTTATGACCATATTCAATATCTGTTGATATATCTCACCATTCAACGTTCCGTGGTAAATCTTAATAGCAAAGATTTTATTATGTAATACCGCACACCAGCAATTAAACGAAAAGCGGACTTGGTTATGGGTCTCTGTAGTTCTAACTGGATTAGTACGTGACCAGTAATGATTATTTTTCCTATTGTACATACCGTTATTCGAAAAATTGCATTCATCTGTCCAAATAATCTGATTTAGAAAGGAATGGTTTCCAATCGATCTTGCTACAAACCAACGACAAAATGTTAATCTGCGGTCTGTATCTCCTGGAAGCAATGCTTGTACAAGTCGACCCTCTCTGTAACACTTATACTTGTGCTTCTTCAGTACCTTTCTTACAGTTGATTTATGCACACCGATATTTTCAGCAGCTTCTTGTAATGATGTTTTTGGATAAGCTTCAAAAAATCCTAAGATGGCAATAGTTATGAATTCATTCAATATTGTCGTTCGTCTCTTACGTTTAGGTTTAAAAGAACCCTCTTGACTTAAATTTTTAACAAGTTTTTCAATTACCTTGCGATTTGGTAGACTACGATCAGGATAGCGTTCCCGATACCACTTTAATGCATTAACTGAGCTTCGATAATTTAAAAAATACGCTTCGATTAAATCAACTTTATGTGCATTGGATAACGCCATGATGAATCACAAACAAACTGATAATAAAAATGAAAGTAACAAAAATAACAATGTTCGTTCGAAATTTGAATATTTTTTATTCATTTGAATCATAAAAGTCTTAAGACCATGGAGGTCCAGTTCCAATTCTACAGTGCAAATAAAATCTCATTTTTGAATATGGAATGCTTTTTGTACGTGAGTATCGACTGTGATGCAGTAGATGGGTACTTTGAACTAACCTGTTGCATGAGAAACATTTTATTAAATTTGACTAACTTCTGCAGCTCAGATTTTTTTCTTCCAATACAATGAAATATTCCCTGTATGAAACTGAGTCGATCCGCATCAAAAATTTTTTTTTCAAAATAAGTCATTTCTGTGGACAACTCACGCTTGACCAAAAAAATTTCTATATCAAAATTTTTTTCACAATAAAAGAATAAATGGTTCCTAAGGCCGGTTCCCTGTATCTTCTATGGTTTCGGATTTCCCAATACTGTCCCAGTTAAAAAAACACAGTGTATATTTCATTGTGAATTAGAAATAAATATATTCTATTTTAAATAATAATTAAACTAAAACTAAATTTTAATAAAGTTTATAAAAGCACTATATAATGATATGACGCTTGTTTTTCTGTTAAAAAATATGTAATTAATCGAATGACGAAGGTTCGCTACGCGCATTGCACCTATGCACCAGTGCTAATTCATAATGCAAAAATATTATCCAAAACCATATATTATAATGATCACGATATCATCATTGTCATCAGCTTATATCAGTTCACTGCTGGGCATAGGCCTCCCCTCAATCGCGCCAACGAGCCAACTTACTTTGAGCCGTTCAATCAGTCATACATATAGGTACATAATATAGTATATAGGTAAACATACTGCAATTTAAAGAGCCATAAAATAAATTAACTTTCTAAAAAAATTTAATTCGTCCGTAACTTTTTTTCTGGGACGCCATAAAAATAAAAATAAAAAAGTATGTTCAGGTACTAAAAAGGTATTAAATATATACAAAAAAATAAATAGGTTGTGTTGGACCTAACTATGTGAAAAAATGTGGTCCAGACAACCTGACGTCAGAATGTCTGGCCACTATCTTTTCATGTTTTTCTCACGCTCCATCGAGGTACTAAATAATTTAGTTTAGGTATCAAATAGTATCAAAAAGGTACAGTACTGTAATTTGACACTTTCCAAACATAAAATATCGAACTTGGTCCAGAGGTTCTGACGTTAACGGTTCAAGCCCGACATAACCACCCCCGCTGGCCGGCGGGGGGTATCCGAAGGGATTTCCGCACGAAAAAAAAAAAGGTACGTAGGTATGTGTTAAGGACCGTGGTTCATGACAGACTATGACCTGATAAGGTTCCAAATAGACTGCCACTACTTCGCGGTCGCCTTCAGTGGACTGTATTTGACGGATGTTGAGTCGAAGAATGAAACACTTGGATGGGTGGACTTGATTGACGTCAGTGAGGCATTGGATGTACTTGGTCCAGCACTACTCTTGATCTACTACTTCCTGTTGAGCTTCCTTGTTCCTTGAGAGACTCTTGTTGTCTACTTGTTGCCCAATGCCCAATTCCATTGCCCAATTGCCCACTATTTTCCTAACAAATGGTCCCTGCTTTTATAGTCTTTTGTAGTGCTGGCCCGCGATCCAAATTACCTCACCTCCGCATTTCCATTTATTTACAGAACTCATGTTATACATATTAATCACATAGCATATATGTACATTGGTAGCAATAAGAGTTGCACGACGATAGGTACTTACATCTGTACCGTGCGACCAAATGGTCCCTGCTTTTATAGTCTTTTGTAGTGCTGGCCCGCGATCCAAATTACCTCACCTCCGCATTTCCATTTATTTATAAAACTTATGTTTTACATATTAATTACATAGCATATATGTACATAGGTAGAGATAAGACTTGCACGACGATAGGTACTTACATCTGTACCGTGCGACGTCGGGTTACTGAATGACGGGCGGATTGACCCCTCAGCCTTATATATGGGCCCTGCCTCCCGCGAGCTACTATATAATAAAATGGCACCAGCCGGGGGAGCGCATATTCGCTTCTTACGGCGTGGGAGGCAGTCGCGGGGTGTAATTAAACTTACATACTAGTATACAAAGTCGTATTTCCTATTTATACGAAGTTATGTTAGATTCTGAGTAATGCATTTACGTAATTATATTTGCAATTATGCTTTTCGGGGAATGTACTTTCTTTATTAAATTTGGCTCTAACATACTAAATTACTCAGAAAACTAACTCCTAACAGTAGTAAGCTATTTATCTTAGCTTAATATCAAAGTAATTACATAATTACGTTTTTAATTTACGTAAACCTAACATTTTCACAATTCATTTGTTATATTCACGCTTACTAATCTACATGTCACTGGCACACGTGTCTATAGTCTATTTGTGTCGTGCACAGTATGTGTCAAATCAGTATTTTTAATATTTAGTATCGGACTTGGATAGGTTGGTTAGGTTAGGTTAGGTTACGGTTAAAAAAAAAGGTATGTAGGTATGTATCAAATCAGTATTTTTAATATTTTGCATCGGACTTGGATAGGTTGGTTAGGTTAGAAGGCTAATGCGAGAGCGGAGCGGAGCGTAGCGTAGCTCTCGCATTAAGCCTTCGTGGTTATTTTTTTATAACCATGCAGAAATAAGTCGTTTTCTAAACTGTTTGGTTAAATGGCAAGTAATTAAACGTATCTGCGCAATTCCGGTTATGATAGGATCGAGACGTCGGGTCAGGTTAGGAAGAGGGTTACGTTCGGAACAAATACTACTTTTTTTTTCAAGTTTCTAACCTAACTCGCGACCGGGTCAGGTTCGGAATAATCGCTAATAATTATATTCTAATAGCTCTAGTACAAACTTTAGTACAATGGATGATGTGCCTATCACCACAACATCCATAAAACAAATGTTACTTAAACATTTATCATTATAAACAAAGGATATAAGTGCCAGTAACATTAGTTCTGACTTACGTATTGCACAATATAATATTCAAAGTGCCAATAGTAAAAAATCCCCATTAATCTTTGTACATGAAAATAAAATTGATATTTGTTTACCAAATGAGACGTGGTTTAAAAACAACAATAAACAGTTTATATATTGTTTATTGTGTTGTGTGCGGCCGCTACGCAGGAGGCGCGGGTTCGATCCCCGCTCAGTGCAAATATTTGTATGAATGAATATGAGTATATGCATTGGTCTGGTCGTGCCTCGGAGAGCACGTTAAGATGTCGGTCCCGGTTGCCATAAGAATATGTATGACAGTCGTTATAGGGGAATTGGGTGAAATGGCCCCACATAGAAGGGCTAATCACCCGTCTGGTCAAACGGCGTCCCCACTGGCAGTAGTATTCACTCCATACTTTCGAATGATACTGAATCAATGACTTCTACGTAGGTATTCTAACAGACAGACAACAGCCGTATGGCACAAAAATAAATGTATCCATTTAAGACCACTAACTTCTTGTAGCTGTCATACAGACAACGTTATGCTATTTCACGTATCAGGAAGGAGCCAACGCCTGAGTGTCATCACTGCGACGCGAGCGAGGACTCAGGGCTGCACACGCTGGCGGACTACCCGGCGTGGGAGGCGCCGAGGTGTGACCTCGTGGCAGCCATCGGAGTGGGAGTCCTCTCGCTCGGCAGCATGATTGCGGCAATGGTGCGGAGCGCGAGCGCGTGGGCCGCCGCCACCTCCTTCTGCGCGCATGTAATGCTCGCGAAGGAGGTGGCGGAGCGCGCCCGGGAGAGACTTAGAACTCTCCCGGTCCGCCGAGCCCGCAACTTGCTCGCCGCGCGTCGCAGGCGACTCAGGCGCCGGAGGTCGCTTAACGACCTCCGTCCTCCATGAGCGCAGGCCTGGGGGTGGCGGGTGAGGCCACCTGTCACCCCAGCAGAAGCAGGCCGGGACGGTGGGGCGACTAGCGCCCCTCCCCCAAATCGGGGCAAGACGGGGACAACGTGGTTCCCAAACCCGAGGGGGCCATCTCGAAACCGGAGATGGCCCAGGGTCAGTCGGGGTGCGAGGGATATGCTCTATGGGCAACTTTACACCCCGGCGTCTGTAGACCCGAGACGGCGTGCGGTTTTAGTCGGTTCAAGCCCGACATAACCGCCCCCGCTGGCACGCGGGGGGGTATCCGAAGGGATTTCCGCACGATAAAAAAAAAAAAAAGGTACGCTATTTCAATATAGATAGAGTGAAAATTCATTAACTCATTTATTTAGTTTCTTTCCCACCCAGGAACCCTGACACAATTTTTGTTCTAAACAGCATGTCTAGTATACATAGAAATCAGTGTCCTCCATTGTCTTTTTGGTGTTATGGAATTCTCAATCAGATGGACACACACAACTTTAGGGTGTGTGAAGGCCCCCCCTAGATTTTGGAGCCCATAGATGTTCATACGGCACCGGGACGACGGCTTAACGTGCTCTTCACGATGTGTTAAAAATGGTTACCCATCCTAAAACTGCCTTGGCTAGTGTTGCTTAACCTACTCGGTTACCACTTAGCGATTAGCCCCTCAAACCACGAATTATACATTGCTACATTATATACAAAATGACAACTAAATAGGTACTACTAAAATTTGAAAAACTTTATACTTAAGTTCTCAAAGCTTATTGAAATTGGAAACTTATTGCAACAAATTGAAGAACAAAGCGATACCAAACACTATAAATAAAACAAATACTTGTAAAACGCTTAAAAGACTTGGAAATAGTTTACTCACAACATCAAAAGAGTTCTCATGTAGCGGCTCGATATTTCAAAAGAGGATTGTCTCGATAGAACGCGCACTCGATAGGTAATACTAAATATCTGTAGATATCTGTATTGACTTCGACGTTTATATGTGAGACAGCTTGAAATTGTGGTTGTTTTGTTTCGAACACACACACGTTTTAGTACCGAATTTAATTAGTTACAAACCAGCATCATCACGCGATTTCGCCCGCGTATTTCCTGATCCCGTGGGAATCAAGAGTAGCCTATATTACTCAGGGATTACGCAGCATTCTAACGGTGAGAGAATTCTTGAAGTTGGTTTAATAGTTTCAGAGTTTATCAATGTTTTCAATCAATCAGAGTTTATAATATTGATATTATAAAGAGAAAAGATTTATTTGTTTGTAATTGATAATGTTAAGGACCTTGGTTCGTAACAGACTATGACCTGATAAGGTTCCAAATAGACTGCCACTACTTCGCGGTCGCCTTCAGTGGACTGTATTTGTTGGATGTTGAGTCGAAGAATGAAACACTTGGATGGGTGGACTTCATTGACGTCAGTGAGGCATCGGATGTACTTGGCCCAGCACTACTCTTGATCTATTACTTCCTGTTGAGCTTCCTTGTTCCTTGAGAGACTCTTGTTGTCTACTTGTTGCCCAATGTCCAATGTCCAATTTCCTACCAAATGGTCCCTGCTTTTATAGTCTTTTGTAGTGCTGGCCCGCGATCCAAATTACCTCACCTCCGCATTTCCATTTATTTATAAAACTTATGTTTTACATATTAATTACATAGCATATATGTACATAGGTAGAGATAAGACTTGCACGACGATAGGTACTTACATCTGTACCGTGCGACGTCGGGTTACTGAATGACGGGCGGATTGACCCCTCAGACTTATATATGGGCCCTGCCTCCCGCGAGCTACTATATAATAAAATGGCACCAGCCGGGGGAGCGCATATTCGCTTCTTACGGCGTGGGAGGCAGTCGCGGGGTGTAATTAAACTTACATACTAATATACAAAGTCGTATTTCCTATTTATACGAAGTTATGTTAGATTCTGAGTAATGCATTTACGTAATTATATTTGCAATTATGCTTTTCGGGGAATGCACTTTCTTTATTAAATTTGGCTCTAACATACTTAATTACTCAGAAAACTAACTCCTAACAGTAGTAAGCTATTTATCTTAGCTTAATATCAAAGTTATTACATAATTACGTTTTAATTTACGTAAATCTAACATTTTCATAATTTATTCGTTATATTCACGCTTACTTAATCTACGTGTCACTGGCACATGTGTCTATAGTCTATTTGTGTCGTGCACATTCTCCCGCCGTCGCTGACCCTGGTTCGTCTGCGAGCTCCGTTGGTAGCACGACGATCTTCTTCGTAGGCCTCCTCAGCACGTGTCCGCTGCTGGTGGTGACGTCCATGACTCGTACCTCGCCGTCGGCTCCTGGGAACACCCGGCTGACGCGTCCATGCGGCCAGGTGTTGCGCGGCAGATTAGAATCGCAGATGATGACGACGTCCCCGACCTTCGGGGCGACGCCGGTGCTGGTGGGCTCCCGCCGGTGTTGCAATAGGGGAAGGTACTCCTTCACCCACCTCCTCCAGAAGATGTCAGCCAGGGCTTGAGCTCGCTTCCATTGTTGGCGAGCAGTCACGTCGTCTGCAGAGAAGTGCCCTGGTGGTGGCACATGGCAGTTGGGCCCGATGAGGATGTGGTTCGGCGTGAGGGCCTCGGGATCGTTAGGATCAACCGAAACATGTGTGAGGGGTCGTGAGTTGACGATGTTCTCGACCTCTGCTAATAAGGTTAACAGGATCTCGTCGCTGGGATGCTTTTCCATCATGGTGACACGAAGCACTTCTTTCACTGCTTTCACCATTCGCTCCCATGCCCCCCCCATGAAGGGTGCGGAAGGGGGTATGTACTTCCACACGATGTGTTGACTTGTAGTTTCTTTTTCGAGCGCGTCGAGTGCGGCCTCTGCTAGCTCCTTTTCCGCTGCCTTGAAGCGCGTAGCGTTGTCACTCTTTTTCTTCGTGGTATCTTCTATCTCGGCGGGGCGGTGTGCAACGAAAGATTTATACACACGCGGCTCCGACCTTATGGTTGTGAGCGCGGTTCGCGAGTCGCTCCAATAAGTCTTCTCTGTTGACTCGTAGACGTGTTCTTGGGTGGCTTGAGCCAGGCGCGCTGCCAGTAGTGTAGCTTGAAGCTCGAGGCTCGGCATGGAAATGGGCTTCAACGGGGTCGCTCTGCTCTTCGTGGCTGCTAGATTGTAGCGGCCGTTGAGCTGCGTGAACCACCTGCACCATCGCTCCCGTAGCTCTGCTGGGAGTGGGTCGTCCCATTCCATCTTATAGCGCCATGTGTTCTGAAAAATACGTTTACTGGGAATTAATATCGGTGAGATAAAGCCGACCGGATCGAATGAGGCTTCTCGCTTCGTTGGAGGTCGCGTGTTTGTTTCCACTTCGCGCTGGATCTTCAAGTTGCTTGCGTTAAAGCCAAGATGATCTTCGTTGACGTGCCATATTAGACCCAATGTTTTTTCTGTCTCTTGGCCGTCGAGTTCCACTGTAGCACTGCTGTCTTGTGGCAGTGATAATTCTTCAATCTCGGTGTCGCCGTCGTGTATCAGTTGAGGCGGCTTGTGCGGCTTGGCGGGGTTGATGACCGGAAAGTGAGGTAGGTACCACGTCCTTCCCTTCTGCGGTGGCATAGGAGCTGATTCTGCATAGCCTGACTTGAGTAGGTTTTCCAAATCTTCATCCCTATCGAGTCTTCGTTCGAGCGTAAGCAGACTCTTCTCAGCTTCCTTGTAGCTTTCTTCTTTCCACGGCAGTCCGGTCTCATATCTTCCATCTGGTAACCGCCGGCCTTTTACTTGCAATTCTTGCAGTTCGGGATCTTCTCGGGGGCGTCGGGGTTCGATGCCCAGTGACTCCAACTTGAGGTCCTTCTTCACTGTGTCCTCAATGGAGTCCTTTACGCGCTGTTGCAGCGTACCGCAGAATGACACTGTTGCAGTCACTGAACTGCTGCATCCGTGGAGCACCCATCCCAGCTGAGTGAGCGACGCCACAGGCTGGTTACGGCTTCCGGTGCGCAGCTGACGGGTTACGATGAGATGCCAGTTGTCTTGTCCTAGTAACACTTTGGGTGAAGCCTTCTCGTACGTTATCTTGTCACGTATATCCTCTAGATGTTTGCAGCCGTTGAGATGCTCTTCATACACTGTATCGGGTGAGAAGCGGAGTCGGTTCATGGTGCGGGCGGTTAAGTCGTACTCTTCATCGGCGTACTTCCCTTTGATGAATAAACTCACTGTCTTGCTCTCGTGCTTCATTTCACTGTTTACACCTTGGATGCAGATCTCCTTGGTTGGTCCGTCTGCCCCGATGACGTCGGCTATGGTCTCATCTATCAGCGTGATCGTGCTTCCTTCGTCCAATAAGGCGTAGGTATTGACGCTACCGCTTGGTCCTCTTAGTGTCACTGGTGCCATCTTGAGGTAGGCCTTGCGCTGACTGCGGGGAACTGCTGCTGTGGCTACTTCTGCCGTTGAGGTCGTGATGTCTTCCTTCTGTTCTTCACGGTCCCTTGGCGGCATATCGCGATGCAGTAGTCGGTGATGCATTATCTGGCACCCGTTCTTCCCACAGGCTGGTGCTCTGCATGTGGCGCGTCGGTGGTTACTTCGAAGACAGCGAAAACAGACTCTATTCTTCTTGGCTGTTTCCCATCTCGCGGTGTTGTCTAGGGCGATGAACTGCTTGCAGTCAGGTAGCTTATGATCCTTGCTACACTGTGGACATCTCTCTTCTGATGTCTTCTTGTTGATGGTGAGCGTCTGTTCAACTCTTCTGCTTCTTTGAGGACGATAACTGACTCTTCTGTTGTCTTCTGTGTGGTTCATCTCTGGGAGCGCGTAGGAGCTGCACTTGTCTGCCTCTTCTGACAGAAACACAGATATCTTCTTCAATTCTGGTATGTCTTCTTTCTTCTTTGCAGCGAAGTCGTACCACTTGTTTCTGAGTATAGGTGTGAGTTTCTCGATGATACTTCTGCACATCTCTGGACTGTGTAGGTAGTGCAGCTTCCTCAAGGCTTCTATGGTTCCCACGATGTTTGCTATCTTCCCAGCGAAGATACAGATGTCCTTGGCGTTATCGGTCACTTTGTTAAGAGTCTTGAGCTTCTCCATCTCGACGTGGATGAGTGCTTCTGGTCTACCAAATCTTCTCTCGAGGGCCCTTATGATCACCTCGGGGTCAGGTTGACTCAGCATTAGACACTCGACTGCTTCTTGTGCGAGTCCACGTAAACTTTTTCTAATTCTTGCAATATTTTCGTTCTTCGTGAAGTATATACCCGATTCTTCATACGTAGTCTTGAAGGCGAGCCATTCTGTGCTGCTGCCGCTGAAGATCGGTAGTTCTCGTATATACTTGGGCGGCTCCCTGTTGCATCTCATAGCCTGGGATAGGGCCGCGGTGAGCGTAGCTACATCGATCACGGAGTTCTTCACTGGTGCACTTCCTTCTGATTTTTCCTGGGTTTGACACTTCTCCACTAGTTGACCCCTATCTTGGCAGGTCTGAGTGTTTTCCTCGATGTCTTGCCCCTTTTCCTTCAGGTTGGGTGCCGCAGCGTCATCCTTCTGTAGCCACGTGTTAATACGTACCGATGCCAGATCTTCCTCAGACCCGTCGTCGCTGCTCTCGTCCTGCAGTAGCCGCTGTAGACGGATCTGTTCTATCTCTGCTTCGGCTTGTATTTGCTTGAGCTTCAGTTCTGCCAAGCGTTGTTTGACCTCCAGTTCCTTCTTCTTTCTTGAACTGGTGGAGCGGCGTGACCTCGTGTCCAAAGGCCGCATGGTGCGCTGTGAGCTAGGCTCTCCATATACAACAGCGCGGGAGTGGGGCGATCCTTTTTCTGTCGTCCCCGACTCTTCAGTAGTCACAGTTGTGCTGGACGTGGTCTGCTCGGTGCTGACTGTGGCTTCCGACGCACCACTGTCCGCATAACTTCTGGCCTCTTCCGTGGCCGCAGGGTGTAGTACTGATCTTGGTACTGGTGCTGATGCTGATGCCGGTTCCTCTTCCTGACGGCGCTTCCCTCCATCCCTGGTGAGAACCATTCTTCTTTCTTCAAGTTTATACTTACCTGGAATTCCGACGGATCGTGGACTTTATTCCTACAATTCGACCCGGTTCCAATGGGCCATAGACGTTCGTGACAGACTATGACCTGATAAGGTTCCGAATAGACTGTCACTTCTCCCTTAGTTGAAGAACGATGAAACGTCTACGGCTGGCAGTTAACTTGAAGTTGACCTGGATCTTCGAAGGACCGTGGACTTTATCCGGCTCGAAGGACCAATGTTAAGGACCGTGGTTCGTAACAGACTATGACCTGATAAGGTTCCAAATAGACTGCCACTACTTCGCGGTCGCCTTCAGTGGACTGTATTTGTTGGATGTTGAGTCGAAGAATGAAACACTCGGATGGGTGGACTTCATTGACGTCAGTGAGGCATCGGATGTACTTGGCCCAGCACTACTCTTGATCTACTACTTCCTGTTGAGCTTCCTTGTTCCTTGAGAGACTCTTGTTGTCTACTTGTTGCCCAATGTCCAATGTCCAATTTCCTACCAAATGGTCCCTGCTTTTATAGTCTTTTGTAGTGCTGGCCCGCGATCCAAATTACCTCACCTCCGCATTTCCATTTATTTATAAAACTTATGTTTTACATATTAATTACATAGCATATATGTACATAGGTAGAGATAAGACTTGCACGACGATAGGTACTTACATCTGTACCGTGCGACGTCGGGTTACTGAATGACGGGCGGATTGACCCCTCAGACTTATATATGGGCCCTGCCTCCCGCGAGCTACTATATAATAAAATGGCACCAGCCGGGGGAGCGCATATTCGCTTCTTACGGCGTGGGAGGCAGTCGCGGGGTGTAATTAAACTTACATACTAATATACAAAGTCGTATTTCCTATTTATACGAAGTTATGTTAGATTCTGAGTAATGCATTTACGTAATTATATTTGCAATTATGCTTTTCGGGGAATGCACTTTCTTTATTAAATTTGGCTCTAACATACTTAATTATTCAGAAAACTAACTCCTAACAGTAGTAAGCTATTTATCTTAGCTTAATATCAAAGTTATTACATAATTACGTTTTAATTTACGTAAATCTAACATTTTCATAATTTATTCGTTATATTCACGCTTACTTAATCTACGTGTCACTGGCACATGTGTCTATAGTCTATTTGTGTCGTGCACAGATAAACTCTGAAAATATTAAAACAACTTCAAAAATTGTCAATTACAAACAAATAAATCTTTTCTCTTTATAATATCAATATTATAAACTCTGATTGATTGAAAACATTGATAAACTCTGAAACTATTAAACCAACTTCAAGAATTCCAGCGGCAAGAAGAAGCGGCGATAGTCCAGTGGCATACGTAACGGACTGCTGAGACGAGGTCTCGAGTTCGATCCCAAGTCGCCCTGGACACACACCTCTGACTTTTCGTAGTTATGTGTGCATTAATAAATGTTAATTATCGCACGCTTAATAAGGTGTCCGGTAGATGGCAATAGGCTTGCCCCCTATTACATTGGAACCTTAACATACCAGGTGAAGCGTGTGTGTAATACACCTCTGCCTACCCCTTCGGGGATACAGGCGTGAAGTTATGTTATGTTATGTTTATTACATAAAAAAAAACAAAGGTACATACAAACATGTACTCACGCCTTTCTCCCCCTGGGGTAGGAGGAAACTATAAACTGAATTTTGTATGAATGTTAATGCAACTGAATTTTGAAACAGCTATCTTCAACTGATTGAAATAAAATTTTGCATAACTTTTTTTTTTCTGTGGAAATCCCTTCGGATACCCCCCCGCCGGCCAGCGGGATCGTTTATGTCGGGCTTGAACCGACTAAAACCGCACGCCGTCTCGGGTCTTCAGACTCCGGGGTGTAAGGTTGCCCATAGAGCATATCCCTCGCACAAATTTTGCATACCTACACGTTTAGTTTGGATGACTATGCATTAATATGGTACCATGGAGCTGGTCTGATGATGGAGTAGGAAGGCGGTAGGAACTCTTAAATTAAACAAGATACACCAATCGAGTTTTGGGCTCATTTGTTTTGTCTTGGCAAACTCCTTGATGTAATATGGTAATCAGGGTCTGATGATGGAGTAGCATGGTGACCATAGGAACTTCGAAGCCAAACTAGATAAAGCTAGCGAGTTAGGGCTCATTTACTTAATTTTTATTTTCTACAGGATATCCAAGGTCTCAAGATGGAGACAGTAGGTGGTCTTGGAACTAAACAAGATAGAATTGAAGTGTTGAGCTCTTTTGGCTGGTCTTGGCAAGAACTTTGGTGCTTCAGGACAAAAATAGAAAGTTGAAAATAAAATAAATAATAAGAAAAACATTTTAAAAACAAGCTATTATTAAAAAAACTTAGTTTGACTAAAGAGTTTTCCAACTGTGAAACGTTGAACTCGTGATCGACTACCTTTTTTTTTATTTTTTCGTCCTGAAATCCCTTCCGATACCTCCCCGCCGGCCAGCAGGGGTGGTTATGTCGGGCTTGAACCGACTAAAACCGCATGCCGTCTCGGGTCTTCAGACGCCGGGGTGTAAGGTTGCCCATAGAGCATATCCCTCGCACCCCGACTGACCCTAGGCCATCTCCGGTTTCGAGATGGCCCCCTCGGGTTTGGGAACCACGGTTTCCCCGTCTTGCCCCGGTTTGGGGGAAAGAGGCGCTAGTCGCCCCACCGTCCCGGCCTGCTTCTGCTGGGGTGATCGACTACCTAAGATGATGACGATGAGTAGAGGAATTTTCACTAACAAGTGCGAGTCGGACTCGCGCACGAAGGGTTCTGTACCATCGATACAAATAAATAAAATTGAAGTGTCGTTTGTCATATTAAAATAACAGATTTTTAAAGATTGCATATCAATTTATACATGATACTTAAAACAAATTACAATTTTTAAATTTTTTGTCTGTCTGTCTATCATTCTGTCTGTTTGAAAGAGGTAATCTTTGGAACGGCTAGGCCGATTTTGAGGAGACTTTCACTGGCAGATAGGAAATGTTACAAGGCGTAACATTGGCTACTTTAATTTTAAAAAAATAATTAGGTGTCCGTACAAAAGAACTAAAACCCTAAAAATCTTAATCCACGCGGATGAAGTCGCGTGCACAGCTAGTTATTTAAGACCTTGGTTTTAACCAAAATTGTCAATTCTAGGTCAACCGGAAGCACTTTTTTTTTTCGTGCGGAAATCCATACCCCCCCCCCGCTGGCCTTGAACCGACTAAAACCGCACGTCGTCTCGAGTCTACAGACGCCAGGGTGTAAGGTTGCCCATAGAGCATATCCCTCGCACAAATCCCACGCACAACCGGTAGAACCCTACTTTTTGGGTCGAAAACGGGGGAAATTGAAACTGAAAATGTTTCAAAGGATGCCCAATTTTTTTTTTTTATATTTAGGTCACGTCAATTTGAACACCTTAGTTCCCAAACCCGAGGGGACCATCTCGAAACCGGAGAAGGCCCTGGGTCAGTCGGGGTTTTTTTTTTATATTTAGGACACGTCAATTTGACTTCACCTCGCCTGATGGTAAGCTGAAGGTAAAGTCTCCGGAAAGAGGGTCACCATTACATACACGTACCATGTTAACAATGGTGGCACTCAGCTTGACGGCCCCATCAGAAGAGGATTGTCGTCACAGCACCGCGTGACACCCACCGGTCCCACTAGTGCTGCGACCACAATCCTCCTGCCCGGCTATGCACTTGCTGACCCCTGAACGCAATCAAACCGAAATTGGATTACTATGGAGAGTTTTTCTCAATCGTGCACGGTGGTACCCACCCGGCCGAATTTTGTGACAAATTGATAAAAATTATAAAGAAAAAAAAATGGAAATCTTCGACCCCTAAACCTTTTATTTTGCACATAAGGAGTATGTGAAAAGTAAAAAGTTTAGGGGTCCGACCTCTTTTTTGAGGATGTTATTATTTTACTTAAATACTTTTCTTTTTAGTTAATGTTTTTCCCCGATAATTTTAATGTTATACAGTAACAAAAATGTGAAAATCAAATAAGTCTATAGACTCCCATACCTACTATTTATAACAGGTGAGTAGTTATATTTCATTGCTTACCCTTCATTTTCCATTTTGTTTTGCATGTACAAAATCCGAACAAAGTTCTAAATAAACTACTGATAAGTATAGTTTATTGAGATCCGATTCTCAGCACTCCATGGATTCACCGTGCGGTCGCCGGGTCCATAGCGTGGTACAGAGAGGAACACCATGACGGCGACTGGGACTTGCGACCCAGATGTAGGTTTAGGGTGGCCACCTTTTGATGCATCAGCGCTCACCTCCACCGTCAGTAGTGTTCCCCCCCCTACCTATCCAAATTTGGTAAGATCCTAACAATGCCGCTTTTGATATACGTTTTAATAAAGAGCTTACTGAAGCTCTTGGCAATCCGAGGTCTTTAAGTAAGTTGTACAGGGATTTAGCTGGAATTCCCCTTGCTCCTACTTCTACGGCATAGAGTTTAACCACGTAGCCGTTTTTGGTTCACTCGTTAGTCAAATCAAAGTATTTGTTTGTCTTTATAGCGTGGTCTTTAGGTATATTAGTTTCCCACGGTACTGTGAGTTCAACAAGCACTGCACGCTTATGCGAACGTGAAAAAAGGAATATGTCGGGTCTGGATGATGAGGCACAGACATCCTCCGGTATCCTATAGTGCTTCTCATACGTGTCTACGAGTATTGTCCAGTCAACGGCAGCTATCAAAATTGAATAAGGCTTTTGAAGTGATTTCTTTGAGCAGCCTTCCTTTACAAACGCAATGTCATTTCTTTGGTTTGTGGTTAATCCTTTTTTCGCTCTAGCTACCGCCAAACTTACAGCCTCACGTATGATTTCTAATACCTTATCATGACAGCGCGAGTAATGACCCCGGTCTAATAGCGTTTTACAACCCACTAGTAGGTGCCTAGCCGTACCAGTTGCTTCACCACATGAGTTACATGTTTTATCTGTGGCTTTTCCCCATCTGACCAGATTGCTTTGGTCGGGGAGGGTCAACTGGAATGCATTCAGGTAAAATTTAAGTAAGGCCGGTGACCAGTCGTATATTATGGTACGCCATTTTAAGGCTATGGGAATACAAAATTCACCTAGAGTCAACCATTCGTTTTGCATTTCTAGGTTCATTGCGTGCACCTTATAGGTGTTGTTTTCGTCTGCTTGAAGAAAAGATTTTGTTATTTCTTTATCTGTTTGTCTCTGAATATTACCTAGACCTACTCTACCAGTCTGCGAGCCTATCATGAACCTTTTATGGAACTGGAGGCGTGATTCGAGCTCCGATGCATTTTTATCTTTTGGAAGGACTTTTACTATTTCGTCTTTAGATTCCGATAAGACGTGCATTTTAGTTACTCTTAGGTTTTTATAGAGTTCTGATGGCTTCTTAAGCGTCATTCCAAAATTATTCGCGGATAGTTTTTTGAGGAGGCTCTGGTTTATATCATATATAAGAAACGGCCAGTTAAGACGCGAGGTTAAATAATTGTCATAGATCCAAGCTTTTTTAACATTACTTATTGGTTGTTGGTCTACCTTTTTTAAATCGATAATGAAACTATCAATTAATTCGTCCAAAGCTGGAGTGCAACCTCTGTTGTCAATCTTTCTTCCGAGGAATTTAAAAGGCACGGTTTCAGATATAGTTGAAACGTTTTCCCCGCCTATACTAAGCCCTGGGTCATATGAAGTATACCTGGTACCCCGCCTACCCAGACATAGACAGTAGCATTTGCTAGGTTTTGCTCTCATTCCATCTGTCCATGTACAGAAATCGTCTACTCTACGCAGTAGGTCCTGGCACTGCTTTGGGTTACGAGTCAGTATTGCCAAATCGTCCGCGAAAGCGAGGATAGACTCCGTATATTTACCGTTTAGCTTAAACCGATAGCCCCACTTCTTGTCGTGTGTGGAAATGTTGTCTATTAAAATATTTATTACTATATTGAAAACTATAGGTGATAAACAGCAACCTTGGAACAAACCCACATTATAATTTAAAGGTGGCGTGTATCCATCTTTGGTATTAATCACAAACTTTAATTTACCATAATAAGAGGATATTATTTCCCAAATGATGGACGGAAAGTGATACCATTTTAATGCAAACAACATAAGCTCGTGTTGTACTGAGCCAAAAGCGTTTTCTAGGTCTATCCAACAAACTGTTATTTGCTTTTCATTTGATCTGGCATCTTTTAAACTTTCCGCCAGTAAAGAATTGTGTTCCAGACATCCTGAAATTCCGGGTAGGAACCCTTTTTGGTGGTTTGGTCTGAAATAGTTATTATTGATCATGAAATTTGTCATTTTAAATTGAAGCCATGAGAAGAAAATTTTAGAAATTGTATTGGTTAATGCTATTGGTCTAGCGTCTTTTGGACTAGTTACTATTTCTTTCTTTGGAATGAGCACAAAATTAGCCTTGCCGAAGGCCGCTGGGACTTCTTTACTCGACCAGATCCTATTGAATATGCTTAGAACATGTTTACGTACCGATGGGCATTTTTTATAGATAATGTAAGGTATGCCATCAGGCCCTGGGGCGGTTTTTGTTGGTTGGTTTCACATTTTATATACGAAAAAGATTTTTATATGTATCTGTCACATTTTAAGGATGTGTCGTTCATAGGAATTGTCATGTGACAGATTAAAAAGGTCATTGGAAAATATAAGCGGCCAGTTCTCGTTGAAGAAAGAAGTAGTCTTGTCAATTTTTTCGAAAAGAAAACGAAAAGTTGCATATTCCACTGCACTTTTTTGGTTATACTCATGGGATGCCTTGCACCCATGGGCCCCCTACACCCATGGGGCCGTACACCTATCGGGCCCCATACACATATATCACCCATAGGCCCATACACCATGGGGCGCATACACCTATGGATCCCAAACACCTATGGACCCAGCAAACCCATGGGCACCGTACACCTATGGGGCTTCGCACACTCCGTGATTGACGGATGAGGCTCTGGCGCAGGCTTCTGGGAGGTCACACTAGGATATTACACTGCAAGTTTTGGATGCAACCGGGATCGGAGCTCGGATGATGATTATGATTTATTTGGTGTTTTTTACTTGAGTGAGCAATGCATCCGCGTGGACAGCTGCAATACAATAATACATTTACATGTTTTCGTCAAGTATGAAGTGCAGTGAAGTCTTATATCCGATCCTAGTGGTTAAACAAATTAAAGTAAAATTTTCTTTTGAAAAATGCAACCATTCCATCAGAATTTTCTTATGACGTTGTCACGTTCAACTGTCGTCAGTAAACCGACTTTACAGACAACCGATTTTTTTTAAATATGAGTTTCTATCCTAACCGGGATTAAAACAATTCCAGTCCATAACATGGTCCTACACGAACCGGATTTATAAGAGTTGACGGAATCAGCGCAAGAAGAAATATTAACGGAAGATATAAAATAATTGCACTTTGGAGTGAAAGGGTAACGTGCCTACGTGGTGTGAAAAATGAGTTCGACTTGGAATTTATCTAGAACAGCATTTGAGTATTATAATATTTATTAAAATTAATCCAACATTCTTAACATTCAGGTAATATTTCCAATCGGTTGGGTAGAAACTGTACAAGGTCAGTAAAATATATTTTCCTACTTTGTAATTAATTCAACATTTGTGTGATTGGCATGGCATTATTTACATGCAATATGTTGTAATTAATATAAAATACAGGAAATGCTTAGAGATGAGTGCTTAATATATAAAGTACAGTAATGTATGATCGGGGCCTAAGCAGGCCGTGGCGGAGGCGTGTCGTGTGTGTCCTACACACGCCTGCCAACTCACCGACGCGGGATAAAACCCGAACCCACCTGGCGAGGCCGCGGTGGCGGCCAAAGTCCGCCGGTAACCCTGGGGTTATCCTTTCGAGGGCTTACCCGGGGTGCCCGGCAATGGACACTTGGGAAGGAGACCGTGTGGTTTTAGTCGGTCCGATTCAGACACGCCCACCCCATCGTCGGTACCGATGGGGTGGAGCCAGTGGGGGTTTCCACACGCTAAAAAACAAAAAAGTACAGTAACGTTTTTTTGCTGCCGACCCTGTAAAGGAAAGAGGATGGGAAAGGAGTTTGGGAGGGGAAGGGAAAGGAGTTTGGGCTCCGGTACTCTCACTCGTTAACGTTACATTAGTTACCTATCTATCTACTTATAATTAAATTTGTACTAATCGTACAAAATCATTCAATGATTACATTGTGTAACTTTATTGGCCCATTAAATTATATTATAACAAACCAAACATTACTTAAGATTTGATGAACCACAGATAGTCGCCAAAGAAAATAGATTCCTACCTAGGAAGCATGGTATTGTTCAAATACCTTTGGTTAGGAATAAATGAAGACGTATATCAGCGTTTTCAAAGTGCTTTCATACATTCGCGCAATTTTGAGCGTCAAGGTACTCATCGTCAACTTTTGATACTTTGTCGCTATACTTACTTTTGACTCTCCATGGCAACGCTATACTTACCTAATTTTGACGCTCTGTAGCATCACCTACTTTTGACACCTGGGTGTGATCATCTTTAGACGCTGACTGTACCTACGTAAATGGTGATAAGTACATGGTGATGCTTTGGTCTAATGCTAATTACTTATGTTTATTAGTTCTTAATTTGGTTCAACCATCAATTTCGTATTATGCTAATAATATTATGTTCTTCTGATGTGTAGTAAAAATAGATGAAATTGATTACAATGCCATCTTGGGGGGTGTACCAGTGGCACAAGGAGGCGTTGGAGCAAGATCTGACGCCTGCCCCACGAGAAATCGAGGGGCAGCGATTCCAACCCCGCCAGGTGCTCATGGAGGAATGGAATGAACGACTTGGCCAATCAAGCGCAGGGCACGCCACGATTGTGGCGGTAAGGCTCGTCATGGAGGAATGCCTAGAGAGGCGCCACGGAAGCCTCTCCTACCGGCTGATGCAGGTGCTCACCGTACATATTGTTTCGGTGAGTTCCACCATTGCCGGGGCTGCTCCGTGGACACGCCGCTTCACACACTGGCAGAGTACCGAGAGTGGATGGAGCAGTGCCGTGTCCTCGAAGCAGCCGTCAGAGCGAAAAACCCCACGCTGCATACCCTAGTGCTGTCCATCGTCGGCAGCGAGAGTGCGTGGAACGCCGCCGCTTTCATTTGCGGAGGCAGTGATGCGGGCAACAGAGGCGGTAGAAAAGATATGGGCGAGGTCTAGCACTCTCCCGTGCCGTAGAAGGCGCACTGGGAGGCGGAGATTGTGGAATTATCTCCGGCCTCCATGAGCGCGGGCTTAGGGGTGAAGGTCGGGTCTAGCCGTCACCCTAGCAGAAGCAGGCCCAGGGTGGCGGCGCGTCGTGTTTCCGCGCGCGCTTCTCTTAAGGGGCGGGGGGATTAGATCCCCAACAACGCGTCGGGTTCGCCAGCGCTGGCGACCGGAGCCGGTCGGAGTCTCTGGGATATCCTTTCTAAGACACCAGATTCCCCGTACCACATGGCTGACGCAAAAGACATCGTGCGGTTTTAGTCGGTTCAAGTCCGACATACCCATCTTACCGTTAGCTCTGGTGGGGTGAAGCCCGTGGAGGCTTCCGCACGTAAAAAAAAGGGCGATTTGGTGAACTTACATAAACGGCGGCATACCTTTTGATTGCATTGAACTAGAAGTTTGAGTTTTTCGCAGCTTCAAGGCATTACAGATCTTTTTTTTTATACGTGTGGAAACCCTCACGTGCCGACGATGGAGTGGGCGTGTCGGAATCGCACCGACTAAAACCACACGATGTCCTCCCCAAATGTCCATTGCCGGGGCACCCCGGGTAAGCCCTCGAAAAAGATTTTTTATACATTTCAACCTAATGTCTATACGCGTTCCTGAGAAAAAGGTCTTGACAAACAGACAGACGGACAACCATCTCAGGGATCCTTTAAGGATTCTGTTTTTTTCTCTTCCTCCAACCCTAAAAACATGAAATAATTTTTAATTGAATAAAGAGCCTCAAATATTGTTTGAACGATTGATAAAAGAACAAAGAATTTATAGCCACCCCACGGGCCATTTGTTGGATTTGTTTGTCTGATCCAACTTTATTTCATCCTGTGCCGAAATCGTGTCAGTGTATCCTCAAACATTGACCTTCACCCTACTGAGTGCTCCGTGCCCAATCGATATTTTCACCTTTACCACGGTATTGCGACGAGACTTGTACCACGGTCGTAATGGGATTTAAATAAGAATAGATTTTCCATAGGTGGAAAAATATTAGGGACAGTAGCAAGTTTTGTAAATTTCCTATTTTAAATGACGTTATTTTATAAAAGGCTAGTTTTATTTCCAATAACTGGTGTTTTTACTTTTCCACTAGGCAATCCTATATTAAATTAGAGAAACAATATGTAAGTAAGCACATTGTCCTTGTTAACCTAACCTGTCTAAGATTGTTCAAAAAACTAACAAAACCTCATTTTTTGCAAAACTTTATTATTTCAAAACCCAATTATTGAAAGTAATTATTATTTATACTACGTTATATGACTTCTCAAAAATGTAAAATAAATTGAATTATATTATTAAACATAAAATAAATTAAATTAAATAAAATTTCGAACACAACGATTCATATTTTGTTAGTACCAATATACTTAGGACTATGTTAGTAAACAGATTCATATTACGTTAGTAACAATATACTTAGGACTATGTTAGTAAACAAATTAAAGACATTTAAGAATAAAACTATTTCGGTACCGATTGTACGGCAGACATACATCTACGCGTACAACGGTTCAAGATAGGCGATTTGTACCTTTCAGCAATCATTCGCAAAATACTGTTGGAGCTGGCCCGAATTCTGCAGAGCAAGGAGGCTGTTTTTTTGCGCCATATTACAACGAAGTCATTAGTATGACTTTGCGCAAACATACCTGATGCACTGCAGAAGCGAGGCAGCCCCATCAGCATTCTATAGCCATTATTATATAGGATACGTAAAGCGCTGATGACACGCTGTGTATAGTTGGTCCACAGACTGCACGTAATGTATTCATATTGCAAATTATTGAATCGCAAGTCGATTACGCTTATTTGCATTTACGTCGACTATAATAGCCTTGCGTTTGTAGTTATGGATTATTGTATAGATCTACTTTTAATATAAAACATCAAAATGTTGAAGTTGTGTTGTGTACTCCTCCTGCAGATTCAAGTATCATATAAACGATGATTCACGCTACACCGTTTCGCGACCGGGCCTAGCCCCGGCCGGGGCACGGTCAAACATTATGGTATACTCTTTGTATGAAGTGATTCATGCCTGACCGTGGCTCGGCCGTGCGCCGCCGGGACTCGGCCGGGGCACGGCGTTGAAATGTCGGTGGGTATTGTTTCCCGGCTCCGGCACGGTCCGGCCCCGACACGTTGTAACATGAACATATGCGCCCGGGCGCCCGCAGAGCAGTCAACGTCAAATCTTAGTGAGGTGAGAAGCTCAACAGCAAAATGGACGATGAAAAATTATTAGAATGTGTGCGCAAATACCCTGTGATTTACGACATGAGCCATCCTAAGTATTTAGATAAACATAACATAACATAACAAATACAAAAATATTATTTGGAAAACCATTTCGGAGGAAATAAAACAATCTGGTAAGTAGCTAATAACTTTTATTTCAACTTACATTTAAAATAGTTATTCAAGTGTCACTAATTACTTTACGACAACATGTAAGTACATGTGAGTGCGATTATCGGGGGTTAGTCGGTATTTTAGAAATATATGTTAGATAAATTATAAGAAGTACCTATATTATAGTGCAAGTAGGTATTTATGCCTGATACTGTTGCCCTATAAATTTACGTCCCGCTGTTGACGCTAAATATTCTTTAAACGTTTCTCTTACCGCAAATGATTCATTAGCTGGTCTTCCTGGTTGAACGCTCAATGGATTTAATAAATGTGGTTGCGCATTTTGTGCACTATGATTGATAAGCCCTGTGTAATCTTTTTGTTCGCATAAAAAATTATGCAGTACGCATGTAGATATAATAATGTAATCAAAATTTCCTGGAGCAAGTTTCATTCTTCTTTGAAATATTCTAAATCTTTGTGTCAAAATACCAAAGGCATTTCGCCGGGCCAAAGACAGTCTAAGATTGAAATTCGTTTTATTAGTATCACCTGTTGCTTGGAGTCCTGGATACTGTCGCATTAGATATGTTTTCAAAGGAATCGCTTCATCACCAACTATTACATATGGTGCAAACGTAGAGGAACCGGGTAAATTTTTACCCATGTCCCATTTTCTAAACGTTTTCCAAGATTACATCCAGCAAAAATGCCACCATCACTGTTTCGTCTGTAAGCGCCAACATCAACTGCAATTTTGTAGCATGCGTCCACTAACGCCAATAAAACAATTGAGAATGTGTGTTTATAATTAAAATTAGATTAAAATTAAAATTAGATTACTATGGAGGGTTTCAATAACAAAATGTTTTCCATCCAATGCGCCCATACAATTTGGAAAACCTCTAAGTGTTTCAAAATCTTCGGCAATTTTACGCCACATTTCTTCTGTTGGTTGTGGATAACGTCTTTCTTAAGTCTTTTAATAATAGATCGACATGTGCTATGTACAATTTCGGCCACAGATGAATGGCCCAATCGAAAACTGTACGAAATAGTTTTAAACGAATCCCCAGTAGCCAGGAACCTGAAAAAATAATAATGGTATAATTTTGGGGTATCTATGCACCACAGTGATTTCGTATTAACAGTACTATTTATACAGGGTGTAAAGAAAATTACTTGTTCATTCTATACTATCTTTTTGCAGACGATGTATGTAAAAAAAAGCGGCCAAGTGCGAGTCGGACTCGCCCATTAAGGGTTCCGAAGCAGCAAGTAACATAATAATGTTTCTTTTTTTAATTTTTATATTTGAGTTGATTGAATGAAAGGTAAATTGCAGTTTACGATTTATTACGTATTAAAAAAAACTACTTACTAGATCTCGTTCAAACCAATTATCGGTGGAAGTTTACATGGTAATGTACATCGTATATTTTTTTAGTTTTATCATTCTCTTATTTTAGAAGTTACAGGGGGGGGGGGGACACATTTTATCACTTTGGAAGTGTCTCTCGCGCAAACTTTTCAGTTTAGAAAAAAATGAAAGTAGAAACCTCAGTATCATTTTTGAAGACCTATCCATAGACACCACACATGTATGGGTTTGAATTTTTGAGTTTCAGTTCTAAGTATGGGGACCCCCAAAATTTATTGTTTCTTTTTCTATTTTTGTATGAAAATCTTAATGCGGGTTCACAGAATACATCTACTTACCAAGTTTCAACAGCATAGATCTTATAGTTTAGGAAAAAAGTGGCCGTTGACATACGGACGGACAGACAGACAGACATGACGAATCTATAAGGGTTCCGTTTTTTGCGATTTGGTAACGGAACCCTAAAAAAGGTGGTCAAACATACGGGACCAGTTCAAAAAACATAGAAACAAACGTAAAACCAAGAGTGGACAGGGTGCTGTTGCTATAAAAAATATAAATATGAAGAGAGCCCGAATTTTATACTGCCTCATATACAGGATCGAAATACAATAGCAAGTATCGAGTCTGAACTGCACAATTCACTCGTTCCGGCAACCGCAATCGCAATGCAACCATTGCAACTGCCCACAATCGCCGTCGTATAGCGCCACAATCCCAGTTCTCTGCGTCAAGCGCATTAATGGAGTACATTCTAAAAAATAAAGAAAAGTCCAGCACACAAGACATTCATCCTATCAATGCTTTCTTCAACGGTTCTGCAGCCACAATAAAATCTTTCTCCCCGTACTATCAGCATCTTGCAAAAGGAAGGATATTTGCAGTAGTACAAGATTTGGAGTGGGAGCAATTGTCAGCAGAGCCTTCTTCTTACACATCTCCAATGAGTGGAACAACGTCGGCGTCGTCTACTAATTCAACGCCGGTGTATGCACCGGTTCCGATGACTACACCAACGCCAACACCGGAATCAACGCCTACGGAACCTACGCCTTCGGAACTTACGGCCTTGGAACCTAATAATTTGTTTACTTTATTTTCAGAGTTCACGGCAGACTAATGTAATGAATAAATACTATGTGAATTATTTAAATTTTTACTTTTTTGCATTCACAATGCAATTTTGATTATTGAAAAATTGAAAATGAATTATTTAGAAAAAATCGACCCGTCTCACAACCATCCATCGGAGCTGGTTGTGAGACGGGTCGATTTTTTCTAAATACTTCATTTTCAAATATTATGTGATTTTTTACGTATCAATTTATTATTTACCTGAGGCAGACTGCTAATCGTTCGATGGGGGATATAGGCTTTTGAAATCTTGTAATGTTTTTGGTTAGGTCTGACGGCGTGCGGTTTTAGTCGGTTAAAGTCCGACATAACCGCCCCCGCTGACCATCCGAGGGGATTTCTGCACGAAAAAAAAAAAGGTCTGATTTTACTTTTTCAACTAAAAAAGTAAAGCATTCTTAAGACATTCTAAAATAACCATAAAACTTGCTCTCGTCATCTATTAATTCTTTGTAAAGTAAAGCAAATTCTACTTCTGCGTCTCGCTTTCTCCAGGTTGGATGTACACCCCATCTTCTTTTAGTAGTTTCGCTTCGTTTTTCCAATACTTCGTCATCGATAGCAATTGCAATAGGTAGCTGCCAATTCAATTTGTGAAAATTGCATATTTACTTAAGCGTCAAGTCTATCGACAGATGAAATCACTAGCTGACAAAAACCACATAACACAGATATAGTCGTGCAAATAATACACCCAAACAGCCCGGTGTAACATGAATGACTGGCCCGGCCTGCGCACGGTGGACGTGTCCCGGCCGAGGCCCGGACCGGTCGCGACACGGTGTAGCGTGAATCATCCTAAGGGATGATTGATATTAGACCGGGACGTGTCCGGGCCGGGGCGGGGCCGGACCGGCGCCTGTCTGTGCTGCACGATTATACTACACCGAGTGGCAAACGGGTTATAAGCCGCCACGGTCGCTTTAGTATGGCGTAGTGATGTGAATAATTCCCAATTATTGCAATTTATTAATAATGGAGTTTTCTTTACTGGAGATGGCTGCTATTGCGATAGCTATTGATGAAGAGGAAGCAGAAGCAAGGACTAAGAAGAACCAGGTTAAACGGAAATGGAGCGTGCATCCTCTTTGGAGAAGGCGTCAATTTGACGGAGAATTTAATACTCTATGTAGATACTTACCGGACAATGTAGATACATTCTTTGGATATTTTAGAATTTCCAAGGAAAACTTTGACAATTTACTAAATGAGTTAAAGCCCGCCCTTACAAGACAGCAGACGAGATTCAAGACACCGATAGAACCTAAACAACGATTAGCAGTATGTCGCGAATATGTTTTGTTTCACAAATTTTGTTTGCAATTTACTTAGATTTTAATCAATCAATCAATCGTTTATTGTACACTTGAGACAACAAAATTAAAATTTACAGACGGGAGAGTGTAAACAAAAGGTACAGCTTATTACATAAAAACACACAAACACACACGCTAACACACAACAC
The DNA here is from genome assembly GCA_946251805.1 of Cybosia mesomella. Classification (NCBI taxonomy): domain Eukaryota; kingdom Metazoa; phylum Arthropoda; class Insecta; order Lepidoptera; family Erebidae; genus Cybosia; species Cybosia mesomella. The sequence continues at coordinate 41,262,081 of OX276388.1, read as the reverse complement.
ACACAGGTACAGATTATTATTAATTATTATTTATGTCTGAATACGTCTTAGAAGTGCTTGATAAATAATTACTAGGTATGTTAGAAATCAATCAAATATTTATTAAACTTTTTTCATGAAGGTGAATATAACAAAATTTAGGAAATTCTCAAAAACATTTTCTTTATATTTATTATGATATTTATTTTATGATTCTTCAACCCGTTAAGTCGGATTTTGGGGGGTGCCACTGGAGGGGTTATACTCCGTAAAAAATGTTGATAGATCTGTGTCTATAGAATTATCTTCTTGTTGTGTCGTCGGTGGTGGCGGCGGAGGGGTTGGAGTAGATGGTGATGGTGATGATGAAGGCGATGGTGATATATAAGTATGAGGATCAGAGCTCAACCGTTCCCATTCTAAATCCTGAACAGCTTGGAATATTCTTCCTTTTGCTATATGTTGATAATGAGACGAAAATGTTTTAATCGTCGGTATCAAGCCCTTGAAAAAAGCATCGATATGATGAACTTCCTCTGTATTTTTTTTATTTTCAATAATATATTTCATTAGACTAGCTGCAGCCGATGGTTGTGACGACGCTTGCTTTTGCGAACGAGCACGAGCTTGAGGTTTTTTTCCTGCTGTTGCATTTTGGGATGATTGACGTGAAGTTGTAGGTGCAGTTGTATTTTGAAGCGAATTTAGAGAAGTTGTAGACGTAGTGGGGTTTTGGGGCAAAATTACAGGTGTTGAAGTATCAGTTAGTGCAGTTGTTGGAGTATCAGTTAGTGCAGTTGTTGGATTATCAGTTAGTGCAGTTGTTGGATTACCAGTTAGTGCAGCTGTTGGAGTATCAGTATAATCTTAAAGCGTCTCTTCAGATTCATTGTCGTTTGAAATATTTTCAATCACTTGTCTGTCCTGTATATGAACGACCAAAAATTGGAGCAAATCCTCGTATTTATATTTTTTTACTTTGGCTGCTGCTTGACCACTTTTTAGTTGCCTTTGTTCAAGTTTTTTTTAAATTAGTCTCTAATATTTGTCCATCTTGATTTACAGACGTTAGTTGAAACAAACATAGGTGCAAATAAAATATGTATAATATATTAGCATGTAATGGAACCCTTTCTCTTAATATTAGATATTATAAAAATAAATAATGAATAATGAATAAACTCAAAAACTACTGTGCCGATTTCAAAAATTCTTTCACCATTGTAAACCTACATTCACCCTGAGAAACATAGGCTATATTGGATTTCCACGGGAACGTTTTTACCACCCGTGCGAAGCCGGGGCGGATCGCTATAATTTATAAAAATGCAATAACATGAAATTCGCCTTCTCTCTTCTTGCCCTAAAGGTGCGTGCCCGAGAAGAGTTGCGCAGCCGGGCATGTATCATTGAAACGATAAGGTTGATAATAACAAGAAATGTTATTGACATAGTCCTCGTTTGGGGGTCTTACTTTCTCTTTCAGATTTTTTCATTATTTAGACTAAATTCCTTGTTATTTACGTTTCTGAGATATATGCCTGATAGACCAGTCATTTAAGTTTAAATTAGCTAAGAATCTCGGAATTCGAGATACCCATAGACAACTTTTAGGGTGTCAATATACAAGTATTTTTACAGACTTACAGCTGGGAATCTCGAATTCCGAGGTGAACTTACTATAATGACTGGACTATGACAAAGAAGGGTGGCAAAATATGAAAGTATAAGTTTATACACATACATAACATTTTGATAATTAGGTTATGTTAGAAGATGTACCTTTTTTCTATTTTTTTTTATCGTGCGGAAATCCCTTCGGATACCCCCCCGCCGGCCAGCGGGGGTGGTTATGTCGGGATTGCACCGACTAAAACCGCACGCCGTCTCGGGTCATCAGACGCCGGGGTGTAAGGTTACCCATAGAGCATATCCCTCGCACCCCGGCTGACCCTGGGCCATCTCACCACTAACAGCATCGCTCATCCTGTCTCCTCTGAAAGCAGAGGAGTACGGAGAGCGATGTGTTCTCGCCACGTTGGGTATTGGCCGACGATCAATGCCAACCCTATGAAGGGGTGAAGGGGAAGCCATTGACCGCCGCCCAGGGTGTACCGGCCGCTCCGATTCCGTTCCCCCCGGACTACAGCGGGATCGGAATCGGAGCGACACTCGAGGAGGTTACCCAACACACACCCCTGTTAGAAGATGTACCTGATATAAAAAAATTTTTTTCAGATACTTGGCAACTGGAGATTCTTACTTGACCATTTCATTCAGTTTTCGGTTGGGTCACACGACAGTCCATTAAATTGTAAACAGCACATGTCGTGTTATTGTTAACGTACTTATGAAAAAAGTAATGCCACAACCGTCGGAGGATAATTGGAAACTGATAGCGCATGACTTCGAAACTTTGTGGAAATTTCCTAACTGTATTGGTGCATTGAATGGAAAGCATTTTGTCATTGAGGCACCATCTAATAGCGGATCTATCTTTTATAACTATAAGAACACTTTCTCAATCATACTTTTAGCGCTTGTTGACGCGCGTTATAAATGTATTACAGTAAACGTTGGATCATATGGAAGAAATAGTGATGGTGGTGTTTTTGCAAAGTCTTCTTTAGGACAACGACTAGAAAATGGAACTCTGAGTCTACCTGCAGCAAGACAATTACCTAACTCGGATATAATTGTGCCATTCGTTATTTTAGGTTATAATGACGGCGAATAATTTTAGTTTTTAACGTGAGATTCTTCCCCCGCACTGTGTTCACTATTTCGGTATTTTTAGTACACTTAGCTTTGTTGAAATTGCACCTAACAGTAAGAAGATTTCACTATTTTACACTGTTTCTAAATTATTTCTCGAGGAGGTCTTTGACGTACGTGTTTACACTCTGAGCACCGGAACCGGATACCTGTTCCGGTGCGGATATTGATAATATGGACACAAATATAGAAGCTGTAGTTTTTTTAAATTCATTATTTACTCTAATCCCGCCGCTTTGGTTGCTTTTCGCGATAGAATTCGTTAAAAATAGATTCATGTCAATAAATAAAGTTATTGTTCTCGTAAACTTGCTAGTCTTGTTTTTGAGCCTTTTTTGTTACCTATTCTGAGAACACAAAAGCAGCTTGTGAGAGCAAGCCCATCGTCCCCTCAATGTGAATTAGTGAGTCAGTGCCAAGTTCCCCCTACTCTGGAAACCAACTTACGGCTTTCAGTCTAACTAAGAGACGGCCGATACCTTCGATAATTTTCATGAAGCGACTGTCATCTCACCTCCACAACCCACTGGCGATATAAATGTTCTGAAGTTCTGTAGTTTGGAGCCCCAAAAAGTCCTTGGTGTGCTAGGTTGTCGGACTTTTTGGGGCTCTAACTACCGAACACGAATACCACTGATGTTCGTATGGCAATCGGGACCGACGGCGACGAATATGCCTCGTAACGCGAAAATATTACGAACTTGTTTAGAATGCTCACCTAAAAGGTTTCGGAACCATGTATATCGACACAGAATGGAGGCACAGTATTTTATCGGATCGCCATTTCGGTGAGTATGCACTGGATCCGCAAAAGTAATTTAAACCTCTTACATTATCAAAAAAAACCGGCCAAGTGCGAGTCGGACTCGCACACCGAGGGTTCCGTACAAACCTGTAGGTATATAAGTAAAAGTTCACCCATCACGACAATCGAGGCATGGTTATGGCAGTAGTAACTTTAAAATTTTCAAAAATATTTTTTATTATATGATGGAACTAATAATTTACGGTTTTCGCAATTTTTCCTTTATCTGTACTATAAGACGTTACTTCGTACCAAATTTTAAGATTCTAAGTTCACAGGAAGTAACCTGTAGGTTTTGATTCCCGTGCGAGTTTCGAAAATATGCGGAAATGTGCGGCATAAACGGCTGTATCTTTTGATTGCTTTGGCTTAGGAGTTTGAATTTTTCACAGCTCCAAGGCACAGTAGACCTGAGTATTATATATAAATGTCAGTTTGATACCTTCACGCGTTCCTGAGAAAAACGGTCTTGACAGACGGACGGACGGACAACGAAGTGATCCTATAAGGCGGAACCCTTTCTTTCCTTTTGAACCCTAAAAATATGCCGTGTCCAGGATTTTTGAATTGAATGATGTTCCGATTGAATTACCTCAGGGAGTGCCCCTTAAGTGTAAAATCAAGCTTGTGTGCCAAAACCGTGATCGTTAGCCGCCATTTTGAAAAACACTTTTTTTTTGCAAACAGCTCGGAAACGTTGAGATTTACGGTTGAAATCATGGGCCTTTTTTGTAGAGGATTACATTTCCCATCTTTTCATTTGGAACTTCTTTCTCTATTGTTGTATGTGAACCGCCGTTTGAACTCCCAACCCCGAGAGAAAGGCATGCACCAGAGCCTCCTCCGGTAATCAGCAGGTGAACAGGCTTACAGGGTTGACCTATAAGCTATACTTAGGTATATGAGGTCATTTAAAGATGAGATTCTTTCAAATAGGTATCTTAATAAAAAAACCAACTACAAAAATTAAACTTACAGAAAAGTGAAAAATAACAATTGCAGATTTAATTCAAAAGACAAAAATGCGCGTAAGACTTTTCTCTTGAAGCCGATGCCAAGCAAAATAGGTCCAAACGATGAAATCATCATAGGCACATCAGAGGAGATTTGTAAATCCGTATACAAATGAAGGAGTTATACCCGAACATACCTACATAAAAAATATAAACACCCGAATTGAGAACCGCCTCCTTTTTTGAAGTCGTTCAAAATAATAAAATGAGTAATTTTATGAACCGTACGGAACTCAAACATACATGCCAAGCTAAAAAAAGCGTGTTAAAAAAACAGTTCAGTTGTGCGCCACTTGTTGAATGGCTCAAAGCGAAAATAGGCCAAGTTCAACGAGAGTATCCATAAATATTCACGTTGGAGGGTTGCCAAGTTGCCAAGCAGGTCAAGGTCACATCGCTTCCCAAACAAGGTGAATGAACTTTCCTTCGGTAATGAACCCAAATTTGTTTCACTGACCTGTTGAATGAGAAACATTTTTTGACTAAAATCTACTGGTCCGATTTTTCTTCCCATAAAATGAAATACTTAAATAAAAAACTTTCTGTCACAATTGTTTATACAGAAAAAGACCTAATTGGAAACTGGTTTTCAAGACAATTTTCTTGCATCTCTTATGATTTCGGATTTCCTCATACTGTCGCAGTCATAAAGAAACACGTATGTAAAAAAAAATATAATGATCTGTTTATTTGATGCATGTAGCTCACAATTAACACTTTATTTAAGGTAGTTCATGGTTTATTCATTTAATTTTAATTGCTGTTACCCGCGTCTTCATCCGATTTAAACTTGGAATAAATCAAGGTATGTTTGCTTCAAACTCAACATGTATTAGGGTATCGTTATATTTTCAATTATTTATAAAATTATGAAGATGAAATCTTTATTCGTGGACTAACTTATCAACGCAGCGCTTGTTCTATGGCATTTATGGATAAAAACCCTAAAAAGACCGTAATACGTAATCTGAGGGCCAATTCTTGTTCAAAGTATGTTCAAAATTCAGACTCAATCTAGTTCCGATCTCATGTCAAAAAAGGTATTGTCGTAACAATATTTTTAACATCGAACATTGACTGTATTGTGATTATATCCAAATGAGACTGAAACTTGAAAATAGTGCATATTAGTCTAAATTGGTATTCTGATAATCATTGTAATGGATATTGCAATACGAACTAAATGAAATTCGGGACTTTTTTTTTTAACTTTTTTTAACTTTCGGGATCCCGTAGGATGTGGGAGTTCCAGAGGACACCAAGCGTCTCAACCATGGTCGGAGACTTTGACCCTTTGATCCTGGAGCTATACCACAGTCGCAACGTAGACAGATCCAGACACCAGAATTCAGTCCCGGGATCCATTCCTTAAGACCCGGACTTCGGGATCTGGACTCCGAAAATCATTCCAGAATTCGGTTAAAAGGTCAAGGTTACTGAAGTTGGATATGATGAGTGGTATTCCCCCAACCCGGTATGCCCACATCCCACCGGATCCCGAAGGTTGTAACCTTTTCATCAAAAATGTCCTAAATGAAAAGTCCTAAGATTTTCAAAAAGATCATCATGCGACTGAACTGAGATTATATTATCGAGATTATACTGAAACTGGATTGTATTTTTTACGAGTAGGAGACCTTATTTTGGGTCAATTCATACTTCAGTCGCAATTCAATCACATTTCGATTTGTAATCGGTATAATTACGAGAATTGGCCCTCTGTATTTTGGTTGCAATCGAACGTATACCTAATACCGGCCCGCAGATCCACTGAGCCACAGATACCTTTGAGAACCTGCTCGAAAAGTCAGAGGTGTGTGCCCGGGGCAACTGGGGATCGAACTCGAGACCACGTCTCAGCAGTCCGTTACGTATGCCACTGGACTGTCGCCACTTTAATCAAAATAAAATTACAATATCTGTTTACATTCCAGTTTTCTTTCTGTTTATTCTGTATGTGTAGTATTTATTAGTGTACAATAAAGAATTTACTATTTCATTCTATTCTATTCTTTTCATCTATTCATATAGTCATTGATCTCAGAAAACTGCTGGGAGTGAAGTGTAAATTGCAACATCTCACGGATACAATTTATAAACTCAGATTCATCTGAAGTCAATAAGTAATTGTAAAGTAACGCAACACCTTTACAGTATGATCATCAAAATAATTGCACGGGAAAGTACGCTACAATTTTTTTAAATGATGTGGCAATCAAATAAAATGAGTCATAACTTAAAAAGAATAGAATAGAAAAAAAAGAAGCGAAATAGTAGGCCAGGATCGTAGCAAGCGGAAACATGTGGTCTCTGCCACTGGGAAAGAGGCGTGACTGTATGTATGTATGTACGTATATAACTTAAAAATTAATAAAGGTTCCGTTTTTTTTCATTTTCAAGTACGGAATCCTAAAAATGACTTCTTATCACAAATTTTCAATTACAGTAGAAAGATTAAAGCGCGGATGGAGATTGTACTTCCGTTATTCAGTTTTTCGGTTAATCGGTGTTCGTATAAGTTTCATTTCGTGGGATAAACTTTGTCTAGTTAACTTTCACTTACTTCATGGGTTGGTATATATATATCCTATGAACTAGTCAAGCATAGATCAAACAATAATTAAATATCGGTTGTATCATAGCACTCATCTGGAAGTGGTTGGACTCCTGGAAAAAAAAATGAATCATTAGTTAGACATTAAGAAGTAGAATGGGGTGGCCGGGATATCCTAATGTTATATAGGTAATAATATTACATTTGTTAATTACATTCAATTCAATTCAATTATCATACAAATATTAATGCAATGATAACGAGTAGACACTGAATGAATGTATAAATAAGAGCTGTTATGTATTTTTTGTGAGACCAATAATGTACATACAGCTTAGGTTATTCATATTTATTGTATGTGAACGTATCGTATCTCCTTTGTTGTCTGTACCTTATTCCAAGAAAGAAACAGACATTCTATTCTAAAAATGTGAAAGATTGTGAAGATATCTTTAGGGAAGATTAACACCAGGATATTTGTTGCATCAAAAGGATACTTTTCATTTGACTTAGAAAATACTGGTTCATGTGGTAGTTATATAGTTGCGGTAGGTACAAGGATGCAGGCCGACTGCCATCTCACATAGGAGACTTGACAGACAGGAGATCGCCATATGTCTGTTACGCAAAGACGCGTAAACTGTTGCACAGATTTGAATGAAAATTGGCACACCACCAGATTTGAAGACCAGTTACTGGATTAACACTGGTACTTTTTTACCTGGTAACGTATTACGTGGGATAGCAGTTTAGGAAAATTGCTTTAATAAGCGCAAAGCCGTTCGCAGATCTGCCAGTTTATTAATCATCATTATCTCAGCCAATTGACACATAATTGATGTATGTATTTTACCTATTAATTAATTTACTATAAAACTTACCGGAATGTTTTCTCATTTAGACGCAGTTTTACTTGATGATTAAACGAACTTACCTGTAAGTGAAGTTCTATCATAATTATGTGAGGTGTTTCGTTCGAAGAAATTAGATAATTACACTTGTAGTCCCACATACAATGTCGCTACTATGCACTCAGTTTAAAGAAAAAAAATAAAAAAGAGGAGGGTATATTGTCATTTCTTTGTAGGTTTACTGAGTTCTATGTGTCATTTAGTTCAGAGACAATAGAAAACGATTTTAATTTCACAATGCTGAGGGTTAAGTTAGGGAGGGAGGGACTCTAATTTCTTCGAACGAAACACCTCACATAATTATGATAGAACTTCACTTACAGGTAAGTTCGTTTAATCATCAATTATGCTTCGGTGTTTCGTTCTCGAAATTAGATAATTACACTTGTAGATATTGAGAGATAATTGTGAAATTTAATAGGTAGAATGAATAGATCAATCAAATTGACAAAGCCAAAAAAGGATTCATTTCCTATTTTATTTAAATCACAAGTAAATAAATGGTATACATTCTATAACTTCAATAATAATAATAATAATATAACTTTTTAATTAGGTAGGTACAGTACAGACAGTACAGATCACACATGTAAATGAATAATTAATTATTTTCAATAATACTTCTAGCGAACTGTTCTCTTGAATCAGTCAATATTACCCTATTGTAAAATTTGGCAAAAGTCGTGGATGTGCCCGACCATCCGGCAGTTTTCCTTATTAGGTCCAAATTGACACCCATTATATGAGCTCGAGACGTACTGGCATGTCGAGTACTGTGAGCAGAAAATATGCCAACGTCGATTCCACTAACCTCTAAGGTACTTTTTATCCACCTACTTAAAGTTTGAGCGGAAACTTTATTATGCGGCTTTTTAGTACTAATAAAAAGAAAGGTGTGATTGTTACGTAAATATTCGGTGACATGTAAGTAATCAATTAATAATTTAGCTGGACATATCTCGGGTCTGTCCCGAAAGTATGGTAAAATCAGCATGGGGTTTTTTGAATTAGCACTAGATGTTTTGATTAAATCGGGTATCTTTATAGAAATTTCGTTAGTTGAAAAAGTTAAATACTCAATTTTAATTTTTGATAGGGTTTGGACCCTATGTGCTGTAACAAGTGCAAGTAAAGTAACCAACTTTTTTGTGATTTTTACTAACAATAATTGATCGTTGGGTACCCAGCTAGCCAGTGTTTCTATAACTAATGAGGTGTCCCAGGTCGAATCATATTTTGGCAAAGGTGGACGGAGTCTAAATATCCCTTTGAATAATCTTTTTACCCGATCATCATTACTGATATGATTTCCTAAAATTAATGACAGCGCCGATCTGCAACTATTCAGCGTACCGTACTGAGCGCCAGATTTAAAAAGATTAGTAATAAAATAAATAATATTTGGAACAGAGGCCTCATAAGTATTGACATTGTGTTTCTTACAAAAAAGGTACCATTTTTTCAAACAAGAGTCATACTGTTTGATGGAGTTATCTGACAGAGACGCCAACATAATGTCAATAGATGCTGGAGGAATACTTCTTCTCAGTAACGATTCCCGCACAATACGCCGGCAACCAGGGTAATCCGCTGGTGTATCTGGCGGTTGCTGGAATGAGATATTATCAAATCATTAGAAAAACGAAAAGTCAATGGTTTACTTTCCACAAGCTTGTTAAACAAGGGATACCATGGTTGTGACGGCCATGCCGGGACAACTAGTATTCCTCTAGCTCTATCCCTAATAATCTTTCTCAGCGTTTTGAGAATTATAGCGAAAGGAGGAAACCCGTAAAAATACCATTTGGACCAACTTATAGAAAAAGCGTTTATGCTATATGCGTCAGGATCTTTGTGCCACGATACGTATTTATCACATTTTTTATTTATTCGGCTTGCAAACAAGTCTATGTCAGGTTGGCCGTAGAATTTAATTATCTCTTGAAAAGCAAAATCTGATAATTCCCATTCAATGTCGGGGTGAACTCGTCTTGACTCGGCATCGGCAATGCTATTTTCAATTGATGGGACATACAATGCAGAAATGAAAAGATTACGACCCTCACACCATTGCCATATATCTTTGGTAAGATGTGTTAAATGAGGAAACTGCACCCCTCCCATACGATTTATATAGGAGATGGCCGTGGTATTGTCAATACGTAAAATGATTTGACACTTAGATAGCTGATTGGCAAAAATTTTTAGACCGATGAAAGCAGCCATTAGTTCTAAGTAATTAATGTGCTGTTTTCGTTCCTCCTGACTCCAACTACCACTGGCTGTCTTCCCTGCACAAGCGACCCCCCATCCCGTAGTTGAGGCGTCAGAATAGATTTCCAAACTAAAATCATCAAATTTTATTTTACATACAGAGCTATCGATAGAATTTATCCACCAATCGAAATCAGGCTCTAAATTTGAAGGTATATTCATGTATTTCTCATAATTATTATCACCTTCTAGGTTTAAGAATTTACTTCTCTCAAAACCTTTCGTATATAACCAGCCATACTCAATAGCTGGGCAAGCCGATGTCAAAAGTCCTACTAAACGAGCGAAATCTCTTATTTTACATCTATTTAGGTTTTTAAATTTTATCAATTCCTTTTTTATCCTCACACGTTTTTCAACCGGTAAACTTATTTCCATTTTATTAGAATCAATAAACAAACCTAAAAACCTACATAGATGGTTAGGAATCATACAACTTTTAGTTTCATTTATTATGAAACCCAGAGAACAAAGTAATTTCTTAGTAATATTAACATTATTAACACAGTCGCTATAGCTGTGTGATATCAGACATAAATCATCTAGGTATATTGTTGACAAATTACCAGCACATCTCAATAATTTGAGAACTGGTTTCATAATCTTAGTAAATACGTAAGGCGCGATATTGAGTCCAAACGGAAGAGCATTAAATTCGTATAAAGTATCTTTCCACTTAAATCGTAAATATTTTTTGGAATTGTCATGGATCTTTATTAAAAAATATGCATCTTTAAGATCGATGGTTGACATATAACAATTTTTTGTTACAAGCTTAATAACTGTCCGAAGGTCTTCTAATTTAAAATGGCTTGTGTTTATAAAAGTATTTAAGTTCTTTAAATTTAGAATTAGGCGAGTTTTTCCGTTTGGTTTTGGTACCAGAAAAATACTCGATATGAATTGACCATTACTGGGTTGACATTTTGAAACGGCACCCTTGGATAGTAAACTTTCTATAGCCTGGTCAAAATCACGTATTTCTGAATGTGAATAATTACCAGACGGTGGTATGTTGATCTGATATGGGGTTTGTGTAAATGGGATTTCATAGCCCTTAATCCATGACAGTATGGTTCGGTCTGATGTTATTTTCGACCATTGATTATAAAAAAGACATAGCCTGCCGGCAAAATTTACCGTAGTGTCTATCGGCGGTTGCGGCTGTTGCTCGGCAGTGACGTTCTGGATGACTGAGCTCGCTGTTGCTTCGTCGAGAGTGCAGACTCCTTCGCTCTCCGTGGCCCCGTCGTCGGTCTGCGGTACGAGGCTGGAGCCTTCCAGTTTAAATTCCTGCTGGACGGTGGAGGCCTTGGCTTATTTGCTATAACTTTAGGAGGCGGCATGGGCTTTAGTTCAGCTCCTGACTTGTTTATGGCCTTAGCCGTTTTCAAAGTGTCAGCCAGCTCTTGTCCAAAAAGTAGGCTATCAATTCTAGTCAGCAGCATCTGATCTTTTAGATCTTTTTTCAATTCCTTAAGGATAAAATTACGTCTGGTGACAGAATCGTTATGTTGACAGTCACACAAGATGCGCCCTGTATCCACAAGTAATTTTAATATATTTGCATCCTTTGTTTCCCTCGACAACAAAATTGTAATAGCTTCACTAAGACAGGCAATAGCGCTACCAATCTGCTTTTGTTTAGCTTGAATTGCCTTATCTCGCTTCACTATGACGTCATTGACAGCCACCTTAATCTCTGGATTAAGGGAAGGTGCATCTATCAGCTTGCAGTTAGCTGGAGGCAAATGAGATTCTAGAAGTCCCTTGCGGAGTTCTTTTGTTAAACCAGAAGTGGCTATAAATTGATAACGTATGGCTAAGTCCTTCTGGATATCTTTGCCAAAGGTTGTAGTGTTTGAAAGGTCAATTCCCAAAATTTCTAATAGAGTTTCATCTAGTACCTGTTGCTCATCCTCCTTATCAACAGCAGTGGCTACTTCAGCTGGTAACTGGGGAAGAGGCTCTGTTGCAGCTTCAGGTATATTTGTTTCTGGCGGTGGTGTCAAGTTTGACGCGCTGGTTGATGGTACTGGCTCGTCAAGGTTCACCGGGTCGGATAGGTATTCATTATTCTCCGATTCCAAAATTGCGTCATCTGCCATAGGGAAACAAAATAAAAATAGCAGAAGCTATGCTTAAAGCATCGTGGGTAGCTACGGATTTACGTAAGTGCGTAAATCATAATTATGTACCTAAACAGGTAACAATTATGTGTTTACCTTAACAGGTAACAATTATGTGTTTACCTTAACAGGTAATAATTATGTAGGTACCTAAACAGGTACTAATCATATGGGTACCTAAACAGGTAACAATTTTATCGTGCATGTAGGTACATGAACGCATGTAGGTACAACGACTATGCTATACGTATACGTTATATCGTGAACCCGATTGGCTACGCTGTTTTAAATAGGTACCTAAACAGGTGACCTTCACGTAACACTCGTAAACAGCGGATAAGATGAGCTCAAGATATTGCATAAAGGACTGTAACTATATGCTCCAGCATTAATCCACACTACTAATGTAATAATATATTGTATTGAAATATGTAAACAATACCTTGAGGTTCTGATAACACCTGCTCAGAATCTGAGGACGACGATCTGCGTAATCCTTTAAGCAGTTTTCTTTCTAACTTCTTTATTTTCTTCTTAATATAGCTCAATGAATCCTTGTCATCACGTTTTCTTTTCGGCATTTTTATTGTTAAGCTTGAAAAAAGAACACTAAATGAACGATAAAAATTATAACGCAATAATAGCAGTACACAGTAGCGGAGCACTGGAGTGTGAATGACACATAGAACTCAGTAAACCTACAAAGAAATGACAATATACCCTCCTCTTTTTTATTTTTTTTCTTTAAACTGAGTGCATAGTAGCGACATTGTATGTGGGACTACAAGTGTAATTATCTAATTTCGAGAACGAAACACCGAAGCATAATCCATTGATTTATATGACCGTCCATTGAACGAGTCAAAAGTAAAGTAAACATCTGTTGTATCATAATATTCCTCTGGAAGTAGTTGTTTTCTGGAAGAGATAAGTAAAATTAATTTTAAACTAGCATTAGAGTACTTGAAACTAGCTGTTGCCGCGGCTACGCCCGCGTGAGTGTCGACAGAGTTACTTCCGCATTTATAATATTAGAATGAATTGATAGTATGAGTATCTTGAAACTATTAGGGATTTCCGCACGATAAAAAAAAAAAAAAAAAAAAAAAAAAAGGGTATTTTGTTATATATTATTAGGGTTCTTCATTATTCTCGCAGATCTGAAAAATACTGTTTTTGTACGTACAAACTAGCTTGGATACATTGTCTGATCTGACAATGTATCCAAGTGTGTGTCTGAACCTATCTAATGACGTCATCAGATAGGGTTAAAGCTTGGTCCAACAATGATCTGATCAGACAATGTATCCATCAGCCTAGAACAGCAAACCCGCTCGCCTTAGTAATCGCCGAAGTCGTCTAAACGCACAAAAAGTATTGGTTCAAGCTGCTGCTTGCTTCTTAAAGAAATTTCTTCCAGCAGCAATTCTTCTCCCAGGAAATGAAGGACGGCATTGCAGGTTTCGTTGCCTGGGGTTTCTTAGCACCCAAAGCCAACCTCACCTGCAAGTTCAAAACCTACTAAACGACAGACAGTATCCACTTCCATGATGTTTTTAATTTATTCTTTTATAAATTATGTTACAATAATTGAATTTAGTGGCGAAGTTGAAAAACTGGTTCCGGTATATATACCAAGATGAGGGATATTTTGTTTAAATCATCATTAATGACGCTTGTTGCTGGGCATATTTTATAAATTAGTTATTTTACTAAAATAACTTACCTCTTTATTTGCCACAGGCTGAAATATTTTATTGTAAATTTTGAGTTTTATATGGAGTATACCTTTTTTTTTTTTTTTTTTTTTTATCGTGCGGAAATCCCTTCGCATACCCCCCCGCCGGCCAGCGGGGGCGGTTATGTCGGGCTTGTACCGACTAAAACCGCACGCCGTCTCGGGTCTTCAGACGCCGGGGTGTAAGGTTACCCATAGAGCATATCCCTCGCACCCCGGCTGACCCTGGGCCATCTCACCACTAACAGCATCGCTCATCCTTTCTCCTCTGAAAGCAGAGGAGTACGGAGAGCGATGTGTTCCCGCCACGTTGGGTATTGGCCGACGATCAATGCCAACCCTATGAAGGGGTGAAGGGGAAGCCATTGACCGCCGCCCAGGGTGTACCGGCCGCTCCGATTCCGTTCCCCCCGGACTGCAGCGGGATCGGAATCGGAGCGACACTCGAGGAGGTTACCCAACACACACCCCAATATGGAGTATACCTATTTACCTAAGTTTGATTAAACAATAGTTTTTAAGATATTGGAATTTCACGCCTACATATTTCTAATTACTGCGCGCTGGATTCATTTTAAAAGTGGTGGGTATGGATATTGAAGCGTTATCAGTTCTAGTGTGTAATGCCGAACCTAATCACGAAGGTAATCCAGTGCATGCTAAGGATGCTAATAACATTCATGGGCTGAATTGAAAAATTAGTGATATGATAGCTTAGCCTAATCTATCCGGGTCGGGACGCGCTTTTTTGGTGACTCTATTCACTTCACTCTGCTCCGGTCCGCTACCGTCTATTCTACTACTACTCTATTCTATTCTAAATTTGAATCACTATGACGTGGTTCATAAAATTAATGATCAATTATTGTATTTTAAGTACTATTTTGTGTTTCTGAACTTACTTACGCTACAAATATGTACCACTAATGAATCCATAGTAGGGGAATCGTCCATTATTTCAATCAACCGTAGTTAAATAAACCATAAGTGAGTTGACCTTGATAAGAGGGGGCAGACGATGCATCAGGAATGGGACCAGCGGAGTATTGGTGGAGTCGAGTGTGGTCATGGTTTGGGTCAACCCGCCGGACAGGGAGACTCGTAGAAGCGGTGGTGCCGCTGGCCGCCCGCGGCATAGTACAGGGGCCCGACTAGGACTAACCACCCCGGAAGGCTGCCCCACCAGGTCGCGCATAATCTCGATGTGGCTCGTCGTGCCGGTTGGTGACCGGACGGTGGACACGGCGTCCACATTCGGGAGGGTACGGGAGCCCTTCCGTTCGGCGGGTTGGCTACCACCATGCAGCATAATCGCCGACGAAACCAAACCCCACGCCTTGTCACACACTGCTGCGGCGTCTGTCACCTCTTTTTCACGCATTCTCTTTTTTCACACTATGGCAGCGCAAAGTAAAAGTACAATTTCTACAGCGGCATACCCCTCTCCCACCAAGTCAACACCATTTGAGGTAGAGTTCACGAACATTCGTGGACTCCATTCAAACCTCACAGCCGTCCACCATGAGGCGGTACGGCCAGCTTTGCTTTTCCTGACGGAGACACAAATATGCCGCCCTGATGACACGTCTTACTTACTCTACCCCGGCTATGTGATAGAGGAAAACTTCCTGGGAAAAGCTGGGGTGTGTGCGTTTGTCAGGGCGGATGTTTGTTGTCGTCGCTTGCGCTGCCTGGAGGACCTTTTTCTTTTCTATCCTCTCACTATACGTGGACCATGGCCCGTCCAGCCAGGTCTACGTGCGCGTTTACTGCTCCCATAAAGGAGGAGACACGGAGACGACTCGACTCTTTGACCACCTGAGTCAGGCGGCAGACGTTGCGCAGGAGCGGTTTGTGTATGTGGTATTTTTGGGAGATTTTAATGCCCACCACAAGGAGTGGCTGGGATCTCCCAGAACGGACCATGCGGGTCGGACCGCCCACGCATTCGCTCTCACGCATGACTTGACACAACTGGTACTCCAGACCACCAGGATACCAGACATAGCAAATCACGCGCCCTCTTTGCTTGACCTTCTGCTGACGACCCACCCAGCCCAGTACAGTGTTTCGGTGCGAGCCCCATCGGGTTCCTCCGACCACAGTCTGGTCTGTGCCAACGTGCCAGTCGCTGTACTTCCGCAACCTGTGGAGGTAAAGCGGCGACTATGGCACTATTCGTCAGCAGATTGGGACAGACTACGTGAGTACTTCGCTTCCGTTCCGTGGACTCAGCGCTGCTTTGATGGTAGGGACTCATCAGATTGCGCCTCTGCCGTCGCTGGTGAAATCAGCTTGGGTATGGAGTATTATATCCCATACACCGAGGTCATCAGTGCTCGCAGAGCTCGCCCCTGGTTCGGGCGTGAGTGCAATGACGCTGTTCAACAAAAGCAGTCGGCGTTCCGCGCCTGGGTCAGATCACGCGCAATGCGCGATCCAAATGTGGGTCACCTCAAGGCGGCGTATAACAGAGCCACAAAGGACTGCAAGAGGGCATACATTAGAGCGGATGCTCAGCCCATAGCACGGCTTGGTCAAGAACTCATGTCGCATCCCGCAGGCAGCCGCGGCTACTGGCGACTGGCCAAAGCCGTGCAATCCAACTTCTGCCAGCCTACCCTGATGGTTCACTGGCTCACGAGCCGCAGGAGCAAGCAGACATGCTGGTTAACCTCTTCGCGGCTAATTCCCGTGTCGATGACTGTGGACTACAGCCACCAACGCTACCCAGCTGCGACCACTCAATGCCTGATATTCGCATCAGGCAATGCGACGTTCGAACAACCCTACAGTCACTCGACATCCGGAAAGCCAGAGTGGGCCTGACGGTATTCCTGCGTTGGTCCTAAAAAAATGTGCAGCGGAGTTGTCTCCAACGCTAACACGGCTGTACCGCCTGTCCTATTCTTCAGAAGGAGGCGAACATACAACCGGTCCCTAAAAAGGGAGACCGTTCGGTCCCGGGCAACTATCGACCCCTAGCTGTCACCTCAGTCCTCTGTAAAGTGTTTGAGCATATCATAAACACACAGCTCATGCGTTACCTAGAAGGTCACTCATTAATTAATGACCGGCAATATGGCTTCAGACCGAAGCGGTCAACGGGTGATCTTCTGGCGTACGTCACACATCTCTGGGGTGAGGCTATGGACAGGCATGGCGAGTCATTGGCTATCAGCCTTGATATCGCCAAAGCCTTCGATAGAGTCTGGCACAGCTCGCTTCTTTCCAAGCTTCCGGCCTACGGTCTGCCTACTCGATTGTGCAATTGGGTTGCCAGCTTCCTGCATGAGCGCAGCATCCGAGTTCTCTGTGATGGCCGAGCTTCAGAGTTCATGCAGGTTAATGCTGGCGTGCCTCAGGGGTCCGTCCTATCACCCACTCTCTTTCTTCTGCATATCAATGACATGCTGTCTACTGGTAGCATTCATTACTATGCAGACGATAGCACTCTGCATGGGGGATACTACGTACACCCCGCGGCCAAGCGGACCGATATTGAGGAAAACAGACGACAACTTGTCACTGAGTTCGACCAGGTCCTGACCCGCATTTCCCAATGGGGATCTGAGAACTTGGTCGAGTTCAATGCCAAGAAAACACAAGCGTGCGCGTTCACAGCTAAAGTATCCTCCTTACTTCCTCTCCCAACTCTTCAGAACACACCGCTACCACTGCAAGACCACATTAACATGCTCGAAATGGACGTTCGCTGCAAACTGAACAATAAAAACTACATCGAGAGCGTCATCAAAACAGCTTCCCGAAAACTCGGAGTTCTGAACAGGGTGAGACGGTTTTTCACGCCGGAGCAGTGGTGTCTTTTGTACAAGACACAAATTCGCCCCTGCGTGGAATACTGCTCTCATCTCTGGGATGGTTCCGCAAAGTACTTATTAGACGCTCTCGACAGATTGCAGCGGCGTGCCATCCGTATCATTGGGAGTCCTGAGATTACCAATAGCCTAGAACCTCTGCAGCTGCGTAGAGACATTGCCTCTCTGGCTGTATTTTACCGCCTCTACCACGGAGAGTATTCTGAGGAGCTCTTTCAACTGATCCCACCTTCTCCATTTCGATCCAGAACAACACGTGCTGGACTGCGATGCCATCCGCACACGGTGGAAACCATACAGTCCCGAACGGTTCGGTTCGGTGCTTCCTTTCTTTGTCGCACGATAAAGAGCTGGAATGCTCTGCTCGCACACGTGTTTCCTTCTTCTTACAATCCCGGGTTCTTCAAGCGGGGCGTGAAAAAGCATCTTTTGAGGCCGTCAAGGTAGGAGCTACCATTTTTGGATCGTCAGCATCTGGGATGGTGGCCCATATCTTCTGGACTTCACCCTGGCTTCTCACCATCCAGCGGGGTGCAGTCAATTGACGGAACAAATATAAAAATATATATATATATATATTTCGTCCATTAGTTAGAAACAATCTTAGATATTTTAAACAGTCGGTATATCTTATGACCGTGGCTATGTTAAAAATAGTTAAAATCATTTTATTTATACGTAACCATCCGTAACCATCGAATCATACGTAACCAATGAAATAGGTAGAGGCTTGTATGTAACATCGTAATGGAGGGGCTCGTGGGTAAGGAGAGGTTCGCGGCTAAGTGGTAACCGAGTAGGCTAACACATTGCAAGGTTAAGTAATACAAGTCAGGTCAGTCTTAGGACGGGTGACCATCGTTATCACATTGAGAACCCTTCGTGCCTCGAAGTCAAAGTCAAAGTCAAAAACGATTTATTCACATAAAACATAACATAACTTCACGCCTGTATCCCCGAAGGGGTAGGCAGAGGTGTATTATTAGGCTCCCTACTATTACATTGGGACCTAAACATAACTGGCGAATTGTGGGTGTGTAATACACCATTTATTCTGTATAGATCTTTAATACGGCACTTACAAGACGTCAAAAAAAATTAAAGTAATGTTTGGCAAATGGACCACCGGTTCGAAACGCGGCCCTGTCCTGAGAAGACTCCGGCAAGAAACTCAGCGGGCTGTTTTTTTTATTGGTCTTTTTTTTGCTTCTTTTTAGGGCTTACCCGGGGTGCCCGGCAATGGACACTTGGGAAGGACACCGTGTGGTTTTAGTCGGTCCGATTCCGACGCGCCCACCCCATCGTCGGCACCGATGGGGTGAAGCCCGTGGGGGTTTCCACACGCTAAAAAAAAGCCAATTTGGCAGAGAAGAACATAATATTCAGCAGTTGGTCCCAGCTGCCTCAAAAACATTACGGCAGTTGTTACATTTTGTTGCAGCCCTATAAAGTCCAACAACTGGTCTGCAGAACTTCGATATCGCCAGTTGGTTGTGAAGGTCAGGTGGCAGCCGCTTCACGGAAAATATTGAAGTTCTGCTGCTTCGTAGTTAGATCGAAAAGCATACCCTGAGTTGGGAAAAGCCATGAATGGAACAACGAAATAAATTATGCCGGTTCTCTGATATTAGGTCGTTACATATGAAATTGCCGTTTTTCTTGACGAAATTGGAGGAAACCCAATTTTCAGTACTAACATTTTTGCATTTTTTTTAGGAATGACAAATCCAAACTTTATGATTATGGATGAGACAACATTAAGCTAACAAACAGCAACTTTTATTACATTTTTGAAAAGTGACCGCTTTAAGTATTTTTGTTTTTTTTTACGTGCGGAAATCCCTTCGGATACCCCCCCGCCGGCCAGCGGGGGTGGTTATGTCGTGCATCGACTAAAATCACACGGTGTTCTGCTTAAGTGTCCATTGCCGGGCACCCCGGGTAAGCCCTGGAAAAGATAACCCCAGGATTACCGGCGGACCATGGCCGCCAGCGCGGCCTCGCCTGAGCTTTTAAGTAATATGAAATTCATCATCAAAATGGATAGCATTTAGGAAGTACTGTTTTTGAAGATCGAATTAATTTATCAAGCGGCCAATAAAAACTAAATTTAATACAGAGTTGTAAAACCTTGAAATCAACTTTCAAACAAAATATAAATAATGGAAATAGCTATTAAATTACAGGAATAACAAACTCATGAATATGTAAGAAAATTTCGGCAATTTCATAGGTAAAGACCTATTATAATAACGTGATGATATTAATAATCAAATGTTTATTAGTTTCTAATCAACCATCTTTTACACGTAGATAACTGTGAAAAGTTTCTAGATTTTATATTTCACTGCTCATCACCTTTTAACTATAGCGTGATGCTTTAGAGTCTAGATTGTACCCAATACTAAGTGCTACCAAACTGCACTAAATTTCATGATGATCTGCCTTTTAGTAATACAGTTATAAGCAATATAGATTAGGTTGATTTTGCTCTGCTGCTCCTATCACACTTATAATAGCGTGATGATATATAGCGCAGTTTATGACCATGTCATAGAAGAATGTTCTTGCAAAATTTCAGATGAATCTGTTCATATATTTAATAGTTTGCCATCCACGCTGTTGAATAGTAGTGTCATAAAAAGAACATTTATTTAAAAATAAGACTAGGAAGTTTCTTTTGGATTTTATAAACATATGTAAATATTAAATATGAGCATGTAGGTGTAATATGTATATGTATACATATATGTATGTGTATATGTGTTTATATATATGTATGTATGTATGTATATATATATATATATTTGTCGGTATGAGTGTGTGTGTGTGTGCATGTGTATGTACTTGTATACTTAAATAAACATAATAGATATAAGTAGGTAATAAATAATGATAGTTAGAAAATAACATATATAACACATAGTAACGGGAGCTACATCTGCCAACAAACTGCAATGCATTTTGGCGGCGGTAAAACTAAAATTTTTGTAATTTGTTTACGTGAATTAAACGCTTTCATTTCATTTTCAGCTGTTCTCAAGTGATGCTCGGACATCGATAACAAGCTGCAGAAAAACAGACAAAGAGGCAATGTATTTGTGTGTAGTTATGTGGTTAGGTGTGAGAGTATGGTAAGTATGTGTGATGAGATATCTATTAACACGTAAAGACTCAATTCAGACCATATAATTGTGCCCATATCGTAATAAAAGTTAAATTAATTTATCGCGAAAATATCTCCAGACGTTATGACCCTGATCAGAAGTATTATCGAACGTTCATCGAATCGATCAACGACCTTTTGATCTACATTAGGGTGTAGCGCAGTCGAGGGTGCCAGCCGCGCCGCGTCGCTAGGGCCAGTAGGATCCCGGGCTTACCAGAATTCACTTATTTATACAAGGATAAAATGTATGGGACAATGTAGTGTAGATATGCCCGGCGGCCATTTGTCAGTTATCAGGAGCTAAAGGTAGGTAAAAATAACCTGAAGTTCGCTTAAATTTGTAATGCTGATTTTTACGAATGTGTTGGAAAAAATTCTTAAATTTTGAATTTGAACATTATCAACATCGTTCCGTCGGCGATAACTTTCACCAGAACCCTGGAAGCTCCCAAAAAAGTATTTCTGTTTAAATTGGATCTTTTCTTAAGTTTACCGTATGTTATTGCTTCCCAGAATTCGTTCCTTATTAGCAGCACTATCGAATGGTGTAGTAATACAAGTGTATTTTTTTCCCCAAAATTAACCGGTTTGATTTCGGGCTAGGGTATTGATTTTCCAGAATCCAAATGATGCAGTTTCAGTTTTCATCTAATCGGGCTTGCTAGCATTACAAATTTAAGTGAACTTTGTACTATTTTTACCTAAAATTAGCTCCTGATTACTGACAACTGGCCGCCAAAACAAGATAGCAGGTATGCATTATGCATATACACAAAGTACATACCTACACTACATTGTCCCATATATTTTATCCTTGTAAAAATAAGTGAGTTCTGGTAAGCCTTGGATAATCTATACATAATAAGAATAACTTGTCCCAACTGACTGACTGATTCATCAACGCACAGCGTAAACCAGTGGACCTACACACTTGAAATTTCGGCCCTAAAAATATATTTTACCCCTATGAGGGTGAAATAGAGGTTGAAGGTTTAAATGGGAAGTTGTATATCAGCGGGTCTGAAAATTTTAATACCCCCTTAGGTTAAATAGGCGTTGAACGGTTACATCCAAAGTTAGTGATTTTCGAAATAAGAAGCAAGAAATTTCATATAGCTGCTCCTGGTTAGAAATAAAAGTAAGTGGTGAAAGCGTATCAGTTTTTTTCAAAATTTCAACCCTAAGGGGGCAAATAAGTAAGGTATGGAAGTCCATTAAATGGAAAGCGCTTAAGTGTTGAAGTAAGAAGCATGAAATTCAATATTAAAGCTTATTATACTTATACTCTATACTTAATATTATAAAGCTGAAAAGTTTGTTTGTTTTTTTGGTTGAACACGCTAATCTCTGGATCTACTGGTTCAAAAAAAAACTGTTTTTTTTTGTGTTGGATAGTCCATTTATCAGGGCAGGCTACAGGCTATATAAAATCACGCTACGACCAATAGGAGCAGTGCATCGTTGAAAAATTTGGCAGACACGGCAAATAATATTACTTTTGAGAGCGACCGTGGCGTGCAAACGGTTAAAGTATGGCGAAAATTGTATATAACTAAATTGTTCAAAGGGGTTAAAAGTTCTAAAAGAAATTCCGCGTTAGCAAATGTCTATCTTTGAAGATTAACTCACTATAATTCTTTTTTATGGTAACTAGTCCAAGTTGTTCCAAAATAATGCATTCTTTGCGAAGGTGTTTTTATTACCGACTACCGACCTCCATGATCGGGGCCCGAGGACGGCAGTTGGCCAACTCGCCGTCCTTACAGAAGCAGGCCGTGGCGGAGGCGTGTCGTGTGGCCCTACACACGCCTGCCAACTCACCGAAGCGGGATAAAACCCGACCCCACCAGGCGAGGCCGCGGTGGCGGCCAAAGTCCGCCGGCAACCCTGGGGTTATCCTTACGAGGGCTTACCCGGGGTGCCCGGCAACGGACACTTGGGAAGGACACCGTGCGGTTTTAGTCGAGACACGACATAACCACCCCCGCTGGCCAGCGGGGGGGGTATCCGAAGGGATTTCCGCACGTAGAAAAAAAGAAAAGGTGTTTTTATTTATTTATTTATTATAAAAGTATAGCCACATTGTATATGTTACACAATTCACAATACATCCAGTTGTTGGTAAGTACTCTGATTACAACAATCACGGTGTACATAACATTCATTACAGTATCAGTACAGTGAGATAAAATTTGTTTGAAACAGTAGAAATAGCAAACATTGTGATGATGCCCAAAATATAAATACTAAACTAAAAATTTTGAATAATTTTAATGGTTTCTACACACTACCTATCACTACTACAACCAGGCATTAACTTAGTTTTTAAGCTGGTTAAGCGGACGTGCAAAATGTTGAGATCATTGTTTTCGCTAACTTTATTATTGTAATTGCAGCAAATTCGTGTCAACGGTGATTGCAAGCCAAGGTTTGTTCTGCATACTGGTGTGTGAAAAACTTTAAGTATTGGTTTTTTGGGATAGTGATAAGGAACGGACAATAAGACCCTTCCGAGCAGTTCGTTACATCTGAACTGACCGGTTACTACCTTATGCAGAAAGCAGACATCCAGTATCTGTCTCCGGTCCTGTAAGCTATTCATTTGAAACTGGGCAAGGCGAAGGTCATTGGAGTTCCTGTGCGAGAAACCCGTGGCCCGAAAAGCAAGGTGTCTAGTGAATGCCCTTTGAATACTCTTTTAAGCGTTGTGAGTGAATCCTATAGAAAGGGCAAAATTAAAATTAAGTGGTCTGGTACTGAGTAAAGTCCTTAGTGTTTCTCTTTATAAACCCAAGCAACTGTGCTGCCTTTTTAACAGTTACGTCGACGTGAGTGTAAAACTTTAGTTGACTATCGAGCACCACGCCAAGGTCGCGGATTTCGTGAACTTCTGTTAATTGTACGCCGTCTATTTCATACCCAGTAGCAAGTGGTTTTATTTTCCAGCAATATTTTATAAAGAAACACTTCTTCGCATTTAGGGTCGTACGGTTGCTACACCATGCCGTAATACTATTTAGATCATTTTGAACCAGAACAGTATCCCTGTCATCAGTTACGGTTCTATAAATTTTTAAATCGTCTGCGTATAGTGCATACTAAGAATATTTGATGTGGCGAGTAATATCATTAACAAATATCACGAAGAGAATTGGGCCTAAATGAGATCCCTGTGGGATCCCGGATTTGACTATTTCTGCCAGTTCTGGCGGTTCTGCCAAATTCGATAACAGAGGGCATATAAGGGTTTCAAATAGCTTCGAAAAACACGAAAGAATGGAAATTGGTCGGTAATTCTGTACTTCAGGTTCATTGCCCTTCTTGTAAATTGGTAGGATACGTGCTTTTCTCCAGATTTCAGGGAAATTTCCTTCGACAAGTGAGCGATTATATAGAAGGGTCAGAGGTAAAGATAACTCCGATCCACACCGTTTCACAAATAATGGAGGTACATGCGATCAGGGCTTACTCCCTTAATGCTGTCTAATTTTTTGATGGCCCGTAAATTTGTCACAAAATTCGGCCGGGTAGGTACCACCGTGAACGATTGCGGAAAACCCTCCATAGTAATCCAATTATTGCGTTCAGGGGTCAGCATGTGCATAGCCGGGCAGGGGGATAGTGGTCGCAGCACTAGTGGGACCAGTGGGTGTCACGCGGTGCTGCGACGACAATCCTCTTCTGATGAGGGCATCAAGCTGAGTGCCACCATTGTTAACATGATACGTGTATGTAATGGTGACCCTCTTTCCTGAGACTTTATCTTCAGCTTACCATCAGGCGAGGTGAAGTCAAATTGATGTGTCCTAAATATAAAAAAAATATATAAAATTCGCTTTCTAGATCCAAATAAAGCATAGTTTATCTAGATTGTGTTATCCTAGATTTCTTAAAAGCCACTGGAAAATCTCCTGTAGCTATACACAAGTTACAAATATAGGTTATATGTGGAGTTAACAAGTCCTTATGTGCCTTTATGATATCTGCTGGAATCATGTCCAAGCCAACTGCACTGTCACATTTAAGATTTGATATGATTTCTTCGTCATCCGTAGGTAGAATGACAAATGAATTGGGATTTGATTTTAATGGAGTATGTTTTGGTTGCGATTTTTTTTTGTTATATTTTCAGCCAATGTTTTTCCTATATTGACAAAAAAATTGTTAACTTGTTTAATAGCCTGGAGTGGATTTCTTCCGGTCATTTATTCGACTGCATTCTCCTTTGTTTTAGTGGTGTAGGTTATGTCTTTTATTTCTTTCCATAGCTTCTTGTTATCTCCCTTTACCTTCTGGAGCCGTTCTTTTTCGTATTTTTTTTTTTAATAATGAACAGCAGAAGTTTCTGTACCTTTTATAAATTAATTGTAGTGTGGTGTTGGCATCTTGTTTTGTTTTTTTGTATAAGTTTTCACTGTTTCTAATACATTTAAGGACACCTGGTGTTAATCATGGTTTCAAAATTCTTCTTCTTTTAGATGGTTTAATTTCTTTTGAATTCGAGGTTATTAGTGTGCGAATTGATTTCATAAAATAATCCACAGCATCATCTACACATGTAGTCATGTACAGGGGACTGAAATCTGTATTTTTAATATCATTTGAAAAACCTAGGTAATCAATACGATTGTAAACCTTAGTTGGTTTATGTTTAAGAGCAACTTGTGTAACTTGTGTAAAGAACAACAGCACTGTGGTCAGTAACATTTGTCTGGAGTACCAGACAATGAGCGGGTAACCTAGTCTTCAATAAGACATGATCGAGACATGTTTTGTAATGTGTTGGGTATGTATACCCGGGGAGAATGCCATTATAAGCTAGCATATTCATGTATAGTTCTGAATACTCATCAATGTTGTTTTCAGTAATGTCTATATTTATAATAGGTCTTTACCTATGAAATTGCCGAAATTTTCTTACAAATTCATGAGTTCGTTATTCCTGTAATTTAATAGCTATTTCCATTATTTATATTTTGTTTGAATTGTTTTTATTGGCAGCTTGATAAATTAATTCGATCTTCAAAAACAGTACTTCCTAAATGCTATCCATTTTGATGATAAATTTCGTGTTACTTAGCAGCTGTCACTTTTCAAAAATGTAATAAAAGTTGCTGTTTGTTAGCTCAATGTTGTCTCATTCATACACAAAAATAATCATAAAATTTGGATATGTCATTCCTAAAAAAAATGCTAAAATGTTAGTACTGAAAATTGGGTTTCCTCCAATTTCTTCAAGAAGAACGGCAATTTCATATGTAACGACCTAATATCACCCACCACTACAATACTCTGAGTTTTTGATTATTAGCTTATTGAGGGCTGCGATAAAAATATTTTATTAGGTTATTATTAGGTTTTAGGACCAGGCAATTGGCTTCTAATATATTTGGTTCTTCAATTTGGACCGACAGGTTCGGTCTATAGTAAACGACAACACATTCGTTCTGGGTGAGATTATTTATAGTAGCGGAGTGATTGAAACCGTCCATAGTTGGAATGTTGTATTTAGAGTGTAGCCGACTCTCAGTTAACACTATATAGTCCCAGCACACCTTACTACTAGCGATTATGGGTTGTAGCTCATCAATGTAACAGTTAATACTTCTTATGTCCTGGTGTAATAGTTTCATATATCGATTAGGGTCAGGCAAAAAAGAACTACATTGCTCCATGTCGCAAATTGTTGATTTGGCTACATTATAATCATCAATCTCGTTTTGTATATTCTTTAAATTGTATAAAAGAGCTTACAGTCGGAATTAAGAAAGAAGGCAATCTGTCAGTACACTTTAACATAATTAGAATCCGACCCTGGCAATTACTGGGTATATTTTTGTATTTAAAGTACAATGCCTTTTTTTGAAGAACTAATAATATGCAATTATAACTAAGCGTAGTGTTTGCGAGTACACTATTTTGACTATCTTGTAAGAATGATCCATTTGAAAATAGGTGTGAGTATGATTGGTGTGTAATTTTAGTTGTAATTGTTATGTAGATTTATAGTGCGTTTGTATTTTACTAATAAATGAAAAAAGTTCTGTGTTAATTATTACGAATACAGCATATTGATTACATAAGCAAGCAGTTAAACATGCGATTAACTGATAGCCTATGAAATGGACCATATTGAAAAAGATAATAAATATTAATAAGAAATAATTGATTTTCTTAGTCACATACTCTTTTTAAGTTTCTCCAAGTCGTCTGCGTTATCGATTCGTATGTGTGGTTCGTCAGCTTTGCGTCTCAGAAACACTTTACCATATGAAGTCCATGCACCCTCGTAGTTGTGGCTTTTATATCGGTTACAAGTAGGTACTCTCTCTAAGGGCACGCCGCAATAGCGGCGGTAAGGCCCATCATGGAGGATTGGCTGGAGAGGCGACACGGAAGCCTCTCGTACCGACTGACGCAGGTGATCTCCGGGAAGGGGTGCTTCGGGGATCACCTGTATCGGATCAGGAAGGAGCCAACGCCTGAGTGTCATCACTGCGACGCGAGCGAGGACTCAGGGCTGCACACGCTGGCGGACTGCCCGGCGTGGGAGGCGCCGAGGCGTGACCTCGTGGCAGCCATCGGGGTGGGAGTCCTCTCGCTCGGCAGCATGATTGCGGCAATGGTGCGGAGCGCGAGCGCGTGGGCCGCCACCACCTCCTTCTGCGAGCATGTAATGCTCGCGAAGGAGATGGCGGAGCGCGCCCGGGAGAGATTTAGAACTCTCCCGGACCGCCGAGCCCGCAACTTGCTCGCCGCGCGTCGCAGGCGACTCAGGCGCCGGAGGTCGCTTAACGACCTCCGTCCTCCATGAGCGCAGGCCTGGGGGTGGCGGGTGAGGCCACCTGTCACCCCAGCAGAAGCAGGCCGGGACGGTGGGGCGACTAGCGCCCCTCCCCCAAACCGGGGCAAGACGGGGACACCGTGGTTCCCAAACCCGAGGGGGCCATCTCGAAACTGGAGATGGCCCAGGGTCAGTCGGAGTGCGAGGGATATGCTCTATGGGCAACCTTACACCCCGGCGTATGTAGACCCGAGACGGCGTGCGGTTTTAGTCGGTTCAAGCCCGACATAACCGCCCCCGCTGGCACGCGGGGTATCCGAAGGGATTTCCGCACGATAAAAAAAAAAGGTACTCTCTCTAAAAATGTATTACAAATGGCGATACAATTCGATTGGATTACTAATATTTCATTATCTTCTCTGTATCTTCGTTCCGACATCAGTTCTGCTCGTTGGCGTCAAAATAATAATATGTTATCTATCTATATATCCTGTATTTTAGGGGTAGTTAGGATAAATATTGTATACCTTTTTTTTTCTTGCGGAAATCCCTTCCTTTATCCCCCCGCCGGCCAGCGGGGGCGTTTATGTCGGGCTTGAACCGACTAAAACCGCACGCCGTGTCAGGTCTTCAGACACCGGGGTGTAAGGTTGCCCATAGAGCGTATCCCTCGCACCCCGACTGACATATTCATATACATAAGTACATCTAAAAGATCATAAAATCAAAATTACTACTTACATGAAGTTTTTTTTATTAAGAATATTAGTAACCGAAATTACTAATATTCCCTCTAAACACTCCAGCTAAGCTTAATTGCTTGTGTTAGGAGTGGGTTCACCTCGGTAGTGTAATAGCCAGGATTCGAACCCGGGATCTCTCGATCGTAGGGTCGACTCCATAGGGGTGTGTGTTGGGTAACCTCCTCGAGTGTCGCTCCGATTCCGAACCCGCTGCAGTCCGGGGGGAACGGAATCGGAGCGGCCGGTACACCCTGGGCGGCGGTCAATGGCTTCCCCTTCACCCCTTCATAGGGTTGGCATTGATCGTCGGCCAATACCCAACGTGGCGGGAACACATCGCTCTCCGTACTCCTCTGCTTTCAGAGGAGACAGGATGAGCGATGCTGTTAGTGGTGAGATGGCCCAGGGTCAGCCGGGGTGCGAGGGATATGCTCTATGGGTAACCTTACACCCCGGCGTCTGAAGACCCGAGACGGCGTGCGGTTTTAGTCGGTGCAAGCCCGACATAACCGCCCCCGCTGGCCGGCGGGGGGGTATCCGAAGGGATTACCGCACGATAAAAAAAAAAAAAAAAAAAAAAAAAAAAAAAAAAAAAAAGGGTCGACTCCATAAACGCGAGTTCCACTAGCAGGTGTCCCGTTCTAAAAGAACAACTAACATAGATACATATAACATAACTTCTCGCCTGTATCCCCGAAGGGGTAGGCAGAGGAGTGTTACACACCCACGATCGGCCAGTTATGTTAAGGTCCCAATGTAATAGGGGGCGAGCCTATTGCCATCTACCGGGCACATAATTAAGCGAGCGAATATTTTATGTTTAAAATTATACAAAATAGTTATAGAAGCTTAAAAAAATATTTTATTTAAAATGTATGTACATCCATGTGCATCTGTGTGTGGGTAAGAGGGGTGTGCGTGTGTCTTTGCGTGTGCGTGTGTGTGTGTTTGTGTGAGGGAGTGGATATTGGGTGTGTGGTTGAATTGTTTTATGACAGAACCTTTATTAGGGGTTCCGTTTCTATATATGATTGCGATGGTCGTATATTG
Organism: Cybosia mesomella; assembly: GCA_946251805.1. Taxonomy (NCBI): domain Eukaryota; kingdom Metazoa; phylum Arthropoda; class Insecta; order Lepidoptera; family Erebidae; genus Cybosia; species Cybosia mesomella. Next base: position 41,232,318 of record OX276388.1, on the reverse strand, counting down.
GCGAACAATGTTTTTGACCTGGCTGGTTGTACAATTCATTTTTTAGGGATTTTCTTTAGAAAAGCCCTATTGCTATCGAGTTGTCGTCGACGTCGTCGGTGTCGTCGACGTCGTCGACGTCGTCGTTGCCAATTTTCTGTCACGGTTTTGGGTATGAAGGAGATGAGCTCTCGAGTTGCTGTTTTCGGTAATAGATTCGTGCTGGGGTGAACCATTGCCAGATAAAAAAAAATCGCTAAATCGAAAATCCCTTGTATTCGGCTGAGCTCGTCTCAGGAATTCAACTTGTTTGGTTTTATATAATAGGCAAATGTACGTAAATTGTGAGATGGCAACCAAAGCACACGCTCGGAAATATTTGAACGATGTTATTATTACGAACGTATTTTACAGATTGTCAGATATGACTTTTTTTACTTTAAAATAAAGTTATACTTGAAGTTATATAAAGTTATATTAAAATAAACTAAAGAATGGGATGTTATCATATTTTATTGCTTTGTAGTCATCTATTTATATAAAAAGGTATAATAGCATTAGAAGTTTAACAAAAATATATAAGTAAATTACAAAATGCACTAAATTTCCTAGATATCTTATTAAGTCACCGTAACAATAACCGACTTTAAAAAAGGTTGTCAATTTTAAAAAACATGTTTTTATATTTATCCTGCTATTTAAGTATATGAAGCACTGTTCCTAGGCGTACAAGTCTAGAATAAAATTAATTACAAAAGTGTCCCTAAACAATTCTCGTGTGCAGATCCATCTGCAGCGAACATTGCTCTGGTGTAGCTGCGAGGCTAAATTGAAAACGTCCTCGGACCTCATTAGGAAAAGCTCCACGACACTTTGTAATTACAAAAAGTATTAAATGATTTTTTTGGAGCCAGAAGCTAAACACTTGGCGTGCGTCAGAGAAAACGCTTGAAATAGAGACTATTTAAATTAGATATGTTTGTAATTACAAGAATACGGTTCAAATGTTTATTTTTCAGTGAATTCTAAAAAAAGAGGAAGCTTTGTGTGTTGGAAACCTGTCAAGACGTCTTTTATGTTGGTGTTGTTTTGTTGTTCCTTATCCCCTTTACGTAGAACCTTATGAAAATGAAAAAAAAAAACACTTTGATTTAAAGCGTCTTTGGTGATATGGCATCGTTACATGGATACAGTGCTATCTAGATTGAATTAAGCATTAAGTAAATAAGTAAGTATATATTCTAGGACATTTATGGCTTCCAGAATGCGGATAAACATACTTATATACTCGTACTAGTTTTTTTTGTAAATACATACATACGAGTGAGTAGTCCCTAATGGTGTGTTACAGACGGCCTGACAAAAGAAGTATTCTGTGAAGAAGTCCCTGAAGAAGGATTTACCTGATAGTTTTCTTCTTCTAATGGAGGACTCGTATTATACATAGAAACACCCAGACCAATGCAAATAGACATATTCATGCATACGGTTATTTGCACCGAGCGGGAATCGAACCCGCGCTCCCTGTCGTAGCAGTCGAATCGCACTACCGCTATGCCACAGAGGCCGTCATGCTTCTAGTCTGAGCTCTCATTGTTTTTTTAGGGATTTTCTTTAGAAAAGCCCTATTGCTATCTAGTTGTCGTCGACGTCGTCGTTGCCAATTTTCTGTCACGGTTTTGGGTATGAAGGATATGAGCTATCGAGTTGCTGTTTTCGGTAATAGATTCGTGCTGGGGTGAACCATTGCAAGATAAAGAAAAAAAAAATAAAAAAATAAAAGAAAATCCCTTGTATTCGGCTGAGCTCGTCTCAGGAATTCAACTTGTTTGGTATTCTATTGTATATATGAAATCCGGACTACTGTGGTACGCGCAATCTCAAACCAATCTTTACCCGAACTGGGATGCTCCTAAAAACTCTACGCTTGATGAGGTGAGGATAATTCAAATTCTGTGTGCTTATCTTGTGTTGTTTTGCAACTATTTTGTGGATATACAATTGACAGACATAGATAGACACCCAGCATTGAGGCTTCCTTGTATAATGCGTTTGTAGGGAACCTGAAAGGCTTACTGAACAATACTTTCAACACCGATCTTTGGATACAATGATCGGCTTAACGCTCAGCATGTTTCAAATGGCAACGCCGTCCCACACCGTTATAAAGTAGCAGATGTTTTATTCACATAATGTAGTGTTTACGAGATGTAGAACCCTGTTGTTCGCTGAGTTACGTGGTAGTTTCAACATGTGAATCAATTTCCTGGAATGTTTTGCTACCAACTCAATATGGGGTTTAAACAAGAGCCTTTGGTCAATCATAATGCCGACGTATTTGATACACCCTTTGAATTTCATCACACAAATACAAAATCGAGTTGCAGTTTGTAGAGTGGATTTTGACGGTATATGAGAAAGCTTAGGTGTCGACGCTTTATTTTTGAAAAAAAAAAAAACATACGTACTTTGGTTTTGTAACATTTAAGACAATAGTTGCGGTCAAGCCATGTGAGTAAGTACTTTTCCGGGTAGAACGTGGTAGGAAATACCCATGGATTTCCTATTGGTATAATTTAAGTTAATTTTAAGGTCTTCAAATACATTATGAATCGCAACTACTTGGCTTATGCAACTTGTACACTGCTGTAATTTAGAAGTTTTGTTTACTGAAAAAATCGTGTCAAATTATGGCGAATATAATCACGATAGTCCACCAGATAAAGAGATAGTGAGGTAACAATCAGATGCTCATAAACAATAAATACTGACCTGTTGAGACGTTATTACCTAGTTATGTAATTTACGCATTTTATATTTTACATAATGAACTGTATTTTGGAACTAACTGATAATGATGGCAAACAATGGACGAAGTCTACGTCACTCACGGAGGTACTTTTCACACTTTACAGCCTTTTACAGGTGTAGGCAGAGACAACAGCCCGCCATCTGCTTCTGTCCTTACATACTTCGCGAGCTTCCTCTACTAGGTATTAAAGATTGTAATAAAGTTTAGGAATTTCACTTCCAAAGGGATGACCCCCTTAGAGGGGAAATTTCCATAAGTGCTTTCTTAGTCAATGCTTATACAATATAAAAATCATAAGTCACGAACATATTAAGTTCGTAGTCCGAGTAGCAACCAGCTTTCACTTCGCTTCATTCATAATTAGATGTTTTTATCATAATTTACACATAATTATTATAGTCTATGTCCATCGGGGATAATTTACCTTTCAAATGATGAACGAATTTTCCAATAAGTACAGTGCTGCCGAAGATTATCCCAAACATATAAACAAACTCACAACATTCGGCCTAAATATTAAAGCAATCAGTCAGGATAAATATTTATATATGTACAGTCAACGACAAAAGTAGCTTAACAAATTCTAATTCATTAATTGCCTTAGCTATTAAACATTTCATAAAATAATAAACAAAATATGACATTTATTGATGTTGTCCCCTGGGGATTATAAAATTACAGCTATTATTGGTACATGTATTCCAATATAAAAAGGGTTTGAAACTTTTCCAGTGTTAATCAACTTTTGTCGTTGACTGTACCTATTGACGTAATTAATTCACAAAAAGAATATGAGAACACAGACATGAGGATAATATGTCTATAGTCAATTAATTTTTTGCTGCTCTACGGCTTTGTGTTTTCTATGGTCACTTACGAGTATATTGAAAGTTTGAAAGTATAAACAGGAATGAAGCACTAAATTGATTTCATGCACAACTTTATAACTTTAATGAAGCCTTAAAAACTACAGTTTCGCAATTTCATTCTGGTTAATAATCTTTGTTGTTTGAGTTGCGCACTCGTTTATACCGGAGAATACACCAGGGTTCACAAGTTACAATGAAAGCACTCACTGAATATCAATTCGTTTATTTTCACTCAATTGTTAGCACAGAACTTAACTCTTTTATACATAATTCAATCTTTTTTATAGGTTATATCAATTATTTACAAAGAATGAACGTTTGTATGGAAATCCGGCTTTTCCAAATTTCGTATACCTACCTTATTAGAAATAATTTACTATACAGGACAAACTAAGAATGATGAGAGCGAAATATGCTTAAAGGAGTCTAGGGCCCGATTTTGATAAAAACTAAAAATGCATCATTGGATTTATTTTAAAAAAAACGAGGCCTAAGATCGAACTCCCTAGTTTCGTAAAAAAAACCCACATATGATTTGTATCATCACACCATTCGATAGTATCACTATAATAAGGAACGAATTCTGGGAATGACGTACAGTAAACTAAAATTATTTTTATCTACACTCAAATCGAAGAATTCGAATTACGAATTCAAAGACGATTCTATACATACGCACTTTATAAACGCATATACATAAAATTAAAAATAAAACTTATTATAGTACCGTACCGCCAACTGTATCATAAAACTCATTATAGTATCGCTATCTTTTTGATTCATTAAACTAGTCTAAGGTTTTAGGCTGAATATGAAAAAAAAATCGCATGCGCAGTTCGATCTGTGAAAGAAATGGCACCCTTGTAACCTACCTACTTTGTTTAATTTAAATTTTTCCTATGAGTGAAGATAAAGTAGTGTATGAAACTGCATATAACTTAGGTATTAAAACACTCGAGTCAACCTTTTATCGCATTTGGCTTCGCCTCATGCGATAAACAGACTCTCGTGTTTTAATACCCCTTCTTATATGACAGTTGCATAAACTACTACGAGGGTCAAACTGAAAGTTCTTAGAAAATCAAAAACTGATTACATTAGCCAGTTATTAGTTTTATTATATCTTTTCAAAATATTGTCCATTCACGTTAATACACCGCTGCATGCGATGGAACCACTGGGAAAAGCACTTTGCCCACTCGTCCTTAGGGGTCTCTTCAATGGCATCGCGATACGCAGCCACCGCTTCTTCAGCATTCATAAACCGCTTTCCTTTAAGTTTTTCTTTAATTTTTGGAAATAAATAAAAATCACAAGGCGCGAGGTCGGGGCTATACGGCGGGTGACCCAGTAATTCAACGTTTGATGTCGCCAAATAGTCGATCGTTCGCTTGGCGGTGTGCGACGAGGCGTTGTCGTGGTGAAGGAGGATCCTACTGCGAGGTCGTTTCTCTCGAACTTTTTCCAAGACAAGTGGCAAACAATTGGTAGTGTACCATTCTGCAGAAACTGTTTTTTGATCCTCTAACACAATTGTTACGAAATGACCTATCCTTCCAAAGAACGAGGCCACCATTTTTTTTCCCGCACTTCGATCTCTCTTCACTTTAGTTGGCAACTCCTCGAAAGGAAACACCCACTGAGCAGATTGTCTTTTGGTTTCAGGATCATAACAGTAAATCCAGCTTTCGTCACCTGTTAGTATGTCGAACACAGCATTAGAGTCACCTCCGTTAAATCTTTCAATCATTTTACGGCACCAATCCACACGATGGAGTTTTTGAGCCTCAGTCAAATTATGAGGTATCCACCGGGCGCAAAGCTTCCTGACCGCTAAATGTTCGTGGAGGATTTTGTGCACTTGACTCATACCGATGCCTAAGCTTGTCCGAATCTGCTGATAGGTCACTCTTTTGTCAGTCTCTATCATACGCCGCACAACACAGATGTTATTTTCAGTCGTCGCCGTAGAAGGCCGTCCCTCACGTAAATCATCAGTGAGATTAGTGCGACCACGTTTAAACTCATTAAACCAGTTGTAAACAGTCGCACGAGATGGGGCTTCATCGTGAAAGGCCAATCGTAGTCTATCATAACTTTCTTGTTGACTCAAATGACATCGAAAGTCATAAAAAATCATTGCACGAAAATTTTCTCGTGTTAAATTCATGTTAACGTGACACAGACAATTTTCAATTTGCCGCCAAATCGTAAAACAAATGATAAATGAATGAAATATATACTCAGTAATATTGGCAAAGAGTTCTATTTTCAAATTTTAGAATTATTTTTTTATTATATTGTTTATAAGTGGCCAGTTCTAAGAACTTTCAGTTTGACCCTCGTATTTGTTAACAGATTATATCGCGGTCGTGATCGAAAAGGCTTGGTCCAGTTCAGAGAGTTTAACAAGTACAACGAAAACGGCGCCGATATAAGAGATTAAGAATTCTGTCAATTCGACAGGTGTTGACTTACAAAAAGATTTCTAACACTTAAACATGCAGTTGACAACTCTGCGTAGGTACATTATATAAAAGTTGATTTGCATTCTAAATTTTGTGCACGGCATTATAAAGCTGTTAAATTAAAAAACATTCTTAAGTTTAAATGAGTACCTATGTGGTTCTACAAAGGTTCTCGGGCCCAATGTAATCGGTTCTTGATAAATGTGCAAAATTTCTAATTAATCCAACGTTCTGAATTACTTTAAAATCGAGTTCAAAAATTCCGTTACACACAAACATAGATCACAATAAAAGCATGGTAATAATTTAACACCATGTAACAGCATTTATCAAAATTAATAAGGAGCTGAATGCTTGCTTTCTAAAAAAATATGGCTTGATATTTATGCCGTACAAACACTGGCTAGCCCAAAAACTATGTTCTACTCAACGAACTATAAAATGAAGGCCCACAATGATGCTGTAAGCGCTGGTCACTGGTGTTGTAATAAAGTTATAGGTAGGTACTAATAAGTTTCACACAGATTACATGTTATACAGGGGGCCTAGACAAAGACACATTCTGTTGGCTATAACGCCAGTGAAAAAGTTCGAAATGTATGGGAGTGAGTGATAAATAATGTCACTGACACTGTTATCATTGTTACACGTGTCATTTCGACAAATAATGTCACTCCCATACATTTTGGACGTTTACACTGGCGTTATAGGCGAATGTCACTTTGTTTAGGCCGGTCCTGTGGCAAGACTGCAATCGAGGAAGGATTGTTTGCGAAACACAAAAGTCTGTAAACAGTGGAAAATATAGTCACGGGACGTAACTTGAACTTAACGACATAGCCGGGCAGGGGGATTAACCAGGTGGTAGAAATTTGATGACACAAATTTGTCACAAAATTCGACCGGGTGGGTACCACCGTGCAGGTGTGTGTGTTGGGTAACCTCCTCGAGTGTCGCTCCGATTCCGAACACCCTGGGCGGCGGTCAATGGCTTCCCCTTCATACGGTTGGCATTGATCGTCGGCCAATACCCAACGTGGCGGGAACACATCGCTCTCCGTACTCCTCTGGTTTCAGAGGAGACAGGATGAGCGATGCTGTTAGTGGTGAGATGGCCCAGGGTCAGTCGGGGTGCGAGGGATATGCTCTATGGGTAACCTTACACCCCGGCGTCTGAAGACTCGAGACGGCGTGCGGTTTTAGTCGGTGCAAGCCCGACATAACCGCCCCCGCTGGCCGGTGGGGGGGTATCCGAAGGGATTTCCGCACGAAAAAAAAAAGGGTACCACCGTGCACGATTGCGAAAAACCCTCCATAGTAATCCAATTTCGGTTTGATTGCGTTCAGGGGTCAGCAAGTGCATAGCCGGGCAGGGGGATTGTGGTCGCAGCACTAGTGGGACCGGTGTATGTATAATATAATATGTATGTATTTACAAAAAAAAGTATATAAGTATGTTTATCCGCATTCTGGAACCCATAACACAAGCTAGGTAAACTATGCTTACTTTGGGTCTAGAAAGCGCTGTGTGGAATGTCAAAGAATATTTATTTATTTATTATATAATTGAATTGCTGAAATCAATGTACCACAACTATCTAGGATCATATTCATTGTTCACAAATATCGATAGCCTGCTATCACACTGACCGACAGACAACCCCTTTATTGATTAACCTGTCCACCGCGAGACGAAATCGTAGGGTGGAGCTTTTGACTTTTTATTCCTTTTTGACTTTTCGCAATTCATTCTATTCATATCAGCCGTAGGAAGTCCACTGCTGAACATAATCATCGACTTCCATTTCGACCGGTCTGTAGCGGCCTGCATACACCGAGTCTCTGCGCTCTTTGCTAGGTCGTCTGTCCACCTTGCGGGAGGTCTTCCAACGCTGCGCTTGCCGTCACGTGGTCTCCACTCAAGGAACTTTCTGCCCCAACGGCCATCGGTTCTCCGAGCTATGTGCTCTGCCCACTGCCACTTCAGCTTGCTGACTCATGATCATTGTAAGATAACATTAAATCACCACATTGGTACGGTTACGGATCTTATATAATCGAATTATTGAAATCAAAAGTGTCATAACCGTCTAGTCGTTCACAAAATTCGATAGATTGCTAACACACTGACCGACAGACAACCCCTTTATTGATTTACCTGTGCACCGAGAGACCAACTCGTAGGGAGGAGCTTTTGACTTTTCATTTGTCTTTGACTATTCGCAATTCAATCTAATATTAGATTAAAATACCACATTGATGCGGTTACGGATATTATATCATTGACTTGCTGAAATCAATGTGCCACAACCATCTAGTAGCATATTCGTTGTTCACAAAATTCGAAAGCCTGCTCAGACACTGACCCACAGACAACCCCTTTATTGATTTACCTGTGCACCGCGAGACGAACTCGTAAGGTTGGTGCTTTAAACTTTCATTTATTTTTGAATATTCGCAATTCGGTCTAAGATCTGACTGGACAATACTCGTAGACACGTATGAGAAGCACTATAGGATACCGGAGGATGTCTGTGCCTCATCAACCAGACCCGACATATTCCTTTTTTCACGATCGCATAAGCGTGCAGTGCTTGTAGAACTCACAGTACCGTGGGAAACTAATATACCTAAAGACCACGCTATAAAGACAAACAAATACTTTGATTTGACTAACGAGTTAACCAAAAACGGCTACGTGGTTAAACTCTATGCCGTAGAAGTAGGAGCAAGGGGAATTCCAGCTAAATCCCTGTACAACTTACTTAAAGACCTCGGATTGCCAAGAGCTTCAGTAAGCTCTTTACTAAATCGTATATCAAAAGCGGCATTGTTAGGATCTTACCAAATTTGGATAGGTAGGGGGGGAGGGGGAAACCCCTGACGGTGGAGGTGAGCGCTGACGCATCACAAGGATGACCCAGACCAGATGTAGGTTTAGGGTGGCCCCCTAAACCTACATCTGGGTCGCAAGTCCCAGTCGCCGTCATGGTGTTCCTCTCAACCCCTTTATGGATTTACTTGTGCACCGTGAGACAAGCTCGTAGTTTTTACAAGTTTTTATTTAACTTGCTCTGTATATACGGATATGTACATTTGTGCGGGTCAAATCTTGCAACTGAATTTTGAGGCAGTTATCCTCAAACGATTGAGATGAAATTTTGCATGCCCGTTTAAGTTTCAATGATAATACGTTAATATGGTACATGGGGCTGGTCTGATGATGTAGTGGGAAGGTGGGCATAGGAACTTAACTAAACAAGATAAATCTATCAAGTTTGAGCTCATTCGTTTTGTCTTGACAAACTCTCTGATGTGACATGGTCTTCAGGGTCTGATGATGTAGTAGTAAAGTGGGCATAGGAACTCCTAAGCTAAACCAGATAAACCTATCGAGTATGGGCTCATTCGATTTGTCTTGACAAACTCTCTGATGTGACATGGTATTTCAGGGTCTGATGATGTAGTAGGAAAGTAACCATAGGAACTCCTAAGCTAAACAAGATAAACCTATCAAGTTTGAGCTCATTCGTTTTGTCTTGACAAACTCTCTGATGTGACATGGTCTTCAGGGTCTGATGATGTAGTAGTAAAGTGGGCATAGGAACTCCTAAGCTAAACCAGATAAACCTATCGAGTATGGGCTCATTCGATTTGTCTTGACAAACTCTCTGATGTGACATGGTATTTCAGGGTCTGATGATGTAGTAGGAAAGTAACCATAGGAACTCCTAAGCTAAACAAGATAAACCTGGCGATTTGGGCTCAATCGTTTTGTTTGACAACCTTTTTTTTTTGTTTATTTTTTTATATTTAGGACAAGTCAATTTGACTTCACCTCACCTGATGGTAAGCTGAAGGTAAAGACTCAGGAAACAGGGTCACCATGTTAACAATGGTGGCACTCAGCTTGACGGCCTCATCAGAAGAGGATTGTCGTCGCAGCATCACGTGACACCCACCGGTGCCACTAGTGCTGCGACCACAATCCCCCTGCCCGGCTATGCACTTGCTGACCCCTGAATGCTATCAAACCGAAATTGGATTACTATGGAGGGTTTTTCGCAATCGTGCACGGTGGTATCCACCCGGCCGAATTTTGTCACAAATTTGTGTCATCAAATTTCTACCACCAGTAAATACCAGTACCTCTCTGGTATCACATGGTATTCAGGTTCTGATGATACTACTCGAGTAAGAGACAGAAACTCCTAAACTTAATAAATTTAAACTATCTAGTTCGGAATCATTTATTTTGTCTTGGTAATCACTCAAGTGCTAAAGTGGTCTGGAACTAAACAAGATAGACTCATTGTGCTGAGCTCCTTTGGCTGATCTTGGCTAACACTCAGGTTCCACATGACATTAGGTATCTACTAATACTAAAAAGTTGAAAATAAAATAATTAGTAAAAGAACATTTTTTGAAAACAAGATATAATAAAAAAAATCCGTTGTACTAAAACGAAAATAATAATTTTATGCAAGGGTTGTGCTGATTTCAGAAGCTCGTGGTGCAAATTATAAAAACTAGTTTTAATTTTTTTTTTTTTTTATTGACTTTTCATTTCTCTTTGACTAGATGTTTGTAATTCATTCTAAGATATGATATAAGATATAAGTTATTATTTATAGAATGAGAGAAAAAGACATAACTTAATTTTATTAACAATAAAATTATAAACTAAAATATTTGCATAAAAAGGAATTCCTCCTTGTCGATGTCGACTGCTCTATAATTTAACTATTGTTCTTAAACTCTATACTCACTGTAGCTTTTCAATATAAATTCTTTGTACAATCGCACGTTTCATAACGCATGACAAAATTTCTAGCCAATCTGAAATATCACAAAAAGAATGCCTCCCCCACCCTCAGATGGAATCCCGTGTCCGCGTCAGCGGGGTACAATAGGGTGCAGTACAATTCAGTCCACCCCCTCATATTTATATAGGTACCTGTAGAGGCAGTCGTTCGAAATTAGTGCCCGAACGTAACGTGATATTTCACTCGCCTTTGAATAAACATAGCTTTGATATAGATCAAAGTAATGTATAAAGTTAAGTTAGGTCTAGCTACTGTCCACAGAGGCGTAGTTTTATAGACGGTTCAAAATACGCTGTGTTGCTTGTGCAGCCCAGCATACTGAACACTGTCTACGAGCCGTATTGCACGCGTACGTTTACATTCATTTTTTACAATGCCTTCGTCCTTACAGAAGCAAGCCGTGGCGGAGGCGTGTCGTGTGTGCCCTACACATGTCTGCCAACTCACCGAAGCGGGATAAAACCCGACCCCACCAGGCGAGGCCGCGGTGGCGGCCAAAGTCCGCCGGCAACCTTGGGGTTATCCTTTCGAGGGCTTACCCGGTGTGCCTGGCAACGGACACTTGGGGAGGACACCGTGCGGTTTTGGTCGATACACGACATAACCACCCCCGCTGTCCGGCGGGCGGGGTATCCGAAGGGATTTCCGAACGCAAAAAAAAAAAAAAGCCGTCGAAAGACGAAGACGTTATTTTGGGTTATTTTCGTAAAAAGCCAAACAAAAAACAAAAAGGCGTACACACTTGCGTTCACTCCATGTACGCCTCGGTGTATAACATGCTGTACGGCAGGTGTCATGAGGCCTGCATGCAGGGACGCGAGCGCGACGCTGCCGCTCCTTCGACGAGGTTACATTGTTTTGTATGTAAGCTGCAAGCAAGCGTACACCAAACGTTTAATGACGAATACGCATCTATGAAGCCACGCTTACGTTGACAGGAGGCCTTCGTGTTAAGTAAAAGTAGTAAGATATTTCAGGTTATAACTTAGGGAGTGAAATTATTGCCGTTTTCTGATTAATCAATGGCGTGGCGGTGCGACATAAGCACGCTCTAACGTCGAAAGGCTACCGTTCCGCTTCTATTTTCGCATATTATTATCATCATCATAGTGTTTTTCCAGTTACATCCAAATTTTGCACTTTAGAGCCCTAAATCCGCTTTTAGATTTTGATTTTGATTGGTATGTCGGATTTTACGGGGGCTATTAACGTCTGACCTCCCAACCCTGTGAGGTGGGCCTGCGCCAGAGCCTCGTCCGTTGTGTAGCAGGTGCAGACTTGGGCCTCAAAGATGTTAGTAAGGGTGTACCCTTCTACTTTGGTACAAAATAAAAATATATTGTTGTAAAAAATATCGTCCTCGAGTTCGAGCGATGAAGATACTTTAATTTACATTCAGATAAATTATACACGTTGACATAAAAAGCAAGTACAATTCAAAATACCTGTTAACTTTCCACACTAACACGACATAATAAAGTGGCTTGGTAAAATGCCGGGTGGTTACTGACTGGAAATGCCGTCTGACAAATGTGTGAGAGCGCGAGACGCGGTGAACTGTACTGCCGCGCTAACTTTAAGAGCTGCAGCAGTAAGTCGGAATATACATGGTTGAGAAAATGGCGGTTTAAGTTACCGATTGAACTTTTACTTACTACTACCTACTACTAGGTTTGGTTTTTTCAATATGTAGGTTAAGTGGAGTTCTTTCATGATATATACTTAATAATTGCTATTTATATGTTTTACTATATTTAATTGACGAAAACTTCTATTATGTTTAGTATGAGTTTAAACTATATGTACTGATTGCTTAGAATAACCGCATTAAGTACCTTAGTCACTGCTTTAATGCTAAGCATTCCATACATACGATACTAGTAATTTGTATGAAATTATGTGTCTTTTAAAGCTTTCGGTTTAAAAAAACTGAGATGTTAGGGAAATAGTATTAATAATAATATATCATTTGGAAGATCATATAGTTAGAAATCTATACAAACCTTAAAATGTAGTAAATTACGTATAGGTAGTTTTTCTACAAGGCTCTGAAATTAAGTAATTAAAATGAATACCGTTTATTTCTCAGGCATTTATATTTTGGTGTTTTGTATTTAACTCACTATATTTTATAGCTCATTCCATATATTTATTATTTCTGTTTGAAATGAAGTGAAACTGTGCTGTATCTTCTTCCAAATGTGTTGTATCTTTTTTTGTGTTTTTGTTAGCCAGTGGAGTACTTTCATCTATTTTTCTGTTTTAGGCTTTAATACATTTTTGTTTACCTTATTTTGTGTTTGGTTTGTCTTCCTTTAAATTTTTTGCATTAATAAGTTTTGTCTGAAATGAAATGTTCGTAACAAAGATAACATAAACATTTTCCGCAAGAGCTAAGAACCTCTTCTTTGCAATATTGTTTTACTCACAGCTATTATCTGTGACCTTGATTTCATTTTTACTGTCTTCATTATTGATTGGCGATAAGTCTATGAAAATATCATTATTTATTTTTTCTATAAATGTTGTTTCATGATCTGTAGCAGTATATGGCTGGTGTTTTTCACAAGTGTTGAATTGCTGAGTATCGAAATGGTCTAAGCAAAGTAGGCAAGAACTTATATAGCTGTTACTTGCTTTTTAAAAAACACTGAAGATACTCACAATGTTGACGAGGATGTTTTTTTTTTAAGAATGATAGGCTCACGTTTGACCTCTATCTCACCTGGTCGTAAGTGACGATATGGTCTACGATGGAACACGTTTGTCTAGAAGGAACCTATTCACTCGAGATTGGAAGATTCCGAGGTTATAACTTTCCGGAAACACAGACTCAGGCAGGCAATTCCACTCCTTAGCTGTACGCATAATAAATGTATGAGTGGAATATCCACCATGTAGCGGTGGCGTGTCGCTGTGCGTCTTGTCGTTCGTTGGTGGAAAGGGCTTGGAGGTATCAAGTTGTGCAATTCCAGCGCACACTCTCTGAAATGCATCCGGTAAAAACCGATAGGCCTGCAACTTTGCGTCGATGTTCAAGGCTCTGAAGCCTTTTCTCGACGAGTGCATCGTTATTAATGAGCCTTTTGGCCCGCCTCTCTATTGTCTCAAGCCCTTCTAGGTGGTATTTAGCTGAGCCATCACACAGGTACGAGCAGTACTCCATACAGGATCGAACCTGCGCTTGGTACAAGTTGAGCAACTGTTCCGGTGTGAAGCATCGTCGCACCTTCGACAGAATGCCCAGCTTTTTAGCAGCCACTTGAGCTTTAGCCTCAATGTAAGACCCAAAATTGAGGGTGGACGTCAGAGTAACGCCAAGAAGCTCGAGGCCTCGAGTTCGATCCCCAGTCGCCCCGGGCACACACCTCTTGCTTTTCGTAGTTATGTGTGTATTAATAAATGTTAATTATCGCTCGCTTAATAATGTGCCCGGTAGATGGCAATAGGCTCGCCCCCTATTACATTGGGACCTTAACATAACTGGCGAATCGTGGGTGTGTAATACACCTCTGCCTACCCCTTCGGGGATACAGGCGTGAAGTTATGTTATGTTTATGTAGATAAGCTTGCAAAGTATGGTTGACAAAAAAGCAGTAAGTGTGATTACTGCTGACATTGTAAGTACCTATCCAATTGTCAAAAGTTTTTGATTAAGCTCATTTACACAGCAGTATGTATCCGTACGGTTTTTATTATTAGCAAAATAGAATAAAGATGTCAGAGTTATACTAATTACCACGAAGTAAGTATACTTCCCCCTTTTGTGCTAAGAAAAAAAACAAATTTCATTGATTTGTTGCTGTTATGCTTAATTATATTTTTAGGTTCCATTGAAGCTAGAGAATCGGGAGTAAGACCAGTTTATAGAGCATTACATGGCGATCCAAGAATGGTACTTAATCATTCTTGAAAAAATTCGACTTACTGCTCTTAATGTTAGCGCGGCAGTGTACCGCGCCGCATGAAGAACGCTCCATAGAAATAAACGTGCTCGTTAAGCTTTCGGTACCGAACGTTGCACTTTGTAGACTTGTCACTGTCCCACGTTTGAGTCAATAACAGTAGTAGCACTGAAATATGAAGAAAAAAAACAATTAATACGTACTTTGCAATATAGTTTTTGCTTATTATGTCTGCGTCGGTACAATGTGGATGGTTTCATATATTATGTATGTACACTAACGTTTTTTTTCGCCCAGAATAGGCAGAGAAAAAGCATGCTATTCATCATCGTCACAATAATAGTTTATTTATTTGCACAGATAATAAAATTCATTTTGTTAGTAATATTTTTCACTTAATAGCTATGTCAGTACTTATATTCAACCAAGGAGTTCATCATTTTAAAAATGTGCCTTATATGTGGCAGTTGTTTTTAAGGCACATGAGCATACTGTCGTACTTTGGAGTCCATCTTCTGTGGTTTTATTGTCATTGGTTCTCTTGCTTTTTCTCTCGATTTTGCTTAGGTTTTTTTACTTAATTTAAGATGTTTGTAACTCAATCATGCTCAAACGGCTGTACAGATCTGCCTCAATTTAGTTACCGAGATGATTACCTATAGTCTGGAATAACACGTACCTATGCTACCTTTAATCCTGGAATTATTGCGGGAACGGGATAAAATAAAATAGTTGTAATGTGAACTAAATAAATAAATAAAAATAAATTCCAAGTAGGCGGCGTGTTCCACAACCTGGTAGTTTAAGTAATAGTTATTTGTGAAACGAAAAAAAAAATGTCTTAAATTTTTTACTTTTGATTGCAGTGTATCGCAGATACACAGACACTGTACAGATAGTGTATAACCTTCATTTTCTTTTAGGATATTAGTAACTGAAATTATTAGTAGGTATTCTCGCCAACCCCTCCAGCTAAGCCAAATTGCTTGTGTTAGGAGTGGGTTTCGAACCATGGATCTCTCGACCTTAAGGCCGACTCCTTAACCGCTAAGCTACCGAAGCTTCTCTGTTGCATTAAGATTGAGATAAAAATAAGGTCTACTCAAGTATATACCTACCATATATACTAATTGCCGACTGTCAGTATTCGTCTTTTTTTTTTCGCGCGGGAATTCCCTCGGATACCCTCCAGCCAGCCAGCAGGGGTAGTTATGTCGGGCTTGAACCGACTAAAACCGCACGCCGTCTAGGGTCTTCAGGACTGTAAGGTGGCCCATAAGGCATTTCCCTCGCACCCCGACTAAGTACTTCTGCGATTGTTAATATGACTACAAAACATTCGTAAATAAAAGCTCAAATTTTGTCCGCCGTGTGCCCTCTGTGAGGCATCTGTTAATATAGATATGTGGCTTTATAGACGAGGGAGCACTGTAAAAAAAAAAGAAAAAAAAAAGGTATCAAACAGCGGGTTATTCGCTCCCAGATTTGTTTAAGCTCTCGTGACACAAGTTCGACGATGGTAAACATTTTTGTATACGGTAGGATAGTAATTACGGACTATTGACACTAAAGACTCAAAAAATTAATACGCTTGATAATCTCCTTGGATATCTTGTTAAAATGTTATT
Source organism: Cybosia mesomella (assembly GCA_946251805.1). NCBI lineage: Eukaryota > Metazoa > Arthropoda > Insecta > Lepidoptera > Erebidae > Cybosia > Cybosia mesomella. The sequence goes on along the minus strand of OX276388.1, from coordinate 41,215,831 downwards.
TATTTATATCTATAGATTCGAACTTTTATAAGCAATTAAGCCTGCTTCATAAGTAGGCTTTTATTATTGTAATGTTTCCTACCTTACGGATGTTTCAATTCATTTTTTAAATTGTCAAAGCGTCCACTTTGGAACTTAGGTCCACTCTCCCGCTTCACCCTTATAGGAGTTGGTTTATTTTGACGTTCACGTGCGTGACTGCCATCTGTCCCCCCCCCATTCCCCAAACGCAAAAGAAAATTCATAGTATTTGAATATTGAATACCGGAATTGTACTAAGTGTGATCAATATGAATGAAAGAAAATGAAAAATGTTTAATCAATACAAAATACGCAGTTAAGGTTTTTTTTACTTTTGCCATACTGCAGGGCAGTTTTTTGGCAGATGTAGCTCCCGGGTGTCATATAATACGTGCTTTCACAATTTTTTTCCTTTTTATCAATTTTTAATTCTATTTTCATTTTATAGCAATAAGTGGTAATTATGGTTTTGGTAAGTGGCAATTGGCCTCTGTGGCGTAGCGGTAGTGCATACGACTTCTATGACAGGGGGCGCGGGTTCGATTCCAGCTCAGTGCAAATATTTGTGTGAATGAATATTTCTATTTGTATTGGTCTGAGTGTTTCTATGTATAATGTAAGTATTTACCAAAAAGTATATAAGTATGTTTATCCGCATTCTGGAACCTATAACACAATGCTTATTTTAGGTCTTGCAAGAGCTGTGTAGAATGTCGTAGAATATTTATTACTTCGGGCCATCAACCAGGTGGATACCGAAGTCTTAAAATCACGCAAAAAAAAATCAAAATCTCACACCCACTTTTTATCACTTTTCTCGATGTTTCACATGATTCTAAGCCTAATTAAGCAAAAAAAAATTTTTATTTCGTGAAATCTCTTTGCACCCCGGTATTAAAGACCCGAGACGGTGTGAGGTTTTGGTCGGTTCGAGTCCGACATAACCACCCCTGATGGCCGGCAGGCGGGGAAATACCTAAAGGTCCCAATATACCTCTACCTACCTTCGAGAGTATACGGGATACAGAATTGGAGACCAATTGGCTATTCTGTCAAATACGTACCAAATCCATTCTAGCACAAAACAGCCACCACTGCCACCATTGCATGAGTATGATAGTTTTAATGATATATACAGATTATACGAAAACGTTAGAAGTGCCGCCGATTATTTCATAATTTTCAAAAGATATTGCACAAATTTGTACTTAAATGAAAACTGCATCACATATTCCATACAATATAAATAAAGTTACAAATAATATAAATAAAAAAAGACCAGAGATAAGTAACGGCGAACGCGATTATTTATAAAAAAAATATTTATTTCATAAAAAGTGTTTACAATAAGAAATGTACTACAAGACTAATTTACTTAATTAATATTCTAATACAACAAAGCTATGACAAAATCGATGCGTCGACAATTCCGGTCAGCGCGTGTCGGCGTCGTACGATGCGTCGTCAGCAATCCTGCTGGTCGGCGGATTGCCTAACTCCTCCCTCCTTAAGACAGAAGCGCGTCCCGCAGCTTCTTGCAGCGTCCTCGGTGCGAAGTTCGAGTTGGCTTAGTTTTGTCCGCCTCCATTGCCATGCTTTCCATCCAATTACTGTTGCTAGAGCCAGGTAAAGTCCAAGTGTTGACCAGCTGGGCATTGCCATCATAATTTGCCAGTCTATAGTGGGTTCTTCTAGTGTTTTGGCACGGTCCATGATCTTGTGGATGCTGTCCAGATCGACATCTTCTAACTGCAAGCTGTACTCGATGCTCTGCTCCAGTACAATTGATTGGCTGGGCAGAGGTATTACCTCGTCTATTGTCACTGTATTAATGTTGGTTTTCAATGTCCGGTTGAGCACTTCCAGGTGACAGTCGCTTGTCAAACTGGTTATATAAATTCCCTTGGTCCTTTTGTACTCGGTCTTCCTGCCACAGTGGGTTATTATGGTTTCTTCTTCTGGGAGGATAATAAGCCACTTATTATCCTGTAACCGTTGGATCTTTCCTTGCTTGATGTCCATCTTGGCACGGGTGCAGTTGGTGTTCTGGTGTTTGATCAGGCATACCACGCAATCTTCAGATTTCTCTACTGGTTGCGTCGTTAGTGACTGGCAGAGCTGTGTGTCTGGTGTTATCCTTTTGCAGTCTTCCTCCAGGTATGAGTACTCGCTGCTTCCCAGTGCTAGGTATTTGGCTTTGGGGATGATGGTCAGGCCTTGTTTGTCGGGAATGGAGTATAGATGGATAAGGTCGTAGGGATTTTGATCGGTAGATGGGATATCTAATATGAATGTCAATGTGTGCTCTGTACTGTAAGCTTTTACACTAATAGATTTCTCTATACTGTGTATATTCTTTATACTAACTGTATCTACTGGTCTGAATTCATTTAATTTTTGGATGGTCATCATCTCTGTAATAAGGCTATGGGGACTTATAATACTAGGGTGCATTACCTCTAAGTGCGCAAAAGTCATAGCATCTTCTAAGATTACCAATTTATCTAAAAGTAATTGCAAACTAAAGTTAATTTGAATATATAAGTCTAGGAAGTGTATCTTATTAATAATTCCATTATAATTACGTGTGGTATTTCTTAGTATTGAGCTTAATTTCTGTTGATTTTTGTTTACAAGATTGATTTGTTTGGTAAATTCGTCCACAGCGTGTTCGGCTATATATAAGGTTTGTTTCTGAGATGTAACCACTTTATTGACTGAATTACGTAAACCAGATATTTCATTTTCAATTTTAACGGCGTCGTCATAATCTAAGTTACCTGTAATTGTTTTAATTATAGAGCCTAAACCATTGATAATACCACGTCTAGTTCTATGTTTGGGAGTTATAAATATAATTTTCTTACTTATCGAATTTATGCTACTTTCTATTTGGTCCTTATAGGTTCTATGTAAATCCTCGTCGTCTTCAGCGTGTTTAGTCTCGGCATATATAACCATAAGCTTGAGCGCTGTTTCGTGTAAGTATGAGACATTATACGCGCAAGCCAAACTAAAAGTATCAACCTGTTTCAAAAGCTGAGCTTGTTTTAGAAGGAGGATTCCATTTACATTATCTACAGGATTAAAGGTTACGGTTGCGGCTGCGTAGAGCACGAAGGCTCCTGTGACGAGGACCCTGGAACAAGATGGGGTCTGCGTAAGAGCTTAAAATGAACTCTTATGGATTTCGAGTTCGGGTGGTTACCTATAATTTCTGCTACGTTGTTAGGATGCAGGTGGATGATTTTGTAGGGGCCTTTGAATACCGGCTTTGTCTTGTCGCTCCTCGTAGTCTTGGCGACCTGTTTATAGACTGTTTCACCTACCTTAAACATCATTGCTTCGGCTGTCTGGTTTCTCTTTTCTATCACCTGTTCTTTATTTTTCGATACGTGAGCTGCTAAACACTCTTGCACTGCTTCTGCATTTTTCCGGTGATTAAGCACATAATCCTGGTAGAACTCTCTGGGGTAAAACAGTTCTAGGGGGTTCCTGGAAGCTGTGTGACCAAATAAAAGTTCTCGTGGTGTGTAACCTGTGGTGGAGTGGATGGCGTTATTATACGCTATAATAGCATATTTCATCAGTAACTGTATCGGTTCATCTTTGTTGGTCATTCGTTGTATTCTAATGATTTCGCCAATAGTTGAATGAAATCGTTCTATTGGTGAGTTTGAATTCGGATTGTAGGGTGTCGTAAAGTGGATATTAATGTCATGAGAGGCACATATTTCCTTTATCACGTCATTGTCGAATTTCGTGTCGGAGTCTGTGGTGATTTTAAGTGGCAAACCTAAGATAGAAAATATTTGCAACAGTGCTTCCGCTATGTGAACACTGCTAGATGCATTTAAGGGCACAGCTTGTGCAAATTTAGAAAAATTATCTATTACAGTCAGAAATGTTGCGCCGCCTGTGGAATATAGGTCCATGAATAGATGTTGGAAAGGTTTAGTGGGTGTTTCTGTTATAGCTAGTGTGGGTCTCACAGGATGTCTTTCATATTTCGCCCTGAGACACACGTCACATTGGTTTATGTACCTTTGGATAGAGAGTAACATATTGGGCCAATGATAATTTCTAAGGAGGTGTTTATGGGTTTCTTGGATTCCTCTATGCGATGATTTACCCTCATGGTACCGCTTTATCATCTCTTCTTGTTCGTTTTTATTTTCTATGACCGTAACACGCGACGTACACCGTATTAATTTGGGACCTCTGTCATTGAAGATGGTGGTGTAAACTCTCGAAAAAGCTAGGTAGAGGCTTTCATCGTAGAAATAGCAATGGAAGATACGATTGGCAATTGTATGTTCTTTTAGGAATTGAATTATTTCGGACTCAGTATTATTAATTGGAATAAACACATCTTTAATAACTGTTCTGGAATTAGTAGATCTATCTTCTACTCTATAAGAGGACCCTGGGGTGGATCTAATATAAAACTGTTTAAGCTGTTTGTCTATTGCGTCGGATAGTATAGGTATGCCATTATTTTCGTTATCAGGCTGTGTGTGGTTTGTCGAAACTAACTGGTCGGGGTCAATTATTGTAATGCTCATTGTGTCTGTGTCTTTGTCAGTATTTGATGGCACAGCGCTACTGGTTGCGATGTCATCGTCATCCCTCACGTCCCTATTGATATCATTAGGACGTAGCGGGTTGTTTTCTGCTTCTACATCTCTAAGTACGTCTTCTAATAGTCTGTTTACGTCTTCAGTTTCGTCCTCTCCGGGGTTAACTGCTAAGGAGTCTATACTGTTATGGAAAATTTTTACTCTTGATAATGCGTCTGCGTTGGTGTTTTGTTTGCCCTTTTTGTAAACTACTTGGTAATCGTATTCGGCTAGTTTTAGTTTCCAACGAGTTAATTTTGAGTTGGGGTCTTTTAAGGACATAAGCCACATTAGAGGTCTATGGTCTGTATAGATTGTAAACTTACGACCGTATAGATAGGGTCTAAAGTACTTAGTTGCCCAAATGATTGCTAACAGTTCCTTTTCTGTGGTTGAATAGCGTGTCTCTGTATCGGATAGTGTCCGTGATGCAAATGCAACCGGTTTGTCTGAGCCGACAGTTCCCTGTGAGAGAACAGCACCTAAAGCAAAGTCTGATGCGTCGGTTGTCAGGATAAACTGTTTGTCGAAGTCAGGATATTGCAGAATCGGGGCATTTGTCAAGATCTGTTTACATTTCTTAACTGCGTCAAGGAATTCGTCCGTGTGTAAGACCTTTGCATTCTTTTTTAAACAAGCTGTCAGAGGTTTTGTCAATTTAGCGAAGTCCTTAATGAATTTCCTATAATAACCTACTAGGCCTAGGAATGCTTTGATGTCTTTTTGAGTCTGTGGTATGGGGAAGTTTAAGACTGCTTTGATTTTGTCTTTGTTAGGCTTAAGGCCCTGGTCCGTGAGTTCGTGTCCTAAGAAGTTAACCTGTTTTTGTAGGAACTCTGACTTATCTAACTGTATTTTTAGATTATGAAGCTTGAATCGTTCAAAGACTAACTTTAGTTTTTCGTTGTGGCTTTGTAGCGAAGTGGATGCTATTATGACGTCATCGAGATATGTAAATACGTTATCCAGACCTCTGAGGATATGGTCCATGAGGCGCTGAAACGTACTAGGCGCGTTTTTAAGGCCAAATGGCATGCGCAGGAATTCATAGTGACCTCTCTCAGTCGTAAATGCAGTCTTTTCGATGTCGTCAGGGTGCATTTCAAGTTGGTGGTAACCGCTCGCCAGATCGAGGGTCGTAAAGTACTGAGCTCGTCCTAGTCGATCAAGAATGTCGCTAATATTAGGTAAGGGATATTTGTCTTCTATGATTCTGTCATTAAGTCGTCTATAGTCAATTACGAGTCTCCATTTAACCTTTCCAGAAGCGTCGGGTTTCTTTGGGACTATATGAACAGGGCAGGACCATGGTGAAATACTTTCACGTATGATTCCTTGTTTTAGTAGATTACCAATTTGTTTCTGAATTTCTATACGTTGTTGGGGGGCTTGTCTGTAACTTCTTACAAAAATTGGAGTGTTATCAGTTACTCGCAGTTGATGTTTCACTGCACTAGTAAAAGACAATGGTATGTTCTCAGAGTAAAATATTTCTCTATATTGATAGCAAAGTTTAGTAATCTCACGTCTCTCTTCCTCGTTCATATGGTCCGTTCGAATTTTCTTTAAGTTTTCACAGAGTTCTTTGTCAATGTCAGTACGAGTTTCAAGTGTGTTAATTTTGTGAGCTATATTGCTATCTAATAGCTGTGGGGGTAACTGCTCAAGGGGCAAGGTGCTATTGTTGCTAATTGTCTGCTGTTTATCGGTATAGTTAATAATAGAAGTCCTAAATGTCCCATTTTTAACGGTTATAATAGCTGCGGGTGACTTTAGTCCTTTTGTCCACTGAAAGTCGTCATGAATATATTGTCCGTCTAAATAGTTTGTTTTTACTATTATAAGTTTCTCGCAGTTAGGCCCCACCTTAAGTTTCTTTATGGGATAGTCAAAGTAAATTGGTATTTCGGCATTAGTGGTTCGCAACAACTTGTTTTTCAAGTCTATGTTGCATCCTAATTCTTTCAGTATGTCCACACCTATAATGCCTTTGTATTTTTGGTCGAAATCGAATAACAGGAATTTATGAGATTTATCGGATTTAAATTGTGGTGGTAGGGGTAAGACTACTATCTGTTCGTGAAAGGATACACCGTGCGCGGTTTTTACCTGGAAGGGTTCGCTTTCGATGTGCTCCTCTAACCTGGTGCCTACTACAGCATCTGGTGATATAATTGATCGTGAGGCTCCTGTGTCCAGTAAAAACTTACCTTGAAATTCGGGGAGCTCTATGTAGGGAAGGTGATCTTTCCCATGATGATTGAGGTCTACTATACTTATTAACTGTTGTCCAGTTGGGTCTCGTCCGTAGGAAAATCCTGGTAGCTTGGTTCTCCACTCGGTGTCTCCTGCGAGTACTCCTGTCTGTAGTCCTTCTCTTGATCCTGTAAATTATTACTAACGTACTCACCGTTGTAGTATGGCTCGTAGTTATCCGGGTAACCGAGTTCTAGAGCGGGCTGACTGGGCTGTGTATAGAAAAGTTCCTCAGACGCAAAGCTAGGCTTTTCGGGCTTATTAACTGACCTCATGGTGACGTCAGATATCTTTTGCGGTGGGTTCACTTGTTGGCGGGGTATATTTGGTTGGGGTCTAAAATTACCTGAGTTTCTAAAGGTTCCTGAGCCACTAGGCCGGGTACCTTGATTGGGTCCGTTCCTCCATGGAACTTTCTGCTGGTTCTGGTCTGGGGCCCAGTTATTACGTGGTGGGAAGTTACGACTATGTCCTGGTTGGATAGCTAAGGGTGACATGGGGTTATGCTTAGGCATTTCTTTCGGTTTGGCTTGTATAGAAAGTGAATGAAAACTGTTATTAAATCTATTAAATGCTAGACGCGCTTCTTCTTGTCTAGCCGCTACTATGGCCGCTTCAAGGGTCGTCGGTCTCGCTATACGAACACCTATAGACACGTGGAAGTCGAGGTGATTCACATATTGGTCTATTACCATATTTTCATAATATGTTTTATCTGAGTGCCTACCGATAACGTTTAGCGTATCTAACACTTCTCTTAAACGTTTACCAAAGGATTCGGCGTCTTCATTTTTATTGCGCCGCAGGCGGGTCAGTTCCTGCATCAACTGAATTTCATTACGTGGTTCTCCTAACCTACGGGTCAACGCAGCCTTAACTGCCTCCCAGCTATCTACTATGCCCTCGGACGCTATGGCGTCGACGGCAGAACCACTCAGTTTACTTTTAATTAAACATACAACCGCAGGGTTTACTCTTACGGGTGCCTCTAACAAAGATAGCACATTCTCTACCTCTCTAATGAAATAATTAAGTGTTTTCTTGTTACCATCATATCTCGGTAACAGGTCAGATACGAATTTAAAGGTGGCTAACTCAATGGTCGCCATTATATATAAAATTTAATAAAATCGAAAAAAATAATTACCAAGTATTTAAATTACCAACTTCTCTGCCTACTCTATATGTCTACAGTAGCGTGAAGTTAAAACAATTATATCTATATATTACTACCGTGCTGGTGACTTTGGCTAAAAATAAACACAAAGGAAATGCAATATCATATACTTGCTTATTATGCACTGCGAAGCGTATACCGCGAGTTTAGCGTGTATACGAGCAGGCCTTTTCTTAATTAAATATATCTCAATGTTATTTGTTTGCAGCGATTTTAGCCTACACACAAAAACACATTAACATTCAAGATTACGACAGGAAATATAGCACAGGAACTGGGAATACAACAAGCACTCACCCTAGTATCCTCTGCATCTCCTAGTCGGGCCTTGTAGTACAGCAGGACCTCCAATTCTCCGGATATCCCGCAGGGTTGTCGCCGTCTGTAGATTCGTTGCGATCGCGAAGCTAACGATAGATACCGTTCACTCAGGTCGAAGAGATCTATTCGAAGTTAGAGTGTCGCGATCCTACCGACTGCGCCAGATAAGTAACGGCGAACGCGATTATTTATAAAAAAAATATTTATTTCATAAAAAGTGTTTACAATAAGAAATGTACTACAAGACTAATTTACTTAATTAATATTCTAATACAACAAAGCTATGACAAAATCGATGCGTCGACAATTCCGGTCAGCGCGTGTCGGCGTCGTACGATGCGTCGTCAGCAATCCTGCTGGTCGGCGGATTGCCTAACTCGAGTTATAAATAAATTACACAAATAACTATTTATGTAATTTAATTTATAAGGTTATGAACTGACTTATTACCAAATTCAATTCAATTCAATGGTCCGATAATAGTAAAAAAGTTAAATCTAAAAATAAAATAAATTTTTAAAAGGAGGAAGGTTCCCAATTCGGCGGCATCTATTTTATTTTATAGATTATGTGATGCAGATTTCATATCTTTTAAAACTTTTGCAATATATTTAAATCGGCTGGACACACTTAACATGTCCACTCTGTATAAGAACAGCAGGTGATGACGTTGACGTGCACCATTGCTGTTTATTTCTTTGTGTCCTGCTCTACATAGATCTATACATACGATTCTACTTATCAAGTCAAGCTTGTCAGTCTTATTGCTGTGCCGCCGGTTAGAGTATTGTCACCTCAATACTTTTATCAATGTTGCGACAGACGACTTCTGTAGCGTAGCGGTAGAGCATTCAACTGCTTAGTCAGAAGTCGCGGGTTCAATTTCTGCTCATTGCAAATATGTATATTTACATTGGTCTGGGTGTATATTATGTATTTATTTACAAAAAAAAAGTACCTAAGTATGTTTATCCGCATTTTAGAACCCATATGACAAGCTCTGCTTAGTTTGGATCTAGATGGCGCTGTGTAATATTTCCTAGAATATTTATTTATTTTAGAAACTGACAAAATCAATCAGCGTAAAACACACATCTAAAATTATACACACATATATTTAATGTACAAGAATATTTTAGAGAAATAAATTATTTTCTTTCTTTGTTAACACATTGCAAAGTTAAGCAACAGTATCTAGGTCAGCCTTGGGATGGGTGACCATTCTTAACACATTGAGAGTCCTCCGTACTGTAGTGTTCGGACTCGTTCGAACACTATAGTTAGTTGCCTGGCCATCATGCGTCAGCGGTATTAAAAAAAAAATTGTATAAATATTTCAAATAGAGAGAATAGAAAAAAAAACCAATGGTTGGCGGACAGTTCGAGACAGCGTGTGACCAGGGGCCCCAACCTCGACCCGCCGTACGAAGAGAGTATCAAGCGAAGTGGTCGTAGACTCAATCACTGAGCAGAATCGGCGTTCCTCCTCAGTTCGTATAGTTAAACTAAATAATCTCGTGTAAAATCCCCTAAAACTCGTTGATAGGAGTTTTGTTTGAAAAATAAATGTTATAAAATATAAAATTACTTGTGTTAGCATTTAATTATCACGAAATGCTGTGAAGTCAGACCCCCGACGTCACAGTACCTCGGAGAGTACGGTCCCGGTTGTCTCACGAATATCTACTGCAGTCGTTGTGGGTAGTTGGAGCTCGAGTCCTGGTTACTACAGAACTTCCTTATCGCCAATGGGTTGTGAAGGTCAGATAGCACTCGCTTCTCGGAAAATATCGAAGTTCAGCAGCTTCGTGGTTAAACTGAAAAGCCGATCCCAACTGACTACAGAAAAGGTTCGGAGAATGAGATGTATTTAGAAAATAAACTTTACAATTCAGAAGAATAAATGAATAAATAAATATTCTACGACATTTTACACAGCGCTATCTAGACCCAAAGTACCTTTTTTTTTTCTTGCGGAATCCCTTCGGATACCCCCCGCTGGACAGCGAGGGCGGTTATGTCGGGCTTGAACCGACTAAAACCGCACGCCGTCTCGGGTCTACAGTGTAAGGTTGCCCAAAGTAACTTATTTTTATTTTTCTTGCGGAAATCCCGTCGGATATCCCCCTACCGGCCAGCGGGGCCGGTTATGTCGGGCTTGAACCGACTAAAACCGCACACCGTCTCGGGTCTCAATACTCCAGGGTGTAAGGTTGCCTATGGAGCATATCCCTCGCATAGTTTAACTAGCTTGTGTTATGGGTTCCAGAATGCGGATAAACATGCTTATATACTTTTTTTTTGTAAAACATACATTATTATACATAGAAACACCCAGACTAATGCAAATACACATATTTATGCATACAAATATTTGCACTGAGCGGGAATCGAACCCGCGCCCCCAGTTCGTTTCGTAACAACAAGAAGTTTCGTATCTATGCCGTTGATCGTTGAAGGTGTCATAAATGTAGCTATAGATATCGATTCAGAGAGTTCCGTACTTATTTTTTTTTTAGTTTTTTCGTGCGGAAATCCCTTCGAATACCCCCCCGCCGGCCAGTTTATCGGATTCCCTTGCGCGATACAATTGTCCACATATTTTATTTCGTATTAAGCATAGTTTATAGTTGTATAGTAACACGAAAACATATTAGTAGATAGCATTATTTAAATAAAGCAAATTCCATCGAAACCGCGCTTAATAATTTCTAAAACACATTACACACTTATAGAATTCAAAAACACATAACGCACTTGAATACCACACACATTTTTATTTATATAGGACGGCGTGTTGAAATGGTATTATTTATATCGCCACGATGGCGAATCAACGCTGAGAATTTTTACCTCACATCTGTTAACAATACAAATACCAATAGTCTATGGACGTCTACATTATCTCATTGGTTATTGCGTATCAAAATAATTTATAAAGAGTTTTAAGAACCAAATAAGATGTAATTAGATTTCTTTGTCAAGCTTTGATACGAGACTGTTGGTTAGTAAACGGACGCGTTTACCAAATTTTTCTCGATTGAATGTCGCTATGGTTTGGCTGACAAGAGTGTGTATTACGTAGATTGGGAGTTAAGTATTAAACGTAGCATGTTGCATGGAATGTTAGTGATTTAAGGTTAATGGTGTGTATATAATTAAAATATGCTTAATTTGAACTAGTTAAGATGTTTGTTTTAAAATAATATTGGCACGCAATTTTAAATACAAAAAGTTCTAAAGTTTGGCTAAAGATCCAATGCGTAGGTCATTTCTCATAAAAAATACTACCTGATACCCAAGCGACGAAGAGGCGTGTGACGTCACTAGGACGCACCAAAGGTAAGCGGAATATAAAAACTGATTTCGAACGGGGACAAGGGATAGTTTTTCGTTGTAGCTGATTGAAGTGCACATGCTCTGTTAAAATTGTTAATGATTGCGTTGGCTGTGTTATGCTAATATAATTGGTGATTCTTTTGACGAGTTGTATATACTAGACAGTGACAAATGATAACGCTCTTTGGATTCTGTGCTGGCTCCTTGAGGCGTTCTTGCGCGCGAGCGAGTGCTCGTAAATCCGGCACCTAACCTTGAGATCTTTTATTGAGCAAATGGGAGGTCCCCCCGCAATAAAAACGTCGTAGCATGATCTGATGTTCTGAAAAATTATGTTCAACTGCTGCGCCTCGGACAACGGGGTAGACAATCTCGCGAACATGCCTTGCATGATCGCGAGGTAAACCACGATACCCTCGTTTTCCCCTTGGGTCCAAGCACGAATCTCCTCTAGAAAACGAACATCAAAATTTGGGGAGTCCAACAAAATGCATTTTAATTGCCGCCATGATATGATGGTTGCACGTACGCTACGGAACCAATGAAGTGCATCACCTGTGAAAAATTCTGGCGCCAAACCCAACAATCGATTATCCGGAATTTCTCGAGCCGAACGGACTTCCTCCATACGCTCCAAGAATGCACGAGCACAGCTCTTCCCATCGAATTTGATTTTGATTATGTCTAGGGCATTAGAGCGGTCACATGAGACCCTAATTCGTTCGACGGGCATGTCACGTGGAACTGACTCGATAATAGGTTCGTTCACCACCAACGTTGGTACAACATGTGGCGATTTAAAAAAAGGAAACGCGTTACCCTCGACGACCGTCGGAGTTCTAACTGAGGGGCTCCTAGCTACGTGCGGGTTCGTTATTTTTGCAAAATGGGCAGAACAAAGGTCGAAGAGCTGTTGTACCCTCGCGAGCTCGGTACTCTCTTCCTTCGTAGCAAGCTTGTTCAACCTCTGTATCCTAAAATATACGTGATTGAGAAACGTCAATGTACGTTCGTAAAGAAGTCCCTTATCGTCAAACTCCGTTGAAAATATCTCGATGTTATCCGACACCTTTTGCAACGTAGCCTCAATCCCTATCAAATCGTCAGCCAGAGGATAACACGACTCAACAACGGAGTGAGCCGGGTATTCCTCGAGAGACTTCTGCAACTGCACTCTCAACGTCTCCACCCTATCCGCAGGCGAGAGTCCTCTAATGGCCACTTCATAAATTAATTCCGCCTTATTCAATTGTAGGTACTTTATTATACGGTCCGCCATCCTTTATCCTAACGTCTGGTGAGCTTAATAACAATTTAAAAAAAAACTACAGTCGATAAACAACCTTAAAAAATTCACTACCTGGTCGCGAATTCGGCAATCTAGGTAGATTAATACAATTGATTCCTTAGTGAGACAATACACATAAAAAAAACGTGACAAACACAAAAAATGGGTATGGTATGGGGAGGGTCCCTTGTGCTCGGTGACGCAAAAAAAATGAAAATAAAAAAAAAAAATTTTTTGAGAGGTGGGTCTTTTCAGACCCTTGGTATCTGGTGGACTCTTACCACCTGCCTTACCCAACGAGAGGCAACTGGATGTTTTCCACGTTTTTTCTTCGCTCCCGACCCAGTACAGGAGTGAGCACAAAAGACAGTACCCTTACACACATACAAAATAGCGCAACCGCTCACAGCAAACGACTTGCACCTATAACCGACAGACACTCTTTTTGTTCGGGCGCCAGTGATACGGGGTGCCCTACGGGGAAGCCGAAAGGAAACGAGTGATCGAAATCCAACACTTTATTCCGTAGGTACCACAATGTTTATCTATATTTATTTTAAATTAAATTAAAGCCGAGTGTCGGTTAGGCTACAGGTACACGTCACTACGAACGGCCGCCAAGTATTTCACTCAACTTGGATCCGTCGGCACCGGGCGAGGGTGATGCGCCGCCAATAACAGTGGTTTCACCAAGAAATGTACGTAAATTACTTGGTTTATAAATAATTTTTAAAATATTTTTTCTAGTTCTAACAATAAATATACAACTGAATTTTATTGATAGGTTCAGTATTTATACGCCTAGTGTTATCATCTGCACAGTCATACGGCTATCTCTATGCAACTGTACGTAGCAGATATACGTAGCAATTGTACGTCTACACGTAGTACATTTGCTACGTCTATTCGTAGCAGTATTTCATAGTGTATTTATTATGGCGAGTGTTCTCATGAGCTCCTATCCATTGTGAATCAACATTCAATGACGCCAGTGCAAGCGATCTTTATTGTTGTATGTACGGCACAAGTACGATAATTGAATGTAGCTAATAGTGAATTAGTCACTATAAATTGAGCTACGACAACGTACGTGAGAACGTACAAGCTGTTGGCCGATAATAACAATTGCATAAGAAACTGTTCCAAAATAGTTATTCAAGTTAGAATAAAATAATGTAACTTTTTCTGCAGACACCCACATACTAAGAAATAATAATGGTAGCTAAAATGTTTTGTTTCTTATCTAAAGTATTAAAAGCGAATAATATTACGTTATATATCCACGGTTCAACATGTATTATCGATGTAGGACTTGACTTTTGGGAATAAAGTCAAGATAATCAGTTTATTAATTTCATTTACATACTGAGATTTTAGGGTTTCGTAGTTGACCCAGAAATGAGTTTATTTTTTAAGTACCTAGTATTTAGTAGTCAATTGAACCGTGGTTGACGAAGCTTTTTATTACGCCTACTGACCCCGGAGGAATCCGGAAGGCCGATGTCCCCTTCAGGGATTACATTAGTTGTAATTATTTTATGTTAAGTGTACCTACCACTGTACAGCGCTGCCGACAGTAGGGCCCATGTAGGAAATTATACCCAGGGTCCCGGCGCTGTTGCATTGGGTTCACACACCAGTGCCTGACCGTGTGTTTGTTCCCCAGAATTCCGGACCGGCTGAAAATTCCAGACAGGTATTGAAAATTCCGTACCGGCTAAAAATTCCGTACCGTCTGAAGAGTGCACTCAACTCCGTTCTGGTCAAGAGATCGCAGTAACTGTGTGCAGGCGGAACAGCACCGGCCCAACTCCACACCTGAACAGCTGGCAGAGACGGCGAACGCACACGTCAAGCCTGGTGGTCTCTTGGGAGGCGCATCACCCTCGCCCGGTGCCGACGGACCCAAGTTGAGTGAAATACTTGGCGGCCGTTCGTAGTGACGTGTACCTGTAGCCTAACCGACACTCGGCTTTAATTTAATTTAAAATAAATATAGATAAACATTGTGGTACCTACGGAATAAAGTGTTGGATTTCGATCACTCATTTCCTTCCGGCTTCCCCGTAGGGCACCCCGTATCACTGGCGCCCGAACAAAAAGAGTGTCTGTCGGTTATAGGTGCAAGTCGATTGCTGTGAGTGGTTGCGCTATTTTGTATGTGTGTAAAGGTACTGTATTTTGTGCTCAAAAACGTAGAAAACATCCAGTTGCCTCTCGTTGGGTTAGGCAGGTGGTAAGAGTCCACCAGAGACCCACCTCTCAAAAACAATGATTTTTTTCTTTTCATTTTTTTTGCGTCACCGAGCACAAGGGTGGGTACCCATTTTTTGTGTTTGTCACGTTTTTTTTATGTGTGTTGTCTCACTAAGGAATCAATTGTATTAATATACCTAGATTGCTGAATCCGCGACTAGGTAGTGATTTTTTTTAGGTTGTTTATCGACTGTAGTTTTTTTTTAAATTGTTATTAAGCTCACCAGACGTTAGGATAAAGGATGGCGGACCGTAAAATAAAGTACCTACAATTGAATAAGGCGGAATTAATTTATGAAGTGGCCATTAGAGGACTCTCGCCTGCGGATAGGGTGGAGACGTTGAGAGTGCAGTTGCAGAAGTCTCTCGAGGAATACCCGGCTCACTCCGTTGTTGAGTCGTGTTATCCTCTGGCTGACGATTTGATAGGGATTGAGGCTACGTTGCAAAAGGTGTCGGATAACATCGAGATATTGTCAACGGAGTCTGACGATAAGGGACTTCTTTACGAACGTACATTGACGTTTCTCAATCACGTATATTTTAGGATACAGAGGTTGAACAAGCCTGCTACGAAGGAAGAGAGTACCGAGCTCGCGAGGGTACAACAGCTCTTCGACCTTTGTTCTGCCCATTTTGCAAAAATAACGAACCCGCACGTAGCTAGGAGCCCTCAGTTAGAACTCCGACGGTCCTCGAGGGTAACGCGTTTCCTTTTTTTAAATCGCCACATGTTGTACCAACGTTGGTGGTGAACGAACCTATTATCGAGTCAGTTCCACGTGACATGCCCGTCGAACGAATTAGGGTCTCATGTGATCGCTCTAATGCCCTAGACATAATCAAAATCAAATTCGATGGGAAGAGCTGTGCTCGTGCATTCTTGGAGCGTATGGAGGAAGTCCGTTCGGCTCGAGAAATTCCGGATAATCGATTGTTGGGTTTGGCGCCAGAATTTTTCACAGGTGATGCACTTCATTGGTTCCGTAGCGTACGTGCAACCATCACATCAAGGCGGCAATTAAAATGCATTGTTGGACGATTTTGACTCCCCAAATTTTGATGTTCGTTTTCTAGAGGAGATCCGTGCGCGGTCCCAAGGGGAAAACGAGGGTATCGTGGTTTACCTCGCGATCATGCAAGGCATGTTCGCGAGATTGTCTACCCCGTTGTCCGAGGCGCAGCAGTTGAACATAATTTTTCAGAACATCAGACCATGCTACGACGTTTTTATTGCGGGGGACCTCCCATTTGCTCAATAAAAGATCTCAAGGTTAGGTGCCAGATTTACGAGCACTCGCTCGCGCGCAAGAACGCCTTCAAGGAGCCAGCACAGTTGACGATGGCTCCCGAGTTCAATTACAACCAACAGGCAGCCAGGAAAGACAGCAAGCCGAGGCCGTTGGTGCATGCTGGAGTGGCGGCGGTGTTAGTGCCCTTTAGTAGGCCAAAGTCGAAGACCTTCTGTTATGGTTGCGGTAAAGAAGGCGTGACTATGCGTTCGTGTCCCGAATGTGCCCCAGGTTACACACCTAAAACTAAGGGTGGTTTCGTCCCAAATTGCGTCAGTTGCGGTCGGAAGGGTGTCGTTTTTAAGAATTGTAGCTCCTGCAAGGACAAGGTTCCAGCTTCCACGACGGATAACTCCCCTGGGCCTTCAAAAAACTAGTGGCAGGAGACCGAAGAGATAATGGTAAGACAGATACGGAGTCCTGGGAACAGTGGCTCATAACTAATAAAAAAAATTTCAAAACATATCAGATCTCTTCGATCTTCGACACTAGGCCTCGTAACGATCCCCGTCCATATGTAAAGGTATCACTCCCTAGTTGTGCTGGTGGGGAGACTTATGGTCTACTGGACTCGGGATCCGCCGTGTCTATCATCGGCCGCGACGCATATATAGCCATGATGAAGTACGGTGCACAGCTGGAGGAGTGTCAGCGGATCTCTATTGCCACGGCTTCAGGCCAAGTTTTTAACTCGATTGGTTCAATCTCTTTACCAGTTTATTTTGAGGGCAACACCAAAACAGTATTGTTCCATATTATACCAGTAATCGATTCACCTATGATCTTGGGTATCGATTTTTGGAAATCTTTTAATATTTGCCCGAAGTTTTTGTCATTCGTGGATTTTCAGTTAGATTCAGATTTGAGGGTGGCATCGCTGGATGCACTACCACATCAAGCGACCCACGTAAATGCTTATGGGTCTCTATCGCCTACAGAGAGGATCATAGCGGACAATATCATCAAGGAATTTCGATCCGTCGCATTTGCCACCATAGGGTTGGGCAGAACTACCGTCATTACTCATAAAATAGACACAGGCGACTCACCACCAATTAGGCAGCGTTTTTATCGGTTATCACCAGACAAGCAAAGGATAATCTCGGAACAGGTCGACGAAATGTTGGCGTTGAACGTCATCTCACCTGGAGAAAGCCCTTGGCTCTCACCTGTGCTGGTGGTAGGGAAAAAGGATGTCTAGACAGTCGGAAACTCAACTCGGTGACAAAGAAGGATTCGTACAGCTTGCCCTACATATCCGAGATTTTAGACAACCTCGGAGATGCTAGGTTTTTGTCCTCCATTGATCTTTCTAAAGCATTCTGGCAGGTTCCCCTGGATCCTGCAGACAGAGAAAAGACCTGTTTCTACGTGCCCAATAAGGGTACGTTTATGTTCAACGTTATGGCGTTCGGTTTGACAAACGCCCCAGCGACGCAACAAAGGCTCGTAGACGCGCTGTTCGGCCCTGAGTTCAACCTCAAGGTATTCTGTTACCTGGATGATATCATAGTTGTCAGTAGTTCGTTTGGGGAACACGTGTCGCTACTGCTGCGTGTGTTGGAGAAGCTGAAAAAGGCCAACTTGGCCGTTAATTATGATAAGTGTCAGTTCTTTCGTGATAGCCTCAAGTATTTAGGTTATGTAGTGGACGCGCAAGGTTTGCGAACGGATCCGCACAAGGTAGATGCCATCTTGGATTACCCTACACCTACGAGTAAGAAGGACGTAAAGCGGTTCTTAGGCACAGCGTCCTGGTATCGTAGGTTCATTCCAGATTTCAGCACCATAGCGGGTCCATTGAACAGGTTAACGTCTACCAAAAGAGGAGCCCCGCCATTCCAGTGGAACAAGGAGGCTCAGGATTCCTTTGTCACACTAAAGAATTGTCTGGGTAAAGCACCAGACCTAGAGTGCCCTAATCTCGAATTACCGTTCGAGGTGCACGCCGATGCTAGTGATTATGGCTTAGGTGGCATGTTAACGCAGAATATTGATGGCGTTGACAGGCCGATAGCTGTTATGGGTCGTTCCCTCACGAAACAAGAACGCAATTATAGCGTCACGGAACGGGAGGCTTTAGCCGTCTTAGTGGCACTAGAGCACTGGCGTTGTTATATAGAGAACGGGAAGCGTTTCATAGTTTACACTGATCATGCAGCGTTGAAATGGTTCTTGTCGCTGTCGAACCCCACGGGTCGTCTGGCCTGTTGGGGCACGCGCTTGTCATCTTTTGATTTCGCTTGGCTGCCATTTCGGGGGCCATAACACCAGTACAAACAGACGACCGGTGGTACTTGAATGTTTTTGATGGCTGTAGATCAACACCACTGAGTTTCCCAGGGTACGTGATCGAAAACGGTAAGCTGTATAAACAGGTCCAGGGTCACAATATTCTCACTAGGAACTTTGAGTGGAAAGAAGTCGTTCCTGCGGAGGATCGAGAGCGCATAATCAAGGAGAATCACGCGGAACCTACGTCGGGTCATCTTGGTACATTCAAAACTTATCACAAGGTTCGCCTTTGTTTCTATTGGCCAGGAATGTACAAGGATGTGGCTAGGTTCATAGCGTCCTGCGAGACCTGCCTAGCATATTAAGCCTCCACGCATTGTCCCTTAGGCACACACGGCAAGCCAAAGGAATGCAATAGACCGTTCCAGATGCTGTCAATAGACTTGGTTGGCCCCCTACCCGTTTCAAGGAAACAGAACGCCTATATACTGGTCGTATGTTGCTGTTTCTCGAAGTTTTGTCTGATATTTCCACTACGTCGTGCTACAGCGGCCAACGTCGTGAAAAATTTCGCACTATCGTCACGGCAATCGCAACCTTCGTCGAAGATGATCACCGGATGGGGATCCGTCATGGATACCAGTGACCTAGTCTTTCCACCACGGGACGAGTACGCGAGAACAAAGGCGCGCTGGCAGCTGTATTCAACAAGGTACAGGCAGCTGTCTATCAAAGCCACGTCAAGAGCTCGCAACGTTACAATCTTCGCAGGAAGCCGGCTATATTTGAGGTTGGAGACATAGTTTGGAAGCGCACGCAATTCCAAAGTGACAAAGATGCGCGGTTTTCAAGAAAACTGCCCCAAAATATCAAAAGTGCAAGATTATAGCAAACCGTTCCCCATTGGTCTTTACACTGGAAGACGCGGCGGGAAAAAACATTGGCAACTGGCATGTAAAAGATTTCAAAATGATAAACTGACATTCTCATGTTTAATTTGCTTAATTAACTTAATTGGTAATTTGTAAGGTAAATACGTTGTACTACGTCTAGTCTCGTTATTACACGCATCTGGCTAACCCATTGTTCCCATTGTTCGTTGCCAAGTAGCGTAGTTAGCTACGTCGAAAGGTATACCTGGGAGAACTTTCAGTGGTTGGCGGGAAGCACAACTCCGAGTTTTGTAATTTGTTCTTTTATTTATTTACGATATTAAGATTTAATAAAAGGACTTGTGGAAGAGTTTAGTGCAAAACTCGAGCTGAGTTGTAGACCACCGTCAATTCTGTTGCAGTCGTTATGCGGTCTGTAGGAATTGATGAACCAGATTAACTACGCACTTAGGGTAAGCCGTAAGCACTGATCATCTTGTGCATATATTGGGTTATGTAGTCAATAGGTATCACATAATTTTTGAAAATTTAGTTGTTCAGTTTCATAATTAGTAAATTAGCACCCGTTTCAGTGGTCCCGTGCTTTGCAAAGTCAACCTACGCTGGAGGTAATCGCCGGGTTAAAAAGAAGCCTTCACTGTGTATAAGGGCTTCCTTAGTGTGAAGGCCCTTTTATCTGAGGGAGACTTATGTTCCCCTGGGTACTATAGCACGCCAGAGCGGGTAGTGACTCAGTTGCCGGTAGGTTAGCTTCAGGTGGTTCTCAACTTACCGTCGAAGAAGGCTGGCGCCAAGCGTAACACCTCAATCGCAAGTAGTACGTCCCATCGAGTTGGATAGGGCCGGACAAGGTATGTGTGGTTCGTCTTCCTACCTCCGCTTGAGGAAGACTTGGTGTGACAGGTATGGTTATGATAGGGGGTGTGTGTTGGGTAACCTCCTCGAGTGTCGCTCCGATTCCGATCCCGCTGCAGTCCGGAGGGAACGGAATCGGAGCGGCCGGTACACCCTGGGCGGCTGTCAATGGCTTCCCCTTCACCCCTTCATAGGGTTGGCATTGATCGTCGGCCAATACCCAACGTGGCGGGAACACATCGCTCTCCGTACTCCTCTGCTTTCAGAGGAGATAGGATGAGCGATGCTGTTAGTGGTGAGATGGCCCAGGGTCAGCCGGGGTGCGAGGGATATGCTCTATGGGTAACCTTACACCCCGGCGTCTGAAGACCCGAGACGGCATGCGGTTTTAGTCGGTGCAAACCCGACATAACCGCCCCCGCTGGCCGGCGAGGGGGTATCCGAAGGGATTTCCGCACGATAAAAAAAAAAAAAAAGGTATGGTTATGATAGGTAGAGTGTATGTGATTCCGTAAGGTTGTATGAAATAGTTTTGCTTGCATTGAAGCCGATAGCACATCCCAGTGCACTGATGCCGGGTTGCGAGAATCTAAAAATAATGGGAAAGGTCGAGTTCCGCGAAGTAATATGTGCCCCATCACTAATGTTCATAGGAATATATTACCTTATAAGGTCAGGCAGCGAGCCGAGACGCGTTGAGCATGAGTCATCCCAAGCTACGACCAATTAGATCGCTGGGCAAGATACGATATCGATGAGTTTTAACATCACTAGAACGCCCGATGCGACGGCCTCCGCGCCCGCCGCGTACGAGAGGTCATTCCTTAGCGAGACGTCGCAATCGATAGTCACATAGTCAACAGCTACGTGTCATAGTTCAGTACATATCACAGTACAGTAGTCGATTGGAAAGTTATAGTGCCAAGCAGCAAATAACAGATTGGTCTTAAACATATACGTGTTGCAGTTTCCCATTATTGGGGTAAGTACTGGTGTTTTTAATAATATAAACTCGCGAGTGTTAACTATCGAATTAGTATTATAATACGAGAAATAACATTATAGTTCGCGCGTGACATACCTGCCTATCACCCTAGGAGCTAGGCGTGATGTTGTCTCGTTAGTAATATCTTACATCACTTACCGGTCTCGAGTTCGATTTTTGGTTGTGAATTGCTTTTGTGTGTTTAAATTAGAATCATTAACGATAGAAATGTTTAAAGTGTTAAATGAATTAAATAATTAATTATGTCGAGTGTCTGAAGACAAAGGGTGTTCGTATGCATATCAGCTGTTGGCCGATCGTAACAATTGCATAAGAAACTGTTCCAAAATAGTTATTCAAGTTAGAATAAAATAATGTAACTTTTTCTGCAGACACCCACATTCTAAGAAATAATAATGGTAGCTAAAATGTTTTGTTTCTTATCTAAAGTATTAAAAGTGAATAATATTACGTTATATATCCACGGTTCAATATGTATTATCGATGTAGGACTTGACTTTTGGGAATAAAGTCAAGATAATCAGTTTATTAATTTCATTTACAAACTGAGATTTTAGGGTTCCGTAGTTGACCCAGAAATGAGTTTATTTTTTAAGTACCTAGTATTTAGTTGTCAATTGAACCGTGATTGACGAAGCTTTTTATTACGCCTACTGACTCCGGAGGAATCTGGAAGGCCGATGTCCCCTTCAGGGATTATATTAGTTGTAATTATTTTATGTTAAGTGTACCTACCACTGTACAGCGCTGCCGACAGTAGGGCACATGTAGGAAATTATACCTAGGGTCCCGGCGCTGTTGCATTGGGTTCACACACCAGTGCCTGACCGTGTATTTGTTCCTCAGAATTCCGGACCGTCTGAAAATTCCAGACAGGTATTGAAAATTCCGTACCGGCTAAAAATTCCGTACCGTCTGAAGTGTGCACTCAACCCGTTCCGGTCAAGAGATCGCAGTAACTGTGTACTCCACACCTGAACAGCTGGCAGAGACGGCAAACGCACACGTCAAGCCTGGTGGTCTCTTGGGAGGCGCATCACCCTCGCCCGGTGCCGACGGACCCAAGTTGAGTGAAATACTTGGCGGCCGTTCGTAGTGACGTGTACCTGTAGCCTAACCGACACTCGGCTTTAATTTAATTTAAAATAAATATAGATAAACATTGTGGTACCTACGGAATAAAGTGTTGGATTTCGATCACTCGTTTCCTTCCGGCTTCCCCGTAGGGCACCCCGTATCAAACTATAGCCATCCATGTCGTACTTTATCTGAATTTCTTTATTTCTTACTGTGTAGTCATTAGCCTGTAAGGAGTCCCTACTAACATCTTTCGGGACTCAAGCCAACCTCACCTGCCCGCGGTGCACTCTGCTGATTAACGGAGATGGCTCTGGCGACCCACCAAAACGCACTGGACCAACGCGGCGGGTTATGGTCCAAACCCAACCAAAATGATGAAAGTCAATGGGGGAAGCCTATGTTCTGCAGTGGATTTCCTACGGCTGATATGATTATGATGATGATGATGATGATGTAGTCATTAGCACTCGCTTCACTTTGCTTTACATCACTTTTTAGGGTTCCGTTGCCAAATGGCAAAAAACGGAACCTTTATAGATTCGTCATGTTTGTCTGTCTGTCCGTCCGTATGTCACAGTCACTTTTTTCCGGAACTATAAGAACTATGCTGTTGAAACTTGGTAAGTAGAGGTATTCTGTGAACCGCATTATGATTTTCACACAAAAATAGAAAAAAAACAATAAATTTTGGGTGCTCCCCATACTTAGAACTTAAACTCAAATTTTTTTTTTCATCTAACCCATACGTGTGAGGTTTTTATGGATAGGTCTTCAAAAATTATATTGAGGTTTCTAATATGATTTTTCTCTAAACTTAATAGTTTGTGAGAGAGATACTTCCAAAGTGGTAAAATTTGTGTCCTGTAACTTCTAAAATATAAGAATGATAAAACTAAAAAAAATGTATGATGTACATTACCATGTAAACTTCCACCGATAATTGGTTTGAACGACATCTAGCAAGTAGTTTTTTTAATACGTCATAAATCGTAAAACAAAAAAAAACAAAACAAAAACAAAACAAC
This sequence comes from Cybosia mesomella, assembly GCA_946251805.1. NCBI lineage: Eukaryota > Metazoa > Arthropoda > Insecta > Lepidoptera > Erebidae > Cybosia > Cybosia mesomella. The sequence continues at coordinate 41,192,168 of OX276388.1, read as the reverse complement.
AGAACAAAACTTTTCATCTACCTAGTCATAAACCTAGATAAAAGCATGAAGGAAAATTTCTGAAGGAAGAAAATTTGCTAGAAAGAATATTAGCTACAACAGTTTTAGAATACATAATATTGAAACCTATATATTACGGTGCATTTGTTTTTATTAATCGTTTGATGACTAATAAAACCTAACCAATGTTAGCACTGCTAAAATCGAATTTTGAAATCGGTTTCCAAATTGAAATCGATATATATCAGGTTGCGTTCAAAAACGCCAATGAATACAAACTACTAGGAGACCTGAACTGTTATCCCCGGCCTGTCCGGGCCACAGCCTCGCCAATTCATTAATTATCAAAGCTCGGAGTGACGGCGGGCAACGGTTGGGGTTCGCATGTTTCGGCGACCGCCATTGTTTTGTTGTTATGTTTTTTATTTTAAGTTTTGGGTTTCTTATTCTGTTTCTATTATTTTAAATAATGTATTTTTAATACATTATATATGAAATTGCCGTTTTTCTTGAAGAAATGGGAAGAAACTCAATTTTCAGTACTAACATTTTTGCTTTTATTTTGGAATGACAAATACAAATTTTATGTTTTTTTTTGTATGAATGAGACAACTAAGCGAACAAACAGCAACTATTATTACTATTTTGAAAAGTGACAGCTGTTAAGTAATACGAAATTTATCATCAAAATAGATAGCATTTAGGAAGTACTGTTTTTGAAGATCGAATTAATTTATCAAGCGGCCAATAAAAACAAAATTTAATACAGACTTGTAAAATCTTGAAATCAACTTTTAAACAAAATATAAATAATGGAAATAGCTATAAAATTACAGGAATAACGAACTCATGAATTTGTAAAAAAAATTCGGCAATTTCATAGGTAGACCTATTATTTTATATAATTTTATTTTTTTATTCAGCGCAAGTTCATGGAAGGACGTTTATAAGTATGCTCAACTCGGCTTGAACACGGTCTCCGGCTGGTTACAGACAAATCTACTGACCCTAAATGCTGACAAAACAACCTACATGACATTTTGTATTAGGAACACACGTAGGAAAAGCAAAAAAAGAAACAAAGCACCTGATGCTGTAATAGCCCATTCCTGTACAGACCCCCTAACACAAAACTGTACTTGCAAACCACTCGCTAGGACTGAGAAGGTCAAGTATCTTGGAGTCATTATTGACAAAAATTTGAGGTTCCAGGAGCACATAAACACCCTCAATAATAGGCTGCGTAAATTGATTTATGTCTTTAAGACTCTGAGACATGTGGTCGATACTAGTGTGATGAAATCGGTTTATTACGCGCTCGCGCAGTCAATTATAGGCTACTGTATCACCTCGTGGGGTGGGGCTCCAAAGACTTCCCTATTAACCTTAGAAAGAACTCAAAGAGCCATTTTAAAGGTATCATCTTTCCGACCCTATCGATATCCTACTGAGCAGTTATACAGAGAGAGTAGAGTATTGACGGTGCGTCAGTTGTTTATATTGCACACAATATTAAAACAGCATACACTGCTGCCTTTTGACCCGACACTGCCCAGTGGGAGAAGGAGATACAACCCTGTGGAGCACCATCTCACGACCTGCCGCACTAGCTTTGCACAGGGCTTTTTCTGTCATTTGGGTGGTTTCCTCTATAATAAAACAAGCAGAATGCAACTGATATATAAGCTGACAAAGGCTAAATGCAAAAAACAGCTAACCGATTGGCTACAGAAACTTAACTATGCAGACACCGAAAATTTACTAGACTAAAATACTCACACATACACCCACGTACACACAAACGCAAATACATTCGCACTTATACACACATATACTAACCCTGTTCATCTTTTATTTTTAATCTTTTTTTTAATGTTTCTTAATAATCTGTATTTTTAAATGTCATTGTTTTGCAACCAACCTTCTGCATGATATACATGTCAGCTTAAAGGAAATTGTGCATAATAAAATAAGATAGAAGTGGGGACCTGATGACCTGAAACACAGGCCTTGAGCCTAGCTTAGGCATCAGTCTCCTGCAATATATATGTATACCTAGATTTTAAGAAGATTATGTCCCATGCTAGATATTACTGATATTATGTATATTGTGGTGAGAAATAAAAGAAATAAAAGTTAAAAAAAAATAATATATATATGTCAGATGTCCTCCACATAGAAGTCAGTTGAAAACCAGAGCTCAGTACTTGTACCTTTTTTTTCGTGCGGAAATCCCCCCGAATAGTGGGGGGGTTATGTCAGATTCGAACCGACTAAAACCACACACCGTCGGGGTTGTCAGACATCGGCTGCAGGGACCTGGCATAATGCTGAACTGGCTCCTTTTTTGGTGCAATGCGGAAAATATCCAGATGATCTTTACTACTGTGCCTGTCATTATGTGTGTAATTTGTGTTGCACTGAAATAAAACGGTTCTTTGTTGCAAAACTTCTACGCGGTGGCGCTTCGAAAGTATAGTCAATACAGTTCTTAGCTTCAGCCGGAAAGTTACAAGATAGAGTTGGGAAGATGAATGAGATTCTTATTTCGGTTTTGTAGAGCGTTCTCTCTATCACACATCAGCCTGACCCTATGATTATAAAGGTAGCAAACTGTGAGGCCGATGTATGACACAGAGAACGCTCTACAAAACCACAGTAAGTAAATACTACCCGGACTCTCTTCTTCCTTCCCGACGACGCCGACGTACCAAGCGCCAAGACCTGTAAGTAGGGGTTCGCAGGTAGCGAGATGCTCGCCAACTGTCCACAAAATACGTGCCTATCTATATTGTGTGTTTTTTTCATAGTGTATCTTAGTTTGTGTGTTACCTTTCTTCTAAAGCTGTTTTCAAAGAGATTATTATAATCACTCCTGAGAGTACAATTCACCCACATAACGAATTAAATTATTATGTTACATTTCAACCAAATTGCACTGTTTTATAATTTATGTAAGTTGCTTTTAGTACGTATGCATTATTAATTAAATAGGTTAAAACAGAATAATTGCAGTTATGTTAATATGCGTACATTCGTACTTATGAAACATTTCAGTAATTCTGCGAAATTATTAAGCTCTCTGATAGCTGATATTTGCCAGAGTGGAATGGTTAACACTACGCTGGTAAAAGCCCGGATAAAAATAAATCCGTAATAAATTTATGGTAGACCGATCTTTTAATGAAATAATAAACTAGGGATGCGATGCAGTTAGCCGATCGCCGATGGTAAATTTGTTTTCGGTGAATTCCTCAATGGCATGTCCGATTTTTAATTTTATGGTCTCAAAACATGCCCCTAGATTGTCGTTATGACCATGCCAAATTTGGTTGAAATCAGATTTGTGGTTGCAAAGGAGTATCCGAGTTTGTAAGCGGCTGTCCTTCGTATAAGAGTGGAAAAGTAAACTAGCGGGTAGTTACTTTGTTGTGTGATTACCAGTGGATTACAATATAAGGTTTAACCCATCTCTTCCCGCGGGACTACAAGGCGTCTAAGGGAAAAGACTGTAAGACATCCCACAGTGAGTATATAAACAAGCTGGATTCAGCCCAATTAAAAAAGAGCGTAATTAAATAAGAGGGCTTTGTGAACGGCAATAGGCTTATTGCCTATTACGGCATACAGAGACTGGCAAAATGTGGGTATCTATACACTTCTACCCGGGTTGGGTATCTTTTATATACGTATGTATGTATCACTTAGCTGAGATCAAATAAAATAGGATTTAAAAAGGTTTTAACAATCGTGATATTGCACAATGGACGTAAAGAGAATATGAATTATTTTCTGACTTTTATTTCGTATTTCGTCTGCTGCAAATGAAAAGTTGTTGAAATTGTTTAGCTATTGAAATCAACAGAGTATAAATTGCTCAAAGTGTACGAGTTGCAAAAGTTTAATAAATTATTAATATAAAGAGCCTTTTTTAAAACTAGCTCAGAATCAGTAAGGGGAGGGGGGACTACTGCCCTGGGGCCTACAAAAGAGAGGGGCCCTCACAATAGAGTTTGCTGAAATTGCATAACTAGATTCCACCAACAAACGCCCAGACGATGGATTTGTTCAGTGGATTAGAGTGGAATAGGCCACAGCGACACGACATCGCCACATGGTGGATATTCCACTCATACGCACGAACCGTTTTGGCCATACATTAATTATGCGTACAGCTAAGAACAGGAATTCCCTGCCTGAGTCTGTGTTTCTGGAAAACTATAATCTGGGAATTTTCAAGTCTTGACAGAATAGGTTCCTTCTAGGAAAACCTGATTCATCGTACCACACTACACACGACCACAATAAACGTATAGGGTGTACGCAACTATTAAATTTCAAGGTCACAAAAATCGTTTTTTTGCGCTTTTTTGTATATAACTCATTTCCTATGGGTTTTTTCCTATTAGTATTTATTATCAATATTGTAGAATACAAAATTCTTTAATAATTTTGTTTAAAAAAAAATTTTCATACGGTGAACCGTTTTCGAGATAGAGGGCGGAGAGCGCGCGGTCACAGCATCACTTCAGGTCAACCGGTGCCTCCGTTCAAAAACGCGCCATATATAGTTGATGAACTATCGATAAATCAATGATTATAAATATTTGTCAATTTTTATTAACTATTATATAATATTTTATCATTTTCTTCATGCATTAAATCTATATCTATTCAATAATACTGATAACCGTTTCCTAAAATTAAAAAATAATTAAGGGAAAAACTTAAATCATAATATAATTATATTCCCATTTACACTAATGACATTTTAAATAGAAAATAATTAAGTGCATCTTCTTTAAAATCTGTAAATTTTAAAATCCTTCCACTACGTCAGAAATTATACCTGGGAATTATACGTGCCCCTATTATACACTACGGACCTTTCTATTTATAGCCAGTAGGGACAGATGTTCAATTGTATTGTATAGTTACGACCGTCTTCTCTTTATTTGAGTTTGAATCGTAGCTTGGTGACTACGGACGTACAATTTCAAGAACTATGGCTGATTTGTGTTTTCTATGTAATAAGTCAGATTCGGTGAATCGCTTATTGAAGTAGTGCGTGGTATGGAATCTCTACGAATTGCAAGTGTCGAACGAAACGACGGAAAAATTGATTATTTAAAATCAGTAACGTCTGTTAAAGTGCATGAAAAGTGCCGAAGTGTTTACATTAGTAAAAACTGTATCCAAGCAGCAAAACGGAAACAAGAAAAAGGAGAAACTATAACTTCTCCATTAGTACTCCGTAAAAATCGAGGTGAAGTGTTTGATTTTAAGAATCAATGTTTATTTTGTGGCGAAGTTGCTGATGAGGCTGCAGAGAAAAAGAAAAGAGAAAAATACAGGCGGAAGATATAAAATGTGAGTACTCTTGAGTTCATAGATACTGTTATCAAAAAAGCAGATGAACGTGGGGATGATTTCGGAGAATTGGTGAAAAGTCGTATAATTTTACAGTATGATTTGATCGCTGCTGAAGCGAAGTACTATGCTGCTTGCTTTACAAACTTTTCAAATAAATCATCATCATCATCGCCTCTTGAGAAACCTCGTCAAGATAATCAAGTTACAGAAGCTATGTTAGAGATTTTCAATTACATCGAAAATAATAATGATTCTCAATTCACACTAAAAGAGCTTAAAGATGTCTTGACAGGGTATGTGCCAGATGATAAAACTATCATTACAAGACTATAACAGAAGTACTTAACCGATATCGTCATTATGAAGAAAGTTGGAGCTTTCACAATCATTTCTTTCCGTAATGCACAAGCTAATATTATCAGCTTTCAAATATTCCACCATCAAGTGCAGCTGCTCATCAACATTTCAAACGTGTATATTATCAAGTTCAAACTTGGTTAGGGCATGATTTGGAACCCCAGGTATGGGGTTGGGCAATGCGAAACGATTTTCTGGAGCCTATCATGACAATTTTACCACCTGCTCCAGAAGATTTGCTAAATACAATTTTCTACAACTGTAAGAGTGGTTGTGGTCCGCGATGCGGATGCAGGAAAGCGGGCTTGCAATGCTCTTTAGCTTGTGGCCAATGTAATGGGCAAGCTTGTCTCAATGCTCTACCATATCAGAGCGACATTAACGGAGATGGAACCTTGGATTGGAACCCCGAAATCATGGAAGAACTTGAGACAAATGTCGTTGAAGACGATAATGAAGACTAGTTTGAAATTTACCAGCAGCCGGAAGACGACGATGAAGAGGAAGAAGATGATTAAAATTATAAATTGTAGTTTTTGAACCCTTTATTCCATTTTTTTACTTTTAATAAAAATAAATGTATTGAATGATATTTTTTAATAAAAAGATTAATTCAGAATTTATTTGTTTTTTTTCATCATGTAAGAAGTTATTAATATTAATTAGGTTAAAATTCAAATATAATTCCTATATTTTCATTGCTCATTATATATATATATATTGTTCATTATCAATTTTGCTATTACATGGGCAGGTAAGTGTTTAATTAAAGTTTGAATTAAAGTGGAGAGGTTAGGAAAAAAATCATAAAATATAATATAATAATTAATAAAAATTGACAAATATTTATAATCATTGATTTATCAATAGTTCATCAACTATATATAGCGCGTTTTCGACCGGTGGCACCGGTTGACCTGAAGTGATCCTGTGACGGCGCGCTCTCCGCCCTCTATCTCGAAAACGGTTCACAGTATAAAAAATTTTTTGAACAAAATTTTTAGAGAATTTTGTATTCTACAATATTGATTATTAATACGATTAGCAAAAAACCCATAGGAAATGAGATATATACAAAAAAAGCGCAAAAAACCGATTTTTGTGACCTTTGACCTTGAAATTTAGTAGTTGCGTATACCCTACCATATGTAGGTTTTGAGACAACTTTTAGGGTTTCAATATACAAGTATTTACAGACTTACAGCTGGGTATCTCGAATTCCGAGGTGAACTTACTATAATGACTGGACTACAGGGTCTTCACACCTCTAAATCCGGCCCTGAGTCAACGCATAATCAGTCAAATCAAATTAGTATTTGCCAAGACAAAACCAATGAGCCTAAACTCGATTAGTTTATCTTTTTTAGTTCAGGAGTTCCTAACGACACCTTCTCACTCCATCATACCAGCTTCATAGTAAATGTATTATCGCATTGTCACCAAAAGATACGGCAGTATACCAAATTTGAGTCCAATCTAACGTCAGGAAGTCGTTTGAAATTTGCTTCCAAGAATTGATCCATACTAATAAACCAACAGGGCAAGTTAAATAAAAGCTTCTGAGAAGAATTCGATTGAGACTAATAATTAATATTACTATTACTACGTACTCTTAGTATGCACAATGTGTTTAATTTCTCATTCTGGCCTGGAAAAAGGGGGCTTTTAGTGGGGTGTCTGGTAGGGTGTTAGGGAGAGCTCTGTTTGAATTTGAAGCCACCCGACAGGAAAACTGCAGCCTTTCTGCCGCATTCAACTGAAGTTAAATATGTGTTCGTATTATTATTTAGCGGCCTCTGTGGCGTAGCGGTAGTGCATTCGACTGCTACGATAGGGGGCGTGGGTGCGATTCCCGCTCAGTGCAAATATTTGTATGCGTGAATATGTCTATTTGCATTGGTCTGGGTGCTTGTATGTATAATATGTATGTATTTGCAAAAAGAAAGTATATAAGTATGTTTATACGCATTCTGAAACCCATAACACAAGTTAGTTAAACTATGTTTACTTTGAGTCTAGAAAGCGCGGTGTAGAATGTCGTAGAATACTTATATTTATTTATTTACTATTACTAATCATCAAATTTGTATATTTGGATTGCTCTGTGGGTGTTAGTATGTATAATATGTATATTTTCACAAAAAAATATATTTAAGTATGTTATACACGTATATAAGTTTAGTAATATGTTTATATGTATGTTTTTTTGTTTCTTTAATAATTCAATAACAATTTACATTATATTTAAATTCATGTATTATTATACATTAATTATCTAGAAACTATAACATAAGCTAGTTAAGCTAATTCTGTTATCACAAGAGTTACAGAAACTGATGGCATCCAGAATGCGTCAGTATTGCTCCTAATATAGTTGAATAAAACTTTCATACCGAAGTACGTGGACACTGAACGATGACTCACAAAGGAAAGTGTCAGGTTTCACTTTGCGAGCGATATAAGAGCGAGATTTACAATAGCCAGATCCGTTGAGCAGTTAGAGCGTGATTGAGTAACAATAGTAGATTGTTGCGCCGAGCACAAAGTGAGTAATTAATTTACGAGTGTTATGTTGGTGCCCGAGCGCATGCGAGGGCACTAATTTGACACGAGTGCATCTATTACTCGCTTTGGCAAGGTGCGTAATCTAATTTTCTTTTAACTACCAATCTCACCGACCACCGACAACACCGTGGTGGTGAGGATCCGAACCAGTGCTTGGGAAGTAACCCTGGTATCTCTTTACGCCGAACCCGATAAACCCCTTCGCCCTCACCTGGACCGGCTCGACAGAGTTGGATCCAGGCTGGGCCTCGGACGGCTCATAATTGGAGGTGATGCAAATGCGAAAAGCGCATGGTGGGGAAGTCCCATTGAGGATGAGAGGGGAGAAGATCTCTTAGGTACTCTCATTGAGATGAAACTACAAATCCTCAATGACGGAAAGGCGCCCACCTTCGACACTGTCAGGGGGGGCAAAAGGTACTGCAGTTACATCGACGTAACTGCCTGCTCGGGCGACCTGCTAGGACTGATCGACGGCTGGAGGACTGACGACGGCATAGCAACCAGCTCCGACCATGTCGGCATAGAATTTAATTTACAATTAATAAAATCTAAGGGCTCCAGCATCAACAGGACAACTAGACTGTTAACACCAAGAAAGCGAATTGGGCAAATTTTCATGAGAAAATGTCCCGCTCCTTGGTGGAGAACAGCCTAGTTGTCGATGCAATAAAGTGCATCAGCACACAACAGGAGAGATAGAGGACAAATTAAGAATTTATAATAACTGCATAACATCTTCGTGTGAGGAAACAATTACCAAAATGTCAAATAAGGAGACACAATCTATGACGTGGTGGTCGGAGAGGCTTGCCCAGATGAAGAAGAAGGTCATTACCTTCAGGCGCCGAATCAGGAACGCCCGTGCGAAGGCAGTGGGTCGTAATGCAGTACCTGGAGCGTAAGGACAGGTACGAATCGGAGGGAAAATTAGCACAGACTGCGAGTTGGAAGGAATTCTGCTCTAAACAAGACCGTGAGGGATTATGGGAGGGAATTTATAGGGTCATAGGGAGAACCACAGTAAGGGAGGAAGATCTAACGTTACAGCACAACGGGGCCTCCTTAGATGCTCGCGATTCCGCGGGGCTCCTCGCCTCGGTCTTCTATCCGGAGGACCGAGACGCGGAGGACACCGCGGACCACAAGAAGATTCGCGCATTAGCCAGAATAGTGAATGACAGGAGGGAAGATGACGTTTGCGACCCGCCATTTACGGAAGGTGAACTCAGAGACGCGCTTACCTCCTTTAACCCTAAGAAGGGGGCCCCCGGGGGCCGACGGATTTACTGCGGACATTTGCACCCACGCTGTCAACTGCGCACCCGCACTGTCCTTGGAGTTGCTGAACAAATGCCTGGCTCTCGAATACTTCCCAACACGTTGGAAGGAAGCGACAGTAGTCGCACTTCGAAAGCCAGGCAAAGAGTCGTACAGTCGGGCAGTCAGCCCGCAATAGGCCCTCGCTCCTGGGGGCCCAACGCATCGTGGCGGTCAGGCCATACGCGGGTACCGCACCGTGTCCACGGAAGCGGCCTGCGCATTGGCCGGAACTCCTCCGTGGGATCTGGAGGCGGAAGTGCTCGCCGAAGTTTATGGACTGACGACGCAGCATCGGGCGGATAGTGGCAGTCGGCCTCCGCCCGAAGAGGTCCGCGGGTGGCGAGATGCCGCCCGCCAAGCCATTATGGCTAAATGGTCGTCCCGGCTGGAGTCCCCGAGTGCAGGTCATCGCACCGTGGCGGCGCTCCAGCCGGTCATTGTCGAGTGGACGGAGAGACAGCACGGGACCCTTTCCTTCCGACTGACTCAGATGCTTTCCGAGCACGGCTGCTTCGGAAAGTATCTATACTCGGTCGCCAGGAGGGAATCGAGTCCCGCCTGTCATCACTGTCCCTGCCGCGAGGACACGGCGCAGCACACGCTCGAGGCTTGTCCGGCCTGGGCGGTGCAGCGCCGTGATCTCGTGGCAATAGTGGGAGTCGACGGTAAAACTCCTCTCGCTGCGTGCCATGGAGCGCAGGATGGCCGGCAGCGAGAGGAGTTTTACCGCGGTCGCGTCCTTCTGCGAGGATGTCATCTCGCAGAAGGAGGCGGCGGAGAGGATCAGAGAGGCAGACGGCCTCACGGATCTGATCCGCCACCCGCGAGCTGGGTGGCGTGCGCGCAGATTCCTGCGCCTCATGCCGCCCTAGTGAGGCCGCGGGTGGATGGGCCGGGGTTTGCCCTCCACCCGCAGTAGAGCCCCCCGCGAAGGGGTGATGTCCCGGTGTGTCTGGACATCGCCTAGAGACGGGCCCGCACCGCACCTTGCGGGCCGGCGCATGAGTGTTCCGTCGATGAGTGCGTAGTATTTCCGACGGTTCACTCACTAAGTCGCGGTGTATGGCACACGGCAGGTTGTTTTAGTGTGGTGAGAGCCCCACATAACCGCGCGGCGTCCCCGCGCCGCGCGGTATGCGGATGAGGTACATTTTGTCCTGCCTTTTTTTTTTGAACAAAAAAAAAAAAAAAGGTTATTATGGCTACGGAGGTCTACTGGTGGTCCCAGGAGCTGGCGGCCCTCCGCGCGGCCTCTAATCGCGCCAAGAGGGCCGTCACCCGAAGCCGTGGGCGTCACAGAGACGCCCAACACCCAGACGTGGGGGTGGCTGTTCTTCGAATCCGTTCGAAGAACACCGCTCCCGGGCCTGACGGGGTCCCTGCCCGTGTGTTGGCCCTGGCCCTCGATCACATGGAGGACCGCCTCAGGGAACTGCTGGACGCCTGCCTAGCGTCCGGACGGCTCCCTGACTGCTGGAAAAGCGGGAAGCTGGTGCTCCTGCAGAAGCCTGGACGGCCCACCAATTCGGCTGCAGCCTTCAGGCCCATAGTGTTGCTCGACGAGGCGGGTAAGTTGTTCGAGAGAATTCTCGCTGCCCGCATCGTCGAGCACCTTACTACAGTGGGGCCGCTGTGTTAGATTGAAGGCAAGTGGAATGAGATAAAAGGAGAGTTGGCCCATTGTTAACAGGAAAGATAAAAGATAACTCATATTCTAATGAAGAAGAGAAATGAAGGGAAAGTGCCCGGAAAAGTATGTCAAAATGTGTTATTATGTGGAAAGGAAGCATTAGTCGACAATAAGAAAATAACAAATAGGACAGAGGCAACGCAGGTTTAAGGTTTTTTTTTTAATATTTGGTCCTTCAATTGACTGCACCCTGCCTGATAATGATGCATGGATCCAAATTCCACAGATCACAGTTCGGATAAAGAAGAGAAGGTGTAACCGGATGACTGTTCGTAAGCAAGGGGTCGCATGTGTCGTGGTCACACGCCATCTGCCACCGATTGATATGAATATTGATGCACAAGTATTCGAGTTATGCCCTATCCAGCGATTCAATGGGTGTTTGTACAATGTGTAAACTTAAAATCTGTACAGAAAGTTATAGGGGATATAATCTGTCCTTTTTTAAAAGCACTCTACTATGGTTAACCTAGTAATATAGTGCCGAATCTAACTAGATTCAAAGTTTTGCAATATCTATAAAAAATACGAAATAATTTGCTAGACACACTTAACGTTTCAGCAATGTGTATATATATTTTCTTGTTTTTTTTTAAACAGATCCCGATTTATTTAGTATGCTGACTAACCATGCCAATGGCAGCTGAAAAGCAACCAAAACGTTGGGTTAAGTGAAAATAATCCATTAAAATAGTTTTATTTCAATGTGTAATATTCGAATACTAAATGTATGCGAATATTGTAAGAACGTGATAATATCACGTATACATTTATGTAAGAACGTGATAATATCACGTATACATTTATGTAAGAACATGATTTAAAACTGAGGTTTTTATAAATGTTAATGACGTCAACTTTGTACAGGGCTCATCAACATCTTTGCTAAACAATGGACAAGAGTCTGACGCAGGTTTTCCTCTCGGAGCTAGGATGTCAGATGGCAGTCACTCCCAAAAAAACCGGCCAAGTGCGAGTCGGACTCACCCATGAAGGGTTCCGTAGCAGCAAGTAAAATTTTTATATTTGACTTGATTGAATGAAGGGAAAATGCGGTTTACGATTTATGACGTATTAAAAATTTTCGGTGGAAGTTTACATGGTAATGTACATCATATATATTTTATAGTTTTATCATTCTCTTATTTTAGAAGTTACAGCGGGGGAGGGGGACACATTTTACCACTTTGGAAGTCTCTCGCGCGCAAACTATTCAGTTTAGAAAAAATGATATTTGAAACCTCAAGATCATTTTTGAATACCTACCCATCACGCATGGGTTTGATGAAAAAAAATGTTTTCAGTTTTAGTTCTAAGTATGGGGAACCCCCAAAATTTATTGTTTTTTTCCTATTTTTTTGTGAAAATCTTAATGCGGTTCACAGAATACATCTACTTAACAAGTTTCAATAGCATAGTTGTTATAGTTTCGGAAAAAAGTGGCTGTGACATACGGACGGACAGACAGACAGACATGACGAATCTATAAGGGTTCCGTTTTTGCCATTTGGCAACGGAACCCTAAAAAATTAGATTTCAAAGTACAAACTTTGGACGCCACTGGGAAGGCACTAAGAGGACAATGATGATGAGTGATGGCAACTTTTAGAATTTAAAAATAAACAAATTTTGAATTTAGAAACACTTTTTTTAAAACAAGCATTCTAGTATATATATTATATACGCATAATAAGTTCAGAAGTTCCCATGACCACCCACCCTCACCGTAAAGTATACTCACAAAGATATACTCACTTGATTCCATCAGGAAGTGGTTCTAATTAGGCTTCCAAGTTTTGACCCATACTAACAAACTAACGTTCTAACGGAGCAAGTTAAATAAAAGCTTGTAATATAAAATGAAATTGTCGGAGGATTCCACGAATTTCACACAGATAGTTGATGCTATTTTATCATTTATACTGAACTCCGGGATTAGGTTGCTTTTCAGCAGTCATGGTAGCGAGGTGACTGAAGATGTTTGTTGTGTTATAGTTTGAAGTTATCTCAAAGTAACCGAACTATGTTGAATTGTTACTGTTACTATTTACGCAGGATGAACTCACAGTATGATGGAGACTTGTATTTTCGTTTTCTTGGAATTAATTAAGTGAATGACTGGGTCCCAAGCTGGGACATTCCAACCATCTTCTTTATTAAAATTAGGATGTTTTTGATGAACAATAACAATTTACATTATATTTAAATTCATGTATTATTATACATTAATTATCTAGAAACTATAACATAAGCTAGTTAAGCTAATTCTGTTATCACAAGAGTTACAGAAACTGATGGCATCCAGAATGCGTCAGTATTGCTCCTAATATAGTTGAATAAAACTTTCATACCGAAGTACGTGGACACTGAACGATGACTCACAAAGGAAAGTGTCAGGTTTCACTTTGCGAGCGATATAAGAGCGAGATTTACAATAGCCAGATCCGTTGAGCAGTTAGAGCGTGATTGAGTAACAATAGTAGATTGTTGCGCCGAGCACAAAGTGAGTAATTAATTTACGAGTGTTATGTTGGTGCCCGAGCGCATGCGAGGGCACTAATTTGACACGAGTGCATCTATTACTCGCTTTGGCAAGGTGCGTAATCTAATTTTCTTTTAACTACCAATCTCACCGACCACCGACAACACCGTGGTGGTGAGGATCCGAACCAGTGCTTGGGAAGTAACCCTGGTATCTCTTTACGCCGAACCCGATAAACCCCTTCGCCCTCACCTGGACCGGCTCGACAGAGTTGGATCCAGGCTGGGCCTCGGACGGCTCATAATTGGAGGTGATGCAAATGCGAAAAGCGCATGGTGGGGAAGTCCCATTGAGGATGAGAGGGGAGAAGATCTCTTAGGTACTCTCATTGAGATGAAACTACAAATCCTCAATGACGGAAAGGCGCCCACCTTCGACACTGTCAGGGGGGGCAAAAGGTACTGCAGTTACATCGACGTAACTGCCTGCTCGGGCGACCTGCTAGGACTGATCGACGGCTGGAGGACTGACGACGGCATAGCAACCAGCTCCGACCATGTCGGCATAGAATTTAATTTACAATTAATAAAATCTAAGGGCTCCAGCATCAACAGGACAACTAGACTGTTAACACCAAGAAAGCGAATTGGGCAAATTTTCATGAGAAAATGTCCCGCTCCTTGGTGGAGAACAGCCTAGTTGTCGATGCAATAAAGTGCATCAGCACACAACAGGAGAGATAGAGGACAAATTAAGAATTTATAATAACTGCATAACATCTTCGTGTGAGGAAACAATTACCAAAATGTCAAATAAGGAGACACAATCTATGACGTGGTGGTCGGAGAGGCTTGCCCAGATGAAGAAGAAGGTCATTACCTTCAGGTGCCGAATCAGGAACGCCCGTGCGAAGGCAGTGGGTCGTAATGCAGTACCTGGAGCGTAAGGACAGGTACGAATCGGAGGGAAAATTAGCACAGACTGCGAGTTGGAAGGAATTCTGCTCTAAACAAGACCGTGAGGGATTATGGGAGGGAATTTATAGGGTCATAGGGAGAACCACAGTAAGGGAGGAAGATCTATCGTTACAGCACAACGGGGCCTCCTTAGATGCTCGCGATTCCGCGGGGCTCCTCGCCTCGGTCTTCTATCCGGAGGACCGAGACGCGGAGGACACCGCGGACCACAAGAAGATTCGCGCATTAGCCAGAATAGTGAATGACAGGAGGGAAGATGACGTTTGCGACCCGCCATTTACGGAAGGTGAACTCAGAGACGCGCTTACCTCCTTTAACCCTAAGAAGGGGGCCCCCGGGGACCGACGGATTTACTGCGGACATTTGCACCCACGCTGTCAACTGCGCACCCGCACTGTCCTTGGAGTTGCTGAACAAATGCCTGGCTCTCGAATACTTCCCAACACGTTGGAAGGAAGCGACAGTAGTCGCACTTCGAAAGCCAGGCAAAGAGTCGTACAGTCGGGCAGTCAGCCCGCAATAGGCCCTCGCTCCTGGGGGCCCAACGCATCGTGGCGGTCAGGCCATACGCGGGTACCGCACCGTGTCCACGGAAGCGGCCTGCGCATTGGCCGGAACTCCTCCGTGGGATCTGGAGGCGGAAGTGCTTGCCGAAGTTTATGGACTGACGACGCAGCATCGGGCGGATAGTGGCAGTCGGCCTCCGCCCGAAGAGGTCCGCGGGTGGCGAGATGCCACCCGCCAAGCCATTATGGCTAAATGGTCGTCCCGGCTGGAGTCCCCGAATGCAGGTCATCGCACCGTGGCGGCGCTCCAGCCGGTCATTGTCGAGTGGACGGAGAGACAGCACGGGACCCTTTCCTTCCGACTGACTCAGATGCTTTACGAGCACGGCTGCTTCGGAAAGTATCTATACTCGGTCGCCAGGAGGGAATCGAGTCCCGCCTGTCATCACTGTCCCTGCCGCGAGGACACGGCGCAGCACACGCTCGAGGCTTGTCCGGCCTGGGCGGTGCAGCGCCGTGATCTCGTGGCAATAGTGGGAGTCGACGGTAAAACTCCTCTCGCTGCGTGCCATGGAGCGCAGGATGGCCGGCAGCGAGAGGAGTTTTACCGCGGTCGCGTCCTTCTGCGAGGATGTCATCTCGCAGAAGGAGGCGGCGGAGAGGATCAGAGAGGCAGACGGCCTCACGGATCTGATCCGCCGCCCGCGAGCTGGGCGGCGTGCGCGCAGATTCCTGCGCCTCATGCCGCCCTAGTGAGGCCGCGGGTGGATGGGCCGGGGTTTGCCCTCCACCCGCAGTAGAGCCCCCCGCGAAGGGGTGATGTCCCGGTGTGTCTGGACATCGCCTAGAGACGGGCCCGCACCGCACCTTGCGGGCCGGCGCATGAGTGTTCCGTCGATGAGTGCGTAGTATTTCCGACGGTTCACTCACTAAGTCGCGGTGTATGGCACACGGCAGGTTGTTTTAGTGTGGTGAGAGCCCCACATAACCGCGCGGCGTCCCCGCGCCGCGCGGTATGCGGATGAGGTACATTTTGTCCTGCCTTTTTTTTTTGAACAAAAAAAAAAAAAAAGGTTATTATGGCTACGGAGGTCTACTGGTGGTCCCAGGAGCTGGCGGCCCTCCGCGCGGCCTCTAACCGCGCCAAGAGGGCCGTCACCCGAAGCCGTGGGCGTCACAGAGACGCCCAACACCCAGACGTGGGGGTGGCTGTTCTTCGAATCCGTTCGAAGAACACCGCTCCCGGGCCTGACGGGGTCCCTGCCCGTGTGTTGGCACTGGCCCTCGATCACATGGAGGACCGCCTCAGGGAACTGCTGGACGCCTGCCTAGCGTCCGGACGGCTCCCTGACTGCTGGAAAAGCGGGAAGCTGGTGCTCCTGCAGAAGCCTGGACGGCCCACCAATTCGGCTGCAGCCTTCAGGCCCATAGTGTTGCTCGACGAGGCGGGTAAGTTGTTCGAGAGAATTCTCGCTGCCCGCATCGTCGAGCACCTTACTACAGTGGGGCCGCTGTGTTAGATTGAAGGCAAGTGGAATGAGATAAAAGGAGAGTTGGCCCATTGTTAACAGGAAAGATAAAAGATAACTCATATTCTAATGAAGAAGAGAAATGAAGGGAAAATGCCCGGAAAAGTATGTCAAAATGTGTTATTATGTGGAAAGGAAGCATTAGTCGACAATAAGAAAATAACAAATAGGACAGAGGCAACGCAGGTTTAAGGTTTTTTTTTTAATATTTGGTCCTTCAATTGACTGCACCCTGCCTGATAATGATGCATGGATCCAAATTCCACAGATCACAGTTCGGATAAAGAAGAGAAGGTGTAACCGGATGACTGTTCGTAAGCAAGGGGTCGCATGTGTCGTGGTCACACGCCATCTGCCACCGATTGATATGAATATTGATGCACAAGTATTCGAGTTATGCCCTATCCAGCGATTCAATGGGTGTTTGTACAATGTGTAAACTTAAAATCTGTACAGAAAGTTATAGGGGATATAATCTGTCCTTTTTTAAAAGCACTCTACTATGGTTAACCTAGTAATATAGTGCCGAATCTAACTAGATTCAAAGTTTTGCAATATCTATAAAAAATACGAAATAATTTGCTAGACACACTTAACGTTTCAGCAATGTGTATATATATTTTCTTGTTTTTTTTTTAAACAGATCCCGATTTATTTAGTATGCTGACTAACCATGCCAATGGCAGTTGAAAAGCAACCAAAACGTTGGGTTAAGTGAAAATAATCCATTAAAATAGTTTTATTTCAATGTGTAATATTCGAATACTAAATGTATGCGAATATTGTAAGAACGTGATAATATCACGTATACATTTATGTAAGAACGTGATAATATCACGTATACATTTATGTAAGAACATGATTTAAAACTGAGGTTTTTATAAATGTTAATGACGTCAACTTTGTACAGGGCTCATCAACATCTTTGCTAAACAATGGACAAGAGTCTGACGCAGGTTTTCCTCTCGGAGCTAGGATGTCAGATGGCAGTCACTCCCAAAAAAACCGGCCAAGTGCGAGTCGGACTCACCCATGAAGGGTTCCGTAGCAGCAAGTAAAATTTTTATATTTGACTTGATTGAATGAAGGGAAAATGCGGTTTACGATTTATGACGTATTAAAAATTTTCGGTGGAAGTTTACATGGTAATGTACATCATATATATTTTATAGTTTTATCATTCTCTTATTTTAGAAGTTACAGCGGGGGAGGGGGACACATTTTACCACTTTGGAAGTCTCTCGCGCGCAAACTATTCAGTTTAGAAAAAATGATATTAGAAACCTCAAGATCATTTTTGAATACCTACCCATCACGCATGGGTTTGATGAAAAAAAATGTTTTCAGTTTTAGTTCTAAGTATGGGGAACCCCCAAAATTTATTGTTTTTTTCCTATTTTTGTGTGAAAATCTTAATGCGGTTCACAGAATACATCTACTTACCAAGTTTCAATAGCATAGTTGTTATAGTTTCGGAAAAAAGTGGCTGTGACATACGGACGGACAGACAGACAGACATGACGAATCTATAAGGGTTCCGTTTTTGCCATTTGGCAACGGAACCCTAAAAAATTAGATTTCAAAGTACAAACTTTGGACGCCACTGGGAAGGCACTAAGAGGACAATGATGATGAGTGATGGCAACTTTTAGAATTTAAAAATAAACAAATTTTGAATTTAGAAACACTTTTTTTAAAACAAGCATTCTAGTATATATATTATATACGCATAATAAGTTCAGAAGTTCCCATGACCACCCACCGTCACCGTAAAGTATACTCACAAAGATATACTCACTTGATTCCATCAGGAAGTGGTTCTAATTAGGCTTCCAAGTTTTGACCCATACTAACAAACTAACGTTCTAACGGAGCAAGTTAAATAAAAGCTTGTAATATAAAATGAAATTGTCGGAGGATGCCACGAATTTCACACAGATAGTTGATGCTATTTTATCATTTATACTGAACTCCGGGATTAGGTTGCTTTTCAGCAGTCATGGTAGCGAGGTGACTGAAGATGTTTGTTGTGTTATAGTTTGAAGTTATCTCAAAGTAACCGAACTATGTTGAATTGTTACTGTTACTATTTACGCAGGATGAACTCACAGTATGATGGAGACTTGTATTTTCGTTTTCTTGGAATTAATTAAGTGAATGACTGGGTCCCAAGCTGGGACATTCCAACCATCTTCTTTATTAAAATTAGGATGTTTTTAGGGTTTCGTTGCCAAATGGCAAAAATGGAACCCTTATAGATTCGTCATGTCTGTCTGTCTGTCCGTCCGTATAAGACAGCCACTTTTTTCCGAAACTATAAGAACTATGCTGTTGAAACTTGGTAAGTAGATGTATTCTGTGAACCGCATTAAGATTTCCACAAAAAAATAGAAAAAAACTATAAATTCTGGGGGTTCCCCATACTTAGAACGGAAACTCGAAAATATTTTTTTCATCAAACCTATGCGTGATAGTAGGTAGGTCTTCAAAAATAATATTAAGGTTAATAATATAATTTTTTTCTAAACTGAATAGTTTGCGCGAGTGACGCTTAAAAAGTGGAAAAATGTGTGTGGACACACCCTGTAACTTCTAAAATAAGGGAATAATAAAACTAAATAATGTAAACTTCCACCGCAAATTGGTTTGAACGAGATTTAGTAAGTAGTTTTTTACGTCATTAATCGTAAACCGCAATTTACCTTTCATTCAATCAACTCAAATATAAAAATTAAAAAAAAACAATATTATTTTTCTTGCTGCTACGGAACCCTTCATGGGCGAGTGCGACTCGCACTTGGCTGCTTTTTTTCAATTTCAATAGTCTCGCTGAAGCCGACGATTTGGTTGCTTTTCAGGACCAAGAATGCTCCTGGGTCCTGAAATGCAACCAAATCGTCGGGTTCAGTGTAAATAATGGAATAACATCAAATAAATCACGATAGAATCCGCTAAAAATAGTTTTATTTCAATGTAATGAAATTATTCATTCAATTCTTCTTCTTCATTAGGTGCCTTTTCATCCCTAAAGGTTGGCCGCTAACTTTCTCAATTAGGCAGGAAAAATTTTTGTTCTTTAAATATTAAAAATCACTTCAAGATATTTAGTGTGTAGGTTGCCACCAATACTTTCGGATCCAAGCAACCTGACCTGTAAACTGGTACACCTGCTAATTGACGGGGTGTTCGGGGGTGGAATGCGAGAGCAATGCCTTATGGGCCACCGATGTCTGAAGACCCTAGACGGCGTGCAGTTTTTTTTTTAGAGTATACTAGTAACCGAAATTACCTTTTTTGTCGCTTCGAATCCGACATAAACACCCCTGCGGGTCGGCGGGGGAAGGGGGGATCCTTGAGGACTTCCGCACAAAAATAATTAAAGGGCTATTGCTCCCGTATAAGCCGCAAAAGAAAAGCCATCTATACAATCTGTACATCAAGTGTGTAGACACGTGTAGCTTTGCTACGGCCCCTCATGTCTGTTGCTACGTAACCGTAGCGCTATGTAGCTGCGTGCGTAACTCAAGAGTCTTTGAAATGTATTGTAATTTTCTGTGTGGGAATTTACTCTGTAGGAGTGTATCTCATTCTGAAAATATAAATTTTATAAACACGGAAGTTTATGAGTACGGATGTTTATGATTCTTTCTTATGTAGGAAGAAGGAAATACGTGTGCTGGTAAAGAATTCAAAATCTTGGAATCCTGGTGCGACAAAGAAAAACGGCATCAAACGGCTTGGTTTCTGATGGAATTCTTTGCACCGTGTGAAGGTGATAGCTCAGCCTTTCACGTGTTGTCCTGTATAGGAAAGGAGAGGGTGGAGCTAATTGGAAGAGCTCATCATCAACACTCGCTATGGTAGAGGCCATAAAATACTGCCAAAGAGGCGATATCTCTTAGCAACTCCACTCCCAATAGTGCGGACCGCACGTCAGTGCAACCTGCCGAGATCATCTAGTAAGTACTGTGCAGAGCCATGAGCCATGAGAGCAGTAATCCACGCGAAAGGATTTGTGTCTTGTACAACACCGTTGCTACGGCGTGAAAAACCGTCTCACCTTGTTCAGGACTCCGAGTTTACGCAAGGCCGTTTCGATGATGTTCTCGATGTAGTTTTTGATGTTCAGCTTGGGGCGAACATCCATATCGAGTATATTCCGGTTGTCCTGCAGTGGCAGTGGTGTGTTCCGAAGCGTAGGGAGAGGAAGGAAAGGAGATACCTTTGCTGTGAGCGTGATCATGCGTCTTATTCTTATTATTCTGTCATCTGATTCTACGTATTGATGGAAAACACTGGCGTTTTGTGCTCCTTGGTAGAAGCTGTACAGTTTATGGCCAACTTCAAATCTGAGGAACAACACAACAAGTATTCTCATTCTTATGATGTACTAGAACAGATGAAATACTGGCGCGCTACAAGCTTTTGAAATCAACACAACCCTTGCATAAAATTATTATTTTTTTGTTTTAGTACAATTGATGTTTTAATAAAAGCTTGTTTTAAAAAAGTTTTTGGAACGAAGTTCCTTATCGCGCGGGGCTAGACGGAAAAAATTAAGATTGTAACGACACTTTTTGCTTTTGTAACTTCTGCGCACCGATCCGCGCATTGATGTCACGGTACTATGGAAACGTATGGTGTCATTGTCAATATTTCCTCTTATATATTTTGTTTAAATTTTTTTATAACGTCAACAACCTGTATAAAGTCTGATGTGACCTCTATGGTGTGGGGTAAGCATTTGACTGCTTCGTTAAAGGTCATGGTATCCCTGTACCAAATTTCAGCTAGATCCGTTTAGTTTCAGCGTGATTGAACAAAAATGCAAACATCGTCACAAACTTTCACATCTACTTATATATAAACAACTAAGTCGTTATAGACCGATTTTCATGACCTTTGATTTTTTAGTCTCGGCCTATATGTACTGTGCCTTTTTGTTGCGTTTTGCTTTAATCCCGGTGTTCATCCCCCCCTCCCCCCGACCAACGGAGGTGATATGCTGGACTCAAAACTACTAAAACCGCACGCCGTCTCGGGTAAAGAAACGAACATGAATTAATTCTAAGGCGGAACGAAGTTCGCTCACCTAGTTTAATATAGTAGTTGGATAATAGGATTAGAAGTTACCGAGCACCTAAGCTCTTAAACCTTTCATAACATAATAAGTACAAAATGAAATATATATACCGTGCGGTTTTAGTCGGTTCATGCACGACATAACCGCCCCCGCTGGCCAGCAAGGGATTTCCGCACGTAAAAAAAAAAAAAGACTTATCTTCTAAAGATTACAAAAATACTATTTATATATTTTTTTGTTTTAATGAATGATAGACGTTTGACCTCTATCTCACCTGGTCGTAAGTGACGATGTGGTCTACGATGGATCACGTTTACGATGGAACCTATTCACTCGAGACTTGAAGATTCCGAGGTTATAGCTTTCCGGAAACACAGACTCAGGCAGGCAATTCCACTCTTTGACTGTACGCATTATAAATGTGTCACCGAAACGTTTCGTGCGTATTCGTGGAATAGGTGGCGTAACGCTGTGCGTCTGGTCGTTCGTTTGTGGAAAGGGCTTAGAGGTGTCAAGTTATGCAATTCCAGCGCAAATTCCGAAATACATACGGTAGAAAACCGATAGGCCTGCAACTTTGCGTCGATGTTCAAGGCTCTGAAGCCTTTTCTCGACGAGTGCATCGTTATTATTGAGCCTCTTGGCCCGTCTCTCTATTGTCTCCAGCGCTTCTAGGTGGTATTTAGCAGAACCATCACACAGATACGAGCAGTACTCCATACAGGATCAAACCTGCGCATGGTACAAGTAGATCAACTGTTCCAGTGTGAAATACTGTCACACCTTCGACAGAACATCCAGCTTTTTAGCAGCCATTTGATCTTTAGCTTCAATGTAAGACCCAAAATTGAGGGTGGATTTTTAATTGATTTAAGTATTGCAATGTCGCCATTTATTTTGGAAATCCATACGGCCACATGGCGTTGCGGTTGCACAATTCAACTGCTACGACAGGGGGCGCAGTTCGATTAACGAATATGTCTATTTGCATTGTTCTGGGTGTTTCTATGTATATGTATGTATTTCTATGTATGGTATGGTATGGTATGGTATCACGGGCTGGTATCCGCAACTCCACGACAAGGCGCGGTTTTTGCGTGAGGGTGGGCATTTTATTCGATCCACCCCAGCTCATTGAAGAACGCTAGCAAGCTATTCACGCTGCCAGCGATCTCCCGGAGCGTACCTGTGTTTCCGAAGTACTTAACCCTGTATGTGGCGGTTGCAGGGCAGTGTAGGAGCACGTGTGCCGCTGTTTCTTCCTCTCTCATGCAGGCTCTGCAGAGAGGGCTGTCGGTGATTCCTAAAATAAAAAGGTGTTTATTGAAGGAGCCATGCCCCGTGATTGCAGCTGTGGCCGTGCGCAGTTGCCGTTTGGTCAGTTGTCGAAGACGCCTGGTCAGTCTATTTTCAAGCACAGGGAGTGCTTCCCTCGCCTGTCTGCAAACTTCCAGATTTATCCAATAGCTGTTGTGTTGATCTCTCGTTCGTTTGTTTACTATGGTTCGTAGGTATGCAAAGGGGATCGGTATTATGGGCTCAGGTCCCATTATCACCATGTCAGATCCTCTCCTGGCAAGCTCATCTGCCGCATCATTGCCGCGCGAGCTGCTGTGGCCCTTGATCCATTGCAGGGTTATATTGTTGAAGTGTCCTATTTGGTTCAATTTAAGATGGCACTCCAGTATTAGTCCCGAGTTTATAGTGTGGCTGTTTAAAGCTTGCAGCACGGCCATGCTGTCGGAGTGCATGCGTATTGAGTGGCCTTCAACTCTCCTGGCCATTACCGCTGAAGCTGCCAGGGTAATCCCCAAGTATTTCTATGTATATTTATGTACATATTTACAAAAAAATCCGTTCCCGCAGGGGGAACGCACAGGTAGATTTCGTGAAGCAATTAATATTATTTAATATAGAGAACTACGGACTTTAAACAGTTTTTTTTTCTCGAAAACGGTAACTTTTAGCGAAAGAATATTCACCGGTTAGAAGATATGATTTTTTTCCCGAAAAATTTTGGTTTTTCCCCCCTCTACTTTTAGTAAAAGTTTTAATCTTATAGGTTTATAATTAAAAGTTGTTGGTATTCATCTTTCATGGAACCTGAAATTTTGAGGAAAAACTGATTTCACAAAAAGTGAGGCCCTACCGTCCCCTTAGGCCGGATTCCACCCGTTCACGAACTTAAACTAAGTTTACACCCAAGCAATTTTTGACCGCAGTTTGAAAGCGATCGGGGCAAAAATGCGACCGTGAGAGTGCCGCAAATTTTGGGAAGTGGAATCATACATACATATATCTATATTTATAAACTTTTTATCCAGTGGTCATTTCGGACTCAGGGGGTCATAACACTAGACCTCCAATGAAGATTTTTTTTTTAAATTCGACAGTAGTCAAGAAACCAATAGGTATATCGATTTCATCGAAATCTACCTTTTTTTTTTTTTTTTTTCGTGCGGAAATCCCTTCGGATACCCCCCCGCGTGCCAGCGGGGGCGGTTATGTCGGGCTTGAACCGACTAAAACCGCACGCCGTCTCGGGTCTACAGACGCCGGGGTGTAAGGTTGCCCATAGAGCATATCCCTCGCACCCCGACTGACCCTGGGCCATCTCCGGTTTCGAGATGGCCCCCTCGGGTTTGGGAACCACGGTGTCCCCGTCTTGCCCCGGTTTGGGGGAGGGGCGCTAGTCGCCCCACCGTCCCGGCCTGCTTCTGCTGGGGTGACAGGTGGCCTCACCCGCCACCCCCAGGCCTGCGCTCATGGAGGACGGAGGTCGTTAAGCGACCTCCGGCGCCTGAGTTGCCTGCGACGCGCGGCGAGCAAGTTGCGGGCTCGGCGGACCGGGAGAGTTCTAAGTCTCTCCCGGGCGCGCTCCGCCACCTCCTTCGCGAGCATTACATGCTCGCAGAAGGAGGCGGCGGCGGCCCACGCGCTCGCGCTCCGCACCATTGCCGCAATCATGCTGCCGAGCGAGAGGACTCCCACCCCGATGGCTGCCACGAGGTCACGCCTCGGCGCCTCCCACGCCGGGCAGTCCGCCAGCGTGTGCAGCCCTGAGTCCTCGCTCGCGTCGCAGTGATGACACTCAGGCGTTGACTCCTTCCTGATCCGATGCAGGTGGTCCCCGAAGCACCCCTTCCCTGAGATCACCTGCGTCAGTCGGTAGGAGAGGCTTCCGTGTCGCCTCTCCAGCCAATCCTCCATGATGGGCCTTACCGCCGCTATTGCGGCGTGCCCTGCGCTTGGTTGCCCAAGTCGTTCCTTCCACTCCACCACGATGGCCTGGCGGAGCTGGGACTGCACGGCCTCGATTTCTCGAGGCTCGGGGTTCCATCCCTGCTCCCGCGCCTCCTTTCGCCACTGGTACAGTTGCGAAAGGGCTCTCGCTTCCAGGTCCCATGGCGGAGTTCCGGCAAGGAGACTCGCCGCCTCGAAGGAGATCGTGCGGTACCCTCGGATGACCCTGATGGCCAGAACTCGCTGCGGAGCGCGCAGCATCTGCACAGTTCTGCTCCTCAGGGCCTCCGCCCATATTGGGCACCCATACAGGGCCATGGACCGCACGATCCCCGCGTAGAGTCTCCTGCAGGAGTCATCGGGCCCCCTCATGTTGGGCAACAGCCGAGCCAGAGCAAGAGCTGTGCCCTTCAATTTGGGGGCCAGACTTCGGATGTGCTCTCCGAAGTCCCATCGGCCGTCGAGCACGAGCCCCAAATATTTCATTTGGGGCTTGATGCCGATGCGATTTCCTCCCACGATGAGACTGGATCCCTCGGGTGGCTTGCTCCGAGGCCCATGGAAGAACAGGGCCTCGGTTTTATGCAGGGCCACCTCGAGACCCAGCCGCCGGATCCGCCTAACGACTTGGGCAACCGCGGTCGTGGCCTTTCGGGTCGCTTCGCGGTACGTCGCCCCGCACGCCGTCACGAGCGTGTCGTCCGCGTAGCACGTGACGGCGGCACCGCCTACGAGCTCACCGCGAAGCACCCAGTCGTATCCGATGTTCCACAGGAGCGGCCCCAGGACCGATCCCTGTGGAACACCGCACGACATTTCACGCCGACCGAGACCGGTCACTGTTGGGTAGATGACGGCTCTCTCCGTCAAATACGCCCCGACTATGCGGCGGAGGTAGAGAGGCACTTCGTGATACACGAGCGCCTCCCTAATGCAACTCCAGGGCAAGGTGTTGAACGCGTTGGCGATGTCCAGGGACACCGCCAACATCACCTCACCCCGGGCTACTGCATCCTCCGCCAGAGCCCTCACGCGCATGATGGCATCCACGGTGGAGCGCCTCTGGCGGAAGCCATATTGGCCATCCGCCAGGTCCGGCCCCACTCTTGAGAGGTGCTCGACGAGGCGCTTCGCAATTACTCTTTCAAAGAGCTTGCACACCTCGTCGAGCAACACTATGGGCCGGTAGGCGGACGGCGAGTCCGCCGGGCGCCCCTCCTTTCGGATGAGGACCAGTTTCCCCGTCTTCCACAATTTCGGAAACTGGCCCCGCTCCAAACATGCGCTGAGAAGCCCTCTCAGTCGGGGCTCGAGAGCGTCGTCGACTAGAGCTAGGACCCACGTTCGGCCTGGAATGCCGTCGGGTCCCGGGGCGGTGTGTTTGGCTCTCAGCCTTCTCACCGCCAGCTCTAGTTCTACCCAAGTGACCTCGGGCACGTCGTCGTCTTCCACGTCGGGCGCCATGCGCAACCGAGGCGGAGTCATCCGCGGTGGAACATGTTCCACCGCCCGCGCTGGGAACAGGGAGCCAACAATTCCTCCGAGCAGATCCGGCTGGAGACACCGGGTTAACGGCGGGGCCTTGGGGCGCAGCTTGCCCCTCACCATCCGGTAGGGCCGCCCCCAAGGGTCCCGCTCCAGTGTCGCCAGCAGCTCGCGGAAGGCGTCCCGTTTGGAACGCCTTATCTCCGCTCGGAGGGCTCGTCTGGCCTCCCTGTATCCCTCGTACAACTCCGCCTCTCGGGCCTCCGCATCTGCGGGGCGGCGACGCCTCCTACGGAATCGGGCCCACCGGCGGTGCGTGATCACACAGCCCCGTCTGAGCTGCGCGATCTCCGACGACCACCAGTAGACCTGACCCCTCGGATTATAGGGCGGAGCCCTAGGCATCGCCGCGTCACAGACACGGGTCATGGCCTCCCGGAACCACTCCGCCTCATCGTCTATGCTGACAGGCCTGTCCGGCGCAGGGGCCCAGGCCTGTACGATGGCGGCTTCCAGGAGGAGCTCCCGATCAAGTCGCTTAAGCGCCCAACGTGGCTCGGGTGGAGCCGGTGCAGCCGGCGCGTCGCTCGCTGGGGGGGACACGTCAAACCGAATGTATCGGTGATCCGAACTTGTGTCCTCCCCCAAAACGACGCGCCAGCCCTGAACACGTCGCGCCAACGAGGGGCTCGCGAACGATAGGTCCACGATGGAGCTACCCCTCGAGGTCACGAACGTGTCCACGGCTCCCCGATTTAGGAGGACTAGGCCGAGTCGTGCGGCCCAGTCCACCAGTGCCCTGCCTCTATGCCCCGTCGCGCCCCTTTCGTGTCGGGAACCCCAGGCATACGACCAGGCGTTGAAGTCCCCGAGCACAAGGACCGGACGGGGCTGGCAGGCATTTACGACGACGGCCAGCTGACGGAGCCACTGCTCATATGCAGCTTGGTCTCGGTTCGGCGTGATATAAGCGGCCACGACCGCTATGTCGCCAACCGCTGCCGCCACGCAGCCGGGTCCCCTTGCAACGACGGCAAGAGGGGGGCTGCCGGCGGCAGGGTTGTGCACCAGTGCCGCCGACCCATCCAGCGCGGTTTCCCAGGTAGGCCCGAGGAACCGGTGGGTGTATGGGTCGGCGACAGCGGCGACATTTATGGCCCACTGTGCCATGCTCTGGCGCAGAAGATCCTGAGCATGGGCACCGTGGCCAACGTTCACCTGCAGGATGCGGAGTTGAGGATCCATTATGGAACCCCCATCTCCGCATCCCGCTGTGAACTGGAGGCGGAAGGCCGGCCTCCCGGCTTCGGCTCCCCTCCGGCGCAGGCCTTGCTGCCAACCCTATGGTCAGCCGGCTTGCCCCCCGCTGCACATCTAAAACAGTGCAACGGGGCGCTACACGAGCCGGCCTTATGACCGGGCTGGCCACAGCGGAAGCAGCGGTCACCCGCTGTTACCTCCGCCGTGCAGTGCACCCCCACATGGCCCACCGACAGGCACCTGAAGCACCTGGCCGGTCGGGCCTGCAGGAGCCGTGCCTGCGCCCTCAGGAAGCCTCCCACCAGGAGGCTCCGCCCGTCTGCGACCTTTTGGGCCGCCGCGATAGGGCAGCCGACAACTGCTGCCCCCTGTCCACCGCGGCCGAAGCGTATAGCTCCGGCCTTCACTGTGTCCGGGGAGCAGTCCCCGGCCTCCGCCACGGCGAGCCTAAGCTCCTCAGCCGTGACGGAGTCGTCCAGGCCCGTGATGCGCACTTCTGCGCATTTAATGGGTCTGGACACCCGGACGTCGGCTGCATCCAATGACTCCCTAAGCCGAGCCGCTAGGGCGTCGGCTTTGGGGCCACTGGCGGCGCCGGGGACCTCAAGAAGCCGGGCTCCCGTCCGTGTGCTCTTGCACCGGACGCCCGGGATCTCGAGGGCCTTGAGGTCCACGTTGGCCTTTACCCTGGCCAACACCTCGGCATACCCCATGCCTCTCGACGCTGCCTCCGCCGTCAAGGTGACGACGACGGCCGTTGTTCGAGGGGCACGGAGCTTCCCCGGTGCTGCCTTCGCGGCGGCCGCGGCCCTCCTGGCCTTTTTGCGGCCTTCTTGGCGGCCTTCCGCCTCTTCTTACTGGCTCCAGCCACCTCCCAGCCCCCTTCCAATGGGGTGGAGGTAGCCGGAACCACGGCTGGGGCTGGGGCTGGGGCCAGGGCTGGGGACGTCTTCCCCTTGCCCTTGCCCTTCCCCTTACCCTTCCCCTGAGTGGGAGCGGGGCCCTGAGCAGGGCCCTGAGTGGGAGCGGGGCGACGAGCCGGCTCCGGCAGAGCCTCTACTGCAGCCGGGCGGGTATTACCCTTCCGGGCTGCAGTCGCGTAGCCGGCCACTGGTGGCGCCAGAGGCGGACGGCGGATGGAGTCCATTAGGGCCTCCATCCGACTCATCATACGCTCCTCTAACGCCTCCACGTACGCGAACCAAGGCTCCGCCGGTGGTATTTTCTGCTGTGCTGGTGGCCGAGCCGGCTGTGCCGGCTGCTGCACCGGTTGCACCGGCTGCTGCGCCGACTGTCTCGCAGACGAGCGAGTCCGCTTTACAGCAAGACCCGCCGGGCTGCTCGCCCGGCTACGCTCGTTGGCGGTGTCGAATTTCTCCGACACCGCCGAGGTGTTTGGCGTCCGCTCCACGCCTGAGTGCTGCGCGACTTCCGCGCAGACTCCGTCATTCTCGATGTCCGTTTTCGTGCCGTTTTTGTTTTGGTTATATCGATCGTTATCTTTTGTGATATGTATGTTTGTGTCCATAGCTTATCCCACGAGTATGGGGGAAAGGTGGTCCATCCAGGCGGTGCCCCCTGCACCTGGATAAGCCTATATACTATGGAGGTCGGCTGGTATCCATAGGTTTTTACGACTTTGCTGTCGGGTGTTATAGACTTTTCCTTGTCGTGGGCCGGCCAATAAAGGCAAGCCCTCCGGTCAGCAAGATCACAGCGTACCCTTCTGGAGCCACCAGTTAGGTCGTTGCTGATCACCCACCGATTACGGAACGCGAGAGGATGGCTAGTCCTCTCTCACCGGCGGCGGCACAAGTGCCCGTCGGCCCCTGCGCGAGCAGTGGGCCGACCCGTCCCCTGATCCCCTCGGATCAACACGTCGCTCGCAGTGTCTCCTCTGATAACAGCAGAGGGGTACCTGGAGCGACCACCACCGCGGGCCTTGCAGGCCCGCCATACCCCGACCCCCTCGTGCAATGGGGTCAGCTGGCCCTGAGAAGGGCCGGTCGGTCGGACTCTTGGCCGTTGACGTTGACGCCAGCTACTCCAGAGGAGCAATCAATGATGCGTCATCGCCCACGTTGCCCAGGGTGCACCAAACGCGGAGGTGTTCCAACCAGTCGCACCCCTCATCGAAATCTACCTAATGTTTGGAATGGACATCTGACAGAATCATCTGGTCGTGATAATCGGGTGGAGCCGCGAGCATCGATCAGTATCTTATAATATATGCAGTTATATTTTCTTCATTAGTAATAAATCGTAGCATTGCTGCGGTAACATTTCGCTATACAATAAACTAAGATTATTATTACTTTCTTGCTAACTTTCATCTGTAAAGTAGATTATAATGTTATTGAAATTGTATAATTTACCATTCATCAAAGTAAGAGCCCGCGCTGCGTTGTCGTATGAAATCTTTTGCACGATTCTGCGCAAATGATCTGCATGAAATTTGCTCAGTGTTATTTGCATGAATAAGACGCCCGCATACATGCACACGCACGACGCGTAGCGCAGACCCTTACATCTTCTGCTTACGTAACTAAAAAAATATTTTTTTATTAGATTATTAAAATTAATTAACTGTCCTAGACTTTGAGATCACTTTTAAGGTTTAAGTATATATCATTATGCTATTGAACAGATACTCTGAATTGAATAAATAATTAATATTTGAGTCATATTAAAAGAAATCGACTCGGTTTCATTTCAAAAGAAATTAGAAACCGTAGAAGTTAGGCATATTACATAATATTTTCTCATAAAGCAGTCCGCTAGCAACTACTTACTTGGAACAAGACTCGGTGGCGGAGAAAGAATGTCACATGAGTCAGCCTCTCGTAAGCCACAGATAATAGATATAGTAAACTAGATTAGCGTGGCTGAAGAAGAGCGGTAAAATGTATGAAATATGGCAATGCTTTACCACGAGATGGAATACCAGAAAAAGTACGGAGGAAAGATCTGTATTCTTGGATTTTTTGTATGTAACGAATAAACTTAAAAACTACAGAACCGATTTCAAAATTATTTTTACCGTTACAAAGCTACATTATCACTGAGTAACATGGGCTATACTTTTCACTAGAAAAAAAATACAGATCCTTATAAATTCTTACTAGAACCAACCCAAGGTGTGAAAATATTAGTCATTCATAGCATGCGCTGCGGAAAGGTTCGTTCGTTGATAGTTCGTTGGTCACGATAACCGACAACTACGCGGCCGGAGACGCGGGCAACATCTAGTTCTTCATAAACAAGTAGTTGCAGGAAAAGATGATCCTAAGCAAGTGATGCATTGGTTCACTAGTGGCCATCTTTAAAAATAGGGTGATTTACAGGACTGTTATAACTATTGGGTATAAAGCTCTTGTCACATATAATGAAAGTGTAGGGTACGGTCATAAAGAACCTTGGTGAGAGCCGTGGTCTCCGACGGGAGCAAGAGACACGGCGTCGCCTCTTCCTGCGAGCAGGTAATACGCGCGAAAGAGACGACAGAGAGGGAGCGGGAGAGAACCCTGCCCCCGGAGTTCTGCAATCTGCGGCGAGGACGCCGCAGACTCGTCTACACCCGGGACTACCGACCTCCATGATCGGGGCCTGGGGACGGCAGTTGGCCGACTCGCCGTCCTTACAGATGCAGGCCGTGGCGGAGGCGTGTCGTGTGTGTCCTACACACGCCTGCCAACTCACCGATGTGGGATAAAACCCTTTTATCCTTTCGAGGGCTTACCCGTGGTGCCCGGCAATGGACACTTGGGGAGGACACTGTGTGGTATTAGTCGGTCCGATTCCGACTCGCCCACCCCATCGTTCGTTGGCACTGTTGGGGTGAAACCCGTGGGGGGTTCCACACGGTAAAAAAAAACGGTCATAAAGAACTAATTACAAGAATAGAGTGGAGATCACCTAAAAGTACTAGTTTGGATTCATACCAGGGGCCCGATTAAGTAAAATTACGGTTTTAAAACGTGTGATTTAAAAACTATTTTTAAATAATATTAATATAACGTTTATAAATCTTAAGAAAACTTATAATGATAATTCTGAATGTTTAATAACCTCACGAAAAATAGATTGTAGGAATTTTTGGTAGGTTTTGTTTTGATAGATCTACGTGATAGGTACTAAAGTTTTTCATTCAACTCTAATTAAAAACATGTGTATTGAATTGAGCGTTCCAGAATCGGGCTGCGTGCTAGAGTACCACAGCCATACGCCAATGATGCAAACTATATAGAAGCTCATTAAAATCTGCATAACGAGTTTGTGCCGCTAAAAGGCATACTATAAAGTACCTTGAAAGGGCTTCTTTAGTAGTTTGTAGTCTCGACTTGCTTAAAAAGAGATCCTGATGAAAATACCTTTATTGTTTCTAGTAAACGGATATTGCATCGAACACAGCAAACGTTCGATGATGTGCGCCTTTGATCAGTTTCGTATTACAAACTGAGCTCAGTATAATTAAATGGGAAGTAAGGACAGAGGCGCATTCAATAACCGCGGTCTAACGTCAAGATACTGAGATTTCGATATCCTATTCATTAGCGTGTTCATGCTACTACACAAAAATGCTGTCGCCGTCGGCGCGAAATGCCACCCGAATAGTGCCAATCTGTATTTCCGGGAGTACCAGTTAATGTTTAGCAGTAATAGATTTGCATAAAATGATTGCGAAAAAGACTTCTAAATACTTTTAAACGTGTCTAGGTGATTATTTAGTCAATTTTGAAGAAATTGTAACTTTAAACTGTGGCTTTACTACGATGCGCTAAAAACAATTCAGTTTCGGGCTGCTCAGTTGAGGGAGAGAGATGCAGTTATACATCTTGTATAGCTCAGTCTCTCTCCCTCACGGCCGCAGCTGAATTCGTGGTAAGGCCCCAGATATGAAATCTGCATCGCTTAAAACATAAAACATAAAGTTAGGTTAATATACTATGTTATAGGTGTAATTTACTATGGTGCAGTTCGTTCACAAGTTTCCAAATCGAGTCAAACTCGGACACTGCACCACAATCGTTTGCGCTAGTGTTGCACCCATGACAAAATATTTGACCAAGGTAACCTATGATATCATGATCTTAATGAAACTTTAAGTGTTTCATTAAAAAAGTAATTACCTAATCTTACGAATGATTGATGCAATGGCATTAATCATTCGTAAGATTAGGTAATAAAAACTAATAAAATGACTTATCAAACAGCATACCTAATTATATACCCCTAAGATAACCTTGACTTCCGTACAAAATTATGTCAATTAAATCAAATTTTAAAGCAATTAGTACCTATGCTAACTTTTCCAATCGTTTTTTTTTATTTAGACTTTTCTGAACTAATTATAAAAAAAAGCTATAATACATTCTGTAAACAGACCTTGAATAAGGTATAGTGCTCATTATATAAACTTGCTGAGCTCAAAACAAATAAAAATTAAGTTTTCTTCTCTGAAATAAGTTGTTGAATTTGAATACATCAAAAATAGACAAAATCCTTTAGAGAGGTTTGTTTGCTTCATTTGAAGTGCTACCTGTTCTTACAAGTTTTTACTTGTTTTTTTTTTACTGAGGATACTTCATAGCTTTAAGTATCATATTCCTTAAATGAATTTTATAGAAAAGGTGAAAGTATTTTTTTATTATTATACACATTAACTGAAGCATTTTTTCTCCAGTCAAGGTCCAGGCCAATATTTGCATAGTAGGAATAAAATACATTTTTCTCAAACATGCTTGGAAATTTGAACATTATTTTGACAACCTTTTTCGTGATAAATCGAAATTGTTGTAGGTACATGCGAGCAGCGGCCGGCAAAAGTTGTATCAAATCCATATCTGTCGTTTTTTAGCGGCCAAATAAATTACTATGTAAACTCATATCTGTCGTGTAATATAAAAATGGAACCATATTTTACTCCGAACCATGGCAACCAAGGAGGTAACTTATCCAAGGCATTATTTAAATACAGAACTGGCTTGCAAATAGGAAGCTGTTTATTAAGAAAAATAAAAATCAAAAGAACATTTTGCCGCGTGAAAAATTACTGTTGTTCGTACTGTACTTTCAATAACTGCTTTTTCAAATAAAAAGTTCTACCTAGATACTACTTAGTTTTAATTTCCGCGCATTGTTTGAGAAAAGCACTATACAAGCCTTGGCCACAACTGAGCGTTGCCGGACTCCGTAATACGTGCCTCGGCTACGCCTCGGCCCGGATACTTCACAATCGTCCGACAACACTTGGCGGCCGCGGCAGTAATGTACTATTGCTATGTGTAATGTCAAATTATTAAATTTAATAGACATATTTACTAATCTGTGTATGTACTCTAATTTTCTGTACAATGCAGTATTGCTATTATTTTATTTAATACTATAGTAATATTATAAAAGTACTATAGTATATGGCCGGCGGGGGGTATCCGAAGGGATTACCGCACGAAAAGAAATAAAAAGAAGTACTATATATATAGTATAGTATATATAGTATATTTATGTATATACTATATATAGTATATTTATATATATACTATATATAGTATATTTATGTATATATAGTAACCACCCCCGCTGCCCGGCGGGGGGGTATCCGAACCCTGCTGGCCGGCGGGGGGGTATCCGAACCTCGCTGGCGGGCGGGGGGGTATCCGAAGGGATGTACCTTGCTTTGATAGGGTAGGTATATGGGGTCTCACCAGAATCTTCAGGGCCCAAGCCAACCCCACCTGCAAGCCGGTAGACCTGCTGATTGATGGACGCAGTTCTGACGCAGGCTTGCGTCTCGAGGCTGAGGTCAGAAGGCAGACGCTCCCGTGAATCTGGAGTCCAAAATGCTAGCTTGGAATGCAGTCGGGATTGGAGCTCGGATGTAGAAGAAGAGATTTCAACTTTTTAATTAATATTACCGTCAATTTCAATACTGGTCCATATTACGTGTACGTAACTAAATATACACGTTCTAATATCCAAAATTCTATTCCTATAGTACTATTTATAGTACTAGTTTATAAATTTTGATTATCGCTCGCTTAGCAATGTGCCCGGTAGATGGCAATAGGTTCGCCCCCTATTACATTGGGACTTTAACATAACTGGCGAATCGTGGGTGTGTAATACACCTCTGCCTACCCCTTCGGAGATACAGGCGTGAAGTTATATATGTTATGTTATGTTATAATATAGTATACTATATTTAATACTATAGTATCTTATTATTATTTACTTTGTATTTGTATTATTATTTACCCTTCGGTAGTAACACCTAGTGGTGGTAGATACTCATTGCTTGACGATCGTCGGGTATAAGTGAATTTAGTAGTGAACTTAATCGTCCGGTTTAAGTGAGTTTATAAGTGAGGTTATAGGTATTCCGTCACTTCCTTTGTACCCCAGTACGTATCTTTTGCATATTTGATATTGTCGGAAAGCTACCGAAACGTCCAATGTAAAATATTAAATAACGTCAAATAAATCGCGATAGAATCCGTTAAAAATAGTTTTATTTCAATTTTGCATATTTATTATTTATTTACATTTTTATAATATAAAATTATGTTTTCAAATATACTTCAAAATTATATCCTTAAAAATAGTGTACCATTGGCCATCATGGAGGATTGGCTAGAGATGCGACACGTAAGCCTCTCGTACCGACTGACGCAGGTGATCTCCGGTACGGGGAGCTTCGCGGACCACCTGCATCGGATCAGGAAGGAGCCTGAGTGCCATCACTGCGACACGAGGAGTCCTCTCGCTCAGCAGCATGATTGCGGCAATGGTGCGGATCGCGAGCGCGTGGGCAACATGCTCACCGCGCGTCGCAGGCGACTCAGGCGCCCGAGGTCGCTTAACGACCTCCCTCCTCCAAGACCGCCGGCCTGGGGGTGGCAGGTGAGGCCGCCTGTCACCCCAGCTGAAGCAGGCCGGGTCGGCGGGGCGACTAGCTCCCCTCCCCCAAACCGGGGCAAGACGGGGACACCGTGGTTCCCAAACCCGAGGGGGCCATCTCGAAACCGGAGATGGCCCAGGGTCAGTCGGGGAGCGAGGGAAATGCTTTATGGGCAACCTTACATCCCGGCGTCTAAAGACCCGAGACGGGGGGGGGGGGGGGATCGTGCGTATCGATGGGATTTACGCACGAAAAAAAGAAAAGGGTACAGGGATAAAATTGCCGGTGGTTAGGTTAGAAACATTCATTCGTTAGAACATGCAGTGATAGAAATATGTTCACAATGCGTGTCGTGTCAAGGAGAATGTGCATCCTTTGTATTTATATATATTTAGGTCACGTCAATTTGACATCACCTCGCCTGATGGGAAGCTGAAGGTAAAGTCTCAGCAAAGAGGGTCACCATTACATACACGTATCATGTTAACAATGGTGGCGCTCAGTTTGACGGCCTCATCAGAAGAGGATTGTCGTCGCAGCACCGCGTGACACCCACCGGACCCACTAGTGCTGCGACAACAATCCCCCTGCCCGGCTATGCACTTGCTGACCCCTGAACGCAATCAAAACGAAATTGGATTACTATGGAGGGCTTTTCGCAATCGTGCACGGTGGTACCCACCCGGCCGAATTTTGTGACAAATTTGTGTCATCTAATTTCTACCACCAGTATCCTAGTATAATGTGACAACTATTTTCGAGAACTTGGACGGGCACATACTTATAGTATGGTACTCCTTTCGAGGGCTTACCCGGGGTGCCCGGCAACGGACACTTGGGGAGGACACCGTGCGGTTTTAGTCGAGACACGACATAACCACCCCCGCTTGCCGGCGGGGGCTATCCGAAGGGATTTCCGCACGTTAAAAAAAAAAATGGTACTTCTAAAGTTACGAGATTATAGTTAAGGGCAAGTTGCTGATGTACAATTCTAGCCACTTAGTAGTGTTGGTATAAATACTTACCGGTGGAAAGGCATGAAGTAATATGTGTATCTGATATTAATCTATACTATTATAAAATTGAAAATTAGCTGTGTTTGTACATTGGAGATATAAAAAAAAATACATGGGTAATGTTAAATGAACGATTCGAAACACCATTTTTTTTCTTCCAATTTTTGTTTGTTTGTCTGTTTATTCGCGATTGGAGTCCGTCTCAAAAACCACTAAACGGATATTGATGCGATTGAATGGTCTTGGTCTGACTTAAAATCTGCCGTATATTTGGTTGCAATTGGTTAAGTAGAACCGGAAAAAATGGATTATAGGGATTTTTGGTAGGTTTTGTTTTGATAAATCAAACGGGATAGGTACTTTTTTCTTACTTTTTTAGCGTGTGGAAACCCCCACGGGCTTCACCTCATCGG
Source organism: Cybosia mesomella (assembly GCA_946251805.1). NCBI lineage: Eukaryota > Metazoa > Arthropoda > Insecta > Lepidoptera > Erebidae > Cybosia > Cybosia mesomella. The sequence continues at coordinate 41,154,969 of OX276388.1, read as the reverse complement.
TGCCGATGATGGGGTGGGCGTATCGGAATCGGACCGACTAAAACCACATGGTGTCCTCCCCAAGTGTCCATTGCCGGGCACCCAGGGTAAGCCCTCGAAAGGATAACCCCAGGGTAACCGGCGGACTCTGGCCGCAAGTGCGGCCTCGCCTGGTGGGGTTGGGTTTTATCCCGCGTCGGTGAGTTGGCAGGCGTGTGTAGGACACACCTGCTTCTGTAAGGACGGCGTGTCGGCCAACTGCCGTTCTCAGGCACCGATCATGGAGGCCAGTAGTCCCGGGCGTACGGGATAGGTACTGTAGTGTTCGGACCTCGTCCCACACACTACGGTTCGTTACCTGGCCATCATGTGTCAGAGTTTAAATAAAACTATTGTATCAATTTAAAATTTGAATGAGGAACGATATAAAACAATCGCTGCCTGGACGTTCGGGATCTGAACGGGCCTAGTGGAGCCGTTCCGATTGAAGCTGAGAAAAGTATCCTGGGAAGAACCCCGCTTTAAGCCCTATCCTTGGGCCGAGTCCGCGATATACGTCCCAGTTCGCTAATTAAAGTTAAAACAACCGCGTAAAGTCCCTAATAATATAAGTAGGAAGTGCAAGTGGTTAACTAATAAATAATATATTATCTTATTTGATCGTTGTAATTTCATCACTTCATACACGCGTGGTACTCAACCCCCTGGGTACCACAGCTTTTGGTGGAGGCGCCGGTTTCCATAGAATTTGGTGGAGGAACGCCGGTTTCCACAGGAGGTGGAAACGCCAACGTTCTGCAGTTGGCAGTGGATTGATCGACCCCGTACCTTGAGAAGGAAGACGTCGTGCAATATTGGATCGACGCCTTAAACAGATAACAAATTTGAATTTATTATATATATTGTATTACTACCATTAAGATGGCCGAATCAAAGAAATTTGGTGGCACTGACGGTGTCTCATTCCAAAGTTTTTTGAGAGACTTCAATGTCGTATTCGCCATAAATAAATTTATGTTGGCTGACAAAGCCACAATATTAGCTGCCTACCTCGAGGGCGCAGCGTTACACTTTTACAAGTCGATTTTTAACGAAGAGTTAACTTTCGAACAAGTGTGCTCACTGTTAGAAGAAGAGTTTCCTTCCCATGGCGATGATTTAGAGTTGTTCTATTCAGCGTATCAAGCCAAAGAGGAGAACTTGGTTACCTATTGGTACAGATTGTGTAACTTGGCTACTAAAGCGAAGGTTACCGATGATAAAAAGATAATAAGTAGATTTCTGAAGTCAATGTCGCCAAGATTTCGAAATATTTTAGCGGCAAGGGTGTACAGCGATAAAAAAGAACTTCGCGACGCGCTGTTGCAATTATCGGAAGTACAACCCGACGTGCAGGGGGATAGAATACAGAATTTACCTACGAACCCTCCACAAGGATATAACCGTCAAGTCGGATTCCATAACCGCTACGGGAATAGAGGAGACACGACATCTTACGATGCACGTCAAGCTCCGTCATCGTCGAGTCCACGGGATGAAGGGGACAATTTCCGCACTCCGAGATACAACCTAAGACCTCGGAACATTGCTAACACTAATGTTTTCCCCAGTAACCCGAATTCTTCGGGATCTAACAGAAGAGATACTCCAACTTCGAGCCGACAGTTTTTCCGGCCTCGAGAGAGAAACGTAATGAGCATGGAGCATACCGGGTCTGCGACTGCAGATCAGCGTTACAACGAAAGCAGTTTTCCTGATAAATAGATTTGTTTTGTTATAGTCGGGATGTTATAGCGTAGGAGTTAGGCAATTATTTTTTTTGATATCAAGAGGTGTGATCTGAACTTTGTAAGAGAGTCAAATCGTTTTGGACTTGAGCGCCGACGATGGTTGAAAGTTAGTTTTCAATCAGACTCTTCTTTATAGAGAGTTCTTTCTCTTTGATATTAATTTAAAAATAATTTAGTAATGTGTAGGCGACATAAATAAGTTTATGTCATCTTTCTTTTTAGTTAGGTAGGTCTTAAAAGTACTGTGGTACTAAGTCCTTTCAGGGCAAACCTTAAAATGTATCGGCAAGTGATACCAATAACTTTTCTTTGATGAGGCTGATTGTGGCCAGGTTTCTTTTAACCTGGGTTTTTTGCCTGGCCAAGAATGAAGCAATTTTTCTTTGTTCGTGTTTTTCAGTATTTATTACAGTTTAATTGCTATAATTTGAAATTCTACTATCGTTTACTAATTATTACAAAGATTGCTTCGTTATTCCCATTGTAAGGGACAATTCGCATAATTTTTTTTTTTTTCTGTCCCAGATTTAGTTTATCTAGGGTTCGATGTAACTGTCACATGGCCTTGGGCGTAGCTGATGTAGTGTTCGGACCTCGTCCCACACACTACGGTTCGTTACCTGGCCATCATGTGTCAGAGTTTAAATAAAACTATTGTATCAATTTAAAATTTGAATGAGGAACGATATAAAACAATCGCTGCCTGGACATTCGGGATCTGAACGGGCCTAGTGGAGCCGTTCCGATTGAAGCTGAGAAAAGTATCCTGGGAAGAACCCCGCTTTAAGCCCTATCCTTGGGCCGAGTCCGCGATATACGTCCCAGTTCGCTAATTAAAGTTAAAACAACCGCGTAAAGTCCCTAATAATATAAGTAGGAAGTGCAAGTGGTTAACTAATAAATAATATATTATCTTATTTGATCGTTGTAATTTCATCACTTCATACACGCGTGGTACTCAACCCCCTGGGTACCACAGTACTAAAGTTATCCTTTTTCATTCAACTCTAATTAAAAGCACACGTATTGAAAAAATCCGTTCCCGCAGGGGGAACGCACGGGTAGATTTCGTGAAGCAATTAATTTTATTTTATATAGAGAACTACGGACTTTAAACAGTTTTTTTTTTCTCGAAAACGGTAACTTTTAGCGAAACACTTTCCAAACATTTATTTTAGACTTAAAAATGGCCTATCGATTAAAAATGTTTCCGACATCAAGAATGTTCACCGGTTAGAAGTTATGACTTTTTTCCCGAAAAATTTTGGTTTTTCCCCTCTCCACTTTTAGTTAAAGTTTTAATCTCAAAAGTTTTATACTTAAAAGTTGTTGGAATTCATGTATACTATGGGATAAAATTAGAACGGTTCGAATATCTTTCATGGAACGTGAAATTTTGAGGAAAAACTGATTTCACAAAAAGTGAGGCCCTACCGTGCCCTTAGGCCGGATTCCACCAATTCACGAACTTAAACTAAGTTTACACCCAAGCAATTTTTGACCGCAGTTTGAAAGCGATCGGGGCAAAAATGCGACCGTGAGAGTGCCGCAAATTTTGGGAAGTGGAACCATACATACATATATATGTATGTATGGTTCCACTTATAAACTTTTTGACCAGTGGTCATTTCGGACTCAGGGGGTCATAACTAGACCTCCTATGAAGAAATTTTTTTTAAATTCGACAGTAGTCAAGAAACCAATAGGTAGATCGATTTCATCGAAATCTACCTAAAAAGTATATAAGTATGTTTATCCGCATTCTGGAACCCATAACACACGCTAGTTAAATTATGCTTGCTTTGGGTTTTTAAAGTGCTGTGTAGAATGTCGTAGAATAGCAAAAATCCCCGTGATCATGGCTGCTGAAAAGCAACCGAAACGTCGGGTTCAATGTAAATTATAAAATAACATCAAATAAATCGCGATAGATTTTGTTAAAAATAGTTGCATTTCAATGTGGGACATTCGCGTAAACTTCTGACAATATCAAGAATAGGGATGTGGACTATTTTTGGGAAAGTGTTTAAAACCATGCATAAGTATCAAATATAGCCCAAACTATTTTTTTTTTTTAATATATATAGTATAGTATATATATAATAATATATTTATTATAGTATTATATATAATAACATAATATATAATAGTCGACTCCACAAGATTAGTAATTCCTTTCAGGGTAACTGTATACGCTTCTACAACAAGCTTCCTAGTGAAATTAAGAATCTACCTCTTCATAAATTTAAAAGCCAAATTAAAAGTAAACTCTGCCAAAAAGGCTACTATAAAATTCAAGACTATTTAGACGACAAACAAGCTTGGATATGAACAGCCCGCTGAGTTTCTTGCCGGAGTCTTCTCAGGACAGGGCCGCGTTTCGAACCGGTGGTCCATTTGCCAAACATTAGATTTTTTTTATGACGTTTTGTAAGTGCCGTACTAATGGTCTATACAGAATAAATGGTTTTTGACTTTTGACTTTTGAAATACAACTAATACCTTTAAAATAAGTTTTTTAAAATTCCATTTCAAATTTCGCGCCAAAACGTGGATACCTGTCAAACGCCCGCTGTGACGTCACTTGTTCCTAAACATTGTCGCAGTTGTATGTAATAGAAAGTTATTTCGTACTTTGGTGTCAATAAGATGGATTCTACATTTTATAAATGTAATTGTATAAAACAATGCGGAAAATGTGACTTCAACTAGCCCGTCGAGATCCGGCACTTGTATCTACACAAAGTAAAATGTATTTCTGTGAGGATCATTTTGATGTAAGTTTGATAATATTTGTTAGATTTCCTTGTATTTAAATGATTTTTCTCATATTATTCATCATTATGAATCATATTTTTTTATTATATTCAATTTAACTTTTCGAGTTTATAAATACCTACGATTACTATTATAATGTATCCTGAGTGTATTACTTACATGGAGGTTTTCACATTTCTAAATTCAGCAGAGCAGAAGTTACTATTTGTTGCGAAGAAATTAGCCACCGTAAAGCAATCAATTCTTGGCAAATTTGAACTATCTGCCTTAACATATCCACTTTCCATTATGGGAAAACCTTTAAAAATTGATTCAAAAAGATAATTGAGCAAATTTCGAAGAAATTTAACGGGAATAACAGTAATAATATTACCCAAATATCAACAAACACCATAAGTACTTGACAGCGAAAATTCTTGTTTGGCAACAAGTGACGTCACGCATTTTGATTGGTGTTCATTGTCACGTGACTTGAGGGTGAAATATTTAATTACATTTTATTAAATAAAAAATTAATGCCTTGTTTATTGAAGAAAATATTGTGTTTTTTATTATTTTTATTATAGAAACTACCTTTTCGTGGTAAAATTATATATTTATTTGAGTACAGTCCACATCCCTATTGTATATTTTCATAAAAGTAATGCGATTATGAGGCGAATAATGTCCAACCTTATTTTCGTTTTTTTTTGTCTTCAATTACATATATTAATCTAGTTTTACAACTTAATATTCTAATTGGGCTGTTTGTGGTCACCTTTAGTCAAAAAAAATTCTGATGATTCCAAAAATACTTACTTAATTGTTCAAGTTTTCACTTCCACTGTTTTTTTATAATTCGTTAAGGTAAGGAAGGTTCCTAAGGAGAGAAATTACGTAAAAAATGCAAGGAAAATAGTAATAATAACATTTTTCTATTTCTATAAACCAGAAAAAAAATTGCCGTCAATCAAAACAAAACATTATGTACCGTTTTTTTTTTCGTGCGGGAATACCCTCGGATACCCCCCCGTCGGTCAGTGGGGGTGATTATGTCAGGCTATAGGTTGAAGGGGTGCGTAACGTGAGTTTGGAATGCGCTTCGGGTGACATCGCACCAGCAAGTTTTGAATAAAGCAAAGCTTAGGGGTGCTAGTTATTTTAAAAAGGTATATTGTTAATGGACCGCCAATAACACAGAATACGTGCATTTCCATTTTACCAGTTTTCGCTCTCTTATTTTGCTCGAGAACATTGAACATGATATTTGTTATTTTATTTAACTTCAAACATGTTTCAACCAGTTTTACTTTAACCACGCCCAAATGGTTCATTCTTTTTTCAAATGGTTTCGACAAGTGGAATAAAAAAAAAAATTTTTTTTATCATGTTCTTCTTGATAAATAAAACTAAAAATTTAAAATCATACGAGCCGGAACTCGATGGGGATACGTTGTTTCATTGCAGAGTTCCTATAAGCACCTTTTAGCTATATCATCAAACACTGGTTAGCACTGATAGACAAACTACTCGTCAAGACGATTCAAACAAGTCCAACTCGATAAGGTTGTGTCGTTTCACTGCAAAGTTCTTTTGGCCACCTTCCAGCTCCATCGCCATATCAGCACAATATTGCATTGTCACGCGATTTACACATGTATACAAAATTTCAGCATAATCGGTAACCAGGAAGTGGATCAAATTTAATTTGCAAGATTTGATGTCAAGCATCGGGACAGGTGAAGCTAAATAAAAGGTATATAGGCATGTGATGATTACTTTGGTATTCAAAACATACTTTTTTCCGAGAACCATAAATGTGAACCATTAATAATAAACATAACATAAACATAACATAACTTCCCGCCTGTATCCCCGAAGGAGTAGGCAGAGGTGTATTGCACACCCACGATTGATTATCGCTCGCTTAGTAATCTTCTTCTTCTTCATCATCGTGTCGATGGCAATTTTTTTCCTTTGTAGGACTGTTTATTGCCATCGTGGTGAGAGGATTAGTCAACTAGACTCTGCGATATCGAGTGCTAGGTGTCCAGGGTGCGCCGGACGTTGGGAATCGCATTCACTTTATTGACGTCGCTCGGGGAGGCTTCTCTCATGCACATTTACAACACATGATCAAACACACACTTCTCTCTTTCACACACAGATAGATACACATACACACACAAACATCATTTATATGAAACCGATACCACACAAACAAGTTTTATTTTGTTTTGCATGTCTTTTACGTTTTGAATGTGTGTACTTTCTGTAGCAGTCCCGGTTCCTTTAAGCGGAGCGTGAAAAAGCATCTAATGAGGCCGTGATACTGAGAGCCATCATTGTAACATTATCCGTGTCTGTAATGGTAGCCTTCGTTCCTGAGACTTCACCTTTAGCTTACCATCAAGTAAGGTAAAGCTATATTGACGTGACCAATATAATAAAAATTTGTAGGCAGTTTAATAATTAATTAAAATTGTATTTATTAGCCCTATATCATAATATAGTTGTGTATAAGATAGGGATTCCACTGACTTCTGTAATACAAGTTTTTAAATTCGCACAGTCAGAGCTTCAATGTGGACATTGAAATATCTACCAATATGTTGTCTAAGTAAGACCGAATTCACCTCTGTAATATATTTATATTTTGGTGCATTTATTGTTATTGTTATTATTATTATATTAAATTGTTATATCTTTGCTTTCCTAGTTTCCTATCGTCAGCGTCGTAAGACGTCAGCTTTTCAGTTACGCCTTTCCTTGCTATGTAGCTCAATCGACTGTGTGAAAGACGACACTCTACTCCTAAAGCTATCTCCATTCATACTTTGAACCTTTATTACAAAAATTGGTCCTCCCCTTCTTATGTTACAACCACACAATGAGGGCTCACTTCTCAAATTTTTATTCACTGACGCAATTTTCAAACTTTCTTTGGTGTACTTATTCCTAATTATATCCATTCGCAACACGCCACACACCCACCTTAATGTTCGAATTTTCGCTACATGTAGTCTTTCATCTGTCACTTAAAGGGTCAGCGCCAACTGACGGGGTGACGGCGAAAATACTAATTCAGTTACAACTTAAATTCAATCGAAAGGGCTTCAGAATACGACTGTATTTGGTACAACGAAATATAATGACGGTGAGTGACAAAGCGCGGTGTGGCAGTATTCAGTCGCGTGGAGGCGTTCGGATACACGGCGGCAATCGTCGACGACCGCGCATCATTTGCAAACTCTAAACTGTCCTTCGCCACCACTACGTCCATCTGCGCTGACTCTTAAGACCTAACATGTCGATCCATACAATTGGGCATATAGGGTCCCCCTTACTTGCTAGTCAGTGCACCTGCTAATCCGAGTGCACGGTCCGGTGGAGACATGCTATGTAACACACGGGCAATCACGGCCGGCAAATTTATAGTACCGAGAGGGTTAATAATGTGTGTGGGGATAGGACGCTTAAAACAAGAATTATATACCCACTGAATAGCTTACCAATAGACATTAGAAAAGAAAATAGAAAAAATATATTTAAGAGTAAATAGAAAAAGCACGTCCTGAACTGTGCCATAATTACTAATTACCTTATATTATATTGTTAACATAACATAACTTCACGCCTGTATCCCCGTAGGGATAGGCAGAGGTGTATTATACACCCACGATTCACCAGTTATGTTTAGGTCCCAATGTTATTGGGGGCGAGCCTATTACCGTCTACCGGGCACATTACTAAGCGCGCGAAAATTTTCATTTTTTAATACACACATAACTACGGAAAGTAAGAGGCGTGTACTCGGGGCGACTGGGGATCGAAATCGAACCTCGTCTCGGCAGTCCGTTACGTACGCCCCTGGGCTACCGCCGCTTATTGTTAATGTATAATTATATACCTACTTCGTGATCCCACAGTCATACCGTTTGTACGGTTTTGTCGGACATTGTACTAGATTATAAGATAAAAAACTTGTATTTATATGAAGAAATAAAAAGTTTCTGGTGCAGGCTTACTCATACTATAATTAAAAACAATTCGGGCTCACAAATGCTCTTCACTAGTATTTCACTAGTATCCTTATCCTCCTAGCAATTGCTCGATGCGTCCATAGATTGCACTTTGGTGCGCGGGATCCGCTAATTTTGTTATTAGTTGTTGGAATTCACGAAAGTGACTATTTTCTGATAACCCAAGGAAAGCCTGCGCCATAGGCGTATATACCGGCTTGCAGCTTGGGCTTGGGCCTTGTTAGGGCCCCATATTACACTCAATTTTTATTTCTGTGTATATATTTAGATAAGTATTCGCATTTTAGTATTTCAAAAACCCTTTATTTTCGTGCGGAAATTCCTGCGGATACCCCCGCGCCGGCCAGCGGGGGCGGTTATGTCGGGCTTGAACCAACTAAAACTGCACGCCGTCTCGGGTATTTCTACGTACCTATTAATTATTGTATACAGGTATTCACGTTCACGAACAATCCATGGGTTTGAGGTTATAAGGTATTTCATTGAAAGCCGTCTGGTAAGCGTACATCGTACATATTATATTTACTGACACTCGTATAAACACTCGCATACACATACGTTGTTCTATTTTTAATTTAGTATCAAAAGCCTGCAATGGAAATATGAACAATTTAAAAAAGGTCTGCAAGGATTTAAGTGTTAATAAGTGGCTCATTAGGGGAGACCTATGTCCAGCAGTGGACTAATAGAGGTTAATGATGATGAATTGATGATGACGAAGTGTTACTTCGTTTAAGTTTATACCTTAACTATGAAGCTTCTTTATATTTTTTATATTCTTTGAATACAACGCTGTAACTATCTTATGGAAAGCCGCTAGGGAGAATAAATAATATTTTTTTTCTCCGTAATTGAGTAACATTTAGAAGCAGACTTTTGCGTCGTACACTTTCCTGGCCCTGAGATTCTATTGGTGGAATCGTTTTTATAAATTGTTTTTATAAATTTTATAACTTGTTCTTATGCTTAGATTAAGGAGTCGGCTTTTCGATCAAACGGTCCTAGGTTCGGATCCTGGCCATTACACATTCCAAAGATATTTAGACAACAACAAGCTTGGATAAGAACTGTATACTCTATTTTGCTACTTAAAAAAATATTGTAATTAGATTAAGTCAACATTTTTGAAAATAGACAAGAAAAAAAAACCACCGGGTTTCTAGAACCGGGCCGCGTTTTGAACAGGTGCCACTATGGCCCAATTGCTAAAAGGATTTTCTAGGTTTTTAGGGTTCCATTTCCAAATGGCAAAAAACGGAACCCTTATAGATTCGTTATGTTTGTCTGTCTGTCTGTCCGTATGTCACAGCCACTTTTTTCCGAAACTATAAGAACTATGCTGTTGAAACTTGGTAAGTACTTATTTTTTTTTTTTTATCGTGCGGAAATCCCTTCGGATACCCCCCCCGCGTGCCAGCGGGGGCGGTTATGTCGGGCTTGAACCGACTAAAACCGCACGCCGTCTCGGGTCAGATGTATTCTGTGAACCGCATTAAGATTTTCACACAAAAAAAGAAAAAAAAAAGCAATAAATTTTGGGGGACCTTTTACTTAGAACTGCAACTCAAAAAGTTTTTTTTCATCAAACCCATACCGTGTAGGGTATCTATGTATGGGTCTTCAAAAATGATATTGAGGTTTCTAATATCATTTTTCTCTAAACTGAATAGTTTGCGCTAGAGACACTTCCAAAGTAGTAAAGCGTGTCCCCATTTCTTTTTTTTTTTTTATATTTAGGACACGTCAATTTGACTTCACCTCGCCTGATGGTAAGCTGAAGGTAAAGTCTCTAGAAAGAGGTTTACCATTACATACACGTACCATGTTAAAAATGTTGGCACTCACTTGACGGCCTCATCAGAAGAGGATAATCGTCGCAGCACCGCGTGACACCCACCGGTTCCACTAGTGCTGCGACCACAATCCCCCTGCCCGGCTATGCACTTGCTGACCCCTGAACGCAATCAAACCGAAATTGGATTACTATGGAGGGTTTTTCGCAATCGTGCACGGTGGTACCTACCCGGCAGAATTTTGTGACAAATTTGTGTCATCAAATTTCTACCACCAGTAAAAAACTTCTAAACTAAAATCTAATCTAACTTCTAAAATAAGAGAATGATAAAACTAAAAAAATTTATGATGTACATAAACCGCAGTCCCAAAAATCGCAGTTGGAATAGGTATTAATAAAACACACACATTCCCAGCGAGGACAAATTAAATTTATTAAGTCGAACCTTATAAAATACTTCCGGAGACTCTTAACACCGCAATCTACAAAAGCGATAAATTGAACAACGCCATCAAGTAAGCGACTTACACTAAACATTCCGCCCACCATGGACAGAATGGCCATAACCACAATTAAGGCTAATAATGATAATTTAATCGATAGTCTTACAATTAGATAACCGCCCACCATGAGCGAATTACAACATAGCCTGGAAGGCGTTATCAAGCTCGTGTACTGTATAAAAATCTTAAATATAAATTTAGCTTGACAAAATATAACACTTAATCAAAAACATGATGTAAACACTTAACACTACATATTACTTACCGGAAGTATAATAAGTTTGGAAACGGGTCTCTTTATTATAGAGCCCTTACAGCGCAAAGAAACTACTCTCGTGACCTTATCCGAGCCAGTGTGTTTTTCGATAATGAGACCATAAAGCCACCTTGCCGGAGGTAAATCGTCCTCCATCACTAATACGACATCCCCTACCTTAGGTTTTGGTGTTTGGTGTGACCATTTATGACGGTGATGAAATTGAACAAGATATTCACTAGACCACCGACGCCAAAAGTCCTGAAGCATACGCTGTGTCAAATGCCATCTTTTCAACGTACTGATGTTTGAGCTCTCAAAGTTCGACTCAGGTACAAGCAGCAGAGGTTCACCTACCAAAAAGTGACCTGGAGTTAACGGGCATGCATCTTCAGGATTGGTGCTCAATGCAGAAATTGGCCTGGAATTGAGGCAAGCCTCAATCTGTGCTAATACAGTCATCATCTCTTCAAACGTTAGCGTACTAGTACCTATTACCCGCCTTAGATGGTGCTTGGTAGACTTCACTCCAGCTTCCCAGAGCCCTCCAAAGTTTGGAGAGTGGGGTGGAATGAAGTGCCAGTCAGTTCCATTAGTTGCCAGCCAGTCAGCAATATCAGGTGCTACACCCGACCTTTCATGGCGGAAAAGAGCCTTCAACTCTTTGTCAGCCCCAACTAAAGTAGTGCCGTTATCACTCCACAGCTCCCGGCAATGACCTCGTCGAGCCGTGAAACGCTTTAACGCTGCCAAGAATGAATGAGACGTCATGTCACTCACAATTTCTAAATGTATGGCTCGAGTAGCCATGCATACAAATAGGCATATATACCCCTTAGTGGCGTGATAACCGCGACCCTTCGTTGGTCTGATGCTGATGGGACCTGCATAGTCCACACCACTTCGATGGAAAGGTCGATGAGCATTAACCCTGGCGAGTGGCAACTGCCCCATCAATGGCGCAATCCCTCGTGCAGAAAATCTAATACAAGAAACACATTTACGCACGTAACCCCTGACTGCACCCTTAGCATTAACGATCCAGTATTGACTCCGCAAATAGTTCAATACTAGCTGCGGCCCACCATGCAGCGTACGGTCGTGAGCATCTGCGATTAAAAGGGTTGTGAAGTGCGACTTGTGAGGTATAATAACTGGGTGTTTCATGTCTTCATGAATATTGGCTCGTTGTAATCTACCACCTACCCTTAAAATTTGATCACTATCGAGGTATGGATTAAGCGAGGAAAGCTTACTTTTTTTATCAACCTGTCCTATCTTCCTTAAACTAGTTATGTCTTCCTCAAAATGATCCAATTGACATATCTTAATGCAAGTAAACAATGAGACATTAATTTCTGTAAAAGATAAAATAGTGTGGCTTTCTCATTATTTTTCGTGTTACCTTTAAAAATCTCCTGCAAATCGCTAATACTCTGACTAATCGTTTCAGGGATGAAAATTTTGTAATTATACTATTTTCCTTGTTCTCATTAGTTACTGCATTATATACTAAATGTTATCCCTTTCGTTCTTCTAAATCAGTTTTCTCTATAATACCCCTGTTATAATCAATATCTTTATCTTTGAGCCAATTAGGACCGTTCATCCAAAGTTCAAACTTGACAAACTCCGAAGGATTCATACCCCGAGACGCACAATCAGCAGGGTTATCCTTAGATTGGACATGTGACCACTGATTACCTTCCATTGTGGTAAGAATTTCAGAAACTCTATTGCTGACGAACGTATTCCACCGACTAGGATGGCTACTTAACCAAGCTAGAACGACTGAGGAGTCAGTCCATGCATGTATTTTCTCTCTGCCAATACCCAAGGTGCCCGAAACTTCTGAAAGAAGTTTTGATAGCAGCACTGCGCCGCACAACTCTAAGCGTGGTATAGATACCACCTTAACTGGAGCTACCTTAGTTTTGGATGCCAACAAACTGACGTGTACCGTACCATTACAATCCACTGACCGCACATATACCACAGCTGCATAGGCCGCGTTGGATGCGTCAGAAAAACCTTGTAGTTCGATGGTATCACTTGGACTAGTATGAAACCATCGAGGAATGTGAAAGGCGCAAAGATCGTGAAGAGTACTTCTGTAACTTAGCCAATCCTTAAGTAAACTATCTGGGAGTTCATTGTCCCACCCAATACCTGACAACCATACGCGTTGAATGAAGCCCTTGGCCGTAGTGACAACCGGAGCGATCCAACCGAGAGGATCAAATAAACGAGCGATGTCTGAAATTAGCCTGCGCTTGGTTACGGGGAAGTCTAGCTGAGGAAGATGCACGGTATATTTAAATTCATCTGATCTTCTATCCCAAGAAAGGCCTAAAATTTACACAATTTCATCTACCTTAAATTCTAAATTTTCCTTTGCCTCTACTGATTCTCTCGTTACCTTCTGTAAAAATTCTACGTTATTACTGGCCCATTTCTGAAGCTGAAAGCCTCCGCGACCAAATAACTCGTTCATTTCAACATAGATTTTCTCACTCTCATCAACCGGACAGCAAATCGTCAACGAAGAAGTCGTTGAGAATACGATTAGCTGCCAAAGGAAAATCCTTTCCATCATCGTGGGCTACCTGCTGCAAGGTACGTACAGCTAGGTAAGGCGCCGAGGATGTACCAAAAGAACCCGCGACAAGCGCAAATGCTGCAATTCAGAATCTGGATTGTCGCGCCACAAAATGCGTTGGTATTCCACATCACTCTCTGAAACCTTTACTTGGCGGTACATTTTAACAATGTCAGCGACCAAACTTATGCGGTGGCAGCGCCATCGCATAATTATTTGTCGCAATTCACGTTGCAAGGTAGGGACAACCATCAAATCATCATTTAACGAAACTCCATTGTATCCCGGACAAGAAGCATCGAAAACGACCCTAACCTTGGTAGTACTCTTATCATTGCATACTACCGCATGGTGCGGCAAATAGACCGCACGAGCTCCCTTCTCAGCTTGGGGAACCACTTCTGCATGACCCAACTCAAGATACTCCTTAATGGCAGCACTATACTGCGTTTGGAGTTCAGGGTTTTTCAGAAGTCTTCTTTCCAGCATGTGAAAACGTTTGAGAGCTATTACTTCTGATTCACCATACAGACACTTTAGTTTGGATCAGTAGACTTAAAGGGCAACTTGACAATGTATCGACCAGTTGCGTCTCTTTGAGTTGTTGCGGAGTAGAAATCTTCACAGCTTTGTTCCTCGGTGGTCAACATGACCTTAGGAGTTAAAGACTGATCAGATTCGAGCTCCCAAAATCTGCGCAATAGCTCATTTGTATCTGTACCTGCAATAGCATGGCAGTATACTGGAATAAATTTCAATGGATTACTCTGGATTTCACCCGATAGAATCCAACCAAGTTTGGTCTTTGGTGCGACGGGCGTACCCGGCGGACCCTTAACCAAACCCTCCAACAAGACTTCGCCGATCACACGAGTACTCAAAAGCAAGTCAATCTTACCCGGAGTGTCAAAAGTTGGATCGGCTAACTCGAAGGATGAAAACGTTGATAATACCTGAACAACCTTTCGTTCAGGCAGATATGAAGTAAGTTTACTTAGAAAATACGCATCGACATCCAAAACAAAGGTGGGATCTAGGCGTGATTGCAACTGGAATTTAACTATCCATCTAGAGGGCATGGCAGAGCCCTCATCATCGCCTAGCCGGAATATGTCGGTGCGTGCAGGTGTTTTCCTTAGGCCAAGCATCTGTACTGCGGACTCTGAAATAAAAGAGACCTGTGAGCCCTGATCCATCAAAGCTCGTAACACAATAGCAGTACCCGTTCTTGACCTCACATTGACCAAGGCAGTGGCTAACAGGCCTTGGCTGGCAACATCTGTGAATAAGCAAATCTGTTTGGTACACTCGCCTTGAGTAGAAGTAGCTGCAGCTGCAACCACAACATTCTGATCTGCTGAGCCATCATTAGACTCAGTAGACTTCGCGATTGATTTGGGATGAAGTAGTGTGTGATGTTTTTTCTTACAAATTTGGCATTTGGTGGATTGGCGGCAAAAATAGACGGTGTGATTCTTACATAAACAATTGAAACACAACTGGTTGGTTCGGACAAATTCACGACGGCCATCATGATCTTTTTTGGCAAATTCTTTACAATGGCACAATTTGTGATATTCTGAACATAAAATACAAGGTTGTGAAGCTACATGAAATGATTTGGCAGAGTTGTTACGGTTACTACTTGGTACATTTTGTTTATTTGACGGATTGTCTATATTCTCCAAAGAACAAAATCTAGATTCTAAGAACGTCTTAAATTCTTCAAAGGTGGGTAAATTATCCGATGAACAAATTTCCCTTTCCCATAATTTACGTGATTCACAATCGAGTTTTGAGCTTACTATGTATATAACAATTACATCCCAAGAGCGTACATCAATACCCAGCGTACGTAATGCATGTAAGCAGTCGACTGTCGTGTCCAAAATACTCTTTATAGAAGCCGATGACTCTTTTATAAATGGTTGATTGACAAGACGTTTTAGTATACAGTTTGATAAATATTTCTTGTTATCATAACGCCCTCTCAAGACAAACCAGCATTCCTTATAATTAGAAGCAGTAACAGGAGTGTGTCTCAACAGTAGTTCTGCTTCACCAGAAAGATGAGCTTTCAAATAGTGCAGCTTTTGGACATCATCGATGTGGTCGTTTTGATCGATTAGGGATAAAAATAAATCACGAAAAGTGCTCCACTCATTATATTGTCCCGAGAACTTAGGAAGGCCAATTTTAGGCAACTTAACATTGTAATTCTTAATTTCTACCTGTTTATTAGTGCTAAGTTTAGTTTTAAGTTCTTTTAATTCTGATTTGTAAATAGTATAAATATCTTCTGTTTTCTCATAAATTTCTCCTGTAAAATATGTATCTTTTATGTTCTCCTGTGTTGCAATTTCAATAATACTTCGATGTGTCTGCAGAAATTCCTTCCAGTGACTTTCCAATGTTTCCAATCTTGTGTCAATATATGACTGAGTTAATCTTTCTTTAGGTGACTTCTTAAAATTACTTCTACCTCTCTCAATAGTACTCTTTTTATCTAATTGCAATTTCGATAAAGTCTCCATATTTGTACTACAAAAAACTACACTACAATACACTACTACTAATAAAGCTGTGGGATACAGAGGATAGTCAGAAGTTTATTCATATATTTATTATACACAAAATTATTCTAAGTCAAAGACCGAATTGAAATAAATTACAAGTGTTGAAATAATATTTTTACTTAAATATTCTAAGTCTATAACTTTGTTCTACTGAATTCTACTAAGTTACAAATCAAAACAAAATATTTTACAAGTGTTTGAGACAAATGTAAACCTAGGTAAAATCGGGCATAGGTTCCCCGTAGTATCACTTTTTTCTCAACTATTCTAAGTCTACGTTAACTAAACTACAGAATTATTCAATGTTAACTAATTATTTCACTAAATATTCTAAGTTCTAAACACTTAATAAATGTACTAAAGTTCAAACTATCTTCCCAAACTGCAATCCTCAAACAGTCAAGTTGTACTTACAGTTTATTGCTGCCAAACCTCACTTTATATCACGTCACAATGTCGTCGCTTCTTTTCTTGACGTAAGCTACTAGTGGCGCCCTCTTGTATCTCAGGGAAACACTCTGCGGCAATATGGCTTTCGATCTTCATATGGCTCCTTCTTGCAATTGTTAGTGGTTGGAACCAACTCTCGAAATTTAAGTACCGATGCGCCCTCTGTCGACGCGCTGCTAGCTGTCAAGTATTGTGCCTCCACACCAAGGCCAACACCTACACACTTCAGTGGTGATTAGGATCCGCTAATACACCCACTTCTAAAGTACCGCATTCAGACAGTACTAAGTTGCCGAAATAACCGGTTCGCTAAGGACCAAATGGACCGCAGTCCCAAAAAACGCAGTTGGAATAGGTATTAATAAAACACACACATTCCCAGCGAGGACAAATTAAATTTATTAAGTCGAACCTTATAAAATACTTCCGGAGACTCTTAACACCGCAATCTACAAAAGCGATAAATTGAACAACGCCATCTAGTGAGCGACTTAGAACTAAACATGTAAACTTTAACCCACCATGTAAACTTCAACCCAAAAATTGGTTTGAACGAGATCTAGTAAGTAGTTTTTTTTAATACGTCATAAATCGTAAACCGCAATTTACCTGTGATTCAATAAAATGAAATATAAAATTTAAAATAAAAAGCAATATTATGTTACTTGCTGCTACGGAACCTTTCATGGCGAGTCCGACTCGCACATGGCCGCTTTTTTCTATGTTTGACGTTTTGTTCCGTTTGAACGGTATACACAGAGGAAATGATTTACGACTTGACTTGACTTTGATTTCCTAACACAAGCAATTTAACTTAGTTGAACAATTAGGAACTTAGCTGAAGGCTAAATAACTTTAATTATTAATCTAAAGCTAGTGATACGAGTACACCAAAGTCGCTGGCGACCCGGCGCGCAAACCCCGGGACTACAGAAAGTTGTGCACCAATACCTGTCCAAGTCAAAATGTCACCTTATCCATTTCAAACAAATAGACATAAAACTATTTTTAACCGAGTCTATCTCGAAACCGATGAAAATAGTTTTATTTCAAACTACACTCAAAGAAATTTCTAAACGCAGTGACAAAAATCCCTTAACAGATGGGAGCTGTCTCAAGAACTTTAACTCACCGACTGATCGAATTTAAACGCGTCCATATATCAATGACAAAGGAACTTGTACACGGATTTTGTCGCTCCGTATAGTCGCCTTTGCGCTTCTGTTCTATCACCAATATTGTAGTCATGACAATGTGAGAATTTGAATCTACGTCTAAGGTGATAAAGTCACTATTACAAAAGTACTTCCACACTGCGTTCTTGGCATTGACCCCGCCTTTTGGGAATGTTATTTTTGTACACTGTGACAGTGTTTTGCTGTCCCTACGTCCGCTGGGTATTGTCACATCGACAATGTACGCTGTCCCTATATCTATATACGGTATGTTGAATCTGTGACAGTATTTTGCTGTCCCTATGTCCACTGGGTATTGTCACATCGACAATGTATGCTGTGCCTACGTCTACGGTGTGTTGACTCTGTGACAGTATTTTGCTGTTCCTACGTCCACTGGGTATTGTCACTTCGACAATGTATGCTGTGCCTACGTCTACGGTGTGTTGACTCTGTAACAGTATTTTGCTGTTCCTACGTCCACTGGGTATTGTCACTTCGACAATGTATGCTGGGCCTACGTCTAAGGTATGTTGACTATGTAACAGTATTTTGCTGTTCCTACGTCCACTGGGTATTGTCATTTCGACAAAGTATGCTGTCCTTACGTCTACGGTGTGTTGTCACTGTGACAGTGTGTTGTTGTCTCAACGTCTAAGGTAATAATACGTCTCTGCCACAAAGCTATTATGTTTTTGAGTTTCCTCAAACTATGTCAGAATAACATAATTTCTCCCCCCCCCCCCTAACAAGCCCTCTAAATTAGGGTGTGCAGGTCCCATATTAAGCATGATTATGGGTATCTGTGAAACTGACGACACAGAAGCCCATAATAGTTTGATATCGGACCTGCGCACCCACTTTAGAGGTATGTTGGGTTGGGGAGCAGTTAACTGTAATAGTTTGGGGAAACACAAAAACAAAATACCTTCTTCGTGGCAGAAGAGATGCATTAGCTTAGACCTTGGGACAGCAACACACAGTCGAGTTTGAGTCGGACAGCTTCATAGAGGCTTCGCATTTGAGCATCTCAGGATGCCACTGTCAGAATTTATTTACAGAGACGTAGGCCGATTTAAACTAGAAAATTAATTCAAAATCATTAAAACGATTTAGACACTTTTATTTCCCAAACCAATTAATATTACTAACAATTAATCTTATGACAATAATTAATTAATAGGATATATTTTATACATTATTATTATATTATTTGCCGTACATATTTTATACATTACTTTAGTCCATTATTTCAAAAACAAACTGGTTTCAAACAAAACTATTATAGCTAATATGAATCCCTCTCACTAGCACATTTATCCCATTAAAGGTCAAATGAAAAGTACCGATGTTTTTAGGTAGATTTTGATGAAATCGATCTACCTATTGGTTTCTTGACTACTGTCAAATTAAAAAAAAAAAAATCTTATAGGTGTAGTTATGACCCCCTGAGTCCGAAATGACCACTGGTCAAAAAGTTTATATATATATATGTATATATATGTATGTATGGTTCCACTTCCCAAAATTTGCGGCACTCTCGCAGTCGCATTTTTGCCCCGATCGCTTTCAAACTGCGGTCAAAAATTGCTTGGGTGTAAACTTAGTTTAAGTTCGTGAACGGGTGGAATCCGGCCTAAGGGGACGGTAGGGCTTCACTTTTTGTGAAATCAGTTTTTCCTCAAAATTTCACGTTCCATGAAAGATATTCGAACCGTTCTAATTTTATCCCATAGTATACATGAATACCAACAACTTTTAATCATAAACCTATAAGATTAAAACTTTAACTAAAAGTGGAGGGGGGAAAAACCAAAATTTTTCGGGAAAAAAATCATAACTTCTAACCGGTGAACATTCTGCGTGTCGGAAACATTTTTAATCGATAGGCCATTTTTAAGTCTAAAATAAATGTCTGAAAAGTTTATCGCTAAAAGTTACCGTTTTCGAGAAAAATTTAACTGTTTAAGTCCGTAGTTCTCTATATAAAATAATATTAATTGCTTCACGAAATCTACCTGTGCGTTCCCCCTGCGGGCACGGATTTTTTTGTAATTATCTTTATTTTTATATTGAAATAAGAACAAAAAAACACAAAATGTAAGAAAAAAAAGTTTATTTTTTAATTTTCATAAAATTTCAGAGGCGTACTCAATTAAGTACGCTGACCGCCTAAGTATGAAAAATTTCAAAACAGGCTTTCTCGATGCAAAGTGTTTTTAAGCATTTCTTACATTGCCAGCGAACTTTATAATGGGAAAGGACACATCGCAACTGTTTTCAATTTTGGCGGGGTAGTGACCAACTCCATCTTGAGGCAGTTCTTCGACTAGTGATGCAGCCGGGCACGATATTATTGGCTTACTTTGGCGTAAATAATATAGTGCGATGTGACAGCGGAACATGAGTTGAACCATCGGATTATCATTACTCATTACATGTAAACGCCACGAATTAGCAACAGTCATGTCTAACATACAGGTAAATAACACCCACCACCACTTTTTACCATGAACAGCTATTCTATATAATGAGACAGACTGGTCGAGTTCATCCACTCCTCCTATATTTTAATTGTAAGTTTGGAATAAACGTGGTACCGCTACATCTGTCTTCTCTTTCTTTATTGGACATCAACGTTTGACAGCCCCTAGTGGCTCAATGGTGTCACAGTTGGTGGCCATGGTACATACACTTGTCAACCTATAGTCATAGCTGGCACGCTCTTTCTTCTATTTCCTTTGTGCTAGTCATTAGACATTTTAGTCCTTTTTTCTCGTACCGTTTCCGTAGCCCGGTAGCCTAGGCTTTTCAATTCCAGTAAAAGATCATAGCTCGTAAAAAAGTTGTCAAAAAATACTTGATAATTAGTTTGAGTGCAATTCGGAGCAGATAGCTCTTGTCGTCGTCTTTTTGCCGTTAGGGGTTCATCATCACTCATCGTACACACTATCTTCGTCACCACTGCCCTGTCGATTCATAAATACCTCAATAGTACCAGGTATGTCTTGTGGTATCAAACTCGCCGCTATATCCTCATCAGCACCTCCCTCTTCATCAGTTAACGCACTTGGATTATGATAGCCAAGCCACATTCTTCAACCTCGTAAACGTATCTCCTGTAAAATTGCTTCAATAGCTTCTTGAAGTCCTTTGTAGCTCGTTTGAGATGTATAAATCTCTTTCTCCATTCTGAAATAAAAACCCTGTTATTTTACTTACGTATGTTGTCACTGTACTCAACCGAGTACAGTAACATTTATGTGACTGTAGTTTCATTTTAGTGATGAATCATTGATTGAATTGTTTATTATAACTTACTCTGACATGTATTTTATACCAATGAAATAAAAATAATTACTTATAAGCAAAAATTACTTTTAAAAATCTCAAATCATTCACTTACCTCCACAGAGTTCCGGTGCCACAACTTCAACTGACACTTTTTGGTAAAATAATCAAACTACCCGCGTAATTCTTTTCAAAATACTTGAACACTATTATGATAAAATAAAATAACAAAGTAGGTACCTTCAATCTTAAAAGTTGTTGAATTGACATTCAGGTATATGCGTGTACTCAACTGAGTACAGTGACTTCTAATGGGTTAAACTTCATCGAAGACACTGAAATCACTTAAAAGCACGAACATTTCTGAAGTTCAGGTTCTAGAAAATCACACACTGAATTGATGGAACAAGGTACAATTTTGAATTTTCGGTACAATGAGAAACAGCAGATAAGACGATTAGTTAATTAAACTAATATAAAACGCAGTTGCACTGCTTTCACTTGTAATGCGCTTGCGATCGGATCGAAAAATGGCAGAGGCATGAGTGTGCAAGTACTGTGTTGCCACTTGCCAAGTCTAAATTGGTATAATTCACCTGGATTTATGCAAGTTGGATAAAAATATAAATTTGTAACGTAGGCCTATGTAAACCAGTAATAATAAATAATTTTACGGTTTCGTACCCACCTACATAAATGCGATACATCGTCTACCCCCTCCAACGCTTTTTCGTGAGCGAAGAAATTCTTGTCTTTATAGAAGTTTCACTTCAAATATTACTTTTATTACCTCTATGTGAGAAACCGTGCCTACAAATCTATCTATATACTTATCACAGCTGATTATCTCAGTAATCTGATAACATAAAAAACAAAAAAGGGCTAAGTAACTTGATTTTTAAATTTTGTTTAAATTGATATAAATTCTCTTAGCTGGATACAAGAAAGTGTGAAAGCAACTAATTTTTATCGACTCGGGACGGTGGGGCGACTAGTGCCCCTCCCCCAAACCGGGGCAAGACGGGGACACCGTGGTTCCCAAACCCGAGGGAGCCATCTCGAAACCGGAGATGGCCCAGTGTCAGTCGGGGTGCGAGGGATATACTTTTGAAATAAGTCTAGGGAAGAAAAACAATTGCTTGGCGGACCAAGCTGCTGACAGCGGGCGACTTGGGGCGCCGCCCTCGCCCGTCGTCCGAAGAGAAGATACAAGTGTACTGAATGTAGGCTCAATCCCTGAGCAGAATCCGCGATTCCCTACAGTTCGATTAAATATAAATATATTCGCGTAAAAACCTCCCTAAACTCGATATAGGAAGCTTTGTTATTTCAATAAATGATTATATAAAGTTTAACCCTTGTGTTAATCTTTTCATCAACACGAGGTATTGTGGCGTCCAACCCCCGGACGCTACAGCTGGTGGAGGTGCTGGTTTCCATAGGAGTTGGTGGAGCTACAGCTAGTAGAGGCGCTTTATCCGAGGAGTTGGTGGAGCGCTAGTTTCCGCAGGAGTTGGAAACGCCAACATTCTGCAGTTGGCAGTTGATGGATCGATCCCGTACCGTGAGAAGGAAGACGTCGTGCGACAGTGGAGCGACGCAATTATCAGTATCGTTGTGTTTATTTGCTTTTATGTGCTTTTATGCGCTGTTATGTGCCCAACTAGAAGATGGTTAAGATAAAGAGGCGCAATGGCTATGATTTTGGCTTGTTCCAGAGTGTCTCAAGAGATTTCTGTGTTATTTTCGCCATTGACAGATGTCTGCGGGTAAATAGGGCCAATAAGGACTATAAGTCTTAATAGAATTATAATCCACGTAGTAAATAATGTGTTGTATGAAATGTATAATTAATAGTATGTTTTCTCTGTTCATTCTATGTGGTGCGCTGAGGAAGATAAATAGTTTTTTTTGTTATGTTCATGACGTTCTAGCGTAGGAGTTAGGCAAATATTTTTTCGTCTAATGTTGGGAGTGGGGATCTAAACTTTGTAAGAGAGTCAAATCGTTTTGGACATGAGTGCCGACGATGGTTGAAAGTTGGTTTTTGACCAGACTCCTCTTTATGAAGTAAAGTTCTCTTTCTCTTTAATGTTGATTAAAAAATAATTTAGTAATTCGTAGGCGATGTAAGAGGTTTATAATTACATATGCATAATGTGTAAGGATAGATCACTTTATGTCATCTTTTGTTTTTAGTTAGGTAGGTCTTAAAAGTACTCTGTACTGTAAGTCCCTTCAGGGCAAACCTTAAAATGTGTCGTCAAGAGACACCAAAATAATTTATTTAGATAGTCGCGCTGTGGCTTGTTGCTTTTTAACGAGTTTTTTGCCAGGCCAAGAATGAAGCAATCTTTTTATTCGGATTTTTCAGTATTTATTACAGTTTAATAGTTATAAATTGTAAAGATTGCGTCGTTTCTCTCATTGTAAGAGACAGGCGATCTAATGTTTTTTTTTGTCTGCTCTCGTTTAGTATACCTAGGGCTTCAATGTAGCTGTCACATGTGGCCTTGGGCGTAGCTGAATGTAGTGTTCCGACCTCGTTCGATCACTACAGTTCATTGACCTGGCCATCATGTGTCAGAGTTTAAAAATAAAGATTATACTTTTGAAATAAGTCTAGGGAAGAAAAACAATTGCTTGGCGGACCAAGCTGCTGACAGCGGGCTACTTGGGGCGCCGCCCTCGCCCGTCGTCCGAAGAGAAGATACAAGTGTACTGAATGTAGGCTCAATCCCTGAGCAGAATCCGCGATTTCCTACAGTTCGTTTAAATATAAATATATTCGCATAAAAACCTCCCTAAACTCGATATAGGAAGCTTTGTTATTTCAATAAATGATAATATAAAGTTTAACCCTTGTGTTTATCTTTTCATCAACACGAGGTATTGTGGCGTCCAACCCCCGGACGCTACATAACCGCCCCCGCTGGCCGGCGGGGGGGTAACCGAAGGGATTTCCGCACGAAAAAAAAAAAAAAAGGTACATAGCGGTTACGAAGATATACTTCGTGGTCCAGTTCGTGGCGAAATACTAGTGTATACGATACAACAAAAACAATATAACTTTACTTTTAATTAATATTAGTTATTTTTACTAAAAAAAACTGTGTTCTGATTAATTTTTATTGTAATTATTTTTAGTAGGTAAGGTGTTATGTAATACAATTTTTATGTTTCTATCGAATTTCAAAACTAGTCGTCATTTCTGCTCAGAAAGAGTGAAAATTAATTATAATGGCAACATTGCGAAAGACCGGCCGAAACTTGTTTACACTTGAGAGTTCGCTCTGCGTCTTCTCTGCATATACGGATATACAAAGGCCTTTGTGCTTTATGATTGTGAAATTATTTTTATCTATAGGTACTTATATACATATATACTTACATTACACAGTGGCTTACTTAGACACTTCTTGAATTTTGTGAATTTTCTATAGGTACGATACTTTTAAATGATGATAGGTACCTACCTATCAGGGGTGCTTGGTTGGGGACCTCCACGCGGTGCAGCCTGGGCATCGGAGACGGCAGCGCCTCTCTCCTAGGGTGGGAGAGACGCTGCCGCCTACGGCCAACTCCGACCGAGGCGAGGACGGTCCTGTTGAGGGCTGTTCGGAAGCTTTCCACGTGTCCCTCTGCCTAGCAGATGGCACAGTGGAGAGCAAGTAAGAGGGCCATCTCGAAAACGGAGATGGCCCAGGGTCAGTCGGGGTGCCAGGGATATGCTCTATGGGTAACCTTACACCCCGGCGTCTTAAGACCCGAGACGGCGTGCGGTTTTAGTCGGTTCAAGCCCGACATAACCGCCCCCGCTGGAGACCCCCCGCTCTCCAGCGGGGGCGGTATCCGAAGGGATTTCCGCACGAAAAAAAAAAAAAAAAAGGTACCTACCTACCAACTTATTTTCTGAAATGGGGGTCTTAGGGAAACAGGGTCTTATCTTAATACACCCAATCACAAATACGTACCCAATCACAAATAGTAGGTACTGTAGCGTCGGGGGCTGACGCCACAATACCTCGTGTCAACGAAATGATAAAAACACAAGAATTAATATTTATATTGCCATTTATTTGCACAAAAAACTTCCTATATCGAGTTTAAGGGAGGTTTGACACGAATATATTTATATTTAAAACGAACTGTAGGGAATCGCGGATTCTGCTCAAGGATTGAGCCTACAATCAGTATACTTGGAATTCTCTTCGGACGGCGGGTCGAGGCCGGAGCCCCCGGTCGCCCGCTGTCAGCAGCTTGTCCGCCAAGCAATTGTTTTTCTTCCCTAAACTCAATTCAAATCAAAAAAAAATTATTTTTAATCTCTGACACATGATGGCCAGGTAAACGAACGGTAGTGCTCGAACGAGGTCGGAACACTACATCCAGCTACGCCACATGGCCATGTCATGTGACAGTTCTAAAGCCCTAGGTAAACTAAACGAGGACTAACTGTATACCTTAGGTTAACAAAAGTAACATTTAAATTATTTTTTATAAATCAATTTTTATAGCAGCATTGTAATATTTTCAAATATGTACCTAGTTACCTACTCGTGTATTTTTGTTTTCATGTTGCTTATTATCCCTACCCAGGACAAACATTTGTGTGATGAATACCTATAGGATGCTGTTTGTTTTGTGTCTGGGTATTTCTATATGCATTATAATTAGTATTTACGCAAGAAAAGTAAAAGTATGTTTATGTACTGTCTGGTTTCCGTAGTACCTATAATACAAGCTTTACCTACTTATAGTTTGGTGCTAGATGCCGCTGTGTACAGTGTAAAAATGTCCCTCGATATTATAAAAAACATATTAATTTGCTCATGCACCACAATTTTTTCCTTTCACGGATTCTGAGACTCTTATCTCGTCTTACCATATTATTATCATCTCAGCCGCAGGACGTCCACTGTTGGACAAGGACATAAGCTATTGTCGTAGAGGCTACCTCTTTTAGTCATAGTGACTAAATAAAAAAAAGCTTGACCCCACATACATTGTCAAAAATTATAATAATGTTGTAATATAATATTCTGTCGTTTTGTTATATTTGCTTATGAATCAACGTTCAAGCTCACATTTTACCGTTAGCGAATTTTATCGTAGAGGCTACCTCCTTTATTCATAGTGACTATTATCAAAAGAAAGCTTGACGCCACGTACATGGTCAAAAATTACAATAATGTTGTAATATAACACTCTGTCACTTTGTTAAATTTGCTTAAGAATCAGCGTTCAGGCTTACATTTTACCGTTAACGTATTATGTCGTAGTGATTACCTCCAATGTCGTAGTACCAATATCAAAATAAAACTTGACGTCACGTACATGGTCAAAAATTACAATAATGTTGTAATATAACACTCTGTCACTTTGTTAAATTTGCTTAAGAATCAGCGTTCAGGCTTACATTTTACCGTTAACGTATTATGTCGTAGTGATTACCTCCAATGTCGTAGTACCAATATCAAAATAAAACTTGACGTCACGTACATGGTCAAAAATTACAATGATGTTGTAAAATAACACTCTGTCACTTTGTTAAATTTGCTTAAGAATCAGCGTTCAGGCTCACATTTTACCGTTAACGAATTATGTCGTAGTGACTACTTCCTATGTCGTAGTACCAAAATCAAAATAAAACTTGACGCCACGTACAGTCAACTACAAAGAGATGTATCCAATTTAATCTTACAAAATGAAGTACCCCTGCGAGTGCCACTATGAACTAACCAAAGATTGTGACAAACATGGTATCCACCGAACTTGACAATAACATGTATGCGCATAAAGCGCATTATTTATGTATCCCACAACATTTCCTGTGATATGTTACACTTACAATCATAATTAAAAATCTATCCAAATACTGTGAAAGAAAATTGTATACATTTAATGTTCCTATTATTGACATAACTGCAAAACAAAAGATTAGACGCTTCGTGAGAAAATGTCATTACAAATCTACAAAAGGTAATGTGGTCCTACAGTTGACTAAGTACGAACTTTTTCGAATGAAACCGATGGCAAAACATTATTCATAACACGTGTATTGGATGACGAATAAAAGATAAAAATACTGTTATCATTTATTCTTATTAGTAAAGAACTTACAATTAAGATGTCAAAAAAACAAAACAGAAAATAACAAATATATCCCTTCGAATAAACATTGAAACTTATAATTATACTCGTTTTAAGGTCAATTTAAAATCTGGTATAACCACCTTCAGCTTGTATAACGGATTCTAGCCGGTTACGCATAGACAGAACGCATTTTTCACAAAAATTGCTTCCGCGACTCATGTCCCATAGATGGTAGACATGTTCTTTTAAATTTTGTACATTCCTTATATCTGTCGAATCCCAATTCTGTACCATCAATCCCCATAGGTTTTCGATAGGATTTAAGTCCGGGCTTTTTGGTGGCAATTTAATAAGATTGAGGTTCTCTTGCTCTTGAATCCAACCTTGGACCATTCGAGAATTGTGTACAGATGAATTATCCTGTACAAAAGAAATTCTACGGTTTCCGAATACGTTTTGTGCAGTGGGTATTAACACATCTTCCAAGATTTCTCTGTAATTCGCTGAATTTAATCGGGATTAAATTTCTATGAATTCTCCAGGTCCAGACGACGACATCCAAGCCCAAAATCCTAGGGTCAAGCGACCACTTTGTCTCGTTGCTAGTACGTTCGGTTCTTCATAACGGGAATTGTCTAATCTCCAAAGCGATAAGCGTCCATGTTCATTCGTAGAAAAAACTTTTTCGTCAATAAATATTACGTTTTCGAAATCGTAATTTAGGTAATTATTTGCAAAATTTAATCTTAGCATTTTATGGCGATCGTTCAATATTGGTTTTCTCGCGGGTATTCTATGTTTGAGTCCTACACTTTGAAGTCTTCGACGAATAGTGTTTTGCGATACTCTCAATTCTGACGCATAAGTTGGAATGCTTACGAAACGATGAGCGAGGACGTTCTCCACTAAACTTCTATCGTCATCTGCTGTCGTCACACGGCGACGTCCCGTAGGTTTGTGGCATTGTACTGCCCCTTGTTCACACCAACGTTTCTACCAAAAAGTTACTGTTTTCCTCTGCAACAATATAATAAATCCTAAATAAATATAATGTAATACGTCTGATACTACACAAAATGTACTAAGTAGATACTTACCGTAATTACAAACTCTTCAGAAATGTACAGACATTTCTGAAGAGTTTCGAATTAGAATACGAACCGAGACTCCATTTTCACGATGTTTCATGTGTTCATCAATACGGTATGTGATTTTGTTTAATAATTGTTATAATAATAAGTATCGCGAATATTTTAGATAATATGAAGTGTCAGATAGATAAGTCAAACTCTATAAATGTGCAATGTAATGAATTCATTTTTAAATGGAATTCTCAGAGAAGGTGCTTTTTTGTTTTCGGTATACATTTAATGTTCCAAAGAAATCTAACCATAATAAAAAGGATGTACGAATTTCGAAGAGCTCTTCGAAATTCGTACATCCTTTTTATTATGGTTAGATTTCTTTGGAACATTAAATGTATACAATTTTCATTCACAGTATTTGGATAGATTTTTAATTAAGATTGTAAGTGTACATATCACAGGAAATGTTGTGGAATACATAATTATTGCACTTTACGCGCATACATGTTACTGTCAACTTCGGTGGATACCATGTTTGTCACAATCTTTGGTTAGTTCATAGTGGCACTCGCAGGGGTATATCATTTTGTAAGATTAAATTGGATACTGTGGCGACCAAAACTGCTAGTAGTTCCTTACCCGCTACCGCCTATGCATTGACGCGCCGCAAATCAGGTGATATGGTTCGATTTTACGTCACGACCGAGGCACCCGCGCGCCGCATGCACATCTTGCTCCAGCAACTACGTCAGCTACGTATCGACGCGTGATTGGACGACGCGCAACATCGGAATGCAGTAGCCACCACCTCGGAGCGCATTCTTTGCATACTTTTGCTTTTTATAAAACGCTCGCACACTTAATTTTAGACACATTTCTTCCGCTGCTTTTCTCGCGCTTGCTTTGTATAGCCTTTGCATATAGATTCGCTTTTATTGTACGCATGTAATTTAATTTAGTCTTTGCAATAAAGCAATAATAATTATTGGCATAGTATCCGACTTATTTATTTAATAACCGCCGTTGATTATCAAACTACCTCACTGCCGCGCGGACCAAGGTTCGATTCCCGTGCGTGGCAAAAAGTACTGTAAGCGGCCGA
Source organism: Cybosia mesomella (assembly GCA_946251805.1). Classification (NCBI taxonomy): domain Eukaryota; kingdom Metazoa; phylum Arthropoda; class Insecta; order Lepidoptera; family Erebidae; genus Cybosia; species Cybosia mesomella. The sequence continues at coordinate 41,125,472 of OX276388.1, read as the reverse complement.
CGGAGAATCGCGGTCGCTTCACTGGTGACCCTTAAGAAGACAGGATGACGGACACGGAGTTGGCGAAGGGAGGAACATCACAGCCCGTTCCTCCTCCAGCAGAGACGTTTCGAGTTGGTGTACGTGTACCCCCATTCAACCCGGAGGACCCAACATTATGGTTTGCGCAAATTGAAGGTCAGTTCGTGTTGTCTAATATTGTGCGTGAGGATACTAAATTTTATTATGTGCTTGCTCAACTAGAACCTCAATATTCCGCTGAAGTGCGCGATATTATTGTTTCCCCGCCTGAGACTGGGAAATATGAAAAGCTGAGGGTAGAATTGATTAAGAGGTTGTCGTCATCACAGGAAAGGTAAACTAAGCAGCTCCTGATGCACGAAGAACTCGGCGATAGGAAACCATCTCAGTTTCTCCGACATTTACAGCAGTTAGCAGGCCCCAATGTTCCCTCAGATTTTATCCGCACAATTTGGGCTAATAGATTACCAACTAATTTGCAAACCATTCTAGCATCGCAGGTGTCATTGAGTGTGGAGGATGCAGCAGAGCTAGCCGATCGTATTAACGATATCGTCCCCGCAACATCACAAGTTGCAAGTACGTCAACATCGGCGGCGGTCCAAGGTACAAGCGGTAGCGATTTAAAATCTCTTATAGCGGAATTATCAAGGAAGATCGATGCAATGGAGACGCAGTTTCACAGGAGTTCTAGGTACGATTCCCATAAATCCAATTATTCCCACAGGAACCGCAGTCGCTCTCGATCTCGCTCGCGCTCTGTGGATCACCCGCACTGCTGGTATCATTACCGATTTAAGGAGAGAGCGAGGAAGTGCGTGCCGCCCTGTACCTACAAGCCGGAAAACCACCAAGGCAGCCGGTAATCGCGGTAAACGACTGCCCTAATATTTCGAACCGCCTGTTCATCACTGACCGCAACACGAAGATCCAGTACTTGGTCGACACGGGTTCAGACTTGTGTGTCTTTCCGCGGTCAGCTGTTCGGGAATCGCGTCCGAAGACAGACTACCAACTGTTTGCTGCAAACGGTACTCAAATTGCTACATATGGCTTTATACAGCTTGAGCTTAATCTAGGTCTGCGCCGAGCATTTCTTTGGCGTTTCATCGTGGCGGACGTCTCCAAGCCAATTATTGGCGTTGACTTTTTAGGTTTTTACAACCTGCTTGTCGATTGCCGCAACCAGCGCATCATAGATGGGGTAACATCACTCACCGTTTCCGCACCACAACAACAGCTAGCAGACAGCATCGCATCAGTACGCACCACTTGTACTGCATTAGATGACGCTCCATATCATCGCCTCCTACGTTCGTTCCCGGAGATTACTCGCCCTGCTGGTAAGCCTAGCACGCCCAAACACAACACAGTGCATCAAATTAAAACGACCCCCGGCCCCCCTGTTTTCAGTCGTCCGCGACGCTTGGATCCTGAAAGACTTAAGATAGCAAGACAGGAATTCGACGCTATGTTACAGAACGGAACAGCACGCAGGTCAGAGAGCGCATGGTCGTCACCCCTTCATCTCGTGCGCAAGAAGACCGATGGCTGGCGTCCATGCGGCGACTATAGAGCACTGAATTCTCGCACTGTTCCTGACCGCTACCCAATCCGACATATTCAGGATTTTTCACAGCAGTTGTCAGGTACCACGGTCTTCTCTACCATAGACCTGGTTAAAGCATACCACCAGATACCAGTCCTGGAAGAAGATATCCCCAAGACGGCAATCACCACACCAATGGGTCTGTATGAATTCCCTTTTATGACCTTTGGTTTGCGCAATGCTGCGCAAACGTTCCAGCGGTTTATCGACGAGGTTTTGCGTGGGCTGGACTTCTGTTACAGTTATCTAGACGACATCTTGGTATCTAGCAAGAGCAGTCAGCATGAGGAGCACTTGAAGCTTCTTTTCAAGCGTCTGGCAGATTATGGCGTCCTCATTAACACTTCTAAGTGTCGTTTGGGCCAACCAGAAGTCACCTTTTTAGGGTACAAGGTTTCCGCAGCAGGTGTGCAGTCCTTAGAGTCAAAAGTCCAGGCCATTCAAGACTTTCCGCAACCCAAGACCATGAAGGAGCTCAGAAGATTTCTCGGGATGGTAAATTTTTATCGTCGTTTCATCCCTGCAGCAGCTAGTATCCAAGCACCCCTGAACTCACTTCTAGCAGGTCCTAAGACGAAAGGAGCTCAGCCCGTTAGATGGACACCACAAACCTTGGAAGCATTCGACAGGTGTAAAAACAGTCTCGCACAGGCCACATTACTGGTGTATCCGGATCCAGAAGCTGAGTTAGCTATACAGACTGACGCTTCTGACACCGCAATCGGAGCAGTTCTGCAGCAGAAAAGAGGCAGCGAGTGGCAGCCATTGGCCTTTTTCTCCAGGAAATTGTCTCCAGCGCAGACAAAGTATAGCCCGTATGACCGCGAGCTGTTGGCTATTTACGAGGCTATCCGCTATTTCAGGCACATGGTGGAGGCACGAGTCTTCGCAGTCATGACAGACCACAAGCCGCTCACGTTTGCTTTCGCCACCAACAGAGAGAACTGTTCACCGCGCCAATTCCGATACCTGGACTTCATCAGCCAGTTCACGACTGATATCCGGTTCGTCCCTGGCAGCGAGAACGTCGTAGCAGATGCCTTATCACGTGTTGATGAACTTTCTTTGCCCATAGATTACCAGACCTTAGCACGCGCACAGAATGCTGACGAGGAGCTGATGAACCTGCTGAAGAATGGCTCGTCCCTGAAGTTGGAGAAGATGAAACTTCCTGACGCAAGCATTCAGGTATACTGCGATGTCTCCACAACAACGCCTAGACCATTCATCACCACCGCACACCGCAGACAGGTATTTAATGCACTGCATAATTTAAGTCACCCGGGAGTGAAGGCGACAGTGCGCCTAGTCTCGGAGAGGTTTGTCTGGCCAGGCATTAGAAGAGACTGTCGACAATGGGCAAAGGAGTGTCAGCAGTGTCAACGCTGCAAGGTTTCGAGGCACACCACAGCACCCCTAGCAACTTTTAAACCACCTACAGGTCGTTTCCGGCATATTCACCTTGATATAGTAGGTCCACTAACCTTGTCCTCTGGTAACAGGTACTGTCTCACAGTCGTCGATCGCTTCACACGCTGGCCTGAGGCGTACCCACTGCAGGACATTACTGCTGAAACCTGCGTGGCCGCTCTGCTAATGGGGTGGATCACCCGTTTCGGTTGCCCTGAACACATCACAACGGACCGAGGGCGACAGTTCGAGTCGCACCTGTTCAAGGAATTCGTCGAGCTGGTGGGCGCTACTCACCACACCACCACGTCGTACCATCCCGCAGCCAACGGTCTCGTTGAGAGGCTACACCGCCAGCCGCCATCGCATGTCACGCAAGCGCCAACTGGTCTGAGGTTCTTCCATGGGTGCTCCTTGGCATCCGCAGCGCATGGAAGAGTGACTTACAAGCTTCAACAGCAGAACTTGTCTACGGTGAGCCACTCCGCTTGCCTGGGCAATTTTTTACGTCATCCAACGACGTACCATTAGAGGCGAGCAACCTGGTCAGCAGACTTCGCACCCACATGAGTAGACTGGCACCACAACCTACATCATGGCATTCCAGCTCAGGCAGACCATTCTACGTGCCTAGAGACCTCAGCACAGCTACCCACGTCTTCATCCGCCAGGGTCCAGCACGAAGACCTCTGCAAGCAGCATACCTAGGGCCATACAAGGTCCTACACCGTGGTCCTAAGACCTTCGACATCGAGGTGGCTGGCAAGACGCAAACTGTCACTATAGACCGTTTAAAGCCAGCGTACATCGCCACGGAAGAGCCGGTAGCTGAACATCATCAAAAGACGGGAGAAGACCAGGAAGTCAGAAAGACAAGAAGTGGGCGCACAGTCAAATTCCCTGATTACTATCGCCCGTAGTAACGGTCTCAGTGGGGGAGTGTGTGGCGACCAAAACCGCTAGCAGTTCCTTACCCGCTACCGCCTATGCATTGACGCGCCGCAAATCAGGTGATATGGTTCGATTTTACGTCACGACCGAGGCACCCGCGCGCCGCATGCACATCTTGCTCCAGCAACTACGTCAGCTACGTATCGACGCGTGATTGGACGACGCGCAACATCGGAATGCAGTAGCCACCACCTCGGAGCGCATTCTTTGCATACTTTTGCTTTTTATAAAACGCTCGCACACTTAATTTTAGACACATTTCTTCCGCTGCTTTTCTCGCGCTTGCTTTGTATAGCCTTTGCATATAGATTCGCTTTTATTGTACGCATGTAATTTAATTTAGTCTTTGCAATAAAGCAATAATAATTATTGGCATAGTATCCGACTTATTTATTTAATAACCGCCGTTGATTATCAAACTACCTCACTGCCGCGCGGACCAAGGTTCGATTCCCGTGCGTGGCAAAAAGTACTGTAAGCGGCCGACGGAGAATCGCGGTCGCTTCAAGACATTTCTTTGTAGTTGACTGTACATGGCCAAATATAAAAATAACGTTGTAAAAAAATATTCTGTCTTTGTGTTATAGTTGCATGTGGACCAGCGTTCAAGCTCACATTATACCGTTAAGGAACTATGTCGTAGTGACTACCTCCTATGTCATTGTGACATACACCTTTGTTGAAGCGACGAAACAAAAATGAACTTAAACGCCACGCTCTCAGGAACGTTGACGTAATAACAAAAAACCGTTCGAAAAAAATACTTTGATGCGGAGTTACAGTTTATTAGTACGCACAGTTAAAAAGTTAGGTCAGCAGCACAAAAAAACAAGTTGAATTCCTGAGACGAGCTTAGCCGAATACAAGGGATTTTCGATTTAGCTTTTTTTTTTTGCAATTTTTTGCGATTTTTTCTTTATCTTGCAATGGTTCACCCCAGCACGAATCTATTACCGAAAACAGCAACTCGATAGCTCATCTCCTTCATACCCAAAACCGTGACAGAAAATTGGCAACGACGTCGACAACGGCGTCGACGACAACTCGATAGCAATAGGGCTTTTCTAAAGAAAATCCCTAAAAAATGCAGATAGGAACATTGTTTTTTCTTTCGAAAAGTAAATTATTGTTCTTCGGAAGCGATATATATTTTCAAAATGTGTTTTGTTTTTATTTTCCTATCGTATTTTATAGTGAAAACATATTTTATGGTTTAGAAACTTATTCTTATTTTTATTAAAATAATAATAAAAATAAATAAATATTCTACGACATTCTAAACAGCGCTTTCTAGACCCAAAGTAGCATAGTTTAACTAGCTTGTGTTGTGGGTTCTAGAATGCGGATAAACATATTCATATAATTTTTAGGGATTTTCTTTAGAAAAGCCCTATTGCTATCGAGTTGTCGTCGACGTCGTCGTCGTTGCCAATTTTCTGTCACGGTTTTGGGTATGAAGGAGATGAGCTATCGAGTTGCTGTTTTCGGTAATAGATTCGTGCTGGGGTGAACCATTGCAAGATAAAGAAAAAATCGCAAAAAATTGCAAAAAAAAAATCGCTAAATCGAAAATCCCTTGTATTCGGCTGAGCTCGTCTCAGGAATTCAACTTGTTGTTTTTGTAACTAACATAAAAACAAATATAAGTATTAGAGTTAACGGGATATTTACCATGTGTTTCTAAGAGTGTCCGATATTTCGGCACTGTTGCAAGCGCCATGATCACGGAGGAACTGTAGCTGCGGCAGTTCTTATATAGGACAAACCAAAAGAACGGTCACGTGCCGAATCAAAGAACACATCAGGGCAGTCAAAAACAATGAACCGCAAAAATCTGCAATCGCTGAACACCTATTGGAGTCCGGTACCGACCACTGGATCGAGTTACAATAACCCTCAGATGCTCTCGACAGAACGCCACTACTTACCAAGATTGGTTAGGGAAGCGATAGAAATTAAAAAGCACAGAAATTTCAATCGTGAGGATGGGTTTCAATTGCCGAACGTCTGGCATCCAGTGGTCCGTCTGTGCAAAAATAACCGGGAACAAGCCAAATCAAATTCGCGAGTAGATACGGTAAGCGTCGTGTGTCGCGATCGTGATCGAGTTCGAGTATGTAGTGAGACCAGTGATAGTTGTGTTGCGCGTCAGAGACGAGTACGAAAGAGGGTAAATCGATATATTTACTCTTAAACTCGTTCACCGTTAACCGCTATCTTCGGTTCCTCCGTGATCATGGCGCTTGCAACAGTGCCGAAATATCGGACACTCTTAGAAACACATGGTAAATATCCCGTTAACTCTAATACTTATGTTAGTGACCATGATAGTAATTTAAATACCTATAAAAACCAATATATAAATACGTAAAGCCCTCGAAAGGATAACCCCAGGGTTATCCTTTCGAGGGCTTACCTGGTGTTGACGATGGAACGTTAGTCCGTATGAACCTGCCTAATACTTACCTGAAAATGTAATTATGTACTTACCTGTGTAAACATAATAAATGGTTCGTCGCATACAGTGCTTGTGGCCGCGCGTCCGATGGGTAAGGTATGTCGCGCGGGGGGACGGGCCTATTTACCTGTCCGTTTTAGTACGCGCGGAGTCCTCAGTATACACCTCTGACGAACGGACGCGAACGCTGTGTGCGGCGACACTATTGCTAAACCTACCCTTTTTTATTTGCACCCCTCTTCCTGTCGGCTACATAAGCTGGTCTTCGAGCCGAATCTGAACCAACGAGAAGAAACGACTGGTTTCTGGAATGTTCAGCACTCCACCGCCACACAAAATGGTACAAACTCGTGGCGCAAAGAAAAGGGACAATGGAGCAGAACAAACCACCAAGGAAGAACCATCGGGGAAAACTGGTGCAACAGAAGGTCCTAGCAGGCAGCATAGTGCAGCGGGCGGTAACACAAAAATGAAAACCGTCACCAAAATACCTACTTTGTCAAAAAAAGGGTCCATAGCTTCAACAAGGAAATCTTTTGAACTTCGCAAGCTTCAACTGGAACTGGAAGCGGCTGAAGCCATTGCAAAGATAAGCAAAGAAGTTATTGAAAAAAAACTGGCGGCCGATATCGTCGCACTCGAGGAGGAACGATCTCGAAGATCTCGCGGTACGTGCAGTGAAACTTCGATGAGTGCATCACAAAAGGTGGAACTATGGCTGGATCATGGTGAGCACGAACAAAAAGAAGACTTCCTAGTCAGGGGATCATCACCAGTTCCGAAAGATAAAGAAAAATTCTGCAGCAAAGATGTACACCTACCCACATCTTTGCCCGAAAAATCACCACCAGTTAAATTACTATCTCTACATTAGTGTATTTTATCTCTATATTGTAATTTAAGATGACCTATGCAATTTATCTGGAAACAAATAAAAACTAACTTACATCGATTCTACTGGCAGAGGGCACAATTTAACAATTGAACGAGTATAAATTTTATCTTTAATTTTAACATCTGCAACTCTAACTTTCCCATCTCTACCGGGATACGTTTTTACAACCTTGGCTATAGGCCAATCTAATGGAGGTGAATTTAGGTGTTTAACAACAACAATATCTCCTACCTTTATATTACAGCTGTCACTTCTCCACTTGGAGCGGCCCTGCAACGAAGTCAGGTAATCCCTGGTCCACGCTTTCCAGAAATCTTGTTTTACCTTAGTGCAGATTCTCCACAGCCTAAGGCGATTTATAGACACTTCTGTGAGGTCAATTTCTGGATACGTTTGCAGAGCCGCACCAACCAAGAAATGTCCTGGCGTTAAATACCGCAGTTCGGAAACATCTGAGCTAACTGCAAGCTGACGAGAATTCAATATACCTTCGATTTGAATAACTATGGTATTAAACTCTTCGTAGGTCAGTTTAATATTCCCTACAACTCTTTTTAAATGTGTCTTGAAACTTTTAACTCCGGCCTCCCAGAGACCTCCGAACTCCGGACTATAACTAGGAATAAACGAAAATTGAATTAGGTTATTGGAAGCAAATCTGTTTACATTGTCTAAATGTGATTTAGAATTAAAAAGATTATACAATTCCTTTAATTCATTTGCAGCTCCCTTAAAGGTCTTTGCGTTATCGCAAAATATTTTTGTAGGTAAACCTCTCCTTGAAAGAAAACGTTGAAGACATGCCAAAAATGCTTTAGAGGTTAAATCGGAGACTAGCTCCAAATGGATGGCCTTGGAAGCGAAACACACAAAGAGAGCAACATAACCTTTTGTGATAATTGGTTTGCGCAGCCTTGAAACCTTGATGTGGAATGGTCCACAAAAATCAACGCCGACATGCTGAAATGGCCTGGTACACGTGACTCTCTCAGATGGTAGAGAACCCATAAGTTGCTGAGCTGAATGAGCTTTCAGACGTGCACACCGAATGCACTGATGGATTACCTTTTTTACCTCTCTTGCTGCACTGACTATCCAGAATTTCTGTGAGAGAAAACTGAGAACTAATTTAGCTCCAGCATGTAGAAGCCTAACATGCTCTCTTTGTATTAGAAGTGTGGTATCATGGGATGCAACTTATCGTACGGTAAGCTGGCATTGCACAGCCGACCACCTACTCTTAAAATACCTTGAGCGTCTATGAAAGGGTTCAGATTTGCTATACCTACTTTCAATGACTTCCCTGAACGCAATAATTTTAGTTCAGTAGCAAAGTGATTTTGCTGTGTGAAAATAACAATTTTTTCAAGAGCATAACTTAATTCCTTTGGCGTTAGGTATTTATCTACATTTTTGATAGAAGGATTCTTACAATTGTGAAAGAACCTATAAATGTATGAGATGATCCTTTGCATTTTATTTATATCAGAGTATCTGTCTAATATATCAAAGGCGTTAGACTCTACATTAGTTAAGAGACAATGAATTTCATTGATCTTATCAGATTCCTCAAAATCTGATGTGTTTTTAGGAATTTCCTGTGAGTGCGTGTAATTTACATCGCCTAAATATTGTGGACCATGCCACCATAGATTATTGTCCCGTAATTTATTCGGGTCACTCCTACGCGAAAGAATATCTGCAGGATTTTCTGCACCCTTCACATGAAGCCATGGAAACTGTTCAGAAAGCTGAATAATTTGTTTTACTCTATTATTCACGTAAATATTTCCTTTACTACCTTTAGACACGATCCATGACAAAACTATCTGTGAATCATAGAAATATTCTATGTTGGAACTGTGAGAGTAATATTTTACTAACTCTTCTAGCTAATTGAGCAAGAAGTAACGCACTGTTTAATTCCAATTGTGGAATGGTGTGACTTTTATTCAAAGGTGCAACTATAGTTTTTGAACAAAGTAAATTTGTCTCTACATGACCGTCTGACTTAAAAAGTCTGAGATAAAGGCAGCATCCAAACGCAAGGAAAGATGCATCTGCATACCCTATAAGTTCTACCTTAATAGAATCTTTGCAACTTGCAAGTCTAGGTGTTGACAGTCTACCCATACCCCTTAAATCATTCATAAACTTGAGCCAATTTTGTGATAAATCTTCGGGTAATATAGAGTCCCATGACAAGTTAGCAGACCATAACTTCTGCATAAAGATTTTGGCTACTACCACCACTGGGCTTATTAAGCCTAGTAGATCGAACATTTTTCCTTTAAAACTAAGCACCTTCCGTTTCGTGTTACAATAATCAAAATCTGTGTCAGAAGGACATGAAAATGTAAAGGTGTCTGAATTCACATCAAATTTTAATCCCAAAGTTTTTATGATGTTGTCCTTAGTAAGGTCAACTTCCTCAAAATATTTTTTATTATTTGGCACGTCATCTAATACTTCAAAAACGGTAGAGCACCATTTGTGTAACTTAAAATTACCTAATTTTAGAAGGTTTACCAACTCTACCTTTAGTTTTTTAACTTGCTCTACATTATCACCCCCGGAAATTACGTCATCAACATACGTGTTTTTCCGCATAGCCAGCGCAGCAAGGGGATGCTCCTGTTCGTAGCGTGAAGCTAATTCTATCATACAACGAGTAGTTAAGAATGTTGATGCCTTGAGGCCATATGTTACTGTTTGAAGTTGCAAACAACTTATTTGCTTATTAGGATCATCCCTCCACAATATGTTTTGTAGACATTTGTGTTTGTCATTGACATAAACACATCTGAAAGCCTTTTCAACGTCACAAAGAATAAAAAATGGATAAGTTCTAAAAATGATGAGAATGTCAAAAAGCTCACTCTGTACCACTGGCCCGTTCAGCATGACATCATTGAGGGAAATTGTGTTTGAGGTCTTCATGCTACCATCAAACACAACACGGAGTTTTGTGGTTTTGCTGCTCTCACTGTGCACAGCGTGATGGGCTAAAAAATGAACATTGCCATTATACAAATCATATGAACCTATCTCTACATTCCTGGCATGTCCCAACTCTACATACTGGTCTATAAAAATTTTATATTGTAGAAAAAGATCAGTATCATTTTTAAATTTTCTTTACAAGGACATAAAACGCTGATAAGCTGAAGAGAAAGAGTCACCAATATTCAGTTGTTCAATTGGCTGAGACAATGGTATATCAACATGAAACACATTGTTTTTAAGTACAGTTGTCTCTTGAAAAATTTTTTCAGCCCTTATATACTCATCTGAACTGGATAACCCCACCTCAGGCAACTTCTCAGACAACCAGAAATGTTGAAAAATATTTTCTAAATTAGAACTTTCAGATAACGCTAAGTTGGTAACAAAATTATTACAAAAATTTTCATTTTTAACATTGCACTTGCCACCCATAACATAGCCAAAGACAGTATTTTGAAGAACAGGACCGGATGTTAATTTAACATGACCATCCATTAATGCATCAAAATAAATGTCCGCACTGAGCAACAAATCAATATTAGACGGTTTATTAAAGTCTTTATCTGACAGTGTTATGTTATCAGGAATGTTAAATTTTTTAACCTCAATAAACTGCTGTGGCAAGTGCATTGTGATGTTGTTAACAACATGACATTTTATTTTAAATTTTATATCATACAAGCATGATTTTATGGATGCCTCAACAAATTTGTTTAATTGAGTAGGAACATTAGTAATACCAATGATATTATTCGATTCGTGAAAACAATCAAGAGATAATTTACTAACGAGGGCACTGGTAATGAAGCAGACCTGACTCCCACTATCTAACAAGGCTCGTACACATAACTGTCTACCATATTTATCTAATATGAACACCTTGACAGTGGGCAAAATAATCTTATTTGAAGCATTACTTGAAAGCAATGAAATTGCCTGATCAGCTGAATCTTCACTATGCAGAAGGGTATTGTGAGACTTATCTTTACAAATTTTACACTTGAAGTTATACCTACAATCTTTAGACTTATGATTCTCTAGACAAATGGAACATAAGTTTTTGTCAGTGACAAAATTTTGGCGAGTTGCAACAGGAGCTGCTTTAAACTTAATACATTCAAACACATTGTGTGAATTTTTACCACAAAATGTGCATTTTGAATTTTTGACTGCAACATTGGCAACCCTAGCAATGCTAGGTTTAATTTCATAAGAAATATTTTTGGAAGGCAAACTATCCTCTAACGCTATAGCGCGTCGCTCTAAATAAGAAATAAATTCTTTAATAGTAGGTAAATTATCTGAATTTCTATCAAGTTGATAGGCACGGTTGGTCATTTGATCCAATTTCCGGCTCATAATAGGAATGAGCAACATATCCCATGAATCTATGGGTTGCTCCATATTTTTTAATGCAAATAATTGCTGTTGCATTTGCGAGATAAAAGACCTAATCGAGGTCGCAGTAGCTCTCTGCATAGCTGGGATGTCTAATAACAAATTAACATGGTTAATAACTAGACGAGTTTTATTATTATAGCGCTTGTTTAACAATTCAAGGGCTTGATTGTAGGACAAATCTTCCAAGGGCAAATTTATAATAACTGACAATGCATCATCGGTTAAATATTTTCTTAAGTAGCACAATTTTGCAATGTTTGGCAATGACTTATTATTATCTATGATAGCAATAAAAAATCATAAAAGGGTTTGAATTTAGTGAAATCCCTGCCATCAAACTTTGGTAAAACAATATCGGGGAGGTTTTAAGAGGAAGATTCTTATTTTTGTGCACAGTTTGAGGATCAGTAACCAAATCCTGCCGCCTTGTTTATAAGATTCATTTAATTCAGCTAAAGATTTCAGGTATTTATCCTCAACTAAAGAAAAATCTTCAGTATCCTGTTCATCAATACTCTCAATTTCAACTTGAGTGCGTTCATATTCTTTAAAAACAATATTTAATCTTTTCTTTCGCGCCTCAATTAAATCTGTGCTTATCGTTTTAGTACTGACATCATTGGCAAAGGATTATATACGTGTAATAGCCCCTTTGCATTGTGAACGATAAACCTTTAATTTTTTCACATCTGACATTATAAAAGTTACACTTACCAAAGGCAAACACTAAAAATAAAGAAATAGCTAGTTATCACTACTATTATCAATCAGATACACATTAACAAAAGAGCAAACAATACGAAATACCTAATTCGAACTTCGATTTAAAAAAAAACAATGTTTGTTTTGTTTACGTATATGACTGCTTTGATTTGACAGAATGTTACTACCACTGACTGACATCCCTGAGTCATCACTGCGTCCCCTAAGGGGCGCGTGGGAGCAGTGGCTGGGCTTGTGCCCATTTCTGCGGCGTCCTTCGCGGTGCCTGGAGAGGCACCGGTCCTGGGGGCGGGGGTTTATCCCCTTTGGCTTGTGACGCCGGTAGGCCGCTAGACTTCACGCCGCCCGGCGGTCAGCCCGAGCCGGGTGAGATCACTGGTTACCCAGTGAAGGCCCAGCTCCGGGCGACCAGCGGCGGGGCGGCGGCTTTCCTGCGACCTCCGGCGTCCGTTTGGTTCCTTCGTTTTCACGGGCGGGCGTCCGGCAGGCGCTCCGCCAGGCTCTCCATCGTGACGTTAATGCAGTTTAGTATTGACGCCGCGAGGTCGTCGTCCTCGAAGTCGGCCAGCGTCAGCTCCGCAATGAGCGCCTGCGCTGCCGCCAGTATGGCGGAGGGGCTGGTCGCTGGGGCGTCCGCTGCCGTGGCCGTCTGCGTACGCTTCGCCTTCCTCGGCGTGGGGTCAGTCTGGCACGCCTGGTTTGCCGTTTCCACCAGCTGTAGGGCGGGCTGCGGCGGGGCGGGTGGCGCGTCTTGCGACGTGGGTGCTGCTGACTGACACTTGTTTGACGTTTGAAGACGTATGTCACTTTCAAATGATTGAAGTCCACAACTGACCGAAGTGAAGTTCGTACGCAATGAAACTGCTCAAGGTGATTAACCGCCAACAGATGTCGCCCGAAAAACGGACACGGCCGGCCTCCCGCGAAATGCACAAAATGTAGGTGATCTGTAGGTAGGTAGTTGAAGAAAAAGCCAAACTACCGAGATTGTATGCCGTAGGAGTAAAAACGTTTACTCTGAATGAAAAAATGCACTTTTATTCACTTTGTATGATTGGTTTCGACTGAAATAGCCGCAAATTCCACTTTGTAGCACTGATATTTCCAATAACTTGGAAAATTCCCGCCGCTAAACGACGAAACGTCGGCGCGAACACGAGAACCTTGGTTTAATTTAAACCGCCAGAAACAGCAAACTGTTATCACAAACTGGTAATTAATCGAAGGACCACTTCGCATGTACAATTAAAATGCGATATTAACTGGTTTTTAACTTTATATTTTCAAAACTAAATTTTACAATGTGACTCGAACTAAATAGTAAGAACGAATGAATTTTTGACAGCTAAACTGACAACGTCATGCCGATCGTATGTTCAATATATTTATTGAACATTAATCATATCATAGATCGATTCTAAACTTTGTGACCATAAGAATAAGGGTAGATATCACTTTGAGGATTAATTTGTTACATACTACGGCAGCACTTTGCGGATCAAGGAAGTTTACAGTCTAAGAAAAAATATCAGATAAAATGGAACGCACACCCATATCCGGAAAGGCAATCAAGTTTACATCGTATCCGGATCTCTCTCTTGAATTACAGGATCAAGACATTATCCGAAATATGAATATCAGGAAACGGAAATATCCTGAACATGAAGAGTTTTTAGAATTAAAAAAAGATCTTATGCAGTCATTCAGAGAAATGATGAATGCTGAGATGGCGGAAATAAAAGATCAGAGTGGCAAGATAATGGAGTCAAATTTGCAGATTATTAAGCTGCTTGAAATTAGCACAGCAAATTATAATGAAATTCAAAGCAGAGTACAAATCCTTGAAATCAAACAAAATGAAGCAAATCAACGTATAGATGAATTGGAAAGTCAAATAAATGGCTTACGAAAGATAAGTCTTAAGAATACTGTGGAAATAAGAAACATTCCTCGACAATAAAAAGAAGATGTCAGGGAAGTTGTCAACACCGTATACAAGTTATTTAAGATGGAGCCCATTGATGTATCAACAAACATATTTAGACGGGGAAAAACAACGGGCCTATTGTAATAGAGTACCAAAATGCCACTGAAAAGGATATCCTACTAAAAGCTGTTAAAAATTATAACTCAGCCAATAAAGAGAGACCACTGAGTACCGAAAACCTGGGGATTGGTGGTGCGTACTCACGAGTGTTTATATCGGAATCTCTAACACCCTTGTCAAAGCAAATATTAGCAGCCTCTCGTGAACTTACTAAAAGTGGAGTATATAAGTATTGCTGGGCATTACGAGGTAATATTCTCATACGTAAAGAAGATGGACATCCTGCAATCGTCATTAAAACTCTAAGGCAAATCAAAGACCTGGTTTTGGATTGACTATATGTTGGTAAATATTTCTTAAAGGTGTACTTTCTCACAGCTATTTTGATTTCAGTACCATTACTTTGTTTATGCTGTTATTTCGTTATCAACTTCACTTTTCCTCTCATTACATTGTGCTACATAAGAACAATATCGATATTTATGAATCTTATACTCTATCAAAGAATTATATTCTCTCCTAATTTTTCATTTATATATTCATCGTACATATCTTATTGTAGTACAATACCATTTCACAGTATACACCACATGACTGTTATAATTGTATACGATAAAAATTGCATATCTGATACGTCCTGTATAAACCTCGGCATCTCGCATTCTCGACCAATTTTGACGCACTGCGTTTATTTGTTAACATTACTATGGACACTGATCTGAATAATGTGGTCACCGAGATTGACAAGTATGTCAACGTCGGTGACAGTTTTTTGGTCGAGAATCCAGAATCTTTTTCACAATACAAACTTGAAACTGAGTCTTCTTTTAAAGTTATAGTGCAGAATATACGTAGCATAAATAAAAATTTTGAACAGTTTAGAGTATTTATGGCAAGAAGTACCATAGACTTTGACATCATCGTCTTGACCGAATGCTGGCTATCAAACTCCGAGTTCATCCCACAAATGGTAGAATATAATGCTACTCATACCCGTAGGCATATCAACCAGAATAGCGGAGTGGTTATATATATAAAGAGTACTTTAGCAAATGTGCTAGTCTTTGAACCTAAAATTATCGAAGCAGATTGTTTGGTAATAAAAATTGGCAACAGTCACGCATTTATTTGTGTGTATAGATCACCTTCTTTTACCTCGCCAATAAATTTTCTCGGATCTTTGGATGAACTTTTAAAGGGCCTCAAAAGTGTATCAAACGTTTATATCACTGGAGATCTTAATATAGATATTGGTAACAATTACAAAGATCCAAAAACCGATCATTATTTGGATTTACTGGCTACTCATGGTCTTTTGCCGGGTCATTTGTTTCCCACTCGTTTGGATAAGTGCTACGATCATTGTTTTGTGAAGTCTAATTGTAAAACTTTAACTCTCGTATGCGAATCCTCTATTACAGACCACAGAAGTATCTATTTTAGTATATCTTTGACATGACCTTGTAAAAATATTGAACATAAGAGGTACATAAAAAGTTTTAATCATGATATAGCCTATGAACTACTAATACAAATTGATTGGTGCAGACTTATTGTTATGGAAGACACAAACGAATCGACTAAATTCTTCGTTGAAACCCTATCTAAAATTATAATCTATAATTAAAAAAAGCACAAGCTCAGTAAAAGTACCCAGCAGAAGGAAAACACGACAAGTATGGTTAACACAGGGTTTATTGCGCTGTATGAGATTTAGAGACACCTTGCTTAAGAGACATATGAAATCACCTGAAGACGAAGTACTAAAAATTACATATAAGCGCTATAGAAACCATATTCTCCATAAATTAAAAAACGAGCACGATAAACTAGACCTTGACACTAATAAAAATGATATAAAAGGAACTTGGAAAGTTATTAAACGTGTATGTAATTTGAATAAACCAGAATATTCTCAAGTGCCACATGAGTTATTAAAAATGAAGTCAACACCTCAAGAGTCTATTGACAGTGCTAATGAATAATTTTGTTAATGTAGGTGCCAGGCTATCAAATAGCATTTTACAGAGACTGAAATCAACTGAACAAGAGCTCGTACGGAGATATGTATGCAAAAATACTCCTTCAAACTCATTTATGTTATTAGAAACAGATGAAACGGAAATATTTAAAACAGTTATGTCATTAAAAATACAAAATCTACAGGTTGGGACGGTATATCTTCCATATTTCTTAAACAATTTATTGCTATACTTATTAAACCCTTAACCCACATAATTAACTTGAGTTTATCTACTGGACGATTCCCCGATGTGCTAAAAGAATCTATTGTTGTACCCGTATTTAAAGCGGGGGAAAGAGACAGTCTTGCCAATTATCGCCCGATTTCACTTCTGCCTACTATAGCTAAAATTCTGGAAAAGATTATTAATGTTAGGCTAATGAATTACTTAGAGAAATATGATCTTCTTTCTAACAATCAATATGGTTTCAGAAAAAACAAATCTACTTTAGATGCAATCGAAAATTTAACAAATAGTGTGGCTGGGTATCTTGATGGTGGGGGGAAATGTATTGGCATATTCCTTGATTTGGCCAGGGCATTTGATACTGTATCTATTCCCTTGCTGATTCGTAAGCTAGAATCTATAGGAATACGAGGAGTACCACTTGATCTTTTTAAGGATTATTTAAGTAATCGGTCACAAACTGTTAAAATAGGTGATATTAGTAGTTGTAAGCTGAGGATTAATTTTGGTGTACCCCAAGGATCAGTGCTTGGGCCTACACTGTTCTTAATTTACCTTAACAATCTATGTGATATGGAACTGCCAGATGCAAAAATAGTCACATATGCTGACGATACTGTAGTTTTATTTCAAAATTCCACCTGGACCCGTGTGAAATCATCAGCTGAAAAGGGTTTCTCAAACATAATAAAATGGCTCGATGTAAATTTACTTACTCTGAACTTGAATAAAACAAAATACATAACGTTCTCCATAAGAAACAACCCTCAGTCACAGACAAATTTCCATTTAAAAGCACACTCTTCTATATGTCCTTGTATTGGAGGCTGTAACTGTTATGTCCTATCTGTAACAAATAGTATTAGATATCTTGGTGTGGAAATAGATAAAAACCTGAATTGGAAAGACCATTTACATAACTTAAAGTCTAGAATAAGGAGACTAATACCCATTTTTAAGAAAATCAGAAATTTAAAAGATCATAAAACAAGCAAATTAGTTTATCTAACGTTATGTCAGTCAATAGCGACCTATGGTATTTCAGCTTGGGGGGGGTGCTAAAAAAACGATTCCTATAAATGTGGAAAGGGCTCAGAGATGTGTTCTAAAAGTTATTAATTTTAAGGATTTTCGCTACCCTACAGTTAAGCTATACAAAGAGTTTGATGTATTAAATGTACGACAACTGTTCATAAAAAAAAAATTCTAAAGCAGCATTTCGGTCAAAGACGTGTGAAAGCTTCAGCCAGAAGAACGCATGCAGTATTCGATGTTCCTCATGTAAAACATCTTTTGCCCAATGTTTCTCTTTCTTTCTAGCGCCATTTCTGTATAATCGCATAAGCGAAACTCATCCCATAAAGGATATGACTAGAGTTATTTGTGGAAGAATACTGGATGAGTTGTTGAGAAATCTGGTCTATGATCAGACAGAAAAGTTGATGCAGATATGCCCATAACCTGAGCTGCAATTAGGAATTTGTACTTCATAATTATAGATATTATATATTGGAAAGCAGATTAATATTTATTTGTTTAGTATGTAATATGTGTATATATGATATGTATGTGTGTGTATAGATATATAAATATATATATATATATATATATGTAACTATTTATTTATTGATTTTTGTCACTACATATTAATGTCTTATTATTTTGATTCGTTATCTTTTTCTTTTCATTATGAAACCTGTTAAAAACAAAAAAAAAAATTAAAATTTTACTTGATCTGAACTTTAAGCCAATACTATGTGTGTATCAGCTACCGGTTTTTATATTACATATAATATTAGACCAGCTGTTGGAAGAAAAAGTGTCCTTATTATAATTAGCGACAGTGGTTATTTGCGTAGCGAGAATCTTACCTTGCCGTAACACAGTCTTGCTAGACTAGCACGGAAGGTAATGTTCTATTCTCAATATACCGCCAACTTTCTAATTATGTTTTTCAATGTGATAAAAGCCCTACTAAGGTTATTTTATTTTGTGGATTACGTATGTAAGACATTGTGTTAGTGGTGTTAATATTAAGTGCATCTCATACATTATTTAAGTGTTATGCTATGTTCTGTTATTAAGCAGCAGTGGAATATGTATCAGGTACCTACCCGTTCACATTTCTCTTTTTTTGCTTTGATTTAACTATTCGATTACCACTTGATCACGAGTCCCTCGTCTGGTATACCTAAATAATCTTACAATTAAATAAAAGCATACAATACTTGAAGCTATTGTAGTGGGTATATTGATGTCAGCCTCACGGTTGTTGCTTGCCAAAGCGTTGCGTAATTACAACACTTATTATGTAAACGCAGTATTAGTAGCTACTACATGAGATTGACCCGACTTACATTTAAATTGTAACAAGAATTGATGTATACTACATGAAAAAGTGCCTAGATGGATAAAGTGATAAAGATAGAAAATTATAAGTAAATTAATTTCCCTTCTTACAGTTTCAGATCTATCTGAAAACCTTGTAACACTGAAAATTGTATGAGCTTGTGAATAGATAAATGTTATTAATTAATAAAATTATAAGTTTTACCGTATTGGTAAACATTTGGGTTTCCATTGTGAGGTAACCTGCATAAATGAGAGGTCCTCGTAATACTCTAAGGCTCGTGCAGTCATGCGGTAGAAGAATACGGGTTTTAACTTTATAGTACGTAAGTAGGTGTGGCCAGTAGTACCAGTACTGCTAGGTAGTGGACGATTGTATTGTTTATTAGTTTTGTACAATACGTTAGTAAATTTACCTAGTATCAAAACTGCTAACTTTGAAACTTTGTAAAATCAAGACATAGATAATACCTTTAGTTACTAGTTGGTAAGTATCAAAGTGTTACATGGGTATATTGTAAAATTATCTTATGGTTTAAAAAAAAAAAAAAAAGAACTTACCTGTTGTTCCCGATCCACTGAAGTTCTCCTCCTGGTTACGTCTACTGAGATCTACATGCGTTATGTTATCATTTATCCAGAAGAAAATAAAGAAAGCAGCCGGTACCATCGATGGCGATATGATGTTGAGAGCCGAAGGGTTGCTGATCAAATACGCGCAGATGCACAGCTTTCCCGAAGACATAGAAAACCTGAAAAAAAGAAATCAGTTACCAAAAAAAAGTAAATTACTTACCCTGTCTCCAATGTTCTTAGCGTCTGTGGCCGCATAGACGCTGCTCGTGATATTCCGATGAACATGAAACATCCTGTCATTCTGGACGGACGTCATCACATAACCCGTTTAATAATTTCACACTTTCATATTCGAGCTTGTCATAGTAATCACGAAACGGTCGTAAATGAATTGAAGCAAAAATATTGGATATTACACCTCCGACCAACGGTAAAAAAGGTTGCCTTAGAATGTATGTTCTGTAAAATAAGGAAGGCTCAACCTAGGCCACCCAGAATGGGAGACTTGCCAGAGGCTAGGTTGGCTCATCATCAACGTGCATTCACGTTCTGCGGGCTTGACCTTTTCGGTCCAATGGAGGTCACTATAGGGAAACGAAGAGAGAAAAGATATGCGGTTCTTTTCACGTGCCTTACTGTAAGAGCCATACACATGGAACTCGTGGCTAGTCTGACCTCAGATTCTCTCATCATGGCCCTTCGTAGGATGGGTGCGAGACGAGGATGGCCCTTAAATTTATATTCGGATAATGGAACTAATCTAAGAGGAGCCGATAAAGAATTGAGAGAATCTATAAAAGGATTAGATCTTAACCATTTGAAGGAGGAAGCTGTTAATTATGGGACAACCTGGACGTTTATTCCGCCTTCCAGTCCGCACTGGGGTGGGGCGTGGGAACGCCTTATACGCACCGTAAAAACTTCACTTAAGGTTGTTTTAAAGGAACGTGCACCCCGTGAAGAAGTTCTTCTTACATTGTTGGCAGAAGTGGAACAAATAGTTAACGGGCGTCCACTGACCCATGTTAGCGTTGAGCCGGGAACCGAAGAGGCACTCACCCCGAATCATTTTCTTCTGGGGTCTTCATCTAATCTGCCTGTAGTGGGGGAGTATAATGATTCTGACCTTTACTTACGCAAACAATGGCGCATAGCCCAACGTCTGGCAGACATGTATTGGATGAGATGGGTGGAAGAGATGCTGCCTCAGCTGATACCTAGAAGAAAGTGGACAGAAGAAGAAAGACCTTTACAGGTGGGTGATCTCGTGGTGGTTGTGGATCCTAATGCTCCGAGGAACGTGTGGGTGCGCGGTCGGATTGACTCGGTTCATCCGGGTAAAGACGGGCGAGTGAGAGTTGTGGACATCGGAACGCGTACGGGAGTGATAACACGCTCCGCCGCACGCGTCGCACGCATCGTAATAGATTAGGAATAGGATTAGGAGTGCAATCTAGCACTAGGGTGGGGAATGTTGACGACGGAATGTTAGTCCGTATGAACCTGCCTAATACTTACCTGAAAATGTAATTATGTACTTACCTGTGTAAACATAATAAATGGTTCGTCGCATGCAGTGCTTGTGGCCGCGCGTCCGAGGGGTAAGGTATGTCGCGCGGGGGGACGGGCCTACTTACCTGTCCGTTTTAGTACGCGCGGAGTCCTCCGTATACACCTCTGACGAACGGACTCGAACGCTGTGTGCGGCGACACTATTGCTAAAACCTACTTTTATTTGCACCCCTCTTCCTGTCGGCTACATCTGGGGTGCCCGGCGGTATAGTCGGTTCATGCCCGACATAACCACCCCCGCTGGCCGGCAGGGGGGTATCCGAAGGGAATTCCGCACGTAAAAAAAAAAGATCTGCCTCGTGGGTAATAATTAAATTATCATTTGATTTGCTGCTTTGCACCACACTCATAATGACGATCTTACAATTCATAATAACTGTCGCCATAATACACAAAAACGTATTATTCTACAAAACTAAAAGAAAATCAAATATTTACTCACAAATTGACCTATTGTCGAACAACCAGCCGGCATAAATGTACTAAGACTACATAAAAATGAGTATGTCTTTATATTTATAACGAACAGTACAGAACGGTAGCCCACCACATCCGGGTTCGTGTCACATAATAAGAACATCCGCTAATGTAGTGATGTTGAAAAACCGATATATCCGTTCCTATTTGCAATTAGCAGCCGATATCCGGATTTAATGAGAACAAGTTTTCCTTCGTATTTCCGTTTAAACTGTAAGTCCTGTTCCTGTGTCTGCAACGTGCATGGGTACAGGATAAAAAAGTTGTTCGCTAGTTGGTGAATAAATTACATTGCATTTCGCGAGTCAAGTTTTTTTCACTTTTATTTACTTATTTGTTATGCCCAAATGTCTCAAAATTACAGGTCCGTAACTTAATTTCGAGAGACATATGTTAGATTATTGGAATATCGACTGAAAGATTGTGCGAAAATAGTTTATTGCTAAACAACTTTTTGTCGCCAAACGCTGCTTCGACTGAACGTTTCTTCGAATAATCAATCGATGGACTGATGTTTCGCACTTCTTGCCTCGCTCGGCTTATATTCCAAAAACCGGCCAAGTGCGAGTTGGACTCGCCCATTAAGGGTTCCGTAGCAGCAAGTAACATAATAATGTTTTTTTTTTAATTTTTATATTTGAGTAGATTGAATGAAAGGTAAATTGCGGTTTACGATTTATGACGTTTTAAAAAAAAACTACTTGATCTCGTTCAAACCAATTATCGTTGGAAGTTTACATGGTAATGTACCTACATCATATATTTTTTTTAGTTTTATCATTCTCTTATTTTAGAAGTTACAGGGGGCCCCCCCCCTGTAAAATAGAAATAAAATACAGGGGGGGGGGGACACACATTTTACCACTTTGGTAGTGTCTCCCGCGCACACTATTCAGTTTAGAAAAAATGATATTAGAAACCGCAATATCATTTTTGAAGAGCTATCCATAGATACGTCACACATATGGCTTCTATGAAAAAAAAATTTTGAGTTTCAGTTCTAAGTATGGGGAGCCCCAAAATTTATTGTTTTTTTTTTCTATTTATGTGTGAAAATCTTAATGCGGTTCACAGAATACATCTACTTACCAAGTTTCAATAGCATAGTTCTTATAGTTTCGGAAAAAAGTGACTGTGACATACGGACAGACAGACATGACGAATCTATAAGGGTTCCGTTTTTTGCCATTTGGCAACGGAACCCTAAAAATAAGTAAAGTGGGTTAAGTTAGGTTAGAACTGTGACCCCAATAGAGCGCGAGCCGAGCGAGCGCTGCGAGCGTGCCGCGGCAGCGGCCGGCGAAACGCCGGATCCACTAGTCCGGAAAGTTTATGGCAAGAAGTGCTATCTATGAAGAGAGATCTCTGTGTACAGTGCTTCCTATGTACCGAGATGTCTACAGACAATGGTTTGAATTTAACATTCGACACATCAGTCCATCGATTGATAAATATTGGAAGAATCGTTCAGTCGAAGCAGCATTTGGCAACAAAAAGTTGTTTCGCAATAAACTCTATTCGCACAATCTTTCAGTCGATATTCCAATAATCTAACATATGTCTCTCGATATTTAGTAACGAACCCTAAAATTACATCCTCGATAATGCATCGTCTATCAGGCTATTGTAAGAAGACGGTAACACTCGTGTGGTCTGTTAAGAATTCCTAATCTTTATGGTGCGGTAAAGAAAAGAGGTCTGGTTCAATTCAGATGTCCTAATGTCGTTCATTGAATACATCTATTACTAGGTGTTGCCCACGGCTTCCCCGCGTGGATTTCTGATCCCGTTCCCGCTACCCATTGGACCCTATTCCACCACCACAACCTATATAAGATACACAATTCCACCATACATCATTTTGTTCTATCTTAGACAGCGTTTTCGTTGATAGCTTCCAGACGGTTAATTTTTTCCGAGTCCTCCAACAAATATCATTATATTTTACCCAATGTATACGTAAACTTGCCAAATTATATACTAAAATCTTCCTCAAGAACCACTCTATCCATTGATGAAAACATTATGAAAATCGGTGCAGTGGTTTTTGTGTTTATCGCGACCAGACAGACAGACAGATGCAGCGGAGGACTTGTTTTATAATGTGTAGTGACAGTTGGGTGTACACACAATGCTCTTAGGACCTATACAGACAGGAGTAGCAAACAGACTAACAATTCACTAGGGATTTCCGCACGTAAAAAAAAAAAAAAACCTATCGGAGCGCACCGTATCGCGTTTCTCACCTCTAAAAGCCACCCTGTGATGCAGTTACGTACCGTAAGGCGCTGCTCTTACGCTGATTTTATTAAGGCTGCGGTCCCAGTGTTAGCGGGGAATCACTTTGAAGTTTTGTATTTCAAAATCAAAGTAAAAAAAAACGGCCAAGTGCGTGTCGGACTCGCCCATGAAGGGTGCCGTAGCAGCAAGTAGCATAATATTTTCTAAATTTTTATATTTGAGTTGATTGAATGAAAGGTAAATTGCGGTTTACGATTAAGACGTATTAAAAAAAAATCCTGAGACGAGCTCAGCCGAATACAAGGAATTTTCGATTTTGCGTTTTTTTTTTTGCCATTTTTTGCGATTTTTTTTTATCTTGCAATGGTTCACCCCAGCATGAATCTATTACCGAAAACAGCAACTCGATAGCTCATCTCCTTCATACCCAAAACCGTGACAGAAAATTGGCAACGACGGACGACGTCGACGACAACTCGATAGCAATAGGGCTTTTCTAAAGAAAATCCCTAAAAACGACAAAGGAATTTAGCAACTTAGACGACCTTTTTTTAGGGATTATCTTTCACGAATTTTCACGAATTTCTTTCGCGATTCTGTTAATATATATTGTAATATTGTTGTGCAGACGTGATATTATTGATTTGCAAACAAACGCGATTGGTCCCTACACAGGATTACGAGATTAGATCGCAATATATATTGACAGTCTCCACGCGCTCATACAGAAGATTTTTTAAATGAAGATATACCTTTTCTTTTTTTTTTCATGCGGAAATCCCTTCGTATACCCCCCCCCCCCCCCCGCCGGCCAGCGGGGGCGGTTATGTCGGGCTTGAACCGACTAAAACCGCACGCCGTCTCGGGTCTTCAGACGCCGGGGTGTAAGGTTGCCCATAGAGCATATCCCTCGCACCCCGACAATGAAGATATACACCCACGATTCGCCAGTTATGTTTAGGTCCCAATGTAATAGGGGGCAAGCCTATTGCCATCTACCGGGCACATTACTAAGCGAGCGATAATCAACATTTTTAATACACACATAACTACGAAAAGTCAGAGGTGTGTGCCCGGTGCGACTGGGGATCGAACTCTAGACCTCGTCTCGGAAGTCCGTTACGTACACCACTGTGCTATTGCCGATATACCTAAACTAGCTGCTAAATTTAAGAATTAAGTCTCAGCACCCACATGTGAATGGATATAATAATAACTCGGGGCGAGATTCATTCGTCGTTAAGAACGATAGCTATTCAACTGCATTTAATTGGAATACCTTAGAAATGAGAGTCTTAGTCTGAGCTGCGTCTGTATCTGAAATATAAAATTTCTTGAAGATGAAATAAGTATTTTCAGACATACTCCATTACGTACGGCTTGGACTTTGATCGATTTTCATCTTCCGTTTCGCTCCACGGCTGGCTTTTGTAATCAATAATTTAAATTCGCGACATGTGCATATTTTATTAAGGCTAGTTCCTAGGTAATAATAGAATTTATCAGTTGCTTTTGTATTGCGTCGTTCTGAAACTCATCACGTCACGAGATTCATTTAGAGTTACATAAAATACATAGATAAAATATTATTGAACGTAACTTATCAACTTATCATGTTGGTGGGTCAAACAGGACAAAAAGTATAATTTGTTACATTGGAATAATATTTTTAAATAATGTAACTATTTGGAATAAAAATTATCAATAGTTAACTACATTAAAATAAAATTTCTTTATTATGTATCTACTTAACTGTTTGTAATGAAAATGTACCTTCAACCGGAACATGCTAAATAAAACAAAAAATCTCACATCTGTCAGTAAGATATCGTATCGTAATTTCCGAATGTGATTGATAGAAGTTGAGATTATGATAAATAAATTTTTCATACAAGCGCTAATCCCGTTTGCATTTGCTCTTTCTTCTCCTTTTATATAATATAATAGTTTCATTAAATTACGGAAATGACTACCGTCTGATTCCCCAACCCATCCTAGGGAATCAGACGGCAGTCACTCTAGTCACAAATAGTCAGTAGCAGTCACAAACGAGGGTCTAGCGCTGTTACATGTGACATAAATAAATAAATAAATAAATAAATAAATAAATATTCTATGACATTCTACACAGCGCTTTCTAGACCCAAAGTAAGCATAGTTTAACTAGCTTGTGTTATGGGTTCCAGAATGCGGATAAACATACTTATATACTTTTTTTTGTTGTAAATACATACATATTATACATAGAAACACCCAGACCAATGCAAATAGACATATTCATGCATACAAATATTTGCACTGAGCGGGAATCGAACCCGCGCCCCCTGTCGTAGCAGTCGAATACACTACTACAAATAATGTCACTCCAATACATTTCGGACTTTTGAAAGTTCGCTCGTTCTTGGTGGGGCTGCACACCGATGGCTTAGATTTTATTATTAGATTTTTACAGGGAAAAAGGATCGCGGAGAAAGCTTGGCATCATAAAATTCTATAGTTGTCACTTTATTGAACGCTCCTATCAATTTATATTTTTAGGGATTTTCTTTAGAAAAGCCGAAACGTCGGGTTCAATGTAAATTATAAAAAAACATCAAATAAACCGCGATAGAATCCGTTAAAAATAGTTTTATTTCAATCAGTAAATATTCATTATCCAGCCATCTAAAGTTGTTCTGCATTTTTAGAGTGAATTTCGCA
The DNA here is from genome assembly GCA_946251805.1 of Cybosia mesomella. Classification (NCBI taxonomy): domain Eukaryota; kingdom Metazoa; phylum Arthropoda; class Insecta; order Lepidoptera; family Erebidae; genus Cybosia; species Cybosia mesomella. The sequence continues at coordinate 41,098,826 of OX276388.1, read as the reverse complement.
TGTAAATAAACTCATAAATTATCCTTTAATCCGATTGCAGTGCTATCTACTGAGTAAAAAAATGAATAAAAACCATTACATTTTGAAAGCGGATTGTGTATCGTGTCAAAATTTGAGCAGAACTTTTTGAATTTTTTTGAAGCGTATCTGTACAAAAAACCTAACATTTTATAGAAGAAGATTCACAGAATTATACAAGCCTGAACTTTATCTTACACTAAGAATTAGCATTACCATTTAACGTGGCATTGCTGCCAGCAAGAAATTGGAGGAAACCAGGGAGGGAACCAGTACTAACATTTTTGCATTTTTTTTAGGAATGATAAATCCAAATTTTATGTTTTTTTTTGTGTATGAATGAGACAACATTCAGCTAACAAACATCAACTTTTATTACATTTTTGAAAAGTGACAACTGTTAAGTAATACGAAATTAATCATCAAAATGGATAGTATTTAGGAAGTACTGTTTTTGAATATCGAATTAATTTATCAATCGACCAATAAAAACAAAATTTAATACAGAGTTGTAAAATCTTGAAATCAACTTTCAAACAAAATATAAATAATGGAAATAGCTATTAAATTACAGGAATAACGAACTCGTGAATTTGTAAGAAAATTTCGGCAATTTCATAGGTAAAGACCTATTATTTCAGTCCATAAATAAATATTATATAATCATAAATAGGCACTATATAACAAGTATTAATAGATTTTATGACATTCAATATTTCCAATAAACTCAATGCGTAACATTCACGTAAACTACTCACTTTATCATCCAAACAAATCGTTGAACAGATTATGCAACTGAGCACAGATACACGAGCGTTATTTAACCGCAGTACAAATATCCCGAGTTGTGTTCATTTTGAGCTGTACCTTGTTACTGAGGAATGTTGAAATTCGGATAATTTGCAGCTTTAATCAGAAATACGTAATTAAACTATTTACACGTTAACTGTCTCCATAATTTTCTTTTCAACAACCAATGGACATTAGTTTAATAATCGATATTCGCGCTTAAATTGATTCTAGTATACTCATTTTGAATAAATATTCATAAAATATAACGTTTCCCAGTTTGTTATTGATGTACCGTACTCGGTATACGGACTCGTTGTGTTGAATCGGCGTGTACACTTTACAGAACCGTAGACTTGTGAAAGGCTAGAGCTACAGCAAAAATTACTTTTATATTTTAGAAGTGTTCTTCTATCTATGTAAGATCTATCTAAGATTCTTGTTTCTTGTCACCTTCAAGTTCTCTCATGAAATCGAGTGTTATTTGAATTTGAATCCTGGTCATTACACTACCGACGTGAACTCACTCTTAACACAAACAATTTAGCTTAGATAGAGGGGTTAGGGGGAATATTAGTAATTTCGGTTACTAATATTCTTTATATAAAAAAAAAAAAAAACTCATTTTTGCTATTCCATTTGATTTCCAATAGGCTTCTTGTTTTTTATTTTTTCACCTTTTTTGTCGTTTGAAAGCTATCTGCACTTGCCTATTACCAACAATCGTGGATAGCAATTTGTTATATTTTTCAATGTATAATATACATACTGAGAGGCTGAATTTTGTGTGTCAGTTTATAAGTTTGGGGTAATCTTCGGTACCATTGCACAGCTATGTATTATGTGGCTTAGATTAAAACTTAAAACTCATATACTAGGGTGCGAGGGAGGGTCTGAAGATCCGAGACGGCGTGCGGTTTTAGTCACTTCGAATGTAATGAATAGTGGAGGGGGGGGGAGGGGTAGCCGGGCGGAAAACGCAATATACAAAAAGTTTAAAACTCATATAAACCGATGCGAAACGAGGGCGGGTTGTTATTAAGTTGTAATAAGAATAATAGTCAATAATAATTATAAGCGGCGATAGCCCAGTGGTGTAGGTACGTAACGGACTGCTGAGACGAGGTCTCGAGGTCGATCCCCTAGTCGCCCCGGGCACACACCTCTGACTTTTCGAACTTATGTGTGTATTAAAAATGTTGATTATCGCTCGCTTAGTAATGTGCCCGGTAGATGGTAATAGGCTCGCCCCCTATTACATTGGGACCTAAACGTGGGTGTAATACACCTCTGCCTACCCCTTCGGTGATACAGGCGTGAAGTTATGTTATGTTAATATATAATCATGTATGTAAATATATTGTAGCTTTTAAGTAATAAGTGAACAGTATTTTCAGTATCGCTCTTCGATTTTTTTTTTTTTTTATATTTAGGACACGTCAATTTGACTTCACCTCGCCTGATGGTAAGCTGAAGGTAAAGTCTCTGGAAAGAGGGTCACCATTACATACACGTACCATGTTAACAATGGTGACACTCAGCTTGACGGCCTCATCAGAAGAGGATTGTCGTCGCAGCACCGCGTGACACCTACCGGTCCCACTAGTGCTGCGACCACAATCCCCCTGCCTGGCTATGCACTTGCTGACCCCTGAACGCAATCAAACCGAAATTGGATTACTATGGAGGGTTTATCGCAATCGTGCACGGTGGTACCTACCCGGCCGAATTTTTGCTTTAATCTTAAGAATAGTTTTACCGATCGGTGGAAAGTTTGTGGTGCATAAAAGTGATTTTAAACTCATGAATAGACTGTGATAATGTTGGTGACGGATTAGATACCCAAAAAGTGAAAATATTGACAACAAAACAAGTTCTAGGAACATTGACAAACATTTTAACAAACCGAGTGAAATAAACTAATTTGTGTACAAAAAACTATAATAGATACATAAAATATGTGCTCCAGTATATAATCAAATAGATACATATATAAATTTGCGGTATCAAAGACAATTTAAAGTTTTGTTCAAAAAAAAATCCGTTTTTTATTCAAATTCGTTGTCTCTAGTAACACCATCTAATAATAAATCAGTGAACTATTAATAACAACGGTCATCTAATGAACAAAACAATCCACTAATGTACAGGAGCGAACGTACTGACATCTATTGTGCATGAAGTTAATTGGACTCAGTTATGCCAAAATGTACCAACTGCATAAAATTGATTTCAAAAAAATGACGTTTAAAGTTTAAATTGTAATTACACATTCTAGAAGTAACTAAATTTTATATTTGTTAATACAATTTTGTGCCTTTTAGTTTAAAGCTTGGATTCATGTGAAAATAGTTCCATAATTAATTAAGATTTATAAGTAATTGAACATTAATGCTCTTGGTTCATTTTGGCAAAAAATCATTTATCAAGCAATAGAATCTAAATTAGTTACGCCAGAATGTACCATTATTTTTCATTTGGTGGAAATGATCTAAAATGACCATTCAATTCTGATATAATACCAAAGAAAAGATTTAAGGGATAAAGAAACACATTAGTTAAACCTGCTGTAATATAAATTAAACAAAAATAAGGAATAGAATCTTTATTATAATGAAAAAAAAAAATTAATCCTGCAACTCAATTTCGAAATCGAGTCCATCAATGCCATCAATGTCCGGTACTATACCACTTCTACCCTTTATTTTGTTAGAAAAATCGTGGCAATCAGCCGGTATTAAATGCATCATGCTGGTTATATCATCCACCTTTGCCTGGCCAATTTCTTTGCCTTGTGGCCACAGTGGTACTAGCCGTTCGATATTAAAATCTGCTCCAGCCTGATTTCTGACCTTTTTTCTTATATCTAGTTCTTGAAAGTCACCATTCAGGTCACTCCTCATAAAAATAGAATTGTTATCCTCTTTCTTCAATAGAATTTCTTTAGTTGATAGCCAACTAACTTTATTCCTATTTTTAAAAGTTTTTCTATTCACTATTTGCTTTTCTAACGAATTACAACTCAAAAAATTTTCTGTTTTCATTCGAATTACTTTTAACGGATTATTTCTTTTACAACTCTTCATGATATCAATATAATCGTCTACAGTATAAACTCTTTGATGTTGTTTAAGGCGGGTTTCAATTTTAGCAAAGTCCGTATCGTTAGGTAGGAATGAATGACCGGGTTCTAAAAATTTCATAGATATTGATTTCAGATTAGGGTGTGAATATAGAGCAGCTTTCATCATTAGGGTAAGTTTAATATTACGGTTTTGTCCTCCACAAGAATCGCTCCATAAAATAAGCTCTTCAGTATCATCAGACAACTCGTTTTTTATATAATTCAGCAAACACGAACCCACTTCTTGTGCTCCTCTTCCCGCCTCGCCTTCGACCCAAACAAAACAATGTCCTTTGTCATTAGACGCCGCATGTATCCCACTATTATAGACCCATAATTGCCGTTTATAAAAAACGACATTTGTGGGAATTCTAGGAAGTGGTAAAGTTTTTTCTAAGTCGAAGGTAAGACATTCGACATTTCTTACTAATTTGGCTTTTTCAAAATCTGCATTCATTTGAGCTCTCAATCCTTCCGCCAATTCTAAATGTTTTCTATGCTCTTCTTCTTTAAGTAATTTTAAATTTTGATCTAGGTTGTTATTAATTGCGATGGCATAAGCATCGCACTTGTTGCAGGTGTCCTTTTTTAGTGTCTTAAATCGAAGATTAAATTTCTTATAAAAAATTCTTTTAAACGTGCTTTGGCTACACTCTTTTTTGTTATGTGTACCTGGCATTGATTTAAATTCATCCCGATATAATTCGTACATTTTAAGTAGTGTCATACCAGGGGCTAAAAACATAGCCTCAGTTTTGTTGCGTCTATAATGCGACTCGTATTTCGGGAATCTGTTAATAAAATTAATTACTGTTTCTAAAGTTTCACCAGAAATTGCGTTCCATCCTGCTATAGCTTCTCCTCTTTTATCTTGAATCATTTCTCCACTGCGCATTTTCTTCAAACTTGTATTTATTTTTTGGGTAGACACTATGGTCTTCGAAGCCGGGATCTACACTTCAGCGGAAAAAGTACCAGCAAAGATAATAACGGTCAGAGCCTCCATTCCTATCTTATCCTACCTTATAGCGAATTTGTGTTAACAGTGCTAAATTTCTAATTTACAGTAAATTTGTGATTTGGTGCTTCAAATAACTATTGTGAAGCTGTACCGGGGATTTAACTGTGGGTAGCCAACCTTTTCGTTTCCCAAAATGACTAACCCAGATGATAAAAGCGGAAGCGCAAGTGTAAGTACCGATAAATCTGTTATTTCTCAAGATGTACTTAAAATTAGTGAGTTAAAGAAGTTGAGAGGTGCGTTAAAAGGTCGATTAACGTCATTTGATAAATATTTAAAAAAAATTGAATCGGTAACAATAAACGAGACGCAAGTTACCGAAATCAGCTTACGTATTCAATCAGCTGAATCATGTTTCGATAACTTTTCTAATGTTCAAGGTCAAATAGAAGTACTAGTTGATGATTCAGATTTGGAGCAGCATTTAGAATACCGGGAACTAATAGAAGAACAGTATTATAAGTCTATTGCTATCGCTAAAAATCTCATTAAAGAAAGCGAAAATATTAATTCTAAGTGTTCGCATCCTCAAAGTCCAAAGGTTATGTTCGTTAAGCTACCTGTTATTAAGTTACCCTCTTTCGACGGCTCCTATGATAAGTGGCTAGAATTTAGAAATTCATACTTAACCATGATACACGAGCGTACTGACTTAGATGCTATTCAAAAGTTTCATTATTTGAAATCAGCCCTCACTGATTGTGCACTACAAGTAATCAGTGCATTGGAATTTACAGCAAATAATTATGTTCACGCATGGGAATTACTCGAGGGCAGATTTCATAATAATAGATTACTAGTGTACAACCACGTGAGATCATTATTTTCCGCACCAGCTGTTTCTAAAGATTCCCCGTTGCAAATACGAACATTAATCGACATTTCAGACTTCACTTCAGACTCTAAACGAACCAACCGAGTCGTGGGACACGTTAGTTATTTATTTAATTTCAACTAAATTAGATATAGCTACTGAAAAAGAATGGGAAAAACACAAAGGTATAATTTCGAACGCACACGTAGATTCTAACTATAAATTAAAATTAGACGACTTATTAACCTTTTTAAGGAACAGGGCCGATATGTTGGAGGTCACCCATAATAATCATAGACCACAACATAACAAACCAGGTCTTGAACGGAAACCAACATCCGAGCTTAAAAAGCAGTCAAATAATTCATTACAACTTCAAAAAAGTCACAGTCATGTTTCCCACACAAGCACAAATAACAAGAAAAATGTTAAGCGCACACTTGTTTGTAATTTGTGCAAGGATAATCATGCACTTTATACGTGTATTTCTTTTTTAAATATGTCTATTACAGATAGATTAAAATTCGTCAAGGAAAATAATTTATGTGGTAATTGTTTGCGCGCCGGACACTCGATAAACGAATGTTCGTTCGGACCGTGTAAACAATGTCAACAATAACACAATAGTTTGTTACACATAAATAATTCCAACCTGGGCGATGGATCAGCTGGCCGTGCGCATAATTCACCGTTAGCTGATAAGCCGCAGGACTCGTTAAACGCATTCCATTCGCAGACAAATTATACGAGTAAATTAAAGACGAACTTAATGCCGTTGCAACAAGTTCTATTATGTACTGCACTTATTGATGTTATTGAAAGTGAAAGTAAAAGTATTACTATACGCGCTTTGTTAGACAACGGAAGTCAACATTGCTATATTTCGAACAAATTATTTGCAAAATTAAACGTTCCCTTTATACAGTCCACTATGCAAATATCAGGGGTAGGACAAGTCGTCACTCAGTCGAGTTCATTATGCGAAATTACTATACGTTCTAAGATTATAAGACGGTAGTCAAGTGTATGGTTTTACCGTGTCTTACTTCAACCCTGCCCACAAAAACGATTGATTTTAATTCATTACGTGTTCCCGACGGTATTAAACTGGCAGATCCCTCCTTTAATAAACCGTCCGAGATTGATTTGTTAATAGGCGCGGATCTGTATTAGGACTTATTACATAATAATAGAATTAGATTACCGAGCGGACCATACCTACAGAGTTCGAAATTAGGATGGTTAGTATCGGGACCGGTTATTTCAGACACGCCTACGCGTAGTGTCAACCGACTTCATTGTAACTTTTCACAAACTTTGGATTGTCAATATTAAAACAGTTTTGGGAACTGGAGCACGTCAATCATTCTAGTCCAATCTTAACGGAAGAGGAACGTTTATGTGAAAAGTTATTCACCGAGACTACCAAACGCGATCCAGTTACCGGTAGATTTTCAGTGCGGATTCCATTACGGGAATCAGCTGATACCCTCGGTGACTCATACGAGTTAGCCAAGTATCGGTTTTTTGCATTAGAGCGTAAATTTAAACGCTTACCTCATTTTAAGAAAATGTATATGGATTTTATACGTGAATATTGTGATATGGGACATATGGAAAAAATAGACGTATACGAAACTCCTAATTATTTTTTACCCCATCATGGAGTATATCGGGAGCATAGTACCACTACTAAATTACTGGTAGTGTTTGATGCTAGTGCTGTGACTACTTCGAATAAATCACTGAATGACATTCAGTTGGTGGGCCCAACTCTTCACAATGACATCTTCGCTATACTACTTCGTTTTAGACAGTACACTTATGTAGCTACTGCTGACGTGGAGAAGATGTTTAGACAATGTAGTTTGCAAGAAGATCAAAGAAATCTGCAACTCATAGTCTGGAGGGAAGATCCGACCGCTCCATTCCCCTCCCCTCTGGACCTCCATAGCGAGCAGACGTGTGCAATCATTACAGTTTTAAATTAAAAATCTTAAATATTCCAAAAATAATCAACGAAAATAATAGGAGTGCATAGTTGGTGAAGAGATTATAGTTTGACTGTTTCTCTGAACACTACCCGTCGTCGCCTACAAGTTCCAGCTAGCGGTGAGAGAGACAAACCTATTAATTTGACAAACGATTTTCGACATCAAGTACTAGGACAGCATAAAATACCAAGAACTAACAATTGTTTTACTACAAATTTGTAACTACTTACCAACCAACGAGGGAGAAGCAGTATTTCAGCACTCCGTCTAATTGACATTGTGGCTCGGTTACGAGTGCGGCAACTTGTAGTTTTGCGTCTCAGGATCAAATCCAGGATTCGTCTTTTCTTTTTGTTGGTCTTCTGTGGTTTATTTCTCATTTGTAACAATTTGTATATTTATTTTTTATCACAAAGTAGAAATTTTACCATATTTCATATTAAAATAAATAAAGAAATTATAGAGGAACATGCCTATAAACCGATCTCCGCCTTCGGTCCAATTACCATCTACTTCGGCACGGCCTACCCCTTTAGATAACAAAATTATAATCCAGGACTCGGACAATGCCCCAGAGAAAACGCAGTCCGATATTGAGGGGGGTGACACTACTAATCCAAGGATGCCTAAACGTAAACATGGTGATGTGGCAAACGCCGAACTGAAGGAGCTTCTTCGTGCAATTCAGAGAAAACAAGAAGCGGAATTCCGAGCTATAAAACAAGATATGGAAACCATTAAACAGCAGAGTTTAGAGTCCCAGAAGTCACTGGAGTTCCTCTCTAGCATGTACGACACCCTATTGCAAGAATTTGATAAAGTCACGGAAGAGAATTCAGCTCATAGGAAAAGCATAAAATCATTAGAGTCTAGAGTGGATCAGTTGGAGCGAAGCCTTAAATCGTCGTCTATCGAAATCCGAGATATCCCTTTGACCAAACCAGAATCAAAACAGGATTTAATTGCCCACGTTTTGCACCTTAGTGAAGTTTTAAAGCAACCGATACAGGTCACTGAAATCCTTGATATTTTCAGATTAAAAACTAAACGAGAACCAGGACCTATCATAGTTGATTTTACCACGGTTTTACGAAAAGAAAATATGATTAAATCGGTGATTACCTTCAATAAAGAGAAGAGAAAGGAAGAGAAAATAAATACCACTCATTTTAAAATTCAAGGAAACCCCGCCCCAGTTTATGTGACAGATAATTTAACCAGCAAAACTAGGCATCTATATTACTTGACCCGAGAGTATACAAAGACTCGCCACCAACCTAGTTGCTGGACCTCGTTTGGAAAGGTTTTTATCAGACTCAAGAAGGGTCAACCGACCATCCGCATTGAATGTGAGGATGATATTGTGGGCTTAAGCATGCAAAAATGACTAGATTACACCCTAATTAGCGCTACTGTTTCTACTATTATATTATGTTACTATTTTAAATTGTCAAAACTTACACAGGCACACACACATCTTGTCTACAAACATTCAAACATACACCATCAAAGAATCATAACCCACTCCACATACATTAAATCCGGTATATACACTACCAATGATCATTATCTCATCCGTATACAATTACTAGATAAATACACTTTATTACCATTACCAAAATATTCAATTTGTGCATCTTACATCGTCAACAGCAACAACATAACCTCGTATTTTAAAACTAACTCTGTATTGCTGCACATATTTGGTGCGAATTTAAAAAACTCCTACACTAAAATTCGATCACGATGATACACTCATCAACAACGACCTAGATAATATGTCGTTGGCCGATAGTACCACCTGTAGCATAGATGATATCTCTGCTGACAGGCTTTATCCAACCACCAGGTCTCTGAACTTCGTCGTGCAAAATATTCGAAGTGTATATTGTAATATTGCTCAATTCCAAACATTGTTACATGGTTGCAATATCTACTGGGATCTACTTATACTGACTGAATGTTGGCTTCACAATAATGATCGTATATTACCAGAGCTAGCCGGCTATAACCATGCATCAACTACAAACAACTATACACAAAATGAAGGTGTTGTGGTCTACTACAAAACAACCGACAATTACATTATATCTGAACCACCATTAATGGATGCGAACTGCCTTATGATAAAAGTAAATAGTAGTACTGTTATACTTGCTATTTATCGGCCTCCCGCTTATAGAGACACCACTAATTTCCTTGAATCCCTGAACAATATACTTACCAGTTTAACGTCATTTAAGAATATAATTGTCACTGGGGATATCAACCTGGATATTTCGGGTGCATCAGAAGATCTTAGAGCCGAAAAGTACCTAAATCTTCTGGCTGCACATGGTATGTTGTCTGCACATTCTTTCCCAACTCATACAAATACCTGTCTGGACCATGTCATCCTTAAGACCAAACTTCCTGCAAAGCGCTTCGTTGCAAGTACTACCCTGACGGATCACTTCACCCTCATACTAAGTATTGAAATGCTTCCTAGAAACCAAAAGCCTACTAAAATAATGAGAAGAGTTGATTATGATTCCCTCGATAAGTGTCTCACAAAGTTCGACCTTGACCCGGTACTATCAATGTCTGATGTTGACGAAGCTGTAAATTTTCTTATAGACACATTAAATAATAAGATAGTTGGTTGCACCAAGTTATCACACACTCCCCGACGTCAGCATATACTCAAACCCTGGATAACTAAAGGCATGTTAAAGTGTATAAGAAATAGGGATAAATTATTTGCGAGACAAGAAAACACCCGAATAATGATACCTATAAATTAACCTACACGCGTTACCGTAACTTCTGTAATTTACTGATCAAAAATGCAAAAAAGGAATACGAAAGGACTGAAATCGATAAGGCTAAACACAACATAAAAAAACTTTGGAAGGTAATCAAAAACATTACTCATACAAATAAGACCATATCCCCAGCATCTGCATTAATAGCTAATAATAATCATATAGAGTCGGCTAACTCAGTGTATCGATACTTTGTAAACATTGGAAAGACTCTTGCAGGAAATTTACCGAGATCGAATTCTTCAACCGGTCCTCCACCCTCTCATACTCTAACACCGTCACATTCTTTCGTTCTTTCTCTAACTGATGTTGATGAAATTGAACTTACTATAGGTAAACTTAAAAGTCAGTGTGCGATTGGCCTTGATGGCATTTCCAACGCCTTCATCAAAAGGTATAAAAGTATTCTAGCTGAACCCCTCGCGTACATTTGCAATTTGGCATTTTCAACGGGAACGTTTCCAAAAGCATTCAAACGAGCTCTGATTCATCCTGTCTACAAAAGTGGTGACAGAGAATGTGTCAACAACTATCGACCTATTTCTGTCTTACCTGCTTTCTCTAAGATCATTGAAAAAATTATTAACAAAAGACTTGTCAACTATTTAGAAAAGAATGATCTGATGTCTGCCTCACAATTTGGCTTTCGCAGAAACAGATCAACTGATGACGCAGTTCACGAACTTACTAACACTATAGTTACGGGTATGGACGAACGGAAAAAAGTAATTGCGATATTCCTGGACCTAGCCAAGGCTTTTGACACGGTCTCTGTCCCACTACTACTCGATAGGTTAGAGCAGTTGGGTATTCGTGGTATGCAACGACAATTATTTGCAAGTTACCTAACTGACCGTTCCCAATGTGTTCAGCTGGATGGCGTACGCGGTGATGACCTACCCATTGACATAGGTGTGCCGCAGGGTAGTATACTTGGTCCGACTTTATTTTTGATTTTTATAAACGATCTTTGCCAACTAAATCTGACAAATGGGAGGGTTATCACATTTGCTGACGACACCACACTAGTTTTTCGAGGCAATTCTTGGGAGGAAACATATAGAGGTGCTCAGGATGGTATAAATCGAGCTATTTGCTGGCTCAGTGACAATCGCCTATCTTTAAATATTAATAAATCTAAATACATAGCTTTCAGCTTGAAAAATAAAAAACAATTCGAAGCAGCTACCCCTCTCATAGCCCACTCCTGTTTAGACCATGATGCCTCTCTCGCTCATTGTACCTGTAGGGAACTACAGTTAGTGGACACAATTAGATACCTAGGAATTATTATCGACAAAAGACTGAATTTTCGAGCTCATATAGATTTAATGACATCTAGAACTAGAAAACTTATCTATATTTTCAAAAACCTACGTCATGTTTCTGACAAACACGTTCTAAAAATGACTTATTTTGCACTATGTCAATCTATTCTGACGTATTGCATCACATCATGGGGAGGTGCTGCTGAAACTATAATAATAAAACTGGAACGTGCCCAAAGAGCGGTCCTGAAAGTGGCTCTCTTCCTTCCCATCTTGTTTCCTACAAGAGAACTATATCAGAAGTTTGATGTCCTTACAGTTCGACAGCTTTTTGTTCTTCGTATAGTATTAAGGTCACATTCTTTGTCGGGGTACGATCCTTTCCTTAATTCAAGGAAGCGCCGTAAACATAAAGTCTTTGAAATTAATACTATCTACAGAACAACCCTGTCTCATAGATTTGGTTGATTTTTGGGTCCATATCTTTACAATAAAATTAACACCCTTATTCCTGTATACCACTTGAATAAATTCCAACTAAAAAAGAAACTGACGTCCTGGTTAAAAAGCTTACGTTATGTTGATACCGAAAACCTATTAACACAGGTAATATGAATATACTACGCACAAACCAAGTAAATATAAATAAATGGGTAAAACACACACACACTCACCCTCACGTACACAAACTCACCTTAATACACTAACACACATATTTACTAACGCGCGCACGCTAACACATACAGTATACTCAATAGATTTTATTTCTTGATATGTATAATAAAAAATTTAAAAAAAAAACAAACATTTATTTTGTAAAACTTAACACCAGTCGTCCTAGAGGTGGGAGCCTGGTGATTTGTAACACAGGTTTTCCTACTACAGACACCAGCCTCTCACAGAGGTACGAGAGTAACAAAATTATCTGTAATATGAAAATTGTACCTTACCTTTGTGAAAGAGAAATAAATAAACTTTTTAATTTAAAAAAAAAACCACCACGCTTACGAAAACGTGTCACTCAGCCACAACTAAAAGAACTATGTTATCGATTATAGCTCAAATATATGATCCACTAGGTTTGTTAGCTCCGGTTACTATTTAACTGCAAAAATTCTATTACAGAAATTGTGGTTGTGTAAAATAGGTTGGGATGATGAGGTTTCCACCACTATTCGTTCAGAGTGGAGTAAATTCGTTGACACACTACAATATTTACCTAACCTTCGTATTCCCAGACACGTAATCAATAGTCAAAATATTATAAAAGAATTGCATATTTTCTCAGACGCATCTCAGCATGCCTACGGCGCGTGCGCCTATGTACGTACATATAATGCAAACGACGATTCCACAGTTACAGTTCGGTTGCTATGCGCGAAAAGTAAGGTGGCGCCAATAAAGGTAATTACCATTCCCAGACTAGAGCTGTGCGGTGCCTTATTAGGCGCTAGATTGTATCGGAAGATCATTGAGTCTCTCCGATTAACGTTCGATAAGGTATATTTCTGGACCGACTCAACGATAGTTATGGGATGGATACGTATGTCTCCTCATGTATTAAAAACCTTTGTACAACATCGGGTAACGGAAATTAATGAACTGACAGGCGATTCGGTGTGGCTGCACGTAAGTGGCAAAGAGAACCCGGCCGATTTGGTGTCTAGGGAAGAATATTTAGATGCACTCGTTGACTGTACGTTGTGGTGGGACGGTCCCACCTTTTTACGTAACAAAAACACTAGTTTCGAAGTTATACATACTACCTACGATGACGCTAACTTACCGGAATTAAAATCCCAAGCAGTGTGTGCAGTTACTAAAATAACTAATTCGCAACCTTTTATTCAATTTACACGGTTCTCCTCATTCCAGCGGCTTATACGTAGCGGTGCCTATGTATTACGCTTCATAAGTAATACACGCGCTAAGACCACGAATCTAAACAAAAGAACCGGTTCGTTATCTGTTGACGAGTTAGACGCGTCAGTGGCTATGATAGTTCGTGTTGTGCAGCGACAATCATTTCCGACTGAATATAATCGTTTAGTAAAACAATTACCTATAGATAATAAAGGTATTTTTAATAAAGTATCTGGCCTTAATTTATTTTTAGATGAAAGGGGACTAATTAGGGTCGGGGGGAGAATCTCTAATGCGCATACCTTCGATTACAACAAAAAGCACCCTATATTATTGTGCAGTAAACATCATTTTGTTCTTCTTTTGTTTGGAAATGAACATTTAAAATTATTTCATGCTGGACCACAGCTACTTTTGTATACAATTCGTGAGACTTGGTGGCCGCTGGCTGGTAGAAACCTAGCAAGAAAGGTAGTACGTCAGTGTATTGTGTGTACACGTATGAAGGGAAAGGTCTTAACGCCAATAATGGGCAATTTACCTACGGAACGCTTGGCGCCTGGTCACCCCTACATGCGTTGCGAAGTTGACTACGCTGGCCCGGTTATGATAGCAAGCCGCAAAGGGAGAGGAGCTAGACTTACCAAGTGTTATATATGTCTATTTGTTTGTTTCCTTACGCGTGCGGTACACTTAGAATTGGTATCAAGTCTTTCTACGAATGATTATTTACTTGCTCTTAAACGTTTTATTTCACGTCGTGGTAAACCCACAGAAATATTCAGCGATAATGGTAGACTTTTTGTAGGCTCCGAGGAGTTATCTATATTTTTAAATGATAACAGTGACAAAATAGTAACTCATGCTGCTAACAGCGGTATAAAATTAAGGTTTAATCCAAGATATGCACCTCATTTTGGAGGATTATGGGAATCTGGCATCCGACTTTGTAAGGGTCACATCAAACGTATTTTAGGCAATCGGAATTTAACTTTTGAGGAATTTACCACTGTTCTCATACAAGTAGAAGCTATTCTAAATTCCCGTCCTATGTGCCCTTTATCTTCTGACCCTACCGACTTCCTTCCACTCACACCAGCACATTTCCTTATTGGGCGGCCTCTGACTGCACCACCCTGTAGTGATTTGACTACCACTGCGCCATCCCGTTTGATGAGATACGAGCTCATAGAACAAATGAGACAGCATTTCTGGCAGCGCTGGTCAAAGGAGTACGTGTCCGAGCTGCAAACCCGTACGAAGTGGAAGTTTCACCAAGCGGACATCGAGGAAAACACGCTGGTCCTCATAAAGGGGGATCATTTGCCACCGTTGAAATGGCGGCTGGGCCGCGTCGTGAAGGTTTACCGAGGCAATGATGGAGTGGCAAGAGTTGCAGATATTCAAACGGCATCGGGCGTAGTACAGAGGGCTACTTCTAAGATATGTCCTCTTCCCAAGCAGCCTACCGAAGAAGATGCTTAAACGAAGACATTTCGAAAGCTTGCTGCTTCCAAAGGCGGGGGCATGTTAACGCCATCTATTAGCCAAATTATTATATCACTCGTGGCGACGACAACCAATGAACGACGGCGACGACCTCATGCGACGAGCGGCGGAGGTGGGGCGTCAAAACCGAGCAGACCAAAAATACCGTACAAGATCATCATCGTGTGCACTGATACGTATTTAATTTGTAACGCAAACGTTATGATTCCAAAATAAAATCAATTCAAGAAATTCGAATAAAATATTCATTGGTCTACAAATCGAACCTGGAGTCCCAAACAATAACTATTTGGAAAAAAATAATATCCTTTGTAGTGAACAAAAAGGGTTTCGCGAAAAGAAAACTATTAATCTGACAATTTATGAGTTTTTGTATGAGGTAATTTTAAACGTCGATAAAAGGACACCTTCAATTTCTAGATGACGAGATTGAGATATAAGATACTATTAACATTTTATGTATATCTATGTATTGACATTAGAATTTCATTGTAACATTATTATTATTATTTTTGTCATTTTTTGACATTTTCTGACATAATATTTAAAACAATGTAATATTTTAATTAATTATTATCTTACTTGACATTTTGATTTAGAGTCATATTATGTATTATTATTATTTGAATTGTTTTTTTTTTTAATGGATGTAAAAATAATAAGTAAACATTTGTACGCCGCCACAAAAACGGCTAAACATGTTGGACATGATTATGACTAACCAACTTGCATGCACATGTATGTATAACACATGTTTAAATAAATAAATATTTTGATTTGATTTGATGCTGATTAGCCTCTGTAGATGAGCTACGAATACAGCAAGTGCTACGAAATGTGCTTCGTAGCACTTGCTGTTTGTTCTACTAATATTATGAACGCGGAAGTTTGTGAGGATGGATGTATGAATGTTTGTTACTTTTTCACGCAAAAATGACTGAATGGATCTAACTGAAATTTGGTACAGTGGTAGGCTATAGTCTGGAATAACACATAGGCATTTTTTTATCCCTGGAATAGATAGCCATGGGAAGCGGGAACGTGAACATAATTCCACGCGGGTGAATCCGCGGGTAATAGTTAGTTAGTCATATTACAACTATCTGTTGCCCGTGACTATACCGGCGTTGAATACTGCATTTGTGGCCCTGATCGACATGAAACTATGGCCCAAATAATTTAAAAAAAAAATTAGTTACCGAAATTACTAGTATTTTCCCTAATTCAATATTACTTGAATTCCCTTAATAGCAAAATCATAACATGATTTTTTATATTCATCCAGTAGTTAACAAGCCAATTAAACCATTACCAAAACTATGAAACCATTACTTCAAAATAACAAAAGTTAAAAAACACTTATGAAATATCTTATTGTGTCGCTATTATACTTCGTATCTCTCCCGAAGATGATTACAGTTTACATGCAGCAGTACGCCAGTTCATGCTGTCCAATCACACTTTTAAAGTTATAAAAATAGAAATATTTAGTTCTATTTTCAAAAATAAAAGTTGTTTTATTGACTCCTCCCCTGCTACAGCGCGCCCCGCCAACGTCATCTTGGATGGTGCTTGCGTTCGTCATTACGCGATTTTGTGTCGTCCAAGTCACAACATAAATCAGCTTCTAGTTAAAATAAGTGTAACCACGCGCCATCATGGGCAAAAGGAAACGTCCCAGCAGGGACTATAGTGATAACGTCGAAAAACTTCTCAAGAAAGTAAAAAGACTCGCTAGGAAACGGAGAAAAATTTCTCCATCGTCATCGGAGGAAGGGGCACAGGCAGAGGTGTCCCCTGTACACTCACAACAAAACTTAACAAGTGATCTAGAATTTCAAGGTATATATTTTAAAATCCTATTCTTTCGTAAAAATTAGTTTTTTCACAAACACCGTCACAAAGAAATTATGGTTCCAATATTCCGATATGTTACCATCAAAAGTGTAATCCCTATGTACCTACATACATCGTGTTTCAATAGCTCAAGTTAAATTAACAATGCATTTGATTACGATATCACTATCAGTGTATGATTAAAATTGTCATAAAATGATCTAATATTCATTGGGTTACCCCGGCTTATCGCGTGTGGGTACTAAAATTATTTCAATTCAATGTTCTCCCATTTATCCTTTGTACGGCACCTTATGTATTTACAAAATTACTAAAACCTGTGCTACAACATTTACGCTTATTGGGCCACTTATCAGTCAATTATATAGATGATTTTCTGTGTATTGGTAATTCATTCAAAAATTGCAAGAATAACGTCGATACAACCAGAGCTTTACCACTTAAGCTAGGTTTCTTATTAAATGATGATAAATGTGAAACGTGCCCAAAAAGGAAATGTTTATTTCTAGGTTTTTAATAGGTGTTTAATATAAATATTTAACACAAAAAATATGTGTATGACCCTGTCATGCAACCAAAAATGCAATCTCGACGTACACTAAAAAATGTACTGACTTCGATTTCCCTATGTATGGATGAAATTAATATTCTTACGAAATTCATTATGGTCCTCGGCGTTTATCGTGTGTGGGTACCTACTATAACAACCCATAAGTGTAACCTCGACGAAGTACATTGTGGGTGAAACACAGAATACCCAACGTTTCAACGTGTGATCGAAAAATCTCCCATAACCACATACCTACACTATATAGTAAGGTATATTGCGATATGACGTCTCGACACACCGGGGCTTTAAACGCACGGGGGGCACCTCGGGCACGCCGAGCCGCGAGTGTACCCCAGACAAGCTCAGCGCGCACAACCACCGCCGCCGCCGCCGCCGCGCAACCCACGCCGTGCGCCAATATCCCGACGTATATCGTGTGTGGATACATATTAGGCTACACGTACATAAATCGTGTCAAGGAAACTGCTTAAACATCCCGACGTATATCGTGTGTGGATACATATTAGCCTACACGTACATAAATCGTGTCAAGGAAACTGCTTAAACATCCCGACGTATATCGTGTGTGGATACATATTAGCCTACACGTACATAAATCGTGTCAAGGAAACTGCTTAAACATCCCGACGTATATCGTGTGTGGATACATATTAGCCTACACGTACATAAATCGTGTCAAGCAAACTGCTTAAACATCCCGACATATGCCGTGTGTGGACAGCAGGTTTTTATGCCTAAGTGCGTATATAAGGCAATGTCAATAATTATCCCGACGTATAACGTGTGTGTATATCTAGTATATGCCAATTGGTACATGCATATAGATAGTGTCTAAACCTTTCTTCAGCTAAATAATTACAGGCTAATGCCGGCAGACTCAACTATTACTTTGATGAATGGTGAAAAATCACCAAAAACCAAATGGAAAACATCGTTTTTTCCTCAACCTAAAAAATCTCAATAAATTCATTTACGTTCAACATTCAAAATGGAAGATTATCGAACAGCTGTAAATCTGATTTATCAAAACAACTACATGGCGACAGTAGATATCAAGGACGCGTATTTTTTAGTCTCAATCGCAGAAAGTGACAGAAAATACCTTCGCTTTACATGGAATTCGAAATTATTTCTATCTATCAATCAATCAATCAAAATCATTTATTGCTGACCAAAGGTATTACGATAGTATTTAGTACATTTAGAAGTCCTCTTCGGCCCACCTTGTTGGCATGCAAGAATACATTGTGGGTTTTTTTTTTTTTTTCAATACATTTACATTTACATTACATTATCCAATGCTAATAAAAATCTAAAACAACCAATTCAATACAATAAAAAAACATTATGTCAATTATAAGTGTCAAGAAAGATCTCGATAAATGAAAGAGACAATATTTATTCTCAAAGAAAAGTCAGGAGATACATGTCAATAATAATAAATTGATGTCAAGGAAAATGATTAATTGTAGGTACTGTCCATTAGCACATTAACCAATTCAAAATAACAATAAATAATTATTCAATATAAATGTCAAGTTATTACAAATTCATTTATGTACTGCATAATATTTCTATAGGTATCAAATAATAAGATCCAGGTACATCATGTTAATTGCCTGCGAGAAAGTCACTTACTGTATAGTAGCATTTCTTTGATAGAAACTCATGTAGACGGTTCTTATATAGATTAAAATTTAATGTTTTAATTTCTGGAGGTATTCTGTTAAAGATTACTGGCGCCATACAGTAGACACTTTTATGCAATAGAGCCGTATTTGCTCTGTGTATGCGTAGCCTATCACGTGTATTTGCTCTTCGGTTTCGGGTGACTGTATCTGCCAAAGTCTCGAAGAGTTCAGTATTCGACTTTACAAAAGTAGCCGTTTCAAAAATAAACAATGACGGTAGTGTCAGTATGCCATGTTTCAAAAAATATGGTTTACAGCTATCCCTCCTATTTAAGCTAAACATTGCACGGATACATCGTTTCTGGGCTCTGAAGACGGTATCCTTATGTGTCGAATTACTCCAAAACATTATACCGTACCTTAGATGTGACGCAGTCATTCCATGGTACGCTGTAAGTAGAGCATCAGTATTTAATATTCGCGCAAGTTTATACAAGGCATATGACGAGCTGCTTACTTTTTTACATAATGCTTCCGTGTGTGATTGCCAATTCATCTTATTGTCTATAGTAAGTCCTAGGAATTTTGTTGAATCAACTTCGTCAATTTCTATATTTTCATAATTAATATTCAGATTTGGTACAGTGGGCAGTCTTTGTGTGAATTGCATTAATTTCGTTTTAGATAGATTGATCTTTAAATTATTATTATTTAGCCAATTTATAATATTCAATAGTACAGTATTAATTTCATTTTCATAATTCTCTCTATTTTGACACTCTATAGCAATTGTACTATCATCTGCAAATAATGTAACTGGATGATTAGTCACTTTAGGCAAATCATTTATATATAAAATGAACAATAAAGGACCCAAGACGCTACCCTGACCCACGCCATATTTAACTGAGCGTATATGTGAAACAAGTGTTTCTTCACGTTTATTAAAGGTATCAATATGTTTGAGCTCTACATATTGCTTTCGATCAGTCAAATATGACTTTATTAGGCTTAGGACATTTCCTCGTATACCGTAATGATCTAGCTTTGCTAGTAGGATTTCATGATCCACATAATCGAAAGCCTGAGTCATATCGCAAAAAATTGCGCATACCGGTACCCTACTATCCATTCGTGTCATAACTATATTTAAAAAGTCATATATCGCTCTATTTATACTCTTATTCTGCCTAAACCCTTTTTGCTCTATGGCTAAGATTTCATTTTTCTCTACATATTTATTAATTTGGTTATAAATATACTTTTCAGAAACTTTAGAGAAAACAGGTGTAAGTGTGATAGGTCTGTAGAACTCCATAAGTTCTCTATTTTCTTTTTTGAAAAGCGGTTTGACTACTGAAGTCTTTAGTTCACTTGGATAGATACAGGTGGTTTTTGACACATTTTTTGAGGTTTTAATATTATGTATATTCTGAGAACGCTGTGTCAGCCTTATTATATTTTTATATCTACGTGCATATTCTTTATATTTGGCTTTATTCGCTTCATTTGAGTTTAACCTATAATTCCATAAGAGTTTTCTTTTAGTCTTGCTGCAGAGTTTTATACCTCGAGATATCCACTTAACTTTATTTACAGATTTTATAGTGATAGTTTTATATGGGAAACACAAGTTATAAAATAGATTAAATGTATCCATAAACTTATCGTAGGCTACATTTGCGTCCTCAGTTGAGTATATGTCAGAGAACGATAGACTACCCAGGCAGGACTTAAACTTATTGATATTTTCTAAATTATATCTACGTCTTTTTATGCGCCAAAACTTAACTTCACCTTGAACTATAATTGGACACTCTATTAGTTGCGCAGTGTGGTCCGACAACCCATATTCCAAGATTTGAGTATTACATTGTTTCCCGAAGTTATGCATAAAATTATCTAGGCATGTTTTAGTTTTAAGTCTCGTAGGTTTTTGTAAAGCTAGTTTCAAGCCATACTGCGATAATAAATATTCAAATTCCCTAGTAATACGATTGTTGACTAAAACATTAATATTATAATCGCCTGCTATTATAACATTTTTATTGTGCTTACCACATACCATTTTAAGTAGCACTTCCAGCTTTTCAAAAAATATATCCAAGTTACCTGCAACGGGTACTCTATACAAACATATTACAATAACCTTACAATCAGTTAACTCTACAGCACAACATTCAAAAGTACCAGTAATAGCTAGTTTATGTACTTCCCGTATTTCCTGCCATTGGTGTCCCTTTTTAATTAATATACACGCATCGCCTCTTCTTTTATCTTCTCTGCTGTATGCTGTGGCTAGATGGTAGTTTGGTAATGCTAGACTATCTTCAAAACCAGATAGAATGAAATGCTCTGTGACACAAACAACGTCCACGTTAACATTTTCGTCGCGCAGCTCCTCTAATTTAACGGCGAGTCTGTCGGTTTTGTTTAACAGACCCGCAATATTTTGGTGAAGTATATGTAAGTGCTTATCATCGAAAAAACGTAGTTTTATTTGTGTTGTCAGCAATCTTCAAATCTCTATGTACTTCTATGCTTTTGTTAGTAAAATGTTCTATTTCCCATACTATGCTATCAAAAATATTTTTCATTCCATTATTATTCAGTCTTCCATCATATTTAGAGAACATTGTATAGTCATTTGATAAAAATAAATTAGAGTCTACCAGCGTTGCATAGTTGTATGTGTTAAGGTCGAGATAGAGTAAATTTGCAAAAGTCTCCACTCGCCAGTTATATACTGCAGCATAATAGCTGTATTTGTACGTAGGAAGGCACAATATTATGTTTGTAAACCGTATTTTCTGTAGGCAGTTTCTCAATTCTAATATGAGCTCAAAATAATTGGCGGTCTTATTAAATTCTTCTTCTCCTATTAAAATTACACAATAGTCATCCTTTGTGAAATCAACTAGTTTTTGGCGTAGATTTTTTAGAATATTACTGATGCCACAATTCGGTAGAAGATAATGGCACAACTGAGAGTCCTTAAACGTATTCCTCGCTATTTGTAAAACGCTGTTCTTCTTGTTGGTACTTATAAGACATATTCTTTTCTTAGTGCTTTTTTTCGACTGTTCATGTTCAAACTTGTACAATGTTTTGTTTTCTATATGTAGACGTCTATGATCGCTCACCGATGGCTCAGGGGTTTTTGCTTTACTTTCAATAATCTTTGAATGATTAGGTAGGTGTTTTTCCTGTGGATCTATAATTGAGTTATTGGACGGTGAGTTGAAGTTTAAAAGTGTACGGGAATAATTATTGTCAAAGCTGTCTGTTATGCGACTTCTATTATTTTTTGACTTAGATTTTCTAAGATAAAAAGTTCCCAGAAACTAGGATTCGAACTGCCGCCCACCAAATTACAAATCCACAACCCAATGCAATACGCCACTGAAACGTTACAAGTTTTTGTTAAATTGGCAATCATAAGAGTCGACAGAAATATTTAAATCAAAATTCTTTGATTCTGTGACTCATTGCATTGGAATTTTTTTCCGCATTCCAAACATTCAGTGTGAACTGGATCACTTGTTTTGCCACTTAATATAAAATATTTTTGCACTTGGGTTCACTTATGTGTCCTCCTTGAAATCTTTGTTAGCTTATATCACGGTATATAATGTTTTGACACTGTTTTTAAATATATTAATAGGTTTTATAGTTCAAATCTTAAAGTCGTTCGCTTCTCGCAATGCTTAAATTAAATATCTTCACTAACACTCACAGTTGATCCAATGTTTATTATTTATAGTTCTGTATCTTTTTTGACTTAAACTTACACTCAAAATTATTTTTAAAATTAAATAAATACGGAGCTACTTTAAACTGTGTCTTCACTAGACAGCGCCATCTTCTTTTCATCATCTTTTCAATTCAATGTTCTCCCATTTATCCTTTGTACGGCACCTTTTTTTTTTTTTTTTTTTACGTGCGGAAATCCCTTCGGATACCCCCCCGCTGGCCAGCGGGGGTGGTTATGTCGTGTCTCGACTAAAACCGCACGGTGTCCTCCCCAAGTGTCCGTTGCCGGGCAGCCCGGGTAAGCCCTCGAAAGGATAACCCCAGGGTTGCCGGCGGACTTTGGCCGCCTTCGCGGCCTCGCCTGGTGGGGTCGGGTTTTATCCCGCTTCGGTGAGTTGGCAGGCGTGTGTAGGGCACACACGACACGCCTCCGCCACGGCCTGCTTCTGTAAGGACGGCGAGTCGGCCAACTGCCGTCCTCAGGCCCCGATCATGGAGGTCGGTAGTCCTGGGCGTAGATGAGTCTGCGGCGTCCTCGCCGCAGACTGCGAAACTCGGGGGGCAGGGTTCTTTCCCGCTCCCTCTCCGCCGTCTCTTTCGCGCGCATTACCTGCTCGCAGAAAGAGGCGGCGGCGTGCCACTTGCTCCCGTCGGAGACCACGGCCCTCACCATGGTCTCCAACGAGAGAACGTCCACGCCCAGGACCGCAACGAGATCCCGGCGTTGACTCGCCCACGCAGGGCACTCCACCAACGTGTGGAGCGCCGTGTCTTCGCCAGGATCCTCGCAGTGCTGGCACTGCGGCGTTGTCTCCCGGTGGATGCGCCACAGATACTTACCGAAACACCCGTGTCCGGTAACCATCTGGCACATCCGGTAGGAGAGGTCCCCATGGTCCCTCTCCAACCACTCCTTCATGATCGGTCTCACCGCCGCAATGGTGGATTCCCCCCACCTTGGGTGCTCAAGTCGCACCCTCCATGTCTCCATGAGTTCCTGGCGGAGCAGGGACCGCTGAGCCCTGATTTCTCGGGGTTCCGGCCTATGGCCCCGCTCCAGCGCCTCCTTGCGCCACTGGTACAGCAGCGCAAGGGCTCTCGCTTCCAGGTCCCATGGAGGGGTCCCAGCTAGGAGACATGCCGCCTCGACGGAGATCGTGCGATACCCCCTGATGACTCTGACGGCCATCGCCTTTAACGGGCTGTTAAGAACAGCCACGTTGCGGGCCGCCAGAGTCTCCGCCCATACGGGGGCCCCGTATAGGGCCATACTTCGCACGATCCCCAGGTACAGTCTCCTAGTGGGGGCGTTGGGTCCCTTAACGTTGGGCATCAGCCGCGATAGCGCGGCCGCAGCCCCCCTCAGTTTCGGGACCAGACTTCGGAGATGAGGTCCGAAGTCCCATCGGCTATCGAGTACGAGCCCAAGGTACTTCATCGTGGGCTCGATGCCGATGCTTACGCCCCCTACGGTTATGCTGGTTCCCGCAGGTGGCCCCCTCCGAGGCCCGTGAAAACACATAGCCTCGGATTTGTGGAGAGCCACCTCGAGTCCCAGCCGCCGTATTCGACCCACGACTTGAGCAACCCCTGCCGTGGCCTTCAGTGCCGCGCTTCGGTACGTTGCTCCCCGCGCCATAACGAGGGTGTCGTCAGCATAGCACACTATGCTGACACCCTCGAGCAACGTACCGCGAAGCACCCAGTCGTATCCGATGTTCCACAGGAGTGGCCCTAGGACCGACCCCTGTGGAACACCGCACGACACTTCTCGCCGCCCTGGCCCTAGCCAGCTCGGGTAAACTATGGCCCTCTCGGATAGGTATGCCTCGACAATGCGGCGGAGGTAAGGAGGCACTCCGTGATACGCGAGCGCCTCCCTAACGCAGCTCCAGGGTAGGGTGTTGAAGGCGTTGGCGATGTCGAGAGACACCGCCACCACCACCCCACCCCGCGAGACTACTTCCTCCGCCAGGTGCCTAACGCGCATGATCGCTTCCACGGTGGAGCGCCCCCGGCGGAAACCGAACTGGTTGTCCGCCAGATCTGGCCCCACGTTCGTGAGATGCTCGACGAGGCGCTCTGCAATAATCCGCTCAAAGAGCTTGCACACCTCGTCGAGCAACACGATCGGCCGGTAACCGGATGGCTGGTCCGCCGGCCGCCCCGCCTTCCGGATAAGGACCAGTTTCCCCGTCTTCCAAGCCTTTGGAAACTGGCCCCTTTCGAGGCATGCGCTAAAGAGCGCCACCAGTCGAGGCCCTAGTTCCTCCAGGGCCAGGACCCATGCTCGGCCTGGAATGCCGTCGGGTCCGGGGGCAGTGCATTTCCGGGCTTTAAGCCGGAGCACTGCTACCCCCAGTTCACTCTCCCTGACTTCGGGCACATCGCTCTCGCTATTATGGGCGTCAGGCGCCTGAGGCGGAGCCATACGCGGAGGGACATGCTCCTCCGCTCTCGCTGGGAACAAGGAGCCCAGTATCCCCTCCAGCCGCTCCGGCTGGAGGCTCTGGGTCAGTAGGGGCGCCCTTGGGCGGATTTTGCCCCTGACCGCAAGGTAAGGACGCCCCCATGGGTTCTGCTCCAGAGACTCCAGCAGCTCTTCGCGGGCCCGCCGTTTGGCCTGCTTTATGGCTTCCTGGAGGGTCCTCTTGGCCCCCTTGTACGCCTCATACAGCTCCGCCTCTCGGGCTGCCGCATCATCTGGTCGGCGACGCCTCCGGCGAAACCTGGTGTACTGGCGGCGAGCGGTCACGCACGCTGCTCGCAGCTGTGCGATCTCCGCTGACCACCAGTACACCTGTTTCTTGGCCGGGCCGGGCTTAACCCTAGGCATCGCCGCATCGCAGATATGCGACATGGCTCTCCTGAACCATTCCGTCTCTGCGTCGACATCGGCAGGCCTGGCCGGTGACGGAATCCAGGCCTGCACTATGGATGCCTCCAGGAGAGCCTCCCGATCCAGGCGTCTGAGCGCCCAACGTGGATCCGGGGGATTCGCGATTGTCGGCGGCAGGTTAGTTGGAGGGGAGACGTTGAACCGAATGTACTTATGGTCGGAATCCGTCTCCTCCTCCTCCACCACGCGCCAACCCTGGACGCGGCGGGCGAAAGCAGGGGTCGCGAACGCGACATCCACGACCGAACTGAGCCCCCGCCGCTCCCAGGTGGCGACATTCCCCCGGTTGAGGACCTCTAGACCACGGGTGTTGGCCCAGTCCTCCAGTACTCGCCCCTTGTCATTGGTTTCCCGGGAGCCCCAGGCCTGAGACCAGGAGTTGAAGTCTCCCAGGACCAAGACAGGACGAGGACAGCACGCAGCGAGAACAATGTCCAGTTCAGCGAGCCTTAGCTCAAGCTCGTACTGGTCAAGGCTTGGCGAGAAGTAGACGGCCACGACAGCCAAGCCCTCATAGTCCGCCGCGACACAGCCTCTGCACCTTGCAATGAATGCAAGGCGCGAGGTGTCCGCGGCGGACCCCCCGAAGACGGTCGCTACGCCGTCCAGGTCCACCGGGCTTCCGGGGTGGACCCAGTACGGCTCAGCGACCACGACCACATTAATAGACCACTCCACGATGCTCTGGTACAGAAGATCCTGAGCACCGGTGCAGTGGTTTATGTTCGCCTGCAGGATACGGATTGGTGTGTCCATTAATGGACGTCCATCTCCGCATCCCGCCGCGAATGTGGCCGCTCTTGAGCGGCACCCCCGCTACCCGTTGCGGACGAACGGGGCTTTGGCCTCGAGGCGGCGCAGGTTCTGCTGTCCGCCCGGTGCTCCGCCGCTTTGCCCTCCGCTACGCATTTGTAGCAGCGCGGCGGAGCATCACAAGCACTGGCCTTGTGCCCGGGCTGACTGCAGCGGAAGCACCGATCCCCCACGGTGTCTCCCGCTGTGCATTGGACTCCCACATGCCCCACGGCCAGGCACCTGAAGCACCTGGTCTCGCGGGGCTGCAGGAGTTGCACCCGCGCCTTTAGGAAGCCCCCAACGAGGAGGCTCCGTTCGTCCGCAATTTTCTGCGCCGCTGCGACGGGGCAGTTGACGACTGCTGTGCCGTGACCGGTGGAGCTGAAGCGGATTTCTCCAGCTCTCACCTGATCACGGGGGCAGCCGCCCGCCTCCACGACGGCGGAGATGACTTCCTCCGTCGTGGCCGCGTCATCCAGACCCGAAATGCGCAAACCTGCGCATTTGTTGGGTCTGGTGACGCGGACGGCTTCGGTATCCAGCGACTCCCTCAGCTTGGCCGCTAGGGCGTCGGCTTTGGGGCCGCTGGTGGCACCGGAGACCTCGAGGAGGCGAGCTCCGGTGCGAGTTGTTTTGCACCGGAGCCCCCCCTCAATCTCGAGGGCCTTGAGGTCCACTGAGGCTTTAACCTGCCTCAGGACCTGGGCGTACCCCACGCCCTTCTCCACACCCTCCGTCGTCACCGTCAGGACGACGGCAGTGGAGCGTGGGGCGCGGAGCCTCTTCGGCGCCTTCGCCGCAGCGGCTTTTGCCGCCTTCTTAGCCGCCTTTTTGGCGGCTTTTTTCGCCTTTTTGGCGGCTCCCGCTACCACCCATTCCTCCCCTCTGAAGGAACGCTCGGGTGCAGCGGGAGCGGCGGTTATGGCGGGGGCGGGGGTGCCGCGTTTCTTCCCCTTCCCTTGTGGCGTTGGGGCCACTGGGGCGGCGGGGCCGGGCTTACCACTGACAGCAGCCGCGAAAGACGCAGTCCGTGTCAGTGGGGGACGGTAAGCCCGGTCCTCTAACACGCCAAGCCGCCTCTCGATGGCCGCCAGGAGCTGCACCACACTAGGCGCAGGCTCAGGCGGCGGAATGGGCGCCGTCCTAGGCGCTGTTTTCAGCGCCGGCTTGGTTGCCGACTTAGTGGCCGGCTTTGGCGCCGGTTTTGGCGCCGACGTAGGCGCCCCCTCTGGCGGCGCAAGAGCCCTCGGGTGGTCCGCCACCTCCTGGGCTCTTGGGGCCTTCTGGGCCTCCGGGGGTCCCCTGACCATCTGGGTCAGTTGCCTGACCTCCTCCCGGAGGACCCGCTGTTGCTCCAAGGAGTTGGCCAGCTCAGTTTCCAGGCTTGTGACCCGGGCCCTGAGCTTAACCTCCTCCTCGGAGACGCTCCTACCAAGGAGCTCCTCCAGCGCTGTCCTGGCGACGGCGACGTTTTCCGCCACCGTCTTCTTCTTGCCCGACACATTTTTGGACCCTTTTATGGTGTCCGTTATGCGGGCAAGTGCTGCGAGGAGTTCCCTCGCCGCGGGGACGCCTTGGTCCCTGCCACTGGGTAGTGGAGGGACGTGAATCGGCGGCTTCGTCGTTCTGGCCGCCGCGGTGGCCAATATTTTGGCCGGCCGATCGTCCTCGCTCGAGGAGATCGTCCGTTGCCCGGAGCTTCTGCTCCGGTCAAGGGACGGTCCACCCGAGCGTGGCCGCTTCCGACGGAGACCCTCCTCCGTCTCCATGCGGCCGGATACTGACTCATTGTCAGTACCCGCCGTTGACGCCGCTGACGCAATTTCCGCGTCCGTCTCCCCGCCTATCGGTAGCGGAGTAGCGGGTCTAGTGAAGACGGCCTTAACAGACCGCGAGTGAGGCCGCCGCCTCACCTCCTCTTCACCCCCAACTACCTGCACTCCTTCATCTCGGATACCATTGTCCGCGCCAAGGTTTTCGTTTGTATCGTCCGGTTTGTTTTGGTTTAAATTGATAGTATTCATTACATATCCCACGAGTATGGGGGAAAGATGGTCCATCCAGGCGGAGCCCCCTGCACCTGGATAAGCCTATATACTATGGAGGTCGGCTGGTATCCATAGGTTTTGACGACTTCGCTGTCGGGTCTTATAGACTTTTCCTTGTCGTGGGCCGGCCAATAAAGGCAAGCCCTCCGGTCAGCAAGTTCACAGCGTACCCTTCTGGAGCCACCAGTCAGGTCGTTGCTGATCACCTGCTGATTACGGAACGCGAGAGGATGGCTAGTCCTCTCTCACCGGCGGCGGCACAAGTACCCATCGGCCCCTGCGTCAGCAGTGGGTCAACCCGCCCCTGGATCCCCCAGGACCCTACTGTGGCCTCCACCACTAACAGCATCGCTCATCCTGTCTCCTCTGAAAGCAGAGGAGTACGGTGAGCGATGTGTTCCCGCCACGTTGGGTATTGGCCGACGATCAATGCCAACCCCATGATGGGGAAGCCATTGACCGCCGCCCAGGGTGTACCGGCCACTCCGATTCCGTTCCCCCCGGACTCCAGCGGGATCGGAATCGGAATGACACTCGAGGAGGTTACCCAACATACACCCCTTTGTACGGCACCTTATGTATTTACAAAATTACTAAAACCTGTGCTTCAACATTTACGCTTATTGGGCCACTTATCAGTCAATTATATAGATGATTTTCTGTGTATTGGTAATTCATTCAACAATTGCAAGAATAACGTCGATACAACCAGAGCTTTACCACTTAAGCTAGGTTTCTTATTAAATGATGATAAATGTGAAACGTGCCCAAAAAGGAAATGTTTATTTCTAGGTTTTTAATAGGTGTTTAATATAAATATTTAACACAAAAAAATATGTGTATGACCCTGTCTGACGAAAAGAAAAGCCGTATAAATTATTGTCTAACAGAAATAGACAATATTACAGCCATAGTATATATTAATAAAATGGGTGGTATACAATTCACCCACTTGAACAATATTGCACGTGACATATGGCAATGGTGTGAAGCACGTAATATACATCTATTTGCATCATATATCCAGTCCAAGAGCAATCGAATCGCAGACCTTGAATCCCGTCAGGCTTGCAATTTAGATATCGAATGGGAACTAGCAGACTACGCATTCTCACAAATAACACAAGTTTTTGGTACCCCAGAATTTGACTTATTTGCAAGTATTCAAAACCTTAAATGCCATAGATATGCCTCATGGAAACTAGATCTCAACCCAGAAACCGTTGATGCCTTCACTATCAATTGGGAACATCTAAAATTCTATGTCTAGACGAGTCGAGACACGACATAACCACCCCCGCTGGCCAGCGGGGGGTATCCGAAGGGATTTCCGCACGTAAAAAAAAAAATGCCTTTCCACCGTTTAGTATCATTGCAAAAGTCTTACATAAGATCAAACATGACAAGGCAGACGGAATAGTATTGGCACCACACTGGCCC
Organism: Cybosia mesomella; assembly: GCA_946251805.1. Classification (NCBI taxonomy): domain Eukaryota; kingdom Metazoa; phylum Arthropoda; class Insecta; order Lepidoptera; family Erebidae; genus Cybosia; species Cybosia mesomella. The sequence continues at coordinate 41,068,628 of OX276388.1, read as the reverse complement.
ACACAGCCCTGGTACCCTGTCTGGTTAAATTTATTTAATTGAGAAGTATTATACTTCGAAGTAACGGGGGATACCCAGCCCATCTCTTGATATAATGATGGCCTCACTTTATCAAAATACACTAAATCAGTATAACACTTCTTTAAACTCATGGTGGCTATTCTGTAAAGACAACGGGCTAGACTATTGCGATTCAAACACTACACAATTAATCGAATACCTGACAATAAAGTTTAATTCCGGTGCTAGCTATAGTACACTCAACATTCACCGCTCCGCCTTGTCAATATTACTAGGGCAAGAGGTTACTTGTAATGATTACATAAAACGTTTTTCAAAGGTATATACCGTATAAGACTACCAGCACCAAAGTATAATTCTACATGGAATCCTAATGTAGTCCTAAATTATCTATCAACATTCCTTAATGAAAAAATTGCATTAAAAGACTTGTCACAAAAAACTATTATTCTACTAGCTGACCCAGCAGACTTCGTACTGCCTCAATTGATAACAACTTCCATATTTATTGACCTTTTAAACCTTCTCTGGACCTCCACAAATAATTCAAGACCAAAATTAGCCAAATCGGTCCAGCCGTTCTCGAGTTTTAGCGAGACTAACGAACAGCAATTCATTTTTATATATAAGAAGAAGAAGAAGATAAGAAAGAAGAAGATTAGCGTCAGCATCCGCACAAAGAATACTTACAGACTTTAAGCTCAATAAAATTAAAAAATATCTCTTTACATCCTGGAAAAAATCTTATCAAAGTTGAAGATTTAATAAAAACCTCACGACCCGGCAGCTATCAACCATTAATTACATTACCATACATCATAGAAAACTCTGCAACGTGCCCAGCGTTAGCTATTAAACACTATATCGATGCTGCTTCTGGATTACGACGTCAAGAGGAATGCCTTTTTATTAGCCATCAAAAACCACACAAAAGAGTAGGCCCTCAAAAATTATCTCATTGGGTAAAATCAATATTAGAAAAAAGTGGCATAGACATAAATACGTATAGCGCTCATAGCACTAGACATGCCTCGACGTCGGCTGCGTACAGAGCAGGCGTCAACCTGGAAATTATAAGGAAAGCGGCAGGTTGGACTTAATCTTCCCATGTATTTTTAAAATACTATAATAAAAATGTACCCAATCAAGCAGAAACCGAATTTGCAGGCGCATTACTTAGATGAGTAACTAAGTACAATTATATATGAGGAGCTGCTTAATAAGTGTTGATTATGAAAATAAAACATTATACCTATTACGTTCATAAATCACTTCAATGCTTTTTCACTCCTTTTTGTTCCTTTTTTTTGATGTTCTAAACATCTGCATGTAAACTGTAATCATCTTCGGGAGAGATACGAAGTATAATTAAGAATCAAACGAACTTACCTAGTGAAGTTTGATTTCCAATCATACGAGTCTCTCGACCGAAGATGATTACACTCCCAACCCTCCCTAAAAACCCTTAGACCTATCAAAAAAAAAAAATATACTCTGAAGAATGACGAACGCAAGCACCATCCAAGATGGCGTTAGCGGGGCGCGCTGTGGTAGGGGAGGAGTCAATGAAACAACTTTTATTTTTGAGAATAGAACTAAATATTTCTATTTTTATAACTTTAAAAGTGTGATTGGACAGCATGAACCGGCGTACTGCTGCATGTAAACTGTAATCATCTTCGGTCGAGAGACTCGTATAATTGGATATCAAACTTCACGAGGTAAGTTCGTTTGATTCTTAATTATAGTGCAAATAGTGGATAAAAAACAAAACATACGGTAAACTTAATTATACTCCAAAAAAAAACAAAAAGGGGTATGATCTGTTCATTTTAAAGCATAATTAATAAAAATATTCCTTAAAAAGTTTAGTTTTTAATTTCATGGCTTTCGAAAATCGTTATCATTGTTCAACGAAAATGATTATTTACATTGACGCTTCATATTATGTAGGCAGGTACATATGTAGTTTCTTTAATCATTTCCGCAACCCGAACGAGCACACACGTGTGTGCCGTCGTTGCGAGTGGTTATGTGGAGAGTGCACATATTCAACCGTTAAATTCAATGTTTATGTCTACCGCTGGAGAGTTCACGTTGCATTGTTAATTTGAATTGGCTATTTATTTATATTATGGTAATCTAGTGATCTTTGTTTATTGATTGTTTGGCGCCGACTCAAAATAACTAGATATACTTACATTAGTTTGAGAACTTAGTTATTAAGGTTAAATAAAAAATGTTTCTTACTTATTGCTTTTCCACTTTTTCAGCGTTTTAATTTTTTTCTTAAATGGTTTTTATTTTATATTTTTTGTGGCTATAATGTACTGATTTTTAAAATAGCTACCTATCTACGCCCATTGAGATATATATTTAGTAATATAGACATCACTGCCCCTACATACCAATCCAACTACTCTATAAAAACAAACTATACGTGGGTCATACATTACAACAATCAGTGAGTGACCAATCAATCATCGCCTGTTTTCCTACCCTCAGCGTTGGTTTTTTTTTTCAAATTAATATAGTATCAACTTCGGGGTATACCCTTTTAAATAAAAAACAAATTATCAAAATCGGAATACTTTGTAAAAAGATCATACATGATCAGACATTAAAATGCAAACAGCGCGAGAGGCAACGTCAAAGGCAATTGAAATAATCTGTTTACATTCTCGCGTTTTCCAGTTTATTTCCCATTTCCCTGCTCGTTACCGTTGCGGCAACCCGGTATTAAGCTTTTAGAATGTTAGAAAGTCAATATATTTTCAATATAACATGTCTAGACTGTTCGTTTATTTTTACAAGCCGTTGTTTAAGCGAAGCGTCGGTAGCTTAGTGGTTAAAAAGTCGACCCTACGATCGAGAGGTCCCGGGTTCGAATCCTGGCTATTACAATACCGACGTGAACCCACTCCTAACACAAGCAATTTAGCTTAGCTGGAGGGGTTAGGGGGAATATCCCTCCGTCCACTAAGATCCATTACAAAAATCCATTGATGGATCTTTTTACTCTTTTATGTCCACTTTAATCCTCAATCCTAGAATATTTACAGAATGGATTTTTTAGAACCAACGTGTGTATTAAAATCTATTTTAAAAATAAAGCGGTGACACATGCAATCTTCTTTATCAACTTTAACTTCACTGGCCGAATCATTCAAACAAATATGTATTGTCGACTGTCAATTGTCATAGGTCTATTGCAACGCTATTTGATTATTTCAAGCGTCACAAGCAATAATTATTTATTTTCATTTTTCGTCATGGAACCATCCGATTTTCAATATATTAAAAATAAAAAAAGGGATATTATATGACGGATTTAAATATCATAAGAAGACGACATACAAGCAGGGTGCAGTGCTATGGAGATGTCGTTTTTGAAAATCCAAACATTGTTCAGGAACTATAACAATCTATAAGGTATTTTTTGTATATTTTTCATGTTACCTAAGTATATTATTATTATATATATATATTAGAAAGAGATAGGCTATATAATATATGGTGTCATGAACCTAAAAATATGATAAAGAGATTAAACTATACTAAATACAGGAATAAATGTAGTAAGGCAATTTTTAAATGTAATGTTGAATTTGATAAACAAGGTATATTAGACTGTAATAAAAATATTAAGAAAATATGGGCGAAAATAAATAATTTATTAGGTAAAAATAGACAATCGTTAGATAATTTATTGCTTACTAATGTGGCCCAGCATGGTAGTGTGAAAGAAATTTGTGATAAATTTGCTACAAGTTTTTCGAGTGAAATTGACCAGATAAAACACTTATGTACAGATAAATGGTTACAGAGAGATAGTTATGTTGAAAAATCTAATGTTTGTATGAGATGGCAGCCAGTGAGTAGCGGTGATGTAAGGTGTGTGATTAAACTCATGAATAAAAACAAATCTCCAGGAAGTGATCAGGTACGGATGTCTGATTTGAAATTGGTTACCGACAAAGTCAGCCCTGTCATTGCTCAATTAATAAATCTATCAGTCAGTCATCATACATTTCCAAATAAATTGAAAGAAGCCATAATTCGTCCAATCCATAAAAAGGGAGATCAAAAGAACTTTTCAAACTATAGGCCTATAGCTATATTATCCAGTATCGACAAAATTATAGAAAAGTGTATAGTAAATCAAGTAGGGAAATTTTTAGATAAAAATGAAATAATAAATAAATGTCAACACGGATTCCAGAAGGGAAAAAACACAAGTACATTGCTGTCCAAATTTACAAATGAAGTTAACACTTATTTAAATGACAAAAAAGTTTGTTGTTGCAATATTTTACGATTATAAAAAAGCTTTCGATACTTTAGAAAAAGATACCCTTTTGAATGGAATGGACCAGTGTGGTGTGGGGCAGCCGCTTAATCAGTGGTTTCGCGACTATCTCACATCACGCACTTATCGCGTGAGTATTGGCGGGGCGCTCAGTGAGACTAGCGAGGTGAGGTGGGGGGTGGCTCAGGGCTCAGGGTGCGGACCTACTTGTTACCTGCTGCATGTAAACAGCCTAAGTGGTGTACTACAATACTGCTCGGCCTACATGTTTGCGGATGACCTGTGTACTCTGCGTGCCGGTACTGACCTCAACGAGACGTATCACCTCGTACAGCGTGACATAGATGCAGTAGTACAATGGTCCCATGATAATGGAATCGTATTAAATTCGGACAAAACTAAACTTCTGGTCATACATTCGCCGTACTTACGTCCTGCTGACTCGCCTACACCCTTATATACACATAGCTTCACATGTCTGCATAATAACTTAATTAGTTGCCAGTGTATCCCTATTGAAAGAGTAAAATGTGTAACTTACCTTGGTGTTAGAATAGATGAACGCTTCTCCTGGTCTTGCTACATTGACTTCTTATGTAATAAATTAAGAATAATTTTGAGTCAATTCTATCATCTAAGTTTTAAAGTACCCAGTGCAACATTAAAATGTTTGTATTTTGCACTGGTGGAGTCCGTTTTGGACTACGCCCTAGACAGTTATGGTTTAACATACCCAACTTATATTAACAGATTGGAGGCACTGCAGATTCGTTTTCTGAAACTGTTAGTGACCTCTAAAACTAAGGCTAAGTGTAGGGGTGACTATTCTGTGTTGTTTAGTATCTGTAAAATACTTCCGGTAAGTGTGAAACATAAATATTTGGTAGCCATAAATAACACAGATACTCAGGAACATAGTCTAGTCAACCTAAATATTGGCACTCGTTCTATGTCTTCGGGCAAATTTGAAGTACCAAGAGTACATAATTATTTTGGAGATAGAATGCTAAAAAAACGTATACCGTACTTACTAAATAGTTTGCCGGAGGACATAAGACGGGAACCAGATATAAACATATTTAAAAGCAAGATTAAAAAATACCTACTTTCAAAAATGTAAAATAGTATTAACCGTAGATAATTAGTTTTAAAATGTAATTAGAGACTCACCCGATCTTGCAGACAAACTGTGTAAACATGGCTGTATAAATTGTGTTGTATAATAAATTAAAAAAAAAATTATCTCAAAAGTATAACTCAACATATAGCTCATTATAATTTTCTAACGTTTTTTTTTAGGATAAAATAATAAAGCATCATCAACATTCAGACGTTTGCAATCCCGACCATGCAAATAATGAAATATTGTTGGCGATGGATAAATGCAGAAAAAATGTGATATCTTCTGAAAATCAGCCTATTCCGTCTATTTATAAAAACTTCGCATGTTCCGTAAAAAGGAAAGGTTTAAATTTAGTTACCAGACTACCGCCATACGCAAAGTAAAGAGCGGTTTGTATAAACAACGTAATTCAAAACTAGGCGTTAATAAAACATCATTTGACCGTGCCTGCGAGGTTGAAATACCCAACTCATTTTCGAATTTCCTATTAGCTGACTATAGTTTTGGTGATACGCGAATCATAGTTTTATGCTTAAAAGAAACTCGGGAGGTGATTACAACAATCAAACATGTATTTGCTGATGGCACATTCAAAAGTACGCCCGCACCTTTTCTTCAGATATATAGTATTCACGCGGATTTGAAAGATTTGGGGAGTACCCTTACCACTAATAGAGTCGTACCTGTAATTTATGCTCTCATGACGGACCGGAAATACGAGTCGTATAATTGTGTGGGTGGAATAACCATGTCCAGGTTGCGCACCGGGAAGCGAGGCTTAGGTTTGATATGTGGGTGATGCATAATCGCCCGAGCTCTGGGCCTTTTTTTGATGAAATGCGGGTGTCTCGTAACATTTTTAAGAGTCGTTTAAAGTGGTGCCAAAACAATCAGGATCAAATTAAGATGGACAAGATAGCAAACGAAAGAGCCACAAAAAATTTTGCAAAGTTTTGGAAGTCTACGAAAAGACTCGACACTAAGCCCGGCCAGGCCGTAACTGTAGGGGGGAGGAGTGAACCGGCGGCGGTTGCGAATATGTTCAAAGAATATTTCGCAGTGCGATCCCCTCTCGGTCTCGACTCTTTCCAACCCAGAATTGAACCTGATTGTCAGGGAGATAAGCCGTTAATACAAATATCAGCGAAGCAAGTGGCAACTGTAATTAAAAACATGAGCAGAGTTAAGTCTCCAGGGCATGACGGGCTCAGTATTGAGCATTTGAAATACGCGGGAGTACACATGCCTAGAGTTCTGGCGTTGTTTTATACAATGTGCATTAGCCACTCGTACCTACCGCCACAACTCATGAAAACCCTGGTAGTACCCATCGTTAAAAATCGGACAGGTGATATCTCGGATAAGGCAAACTATCGACCTATAAGTCTGGCAACCATAATGGCAAAGATATTGGATAGTGTGATTGATTCTTACCTGAAAAAATACCTTACATTGCATGACTCACAGTTTGGATTTCAACCTGGACTGTCAACTGAAAGTGCTATCATAAGTCTCAAGCACACTGTCCGATATTACACTGAGCGGAAGACACCGGTGCATGCTTGTTTTCTTGATCTCTCCAAGGCTTTTGAGCTTGTAAGCTATAATTTGCTTTGGAGAAAGCTGGAGGACAGGGGAACGCCGGTCGAAATCTTAGGCCTATTACAGTATTGGTATGGGAACCAAACCAATAATGTTAAGTGGTCTAATGAGCTCTCAGAAACGTATAGGTTAGAGTGCGGAGTGAGACAGGGGGGTTTAGCGTCTCCCAGGCTGTTCAACCTTTATATAAATGACTTGATCATTGAACTCAGCCGTATGTGGGTGGGATGCAGTGTACATGATGTCAAAGTAAACACCATCAGCTATGCAGATGATATGGTGCTGCTTGCCCCAACTGCTGGGGCTATCAATGAGATGTTGAGAGTCTGCGAGACGTACGCCATTTCACACGGGCTAATCTATAATGGTAAGAAGTGTGAATACATTGTCTTTAGGGCCGTCGCGTCGGTGGATGCCTTAATAATAAAACACCAGACATCACCCTTAACGGCTTGAATGTTAAACAAGTTACAAAAGTCAAATATCTAGGCCATTTCCTTACCGACGACCTTAGAGACAATCTGGATATAGAAAGAGAGCGTAGAGCGCTAGCGGTCCGAGGTAATATGCTGGCCCGTAGATTCTCTCGGTGTAGTACACAAGTAAAGTTAACTCTATTTAAAGCCTATTGCCAGGGCCTTTACACGGGGAGTCTGTGGGTCAGCTACACCAAAAGTGCGTTAGACGAGCTGCGCGTTCAATATAATAATGTCTTTAGGGTGCTGTTGGGACTACCACGGTTCTGCAGCGCCTCAGAAATGTTCGTACAAAACCGAACTGACGGCTTCCACGCCGTCATACGCAAAAAATCGGCATAACTATTACGCAGGGTACGGGATAGTGACAACAGCATCTCTCCAATTTATAAATTCCTGGTGAGAAGGACGTTCAGTTAGGTCTGTTCTCCTGGCTGAAGTCGTTTCTCAAAACCACGAGGAATGAAGAAAACATATAGTCAAATTTAATGTGCAAACTAACACTAGATATAAGTTCGTACTAACACAATGGATCATTTTTGTAATCTGAAAATAAATAAATTATTATATTATTAATATTATATAATGCTTTGTTCAAAATTATAAAATCACAGGTTCCAGATTTTCACCCCACAATATTTACTTTGGACTTTGAATTACCGGAGTAGGGTATAATTGGGGGTTCTGGATCAATATTCCTCGCTCTGCTCGGAATATTGATCCAGAACCCCCAATTCTCCACACATCAAATCTGATTTCAAATCCCCAATTTTCTGCACATACAATCTGATCTCAGAACCCCAATTTTCCACACATCAAATCTGATTTCAAATCCCCAATTTTCAGCACATACAATCTGATCTCAAAACCCCAATTTTCCACACATCAAATCTGATTTCAAATCCCCAATTTTCTGCACATACAATCTGATCTCAAAAGATCTCAAGAGAGTGTAATGAATTTTTATTTGCAATTACAACTGATTTTAAATATTTCAAAAGTTAGAAGTTGGACAGTAAGCAGCAAAAGAAAACAATATTTATTTCAATGAAAAATTTTATTATCAATACACCATTTTTTTAAACATAAAACATTTTTTAAAGCACATATTGAGTCATGATAAATACAACTATACAAATCTTCAGAAAATTTATATTGTTCATACAAGCTTAATAAATTAGGACAACTTTTATCTTCTAAATTAATCACGTTATTATTATTTAAAATTCTTTTCAACCATAAGACTTTTTCATGTCCTTTAGTATATATACACTTATCTCTTAAAACATCTAAAATTAAATATGTATAATTTGAATAAGGTATAAATCCTTCACTCCAATATATATTTCGATTACGTTCAATCCATGCAACTTGTCGTCTTTCTTGCTTTATTAAATCATAAAACGGGAATGGCTGCTTAATTAAAAACACTTGCAGTTTCTTATTACAAAATATAGCAATTTCCTTTATTATAAATTCATTTGCTTCTGTTTTAAAGCCTTGAACATCTACAATGGCAGTCATGATATTCTACGCACAATGTTGCTCAGAGGTTTGTATTCCACAAGTCGGTCGTTTATAATTAAACAGTATGCTGCAGTGTTATCTGGTATTGCTTTTAAACATTCAATTTCTAACCGAACATCTACTGGACCTGTTTTTAAACTATCGTTCTGCCTTGAACAATCTAAGATAAACAGGGGAGCCTTCTCTTTAAAATCCTTTAGATCGAGCAAAGGGTCGACTGGGCAGTTGTAATACGACTGACGAAATTTCGCATACATTTCGTATAATATACTATATTTGTTCTCAGAAAACTTTAAGCCTAGAGGCTCATAGGGATAATATTGCGAATTTAAAAAGGGACTTACGTTTGTTAATTCGCAATGATCGAATAGTGAACTATCTTGCGATTTATTATTTTTTCTATTAGTTTGTAAACAGAAAATTACATATCGAAGCTTTTCCAGTTGTGATGCAGTTTTAACTGCCCATGAATGCTTAGTGGTTTTAGGTAGTAAGGGATACTCATACAGATCCCAGTTCCTAAATGCGATTTGAATTGGTTTATCTTTTTCTAAATATTTTAAAAGACTGTCGTTCTCGATCTGACACTTTTATATGTGGTACTCTCCATTGCACCCTTTCCATATCTATTTTGAAATGTGCTATATCATCAGTAAGTATAACGCTGTTCAAATTAGAATTACTTCTAGTTAATATAAGTTCATGTTTACAATTTATCACAATTTTATTGTAATCCTCCGCAAACCCTAAAATCTTATTTATGGGTATTACTGCACTGAAATGACCATCATTTTGAAATCCACCTAAGTTCCAACCCCATAAGGCGCCAACTTTATTTTCCCCATCACTTAATGAGATATATGATTTCATTGTAGATGTTATACCGGAATTTTTTATACGATCTATTTCAATACCATTAATTTCGTATCTGATGTCTTGAAACAAGAACATAACAGGGTTATTAGTAAACGTAACAGTTTTCTCAATCCGTTTCCCATCTTTACCGAAGAGTTTTACTACTCCTTCGATGTAAATTGAACTGGCTGATGGTAGCACATATATATCTTGCTGGTGGATGGGAATTCTGATTTCATCGTTTTCTCTGAAGCAGTTGTTGTAAGGATTGTAAGAATGGATTTCATAACTTTCAATCGAAGTGTGGTAAATTATTTACCTGTAGGATATTCATACTTTTAACCCTAGGGCTTTAAGAAAATCTTTATTTGCTTTAGTTAACTTCTTGACTGCTTTCTTACGTCTATTAGTTTTAAAGGTTATAGAAGAAATAAGTCGTTTTATTTTGACTGGGGGTTTTATATTAGGTATATAGTATCATTTTATTTTTCTTAAATGAAGGCGCAACTGAGCTTGTTTTATATTATTTATGCTGTGACCAAGCTGATCAACAACTTTAATGAATATAGACGAAATTATATTTTTGTTCACTGGAAAGTAAATGACGTTATGAGGTGTTTCTATGTACTGATGACCTGCAGCAGTATTAGATACAAATTCGTGAATAATATGAGTTGGTATTCCGTCAGTGTATGAGCCATTTATTAAATCACCTTAGATTATTATAAATCACATTCAATTCTTATTAAAAATGGAGTGTTATTACTAAATTGTCCAAATGGTATTGAATTTGTTATTGACAAATATAACAAACCACACTCATATAACCCAGATAAATTCAGAGGTGGTAGATAATAAGATTCCAGCTCTGATTTATTGCCTGAGATAGTTACTGTTATAGACATACTTGCATACTGAACTCTTTTGGACACTCCCGTTTATTTTATTTCATGAATACCTACTCCAAAACTTTGTTAAAATTTTTAAACAAAGATGACCGCAATTAAAGGCGTGATCGCCTTGTAGATTTTCGTAATAATAATGAATTTTAGAACCTAGGTATTATATAAATTCTTTCGGCGGCTTAAGATTGCCATAACTGTCAAAATATTCAATATAATCATTGTATTTTGCATAGGCTGCCCAATGATCCGCCGGCAACCCTGGGGTTATCCTTTCGAGGGCTTACCCGGGGTGCCCGGCAACGGACACTTGGGGAGGACACCGTGCGGTTTTAGTGGAGACACGACATAACCACCCCCGCTGGCCGGCGGGGGGGTATCCAAAGGGATTTCCGCACGTAAAAAAAAGGCTGCCCAATGAGAACCAGGATTTTTAGAAGTATCTAGATTAATAACTCCACATTCCTTTTTAAAAGAATATTTAGGGAGCTCATCTCTCATAAAGACGCCTCTAAAATAGGGAATACTATTTCCATACTTCGAAATGTCAATATTCGTTAAGGCTCGTTTGGGTAGCCGATATTTTAGTTTTTTTCTTTAGATACGAAAATACCAAGTCCATCTTTGTGCGGTTTAATATGCAATCCTTTTCCAATGCTAAGAGCCTCCATTTTTTCATTGTGTCTCTTCGATTCATCATACATTTTTTTTTGCCATTTTGATACCATTTATGGTTTTAGCAATACCAGCCGCACCGCCTGCTAAGGCTCCCATCGCTGATAATCCCGCAAAAATAGGGATTAAGGGTAATACTCCACCAGTTTTAGGTATAGGAATAACACGAGGTAGTTTAATAGATGAATCATCAGCTAGTTCTCTAGCAGCAGCCATAGCTAATTCTATTGCCGCTTTCTTGCATTTTGGTTTTAATTTTTTCATGCGTTTTTTTGTAACAGTAATAATATTTCTAAACTTATTTTTAAGTCCTTTTCCTGCTGCAATTTTTCTCGAAGTCTTTTGCTTACAGCGTTTTAGGCCAGCACCAGTTTTAATTTTTCTAACATAACATTACTTACTAGATGCGCTGCAATTTTTTCTCCCATACTCGCATCAGGTGCTACTACACGTTTTTTTTGCCATGTTAAACAAAATTAAGTCAGCCTTATGCCGATCCTTCAAGTCTGATGACTTGTGATATGCAATATCGTGTTCTTTACAATATTCGTCTAATTTATTTATACCTTTATCTCCTCGCGCAAGTCTCTTAATCTATTTAGTACCTGGACCGCAGTAATTGTATCCCGGTAAATGTAATTCTAATGGCAAATGGTTTATAAACCAATTGAGAAGACCGCTCTCTCCAATGCACATCCTATGACTGTTTGTATAATGGCTTAAACACTTTATAAATATTATGCAATGAATAAATGATTGAATATGAATTTATCATAACACGTTCGATTTATCGATCCAGCTATTTTCGGCAGAAGACAAACCTAACCATTTTACTAAAACCCTATTCCCTTTCCTTTTAAGCACTTTTTCGACTAGGTATACGTTGGGGTGTTTTGTCTTTTGAAGTTCTTGTACATAAAATGCGCCCAAAATTGGTTGACCTCTGATTGTATCTTTAATTAAATAGGTTACAGGAGTTGTGTTTTGTATTTGTCGAATTTTAAATATTTCTGTCGACCAGTTAGGAGTATACCCCTTTCCAAATGTTCCTTTATACTTACTAATACGCACGTAATCACCCACTTTTAACTTACTTTTCACACTATCTTTTTTACCGATCGTTTGTATCTGTCTAATATGCGTTTTTTATTAGCATTATCCACCTTTGCCGGGATTTCATCTATCGTTCGATGGTAGGTATGATTGTATTTATTAGTAATTATACTGAGGACGTTATTTATCCACTTATAATTACCTCTCAAACTAAATTCTTTATACAATTTAGATTTGAAAGTTCTGATAAATCTTTCAACTATTGAAGCCTTTTTTGACGAAAATGTAGAATAATGATTAATATTGTAACACTGCATAAGGTTTCTAAATTTATTATTATAAAACTCTGTTCCATTATCAGTTTGCAGATTTTTTGGTACTCGCCCTCTATGCAACAAAATCTTAAAAGTGTTGCATACAATCTCTTTATTTTTACTTTTTAAAGGAAAGGTCCAAGCGTATTTCGAAAATGTGTCAATCACGGCAAGAATAAATTTAAAGCTATTATTTTCTTTAGCAATAGATTGCATATCAATTAAGTCTGCCTGCCATAGATCGTCTACATCTTTCATTATAACATTCCTTCGCGGAAAATTTACCCTAACATTTTTATGAATCTCATTTACTACATCTGCTTTGCTCATGAATTTTTTAATAATTACTTTTTATTTCCGTCTTGGGGTTCAAGTATATTACTAGCTGATTTGGCGACTAATTTTGTTAATGCTCATGATGCATATGTTATACTGAATTAAATATCTAAAGTCGCTGGTATTTATTTCTTAATTATGTCAGCTTCTTTTAATTCTTCAATTATAGATAATATTTCATTATCGTGATTTGTATTGCCAGCATCTCTTGAAGCCACTAACAACTTTAATCTCTCTACCAACTCATTGGGATCATCCCAGTATACTAAGTCAATATTTTTTTTATATTTTTTAGTTTTGGTAAGTTTCCTCCAAGTTTAGCTTCAACTTTACTGGTCAATGTTTCAGCAAATAATGGTTTAATTATTTCACGATATTATATACCTTTATCGCCTTGTATTTGTCCTGTGGGACTAAAGTTTCTTTTATGTGCATGTGTGTAATGTAACATTCTTTATAGACGAGCTTATCTTCGTTCGAAATTAACGTTAAATCTGGTTTTTTTCGGAGTAGAAGTTCTTTTAAACCAGTTGTCCAATTGTAAGTTTTGTCACCGATTTTAACAAAAATGTTACTGTCGTTATTCAAATTATAAATTTTAGAAAATGATACCGTTGAATTACCCATCAATAAAATCTTGTTTTTACTTCTAATACCAAATGGTATGTTGATATCGTTATATATACCACAGATATCATCACCCTCTAATGACATTTCTAAATCATCAGTCAACTTCTTTTTAGTAGTTTCATTGGATTGGGCAGAATCCAGTTCTGGATTGAAGCAATCTTCAAACTTTGAAGATGCACTCGTGTTAATATCACCAGAGTATTCAGACTTAGTAAGTGCTTCATTTTCAACATTTTTCACTAAGGTTTTAAGAGGATCTGTGACAGGTTTCAGCACTTTGTCGAGTGATAAGTTCATTGAGTGTTCCTGGTTCTTCATTTGTTTTATTTTATTCTTTATAGAGTTTACCGACTTCATTAATTCTATTTTAATATTTTTCTCCATATTTATATTCTTTTTTTTTTTTTTTTTTTACGTGCGGAAATCCCTTCGGATACCCCCCCGCCGGCCAGCGGGGGTGGTTATGTCGTGTCCCGACTAAAACCGCACGGTGTCCTCCCCAAGTGTCCGTTGCCGGGCACACCGGGTAAGCCCTCGAAAGGATAACCCTAGCAACTGTGTTCGGCTAAAGAGGAAATAATACTAAATTTGTTTTGCATGGTAATTACATATATTTACACATTTTGAGTCAAAATTTTAAAAAAATATCAAAATTCTGTCTGTACCTTCCATTATTCAATAATGACTCTTTGTTAATAAGAAGAAAGTTATATGGGGTACTCCAAACAGTTTTACAAATATCTTTGAACTGTTTCCATGGCAGATCGGAGTTGACATGTTCTTCATAGATGTGCTTTAAGTTCACATCATCTTGTTTAAATATTATAAGAAAGTTAGCATTGTCACGTAACAACTGTTTCGGGATTTTTGAGTAGGTTTGCGATAAGTAAAAGCAATCAATTTGCTTATGTCTACCCATACAGAAATAGTTACGAATGTTTGTCTGATTTTCACATACGACATCATCAAATATGAATACAGAATTTGGTCAAGCTTTACTCGGAGATATGACATCTTTATCGTCATGGAACTCCTTGAATTTTATCTGAGGCACTCTTCTTAATACTTCTCGTAAAAAACAATATTTTGGCTGAAAATTAGTTTTCGAATAAAGATAATTTTTTTTAAATATGAGCCCATTTTTATGCATTAACAAATTAATTACAACGTTTGTTTTACCACAATTTGAGGGACCGCAAATTATACAACGTATCGTATTTGGCAGTAAAACGCTATGTCTAATCTCTTGAGGAGACTCACCAATATTAATATTATTAACGTTTAGTGATATGGATTGTTTGATCAACTTCATCTTGTTAATTAATTTAATTATTACCTAACGTAGACATATATATGCGGGTACTTATACTTAATTTGGGTCCGATCTTTAGACATATCACAGTAGGAATGGCTTTATTCTGATTTTACAAGAAAGGTTTCTATCTTTATACAGCCCAAGGTTCCTATATTTATACCAGCTCATATTTATATAAATATGAGCTACCTAGTTAATGAATCGAAATTTAACATGTTAGAACTTGTCTAATGTTATAATTATTTGAGATCATTATTATATTGAAAATTAGTAACATGAAACCCGACTTAATGCTATATGCATACAACGACTCATTATTCAATCAGTTGTTTCGACTATTTCCACGAGGTAGACGTCCGATAAATATAATATTGTGAATGTGAGTATTTTCTTAACCTTAATAATATTTCTTCATTAATTATTTATTCTAATTTATGCATTATATGTTTCATTACAGAATTATAGCATCCTCACAATGCTCTGTTTTGAATTTGGAAGACATTAACAGAATTCCAACTGCTGATGAATATCGAAAACAAGCTATTTTACATGAAGTTACTAACTGTTTTTTGTTTTCAATTTATACTCAAGTATTATTTACTTAATTGCTCATGTTTGTTTAAAATTTTATATTTTTCAGAACTTGGTAGAAGATAATAACCCGATCACAAATCCTTTCTATTATGGACAAGATGAAAACACATAAACATGATAAACATAATTACCATAATATTGTCATTAATACTCGGAAAGAAATATTTACCGAGTAATTGGCACTTCGACGGCCGCTGCCGCGGCACGCTCGCTTCGCTCGCTCGGCTCGTGCGTTGTGGTCACAGTTTTAACCTAACCTAAACCAACGACTATAAATAGTACCGTGGTATAAGGTGGGTAAAGTGCTACTTGTACCATGGTACTTTTATGCTTATATGTTATACATGTTATGTGAAAATAACTAAATAACTGAAACTGGAAAAGTTACGCAAAATTAATGTATATAATACTGATTATTATTAATAAAAATAAATCTAAACAAAAAAGGTATGACTTTCAATAATAGTGTAAAAGATGGTTATGCTGACAAAATATAGGAAAAGAAATAATAGTACATATAATAGATGTTTATTGCTACCGACATTATGAAGTTGAATGATTCGGAATTAAAACATTAGAGACAGAGTAGTTAGGAATTGTGATTGTTAGGATGAAAAATGTTAGGAAGAACATTTTCGGAGTTCCAATTTTCGGAGTTGAAAATTTAGGTGAACTTTGGCGCACCCATATGAAATATGTGCATTATTTTATCTCTATTCCCCGATAATATTAAATAAAGGTGGCGCCGTGCGAAATAGAAAGCAATAAATTAAACTTTAAGTTACATAACTTGCAGGATGATGGCCTTAAAACCAATGCGAATTCATTAATAATATATTGAGTGGGACGACCCTGACATAGCTGTCAAAATGTAATGATAATATTTCTGCCTTCTAGTGTTATTACATTACACGTTATTAGGTACCCTAACTGTCAGTCTACTATTAAAAAGTAATTTAAGGGTAGTGTGTTATGGCTAAACGTCGGCATGTATAGGTAAATATAAAGTAATAAGTCACACTAAATTCCTTTAAAAGTAGTACAATTTCAAGTAACAAAGCTTTTAATAAGGGGCTAACAATACTATAATTCATCCATCATCATCATTGTCAAGACTTTACACCATGAGTACTTACCAACTAACATCCTAAATGGCATTTATTGCAGCTTCAAAGTCGACGGTGTACTGTTACTTTGCTTAAGTCTGTTATGAATGCTTGGAACAAACTACCACAAAGTGTTATCAGCGTTCCCTCGGCGAACTCTTTTGAAAATAGACTTAGCAAACACTAGTTATGCATTGAAATGAAAAATAAAAGATATTTTTATTTCATGAGATTTTATTATTTATGCAATAGTATATTATTGTGACAGTATAAACATAAAAGTAAGTAAATAGTAGATATTAAAATTAGGTATATAATCAGAATATGCTCGCGAAGGAGGTGGCGGAGCGCGCCCGGGAGAGACTTAGAACTCTCCCGGTCCGCCGAGCCCGCAACTTGCTCGCCGCGCGTCGCAGGCAACTCAGGCGCCGGAGGTCGCTTAACGACCTCCGTCCTCCATGAGCGCAGGCCTGGGGGTGGCGGGTGAGGCCACCTGTCACCCCAGCAGAAGCAGGCCGGGACGGTGGGGCGACTAGCGCCCCTCCCCCAAACCGGGGCAAGACGGGGACACCGTGGTTCCCAAACCCGAGGGGGCCATCTCGAAACCGGAGATGGCCCAGGGTCAGTCGGGGTGCGAGGGATATGCTCTATGGGCAACCTTACACCCCGGCGTCTGTAGACCCGAGACGGCGTGCGGTTTTAGTCGGTTCAAGCCCGACATAACCGCCCCCGCTGGCGGGGGGGTATCCGAAGGGATTTCCGCACGAAAAAAAAAAAAAAAAAAAAAAAAAAAAAAGGTATATAATCAGAATAACAGCTTAAAACATAGTACGATTATGACATCTAGGTATATTATAAATTTTATTTTTTTATTTGACATTTGTCATTGTTTTCATTCAGTACACTAATTCATTAGTTTTGTGTATACAACTTATGATTTTTACATTGAATAACACATTGTTTATGCAATAGTATAATATGTTACATTATAAACATAAATGAAAATAGGTAGTAGATATAAAAATTAGGTACATAGTCAGATTAACAGCTTAAAACATAGTTCGATGATGACCCCAAGGTAAAGTATTTTTTTTTTTAATTATTTGACGCTTGTCATCATTGCCATTCAGTACTAATTTATTAATTTTCTGTGTATACAACTTATGATTTTTAGATCGAATAACATAAATAGTATCTCTAAGATTGATATCATAATACAAAGTATTTTTATATTTTTCAATTGTAAGCTTATTAGAAATAGGTTTTTTAACTCCTTTAGCCTTTTTAATTGTATTGTTTAAACTATTTATACAATATAATTTAGCCCTTAAGCCGATAAACTCGGTAATGACATCTCCACCCATCTCATCTTTAAAGTAACCAGGTATTTGTTTATTCGCTTTCGGAATATCATAAATATTATTTTGTTCATAATTGCTAGTATCATAATATTTTATATTTAGTTTCATGTCTTTATAAAAATCATCAGTGTGTATAAAATACAAAAGACTATCAGTATCAGTATAACAAAGGTTTATTTTCTCTTTATATATTTCTTTCATAACAGAATAGTGAAATTTATATAAATGACACTTTGCTAATTCCAGTATTGTAAAACCAATGTATATTGGACGATCTAAAACAACTTTAGCAGGCTCTAATTGGATAGCAACAAGTTCCTCTGAAACAATAGCCATATTTTTAAAATTAGGAGCACTCGCATACTTTTCTGCCCCCTTTATTTTATTGGTCTTATTGAAGTCATCTTTCCACACATTAACTAATTTAACATCCACTTGTTTTCTTTTGTTTTCAATTGTTTTACCAAATATTGAATTATTTTGCTTCTTGAAAAAATTTCTTTCGAAATCTGAGCCAGCTTTTTGTCTGAGTACTGTATTAAGATTTATGTATGATTCTAAGATATTTTTTTGAGTAAATGCTAGAATTTTGTGGATATTTAATAATATAAGACCATTCTTTAAACATTCTTGCAAGTGAACATAGTGAATGACATATCTATACTTATCATATAGATTAGCAATTAGTTTTGTGTTTTTGCTATCATATGGAATAGGAACGGATAATTTTTCTGGGGCAAATGGCAAGTCAGAATGTCTGTCATGTATATCAGGAGGATAATGAATATCAACTTCAAGTATGTACCCTTCGTCACTATCAATAGAAATTGATGCAATTTCAAATAAAGCTATTTCAGATTTTGTTAAAAATCTAAAATTCCCAGTGGGCAGTCTTTTTGTCATAGCATAACCATATAAATTGACGCAATCTAAGTAAACTAAAAATGTGCTGGGTTCTTTTTCATTATAGTCTGATAAAAATTTATTGTTAGCTTTTGCATGTCGCATCGAGCATTGAGCAAGACCTCCTCTAATACCTTTTTCTAGCATTTGATATATTTATATATCAGATATCCAATCTAATTCTACTTTAGTTAACAAGAGCATGGCATCCCAGCTTAATGATGGTGATGAAACATAATGACATAAACTCATAGAGCGGAATTTCTCAAATATATCACACAATAGTAAGACATCACATTTCAAATATAAATCAGTATATTCACCTAAATTCTTCAAACCAAATTTGGTCCACACATTTAAAGCATGATTGTAATCATCAATAGACACAGTATCGGATGTGAGTTTATTATAAAAATTTGAACGATCTGGTAACTGAGTCTCTGCATATCGCTCCCAGGAATCTATGTAATCATAACAATACACACCTTTCCTAAGACATAGTTGAAATAAATCTTCATCGGTGAAAAATGATTGTAAATGCTTTAAGTCTTTGGGAGTCCATGGTCTTTACTAAGTTGTCTAAACTCGAACTTAAGAAATTATAAGAATCTATAAATTTGAATTGGGCTACTTTCTGAGAATGAAATGAGAAAAATTTAGTGAAAGAAATATATTTTTCTTTAGTTCTTGGAATTAAATTGATTCGACCACTAACATTTGAAAGTTCTTTTATAAATAAATGACAGTCATATCCTGAAAGATTATGAAATATTATGGGTATAAATTTTACAGACTTATTATTCAAGTTGCATGAATTATGAGCTGGACCACGATATTTACCCGTGAAATGATCATGGTCACGAACAATAAAATCATTATTAGAAAAAGTTTCTTTGCAAATATGATATGCTGTAGCAGTCTTAAATGCAAGCATCTCTTCATCATTCAAAGGAATCATGTCTCTAGGTGAAGATAAAATATCATATAAACTTTCTAAATCTTTAGAAATAGATTCTACAAATTTTTTTGAACAATTTGGGCCTCGATAAGATACTAAATTATTAAGTTCCGGATTAGTCTCGCAGCATATATAATATGCAAAACAAGTTGCTTCATGAATTTGTATGTTTTCGACATACTGACTTTTATTTTTATCTGAATATTCTCTAAGTAAACTTTCAAAGTCTCCATAAATAACTATAGGAATTCTTTGGGTCCTTATATAATTAGAAAACCGAAGCTTACTATTCTCTTCTGGGAGCACTGTTTGCATTCGTGCACAGTTATGATTATCCAGTTTTGCCTCTGAATCAAAGTATAAAAAACATTCATCACATAAGTGAATTTTGGATCGGTGTTTTGTTAGTTGATTATGAACTAATCGAGCAAAATTTTTTATTAAACAAAAATGACTTTTACCTCCTCTTTCAATTAGCAAAAAATTTACATGGGTAAGTTTTCGTCTTGTAGTTTTATATAATGGTCCAGTAACAGTGTTTTTTCTTTCTAAACCATAAACATTTACACTTATATGCGGATTATTTTTTTCGAATTGTTTAATGTCATGAAATGTTGGGGGAAAAGATAAATCATTTATATTTAATAATTTAGAGTAATGAGGATATGATGAAATTCTATTACTGTTATACTTTGCTGGATACATATGTGCTACAATACACCAGAGAAAACAATGTCTATCTTTATTGCAAATGTTAAGACATGACTTTGTTTTAATAATTTTTATCGGTAAAGGTATGTAACTGCCAGCTTTTAAGGGATTATACTTAATTACGTTCATTTCCAAATGATTAATCGACTCTAAAGCCCAACCAGATTCTGATAATTCGAATTCTGTACACTTATACAATAATTTTTGCACGCATTCTTCAAAAAATAATTTTATATTAGTATTCTGAAATATCGCATAATACTTTGTATTGAAAGATTTCATGACAATTCTTCATTTTTAGGTAACTTGTACAATACAAAAAGCTCAAATTGTATCTTAAGCGCTAGATGTTTCAATCGCAATGTCTTAATAATCTTGTAAATCATATTAGAAATATCTGATAAAAATATCTCTGGTGATATATTATCTAAATTCGTTGCATTAAATCTGTAACTAGCAATTCTATTCTTGAAAGCAGTAGCTATTAATTGCACATTATCAAATTCAGTACTCAACAAACAGTTTGATTTATGTATATTACTTTTCTTATGTGATGCATATTTTTGGACATAAACCTTACAATCTGGACAAAATTTAATGTTTGGTTATATTCAATACAAAAGTAAAACAATAATTCAAAATTTCTAGTAAGTATATATTCCCAAAAAAAGTCTTTTATATATTTATTTTCCTCTAGAGTTGTTTAAATTTTGATTTAAGTACTTCAAAGTCACTATAACTGATCTAGAATATTAACTACAAAATTATATTTCAAGGTCACATTGACTTATGTGGATTTAAGTACTTAAATAATGAGATTCAAGGTCACTAATAGTTCAGAATTTTAATCTTTGAGATTCATTTATTCGAGTTTATTGGCTTTTAGTTTTTTGGCTTTTGGTTTTTAATATTTGGTTTTTTGGTTTACTGAAAAAATACATCAATAATAATTAAAAAAATATGCAGTACTGTAAGAAAGGCAAGATTATATTTCATTACAATTAAAAAAAGGAACATACATTAAAAAGAAAGATCATGTCCTTTAAGTACCTACTTAAATTGCCGTAAGACACTTACCTAATTTTTAAAATACGTTAGACTGATAGAGTATCGTCTGTATCTTCCGATAATCTTTTTTTGCAGCGATGACAAGATTTGTGACCGCTTTCCATACCGGGGTGCCGTCATCAACAGCCGATTTGAATGTAACTAAGGCCCGTTTCCAGCGGTCGGTGCTGAGCGCCTCCGCTTCCCGAGCGTTGTAAACACGCAGTTCCACGTAGTAGTTGCCCCGCCGGGTGGGATCACGCTGCCTGGAGTGTATAACCGGAACCACTTCGTCTTGATAGGAAGCTCCGCAACGCAGCCGCTCGGATAGGTTCACCGTCAAGATCTTGCTCGTTCTGAAATTAAATTGAAAACATATCATTAGAAATTAAAAAAGGAACAGCTTGAAAGAGCCTATAAATATATATTGACCCATAAATTTTATCGAACCCTGGGAAAAGTATTAAAAAAATATTTAAAAATCAATAGCATGAAATAACCTTACAAAAATATAAGAATATCTTATAGTCAGTAAAGATTACAATGGATAATAAAAATTAAAAAGGGGCTCGCAACTACAACAAAAAATCTTCGGCAACCTCTGAATCCACCAGTTTCCTTTTTTTGGTCGACGTCGACGGCTTCGACAAATCGACGTCCGAATCTGACTCGGATGCCAAAAAGCTAGATTCGACCACCGGGGCCCGGCTAATTTTCCTTATTTCTCGCTTGGTTGTTTTGTCGTTGACCATCTTCTTGGCCTTCTTTTTTTCTACCGAAGGCGCTGGCTGAGATGCTGGTATTTCACAGTCAGAATCAAAAGGATTGGTCGACCTAAAATTAAGAACACAATTATTAATTTAAACTAAATCTATTATAAAAATCTAACTATTAAATTATATTCAATATTAAATAATAATTGTAGAATTATACTTACATACTTGTTCTATTGCTCGCGATAAATAACTAAGAAAAGGCGTCAGTACCCCCCCGAGATGCGTGCTAATCAAAATGAAATTATTAAATTCAGTCATATTTATAGACTACATTTTTAAAGCGGTGGTTACAGTAGCAAATCGCGAGCAAAGTGAGAAATGATTTAGACATGCATGCTACAAAGATAGTTCTATGTCATCTGCAAATAGGGTCTAAATTTATTTGATCGTTACTTACTAATATGATCGCATCCTTACTTTCCCATAATTGGCAACGGCGTCGCTCCGCCGTGTATACCTTTTTTTTTTCTTTTTTTTTTTTATCGTGCGGAAATCCCTTCGATACCCCCCCGCGTGCCAGCGGGGGCGGTTATGTCGGGCTTGAACCGACTAAAATCGAGACGTTTTTCTAAAAAGGAGGATAGGATAAGATCGATACCTATCTATATTGACGGGCCTAGCAACCCTAACTGCTATTGTCGAGGTAGTGGATTCGATTCCCCCTCTGAATAAATATTTATTTGATAAACGCTATTGTTTATTCATTGTTTGGGTATAATTTATCTAAGCATAATATGCATGTTTTTACAAAATATGTGTAAAAGTATGTTTATCTGTTGTCTAGATAAAAAACACAAGCTCTATAAGCTTAATTTGGACTAGACGGCTCTCATGTTATATAAATATTATTCTATATTTAATATTATAAACATACATTAAAGGTAAGTTAATTTAGAAGAAAAAATGGTTTGTTTCTATTTAAAAATGCAGCAATCGGACTTTATAACTTAGTATGAGAATTATTTATAATCTCATAAGTGTAATTTACAGGAAAGTAAAAGAGTAATTAGAGGAACAGTTATAGTATTATTTATGACGAACGGATGCGTAGTGGTAGTGTAACCGGCTACCACGCAGAAAGTCGTGAATTCGATTCTCGCCCAATTCAAACATTTATGCACAAAGCATTAAGATGAATCTTTGTCTTGGTCTGGGCATTCTATGTATAATATGCGTATTTACAATAGCTACATACTCGCTTGAATTAATTTTTTAAGTTGAGCTGATAATTATCCACACTTATATTTGCTTAGATCGTCGGAGGCGCAGGTCGGCTAGCAGCGCACTAGGTAACATAAAATGCTGATGTCAGTTGCCGTCGTGATTTATGATCAAGTTTATTACGGCATGACTTAGCGACAAGGAGCACCTGTATTACTTTATAATGACATTGAATATAGGAGATCGAGTTCAGATAACAATATTAGAAAAGATTATGCAAGAATTTTAAACTATGAACAGTATAGCGCTATATTAATACCTCGTCACAGAAAAAATGATAGATACTATAAAATTCATTTTGAAGGGCTTTTATTATGGGCCCGAGTAATTAGAATCGATAATAATTTGGTTGATTTAATCGAAGAAAATTAATATTACACCAAATTAGAGTTTCGTATCAGATTGTAGAATTGGAGGGAAACTGATAATGTTTCCGAGCAATGCGAGATCAGATTAATAATAATAATAATAAGGAAATTGGGGTTTGTAAAATCAGAATCTATGTGTAGAAAATTGGGGCTTTGAAATCAGATTTGATGTGTGGAAAATTGTGGTTTGTAAATCAGAATCTATCTGTAGAAAATTGGGGATTTGAAATCAGAATCTATGTGTAGAAAATTGGGGTTTTGAAATCAGATTTGATGTGTGGAAAATTGGGGTTTGTAAATCAGAATCTATCTGTTGAAAATTGGGGATTTGAAATCAGAATCCAGAACCCCCAATTATACCCTACTTACCGGCTATTAAAGCCGTTATTGAGAATTTTCCAGACGCGAATATTAATGGTTGCTTATACCATTTTCAAAATAGTATCCGAAAAAAGAGTAAGGCTTTTGGTCTCTTGAAAACTAAATTAAATCGAAGGGTAGTTGATTTGTGTGCAGTGTTGCCGCACTTACCGTCCACAATGCTTGAAGAAGGATGGTCTTATGTAAATGAAATAATGCGGAGCGATGCAACATATACAAAGTTAAGAAACTACATGAAACGGTACTGGTTTAAAAATATATGTATCAAGGACATTTGGACCGTATTTGGAGAACGCCACCGCACGAATAACTGTGTGGAATCTTGGCATTCCAGCCTAAATAAAGCAGTTGGTAGAAAGAAACCGAATTTAGTTTATTTATTAAACAAGTTAAAAGACGAAGCGAACTATAGTTTAATACGGACGATAAATGAAAGCTGCAACAAAAGAACAAAGGCTCAAATAAAATACGATGCTTTTATTCAAGATTGTGGGATGGAACTTATAAAGGGAGAGATATCGGTGGTGCACTATCTGGAAATAATTAAATAAACTTCAGCATTTCCCTGTTTATGTCTCAGCACTGGTTCCCCTTATCTGAGACAAGGATTATTTTTTTTGTTTGGTTATAAAGAGGTTATAGATAGTTCAAATTTGTTTAATATAAACTTTATTATTTATATTATTTGTTCATTTATTGCAAATGGCTACTGCTGTAGATGTGGCTTTATAATAGATCTTAATACACACGTTGGTTCTAAAAAATCCATTTTGTAAATATTCTAGGATCGAGGATTAAAGTGGACATAAAAGTGTAAAAAGATCCATCAATGGATTTTTGTAATGGATCTTAGTGGACGGAGAGGGGAATATTAGTAATTTCGGTTACTAATAATCTTAAAAAAAAAAAACTTTATCTGTTAATTTATTAGTTAGTAAAGGTCGTATCTTGGAAGCCCAATAAGAATCAGAGATTACATTGAACTCAAATTTAATATACTGCCTATCTTCAGTGAAAATGCGATAATATGCTACCATGAAGCTGGTCTGATGATGGAGTCGGAAGGTGTCCACAGGAACTCCTGAACTAAACAAGATAAACCAATCTTCAAAGTCTTGTCAAATACTATGATGCTACATGATATGACAGGGTGTGAAGATAGAGATGGTAGGTGGTCTTAGGATCTTCTGAACTAAACAAGATAAGCCCGCCATGTTTGGGCTCATTTGATTTCTCTTGTTATGCACTTATATACCAGATAGCTTGTTTTAAGAAAAGTGGTTTTGAATTAATAAATTGTTATTGATACAGATAGACGGTCCAGTTGGGAGTTGATACTATTGAAGATAGTTTTGAATACAGTAAAAGCCGTTTACGGCTAGTCTCATAATCTACTGTAGCGTCCGGGGGTTGAACGCCACAATACCTCGTGTTGATGAAAATATAAACACAAGGGTTAAACTTTAAATTATCATTTATTGGAATAACAAAGCTTCCTATATCGAGTTTAAGGAGGTTTTTACGCGAATATATTTATATTTAAACGAACTGTAGGGAATCACGGACTCCGCTCAGGGACTGAGCCTACATTCAGTACACTTTTATCTTCTCTTCGGACGGCGGGCGAGGGCGCAGCCCCCAAGGCGCCCGCTGTCAGCAGAATCGCCGAATGCACCCGCCAAGCAATTGTTTTTTCTTCCCTAAGCTAAATTCAAAAGAATGATATTTATTTTTAAACTCTGACACATGATGGCCAGGTCAATGAACTGTAGTGATCGAACGAGGCCGGAGCACTACACTACCTACAGTTAAAGGTAGATAACTATCCCAGATAAACAGTCAACATTAATCTCTTTGTAACTGCGGTTTCAATATTATCAAAGTCATTTTCTGTTTATCTTTGTTTATTAACCCTTGACGCGATGCACCGCGAAATAGCCTATATGCATCAACTGTCGAGGGGGGGCAAGTCATTTACAATTTGGAGGTCATAGGTCACCGAAAATGCATATTTTAGATATCAAGAACATAATTATATCTCATAATGCGTATATCAAAATGATCGTCACTAAACTATACTCCGCACGCCGAATGTTGATCCCTATGACGTTTCAACTGACAGTTGTATTAGTTATGCGAAACAATTTCGATAAAATACTGTTTTTTCAGGCAAATGTCATGTCATTTAAGCCAGGTCATTCAACATAATAAGCAATATTTATTTATTTTGAAAAAAAGACTACGCGCATTGATGGACATAAAACACTAGATAAAAAAGTAACAGCCTTATTATATTTTATTTTACTATACTTTAATTTTTATTCAAATTGCATAATTTAAAGAATTTAAAATTCTTTTTGAATTGAATTTTAAAGAATTCATAATTAGCTGGCAATTATGGATTACATGGAAAAGTATTTAAAAGGAGGCCAGAGACCTACCGTATTTTTATAATTCAGTCATGTCATGTCTTGTCAGTCTGTTTTGTCTTCTTGTCACACCGCATCACATCGCGTCATACGAGTGCTCTAACGCCTTGTATGCGCCACGTCTTTCTTTGTGAGCTGAGTTTTGTTTCTGTTTTCGCTGTTTTGTGTTATTTGTTGATTTTCTGTTACCTGTTTGTTGATTTTCGGTTTTGCAAAATGCCGAAAAGACAGCGGAAAACTGTTCTCAACAGTGAAGTTCGCGAGTTTGTAGTTCGTTTGCGAGACTATTTTGCTCGTGAACAACAAAATGGCGGACCCTTGTTACCGCTTGACAATGTTCGCGATCGTGTAGCCGATGCTCTAGGAATCGGAAAGGCTACTGTTTCTCGAATAACAAAGGAAAAATTTGGGGAGTCGTCCATGGAGGACAATAAACTATTAACACCAAAGAAGAAAAAGAAAAGGTTATGTCATATAACAGAACCTGATGATTTTGATTTAGATGCTATACGCAATCATATTTATGGTTACTACCTACGAGGTAAACTACCGACCTGCCAGAAGTTATTATCTTCATTAAAAGCTGCAGAACTCTTCAAAGGCGGTGCTACTTCTCTTAGAATTGTTTTGAAAAAATGTGGATTCCGCTATAAAAAATGTGACAAGAGAAAAATATTAATGGAGCGTACTGACATAGCTTTACTACGATGCGATTTTCTTCGCAAAATCAAACAAATTGATAACTGGGAGAAGGTAGTATACCTTGATGAGGCATGGCTGAACGCCAATCATACTGTAGGTAAGGCATGGACGGATGACACAGCCAAATCCAGCACAAAAACTCCTGAAGGAAAGGGCCAGCGCTTAATCATTTGCCACGCTGGCACAGCTACAGGTTTTGTGCCGAATTGCCTGTGGGCTTTTAAGTCAGGGAAAACAACGGAGTACCACGAGGAAATGAATTTCGAAAACTTTAAGACATGGTTTATAAAACTATTAGAAAATTTTAATGAGCCTCACTATATTTTAATGGACAATGCTTCATATCACTCAGTTCAAATTAACAAACCCCCCAGCAGCAATAACAAAAAAGCTGAAATTATAGAATGGTTACAACGCAATGGTGTGGAAACTGACAGTCAGATATTAAAAAAAGAGTTGGTTAGACTGTTGAACTTTCACAAACAACAGACGCACCCATCATATTTTTTGGATGAATTGGCCAAATCAAATGGACACACGGTAATTCGGTTACCGCCCTATCACTGTCAATATAATGCAATCGAGTTGATATGGGCGCAGATCAAAGGTATCTATATTTTTTATTTATATAATATTATGTATATGCATATATTTCTAAAAATAATTACTAAATGTACAAATATTTTCAGGTCATGCAGCTAGGCATAACACAACTCCGCCATTCACGGCAAATAAAATGATGGTTTTATTGGAAGAAGCTTGCGCTCAAGTGACAGCTGACGATTGGCGTAAAAGTGGTTGAAAGAACGAAGAAAATTTGCTTACAAGACTGGGATCAAGATGTACAATACGACAATATCATTGACCAACCGTTAATAATAAACGTCACGGATAGCTGCAGTTCAGACTCAGATTTTGAAGATCCGATTGACCCTGTATCAGATTCAGATTGATATAAATAAAATACAAACTCAAAGCATTTATTTTATTTTTCCAACAAATTATCGATATTTTCTTTATCGATGTGTCCCTTCTTAGTCGATAACAGCTTGACGACGTAACTTTTGCAGCACGTACCATGTACATTTGCATTGAGTTTTTTTCTATTATTTCCGAACATAACGTAATAATTTCTTAATATTCATTTTTATAATTTACAATTGTACACAATTATGATTTTTTCGACTTTTTAATGGACCTCTAAAGGATTTGATGTGATAGGACGTCAGTACAATGTTAAGCGCTAACGAACTGTCATAGGGATCATCATTCAGCGTGCGGATTATAGGAATCATTATATATAAAGTAACCTGTAAATCCGTATGTTTTTACGAGATGAGTTTATAATTCCAAAGTTTTGATTTTTACGTTCTGCATCAACATGTTTACACAACAATTATCTCAGCTGAATCACCATAATCACTTACACTAATATCACTAAAGAATTACAATAAAAATAAAATAAAAATAAAGTTACACTACACTATCACACGATATCCACAAGAAATTCCAATAAGATTCTCTTGATAAATTCCTTTGAAATAAAAGTTCTATTTTGCATTTCCATCATTATTACTCGTATTTCGCACTACACTTTCATACTCATTATTTTATTAACAAACATGATCAAATAATTTAATACATCTTTTCAATACATAAAAACAAACATCATAACTCAAAAGACTATCCAAACTAAAACTCTATTTTCTGTAAACAAGACTGAACCACTGAAAAAGTATTCAACTGTTTATTTCCTTTTTATTAAAAAAAATTCAAAACAATCTCTTCATAAAGTTTGACCACAGACAAACATCAAAAAGTATTTAAACTTCCACCCTTATTTCCAACATTCCCTCTAAGTTTAAATTACAAACATCTTCTTAAACTCCTTCTTAAACCCATTTACTACTACCATTAATAATATATATTTATAAATTACCTCAACCTATCCTTCAACAAAACAATTTGAAATTAATTAGCCAACAATCAAAAAATTAAAAAACTACAACTAAATTTCAAATTAATAACCTAAACCATCTTAACCCTACTTATTCTATCACAGAGTTCACAGAAATGTCACTGGTCACTCACAATACTCTTTCTTAATCGTAAAAACTTCGTTCTGTCTAATCCTTTAGTTAAAATATCCGTAATATTAGCATTGGTTGGACAACAAAAAATTTCTATCTGATTCTGTTCTATTTTTTCTTTAATGAAATGAAATTTAACATCTATGTGTTTACTCCTTCGATTCAAAATTCTCGCGGGTGCCCGGGCACCGGTTCGGTTCCTATAGGTTAATTAAAACAATAGCTGATTGATTGTCAATATATAGTTCCGTCTTAGGAACTTTTCCTGTAATCTCTTTATATAGACTCTGTACAAACAATAAGTCCTTAATACACTCTGCAGCAGAAATATATTCGGCCTCTGTACTGGAAAGAGCTGTTACAGACTGCTTACGTGAACTCCAATATTCGCAAAATCATTTAAATTCGGACCCTCCTGATGTCTGCTACAATATCCTACATGAAACGATCAATCTAATCTTTTTTTTATGGATGATAGGCTCACGTTTGACCTATATCTCACCTGATCGTAAGTGACGATGTGGTCTATGATGGATCACGTTTGCCTAGAAGGAACCTATTCACTCGAGATTTGAAGATTCCAAGGTTATAGCTTTCCGGAAACACAGACTCAGGCAGGCAATTCCACTCCTTAGCTGTACGCATAATAAATGTGTCGCCGAAACGTTTCGTGCGTATGAGTGGAATATACACCATGTAGCGGCGGCGCGTCGCTGTGCGTCTGGTCGTTCGTTGGTGGAAAGGGCTTGGAGGTATCAAGTTGTGCAATTCCAGTGCACACTCTCCGAAATGCATCCGATAAAAGACCAATAGGCCTGCAACTTTGCGTCGATGTTCAAGGCTCTGTAGCCTTTTCTCGACGAGTGCATCGTTGTTAATGAGCCTCTTGGCCCGTCTCTCTATTGTCTCTAGCGCTTCTAGATGGTATTTTGCTGAGCTATCACACAGATACGAGCAGTACTCCATACAGGATCGAACCTGCGCTTGGTACAGGTTGAGCAACTGTTCCGGTGTGAAGTACCGTCGCACTTTTGACAGTATGCCCAGCTTTTTTGCAGCCACTTGAGCTTCAGCCCCAATGTAAGACCCAAAATTGAGAAGAACAACGCCAAGAAGCTCGAGGCGGTCGGTTATCAGCACGGATGCATTTCGGAATGTGGGGTTTGGCTGAAATTGACTTCCCTTGGCGGAGAAAAGACACGCCTGAGTCTTAGTAGCGTTGAATTTGACCAAGTTAGCATCACCCCAATCGGAGACCGCTTTCAAGGACAAATTCAAACGCTCAACCATAGCCTCTCGGAGAGACCGGATCACCCCCACGCTGGCTCGGGGGTTGGACTCGTAACTCTCGACTACTGTGCTGTCGTCTGCGTACCCAAAAGTACCGGGCTTGAGCAGGTCGTTTATGTGCAACAGGAATAATGTAGCCGAGAGTACCGACCCCTGAGGGACCCCAGCGTTGATCTAATCGGTCGGATGTGCAGCCGTCAACGACCACTTGGATAGACCGATTCCTCAGGAAGTCGGTGATCCAGACACATAAGCCAGGGGGCAGGCCGTAGGACGGAAGCTTGCCAAGTAGGCCATCGTGCCAGACCCTGTCAAAAGCCTTCGAGATGTCGAGATAACGGCAAGTGCCTCTCCGTGCCTCTCGATGGCCTGACTCCAAATGTGGGTGGCATACACAAGAAGGTCCCCAGTGAAACGATTTTGGCGAAAGCCATATTGCCGATCACTGAGGAGATCGTTCGCTTCAAGGTATGCCTGGAGCTTTTTATTCAGTACACGTTCCATAGTCTTACAGAGTATGGACGTTATCGAAATTGGTATGTAATTGGCTGCCCTTTTTGGGCACAGGTTGCACGTTGGCTTGCTTCCAAGCCTTCGGCACTTGACCGGTCTCATAAGAGAGACGAAACAGGCGTGTCAAAATAGGAGGTAACTCAGGTGCACAAATCCTGAGCACTATTGTTGGAATCCCATCGGGTCCATTGGACTTAATCACGTCCAGATTACTTAGCACCCTACGTACATCCCGCTGTCGGATGCTGATATCTGCCATGCGCGTTCCACATCCGACAGGAGGAGGAGGAGGCTTCGTCGTTCCGACATCTAGACGCGAAGACTCGGCAAAAAGTGAGGCAAATAAATTAGCTTTTTCCTCAGCGGAGTGGGCCAGTGTCCCGTCAGGCTTCCGCAGTGGAGGCAGTGAGGTGCGGCAGAAGTTGGACTCAACCGACTTTGCTAGGGCCCAAAACGCTTTACTGCCCGCTGGATACAATGCAAGTTTGTTTCCAATACGGCTAATATGGTCAAAGCGGGCCTTTCGCAAAGTCTTCTTGCAAAACTTGGCAGCCCTGTTGAAGACTCTCTTCTTTTGAGATACGTCCTCCGCCCCGCGGTTGCGGGCATCGACCCAAGCCAAGTAAGCCGCATGCTTGAGTGCTTCGGCACGACCGCACTCGGCACCAAACCATGGTCGAGCCCCGCCAGACATGTCTACGACAGAAAACGAAATGTAATACTCCATTCCCTGCCGCAAAACTTCCACCACGGCATCCGCGCAGACGGATGGATCAGTAGAAAAGAAGCATGCAGGCTGCCAAGGGTAAGATGCGAAGAAGGATCGCATCTCATCCCAATCTGCTGACCTGTATCGCCAAACCCGACGGGAGCCCCTGGGACTAGTGTCGGTCAGGGAGTAGACGGATACAGACTTCACGCGACAGTGGTCGGAACTACCCAGCGGTGAAGAAATAGACACCGAGTAGCGGTCTGAATCAGTTGTCAGCAGAAGGTCCAAGCAATTGGCTGTGTGCGTCTCAACATCCGGTACCCTCGTTGCCCCCTGGACCAGCTGGGTGAGACTTAACGCTAATGAAAGCTTACGAGTCTCTCTCCCAGCGTGTTCGGTTGACCGGTATTGGGAAAAGACACTCCCTGTGGTGGGCATTGAAGTCCCCCAGTAACACCAACTGGGCTGAAGGGTACCGCTGTTGAGCTGTGTCTGCCGCCTCACTGAAGTATTGCGTGAGCTTGGTTGTCTCCTGGTCCCCGCCATGCGAACGATAGACACAGGCATAGACAATTTTGTCAATACCTGTATCGACCATCACCCAAAGTGCAGAGAACCTGGGATCATCTAGGTTACGGAGACGCTGATAGCAGATGTCGTCCCGGGCGTATACACACACGCCCGCTTGTGGTTTGAAGTTGTGCTCCAGAGTGAACCCTGAGTATTGAAGGTACGACACGTCTGCCGGACATCCGATCTTCGTCTCCGAAAGGAACAAGAGTGCAGGTTTCTCAGTCTCGAGGTGGTGGTGGACTGGTACGAGATTTGAGTGCAGACCTCGGATATTAGTGATGTACACTTTGAGAGAGAGGGAGTGCAGCCGGTGTCGAACTTTGCACTTTTTGTTACTTGTCATGTGATGAGATGAGTGAAGAATAGGTGAGAGAATGGTAGTGAAGTGAGGTTCCACGCCGGCAACCCGCAGGCACACTCTAGATGGACGGCATCATTGAGCAACTAGACTGGAGACCGCGGGGACGCCCGAGCCCCTCCGGAAATGTCCATCGGGCCCTCTCTTCCGGTCGCCAACCGGCACGATGGGGCATCCCGGGATTTTTCGACAGTTGGCGAGGCTGCCTTTCATATGTGACTAACATACTACTTGAGCCCCCATCTACCTGCGGTCGGCCAGCGGTGCACCGTGCCTCGGATCCCGCTACCCTCCAAGGCCAGCATCCCGATGCCTCCATAGCAGAGTGCAACAGGTCGGTCAGCCTGTAGTGGAACAGCTACTTCGACCCATCCTCCCGAATGGCTGCACCGAACATCGTACCGGAACACAGCCAGGCTATTTGGCGGTACGTCTTTGCTCGATGGGTGGTCACAAGCCATCGGTCGAAACCTACCACCAGAGTATCACCTGATTAGCACCACCCAGGGGCCACGTGTAGGGATTCATTACAGGGTGTTCTCCTACGGACGCGGGTGATTCAGCCCCTTGTTTTATTCACTAAATACGTCAGAGAAGTGTATCTACTAAAATATCTGGAAAAACCATTTCTTTGAAATTATTATAATTAAACTTGTCCAGTAATTGATTAATGTATGATTTTTGAAAAATTTTAATACTATCAGTTTTCTTTTCTATGTCCATTCCTATAAAATTTTCTGTCTTATCAATTTTTTTAATTTTAAATTCTTTCTCAACTTTTTAATTATATTATTTAGCTGTATTTCACAATTCCCTATCAAAATTCCGTCGTCAACGTAAATTGCAAGCATAATTTCTTTATTTCTGCTCACAAACAAACAAGAATCTAATTTCAACTGACTAAAACCTAAACTTTTTAAAACCGAAGTCAATTTCATATTCCACATCAGCGGGGCTTGCTTTAAGCCATACAAACTTTTCTTTAATTTAAAAACTTTATCTTTGTCAACATGACATCCTAAAGGCACTTATATAAAAATTTCCTCATTTAAATAACTCTGTAAGCTGCAAACCACGCTAATCGGATGAAGGACTAGAATGGAGTGTGATGGACGCCTTGTCTGCGTTAGGTCACAACCTAACGCAGACAAGGCGTGTCCTCCTAAGGACTCCACACGGTATCGAATACTCAAAGCAATACTTTACCTAAGTTAGCAAATTTATTTCATCGTTTGATGATGTATAAATACATCCTTACCACTCATATCCCTTATAACTCCTCCACTTGAGGAAGGCGATATATCATATACTCGAGGATCGAAAACAGCCCTATCTTGCTTTGGGTGGCCCTTTTATATTGGCTAGCCAATGTTAGGGCCACTTGTCCGTATTGACACTTTTTACTTTTATTACCTTTTCACTGTCAATTCGGTTATTATTAAAATATTAAAACTATTTTTTACAGTTGGTATAGTACAAAATAGCTTTGATATTCGGATGGTGTCCGAATTGTCAGAAAAATAAAATAAAATGAAAAAGTGTCAAGCCAGTGTAGGACCAGCGGTCCTAGAACTTAGTGTCCCTAAAGTAGGCTAGCCTTTATATTGCTGCGCCAGGAACCACTCAGTTAAATATGGATAGTATGTATAGGTTACGGCACTCGCTTACTAGTCTGGCTGAAACCTGACTCTTCGAAACTTGAGTTCGAAATGAAATATTTGAACAGTCACCGCCACAATGGGTTTTCAATGTTTTATAGAAACCTGAAAATTTATTATTTAGGATAGCACTAATGAAATACAGTCATGGATATCATAAATTTTTATTTTATAATTTCTTTCATGAATAAATTCGCACTCGCTTCAGCAGAATGTGTGACAGCGGTGACGTTATGCCTGATGTTGAGGTTGAACGATTTACTAAAACACAGGTTTTAGCCGGCACAAAACTCTGGTCTATTTCTGCAATACCACTATGCCCTGTTGGCTTCATAGATGAATATTTCCAGGGCGGGACCCAGCTTGAGATTTTCGATGGTGAAATTCATAATTTCCCCCGTTTCCTCATCGTCATCCACTTCTTCCAGCAGCTCCAATCCAATCCAGGGCTAGAAAGAAACAAAAATAAATAAAAGTGTAAATAGAAAACCTTACTTCTGGTTTAGGACAGAAACGTCGTCCGTATAAGCTAAGGCTTCCAAAAGCTTACTCAATTAGCCTTTTGTAGCCCACTACTGGACATAGGATTCTCCCAAAGAGCGTCATAGTACCCGATCTTCCGCCTTGAAGAAAAGACACAACCTTATATCTTTTTTCTAAGATTTAAGGGTGTATACTAAGATCTTCGGAGCCCACGCCGACCTCACCTGCTACCTGGTACACCTGCCGACGAGAACTGGCTTTCCTGTCGGGGTTGGGAGGTCAGATGGCAGTTGTTCACTTAAAAGCCAACTTTAGCCAATAAAATATTAATAAAGCGGACCCTGGGCTTCTTGAATCCATCTGGCCCATCCCGCTAGGATGATGACGATCATTTTCTTAGATGATCTTCCGAGCGGAACGTCTAGGCAAGGAATTCACAAATAATATATGAACCCTAAAAAGAAAACTTTATTTTTAAAATAGTCGTGTAAAAAATTAAGCAGCTTACGTATCCAACGCG
The DNA here is from genome assembly GCA_946251805.1 of Cybosia mesomella. Classification (NCBI taxonomy): domain Eukaryota; kingdom Metazoa; phylum Arthropoda; class Insecta; order Lepidoptera; family Erebidae; genus Cybosia; species Cybosia mesomella. Next base: position 41,032,736 of record OX276388.1, on the reverse strand, counting down.
GTGCGTTGACCTGGACCACCCACGTTCCAGACGGGTGTCTGGAACGTGGGTGAAGGTTTAGCCTTCATTCTGTTGGGCGGAAGAGAAAAAATACTAAGAAAAAGATTTTTCCCAAATTACCTAATTCTGACACATTCGAGATACATAAACTAAATAACTTACGTGTCTAGTACAACGTCGCGTTGTATGTTGCCACCAGGGGTTTCCATCAACGTCACAACGTCGCGTCGGGCCGATTGGCTCTGTCCCTGTATAGGTATCGCCGACCGTGACCAGCTGGTTGCACTCATGCTACGACGTCTGTTCGATCTAAAAAAATACAGCAAAGTTAAAATAGCGATGTCACATCGCTTATTGTTTTACGTTAACTATATTTGAATGACAAGGAAACTAAAAATACGTCCTGAGACTTTACCTTCAGCTTACCATCAGGCGAGGTGAAGTCAAATTGACGTGTCCTAAATATAAAAAAAAAACGTCACGGTGACCGTTTACCATCATACGTAATCGCAAATTACATGTATACGAAACTAGCATCTTGTTGAACTACTAACTAGATAGATGTTACGGTGACCGCTTACCATCAAATGTAATCATATTATGATCCAGTCTTATTCTATCTAACCCAAATTACCTTACCATCAGGCGAGGTGAAGTCAAATTGTCCTATATATATGAAAAAAAAAAACCTAATCTGACGTAATCACAAAAATAGTTTGCCACCGTAGTATTGAAATAGCAATGTTTTTAGCAAAATACCAAGGTGGTGCTTTTTGGCTATTATTTTTATTTTATTCATAAAGGTGAATAAAATACAATACATGTATACGAAACTAGCATCTTGACGAACTCTCACATGATTTATGTGAGTGAGTGTACTTGAGTGGTATCTACTTTATCGAACATCCGTACCATTTTTTTTTTCGTGCGGAAATCCCTTCGGATACCCCCCCGCCCGTCAGCGGGGGCAGTTATGTCGGGCTTGAACCGACTAAAACTGCACGCCGTCTCGGGTCTACAGACGCCGAACATCCGTACCTATGATAGTTATAAATATATGAAATTCGACCTTATTTATATTTTGACTATGATTTTTGATGAAATTAGGCAATAATACGAAAAAATAATTACTGATATTTATTTGTCGATAGTTATTCTAACAACTTATCCGTATTTCAAAATAATTCAAACTAGATTATTATATATATATATTTTATGAACTATGTGAGATGTTATTGAAAGAAACTCGTTTTCATCATGGCGGTCAAAATTTTGTCACTTTTGTACATTTAGAACATGATTATAAAGTGAATATGTAATAATATGAAAATTTAATCACTAATTATGTTTGCAATTTAATACTATAACGACTTATGTATATTATAAATATACCAACGTGATATTTTAATTGAAAATCTTATGTAAAACACGACAAGCTATTTCATAAAAAGGTTCAAATCAAATTGATAAACTTTTATCAGTAATATTTTCACCACTTTCCGTTTAAATTTCTCTTTATACGTAAACTACAACTAATTCTCAATAATTATATGTATAATAACACATAAAAACATTTACCGCTTTCTCAAATAATCCATATTTATTTTGCACTTCACACAACAAAACTTTCACAACAATGAACTCAACAGATAATGGCGGCCCGCTCTATCCTTAACAAAAAATTTACTTAGGTTCTTACATAATAATTCTAATGCAACATATATTCAAAATAAAGGTCTGCCATCTATGTCTATAGATACTTATAATGATATTATAAATATTAATAATAATAATAATATCATAATAATAGCGGTAGGGGTTAAGGGGATTACTAATGATTCCGGTTACTAGTACTGTGTAAAATTAAAAAAGTGTCGTTATTTGATACTTATGACTACAATTTACCTTGTGCTTTGCAATAAAATAAGTTTATATTTTTATTTTCTTTTCTTTGTTTAAATAATTAAATGCCATTTTCCTACTTTGATGTTTTCCGCAACTGACAATGGCGATTGACAAATGGCCAAAATATTTCAAACCTAGATGTGATCAATAGTTATTTTATAAATTTTTGATGAAATCTTGAAAAAATCTTACACCTATTTAATTAGATTTATTAGATTTATTACTAACCTGATTTATGGAATGCGCTTCACAATGTACAGTCGACTACAAAGATATGTATCCATTATTGGACCTTATCACAAAGCAATAAGGTGAAAAAGTGGATACATCTCTTTGTAGTCGACTGTACCAGATACATTGTGAAGAGCAATCCTCCAGAAGACACTATCTCCCAGAGCCTCATTCAAAGCGGACGTATTTTCCGCGACAATAAGCGCCGTGCCGCGAACGGTTTATTGGATAATTTGATGAGATTGAGATTTTTTGATGTGATATTTAATTGACAATAAAATTAAAGTTGAATGTTGTACATTTAAAAAGTTGTTAAGGTTGAAAAGTTTAGTTTTGTAGACTTTTAGTATTGATATGAGAAAAAGTGTTAAATATTTGAAATTGTGGTGAAATTGTGGTGGTGAAAAGTAGTAACTTAAAGAACTGAATATTATTAACGGACATTAAAGTATAGTGTTCTTTAGAAGACGTTGGCTGATAAAAACTAGGTAAGTTTTAAACTATTTGCCTTTAGTTTCTCGCTTACAGGGTCAAGACAGATATGGCATATATGATACATTGAAACTATTCAACGTCTTCGAAAAACATGCTCATATTCGAAAAAATAATTATTCAGATGAAATAAATCTTTTGTTCTTTAAAAATTTGATGATTTTTATATTTGGGAAATGTCAATATTAAATCCATGGTTCAATACCAAAATTAGAAATTAAGCCGAGTGGGAAGCCACAGAGTTGGTTTAATCAGCTATACACCAATAAGAATTACATAACATAACATAACATAAACTCACGCCTATATCCCCGAAGGGGTAGGCAGAGGTGCTAGCACCCACATTTCGCCAGTTTATGTTTATGTCCCAATGTAATAGGTGGCGAGCCTATTGCCATTAACCGGGCACTTATAAACCTGCGATAAATACACACATAACTTCGAAAAGCATCGAAAAGTCATTGGTGTGTGCCATGGTAAAACCTGGGATCGAACCCGAGACCTCGTCTCAGCAGTCCATTACCCATACTACTAGGATACCGCGGTTATTTTTAACAGCTTTTATTAGCTTGGTATGTATGTTTGAAAGTAACGGAATCTCTTAACTCGATTTTGAAAACTTCGGATTGATTTGAAATTTTGCACACTTATTAGGGAGCCAAATAAAATAAAAAATAATAACTAAATAAATCAAAAATAACCTAAGGAGTGTAAAAAATAAACTTCACATTGGCAATTATTTTTACTTTTCAGTTTTCTTTTTCAGTTTCTTTTTAAACTATTATTTATACCTTGTAAGAAAACGTGTTGACGGATTATTCAGAGACGCCAGAGGTGTAATACCACCCCTACATTTCATCAACCAGAATGAATGGCAAGAAATGAGAGAGAGAATTAGGTCTCTTTTTCATTTTATTCTTGCAAGCTTTGACTTGCAATGTACTCGTATTTACCTTCCTATTTATGATCGGGTCAAATCTTGTAAGTCAATATTAAAGCAGTTATCCTCAACTGATTGAAATGGAAGTTGAGATTTTATTTTGATTGACAATATGGTACATACCATGGAGCTGGTTACATGATGGAGTAGGGAGGTGGCCATAGGAACTCATAAACCTCAAAACCTATCGAGTTTGGTCTCATTTGTTTTGACTAAGCAAACACTCAGGAGTTACATGGTATTCAGGGTCTGAAGATGAACTTTTTTTTATACGATTTAGGTAGCAAACAAGCACACGACCCATCTAATGGGAAGCGGTTATCGTGGCCTATGGAGGTGTGCAACACCAGAGGCGTCACACTTGCGTTGCCGACCCTAATACTTGACGACTGAAACTTGGAAGTAGGCCGTACAAACTCTGAAACTAAATTAAATAATTTAATCGAGTTTGAAGTCATTTGTTTAGTCTTAGCAATCACCCTTTTTTTTTTTTTTTATCGTGCGGAAATCCCTTCGGATACCCCCCCGCCGGCCAGCGGGGGCGGTTATGTCGGGCTTGCACCGACTAAAACCGCACGCCGTCTCGGGTCTTCAGACGCCGGGGTGTAAGGTTACCCATAGAGCATATCCCTCGCACCCCGGCTGACCCTGGGCCATCTCACCACTAACAGCATCGCTCATCCTGTCTCCTCTGAAAGCAGAGGAGTACGAAGAGCGATGTGTTCCCGCCACGTTGGGTATTGGCCGACGATCAATGCCATCCCTATGAAGGGGTGAAGGGGAAGCCATTGACCGCCGCCCAGGGTGTACCGGCCGCTCTTAGCAATCACCCTGGTGTTACTCTTTACTGCCGTAAAGAAATGGACAATATTTCAACTAGAAATAGTAGTTTTTTTTTCATATTTTATCTATCTATATACGAGTATATATATATATATATATATATATATATATATATATATATATATATATATATATATATATTAAATCGTGACGAGTTGAAAACTGTACATTGAATGTTTGACGGCCTCTGTGGCGTAGCGGTAGTGCATTCGACTGCTACATCAGGGGACGCGGGTTCGATTCCCGCTAAGTGCAAATACTTGTTCGAATGAATATGTCTATTTGCATTAGTCTGGGTGTTTCTATGTAAAATACGTATGTATTTACAAAAAAAGTATGTAAGTATGTTTATCCGCATTCTGAAACCCATAACACAAGCTAGTTAAACTATCCTTACTTTGGGCCTAGAAAGCGCTGAGCAGAATGTTGTAGAATATTTAATTATTTATTTTCCAAAAATGCTAGTAGCAAATGTGATATTTTAATTTTTGTCTGTTTGTCTGCTTTTAATTATCGATGTCCGAGTATCACTTGAAAACGCCTGAACTGATTTGGCTAAAATTTAGCATGAACATTTTTCTAGGGCATGGTCAATAACTGCGCTATATATCATCACGCTATTATTGGCATGATAGGTGCAGTAGTGCAAAATCGGTCTTAACTATTATTGATGACAACTTTTTTATTACAAGATAGATCTTTACGAAATTTTGTATTTCAGCATAACTCAGACATGATCAAAAACCGGACTCATCACGCTATCCCTTAAAGGTAATGAGCAGTAAAATATAAAATCTCGAAACTCCACAGAGTTACACACTAAAAAAAATAGACGCATAAACATTTCATAATGAACATCATCACGCTATTATGTTAAGGAATCGGGCAGAATTGATTTCGATGTTACATATTTCTCTATCAATTTCGAACGAATTGTTAAATACGTGTGAACTACATCACCACATTCGGCCCGTTAAATAAAATAACTTAATACTAACGTGTTTGTATCGAGACTGCAGAAATAGACATGCCTTGATCTATTCCGAACTTAACGCGTACAAAGTCGCGGGCAACACTTAGTGAGTAATATAATCTAGTCAGAATCACTCGCGATTCCATTTTGCGCTACAGATCTGATTCGTGAATTCAACATTCGCATCATTGAAATTGCATGCACACCTGTTGAATAAATAATTATTTTTCGATATATTTATTAAGCTAGATTTCCTTTTAAATTGATTTAGTTTTGTTATAAAAATGATGGAAATGATTGACTGATTTAATGTTATTCATCATATCAACATAGGCCTCCCCTATTGACTTCCATTTTGACCGGTCTGTAGTGGCCTGCATCCACCGAGTCCCTGTGTTCTTTACCAGGTCATCCGTCCACCTTGCGGGAGGCCTTCTTACGCTTGCCGTCACGTGGTCTCCACTCAAGAACCTTTCTGCCCCATCTTTTTTTTATATTTAGGACACGTCAATTTGACTTCACCTCGCCTGATGGTAAGCTGAAGGTAAAATCTCAGGAAAGAGGGTCACTATCACATACTCGTACCATGTTAATAATGATGGCACTCAGCTTGACGGCCTCATCAGAAGAGGATTGTCGTCGCAGCACCGCATGATACCCACCGGTCCCACTAGTGCTGCAACCGCCTGCCCGGCTTAGCACTTGCTGACCCCTGAACGCAATCAAACCGAAGTTGGATTACTATGGAGGGTTTTTCGCAATCGTGCACGGTGGTACCCACCCGGCCGAATTACTTTGGGACCTTAACATAACTGGCGAATCGTGGGTGTGTAATACACCTCTGCCTACCCCTTCGGGGATACAGGAGTGAAGTTATGTTATGATTTGTTTATTTGAACTTAAGAAGTATGATACAAATCTCGTGGGTAAATAAAGAATAACATTGGACTCTTAGCCAGAAAAAAAGTTTCCCGACAAGTAAAAATTGCATGCACCACTTAATATATAAATATAAAATAAATAAATATTCTACGACATTCTATACAGCGCTTTCTAGACCGAAAATAAGCATAGTTTAACTGTTTGTGTTATGGGTTCCAAAATGCGGATAAACATACTTATATACTTTTTTTTGTAAATACATACATATTATACATAGAAACACTCAGACCAATGCAAATAGACATATTCATGCATACAAATATTTACACTGAGCGGGAATCGAACCCGCGCCCCCGGTTATAGCAGTCGAATGCACTACCGCTACGCCACAGAGGCCGTCAACAATAATCTATGTTATAAATATTCTTACTTTCTCATTGTTACTTATTCTAACAGTTCTTATACAATCTTTATTTGGGTAACTTTGATTGTTACTTAATTTTGTTTTCTTAAAAACACTTTTCGAGAGGTGGAAGAAAAGTTATCATTGTAACAAGTAGGTAAGGGGTAAGTAGGTGTGAGAAATGCACTTTGACCGTAATTAGTGCGGTGTAAAGATAGATACATTTTAATTACTCTGTGGTTCGAATATGTTATTTTATTTTGAGGGTGCTTTTATTTAAGAGCGGATAACTGCACCCGAATAGGGTAGTGGGGTCTCAGGGATCTCGGGTCTCTCCATTGCTGTGTGTTTTCTGTTTGAAAAACAATATGGTCTGATTTAAGTATTCAGTTTCCATTAGATGCATTAGATGTAGATACATTTTTTTTCTTCGTGTGGTAATCCTTTCGGGTACCCAATCCCCCCCCCCCGATGTCCAGCGGGGGTGGTTATTTCTAGCTTGAACCGACTAAAACCGCACGCCGTCTCGGATCTTCAGAAGATGTAGATACACCTACATATTATTACGATAATGATTAGGAAATGGGAAAATACGAAACTAAAAATATTGTAAAGTTATGTTTTTGAATAGAAGTTTAATTGAATTATCGATTAATTGTCTGTCGGGTGGTTATGCAAACGTGATGTTATATAAGCATAAAATAAGCAGCTTATATCTTATAGCTTTGCTTAGGATCTAGATCCTAAGTGCCTAAGCAAAGCTCAACTAGCTTGCGTTATGGGTTCTAGAATACGACTAAGCATACTTAGAAATACCACTTAAACCATGAGCTTTACAAACATGCCACAGTCCGGAAGTACCTAAACATATTACTATGTAAGTAATGCTTGGTTCACCGGCGCCTATTACGTACGTCGCATAATAATATAATTAAGTTTTAAACGTCTATTGATGGCTCAAGGTTGATTAAATTTGCGGCGGTTACGTCGAGAACAAATCTTGTTACGGGCGAACCGCCTAACGCAGTGATACTCTACCTACCTATAACTTTGCACGAAACAGACCCGCGCGGCTCCCGGGCTTATAATCCACTCCAAGCGGCGGACGCTCTTCAGAAGATACTCTCGGTATAAAGCGTTGGTTTGAAAAGTAATTATTGGGAATCTTAAACTAATAAAACATTTTTTCCAGATGCTTTGTATTGGTATTTCTATGGGCTTGTTGATGCACACGTCTACAATATTCGTCACAATCATACAACTGCCATATATGTTAAAAAATAATACCTTACGAAAAATTTTAAAGTAAGTAAAACACGATTTGTTAGAAGGCCAAACTGAAAGTAAAGAATAATTTGTGGGTTTAAGGTAAGAAAATATTGCGAATAACATCATTTCACTGATAAAATTAACAAAAAAAGAACCATTCTCCATTCAAAAATATTCATTATTTCAGATTATAATCTATATATCCCTGTACCAAAATTCAGCCAGATTCAAACGTAATAAAGTATCAAACATCCAAATATCTTCACAGACTTTTAAATTTAAAAATTAGTAGGATTATAATACACTCAATAAATTATATAAGGACGGTGAACCACTATAGCGACCCATTTATAATGAGTCTTCGACTTTAAAGATGCGATCAGACATATTCTCTAACCATGAATAAAATGTTCTTACAAAGGTCTTATAAGGTTTCCTTTTAGTAAAATTCGGCGTTCGCTACAGGTGACCGATGCAACAATATTGCCGCAGATTAAATAATATATTCTATAATATCGCTTAGAAATAACGACGCTTTAAGCTCTCTGTGCGCGTCACTGAGCACTAGCGAGCAGTGATAGGCGAGCGCGTTGTACAGTAAAATTGTACATCGTGTAATACTTAGGTAATAGTACTTTGTACGCTTCTTGCTTTCGTGCAAAATTAACGAGATGTGATGGATGAAAAGTCCCTAGACATAAGACTCTTTGTGTGTCTAGTTCTTTGGAATAGGACATTGATACCGCCAAAAGTTTGTTGTTTTCACGTGTTTTGTTGTTTGCGGTATCACAACGAAAAATTACAAGATTATCCGCCGTGGCGCAGGCGTGTCGTGTGTGCCCTCACACGCCTGCCAACTCACCGAAGCGGGATAAAACCCGACCCCACCAGGCGAGGCCGCGGTGGCGGCCAAAGTCCGCCGGCAACCCTGGGGTTATTCTTTCGAGGGCTTACCCAGGGTGCCCGGTGACGGACACTTCGGGAGGACACCGTGCGGTTTTAGTCGATACACGACATAACCACCCCCGCTGCCCGGCGATCCTCAGGGATTTCCTCACGTAAAAAAAAACAAGTTGAATTCCTGAGACGAGCTCAGCCGAATACAAGGGATTTTCGATTTTGCGTTTTTTTTTTTGCGATTTTTTCTTTATCTTGCAATGGTTCACCCCAGCACGAATCTATTACCGAAAACAGCAACTCGATAGCTCATCTCCTTCATACCCAAAACCGTGACAGAAAATTACAGAAAATCGACGACGTCGACGACAACTCGATAGCAATAGGGCTTTTCTAAAGAAAATCCCTAAAAATAAAGGGACTACATGATGTTATAGCTGTGTTTAAGGAACAGATTTTGGTGGTAGAAATTTGACTACACAAATTTTTCACATAATTCGGCCGGGTGGGTACCACCGTGCACGATTGCGAAAACCCCTCCATAGTAATCCAATTTCGGTTTGATTGCGTTCAGGGGTCAGCAAGTGCATAGCCGGACAGGGGGATTGTGGTCGCAGCCCTAGTGGGACCGGTAGGTGTCACGCGGTGCTGCGACGACAATCCTCTTCTGATGAGGCCGTCAAGCTGAGTGCCACCATTGTTAACATGGTACGTGTATGTAATGGTGACCCTCTTTCCTGAGACTTTACCATCAGCTTACCATCAGGCGATGTGAAGTCAAATTGACGTGTCCTAAGAATTAAAAAAAAAAATTAATTCAGTCGAGATGCCGATGTTTTGGCCATGTAATTACAGAAGTTGCACCCGTTGATATTCGACCATATTGCCACCTCATACAGAAACAGCCTATCCATTACAGCGAAAACACTATTTCAATGATGAATATTTAATCATGAGTCGTAATTAACTGTTGAAAATCAATTTCATATTTTAAAGCTATCGTAAATTGACGACCCCTGTGACGACAACGACAACTACGAAGTCAGAGGTCGCGGGTTCGATTCCCGGTCAGTGCAAATTTGTATATTTTCATTGGTCTGGGTTTTTGCAGAACCGCATTCTAGAACCTATATGACAAGCTCTGCTTAGTTTGGGTCTAGATGGCGTTGTATACTTTGTCATAGTATATTTATTTATTTTAATATGGAACTGATTTTCAAAAGTTACAGGTTGTTATGCATACCTACATAATATACTTGCATATAGATTCCTTCCCCTTTTTAACAAGTGACCACCAAGTTCCCTTGTGACGAGACAGTGAACAGAAAAAAAAATCTTTTAATAATATTTTCTTACAAAGTTATAAGTAAAAAAAAAAAACAAAAAAAAAGGTACTTTCGTTTTGTAACTACATTGTTAGGTAGGGGTCCCGTTCCTAGTTTCGAATGACGTTGCAGCGATAGGTCATTGTGGCGAAAAACTTTTAGCTTGGTACGCTGGAGCGAAAAGTCATTGAAGCGAATTCCACCAGGGCGAATGACACCGCAGCGACAAACAAACATTGTACTGCACGCTGCAACGTCATTCGAAACTACATACGGGACCGGTTAGGTAGATAGGCACATCAAATAATTAATAGATAGAAAATATACGAAAATAAATGCAAAACATACTTCGGTACTTACAAGGTAGATACTTATTCACTGCATTTTGCGGTTGCGTGAACAAATTCAGAAACGTTAATAGGTAGGTATTTCGTACGTCTCAAGAACGCAACACATGAACACAACATATTTCGTCTAAATTCTATGAAAAGCGATGGAAGTATTTCACCCTTTGAATGCGAAGAGCGAGCATTTAATAAAGTTCCAAACTTCAATAGCATTTAACTTGGTCTGCAAGGTGAATCGCTGCTTGCAATGTTGAGCTGAGTGAGAATGAAAATTTTGAACAGTGATCATTCCTCCGTGGCAAGTCCGATTTTGAAAATTTTTTTTGAAAGTCACAACTCTGGACATGCTTTCTGAGCGTGTAAAGTTTGGTCACAGTGTCTCGAGCGGTTATTATGTAATTCCCCCTGGATTTTTTTTAACGGTGATCATTTCTCTGTGGTAGCATTAATTTTTTCAAAATATATCCATAAACCTTCCTCTGATTGACCTCTTTAATCATGCCAAATTTGGTTCTGATTGGATTAGTAGTTTAGGAGGAGACCTGTGACAAAGAAAATCCTGAAGTCTGGTATGAGGAGCTTTCACTCGACTTCGTCTCACTCAGCTCAAAAAGTAAACGTAAAACTGAACAAAACTTAATGGATGTGAAATCCTAGAGAATATAATTTCAGCAGGCAGTGAAAATGTAGACAGCGACACTCCGAATCAATTTAATATTTAATATCAATGCATCAGTTTAAATTGCTGCCATTAGTTAATTAATTGGCGAATAAATCCTTCAGTCGTATTTTATTTGTTTAAATTAATGTAATGCTTCCGAATTCAAAATGTGTATTTTTATATTTTTTTTATTATTATTACAAATTATAAAATATACAATACAGGATACAAATAGCACAAAAAAAACACAGAGGTTTGTCCTTATGCTACAGGAAAGCGGATTTAACAGCATTCGTTGCCAATCATATTGATGGTTCAAAAATGTTATTTTACATTATAAAAGTAGGTAACACTATTTTGCAAATTAAATGATTAAAAAGTGAAATATCTAGGTAGTACGTGATTAATTAAAACATTATTACATTACTTTACTATATACATTACTAGCCGCGGTAGCCTAGTGGTATGGGTAATGGACTGCTGAGAAGAGGTCTCGGGTTCGATCCCAGGTTTTACCATGGCACACACCAATGACTTTTCGATGCTTTTCGAAGTTATGTGTGTATTTATCGCAGGTTTATAAGTGCCCGGTTAATGGCAATAGGCTCGCCACCTATTACATTGGGACCTAAACATAAACTGGCGAAATGTGGGTGCTAGCACCTCTGCCTACCCCTTCGGGGATATAGGCGTGAGTTTATGTTATGTTATGTTATGTTATGTAACATTATTATAATATAATAGGAACGTGAACCAGGCAAGCATCTCAATTATTTGATATTTTCTATATTGTCCTGAAAGAATTTTTTTAGAATAACTTTAATATTATTCTTGGTTATTTTATTTCGCAAATCTGTGGGTAGTTTATTTATTAAACGAGGAACTAAGTAGCGAGTGGTTCTTTCACCCAAAGAGTATATAACGTGTTATCGGCTCGCACAGTACATAGCTTTTTTTGAGCAACGCTTCTCGTACCTATATACAGTATGTCCGACATTTGTGGATAAGTTGGGATTTAAAAAATCCGTTCCCGCAGGGGGAACGCACAGGTAGATTTCGTGAAGCAATTAATATTATTTTATATAGAGAACTACGGACTTTAAACAATATTTCGTGAAGATTTCCGTACCGCACTATTTTTTTCTTTTTCTGGAAAACGGTAAATTTGAGCAAAAAGCGTTTCGGACATTTATTTTAGAGCAAAAAATAACCTATCGGTTAGAAATATTTTTTGCCCCTCTATGACCTATGCTTCTTCTATGACCCACGCCGAGCGCATTTTTAACATGTTTAATTTTTTTCTCGAAAACGGTAACTTTTAGCGAAAAACTTTTCAGATATTTATTTTAGACTTAAAAATGGCCTATCGATTAAAAATATTTCCGACGTCAAGAATGAAAAATTTTTCGGGAAAAAAATCATAACTTCTAACCGGTGAGGTTATGATTTTTTTCCCGAAAAATTTTGGTTTTTCCCGCCTCCACTTTTAGTTAAAGTTTAAATCTTATTGGTTTATAATTAAAAGTTGTTGGTATTCATGTATACTATGGGATAAAATTAGAACGGTTCGAATATCTTTCATGAAACGTGAAATTTTGAGGAAAAACTGATTTCACAAAAAGTGAGGCCCTACCGTCCCCTTAGGCCGGATTCCACCCGTTCACGAACTTAAACTAAGTTTACACCCAAGCAATTTTTGACCGCAGTTTGAAAGCGATCGGGGCAAAAATGCGACCGTGAGAGTGCCGCAAATTTTGGGAAGTGGAACCATATCTGTTTTATATGTACGGCCATAGCTACTAAGACAATACTGAACATGGGATTCTGCCAATGAGTTGCATAACATTATTTTAACCTTAGACTAATAACGCATAGACGGATAGTCCCTTACGATCGGAACGACGCGAGTGAAGCCAAAATAATATCTATGTGGGCGTAACCTATACGTTCTTACACTCTGTGATACTCACACAAGCGCACCGATAATAATGCTACACAATAACATTTACCGTATAAATGGGGAAAATAAATAAATCGTGTCTATGTAGAATTTGTTATCGACGCATTATGTATGTAAACATTTAATTTATTTTATTTATTTATTAGTCTATTTTACTACGTAATATTTTCTACTTTTAAATCTCATTTAGTATTATTAATGTTTTATTGTACATGTTAGAATAATAAATGCTGGAATTTGAATTGAAAAGCTTTTAATACCTAATTTTTTAAAAACTCAAATGTTGATTATTTGTTTCGCGTAATTTATAATATACCAGCTGTTGCCTGCGACTCTGCCCGCGTGGTATTCTGATCCCATTCATCCCTGATAGTAGCGTTATGATATATAAGCTTATGCTACTCACGAATAATGTAGCTATCTAATAGTGAAAGAATTTAAAAAATCGGCCCCTTAGTTTCTGAGCCTATTCATTACAAATCTTTCCTCTTTACAAGATTAGTATAGAAGACAGGGCTAGGTATCATGTACAAATACGGGAAACGAATAATTCAAAACACTATTCAAAATGAACTTTTTTTTGTATTTATATTACATATTTTTACATATTTTATGCTACTACAGTAGTAAACAAGCACACAACTTGTCTGATGGTAAGCGATTACCGTTGCATATGATGCCTGCAGCACTAAGGGCTTTTTATTCTGTAGTGTTGCCGGTCGCTGGCATTGTGCCGGTTCAGTTGAACATTTCGCGACCACCGCAATTATGTCATATTGTAGTACCTTAGTTAGAAACAACCAATATGACACTTCTTAATTTATTTTAAAATTAAGCAGATTTGATTGAAGTTATGCTTCGAATATGTTTATGTTCTATAGCTATGAATAAAAAAATTAAATAATCATAGATTTTTATGCAAAATACAGCTTTTTGTACGTATCTAAAAGCAGTAAGTAAAAGTAAAAAAAATCACGATCCTTAGGTAGACGAGATCAGCTTTAATGACCTTGTAACTGTAACTGTTTTCTAAACAGCTGTCGCTTTGATGACATTATTTGTGCCATATTATCTTTTTTTGATTCATAAAAGAATCGAATTTTTAAATAACGTTCTACAATTAGCCGCGCCAGATTTGTATCGTGATGATGAAAATAAGTGTGCTCATCTACAATTGGAAAGAGAGATCGACCAATCAGTTCAGCCATATTTTTTAGAGTTAACTGTTTCTCTTCATTCCTATTCTGTGTATTGGATTTAATATAATTGCGCAGACTTGTTTCAGCAATACAACAAATTGAATAAACTTCTTTAGAAGCATAAACTAACCCACCCTTGTCCCGCAAACATACCAATTTATGGAACCACTGTTTTTCGTTAGCTAGCATATTATCCACACAAAACTGACATTTTATTCTGGTAATTATATATCTCACTACATTGCCTGCAATATAGCCGATAATAAAATTTCTGCAGTCTGGGTTATCAATCGATGCCATCTCATGTGTGATATCCTCCTTATTTGGTATTGCACTAATTAATTCGTCGTCAACTTCGTCGAATCTTTGCAATAAAGTTGAGCCATTTATGCACTGAATAGCAGATGAGCACGTTAAAATAGATATGGTTTCAAGTGGCACGCAGTTTCCAGTGTTACTGACTTGCAACTCCATGTGGCATAGCAATTTTCTATAACTACCTTTAAATTGTAGTGCATTGGGGTTGTCGTTGTGCCCGCCATGCATCCTTATTAAGCCAAAGAACAGTTCGATATGGTCTTGGCTCAATCTATAGGTGGTAATATAATTCAATTCTTGTTGGTCTTCGACAAGAGTTTTATATAAATATTTTAGGCTTTCGATACAAACGAGCATTCCTTTAAAGCCAGGAGAAAATTGAATGCAAGTACCGATTGGAAACTTTTAATTTTTAATCGTATCGAATTTTCATTTTCATTGTACTTACGTTTTCTAGTGGTTTTAATTTGTAAGTTAAGTATGTACCTTTTGGCAGTCTCTAAAAATTCGGTTTTATTTTCAGGGCAAAGAGCATGGCAAAAACCATATTGACTTAATTTTCTTGAATTAAATACGTCAAACAGATTATTAAACATCATGATGAAATTTTCAGTGCCTTCGCTGTCTTTAAAACTATCTAATTTTAAAACCTCGCGACAAAATTTTATTGCAACCGCTACACTCCTGCTAAGCAATTGAGAAGCTAATTTGACTTTCATGATGGAGTTTCTAAACTCGAGATGGTTTCGATTTAGTTTATTGGCTATATATAAGCCTTCTAGTTCCTGTAAGTTGCTTAGTTTAACTAGGTACTCCCAGTCAACTTTCCGCTCAATCTCGTCTAAAAATTCTCGCTTGTTTTCAAAATGATTACGGACTAATTTTATCATGTGGTTAGAGTCCAGAAATACGGCTACGTTATAATTGGCTGCTGGGTGCTTAAATGTAGTTGTCATGTTATTGCAGTCCTTTATCTTGCATCCTAATATTTCCATTGCCGAAATATTTGTAGCGTGAGCGTCAAATGTAAGGGCGACAATTTTTAGGTGTATCGGTGGATTTCTTCGCATTTTATTAAAACCATCTTTATTAAATTACTTTTTTGCACACCTGATATACCATGAACTAAAAAGTATCCTAAGGGAATTTTCCAATGTTCATTTAGGCATACTAGAATGAATGTATAAGCTTCCGTAGCTTTCGTGATACATTCAGATGTGCCTGTTCCGAAATCAACAAATCCATGGCCTCCCTTAATGATTTGCGGACGCATTGCCATTTCGTCAGCTACTATAGCACATATGAGTTTGTGATTTGAATATTGTACTTTATTTTTCAAAAGTTGAAACGCTTCATCCGTTAGTCCAGGGGAACCATTGACATGACGGTACCAGTTATAAATTGTTTTGGATGCGGCAAACATGAATTAAAAGTTCTACGAACATAGTTGTATGCCCGTGGGGAATAAAAATGCAATGTTAAGCAAAACTTTCGATAACCTGGCGTATATTTTGGCATTGGTCGTTTTTTATTCTTTAGTTTCTTTTTCACTAAATTATTAGATAATTCCGCAGCGAATACGTTTTCTGATAAAATATTCGAGATGTCATTATCAATAAATCTTTGTTTTTGCAAGTCTAATATAATTTTTTGAAAAAATAAGTTCTTTTTCTGTAAGCGGCGTACTGTTTGTTGTAATATTTTTTTTTTTAATGTGTTTGCGCTGGAGTGCAATTCTGTGGGCTAGTTGCCTTCGAAGTGCCGATTTTCGAGGCGTATCAAAAATAGTGTCTAGCTCCCTATCATTTATGGGTGATATCTGTAAAGGTCATTTATTATTATTTAATATATTGTGCATTATATACAATAGCCAGGAGCTTCGTAAAAACCAAATATACGTACAAGATCTTTGGATGACTGTCCTTTGTTGCAATTCATTAATTGTTGAGTTGGAAGTGAAGATGTAGTAGGACTTTCAAAATAAACATTGTCATTGACCTTGTTAGACGATACACCCTGCAGATTATTTAATGAAATGTCAATTTTTTTTCTGGATTTTCAACGATATCGACAATATCATGCATCATACATCTGTGTGCATAATGTTTGACTTGCGTTATATACATATAATACTAAACAGTTGTGGCATATTATTTATTATTGTATATTATTATATTATTATTATTACCGTAATTAGAAAACATGTCTCCATAAGTTACAATCCCCATAAGGAGAAAAAGCGCCGCTCCTATAAGATCTGTCCAACGCCGAAATTTAGAACCGCGCAAGCTGAAAGGCATTTTAATGTTCTGGGCGGACATCTTTATAATGTAGCAAATAAAAATTGCAATATTTATCCACTTCTCAGATACCAATGTAGAAGGGTGGTGTCGACGTGGCTCATGAAAATGTCGTATACGGTAACTGAGGACATGTTAAAACTATCAGTAATATAATTAACAAAGAAAACTACACACAGAAATACGTTCCCACACACACAAACACACACACACACACACACATACACACACAGGCACACACACCACAGACTACTACTCACCTGTCTACATACCTACGCTCAAGTTATCTTAAATCTATGACGAGGTACTTATATGCATGTACAAATGAAGACTCATGAACACCATACAATTGTGTCCGGGTGTGAAATGAATGAATTGTATTATGATAAGCTGCGGGAGCCCTGGTACCCTAAACACAAGTTTAATCTTATCTTGGGTGCCAGACTTCATCAAACAAAACAGTCAACTGTATACACTGTACTGTAATTGTGTTCATAAGAATGTAACTTTTGAAATAAATAAATATTATTATTATTGTTATTATCATATCGAGCTCCTGTGGATTATGCAGATTAATATTACTGTTCTGAGTTTCATCAGTGCCAAAAATTTGCAGATTCTAAAAAAGAACGTTATTATAAATACCTACTAATTGAAACGAAATATACTGAATTAAATAGTTATTAAATATATAAGGTATAAAGATACTTTTGTTGGTATAGCTCCCTGACGTAATTTACCGAGGCCACATTTAGTTATATATTTTTCTTTATCATCAAAATGTACAGAGCAGATCTTAGTATGTTTAGTTGGTTTCCAAAAGGCTTCTTTGCGATTGAGTCTTCTTTGTTCTATCCATCTAGCAGCAGCAATCGGATCAGAAGGAAATCTAAAAACGAATAATTCGGAGTGATATTTTCATGTTAACGTCAACCGCCAAATCCGAAATAAAATATTTTTTGTCTTAAATGTACATACATATTTGTACATAAAAATCTCTTGACCAATGTAAATACACATATTCAGGCATATAAATATAATAGTTACATATCAATTTAATTTTGCCGATGATCGTAATCGGTAGAGTAAAACCAGATATATGACCAAAACTCGCGATAACCGACATCCACGGGCGCATAGCCTAGCTACTTATATTATTATCATTGTGAGAATATTATACGAATCAATTATATATCCATGGAGTATATTGGAGTATGTTTCAATATAATATATATTTTTACCTAACTAATTATGTGATAATTCTGGTAACCCTGATAATAGGTACCTACCTATTCAACAAAAAAAAACGATGACTTGATACAATTACCCATTTACCTATTTTTTTTTTAAAGTGGGAAAATGGCAATTTTCCCAAAGTTTGCAACATTGGCTATACAATGGCGTCGTTAAAATTTTCGATTTATATTAATGTTCGACAAATGTTTTACGCAAAAATATAATAGGTTTTGAAATACTAACAAGTGAAATGTGATCTTCAAATGATTACGGTTATTATGAGATGAATTGTGGCACCCTTTCACTGCACAAACCGTCATTTTTAAATAAAAATGTGCGAGCTCTTGACCTTGACACTTGATCGCTGGCACTGGCGGGGCGGGTAAATGTTCTGAGCCTGGCTTGGTTGAAATGACTTCACTTCGCTCGCGCGTATTGCGTTTCTATGCGTTATTATTCTAAGACTTTAAACCTTATACGGTATCCGTCTATTCAATATTGTAATGTTAGCCAGAAATTGTCTCAATTTTTGACATACTTGTTCTATATGGTGACTCCAATTTAGGTTAGAGTCTATTTTGAGACCTAGGTATGTATTTGAGTCGGTAAGTTGAATAACAGGATAAGCATGATAGATAGAGTGGAGGCAGTTGTGATCGTGAGCCGTTATTCTATTAGTTAGTGGGTGCTTAAGGTGGGGTGACTTAATGTGCATGAGTTTCGTTTTGTTGGGGTTGAGCACTAGACCCTTATCATGACACCGTATATTCAAAGCGTTGAAGTCAGATTGTAGTAGCTCACACGCTTTTTTTGGGTCCTTATCGGCAACCACTATGCACGTGTCGTCAGCAATCTGGTAACACATAGAATAACGTAGGTGATTATTCATGTCATTGACATACGTCAGAAAATGCAGAGGGCCAATTACTGAACCCTGCGCCGTACCTTCTGTTATGGCCATAGAGTCACTACGGGTATTATTGACTTTGACATGAAAGCTACGATTATGTATGTAACTGTTGCACCATCCTAGTAGGGGACCACGTATACCACAAGTTTCAAGCTTCTTTATGAGCTGTGTGATTAAGGGTATCAAACGCGCGTGAAAAGTCAATAAATACTGCCAGCACGGGATTTTTTTTATTCATGTGTGTATTTACTTCGTCAGTGAAGTGGGTTATTAGTTCAGTAGTACCTTTACCACGCTGAAAACCAAATTGATATGGATATAGAACGGCCTGATTTTTATAAAAATGGTGTATTTGCTCACATACGTATTTTTCAACTATTTTATCGACAGTAGAGAGAACAGTTATTGGTCGATAATTGTTGAAGTCATTTCGTTTACCCTTTTTGAAAACTGGCCTGACACAGCCCTGTTTCAAAGATTCTGGGTATACCCCTGATGTAACACTGGTATTAACAAGGTTTGCTATTGCTAGTGATATTTCTTTACTGATTGCTTTTATGTCGGAAATTTTGATAGCGTCGTCCCCAGGGGCTTTGTTAGAATCGAGATTTTTAATATTTTTTTCTACCTTCTCCGCTGTGGCTTTCTGAAAGTATATAGACGAATTTATGTGCTTACAACTGTTTTCTGGATTTAGTAATTTTACCCTACAATTTGGAATTATATCTTTCACTGCTTTGTTAAAACCTTTTGCAAAACTATTGGCTATTTCTTTAGTGTCATATCCTTGTGAATCGAAGGCCATTAATATAATTTCATCAACTGTTAGCGTTACTCGCCCCAACATTTGATTTACAATACGGTATATTTTCTTTGTGTTTTTAAAATTAATTTCAATGTTTTTGGTATAATATAAATTTCTGCTTTTTTCTAATAGACCGTGTACTTTATTCCTGATTTTAAATGTAAATTATGTTAATATAGTGTAGTAATAAATATGTGACCCTTTTTTTGCTTAGGTAACTTAGGTGTTGAATTTATTTAGTTTCTAGATTCAAATACGTAAAATACAGAATTTATATAATATAATATAATAAATAAATAAATATTCTACGACATTCTACACAGCGCTTACTAGACCCAAAGTAAGCATAGTTTAACTAGCTTGTGTTATGGGTTCTAGAAGTAACATGCGGATAAACATAGTTATACAGTTTTATAAATACACACATATTATAATAGAAACACCGAGACCAACGCAAATAGATATATTCATTCATACAAATATTTGCACTGAGCGGGAATCGAACCCGCGCCCCCTGTCGTAGCAGTCGAATGCACTACCGCTACGCCACAGAAGCCGTCGTAATACGACATACTCGTAGATACGAGTAAATTTTGTTGTGAGATTTATGGTATTGTATGCATTCAATAATCTTTTGTAAAATCTCTTGAGGAGAAACAACATACCTTCTTGATTTTAATGGCGAACCGGGTTTAAGCTTAATACAGTGATGTGGGAAATTTAATAGAAAACAATTTGTATGATTGTTATAACTGCCTACACGGAAAAAAATGCTCGTGGAATTAGTTTGCCTGCAATAATAATATTATTCTCAGAAATATTGTTTTATGTTAAATAAATAAATGCTTGAACTAACATTAATATCACAGCTCAACAAACTTGATATTGTCCATGAAAAACATATTTACTACAAATAAAACAATATTTTTTAATTCAAGTGGCTGAATAAAAAATACTGTCTAAAATTAAGATTTTTATGTGTTTTAATTTAAGAAAAAGTTGTTTGAGTTCAAGAACCTTAAAGTTTTGAATTAAAAGTTGCACTATTGACCTAAACTCAAATATCAAAATTGGTTAACTGGAGAATATATTCTTAAAATAAAATCGATATTTTCTTCGATTTAATAAATTTAGGTTTCTCTTATCAAAAAATAGGAAAGTTTTCAAACAAGAAAACATTTATTTTGTTCAAGAAAATTAGTTTTTGAAGGAGCATTTAATTGCGTTGAATTAAGAATTTAAAATGATTCAAATGAGCCTTTTGACGTTTTTTTTATTAAGAATTTACATGTTTGGTTTAAAGACATTTTATATAAGAGTAAGAAAGTCAAAGCATTGGCGTAAGAATCCAATTTATTTTAACTAAAACATTTCAAAGTTTTCAGACAAGATTTATTCGTTTTGTGATAAATAACTATAGTATTAAACAACTAATAATATTAATATTTCTTAAAAATAAGGATTAACTTATTTTTAAAGTTATTTCATTGTTAGGATTAAGAAAATAATATTCTAGGGTAAGTAAGGTTAGCATTAGCGTAAGCATACAAACTATTTGGACTGAAATCGTTCAATATTTTTACACAAGACGTTTTTGTTTTGTAAGAAGAAAAATATGATATTCAACTAATAATATTAATATTTCTTAATAAGAAAGAATAACGTTTCTTCACAAGTTGTTTTAATTTTTGGATCAAGAAAAATATATTTTAGGGTGAATAAGGTTAGCATTACTGTAAGAATTCAAATTATTTTAACTGAAATAGTTAAATGTTTTCTCACAAGAATTTTTCTTTTTCTGAGAATAAATTGTAGTTTTCAGATAAAAATATTAATATTTTTAAATAAGAAAGATAATGTTTCTTTAAAAGTTGTTGTAAAGTTTGGATCAAGAAAAAGTATATTTTAAGGTAGGTATGTACAGCATTGGTGTAAGAATTCAAACTATTTGAACTGAAATAATTCAAAGTTTTCACACAAGACTTTTTCGTTTTCTGAGAATAAATTATAGTGTTCAACTAATAATATAAATGTTTCTAAATAAGACACAAAAACCGTTCTGTATTAGATGTTCTAATGTTTGGACTAAGAAAAATATGTTTTAGGGTAAGAACGTACAGCATTGGCGTAAGAATCCAAACTATATGAACTGAAATAGGTCAAATTTTCCTGATAAAACTTATTTATTTTTGTAGGAATAAATGTAGGTATTTAAGTTAGAATCTTAATGTTTCTAAATAAGAAAGAATAACGTTTCTATCAGGAACTGAAAACCGCTATGATTTTCGGTACCGGTTTTGATGAATTCTGGTTACCTCTACGGTTTACATAAATTACATAACCTTTACTTAGATAATCTTTTCAGTGAGTGAGTTAATTAGTGAGTGAGTATAATACCGCTTTTTATAAGTTGAGTTCACAGATTCAGAGAAAAATAATTAAATTCCTATGTGTAGAAAAATAATCAGATTGCTTAGATTGGTAGGTAAAATAATTAAATCTAGGTTTAAGTCAAGTTTAGGCTCTATTAATTAATATTTTCGGTAATTTCTTTTCTTCATAGGCTTAAGTCATTGAAGGGGTTAACCCCTTCACGTGGTTACTATTATAAAGGTGTTAATCATTTCGCTGGGTTTTGAGGATGTAATTCGAACGAAAGGTAACACTGCGATATGAGTTACCCCATGTACGGGTTCCCCTGTCAAAAGGCTTAACCCTGTAAGCGGTGTTGTCCGGTCCCTGGTATATCGAGGTTATAGGTACTGCTAAATGAACATTGAGCTAGATAGAGTACGAGACCCAGGTTAAGTATCCAAGTAGGTAGGTAGGTTAAGTTAACCTATAGTTATATCTACATAGATAAACATAATATGGCAACAAATTGCCTAATTTACTGCTATATCAACAGTCAAGACCAAAGAGTATATAAAAGTCAAGACAATGAATGTTCTTGAACGAAAGGTCAAGAAAAACGTTCTTATTATAAGATAAAGAAAATTCTTGGATTATCAGTCAAGAAACACAATTTTAATCCAAGAATGAATTTACTTGGATGATTGGAATTTATCAGACTTAGATGAAAAATAATTTTCTTGACTGAAACTCGATCGTAATTGATTGGTCATACACACTCACACGCCGCGCGGGGCAACGGAAGAAACGAAAAAGTATTGAGTGTTACCATCTCAAATTAAGTACTCCTCAATTTTGCGATTGTTCGGACGATGGATGACTTTAATATTATTAGGAACAAGGCAAATAAATTATGAAAAGCTAATATTTACAAAATAAATGGTGTGATATCGCATACCGCGATATCACACCATTTATTTTACAGGGAATTTCATCGAGAAGAGTTGGTAATGGGAAAATTTAAACAGTAAAATTATGTAGGTATATCAAAAAATGCTAAACGGACTCGCGTCACAGATTTTGTTAAGTTATATTTTGCTGTATTGCCTTCGGATACATTTACGAGTACCAGATCAAGAATGTTACGTGCTGTTTAAACCATGCAAGTCATTTATTGCTTCAATTTAATTGTATGCAACAGGCAAGAAACTTGCATCATGTAAATGGCGCTTAAGTAATGCTAGTCAGTTACTTATACTCAACTTACTCAAGTCACTTTAAAGAAATAATGTTTGTAAACAAACTGTCACTAATAAAATTGAATAGCTTCGGTAGGTAGGAAGAGGGTTCGTTTTTAGACCGAGTTGATAGTAATTTATATTGAAGGGAGTGGTCACAAATCCTCACTAGTTAAGAAATATGTTTAAAACTCCACAGAAAAAAAGTTATTTTTAGGTTAAGTATTGACAATTTGTTTAATACAAACATTCTAATCGAATTTGGCTGAAGTAGGTATAGGTACATCTAAACTAGTGTTAATGTTGCGCTATCTACTTACTAATATTAGGCACGTAATTCAAATAAATCATTCATCATTCATTCAAGCCAAATAAAAAAACTGAGCTTGATTGTTATTTAATTTAAAAATATTTTCTTGAATTTTTTATCGGTAATAAAATAATTGGTTTTGAGTGTGATTTTGAGCGTTTACAAACTTTTTCACGAGATTATTAACAGCTGCGCCAATCTCATCGAATTCCACACACATTTTTTTTAATTGTCTGTTTGATCCATTTCCCTTAAATACGCGTGTCGCGCAGCTGGCAGCTGGCAACCCTGGCTTAGGAGTCGACACGAAAATCGGAAGCAGCGCACGGCCGCACGCACAGATCTCTCTCTAGAGCATGGGCATGCAACTCTCATACATTGGTTTCAAATTTTTGCTGTGCTAAATTAATCTGTGGTCACGCATTCTCAGCCCCATCTAGCCGTGAGTTCCTAGAAGTACATTTTTTTTTAAATTAATTTAATTGTTGTCATTATACGATGGATAGAATAGTTTGGTAGTCAAGTTATTAGCATGTCTTTATAATTTATATTATTAATTATATGATATTTAATTACTAAAACATTATTTAAATTTTTGAAATACAAAAATACTGTTTCAATTCCTATTTTGCTAGAATTCATTAAGATATGGTTAAATTGTGGTAGAATTTAAAATCATAATAACACTTTTCAACGCGTCCGTTAACATTCAAAGTCTTTTTCAGAAAGAAAATCTCTGCCGGCACGTTTCAATGTTTTGAATGTACCTACTGGCACTTTTCTTTTTTGAATTCTAATATTTACGACGATTTACGTTGAGTTTTGCTCACTGCTCCGTGTCCTAGACATATCCATTTACTAGGATGGTTGCCAGCTTGGCAATCAACCCAAACTTAAGCGTAGCGAGATTTGCCTATCCAACAACAGGTCAACGTGACCGGTCGACTTTTTCTATTGATTTGGTTTTTTGGTGATTATTCCTCGATGGTAAGACCGATCTGGACATTCGACCCCTTACGACACTCAGTAACGTCTACTTGATCACCGTGGCAAATTTGCTCGAGATCGGTAAAACGGTCTCGGAGGAGTATCATTTGTTTGAAATGCAACTTTGTAACCAAAGACGCTTCGCGCGCCTTTGGCTCGCTACGCTTAATTACAAATACTTAGGAGTGATCCCTTTGTAGTATCTCGTGATCTATAACAATCGGCTCTCATTAGGAATTTGAAACTTATTGCGCAATAGGTAATATTTCTACTGAGATTCTTACCAACTCGGCTTGTGTAGGTACTTTATAGTTACATTTATTTTTAATAAAACATTCACAATAGCCTTATGCTGTAGCCAACTTAATTTATTATTATTATATTTAACTTAATCTTTGACTAAATAAATACCAGATTAATTTATTTCTTGTAATATCAACAGTGAATCAAATTCAGAATTTAGTCAGAAAAATTAGACATATAGACTTATAACAGATATAATTTCAAAAAGTGTTTTGATTTGAAATTACTGGTAGTCCAACCAGCAATTTTATATAAATAATATGTAGTATAAAAAAGTAAAAGTAAATCTTTTATAGACCACCACATCTTTCATATTAATCTTAAAATTGAAAATTCTACTCTTGAGGAAATGAAAATGGGATGAAAAATATATATATAGAAGATAAATAAAAGCTTGTAAAACTTTACTTTTAGAAGCTTTTATTTAACTTGCCTTCATCATATGTATAAATGGTTTGAGTCATCAACAAATTTTATGTATTATGTGTTCTTTTTTTATTATTATAATATAGGACACGTCAATCTGACTTCCCCTCAGCTGATGGTAAGCTGAAGGCAGTCCCAGGAAAGAGGGTCACCATTACAGACACATACAATGTTACAATGGTGATCCTCAACTTTACCTCAAAAAATGAGGTCATCATTTTTCACACTCCACTTAAAGGACATGGGACTGTATGGAGAAGGAAACATGTGTGTAGTAATGGTTTTGAAAGTTATTTGCTATTATCTTATAATGCTAGTCAAGTGAACTCGAACTAAAGTTAGTTTCAAAGGATGAAGATGAAGAACTCGGTATTGCTGGAAGAGATTCCGAATTATGTGGATTGGATTTCCACTGCACCCTTTTCTAATCAGAGACATACTGATAACCTCAAATTATTGAGAATTTAGGATGAAATCTCCTTGATTCCTCCGCTTGGAAAAAGGAGGTGAGTTGTTGGTGCTTCACTGTGGCACCTCCCAGTGTATACTGCAAGAAAATATTACTAACTGAGCATGTGGAATGATACTAAGCTAATAACATATTTTTGCAAGCAGCTTTTTAAGTTGCTTCGTTTTGCACGCACCAATTAAAGATGTGGGTGGTAGAAGGTGCTGTCTACAGTTTTGTGATTTTTGATCTTTAAGTTTGATGTATGGTTCAAAATATAATTATTCTGTTAAACCACTACTTAACCAACAACAATGAGCAACTTTTTATTCTAGTTGCTATACAAATAGGTGTCAAACAGTTTCTAAACTGACCCTTAGCATAGCTCACTCCATAGCCCGTTGTAAGATGCTTAGATTGTGGACAGTGGACTAACCTGACTGTCAGTAATATTTGCAAATGAAATATTTAAAAATTGTCAGATAACACCTTCATCCATTGACATCTTCAATTGCCTTTATGTACTGAAACCACTTCAAAATTAAAATGTCAAAGCCCTCTTTTAGGTGTTGACAGTTGTTTCAATATTTCATGTGAGTTATATTTCGATGTAAAAACACCATTTTTTTTTCTTTTTAGGTGTGCCTCTTGAATTGACATATCGGATCAGTTAATTGGCAAGGAAATAATTGCTTGATTTGAAATACATGAACAATTTAATATTTATTTTAGGGAATTACATTGAGCAGCTCGCCACCTGTATCTCTATTGCTGCCCTCTGTACAATCTCCTCAGGAGGTACAGCAGCCACAACTGCCTCAATCTGGTGTCTCGGCAGAAGCTGGCCCCATTCGCCATCGGATTGTGCCGAGACGCCGCATCTTGCCTAGGCCTTCACGACCTCCTGCCTATGAAAACTTAGTGAATGCCCTGCATGAAAGCAATACCACCTTACAAGAAACTATTCAACATAATGTTGATGTGATTGCTGCTGAGATCTTAGCAGCATGTAGTGTACATGTTTAATAATTAAAAATAGCTTTAAGTAAAACATAATTTTTGGTGATTATATGTATAAAAAATAGCTTTATTTAAAACAAATTATATGTTTTTAATTAAAATTTCTTTCAATTAATTCTGCCCGCATTTGTCTGTGAAAAAGATTAGGACTTTAACAGACATAGATACCGCTAGAATAGTTTATTTCAGTTATTTCCATAGTATTATGAGCTACGGCATTCTCCTTTGGGGTAATGCCGCAGATTTAAATACAATCTTTGTATTGCAAAAGCGGGCTGTGCGGGCAATTTATAAGTTGGGCCCAAGAGTCTCCCTCCGAGGAGAAAAGTCCAAAGAAATAAACATTCTAACTGTAGTGTCTCAGTATATTTTTGAAAATCTTTTGTATGTTAAAAGAAACATTTCCAATTTTTTAAGGCTTTGTGATATACATAACGTAAATACTAGACATAAAAACAATCTTGTGGTTTGTAATAGTCAACTCCACAAGATTAGTAATTCCTTTCAGGGTAACTGTATACGCTTCTACAACAAGCTTCCTAGTGAAATGAAGAATCTACCTCTTCATAAATTTAAAAGCCAAATTAAAAGTAAACTCTGCCAAAAAGGCTACTATAAAATTCAAGACTATTTAGTCGACAAACAAGCTTGGATATGAACTGTTTGCTCTCTCTCTATGCTACTCAAATGAAATTGTACTTTGGTTAAGTAAACATGTTTGTAAATAGACCAAAAAAAACAGCCCACTGAGTTTTTTGCCGGAGTCTTCTCAGGACAGGGCCGCGTTTCGAACCGACCAAACATTAGATTAATTTTTTTTGACGTTTTGTAAGTGCCGTATTAATGGTCTATACAGAATAAATTATTTTTGACTTTGACTTTGACTGGCCAAAGCCAAAATCACGAAATCGTTATTCATCATTGCGGCGATAGTGGCGTACGTAACGGACTGCTGAGACGAGGTCTCGAGTTCGATCCCCAGTCGCCCCGGGCACACACCTCTGAGTTTTCGTAGTTATGTGTGCATTAATAAATGTTAATTATCACTCGCTTAATAATGTGCCCGGTAGATGGCAATAGGCTCGCCCCCTATTACATTGGGACCTTAACATAACTGGCGAATCGTGGGTGTGTAATACACCTCTGCCTACCCCTTCGGGGATACAGGCGTGAAGTTATGTTATGTTATGTTATTCATCATAAAAATGTTATTTGCCACAAAATTTTAACGAAATTACAATTATCACTATAACTGGTCGGCAGTATTTTAGATGGTGTCTAGTTTTAGTGTGACGTTTTTGAACAACAGAATTGCTACCAGTATGTTTTATTTTCTTGCCTAGCTTGGCACATTTTTCTTAAAATCTATTCCGCCAAGCTACAATCTCATATCTTTCTATGAGTAATGATCATACATTGGAATTCTTTTTGAATTCATAGCCATGGTCATGCAAAATTCTTCTTAAACTCTCCCTACTTCCTGTAAATCCGATTGCATCTCTTAACTCTGCAAGCAAGTTCCTAATAGTAGGTACTTGTTTTTTAACAGTATAAAATTCATTAATTTTGTTTCTAATTGCACATATATCAAAGTTGTCTAGATTTGATACAGTACTTGGATGGGGTCTCTTTTTCCCAGGCGTACTCCAAATGTTGTTGTTTGATTGGCCTTCTTTTTTAATGCGCTTTAATGTAGCGAGACTAACATCTGAAAAAAAATATGCAAATAATATTGATTACAATTTTACTATGAGTCGTACTACATAATTACTGAAACTAACCAATTATACAAACATTCTAAAAAAATTCTAAATATTTAGATACACAAGAAAGAGTAGGTAGATGTTGCATACTTTCGGTTGGTATCTAAAACCAGAAGTTGAGAAGTTTGTTATTATAAAGCAATGATTAATGTTTGTATGTAGATTGATAGTTACATAACGAACCTAGGTAGGAAATTTCTTCCTCTCCAGTAAATTAATAGTATCTACCTGTCATTGCTGATATTTCCTCCATGTACTTGGTTGCTATAATCCGTTCTGAATTATGTATATCTTTAAGTATTTTGACAGACTCTTTAATTTTGTTAACATCTATAACTTCGGTTTCTGAAAGAAATACGAAAATATTTAAAACATTGAATACTTTCATGGATAACAAGATGTACAGAAAAAAACAATGTTTTATGCAAATATGCCTACATCTGCTAAGATTGAGCAAAAGATCAAGATTCACATGTCGAACTTACCAATGGTCTCCAAGATTGTAAACAAACATTCTTCTTTCTCATTTCTCACATCAAATTTATTAATCATGTTGAATAGTAGCTTTCTAGCCTCACTCCTAATAGGTGTATAATAATTCTTCTTCTTCTTCTTTTAGTTAATGGCTTCTGCAGAATCACCGCAATTTCGCCAATGTCAAGTAAAATAAAGTAAATGTTTATAAGTAAAATTATATTAATCTAAGCATTTCAAATTAACGGCAACGTCGTACGGTTTTCTCAAAGAGTATCAAAATATAATAAATGTTTATAAAATTAATAATGGCGAAGACGCCAATGTCAAGTCCGTCTATTTAAATATAATAATTTTCCGGCAAAAAAAGGAAACACGTTTTATCCAAATGACAACTCATGTACTGACATTAGACAATATTAGAGTTTATACATCTATTTGGTGTGGCCATATGAAGAATGTCATTGAATGAAATGAAATTGTCTGGCTCATGTTTCGTGTGTCAGACTCTATACATAATAATCTATGCGCACAGAGTACTTTTGTGCCGCACACACACACCACACAGCATTCTTTTGCAGTTTTGCCACTGTGCAGGCTTTTTATTGCAATATTTTCATTTGTGAACCTAACGGTTAGCGCAGCAGTAGGCTACTCTGAACTAACAGGTTTAAAGTTATTTGTGGAAGAGAAAGTGTTTTTTCCCGGTGGTAGGTTGTATGATATTGCAAAAGTCACCGGACCCTATATTTGAATACCACTAATAATAATAATAAATAATGCTGGAAATTTGACACAGCATCATGTAGTCCCAAAGTAAGCAAAGCTTGTGTTATGGTAACCACATGACTGATAAATATACTACATGTCGCGTAGTCGCGGCGACGCTAGGCCGCCCCATCCATAGGGTCAGGACGTGCGAGCTGGCCAGGCTCACCGTCCGGCCCGTTGGTGGATGGACGCGACGCAGCGACGCCGAGACGCCGCGACGGGAAAAGTTATTTGGTTGTTTTTGGATAGTTGTATGTACCTGGGGTTTGTTCCGAGAGAAATCTTCATTACTTTGGGAGGTTTGCTTCGCGTAAATCGGCCTTAGTTCTTACCAGCACGTACCATGATTCAGCTCGCCATCTGTAGTTAAAACGTACACTGATTCCCACCATTCTACATATTGCAATATACCTAACCTCACACCCAAACGTTTGGTGTCTTAGGTGCGAGGCTACGTACAACATAGAAATATCTTACACGTACATTTATCTACTATAATTAATTAGTCAGTTACATGTTAATGACAGCCAAGTCTGTCAATTACCTTTTGCTATCTCTGGCAGCCAAGTCTGCCAATTACTCTGGGTGCACCACAGAACTATTTAACTTTGTTATAGAGACTTCGTATTGCAGCACCGAAGGTCTCCTATAACAGACTGATCACGGCCTTTCGCCCAGTCTAACGCTCACGAGGTTTTCGCATTGAAGTATCGAAAGACCTCTGGCAGCCAAGTCTGCCAATTACTCTGGGTGCACCACAGAACTATTTAACTTTGTTATAGAGACTTCGTATTGCAGCACCGAAGGTCTCCTATAACAGACTGATCATGGCCTTTCGCCCAGTTTAACACTCACGAGGTTTTCGCATTGAAGTATCGAAAGACCTCTGGCAGCCAAGTCTGCCAATTACTCTGGGTGCAGCACAGAACTATTTAACTTTGTTAGAGAGACTTCGTATTGGTACCGAAGGTCTCCCCTAACAGACTGATCACGGCCTTTCGCCCAGTCTAACACTCACGAGGTTTTCGCATTGAAGTATCGAAAGACCTCTTAATATAACTGACCTCCAAGAACATTAGAAACTTTCATAAAGTTAGGAATCTCAAGTTTATGCATTTAGATGGGAACCTCTACACTATTGTCATAGTGCTACCACTTAGCTTATATTAGATGAGCCGCCACCATGCTGGACGCCTCCATCAAACACCAATCACTTTACTTTTCACTTATTAAATTCTACTAAGGCTATTGATGTAGTTCAAATGACTGAAAATGAAGCGGCAAACTGAAACGCCACAGACAACATAGAGCACATAACCATAAACTATAAATACTCTGACTAGTTTATTACAAGTCTTTTGGCCTAACAATATTAATTTGACTCTGCTACCTTTTTACTTCGCGAACTGCGCGACACTACATAAATACTTATTTTTTTGTAAATACATACATATTATACATAGAAATACCCAGACCGGAGACAAATATTTGCAGGTCATACAAACATTTGTCCCGTGGTGGGGATTGAACATGCAACCTCATGCGACACAGGTGAGCCTTCACCCACTGCACCACAGAGGTCGTCACTATTTATATTATTTGATACTCAGATGTTGTGGGTCAGATGTTGGGTTTTTCTAGAAAGTTTACTTCTGCAGATGCTGTTAACTCGCTCAACCCCAAACTACAATTACATCTTAACCTAACCTATCATAACCTAACCTTTGCTCTGATTTTCGATTATATCAACCATTTTATATCAAAAATTATATCAACACTTATTTTGCACATATTACGAATAAATAAAAATTTAAAATTAAATAAATAATATTTACGAAAATAGTTGTGAATTATTGAAACTTTAGGATTTTTTATCTATAAAACTATGTGTTTCCGCAACTTGCGGTAGTCAAAAATACACTTTAGAATACAGTATTCTATAGTAGTCTTGTGCCTAATCGGACATCTGTCGGTACGCACGGTACTAGTACTTTTCGTACAGTGTACTAGTACACCTTATTAGTACTATTAGTACTTTAGTACACCTAATCATAAGCATACCAATTTGATTTTCATGAGCATGACAGGTCGAGGTGGGTCGAAAAAGAATGGGTGTCATGTATAATCAACTTAAATGATATACTCTGCTAATAATCAACAAGAAATAGGTATAATATCTCTGATTATCGATTATGATTTTCATAAAACTTTAACCGATACTTAAAGGGAAATGGTTTGAGAATTAAAATACAACTATTTTTTTATATTACATTGTAAATTTGTAAAAAATATAAATAGGTTACTCCCTTAGAATATTTATAAACAATGATAATAAAATAATTTAGAGACTCAGTTCATTAATTTTATTTGTGATTTCTCGTATCGAATTATAAATCTGGTAGGTATGTATCTATTTTACACTCATCCTTAGTGTATCAATAGAATAATTGCGTGAAGATATACCTAATACTTACATCCTTACAATTTTTATTTTAATCCTAATCTAAAATTAAAAAAAAAAGAAATTAAGGTAATTATACATTTTTTGTAGAATATTATCTTATTACAAAAACGATTTTCTATAGTCTGTGGTTATTCTTCGCATGTGGCACTTCACTAAAGGGGCTATCGCTGTCGCATTCTATCGTATTTACTCGCCCGTACTCGCCGCGCTCCTCTCGTATCGCTATCGGACTACCAATAACAAACTAACCAATAGACGTCCGACTGTCCGAATACTACTAAATGTCCGATTAAGAACTGTGGTTGAGTAACGTTGCTTTTAGTACAGTGCTAAGTTACGTTACCTAATAGTACATCGGACGCGTACTACCCAACACTATTCTATAGATAAAAATACCCCCTATGAAAACTTGAAAAATTTACGAAAATAATTGTTAATTATTGAAACTTTAGGATTTTTTTTTGAAAACTGTGTTTCGGCGCGTGTGTGTGTTTGTGTAAGCGCATAACTAGAAGAGATCTATCTGTATAATAAATATGAAGCTCAAAATCGACGTACAGTAATGTACAGTGGAGCCTGTTAGGGTACTATAGAGCTGGTCTGATGATGGAGATGGATGCTGGTCATAGGAACTCCTTAACTATACGTTCATGTTAAGCTTGTCGTGTTTGACTTTGTTTGATTTCTCTTGACGGGTTCTCTTAAGCAGTTCCGAGTACTAATTCTATAAAAGCGGTGGTTTGAAAAATACCTATTTATCAACAAAACCCTTATTTCGCTTTGTGAAGAAAAATTGAGAACAAAATTTCAATTAACCCTGCTTAACCGACTTACCTACTAATGTAACTCCAATTTAATATTTTTTGTTTGGGTGGACTAAAATTATATGTGTACATACCTACCTAGTTAGGTACTAATAGATGTTTTTCCACAACTATTTAGTAAGTTAACTCTTTGTACATCCTAAAGAATGCCTGAATGCCTTTATAGTTTTAAACCTTTCAGTAAAATTACTCATGAAGAGTACAACACAGGGATTGAAAACCGGTACCAATTTCGGTTCTGGTTCTACATTTAGGTTCTTATAAAGGTTCCTCTTTTCGGTACGGTTCCGGTTCCGGTATCGGTTCCGGTTTGGGATCCGATTTACCGGTTCTAAATACCGGTTCCTAGAACCTTTAAATCGGATGATGTTATTCCGGTTCCTTGGCATCCGTTTTAAAGGTTCCTTACTGAAGAGGGTATGTGTGTTCGGAGCAGGGAATGAATAACCAAAATTTATTGATGTTCGTGCCTCCGCCGAGCCAAAGCAAGTTGTTTTGTAATTTTGCCGCCATTCATGTTTCCGCGTCTCCCTTTTTTGTTAACATAATCACAAGTGTGTTGGATAATAAACGTAACTAAGGTAAAGGCACCCAATACCGACCCCTTAAAATTGGCACCAAACTCCGACCCATTCATCAAATCGTCATTTTAGGCTGTTGTATGTAAGACAAATGTTTTTTTAGAGAAAATAAAGATGTATTTGTAATGCACACATTCATTACTTGCATGTGTGCGTAAACCAGCGACTTCAAATTTTAATTTAATTTTTATTTTCAAAATAATAGTTTCTCGTCGGACTCCCAAGATTCCGCACATTTCATATAGCTTTAATTTGACTAAAATTCAATATTAAAAAGTGGCGGTGATAAGAGCCATATTCACAATTTTATTCCTAATGCAACCCATGGCACTGTTGGGTTTTTACAAAGTATGTTAATTTCCTTTTTTTTTGTTATAAGGCGTCTATTAATAAATAGTGGGCTATACCAAATTAATATCTTAGTATGTCAAGCTTTATTAGAGCTATTAGCGTCATATGTTTAATTGTACCGATAGCTGTGATAATCAATTTTATTCTTGTGCAAATGTTTTGATTTCCCTAGGATGTATAGTTGTCAATTGATGTATTTTACGGTTAAAATATGTTTAATATTAAATATTCATGGTTACTGCAATCATATAACCATATAAATGTACATAAAAGTAATAAAATTACGTAGTAAATATAAATTTTAATGGGTCGGTAACAGGTTTTACGATTTTTCGTAGAAAAATCCTAAAACCGACCCACATGTAATATTGCAGTTTTCAACGTACCTAGATAGGGATAATATAAGAGCTCGTGACACCAATCCTAGTTCAATCAGATTATCGGATGAAATGTGTATCATTAGACGCGTATTTAATTGGAGAACACGAAATAGCTATTCTGCCAGGCTAAAAACCTGGTGGGGATACCAAAAATCAATTTGAATTATTAAGTAAAAAATCAAATAACCCGACTGCCCTAAAAAGACTGAAACAAGTTTGATAGCAGGCGGGAACCATTAATTTTCTTTCGGTTTATGATTTGCATCTGGGTCCCCCCTGCTATCAAACTTGTTTCGGTCTTTTTAGGGCAGTCCGGTTATTTGATTTTTTAATTAATAATTTTATTGTATACTTTTTAGTTATGATATATATATTTTTGAAATTCCCTTTTAAAGTTCTTCATTTCGATACCCTATTCGATAAGTTTGAGTGAAAAATTTTTTTGAATAACATACATTTTAGCGCCAAAAATCACCCATTTCATTTTTTTATTATTTTAATATAGCCAGTGTCACTCTCACAGTTAATACTAATCTAACGACACCTCTCAAGCTGAAATCGATCGAGCCGATCAGGCTGCAGAGCGTACCAAACAATTATACATACATACATACATACTCTCGAAAAACATAACCCTCCTTCTGGCGCAGTCGGGTAAAAATCAATGTCTTATTATGAGAAGATTACCATGCTCATTTATGAAAGATCTTCAAATCTTGTGTATGAACTGCCACTGCTGCCATTTCTAAATACTGGCGAAAGTGATGGCAGCAGTAACATAATGTTACATTAATGTGCTATCTATCGTTGAGAACGATAGTGCGTTGGCACCTTTTTGCGACTTATAATATTATTGCTGCCATCACTTTCGCCAGTGTTTAGAAATACACTAAATTTTAATGATCTTGCACATCCTGGTTTTTTTCTGGTAATCTCATCATATAAAACACCTCTGTAATACACCTATGCCTACCCCTTCGGGGATACAAGCGTGAAGTTATGTTATGTTATAAAACATCGAATTTTTAAGCTTGTTAAAATTGATTTTCCGTATCACCGCCAGGTTTTTAGCCTGGCAGCATAGCCATTTCGTGTTCTCCCACTAAAGACGCGACTAATAATAAATATATATCATCTAGTAATGTGATCGAACTAGAATTGATATCATGGGCTCTGATACTATGATTCTATAGTAAATTAGTTGGAAGCACGAGCGTTCATTTGTTTAGTAATAGTAGATTTTTACTCTTTTTATTTTTTTCTTATCATGGTACAGTCATCCTTTCGAGGGCTTACCCGGGGTGCCCGGCAAAGAACACTTGGGGAGGACACCGTGCGGTTTTAGTCGAGACACGACATAATCACCCCCGCTGGCCGGCGGGGGGGTATCCGAAGGGATTTCCGCACGTTAAAAATAAAAAAACATGGTACAGTCGGCAAAGGACACAAGTAGACACCTTTCCATACAAATTGATATGAAAAGGTGTACTTATCTCTTTTGTCGACTGTAGGCACATACATATTCAGTTTACACATACTTTAACTGTTTAAGAACTGGTTAATTAAAATAATGTTGTTTTTTCTAATAATACCTGATGATAATGTAATTAAACATAAAGAAGCATTTTATTTAACTTGAATTGTTTCATTTATTTAGCAGTCGGTAATAGGAGCCACAAAATCGGTATGAGAGTTTTACACATGCATGGGGTCGGTGATAGGGGCTGAGCCCATTTCATAAATAACTATTTTTATTTTATTTTTCTTTTATGCTTGCTAGTTATTTCTATAATCGAGTAAAAAGATCATTCATTTCAGCAACTGAAAAATAATAAAAAAATATTCTAGTTATTGAACATGTGCTTATTTTTTGTATGTCAAGATGAGCATGGCTTAAACTTAACTTAATAGGTGCCTTTACCTTACGCGTATATGCGTTTACGTAAAGTTTTACTTCATTCGTGTGGTCTAAAGTTAACTATTTTTATTTTTGTAATAAATACAGTTCAAAATAACTTGTGCAGCTACAGTGTTTTAATAATAGAATGTTTGTGGTTGCGTTCATTCGGCGACATTCGGCATCCAACGGGCAACTCGCACGACAGCGCCGGCTCCATCTCTGTCCTTGTCTATTAGTATTTATTATTGAACTAGCTGTGCCTGCGACTTCGCCCGCGTGTTAGATCTGGGTTTTATTTATTTCGCGCGGAGCCCTAATTCTTTAAAAAAAATTAAAGTAACCTAAGTTACTCCTTATTAGATCAGCTACCTGCCAATAAAAGTCCCGTCAAAATCGGTCCAGCCATTTCAGAGATTAGCCGGAACAAACAGACAGACAAAAATTGTAAAAAATGTTATATTGGTGTATGTACCTATATATATATTCATCATATACATATGTAGTAAAAAACTTATATTTCAATATCACAAACAGACACTCCAATTTTATTTATATGTATAGTTTACTTGATTTTAAAACAATAATTTTATCAATACGAAAACGAGCGACTGGCGCGCGCGTTGGTAACAGAAGATTCACCAAACACCAATACAAATGTGATTTCTTACAAACTCTCCTCTCCTCACACTCCGCTACGCTGCATCGCGCCTGTCACCCGACCGCACCTCAAAAAACAAGTTTAGACTCGCTTTGCCAAAGAACCGGTAAAATAAAGGTTCTTAAAGGTTCCAATTTAGGTTCTGGTTCCTGTTCCGGTATAGGTACCGGAACCCCAAAATACCGGTATTTTACCGGTATTATGGAACCGTTTTCAATCCCGTACAACATAAACACAGGAAAAATAATTGTCCTGTTTACTAAGGAGGGTAGCGGAACATACTTTGTCCCTCCAGTTAAAAAAAGAGAATCCATTTCTGGAAAACCATTGTTTGCGAGGGGAAAGTTAGTAGATAAAAAAGAAATACTCTATACAAATACGGCGAGAAAAGAAAAAGTAAGACAGATTCAGAGAGCGAAAATGGAAAAAAAAACAAATGTTTCGAAGAACTGAAAGGTTTCTAAACAAGACGTGCTATTCAAGTTATAGATGTAGATGTAGGTACATAGATATAGTAGACTTGACAATGTAAACCCCTATTTCTTCTGGTCTTCTTCGCCTTTCTCTGGTCTGGCTTTACCGATTTGAATAATTCTTTCACCATTTGATAGCTATACTCTTGGAGAAGGTTTAAGACTACTTTTCATCATCATCAACATATACCATCACTACGGGGGCAACGCTGTGAGGGCAGCTAGTTCTTTAATATTATTAAAATATCAGATCCATACCTAATGATCAGAAAGAATCTATGTTGAATCAGAGACAGATGAGATGCCATTACAATTAGTGTGCTGTTCGAACTCTACCCTCATCCATTGACTCCTTTTTCTTTTGATGCCCTCTATAATGTAGCGATTCTAGACTGTCGTCTACGTTCTTGAATCACCTGTAAGTTTTTTTTTCATGTCTTCGACAGATAAGCAAGAAGATAAAATAGCATTCCTAAGAAACAATTCTGAACCATGGGCTCAGGTTATTGAGTATTGGCTTGCAACTTATCCTCTAAGGGAATTATCTAAGCATAAAAAATTCTCTGAATTTATTGAAGAATGGAATATCCTAAATGATCCAAGGAGCGAGGTGTCGGTTAGTAAACTATCAGCTTTTTTTTGCAAGCGAGAACAAATGTTCTTTGTAATGTTGGAAAACTGTCCCATTAACTATAAATAAATTCAAGTATTATTTGTAGTTTTCCATGATACTATAATGACCATTCTTGACTAACAAAATTATAATTCTTGCTCGAAAACATCTCCTTTATCGGTGATACTGATAGATAAATCAAGTTTTACTTTTTTTTCAGATCAACTTGGATTGATCTGATTTTTTAATTTTTTATTTATTTATTTATTTATTTTAAAAAGAAATACCTCGACAAAACATTGAACTTCTTTACGAAGTGGCATCCATTGGTCAACCGGATCATCAATTTGAAATTTAATAGCACCAAGGATGATAATTTGTCATATTTATATGAAAATATATGCCAAAACCCTGATGATG
Source organism: Cybosia mesomella (assembly GCA_946251805.1). Taxonomy (NCBI): domain Eukaryota; kingdom Metazoa; phylum Arthropoda; class Insecta; order Lepidoptera; family Erebidae; genus Cybosia; species Cybosia mesomella. Next base: position 40,994,084 of record OX276388.1, on the reverse strand, counting down.
GTAAGTGGCATAATTTTATCTTTTTACCCGACTTCAAAAATGGAAGAGCTTCTAAGTTCGGCCATATATATATTTTTTTATGTATGTTCACTGATTACTCCGTCAATTATAGAACATTATATTAAAACATGAATATGTTATTTGATCAAATTATTCTTATTTTTCGCTTTTGAGTGTAATTTCGAACTCGGTTGGTTTTTTTGTTGAAAATTGTTTATATATAGTGCCTACTGAGAATGTAAACAATGCATTATTTTTTATTAATTATTTAAACATTGTCTAATTTTTTTACAGAACAAAAAGTGACCGATCAGATAAAACTACTATGCTACCTGATCCCTAATAGATGATGGTTTATATAAAGAAACACTGCAGATTAGAGACTTGACTTTATTTTAATAATTATTAAGGACTCGCTAGGTGCGGCCATGACGGAAGAGAGTGCAATGCAACGTAGTGTTGCTATGTTAAAATAACTATATCTAACATCTTCCCTTTTAAGAAGAGTCCAAGGCTTGAGGTAAGTATCTGAAAACTATATATTTATTTTTACCTAATTACTTCATTTTTAATTTATTTATTTTTCAAGCCGTGGAAACTTTACAAATAAATGTCCAAATGTAGAAATATTACAATTCAATGAACTGAACGCAACTTGTCAAATATTACAAATCAATGAACTGAACGTAACTTGTCAAATGTGACAGCTATAAAACGTCATTTGAGTTTGGCATTTCAAATAACCTGCAAAATTAAGTTATACAAACTTAACAGACTACAGACTACAGACTTTAACTGTAGGCATACTTTATGGGGTTCGCACTTTAATGATTCTATTGCTTCATCCATTCTTGACATCCTTGATGATTAAAATCTATGTGTTTTGAATGATGTGTCTGCAACCCGCAGGGTCCCCCCAACTCAAAACATCAGTGTCCCAGATCTAACCTTCTCTTCTGATTCCTTATCCCCACTCTTGTCTTGGTCTACCCTTCCAAAATCCCTCGGTAGTGATCATTTTCCAATTTTAATCTCTTACTATCAGGCCTCAGCATATACTCCAGCTCCCAAACCCTATGAACCCCTTCTAAAATACAAACTTACCAAAGCCAATTGAGAGGCGTATGCATCATTAATGGATACAGAATTGACTTCTCTTCCTCAGATTAATTCCACTAATTTCCTTTCTTCATATGATTGCTTGATCTCTGCAATAAAATCAGCCGCTGACTCTTCCATTCCTATGAAAAAACCAGCCAAACTGCTCACTCCTTCCCCGCCCTGGTGGGATTCGGAGTGCACTAATAGTGTCCAGAAACGCACAGAGGCTGAGAATAAATTTGCACAAACCCTATCCATGTCAGATTACGTCAATTTCAAGAAGACTGCAGCTACCACCTCTAGGTTTCTGGCCAAAAAGAAATCATTGGGATGGCGTGAATTCTGTGAATCCTTGTCTCCCCGAACTCCTCTTTCTATGGTCTGGAAAAGGATCAAAGCATATAGAAGAAGTGTAGTAGATACATCAGTCTCGAGTAATGACCCAAATACTTTCTTACATGACTTCCTATCTAGCCTAGCTCCTCCTTTTGCACCTGAACTTGATTGTTTTCCCCTCTTACACCCTATTGATGTCAGCATGCCTCAAGATCATATTATGAACAACCCGTTTATATTTGCCGAATTATCTTGCGCCCTTGATCATCTCCATGACTCATCACCGGGCATTGACGGCATCCCATATTCTTTCATCTCTAAATTGTCTGACTCCTCCAAATCTTTCTTCCTCAGCATCCTTAATGCTCTTTTCCTCTCTGGTCAAACCCCAGACTCCTGGAAAAACCAGATTGTTATCCCAATCCTTAAACCTGGGAAGGACCCAAAAATTTCTTCCTCGTATCGCCCCATTGCTTTATCCTCAGTCCTTGCCAAAATTATGGAAATTCTTATTAAAAACCGTCTTGAATGGATTTTAGAAAACAGACAATTATTAGCTTCCAGCCAATATGGTTTTAGAAAGGCTAAGGGCACTATGGACAGTCTAAGTATCCTTACCTCAGAAATACGTCTGGCGTTTTCTCGTAATGAGCATACTATAGGAGTTTTCTTAGATATATCTGCTGCCTATGACAATGTCCATCTTCCGCTTCTCAGGCAGAAAATGCTTCAGCTGTGTATCCCTGTTAGACTGGTTCATATCATTTGCAATATGCTCATGTGTCGTACAATATCCGTTCGATACCAAGGTAACCTCCTTCCATCCCGCGTTGTTTGGAAAGGCCTCTCACAAGGATCAGTTCTCAGTCCAATCCTCTATAATATCTATACTCTGGATCTAGAACTTTCTGTCAACACTTTTTGTAAGATTCTGCAGTACGCTGTCGATGTTGCTTTATATTCTACTTCTCCTACCTTTTCAGTTGCTGCCGCCAATCTCAATTCCGCTCTTTTTTATTTAAACAATTGGCTTTTGAATCATAATCTCTCCCTCTCAGTCCCTAAATGTAGTGCAGTTGTTTTCACTCGCAAACGTAATATACCTGTCATTAACCTCTCTGTTGCTGATGAATCGATCCCAATTTTGGATAATGTAAATTTTTTAGGCCTTATACTTGACTCCAAATTGTCTGGTGCTCCCCATCTAAATTACATTGTGAAAAAGTGTGAAAGGGGTGTGAATGTCATGCATCACTGTCTGCGGACTGCTGGGGCTCGCACCCCTTCTGCCAAAAACTCATATACAATGCCATTGTGCGTTGTCACTTTGACTATGGTGCTTTCCTGCTAGAGCCATGCAATATATTGCCACTCACCAAATGGAAAAAAATCCAATCCAATCCAAAATGCCTCCGTATCATTACTGGCGCCATGAAATGCTCCCCCATCAACGCTCTCCAAGTTGAATGTAGGGAACCTCCCCTTCATCTCCGCCGACAATTTTTATGCGATAGGTTCCTCTTTAATGCATCCCAAATTAATTCTCATCTGGTCCTCCCTATCCTCCAATAACTTACTCATCTAGTCTCTTCTTCTGAGTACTGGAAGAATAAGTCTCCTCCTCTCCTTATAAATTCTTATAGAAAATTGGTCAACCTCTCAGTCCCCATTCATCAATCCTCACTAAACCCCCTTTTTGATCAAGACTACCAATCTTTAATATTTCAACCAAGAATCATCCCTAATTTCGGCATTAGCAAAAAATGTCAGGCAGCTAACCAAAGGTTTTTAAACATCATAGACAGTGACTGGTCAGAATGGAAAACACTTTTCACAGATTCTTCAAATTATCCTCGGATGCTCCAGTTGGTTCTGCTGTGTGGATTCCCAAATTTAAGATCATTCTGAGTTTCAAGAGCCCTCATTATAAATCTATTTTTTCAGGAGAATCAATTGCTCTGCTAGAGGCTGTCACATATGTAGAAGCACATAGGCTTAACAAAAGTCTCATCCTAACCGATTCCCTGAGTTGCCTGACTGATTTACTGAAAAATCCATTAAAGTCTAGGAATAATTTCCCACTAACTCTTAAAATAAAAGCCATTCTGCACAGGTGTCACTTGAGGTGGCCTTAGCATGGATCCCCAGTCACGTTGGCATATCAGGCAACGAGACGGCGGATTTCTTGCGCGAGAGTAGCGGCTCATTTAGGATGCATTGTATACAATTGCGCTTTTGCCCGGGACCTGCGCACCTTAGCCAGCTCTAACCTGGACAAATCTTGGAACGACTTATGGCAAACCTCTAGAATGATCAAGGGTAAATTCTATGGCTCCATTCAACCGTCTATCCCTTCAAAGTCATGGTTCTCTAGACATAAACAGATTAACAAGTTAGCCACCTCGGTTATAATTCGCCTGCGCTTAGGATTTGTTTGCACACCAGTCTTCCTACCCAAAATTCGAGTTCGGGACAGCTCTTTATGTGAGTGTGGTTTGGATGAAGGCACTCTTGAGCATATCTTCTACTCTTGTCCAAGATTAGTAGTACCATTATATGATCTCCTTCCAAAACACATTCCTCGACCGGTTAATTTGGCCTACTTACTTACCCTGGTTCACTCCTCACTTATAAGGATCCTCTACAAATTTATCTCCATAAACGAAATAAAACTATAACTCCCCTCTTTTGCCTACCTTCCTATTCTATTTATACTTTCTACTCATCTATCTACCCCACTAAGTATCCAAATGGTTTTCCCCGATACCTAAATAAACTCTTCATGGTAACTAACAATTACTAACACTTGTGTTCAGTGAGCAGCAACGACATGTTGTTTAATTTACAAATACCTAGAAACCTCTATAAACGATTAAATCTACTCTCCACCTTGATGTTGTACCCCTTAGTAGTCTGTGGTTGGCAGAATCATCGGTACCTAAACAACCGATGCTAGGTGCCACTTTAATAAAAAAAGAAGAAGAAGAAGTTATACAAATCTAAGTTCAGGTTATGTAGTTTACATCTAACTAATATTATAAATGTGAAAGTTTGTATGTTTGTATGTTTGGATGTTTGGATGTTTGGATGTTTGTTACTCAATCACGCAAAAACGACTGAACGGATTTGGATGAAATTTGGCATGCATGTAGCCTGTGACATGGAAAAGAACATAGGCTACCTTTTATCCCGATTCCTTAAGTAGTTCCCGAGGGAAAATTAAAAATTGTTTACCAGCGAAGCCACGGGGAGAAAACTTTGAAATTTGGAATGCATGTCACCTATGACATGGAAAAGGACATAGGATACTTTCTATCCCGATTTCTCAAATAGTTCCCGTGGTAAAATCATATATATCATAATAATCATAATAATTTGGTGATAATGTAGGTACTGTTCTTTTATAACGCCGGCTTCGCTCACAAACAATTTTTGGATTCCCACGGGAACTGTTTCAGGGATCTGGATAAAAAGTAGCCTATGTCCATTTCCATATCATAGGTTACATGCATGCTAAAATTCATCACGATTGGTTGAGGCGTTGAAGCGCCATAAGAGGACAAACAAACAAATAAACAAACACATTTTTTTATATTCTAAAGAATAACTAACGCAGAAAATTTTAATCTATGACACGGAGAGAGACAGATTATTTCGAACCCTCAAATAGTTCTCAAACTTCATCAATAGATGGCGCTGCCTTAAATTTAAAACACGCAAGCGATTACGTCTTGCGGATTTCATATAAGCACTAATGTTGGTCGCGCCGAACGTCTCGAATAGTTCTCAAACTTCATCACTAGATGGCGCTGCCTTACATTTAAAACGCGCAAGCGCGGTTATGCAGGCAAAATTCAACCCCTAACGGGGAGAAAAGAGGGTTGAAAGATTGTGTGGAAGTCCGTCATTTTTGAAGCTACAAGCATGAAACTTTGGTTTTAGGTTAACAATTAATCGTGTCAATCGTGGTAGAGGCCATTATATTTACCGGCTGAGCTCGAGGTGAATTATTCCCCGAATACCTCTGATACCAACGGAGTACCCGTTCGAATTCAAGAGATTGCAGTTCCCTCTTAAGATCTGTTTCGCTATGACGATTAATGAAGCTCAGGGTCAGTCACTGAAAACAGCGGGAATAGACTTAAGAGGGAATTGCTTCTCCCACGGTCAGTTCTACGTGGCCTGCTCGAGGATGAGCTCACCAAGCAACCTGGCCGCCTTAGCACCTGAAGGCAGAACCTGTAACGTGGTTTGTAAGAAGGTACTTTAATAATTATGTAAGAGCTAAATATTAATTTTTAAAGTGTTTAACTTAAAGTACCTCCTAATAAACTTATAGATTACAAATTCCGGGCGGATTGCTTATTTAACGCGGACGAAGTCGCGGGCAAAAGCTAGTGTAAAATAAATGGAAAACTTAACGACTAATACTTTAACTATTAAAGATAACGTTGTGGCATTTTAACAATGCGACCCGAACGTGTCATCTTCGGCATATCGTTACTACTATTACTACTATTACTAGGGTTAAAATTACTTAGTACATCACTTGTATTTTTATTGCTAATGTTTGTTTTGATTTCAGGTGCAGCTTCAGAGACAGATGGCAATGGTTTTAATATATGCTCTCGATTTCTGCGGAAATTACCTTGCGGCGACTGAATGACAAAACTACGTGGTTCGTCACACTGCTGTGAAACTGTACCTGGCACCCATTGACTGTGTGAATTGTGTGGTTGATGCTTGAAGTAAACCTTATCACCTATGTTTAGTTTACTCAAAGGCTTTGTTTGTTGATTGTAATAAAGTGTTGTATAGTTTCTCTGTTTTTCAATGTTGTATTTAAGAAGATTCATATTTACTAGTTTAGGTGAAAGCTATGACTCAGTGACTGGTATTTTAGTACGTAGACTTCTTGACATACATAATTGTGAAGGTGAGTATCCTGTATCCTTAGGAGTGTTTCTATACATAAGTAAAGCTATGTAAGGATCAGTTTAATCTACTTCACATTTCTTAAAAAGGTTTTTAATAGTTCCTATACTTCTTTCTGCCATGCCATTCGAACGGCTAAAGTATGGGCTAGAGGTAATATGATTAATATTCCAATCTTTAGTAAAGGTTTGAAAATCTGAACTGTTAAAAGGTGGCCCATTATCAGAAACAATTATTTCTGGGATACCGTGTCTTGCAAAGATTGACTTTAAATATATAACTACATTTTTTGTATTTGAGCTTGAGGTTAATAAACTGGCGAAATGTGGGTGCTAGCACCTCTGCCTACCCCTTCGGGGATATAAGCGTGAGTTTATGTTATGTTTTGTTATGTTAATAAAGCTAATCCCACATACTTAGAATAGTACTCAACTACAAGTAGATATTTTAGGTCTTTATACTGAAAAATGTCTATACCTATCTTATTCCATGGTAAAAGCTTATAATCATGATGTAGGATAGGTTGTTTATTATTATTTCTCCTGTGTGTGAGACAAGCATGACATGAGTTTACATACTTCTCAATATCTGTATTCATGTTAGGCCAGTAAACTGTACTTCTAGCTAGACAAATAGAACTATTTATCCCTTGATGACCTTCATGTGCTAACTTAATAGTAGTTTGTCTCATTGATTCCATTCGGTTGGTTCCTCGACTCGACAAATAATTCCTTCCTTCTCCATGGTATCCAGTTCATTTTTTAGGGCACTCCTTAGCTGAAATGGGATTCGACGACATGGATCCACTGATGGTGTCACGTCAGGCTTGAGTGTGAGGTCACATTCATGTTCCTTCAGACATCCTATACCCTTGAAAAGGTCTAAATTGGAGGAAATAAGGTTATCACAAGTGTTATGTTTAATTATGTTGACTGAATGAACCCTCTTTATAAGATTAAGAGCTTTGCAGGAGTCTCTACCTATAATATTTTGGCAATTTAGCAAATCGACAATGTGGAAGTTGATGTCATATGACCTGTTGTTTTGAGCGACTGTCAGAGTACCTTGGCCTATAGTGGGAATAACCTCTCCACTGTATGTAGATAGTCTATGGGTACTGTTAGTAACAAGTGTATGTGGAATGTTTAACATATTAAAAGTACTTTTTGACAATATATTTGTATCGGCACCTGTATCAACAAGAAAATTAACTGAAATATTATTTATGGAAAGATTGCTTGTCCAGGTGTCCTTGTTAACATTGTTTACATGAAAATTACACCTAAGAAACATTCCTCGGAGCCTTGATCAGATGTTTCGACTACATTAATATTTCTAATGTTAAATTTCTATTGTTTTGAAACTTCAACATGTCTGGCTAGTTGGACTGCTTTTTCTAAAGTGTCTGGTTTTGTACCAAAATGTTTTCTTTTATATATTGATTGTCACTATGTAGATTCCAGCTGAAAATATCGTTTGTCTGCAAAATCACATTGTCTAGCGATGTACTTTAAATCTGTTATGTACTGATCTATTGTGGTAGGACTTCGGATTGTCCGCCCACGATTTAAGGCCTGGGAGTGGGTGGGGGGGAGTTGGAGGTGGTGTAGAAACCCCCTGTGAAGGAAAAGTTACGGACGCCCCCCCCCCCTTTTGAGATACGATTTTTTAAATTTTCTAACCTAACTTTCGCATTTTCTTATATTGACATCGATTTAAAGGTCGAAAGGGGGCGCCGAATAAAATAAAGGGAACAAGCAAGCATGCAGCAGGCATGGTTTCGGCGCTGCTTATCGTCGCAGATGTGTTTCATACCCACCACCGCGGCTGAGGCTGGCCGGCTCAGCCGGCCAGCAAGCCGAAGCTTCTTGCTAGCGAGTATTGAAACCACCTGCTCCTCAGCTCGCGGGCTGCCTCGCCCCTACGCGCCTAAGTGATTTTAAATAACACTCTAGGGGTAGGGTAGACAAGACTACGTTTTGCGGTTTTGCAGCGATTTGTTTCTGTCACGCCGCTCCCGCAGTAGGCTACGCTCAATCAAATTAATCGCTTAGCTCGCTTACTTAACCCCACCATCCCCTTCGAACCTAACCCTGGCCGAGCCGGGGTGCCCCAAGTCTCACACAGCGCCAAGACCAAGCGTCGACGACATTTTACGTTTAGTTTCACATATCGGCAATAGTCGATAAATTACATAACATACATATTATTATAAGTATAATTATTGTAAGTATAAATGTAATAGCATTCATTTAAATCAGGGAAATATACGTAATATAATAAAATATGCATAAAATTGAACTTAGTCACTAAATAGACGTATTTATTTAATTATTCAATGAAGTAAAACATTTTAGTGCGTTAAACTTACGTAAAACGAAACGTCACATCTGTAAAAGAAAACACAATACAGTTTTACATAAACAATCTTCATACACCGACTCACAAACATCTCCACAAACAAAAACAAAAACATAGTCCCGATGATTCTTCTACATCTCTTTCAACTACCAGTCCTAATAATATTCCGATTACTAAAGCGTCATCTTCTGCACCCAGCAAGCATCCTGGGGATCCATCGCGTGTTGTTATCATGTCAACTGTCTCTTCTAACCAGGCTCTTCTCTCTACGGCTTTAGTGAGAGTGACAAACAATGGCAAATCCTCCTTATTACGAGCGTCACTGGACAATGGCAGCCAGTCCTCTTTTATAACTGAAAAAGCGTTGACTAAACTCAGATTTCACAAAATTAAAAATCAGATTCAATGTATATCAGGTATTAATAATGCCGCCATCAACATTACAGAACATTGTGATCTTATTATTCAGTCTACTTATTCGTCTTTTAGTATGTCTGTAAAATGCTTCATTCTTCCTTCAATTACAGACAAACTCCCTCAAATGCAAATTCTAGTTGATGACCGAGGCATACCGAATCATATACAGTTGGCAGATCCTCGCTTCTTTGACCCATCAGAAATAGACATTCTGTTAGGGGCAGACATCTTTTGGGACATACTTTGTCCTTCTAGAGTGCATTTAGGTCCTAACAAACCACTTATACAGGAAACTCAACTTGGTTGGATTGTGGCTGGCCCTCTGGCAGCACAATATTGTCGCACTTCAAATCGCACTTACTGCCATTTCAGTAAAGATATTCAGCAACAACTCTCAAAGTTTTTGAATTAGAAGAAGTACCTTCAGATATCAGTCCTTCATTCGATGAAAATATATGCGAGAAAATTTATAGTGAGACTACTTACCGCGATAAAGAGGGGAGATTCAATGTTCAAATCCCTCTTCGTGAATCTCCCGATGTATTGGGTGATTCATATGCTCAAGCTGAAAAGATATTGTTTCAAATGGAGAGAAAAATGAGAAAAAACCCTAGTTTTCGAGAAGCATATAATAAATTCATGCAGGAATATGAACGTCTAGGACATATGAGTGAGATCACTAACCCGTTGCATGGCTGTTATTACCTGTCGCATCATGCAGTCATCCGCGAGTGTAGTGAGACGATGAAGCTAGGTCTTCGATGCTTCGGCTGAAACATCTTCTAGCAAGTCACTGAACGACATTCAGTACGTAGGCCCCGTAGTGCAAGATGACTTATTTTCAATTTTATTGCGATTTAGGCAACATCAATATGTCGTTTCGGCTGACATTGAAAAAATGTACAGGCAGGTACTAATTCAGCCTGAACAGCGCCCTCTGCAAATGATTGTATGGCGGGATAGTGAAAATCTTCCTGTTAAAATATTTCAACTAAATACAGTTACATACGGGACAGCTTCAGCACCCTGTCTTAGCACGAGGTGCTTACTTCAGTTGTCTCAAGAATGCCAAGACGAGAAAATTGCTAAACTAATTAAATCCGACTTCTACATCGACGACTATATTTCAGGAAGTAGCTGTAAAACTGAGTTGGCACGCACTATAAATCAAGTTACGAAATTTTTAAATTCTGCTTGCTTTCCGTAACGCAAGTATCGAACAAATATTCCTTCTATATTTCAAAATAATCCAAGTACCTTTATACCTCAAGATTTAGACTTCAGTTCACAATCCAGCGCTCTAGGTCATAAATGGGATCCAGCCGCATACGTTTTATGTTTTCCTACTAATTTACAATGTTCTTCTATAGCAACAAAAAGAACAATTCTGACTGACTATTAAGCGTCTGTACTACTATCCCTAAAATTATACTTCAGAAATTATGTTTGACTAAGCTATACTGGGATGACACCATTCCTTCTGAGATAGAAAGAATGTGGTTGAATTTCGTTTCAGGTTTAAATAACCTTTCTACTTTGCACATCCCCAGATGTGTTTTAAGTAGTGAACCGATAAATATTGAGCTCCATGTGTATTGTGACGCTTCGCAAAGCGCATACGCAGCCTATATTTATCTGCGTTCCATGGAGAATTCTGGAAAGGTCGCTATTAATCTTCTTTGTGCTAAAACAAAAGTTGTGCCTGTAAAGCCTCAGACGATTCCACGTCTAGAGCTCTGTGGAGCGTTATTAGCAGCTCGCTTGTCCACGAAAGTTTTAAAAGCTCTATGACTCGACATTGAAAATATATTTTACTGGACTGACTCTTCTGTGGTTCTTCGATGGTTAAATTCTCATGCGCGCGACTTAAAAACATTCGTATCCAATCGTGTAGCTGAAATTCAGCAATTAACGTCAGCAAGTTTTTGGCGTCATGTACCTGGAACCGAAAATCCAGTGGATCTCGCTTCTCGCGGCTTAGATCCTAAACATATAAATAATGCTTCATTGTGGTGGCAGGGTCCACAGTTTTTACTACAAAATGAATCGGATTGGCCCACAAATATAAATAAAAAGCTCGCTGTTGAGCTACCTGAAAAAAAGCTCAATACTCAAAAACCTAAAAATTCTAAAACAAACACTACAATTACTACATGCACTACTACTAATATCACAATAACAACATGCACTTGCAAAACTTTAAAATTTGATAAATACTCAAAGTTTACAACCCTACTACGAACTATGGCATATGTACTACGGTTCATCTATAATCTAAAACATGCAAACTCGAAACAAACGGGCCATCTAAATACGGATGAACTATCATCTTCTTTAAATCACTTGATAAAACAACACCAAGCTGAATGTTTTAATACTGAAATTAAAATGCTATTAAATAAAAAATGCTTACCTTCTAGGTCTCGAGTGTTATCTCTAAGACCTTTCATCGATGAAAACGGCATCCTTCGAGTAGGTGGTCGCATACAGGGTGCTTCAGAGTCCTATGATAAAAAACATCCAAATCTATTAGCTTCAGATCACACTTTTACCAAATTGATATTTGCTTATGAACACAAAAAACTTATGCACTGTGGTCCACAGCTACTACTCACGAATTTACGAGAAACCTATTGGCCTATTACAAATATTTTTCACGTAGCATGGGTACGGTGACATTTGACTAATTCCATTTCATGCATGATTCATTTCGAAACAATTTACCTAACGCGGAATACAGGAAACAACACTTAATACGAAGATAAAAAGAAAACTGTTTTATTTTGCATTTTTAACTTAAAACTATTTTTATTTCTCCGTAATTATTTAAACTTTAAATATAAACATTCCAAATACATAATTCTTGATGCGTGAATCGGAACAGGTTGCGTTAGAGATTTACATAGTAAAATCGTTATAATCGATAAATTGTCGAATAAAGTATAATAAATCGTTAGTTGTATTTTTAACTAAAATACGATTATAAAATATAATTATGTAATAATAAACTTTAAACAAAGCATTTTTGTCTTTGTGGAGCTTTATTATAATATAGCAACACTGCTTAAGCATGAGCTGGCAGCCATCTTGTTATATCAACTCAGTACGAGTGCGTCTGCCTTGTATGCGGTCTGTTTTCTTTGTTTTGAGCTTGCGTGGTGTTTTTGTTACTTGTTTTTGTTATTGACTATCGTTGTGCTTTGTTGTTTTCGTTACCGTTTTTTGTTATTGACTTTTGTTTTGTTGTTTTTTTTTGGCAAAATGCCAAAAAGAACGAAAAAGACTGTGCTTGGTAGTCAAGCCCGTGAATTTGTAGTTCGATTGCGGGATTACTTTGAGCGGGAACGTGAGAATGGCGGAACGCTATTGCCTGTGTCCAACGTTTTGGATCGAGTGGCAGATGCGTTAGACATTGGGCGGAACACGGTTTCTCGAATCACTCGAGAAAAATATGGTGCTCACGATACAGAAGAAAATAAGTTGTCCACCCCTAATAAAAAGCGAACCAAAAAGGCATCTGTAACAGATGTAGACAGTTTTGCGGCCGATGCTATACGGAGCCACATTTATAACTATTACCAGAATAAAGAATTACCGACGCTTCTAAAGCTGGTCAAGTCTTTAAAAGATGCTGATTTGTTTACTGGAAGTCCTACATCCTTGTGGCGCGTATTGAAGGACATTGGTTTCCAATTCAAAAAAGTAAACAAAAGAAAAATTGTCATGGAGAGGGGCGATATAGCACTTGCGCGGGTTACCTTTTTGAAAAAGGCTAAAGCGATTACCGATTGGAGCAATGTCGTCTTCCTGGATGAAACTTGGCTGAATGCCAATCATACGGTCGGTAAAATGTGGACTGACGATACACCTCATGCCTCGACCAAAGTGCCAGAAGGAAAAGGGGAGAGATTGATTATTTGTCACGCAGGCACATCGAAAGGATTTGTAGAAAATGGGCTACTTGCTTTTAAATCGAAAAAGACGGGAGAATATCACGAAGATATGAATGCGGAAGTATTCACGGAGTGGTTTCAAAATATGCTTAGCAATTTAGAAGAACCCAGCACAATTATTATGGACAATGCCCCATATCACTCCGTGCAATTGAACAAACCGCCGACTTCTTCCAATAAGAAGAGCGAGTTGATCGAGTGGCTCCAAGCCAATAATGTGGAAGCCGATGAGACGAAATTAAAGGTGGAGCTAGTGAAGCTCGTAAAAATGCACAAGCCCCAAACGACATACAAATTAGATATGATGGCAAACGAATATGGTCACGAAGTCCTGAGGCTTCCACCGTACCACTGTCAGTACAATGCCATTGAATTAATTTGGGCCCAAATCAAAGGTAACTTGTTTAACCATAGTCTATTTACATACTGACAAAAATATGATTATGTTTATTACTTGAATTCTATGACTCAATTTGTTTTTTATCTTGTTTCAGGATACGCTGCACGAAAAAATACAGCTCCGCCTTTTACAGCCACAAAAATGATGGGGTTATTGAAAGAGGGATGCAAAAATGTCACTGGCGATGACTGGAAGAAAGTAGTGGAGAAAACCAAAAATCTAATCTTACATGACTGGGAGCGAGACATTAGAATAGACTGCATAATTGATTCCCAAATAATTATTCACGTCGACGAGTCAGATGACGATGATGATGATGACGATGATGATGAAGATGATGAACATGTTTGATTTTTAATAAATAATTAAACAGGTTATCAATTTTGTTTTACTTTTTTTCTTCAAAATTATTAGTTAATAGAATCGATTTCTTCTTCATTAATAAATGATCTCGATAAGATATATAATCGATTTTATTTCATGCGATTTTATCTTGACTACATCTCTAGTAACTTCAAATCCCAAACGTCACCGTACCCATGCTACGTGAAAAATATTGTAGTGGTCGTAGATTAGCCAGGAGTACCGTTAACAACTGCAAATTATGTAGAATCATGAAAGCGAACACTATCAATCCCATAATGGGAAACTTACCTGTTTCTAGGGTGACTCCTAACTTACCTTTCCAAATTTCAGGTGTTGATTTCGCAGGCCCCTTTTCTATTAGAGATCGGCTCGGACGCGGTTGCAAAATAATCAAGAGCTATTTATGTCTCTTCGTATGTTTCACAACGAGAGCTCTGCATCTTGAGGTAGCATCAAATCTCAGCACTGATACGTTCATTTTATGCTTGAGACGCTTTATATCTCGTAGGGGGAAACCAAGTGATATTCACTGCGATAACGGTCGAAATTTCGTGGGCGCAAACAATGAACTTAGTGATTTCTTAAAGTCATGCAATGAAACGATCTCTTCTTTTGCCGCCGACGAGAGTATCAGGTTTAAATTCTTGCCGGCGTACTCTCCCCACTTCGGTGGGCTTTAGGAGGCAGGCGTAAACTCTGCTAAACATCATTTATATAGAATTTTAGGAACTAATCAACACCATTTAACATACGAAGAGTTATCGACGTTGTTTATACAAATTGAATCAATTTTAAACTCGAGACCCCTCCTCTTTCATCGGATCCCACATACCTTCTTCCTTTAAGAAGTGCCCTGGACACTTCTTAATCGGTAAGCCTCTCACTTCACTTCCATCGCCAGCACTAGTTGATGTGAAGACAACTAAATTAAACAGATTCCAAGTGATCGAGCAGATGCGACAATCATTCTGGACAAGATGGCGCAACGAGTTTCTCTGCGAATTACAACAGAGGTCCAAATGGCGAGTCAACAAGGGCGAAATTGTACAAGGAGACATGGTCGTCCTTAAGGAACCCAATTTGCCTCCTCTCAAATGGCGAATGGGACGTATCCACCAGCTTTACCCTGGAGCGGACGGTATCGCGCGTGTAGCAGATGTCATAACGTCGAGGGGCATTGTGCGTCGTGCAGTCAGCAATCTTTGCCCTCTGCCAGTTGAGAAGCCCGAAGAAGCGCTTCCTCGAAATCCCAGGATCTTCGAGAGGGGGGAGAATGTTCGGGCCTAATTACAAGGACCACGGCGTGTGGTGTGCGGGCGCGGGGATAGCGCCAGGTGCCATGTTAATTTTTGCATTCCACACACAGCCGCGATCGAGTGTTAATTATTTTTCTAATTTACTTACGAAACTGTTAATTTCATCGCTATTTCATTAAAAGTCTACTGTACAACAAATTTGGAAGCACTAATTTACATCATCCTACATTCATCGAAGAATAGAAGAGATTAACAAACAAAGACAATTATCTATTTATAATAATATAATATTGCTATAATTACGTATGTCATTTGCAAATCTTAATTTTTTAAATACGTGAAAATAATCTTAAATAATTAAAATATTTAAGCACTCACACACAACAAACTAACACACAATTAGCCAACAAACTGTGTACAATCGACAACATTAATAAATTAAAACCACTTACCGAGTTTTGTTTACGTTATAAATATTTTTAAGTACCCACATATACACTACATAAAAATATGTAACATTTTGATGTTCTTTATAACATAAGTCAGACTTCTTCCGTTAATAACTTTGTACTTATGGTGTTTCTTAGAACATAAGTCCAGTTATGTTTTTTAGTTCGTTTGATTATATTAGGATTTGATAAGGTTGATACAGTACGCCATTTGAATACGCCATGAATACTTGAGTTTGACTTATGTGCTTTAGTCAGATTGTGTGTTGAGCAAAATGTACACCGATGATGTAATTAAAAAATAAACCGAAAATTTTGACTTATGTGCTTTAGTCTGCCGACCTTTTTATTTTGTTATATTGAATTCAAGTCTGTTCAAAAATAATGGTGTCTCTATAAAAATAATTGCAGATAACTGAATCCTAATTCCTGAGCCTTGAGCGACCAATACTCGATTTTAATTAGCTACGGTATACAACGAAGTCTGTCTACGAAGAATGACTCCATGAAAATGAAGATAAACAACGAGAAATTTTAATTTAGTCCTGGCGTTCTTGGTGTGTCCTCTAATAAATTAATTCTGATGATATTACCATTAACGACAGAACTCGATTTTAATTAGCTACGGTATGTACACGACGAAGTCTGCTTATGAAGAATGATGACTCCATGAAAATGAAGACAGCCGAAAAGAAGAGAGATATAATTTACTGTGGGTTGGTAGTAGAGCGGGCCTTAAAGTTTCGGATTTTAGTCAACCTCAAAAATTGTTAAGAATACTTGATTTTGTACAATTTACATTGGTAAGTAGGCACATAGACAAGTACATAAATTAAATGATACTATTATCAAAATTTTAATAAAATTAAGGTAACGTAAAAACGTAACTTTAATATTAAGTTATCTGTGTCATTTGTTGTGAAGTTTTCTTGTAACATATACCCCGTTATAAACGTGGTACAAGGTGTACCACGTTTATAAGTAGCATCGACAAAATTCGTCTACGCAGAAAAGAGCAAGTGAAAGCCGATTGATTACGATTGCGAACGCTGTTGAAATACAGACTTTATTGCGTTACAATACGTTTTTTTCGCTTTTTTGAGGTGCAGACTAAAAATAGATCAGTAATTGTTTTTAATTTAGCGAATTTACTCGTTCGATTCCATTATCGTCGCTATCATTATTACCATCATCTGAAGATGATTAGGATGATGACGAATCACCAGTGTTGATCATAAATTGGTCCATTCGATCATCAATTAATTCCTCAAACGCGAGAAACTCGTCTTCGCACTTAACGGCATGATCATGGCAACCACACGACGGACGCCAGGTTTCAATATCAATTTATTCTGTCATTATTTCTTTACGTTTCATCTCCGTATATAGTATATTCCTCCCTTCATATCCCTTCCATGTATATCCCCTCCCAAACTCCTTTCCCATCCCCTTCACAATACAGGGTCAGCAGCGTGAGTGTGACGCCACTCGTTGCACACGTCCATAGGCCGCGGTAACCGGTTCCCATCAGGTGGGCCGTGTGCTTGTCTGCCACCTTAGTGGTATAAAGAAAAATAACTTACCAAACGTCAAAAAAATTATACTAATGTTTGGCAAATGGACCACCGGTTCGAAAAGCGGCCCTGTCCTGAGAAGACTCCGGCAAGAAACTCAGCGGCAATATCATATATACACAATACATAAAATATGTGAAGCGAAACCTTTAGATCCCTTTTTAGAAACATTGCGCGCACTTAGGCCTGTGAGGCCCAATCTCACATATAGGTATATTATATAAAAACAAAAAATATTATAATATTATAAATGTGAAATATTATATGTGTGAAAGTTTGTTACTTAATCACGCTCTAACGAGTAAAAGGCCCTGGCTGAAATGGATAGACTGGTGGCTGGAACAACAAATATAAATAATATGCAAAGCTAAAAAGTACACATTTGTAAAACCTTTTGTTTGACAGACTATCCCTTTCCATTTCTTAGTGGGTAAGGCGTCGACCCTACAATCGACACACTTTATTACTTACACTTATTAATTACACTACTGACGTGAACCCACTCCTAACACAAGCAATTAAGCTTAGCTGGTAGGGTTAGGGGGAATATTAGTAATTTCAGTTACTAATATTCTTTTTAAAAAAAGAAAAGAAATACTCTCTCCTGTCCGTCTGTCTGTGTATCACCACCTAGCAAGCTGACCTAGCAAGTTGAAATGTATACTAGATACAAAATACTGAGGGCAATAGTCTTTTTTTTTTTCGTGCGGAAATCCCTTCGGATACCCCCCGCCGGCCAGCGGCGGTTATGTTGGGCTTGAACCGACTAAAACCGCACGCCGTCTCGGGTCTACAGACGTCGGGGTGTAAGGTTGCCCATAGAGCATATCCCATAGAGCGCACCCCGACTGACCCTGGGCCATCTCCGGTTTAGTCCCTATTAGGTGTTTTAATAACAAGGTCCTAAGTCAACACGGTAAATAGATATGGGCAAATTTAGATTTTTGCGATAATTGGTAAGCACCAAAATTTACCTTAATTTTCAATCTTTTTTATTTTTCGGATTTCACTTGTGTCGTAAGATCTTAGGTCAACCGGAAGTTCCCTATAGGTTTTGGGTCGAAAACCTATATGATACATAGTTCCCATTAAATAACGAAATTTGGCAACAAGCAAGGTCTTACAGCACAAATAAAGAAAAATTCCAGAGACTAATAAAAGTTGAAAATTAATTGGTGCTAATGGATCTCAATTAAGATAGGGCTCTGAGTTGCATAGGTGCTCATATAATTTAGAGGCTTAATTGACACCAACCTCAAATAAGGTAAATAAATAAAATTGTGCTATCGTGTGAAAGAAAATAAAAATTAATATTTATTGGGATACCAATTTTATTAAGGCGGTATAATGGGTATGTACGTAACCCTCGGCGGTCGTTTCTTCTAAAGTTCGTTGCTTTGTTTTACTCTTCCCATTTCCCCTTTCGAATTTATTTGTTTGTTGTTTATAATTTTGATTTTACTGTCTTCGCGTTCACATTTGTTATCTTGAAACTACCTAGACCAGTGGAGAGATGTCCCAGTCTGGAGACGAGTCTCACAGTGTAGCGCGGTGGCGGGGCGCTACGCCACCCCTTATGGGGAGGGGGTGCTGGGTTCTTGGTACAGTTGTCAAATTGAATAGGTAAAAAGTTTTTTTCCCGTATTGAATGCCCACTCTTCCCCTCATCAAATATTTGGCGTTCACACTCGTCCCCTGGTCTGTTATTTATTTTATCTTCACTCATGCTTTAAATCCTGTATAAAAAATTCTGGAACAGTTAGCTTATTGCCAACATTAATACATCCAATGTCCTAATAACCATAATATCATCCGAACGGGTGTTATAATGTTGTATGAAATTTCATAATAACACTCCTTTCGCTTTTTCAATCTCTTCCGCGCAAAGGGTTACTCATCAGACAGCCAAATTCTGACCGCTCGATGCGTGGAATCTGTATGAGTTTCAAAAAAAGAACTGTCATTCACGCGCGTTGCATTGCACTACCACAGCGGTGCGCGCCGTAAAAAAAAAATTAAAGTTTATTCGTTCGAATTCGAATTCCCGCTATTTTTCACCGCTATTATTTTTGCAAATTGTTTTGTTTACTTACGAAAATACACATCATGGGTGTAGATAAAGTCTTGTATGCAACTGTATAATTAGGTATTAAAACACTCATGTGATACTATTATCACACTCAGCTTCGCTTCGTGTGATAAACCCACATTCATGTTTTAATACCCCTCATTATACCACAGTTGCATAAATAACTATTAAAACACTGTGCAAAACTGTTATTAGCAGCTCGCTTGTCCACGAAAGTTTTAAAAGCTCTACGACTCGACATTGAAAATATATTTTACTGGACTGACTCTTCTGTGGTTCTTCGATGGTTAAATTCTCATGCGCGCGACTTAAAAACATTCGTATCCAATCGTGTAGCTGAAATTCAGCAATTAACGTCAACAAGTTTTTGGCGTCATGTACCTGGAACCGAAAATCCAGTGGATCTCGCTTCTCGCGGCTTAGATCCTAAACATATAAATAATGCTTCATTGTGGTGGCAGGGTCCACAGTTTTTACTACAAAATGAATCGGATTGGCCCACAAATATAAATACAAAGCTCGCTGTTGAGCTACCTGAAAAAAGCTCAATACTCAAAAACCTAAAAATTCTAAAACAAACACTACAATTAGTACATGCACTACTACTAATATCACAATAACAACATGCACTTGCAAAACTTTAAAATTTGATACATACTCAAAGTTTACAACCCTACTACGAACTATGGCATATGTACTACGGTTCATCTATAATCTAAAACATGCAAACTCGAAACAAACGGGCCATCTAAATACGGATGAACTATCATCTTCTTTAAATCACTTGATAAAACAACACCAAGCTGAATGTTTTAATATTGAAATTAAAATGCTATTAAATAAAAAATGCTTACCTTCTAGGTCTCGAGTGTTATCTCTAAGACCTTTCATCGATGAAAACGGCATCCTTCGAGTAGGTGGTCGCATACAGGGTGCTTCAGAGTCCTATGATAAAAAACATCCAAATCTATTAGCTTCAGATCACACTTTTACCAAATTGATATTTGCTTATGAACACAAAAAACTTTTGCACTGTGGTCCACAGCTACTACTCACGAATTTACGAGAAACCTATTGGCCTATTAGTGGTCGTAGATTAGCCAGGAGTACCGATAACAACTGCAAATTATGTAGAATCATGAAAGCGAACACTACCAATCCCATAATGGGAAACTTACCTGTTTCTAGGGTGACTCCTAACTTACTTTTCAAATTTCAGGCGTTGATTTCGCAGGCCCCTTTTCTATTAGAGATCGACTCGGACGCGGTTGCAAAATAATCAAGAGTTATTTATGTCTCTTCGTATGTTTCACAACGAGAGCTCTGCATCTTGAGGTAGCATCAAATCTCAGCACTGATACGTTCATTTTATGCTTGGGCGCAAACAATGAACTTAGTGATTTCTTAAAGTCATGCAATGAATCGATCTCTTCTTTCGCCGCCGACGAGAGTATCAGGTTTAAATTCTTGCCGGCGTACTCTCCCCACTTTGGTGGGCTTTGGGAGGCAGGCGTAAACTCTGCTAAACATCATTTATATAGAATTTAAGGAACTAATCAACACCATTTAACATACGAAGAGTTATCGACGTTGTTTATACAAATTGAATCAATTTTAAACTCGAGACCCCTCCTCACTCATCGGATCCCACATACCTTCTTCCTTTAAGAAGTGCCCTGGACACTTCTTAATCGGTAAGCCTCTCACCTCACTTCCATCGCCAGCACTAGTTGATGTGAAGACAACTAAATTAAACAGATTCAGACAATCATTCTGGACAAGATGGCGCAACGAGTTTCTCTGCGAATTACAACAGAGGTCCAAATGGCGAGTCAACAAGGGCGAAATTGTACAAGGAGACATGGAACCCAATTTGCCTCCTCTCAAATGGCGAATGGGACGTATCCACCAGCTTTACCCTGGAGCGGACGGTATCGCGCGTGTAGCAGATGTCATAACGTCGAGGTGCATT
The DNA here is from genome assembly GCA_946251805.1 of Cybosia mesomella. NCBI lineage: Eukaryota > Metazoa > Arthropoda > Insecta > Lepidoptera > Erebidae > Cybosia > Cybosia mesomella. Next base: position 40,972,875 of record OX276388.1, on the reverse strand, counting down.
GTGCGTCGTGCAGTCAGCAATCTTTACCCTCTGCCAGTTGAGAAGCCCGAAGAAGCGCTTCCTCGAAATCCCAGGATTTTCGAGAGGGGGAAGAATGTTCGGGCCTAATTACAAGGACCACGGCGGGTGGTGCGCGGGCGCGGGGATAGCGCCAGGTGCCATGTTAATTTTTGCATTCCACACACAGCCGCGATCGTGTGTTCATTATTTTTCTAATTTAATTACGAAACTGTTAATTTCATCGTTTCAACATTTCAACATTTCAATTCATACCAATTTTATTAAGGCGGTATAATGGGTATGTACGGAACCCTCGGCGCTCGTTTCTTCTAAAGTTCGTTGCTTTGTTTTACTCTTCCCATTTCCCCTTTCGAATTTATTTGTTTGTTGTTTATAATTTTGATTTTACTGTCTTCGCGTTCACATTTGTTATCTTGAAACTACCTAGACCAGTGTAGAGATGTCCCAGTCTGGAGACGAGTCTCACAGTGTAGCGCGGTGGCGGGGCGCTACGCCACCCCTTATGGGGAGGGGGTGCTGGGTTCTTGGTACAGTTGTCAAATTGAATAGGTAAAAAGTTTTTTTTCCCGTATTGAATGCCCACTCTTCCCCTCAAATGTTTGGCGTTCACACTCGTCCCCTGGTCTGTTATTTATTTTAAAACACTGTGCAAAACTGTTATTAGCAGCTCGCTTGTCCACGAAAGTTTTAAAAGCTCTACGACTCGACATTGAAAATATATTTTACTGGACTGACTCTTCTGTGGTTCTTCGAAGGCTAAATTCTCATGCGCGCGACTTAAAAACATTCGTATCCAATCCTGTAGCTGAAATTCAGCAATTAACGTCAACAAGTTTTTGGCGTCATGTACCTTGAACCGAAAATCCAGTGGATCTCGCTTCTCGCGGCTTAGATCCTAAACATATAAATAATGCTTCATTGTGGTGGCAGGGTCCACAGTTTTTACTACAAAATGAATCGGATTGGCCCACAAATATATATACAAAGCTCGCTGTTGAGCTACCTGAAAAAAAGCTCAATACTCAAAAACCTAAAAATTCTAAAACAAACACTACAATTACTACATGCACTACTACTAATATCACAATAACAACATGCACTTGTAAAACTTTAAAATTTGATACATACTCAAAGTTTACAACCCTACTACGAACTATGGCATATGTACTACGGTTCATCTATAATCTAAAACATGCAAACTCGAAACAAACGGGCCATCTAAATACGGATGAACTATCATCTTCTATAAATCACTTGATAAAACAACACCAAGCTGAATGTTTTAATACTGAAATTAAAATGCTATTCAATAAAAAATGCTTACCTTCTAGGTCTCGAGTGTTATCTCTAAGACCTTTCATCGATGAAAACGGCATCCTTCGAGTAGGTGGTCGCATACAGGGTGCTTCAGAGTCCTATGATAAAAAACATCCAAATCTATTAGCTTCAGATCACACTTTTACCAAATTGATATTTGCTTATGAACACAAAAAACTTTTGCACTGTGGTCCACAGCTACTACTCACGAATTTACGAGAAACCTATTGGCCTATTAGTGGTCGTAGATTAGCCAGGAGTACCGTTAACAACTGCAAATTATGTAGAATCATGAAAGCGAACACTATCAATCCCATAATGGGAAACTTACCTGTTTCTAGGGTGACTCCTAACTTACCTTTCCAAATTTCAGGTGTTGATTTCGCAGGCCCCTTTTCTATTAGAGATCGACTCGGACGCGGTTGCAAAATAATCAAGAGTTATTTATGCCTCTTCGTATGTTTCACAACGAGAGCTCTGCATCTTGAGGTAGCATCAAATCTCAGCACTGATACGTTCATTTTATGCTTGGGCGCAAACAATGAACTTAGTGATTTCTTAAAGTCATGCAATGAATCGATCTCTTCTTTCGCCGCCGACGAGAGTATCAGGTTTAAATTCTTGCCGGCGTACTCTCCCCACTTCGGTGGGCTTTGGGAGGCAGGCGAAAACTCTGCTAAACATCATTTATATAGAATTTTAGGAACTAATCAACACCATTTAACATACGAAGAGTTATCGACGTTGTTTATACAAATTGAATCAATTTTAAACTCGAGACCCCTCCTCACTCATCGGATCCCACATACCTTCTTCCTTTAAGAAGTGCCCTGGACACTTCTTAATCGGTAAGCCTCTCACCTCACTTCCATCGCCAGCACTAGTTGATGTGAAGACAACTAAATTAAACAGATTCAGACAATCATTCTGGACAAGATGGCGCAACGAGTTTCTCTGCGAATTACAACAGAGGTCCAAATGGCGAGTCAACAAGGGCGAAATTGTACAAGGAGACATGGTCGTCCTTAAGGAACCCAATTTGCCTCCTCTCAAATGGCGAATGGGACGTATCCACCAGCTTTACCCTGGAGCGAACGGTATCGCGCGTGTAGCAGATGTCATAACGTCGAGGTGCATTGTGCGTCGTGCCGTCAGCAATCTTTACCCTCTGCCAGTTGAGAAGCCCGAAGAAGCGCTTCCTCGAAATCCCAGGATCTTCGAGAGGGGGAAGAATGTTCGGGCCTAATTACAAGGACCACGGCGGGTGGTGCGCGGGCGCGGGGATAGCGCCAGGTGCCATGTTAATTTTTGCATTCCACACACAGCCGCGATCGTGTGTTCATTATTTTTCTAATTTACTTACGAAACTGTTAATTTCATCGTTTCAACATTTCAACATTTCAATTCATACCAATTTTATTAAGGCGGTATAATGGGTATGTACGGAACCCTCGGCGCTCGTTTCTTCTAAAGTTCGTTGCTTTGTTTTACTCTTCCCATTTCCCCTTTCGAATTTATTTGTTTGTTGTTTATAATTTTGATTTTACTGTCTTCGCGTTCATATTTGTTATCTTGAAACTACCTAGACCAGTGGAGAGATGTCCCAGTCTGGAGACGAGTCTCACAGTGTAGCGCGGTGGCGGGGCGCTACGCCACCCCTTATGGGGAGGGGGTGCTGGGTTCTTGGTACAGTTGTCAAATTGAATAGGTAAAAAGTTTTTTTTCCCGTATTGAATGCCCACTCTTCCCCTCAAATGTTTGGCGTTCACACTCGTCCCCTGGTCTGTTATTTATTTTAAAACACTGTGCAAAACTGTTATTAGCAGCTCGCTTGTCCACGAAAGTTTTAAAAGCTCTACGACTCGACATTGAAAATATATTTTACTGGACTGACTCTTCTGTGGTTCTTCGAAGGCTAAATTCTCATGCGCGCGACTTAAAAACATTCGTATCCAATCCTGTAGCTGAAATTCAGCAATTAACGTCAACAAGTTTTTGGCGTCATGTACCTTGAACCGAAAATCCAGTGGATCTCGCTTCTCGCGGCTTAGATCCTAAACATATAAATAATGCTTCATTGTGGTGGCAGGGTCCACAGTTTTTACTACAAAATGAATCGGATTGGCCCACAAATATATATACAAAGCTCGCTGTTGAGCTACCTGAAAAAAAGCTCAATACTCAAAAACCTAAAAATTCTAAAACAAACACTACAATTACTACATGCACTACTACTAATATCACAATAACAACATGCACTTGTAAAACTTTAAAATTTGATACATACTCAAAGTTTACAACCCTACTACGAACTATGGCATATGTACTACGGTTCATCTATAATCTAAAACATGCAAACTCGAAACAAACGGGCCATCTAAATACGGATGAACTATCATCTTCTATAAATCACTTGATAAAACAACACCAAGCTGAATGTTTTAATACTGAAATTAAAATGCTATTCAATAAAAAATGCTTACCTTCTAGGTCTCGAGTGTTATCTCTAAGACCTTTCATCGATGAAAACGGCATCCTTCGAGTAGGTGGTCGCATACAGGGTGCTTCAGAGTCCTATGATAAAAAACATCCAAATCTATTAGCTTCAGATCACACTTTTACCAAATTGATATTTGCTTATGAACACAAAAAACTTTTGCACTGTGGTCCAAAGCTACTACTCACGAATTTACGAGAAACCTATTGGCCTATTAGTGGTCGTAGATTAGCCAGGAGTACCGTTAACAACTGCAAATTATGTAGAATCATGAAAGCGAACACTATCAATCCCATAATGGGAAACTTACCTGTTTCTAGGGTGACTCCTAACTTACCTTTCCAAATTTCAGGTGTTGATTTCGCAGGCCCCTTTTCTATTAGAGATCGACTCGGACGCGGTTGCAAAATAATCAAGAGTTATTTATGTCTCTTCGTATGTTTCACAACGAGAGCTCTGCATCTTGAGGTAGCATCAAATCTCAGCACTGATACGTTCATTTTATGCTTGGGCGCAAACAATGAACTTAGTGATTTCTTAAAGTCATGCAATGAATCGATCTCTTCTTTCGCCGCCGACGAGAGTATCAGGTTTAAATTCTTGCCGGCGTACTCTCCCCACTTCGGTGGGCTTTGGGAGGCAGGCGTAAACTCTGCTAAACATCATTTATATAGAATTTTAGGAACTAATCAACACCATTTAACATACGAAGAGTTATCGACGTTGTTTATACAAATTGAATCAATTTTAAACTCGAGACCCCTCCTCACTCATCGGATCCCACATACCTTCTTCCTTTAAGAAGTGCCCTGGACACTTCTTAATCGGTAAGCCTCTCACCTCACTTCCATCGCCAGCACTAGTTGATGTGAAGACAACTAAATTAAACAGATTCAGACAATCATTCTGGACAAGATGGCGCAACGAGTTTCTCTGCGAATTACAACAGAGGTCCAAATGGCGAGTCAACAAGGGCGAAATTGTACAAGGAGACATGGTCGTCCTTAAGGAACCCAATTTGCCTCCTCTCAAATGGCGAATGGGACGTATCCACCAGCTTTACCCTGGAGCGGACGGTATCGCGCGTGTAGCAGATGTCATAACGTCGAGGTGCATTGTGCGTCGTGCAGTCAGCAATCTTTACCCTCTGCCAGTTGAGAAGCCCGAAGAAGCGCTTCCTCGAAATCCCAGGATCTTCGAGAGGGGGAAGAATGGTCGGGCCTAATTACAAGGACCACGCCGGGTGGTGCGCGGGCGCGGGGATAGCGCCAGGTGCCATGTTAATTTTTGCATTCCACACACAGCCGCGATCGTGTGTTCATTATTTTTCTAATTTACTTACGAAACTGTTAATTTCATCGCTATTTCATTAAAAGTCTACTGTACAACAAATTTGGAAGTACTAATTTACATCATCCTACATTCATCGAAGAATAGAAGAGATTAAGAAACAAAGACAATTATCTATTTATAATAATATAATATTGCTAATATAATATGTAACATTTTGATGTTCTTTATAACATAAGTCAGACTTCTTCCGTTAATAACTTTGTACTTATGGTGTTTCTTAGAACATAAGTTCAGTTATATTTTTTAGTTCGTTTGATTATATTAGGATTTGATAAGGTTGATACAGTACGCTATTTGAATACGCCATGAATACTTGAGTTTGACTTATGTGCTTTAGTCAGATTGTGTGTTGAGCAAAATGTACACCGATGATGTAATTAAAAAATAAACCGAAAATTTTGACTTATGTGCTTTAGTCTGCCGACCTTTTTATTTTGTTATATTGAATTCAAGTCTGTTCAAAAATAATGGTGTCTCTATAAAAATGAAGACAAACAACGAGAAATTTTAATTTAGTCTTGGTGTGCTTGGTGACAGGGATTGCAGATAACTGAATCCTAATTCCTGAGCCTTGAGCGACCAATACTCGATTTTAATTAGCTACGGTATACAACGAAGTCTGTCTACGAAGAATGACTCCATGAAAATGAAGATAAACAACGAGAAATTTTAATTTAGTCCTGACGTTCTTGGTGTGTCCTCTAATAAATGAATTCTGATGATATCACCATTCACGTCAGAACTCGATTTTAATTAGCTACGGTATGTACACGACGAAGTCTGCTTATGAAGAATGATGACTCCATGAAAATGAAGACAGCCGAAAAGGAGAGAGATATAATTTACTGTGGGTTGGTAGTAGAGCGGGACTTAAAGTTTCGGATTTTAGTCAACCTCAAAAATTGTTACGAATACTTGATTTTGTACAATTTACATTGGTAAGTAGGCACATAGACAAGTACATAAATTAAATGATACTATTATCTTAATAAAAAATACGTTTTTTTCGCTTTTTTGAGGTGCAGACTAAAAATAGATCAGTAATTGTTTTTAATTTAGCGAATTTACTCGTTCGATTCCATTATCGTCGCTATCATTATTACCATCATCTGAAGATGATTAGGATGATGACGAATCACCAGTGTTGATCGTAAATTGGTCCATTCGATCATCAATTAATTCCTCAAACGGGAGAAACTCGTCTTCGCACTTAACGGCATGATCATGGCAACCACACGACGCCAGATTTCAATATCAATTTATTCTGTCATTACTTATTTACATTTCACCTCCGTATACTATATTCCTCCCTTCATTACTATATTCTTTAATTTTTCGTAAATATTTTATTCTTAGTAATCGTACATCATCTTTTGCTAAAATTTGTCGTATTTGATTCAGTTTTTTTAAAATTTAAATCCTAGCTCTCTCTCCCTGCGGTGGGTTCGACATGCCGCGCATGCATCAACCAATAAAAAAATAAAAATAAAAAAAATAATAAAAAAAAATAAAAAAATAATAACAAATTGTCATGTTTGGCGCGCGTAAACGGAGCGGTCAGTTGTTACAATACGTATCTGTTGAAGCTATTATTTGTGAAATAAAAAAACAACATGTGATTTAACCAAGTCTGTTTATTTTAGTAGTAACTAATGTCGTACAAATCATCAGGTAAACATTGATAATTATGTTATAAAAATTAACTATATACTAATAAGTACGTTTTTAGGGTTCGGTACCCAAAAGGTAAAACGGGACTCTATTACTTAGACTCCATTTTCAGTCCGTTTATCTGTCCGTCTATCACCAGGCTGTATCTCATGAACCGTGATAGCTAAACTGTTGAAATTGTCACAGATGATGTATTTTTGTTGACGCTATAACAACAGAATAAAATAAATATTTAAGGGAGGCTCCCATACAAGAAACGTGATTTTTTGCTCGATATTGACAAAGAAAACAAGTACACGCTTCTTCATAGAATATTGAGTTGTATATTCACTAAAAAAATTAATAATAACATGAAAATTAACTAAAATAAGGGGGCTCCCATTGTATAGATATTTATGATATATATCATGTACGAAGGGATACACACTTGTCTGGTTTTTTAATGTATTTATTATGAAAGCTAAATATTACATGATTATAATTGTAGTCCTAGTAAAAAAAAACCACGAATGTTTATACCTGGTATAACCACAGACCAAAGAATCACTATCACTTGAGGGCGTGAGTGAGGAAGTGAGGGACATGCCTCGCTCTGCGACTACTTATAATAATACCAGTCCCTAAGATATATCACAAAGTCAAGACAACATTCAGAAATCCAATATACAACAAGATACCAACTGTCAACGTATATACACAAGAAATTTATAAAAAATGTTTGAAGGGAAAACAATGATTTACCATTTAATAATTATAAGTTTATTAAATAACTTGCAACGAATCAACCTTGATATTTAATTCAGTCTTCAATCATATTGCTGTAATAGGCAGAAAATAAATATCAAAGTCAAAAACCATTTATTCTGTATAGACCATTAATACGGCACTTCGTGTGAGTTTGAGTGGTAGAGTCAAGCAACAGTCATTTTGGCCGTTGCATGAATGGGCCGACTCGACCGGGGAAGCACCACCCTCTCACAGATTATCGACGCCAAGTAACAGTATTTGAACTGTTGCGTTCTGTTTGGTGAGTGAGAGTGCCGGAGCCCAAACTCATTTCGCATCCCCTCCCATACCCTCCCATCTCCTCCCATCCCCTCCCAAACTCCTTTCCCATCCCCTTCACAATACAGGGTCAGCAGCGTGAGTGTGACGCCACTCGTTGCACACGTCCATAGGCCGCGGTAACCGGTTCCCATCAGGTGGGCCGTGTGCTTGTCTGCCACCTTAGTGGTATAAAGAAAAATAACTTACCAAACTTCAAAAAAATTATACTAATGTTTGGCAAATGGACCACCGGTTCGAAAAGCGGCCCTGTCCTGAAAAGAATTCGGCAAGAAACTCAGCGGCAATATCATATATACACAATACATAAAATATGTGAAGCGAAACCTTTAGATCCCTTTTTAGAAACATTGCGCGCACTTAGGCCTGTGAGGCCCAATCTCACATATAGGTATATTATATAAAAACAAAAAATATTATAATATTATAAATGTGAAATATTATATGTGTGAAAGTTTGTTACTTAATCACGCTCTAACGAGTAAAAGGCGCTGGCTGAAATGGATAGACTGGTGGCTGGAACGACAAATATAAATAATATGCAAAGCAAAAAAGTACACATTTGTAAAACCTTTTGTTTGACAGACTATCCCTTTCCATTTCTTAGTGGGTAAGGAGTCGACCCTACAATCGAGAGGTCCCAGTATCGAATCCTGGCCATTACACTACTGACGTGAACCCACTCCTAACACAAGCAATTAAGCTTAGCTGGTAGGGTTAGGGGGAATATTAGTAATTTCAGTTACTAATATTCTTTTAAAAAAAAGAAAAGAAATACTCTCTCCTGTCCGTCTGTCTGTGTATCACCACCTAGCAAGCTGACCTAGCAATTTGAAATGTATACTAGATACAAAATACTGAGGGCAATATTCTTTTTTTTTTTCGTGCGGAAATCCCTTCAGATACCCCCCGCCGGCCAGCGGCGGTTATGTCGGGCTTGAACCGACTAAAACCGCACGCCGTCTCGGGTCTACAGACGTCGGGGTGTAAGGTTGCCCATAGAGCATATCCCATAGAGCACACCCCGACTGACCCTGGGCCATCTCCGGTTTAGTCCCTATTAGGTGTTTTAATAACAAGGTCCTAAGTCAACACGGTAAATAGATATGGGCAAATTTAGATTTTTGCGATAATTGGTAAGCACCAAAATTTACCTTAATTTTCAATCTTTTTTATTTTTCGGATTTCACTTGTGTCGTAAGATCTTAGGTCAACCGGAAGTTCCCTATAGGTTTTGGGTCGAAAACCTATATGATACATAGTTCCCATTAAATAACGAAATTTGGCAACAAGCAAGGTCTTACAGCACAAATAAAGAAAAATTCCAGAGACGAATAAAAGTTGAAAATTAATTGGTGCTAATGGATCTCAATGAAGATAGGGCTCTGAGTTGCATAGGTGCTCATATAATTTAGAGGCTTAATTGACACCAACCTCAAATAAGGTAAATAAATAAAATTGTGCTATCGTGTGAAAGAAAATAAAAATTAATATTTATTGGGATACCAATTTTATTAAGGCGGTATAATGGGTATGTGCGGAACCCTCGGCGCTCGTTTCTTCTAAAGTTCGTTGCTTTGTTTTACTCTTCCCATTTCCCCTTTCGAATTTATTTGTTTGTTGTTTATAATTTTGATTTTACTGTCTTCGCGTTCACATTTGTTATCTTGAAACTACCTAGACCAGTGGAGAGATGTCCCAGTCTGGAGACGAGTCTCACAGTGTAGCGCGGTGGCGGGGCGCTACGCCACCCCTTATGGGGAGGGGGTGCTGGGTTCTTGGTACAGTTGTACCCCCCCCTTTTCAACTCCTATACCCCTTTTAATAAATTCTTTTTCCCCACTCCTACTACTCCTATTACTACTCCGAAACCAACTCATTCACTCAATCCTTTTCACATTTCCTGCCCTAGATAACTACCTATATCTACCACTCATTCACTCCTCTCTTACGGCTATCCCAATTCCTATTCCACCTACTTGTTGTCATGTATGATTCATTCAAATTACTCACCAACCTACTTAAACTCACTGAATAATTGTACTTATTTCTAATAAACTTGGCCTGTGATCAATCTAGCGGTTAAAAGGAACCCTTATCATGATACCTAGTATCCCTAGTTCTATAAAGGTGAAGAATGCTGACTCCTATCTTAAACCTACGATAGCCTAATTCCAACTATATGTAATCGCAAATCCCAATTAATTTACTCTTCCACATTAAACTTTAAACCTATTTTATTCGTAACGTCATCATATAAATTCATCAATAACCTTTCCTTACAACCTACCTTCCAACCTAACCATTACGTACCTATTTCATTTTTATCCAATCTACACAAACTTCTAATGATACTATATTAAACCATGAAATAACCAAATAAGCCTTCCTAAACCCTCTAGTCGTAAGTAGTTCAAAAGCTTACACTACGTGCGCGAACATAAGTACTTCCTTAAATAATCAACAAAGTCTCATTTAAGTAGGTATCCCAAAATTAGAACCTATTCCTTCCATATTTATTAACAATCCTCCAAATTCCATTATACCTACACAAATTCCTTCCGGATTAACCTAATGTCCTTGGTGACCTTGACGGGAGCGGATGAAACAACCTACACTAATTCATTCGGCCCAACCTAACATGCATCAACCGAAGTCCTTCCCCGTATTCTCCGTAGTATCCCCTTGTGGCTTTTATGAGAGCGGATGAAAACAACCTATACTAGAAAATATCCATTAGGAACAGAAACATTCCGGTCATTTACCTCGTTTATCTAGATACCTATAACTATCTACAGCCACGTAGATATCTGCCGTTCACCGCCTCAATCATTCACTACTTCCTTCGTAACAATGTTATTAGAATAATATCAATTGGATTAGAACCTACTAATTCTTCCGTTCACAACGCTTACTACTACAACTAGTACTTCGAACGACAAAAATATACATAGGTTATATTTAGATGTTTATTATAACTTCACGTAGACTACTTCTTTATTGATTAGAACCTACTAATTCTTCTTCCTATAATGCCTACTCCCTTAAACTAGTACTTTGAACGACAAGAATATATTGGTTATATCTAGATGTTTTTAATAACTTCATTTAGACTACTACTTTTTCGACGCTCCATTTCCCACACAAAGGTACCTGCTTATTCTGAGGTTTCCTCCCCAAGGTGTTTGCTCACTATTACTTTCCTTCACAAAAGTACCTAGTTATATTGAATTTTCCCCCCGAGGTGGTGACCCCTATACAGTAGTACCTAGTTCTATTGGATTTTCCCCCCGAGGTGGTGACCCCTATACAATAGTATCTAGTTATATTGGATTTTCCCCCCGAGGTGGTGGCCCCATATCACGCCAGCCACAGTAGGACCCTTCCACTTGTATTGTATATAGGTATATCATGGTCCTTCCTATGTCTAAATAGGCATTAGAAGATTTTCATACATCTTCCCCCTATTATACCGAGACATCCGGTAAATATAATTCCCCATACTCTATTCAGAGTAAACATGAACCTGACAGAAGAACATACAAATCTTACTGCCATAATGTTTTGATTATAATAGTTTCCGTAGTAAGTTACAGCACCACGCTTAAGCTGCTTCAAATATTGTTCACGAATAACATGTATTTTGGTGTGATACTTCACTTGTTTTTAAAATGTAAGACGATAAATTGAGTCAGTACTCAGCTTGGATATTAACACAAACTGTTTTATTATGAAACTAACAAAGGAGTATTCTTTTCCTACTGCTAACTATTATAGCAAACTACAGCGTCCCTCGCTCAAGCCGCTTTAAATACTATTCACGAATAACATGGATTCTGGTGTGATACTTCACTTGTTTTTAGAATGTTAAACGATAAATTGAATCTGTACACAGCTCGGACATTAACATATATTGTGTAATCTTATAAAAGGTGCTAGTAACCAATTCACTTCAGAATAATGTGGTTTCAAAGGTTTATTGTAAAGTATAATACACTCTCAGATCACATAAACGAATTGGTATAACTGACCCATGATATAGGGTTTTAGTATACAGGAATTACACTCCCAGGGTTCTAGATTCGAGCAGTATCCACTTGGATAAGGTTCCCAACTACCGTGAGATATATGGCTCTTTGAACCCTGATTCGAACACATGCAAAGAGAGATAATCACTGAATTCAAATATAAAAATCACTCTTGGTCAATCAGTTATTAGCAGATATCGTAGGTGTTATTACCCAAGTTTTTGTGTAATTAATATTTAGTCTTGGGTGTGGTTACTTTTGATTATTTATAACCCGGCTTTGTACACAATCAACACTTCTTAAAAGAATCACTAAAATTTCACTGTAGATCTCACTTCCACCATTTTTACACACTGTATCACCACTCTTACGAGAACTACAGCAGTAGTAGCCTGCCTATATACCATCGAATAGTTCATTTGGCTCTTTTGAACCGACTAAAACCGCACAATCAATCGATATAGAATATGATATTAATAATGGTAATTTACCCACATACCATCGAATAGTTCATATGGCTCCTTTGAACCGACTAAAACCGCACAATCAATCGATATAGAATATGACATTAATAATGGTAGTCTACCTACATACCATCGAATAGTCCCTATGGCTCCTTTTTGAACCGACTAAAACCGCACGATAAATCGATATAAAACATGATATTAATAAATTTTACTAAGCAGACTTTGAAATAGACTAGGTAGGTTTCCTACGTTCGTTGTGATGCCTAAGATTTTCACTAAACAAATGAGTGTACCTATCCATCTACCTACAGAATCTAATCCCTGTATTTACCTTTCAAAACCCATTGTATTTTACTTAATCGTGTGGTGAGTTGTGTTTTCCTTCTAGCTAACTTTGGGGGCAAGTTCGTGAAACTTGACTTTGTGTAATCCCTACCACGGTGTGACTGCCTCAGTTCACGAGCCGAAGCTCAGGGATGCGAACTGAAACCCTGACGAGACTATAGTTAGTGTATATATAAATAAATACATAAGACTGAACTGTGAGCTCCGTAAGTTCTGATCCTGGCCCGAATTGGACGGCTCCACTTCGACGGTGCCTACCTATCACAGAACGAACAGTCACCCACATCCAGGAAGCCTATCCGATCCTGTTTCCAGGGAAAATCAGATTGCCGCTCGCTTCAAAAGCTATCGGCTACTAGCGAAATATAGAGGAATATGGAGTCGTTATCACCGTTAGGTATCCCTCCATAACCAAAGCACATCGCCTCGGGTTTCCTACGGGAATACTAGCTAAACACGCCGCAGCCCTAATTCCTACTTCTAACATAATAAAAATGATAAAACGACAGCGTTTGCTTTACGTGTGCACCGCCAGACTCAGCGGCACAAGGCAGAGATCAATTCACATGTGTATGCGTGTATTAATCCAGCCCAATGTAAGGTGTCTTCATTCACGTAAAGGTCCTATCCTATGTCGATCGCGTCCCAAAATGTAATTTACCTTTTAATAATTATTATTCAAATATACTACTCCCAACAATCCCATTCTAAACAACCAAACATGAACCAAATTCAATTTCACAAAATGGCGATCCCTCCAATTCAAATAACTATATGTTAACCACTATTTCAGCGAATTATTACTTCCCAAATCAAAACATCCCCTTAAAACAAGAAAACGCGCGAACCCCAACACATATATCACGACTAAGTCCCACTAAATGCTCTAAAAAACAGTCTCACCAGAAATGTACGACGTCTCCACTACCCCTGACGAGTTCCCCAACAAAAGTGAGAGTTATTGGCGCCTTTCGTATTTCTCCCCCCGCCAACCGCGCTCCACCCGTGTCTCTATCCAATCAAAAACCTCCCCGTAAAGCCAACCGCACAATTCAAACCCCCCCAAATAACACAATTCCCTATCTTTTACAACGCTCATGTATACTTTTAAGCATTGAAATCTCTTCACTAAAACTTTCAATAATGAATTTCAACAATTACGCATGACATTCCCAAGTAATTCCTCGTATATCTTATTAAAACTTTTGTCCGCCAAAGCCTAATTAGTTCCTAAATCACCCACACGGAGGCGTTGCAGTTCCCTTCTTTTCAAAGTACAAAATCTACCTTCCGGCATTTCCGCGTTTCAAATATTACTATCTCATCATTAGAATGTATTACTTACATACATTCCATATAACTATTTGTGATATTATTTAAGTGATTGCTTTTACTTAGATTTTATTGATTAATCTTCGTATTGAATTTTCTCTAAATAAACAATACCTAAACAGTCGTCTTAAACCAAATAATTGCCATGCGGCATTATACAGATAATCAAATTTTTACTATAATCGATTCATTTATAAATATTATTTTTCCCACAACGATTAATATATATATATATATTTATAAATACATTTTCATATACATTTACGTATATTCACAACTATAATTTACCATTTTATACACTATTTTTAATTAGTTTCTTGTAATTACTTTTTTATTTTATATTTTTCTCGACTGATATTTTTTTCATATAGTTTACTGCCACCTATGTCAAAACTGCTCAACTAATTCAATCCTTTTTCCGTTCAATCGAATTAAGACTTTCGCATCTTCGGCCACTAGATGACACTCTAATATAAATCGTACCGTTATATAATTTATTTATCTTTTTCATTGCTCCGGTAGCTCGTTACACAGTTGTCAAATTGAATAGGTAAAAAGTTTTTTTCCCGTATTGAATGCCCACTCTTCCCCTCATCAAATATTTGGCGTTCACACTCGTCCCCTGGTCTGTTATTTATTTTATCTTCACTCATGCTTTAAATCCTGTATAAAAAATTCTGGAACAGTTAGCTTATTGCCAACATTAATACATCCAATGTCCTAATAACCATAATATCATCCGAACGGGTGTTATAATGTTGTATGAAATTTCATAATAACACTCCTTTCGCTTTTTCAATCTCTTCCGCGCAAAGGGTTACTCATCAGACAGCCAAATTCTGACCGCTCGATGCGTGGAATCTGTATGAGTTTCAAAAAAAGAACTGTCATTCACGCGCGTTGCATTGCACTACCACAGCGGTGCGCGCCGTAAAAAAAAATTAAAGTTTATTCGTTCGAATTCGAATTCCCGCTATTTTTCACCGCTATTATTTTTGCAAATTGTTTTGTTTACTTACGAAAATACACATCATGGGTGTAGATAAAGTCTTGTATGCAACTGTATAATTAGGTATTAAAACACTCATGTGATACTATTATCACCCACATTCATGTTTTAATACCCCTCATTATACCACAGTTGCATAAATAACTATTAAAACACTGTGCAAAATTGTTATTAGCAGCTCGCTTGTCCACGAAAGTTTTAAAAGCTCTACGACTCGACATTGAAAATATATTTTACTGGACTGACTCTTCTGTGGTTCTTCGATGGTTAAATTCTCATGCGCGCGACTTAAAAACATTCGTATCCAATCGTGTAGCTGAAATTCAGCAATTAACGTCAACAAGTTTTTGGCGTCATGTACCTGGAACCGAAAATCCAGTGGATTTCGCTTCTCGCGGCTTAGATCCTAAACATATAAATAATGCTTCATTGTGGTGGCAGGGTCCACAGTTTTTACTACAAAATGAATCGGATTGGCCCACAAATATAAATACAAAGCTCGCTGTTGAGCTACCTGAAAAAAGCTCAATACTCAAAAACCTAAAAATTCTAAAACAAACACTACAATTAGTACATGCACTACTACTAATATCACAATAACAACATGCACTTGCAAAACTTTAAAATTTGATACATACTCAAAGTTTACAACCCTACTACGAACTATGGCATATGTACTACGGTTCATCTATAATCTAAAACATGCAAACTCGAAACAAACGGGCCATCTAAATACGGATGAACTATCATCTTCTTTAAATCACTTGATAAAACAACACCAAGCTGAATGTTTTAATACTGAAATTAAAATGCTATTAAATAAAAAATGCTTACCTTCTAGGTCTCCAGTGTTATCTCTAAGACCTTTCATCGATGAAAACGGCATCCTTCGAGTAGGTGGTCGCATACAGGGTGCTTCAGAGTCCTATAATAAAAAACATCCAAATCTATTAGCTTCAGATCACACTTTTACCAAATTGATATTTGCTTATGAACACAAAAAACTTTTGCACTGTGGTCCACAGCTACTACTCACGAATTTACGAGAAACCTATTGGCCTATTAGTGGTCGTAGATTAGCCAGGAGTACCGATAACAACTGCAAATTATGTAGAATCATGAAAGCGAACACTACCAATCCCATAATGGGAAACTTACCTGTTTCTAGGGTGACTCCTAACTTACCTTTCCAAATTTCAGGTGTTGATTTCGCAGGCCCCTTTTCTATTAGAGATCGACTCGGACGCGGTTGCAAAATAATCAAGAGTTATTTATGTCTCTTCGTATGTTTCACAACGAGAGCTCTGCATCTTGAGGTAGCATCAAATCTCAGCACTGATACGTTCATTTTATGCTTGGGCGCAAACAATGAACTTAGTGATTTCTTAAAGTCATGCAATGAATCGATCTCTTCTTTCGCCGCCGACGAGAGTATCAGGTTTAAATTCTTGCCGGCGTACTCTCCCCACTTTGGTGGGCTTTGGGAGGCAGGCGTAAACTCTGCTAAACATCATTTATATAGAATTTAAGGAACTAATCAACACCATTTAACATACGAAGAGTTATCGACGTTGTTTATACAAATTGAATCAATTTTAAACTCGAGACCCCTCCTCACTCATCGGATCCCACATACCTTCTTCCTTTAAGAAGTGCCCTGGACACTTCTTAATCGGTAAGCCTCTCACCTCACTTCCATCGCCAGCACTAGTTGATGTGAAGACAACTAAATTAAACAGATTCAGACAATCATTCTGGACAAGATGGCGCAACGAGTTTCTCTGCGAATTACAACAGAGGTCCAAATGGCGAGTCAACAAGGGCGAAATTGTACAAGGAGACATGGAACCCAATTTGCCTCCTCTCAAATGGCGAATGGGACGTATCCACCAGCTTTACCCTGGAGCGGACGGTATCGCGCGTGTAGCAGATGTCATAACGTCGAGGTGCATTGTGCGTCGTGCAGTCAGCAATCTTTACCCTCTGCCAGTTGAGAAGCCCGAAGAAGCGCTTCCTCGAAATCCCAGGATCTTCGAGAGGGGGAAGAATGTTCGGGCCTAATTACAAGGACCACGGCGGGTGGTGCGCGGGCGCGGGGATAGCGCCAGGTGCCATGTTAATTTTTGCATTCCACACACAGCCGCGATCGTGTGTTCATTATTTTTCTAATTTAATTACGAAACTGTTAATTTCATCGTTTCAACATTTCAACATTTCAATTCATACCAATTTTATTAAGGCGGTATAATGGGTATGTACGGAACCCTCGGCGCTCGTTTCTTCTAAAGTTCGTTGCTTTGTTTTACTCTTCCCATTTCCCCTTTCGAATTTATTTGTTTGTTGTTTATAATTTTGCTTTTACTGTCTTCGCGTTCACATTTGTTATC
This sequence comes from Cybosia mesomella, assembly GCA_946251805.1. Taxonomy (NCBI): domain Eukaryota; kingdom Metazoa; phylum Arthropoda; class Insecta; order Lepidoptera; family Erebidae; genus Cybosia; species Cybosia mesomella. The sequence goes on along the minus strand of OX276388.1, from coordinate 40,955,383 downwards.
TTGAAACTACCTAGACCAGTGTAGAGATGTCCCAGTCTGGAGACGAGTCTCACAGTGTAGCGCGGTGGCGGGGCGCTACGCCACCCCTTATGGGGAGGGGGTGCTGGGTTCTTGGTACAGTTGTCAAATTGAATAGGTAAAAAGTTTTTTTTCCCGTATTGAATGCCCACTCTTCCCCTCAAATGTTTGGCGTTCACACTTGTCCCCTGGTCTGTTATTTATTTTAAAACACTGTGCAAAACTGTTATTAGCAGCTCGCTTGTCCACGAAAGTTTTAAAAGCTCTACGACTCGACATTGAAAATATATTTTACTGGACTGACTCTTCTGTGGTTCTTCGATGGTTAAATTCTCATGCGCGCGACTTAAAAACATTCGTATCCAATCGTGTAGCTGAAATTCAGCAATTAACGTCAACAAGTTTTTGGCGTCATGTACCTGGAACCGAAAATCCAGTGGATCTCGCTTCTCGCGGCTTAGATCCTAAACATATAAATAATGCTTCATTGTGGTGGCAGGGTCCACAGTTTTTACTACAAAATGAATCGGATTGGCCCACAAATATAAATACAAAGCTCGCTGTTGAGCTACCTGAAAAAAGCTCAATACTCAAAAACCTAAAAATTCTAAAACAAACACTACAATTAGTACATGCACTACTACTAATATCACAATAACAACATGCACTTGCAAAACTTTAAAATTTGATACATACTCAAAGTTTACAACCCTACTACGAACTATGGCATATGTACTACGGTTCATCTATAATCTAAAACATGCAAACTCGAAACAAACGGGCCATCTAAATACGGATGAACTATCATCTTCTTTAAATCACTTGATAAAACAACACCAAGCTGAATGTTTTAATACTGAAATTAAAATGCTATTAAATAAAAAATGCTTACCTTCTAGGTCTCGAGTGTTATCTCTAAGACCTTTCATCGATGAAAACGGCATCCTTCGAGTAGGTGGTCGCATACAGGGTGCTTCAGAGTCCTATGATAAAAAACATCCAAATCTATTAGCTTCAGATCACACTTTTACCAAATTGATATTTGCTTATGAACACAAAAAACTTTTGCACTGTGGTCCACAGCTACTACTCACGAATTTACGAGAAACCTATTGGCCTATTAGTGGTCGTAGATTAGCCAGGAGTACCGATAACAACTGCAAATTATGTAGAATCATGAAAGCGAACACTACCAATCCCATAATGGGAAACTTACCTGTTTCTAGGGTGACTCCTAACTTACCTTTCCAAATTTCAGGTGTTGATTTCGCAGGCCCCTTTTCTATTAGAGATCGACTCGGACGCGGTTGCAAAATAATCAAGAGTTATTTATGTCTCTTCGTATGTTTCACAACGAGAGCTCTGCATCTTGAGGTAGCATCAAATCTCAGCACTGATACGTTCATTTTATGCTTGGGCGCAAACAATGAACTTAGTGATTTCTTAAAGTCATGCAATGAATCGATCTCTTCTTTCGCCGCCGACGAGAGTATCAGGTTTAAATTCTTGCCGGCGTACTCTCCCCACTTCGGTGGGCTTTGGGAGGCAGGCGTAAACTCTGCTAAACATCATTTATATAGAATTTAAGGAACTAATCAACACCATTTAACATACGAAGAGTTATCGACGTTGTTTATACAAATTGAATCAATTTTAAACTCGAGACCCCTCCTCACTCATCGGATCCCACATACCTTCTTCCTTTAAGAAGTGCCCTGGACACTTCTTAATCGGTAAGCCTCTCACCTCACTTCCATCGCCAGCACTAGTTGATGTGAAGACAACTAAATTAAACAGATTCAGACAATCATTCTGGACAAGATGGCGCAACGAGTTTCTCTGCGAATTACAACAGAGGTCCAAATGGCGAGTCAACAAGGGCGAAATTGTACAAGGAGACATGGAACCCAATTTGCCTCCTCTCAAATGGCGAATGGGACGTATCCACCAGCTTTACCCTGGAGCGGACGGTATCGCGCGTGTAGCAGATGTCATAACGTCGAGGTGCATTGTGCGTCGTGCAGTCAGCAATCTTTACCCTCTGCCAGTTGAGAAGCCCGAAGAAGCGCTTCCTCGAAATCCCAGGATCTTCGAGAGGGGGAAGAATGTTCGGGCCTAATTACAAGGACCACGGCGGGTGGTGCGCGGGCGCGGGGATAGCGCCAGGTGCCATGTTAATTTTTGCATTCCACACACAGCCGCGATCGTGTGTTCATTATTTTTCTAATTTACTTACGAAACTGTTAATTTCATCGTTTCAACATTTCAACATTTCAATTCATACCAATTTTATTAAGGCGGTATAATGGGTATGTACGGAACCCTCGGCGCTCGTTTCTTCTAAAGTTCGTTGCTTTGTTTTACTCTTCCCATTTCCCCTTTCGAATTTATTTGTTTGTTGTTTATAATTTTGATTTTACTGTCTTCGCGTTCACATTTGTTATCTTGAAACTACCTAGACCAGTGTAGAGATGTCCCAGTCTGGAGACGAGTCTCACAGTGTAGCGCGGTGGCGGGGCGCTACGCCACCCCTTATGGGGAGGGGGTGCTGGGTTCTTGGTACAGTTGTCAAATTGAATAGGTAAAAAGTTTTTTTTCCCGTATTGAATGCCCACTCTTCCCCTCAAATGTTTGGCGTTCACACTCGTCCCCTGGTCTGTTATTTATTTTAAAACACTGTGCAAAACTGTTATTAGCAGCTCGCTTGTCTACGAAAGTTTTAAAAGCTCTACGACTCGACATTGAAAATATATTTTACTGGACTGACTCTTCTGTGGTTCTTCGAAGGCTAAATTCTCATGCGCGCGACTTAAAAACATTCGTATCCAATCCTGTAGCTGAAATTCAGCAATTAACGTCAACAAGTTTTTGGCGTCATGTACCTGGAACCGAAAATCCAGTGGATCTCGCTTCTCGCGGCTTAGATCCTAAACATATAAATAATGCTTCATTGTGGTGGCAGGGTCCACAGTTTTTACTACAAAATGAATCGGATTGGCCCACAAATATATATACAAAGCTCGCTGTTGAGCTACCTGAAAAAAAGCTCAATACTCAAAAACCTAAAAATTCTAAAACAAACACTACAATTACTACATGCACTACTACTAATATCACAATAACAACATGCACTTGTAAAACTTTAAAATTTGATACATACTCAAAGTTTACAACCCTACTACGAACTATGGCATATGTACTACGGTTCATCTATAATCTAAAACATGCAAACTCGAAACAAACGGGCCATCTAAATACGGATGAACTATCATCTTCTTTAAATCACTTGATAAAACAACACCAAGCTGAATGTTTTAATACTGAAATTAAAATGCTATTAAATAAAAAATGCTTACCTTCTAGGTCTCGAGTGTTATCTCTAAGACCTTTCATCGATGAAAACGGCATCCTTCGAGTAGGTGGTCGCATACAGGGTGCTTCAGAGTCCTATGATAAAAAACATCCAAATCTATTAGCTTCAGATCACACTTTTACCAAATTGATATTTGCTTATGAACACAAAAAACTTTTGCACTGTGGTCCACAGCTACTACTCACGAATTTACGAGAAACCTATTGGCCTATTAGTGGTCGTAGATTAGCCAGGAGTACCGTTAACAACTGCAAATTATGTAGAATCATGAAAGCGAACACTATCAATCCCATAATGGGAAACTTACCTGTTTCTAGGGTGACTCCTAACTTACCTTTCCAAATTTCAGGTGTTGATTTCGCAGGCCCCTTTTCTATTAGAGATCGACTCGGACGCGGTTGCAAAATAATCAAGAGTTATTTATGTCTCTTCGTATGTTTCACAACGAGAGCTCTGCATCTTGAGGTAGCATCAAATCTCAGCACTGATACGTTCATTTTATGCTTGGGCGCAAACAATGAACTTAGTGATTTCTTAAAGTCATGCAATGAATCGATCTCTTCTTTCGCCGCCGACGAGAGTATCAGGTTTAAATTCTTGCCGGCGTACTCTCCCCACTTCGGTGGGCTTTGGGAGGCAGGCGTAAACTCTGCTAAACATCATTTATATAGAATTTTAGGAACTAATCAACACCATTTAACATACGAAGAGTTATCGACGTTGTTTATACAAATTGAATCAATTTTAAACTCGAGACCCCTCCTCACTCATCGGATCCCACATACCTTCTTCCTTTAAGAAGTGCCCTGGACACTTCTTAATCGGTAAGCCTCTCACCTCACTTCCATCGCCAGCACTAGTTGATGTGAAGACAACTAAATTAAACAGATTCAGACAATCATTCTGGACAAGATGGCGCAACGAGTTTCTCTGCGAATTACAACAGAGGTCCAAATGGCGAGTCAACAAGGGCGAAATTGTACAAGGAGACATGGAACCCAATTTGCCTCCTCTCAAATGGCGAATGGGACGTATCCACCAGCTTTACCCTGGAGCGGACGGTATCGCGCGTGTAGCAGATGTCATAACGTCGAGGTGCATTGTGCGTCGTGCAGTCAGCAATCTTTACCCTCTGCCAGTTGAGAAGCCCGAAGAAGCGCTTCCTCGAAATCCCAGGATCTTCGAGAGGGGGAAGAATGGTCGGGCCTAATTACAAGGACCACGCCGGGTGGTGCGCGGGCGCGGGGATAGCGCCAGGTGCCATGTTAATTTTTGCATTCCACACACAGCCGCGATCGTGTGTTCATTATTTTTCTAATTTACTTACGAAACTGTTAATTTCATCGCTATTTCATTAAAAGTCTACTGTACAACAAATTTGGAAGTACTAATTTACATCATCCTACATTCATCGAAGAATAGAAGAGATTAAGAAACAAAGACAATTATCTATTTATAATAATATAATATTGCTAATATAATATGTAACATTTTGATGTTCTTTATAACATAAGTCAGACTTCTTTCGTTAATAACTTTGTACTTATGGTGTTTCTTAGAACATAAGTTCAGTTATATTTTTTAGTTCGTTTGATTATATTAGGATTTGATAAGGTTGATACAGTACGCTATTTGAATACGCCATGAATACTTGAGTTTGACTTATGTGCTTTAGTCAGATTGTGTGTTGAGCAAAATGTACACCGATGATGTAATTAAAAAATAAACCGAAAATTTTGACTTATGTGCTTTAGTCTGCCGACCTTTTTATTTTGTTATATTGAATTTAAGTCTGTTCAAAAATAATGGTGTCTCTATAAAAATGAAGACAAACAACGAGAAATTTTAATTTAGTCTTGGTGTGCTTGGTGACAGGGATTGCAGATAACTGAATCCTAATTCCTGAGCCTTGAGCGACCAATACTCGATTTTAATTAGCTACGGTATACAACGAAGTCTGTCTACGAAGAATGACTCCATGAAAATGAAGATAAACAACGAGAAATTTTAATTTAGTCCTGGCGTTCTTGGTGTGTCCTCTAATAAATGAATTCTGATGATATCACCATTCACGTCAGAACTCGATTTTAATTAGCTACGGTATGTACACGACGAAGTCTACTTATGAAGAATGATGACTCCATGAAAATGAAGACAGCCGAAAAGGAGAGAGATATAATTTACTGTGGGTTGGTAGTAGAGCGGGACTTAAAGTTTCGGATTTTAGTCAACCTCAAAAATTGTTACGAATACTTGATTTTGTACAATTTACATTGGTAAGTAGGCACATAGACAAGTACATAAATTAAATGATACTATTATCTTAATAAAAAATACGTTTTTTTCGCTTTTTTGAGGTGCAGACTAAAAATAGATCAGTAATTGTTTTTAATTTAGCGAATTTACTCGTTCGATTCCATTATCGTCGCTATCATTATTACCATCATCTGAAGATGATTAGGATGATGACGAATCACCAGTGTTGATCATAAATTGGTCCATTCGATCATCAATTAATTCCTCAAACGGGAGAAACTCGTCTTCGCACTTAACGGCATGATCATGGCAACCACACGACGCCAGATTTCAATATCAATTTATTCTGTCATTACTTATTTACATTTCACCTCCGTATACTATATTCCTCCCTTCATTACTATATTCTTTAATTTTTCGTAAATATTTTATTCTTAGTAATCGTACATCATCTTTTGCTAAAATTTGTCGTATTTGATTCAGTTTTTTTAAAATTTAAATCCTAGCTCTCTCTCCCTGCGGTGGGTTCGACATGCCGCGCATGCATCAACCAATAAAAAAAAAAAAAAAAAAAAAAAAAAAAAATTACAAATTGTCATGTTTGGCGCGCGTAAACGGAGCGGTCAGTTGTTACAATACGTATCTGTTGAAGCTATTATTTGTGAAATAAAAAAACAACATGTGATTTAACCAAGTCTGTTTATTTTAGTAGTAACTAATGTCGTACAAATCATCAGGTAAACATTGATAATTATGTTATAAAAATTAACTATATACTAATAAGTACGTTTTTAAGGGTTCGGTACCCAAAAGGTAAAACGGGACTCTATTACTTAGACTCCATTTTCAGTCCGTTTATCTGTCCGTCTATCACCAGGCTGTATCTCATGAACCGTGATAGCTAAACTGTTGAAATTGTCACAGATGATGTATTTTTGTTGACGCTATAACAACAGAATAAAATAAATATTTAAGGGAGGCTCCCATACAAGAAACGTGATTTTTTGCTCGATATTGACAAAGAAAACAAGTACACGCTTCTTCATAGAATATTGAGTTGTATATTCACTAAAAAAATTAATAATAACATGAAAATTAACTAAATTAAGGGGGCTCCCATTGTATAGATATTTATGATATATATCATGTACGAAGGGATACACACTTGTCTGGTTTTTTAATGTATTTATTATGAAAGCTAAATATTACATGATTATAATTGTAGTCCTAGTAAAAAAAAACCACGAATGTTTATACCTGGTATAACCACAGACCAAAGAATCACTATCACTTGAGGGCGTGAGTGAGGAAGTGAGGGACATGCCTCGCTCTGCGACTACTTATAATAATACCAGTCCCTAAGATATATCACAAAGTCAAGACAACATTCAGAAATCCAATATACAACAAGATACCAACTGTCAACGTATATACACAAGAAATTTATAAAAAATGTTTGAAGGGAAAACAATGATTTACCATTTAATAATTATAAGTTTATTAAATAACTTGCAACGAATCAACCTTGATATTTAATTCAGTCTTCAATCATATTGCTGTAATAGGCAGAAAATAAATATCAAAGTCAAAAACCATTTATTCTGTATAGACCATTAATACGGCACTTCGTGTGAGTTTGAGTGGTAGAGTCAAGCAACAGTCATTTTGGCCGTTGCATGAATGGGCCGACTCGACCGGGGAAGCACCACCCTCTCACAGATTATCGACGCCAAGTAACAGTATTTGAACTGTTGCGTTCTGTTTGGTGAGTGAGAGTGCCGGAGCCCAAACTCATTTCGCATCCCCTCCCATCCCCTCCCATCTCCTCCCATCCCCTCCCAAACTCCTTTCCCATCCCCTTCACAATACAGGGTCAGCAGCGTGAGTGTGACGCCACTCGTTGCACACGTCCATAGGCCGCGGTAACCGGTTCCCATCAGGTGGGCCGTGTGCTTGTCTGCCACCTTAGTGGTATAAAGAAAAATAACTTACCAAACGTCAAAAAAATTGTACTAATGTTTGGCAAATGGACCACCGGTTCGAAAAGCGGCCCTGTCCTGAGAAGACTCCGGCAAGAAACTCAGCGGCAATATCATATATACACAATACATAAAATATGTGAAGCGAAACCTTTAGATCCCTTTTTAGAAACATTGCGCGCACTTAGGCCTGTGAGGCCCAATCTCACATATAGGTATATTATATAAAAACAAAAAATATTATAATATTATAAATGTGAAATATTATATGTGTGAAAGTTTGTTACTTAATCACGCTCTAACGAGTAAAAGGCGCTGGCTGAAATGGATAGACTGGTGGCTGGAACGACAAATATAAATAATATGCAAAGCAAAAAAGTACACATTTGTAAAACCTTTTGTTTGACAGACTATCCCTTTCCATTTCTTAGTGGGTAAGGAGTCGACCCTACAATCGAGAGGTCCCAGTATCGAATCCTGGCCATTACACTACTGACGTGAACCCACTCCTAACACAAGCAATTAAGCTTAGCTGGTAGGGTTAGGGGGAATATTAGTAATTTCAGTTACTAATATTCTTTTAAAAAAAAGAAAAGAAATACTCTCTCCTGTCCGTCTGTCTGTGTATCACCACCTAGCAAGCTGACCTAGCAAGTTGAAATGTATACTAGATACAAAATACTGAGGGCAATAGTCTTTTTTTTTTTCGTGCGGAAATCCCTTCAGATACCCCCCGCCGGCCAGCGGCGGTTATGTCGGGCTTGAACCGACTAAAACCGCACGCCGTCTCGGGTCTACAGACGTCGGGGTGTAAGGTTGCCCATAGAGCATATCCCATAGAGCGCACCCCGACTGACCCTGGGCCATATCCGGTTTAGTCCCTATTAGGTGTTTTAATAACAAGGTCCTAAGTCAACACGGTAAATAGATATGGGCAAATTTAGATTTTTGCGATAATTGGTAAGCACCAAAATTTACCTTAATTTTCAATCTTTTTTATTTTTCGGATTTCACTTGTGTCGTAAGATCTTAGGTCAACCGGAAGTTCCCTATAGGTTTTGGGTCGAAAACCTATATGATACATAGTTCCCATTAAATAACGAAATTTGGCAACAAGCAAGGTCTTACAGCACAAATAAAGAAAAATTCCAGAGACGAATAAAAGTTGAAAATTAATTGGTGCTAATGGATCTCAATGAAGATAGGGCTCTGAGTTGCATAGGTGCTCATATAATTTAGAGGCTTAATTGACACCAACCTCAAATAAGGTAAATAAATAAAATTGTGCTATCGTGTGAAAGAAAATAAAAATTAATATTTATTGGGATACCAATTTTTTTAAGGCGGTATAATGGGTATGTAAGGAACCCTCGGCGCTCGTTTCTTCTAAAGTTCGTTGCTTTGTTTTACTCTTCCCATTTCCCCTTTCGAATTTATTTGTTTGTTGTTTATAATTTTGATTTTACTGTCTTCGCGATCACATTTGTTATCTTGAAACTACCTAGACCAGTGGAGAGATGTCCCAGTCTGGAGACGAGTCTCACAGTGTAGCGCGGTGGCGGGGCGCTACGCCACCCCTTATGGGGAGGGGGTGCTGGGTTCTTGGTACAGTTGTCAAATTGAATGGGTAAAAAGTTTTTTTTCCCGTATTGAATGCCCACTCTTCCCCTCAAATGTTTGGTGTTCACACTCGTCCCCTGGTCTGTTATTTATTTGAAAATCAGTTTTATCTGGTTGCTTGGTAACTGGGAGCGACGCCTTAATGTACTCTTCAAGGCATGAAGAGGTCCCAATTTGTTATGATTGGGCACCCATCCTAAGACTGACCTGGCCGGTATTGCTTAACTTTGCAATGTGCGAATTTCGAGATATGTATGAATCTCTTGTACCTACACGATAATGACAACCTCGATGACGTCAGTAAATTTCATTATTTGAAATCATAATTGGAAGGTTCCGCTCAAGCTGTAATAAATTCGGTGATAGTAAGTTCTGTTAATTATTCAACTATGTATTCTATGTCGAAAGAATCCGAAAAGGATTTACGGGATATAGTAGATTTAATTTCAAAAAATTTGAGCGCTTTAAAATCGTTAGGAGAAAAAACAGAGCATTGGGATTCACTTATAATTTACATGGTTTCGACAAAATTAGACTCACAAACCGCGCGAGATTGAGAGGAGTGCAGAAGCACCCTAGAATCAGCGTCGTTGACGGATTTCTTTGATTCGTCAGTGAGCTACTGTTTTAGAAACAGTTCACGCAAGTAAATCTGAAAGACCTGAAAAATCTGAAAAACTTCATAATTTTATCAAATCAAAATCTTTTACTGTTTCTTCTACTTCTGCGTCGAATTCTTCGACAAATGACAACTGTTTGTCATGTAAACAAAACCATAAATTGTACGAGTGTCCTAAATTTAAAACTTTCCCTGTCGAGGAACGTATATCGAAGGTTTTCCAGTGGCAGTTATGTAACAACTGTCTTCGTAGCGGCCACAGATCTTTCCAATGTAGGCTCGGTGGCTGTCGTATCTGTAAAAGAAAACACAATACAGTTTTACATAAACAATCTTCATACATCGACTCACAAACATCTCCACAAACACAAAAAGACGGTATCGCGCATGTAGCAGATGTCATAACGTCGAGGGGCATTGTGCGTCGTGCAGTCAGCAATCTTTGCCCTCTGCCAGTTGAGAAGCCCGAAGAAGCGCTTCATCGAAATCCCAGGATCTTCGAGAGGGGGGAGAATGTTCGGGCCTAATTACAAGGACCACGGCGGGTGGAGCGCGGGCGCGGGGATAGTGCCAGGTGCCATGTTAATTTTTGCATTCCATACACAGCCGCGATCGAGTGTTCTTTATTTTTCTAATTTACTTACGAAACTGTTAATTACATCGCTATTTCATTAAAAGTCTACTGTACAACAAATTTGGAAGCACTAATTTACATCATCCTACATTCATCGAAGAATAGAAGAGATTAACAAACAAAGACAAATATCTATTTATAATAATATAATATTGCTATAATTACGTATGTCATTTGCAAATCTTAATTTTTTAAATACGTGAAATTATCTTAAATAATTAAAATATTTAAGCACTCACACACAACAAACTAACACACAATTAGCCAACAAACTGTGTACAATCGACAACATTAATAAATTAAAACCACTTACCGAGTTTTGTTTACGTTATAAATATTTTTAAGTACCCACATTTACACTACATAAAAATATGTAACATTTTGATGTTCTTTATAACATAAGTCAGACTTCTTCCGTTAATAACTTTGTACTTATGGTGTTTCTTAGAACATAAGTCCAGTTATGTTTTTTAGTTCGTTCGATTATATTAGGATTTGATAAGGTTGATACAGTACGCCATTTGAATACGCCATGAATACTTGAGTTTGACTTATGTGCTTTAATCAGATTGTGTGTTGAGCAAAATGTACACCGATGATGTAATTAAAAAATAAACCGAAAATTTTGACTTATGTGCTTTAGTCTGCCGACCTTTTTATTTTGTTATATTGAATTCAAGTCTGTTCAAAAATAATGGTGTCTCTATAAAATGAAGGCAAACAACGAGAAATTTTAATTTAGTCTTGGCGTGCTTGGTGAAAGGGATTGCAGATAACTGAATCCTAATTCCTGAGCCTTGAGCGACCAATACTCGATTTTAATTAGCTACGGTATACAACGAAGTCTGTCTACGAAGAATGACTGCATGAATATGAAGATAAACAACGAGAAATTTTAATTTAGTCCTGGCGTTCTTGGTGTGTCCTCTAATAAATGAATTCTGATGATATTACCATTAACGACAGAACTCGATTTCAATTAGCTACGGTATGTACACGACGAAGTCTGCTTATGAAGAATGATGACTCCATGAAAATGAAGACAGCCGAGATAAAGAAGAGAGATATAATTTACTGTGGGTTGGTAGTAGAGCGGGACTTAAAGTTTCGGATTTTAGTCAACCTCAAAAATTGTCAAGAATACTTGATTTTGTACAATTTACATTGGTAAGTAGGCACATAGACAAGTACATAAATTAAATGATACTATTATCAAAATTTTAATAAAATTAAGGTAACGTAAAAACGTAACTTTAATATTAAGTTATCTGTGTCATTTATTGTGAAGTTTTCTTGTAACATATACCCCGACTTGGTACAAGGTGTACCAAGTTTATAAGTAGCATCGACAAAATTCGTCTACGCAGAAAAGAGCAAGTGAAAGCCGATTGATTACGATTGCGAACGCTGTTGAAATACAGACTTTATTGCGTTACGTTTTTTTCGCTTTTTTGAGGTGCAGACTAATAAAAATAGATCAGTAATTGTTTTTAATTTAGCGAATTTACTCGTTCGATTCCATTATCGTCGCTATCATTATTACCATCATCTGAAGATGATTAGGATGATGACGAATCACCAGTGTTGATCATAAATTGGTCCATTCGATCATCAATTAATTCCTCAAACGTGAGAAACTCGTCTTCGCACTTAACGGCATGATCATGGCAACCACACGACGCCAGGTTTCAATATCAATTTATTCTGTCATTATTTATTTACGTTTAATCTCCGTATACTATATTCCTCCCTTCATTACTATATTCTTTAATTTTTCGTAAATATTTTATTCTTAGTAATCGTACATCATCTTTTGCTAAAACTTGTCTTATTTGATTCAGTTTTTCAAAATTTAAATCCTAGCTCTCTCTCCCTGCGGTGGGTTCGAACATGCCGCGCATGCATCAACCAATAACAAATTGTCATGTTTGGCGCGCGTAAACGGAGCGTTGTGATTGGTTAAGATATTTCGAATATGAGACTTCTGCGCAGACTTCTGTACATCGGTATAACTTATAAAACTGGTCCAGCTTGTACAAGTTTTTAACAAACCAGGGTCAGTTGTTACAATACGTATCTGTTGAAGCTATTATTTGTGAAATAAAAAAACAACATGTGATTCAACCAAGTCTGTTTATTTTAGTAGTAACTAATGTCGTACAAATCATCAGGTAAACATTGATAATTATGTTATAAAAATTAACTATATACTCATAAGTACGTTTTTAGGGTTCGGTACCCAAAAGGTAAAACGGGACTCTATTACTTAGACTCCATTTTCAGTCCGTTTATCTGTCCATCTATCACCAGGCTGTATCTCATGAACCGTGATAGCTAAACTGTTGAAATTGTCACAGATGATGTATTTTTGTTGACGCTATAACAACAGAATAAAATAAAATATTTAAGGGAGGCTCCCATACAAGAACCGTGATTTTTTGCTGGATATTAACAAAGAAAACAAGTACACGCTTCTTCATAGAATATTGAGTTGTATATTCACTAAAAAAATTAATAATGACCTGAAAATTAACTAAATTAAGGGGGCTCCCATTGTATAGATATTTATGATATATATGATGTACGAAGGGATACACACTTGTCTGGTTTTTTAATGTATTTATTATGAAAGCTAAATATTACATGATTATAATTGTAGTCCTAGTAAAAAAAAACACGAATGTTTATACCTTTTTTTTTTATCGTGCGGAAATCCCTTCGGATACCCCCCCCCCGTCCCCCGCCGGCTAGCGGGGGCGGTTATGTCGGGCTTGCACCGACTAAAACTGCACGCCGTCTCGGGTCTTCAGACGCCGGGGTGTAAGGTTACCCATAGAGCATATCCCTCGCACCCCGGCTGACCCTGGGCCATCTCACCACTAACAGCATCGCTCATCCTGTCTCCTCTGAAAGCAGAGGAGTACGGAGAGCGATGTGTTCCCGCCACGTTGGGTATTGGCCGACGATCAATGCCAACCCTATGAAGGGGTGAAGGGGAAGCCATTGACCGCCGCCCAGGGTGTACCGGCCGCTCCGATTCCGTTCCCCCCGGACTGCAGCGGGATCGGAATCGGAGCGACACTCGAGGAGGTTACCCAACACACACCCCACGAATGTTTATAAGTGATAGTGATTCTTTGGTCTGTGGTTATACCAGGTATATACGAATGTTTATACCTGGTATAACCACAGACCAAAGAATCACTATCACTTGAGGGCGTGAGTGAGGAAGTGAGGGACATGCCTCGCTCTGCGACTACTTATGATAATACCAGTCCCTAAGATATATCACAAAGTCAAGACAACATTCAGAAATCCAATATACAACAAGATACCAACTGTCCACGTATATACACAAGAAATTTATAAAAAATGTTTGAAGGGAAAACAATGATTTACCATTTAATAATTATAAGTTTATTAAATAACTTGCAACGAATCAACCTTGATATTTAATTCAGTCTTCAATCATATTGCTGTAATAGGCAGAAAATAAATATCAAAGTCAAAAACCATTTATTCTGTATAGACCATTAATACGGCACTTCGCGTGAGTTTGAGTGGTAGAGTCAAGGAACAGTCATTTTGGCCGTTGCATGAATAGGCCGACTCGACCGGGGAAGCACCACCCTCTCACAGATTATCGACGCCAAGTAACAGTATTTGAACTGTTGCGTTCCGTTTGGTGAGTGAGAGTGCCGGAGCCCAAACTCATTTCGCATCCCCTCCCATCCCCTCCCATCTCCTCCCATCCCCTCCCAAACTCCTTTCCCATCCCCTTCACAATACAGGGTCAGCAGCGTGAGTGTGACGCCACTCGTTGCACACGACTATAGGCCGCGGTAACCGGTTCCCATCAGGTGGGCCGTGTGCTTGTCTGCCACCTTAGTGGTATAAAGAAAAATAACTTACCAAACGTCAAAAAAATTGTACTAATGTTTGGCAAATGGACCACCGGTTCGAAAAGCGGCCCTGTCCTGAGAAGACTCCGGCAAGAAACTCAGCGGCAATATCATATATACACAATACATAAAATATGTGAAGCGAAACCTTTAGATCCCTTTTTAGAAACATTGCGCGCACTTAGGCCTGTGAGGCCCAATCTTACATATAGGTATATTATATAAAAACAAAAAATATTTTAATATTATAAATGTGAAATATTATATGTGTGAAAGTTTGTTACTTAATCACGCTCTAACGAGTAAAAGGCGCTGGCTGAAATGGATAGACTGGTGGCTGGAACGACAAATATAAATAATATGCAAAGCAAAAAAGTACACATTTGTAAAACCTTTTGTTTGACAGACTATCCCTTTCCATTTCTTAGTGGGTAAGGAGTCGACCCTACAATCGACACACTTTATTACTTACACTTATTAATTACACTACTGACGTGAACCCCCTAACACAAGCAATTAAGCTTAGCTGGTAGGGTTAGGGGGAATATTAGTAATTTCAGTTACTAATATTCTTTTTAAAAAAAGAAAAGAAATACTCTCTCCTGTCCGTCTGTCTGTGTATCACCACCTAGCAAGCTGACCTAGCAAGTTGAAATGTATACTAGATACAAAATACTGAGGGCAATAGTCTTTTTTTTTTTCGTGCGGAAATCCCTTCGGATACCCCCCGCCGGCCAGCGGCGGTTATGTCGGGCTTGAACCGACTAAAACCGCACGCCGTCTCGGGTCTACAGACGTCGGGGTGTAAGGTTGCCCATAGAGCATATCCCATAGAGCACACCCCGACTGACCCTGGGCCATCTCCGGTTTAGTCCCTATTAGGTGTTTTAATAACAAGGTCCTAAGTCAACACGGTAAATAGATATGGGCAAATTTAGATTTTTGCGATAATTGGTAAGCACCAAAATTTACCTTAATTTTCAATCTTTTTTATTTTTCGGATTTCACTTGTGTCGTAAGATCTTAGGTCAACCGGAAGTTCCCTATTGGTTTTGGGTCGAAAACCTATATGATACATAGTTCCCATTAAATAACGAAATTTGGCAACAAGCAAGGTCTTACAGCACAAATAAAGAAAAATTCCAGAGACGAATAAAAGTTGAAAATTAATTGGTGCTAATGGATCTCAATTAAGATAGGGCTCTGAGTTGTATAGGTGCTCATATAATTTAGAGGCTTAATTGACACCAACCTCAAATAAGGTAAATAAATAAAATTGTGCCATCGTGTGAAAGAAAATAAAAATTAATATTTATTGGGATACCAATTTTATTAAGGCGGTATAATGGGTATGTACGGAACCCTCGGCGCTCGTTTCTTCTAAAGTTCGTTGCTTTGTTTTACTCTTCCCATTTCCCCTTTCGAATTTATTTGTTTGTTGTTTATAATTTTGATTTTACTGTCTTCGCGTTCACATTTGTTATCTTGAAACTACCTAGACCAGTGGAGAGATGTCCCAGTCTGGAGACGAGTCTCACAGTGTAGCGCGGTGGCGGGGCGCTACGCCACCCCTTATGGGGAGGGGGTGCTGGGTTCTTGGTACAGTTGTCAAATGTGATTCAAGTTTATTATAGTCAAATTATTGATTTTTAATATACATATTATAATCTCTACTATCGGACTTAATATATACAGATAAACAAAACTAAATTAATAAATAAAAATATTTACAAGATTAAAAAAAAAAGGAATGGAAAGGAAAAAGGGCTCAGGTGTCGAAGAATTCCTCCCCATCGATGTCGACTGGTAACGTACCCAAAAGGCTGGCGGCATTACCCCGTTGGATGGCAATACCAATCCTTTGGGCAAAAAACAGGCCAGCCCTTTGGTCACGCGAAGCATCGACCAGTCGCTTTGCAATTTCCGTGTAAAGCGACCGTGCGCTCGGACCCCACGAACCCAACGTTTCGACCCCAAACGGCTCAATTATATAATTGTTGGTTATATTATCATATTTGCGCCGTTTGAGGGTCTCCGCAGATGCCGCAGCAGCACAGGCGCAGCCCGTCGTACTTGGAAGATGGGAAGGCGCAAGGGTGTCGACGCCATGTTGCGTCCCACACCAAAGGCCTGCCCATCTTCCAAGGCACCAAAGACCAACACTTGAAATTGCAGCACTGTTAATAGAGTCTTGAGACATAGAACTATTGAAAAAACACTCTTACCTACTTACTTAACACTACACACACAAAATATATACAATTTATATAAAAAAACGATTGTAATATAAAACACAGAAAAAAAAACACAGAAAAAGTCAAAGCTGTTTGTCAGCGGTTGCGTAGCACCGGGGCGGCGGCGTCGCTATCCATAGACTTCGTCTTCGCTGCGTCGGGTGCGGGTCGCGGATGCCCGGCGCGGATGTCCGCGCCGTGCGGCCGCCGCCGGCCCGCCTGTCCGAGTATAATTTCGATAGCGTGTGTATAACTATGGATCATTTATCGGTATAATAATGCTTAGCCAGAAGACGACGACTTGAACAAAGGCATCAGCCAAACGGGCATATGTCAAATTTATTTTATTTTATATTTTAAACTTATATTTCAAAATTACATGTATAATTCATTGTATTTTTAATTTAATTTCTCTTAGAAATTTTTATTAGAAATTTTAACAGAATTATCCTTGTCAAATTGAATAGGTAAAAAGTTTTTTTTCCCGTATTGAATGCCCACTCTTCCCCTCAAATGTTTGGCGTTCACACTCGTCCCCTGGTCTGTTATTATATTATATATTTTAAAATCAGTTTTATCTGGTTGCTTGGTAACTGGGAGCGACGCCTTAATGTACTCTTCAAGGCATGAAGGGGTCCCAATTTGTTATGATTGGGCACCCATCCTAAGACTGACCTGGCCGGTATTGCTTAACTTTGCAATGTGCTAATTTCGAGATATGTATAAATCTCTTGTACCTACACGATAATGACAACCTCGATGACGTCAGTAAACTTCATTATTTGAAATCATAATTGGAAGGTTCCGCTCAAGCTGTAATAAATTCGGTGATAGTAACTTCTGTTAATTATTCAACTATGTATTCTATGTCGAAAGAATCCGAAAAGGGTTTACGGGATATAGTAGATTTAATTTCAAATAATTTAAGCGCTTTAAAATCGTAAGGAGAAAAAACAGAGCATTGGGATCCACTTATAATTTACGTGGCTTCGACAAAATTAGACTCACAAACCGCGCGAGATTGAGAGGAGTGCAGAAGCACCCTAGAATCAGCGTCTTTGACGGATTTCTTTGATTTTCTTCGTCAGTGAGCTACTGTTTTAGAAACAGTTCACGCAAGTAAATCTGAAAGACCTGAAAAATCTGAAAAACTTCATAATTTTATCAAATCAAAATCTTTTACTGTTTCTTCTACTTCTGCGTCGAATTCTTCGACAAATGACAACCGTTTGTCATGTAAACAAAACCATAAATTGTACGAGTGTCCTAAATTTAAAACTTTGTCTGTCGAGGAACGTATATCGAAGGTTTTCCAGTGGCAGTTATGTAACAACTGTCTTCGTAGCGGCCACAGATCTTTCCAATGTAGGCTCGGTGGCTGTCGTATCTGTAAAAGAAAATACAATACAGTTTTACATAAACAATCTTCATACACCGACTCACAAACATCTCCACAAACACAAAAACATAGTCCCGATGATTCTTCTACATCTCTTTCAACTACCAGTCCTAATAATATTCCGATTACTAAAGCGTCATCTTCTGCACCCAGCATGCATCCTGGGGATCCATCGCGTTTTGTTAGCAAGTCTGCTGTCTCTTCTAACCAGGCTCTTCTGTAGAGAGAAGAAGGCTTTAGTGAGAGTGACAAACAATGGCAAATCCTCCTTATTACGAGCGTCACTGGACAATGGCAGCCAGTCCTCTTTTATAACTGAAAAAGCGTTGACTAAACTCAGACTTCACAAAATTAAAAATCAGATTCAATGTATAACAGGTCTTAATAATGCCGCCATCAACATTACAGAACATTGTGATCTTATTATTCAGTCTACTTATTCGTCTTTTAGTATGTCTGTAAAATGCTTCATTCTTCCTTCAATTCACAGACAAACTCCCTCAAATGCAAATTCTAGTTGATGACCTAGGCATACCGAATGATATACAGTTGGCAGATCCTCGCTTCTTTGACCCATCAGAAATAGACATTCTGTTAGGGGCAGACATCTTTTGGGACATACTTTGTCCTTCTAGAGTGCATTTAAGTCCTAACAAACCACTTATACGGGAAACTCAACTTGGTTGGATTGTGGCTGGCCCTCTGGCAGCACAATATTGTCGCACTTCAAATCACACTTACTGCCATTTCAGTAAAGATATTCAGCAACAACTCTCAAAGTTTTTTGAAGTAGAAGAAGTGCCTTCAGACATCAGTCCTTCATTCGATGAAAATATTTGCGAGAAAATTTATAGTGAGACTACTTACCGCGATAAAGAGGGGAGATTCAATGTTCAAATCCCTCTTCGTGAATCTCCCGATGTATTGGGTGATTCATATGCTCAAGCTGAAAAGATATTGTTTCAAATGGAGAGAAAAATGAGAAAAAACCCTAGTTTTCGAGAAGCATAAATAATGAATTCATGCAGGAATATGAACGTCTAGGACATATGAGTGAGATCACTAACCCGTTGCATGGCTGTTATTACCTGCCGCATCATGCAGTCATCCGCGAGAGTAGTGAGACGATGAAGCTAGGTCTTCGATGCTTCGACTGAAACATCTTCTAGCAAGTCACTGAACGACATTCAGTACGTAGGCCCCGTAGTGCAAGATGACTTATTTTCAATTTTATTGCGATTTAGGCAACATCAATATGTCGTTTCGGCTGACATTGAAAAAATGTACAAGCAGGTACTAATTCAGCCTAGGGGTGCTTGGTTGGGGACCTCCACGTGGTGCACCCTGGGCAGCGCCTCTCTCCTAGGGTGGCAGAGACGCTGCCGCCTACGGCCAACTCCGACCGAGGCGGGGACGGCCCTGTTGAGGGCTGTTCGGAAGCTTTCCACGTGTCCCTCTGATTAGCAGATGGCACAGTGGAGAGCAAGTAAGGGGGCCATCTCGAAACCGCCCAGGGTCAGTCGGTGTGCGAGGGAATGCTCTATGGGTAACCTTACACCCCGGCGTCTTAAGAGCCGAGACGGCGTACGGTTTTAGTCGGTGCAAGCCCGACATAACCGGCCCCGCTGCCCGGCGGGGGGGTATCCTTCGGATTTCCGCACGAAAAAAAAAAAGGTACTAATTCAGCCTGAACAGCGCCCTCTGCAAATGATTGTATGGCGGGATAGTGAAAATCTTCCTGTTAAAATATTTCCACTAAATACAGTTACTTATGGGACTGCTTCAGCACCCTGTCTTAGCACGAGGTGCTTACTTCAGTTGTCTCAAGAATGCCAAGACGAGAAAATTGCTACACTAATTAAATCCGACTTCTACATCGACGACTATATTTCAGGAAGTAGCTGTAAAACTGAGTTGGCACGCACTATAAATCAAGTTACGAAATTTTTAAATTTTGTGTTTAATGTTTTAAGTAGTGAACCGATAAATATTGAGCTCCATGCGTTTTGTGACGCTTCGCAAAGCGCATACGCAGCCTGTATTTATCTGCGTTCCATGGAGAATTCTGGAAAGGTCGCTATTAATCTTCTTTGTGCTTAAACAAAAGTTGTGCCTGTAAAGCCTCAGACGATTCCACGTCTAGAGCTCTGTGGAGCGTTATTAGCAGCTCGCTTGTCCACGAAAGTTTTAAAAGCTCTACGACTCGACATTGAAAATATATTTTACTGGACTGACTCTTCTGTGGTTCTTCGATGGTTAAATTCTCATGCGCGCGACTTAAAAACATTCGTATCCAATCGTTTAGCTGAAATTCAGCAATTAACGTGACTCCTAACTTACCTTTCCAAATTTCAGGTGTTGATTTCGCAGGCCCCTTTTCTATTAGAGATCGACTCGGACGCGGTTGCAAAATAATCAAGAGTTATTTATGTCTCTTCGTATGTTTCACAACGAGAGCTCTGCATCTTGAGGTAGCATCAAATCTCAGCACTGATACGTTCATTTTATGCTTTATATCTCGTAGGGGGAAACCAAGTGATATTCACTGCGATAACGGTCGATATTTCGTGGGCGCAAACAATGAACTTAGTGATTTCTTAAAGTCATGCAATGAATCGATCTCTTCTTTCGCCGCCGACGAGAGTATCAGGTTTAAATTCTTGCCGGCGTACTCTCCCCACTTCGGTGGGCTTTGGGAGGCAGGCGTAAACTCTGCTAAACATCATTTATATAGAATTTTAGGAACTAATCAACACCATTTAACATACGAAGAGTTATCGACGTTGTTTATACAAATTGAATCAATTTTAAACTCGAGACCCCTCCTCCAATTACAAGGACCACGGCGGGTGGTGCGCGGGCGCGGGGATAGCGCCAGGTGCCATGTTAATTTTTGCATTCCACACACAGCCGCAATCGAGTCTTCATTATTTTTCTAATTTACTTACGTGACTGTTAATTTCATCGCTATTTCATTAAAAGTCTACTGTACAACAAATTTGGAAGTACTAATTTACATCATCCTACATTCATCGAAGAATAAAAGAGTATAACAAACACAGACAATTATCTATTTATAATAATATAATATTGCTATAATTACGTATGTCATTTGCAAATCTTAATTTTTAAAATACGTGAAAATAATCTTAAATAATTAAAATATTTAAGCACTCACACACAACAAACTAACACACAATTAGCCAACAAACTGTGTACAATCGACAACATTAATAAATTAAAACCACTTACCGAGTTTTGTTTACGTTATAAATATTTTTAAGTACCCACATAAGTATACACTACATAAAAATATGTAACATTTTGATGTTCTTTATAACATAAGTCAGACTTCTTCCGTTAATAACTTTGTACTTATGGTGTTTCTTAGAACATAAGTCCAATTATGTTTTTTAGTTCGTTTGATTATATTAGGATTTGATAAGGTTGATACAGTACGCCATTTGAATACGCCATGAATACTTGAGTTTGACTTATGTGCTTTAGTCAGATTGTGTGTTGAGCAAAATGTACACCGATGATGTAATTAAAAAATAAACCGAAAATTTTGACTTATGTGCTTTAGTCTGCCGACCTTTTTATTTTGTTATATTGAATTCAAGTCTGTTCAAAAATAATGGTGTCTCTATAAAAATGAAGACAAACAACGAGAAATTTTAATTTAGTCTTGGTGTGCTGGGTTGGCAGGGATTGCAGATAACTGAATCCTAATTCCTGAGCCTTGAGCGACCAATACTCGATTTTAATTAGCTACGGTATACAACGAAGTCTGTCTACGAAGAATGACTCCATGAAAATGAAGATAAACAACGAGAAATTTTAATTTAGTACTGGCGTTCTTGGTGTGTCCTCAAATAAATGAATTCTGATTGGCACACCATTTACGTCAGAACTCGATTTTAATTAGCTACGGTATGTACACGACGAAGTCTGCTTATGAAGAATGATGACTCCATGAAAATGAAGATAGCCGAAAAGAAGAGAGATATAATTTACTATGGGTTGGTAGTAGAGCGGGACTTAAAGTTTCGGATTTTAGTCAACCTCAAAAATTGTTAAGAATACTTGATTTTGTACAATTTACATTGGTAAGTAGGCACATAGACAAGTACATAAATTAAATGATACTATTATCAAAATTTTAATAAAATTAAGGTAACGTAAAAACGTAACTTTAATATTAAGTTATCTGTGTCATTTGTTGTTAAGTTTTCTTGTAACATATACCCCGACTTGGTACAAGGTGTACCACGTTTATAAGTAGCATCGACAAAATTCGTCTACGCAGAAAAGAGCAAGTGAAAGCCGATTGATTACGATTGCGAACGCTGTTGAAATACAGACTTTATTGCGTTACAATACGTTTTTTTCGCTTTTTTGAGGTGCAGACTAAAAATAGATCAGTAATTGTTTTTACTTTAGCGAATTTACTAGTTCGATTCCATTATCGTCGCTATCAGTATTACCATCCTCTGAAGATGATTAGGATGATGACGAATCACCAGTGTTGATCATAAATTGGTCCATTCGATCACCAATTAATTCCTCAAACGTGAGAAACTCGTCTTCGCACTTAACGGCATGATCATGGCAACCACACGACGCCAGATTTCAATATCAATTTATTCTGTCATTATTTATTTACGTTTCACCTCCGTATACTATATTCCTCCCTTCATTACTATATTCTTTAATTTTTCGTAAATATTTTATTCTTAGTAATCGTACATCATCTTTTGCTAAAATTTGTCGTATTTGATTCAGTTTTTTTTTAATTTAAATCCTAGCTCTCTCTCCCTGCGGTGGGTTCGACATGCCGCGCATGCATCAACCAATAACAAATTGTCATGTTTGGCGCGCGTAAACGGAGCGTTGTGCTTGGTTAAGATATTTCGAATATGAGACTTCTGCGCAGACTTCTGTACATCGGTATAACTTATAAAACTGGTCCAGCTTGTACAAGTTTTTAACAAACCAGGGTCAGTTGTTACAATACGTATCTGTTGAAGCTATTATTTGTGAAATAAAAAAACAACATGTGATTCAACCAAGTCTGTTTATTTTAGTAGTAACTAATGTCGTACAAATCATCAGGTAAACATTGATAATTATGTTATAAAAATTAACTATATACTCATAAGTACGTTTTTAGGGTTCGGTACCCAAAAGGTAAAACGGAACTCTATTACTTAGACTCCATTTTCAGTCCGTTTATCTGTCCATCTATCACCAGGCTGTATCTCATGAACCGTGATAGCTAAACTGTTGAAATTGTCACAGATGATGTATTTTTGTTGACGCTATAACAACAGAATAAAATAAATATTTAAGGGAGGCTCCCATACAAGAACCGTGATTTTTTGCTGGATATTAACAAAGAAAACAAGTACACGCTTCTTCATAGAATATTGAGTTGTATATTCACTAAAAAAATTAATAATGACATGAAAATTAACTAAATTAAGGGGGCTCCCATTGTATAGATATTTATGATATATATGATGTACGAAGGGATACACACTTGTCTGGTTTTTTAATGTATTTATTATGAAAGCTAAAAATTACATGATTATAATTGTAGTCCTAGTAAAAAAAAACACGAATGTTTATACCTTTTTTTTTTTATCGTGCGGAAATCCCTTCGGATACCCCCCCCCCCACCGTCCCCCGCCGGCTAGCGGGGGCGGTTATGTCGGGCTTGCACCGACTAAAACTGCACGCCGTCTCGGGTCTTCAGACGCCGGGGTGTAAGGTTACCCATAGAGCATATCCCTCGCACCCCGGCTGACCCTGGGCCATCTCACCACTAACAGCATCGCTCATCCTGTCTCCTCTGAAAGCAGAGGAGTACGGAGAGCGATGTGTTCCCGCCACGTTGGGTATTGGCCGACGATCAATGCCAACCCTATAAAGGGGTGAAGGGGAAGCCATTGACCGCCGCCCAGGGTGTACCGGCCGCTCCGATTCCGTTCCCCCCGGACTGCAGCGGGATCGGAATCGGAGCGACACTCGAGGAGGTTACCCAACACACACCCCACGAATGTTTATAAGTGATAGTGATTCTTTGGTCTGTGGTTATACCAGGTATATACGAATGTTTATACCTGGTATAACCACAGACCAAAGAATCACTATCACTTGAGGGCGTGAGTGAGGAAGTGAGGGACATGCCTCGCTCTGCGACTACTTATGATAATACCAGTCCCTAAGATATATCACAAAGTCAAGACAACATTCAGAAATCCAATATACAACAAGATACCAACTGTCCACGTATATACACAAGAAATTTATAAAAAATGTTTGAAGGGAAAACAATGATTTACCATTTAATAATTATAAGTTTATTAAATAACTTGCAACGAATCAACCTTGATATTTAATTCAGTCTTCAATCATATTGCTGTAATAGGCAGAAAATAAATATCAAAGTCAAAAACCATTTATTCTGTATAGACCATTAATACGGCACTTCGCGTGAGTTTGAGTGGTAGAGTCAAGGAACAGTCATTTTGGCCGTTGCATGAATAGGCCGACTCGACCGGGGAAGCACCACCCTCTCACAGATTATCGACGCCAAGTAACAGTATTTGAACTGTTGCGTTCCGTTTGGTGAGTGAGAGTGCCGGAGCCCAAACTCATTTCGCATCCCCTCCCATCCCCTCCCATCTCCTCCCATCCCCTCCCAAACTCCTTTCCCATCCCCTTCACAATACAGGGTCAGCAGCGTGAGTGTGACGCCACTCGTTGCACACGACTATAGGCCGCGGTAACCGGTTCCCATCAGGTGGGCCGTGTGCTTGTCTGCCACCTTAGTGGTATAAAGAAAAATAACTTACCAAACGTCAAAAAAATTGTACTAATGTTTGGCAAATGGACCACCGGTTCGAAAAGCGGCCCTGTCCTGAGAAGACTCCGGCAAGAAACTCAGCGGCAATATCATATATACACAATACATAAAATATGTGAAGCGAAACCTTTAGATCCCTTTTTAGAAACATTGCGCGCACTTAGGCCTGTGAGGCCCAATCTTACATATAGGTATATTATATAAAAACAAAAAATATTTTAATATTATAAATGTGAAATATTATATGTGTGAAAGTTTGTTACTTAATCACGCTCTAACGAGTAAAAGGCGCTGGCTGAAATGGATAGACTGGTGGCTGGAACGACAAATATAAATAATATGCAAAGCAAAAAAGTACACATTTGTAAAACCTTTTGTTTGACAGACTATCCCTTTCCATTTCTTAGTGGGTAAGGAGTCGACCCTACAATCGACACACTTTATTACTTACACTTATTAATTACACTACTGACGTGAACCCACTCCTAACACAAGCAATTAAGCTTAGCTGGTAGGGTTAGGGGGAATATTAGTAATTTCAGTTACTAATATTCTTTTTAAAAAAAGAAAAGAAATACTCTCTCCTGTCCGTCTGTCTGTGTATCACCACCTAGCAAGCTGACCTAGCAAGTTGAAATGTATACTAGATACAAAATACTGAGGGCAATAGTCTTTTTTTTTTTCGTGCGGAAATCCCTTCGGATACCCCCCGCCGGCCAGCGGCGGTTATGTCGGGCTTGAACCGACTAAAACCGCACGCCGTCTCGGGTCTACAGACGTCGGGGTGTAAGGTTGCCCATAGAGCATATCCCATAGAGCGCACCCCGACTGACCCTGGGCCATCTCCGGTTTAGTCCCTATTAGGTGTTTTAATAACAAGGTCCTAAGTCAACACGGTAAATAGATATGGGCAAATTTAGATTTTTGCGATAATTGGTAAGCACCAAAATTTACCTTAATTTTCAATCTTTTTTATTTTTCGGATTTCACTTGTGTCGTAAGATCTTAGGTCAACCGGAAGTTCCCTATAGGTTTTGGGTCGAAAACCTATATGATACATAGTTCCCATTAAATAACGAAATTTGGCAACAAGCAAGGTCTTACAGCACAAATAAAGAAAAATTCCAGAGACGAATAAAAGTTGAAAATTAATTGGTGCTAATGGATCTCAATTAAGATAGGGCTCTGAGTTGTATAGGTGCTCATATAATTTAGAGGCTTAATTGACACCAACCTCAAATAAGGTAAATAAATAAAATTGTGCCATCGTGTGAAAGAAAATAAAAATTAATATTTATTGGGATACCAATTTTATTAAGGCGGTATAATGGGTATGTACGGAACCCTCGGCGCTCGTTTCTTCTAAAGTTCGTTGCTTTGTTTAACTCTTCCCATTTCCCCTTTCGAATTTATTTGTTTGTTGTTTATAATTTTGATTTTACTGTCTTCGCGTTCACATTTGTTATCTTGAAACTACCTAGACCAGTGGAGAGATGTCCCAGTCTGGAGACGAGTCTCACAGTGTAGCGCGGTGGCGGGGCGCTACGCCACCCCTTATGGGGAGGGGGTGCTGGGTTCTTGGTACAGTTGTCAAATGTGATTCAAGTTTATTATATTCAAATTATTGATTTTTAATATACATATTATAATCTCTACTATCGGACTTAATATATACAGATAAACAAAACTAAATTAATAAATAAAAATATTTACAAGATTAAAAAAAAAAGGAATGGAAAGGAAAAAGGGCTCAGGTGTCGAAGAATTCCTCCCCATCGATGTCGACTGGTAACGTACCCAAAAGGCTGGCGGCATTACCCCGTTGGATGGCAATACCAATCCTTTGGGCAAAAAACAGGCCAGCCCTTTGGTCACGCGAAGCATCGACCAGTCGCTTTGCAATTTCCGTGTAAAGCGACCGTGCGCTCGGACCCCACGAACCCAACGTTTCGACCCCAAACGGCTCAAATATATAATTGTTGGTTATATTATCATATTTGCGCCGTTTGAGGGTCTCCGCAGATGCCGCAGCAGCACAGGCGCAGCCCGTCGTACTTGGAAGATGGGAAGGCGCAAGGGTGTCGACGCCATGTTGCGTCCCACACCAAAGGCCTGCCCATCTTCCAAGGCACCAAAGACATACCATCCGGTCTCTTGCCATCATCGCGCACCAAACCAACTGGTTCAAGGATGGCTGGGACGCCGACGGTGAAAAGAGCCCGGCGGATTAAATCATTTAAATGTGCATGACGTGACATGCGTCCTGCGCTCTTGCTGCATGATAGGCCGTGGTGCCCGAGACTGTCGACTGCTTCTCCGCAGTGACAACGATGAGGAACAACACAGGGAGCACCTAAACGAAGACAGGCTGCAATTCTGAATGTCGTGTCGTCCAACATGGTGCCAATGTTGGACGACGGAAGAGCCTGAAGCCACACACCAGACTCCCATTCTCCCACAGCGAAAAGGCGAGCACGCTCTGCAACATTAGAGGACGTATTAATTAATTGCTGTCTTAAAATGTTGCAAAGCGGCTCATCCCACTGTCTCTGGGAGCATAGGTTGGTGGGCAAAACAGAATTTGGGCAAAACATTTTCCAAGCATTTATGGCTTCGGCTTTGCCCGGCACTTCAGAATTAACCAGTGTGGGTAATAATATTTTCCTGGTTAATTCCTCTGTGCCATGGACCGAAGCCAAAAATGCTGGTAAGCTCACGTCGGAAATTTTACGAACGCCGAGCCCACCCCGGCGAACCGGGAGAGATGCTTGGAGCTAGGCTCGGTCATTCAAAACGGCGTTTAAAATTTTGCATAGGGTATTTTGAATAATTTTATCCATCTTGTCTAAAAGTGCCAAATGTTTAAAAAATTGAGATGAGCGAAGAGCATGTGTGAATTTGGGGACGAAAAGGCAATATCTGACAATTGTAAAAGCCGAATGTATGTTAATTTGGAGGAGACGGTCCGAAACTTCATAAAAATTTTGTATTCTTTCTTCAATGAAGGCATCATAGGTATCTTCGAAAATCGGGCACCCTAGGAGCCGGAGTGTACTTTTATCTTGAACTTTTAAATTTGGTGCCAAAGCGTTAAATTTTGAAATTGCCAAATATTGGTCAATATTATCGTTAAGGTAAATTTCACATTTTGAGGGATTTAGTTTTAAACCAATAGTCTTAAATTTATCTTTCAGAAAAGTCAAATCTTGAAGTACTGTGTCTATATCTCCTCCTAGAGTACCGTCATCTAGATACCAGATGTTAAATTTCAAATTTAGCTGTCTAATGATTGGATGTATTGATAAACTGAAAATGAGTGGCCCAAGCGGGTCACCTTGTTGACACCCGACCGCTGACTCTAAAATATTTTCCTTAAAAACCAATTTAGAAGGGTGTCTGTAGCACTGCCAAAGAAACTTAAAAATTTTGGGAGTTTCTAGCTTGGCCTGTGTCAACAAGGTGTCCCTGTTAACTGAATTGAAGGCGTTCTTCAAGTTAACCTTGAGAATGACCTCCCCTTCACCGCAGCCAAGGTACGTGGACAGGGCATGTACGGCAGCCTCACAGCCCCCTCTAGACCCAAAGCCTAGTTGTAGGGGCTGGAATTTACTTGACATATCCGTGCTGTAAAATTTACAGCACATTTTGGCTGCCATACGCCTGTAAGTACAGCCTACAGCAATGGGACGAACGCCACCATCCTTTTTCCGCAAGGCGCATAAATTTGCGCCATATAGGATATCAATGATGGCTTCATCCACATTGCCGAATAGCATGAGGTTCATCAAACCTGTGAGCTCCTTCAAAAGCGCTCCGCAAGCATCGCCGACGGCCGGACTCAGGAGGTCTTTCAAATGTTGTGGAGTCAGGCCATCGAGACCGCCAGCAGAACCACTCCGGAAGGAGCCCACAGTGGATAACACGTCCTTGGCTGTTACGGTCAGAAAATCGGAGTCAAAATTTGGAGCATCGGGGAAGGAAAGGTCATCAACTGGCGCTGGGTGCTTGCTCTTCAGATCTGCAAGAGTATCTGGAGAGCAAGGCGCCACTACGTCGCTGCTAAATAATAACCTAGCTGCTCCACTAATGTCACCTTCTCTCAATTTGGATTCTACATACTGGGATAAACTATTTTTGTAGAACGCGGTGAATTTAGGGTCGAAAGTGCTGGTCGAAATACAGTTGTCCTTAATTTGTGATGTTAAACTTTTGGGAGTAGCCTGATTTTTCGAAATGTGTAAAATCCTATAGGAGAAAGTGAATAATTGTTCCCAAGCTCTGGTAGAATTCTCCCGTACTACAAGGCCAATGCAGTTTGCCAGATTTTGGGCTACTAAAGGCCTTGCACCACGGGGAATCCTCTTTAAAACCGGTACAGAATTTTTTAATTTTGCTAGGTTTTGCCAAAAGGGAATTTGATTGCTATGTAGCTGTGGTAACGTTGTTGTGCTTGAAAGTACATTTTGAGACTTATGTACTATTAAGAAAAACCAAATGTCTTGGTTACCTAGCAACACAAGTCCTTATATTAAGTTGTTATTCTGACAAGCAGGTTTTTTCGTATTGTGTGTAATAATTTGTGATTATACATTTTGGACTCTTACTTCCGTCTTTTCTATACGTACAGTAAATAAGTAAATCAATTTACACGTAATTTACCGTTGATCTTCGGTTAATGACTATCTCTATCTCATTTGCATTTTCCGCAAACTGGTTAGAGATGGGAGGATAATCCATGGATGTTTTCAAAGCTTTCTCATCAAAGATAACGTCCCTAGACCTGACTAATGAGTTTTCATTTCGGTTCCAGAGTCTATACCCATCATCATTGTCGTATCCGATTAAAATGCACCGTGTAGCTTTTTTCTGCATTTTCTTTCTCCTCTGCTTAGGTACATGCGCATAGCAGGGTGATCCAATTATCCTCAGATGCTTTATCTGTGGCATCTTGTTCAGCCAAAGTTCATAAGGTGACTTGTGTTTCACTGTAGTTGGGCCTGTCCTGTTCAAAATGTATACAGCAGTATTAACCAACTCAGCCCACAACTTCTGGGGTAACTCTTCGTGTGCGTGCATTAAAGCTCTAGCAGATTCGACAATTGTGCGATTATCTCTCTCGCTACATCCATTTTGTTCTGGACAATATGGCATAATGAGCCTTTGCTTCACTCCATTGTCATCGAGTAAGTTTCGTACTCTTGCATTATCGTACTCACCACCATTATCACTCAATAACTCTTTGATAGTGTGTCCAGCGTTCTTTGCTTCAGACAACATCAGTTTTAACTTATCATAGACCTCCGATTTGTTTTTCAAGAAATATACGTATCGAAATTTGGTATACTCATCTCTAAATAGAACGAAGTATCTATACCCAGCGTTACTTTTAACGAAAGGGCCGCAGACGTCACTATGACAGCGCTCTCCTGGCATCATGGCTTTGTCTCGCGTACCAAATGGTTGTCTGTGCGCCTTACCAAATACACAGCCTTCGCATAACGTTCCGCTGTTTAACGTTTTGACACCTAGCTCTTTCTCGATCAAAAGTTTGACATGCTTCTTATCTTGATGTCCAAAACGCTCGTGGTACAGTTGTAGCAGATTTCTATCTTCAACAAGGTTTACACTCACAGTAGGCTTTATATTTTGGCAATCCAGTCTGTATAAACCACCAAATCGCTGCCTTTTCCCTGTGACAACGACCTTTCCATTGACTTTCATAAAGCAGTTAGTAACCCTCGATTCAAACACACTGTTAGGGTTTCTATCTTGTGAACTCAGTACCGAAAAAAGATTCTTACTAATCTGTGGAACATACCAAACATCTCTCAAATAGAGATCCTCTGTCTTCTTGTTAACATTAGGTTTAACATGAATAGTACCTTTTCCAATAGCCTTAATGACGTTGCCATCAGCTGTTGTTACGGTGTGTGCTTCTCCAAAATATTCAAAATCTTGGAACAGATCTCCTCGCATAGTGACATGGTGCGTAGCCCCGTTATCTACAAACCAATCATCACGGTCAATGCTAGAATCTATTGAGTTCACTGTCAACAACATCATGTTGCTGTTGGTACTAATAGACGGCTTCTCATTATCCTTTCTTCCATAATTAGGACAGTCCTTTTTGAGATGACCAACCTCTTTACAAACAAAGCACTTCTTCAGTTTGGTTTTAGGTTTCTGTTCTTTTTGGTAATTTCCTTTAGCACCTTTTTTACTGGTCTTCACATTCAATGCAGTGCCACTTAACTCTCCGTCAGTGTCCTTAGCAAGTAATGCTTTTTCATGTCCACAGAGTTGACTAGTTATATTTTCCACTGTCCTGTCATTCTTTGACATTAAAAGCCAACTTGATTTAAATGAAAAATAATTCTCTGGTAGCGTGTCAAGGATTTTGCAAATCAGAAGAATGTCAGGTAATTCTGTCTTCATCTCTCTGAGAAGTTCCTCCTTCAAGCTATGCCACAAATTTTTCAGTTTCGATATATGAGTTGACATGTCATCCGACTGATCTCTTTTAAGTTTAAAGAATTCTAAGCACAGGTCATACAGTCGGCTCTCATTAGGTCCCTCATATAGTCTGTGCAACTCATCCCATACTTCCTTAGAGGTGGACAGTCTTATAACTTTACCAAGTGTCTCGTCTGTCACGTTATTAGTTATCAAGAGTAACGCTGTACTCTCTAACTTTGAAAACTCTTGCAAGTTAGTCTTGTACGCTGCCAAAGCAGCAGCAGCTGCAACATCTTTACCTTCAGCGGGTTTAACGGGCGCTCGTGTGACACCTTCCACAATATCCATGAGTCCATGACCGCGCAACAGCGCTTGCATGCGGTATTTCCATGATACCCAATTATGATCGTTCAATTTCGTGATAACAATTTTTGTCAACTCCATTTTACTTTTCAACTTCCGGGTGCTGGGCCCATAACCAATTACGTGTAAATTGATTTACTTATTTACTGTACGTATAGAAAAGACGGAAGTAAGAGTCCAAAATGTATAATCACAAATTATTACACACAATACGAAAAAACCTGCTTGTCAGAATAACAACTTAATATAAGGACTTGTGTTGCTAGGTAACCAAGACATTTGGTTTTTCTTAATTACGTGTAAATTGATTTACTTATTTACTGTACGTATAGAAAAGACGGAAGTAAGAGTCCAAAATGTATAATCACAAATTATTACACACAATACGAAAAAACCTGCTTGTCAGAATAACAACTTAATATAAGGACTTGTGTTGCTAGGTAACCAAGACATTTGGTTTTTCTTAATATCTCCTCTCAACAAAGTCCTATGTGTTTGGCTATCATCTTCAATCTGGGTCTTGCAAGAGGCTTAGTAAAAATGTCTGCCAGTTGTTCTTCGCTAGACACCTTGGCCACAGAAAGTTCTCCCTTCGTTACCATTTCTCTAATAAAGAAATGCCTGACACGAATGTGCTTTGTTCGACGATGAAATTCAGGGTTTTCAGCCAATTTGATTGCGGCCTCGTTGTCCACCCTCAAGCACGTACGACGTCTCAGTACAACAAGGTCACTCAGAAGGCGTGTGACCCAAACTATCTCTCTTGCAGCCTCGCTTGCAGCCACTACTTCAGCTTCTGTAGTTGAAATAGAGACAGTAGACTGCCTTTGGCTAAGCCATGAGATTGCTCCTCCGGCATACATGCATAGCACTCCACTTGTAGATCTTCCAGTGGTGATGTCTCCTGCATGGTCAGCATCACTGTAACATTCTAATATGCCTTCCTTATAATGCTTGCGATACAGAATCCCCAAGTCTGGCGTATATTGCAGATATCGCAGAATCCGCTTCAACTTGATACAGTCAGCTTCACTAGGATTTTCAAGGCTCCTTGACACTACGCTCACAGCATAAGCGATATCAGGCCTGGTACATACCATTAAGTAGTTAAGAGCTCCAACAATCTGTCTATAGTTACTGAGCATGTAACTTCTGTCAACTTTGTCAGTTAACATGCTGTCTTTTACTATAGGCGTAGAAACTGGTTTGCAGGTATCCATACCAAATCTTCGCAATATTTTCTGCACGTATGATTCTTGAAATATTTTCACACCATCTCCTCTGCTTTCGATCTCAACTCCTAAGAAATAGGAAGCAGGCTTGGTTGTGATTTTGAAGCGACCGGTTAGTTCCTTGATGAACTCATCTATCAATTCCTGTTTTGAGCCAGCCACCAGACCGTCATCCACGTACAAGGCCACTATTAACTTACCACTGGCCTTATTGCGGGTGAGAAGGCAAGGATCTGCTTCACTTATCTTGAAGCCAATATCTTTGAGAAAATCCAGAATGCATCGGTTCCAACAGCGTGGAGCCTGCTTCAAGCCGTACAGACTTTTCTGTAAGTGGCAAACACGACCAGACCCATCGTCATATCCTTCTGGCTGTTTCATATATATTTCATCATCCAGAGAGCCGTACAAGAAGGCAGTTGCAACATCAAACTGCAGTAGTGCCAATCCTTCACTTGCAGCTACACTTAGCACAGAGCGAACCGTAGCCATTCTGGTTACCGGACTGAATGTCTGCTCGTAGTCAATTGTTACTCGCCCAAAATGCACTTTCAAACCACGCTCACCTTTGAAAAAACGAGCTTGAGCACAATTTGGGCAGCGTATTAAAGCATTTTGCGACGTAGAAGGTTGACTACCAACACTTGAAATTGCAGCACTGTTAATAGAGTCTTGAGACATAGAACTATTGAAAAAACACTCTTACCTACTTACTTAACACTACACACACAAAATATATACAATTTATATAAAAAAACGATTGTAATATAAAACACAGAAAAAAAACACAGAAAAAGTCAAAGCTGTTTGTCAGCGGTTGCGTAGCACCGGGGCGGCGGCGTCGCTATCCATAGACTTCGTCTTCGCTGCGTCGGGTGCGGGTCGCGGATGCCCGGCGCGGATGTCCGCGCCGTGCGGCCGCCGCCGGCCCGCCTGTCCGAGTATAATTTCGATAGCGTGTGTATAACTATGGATCATTTATCGGTATAATAATGCTTAGCCAGAAGACGACGACTTGAACAAAGGCATCAGCCAAACGGGCATATGTCAAATTTATTTTATTTTATATTTTAAACTTATATTTCAAAATTACATGTATAATTCATTGTATTTTTAATTTTATTTCTCTTAGAAATTTTTATTAGAAATTTTAACAGAATTATCCTTGTCAAATTGAATAGGTAAAAAGTTTTTTTTCCCGTATTGAATGCCCACTCTTCCCCTCAAATGTTTGGCGTTCACACTCGTCCCCTGGTCTGTTATTATATTATATATTTTAAAATCAGTTTTATCTGGTTGCTTGGTAACTGGGAGCGACGCCTTAATGTACTCTTCAAGGCATGAAGGGGTCCCAATTTGTTATGATTGGGCACCCATCCTAAGACTGACCTGGCCGGTATTGCTTAACTTTGCAATGTGCGAATTTCGAGATATGTATAAATCTCTTGTACCTACACGATAATGACAACCTCGATGACGTCAGTAAACTTCATTATTTGAAATCATAATTGGAAGGTTCCGCTCAAGCTGTAATAAATTCGGTGATAGTAACTTCTGTTAATTATTCAACTATGTATTCTATGTCGAAAGAATCCGAAAAGGGTTTACGGGATATAGTAGATTTAATTTCAAATAATTTGAGCGCTTTAAAATCGTAAGGAGAAAAAACAGAGCATTGGGATCCACTTATAATTTACGTGGCTTCGACAAAATTAGACTCACAAACCGCGCGAGATTGAGAGGAGTGCAGAAGCACCCTAGAATCAGCGTCTTTGACGGATTTCTTTGATTTTCTTCGTCAGTGAGCTACTGTTTTAGAAACAGTTCACGCAAGTAAATCTGAAAGACCTGAAAAATCTGAAAAACTTCATAATTTTATCAAATCAAAATCTTTTACTGTTTCTTCTACTTCTGCGTCGAATTCTTCGACAAATGACAACCGTTTGTCATGTAAACAAAACCATAAATTGTACGAGTGTCCTAAATTTAAAACTTTGTCTGTCGAGGAACGTATATCGAAGGTTTTCCAGTGGCAGTTATGTAACAACTGTCTTCGTAGCGGCCACAGATCTTTCCAATGTAGGCTCGGTGGCTGTCGTATCTGTAAAAGAAAATACAATACAGTTTTACATAAACAATCTTCATACACCGACTCACAAACATCTCCACAAACACAAAAACATAGTCCCGATGATTCTTCTACATCTCTTTCAACTACCAGTCCTAATAATATTCCGATTACTAAAGCGTCATCTTCTGCACCCAGCATGCATCCTGGGGATCCATCGCGTTTTGTTAGCAAGTCTGCTGTCTCTTCTAACCAGGCTCTTCTGTAGAGAGAAGAAGGCTTTAGTGAGAGTGACAAACAATGGCAAATCCTCCTTATTACGAGCGTCACTGGACAATGGCAGCCAGTCCTCTTTTATAACTGAAAAAGCGTTGACTAAACTCAGACTTCACAAAATTAAAAATCAGATTCAATGTATAACAGGTCTTAATAATGCCGCCATCAACATTACAGAACATTGTGATCTTATTATTCAGTCTACTTATTCGTCTTTTAGTATGTCTGTAAAATGCTTCATTCTTCCTTCAATTCACAGACAAACTCCCTCAAATGCAAATTCTAGTTGATGACCTAGGCATACCGAATGATATACAGTTGGCAGATTCTCGCTTCTTTGACCCATCAGAAATAGACATTCTGTTAGGGGCAGACATCTTTTGGGACATACTTTGTCCTTCTAGAGTGCATTTAAGTCCTAACAAACCACTTATACGGGAAACTCAACTTGGTTGGATTGTGGCTGGCCCTCTGGCAGCACAATATTGTCGCACTTCAAATCGCACTTACTGCCATTTCAGTAAAGATATTCAGCAACAACTCTCAAAGTTTTTTGAAGTAGAAGAAGTGCCTTCAGACATCAGTCCTTCATTCGATGAAAATATTTGCGAGAAAATTTATAGTGAGACTACTTACCGCGATAAAGAGGGGAGATTCAATGTTCAAATCCCTCTTCGTGAATCTCCCGATGTATTGGGTGATTCATATGCTCAAGCTGAAAAGATATTGTTTCAAATGGAGAGAAAAATGAGAAAAAACCCTAGTTTTCGAGAAGCATAAATAATGAATTCATGCAGGAATATGAACGTCTAGGACATATGAGTGAGATCACTAACCCGTTGCATGGCTGTTATTACCTGCCGCATCATGCAGTTATCCGCGAGAGTAGTGAGACGATGAAGCTAGGTCTTCGATGCTTCGACTGAAACATCTTCTAGCAAGTCACTGAACGACATTCAGTACGTAGGCCCCGTAGTGCAAGATGACTTATTTTCAATTTTATTGCGATTTAGGCAACATCAATATGTCGTTTCGGCTGACATTGAAAAAATGTACAAGCAGGTACTAATTCAGCCTAGGGGTGCTTGGTTGGGGACCTCCACGTGGTGCACCCTGGGCAGCGCCTCTCTCCTAGGGTGGCAGAGACGCTGCCGCCTACGGCCAACTCCGACCGAGGCGGGGACGGCCCTGTTGAGGGCTGTTCGGAAGCTTTCCACGTGTCCCTCTGATTAGCAGATGGCACAGTGGAGAGCAAGTAAGGGGGCCATCTCGAAACCGCCCAGGGTCAGTCGGTGTGCGAGGGAATGCTCTATGGGTAACCTTACACCCCGGCGTCTTAAGAGCCGAGACGGCGTACGGTTTTAGTCGGTGCAAGCCCGACATAACCGGCCCCGCTGCCCGGCGGGGGGGTATCCTTCGGATTTCCGCACGAAAAAAAAAAAGGTACTAATTCAGCCTGAACAGCGCCCTCTGCAAATGATTGTATGGCGGGATAGTGAAAATCTTCCTGTTAAAATATTTCCACTAAATACAGTTACTTATGGGACTGCTTCAGCACCCTGTCTTAGCACGAGGTGCTTACTTCAGTTGTCTCAAGAATGCCAAGACGAGAAAATTGCTACACTAATTAAATCCGACTTCTACATCGACGACTATATTTCAGGAAGTAGCTGTAAAACTGAGTTGGCACGCACTATAAATCAAGTTACGAAATTTTTAAATTTTGTGTTTAATGTTTTAAGTAGTGAACCGATAAATATTGAGCTCCATGCGTTTTGTGACGCTTCGCAAAGCGCATACGCAGCCTGTATTTATCTGCGTTCCATGGAGAATTCTGGAAAGGTCGCTATTAATCTTCTTTGTGCTTAAACAAAAGTTGTGCCTGTAAAGCCTCAGACGATTCCACGTCTAGAGCTCTGTGGAGCGTTATTAGCAGCTCGCTTGTCCACGAAAGTTTTAAAAGCTCTACGACTCGACATTGAAAATATATTTTACTGGACTGACTCTTCTGTGGTTCTTCGATGGTTAAATTCTCATGCGCGCGACTTAAAAACATTCGTATCCAATCGTTTAGCTGAAATTCAGCAATTAACGTGACTCCTAACTTACCTTTCCAAATTTCAGGTGTTGATTTCGCAGGCCCCTTTTCTATTAGAGATCGACTCGGACGCGGTTGCAAAATAATCAAGAGTTATTTATGTCTCTTCGTATGTTTCACAACGAGAGCTCTGCATCTTGAGGTAGCATCAAATCTCAGCACTGATACGTTCATTTTATGCTTTATATCTCGTAGGGGGAAACCAAGTGATATTCACTGCGATAACGGTCGAAATTTCGTGGGCGCAAACAATGAACTTAGTGATTTCTTAAAGTCATGCAATGAATCGATCTCTTCTTTCGCCGCCGACGAGAGTATCAGGTTTAAATTCTTGCCGGCGTACTCTCCCCACTTCGGTGGGCTTTGGGAGGCAGGCGTAAACTCTGCTAAACATCATTTATATAGAATTTTAGGAACTAATCAACACCATTTAACATACGAAGAGTTATCGACGTTGTTTATACAAATTGAATCAATTTTAAACTCGAGACCCCTCCTCCAATTACAAGGACCACGGCGGGTGGTGCGCGGGCGCGGGGATAGCGCCAGGTGCCATGTTAATTTTTGCATTCCACACACAGCCGCAATCGAGTCTTCATTATTTTTCTAATTTACTTACGTGACTGTTAATTTCATCGCTATTTCATTAAAAGTCTACTGTACAACAAATTTGGAAGTACTAATTTACATCATCCTACATTCATCGAAGAATAAAAGAGTATAACAAACACAGACAATTATCTATTTATAATAATATAATATTGCTATAATTACGTATGTCATTTGCAAATCTTAATTTTTAAAATACGTGAAAATAATCTTAAATAATTAAAATATTTAAGCACTCACACACAACAAACTAACACACAATTAGCCAACAAACTGTGTACAATCGACAACATTAATAAATTAAAACCACTTACCGAGTTTTGTTTACGTTATAAATATTTTTAAGTACCCACATAAGTATACACTACATAAAAATATGTAACATTTTGATGTTCTTTATAACATAAGTCAGACTTCTTCCGTTAATAACTTTGTACTTATGGTGTTTCTTAGAACATAAGTCCAATTATGTTTTTTAGTTCGTTTGATTATATTAGGATTTGATAAGGTTGATACAGTACGCCATTTGAATACGCCATGAATACTTGAGTTTGACTTATGTGCTTTAGTCAGATTGTGTGTTGAGCAAAATGTACACCGATGATGTAATTAAAAAATAAACCGAAAATTTTGACTTATGTGCTTTAGTCTGCCGACCTTTTTATTTTGTTATATTGAATTCAAGTCTGTTCAAAAATAATGGTGTCTCTATAAAAATGAAGACAAACAACGAGAAATTTTAATTTAGTCTTGGTGTGCTGGGTTGGCAGGGATTGCTGATAACTGAATCCTAATTCCTGAGCCTTGAGCGACCAATACTCGATTTTAATTAGCTACGGTATACAACGAAGTCTGTCTACGAAGAATGACTCCATGAAAATGAAGATAAACAACGAGAAATTTTAATTTAGTACTGGCGTTCTTGGTGTGTCCTCAAATAAATGAATTCTGATTGGCACACCATTTACGTCAGAACTCGATTTTAATTAGCTACGGTATGTACACGACGAAGTCTGCTTATGAAGAATGATGACTCCATGAAAATGAAGATAGCCGAAAAGAAGAGAGATATAATTTACTATGGGTTGGTAGTAGAGCGGGACTTAAAGTTTCGGATTTTAGTCAACCTCAAAAATTGTTAAGAATACTTGATTTTGTACAATTTACATTGGTAAGTAGGCACATAGACAAGTACATAAATTAAATGATACTATTATCAAAATTTAAATAAAATTAAGGTAACGTAAAAACGTAACTTTAATATTAAGTTATCTGTGTCATTTGTTGTTAAGTTTTCTTGTAACATATACCCCGACTTGGTACAAGGTGTACCACGTTTATAAGTAGCATCGACAAAATTCGTCTACGCAGAAAAGAGCAAGTGAAAGCCGATTGATTACGATTGCGAACGCTGTTGAAATACAGACTTTATTGCGTTACAATACGTTTTTTGCGCTTTTTTTTCAATATTAATTTATTCTGTCATTATTTATTTACGTTTCACCTCCGTATACTATATTCCTCCCTTCATTACTATATTCTTTAATTTTTCGTAAATATTTTAGTCTTAGTAATCGTACATCATCTTTTGCTAAAATTTGTCGTATTTGATTCAGTTTTTTTTAATTTAAATCCTAGCTCTCTCTCCCTGCGGTGGGTTCGACATGCCGCGCATGCATCAACCAATAACAAATTGTCATGTTTGGCGCGCGTAAACGGAGCGTTGTGCTTGGTTAAGATATTTCGAATATGAGACTTCTGCGCAGACTTCTGTACATCGGTATAACTTATAAAACTGGTCCAGCTTGTACAAGTTTTTAACAAACCAGGGTCAGTTGTTACAATACGTATCTGTTGAAGCTATTATTTGTGAAATAAAAAAACAACATGTGATTCAACCAAGTCTGTTTATTTTAGTAGTAACTAATGTCGTACAAATCATCAGGTAAACATTGATAATTATGTTATAAAAGTTAACAATATACGAATAAGTACGTTTTTAGGGTTCGGTACCCAAAAGGTAAAACGGGACTCTATTACTTAGACTCCATTTTCAGTCCGTTTATCTGTCCGTCTATCCCCAGGCTGTATCTCATGAACCGTGATAGCTAAACTGTTGAAATTGTCACAGATGATGTATTTTTGTTGACGCTATAACAACAGAATAAAATAAATATTTAAGGGAGCCTCCCATACAAGAAACGTGATTTTTTGCTCGATATTAACAAAGAAAACAAGTACACGCTTCTTCATAGAATATTGAGTTATATATTCACTAAAAAAATTATTAATGACATGAAAATTAACTAAATTAAGGGGGCTCCCATTGTATAGATATTTATGATATATATGATGTACGAAGGGATACACACTTGTCTGGTTTTTTAATGTATTTATTATGAAAGCTAAATATTACATGATTATAATTGTAGTCCTAGTAAAAAAAAAACCACGAATGTTTATACCTGGTATAACCACAGACCAAAGAATCACTATCACTTGAGGGCGTGAGTGAGGAAGTGAGGGACATGCCTCGCTCTGCGACTACTTATAATAATACCAGTCCCTAAGATATATCACAAAGTCAAGACAACATTCAGAAATCCAATATACAACAAGGTACCAACTGTCCACGTATATACACAAGAAATTTATAAAAAATGTTTGAAGGGAAAACAATGATTTACCATTTAATAATTATAAGTTTATTAAATAACTTGCAACGAATCAACCTTGATATTCAATTCAGTCTTCAATCATATTGCTGTAATAGGCAGAAAATAAATATCAAAGTCAAAAACCATTTATTCTGTATAGACCATTAATACGGCACTTCGTGTGAGTTTGAGTGGTAGAGTCAAGCAACAGTCATTTTGGCCGTTGCATGAATGGGCCGACTCGACCGGGGAAGCACCACCCTCTCACAGATTATCGACGCCAAGTAACAGTATTTGAACTGTTGCGTTCCGTTTGGTGAGTGAGAGTGCCGGTGCCCAAACTCATTTCGCATCCCCTCCCATCCCCTCCCATCTCCTCCCATCCCCTCCCAAACTCCCTTCCCATCCCCTTCACAATACAGGGTCAGCAGCGTGAGTGTGACGCCACTCGTTGCACACGTCCATAGGCCGCGGTAACCGGTTCCCATCAGGTGGGCCGTGTGCTTGTCTGCCACCTTAGTGGTATAAAGAAAAATAACTTACAAAACGTCAAAAAAAATTATACTAATGTTTGGCAAATGGACCACCGGTTCGAAAAGCGGCCCTGTCCTGAGAAGACTCCGGCAAGCAACTCAGCGGCAATATCATATATACACAATACATAAAATATGTGAAGCGAAACCTTTAGATCCCTTTTTAGAAACATTGCGCGCACTTAGGCTTATAAATGTGAAATATTATATGTGTGAAAGTTTGTTACTTAATCACGCTCTAACGAGTAAAAGGCCCTGGCTGAAATGGAAAGACTGGTGGCTGGAACGACAAATATAAATAATATGCAAGGCAAAAAAGTACACATTTGTAAAACCTTTTGTTTGACAGACTATCCCTTTCCATTTCTTAGTGGTTGAGGAGTCGACCCTACAATCGAGAGGTCCCAGTATCGAATCCTGGCCATTACACTACTGACGTGAACCCACTCCTAACACAAGCAATTAAGCTTAGCTGGTAGGGTTAGGGGGAATATTAGTAATTTCAGTTACTAATATTCTTTTAAAAAAAAGAAAAGAAATACTCTCTCCTGTCCGTCTGTCTGTGTATCACCACCTAGCAAGCTGACCTAGCAAGTTGAAATGTATACTAGATACTAGATACAAAATACTGAGGGCAATAGTCTTTTTTTTTTCGTGCGGAAATCCCTTCGGATACCCCCCGCCGTCCAGCGGGGGGCGGTTATGTTGGGCTTGAACCGACTAAAACCGCACGCCGTCTCGGGTCTACAGACGTCGGGGTGTAAGGTTGCCCATAGAGCATATCCCTCGCACCCCGACTGACCCTGGGCCATCTCCGGTTTAGTCCCTATTAGGTGTTTTAATAACAAGGTCCTGAGTCAACACGATAAATAGATATGGGCAAATTCAGATTTTTGCGATAATTGGTAAGCACCAAAATTTACCTTAATTTTCAATCTTTTTTATTTTTCGGAATTTCACTTGTGTCGTTAGATCTTACTTTTAACAAAAATTGACAATTCTAGGTCAACCGGAAGTTCCCTATAGGTTTTGGGTCGAAAACCTATATGATAGTTCCCGTTGACCTAAACTAACGAAATTTGGCAACAAGCAAGGTCTTACAGCACAAATAAAGAAAAATTCCAGAGACTAATAAAAGTTGAAAATTAATTGGTGCTAATGGTATCAATTAAGATAGGGCTCTGAGTTGCATAGGTGCTCATATAATTTAGAGGCTTAATTGACACCAACCTCAAATAAGGTAAATAAATAAAATTGTGCTATCGTGTGAAAGAAAATAAACATTAATATTTATTGGGATACCAATTTTATTAAGGCGGTATAATGGGTATGTACGGAACCCTCGGCGCTCGTTTCTTTTAAAGTTCGTTGCTTTGTTTTACTCTTCCCATTTCCCCTTTCGAATTTATTTGTTTGTTGTATATAATTTTGATTTTACTGTCTTCGCGTTCACATTTGTTATCTTGAAACTACCTAGACCAGTGGAGAGATGTCCCAGTCTGGAGACGAGTCTCACAGTGTAGCGCGGTGGCGGGGCGCTGCGCCACCCCTTATGGGGAGGGGGTGCTGGGTTCTTGGTACAGTTGTCAAATTGAATAGGTAAAAAGTTTTTTTTCCCGTATTGAATGCCCACTCTTCCCCTCAAATGTTTGGCGTTCACACTCGTCCCCTGGTCTGTTATTTATTTTAAAATCAGTTTTATCTGGTTGCTTGGTAACTGGGAGCGACGCCTTAATGTACTCTTCGAGGCACGAAGGGGTCCCAATTTGTTATGATTGGGCACCCATCCTAAGACTGACCTGGCCAGTATTGCTTAACTTTGCAATGTGCTAAGCTACTCGGATACCTATAGGTATGAAGTGTTTATTAAAACAAGGCTCTGGCCAAACTAACCTTACACAGGCGGCTAATTCTTAGAGTGCATACCTTTTTTTTTTTTTATCGTGCGGAAATCCCTTTGGATAC
Source organism: Cybosia mesomella (assembly GCA_946251805.1). Lineage (NCBI taxonomy): Eukaryota > Metazoa > Arthropoda > Insecta > Lepidoptera > Erebidae > Cybosia > Cybosia mesomella. Next base: position 40,912,221 of record OX276388.1, on the reverse strand, counting down.
CCCCCCGCCGGCCAGAGGGGGTGGTTATGTCGGGCTTGAACCGACTAAAACCGCACGCCGTCTCGGGTCTACAGACGCCGGGGTGTAAGGTTGCCCATAGAGCATAACCCTCGCACCCCGACTGACCCTGGGCCATCTCCGGATTCGAGATGGCCCCCTCGGGGCTTAGAGTGCGTACCAATTGACATATACGAGCCTATATTCCATTTAACCCTGGGGTTATACTTTTGAAGGGCTTACCCGGGGTGCCCGGCAATGGACATTTGGGGAGGACACAGTGTGGTTTTAGTCGATCCGATTCCAACACGCCCACCTCATCGTTGGCACCGAAGCCCGAGGGGGTTTCCACATTGAAATAAAAACCCAATTTTCCATGTACGAGCAGCTTGTTTCCATTATATTAATAACGTAACATCCGCTTACTGCAATTTGCAGCTATTGTTTTTGTTTTTAATTGAAACAGCCTCCTCTTTAACCTTAAACATTGATAACGTCACAAGACTTTAGACATTGGTGGTGAATAGTGGAAGATGCAATGCTGACTATATTTTTTGTTTACAGATACAGCAATCCCTTCATTGCTTTCGAACGCCAATGCTGAGTACAGCTGACTACGACGTCGACGCTCGCGGAGGTAAGTCTATTATTAGGTACAGTTGTTGTGGGGTGTGTGTTGGGTAACCTCCTCGAGTGTCGCTCCGATTCCGATCCCGCTGCAGTCCGGGGGGAACGGAATCGGAGCGGCCGGTACACCCTGGGCGGCGGTCAATGGCTTCCCCTTCACCCCTTCATAGGGTTGGCATTGATCGTCGGCCAATACCCAACGTGGCGGGAACACATCGCTCTCCGTACTCCTCTGCTTTCAGAGGAGACAGGATGAGCGATGCTGTTAGTGGTGAGATGACCCAGGGTCAGCCGGGGTGCGAGGGATATGCTCTATGGGTAACCTTACACCCCGGCGTCTGAGGACCCGAGACGGCGTGCGGTTTTAGTCGGTGCAAGCCCGACATAACCGCCCCCGCTGGCCGGCGGGGGGTATCCGAAGGGATTTCCGCACGATAAAAAAAAAAAAAAAAAAGAAGGTACAGTTGTTGTAGGCAAGATAGGGACACCGTGGTTCCCACACCCGAGTGAGCCATCTCAGAGCCGTAGATGGCCCAGGTTCAGCCGCGGTAAGAGATAATTTCCTTATTAGGTACTAGCTGACCCAGGGCACGCCGCAATAGCGGCGGTAAGGCCCATCATGGAGGATTGGCTGGAGAGGCGACACGGAAGCCTCTCCTACCGACTGACGCAGGTGATCTCAGGGAAGGGGTACTTCGGGGACCACCTGCATCGGATCAGGAAGGAGCCAACGCCTGAGTGTCATCACTGCGACGCGAGCGAGGACTCAGGGCTGCACACGCTGGCGGACTGCCCGGCGTGGGAGGCGCCGAGGCGTGACCTCGTGGCAGCCATCGGGGTGGGAGTCCTCTCGCTCGGCAGCATGATTGCGGCAATGGTGCGGAGCGCGAGCGCGTGGGCCGCCGCCGCCTCCTTCTGCGAGCATGTAATGCTCGCGAAGGAGGTGGCGGAGCGCGCCCGGGAGAGACTTAGAACTCTCCCGGTCCGACGAGCCCGCAACTTGCTCGCCGCGCGTCGCAGGCAACTCAGGCGCCGGAGGTCGCTTAACGACCTCCGTCCTCCATGAGCGCAGGCCTGGGGGTGGCGGGTGAGGCCACCTGTCACCCCAGCAGAAGCAGGCCGGGACGGTGGGGCGACTAGCGCCCCTCCCCCAAACCGGGGCAAGACGGGGACACCGTGGTTCCCAAACCCGAGGGGGCCATCTCGAGGCCGGAGATGGCCCAGGGTCAGTCGGGGTGCGAGGGATATGCTCTATGGGCAACCTTACACCCCGGCTTCTGTAGACCCGAGACGGCGTGCGGTTTTAGTCGGTTCAAGCCCGACATAACCGCCCCCGCTGGCACGCGGGGGGGTATCCGAAGGGATTTCCGCACGATAAAAAAAAAAAAAAAAAAAGGTACTAGCTGACCCGGCGAACTTCGTACCGCATTTTTCAATCTTTCTGAGAGATTTTCTTAATATTTTTTTCCGTAAGAACCTTGTACAGAGTATTAGAAAACTACAAAAAAATAAATCAGCCAAATCGGTCAAGCCGTTTTCATGCTATGTCGTGACAACGGAAAACGGGTTTCATTTTTATATATATAGATAGATTATTAGTTATTAGACGACATAACCACCCGCGCTGGGCGATGGGGGTATTTTTATGAATTTTCGCACCAAAAACAAAAAGAAAAAGGTAGGTACAGTTGTTAAAATAATACACCTTACAATCTATGACTAACCAGTTGTGCCATATAGTACCTGAATCTGTTCATCGACGAAAGGTGCGCGTGTCCCAATCATTGTACTAAGGTCCTTACTTGTAAAACTAAAACAGAGACGCACCTTTTTTTTTTTTTTTTTTTTCGTGCGGAAATCGTCGCCCCGTCGTAATTTGATGAAGCATATATTATTTAGGTATACTTCCATTAATTAAAGAACTTAGTTATTAAGGTTAAACAAAAAAGGTTCATTCCTCTTTGCTTTTCAGTTCCGGTGGTTTAATTTTTGTTTAACATGAGTTTTTGTTTTGTAAAACCCGACTCAGAAATAAAATTTGTAAGTGAACAAAAAATCAAAGAAGAATGTAGACTGAAATGAAGACAACGGTTGAGAACTATAATTATAAAGTTTGAACTCATTTGTAAATAGCTACGGTCAAAGCGTGCGTTCGAAGTTTTCACCAAGAAAAATGCAGATTGAAATGAAGACTTCTGACGAGAACTTATAACTGAGTGCAGGCCGTCTTTTGTGTCATCATCATCTCTACCTACTGTTATAAAATTTTAAAGTAGTTATGTCTGTACATTGGATATTTAAAAAGAAATATTTGGGTGACGGTATATAAATGATACTGAGCAGAAAGATATTTGTTTTTGGAATTCTTGTCAGTTTGTTTATTCGCGATGGCTGCAAAAACTACAGAACAGATTTTGATGTAGTTTTTTCTTTTAGAAAGGTTTTGGTTGGACTTAAAAACTGCCGTATGTTTGATTGCCATTGGTTAAGTAGAACCGAAGATACAACCAAAAAGCTATAATCGACCTCCACGCAGGCGGAGCCGCGGGCAATAGCTAGTATACCTTTATGATTATGTTATTGAACACTTCATTCAGTCTGAACTCGATTGTAAGTAGTTAACTACGGTCTACAGCGTACGTTCGAAGTTTATTAGGGAAGAATGAAGTTTGAAATGAAGAAGATCGATCAGAAGAAAGTAGTTTATGTCAGATCTAATCTCGGATACAGTCAGGGACACCGCTAAGGTGATGCCTATGATCCCATACAGTGGTGTTGTTGTAATTAAACTGGTTCATGAAACGGCAATAGCCCAAGCTGTTTCTTTTTTTTATGAATGATAGGCTCACGTTTGACCTCTATCTCACCTGGTCGTAAGTGACGATGTGGTCTACGATGGATTACGTTTGCCTAGAAGGAACCTATTCACTCGAGACTTGAAGATTCCGAGATTATAACTTTCCGGAAACACAGACTCAGGCACTCCTTCGCTGTACGTATTATAAATATGACGCCGAAACGTTTCGTGAGTATGAGTGGAATATCCACCATGTAGCGGTGGCGTGTCGCTGTGCGTCTTCGTTTGGTGGAAAGGGCTTGGAGGTTTCAAGTTGTGCAATTTCAGCGTATACTCTCCGAAATGGATCCGATAAAAGACCGATAGGTCTGCAACTTTGCGTCGATGTTCAAGGCTCTGAAGCCTTTTCCCGACGAGCGCATTGTTGTTAATGAGCCTCTTGGTCCGTCTTTCTATTGTCTGCAGCGCTTCTAGTTGGTATTTCGCTGAGCCATCTAACAGATACGACAGAATGCCCAGTTTTTTAGCAGTCACTTGAGCTTTAGCCTTAATGTAAGACTCAAAATTGAGGGTGGATGTCAGAGTAACGCCAAGAAGCTCGAGGCGGCTGGTTATCGACACGGATGCGAAATGTGGGGCTTGGCTGAAATTGACTTCGCTTGGCGGAGAAAAGACACGCCTGGGTCTTAGTAGCATTGAATTCAACCAAGTTAGCATTACCCCAATCGGGGACCGCTTTCAAGGACAAATACAAACGCTCAACCATAGCCTCTCAGAGAGACCGGATTTGCCCCACGCTGGCTCGGGGGTTTGGACTCGTAACTCTCGACTACTGTGCTGTCATCTGCGTACCCAAAAGTACCGGGCTTGAGTAGGTCGTTTATGTACAACAAGAATAATAAAGCCGATAGTACCGACCCCTGAGGGACCCCAGCGTTGATTGCTAATCGGTCGGATGTGCAGCCGTCAACGACCACTCGGATAAAACGATTTCTTAGGAAGTTGGTGATCCAGACACATAAGCCAGGGGGTAGGCCGTAGGATCGAATCTTGCCAATTAGCCAATTGATCGGTCTCATATGAGAGACGAAACAGGTGCGTCAAAATAGGACACAACTCAGATGCACAAGTCCTGAGCACTATTGCTGGAATCCCATTGGGTCCAGTGGCCTTATTCACGTCCAGATTACTTGGCACCCTACGTACATCCCTCTGCCGAATGCTGATATCTGCCATGCGCATTCCACATCCGACAAGAGGAGGAGGAGGCTTCGTCGTTCCGGCATCTAGATGCGAAGATCCCGCTAAAAGTGAAGCAAATAAATTTGCCATTTTGAGTGGGCCAGTGTCCCGTCAGGCTTCCGCAGTGGAGCCTTTGGTTTGGGCCCCCATCCAACTGCGGTCGGCCAGCAGTGCACCGTGCCTCAAATCCCGCTACCTCCAAGGTCAGCCTGTAGTGGAACAGCTACTCCGACCTATCCTCCCGAGTGGCTGCACCGAACATGGTACCGGAACACAGCCAGGCAATTTGGCGGGACGTCTTTGCTCGGTGGGTGGTCACAAGCCATCGGTCAAGACCGATCAATAGAGTATCAACTGATTAGCACTACCCAGGTGCCACGCCTAGGGATTCATTACAGGGTGTTCTCCTACGGACGCGGGTGATTCAGCCCCCAAAACAATATTGTTTCGCAACATTGCGTTGATAATATAGTAGTGAAGTCAAAAATAATGCTTCTATGATAATAAGCTGTAACTAAACCGAGGTTGAGTATAGCGGATGGAAAAATGTGTATGGAAATCTTTAGCTTTGTATGTTTTCATGAGGTAGTCAACGGAACTACAAAACCATTCAAAACATTTGTCTTTATTTAAAATGTAAATTATTCTGGTTTGATATGGGCTAATTATATAAAAATATTAAGCTCTTTTGTGTACGCTTCCAAACTCAAAAATTTCGGCATCTTGGGAGTTCAAATTTTGACACTATACTACCCCCTTCAAAGATTAATTTTATCCATTTTTCTCGTCGGTAGATATGTGATAGTACACTAATGACGAAACCATATATACATTAATAAACTCCAAAAGGTACATCTGATATATTATATTAATTTAATATTTTATATGTATTCTCGTGTATACACATCTGATGTAAGTCGTAGCTATCGTTAACGACCATAAATCAGTGGAGTTCAGTTTTGGTTAAGTGTGGAAGCTTCGGGAAATTTGGATGTTTGGATCTGTAAATCACTTGCAAGTACAAAAACGAGATATGGGATAAAAACGGTGTCGGATGGAGAAAGGTCGGGGGATGGCGACAGGCAGTTAGTTTGGAGCTCGCGAGGTGGACGGTTGAGATTGGCGCTCTTATATAGTAATAGTAATAGTAATAGAATCTGATACCTGCACCTGAGTGAAGAGTGACTTGGATGACCAAGCGCGGGGCACGCCACAATTCATTCCTCTCCTAATCTTCATAACTGACGTTTTGATTGTAGCTGGCTCAGGACCCAGATCGTTGTAATTTTATATTTCCTAAATTAAAGTTACCGCAGTGTGTACCTTGTGTAGCTGCAGTTTCTTTCTACCTCAATACGATAAGTTAATATGTTTTTTTCCAATAAAGCGTAATACATTGCCCGAAACGACATGGCCAATGCCGGCTGCAAAAATTACCTAATTGAGGAACAAATTGTGGCCATCAGGGGGGTAGGGTATAATATTTTATATAATTACTTATAATAGGATCGGGACGGCTGGTAAGTACTTTCTCAGTATATAGGTACTGTAGCGTCCGGGGTTGGACGCCACAATACCTCGTGTTGATAATAAGATAAACACAGAGGAAGAAATTTAAATGGGCATTTATTATATCAACAAAGCTTCCTAAATCGGGTTTAGGGAGGTTTTTACGCGTATGCTTTTATATTACTTCGAACTAGGGAATCGCGAACTCCGCTCAAGGACTGAGCCTAAATATATTGCACTATTATCTTCTCTTCGGCCGGCGGACCCGGGCGGCGCGTCTAGTCGCCCGCTGTCAGCCGCCCAGCCGAAAGCAGCTCCACGGAGCAATTGTTTTTTTCTTCCCTAAGCTAATTTGAAATACAAGGTATTTATTTTTAAACTCTGACACATAATGGCCAGGTAACCGCATCGTGGTGTGAAATGAGGTTCAGACACCACATCAGCTACGCCCTTAATGGTCATTTATGTGACAGCCTGATTCCCTAGGCATTCTAAATCTGGGACACAAAAAAAAAATTATGCGAATTGTCCCTTACAATGGGAATAACGAAGCAATCTTTGTAATAATTAGTAAACGATAGTAGAATTTCAAATTATAGCAATTAAACTGTAATAAATACTGAAAAACACGAACAAAGAAAAATTGCTTCATTCTTGGCCAGGCAAAAACCCAGGTTAAAAGAAACCTGACCACAATCAGCCTCATCAAAGAAAAGTTATTGGTATCACTTGCCGATACATTTTAAGGTTTGCCCTGAAAGGACTTAGTAACACAGTACTTTTAAGACCTACCTAACTAAAAAGAAAGATGACATAAAATTATTTATGTCGCCTACACATTACTAAATTATTTTTTAAAACAACACTAAAGAGAAAGAACTTACTCTATAAAGAAAAGTCTGATCGAAAACTAACTTTCAATCATCGTCGGCGCTTATGTCCAGAAAGATTTGACTCTCTTACAAAGTTTAGATCAAACTCTCAATATTGTACAAAAAATAATTGCCTAACTCCTACGCTAGAACATCACGAACATAAAAAACAAAACAAATCTATTTATCTTCAGCAGCGCAGCAATATGAAATAAACAGAGAACACATATTAATAATAAAATATTACTAGTTACTAGTTACGCTAGTACGTAATGTGGTTTTAGTCGGTTCAAGATAACACGTTATTCACTACGTGAATTATAATTCTACTAAGACTTATAGTCCTTATTGGCCCTATTGACCCGCAGACAACTATCAATGCTCTTGAAACATTCTGGAACAAGCCACCATCATAGCCATCTTCTCGTTGAGCACATAATATCACATAAAAGCACATAAAAGCAAAATAAACAACGATACTGATAAATGCGTCGCTCCAATTGTCGCACGACGTCTTTCTTCAAACGGTACGGGATCGATCCATTCACTGCCAACTGCAGAATGTTGGCGTTTCCGACTTCTGCGGAAACTAGCGCTTCACCAGCTGTAGCAACCACTAGCTGCTGTGGCAACCAGCACCTCTACCAGTTGTATGGAAACCGGCGTTCCTCCACACCAATTGTAGCTGTAGCAACCACCAGCTGTATGGAAAACGGCGTTCCTCCACCAGTTGTAGCTGTAGCAACCACCAGCTGTATGGAAACCGACGACTCCACCAGTTGTAGCGTCCGGGGGTTGGACGCCACAATACCTCGTGTTGATAATAAGATAAACACAGAGGAAGAAATTTAAATGGGCATTTATTATATCAACAAAGCTTCCTAAATCGGGTTTAGGGAGGTTTTTACGCGTATGCTTTTATATTACTTCGAACTAGGGAATCGCGAACTCCGCTCAAGGACTGAGCCTAAATATATTGCACTATTATCTTCTCTTCGGCCGGCGGACCCGGGCGGCGCGTCTAGTCGCCCGCTGTCAGCCGCCCAGCCGAAAGCAGCTCCACGGAGCAATTGTTTTTTTCTTCCCTAAGCTAATTTGAAATACAAGGTATTTATTTTTAAACTCTGACACATAATGGCCAGGTAACCGCATCGTGGTGTGAAATGAGGTTCAGACACCACAGTACCTAGGGTTCTTGGTGTAAGGCTACCGGAGCGCCTTGTAGCTTTAGACGGTTCGATGATAACTCGAAAAATTAAGCAACATTCGTTGGAGGATATAAGACAGTGCCTATCTCTCAACCAATGACATTAAAATTGCTCCAAGCTCTCAACATATTGCCAACATACATTTTCTGTCTACTTGAGTCCACTTCTATAAAATCATGGCGTCAATAGGTTCTACGCAAGGGAGTGACTATTATTGTCACCCACTCCATCTTACAGACTATTACAATGTTAAATTTTCACATTTGGTAGAACTATTCGAAATTTGTTTAGGAAAAATGAAGACATCCAACGAAAACTTATAACTGAGTGCAGGCTGTCTTATTTACAGGATACAATTATTTTTTACAACAATTTACATTATTTATAGGGTCCTTTGTGTAAGGCTACCGGAGCGCCTTGTAGCTTTACGGTTAGATTCCGACATAGCCACTTCACTACTAGAACCAGTGAAGTGCTACAAATTGATTTTATTTTTTGAGTGTGATTTGTTTTTATTTTTTGTTTGATTTTTAAACTATTTGCTTACAACATTTTACTAATCTAACATTAGAAGTGAAAGCTTTTAATTGGCTCTCAGTTGAGTAAGCTGCATCTCTTCACTGATGTCCTTAGCTGTAAGTTTTCCATGCATTAAATATATGAATAGAATGAAGATTGAAATGAAAACATCTGACGACAACTTATAACTGAGAGCAGGCCGTCCGGTAACCCTGGGGTTATCGTTTCGAGGGCTTACCCAGGGTGCCCGGAAATGGACGCTTGGGGAGGACACCGTGTGGTTTTAGTCGGTACGATTCCGACACGCCCACCCCATCGTCGGCACCGATAGGGTGAAAGCCCGAGGGGGTTTCCACACGTAAAAAAAAAAATAGAGCAGGCCGTCTTTGGGTGATACAATCATCTATACAAGTATAAAATTCTAAAATATTTGTGTCTGTACATTGGAGACATTGGTAGAATTGGTAGAATTTGGTTGTTTGGGAAGAATGAAGACATCCAACGAAAACTTATAACCGAGTGCAGGCTGTCTTATTTGCTACATACAATCATATATATGAGTCTGTTATATAGGAAATTGGACAGCACGTACTCGATTGTAATTAGCCGTAGCTACTTCAAACGCATGTTGTAGACCGTAGTCTACAACATGCGTTTGAAGTCTGTTCAAGAAGAATGTAGACTGAAATGAAGACACCAGTTGAGAACTTATCACTGAGTGCAGGCTGTCTTTTGTGTGCAATACAATCGTATTCGTATATGAATCTGTTATTGTACATATTATACAGTTTGAGCTCATTTGTAAATAGCTACGGTCTACAGCGTGCGTTCGAAGTTGCAATAAGAATAATGAAGATTGAAATTAAGACATCTGACGAGAACTTATAACTGAGTGCAGGCCGTCTTTTGTGCTCGATACAATCATCTCTACCTACTGTTATAAAAATTTAAAATAGTTATGTCTGTAGATTGGATATTTAAAAAGAAATATTTGGGTGACGGTATATTAATGATACTAAACACAAAAATATTTGTTTTTGGAATTCATGCCCGTTTGTTTTGCTTGTTGTAGATTTTGATGCGGTTTTTTCTTTTAGAAAGGTTTTGGTTGGACTTAAAATCTGCCGTATGTTTGACTAAAAGCTATCATCGACCTCCACCCTGGCGGAGCTGTAGGCATCAGCTGGTGTACTTATATGAATCTGGTATTGAACACTTCATATAGTCTGAACTCGATTTTAAATACTTAGCTACGGTCTACAGCATGCGTTCGAAGTTGGTTCAGGAAGAATGAAGACTGAAAAGAAGACACCCAAAGAGAGCTTATAACTGAGTGCAGCTAGTCTTTTGTACTCGATACAATCATATTATGTGAGTCTGTTATTCAGTGTATTAGATAAACAGTACTCGATTGTAATAAGCTCCGGTCTACGGCGTGCGTTCGACGTCTGTTCAGGAGGTATTAGATCTTAACTATTTTGCATTCAACGTCTGTAGTCTTCATAGGAATGTGATGATATTTTCCTAACTTTACATTGGGACCGTAACATAGCTTTCGAATAGTGGGTGTGTAATACACCTATGCCTACCCCTTCAGGGATCCAGGTGTGAAGTTATGTGTAAATCACTTACAAGTTCAAAAACGAGATATGGGATAAAAAGGCGTCGGATGGAGAAATGTCGGAGAATGGAGACATTGGCGCGAGATTGGCGCTCTGAGAGAGGACGGGCGAGAACTGAAGCTCAGATTCGGTGCGATAGTTATGGCAGACGGAAGATTCGAGTTAAAGTCTTTACGGTACGAATAAGAGTTGTTGAGGAGCGTTATCTTGTAAACTGTACTTAGGCGGGCGTATGAATAAATGTGAGATGAGTAACCAAAATTAATATATTTAACTGTTTGTTGTATATATTTTCACTGTCCTCTTTTCACGTTCGTTTTAATTATCTCTTGAAACGGCCAAGACCAGTGGGGGGATGTCCAAGTCTGGAGACGAGTCCCACAGAGTGGAGGTGCGCTACGCCCCCCTCTCTGGGTAGGGGGCTGGATATCTGGTACGGTTGGCGCGTCGAATAAATAAAAATAAATTTTACACAGTCTGGCTAGGCGTGGTACCATCCCAAATAGCACTGCAAATGGATAATAGGATTTTCAAGAATTTATTCCCGGGCGAAGCCGGGGCCCGTGCCGCTAGTTTACATATATAATAATGTATATAGTAGCTACAGTCATCGTGGAGCTATTCGTCTTACAGAGATCTGTTTTGAAGAAGAGTGACTTGGATGAACAAGCGCTGGGCACGCCACAATTTATCCCTCTCCTAACTGTCATAACTGACGTTTTCATCGTAACTGGCTCAGGACCAAGATCGTCGTAATTTTATATTTTTTAAATTAAAGTTACCGCAGTGTGTACCTTGTGCAGCTGCAGTTTCTGCCTACCTCAATATTTTGATAAGTTAATATTTTTCATCCAATACAGCGTAATACGTTGCCCAGAATGACATGGCCAATGCCGGCTGCGACAATTACCTAGTAGAGAAACAAATTGTGACGGTAAGACCCATCATGGGGTAGGGTATAATATTTTATTTAAGTAATATTAATAAGGTTAGTACCTTCTCCTAGGGTCCTTGGTGTAAGGCTACCCGAGTGCCTTGTAGCTTTAGACGGTTCTATGCCGACATAGCCACTTCACTACTAGAACCAGTGAAGTGCTACTAAGCGAGATTAGTACATCAAAAAAGAAATGGTAACTCGAAAAATTAATCAATATTCGTTGGAGGATATAAGACAGTCCCTATCTCTCATGGATATCGCCTGGATGACCTCGAGCTCCGCATGGGCATACAAATTGTGCCTGCAGCGCCCCTCCCTCCGACGCTGCAGACGGTGATCGCCGCGCCCCCCTCTCCGGTGCTGCAGACGATGACCACCGCACCCTCCTCACCGGTGCTGCAGCGGCCCTCTCCTCCCGCTGCCTTTCCTGATGCTCAGCTGCGTCAAATTATGGACGCGGTTGGGCGTATGGGAGGCTTGCAGGCCTAGAGGCAAGGCTGCCTCCTGCCCCAATTGTTCGGCCACCCCTAACCGGTCCAAAGCCCAAGCCGGTAGCGATCTCGACGTCACTTCCTAATACGGGAGAACGCGTCGGGACATCGAAAGTCACAGCCGCTGCAGCTGCACCGGTAAGGGCAAGCGGGAAGACGAAGCGGCCTTCTAACGTCGTTTCCCAGGCCTTCCCACCACTCATGGCGCGGGCACTGGTGGGAAGGCCTCGGGCATTTGGCGATGATTGATTTGACAGCTGTCATTGCGCCGTATAATTCAGCTCTGTGTTTATAATTTAATAGAAATTGTATTATTCAATAATGTTAACAAAAAAGTGCATACTTAATATCATGCAACTGTGATTGTCATGTGATATCGTTTGTGGAACATTTCTACTGGAATTGAGTGAGTAATAAACAATTTTACTCAGTTGTAACTGTCAACAGTTATTAAAGAACTAAAATGTAATTAACAGTGCGAGAAATATAACAAATATTAGTTATCAATACTTAAGTTGTACTGATGCGGATAAATCTGACGCAAAAACACTCCCAAATGTGGTAAGTGTGCATTTTATCATATCGGAACCTATCGGAACCGTTATTTTTCAATGCCCAAATTCAAAAACAATACGTGCAATATCAGAGTACATACATACGTCTTTCAAATCTGGGATTGAAAGACCATAGACTATGGGCGCGTTCCAGTTATCATTGAATATTATATATATTTATGGCACATTGAGCATGTAAGACGAAATAAACGCCACCTGTTGGCATATTACTGGCAACTGGGAATAAAGAAGCACAAACTGACACGAAGCGTAATATATATGTTTTTGGAGACCAACAGGTTCAGGGATTAGCGCAAAACATTATAAAAATGCGAAGGAACAAATGGAATGACACATATGGCGTTACATCCACTATCAAACCAAATGCAACAAGTGCTCAAGTCCTTAGCAGCTGCAACGACTCTTTTATAAATAATTTGGCGCTAAATGACATTATTGTGTTAGCCATAGGTTCAAACGATAAAAGCCCCTACAGTCTGATATCAGAACTGTGTACTGTATTATATAAATTGCGCTACCAATCAGTTTTTGTAACTAATATATTATGTAATCCGTACTTGAATGAAACTATGATTAATACTCAAATAGAATTAGTAATAAAAAACTATAAAAATTGTAAATACATAAAAATTTCTATTAATTACTCCTATAATAATTTAAATTATAATCTGAAATATCATTATAATTACATTAAATATCTATGTTATCAATTAAATATTGAAATTGATCACTATTATTATCAAAAAAAAATTATGAATAATATTAAAAACAATTTGGCTAAATCAAACTATTTGCCTAATAAATTAAATTACATGCCCGGTGTACAGCGTAATTCAAATAAATCTGTCCAAACGAAAATTACATCATATTTTCATATTATTAAAAATACTAAAAAGATAGTAAATATGAATCAGGATGAATCTAATTTACCTGATCCTCGTTCACTTTTTCGTCCCTAACATGCGCCTGAGGGCCGTGACCGAAGAGGCAGTGTGCTGTGGCGGCGTGGTGCTGGCGGTGTCCTTGGACATCGCCAACGCCCTTGATAGTCGGCCATTTAGGGAGGCACTCCAGTATCATGGGGTGCCGATGTACCTGAGGCGGCTGGTGGGAGACTATTTGGAGGACAGGAGTGTTGTGTACGAGGACCGAGACGGAGTGCTGCGTCGCGCGTCGTCGGCTCATGTCGTGCGATGTCCCACAGGGGTCGGTCCTTGGACCGCTCCTGTGGAACATCGGGTATGACTGGGCGTTCTCCCCCGGGGGCTGGGCGTCATCTGCTATGCAGACGATACGCTTGTCACAGCCTCCGGGGGATCGTTTGAAGAGGCGGCACGCTTGGCTACCAGGGGAGTAGCCCAGGTGGTCGAGCGCATCGAGGCGCTGGGTTTACGGGTGGCCCTGAACAAGACGGAGGCCCTGTTATTCCACGGGCCCCGTCGTGGCCCACCCCATGGCTCCTCGATCGAAGTCCGCTCGGTCCTCGTACCGATCAGGGCCCAGATGAGGTATCTGGCCCTTACTCTGGATGGGAGATGGCGCTTCGACGAGTACTTCATACAGTTCGCCCCGAAGCTTGTCGGTGTTGCGTCTGCCCTGGGACGGCTCTTGCCGAACCTAGGGGGACCCAGCGTCGCTTGCAGGCGGCTGTACACAGGGTTTGTCCGGTCAATGGCGCTATACAGTGCGCCTGTGTGGGCGGCGGCCTTGACCGCCGAAAATAGGGCCCGCTGTGGCGCCCTCCGAGGGTTATGGCGGTCAAGGTCATACGCGGTTACCGCACCGTATCTACAGAGGTGGCATGCGCATTGGCCGGAACGCCCCCGTGGGACTTGGAGGCGGAAGTGCTCGCCGAAGTGTATCGGCGGGTGACACTGTACCGGGCGGATGGCGGCAGTCGGCCACCGCCAGAGGAGATTCGCGGGTAGCGTGAAGCCACCCGCATTGAGATAATGGACAGGTGGTCGTCCCGGCTGGAGGCTCCACGCGCTGGCTTTGCCGCCGTGGAGGCGCTCCAGCCTGTCATTGTTGAGTGGGCAGGGCGGCAGCACGGGACCCTTTCCTTCCGACTGACACAGGTGCTTTCCGGGCACGGCTGCTTCGGAAAGTACCTGTTTAAAGTCGTTAGGAAGGAATCGAGTCCCGCCTGCCACCACTGTGACTGCAGTGAGGACTCGGCGCATAATAACGCTTGCGGTCTGCCCAGCTTGGGAAACGCAACGCCGGGTTCTCACTGCAGTCATGGGGAGAGATCTCTCGCTGGCGGCCATCATTCGATCCATGGCCGCCAGCGACAGGAATTTCGCCGCGGTCGCAACCTTCTGCAAGGACGTCATCTCACAGAAGGAAGGCGCGGAGCGGATCAGGGAGGAAGATCCCCTTGCTGATCCGATCCGCGGCCGGCGAACCGGGCGGCGGAGGCGCGAGTATTTGCGCCTCATGCTGCCCTGAGTGTGGCTGCGGGTGGAAGGGACGGGGTTAGCCACTCCTTCATGATCGGCCTCACCACCGCAATGGTGGATTCCCCCCACCTTTGATGCTCAAGTGTATGTGTGTAGTGTGCATGTCTCCATGAGTTCCCGGCGGAGGTGGGACCGCTGAGCCCTGAACCGGCCTTTGCTGACTTAGCTGAAGGTGTAGTTAGGTCCAGCAAATTAAACACAGTGTACACTTTGGAGCCCAGGGTCCGCTTATTATTTTAATTGGATTATTGACTTTTATGAGAGCGACTGCCATCTGACCTTTCCTGAGACTTTCCTTTCAGGGTTGGTACCCTGTTGAAAGTCTGCGCCTGAGCCTCGTTCGTTGTTTAGTAGATGCACCTTCTAGCAGGTGACGACTTAACATAATATAGGGAGAGTTGATCGGTTCGATTCCGACATAGGCAATACACAAAAAATTTAATGAATCTTAAATTCTCTTCTTATTACGTCATCCCCCTCTAACCCAAATGGATAAGGTACCTAGTTCATCTTCTTGGTGTGGGTAGTTATGGCTACCGATAACTCACCTCGTGTATTATTAGTAAACTAGACCACCCAGTATTTCACAGGAAGTCATTAGGATCAATTAATAATTATTCAATAATATAAAACTAATGGTGACCAAACCCATAAAACTTATTGTCTATTGAAAACTTGATACAATTACACATACATGCACATGTAAACACGTATACACACATATGTAAAACTTTAAGTATATAAACCAAGGTAATTTAGAATAAGCATTCTTGTCTTAACAAAGCTCCTGAAGAGCACTTGTATAATTGAAATAAATATTTTTTAAATTAAAGTTGCGATCGTTCAAACTTGACTAGGTACTAAATAATGTAGGGCACGCCGCAATAGCGGCGGTAAGGCCCATCATGGAGGATTGGCTGGAGAGGCGACACGGAAGCCTCTCGTACCGACTGACGCAGGTGATCTCCGGGAAGGGGAGTTTCTGGGACCACCTGCATCGGATCAGGAAGGAGCCAACGCCTGAGTGTCATCACTGCGACGCGAGCGAGGACTCAGGGCTGCACACGCTGGCGGACTGCCCGGCGTGGGAGGCGCCGAGGCGTGACCTCGTGTCAGCCATCGGGGTGGGAGTTCTCTCGCTCGGCAGCATGATTGCGGCAATGGTGCGGAGCGTGGGCCGCCGCCACCTCCTTCTGCGAGCATGTAATGCTCGCGAAGGAGATGGCGGAGCGCGCCCGGGAGAGATTTAGAACTCTCCCGGACCGCCGAGCCCGCAACTTGCTCGCCGCGCGTCGCAGGCGACTCAGGCGCCGGAGGTCGCTTAACGACCTCCGTCCTCCATGAGCGCAGGCCTGGGGGTGGCGGGTGAGGCCGCCTGTCACCCCAGCAGAAGCAGGCCGGGACGGTGGGGCGACTAGCGCCCCTCCCCCAAACCGGGGCAAGACGGGGACACCGTGGTTCCCAAACCCGAGGGGTGGTTCAACCCGTGGTTCTCGAAACCGGAGATAGCCCAGGGTCAGTCGGGGTGCGAGGGATATGCTCTATGGGCAACCTTACACCCCGGCGTCTGTAGACCCGAGAAGGCGTGCGGTTTTAGTCGGTTCAAGCCCGACATAACGAGGGCTTACCCGGGGTGCCCGGCAACGGACACTTGGGGAGGACACCGTGCGGTTTTAGTCGAGACACGACATAACCACCCCCGCTGGCCCCCGCTGGGGCCAAAGGGATTTCCGCACGATAAAAAAAAAAAAAAGGTACTAAATAATGTAATTCACATATCTTTATAATGGCTAACGCATTTTCCTGACCCCCGACTAACCCTGGGCCATCTCCGGTTTCGAGATGGCCTCCTCGTTTCGTCGTTTTTTTTTTTTTTTTTTTTATTTTTATTTTTTTTTATCGTGCGGAAATCCCTTCGGATACCCCCCCGCGTGCTAGCGGGGGCGGTTAAGCCCTCGTTATGTCGGGCTTGAACCAACTAAAACCGCACGCCGTCTCGGGTCTACAGACGCCGGGGTGTAAGGTTGCCCATAGAGCATATCCCGATGATTCAGCAATTCTGCACTAACGGAAGTTTACTAGGATTATTTTATTGTATTAATAGTTTTTCGTTATACATCAATAATTGTACATCATTGCCTTATCTATACATCTTATCTAACTAGTCTGGCCATGAATACTGTTACATCAAAACTTTTCTTTCTTTTTCAACTTTTTAATTATTTTGAATTTGGAACACGTATATTATCTTAAAAACTTTCGAGTTCGCGCCATTTCACATATTTTTTCGTGTTCATTATCGAATTACAATATGGAATGGGGTGTTAAAGAAAATAGGATCGCAGTGATCGCCTTGCACAAAGTGGGTATAGAGCCGTCAGTCATATTCCATACAGACGACGGCCTCTGTGGCGTACCACAAGTAGTTCATTCGACTATTACGAAAGGGGGCACGGGTTCGATTCCCGCTCAGTGCAAATATTTGAGTGCATGAATGTGTCTATTTGAATTGGTCTGGGTGTTTCTATGTATAATATGTATGTATTAACAAAAAAAAAAGTAAACAAGTATGTTTATCCGTATTCTGGAACCCATAACACAAGCTAGTTAAACAAGCATAGGGCAACTAACTTTGGGTCTAGAAAGCGCTGTGTAGAATGTCGTAGAATATTTATTTATTTTTATTTTTACTTCAAATCTTTGTATCAGCCGTATGTTCGTATATCATACTATCAATAGATACAACAACACTTCGTCTGGCGATGACCAGAAAAGATCGAGGCGGCCGCGTGCTGTTAGAACTACAAAGGCCATTAATGCTGTTAAAGCCAGAATTCGTCGAAACCCCATAAGGAAGCAAAAAAATGCTATCGCGAGAAATGAAATTCCCGTTAGGACTCTGTCAGGTATTATAAAACAAGACCTGAAGCTCGGTGCTTATCGTTGATATACAGGACATGCCCTAATTCAATCTTTACGATTAAAGAGAATGGATCGATCGAAGCGGTCGTCTCAAGTGGTCGGAAAGGTACAACGTGGTCATCATCTTGCTTCAGTGATGGTTTGGTGGGGCGTGTCTTATCAGGGAGTCACAAAGCTACATTTTTGTGAAAAAGGAGTGAAAACTTCGGCCAAAGTGTATCATGATACTGAATTGGATCATGTTGTGAAACCTCTCAGCAACACACTTTTTAAAAATATACCGTGTACTTTCCAACAGGATTCTGCTCCTGGTCACATGGGACGAACTACCCAAGCCTGGCTAGAAACCAACGTTCCGGACTTTATAAGAGCTGAAGACTGGCCTTCATCTAGCCCAGACCTCAACCCTTTAGACTACCAATTATGGTCAGTTTTAGAGGACATGGCCTGCTCTAAACGACACGGCGACATTGAGTCTCTTAAAAAATCTTTGGAGCAAGCAGTGGCAAAATTTCCATTGGAAACAGTGCGTAAATCCATAGATTCGTGGCCAAACAGATTAAAGGCCTGTATAAAAGCCAAAGGTGGTAATTTCGAATGAAATATATTTTTATTTTTTGCTAAAACTTTAATAAATATGTAGGTATAAATTTTAATAATATTACATTACTTCATTTTCATAAAAATGCATTTTCATTTGTAACAAAACTTATGGCTGGACTAGGCATATATGTATAAATAAATACCTAAAACTGAAGTGTCTGTTTGTAACGTTAAAACTACAGTTTTACAAGAATTGCATGTGAATGTCTTTACGAAACAAAACTTTTGTCTATCGGACTGTCTGTTTGACTTAGTATTGAAATATGAACATTAATTTAGAACGTTTCCGAAGGACTGACACCTCTTCATGTTTGTCAGTAATGTTACCTTTTCATGTTTCGTGGTTTGCAGCTCTTCTCGTTCGCCCGCCATTGTATAGTCGTTACTTGTAACCGTTTTTAGGGTTCCATTGCCAAATGGCAAAAACTGTCTGTCTGTCTGTCCGTCCGTATGTCACAGCCACTATTTTCCGAAACCATAAGAACTATGCTGTTGAAACTTGGTAAGTAGATGTAGTCTGTGAACCGCATTAAGATTTTAACACAAAATAAAATAAAGAATAAATTTTGGGGGTCCCCATACTTAGAACTGAAACTCATTTTTTTTTATCTTACCCATACGTGTGTGGTATCTATGGATAGGTCTTCAAAAATGATATTGAGGTTTCTAATATCATTTTTTTTTCTAAACTGAATAGTTTGCGCGAGAAACACTTCCAAAGTGGTAAAAGGTGTCCCCCCCCCCCTGTAACTTCTAAAATAGATAGATAATGATAAAACTAATCAAAATATATGATGTACATTACCATGTAAACTTCCACCGAAAATTGGTTTGAACAAGATCTAGGAAGTATTTTTTTTTAATACGTCATAAATCGTAAACCGCAATTTACCTTTCATTCAATCAACTCAAATATTAAATTTTTAAAATAAACATTATTATGTTACTTGCTGCTGCGGAACCCTTAATGGGTGAGTCCCACTCGCACTTGGCCGCTTTTTCTGTCTCAATACAATAAACTACATACTGATTCACTTTATTAGTTTAATTACTTCACTTAGGCCGGAAAGCACAGGTTACATCTAGGCAAGCGTACGCCACCTTAGACTACGTAATGACTTACCAACAGGTGATATAGTGGACAAACGCGAGCCCATTACTAAGAAAAAGGAAAAGAAGGGAATCCCTGGATGGCAGAGCCGATTTTGATGGAGCTGTCACTGGCAGATAGGTAATGTTACAAGGCGTAACATAGGCTACTTCAAAAAAAAAAATTACGCGAAGCCCTTCGCCCAATTAAAAGCAGTTCTAAGTCCACACGGACGATGTCGCGGGCACAGCTAGTTTGTAATAAAGTTTTATGTCAATTATATTAAAGTTACTCCCTGGGGTTATCCTTTCGAGGGCTTACCCGGGGTGCCCGGCAACGGACACTTGGGGAGGACACCGTGCGGTTTTAGTCGAGACACGACATAACCACCCCCGCTGGCCAGCGGGGGGGTATCCGAAGGGATTTCCGCACGTAAAAAAAAAAAAAAAATGCTACACCTACCGTATCTATTTAGGGTCAAAACACATTATCGACGGCCTTTCGCATTAAGCTGTATTTAAACATCCATTATCAGAGCGAGATACACAGTAAATACGTACGCATTCTTGTCGAACTCGCATCGACTGCCGATTGGCGAAACGCGATCAGTTGTCGACGGTGAACAATTGCGAACGGTAACGGACGTCGATGGGGACCGACGGCGAAGGACAGCGGCCGACGGACAACGACGGCGATCGATGGGGAACTACTGGAAAGGCGGCGAGCACCGACAAAGTCCGACGGCGGATGACAGCGGTCGACGGTCAATTACGGCGATCGACGGTGAACGACTGCGAAGGCTGCTTGTGTTTGTTTTTGTGACGACTGTTTGTGACGACTATTTCGCGTACAGATCAGTACGGGCTCCTTCGCAGCCGAACAGCCACATTCACAGTCGAATGCGGATGGTCGGCTTCGTAAGTGGACAAAATGCGTACGGTTAAATACGAAAGGCCGTCGATAAATGTGTCTTACCCTTAATGCCCTTAACCCTTAGTTGGTTCGATTCCGACATAGCACTACACTTTTAAGTGATACCCATGGAGGTTTCCACAACGTTTGTTGGAGTGGCACCACTATATTATAACTAGCAGACCCGGCAAACTTCATTCTGCCTTAGAATCAAGTTATGTTGGTTAATTTATCAGCTGAAATTATTTGATGAATGTCTCCTTGCACCCCGGCATTAAAGATCCGATACAGCGTAAGATTTTGGTCGGTTCGAGTCTGTCTTAACCACCCTTGACCGGCGGGGAGTACCCGCAGCGATTGTCGCAAAAAATCCCAAAAAGGCGAAGATAAATCAAAAATATCTAAGATTTTGGACATTGGCCGACCCATTCTTGAGTTAATCCCTGTCATCACTAATTACCCGACTGCGCCAGAAGGAGGGTTATGTTTTTCGAGAGTATGAATGTATGTTTGTATGTATGTATAATTGTTTGGCACGCTCTGCAGCCTAAACGGCTAGATGGATTTTAGCTTGAGAGGTGTCGTTGGTTTTTGTTTTTACTGTGAGAGTGACACTGGGTATATCAAAATAAGAAAAAAACTAAATGGTGGATTTTTGGCGCTAAAATGTATGTTATTCTAAAATATTTTCACTCAAACTTATCGAGTAGAGTATCAAAATGAAGAACTTCAAAAGGGAATTCAAAAATATATATATCATAACTAAAAAGTATACAATAAAATTACTAATAAAAAATCAAATAACCCGACTGCCCCAAAAATACCGAAACAAGTTTGATAGCAGGCGGGACCCAGATGGGGGTGTGTGTTGGGTAACCTCCTCGAGTGTCGCTCCGATTCCGATCCCGCTGCAGTCCGGGGGGAACGGAATCGGACACCCTGGGCGGCGGTCAATGGCGGTCAATGGGCAATGGCCCTTCATAGGGTTGGCATTGATCGTCGGCCAATACCCAACGTGGCGGGAACACATCGCTCTCCGTACTCCTCTGCTTTCAGAGGAGACAGGATGAGCGATGCTGTTAGTGGTGAGATGGCCCAGGGTCAGCCGGGGTGCGAGGGATATGCTCTATGGGTAACCTTACACCCCGGCGTCTGAAGACCCGAGACGGCGTGCGGTTTTAGTCGGTGCAAGCCCGACATAACCGCCCCCGCGTGCCGGCGGGGGGGTATCCGAAGGGATTTCCGCACGATAAAAAAAAAAAAAAAAAAAAAGGCAGGACCCAGATGCAAATCATAAACCGAAAGAAAATTAATGGATAGATGTACAAAATATAAACATATCACACAGTATAGCTTTTCATCGGAATCACTAAACTCAACTGCCAACCTGGTAAACTTGCTGATTGACGGATGAGGTACTAACGCAGCTTTTACTCTTGGGGTCTAAGTTCAGACGGCAATCGCTCCCGTAAAAACCAAAACCAACCGAATGATTTAAAGGAGGAGTAAGAGAGCGGACATTGAGCTTCAAAGACCGACAGTAGACAGGTTTTATTTCCTGACAGTATTCATTTTAGTGTGTGTGAATGGGTTCATATATAGGTTACATTCAAAATTAGACGTGACAGATGGCGCCGCAATCAAGATTCAGATTTAATTCTTACACGTTATCCTCTGAGCCTTTTTCCAACTCAGTTCGACTTTCAGTCTAACTACGAAGCCGACGAACTTATTTTGATATAGGATATTTTCCATGAAGGGACTATCATCTGCGCTTCAGTCCTCCATGAGCGCAGGCCTGGGGATGACAGGTGAGGCCACCTGTCACCACCGGAAACAGGTCGGGACGGCGGGGCGACTAGCGCTCTTCCCCAAACCGGGGCACGACGGGTACCGTGGTTCCCAAACCCGAGGGGGCCATCTCGAAACCGGAGATGGTCTAGGGTCAGTCGGGGTGCGGGGTGCGAGGGATATGCTCTATGGGCAACCTTACGCTCCGGCGTCTTAAGACCCAAGACGGCGTGTGGTTTTAGTCGGTTCAAGCCCGACATAACAAGTATCCGAGGGGATTTCAGTATGATAAAGAAAAGGGACTATCATCCGACCACCACAACTCACTGGTGATATCGAAGTTCTTCAGTTAGACCAGTTGTCGGACTTTTTAGGTCCACAAATGGACCATAGCTCTAACGTGCTCTCCGAGGCCTCCGTGCCTCAATGTATTAGGATTTAATGTCCTAACCTTGACCTGCTTAGAACGACTGGTGGTAGAAATTTGATGACACAAATTTTCACAAAATTCGGCCGGGTAGGTACCACCGTGCATGATTGCGAAAAACCCTCCATAGTAATTCAATTTTGGTTTGATTGCGTTCAGAGGTCAGCAAGTGCATAGCCGGGCAGGGGAATTGTGGTCGCAGCACTGGTGGGATCGGTGAGTGTCACGCGGTGCTGCGACGACAATCCTCTTTTTATGAGGCCGTCAAGCTGAGTGCCACCATTGTTAACATGGTACGTGTAGTTAATGGTGACCCTCTTTCCTGAGACTTTACCTTCAGCTTACCATCAGGCAAGTTGAAGTCAAATTGACGTGTCCTAAATATAAAAAAAAGAAAAAAACGAGTATTGTACATCTACAGTTGTTACACGACTGAACAAATATGAGTTTCATCAATATTAGAAGTGTGTTCTGAACCGATTGGTGGAGGATGAGATGATGACATTATTTTGGTTGCAGATCCTCAATCACCGCACCTGCATCTTGCCTGTGTCTGTTCCGCGCCAGCGCTCACTACGCAGTCGTCTCGTATTTAGGTAAGTTTATAAATCGTAATTAATTTATCTGGGGGCCATCTCGAAACCGGAGATGGCCCAGGGGAAGTCGGGGAGCGAGGGAAATGCCCCCGCGTCTAAGAGCCGAGACGGCGTGCGGTTTTAGTTGGTTCAAGCCCAACATAACCTCCACCGCTAGCCGGGGGGGGGGGGTATCCGAGGGGATTTACGAACGAAAAAAAAAAGATTTTAATCTATCTATGTACATCTACACAAATGTTATAAAGAGGAAAGATTTGTATTTTTGCATGTAACGATTAAACTTAAAAACTACTGGAGCTATTTCAAAAATTCTTTTACTGTTAGAAAGCTACATCATCACTGAGTAACATAATCTATATTTATTACTAGAAAAAATTAGAGTTCCTCAGAAATTCCTACTGAAACCAACCCAAGATGTAAATTTTTTTGTAATAAAATGCCTTTCATCGCATGCGCCGCAGAAAGTGTTGATGATAGAACTAACAAATATTTCAAACTATGATAGAATATATATCAATAGCATAGTAGTGCCACTATAACTACTTTTTTACATTTTTATTGTTCATAGCAATGCCGATCAAAATCAAACCATATTAACAATAAATGATTTCGTATTCAAGAATGTTTCAATACCTGTTGATTACTTTTTGAATGATTGACATCGGACATTCCAATCAAAAGATAATTATCGTCTATGATGTGATAAATGTTGCATTGAAGCCACTTGGGATTGCGGCGTCACTAGAACTGAGTACCTATTTGTTTTTCTTGCTGAAATCCCTCGTCGTCTCGGGCGTTAAGACACCGGGGTATAAAGTTGCCCATAGAGCATATCCCTCGCACCCCGACTGACCCTGGGCCTTCTCCGGTTTCGAGATGGCCCCCTCGGGTTTGGGAACCACGGTATCCCCGTCTTGCCCCAGTTTAGGGGAGGGGCGCTAGTCACCCCGCCGTCCCGGCCTGCTTCTGCTGGGGTGACAGGTGGCCTCACCTGCCACCCGCAGGCCTGCGCTCATGGAGGACGGAGGTCGTTAAGCGACCTCCAGCGCCTGAGTCGCCTAGTTTAAGTGCTGTTGGGAGCCTAATTTGCCTTATACAATATAGGTAATTTAATTTTATAACAGCAGAATGCATCGCTCCTTTTGATTCTGGTGCGCTAATTCATATTCTCCGATACATTAATACGTCTTAAGGCGACGTTGGAGCCATCCACCGTAATTCTTGCGAACTACGGAAACAATGAATAACTTTACAGTCATTTTTAAACATTGTTTTTTGATGAGTCCGCCTAACTAATTCAATTAAATTTTTTAAGCATTTTGTATGCTTACTTTTTTCTAAAGAGTTAGATCGGAAAAAGAGAACATCTAGGACGGGACTTGAACCCGCGACCAGTCCCTTACACGGGGATTTCTCTGACCAACTGAGCCACCTAGACACGTCCCAGATATTCGAAATTCTCCGATACATTAATACGTCTTAAGGCGAAGTTGGAGCCATCTACCGTAATTCTTGCAAACTACGGAAACAATGAATAACTTTACAGTCATTTTTAAACATTGTTTTTTGATGACTCCGCCTAATTGACTTAATTAAATTTTTTAAGCATTTTGTATGCTTACTTTTTTCTAAAGATTTAGATCGGAAAAAGAGAACATCTAGGACGGGACTTGAACCCGCGACCAGTCCCTTACACGGGGATTGCTCTGACCAACTGAGCCACCTAGAAACGTCCCAGATATTCGAAATTCTCCGATATATTAATACGTCTTAAGGCGACGTTGGAGCCACCTACCGTAATTCTTGCGAACTACGGAAACAATGAATAACTTTACAGTCATTTTTAAACATTGTTTTTTGATGACTCCGCCTAATTAATTCAATTAAATTTTTTAAGCATTTTGTATGCTTACTTTTTTCTAAAGATTTAGATCGGAAAAAGAGAACATCTAGGACGGGACTTGAACCCGCGACCAGTCCTTTACAGGGGGATTGCTCTGACCAACTGAGCCACCTAGACACGTCCCAGATATTCGAAATTCTCCGATACATTAATACGTCTTAAGGCGACGTTGGAGCCATCTACCGTAATTCTTGCGAACTACGGAAACAATGAATAACTTTACAGTCATTTTTAAACATTATTTTTGATGACTCCGCCTAATTAATTCAATTAAATTTTTTAAGCATTTTGTATGCTTACTTTTTTCTAAAGAGTTAGATCGGAAAAAGAGAACATCTAGGACGGGACTTGAACCCGCGACCAGTCCCTTACACGGGGATTTCTCTGACCAACTGAGCCACCTAGACACGTCCCAGATATTCGAAATTCTCCGATACATTAATACGTCTTAAGGCGAAGTTGGAGCCATCTACCGTAATTCTTGCAAACTACGGAAACAATGAATAACTTTACAGTCATTTTTAAACATTGTTTTTTGATGACTCCGCCTAATTGACTTAATTAAATTTTTTAAGCATTTTGTATGCTTACTTTTTTCTAAAGATTTAGATCGGAAAAGAGAACATCTAGGACGGGACTTGAACCCGCGACCAGTCCCTTACACGGGGATTGCTCTGACCAACTGAGCCACCTAGAAACGTCCCAGATATTCGAAATTCTCCGATATATTAATACGTCTTAAGGCGACGTTGGAGCCACCTACCGTAATTCTTGCGA
Source organism: Cybosia mesomella (assembly GCA_946251805.1). Classification (NCBI taxonomy): domain Eukaryota; kingdom Metazoa; phylum Arthropoda; class Insecta; order Lepidoptera; family Erebidae; genus Cybosia; species Cybosia mesomella. The sequence continues at coordinate 40,886,342 of OX276388.1, read as the reverse complement.
ACTACGGAAACAATGAATAACTTTACAGTCATTTTTAAACATTGTTTTTTGATGACTCCGCCTAATTAATTCAATTAAATTTTTTAAGCATTTTGTATGCTTACTTTTTTCTAAAGATTTAGATCGGAAAAAGAGAACATCTAGGACGGGACTTGAACCCGCGACCAGTCCTTTACAGGGGGATTGCTCTGACCAACTGAGCCACCTAGACACGTCCCAGATATTCGAAATTCTCCGATACATTAATACGTCTTAAGGCGACGTTGGAGCCATCTACCGTAATTCTTGCGAACTACGGAAACAATGAATAACTTTACAGTCATTTTTAAACATTATTTTTGATGACTCCGCCTAATTAATTCAATTAAATTTTTTAAGCATTTTGTATGCTTACTTTTTTCTAAAGAGTTAGATCGGAAAAAGAGAACATCTAGGACGGGACTTGAACCCGCGACCAGTCCCTTACACGGGGATTTCTCTGACCAACTGAGCCACCTAGACACGTCCCAGATATTCGAAATTCTCCGATACATTAATACGTCTTAAGGCGAAGTTGGAGCCATCTACCGTAATTCTTGCAAACTACGGAAACAATGAATAACTTTACAGTCATTTTTAAACATTGTTTTTTGATGACTCCGCCTAATTGACTTAATTAAATTTTTTAAGCATTTTGTATGCTTACTTTTTTCTAAAGATTTAGATCGGAAAAGAGAACATCTAGGACGGGACTTGAACCCGCGACCAGTCCCTTACACGGGGATTGCTCTGACCAACTGAGCCACCTAGAAACGTCCCAGATATTCGAAATTCTCCGATATATTAATACGTCTTAAGGCGACGTTGGAGCCACCTACCGTAATTCTTGCGAACTACGGAAACAATGAATAACTTTACAGTCATTTTTAAACATTGTTTTTTGATGACTCCGCCTAATTAATTCAATTAAATTTTTTAAGCATTTTGTATGCTTACTTTTTTCTAAAGATTTAGATCGGAAAAAGAGAACATCTAGGACGGGACTTGAACCCGCGACCAGTCCTTTACAGGGGGATTGCTCTGACCAACTGAGCCACCTAGACACGTCCCAGATATTCGAAATTCTCCGATACATTAATACGTCTTAAGGCGACGTTGGAGCCATCTACCGTAATTCTTGCGAACTACGGAAACAATGAATAACTTTACAGTCATTTTTAAACATTATTTTTGATGACTCCGCCTAATTAATTCAATTAAATTTTAAAGTTAGCAAGAATTACGGTAGATGGCTCCAACGTCGCCTTAAGACGTATTAATGTATCGGAGAATTTCGAATATCTGGGACGTGTCTAGGTGGATCAGTTGGTCAGAGCAATCCCCCTGTAAGGGACTGATCGCGGGTTCAAGTCCCGTCCTAGATGTTCTCTTTTTCCCATCTAAATCTTTAGAAAAAAGTAAGCATACAAAATGCTTATAAAATTTAATTGAATTAATTGGCGGAGTCATCAAAAAACAATGTTTAAAAATGACTGTAAAGTTATTCATTGTTTCCGTAGTTCGCAAGAATTACGATAGATGGCTCCAACGTTGCCTTAAGACGTATTAATGTATCGGAGAATTTCGAATATTTGGGACGTGTCTAGGTGGCTCAGTTGGTCAGAGCAATCCCCCTGTAAGGGACTGGTCGCGGGTTCAAGTCCCGTCCTAGATGTTCTCTTTTTCCGATCTAAATCTTTAGAAAAAAGTAAGCATACAAAATGTTTAAAAATTTAATTGAAATAATTAGGCGGAGTCATCAAAAAACAATGTTTAAAAATGACTGTAAAGTTATTCATTGTTTCCGTAGTTCGCAAAAATTACGGTAGGTAGCTCCAACGTCGTCGCCTTAAGACGTATTAATGTATCGGAGAATTTCGAATATCTGGAATGTGTCTAGGTGGCTCAGTTGGTCAGAGCAATCCCCCTGTAAGGGACTGGTCGCGGGTTCAAGTCCCGTCCTAGATGTTCTCTTTTTCCGATCTAAATCTTTAGAAAAAAGTAAGCATACAAAATGCTTAAAAAATTTAATTGAATTAATTAGGCGGAGTCATCAAAAAACAATGTTTAAAAATGACTGTAAAGTTATTCATTGTTTCCGTAATTCGCAAGAATTACGGTAGATGGCTCCAACGTCGCCTTAAGACGTATTAATGTATCGGAGAATTTCGAATATGATTTCACTGAATGAACCTACTAAAACCTCACACCGTCTCTTATGTGTTCTTTGCACTTTGTATAAAATCTAGTTTTTTAAATAGGTAATATGTTGATTTAAATGTCAAGTTATCATTTACGGTCGTAGATTGTATCTACCAGGTAACTGAGGTTTTCTGGATCCAGATTATATAATAATGGCCTGTATTTTTTTATATTTCATGTTTTGTCGTGAGCTCATATATTTTTTTGGGTTGATATTAAATCAACATATTTTCTCCTCCTCTATCAAGAATAATTTAATTCTGTTACCAGTACCTCCACTAACGCTAAACGTATAATAGTATTCTTCTCTTTTTTATATTAGTATTCACTAATTAATGCCATTACAACTTTAACCAACCCGTCGTAAATCGCCACACATATCTAGGTTTGCCTGCATTCCAAATGTAGGTTTCGGTCGAGACTGGTATAAATACTGATTTAACATGAGTTCATCTGTTTTAGCTTGTAAATATAATTTATGGATTTCAGGCAGACCCCAGAAATGCTACACACTGATAACTTGCTCAAACTGAAAACCCAAATGGTTCCAGGAGCTAAAATTGTATTTAAATTACCTATTAAGTGAGCTGATTGTAACACATATATTATTAATTACTGTATTCGACTAAAATACACCCTCTCGTTAGAAAATTGTGTACAAATAATGATATTTCAGCTGTCTTTGAATGAACCTACTAAAACCTCACACCGTCTCTTATGTGTTCTTTGCACTTTCGAAGTCGAATATCAATTGAGATCACAAACGACAATCTCTTTGTACTTCTAACACTGTTTTCATGTGTTTACTCAATATATTGCAAATGTTAGTTGAATAATCAGCCACTTCGATAATTGACTCTAATGTATAATTTGTCAACTTCTGCTTATTTAAATCAGTGTTCTATAACTGATTTTATTTAACTTGCTCTAATTCTCGAATGATGTATTTACTTAATTCAGTCACGCTATAATACACTTAATTACTTGACTACAGTGCTTAGGTAAAATGTTATGGTGATAATGATATTACACGTATTCCTTTAAATCACTCCCGAACGTATTTTATATAAATTCAAACAACAGCTCTGTATCTTGTTATTCAAACTAAAATACTATATAATAGTAGAAATTTATCAGACACCTTTAATTATATTATGTAGTAATATATTTAAAGTAATATAACAAACTATCACGATTTATTCAGACAATGTTCTGGAACTATCTTCGATATAACTATTTGTAATTACTGAATAACGTATTTATTCACAACTTTACTAAAAAAATCACGTTTACTTTAATTAAAACACAATGGATTTGCCGTTGGATTGATTAAGTTATTTATGATAATTATCTTGCAAACAAAGACTTAACGCGATATAATTTACGTAACACTTCACTTCGGTTAGTTTAGTAAGTAAACGTATTTAGTATGATGTTACCTACGAGTCCTATTAATCCGCCTCGACAGATTAAACTGAATAGTCCTAGACTAAAATGGCCCTAGTGTTTACCTTTGGTCTACTGTCCCGTACCAAAAACAGTAGGTGTGTATGATTTGATATGTGTGTGTATATGCGAATTGTGTGAAAGGGAATAACAATGCGAACTAAACTAAGGATAAGGAATATAATAGCTTGCGAAAGCCCCTAAAACTATTCCACGGATCCTAGATTATAGGAAATAGGTGTTCGAAACGCTTCCGAAATCAGACTCACTTCCAGAATTTAGGGCAATGTTACCTACAAATTCTTACTTGCCACGTTTCAGGAGTTTGGGTTTGTATTGAGATAGGTATTTATAAAATATAGGAATCTTTAGATATTCAATCCAAAGAGGCTTATCATTTATCACTGTCTAGTATGCACAACTCGTCAAAAGAATCACCAATTATATTAGCATAACACAGCCAACAAAATTATTAACAATTTTAACAGAGCATGTGCACTTCAAACAGCAACAACGAAAACTATCCCTTGTCCCCGTTCGAAATCAGTTTTTATATTCCACTTACTCCCCGTTTGGTGCGTCCTAGTGACGTCACACGCCCCTTCGTCGCAGAAGGGATTTCCGCACGAAAAAAAAGGGACCTCCGTCTCTGCGCCTGCATCGCACTGGTAAAGTCGACCCTGCTGGCAAGTACATCATTTTTATTAAAGATCCACATCCTTCTTATTAACATCACTAGCTGATGCCCGCGGCTCCACCCCCGCGGAGGTTAGTTATCGTTTCTTGGTCATATCTCCGGTTATACTGAACCAATTGCTACAAACATACGACAGCTTTTAAGTCTGATCAATAAACTTCTAATAGAAAAAACTGCATCAAAATGCGTTCAGTAGTATTTGCATCTATCGCGAAGAAACATACAAATATACAAACAGACAAATGGATAAACCGGCAATTGTTTAGTCGATGCCAAAGTTTCTGTTCCAGACTGCAAGTTTTTTAATATAGGTACACAGAAGACATTCGTTTAATCTGTACTTAATATTAATATTATCTAAGCATAGGTAGGTGGTAGAGTCAAGCAACAGTCATTTTGGCCGTTGCATGAATGGGCCGACTCGACCGGGGAAGCACCACCCTCTCACAGAATATCGACGCCAAGTAACAGTATTTGAACTGTTGCGTTCCGTTTGGTGAGTGAGAGTGCCGGAGCCCAAACTCCTTTCCCATCCCCTCCCAAACTCCTTTCCCATCCCCTTTCCTTTACAGGGTCGGCAGCGCGAGTGTGACGCCACTGGTGTTGCACACATCCATAGGCCGCGGTAACTGCTTCCCATCAGGTGGGCCGTGTGCTTGTCTGCCACCTTAGTGGTATACAAAAAAAAACTACAGAACCGATTTAAATATTCTCCTTCCATAACAATGCTATAATATCCCTGAGTATAATATAGGCTACTTGTCCTTCGCCATCGAGACTACCGTGGGAGAAACCGCGTGGCGATGCATAGTATTAAATATCAATTCTCAATACAAAATTACAAACTAATTCCATTGACCGCAGTTTCCAATTAAATCCAGTTTGACATGTCTTTACTACAACTAAAGGACAGACTGTCGGCTGTTTTTAATAAGAGTGAAGATAATGGGGCTATGCAATCGGACCGGTGAAGAGGCATGCGTCATGAGTCATGCGTCATGCGTCGTTACATGAAGCGAGCATGAGCTATCTCGTCTCGTTTTCTGTCCGTTATCTTGATATTTGGTAACCAATGTTTTCGACTAAAGAGAGAAAGCATAATGTTAAATGAGAAGCACGTAATTTTATTCATCTGTACTTATCTATAATATAAAAATGAATCGCTGAAAGTGTTGCTAAGTGCAAATCTCGAGAGCCGCCGAACCGATTCCGCTAATTCTTTTTTTATAATATTCCTTAAAGTACGAGGATGGTTCTTACTGAAAGAAAAATTTAAAAAATTGCCTGAAAAAAAAACTTTTCTATATTGCCATATACAAAAGATTCACGTAATTTTATCCCACGAATAGGTTCCCATGGGTTACGGGAACGGGATCAGATACCCACGCGGGCGAAGTCGCGGGCAACAGCTAGTAATATTACAAAGCTGATGAGTTTCGTGTCGGAAGTTTACGTGAATGTCACACATTGAAATAAAACTATTTTTAACGGATTCTATCGACTTATTGTCTTTATATTGATGGTATTTTATTGTTTACATGAAACCCGACGTTCGGTTGCTTTTTTTTAATTTTTTTTTATTTAGGACTCGTCAATTTGACTTCACCTCGCCTGATGGTAAGCTGAAGGCAAAGTCTCAGGAAAGAGGGTTACCATTACATACACGTACCATGTTAATAATGGTGGCACTCAGCTTGACGGCCTCATCAGAAGAGGATTGTCGTCGCAGCACCGCGTGACACCCACCGTTCCCACTAGTGCTGCGACCACAATCCCCCTGCCCGGCTATGCACTTCCTGACCCCTGAACGCAATCAAACCGAAATTGGATTACTATGGAGGGTTTTTCGCAATCGTGCACGGTGGGTCGCTACCGGCCGAATTTTGAGACAAATTTGTGTCATCAAATTTCTACCACCAGTAAGACCTGCTTTTCAGCAGCCATGGTCACGGGAAGACTGAAGATGGTACGAGTAGTTGCCTTATACTTTGGAGTGTAAAGTGAAGTGGTTCAATGTTAATAATAAAATAACATCAAATAAACTAACACTAAACATATAAATTCAAATAGACTAATATTTGCCCAAGGCCTCGTCAAGCGTTGTACTTTATGACGCATGAATGCAGCATGCAACTCTCTAAAATATACGAAATATTACACGCGAACACACTGGTGACGGACATAGTGCGTTAAAGGCATGCATTGTTGTCTAACTAGTTGTAGCGCATGCGTTATGGTTGGTAAGGAATAATAGGGAAGCACACTGGTGTAGACTTAGCTTATGATTTATGACTTAGCTTAGCTTATATTGAAATAGAAATTCGAACGTGATTACAATTCCGCTACGTCACTATGGACAACTGTAGTGCTACGCCGTAGCTGCGTAGCGTTAATACGTGCGCGTTCCACGTTGAGTATCGGGCCATGAGCAATAGGGTTTCGTAGTATCATGTAGTATCATGGGAAACTCCCATCATAATAATGTGGACAGTATAAGTAATTGTCAATGGAATTTGTACGAAACTTTTAATATACAATAATTTAACAGGGATTAACGCGATCATGTATAGGTATAGGTGAATTGCCTGACGTTTCCACCAGGTTACACTGGCTGTGGTCACAGGCTGACTGGCGTAGTAGTGCACGGCCTCCGTCGTCGAGTCCGTGGGGTGCAAATTCCTCATCCAACCGCACATTCTCGATATTTTTCATATTTACGTTTCGCCATGTACCGCCACATACACTTACAGTGTCCCTATTCTCTAAATAAACTGACCGGTGTCTATACGATTGTTTTTTGTCACTGGATTTCATGTTGCAGATAATTTAAACCCATCTTCCCGATTGAAATTTTGATGTTTCTTAATTTCAATGGCTTCACGTACAACTCTCGAATAGAAATGACGTTCAGTGGAGAGGACTTGTGTATGGTGGAATTCAACCCAGTGATTGTTGCCTGCTTCCAGAAGATGTTCTGCAATAGCTGATTTGCTCGTCTGAAGGTTCTTTACAGCTGCAATGTGTTCCTTGACCCTCTCAGCAATAGTCCGCTTTGTTAGGCCTATATATGAACTACCGCAGCTGCAATTTATTTTGTAGACACCTGGAGTTTGTAGTGACAAGATATCCTTCGGTGTGCCCACCATGTTGTTTATTTTTATGCCTGGTGTGTAAACTGTCGGTATGGAGTACTTTTTTAACACGGAACCGATTTTATCCGTTACTCCCTTGACATAGGGCATCTTGGCTGGCTGTCTGCTCAGCTCTGGATACCTCCGCCTCAATGTCTTCCGATTCCGTCGTCTGTTCACTTCGTATCCGTTATTTTTAAGTACCTCCTGACCATGGTGAACAGGTAGGAACAACCTATACATGATCGCATTAATCCCCGTTAAATCATTGTATATTATGGAACGTTAAAGTTTAAAAGTTACTAAGCTTTTAACTTTGCAAATATACATTTTATAAATTGGTAAATTCTACGTTGCTGAGATAGTTTGCCTTTTAAGTTCTGCATAATATACTGCCATTTGTGTTTTTTTTTCACATTTTTATAACCAGTGCACTGAGACCCGTGGCCTCTAACAAATATTAGCACTCCTGAACATGGTGAACAGGTATAGGTACCTGTACATGATGTACCGGTACATGATCGCATTAATCCCCGTTGAATTATTGTATATCATGGAACGCGAAAGTTTAAAAATTACTAAATTTAAAAAATTACTGAGAAAGTTTGCCTTTTGAGTTCTGCATAATATACTGAAATTTGTGATTTGTGATCTGTGTACTGGTACGGAACAAGCGAGTGGTCGTCATTGAAGTCCCCTAATAATACCATGCGGTATAGTTATCTCCTGCTAAGGTGACGGCCTCTGTGGCGTAGCAGTAGTGCATTCAACTGCTAAGTCAGGGGGCGCGGGTTCGATTCCCGCTTAGTGCGAAAATTTGTTTGCATGAATATGTCTATTTGCATTGGTCTGGATGTTTCTATCTATAATATGTATGTATTTACAAAAAAAGTATGTTTATCCGCATTCTGGAACCCATAGGTAACACAAGCTAGTTAAAGTATGTTTACTTTGGGTCTAGAAAGCGCTGTGTAGTAGTGTCGTACAATTTTTTTTTTTATTGTGGGAGCCTAGTTGTATAATCGATAGACAAAGTTATAGATTTTTTTTTTCAATACTTGTATCAATCAACACCCAAAGTGGACCAGAGGTCTTTAAGATTTTAGAGACGTCTGCGTTGGTTCGAAATTGTATTGCAAGGTAATCATTCCATAGCTCCTAACTTAAAAGCTTAAAAAGCGACGATAGCCCAGTGGCGTACGCCTCGTGCCGCGTAATTATCGCTCGCTTAATAATGTGCCCGGTAGATGGCAATAGGCTCGCCCCCTATTACATTGGGACCTTAACATAACTGGCGAATCGTGGGTGTGTAATACACCTCTGCCTACCCCCTCGGGGATACAGGCGTGAAGTTATGTTTTGTTATGTTATAACTTAAAAGTCTTTACATTTTTGAATACAATTAACACGAATATGCTTTAATCAGATTGATCAGAACAAATAATAGCTACGATCGATGAAGAATTTACAGGCACACAGGTGCATTCCAAATACAGTCCAGTACATTCCAAGTACAGTCCAATCAAATAGCGAAAATTCCGATCCGTGTATGTGGGTAATATGCATGCTCATTGTCCGTATTATTTGCCAGACATTATTAATAGAAGTTTAACTGAAAACACAATATTTAAACACAAACAGCTATTCATTAAATGAAGTTTAATTTAATAAATAAATATTTTACGACATTCTTAACAGCGCTTTCTACAAAAGTAAGCATAGTTTAGCTAGCTTGTGTTATGGGTTCCAAAATGAGGATAAACATACTTATATACTTTTTTTTGTAAATACATACATATGATACATAGAAACACCCAGACCAATACAAATAGACATATTCATGAATACAAATATTTGAACTGAGCGGGAATCGAACCCGCACCCCACTAATTTAAAACTCAATGTTATATTATTGATTATATTCTTGACTCAGAAGAGTTCATTTATTTGGGTGTGGTGATCTCTGCAACTACTTGTACGATTTCAAAAATTCTTTTTGTGTTTTACAGCCCAGTTCTTCGGGGAGGTTATAGGATGTTTAAAGTCACAGTGCGACCCCTAAGGAGTCGAGTTATAAGAAAAACGGTCTGGATAACTGGCAGGCTGACGCTTTACGCGACGTATACTTATTTCAAATTGATCTCATTCTTCATAGTTTTTTTTTATACCACTAAGGTGGCAGACAAGCACACGGCCCACCTGATGGGAAGCGGTTACCGCGGTATAAGGACGGGTGCATCACCAGTGGCGTCACACTCGCGCTGCCGACCCTGTAAAGGAAAGGGGATATGAAAGGAGTTTGGGCTCCGGCACTCTCACTCACCAAACGGAACGCAACAGTTCAAATACTGTTACTTGGCGTCGATATTCTGTGAGAGGGTGGTGCTTCCCCAGTCGAGTCGGCCCATTCATGCAACGGCTAAAATGACTGTTGCTTGACTCTACCACTCATGATAGATGCTAACTATCATGGTTATTAAAGTACATTTATCTAGAGACCCCACTGTGCCTCGAAGAGCACGTTAAGTCCACGATCCCTATTGGTATACGAACATCTATGGTATTCGTTACGGGTATTTTGAACCTTTTAAAGTTCAACCACCTTGTAACTACAGAGTTTTGATGTCACCAGTGGGTTGTGAAGGTCAGATGGTAGTTAGTCGCTTCAGAGAAAAGGTCGAAGTTCGGTCGTTCCGTAGTTAAGCTGAAAAAAACGATCTCTTTTTTTATATTTAGGACACGTCAATTTGACTTCACCTCGCCTGATGGTAAGCTGCAGGTAAAGTCTCAGGAAAGAGGGTCACCATCACATACACGTACTATGTTAACAATGGTGGCACTCAGCTTGACGGCCTCATCAGAAGAGGATTGTCGTCGCAGCACCGCGTGACACCTACCGTTCCCACTAGTGCTGCGACCACAATCCCCCGGCCCGGCCATAGCCCATGCATACACTTGCTGACCCCTGAACGCAATCAAACCGAAATTGGATTACTATGGAGGGTGCAATCGTGCACGGTGGTTACCACTCGGCCGAATTTTGTGACAAATTTGTGTCATCAAATTTCTACCACCAGCTGAAAATGCCGATACATTAGAGCGTTCCACGTCTAGCTCAGAGGAGACGTGTTCGATTCCCGCTCGGTGCAAATATTTATGTTTTTTTTATATATCAGAGTTTATCTGCAATCAGTGCTTTCACTTTTAGCAAATTTTTTGTATGTCTTCTCTTTTTCCGAGTGTGCCCTCCAGTGAGGACATCTACTCACATTTCTGTTCTCTAAAGTATATCTTTTCTTTTGAGTCTTTTGCCATAGCTAAGGATAGTTAGCTGTCGTGCAAGGTTATTGGGATGGGCTTCTAGCCGTTCCCTGTATCCAGTCTTCACATTACTTATCTCTTCTTTCACTGTGAACATTTCTAGATGTTCGTGTATTTCAGCGTTAGTCACATACCAAGGAACATTGCTGATGGTGCGGAGGATCATATTTTGCATTCTTTGTATACGTATGATAGAGGAGTTACAAGCACTACCCCATAGTTGAAGTCCATACATCCATACAGGTTTCAGAACTGTCTTATATATTAGCAGTTTATTGTCTATTGACAGTTTGCTGTTTCGTCCTAGCAACCATAGAAAGCTTTTGTATTTGATATTAAGTTCTTCTCTTTTCTTCTTGATGTGCTCATTCCATGTTATTCGCCTATCTAGATGGAGGCCAAGGTATCGTACTGAGTTCTGGTGGGGAAGGGTGCTGTTTTCTAGTTTTACGGGGGGGCAGTTGCCTTTTCGTAGGGTGTAAGTGACCTGTACTGATTTTGATGTACTAACTTTGATCCTCCAGTTCCGTAACCATTTAGTTGTTTGGTCTAGCCCTTCCTGGAGCATTTCTGAGGCTATCACTGGGTCCCTGTGACTTGCCAGGATGGCTGTATCATCGGCGAATGTAGCTGTGGTAATTTTATTCGAGCAGGGGAGATCTGCTGTAAAGATAGTATATAATATTGGTCCCAACACTGAGCCCTGGGGCACACCAGCCTGTATTTCGAAGAATTTCGAGGTGGATTCGCCTTCTTTTACCTGGAACAGTCTTCCTGTCAGGTAAGAGTTGAATATCAGGAAATAACTGTGTGGAAGACAACTTTTGATTTTACTTAGCAGACCTTTGTGCCAGACTCTATCAAAGGCTTGTTGGATATCCAGAAATACTGCAGAGCAATATTCTTTTTTTCCAGTGTCCGTCTTATCCTATCGCACACTCGATGAACTTGTTCGACAGTTGAGTGTTGTTGTCTAAAGCCGAATTGGTGATTGGGTATGGTACCATTCTTTGTTAATATAGGAATTATCCTTCGAAGAAGAAGTTTTTCAAAAATTTTGGACAATATCGGGAGCAAGCTTATAGGTCTATATGATGTGACTTCTCTTGGAGGCTTTCCATCTTTATATATCATGATTATTTGGGACACTTTCCATATGGCCGGAAAATACTGGACCCTTAATATCCCGTTGTATAGTGTTGTGATGAAAGTAATGGCTTTTCGAGGCAGTTGCCTAGTAATTTCTTTGGTTATTAGATCAAGTCCCGGCGCTTTTTTATCTTTCAGTTCCCTTATCACTGACCACACTTCTCTCACTGTTACAGCTTTTGGCGGTAGATCCATTTGGAGGTCTTGGCCTAGAGTCTTGTCCACTAGATCATCGAAATCTTTATCCGCAGAGTCATTTGGCCGGAATACTTTAGCCAAATGTTCAGCAAATAGGTCTGCTTTTTCTTGTGGTTTTCTCACCCAGCCTTCAGCGCACTTCATAGGTGGTTTGGTGACTTGAGGTCTATCGAGGCCCTTGGTTATTTTCCAGAGTGAATAGTTTGTATGCTCTGTAGCAGTTAAGTTTTCTAGTTTCTCTTGTAGTGAGCAGTCATGCCAGTCTTGCAGTAATTTCTTGAGGCTCTCTGTAGCTTTGTTAAGGTTAGCTTTATCTTCAGTATGCCTACTAAGGTGCCAGACTCTTCGTAGTCTTCTCTTTTCGAGAACAGCCTTTTTTATTGCCAGAGGGTAGTAGCAAATATTTATGTGTGCAAATATTTGTTCTGGGTATTTCTATCTCTATGGCGTTGAGATAGAGCGTTCGACTGCCAGTTCAGAGGTCGCCGGTTCGATTCCCGCTCGGTGCAAATATTTATGATGTATGCGAATATGTGTTCTGGGTATTTATTTCTCTATGGTGCTACGATAGAGCGTTCGACTGCCAGTTCAGAGGCTGCGGCTTCGATTCCCGCTCGGTGCAAATATTTATGTATGCGAATATGTGTACTGGGTATTTATTTCTCTATGGCGTTACGATAGAGCGTTCGACGGCTACCTCAGAGGTCGCGGGTTCGATTCCCGCTCGGTGCAAATATTTATGTGTGCGAATATGTGTTCTGGGTCTTTATTTCTCTATGGCGTTACGATAGAGCGGTGCAAATATATGTACCTATATATAAGGTGTCACAAAATTAGGTCTCTGAATTTGGTGAGATGACTTGGTATCGACAAAATATGTATTTGCACATACACACATCCGCTTGGAGAGTACTGCGATGAGAAGGACTGCACGCTTACCACGTGCGTCACGGGCTCGTCGTGTCACGTGACGCTGGTCGCTGGTGGTTTTTTTTTTATTATTTTTTTTATACGATATTTTTTTTTTAGTTTCAAATACATATTTTGTCGATACCAAGTCATCTCACCAAATTCAGAGACCTAATTTTGTGACACCTTATATATGAATATGTGGTCTAGACTGTTAGTTACGAGATCGCGGTTTCAATTCCCACTCGATACAAATATCTGTATGTATGGATATATGGTTTTGGTGTTTCTATATCTATGGTAGAGCGTTCGACGGCTATTTCAGAAGGCGCGGGTTCGATTCCCGCTCGATCCAAATACTTGTATATGTATCAATATTTGGTCTGGGTGCTTCTATGTCTATGACGTTATCGTAGAGCGTTCAACTGCTAGTTCACAGATCACGGGTTCGGAATATTTGTATGTATGAGTATGTGATCTAGGTAGATACCTAGATCATTAGTAGTAGTACTCTTTGCCGTCACACTACATACCTACATAGATATGTAGGTATGTAGTGTGACGGCAAAGAGTACTACTGCTACATCAATGGTAGTGGGTTCGATTCCGGTTCAGCGAATATTATTTGTAAACATGAATATCTATTTGCATTAATCTGTTGTTGTTAGTATGTATAATAATATGTATATGTCGTGACGGTAGAGCATTTAAACGTCCCTGTTTGGGAACGTTCGTTTACTTTTGGTTGGTGTGTGCACAGCATAATACAAAGGATTCAGAAATATCCATAGCTTAAAAAGTTTCGATAACCAAGCCTTAATAAATTGTTTATAAACGAAATTAAAATAATACAGTACCCTTAACCCTAAACCTTAACCCTTAACTCTAAATATTTTTTTACAACTACAACTTGCATAAATTGAAGTAATTTAGTTTGAAAACCACTTATAGTATTTATTTTCTCAGAGTAAATAATAATACTATAGACTCATTATTGATAATAAAAAATACAAGCACTATGTATTTAAAATAATTATTATTATATATATAATTGACAGACTCTGGATTGGACTGGGCGGGGTATAAACATAAACGGCGAGTACATCTCGCATCTTCGGTTCGCCGACGACATCGTCATAGTTGCGGAGTCGCTGGAGCAGCTGGGCGAGATGCTGCACATTCTAAATGGAGCCTCTCGACGCGTCGGTCTTGGTGTGAATCTTGACAAAACCAAGGTTATGTTCAACGAACATGTCACACCGAGACCGATTGCCATCGAAGGGTCGATACTCGAAGTTGTTCAACAGTATGTCTACCTTGGACAGGTTATCCAACTCGGTGGAAACAACTTCGAGAAAGAAGTCACCAAAAGGATCCAATTGGGTTGGGCAACATTTGGCAAACTACGTCGAGTTTTCTCCTCCCCTTTACCGCAATGCCTAAAAAACGAAGGTGTTCGACCAGTGCGTCCTACCTATCATGACTTACGGTGCCGAAACATGGACATTGACAGTGAGGCTAGTCCACGACTTAAAAGTCGCTCAGCGGGCTATGGAGCGAGCTATGCTTGGGGTTTCTTTGAAGAATAAAATTCGGAATGAGGCCATCCTACAAAGAACTAAAGTCACCGACATAGCTCGCAGAATAAGCAAGCTAAAGTATCAATGGGCTGGCCACATCTGCCGAAGGACCGATGGCCGATGGGGTAAACGAGTACTAGAGTGGAGACCACGAATCGGTAAACGGAAGGTAGGACGTCCCCCAGCAAGATGGACGGACGACCTGAAAAAGGTAGCTGGGATAGACTGGATGCGCAAGGCGGAGGATCGGGTGCTATGGCGTACAATGGGAGAGGCCTATGTCCAGCAGTGGACTGCAATAGGCTAATTGATTGATTGTTTGATTTGATATAATGTACATTATTATATTGCATACTCAAACAACTGGTTTCATCCTACTATTTTTCAGCCTATTCAATTATAAATATTGATTTGGATCGTAAATGTTAGAGAACTTAATCAGTAGGAGTATCGAAGAGCAGATGAGGTATGTTTGGGTCCTAAACACCCAAATTGCCACCCAAACTGAATATCTTGGTACGACCCCCAACTGATTCAAACCTCTTTATTTATTTTTATTTTATTTTTTATTTTATATGTTGTTTGTTTTTTTTTCTGCCATGTTCAGTTGACTATCCATAGACAATAGGATCTCTATTTAGGGTCTTGACAGGAGAATTATCATGAATCTGTTCTGTGGTTTTTACTTGATGCTCGAACATTGATCCTGTTGGACTCTATCTATTTAAACAAAATGAGTAACAGACAAACCGACCAAATATCTAGAAAACATATTTTGGCATCAGTATTGCTCCTAGAACACATAACAGTTATTTTTTTGAAAAAACTTAAATATATAATGGTTTTCTCGTTACGATTTTATTGTATGGATAGGCAAAGTACATAATTATAGATAAAAAAAACAGCACAATTCTTTAAGGGCTAAACTTTTTAATATATACTACTCTGTCAAGAAAGTAATGGGAAAAGATCAATAATACACAAAATGTTTGTTATTCACCCAAATTTATTTTATCACCTTCAAAGTATGCTCCTTCAGAAATGATACACTTACGCCAACGAATAATCCCATGATCAAAACATTTTTAAAACGCTGTTTCCGGAATTGAGTTCAGTTCTCGCCGCGAATTCTCTTTTATGTCCTCTTCCGATTGAAAACGGGTGCCACGGAGTGGTAATTTGAGTTTAGGAAAAAGAAAGAAATCGGCTGGAGTCATATCTGGTGAATATGGCGGTTGCTCTATGGTATTTGTTGAGTGTTTGGTCAAAAATCGTTCACAATGATGGCTTTGTGCGAAGGCTCATTATCGTGGTGCAAATTCCACAAATCTGGGCTTTTGTCGTCGAATTTGCTCTCCTAAATTCTTTATTTACCGTTTGACCTTCCGGTAAGAATTCCGAATGCACAACACCGTGATAGTCAAAGAAAACAGTCAACATGACTTTGACTTTTGATCGACTTTGGCGTGGTTTTTTCGGTTTTGGTTCAGTTGGAAGGCGCCGCTCCGAAGCTTGTTGACTAGTTTGCATGTCAAACTCGTAAACTCACGTCTCGTCACCAGTAACAATGCGTTTCATGAATGTTGGGTCGGAATTGACTCGTTGTAGCATGTCCTCGGTGACTCATGCGATTGAGTTTTTGGAGACGATTCAGGTCTTTTGGGACTAGCCGAGCGGTAACATGTGTCATACCCAAATGATTACTTAAAATGATACCAATCGACCCGTGAGATACAGAAAGTTCGGCGGTTATCTCTCTCAAAGTTGAATGAGGATTTTCAGTCACTATTTCCTTCACTTTTGTGATGTTAACTTCAGTTGCAGACGTTGATGGCCTACCAGAGCGAGGCAAATCTTCCATCACATCTCGACCGCTTTTGAACGTTTTGTACCACTCATATCATAATTGTGTTTTTGATAAAGTCGATTCACCGTAAGCCTTTGGTAACATTTTCAGTGACTCCGAACACGAAATTCCATTGGCGATGCAAAATTTAAGACAAACTCTTGGTTCGATGTTTTTGTCCATAATGAAATTTGCTATATACACTAAATATGACATAACTAAAACAGCACTGTATTTATTAAAAATAACAGATGTAACTCAAACTCCGCGCCAAAATGGAAAACAGTTGTACCTATCTAACTACAACAAAAAACAAAAATTTGAATTTGGTACCTTAAACAAATCATCCATTCCCGATACTTTTTAGGGTTCCGTAGTCAAATAGCAAAAAACGGAACCCTTATAGATTCGTCATGTCTGTCTGTCTGTCCGTCCGTTTGTCACAGCCACTTTTTTCCGAAACTATAAGAACTATGCTGTTGAAACTTGGTAAGTAGATTTATTCTGTCAACCGCATTAAGATTTTCACACTAAAACGAAAAAAAAGCAATAAATTTTTTGGTTTCCCCATACTTAGAACTGAAACTCAAAAATGTTTTTTTTTTATCAAACCCATACTTGTCCATGTTGTCCATCTATGGATAGGTCTTCAAAAATGTTATTGAGCCGTCTAATATAATTTTTTTCTAAACTAAATAGTTTGCTAGAGATACTTCCAAAGTGGTAAAATGTGTCCCCCACAGCCCCCCACGCGTAACTTCTAAAATAAGAGAATAATAAAACTAAAAACAAATATATGTTTACATTACCATGTAAACTTCCACCAAAAATTGGTTTGAACAAGATCTAGTCAGTAGTTTTTTTTAATAAACGGAAATTTACCTTTCATTCAATCAACTCAAACATAAAAATTTGCTGCTACAGAACCTTTCATGGGCGAGACCGACTCGCACTTGGTCGATTTTTTTACTGAATGTGTTATTAGCTACCCATTTTAGTTTAATTTTTCAAATCCATTCAGTTTCAGAAATCCGAGGTTTTCGTGTTTTTATGTCTCTGGGGACTCTCCACTATGTGTGTTTTAATCATTATCAAATATTTCGATATTCATTGCATGTTTAAAGTTCGATGCATAAAGAAAACGGCACCGTCGAGACTCGCCGCACTCTGGACTGTGTCGCGGTACAGTTGCATAGGGCCGATGCACTGAATAAATAAAATAAAAATCTTCAGTGCATAAGTCACCTTAAATTTTTGTAATTTAAACCTTAAAACCCACCATAAAACATTACATTACATACAATGTAACGGTTGTTGTTTTATGGTGGGTTTTCAAAGAAGTTACAAAAATTTAAGGTGACTTATGCACTGAAGATTTAATAAAATAATTAATGTATTTGATACTAACTACTGGCTACGGCGAGCAGAGATAAATAAAAAGTCGATTACAATATATTAGGAGAGTATAATCGGTGTAAGATAACGTTACATAAATTTATATTAGGTATTGGACTAAATGAACCTCAGGGAATGGATTCGTAATAAATATTCTGCCGTGGCGTTGTTCGGTCCGTTGTGCAAAGATGGTAGTATGCACCTAGCTAGTGGACACGTGGCTAGTGGTGTTGCCGGCGTGCCAGGGTCTCCGCTGGTGTGCCTCGCTACCGCGATTATGGTGCGAAGCCCGGTGCGAAGACCCTGGAAATAGAAAAAGTGCGGGTCAGTTTGTCACTAGGTAATTACGTCCAAGTGACCCGCTAAAATAGCAGGTGAAGAGAATCTCCCAGCGGCAATGCAGCGTAGCTAGAAGCTATAATAAAAAGAATATAAGTAGGCAGCACAAGCTGGTGCCGCGACCTCTGACCGTACGGGTCATCGGCCTCGTGGCACTAAATAGGTAGGCTGAAATAGCACACAGTATAAAATAAAATATATTAAGCCATGCATTTTAGCAGGCAATTAGCTGCACCGCTTTAAGGTCTTCACCTGTAGAAAGAAGTAGGAAATTGTTTGGTCACTACGAAGGTGGTACCGTTGTCGGAGAACACGTTGCGCGGCTTTCCCCGGCGAGCAATGAACCGATTTAAGCAAGCTATAAAGGCTTCCTTCGTAAGGTCTGAGACAAGTTCAAGGTGAACGGCTCTGGTAGCTAAACACACAAACACACAGATAAAGCATTTGATTAGCCTGCAGCCTCTACCTTTACGGTCAGCTATCACGATAGGTCCAGCGTAATCCACCCCTGTGTCCAAAAAGGGAAATTCTAAATGTAAACGCTGCTCTGGGAGGTTACCCATGACAGGCTGAATAGTGCTAGCCTTAATTCTACAACACTTGACGCATTGGTGTACAATTTTCTTGGCTAAATTTCTACCACGTAAGGGGTAGTAGCGATGTCGAATTGTGTTGAGAAGAAGCTGAGGACCAGCATGTAAGAGACGCAAATGAAACATATTAAATAAAAGAATACATATAGTCTGAGAACTAGATAATAGTATAGGATGTTTTACGTCAAAATCATAAAATGAATTGCTTAATCTGCCACCTACGCGAATTAGATTAGATGATGTGTCTAAAAATGGAGATAGTGACAAGAGCTTATTTTTGTTTGGTAGTGGTTTGTTAGAAATTAATAAGTTATATTCTTCAGGGAAGGACTCCTGTTGGCTTAATCTAAGTAGAATGTGTAATGAGTCAGCCAATTCTATACTTGTGAGTGGACCACACTCAATAGAGTGTTTCCTACATTTGTTTATAAATCGGTTGACAAATGCCACTATACGTTGCAATTTACTAAAACTAGAATATTTTTTGCTTAACAATATTAATGAGTTCTCTATGACATCTACAGTGTTAAGATGGTGAGAAGTTAGGGTCTCTGGCAGGCATGATGTATCTCCTAAATGTGACTGAGGAAAGACAGGCCATGAGGATGCTTCCTTGTGTAGGAATTGTGGGCCTGACCACCATAATGAAGAGGATGATAATTTGTCAGCTCCAAGTCCACGCGAAGCGAGGTCTGCGGGGTTTTCAAGAGAAGGAACATAGCGCCACTGACACTCTCCTGTAGACTCTTGAATTTCTGACACACGATGACGAACAAAGGTTTTTAATTGTATTGGAGACGTAGACAACCAACCCAAAACGATGGTGGAGTCACACCAAAACGTAGACTGATCAAAACACAAAGCAAGTGATTGGCGTACCTTAAGATAAAGGCGAGTGCCCAGTAGTGCAGCACAAAGTTCGAGTCGGGGTATAGTTACTGGTTTGATAGGGGCCACCTTGCTCTTAGCAGTGAGAAGATGAACACTTGTATCCCCAGATGCAGATATGCTTCGGACATAAATACAAGCACCATAAGCTTTCTCAGATGCGTCAGTGAATATGTGCAATTGTATAGAAGTTGGTGAATCACATGATATCCACCTTGGTATTTCTAAATCATTAAGAAGAGGTAGAGTAGTTTGAAATGCCCTCCAAAGATGTTGAAGCTCATCAGGAATAGGCTCATCCCAAGAGCATTTAGTAAGCCAAAGCTGCTGCATGATTATTTTGGACTCTACTATGCAGGGTACAACAAGACCAATGGGATCAAAGATCTGTGCTATAGCAGACAAAACTTGGCGTTTTGTTGCCTTTTCAGTGTAGGTTAAATGTATAGCAAATGTGAATGTATCTGTAAAACACTTCCAGTTAAGACCCAATGTTCTAGACACATCTTCATGACTACAAAAATCTATGAATTCTGCATTATTGTAATCGCTGGAAAGAGCTTGCAAGACTTCACGCGAGTTAGATTGCCATTTTCGTAGGTTCAATTTTGCAGATTGCAAGACAGCAACAACTTCACGACATTTGTTTACTGTTTCTGAAATTGAAGAACCTCCTGACAAATAATCATCAACATAGAAATCATGAGCTATTGAATATCCTATAACAGGGTCAGAACACTCTTTAGAAAGCTGAATTAGGCATCTAGTTGCTAAAAATGCTGCTGAAGCAGTTCCATATGTTAGCCTATTTAAATTGTAGGTTTTTATCGGTTCTGTCTTGTCAGCTCTCCATATTACTTGCTGTAAAGGGCGATGAATATCTGTGACAAGAGTCTGTCTGTACATTTTCTCGATGTCTGCGCTTACTACAATTTTATGCTGACGGAATCTTAATAATAGTGACAATAAATCATCTTGTAAGGTCGGCCCTATCATTTGTATGTCATTAAATGATTTCCCAGAGGTGGTGGTGGCCGAAGCATCAAAGACCACACGAAGTTTCGTAGTAGAGCTTGATTCCTTTAAGACACCATGATGAGGTAAATAATATGATTGAGATTCATGCACTAACTGGCTACTCTCAGACATATGTCCTAACTGTATGTACTCGGTCATGAAGTCTACATACATTCCTTTGAAATGCGTGTCTCTATCTAAACGACGTTCAAGAGATAGAAATCTACATTTAGCCATTGTATATGAATCACCTAACACATCAGGCGACTCTTTGAGAGGTATATTTACTACAAATCGACCCTCAGAGTTGCGACTAGTAGTGTCTACGAACAGTTGCTCACAAGCCCGCTCTTCTGAAGTGAGTTTATGCTTAGAGTCTACAGAATCTAACTCCCAGAAACGAGATAAGTCTGTGTTTAAACTATCAGCATGCATGCATAACTGAGGATACAAGTTTGATTGACAAAGTCCACCTGAAATAAGCCAACCCAACTTTGATTCAACTAAAGTAGGTTTATTTTTACCTAAAGCGATTCGATTAGTTCCTATTATATCCCAAAAGTGTTCCGCACCGAGTAGAATGTCGATATGAGACGGAATGTGGTATTGAGGGTCAGCCAGACGAATGTTTGCTGGTATACTGATGCTAGTAATGTCGACATGGGCATTGGGTATATGTGACGAGAGTTTTGGCAGCACAAAACATTCAATTTTGACATTGTATTCACTGTTAAGTGACCTTAAAGACAGCGAACAACCTTTGGTACAATTTGAATATAACTGATTGATACCTGCTACTTTAGATCTGGCACTGTGGGTAGAAATGCGAGCCTTGTCAACAAAGTTCTCTGTTATGAAGTTCGCTGTACTTCCATTGTCGAGCAGGATTCGAGCAGAACACTCGTTGCCCTGGCAGTCCACTACCTGCACGACCGCTGTGGAAAGTAAAATGACTCGAGAAGTATTTGCATGATTAGCTGACAATGCAATGTTTTGCATGTTTGAGCTTCCAATATCACTGTCTATATGTAGTAAGGTATTATGCTTTTCACTACAGTATTTACAGTGGCCCAACCTGCACTTCGTTGCTTCATGACCTGGTCGAAGACAGTTGAGGCATATATTAAATGTGGTAGCCTTTTTAACACGAGCCTGTACCGGAAGAGACCTAAACTTCTCACAAGTAAATACAAAGTGGTTTTGATTACACATGGGGCATAATGAGGCTTTAGGTTTCTCAGTAGACATTGGAGAGGTCTTATTTGATTTACTATGATATTGAATATTATTATTAAGTTTTGAAGAGCTTGATTCTTCTAATGTCTCTAATAAGTCAGCTCTGTTGCTGAGAAAGGTGATGAAAATGTGTAGTGTAGGTGGTTCGGATAGTGATGTCCTATGTTCCTCCCACTCCCGATTTGTCACCTGATCCAGTTTGTTGGCCATTATATGAATTATTAGTGTGTCCCAGTATTGAACGGGTTGATCAAGTGTTGATAGGGCCCTAAGATTTTTATTTGTAATATCAATGATGTGACGCAATGATTTACTAGACTCTTTGGTAATATGGTTCACACTGAACAAAGCCTGCACATGATTGTTCACAAGTAGCCTTTTGTTGTCATATCTTTCATGAAGTAACCTCCAGGCAGCGTCATAATTTTCTGCTCTGAAGTCAAGGTTATCTATAACTAAGGCTGCACTATGTTTTAGGGATGCACGAAGATAGTGCAGTTTGTTAATACGATCAATGTTGGTGTTGTTGTGTATAATAGAAGTGAAGGTGTCTCTGAACTCCAACCAATCATGATAACTGCCTGAAAATTTAGGTATATCAATTTTGGGTAGGCGAATAGAATTCTGTGTGTGTGTGTGATTAGTGAGAGATTCCACCTTAGACTCGGACTCCTTCTCTGCACGCTCGTTGGCGACCAGCTGGCGGGCGGTAGCAATCAGGCTGTAGTACTGCTTTTCGAAATTTTCCCGCTCGGTTAGTTGCTCGTCGGGGTCGTCTGCCAGCGCCTCTAACTCGGTCTGCAAATCGTCGTATTTTTCGTATAAGTTTTCGAACATGTTGAGACGGTATTGGATTTCGATTACTTGCACATCACTTAAGCTTTCGTGGGACTTAGAGAAATTTAAGTAATTTGCGAATTGCGTAAGCTTTCCCTTGATAGACGCCCTTTTCTTAGTTAGGCTCTTAGCGTCGGCGTCTGCCATTGTTATGCACAGTAGGTAAGTAAAAAGAGTAGAGATGTACACTATGTATGTTAGATGGGAAAAAAGAGAATGTTATGCACCAACTTTAACGCTTGCGATTTGTAGACAATAATGTTAAAACAGCAGATAATGTTATTCATATATTAATAAGATGTAGGTAACTGCCACGCCCATCAAAGCGGCGAGGCGAAAAAATAAAAAAGCAACATGGATGCCCGTATGCAATTTTGAACTTAGGTATCGACCACGCCCTTTTAAGCAAATTTGACTAATTTGTTAATTTTCATGTGTGGTTTAATGTAGTTAGGTATTTAAAGCCAAGTAGCAGCTCGTAGGTATAATAATTATGTATAAAGGATGATTTCAATGTTAGAACCACGCCCTTTATTGCGAAGACAAGATTGCAAAAATAAGGAATTTGCACTGATTGTTAAGTCTTTTGTGCCTTAGCCGTATGTAATTAGGTATTTAACGTAAGAATAGCCACAAGACAACACGGATTGAAGTAGGTAAAGAAGTTATGTGAAGGAGTAAGAAATTGGAACGTTCTTACGGTTTTTAGTTGCAAACCACTGGTGATGACTGCGACGTGGAGACTCTTGAATGGTCTTCAGGACACGACGGCATCTTGAAGCCCTGGATTTGCTGCCGTTGAAGATGTTCCTGCTCCGTAGTTCGGCCTATATGTGTTTTCTTGAGAATGCTTGAAGACTTATAAGAGGTCTTGAACGACGCAGCGATGATTTGCTTGACATCTTCGACGCCATTTACCGAATAGGTATTTTCTGGCTTCTGGTCAACGTGAACGGTAGAAGGACCAATGTTTGGTCATGTTAGTGAATTTAAATTAAACGAAAAAGTGGACTGTAGTTACATGTGTAATTATAATGTATTAAGTACAATACAAGATACAAGATTTTTTTTATCTAAAATGTAATTTCCGAAGCAGCGCGTGCCCGCGTATATGACGTGTGGCTGACGCCTAGAAAGTGGCCGGCGGGTTCGTCTCGCCAGCGCACGCGACGCGCGGCGTCTCGCCCCGCTCCCCGCACCCGGCGCCATCCATAATGTAGTGTTGTGATCAACAGAAATGTTGATCTCAAAACTTACCCGGAGCCGACAGCAGTTGGCCACGGGGTCAAAGTGACCTTCCTCGCCGAAGGTTACCAAGGAAAGGAACGATTTAAGAGCCGTCAGTTGATAACTGGGCTAGTGTTGTCCAATCTCGCTCGCACAACCATAGATAATTAGTAATAAGTATCGAAACATACTAAATTATCGATTAATTTACGGATATTGTTTTAATTTGATTTGTAAAGAATCCACAACGTTACAACCTACCTACATGATGAATGTCTATATTACCGAAGCCTATAGCTACTCGGTTCTTCGCGAGATATGGCCGGCCCACTGCCACTTCAGCTTGCTAATTCTTTGAGCTATGGCGATAACCTTGATGGTTTTCTGTCGGATGTATTCGTTACGTTACCGCTGGGGTAAACGTGTTCTTGAGTGGAGACCGCGACTCGGCAAACGTAGTGTAGGACGCCCTCCGGCTAGGTGGGATGACGATCTGCGAAACACTGCGGGCTGATGCTGAATGCGGCAAGCTGAAGACAGGGCGCTATGGCGCTCATTAGGGTAGACCTATGTCCAGCAGTGGACTAGCATAGGTTGATGATGATGATGATAGCTACTCTGTTTTATATCACGTTATTACGAACCATCAAATTACATTACTTTACATATCTACATTACACATTCCAAAAGAAAATATAATTTAGCATCGTCATTAAAAAAAATCGTACGTAGTTTTATGTCAAATTGACGATAAAATATGTGGTCCTTGTGGAACTTACTGTACCGTGGGAAACAAATATACCAAAGGACCACACAATAAAGAAAAATAAATACTATGATCTCACAAACGTGGTTAACTAGGCGTATCGAGAGCTACAATAAGCTCATTACTAGGAAGAATATCTAAAGCGGCACTAGTAGGTTCGCATAAAATTTGGTTAGGCAGGGAGGGGAACTTGGGTAGTGAATGTGAGTGTTGATGTACATCAATAAAAGGGGCCCCTTCTAAACCTACACTTGGGTTGCAAGTCCCAAGCACTGTCCCGAGTTCCCAACTCAGCAACGCGATGGACCCGGGCCCCGCACGGAGAATCCATGGATTGCTAAGAATATCGGTCTCATTTGAAAAGTAAGTATAGGTACATATAATGCTGAAAATTATTTTCATTTTGATCTTGTTAATATTATATGATATAGTTTTTCACATAACAATTTAACTTATACGTATCTGTAAAGAAAATATAGTACGCAATGAATAAATTAAGTAAAATATCTAGAATAACTTATCTTTGTATTACTCGTTAGGATTTAATGTAGAAAATAAACAGTAACAAAACATTCAAAAACTTTCGGTATATAGTCATAAATACTGTAATTGAACTGAATTGTACACGTTTTTTGTGTGTCTCTTATACCCGGCATAGCTGTTTGTTGGTGGCTGAACTCCTCCGTAACCACTCTCGCGATCTTGACCAAATTTACCACGGTGATAGTGTGGACAGTGAGGAGTGTTTTGAAGCGAGATGGTTTATGTCCGTTGTACCATTGAGGAATAATCACCGAAAAACAGTTTCACGAGCGCGCGGCCTTAGCTAAGCGCGCGACCGTAGTAAGATGTCTTATTTTCAAGTAAGAGTCCTGATCGCTCGGCTCAATTTATTTCAGTCGCACCCTGCACTGAATTCCTAGTTAAATATATTATGTAGTTTTGTGAGCAAGTCTGGCATACATTTTGAAGTGTAAACTTGTTGTTGTTGTGCACTTTTTTATAATGGGTAAAAAAGGTTAAACTCTCGTCAGTAAACACGTGACCTGATCGAAAATTCGTAAGACAACAAATATAGAAGCGCTAATTTCACATTGTACTTAACAATCTTGGTGGCGCGTTCGTCTAATGAGCAAAATAACGATTTCTGGAAATAACGATTGTGAAAAAATCGTTGAAATTATGGATGGAAGTTAATTTTTTAATGTAATGTAAATTGTCATGTTTGTGTACGATAGCGCAATAAATGAATATTGTATGTTACCATATAAATGATAGTACTTTTATACTGATAATTAAAGCAATTCGTGCAAAATTATTCCCTAACCATTACAAAATATCAAAAATGCACAACAAGTTCAAGTTTTCACTTCTGCCGGCACTCCCGGAGTGCAACCCGTCGTTTTTTATTTCTCAGAATCTTACATTATACATAGTTCATCATTAATTATAGCACAATCAATTATTTTCATAATACCTAATAAACTACTTGAACATTACCACTAATATAAAAACAACATGTAGTGTAATATTTTGTCACCTTTTTCTGATATAACAATAATTCTTCTACAACTGAAAATAAAGTATATATTTCATAAACTCAGTTTTTTTACTGTACCAAAATCTTTGTATTTGCAGGTTGTGCGGCTTTTCTACTGAGAGTGCGATTTACTTTTACAGTCTAATTTAAAAATTTATCTTACTTACGCACGCCCGCATAAGACCCGCGCATGCCGAGATACGCGTCTGTGAGCTATATATATCTACCGTCTCGGCAGACGTTTTCGTGAATGCTAAGATTTACTTAATTACCTATAAAGGAGGAGTAATGGAGCTGAAGCCAAGTGCAAGCTTTCCACTGACATTTCTGCAACTATAGCCTATTTTTAACCCTCAACGCAAAAACCACGCCATGTTATAAGTTTGACATATCTGTGTGGGTCTCTGTCTGTGGCATCGTAGCTCCTGAACGGATGAACTAGATTTTGTTCGGAAAATGTGAACATAAAGAAAGGGACTTGAACCCGCGACCAGTCCCAAGGGACACAACGTGTACAAGTAGGTCAGTTGGTCAGAGTATTCTGACCAACTGAGCTACCTGTACACGTTCACTTTTTTTAACTAAATCTATTGGAAAAGTTAGCATTGCTTTAAAAATTCACTGAATTGGTTTTTTGTTGTTAGAAAGGTGTATTAGTTCCCTACTTAATCCCAAAAGTATTCTTAGCTATGTTTGAACAAAATCGGTCGGGATTTCTTTAAATTTAGTGTATGACCAAGTGGCCAGCAGATTTTAGGTAGATTTCGATGAAATCGATCTACCTATTGGTTTCTTGACTACAGTCGAATTTAAAAAAAAATTCTTAATAGGAGGTCTAGATAAGACCCCCTGAGTCCGAAATGACCACTGGTCAAAAAGTTTATATATATATATATATATGTATGGTTCCACTTCCTAAAATTTGCGGCACTCTCACGGTCGCATTTTTGCCCCGATCGCTTTCAAACTGCGGTCAAAAATTGCTTGGGTGTAAACTTAGTGTAAACTTGGGTGTAAACGGGTGGAATCCGGCCTAAGGGGACGGTAGGGCCTCACTTTTTTTGAAATCAGTTTTTCCTCAAAATTTCACGTTCCATGAAATGTATTCGAACCGTTCTAATTTTATCCCATAGTATACATGAATACCAACAACTTTTAATTACAAACCTATAAGATTAAAACTTTAACTAAAAGTGGAGGGGGGAAAAATCAAAATTTTTCGGGGAAAAAATCATAACTTCTAACCGATGATCATTCTTGCAGTCGGAAACATTTTTAACCGATAGGCCATTTTTAAGTCTAAAATAAATGTCTGAAAAGTTTTTCGCTAAAAGTTACCGTTTTCGAGAAAAAAAAAATTTACTGTTTAAAGTCCGTAGTTCTCTATTTAAAATAATATTAATTGCTTCACGAAATCTACCTGTGCGTTCCCCCTGCGGGAACGGATTCTTTTCTTTTAAAGAATATTAGTAGCCGAAATTACTAATATTCCTCTAACCCCTCCAGCTAAGCTTAATTGCCTTGTGTTAGGAGTGGGTTCACGTTGGTAGTAGGATTCGAACCCGGGTACTCTCGATCGTAGGGTCGACACCTTAACCACTAAGCTACCGACGCTTAGCATTACATTAAGCAGTACTGGATAATGAATGGTGAATGGTGAATGGTGAACATTCGCTGTTTTTGTCGCACAGCGCATGTTTGCACCTTGATATGTTTTTAGACTAGTTAAAAGCGAAATTATAGTTTTAATGTTTTGTAGAACTGAACTGTTTTAATTACCCTATAAAGTAATTTAACTGTCAGTTCGTTGTACGATAGAGATAGTAGGCGGGACCCATTCATTTTCTTTCGGTTTACGATTTACAAATGGGTCCCGCCGCTATATATATATATATATATATATATATATATATATATGAAGTCACCCTTCATAGTTCTTCATTTTTACACCGCCGAAACTTCGATAAGTTTGTGTAAAAATATTTTTTTAAACATACATTTTAGCGCTAACAATCCGCCATTTGGTTAATTTTTTATTTTGATATTCCCAGTAGCATAGAAAATTGAAATCTAATGACGCCTCTCAATCTAAAATCCGTCGAGCCGTTCAGGCTGCAGAGCGTGCAAAAAAATAAACATATTACATTCATACTCTTGAAAAGCATAACCCTCCTTATGGCGCAGATATCCCCCACCCCACCTTCACAGTTCAGCGGGGCGGTTATGTCGGACTTGAACCTTGACAAAAACCGCACGCCGTCTCGGCTCTTCAGACGCCGGGGTGTAAGGTTGCCTATAAAGCATATCCCTCCTACCCCCCGGCCTGCGCTCATGGAGGACGGCGGTCGTTCTCACTTAGGTACCTATTGCTGCAGATACCTCTATTTTTTTATGATATCGATTCTAAAGATGCCCAATTTCACATAAGGAACTTACCAATTTGCCGTAGACGGGTGCATTTTGGAGCTGACCAAACCACCACGTTAAGCTGACCGTTTAACTGGCTCCTACAATAAAATACGAGCAATATTAATATATAGTATATTCCAATTATAAAAGTATATTTTCTTTTATTTCAGGACACGCTGCGCAGTCTCCATTCACCTCAAGCTTAATTGCAGATTACTGAATCATGTCATCTCTTCAGCAACTTCATTTTGATTTGGTGTGGCAGTTAGTCCATGGTGGTGCCGTAGTCGATGTCAGAAAGTTTCAATACAATTTTGATTTAATAAGTGGAGAACCTGAACTTATATATAAAAACACCAATGTTTCGTATGAAGTATACCCCAATAAATTTGTATTGGTAAAGTTTCACATATGTATAAATACGTGCATTTCTAACGAGCATTTTCTGCGTGGACGTATTCGTGCACATAGCCAGCTCTTTAAATGTAGGGTACTAACTAATCCGATACCTAAAGATGTACAAAGCATAGATTACTATTTTTTTTTTAAAGTTAGAGATTACGGAGTCACCTGCGACATACTCCAAGAAATTATATATAAGGTGCCTCCTTATATATAATATCTTAGAATGGAAACGCTTCCTAGCTAGATTGAAGCATGACCCAATAGCTGGGATAGACGTGCGCAAATTGGGAGAGGCCTGTATGTGATTATAGACTGCAATATGATAATTAATTGTATGGTATGTGCTGAGAACAAAAAGTCCTCTTTGGAAATGCAATACGCTATTGGAGGAAACCGTCTGCAGGAAGCATAATGTCCAATTATTAATACAGCCGTCATGGAATCAAAATATCTTTAATTTAGTTAGTTCTTTAGTTAATTTTTTTATGATGCTCATAATGCTTATTCGCACCACGAGCTTAATCTGATGGTAAGTTATGATGGTAGTTGTTGGTTTGTTCTACCATGGAGCACGCATGCATATGAGATTATTTTCCACTCGTGATTTGCACCCCCCAGTTTATCGGTATCGGTAAAATACAAACACTTTCAGCGCGAGTGTGACGCCCCTAGTGTTGCACACGTCCATAGGCTGCGGTACTGCTTACCTATACGTACGCTATATGCTTATCTGCCACCAAAGTAAGCTCCACATTGACCTCCAGCGGGTCACTGTGGAGGACCAATAGCCGCTAGTCCAGTGCACGCGCTGCCTTGGCTAAACTGGCGTAAACTGTGCAGGGGCCCGGTGGCGGGTGCCCAGACAGGGATAACGCCGCAGGAGGAAGTGGGACACAATGGCTCGAGCCGTAGCGTACAGCTGAGGCGGCTCTGGATGCCGCGCCGGCTCTAGGAGGAGACAAATAACTGCCGCTCAATAATAACACTGAAAATGTTTTAATAATATTTTAATAAATATATATTGGAACATCAGCACCAGGCACCTAAGAGCAAGGCAGGAACACCTAAAATACAACATTTAAATAATAACAAAATAATAACAATATCATCCATCGAATTGTGCTCCCTTCGACAATTATAATATTATGATAAAACATCGCTTACTAAGCAAACCGCAAGACACCACAACACACGATACATACACACAACACACCACCAACAAGTACATTTCAATAACACACAAATCATTTATACTGCAATTAACACACATGTTAAAAGATGTTAACATAATAGGCATTCTGTAGCTTATTATATGCAATAAGCCGCAAAATAAACCGTTGGCAAACATAATACACAAACAGTGACTCACAAAACAATTAAGTTATATTTTGGAATGGTTAGGGAATAATTTTGCACGAATTGCTTTAATTATCAGTATAAAAGTACTATCATTTAACATACAATATTCATTTATTGCGCTATCGTACACAAACATGACAATTTATTACACATTAACTATAACTTTACTACATTAAAAATTTCACATCATCTCATCTCATCTCATATCAAATATTATAATATAATATAACTGATTCTAATATAATAATATAATCTAATATATTAAATACTCTATTACAATTATTTTACATTAAAAAGTTTATCTCTCAGAAAAATCAACTGCCATTCATAATTTCATTATTACCAGAACTATCATCGCCAATATAAAGTACTCACTCATTTTCTTTCGCTATTTCTTCGTCACTTTTTTCATTAATAGATGCACTTTGTTTAAATTCCATTTTATATCAATAGATTTATGGCACAAAATAGCTGCAAGTACGTTGTACCTCTTATTGACAAAGTGGACATTTTGCTCTCAGTGCTATATGACCATAAAATTGTATACTAACCTAATACGTATGCTCAATATCTACGTATTTAGTAATAATATCTTCTAGACATGTTTACAAAAATATAATAGTCATTATTTTATTATTCAAAAAAAAAATTATAAATACTTATTCTAGATTTAAATAATACTTATTTTTACGGTATTCAAAAATTTCTGATTATTATGAGCAAAAAAATTATATTGTATTGCATTGTATGCGTTATATTTATTAAGTAACAATAACCAAATATAATGCATTAAAATAATAATAAAATATATATGGTACCCATTTACGTAAATAAATATAACTAGCTATAAAAATATAACGAATCTACCTACAGGTAATTAAATATAAAGAACTAATTTACTTGCGCCAGCGGCGATAGCCTAGTGGCGTACGTAACGGACTGCCGAGACGAGGTCTCGAGCTCGATCCCTAGTCACCCCGGGCACACACCTCTGACTTTTCGTAGTTATGTGTGCATTAATAAATGTTAATTATCGCTCGCTTAATAATGTGCCCGGTAGATGGCAATAGGCTCGCCCCCTATTACATTGGGACCTTAACATAACTGGCGAATCGTGGGTGTGTAATACACCTCTGCCTACCCCTTTGGGGATACAATACAATACTGATTAAAAAATACATAGGTACCTATATTAAATATTTATATGAATATTATATAAAAAAAATAGCTTAATATAATTATATCTTGTAATATAATATAATAGGTTAAAATTGCCGAAATTTTCTTACAAATTCATGAGTTCGTTATTCCTGTAATTTAATAGCTATTTCCATTATTTATATTTTGTTTGAAAGTTGATTTCAAGATTTTACAACTCTGTATTAAATTTTGTTTTTATTGGCCGCTTGATAAATTAATTCGATCTTCAAAAACAGTACTTCCTAAAGGCTATCCATTATGATGATACATTTTGTATTACTTAACAGCTGTCACTTTTCAAAAATGTAATAAAAGTTGGTGTTTGTTAGCTTGATGTTGTCTCATTCATACACAAAAAAATCATAAGATTTGCATTTGTCATTCCTCAAAAAAAAATTCAAAAATGTTAGTACTAAAAATTGGGTTTCCTCCAATTTCTTCAAGAAAAACGGCAATTTTATATGTAACGACCTAATATAATATATAATATAAACTACATATATAATTAATAAGTAAAAAGATCTTCATTGCTTAGACGAAGAGGTCTTACTTATTTTTTATGGGTTATTTCTAGGTCTTGTATTCATTGATTCCGTTATTGTGTACACGCCGCAAACACCTATCTACAAAAATCTGGGTTAAATCTCTTTTTGGACCTCACCAAAATACTCGCTCACCTGCAAGCCAGTACATACACCTGCGGATCGACGGACGAGGCACTGCCGCAGACTTATGTTTATCAAATAATAATATAATAATATAATCAAAACCATCAACATAACCATTATAGAATGATTAATAAACATAATTTGACTAACAGTCTGCCCGCCTTTTTGTTTTTTTATACGTGTGGAAACCTACACGGGCTTCACCCCATCGGTGCCGACGATGGGATGGGCGTGTCGGAATCGGGCCGACTAAAACCACACGGTGTCCTCCCCAAATGTCCATTGCCGGGCACCCCGGGTAAACCCTCGAAAGGATAACCCCAGGGTTACCGGCGGACTTTGGCCGCCACCGCGGCCTCGCCTGGTGGGGTCGGGTTTTATCCCGCTTCGGTGAGTTGGCAGGCGTGTGTAGGGCACACGATACGCCTCCGTCACGGCCTGCTTCTGTAAGGACGGCGAGTCGGCCAACCGCCGTCCTCAGGCCCCGATCATGAAGGTGTACCGACCTTACCAAGCGTAGACGAGTCTGCGGCCTCCTCGCCGCTGACTGCGGAAGGCACCGTGCTGAGCGGCTGCATGACCCAGTGTGCTTAAAAGCCTGGGTCGCTAATTGTCCCTTTGGAGTTTCAGGCGTCTCTCCTGGGTAAAGTAGCCTTCTGCAGGTATGGGGAGTGCCCCATATCTACCGAAGGAAGGAAGAAAAGAAACTCTTTTTCTTCCTCTTCCTCTCTTTTTTCCTTTCTTCTTTCCTGCAAAAAGTCACTGTAGGACCTACAGTGACTTTTTGCACCCCACTTTGTAAGCCTTAAGATGAGTTGAAATTTAAAGGCATAATTTGAAGCCAAATAATTATAATATATATTATAATAATTTGAAGACTCAACCGAACCCCCACTATCTTCTTCGCCGGGAGGCTTACCGTCTGCAAAGCCTGGAAGAGCTTAGTAACAGGCACTTGCCCTCGGTGGAGGACGATGCATGAGATGGACTTGAGAACAGAATACCAACATAATCGCGCATCTATATTATGGCGATTGAAGGAGAGACAGCTTGCGTAGGATATCAAGCAAGATTCCTGCGTTACTTCCAATTTCTAGAGCCGTCACTGACCCACATGACGGACCAAAATCTAGTTTTTAGTGTGTTCGTTTGCACCTTTAGTGCAAACGAACACACTAAGAATAGAAGCTGCGGTAATTGCCAAGGCTATGAAGGCTATGTATTCTTATTCTTATCAAAGCCAAAAGGCCGTTGCAGGAGTGTGGGAGCTACTGTGACATAAATGTAATGTCCCAAACCACAAAGCTCTACGAGAGAATAATTGACTCCCGGATCCGACAAGAGTGTACAGTACACTTTCGGGGTATCAATATGGGTATTGCTCCAGTCACGGGATCATGGAACTGGTTTTCCCCAAATGATTGCCCCGGAGAAACAAAGGACGAAGAATACCTACGCCTCTAAATTGCCTTTTCCTGGACATACTGAAGGCCTTCGACTGTATTCCTCGCGCGTGTGTCTTAATTCAATAAAGAATCATAATTATATTGACATCATCCGACGCATGTACCATAATTCCAATTCCGTGGTTTGGACTGCTGTTGGTGACACGAAACTCTATCCCATAACCTTCAGGGTACACCCTTTACGTTTCTGTTCAGCGTGGTATAAGATGTTTCCTAGGACACTATCAGAAACTAATGATCCCCCATAGTTGTGGGTTGTGTGTGTGTTCTGATGATATCGCGCTTGATATTACTAAATTAAAACTACTAAATTAAACATGTAGATACATACGTATACGGGAATAAATAATACCTACCTATGTGTAAGTGCTCTTAATTATTATACTTCTCATAGAGTACATATTATTTTTCTTTTAGAGTCAAGTACGTATTAAATAATAGGTATCAAATATGTATCTATCTAATAATATCAAATAATTAAACATGTACATAGACGGTAATAAATAATACCTACGTATGTGTAAGTGCTCTTAACTATTATTTAAGAAGTATAAGCTCTTTGCTATAAGTAGAGTATATATTATTCTTCTTATAGAGTCAAGTACGTATTTATTCATATGTTTCTATCTAATAATATCAAATAATTAAACATGTACATAGATGGGAATAAATAATACGTACGGATGTGTAAGTGCTCTTAACTATTATACTTCTTATAGAGTATAATATATTATTCTTCTTATAGAGTCAAGTACGTATTTAATAATAGATATCAAATATGTATCTATCTAATAATATCAAATAATTATATGAAGATACATTTTAAGTTTTTGCCTATTCCAGTAAGATTTATTGCGCTAGCGCAGCATTTATTTACATAATGTATAGACAGAGAAAAATTAACTATGGAAATGAGGTGTAGCAGAGTGGGGCCACTGGCTTCCTCACCGGTAAGAGTGAGGCACCTGCCTACTGTTTGCTAGAATGCTGGGTCCGTCATTGAACCACGTACAGTCAGCTTCAAAATGGGGCTCACAAATTAGTTTTTAAAAAATGTGCTGGAAAATTATAAATAAATTAAAAAATATATATAATTATTTTTATTGAGCCTTCTAAGTTGTAAGACAACGGTTTCACTAAGAAATATAAACTTTGCTCAAAAACTGATATACAACATCTGAAAATGTATGTACCTCTAGGTACTTTTGACGCTAGCTATACCTTACTATTTACCAATCACTATCGCTGAAAGATAGAAAAATAGGTACTATGAGGCAGCACCGATCTATAAGTATATCAACATTCATACGACTTCATTCTTTAAGATAAAGTGAATAGAGTAGATAACCGCAGATTTCGTTTATTTCAACAGCGTAGGCATTATAATTAATATTTTGTACTTTAATTCTTAGAAGTTAAGGTTTACTTTTCGTTGGGTGTATTGTGTAGGTATGCTGGTTGAGGCGGTGCTGGCCGTAAAATGTGAGCAGTGACGTTTTTACGTACGATTGGTTGGGGGAGCACTTATAGCCATGTAGGAACGCTCTCTGTCTCACTCTAACTTGTTTTATGGGATTTTGTTAAAATATAACATCCTGTGTGGCATGGCATTAGAACTTTCGTAGAGTTCACGGGTTCCATGTATAGTAAATGTAAATATTTTCTGTTACTAAATATGATGTATGTGAGTACCTACCTACTTGAAAAATGTATCTAAGTATTTTTATTCGCATTCTAGAACCTATATTACCAACTATGCTTAGTATGGGAAGGCGCTGTGTAGTAGGTATACCCTAGAACCTAATTATTTAAACTTATATTTAAAATTAGTAAAGTCAGCAAAAAAAATTGCCCTAGAACCTTATATACAAGAATAAATAAAACTTGAAACATACAAACCTTATCCGACCACTCTGTAAATTGCAAACATGCTTACCTTTAAAACACCTATGTACCTACTTACCTATAATTTAATATGAGTCGTATTAAATTATTAAATTGAATTTTAATCATATTTTTTGTTGTAGACTGTACCACATGATGTACCTAAATATATATTCTATATGCCTAGTTAATTTTACAAATAATAAAATATCAAAATATTTACATATTTGCTGAATATGTTATTTAAAATGTCTCCTTACCTTCTAAATTAAGCTACAAGTGCCTGATCCAATGTTTGTATAAATTTTATATATAAAATAAATATATGTATTTACGCCCAAACTCATCCCCCTTTTTCATTATATATTTGCTTAGTATAGTTTAGTAATAATTTATAATTATAGTTGTACATATTTTAAGCTCATTGTATTCGTTGCCAGACCTTCATATAAAGTAAATAAAAAAAATCTTTATGTAAAGTCCACTCTGATGTGCTTACTTCATAATGAATTTGTTCACCAAATAAAACTTACTCAATGAATTTCGTTTACTTAGTTACAATATATGTTTATAATTTATTCTCTGATTCAATATTGAGTAGGTATATTTTTAATATAAATTTAGGTACTTATACAAAATTAGAAACAAATATTTCTCCAAGCATGAGGAAATCTCTGTGTAAATAAATATAATCTAATCACATTCTAATTTTGGAAATTATTTCAAGCGTCACCGTATGTAAAAAAAAACAACTATTTTCAGATCCTCTTAACAGGACATCGTTGTTGAAAAAATAATGTATTTCTGACGTTATAAATATAAGTATACTACTGGTAATTTAATTAATGTTACCTACTCAGAGAATCCTCTAGAATTAGCAGTAAAAACTAAAATTATAATAACATTATTTTGGTTGGTACCTACCTAATGCGTAGAATATATTAGGTCGTTACATATGAAATTGCCGTTTTTCTTGAAGAAATTGGAGGAAACCCAATTTTCAGTAGGTACTAACATTTTAGCATTTTTTTTAGGAATGACAAATCCAAATATTAAGTTTTTTTTGTGTATGAATGAGACAACATTGAGCTAACAAACAGCAACTTTAGTTACATTTTTGAAAAGTGAGAGCTGTTAAGTAATACGAAATTTATCATCAAAATGGATAGCATTTAGGAAGTACTGTTTTTGAAGATCGCATTAATTTATCAAGCGGCCAATAAAATCAAAATTTAATACAGAGTTGTAAAATCTTGAAATCAACTTTCAAACAAATTATAAAATAATGGAAATAGCTTTTAAATTACAGGAATAAGGAACTCATGAATTTGTAAGAAAATTTCGGCAATTTCATAGGTAAAGACCTATTATTAAATAAATTTTAATGTTGTTATTATAAGATATGCATTCCTTATAATAATATTTATTTCCAATAAATGTTCAGATAAGATTAGAAGCTCTCTTTTTTTTACTCCTCCTCTACCGATTTATCCAAGGTAAGTGTACCTACTTACATTCATACAGTATTCCGTTTTACGGCTCCGTTTTATCGCATACGTTTTCTAGGTAGTTGTATGTCCGAGTTCACACATCATCCAATCTATCTTCTATCTATACATATATAACCAGTTGTCCCGACTGACTGACTGATTCATCAACGCAGAGCACAGATAATATACCACGCAGAGCTTAAAGCGCTGGATCTACAAACTTGAAATTTGGGCAGTAGATACTTTATATGTTGCAGACATCCACTAAGAAAGGATTTCTCAAAATTTCACTTATATAGTGGTAAAAAAGGAGTACACGTATGTATGTAGGTCCGTCATTTACAAAGTTAGAAGTACGAACTTTCAAACATCTGCTTCTGGTTAGAAATAAATGAACATATCTATGTGTTTTTCAATATTTTACCCCTAAGAAGGTGAAATAGTGGTTGAATGTTTATATGGGAAGTCCGTCACTTTTGAAAATAGAAGCATGAAATTCCACACACGTACGCCTTTTCAGAAATAACTGAATAAGTGTATCAGCGTTTTTCAAAATTCTACTACTAAATGCAATATATACGGTTATATGAAAAGTCTGTCATTTTCAGAGTAAGAAGCACGAAATTAAATTTTAAAGCTTCTCATGGCTATCTTATATTTGCATTGTTCTACGGTCCAGTAACTGCGGTGTGAACAGTACATCCAGCAGTGACGGATCTGTTCAAACGATTCTGTAAATAGGGACTTTCTGTGTGAACGAACCGTAATATAACCCTACCAGTTCTCTGTAAGGGATTATTAAGGGGTTATGGGATATATATTTAATAAATATGAAAGTTTGTGATGATGTTTGTAAGTTCGGATGTTTATAAATCTATCACGCTCTAAAGGCAGAACGGATCGGGGTGAAATTTGGTACCGGGATAGATTATAGTCTGGAATAACATATAGGCTACTTTTATCCCTGTAATAGGTTCCCATGGGTTACGGGAATGGGATCAGCTAGTATGGGATAATTGCGGTCCTAATTCACGCAAATATGTAATTTTTTAAACTGCCTTTATGAAGTGCCGTGAAAGTTATCACATAAAGGAGCCTAAGTAGGTACACACCAAACCCGCCGGCCCGCTGACTGCCCGGTGGCTTGACAGCTCGGTGGCTTTATTTCAGAGGAATA
This sequence comes from Cybosia mesomella, assembly GCA_946251805.1. Classification (NCBI taxonomy): domain Eukaryota; kingdom Metazoa; phylum Arthropoda; class Insecta; order Lepidoptera; family Erebidae; genus Cybosia; species Cybosia mesomella. The sequence goes on along the minus strand of OX276388.1, from coordinate 40,847,949 downwards.
ATATTGCCGACTTGTGGTGGCATGTTGGTGGCATGTCTGCGACTTATCACTCACTTGTCACTCAAGTTACTAATATCGTGCCGACGACAAAGTTTTTCTACTAGAACGAGATCTGAAGTCGCCGACAAACCTGCCGACAAGAAATTCAACGACTTATGTCGGTGTGTAAAGACTCCTTAACAACGTTGCCACTCTTGTACTTACTCGTATGCGAACGAAGGGAACGAATTGAAGCCTTAAAATTTTGACGTTTGCCACAATTAAAGACAAAATAACATTATTGCCATTGCCAAAAAATAGCAATGTTGCCGTTTTATCGGAATAATATTTAGAACAAGGACACCGAAAGCTGGACGGGCGGCCCGGCCCACTAACGATAATTGCGGGTCACTTCATCCACCTCCCCAATCTTGTTTAGGTAAGATTGTTTTAATTCGCATCTATTTTTAATAATATTTTTTATTCAACTTAGGTATTGTTTGCAAACACGTTTTTGCATTTTTTGCAGCAATAGTCATTTTTCTTTTATAAGCGGGAGGGGGAAAATTGACAATTATCCTTGTGACTTAACACCGGGTGAAAAAGAGTAGAGCACGTTAAACGAACTGTCCTTATGATTGACAAACACGTTCCAGAGTCCCAAAACTTCCATACCTATATTAGACGACATATTTACTATATTTGACACTGTCCTTGCAAGTCCAACTATCCCGTTATCCTGGCATCTCAGAGAAAAGGGGTTCTATGGCACCCTCCCACGCAGTTTCATAAGCTTACCCTCGAATATAATTTACGAGGAAAAGATATAGCTTGAGGTCAGCAGTTTTTCCTCAAAGCCTCAAGCCTTGAGCCTCAGGCTTGAGGCTTTGAGGAAAAACTTCAAATACTATTCATTGATGTTGATTCAAGCTAAAGCTTAAAATCCACATTGTTCCTTCATATTTGGACATTTAAAAAGAGTATAGGTAAATGAGTAGCAGATGCCTTTAATAGAAGAATTTTCATTTAAAATGAGTATTAGTGGAATGACAAAACCCATGAACCCGAGGGAAAAACGCGCTAATATTATTTATTTATTTCTCCACAGGTGTGTCACAAAGTGTCGTTTAAGGTGTACCTACTTGAAGTTGATGGGCTTGTTCATACGGCTGAAAGTTATAACTGAGACCTTTAAGTTACTGAAAAAATATTTTTTTGCTCCACACAACTATCCTGTCCACATGTCCCTGTAATCTCCTTCTTCTCTAATAGCGTTAAGGAGTTTGAGATCATCCGCGAACAACAGACATGTGGCATCCCTGACGACGCCAGAAAAGTCATTTATCATAATGATGAACAGAAGAGGTCCCAAACTACCTTGAGTCACACCAGATAATGTATCTGAATATAAGTGGCAATGTTTCATTTGCAGCGAAATATAATCAAGGGACCCTAAATTTGGCGTTGTTCATCTAGAAAGTGACTATGCGTGTCCGCTACCAATTTCAGGGTGACAACTTCGTATAATTATGTTATGTTTTCGCCCTCAGATTCATGATTCCGGTTGAAAGACACATTTGTAAAAAGTATCCAAAATAACAGTAAATTAACATTTTAAGAATGTAAATCGTCGTCACCTTTTAAGCAAAGAATGACTGTGACAGGTGACCACATTCTTCCATAACTATGCAGATAACAATTTTTGGGTTACAGTCTCTTGACAGTATAGGTACCTATATGATTTGAGTATGTATAGTATTCGTGGGGGAATGTGAAGGTGTAAGGGGATGCGTGTGTGTGGAGAGATGTGAGTGTGTGTGGGTGTATTCGTTCAAGTTTGTGCGTGTTTGTTGTTTTTCGTATTTCTATGTTGTGTGTAGGCCTCGATTTCTTCGTAACTCATTGGTGCTAGGATTCTTTTGATATTCAAGGGTGGGAATAAAATCAGTAGGTACGTCAACAGATCGTGAAGGAGATGGCGGAGCGCGCCCGGGAGAGATTTAGAACTCTCCCGGCCCGCCGAGCCGGCAACTAGCTCACCGCGCGTCGCAAGCGACTCAGGCGCCGGAGGTCGCTTAACGACCTCCGTCCTCCATGAGCGCAGGCCTTGGGGGTGACAGGTGAGGCCGCCTGTCACCCCAGCAGAAGCAGGCCGGGACGGTGGGGCGCCTAGCGCCCCTCCCCCAAACCGGGGCAAGACGGGGACACCGTGGTTCCCAAACCCGAGGGGGCCATCTCGAAACCGGAGATGGCCCAGGGTCAGTCGGGGTGCGAGGGATATGCTCTATGGGCAACCTTACACCCCGGCGTCTGTAGACCCGAGACGGCGTGCGGTTTTAGTTGGTTCAAGCCCGACATAACCGCCCCCGCTGTCACGCGGGGGGGTATCCGAAGGGATTTCCGCACGAAAAAAAAAAAAAAAAGGTATGTCAACAGATCTTTGGCCTTGAAAGCTGAGCGTGTGCAATAGCGACGTAGGTTTTATCTGTGGGGGTAGTAGTAGTAAGAAAATCAATACATCAACAGAAGTCTGACATTGAAAGCTGGGCATGTGCAATGGTGTTGTTTGCTTTACCTGGGGCACATTCAGCGCTGTATAGTGACTGTGAAAAAAACTATTGAGTGCTTTGAGAGAAGCTTCGATCTCATGATCATGACGACCTCTGTAGCGTAGCGGTAGTGCATTCGACTGCTACGACAGGGGGCGCGGGTTCGGTTCCCGCTCAGTGCAAATATTTGTATGCATGAATATGTCTATTTTGCATTGGTCTGGGTGTATATATGTATAATATGTATATATTTACAAAAAAAAGTATATAAGTATGTTTATCCGCATTCTGGAACCCATAACACAAGCTAGTTAAACTATGCTTACTTTGGGTCTAGAAAGCGTTGTGTAGAATGTCGTAGAATATTTATTATTTATTTACGTCAACTTCTGACTAGTCTTAAATAAACAACTGTATTTGTATTTATTATTTACTTCCTAAGCAACTATTATATTCAATAACTTGTTTGTAAAGCGAGCAGTGATAAGCTAAACTCATAACTATTAATTCAATGTTCGCTATTAATACAACACTGCAAGCATATTGTTATCCGTTTTTTGTGTCTGTTCACCAACCGAATTACCTATAACATGTAATACTAAGGAAAGCCTGTTATTAGCCATACTTTTAAGGTACATACTGTCTAGATTTACATTTGTATCGCCTTTGGTTTTCAAATAAAAAAAAAAAAAAGAAATCAATACGTCAGAATATCCCTAACCTTGAATGTCCGCGCATTTGCAGTAGTCTGAGACAAACCGCGAAAGCTGTTGCAAGCGTTTTCTGCACTCACAAAGCCAGTGTGTGCATTTAGAGGCTTGTTTTTGGGCTGGAGCTCTGCGTGTTTCAATTTACTAATCTCTTCTTTAAATGAACGTGTAATGTATTCATGACTTCACAATTTAAACCTATATCTTTGTTTAAATTATGTTCATAGACTACTCGGCATATTTTTTAATTGGACTTGCTATTGAACTCTTGCAAATTATTAACTTTATAGGTGAATATAAAGTATATATGTGAGAAATTTATATTTATAGTCGCCCGGTTTTGCTAGTTTAGCCTTGAACTTTCAGCAACGCATGCGCGTGCTTTGAACAATAATCCCTAAGGACTAAACGAAACACTTTCAGAGTATCGGAAACCGTGCAGGTATGCTATCAGTCAATTAAATAATTTGAACAGTTTCATATTGTTTCGTGAGACAAAATGCCATTGTTACAATTAAATACTGTGCAGTACTGTGAAATATCAAATCATCAACTTCTTCGAGGATCGAGTAAGAAATTCCTAATAATATAATTTTTTTCATTATAAATGTTTTATTAAGTATAATATTTTTACAGTATTGTTACTTAACAGGTTATAAATTGGGGCAATTAGAAATTAAATTGTGGTTGTTAAAATCTATTTAAATAAGTTTAATAGGGCAATTTTTTCTGCAATTCATTACGCAATATTATATAATTTTCAAATTCACCGACTGTTCTAAATTACCGCTTTAGTCGAAGGGACCTATGTAATAAGATGCCGCCCATACAAAGCGGAACGCCCACCGCCCCGGGCTCAAGTCGAAGCAGGCCTAAACCAATCTAATACGGTGCTTAGTACATAATCCTATATTAAAGGCAATTGAAGGTTTTTCCATTTTCTTGTGGTTATATAATTTAAAAGGACATCTTATGTAATTTATGGGTATAATTTACCGACAAATGTTATGTAATTTATAGGTTTTATTTACCGACAAAGTACATGTTATGTAACTTACCTATAGGTGTAATTTATCGACAAAGGACATGTTATGTAATTCTGCAATGTACCTAGTATTTGATACAATTTATTGATTTAACAGTGATTAGTTACGTGAACTCTTCTGGTCTCGTCTGTCGTATGTTTATGGTATCGAGGCGTGTTTAGTGCAGTGCTGTGGCGTAGCGGTAGTGCGTTCGACTGCTAAGCCAGAGGTCGCGGGTTCGATTCCCGCTCAGTGCAAATATGTATATTTGCATTGGTCTGGGTGTTTCTATGTATAATATGTATTATATAATACCTACTTAATGATAGGCATTATTTCTTATCTTTTAATATAATAATTATAGATAAGTATGAAATTACTATAACGATTCATCTGATTTTTATGTAGTCGGAAAACATTTTATAGAATAGCTAGAATTGTCAGGTTGTTGTCAATAACGCTTTTCTTATGACTTCGCACCCTACTTTTTTATTAATTTAATGCAACAAGGATTTCCGGCGCCGGAGGTGAGGCCGCCTGTCATCCCAGCAGAAGCAAAAAAAATAAGGTACATTTTTATACTCATACATAGTGATGTTACTAACAGAAAATCGCTATAACGCTATGACTTGCACCACGTAGCCTACATTTATAATACAAGGTGCTAGGCGATCTAGGCCAGTTCGAAAATATCGGTCAAGGTTTTCAAGTACACCGTACTGGGAATCTGGGTCATTAAGGTCTCTGGCTAGAGAATATAGGTCTAGGGCATTATTGAAAACGTGGGGGATGGGGAACTGTGGATTTTCAATACGTATGCAATATTTTATTTATTTACGAACATTAAATGTATATTAATGAAATGTCTGACCATTGCACTTCCGTCGGGACACGGTTGCACACGTCCATAGGCCGCGGTTACCGCTTCCCATCAGGTGGGCCGTGTGCTTGTCTGCCACCTTAGTGGTATAAAAAAAAAAACATTATATTATATTTGTATTTTTTTAATCTTATTATACGGCCTCTGTGGCGTAGCGGTAGTGCATTCGACTGCTACGACAGGGGCGCGGGTTCGATTCCCGCTCAGTGCAAATATTTGTATGCATGAATATGTCTATTTGCATTGGTCTGGGTGTTTCTATGTATTATATGTATGTATTTACAAAAAAAAAGTATATAAGTATGTTTATCCGCATTCTAGAACCCATAACACAAGCTAGTTAAACTATGCTTACCTTGGGTCTAGAAAGCGCTGTATAGAATGTCGTAGAATGTCGTAGAATGTCGTAGAATATTTAAAAAAAAGTAATACTACTACTACTGAATACACTACGAATACTAACTCACGAATACATTTAATACGAAACTTCATGTTTGGCTATGTGACAGATGTTTTTATTCAATTGATGATTATTTCAACTTCTAGTAATAGCATAAATGTATAAAAAGAAGACTTTGGACATCTTATGACTTGATAACTTTTATAATATAATTAAGTTTCTCATCTTATTACACAACTGAATTGTGTCCTTTTATTTGTTCCAAAGTTGTTTTGATTTATAACTCTTAACATTGTCAATAATATACATAATTGCAATGACATAATAAGCACATAATTAATAAATAATAACAACATTTATAAATTTATTGACACTTAATAGTAGTTCATGCAACTGTCATATAAGAAGGGGTATTAAAATACGAGAGTCTGTTTATCGATAATAGGTTGACTCGAGTGTTTTAATACAATTTTTTTTTTTTTTCGTGCGGAAATCCCTTCGAAGTTATATGCAGTTTCATACACTACTTTATCTTCACTCATAGCAAAAATTTAAATTAAACAAAGTAGGTAGGTTACAAGGGCGCCATTTTTTTCACAGTTCGAACTGCGCATGCGTCGCCTTTTTTTTCATATTCAGCCTAAAACCTTAATCAAGTTTAATGAATATAAAAAGATAGCGTTACTATAATGAGTTTTATGATACAGTTGGCGGTACTATAATAAGTTTTATTTTTAATTTTATATATATGTTTTTATAAAGTGCGTATGTATAGAATCGTCTTTGTATTCGTAATTCGAATTTTTCGATTTGAGTGTAGATAAAATTTATTATTGACATTACATAGCATTATTGACATTTTAATATTATTGACATTGCATGAAAGTATGTTCGAATTCCACTTGTTTTGCATGAGAATGAATTATGTGAACCTTTAGGTAGATTTCGATGAAATCGATCTACCTTTTGGTTTCTTGACTACTGTCGAATTTAAAAAAAAATTCTTCATAGGAGGTCTAGTTTTGACCCCCTGAGTCCGAAATGACCACTGGTCAAAAAGTTTATATATATATATATATATGTATGTATGGTTCCACTTCCCAAAATTTGCGGCACTCTCACGGTCGCATTTTTGCCCCGATCGCTTTTTTAAGTTCGTGAACGGGTGGAATCCGGCCTAAGGGGACGGTAGGGCCTCACTTTTTGTGAAATCAGTTTTTCCTCAAAATTTCACGTTCCATGAAAGATATTAGAACCGTTCTAATTTTTAAGTCGGCCATTTTTAAGTCTAAAATAAATTTCTGAAAAGTTTTTCGCTAAAAGTTACCGTTTGCGAGAAAAAAAAATTAAACATGTTAAAAAATAATATTAATTGCTTCACGAAATCTACCTGTGCGTTCCCCTTATTAGGTAGGTTTAGGTTTTCCCTATAAATATTTTAACATTTGTACGCTGGAGACAGCAGAGTATTATGGACATTATTCTTATTTTGTAAGAACTTTTATACAATATTCTGACAAATAAATGAATTTATTATTATTATTATTAAAAAAAGGGTAATAGATACTGCCCCATGCAACTGAGGCTAATTCCTTTAAGTTACATTATTATATAGTCTGTACCTACATTATTTATTTCTAGATCTCAATATTTTAATAACATCAGCTGATTGTAATAGTATCGTCTTCATAATTCACGATTTCAATTCGATTAGAAAGAAAAATGAAAAAATAACTTTGATATTCCGTATGATATAACGAAATAACGTCTTCGTGAGTATAATAAACCTTTACATCACTCATTAAATATAATTGAAATATTAATTATATAAGTTTACGTAACTTTTGAAATCAAACGTCCCCAACGCGTAATTTTACTGAGTCTTACTTTATGAAACCAAGCCATTGGTTACATAATATATTATAATAAATATTAAATAAATATTGGAAGCGGTGTGGGTATATGGCTTTGATATCTTCTGCTGAAAATTGAGCAATTAAACATTGTATCTAATTGCTATATTTTACGAAGGTATTTCCCCATTCGGGTGACTACAAATTTAAACGTGCTTTCGTTATATAGGATGTTTTTGTGTAACGTAGTTATTCCCAGTGTAACGTAGTTATTCCTCTGGGCTTAAAAATTTCAGCTTTTAGTAATAACCTTAGGTATATGATTTCATTTTGGGCTTTTTAACAGGTTGTATCTATAGTCAAGAAGGGGATATATAACTGATATTTTAAATGTATATTTATACTTGTACGCTGACAAATATCTACTAGCTAAGTATCTAGATATACTTATAAGACATCAACGAAACGGGTCTGTTTCAACCGCGACAGTTTATTTCGGACTAGGGATGGGAAAAAATGACTCGGGGAACCACCTGTGGGAGCGTATCAACACGTAGGAACGTACGTATATCTGTACCGCCCACGCCACGTCACTTCAGACTTTCCTATGAGTGGAAATCAAGGTTAAAAAGAACTTATTAGCATGTAGATAGTTGTTTTACGTTTCACGTTATGGCCTGAGCTCCGGTTCATTACAGGGCTCCTAAAAATGCTCCGATAAGGGACTTGCAGGCTTTTTAGACTTCCAAACAGAAGAATTAATTTGACATGTAACAAATATTTGACATGTGGGCGCCCACGGCTGATTACGTCGCGAACAAATCGTGTGACGGGAAATCCGCCTAACACAGCGCTGCTCTATGTGTTAGCACGAAACTGACCCACCGCATGGGCGCCCACGTGCGATTCCCGTTCGACGCAGTGGACGGCTTAAAACAAGCGTGGACCTCCGGAACGGTTGCCCGCTCTAGATATTATATTATTTGTTTTATCTTGACAAATATTCCGACACTACATGATACCAAGCGTCTGAAGATGGAAACGGTAGGTGTTCATAGGAACTTCTGAACTAAACAAGATAAATCCGTCAGGTTTGGGCTCATTTCATTTGTCTTGTTATGCATTTACTAAAGCTTATTGTTTAAAAAAGTGTTTTCTAATTCATAATTTATTTTCGAAGTAGGAACCACACGTAATTCATGTACAAAGGTACAGTCACCATCGAATTAGCTTAACACCTTCCAAGTTACCGACCACCTTAGCTCCGAAACTTTAAATAAAATAATTAAACAAAAATTGAAAATTGTTTTTATCCTCTAAAGATTACAAACAGACTTACACAGCTGCAGCAATTAACATATTGATTTATTATAATGTAAAGATCGTTTGTAAATTTGTTAGTGTTCAGCTACTTCCGAGGGTGACTGGATGTGGTCTCGCTATATAGAGATAGATGTTAGCGCTAAATTCCATATTAAAGCTCACTATTATTTGACAGTTTACACTGTCACAGGTAAGTGCAGTCCTTTAGGAAAATATACACTTCTCATCAGAAAAATCGAAACACTAGTTTTTATGATATCTGTCCTAATTTGACACAAAAGGGTTTTCATTCCATGAATAAAATCACATGATTATATAGCTGGCAGTTTGGCCATTACAGTTGTAAGCGAAAATTCTAAATTAGAATTTCATTGTTTTATCCTAAAAAAGAAATGAATCATTGTTTTGAGACAAAAATGTGTTTTTAGAGTTGGAGTACATCTCACCTTTGAAACTAAAAATTAGCGTTTATCTTGAAACTTTTTCTTCTTTATTTGTTTAGTGTGACTTTGAACGTCTGTATGCGGTGAGGAAGGGAGAATTTGAACAGGCACTAAAAAGGTGGAAAGAAGATGGTATATGGTTGGAAGTGTTTTACTTTAGGGATAATTTACCTTTAGGAAGGAGGAAGATGACGGAGGAAGGAATTTGAATAGGTACTACTAAGCTGGCAAGCAGGCACACTGCCCCTCCGATGTTATGTGAGCTCCAAGTTTGCTACCCTAGCTCATCCTATTTACGAATATATAACTATGGAAAGGGGAAAGCGGTGGAGAGGGAGAATTTGAATACTACTGAGGTGGTAAGTACTGTAAGTAAGTACATAGGTCGAAATAAAGTAGGGAATTGACTCCTATTTCCCCCATTGACCCGAGTGAGCCCCCTTAAGGTATTTCCTGTTATTTTAGTTCAGTGCCGCGTAGTGGAAAATGCAAAACATATATTTTTTTTTGTTTTTGACAGTTTCGTCGTTTAGCTGAGTCTGACGTACAACGCGCGGCTGTCATACGTAAGTGCTTGAATAATATTTAGGCCCGCGAAATTATAAGACGAAGGGTAGAGGGAATTTGAATACTACTGAGGTGACAAACTAGCACACGGCAACAACCATACATCTGTTGGTATGTAGGCTAGAAGTGCACTACACTAGCTCGCCTTAGAAAGAGGGGGTAGGACGGGAAGCGGGACGAAAGGTAGAAACGGTAGGAGATGGGGAATTTGAATGCTACTAAGGTGGTAAGCTAGCATAGAGCCCGTTCGATGGTATGTGCGCTAGAACTGTGCAACCACTACATGGGGGCTGAGTATAATTACTGTCGTCTTTAAAGAGGTCGCAGATGGTTCCGTTTGGCGATATTCAAATTGTTCAAAATAAAATACCTTCTTGTTTATGAACATGTTTGATGCAATTCCCGCATTGCCCGTCCTCCCTTGAACCATGCAAACTTAAGTTCAGTGTCGCTTGGTGGAAAATGCAATGCTGTCTTTTCATTATATATTCTACGGACTCCACATCTCCAAGAATATGTAAACTGTAAAATAGAAAATGAAATTTGGCGTATGCCTCCCTGCTTACATTGTACTTAGTCCTTTAGAAAAATAAATGAGATTGAGATGGGGATGAGGGATCAGAAATTACTAAGGAAGCAAGCAAGCACATGGCCCGTCTGTTGGTATGCGGGCTAGAAGTGTGCCACTCTATAGGTCATCCTACTAAGGATGATACACCTAGCGAAGGGGAGGAGGACACAATGGAGTGGGATGCATTTGAATAGATGCTATTAAGGTGGCAAGTAAGCACACGGCCCGTTCGAGGGTATGCAGGCTCCAAATTGATAACGTATAGGTGAGTTGTATCAAATTGAGGGAGGGTGTAAGGGATAGGGAAAAGAAAAGGGGGCTAGCGAAATTGAATATCACTAAGATGGCATTCAAGCATAAGGCCCATCCGATGGCATGCGAGTTAGAAAGGTGCTACCCTATTGGTCAACTTATTTAGGATGATATATATATATATATATATATTTTGATGACCTCTGTGGCGTATATAGCGATAGAGCATTCGACTGCTAAGTCAGAGGTCGCGGGTTCGATTTCCGCTCAATGCGAATATGTATAGGTATTTGCATTGGTCTGAAAACCCACATGACAGGCTCTGCTTATTTTGGGTATAGATGGCGCTATGTAATATGTCCGAGAATATTTTAATTTATTTTGGGAAGGAGAACGGAGCGGTGGTGGGGGGTTGCTACTAAGGTGCTCCACACAAAGTAGACAGGTCCTATTTTGTGCTTCAGGGGGTGAGGGAGTGGAATTGTGAATTCCCCCATTGTGTTGCATTACTCTTGGATTTAGGAGTTGGTGAAAAATGCTATGCTGATATTTAATTTTGTTTGACACAGGTCCCATCTTCTTGGAGACAGTCCCGTCGATGAACAATTGTAATAACATTAATAATTGTAAGTACAATTGTATTTATTTCTTTAGAAAAATATATGAGGCGGGGGGGGATATGTGATGATTACCTACCATTACTAAGGTGTCAAGCAAGCACAGGGTCCATCCCTGGTGAAAAATGCTGTGCTAATATTTAATTTTATTTCACACAGGCTCCATCTTCTTGTAGATAGTCCCGGTGGTGAACACGCTGTAGGTAAGTTGTACTAAAGAGTAAGTACTAAAGAGGCAAGCAAGCACACGGTTTGTCCGATGGTATGCGGGCATGAAGTTGATTACATGTAGGTTTTTTTTACTTTAAATATCTGTGTTAATTAGGTGAGATGTATCTAATGGAGTGAGGGAGGGTGGAAGCAAGCACACGGCCCGTCCGACGGTATGTGGGTTAGAAGTGTATTAACTCTATAGGTCAACTTATTTATGATGGTATATATTTAGGGAATGGAGCAGAACTTTTAATGCTACTAAGTTGGCAAACAAGCACACAGTCCTTTCGATGGTATGCAGATTTGAAATGTGCTAGCCTAGCTTATTTTTTTAGAGAGATGTATATTAAAAAGAAGGGGAGAAAAGAAACAGCTGGATGAAAAACCGAAAGGAGATGGGAATTTGAGTCCCACTAAAGTAGCAAGCAAGCACATGGCTCGTCTGATGGGATGCGGACTCGATGTTGATTACGTTTAGGTGCCATGTATTTAATAGGGAGAGGGAAGTAGAGAAGAAGTATCCCTTCCAGGGAAAGAAAGGTGCTAGCCATATTGAATATCACTAAGATGACATTTAAGCACAACGCCCGTCCGTTGGTATACGTTTTAGAAAGGTGACGACTTAATTAGAATGATATTTAAGAAAGGGTGATGGAGCGGAGGCTGTATCTAGAGGTATTTGAATGCTATTTAGGTGCTCCTCACAACTAAAGTAGACTATAAGAGACTGGTCGCGGGTTCCAGTCCCGTCCTAAATGTTCTCTTTTCCAGATCCAAATCCATAGGAAAGGTTAGCATACGGACTACTTTAAAAAATCTTTGAATTAATGTGGCGGAGTAATGAAAAAACAATGTTTAAAAATGATTGTAACATCATTCATTGCTTCCGTAGTTCGCGAGAATTATGCTAGATGGCTCCAGCTTCGCCCCAAGACCTATATAATATAACAGAGAAGAGAAGAATAAGAGTGTTACCCCTGTAATGGACTGGTCGCCGGTTCAAGCTCCATCCTAGATGTTCTCTTTTTCCGATCTGCGGGATTGCGATTTCCGAAATTCTGAATAGAGAATGTAATGGATACAAGTAGTACAAGTAGTGCCTAGTGAATATTGCTATGCTGATATTTTATTTTGTTTCACACAGGTCCCATCTTCTGGGAAAAAGTCCCGTCGCTGAACGTGCTGCAGGTAATTACAATTGTATTTAATCCTTTAATAAAATATATGAGGTGGAGAGGGGTAGGGGTTCTGAAATTACTAAGGGGGCAAGCAAGCACAGGGTCCATCCTAATAAAATATATGACGTTTGGGGGTTCTGAAATTACTAAGGGGGCAAGCAAGCACAGTGTCCATCCTAATAAAATATATGAGGTTTGGGGGTTCTGAAATTACTAAGGGGGCAACCAAGCACAGGGTCCATATTAATAAAATATATGAGGTTTGGGGGTTCTGAAATTACTAAGGGGGCAAGCAAGCACAGGGTCCATCCTAATAAAATATATGAGGTTTGGGGGTTCTGAAATTACTAAGGGGGCAAGCAAGCACAGGGTCGATCCTAATAAAATATATGAGGTTTGGGGGTTCTGAAATTACTAAGGGGGCAACCAAGCACAGGGTCCATATTAATAAAATATATGAGGTTTGGGGGTTCTGAAATTACTAAGGGGGCAAGCAAGCACAGGGTCCATCCTAATAAAATATATGAGGTTTGGGGGTTCTGAAATTACTAAGGGGGCAAGCAAGCACAGGGTCGATCCTAATAAAATATATGAGGTTTGGGGGTTCTGAAATTACTAAGGGGGCAAGCAACCACAGGGTCCATCCTATTAAAATATATGAGGTTTGAGGGTTCTGAAATTACTAAGGGGGCAAGCAAGCACAGGGTCCATCGTAATAAAATATATGAGGTTTGGGGGTTCTGAAATTACTAAGGGGGCAAGCAAGCACAGGGTCCATCCTAATAAAATATATGAGGTTTGTGGGTTCTGAAATTACTAAGGGGGCAAGCAAGCACAGGGTCCATCCCTTTGTATGCGGGCTGGCAGTGTGTTACTCTTAACAAAAATTTTGAACCGCGTACTCCTCCCCGGGAAGATACTTAGACAATGGAGGCTGAGTATGAAGTTACTATAATCTTCGAATCTCTATTTAATATATACTATAATTTAATCTTTATTCAGCATGATATATATTTTGGAGGAGCGGGACGGAGCGGGGATGGAGGAATTTGAATGTTACTAAATGCTCCAGGGGGTGTGGGAGGGGGAATTGCGATTTTTTTTTATTTCCCCCATGACATTGCATTACTCTTATTACAAGAGAGAATGTAATGGATACAAGAGTTCAGTAGCGCTTGGTGAAAAATACTATTCTGATATTTCATTTCATTTCACACAGGTCCCATTTTCTTGGACATAGTCTCGTCGCTGAACCTGCCACAGGTAAGAACAATTGTATTTATTTCTTTTCGAAAATATATGAGGCGGGGGGGGATCTGTAATTACCTACCATTACTAAGGTGTCAAGCAAGCACAGGGTCAATCCGATGGTATGCGAGCGTGTTACTATTAACAAATATTTTGAAGCACGTATTCCTCACCGGGAAGATCCTTAGCCAAAGGAGGCTGAGTATAACGTTACTCTAGTCTTCAAAAGGCAAGTCGGTGCAGGAGTGATTGTGTCTCACCATTAAGGCTATTGTTTATCATGGTTTTAAAGCGTGTCTAGCGCTAGTGCCAAACAAACAGAAGCTGTGTATCATACAGATGAATATGCTGCGTGAGGAACTCTTGCATCTCCGACAGGCTTCATGTCCGCTACATCACAGAAACTCTGCAGTAAAGTCGCCTTCGATATCGCTAAAAAATTTTACGGCAACCGCCTGCGTATACATGTAATTGGAATAAATGTCTAGTCGTGCCATTTCCTATCCCCATAAAGAGTAAATGCTTGCTTGATCACGTAAGGGATGTTAACGCGAGTCACCACCAGGGAAAGTGAAAATCATACGAAATGGCTGTGCTTTAAAGTGTGAGCTTCGGACGCAACCGGGATTAAACGCTAGGATGATGATGATTATGATGAGCCAGTACCACGTATGCCCACCATCTTGTGATCAAACCGCGAGTTATTTAGAGCAGACTGATCGAACCAGTGATTAGTTAATCTGTGTCGTTGCCGTTGATCATTTTGTGTGTCCCAAATGTGGAGGCTTGTAAATAACTTAATAATAGGTCTTACCTATATATGAAATTGCCGAAATTTTCTTACAAATTCATGAGTTCGTTATTCCTGTAATTTAATGGCTATTTTCAGTATTTATATTTTGTTTGAAAGTTGATTTCAAGATTTTACAACTCTGTATTAAATTTTGTTTTTATTGGCCGCTTGATAAATTAATTCGATCTTCAAAACCAGTACTTCCTAAATGCTATCCATTTTGATGATAAATTGCGTATTACTTAACACCTGTCACTTTTCAAACATGTAATAAAAGTTGCTGTTTGTTGGCTTAATGTTGTCTCATTCATACACAAAAAAATCATAAAATTTGGATTTGTCATTCCTAAAAAAATACAGAAATGTTAGTACTGAAAATTGGGTTTCCTTCAATTTCTTTAAGAAAAACGGCAATTTCATATGTAACGACCTTATATTTATTGATACTTACAATCAAGTTGTTCATTAGCCTGTATGGCTAGATGGCGGTAAATGCAACCATAATGACCTAATGATTGTTTCAGATAAATCTCCTCTGCGAGGTGGGTAAGTCCTTAATATTGTACCTATTTTGTGATCTATTTATTTTATGCTCTGACGAGTTTGCTTCCGTGCTTCTCCGCAGCATTATGTTGACAATATGATTGAAGAATTATTGTATCGGTTAAACGCCGGTACTACGTAATTTATTTGAAAAATTCCTTTACTATTTGCAAGGTATACGAAATAAAGATTTCATTTCGTATACCTTCCAAATAGTAATGGAATTTTTCAAATAAATTACTTAGTACCGGCGTTTAACCGATACAATAATTCAATAATACTATTTCGTATAGATATAGGCCACATCAACACCAGCAACTAACACTACGCTAACGTGAAAATAGGCCTATTTGCGTTGTTAATACTAATAGTTAATAATGTACCGAAAATGTAGTGTTAAAAATCCCAAAACTGGAGAAGTTTTTAATGACACACAACGCTACACGCTAACGTAAACATATTTTCCTTTCATCCATATTCGTAACTGATCTTTCGTAGCCAGCTACGATTGCGCGATCGCCCCATATATATTGAGCTAACTGTGGTTACAGGTGTATACCGTGGTGGTAGATTTTTCATCCTTTCAGGCATATAACAATAAATTTAAAAAAGCTATAATCACATTCTATGAACACTTAAAAAAATGATATTAACAAAATCTAATAAATAAACTTTATTTGACTATAAGTTACCACGTTATAACCTTCAAAACAATTTAGTTACAAATTTAAATTTACACATAACCATAATTAGCGTAGTCTTAATTGCTAGTGTCAATATATTTATGTATGTAGCAGCTAATGTTAATATGCCGTTCGTCCATTACTTAAGTTTTAAATAGTCGTGCATCTTGAGAGCTTCCAAGACGTGAAATGCTTTTGACAATAGACCTAATTGACCGATAGGACATGGCTAAGATGACTAATTCACGTTTTTTATGGATCCTAGCTATCTGCGATTGATATTAATACCAAAAATTATGTAAAATTGTAGCCAATATATGTAAACATAAAGATAAACTTCAAAAACATAATCTTTTGAAAATATCTACATATTTTCATCCAAAAACATTTATTTATAGTAGATACTTTTTGTAAAAATATTATTTAGGTGGAACCAGGCTATGTTTTATTCTCCTCTAGGTGCTAAAGAATAACTACATAAAGGAATCTTCATGATACCTACAGCCTGTGGGTAAATGGCAGATTCTGAAATTTTAAACAGCTAACCGTGTTATGAGATAGGTACAAATGAAATTGACTATTGTTATGTTTGTTAACGTTTTTTCTTGTTGTAGATAATAATTGACTTGGAATTGTAAAATAGAGAAAAAGCATATGGTATTTACTAAAAAGGATTAAACCAACCTTTATCGTCTTGGTGTACAGGTAATTATATAAATATTAAGCACCTACCTATATTTATTCAATTAAGAATATTTTGTTTACCAGACGGCCAATTCACACAATAAAACGATGTTCAAAATCCAGTCTCAATCTATCTATATAATCTCGATCTCCCGAAAGGTGTTCTCTCCACAAAATTTCCAATGTTTTCAACAATTTATTTTTAAAGCGTTTAAAATTTTAAAGCTAAAGTAAAAATTGTTTAAAAAATATCATTTCCGCACGATAAAAAAAAAAAAAAAAAAAAAAAAGGTACTTATATAAAAATATCAAAGTGATTTAAGTGGTAACTCGTGGGTTGGTACAGGTATCTATTGGTACGTGCAGTTTTAGTCGGTTCAAGCCCGATATAACCGCCCCCGCTGGCCGGCGGGGGTGTATCCGAATGGATTTCCGCACGAAAAAGAAAAAAAAAAGGTACCTATTGGTACAGGCTACGAGGACCACGTCACAGACATATAAGAGACTAGCTGATGCCTGCGGTTCCACCCGAGCGGAGATTGGTTAACGTTTTTTGATTATATCTCCAGTTCTACTAAACCAATTGCAATCAAACATACAGCAGATTTAGGGTCCCCTCAATAGTAAAAAAAAAGCCTAAAGTCAAATCAAATATATTTATTCTTGTAGGTCACATAGTGATACATAAGAACGTCAAAATTATTGCACATTTACACTTATTGCCAATAGATAAAACCCGTGAGAAAAGACCAGGGCAAAAAAACTCAAGGTCACTCTTTTTGTGTTTTTTTTTGTATCCAGTAAGATGCTGCAACAAATACACCATCATGTACCTTTTTTTTTTCGTGCGGAAATCCCTTCGGATACCGTCCCCGCCACCCCCAGCCGGCCAGTGGGGGCGGTTTTTTTTTTTGTTTTGTTTTTTTTTGTTTGTTTGTTTGTTTTGTTGTCGGGCTTGAACATAACGCGAATGAAAATAACAAATGGCAATACCCCCCCGCCGGCCAGCGGGGGCGGTTATGTCGGGCTTGAACCGACTAAAACCGCACGCCGTCATAACGAAGTGTGGTTCCGCATTTAAGTATGTGTATTCACAATAATTATGCTGATCCCGGATATAGACGCATTCTAGAACCCATATTACCAGCTATGTATAGATAGCGCTTTGTACCTATATAATTCATCCCAGAATATTTATTAATTTATTTATAATAAATTTAGCTAATTAGGCTGTCATTTTTCAGATAGTGATTGGTGAGACATCTTGTAATATCAAACGTCACAATGGAAGGTATTAAGAGTAAAGTTACAGTGTACACCGACGCTAGCAGTTACATGAACCTAATAGTAGACCTGTTGACCAGTCTTTGTATTTGCCCAAGATGGATCGCGAATGGCGAGGAAATGCCTCGGGATGTATTTATGGACGTAAGTGGGATATGCTTCCATTTTTAAATTTCTTTTTTAATTTCTTTGCAGTGGAGGATTTACACTTATTTGCTGCCAGTGGATTATTCAAAATTTGCCGCCAAAGGGCTATTCAAATTTTGCTGATAGTTGATCACTAGGTTCTAGCCTGTTCAGCCTGCCAATAAATCCGCTACTGTAGTTTCGCGTCAGTCGGCAATTTAGCATTTTGCTAACGCGTATACACACAACCTTTACCTTTAACTATCTAAATAACAGCAGATTATAGCATCAAAGTGACATTCTACTAGTGGAATCGTTTCGAAGCGAACCTTCAATAGCCCAAAATGTATGGAAGAGACATTATTTGTCGATATGTCACGTGTAAACAAATGATGTCACTCCCATAGATTTCGGACTTTTAAAGGTTCGCTTCGAAGTGATTCTACCAGTAGAATGTCACTTTGTCTAGGCCCCCAGGTCTAATAATAAGGCACATGACTGTCAAGTCAAATTAACGTCTCTTTATTTAACGTCAAAACAGTATTAGTTCTACAATAATTTGTTGAAATTTACGATTACTGCTCCGCTCTCCTGAGTAGTAGCGTAAACCTAAGTCGATAAATGCGCTATCCAACACAAAAATACTTTTTCAATTCGAACCAGTACTTCCTGAGATTAGCGGATTCAACCAAACAAAGAAAAAAAACTTTTCAGATTTATAATAACTATTAGTAAAAATAGAGACCTTTCGCTACACTTCCATCCAGCGCATCACCAAGCTAGTGCGGTACACCCTGCTGCCCACCCTGCTGGTTGATAGTCAACATAAAAATGCGAAACTGTGCTGACTGACGCGTTGCGATTGAATCGATTCTGTTTACAGTGAACATTACACGTTCTATTTTCATTTTATTTAATGCATAAATCTCTATGTTTCATACCTATGTATCCCCTATCATTGGCACTGGCACGTTTGTTAGCACGTTTGTGTCTGTAATTAATAAACAAGGAATCTATGCATAATGTTCTAAGCCTTACATTTATATCTTCCATCGTCTGTAATGATACTTATCATCGATTTCGAGTGTTGTGTAGGTTTGGTTTATAGACTCTAGCTGTACCTATCTTTCTCTTATTATTTCCATGAAAGGTTATTTTGTATCATCAGTGTTTCTTAAACCTACATCTTGCACACTTATTAGACTTAAAGAAAGGACAAATAAAATATTTTATCGAAAAAGAAATACATAAGGGCATAAATATGATATTTTTATCAATTATTGAAATTGAAACCTACCCAGTTTGTTTTGATGGCAAATGGTTGTATGTTTAGCTATTGCAAGCTTGTATGAAATACTGATCCCGTTTTGTTTTTTTATAACAACGCCATCTTTGTTGTAGCTGATGAACTATTTCGTTCTGATTGTTTTTGTATAGATGGCTCTGTAATTTTTTTTTCGTGTTTTCACTGTGCCGGAGTGCCACTGTTTATTTTTTAATTAGAATACCTGTTATTTTTTTCTCATAGAGAAACTTTTGAGAAGGTTTTTTTTGTTCATAGAGAAATTAGTTTTTAATAATTTTTTCCGGTGATTATTCCTCCGTGGTACATTTGATTTTTGATTTTCCTGGCCTATAACCTCCACACTCACATGGTGTGTGTATATATGCCAAATTTGATCTAAATCGGTTTAGTGGTTTAAAAGGAGTTAGAGAACAACGAAATACATGAGTTGTCTAAGAGAGAGCTTCACTCTTTCAGAGTTTCGCTCAATAATAATATGTAGTGATTATAAGTAATAGTATGAGTTTTTTTGTAGATAATGACGTTTTACCCTCTATGCGCGATGCGAAAAATTATTGCTTCACGAAGCCATTGCTATTAGGGTAATATAGTTTTATATGGACTCTACATAACTTATATTTTTTCAGATCTTAGGTACTTCCCTACGAATGGAGCCGGTTGATGACGACGCATCCACGCTATTTTATATGTTCATCATGCTGTAAGTAAAATTTGAACTATTACAAGAATGCGCATAAGCATACAATTACTTCTGTGATTGATAATTATAATAATTTTTAAAAATACTTTTTTTTTCGTGTGGAAACCCAACGGGCTTCACCCCATTGGTGCCAACGATGAGGTGGGCGTGTCGGAATCGGACCGACTAAAACCACACGGTGTCCTCCCCAAGTGTCCATTGCCGGGTACCCCGGGTAAGCCCTCGAAAGGATAACCCCAGGGTTACCGGCGGACTTAAGCCGTCACCGCGTACAAAGTTACAAACTTGTGTTCTTGATTGTATAGTTCAGTTTAGCCCGATTACTTTAGTACATAAATAGGAGTCTTTAGAGTCAAAAACTATTTTTGTCGTTTAAGGGCTCCTTTATACAAGACTGTACAGTGAGTGTTAATATGTTAAATTATATTTTTATTACTACTGAGCAAAAACGACACATCAAGTAGCTACGTAAGGCACATGTAAGCATGCAGGCAGGCACCTGATCAAATTAATGATGTATGTTTTGTAAACAGGTCAGAAGCACTCGAAACTGCGGGTCTGTATGAAAAGTTTAATGACAGTGTAGAGAAAGCTCGTGAAGTATGTAAGGACAGAAGCGGATGGCGGGCTTTTGGCTCTGCCTACCCCGGAAGGTAAAAAGTGTGAGTCTATGTATGTATATTTTGCATAGATCTGAGTGTTTATATGCATAATATAATACTTACATATTCATAAATGTATGTGTTATGTTTATCTGCATTCCATAAACCCATTTTATAACCTATGTTTAGTTTAGCTCTTGCTTCTACACCTACCTTTTTTTTCGTGCGGAAATCCCCACGGGTTTCGCCCGCCCGGCCAGCGGGGGAGGTTATGTCGGGTTTGAACCTACTAAAACCGCACGCCGTCCCGAGTCTTCAGACACCAGGGTGTAAGGGGCTCATAAGGCATTTCCCTCGCACCCTGAAACAGGGCCATCTCTGCTTCTACATACTATTTTTCTTCTTATTTTTTCTTGCGGGAATCCTTTCGGATTCCCCCTGCCAGCCAGCGGGGGAGGTTATGTCGGGCTTGAACCAACTAAAACCGCTCGCCGTCGCGGGTTATCAGACGGCGGGGTGTAAGGTTGCCCATAGAGCATATCCCTCGCACCCTGACTGACCCTGGGCCATCTCCGGTTATATATCAAATGAAAAGTAACATGAGTTATAATGAAAATAAATAAAAAAGCCTTTTATTCTGCTATACCAATTACATTTTATAATAGGTCTTTACCTATGAAATTGCCGAAATTTTCTTACAAATTCATGAGTTTGTTATTCCTGTAATTTAATAGCTATTTCCATTATTTATATTTTGTTACTTCGGGCCGCCAACCAGGTGGACACCGAAGTCTTAAAATCACGCAAAAAAAATCAAAATCTTACACCCACTTTTTATCACTTTTCTCGTCGTTTCACATGATTCTAAGTCTAATTAAGCAAAAAAAATGTTTGTATCGGTCTGTCTGTTGGTCTGGATGTCTGGATGTATGTTTACGCAATAACTCAAGAATCACTTATCCGATTTAAAAAATCCTTTCGCCAATCATCTTGTTTGGTTAATGGGAAGAACTGATTAGATTTTGGGGTTTGTACGTTCAAGGTTTCGGGTACCTACCATACAAATAGTCCCTAAAAAATATCTAAGTTTGGCCCGAAGTTTGACAATCACTGTGTGATTTCCGCCCCACTAGATTTGAAAGTTGATTTCAAGATTTTAAAACTCTGTATTAAATTTTGTTTTTAATGGCCGCTTGATAAATTAATTCGATCTTCAAAAACAGTACTTCTTAAATGCTATCCATTTTGATGATAAATTTCGTATTACTTAACAGCTGTCACTTTCAAAAATGTAATAAAAGTTGCTGTTTGTTAGCTTAATGTTGTCTCATTCATACACAAAAAAAAATCATAAAATTTGGATTTGTAATTCCTAAAAAAAATGCAGAAATGTTAGTACTGAAAATTGGGTTTCCTCCAATTTCTTCAAGAAAAACGGCAATTTCATTTGTAACAACCTAATATGCTGCCAGCTTTCCTATACGGGTCGGGGTGTCAGACGGTATCCCCATATATTAAAGGACTGGTAACATGGGTAATTAATAAAAAAACCAATGTGTGGTTTTATGAAACCACGGTAAAAGTGAAACTTTTTTTCACATTATAGACATTTAACTAAAAACAAACAAAATAGCGTGGAGCACTGGCACAAATGAGTAATAGTCTATACACTACACGGTCAGCTGCTGCGAACTATAGGCGCCGCCATATTGGCCTTGGCTGCTATGACGAGCGCCTTTCACTAAAACAAATTATAGCTATGAGGACAAAGGGTGGATCGGCTGCAAAGTGCTAGCTTTGGTTGAAACCGGGATTGGCGCACGGATGGACAAAAGATAATGTAATCTATATCACAAGTAAATATCTAGATAGATTTTCATTAAATAATTTCTAAAAATAAATTATAAACTTAAAGACACTTTTGTAAAGACAAGCTTTGCAGTAAGTACTTAACAAGACTAACTATTAACGGCTGCTTCCAATATTCGATTTTCAATCTAAGATTATTTTCAATCCCGATTTTTGACAATCGATGGATCGACGCAGAATCAAGATATTTCAATATGTCTATCTCGCCGCCAATACCCTAACAAAAAAAGGGATCGGTCATAAATCTCGACCCTCTTACAAAAAAGTAGATGTTTTGGTTTACGCATGTTCAGTAAAAATACATGTGCTCGTTGGTTGATGAGCCAAACATCGATTGTTTTATCTTGTTTAACACAGGCTAGTTAAACTATGCTTACTTTGGGCCTAGAGAGCGCTGTGCAGAATGTCGTAGAATATTTATCTATTTTATTTTATGGACACTTTCCGACTCCACCATCTGTCCAGCTTCATAGTACCGTATTATCACTTTATCACCAAAGATACGCAAGTAATCACCGTAGATACGCAAGTATACCAAATTTAAGTTCAATTTGACATTAGGAAGTGGTTCTAGTTAGGCTTCGTAGCTGTAGTTCGTAGCTGGCTAAGAGAGCCAGTTAAATAAAAACTTCTTATAACAGTATACATATTATGTGATAGGTATCTCGCAACATGCTTGCCGCGCGGCGCAGGCGACTCAGACGCCGGAGGTCACTCAACGACCTCCGTCCTCCATGAGCGCAGGCCAGGGGGTGACAGATGAGGCCGTCTGTCTCCCCAGTAGAAGCAGGCCGGGGCGGCGGCACGACGCGCGCCCCCCGTTCCGGGGCTATTTGGGGACACCGTGGTTCCCACACCCGAGGGGCTCATCTTAAAGCCGTAGATGGCCCAGGGTCAGCCGGGGTGCGTAGGAATTGCCTTATTAGGCTACCTCACACCCTGGCATCGGAAGACCCGAGACGGCGTGTGGTTTTAGTCGGTTCAGGCCCGACATAACCAGCCCCGCTGGCCGGTGGGGGGGGGGGGGTATATCCAAAGAGATTTCCACACGAAAAAAAGAAAAAGGTATCTACAGAACAATAATTAGCATATATTTACATTTTTACAGCCTGCCAGGAAATGAGTTTTACATCAGAATTGTGCACAATATTTTGACTTTGACTGATGATGGTGTACAACTACAGAAGAAAATGTACTGCACAGGAGGCGATATTAGGACATATATTAAGGTCATGTGGTAAGTACATCATTGTTATTACTTAACAGTATATGATGTATCCACCAAGATCTATAGGATCCGAATTAACCTTAGCTGCAAGTCTTGCTGTCCTCCGTACCCCGGGATGAAAGCCTGCAATAATCAGATATACGGTTTGCAGGTAAGGTTCTTAAGGCTCTATGGCTTAGCGTTAGTGCGCAGGTCGCGGGTTCAATTCCTGCTCAGTGCAAATATTTGTATGTATAAATATATCTATTTGTATTGATTTGGGTGTTTCTATGTATAATATTTAAAAAAAATGTATCTAAATATGTTTATCTGCACTCTAGAACCTAAGCTGGTTGAGCTATGCTTACATTGTTTCTAGATAGCGCTGTTTGGAATGTCGTAGAATATATACCCATGGTAACTGATGTCACTATACTAAAATAGCCGATAACGTTGTCCAGCGTTGTCCAGTCTGCCGCCGCGCGCACCCGCGGCGTGCTACGTCACGAACAATCGTGTGACGGACGTGTGACGAGCGTTGCTCTTTGAATTTGCATGAAACAGTTATCCGCGCTGACCCAATATGTGCTGGTTTGACGCCGTAACGGGAGACATGCGTGGGGTCACTTCGTACGATCTTGGGCATCTATGGTTTCAACCATTGCCTTTTTACCCATTACAAAAAGGCAATGGTTGAGACCATAGATGCCCAAGATCGTACGAAGTGACCCCGGGTTCCGAGGTGAAGGCCTCTGATGCAATTGGGACACAACGCTGAGCTGAGATGAGAGTAAACCGCGCACCAATGTGTGCCTGCGCATAATGCCGCTTAACGCATTGATCGGCCTATAGATCTAAAGAGCCTTTTACATTGATTTTAATAATTTCCAGGAGGGAGCGCACGATGTCGGGTCTGTGTTTCAAAATTGAAATGACAAACGAGCAGGGAGAGTTTCCAAATTTTAGGATGGTAGCCCTCTCCCAGGTCACAAAAATACCTAGGATACGTATTATGGAACTGATGTTATCAAAACCAGTGTTAATCCGTGTGAGATTGACTGAAGTTGTATCAAACACTAGAGGTGTCATATTGCGTAAGTATGCATTACATATTATAAGAAAAATATCTTGAACGCGGATCCACCCGCATGCAATTCTGATTCCCTCACCTAGGGGTGTAGAAAATAGCCTACGACCTACCTTCTCAGACCTATCAAATACAAGTAAAAAAAAATACGACGGGTTGCACTCCGGGAGTGCCGGCAGAAGTGAAAAGTTGAGTATTAACGTTGTGCATTTTTAAGTTTATCTCTCAGAAAAATCAACCTTCATCAATAATTTCGACGACTTTTTCACCATCATTATTACCAGAACCATCTTCGCAAATATTATTTTTGAAGTACTCACTCTTTTTTTTCGCTATTTCTTCGTCACTTTTTTCATTAAGAGATGCACTTTGTTTAATTTCCATTTTATATCAATAGATTTATGGCACAAAATAGAATAAATATTACAAAAAGTTATATGATGACAAAAAGTGTTTCTTGGGCCTCGGTCGGAATCGATCTCAGTGTTGACGAAGTCAAAGAACACTCATTAGACGAACGCGCCACCAAGGTTGTTAAGTACAGTGTGAAATTAGCGCTTCTATTTTTGTTGTCTTACGATCAGGTCACGTGTTCACTAACGGGAGTTTAACCTTTTTTACCCATTACAAAAAGAGTGCACAACACCGCTAAAGAAGTTTTCACTTAAAAAAAATCATAAGAATCGGTTTACCTGTTTTGGAGGAGATCGATAACAAACACTGTGACACGATATTTATATATTATAAGAAGAATATGTAGATACCTATACCTACAATCTTATGTAGGTACAAATGTATGTCAGTATATTTATGGGTGTATGGTACCCCACCAAGACCTTACAGTCTAACCAACCCAGTGAAGAAGCCTACCTCACCTGCAAACCAGTCAGTACAGTCAACGACAAAAGTGGCTATACAAATTCCCATTTCTTGATCGCCTTAGCTTATAAACCTTTAATAAAATAATAAACAAAACATAAAATACATTAACTTTGTACTCTGTGTATAATAACTGCTAATAGATCGTCGGTATATGTATTCCAATGTAAAAAAGTTTTGTGAATATTTTAGTGGTATTAAACTTTTGTTGTTGACTGTACATCAGCTGATTCACGGATTAGGAATGGCGTAGGCTTCCTCTCGGGGTTGGAAGGTCAAACGTCAATAACACTCATAAAAGACGTAGTTAAGTTATACAGGGAGCTCCAACAGCATCTCTAGAGGAATTCTAGATCGACAAGACTGTCCTTTCGCATGGCACTGGGCGCCTTTGCGCACGTACCGACCCGGTGCACCACGCTTTATGCATTAATTAATTATTATTATCAATTCTTTGATTTATTATATTATTCATTCAACTTAATTTTATTTCAACATTCAAATTGTTATTTCATTTCAGTATCAGTATTTCTTTCTAAGGATTATATTATTTTTATTTTATTGTAATTTCGACATAAATCACAATAATATTATATACTACTAATATAGTCCGTAAGATTTTGTGTACGAATATAACCCAAATGGATAATTTGGTCCGAAATAAAATCTTATTATTATTACTCTACTCATGGATCTATTTATCTAGATCTCTATCTACGAATCTAGATCTCTAGATCTAATCTACTTTGAATCTAGATATATAGCGCTGTGTAGAATGTCCTTTGTTTATTTTTTATACATGTGTGCCCCACGGGCTTCACCCCATCGGTGCCGACGATGGGGTGGGCTTGTTGGAATCGGATCGACTAAAACCACACGGTGTCCTCCCGAAGTGTCCATTGTCGGGCACCCCGGGTAAGCCCTCGAAAGGATAAGTGTAGAATGTCCTAGAATTTTTATTTATTTACTCAATACTTAGTATCGTAGTATTAAGATTGTACAACGTTGCAACCGTGGTAACCTAATTTGAGTAACTTAGGTGCCCTTTTTTTGTATTATTGACTTTGGAATCATAATATCATCAACTTATTAGCAATTTCCCAGTTGCTACCAAAAATTGCACTTCAGAGCCTAGCACGCCTCCACACTGTCTCTAGGGATATTTTATATTTATAGACGTACATAATTAAAACAAGTATGAATTCTAGAAAAAAATATTTTAATACGTACCAAATTGTTGATGGCACATTTTTATCTCAAATATCTTTAAATTTAAAAAAAAAGTTGTAATCCAGAACAACACGTGCTGGACTGCAATGCCATCCACACACGGTGGAAACCATACAGTCCCGAACTCAGCGGTTCGGTGCTTCCTTTCTTCGTCGCACGATAAAGAGCTGGAATGCTCTGCCCGCGCACGTGTTTCCTTCTTCTTACAATCCCGGGTACTTCAAGCGGGGCGTGAAAAAGCATCTTTTGAGGCCGTCAAGGTAGGGGCCACCATTGTAGGATGACCAGCATCTGAGATGGTGGCCCATATCTTCTGGACTTCACCCTAGCTTCTCACCATCCAGCGGGGTGTAGTCAATTGACAGAACGAATATAAAAAAGATTGTAAATCGTGGTAATTCTAGAATTGATATTTTTAGGTAGATTTCAATGAAATCGATCTACCTATTGGTTTCTTGACTACTGTCGAATTTAAAAAAAAATTCTTCATAGGAGGTCTAGTTATGACCCCCTGAGTCCGAAATGACCACTGGTCAAAAAGTTTATATATATAGGTATATATATATATATATGTATGTATGGTTCCACTTCCTAAAATTTGCGGCACTCTCACGGTCGCATTTTAGCCCCGATCGCTTTCAAACTGCGGTCAAAAATTGCTTGGGTGTAAACTTAGTTTAAGTTCGTGAACGGGTGGTTCACGGTTCAAGGTTCGTGAAAGTGAGGCCCTACCGTCCGCTTAGGCCGGGACGGTAGGGCCTCACTTTTTGTGAAATCAGTTTTTCCTCAAAATTTCACGTTCCATGAAAGATATTCGAACTGTCCGCCGAGCCCGCAACATGCTCGCCTCGCGTCGCAGGCGACTCAGGCGCCGGAGGTCGCTCAACGACCTCCGTCCTCCATGAGCGCAGGCCTGGGGGTGGCAGGTGAGGCCGCCTGTCACCCTAGCAGAAGCAGGCCGGGACGGTGGGGCGACTAGCGCCCCTCCCCCAAACCGGGGCAAGACGGGGACACCGTGGTTCCCAAACCCGAGGGGGCCATCTCGAAACCGGAGATGGCCCAGGGTCAGTCGGGGTGCGAGGGATATGCTCTATGGGCAACCTTACACCCCGGCGTCTGCAGACCCGAGACGGCGTGCGGTTTTAGTCGGTTCAAGCCCGACATAACTGCCCCCGCTGGCCGGCGGGGGGTATCCGAGGGGATTTCCGCACGAAAAAAAAAAAAAAGATATTCGAACCGTTCTAATTTTATCCCATAGTATACATGAATACCAACAACTTTTAATTATAAACCTATAAGATTAAAACTTTAACTAAAAGTGGAGGGGGGAAAAACCAAAATTTTTCGGGAATTTTTTCCCGAAAAATCATAACTTCTAACCGGTGAACATTCTTGCTGTCACGGAAACATTTTTAATCGATAGGCCACTTTTAAGTCTAAAATAAATGTCTGAAAAGTTTTTCGCTACAAGTTACCGTTTTCGAGAAAAAAAAATTAAACATGTTAATAAAATAATATTAATTGCTTCACGAAATCTACCTGTGCGTTCCCCCTGCGGGAACGGATTTTTTGACTTACATCCCTTAATCTAAAATATCTCTAGACAGTTTTGAGCAGTGTAGTGTCCGCTTATTCTATTTGATTAGTATGTCAGCTTTTTCGGAAGCGGCTTCTGTCTGACCTCACAGCGTCGAGAGGTAGGCCTGCGCCAGAATCTCGTCCGTTATTTAACAACTTAAGTTGACTTCGGCCCCGAAGATACATAACATAACATAACATAAACTCACGCCTATATCCCCGAAGGGTTAGGCAGAGGTGCTAGCACCCACATTTCGCCAGTTTATGTTTAGGTCCCAATGTAATAGGTGGCGAGCCCATTGCCATTAACCGGGCACTTATAAACCTGCGATAAATACATACATAACTTCGAAAAGCATCGAAAAGTCATTGGTGTGTGCCATGGTAATACCTGGGATCGAACCCGAGACCTCGTCTCAGCAGTCCTTTACCCATACCACTAGGCTATCGCGGTATACACACATCATACATAGGTATATCATGAACTTACGTATTCTGATACTTGCAGTTAATTTTACAGGTGTGGCGACTAGACATCATTATTATACGAGATCATGCGATAGACACCCCCGCAACCCTGATATTGAGCACCTGTTCCATAACACAATACCTAGACCTCCACGGCTGACCCGACCTCGTTTCTAGTAAGTAACTACTATTTTTTTAAGTGGCAGATAAGCACTCGGCCCACCTGATGGGAAGCGGAAACCGTGGCATGTGGACGTGTGCATCACCAGGGGCGTCACTTGCCAGGGGGGTGGTTATGTCGAACAAAAACGCACTCCGTGATGGGTATCTAATGCCGGAGAGCAAGGTTGCTCTCGGGTGTGGGAGCCACGGTATACTTATTTTCTTGTAAATACTTACTATAAGGGCTGAGGGCCCTGAGGGGCCTGAGGACGGCAGTTGGCCGACTCGCCGTCCTTACAGAAGCAGGCCGTGGCGGAGGCGTGTCGTGTGTGCCCTACACACGCCTGCCAACTCACCGAAGCGGGATAAAACCCGACCCCACCAGGCGAGGCCGCGGTGGCGGCCAGAGTCCGCCGGCAACCCTGGGGTTATCCTTTCGAGGGCTTACCCGGGGTGCCCGGCAACGGACACTTGGGGAGGACACCGTGCGGTTTTAGTCGAGACACGACATAACCACCCCCGCAGGCCGGCGGGGGGGTATCCGAAGGGATTTCCGCACGTAAAAAAAAAAAAAAAAAAAAAAAAAGGGCTGAGGAATATTAATTTAGTCGAATTTACCCTTTTTACCAAGTTTTTATCAATCTTCAATAAAAAAAATTGTAGATTTGCTAAATTGCTCGTGTTAAGAGTGGGTTCACATCACTAGGTAATGGCCTGGATTGGAACCCTCATAGTTTTAAGGGAGATGCTACAACGTCAAGTATGCTTTTTTTTTTACGTGCGGAAATCCCTTCGGATACCACCCTCTCCCCCCGCCGGCCAGCGGGGGCGGTTATATCGTGCATGAATCGACTAATACCGCACGGTTACGGGCAGGACCCAAGTGTCCACTGCCGGGCACCCCGGGTTAGCCCTCGAAAGGATAACCGGTACATTGTCAAGATTTTTGCCTCTGTCTATACCTGCAATATCTTAACATGCTTTTACCCTTTGCAGGTACCTACTTGATGTACCTATCTGAATATACTTAAATAACGACACGTATGCTATAAACATACGAGTAATGCGATGGTTAGTGTGTGGGGGACCTCTTTTTTTTTTACGTGCGGAAGTCCCTTCGGATACCCCCCGCCGGCCAGCGGGGGTGGTTATGTCGTGTATCGACTAAAACCGCACGGTAAGTGTCCGTTGCCGGGCACCCCGGGTAAACCCTCGAAAGGATAACCCCAGGGTTGCCGGCGGACTTTGGCCGCCACCGCGGCCTCGCCTGGTGGGGTCGGGTTTTATCCCGCTTCGGTGAGTTGGCAGGCGTGTGTAGGACACACACGACACGCCTCCGCCACGGCCTGCTTCTGTAAGGACGGCGAGTCGGCCAACTGCCGTCCTCAGGTCCCGATCATGGACCGACCTCCATGTGTGGGTAACCTACCCAAGCCTACCTCGCCTGCAAGGCGATACACCTGCTGATTGACGAAAGAGGTCAGATGTTAGTCGCGCTCATAAAAGCCGTGTAAGCCAAACCAAAAGGAGGAGAAGCAGTAAATTGACCCCACCCCCCTCCCCGCCAACATTCTAGAACCTTCCACACAACGCTATCTAGACCCAAAACATATTATACATAGAAACACCCCGACCATTCACCGATCGACATATTCATACTTATAAATATTTGCACTGACCGGGAATCTAACCTGCGACTTCCGGCGTAGCAGTCGAACGCTTTACCCCACGGAGGTCACCATATGTTATTGAACTA
This sequence comes from Cybosia mesomella, assembly GCA_946251805.1. Classification (NCBI taxonomy): domain Eukaryota; kingdom Metazoa; phylum Arthropoda; class Insecta; order Lepidoptera; family Erebidae; genus Cybosia; species Cybosia mesomella. The sequence goes on along the minus strand of OX276388.1, from coordinate 40,817,184 downwards.
AATTCAATTTCAGTAAACTTAACGAATTCGCTACGTAACAAGATTTATGTATTTTTGCTCATAGTTTACCGAGATCTGAGGAGGCTTGGCTACCTCCTCCCCAGATAGTGCACGACGCTTTGGGGATGGTGCCTTTCGTGCCCTCGCTATGGCCGGACCAGGAGGGCCCACAGCATTCCCTGGAGCAAGCCGTAATAGACTCCGTGGAACTAGCACCGGAACCGTCTCGAAGATCGAGCTCGTAAGACTTGTGTTTAGATCACTTGATTGATACGCTACTATTCATTAAAGTTAAAGATTGTATTTGTTGTGTTGTTGTCAATTTTTATATTGACAATAAAATACATACCTACATACTATCAAAAACGCAATAATACGGGCCACACATACACAATATTATTGGCAGTACCTTTTTTTTTTCGTGCGGAAATCCCTTCGGGTACCCCCCCACAGGCCAGCGGGGGCGGTTATGTCTATCTTGAACCGACTAAAACCGCACGCCGTCTCGGGTCTACAGACGCCGAGGTGTAAGGTTTCCCATAGAGCATATCCCTCGCAACCCGACTGACCCTGAATTATTGGCAGTATCTACCTATGTATTTTATTGACAATATTAATGCGTGTGTGCCCTAGGGTGTATCAAAAATTAGGATTTGTTAAGCTCATTTTGTCGTTGACCCTACTAAAGGAATTGACGTCTTAAGACCACTAAAGTTGACTAACTGTAATTGTAAGCTGTGCTAAAAAGTAATCAATATTGTTATCATAATTGAACGTAGAATGCTTAAACGCCTGAGTTACGACAACGTAAGAATTAACATTGGTTAAACGGTTGAAAGGCAAAGTATGTAAGCGACATCGGAGATTTAAAGAAAAATGATTCCAAACGACATCATAAACACTTGATCGAATAGTGATTCTCTTGTCAAATGTCATTTCGCTAACATAGAATAATAATAATACTTTTTTTTCGTGCGGAAATCCCTTCGGATACCCCCCCCCCCCCCCCCGCCGGCTAGCGGGGCGGGGCTAGCGGTACTGTGTACTTATATGTGTACATACATAAATTTCGTTTAAATAAATTAAACCGCGACTTCAGACGGTCGATACAAAAACGACGTGTTAAAAGTTTGATTTGTGTGCGTGCCAATGAACCGATATGGATTTTGTATTTTTTTTGCTCCAAAATTCATTCCAATGTTCCTGGCTATTTTAAATGGTTAATTATGTTTTTGTAATTACATTGACAATGTTACAATGTTTTTTTAATTACAGTTTGTCGAGCTTCGAGGGCTGGGGGCCAGACCCCTATATGAGAGGTGTTGCCTTCGGATTGGGGCCGCACTTATATCACTTTTGGAGGGAAGGCTTATACTCCAGCGACACCAGCGGATTCGTTTCGAACACTCCGTTGAGTGATAACAAGTAAGTTACTACACATTGACGCTTGTTATTGCAGGCACTACATTTATAGAGTAAATATTACAAATTCACAACATAACAAAAATATTTCTTCCTCCTTAAAGTTCGTCAAACTCCGACGCAGGTAGGAATATAATAATCAATCCCTTGGATATGGTATCGAATGTTCGTCAAGTACCAGCGCATATAGGTAAGGGTCTCCACACGCACACACACACAATAATATTGACTGTATTGAATGCTACATTCAATTATCATCCATATAAGTGGAAATTTGTAATTGGCCCTCTTCTAGTATCTATCTATTTGTAAACTAACCATTAGCTGTAAGTTTCCTTAAAATATAATAAATAAATAAATAATTATTTCATAATTATTATTTCATTCATTACTATTATTTCCTTTATTACATTTAAAATTCATATAAATTATATTTTTAAATACATTCTACTTATATAAAAAAAAACACAAATATATTTAAAAATATAAAAAATAGTGGCCCACCGGCATCGGGGACCAAGATACCGGTGGTTAGGGCTCCAGAACCTAATCACAATACGTGCCGTGTCGAGGAGTACCGCTTTCTGCATCAATCCCTTGGTCCAACTACCTAACGCGAGCCACTTTAGATGTTGGTCGAGGCTCTTGGCAATCAGTCTGTGAACCGATACGACTATCGGAACAATAATTGCTGAATCCACATCCCACATGTAGACAATTTCGTGAGCCAAGTTCAAATATTTTTTTTTTTTATTTGTTTGTTATTATTATTTTATAATACACTAGCAGCTTAAAGCTGATGCGTGTATATCACCTGCGCTTGAGTTCTTAAATTTTTTAAATGTATGAAATTATTCAAACAATATTTTTAACAGTACATATATGTATTTTATTATTGAGTGTGTTCCGTTAGCCTAAGATCAACTGATAATACATTACGCTCTCTTTCGATATTGAGATTGTCGTTTAGGTCATCAGTCACCAAATAAATCAGGTATAATGTTAAAATTTTATGACTCTTGTTAGAGGAGTGTGGTACACCGGGAAGATCACAATCCAGTGACACTTCAATCTAAATATAAGGATTATAGAAATACAATAAAATGCCTACCGAAGACGTGGAACGATGTTATGACGATCATTTTTAAACGAGTAGATACTAAAGTAACCGAAAATACTAGTACCTACCTATTCACGTTAAACCTTCCTGCTAAGCTAAATTGCTTGTGTTAGGAGCGGTCATTACACTACCGACGTGGTAGTGTAATGACCAGAATTCGAACCCAAGACCTCTGGAACCATTTAGCTAAAAACTATTGTTTGTGTTGATACCGTATTTCATGTAGTTACACATACTTAGACAAATAATTGTTATTATACATTTACAAACTCACAATGTTACAAAATATGAATTATTCCTTACAGTTCGGTGGCCTCTTTAGTATTGAGGGCCTTCCCGGATATGTTCAGGCCGATTACAGCAGACCCGAATGGACCAGCCGTCCGGCCTGTCGACTTTCCAGAAAGGGTCATCGTAGCCTATCGTGACGTTCGATCACCGCGTTGCACTCCATCACCCACACCCACAAGTTCCAAACTCTACGATTCGGAGTCCGAATCAAATAATAAACCGTACGTGCACCTCTTTTATTACAAGTGAAATACTATTCTGCAACCCAAGGGAACCTATTTCGGACATAAAAAGTAGGCCATGTATTATTCCAGACTGTAATCTATCCCTGTACCAAATTGAAAGGTGTATACCAGGATCGTGACAAATGGAAACATTTTCCCTATGGGAAAGAGGCGAACTATGTATCTGTATGTATCAAATTCCAGCCAGATCCGTTCAACCATTTAAGCGAGATTAAGTAACAAATATTCTACCATCCAAATATACTTAAAATCTTTCACTTTAGTATAAATTAGTAGGATGTACGATTAGATAACACTCCCGCAAAACAGAAATCATATTGTGAAGCGTAACGTCAATTCCAACATGGAAATATATAGTGTATGCGCTGGTGTATGTGCCCTATGGGGCCCTTCCAAGATCTCCAGGGCCTAAACCAATCGCAACGTTAAAGGATCAGACGGCAGTTCAAAGTAAAAAAAAGTAAAAGTATTTATTTCATTTTCTAATAATGTTTTGACATGTATAATTCTGAGGCGATTACGTGCCTCCCCTGTGGCGTAGCAGTAGTGCTTTCGACTGCTAAGTTAGTGGTCTGCCTCGCATTACATTCTCAGATGTTTATAAAATATCATCGCCTCAGCTAAGTAAATCATCATTATCATCATTATCAATCTCTATTAGTCCACTGCTGGACATGGGTCTCCCCTAATGAGCGCCATAGCGCCTTGTCTTCAGCTTGCCGCATCCAGCATCTGCCCGCAGTCTTTCGCAGATCGTCATCCCACCTGTTTGCTCCCATTAAAGTCAATATAAAAAAAGAAGTGGGTGAGTACACCCTGGGCTCCAAAGGCAAGATATATGTAAACAACATAACATAAACATAACATAACTTCACGCCATTATCCCCGAAGGGGTAGGCAGAGGTGTATTTCTTCTTCTTTAAAGTTCGTCAAACTCCGACGCAGGTTGGAATATAATAATCAATCCCCTCCGGCCGCCTACGAAACCGCATGTTCGTAACCAGTTACAATACAAAGAAAAAACTTCTTCGTACGATACCAGTTACGAAGGAATAGATTTTTTTCCCTATACGATACTTGGTTACGTAGTAAATATTCGGTAGTTAGATACGAAAGAGTAATTAATATTCCTCACAAGTAACCAGTCATTTTGTTGTCCATCAGTACTAACATACCTACTCATTGGTACTACCATATGCGATATTACAAATCTAGGTTTATAGGGAAAAAGAACCCGACCCTGGGTCATTTATTGTCTATATTGAGCAAAGAAAACAAAATAGCTGACATGTACAAAAAAAATACCAAAACGTCGAAAAATTAAATGGAAATAGATAACGAAATTCAATACACAATTGCTAAACTAAATAAAACCATATAACCGTTGGTCACTGTATCGAGATTAAAACACCGTTTTCTTATAAGATTTAAAATATTAGATGGTTATAGTAGCTACTAGTATTTTTTAAGTTCATTTTTATTAATAACCTTTTTTTTCGTTGATAAGTGTAAGAAGGCATACTTATTTATTTTCTCTTTTCTTTGCTGTAGTTACAGTATTGCAATGAAAATGAATACATTTAATAATCATTTTATAGATTTGTTGTTCATTTCATTATATTTTTTATTTCCGTAGTTGCAAGTGTGCCAGGCTGTCACGCGGAAGGTACCAGGTTCGAATCCTGGTGGGGACAACTACTTTATGTTTATAATTTAGTTGTGCCAGGTTGGTTAGGACATTGCAGGTTGATCACCTGATTGCCCGACAAGAAGGATGATACATGCTTCGGAGGGCATGTAAAGCCGTCGGTCCCGGATGACATTTCGCATTTTGTAGGCTGGTATTCGTTAATATTCACCAATTTGTTCGTAACTACGTAACCAGTAACCAAGCATCGTATAGGGAAAAAAAATCTATTCCTTCGTAACTAATATCGTAAAAAGAGAAATCATGTTTTGTTCGTAACTACGTAACCAAGTATCGTATAGGGAAAAAAATCTATTCTTTCGTAACTGGTATCGTACGAAGAAGTTTTTTCCTTGTATTGTAACTGGTTACGAACATGCGGTTTCGTAGGCGGCCGGAGGGAATCAATCCCTTGGATATGGTGTCCGTACCCGAATACTTCGAGCCTTACGGATGTTCGTCAAGTACCAGCGCATATAGGTAAGGGACTCCACACGCACATACACACAATAATATGGACTACAGATATATGTATTCTTTCTTTCAGCACTCCAAGCACCAGCACTGGATTGCAAGATTCGAAATTACGTCACTTCAGGCCGCAACACAAGCGTTACAGCTGCCATGATGATGACCTGTACGAACAATTTTTTTTTCGTGCGTAAATCCCCTCGAATGCCCCCCCCACCCCCGCCGCCGGCCAACTGGGGCGGTTATGTCGGGCTTGGACCGACTTATAGCGCACGCCGTCTCGGGTCTTCAGACGCCGGGGTGTAAGGTTGCCCATAGAGCATATCCCTCGCACCCCGACTGACCCTGGGCCATCTCCGGTTTCGAGATGGCCCCCTCGGGTTTGGGAACCACGGTGTCCCCGTCTTGCCCCGGTTTGGGGGGCTCGGTACGTACCCACATCTGTTCTATAAAAGACAGTTTTTGTGCCCGCGACTTCGAGCTGAGTTTACATTTTTTTGAACCCTTCAAATTCAGCAAAGCCACGTCGGACATAACCCGGACAAACGGACGGGAAGACAGAAAGACAAAACAAATTAAAAAAGTATTGTTGTTATAGTACCGTGTCTACAATTCAAATGCAATCATTAAACAGCTGTTTTGATATTATAAACAGAGGCTTCAATTTTTTTTTTGTATAGTATTTACACTCGTTAGTAATCACTCCTGCAGGGCATAACTCATATTGACACGTGTATTCCCAATATAGGAAATATAATAACACATTTCTAAAATTTCAGTTAATAATCTCATATCCAAAGATTTATTCGGTTCAAGCCCGACATAACCGCCCCCGCTGGCCGGCGGGGGGGTATACGAAGGGATTTCCGAACGAAAAAAAAAAGTCACTAATTGCAATGTACTTACATAATTGCCTCTCTTATTTGATATAGGATGCAAGTATTGCCAAAACAAAATAGTAATATACAAACTTCAATACCAGTTAACAATAAATAAAATCAAAATAAGCCTTGTTTTTACAAAATATAAATAAAACGAGCCGTCGTTTCATTACAGAGTTCCTATGACCACCTTCCAGCTCCATCATCAAACTCTGGGGGGGGGGGACTAAGAGAGGGAGGGACGGAAGGATGAATAGAGAGAGGGAGGGAGGTTATCAATCAAGCCGAAACACGTTGGGGTTGCGTCGTTTCATTACAGAGTTCCTATGACCTACTGTATGATGAAACTACTCCTCAAGACGAATCAAAACTCGAAGGGGTTGCTTCGTTTCATTACATAACCTTCCAGCTCCATTATCAGACCCTGGTTACCATTGAAAGGTAAACTACTCGTCAAGACAATTCAAACGAACCCAAACTCGCTGAGGTTGTGTTGTTTAATTGCGAAGTTCCTATGGTCACCTTCCAACTCCATCATCACATCAGCACCATGTCCTCATAATTTAGCATTGTCACGCCATTTACACATATATGCAAAATCTCATATTAATCACTAAACAGGAAGTGAATCAAATTTAATTTCCAAGATCTGATGACAAACATCGAGACAGGTGGAGCTGAATAACAGCTTATAAAATGGAAAATTAACGAAAGTCGCTACTGTCCCTAATAATTTGGCCACGTACGATAAATAGAATTTAAATTAATTTAACACATTCACAAGGTTATAACATTTATGCTTTCTGCTGACAGTTCGTCAAGCTCCGACGATGACTGCGAGTCGACTCTTCATTAAATACACGTTGCTTTGGAATGCTGCCCCGCACCCAGACCACATCACGACGAATATGAATTGAACGCCAGCTCAAGCGGGTACAGCAACAAATGCCAGGTATAGTAATATAGAATAGGCCTGATATCATTTCAATCGATCATTTATCATCAATCACCGATTCATCGTGCTGATGAACTGGGTAGAGTCACCGGTATGTCTTGTGGACATCACTATATTCATATGTAGTCCACATATAGGCCATATATATAGTCAACTCGTTCGCGCCGAAGCAGATAATTGGATTGATGGGTAGAACAAAGTTATTATATGTAGGACAATAATAATTTATACCTACCAGTAATAACTTCTTCAGACATACTCAGTATTAACCCATATAATGATAGTCTTAAAGGCTTGGATGTGTTCAGCAATAGTTTGACATAATAGAATATGATCATATCTCCGATTCTACCGGAAATATGACCAAAAAATGATAACGATGACCTCTCTAATAGAAGAAACCGTATCAACATTTGTTCAGTAGTTTTTGCGTCCATCGTGAATAAACAGTTAAATTGAGAAGAATTAAAAAACAAATATGGGTACTGAATCGTTCATTTAACATTACCCAAGGCTTTTTTAAATATCTAAAATGTACAGTCTGAATTATAATTTTATAAAAGTTTATATATTTATAGTAATGTACCGTACCTTTTTTTTCGTGCGGAAATCCCTTCGGATACCCCACGCCGGCCAGCGGGGGCGGTGATGTCGGGCTTGACCCGACTCAAACCGCACGCCGTCTCGGGTCTTAAGACGCCGGGGTGTAAGGTTACTCACAGAGCATATCCCTCGGACCCCGACTGACCCTGGGCCATCTCCGGTTTTGAGATGGCGCCCTTACTTGCTCTCCACTGTGCCATCTGCTAATCAGAGGGACACGTGGAAAGCTTCCAAACAGCCCTCAACAGGGCCGTCCTCACCTCGGTCGGAGTTGGCCGTAGGCGGCAGCGTCTCTCCCGCCCTAGGAGAGAGGCGCTGCTGTCTCCGTTGCCCAGGGTGCACCGCGTGGAGGTCCCCAACCAAGCACCCCAGTAATGTACCGTACCTTTTCTATTGTTTTTTTTCGTGCGGAAATCCCTTACCACTTTAAAATATTATGCAATTCTTAAGTCTATAAGTATCTATTGTGCCTTGATGAAAAAACTGTGCGTGACTGTATATTTCTTAAATAAAACAAAATAAAATAAATTTACCTTACAAGATTTATGTATTCTTCCTTACAATACGCCGAGGTTCAACGTGGTTAAGATGATAGTACCATACGCTCCCACACTGAACGGAGTCCACGCGCTTGCGCTGGGCTCCTTACCAGCGCAAGCGCACCCGCGACTTGTACTGAATCTTGTGACGAACAGTAAGACGAATAACTCAGCAAAATAATTCATAAACATAACATAACATAAACTCACGCCTATATCCCCGAAAGGGTAGGCAGAGGTGCTAGCACCCACGTTTCGCCAGTTTATGTTTTAGGTCCCAATGTAATAAGTGGCGAGCCTATTGCCATTAACCGGGCACTTATAAACCTGCGATAAATACACACATAACTTCGAAAAGCATCGAAAAGTCATTGGTGTGTGCCATGGTAATACCTGGGATCGAACCCGAGACCTCGTCTCAGCAGTCCTTTACCCATACCACTAGGCTACCGCGGTTTTTTTTATATATAAGGATATATATAAAGGATAAAATAATTCAGGTAAGTTGTTTCCAGACTTACCTGCATCATATACCTCTCTCTCCTTCTCCCACATGTAAATCCTCCGTTTTAATAATAATAATAATACATACCACGGAGGTGGGGGGGGCCCCGAGGCTTTTTAAATGCCAAGAACCTACACAACCGTGTGCAGACTTAGGGATTATTTCCAGAGCAGCGAATGCGGGATGCATCGTGATGTGGTGGCAGTAGACAAGGGTCTCACTCCGCTCTCCTTGGCGAATGAGAACTGGCGCAGACCGACGGTATTGAGCGTCGCAGACCGCAAGTCCGTATGGGAGGGCAAGGAGCTGCACGGGAGGTTTTATCGAGCTTAACAGGGCCCGATGTGGACCTTCTGGCCTCGGTGAACTGGCTACGCTTCGGGGACCTCTTTGGGGAAACTGAAGGGTTTGCCTGTGCAATTGCTGACGAGGTCATGATGACGAACAACTATCGGAAATATATCCTGAAGGACGGTACGGTCGACATCTGTCGGGCATGCCGTCGTCCCGGAGAGTCACTCAGGCATATTATTTCGGGTTGTTCTCATCTGGCCAACGGCGAGTACTTGCCCAGGCATAACCTAGTGGCCAGGATCATCCACCAGCAACTTGCTCTTCGATATGGCCATGTTGAGTCTGAGCTGCCGTGCTATCGGTACACACCGGTGTCGGTTCTTGAAAATAGTCATGCATTGCTCTACTGGGACCGCTCTATTATCACGGACAGGACTATTGCTTGCAATAAGCCTGATATCGTGGTAGTCGACCGGCCCCAGCAATGATCGTTGACATCACCATCCCGCATGACGAGAACCTCGTGAAGGCTGAGAAGGACAAAATCAGCAAGTACCTTGACTTGGCTCACGAGGTTACCGCCATGTGGGATGTCGATTCAACGATCATTGTCCCGATAGTCATTTCGGCGAACGGCCTGATAGCGAAGAGCCTCGACCAACACCTCAAGAGACTCTCGCTAGATGGTTGGGTCAAGGGTCAGACGCAGAAGGCGGTCATCCTCGACACGGCACGCATTGTCCGGAGGTTTCTCTCTCTGTGACCCCGACCGCCGGTAGCTTGGGCCCTGCCACGCTGCCGGTGGAGCACTATTTTTTATGTTTTTAAATAGATGTTTTTTTTTGTTTTAATATGTATTTAAAAATGTAATTTATAAGTAATTTTAAAGTGAATAAAGAGATAATAATAATAATAAAGCCTTTATTAACAACCATTTTTTTGTTACATTTTAATATGTATTGACACCGGTAAGTACTAATGATCGTCTTGCACTTCAGCATAGGCCTCCCCAAGGGCTTTCCAGAGTGCCCTATTTTGTGCTGGCCTCATCCAACACGGTCCTGCTATTTTCTTGATATCATCTTCCCATCTCCGATGTGGCCTACCTTTCTTTCTTTTGTTATATCTGGGACACCGTTCTGTTACAGCTTTAGCCCATTTATCTTTCTGACTCCTTACCATATGACCTGCCCATTTCCATTTTAGTTTCTTGATACCATATACCACGTCTGTAACTTTTGTTTGTGATCGTATTGTCTTTAGTCGTATCTTATCTCTTATCTTAATACCGAGCATACTGCGTTCCATGCTGTATTGACAGGTTTGTAGTTTTTTAATGTTATCGTTTGTTGGACTCCATATCTGGCAACCATAAGTCAAACTTGGTAAAATACATGAGTTAAATATTTTCGTCTTGGCTTTGACTGCTATCCCAGGGTTTTACATGACTTCCTTTAGGGACCAGTATCTCTTCCATGCTATGCATATTCTATTGTTCATCTCTTTCTTTGTGAGGTCTGTTAGTGATATTATCTGCCCTAGGTATGTATACTCGTCTACGTATTCTATGGTGCTATTGTTCGGCTTAATAGGGACTTTTTCTCGGTTAGACATTACTTTTGTTTTTATTGTGTTTATTGCCAGACCTACTTTTTCACTTTCGTAGATAAGATTTTCAAGCATCTTTTGCAAGGTATTTGGTTGTTCACTCATTACTATAAGGTCATCTGCAAATCGCAAGTGGTTTAGTAACACTCCGTTAATATTAATACCATATTCGCTCCAGTCTAGGTTTTTGAATACATGTTCCAGAGTGGCAGAAAAAAGTTTAGGTGACAGCGGGTCTCCTTGCCTGACGCCGCGTTTAATATTAAAATATTTTCCAGTCCTCTCTTTTCGAATTCTTGCTTTCATATTCTGATATATACCAGTAGTTAGACGAATATATTTATTACTGATCCCTTGTAATGCTAGGGCTTCCCAAATTTTACATTGTTTTAAAGAATCGAATGCCTTGTTATCTACAAATGCCATATAATATTATAAGTCTGTTATATTCATTACACATATTCATTAGGCCGCGGTAGCCTAGTGGTATGGGTAATGGACTGCTGAGACGAGGTCTCGGGTTCGATCCCAGGTTTTACCATGGCACACACCAATGACTTTTCGATGCTTTTCGAAGTTATGTGTGTATTTATCGCAGGTTTATAAGTGCCCGATTAATGGCAATAGGCTCGCCACCTATTACATTGGGACCTATACATAAACTGGCGAAATGTGAGTGCTAGCACCTCTGCCTACCCCTTCGGGGATATAGGCGTGAGTTTATGTTTATGTTCATTACATTTTTGTATGACTTGTTTAATGGTATGAATGTGGTCTATCGTAGAGAAACCAATGCGGAACCCTGCTTGTTCTTTGGGTTGATTCTCGTCTAACAGTTTTGTCATGCGTTCTAGTAGTATTTTTGAAAATATTTTATATATGTTAGACATTAGAGAGATGGGTCTATAATTAGCAATATCATCAGTTTTCCCTTTTTTGTGAAGTAAGATTATAGTTGACGTAGTCCATTGATGCGGTATGTACTCGGTAGTTAAAATTTCGTTAAAAAGATCTGTGATTGTGGTTAGCACAGTTTCAGAAGTTCCTAAAAGAATTTCGTTGGAGATACCATCTTCTACTGGTGCTTTTCCTCTTTTTTGTGACCTAATAGCTTTAATAACCTCCTCTTTCATTACACATGGAATTGGTTCTTCTTTGTATGTGATATTAGTAGTATTTGTTAATATAGACAATGAATTTGATTTTTCGTCATTGTAAAGATCTCGGTAGAAGTCAGTTGCTACTTCTAAAATTTCTTTTCTACTAGTTTTAATTTTCTTAGTCTTACGATGTATTATATTGTTCATCCAGCTTGAACTCTCATGGAGCTCTTTCCACGCTTTTTTAACTCCTCCAGATTGTTGTATGTGAAAATTGATGGTGTCGTTTCTTAGTTTCTGTCTTTGCTTGCTTAATTTGACTATATCTTGTTTATTAAGTTGTCTATTTTTAAATAATTTTGCCCTCTGTTTAATTAATTCTTTTGCTTCTAGTCCTAATCTATCTTTGGGAGTTCTAACTGTTTTAAGTTTATGTTCGGTTTCTTTTATTTCTTTTTCTATAGCATCATATCTTTCTTGAACTCCACGAAGTTCCTTTATTATTTTTAGGTTACTATCCAAATTTTGTAAGATTTTCTTCGGGAGTGGTAAGTGTAACGGTTGTTTTAAATGGTTTATATGTTTCCTTGACTTTTTAGGCTCCGCCATGTATAAATGTCCCCAAAGCAGTCTATGATCGCTATTGTAGTTAAACCGATTTACAACCTCTACATTTGAAAATAGTCTTGGTTTATTGGTAATTATGTGGTCTATTTCGTTTCTTACTACTCCATCCGGTGATTGCCATGTCCACTTCCTATTGAATTTTCTCTTATAGTGGCTATTCATAACACAGAAGTTATTTTCCATGGTGTATTCTATCATTCTCTGTCCATTGTCGTTTCTATTACCTGTTGTATATAGCCCAAGTGTTTTGTCTTCATTTTTCCTTCTCTTGCCAATTTGACCGTTGAAGTCTCCTATTACAATAATAGTGTTGGATAAACCCTCTGTCGTCTTCTGTAAATTTTCGTAAAAAGTGTTTTCAATTTCTTCTTTAGCAAGCTCCGTAGGAGCATAAACTTGCATAATTGATGTAGGCTGTTTGCAGCTAGGAAGTTCGATCTTTAGGACAGCTATTCTATCCGATATTCCTTTTAATTCAAGTTTTGTATTTTTGAGGTACTTCTTGACTAAGAATCCCACGCCGTATAGTCCAGGTATTTCATTTTTGTAATAAAATATGTACTCTTCGTGTTCTTCAATTTTTTCGCCAGATCTGCGTATTTCGCTTAACCCAATAATATCCCAACTGATCTTTTGTAATGCTTGTTCCAGTTCTATTAATGATTCATTAGTTCTCAACGTTCTTGCGTTAAGTGTTGCTATGTGCATCTTATTTTTATGTTTCTTTATATTATCTTCACTATGTAGTATAACATTTTTTTACATGGATTCCGTAATTTTTCTTATTTTAAGCTCTTGGGGGGTGTGGTCAGCAGCAGCCCCGCGGTGACCAGCCATATTGGGGCTTTTCCTGTTATTAGATATTGTTTTGTGTACTATATTATTGTTATTTGCGTTACCGGTGTCAGATGTATCCTATGCCTTATGATATTGGGCATTTTTGTCGGACAAAGAGAAAGATCTAGCCCGCATATACGTAAATGCGTCTGTCTTGGGCATTTTAGAAGGTGCAATCATATTTTTTTTGTATGTTGGTGTATGTATATTTTGGGGCGAGGAAGACAACTCTCTTTTCCTTTTTTCCACCTCTGATTTTTCCCTTACAACTAGTTTGTTGTTCCGAATGAATGCTTCGTTTCCATTGCTTATCTCCTGTCTTAGCTTTTCCTGCAGGTTTTTGCGCATTTCCAACGTTTCTTTAGAAAAATCTTCAGTGATGTATGTTTGTTGTGGCATTTTATTCTTTTGATTCAGTAATTCTATCTTCTTCTGAAACGACGTAAAAGTAATAAGTATAGGTCTTACTATTGTTTCCTCTTGTTTTCGCCTAGTCTATGGTAATTATTTATTTCGTAGCTTTCAATTTTTATATCCATTTTTTGTATGGTTTATTTTATCATTAGCAATAAGTCGTGATTGTTTTTTTCGCTTTCTTTTATACCATGTAAAATTAAGTTGTTCTTCCTGTTTTTGTCTTCCAAATTCCTAACTTTTTTATTGAGTGAATCCAACTTGATTTTTAAACATTTATTTTCTTCAAGGATTGGTGTAATCTTTTCATCAATACTGCGCATGATAGTGGCGGTAACGTTTTCTGTTATTGTTGCGGTTTGTTTATCGAGTTCAAGTTTCACCATTTGAACATGTCCTCTGACATTCCCTCGGTATTCATTTGTAGAAACTAAACGTTTAAATTTGTGTGGAACGGAACGTAAATATCCTGTAAGGTTGGTATTAATATGAGATGTCTGTTGTCAACTGTCAAGTGCAGCTGCTACCTTCGTTGTTTACAATATATCAAATGATATTCAAAAAAATGTCTTCTAACCTTCAATCTCGCTGTAGTGTTGTTTTGCCGTAAATAATTAGTGACTAATCTAGTGAGTTTTGTGAAGAATCCGCTTAGTTGACGCTTCCTTTGTTTGTATATCTGTACTGGAAGGCTTGATTACGCAGGAATTCGTTGTTTTATGGTTAAAAACTGAGAGCACTTTTACGCACACTGTTTATACTTTGACAACCGGAACTCCATTTTCCTCCGTTTTAGTAGTCACTAAATGTGACCACGACTTCGGCAGAGTGGACTTAGATCTCGGTTTTTTGGACAACATAGAGTTCACAATATACCATAATATTCCAGCAATAATTGTGATTTACTTAATGTTGTTTTTAAATAAAACCAGCAAAATAATTTGTAATTAAATTTATTGCACAATACCCCGGGGTGCTTTTGTCTAACTAACTTAGGTAACGCGTCATAATCCGAAAAAACAAATAATACTTCAGTATAGTGCTAATTCTGATGTTACAAACTTAGCTCATTCTAATTCTTTGCCATCTATTTTTAAACTGATATCTAGAAATGATAAAAAGACTAATTGATCTTGAAATACTATAGGCGTTCGACGTCTACGAGTATTTAGTTACCCACATAAGTAAACATCCCATGTAGGTAACCTTTAAACTACAACTGGTTTAAAAAGTAAGTACAGTCAGCGTCAATAGTAGCTGATCAAAAACTGAGTTTCAAAAGTATTGACTCAATATTTTTTTTTAATAACCTGACTTACTTCTTTTTAATATTAATCACTCGCGTTAAGGTTTCAAAATAATCAAAAAAACTATTTTCAAAATAAGCTGATTCAATTTTTTTTCAATACTCATAACTATATTGTGTTTTTAAAGTGACTGATATTTTAATTGAATCAAAATAGTCAGACAAAAGGGGAAGTGGTATTATTCAATTATTAGCAGCAGTGTCGGCAGCTCGAGTGTGATGCCCCTGGTGTTACTGTACATGTCTATAGGCCACGGTAACCACTTTCCATCAGGTAGGCCGTGCGCTTGACTGCCATCTAAGTGGTATAAAAAAGTGCTATTCTCTAACTTTTTACTAGTCGACGAGCCCCCAGCAATCGACCAATCACATCATAGAACAAGGTTGTGCTCGCCGACGATTCTATGATGGGATTGGTCGATTGCTCTACGACGAGCCAGCAGCGCTGTGTCCGTCGACGAGTGAAAGTTAGAGAATAGCACTGCTGTTCGATGTAGTGGGACCACGGGCCCTTAATGGATTAATCACATATTTGAGAATTTAAAAAAAAGTAATTAATTTTCGCAACCGATGCTTTATTGTAAAAAAAAACTTAAACTTTAAAATTAACATACCACTTATCTACTAAAAAACGTTTACATTGTAGCTAAAAAAAATTTACACTTGCATACTTGCATAATTAAAGTTAAGGTTTTCAATGGCGTTTTTAGAATCGGGTATGGCCTCCTGCATTATCTATAATACACTGAAGACGTTCCCGCATGGACATGACCATGTTCTGACATGCATACATTCCTCTATAGTGTTCCCATAACTCGAATACATGATTACAAATAGCGGTTGCAGTACGAGGAGTTGATGGATCCCAGTTTTGCACCATCAATCCCCACATGTTTTCAATTGGATTTATGTCCGGAGATTTAGGTGGAAATGGCAAAGCAATAATTTCGTCGTTGTGCTCTCTAAACCATGCTCTGGTCAATCTTGCAGTGTGTACAGGTGAATTGTCGTGAACAAAATTAAACGGATCGATGCCTGGATAACAATTTCTAACAGTTGGTATCAAAACGTCTTCCATAATATCAACGTAACCTTGAGCATTCAATCGTCCACCAATTTCTATTAATTCTTCAGGCCCAGCAGACGACATCCAGCCCCAAAATCCAAGGTTTATTCTGCCGCTTGCATGAACATTGACAATATTTCTTTCAAAATACCTTGTGTTATTAATTCGCCACAAGGTGACCCTTCCACTTTCATCTGATGTAAAAGTTTTTTCATCACTGAATATGACATTCTCGAAATTGAAGTCTAGATAGTCTCGTGCAAATCTCAATCGTTCTTCCTTGTGTATTGCAGTCAGAGCAAGCTTCCTGGCCGGTTTGCGGTGATGTACTCCTGCTTTATGCAATACACGTCGGACTGTTGACCGTGATATATTAAACTCAGTAGCCAAGTTTGCGACTGGAGTGAACCCATTGTATCTTGTCCTTCTAACAATTTCGTTACGTGTAGAAGCAGATGTAACAGTCGGTCGTCCTGTTTTTCGAATTTGATTAACATGTCCTTCGCTTTCCCATCTATTTATCCAAAGAGTAACGGTATTTCGAGCAACACCAACACGTCTTGCGATGTCACCAATTGGTAAGCCATCTTCATGAAGCGTTACTATACGATGTCTTTCATGATCTGATAGATAATGCGATGATAAAGGAATTAAGGAAATTTACTAATTTTTAGTGCTATTTAATCAAATTATGACTTCCTAGAAATATATAGGTGCCTAACCTACTTAGGAATTTTATTTATTTAAACCACTATCATTACAGATAAACACCTAATGCGACAGGGTATACAAATAAAATCTTAATGCTAGTCTTACAAATAAATCTTATAAACTAGGTGTATAAAGCTACTTACTAAACATCACAAAAATAATCAGTAATAGATTATATTCAGTTCAGTTCTTGGTTTATATAGCCGCTTCAAGTGACAATTCTTGACAATGCCATAAAACAAAAGGCAGAACACAATATTAAAGTCAAAATATACATCAGCATTCTAAAAAGGTTTATGTTCGACGAAAGTTTTATTCTTAATTCAGGTACTTTTGAAACTTTTTATAGAACCATTGTGTGAAAAACTTTTGAAAATTTCCGATACTGCTTTACTTTTGATGGATAGTTTTTTTTGCATTATGAAAATATTAATGTACCAAACACTTTTACGACGCGATTTTGTCAGACTATTGTGATATATCTTGCAATGCATTTCTTTTGGACAATTCAGATACTACGCTACTATTGATGTTGACTGTACAACAGAATCAGCACTTATGTTTCTTTAATCGCTATTGTATAAGACACGAGGTCGATCTACACGGTACAGGAAAATCGTAATATTGTGCACTCAAAAGATATAGTTTACGCAACACGGGGTCCCATGGCCAAGTAGGAATCTTATGTCGCTTAAACGGTTTTTTATTAGCAAAGCACTCAAAAATGTAAAAATCAGTAATAGTGTTTCTAAATAACAATTATGATATTAAGTATTACAAATATAATTAAAACTTCACGTGTAAATCGATCTCAAAATAATCTAACAAAAAGAAACAAAAAACTTAACATTCTTACTTCGTTCTACAACAAAGATCTTACCAGAGGTAAAAAATTGTTATTCTGTAAATTCCAACGTCTTCAATAGACACTTGCTCGATTTCCAAGATACGTAATATTTCATCTTTTTCTTTTATAGTGAATCTAGCAGAGGGAGTGATAACTATGCCATCCTTGTCCCACGTAGCCCATGGAACCGGCTGGCCTTTCACTGCACATTGGAGAAGGAAGGAGCCATTTTACGAGAAGGACTGCATAGGCGACGGGGATCTGGACCTGAGATGAGAAAAAAACTATATTTATTTAAATTTTCAAAGTGGATAAGCATTCAGTTCCCGAAGCCTATTACAGAAAAATGTGACGACAGAAAGACGGGAAATGTGTATTGTACATTTAAGTGGATCAAAGGGATTTTTAAATTCAAGTGAACAAACATTTCAAGCAGTTCCTGGGGCCTATTGCAGAAATATTTATATGTAGCTATGGCAAGAACTAAAACGTGTATTGTAAATTTTAATGGATAGAACGGACACTTAAGTGGATAAAAAGTAAAAAGTGTATTGTAAATTTAAGTAGACAAACATTCGACTTATTATATTATGAAAATTATAATATTTAACTATTTTAGCTTTTTTTAAGCAATTGTAAGAGTTTATTGTAAATATTTTTTAAGTGAATAAGACATCCTCTCAAAAAAAGAACATCAAGTCCCGTCTTGGATATTCTTCTTTTTCCAATCTATTTGCGTTCGACTTGGGTTTTAATGTACCTGGTGTTCTAGACAATGATCTAGCAGGAGTACTGCGAGGTGTAGATCGAGGCGTGGAGGCCGCTGACACCAACGCTGGCGGGCGACGAAGACGCTGGCTAAGCGTATTTGGTTCACCGGATGCTGTGCAAAATTACAAAATTTGATTAATATTGTGTAAACTGTAGTGGATACTTTAAATGTCTACGCCTAATCACTTTCAAACATCTATTTCTATCTATATGGTATTATAAAATTGAAAATTACTTGTGTCTGTACATTGGAGATATTAAAAAAAACTTGGGTTTTGTTAAATGAACGATACTGGTTAGGACTGCAGTATACAGGGCGAGCACGCCTGACGCGTGAAATTAGAAAACCCCGCTTCGTAACCTGGAATGAAACCTTGGCACGATGACCCTTCGCACGAGGGAGTTGGCCGATGTACTGACTCACTGGAAGGACAGTAGTAGATCCCAGCTTATTGAGGACGGGTACTAGCTGATCTACACAGGTGCACCTAGTGGGAGTGGCCGTGGTGCTCTCCCGAGAGCTTCAGAGCGACATCTAGGAGTTGAAACGCTGTAGCGACCGGCTTATGAACGTGCGGGTGCTTATCGACGGGAGTGTAATCCATCTGATAAGTGCCTACGCGCCACATGCCGGGGGGTTGCAACGTGTGGTAAAGCGGGGGGTTGTGTTATAACAAGAAAATATGAGATATAAAAACCAATTCCGCGCGGAGAGAAGCAGTCGGTTTCAGTTTCCGTTTGGCGTGATCTAATTATAATTATTCTAGCTGTTTTATAATAATATTATTGTTGTTTCTTTACTGAGTTAGTCGTAGCTAGAGCTGGATGTCAGAGTGTACCAATATATTAGTTTTGCATGAAGCCATAATTCCAATAAAATTATATCTCTATTTTGAAATAAACGAATTCTTGGTGAAGTAACGACAGAATTAGACTATTGAATATAAGTATTAATTGGCTTAGTGCAAATCTGATTTTGGGAGGCGTTCGAAGGGTCGATTACTCTTATAATGGTATTGATTGGTGATTTCTAATAAAAAAAAGAAGGGATACCATTATACGGCTAATGTTAGAAGGTGGTTCTGACAACCAGAATTAAATTAATTCTGAAGAATTAAAAATAAAGAGAGAGTAGACGGATTGATTTAAAATCAACCCAAGAACAGAGCTGATGACAAAATGTAAAAAAATAAATAAAAAAAAAAAAAAATTAATTGCAATTGGTACCAGACAATACAACATATACTACAGTTTGGAAAATATATTGTTAGGTTGGTCCGTTTGGAATAAACTGGCAATTGAGTTAATGACTGAGTTCATTAGTTGCAAAGTACCTATATAAAATAAAAACATTAGGTAATAAAACTCGACGTTACATTAACTTAGCGAGAGAATAAATCCCAACGTACATTGATCATTGTTGTTAAACTTCAAGGTTTCATTCGAGACTAGGTTTCGTTTAGACGATTAGATACAGCCAAACGTGTGGCAAGAATAAATTGTAAGGCTAATTTTCCGTTACAACTGCTCTTCGCCGCATGAAGAATCAGAAAGCTGTCAGAGCCGATCGAAGCCTGGAAGGCGATGGGTTCCCGTTGTGTGGGCACCCTTACAAACCTCTTTAACCGCGTACTTCTCACCGG
Source organism: Cybosia mesomella (assembly GCA_946251805.1). Lineage (NCBI taxonomy): Eukaryota > Metazoa > Arthropoda > Insecta > Lepidoptera > Erebidae > Cybosia > Cybosia mesomella. The sequence continues at coordinate 40,797,241 of OX276388.1, read as the reverse complement.
GAAGATTCTAAGTCAATGGAGACTGAGTATCATTACTCCAGTCTTCAAAGGCAAGGGGTCGGTGCAAGAGTGTGGCTACTACCGCGGTATAAAGGTAATTTCCCACACCATGAAGCTCCTTGTGAGGCTAATTGACTCCCGGATTCAACAGGAGTGTGCACTCTTGGAGTGTCAGTATGGGTTTCGTCCCAGCCACGGGACCTTGGATCATGTTTTTGCACTAGAGATCGTTGCGGAGAAATACAGGACGAAGAATAAACCTCTGCATTGCCTATTTTTGGATATGTAGAAGTCGTCGACTGTGTTCCTCGCGCGATGATCTGGTAGGTATTGCGGTCCAGAGAGGTTCCAGAATTCTATATTGACATTATCCGAGACATGTACCATGATTCCGATTCCGTGGTTCGGACCGCTGTTAGCGACATGAAACCCTGGCATATCACAGTCGGGGTACACCAGGATCCGTCCTTAGTCCGTTTCTGTTTAGCGCGATTTAGAAGTTCTCTCGAATAGCATCAGAAATTCACATGAGCAACCTCCGTGGTGCCTCAGGTATACTGATGAAATCGCGCTGGCGGACGCGGACCAGAGCAGATTGGTGCGACATGTGAAGACGTTGAAGAAGGTGCTTGAGAATGGCGGTGTGTAGCTTAATGTGGCGAAGATTGAGAACTTTGCGTTGAACTTAACAGATCCCACACCCGTCCGCATAGGCGTTGACTTGGTCGAGCGCACGGATTAAGTTAAGTACTTGGGTCCTGTAGGTTGAAAGGACAATTCTATAAAACTATCATTAGGCCTGTCCTTTTTAATGGCTGAGAAGCGTGGCTATTGCTAAAGCGACAAAAGCAGAAGCTTGTGGATGTGTGGAATCACGCGTAAAGATCGCGTGTAAAGATCCATGCTAAAATGCAGAAGTGTCGCCTTCACTGGTGCGGCCACGTTTTGCGGCAGCCACCTGACTACGTGGATAACAAATGTCTGGGCATGACACCACCGCCGGGCCCCCGTAGGAGGGGAAGACCCTAGAAGTACTGCTTTGACGTCGTAAGGGATGACATGCGTGCCAATGGTCTCACTAGCATGGATGCCCAAAAACGTGCGAAGTGGAGAAGGAAAAACTTGAGTTATGTTAAATGGACGACTCTGAACACCATTTTTTTTTTAGTGCTTGTCTGTTTGTTGTGGGTTTTTTGTTAAATCGCCGAATGATACGCTCGTGTTACATTTGACAATTCGTCTGAAATAGATGTTTATAAATGACATGGGTATCATTTCTGCTCGATTCATAAACATAATAACGCGATAATATTAATTATGAAATATTTATTATGCGTATCTAATCACCTATCTTTTATACGTGGGTAACTCAGTGGAGGTTCGAGATTTTACATTTTATTGCTCATCACCTTTCCGGTATAGCGTGATGAATTATAGTCCGGATTTTGACCTTGTCTGAGTTCTGATGAACTATCCTGTACTTATGAAGATCTATCTTGTAATGATAAAGGTTTAGACCGATTTTTCTCTACTGCGCCTATCATACCTATAATGTGTGTGATGATACATAGCACAGTTTATGACTATGCCCTAGAAGAATGTTCATGCAAAATTTCAGCTGAATCTGTTCATCGGTTTTCAAGTGATGCTCGAACATTAATAATAAAAAGCAGACAAACAGAGAAACCGATAGGCAAAAATTCTAAAAATCACATTTTCGGCATCTGTGTCGCTCCTAGAACACATTAATTATGTTTTTTGGAATAATATTGAATGTACAGTTCTCGTTACGATTTTATGATATGTATAAATAAATGGAATACTCTGTCATCTGAGCTGCCTGCTACCCTTTATGCGTATATTATATCAGAGAATTTCGAATATCTAGGACGTGTACAGGTAGCTCAAAAGGTCAGAGTATTCCTCCTGTAAGAGATTGGTCGTGGGTTCAAGTCCCATACTAGATGTTCACTTTTTCCGAACTACATCAATTGAGTTGCCATTTTGGGCCCAATACTCACCGGAAGAAACCTAATAGAGTATTGGTTTTTGTATAATATGTATTGTATTCAGGGTCTGTGTCCTATTCTATACTAATTTCACTAATTAACAAACAGACATCCATGTTTACATTTAAAGTGTTGACTTTACAATACTGTACTTAGAAAGGATGGGAGGGATTTTATTTTGATTCTAGGACAACTAGATTGTATTATGGGTTCTAGAATGTGGATAAATTTATTAAGTTTTTTTTTGTAAATACATACATATTATACATAGAAACACCTAGACCAATGCACTGTACATAACATATTAATACAAATATTCGCACTGAGCGGGAATCAAACCTGCGACCTCTGACTTAGCAGGCTTAGACCTCTGATTTGTAATAAATAATCATACTCACGGTAAACTACGAGGCAAGCGCTCATCGTGGCCTTGCCTAGGCTGTTGGAGGCTTCGCAGAAGTACGTGCCCTCATCTTCAGCAGTTACTTGCTTCACCTTCAGCCGGGCGGTCCCGTCATCGAACGAGGATTCGAAGTCGGAGCAGTCACGGATTAGCTGGATCATAGTAAGCATATATTATTGTAATATCATCATCACCCGAGTACCCTAGCCCTGTGGCATCCAAAGCTCATACTTCGGAGTCGGAGGTTCGCTCTCCTTTTTACAGTATCAAAACTATTTTCTGTTCCTTTTCATCTTCCAAAATTCCTCACTGTACACATAACTAAGTAGCCATTGCCTTTTGATCAATAGTTATCGAAGAGAATCGTGTGAAACACCACAACACTCCTCCTTTCCAGAGCCCCGACAATCACGAGGTGCTACCAGCTTACAGGTTGGACCCTGAAGATCGTAGTGATGCCCACGTATCAAAAAAAGCAGCCAAGTGCGAGTCGGACATTAAGGGTTCCGTAGCAGCAAGTAGCATAATAATGTTTTTTTTTAATTTTTATATTTGAGTTGATTGAATGAAAGGTAAATTGCGATTTACGATTTATGACGTATTAAAAAAAAACTACATACTAGATCTCGTTCAAACCAATTATCGTTGGAAGTTTACATGGTAATGTACATCATATATATTTTTTAGTTTTATCATTCTCTTATTTTAGAAGTAACAGGGGGGGGGGGACACATTTTACCACTTTGGAAGTATCTCTCGCACAAACTATTCAGTTTAGAGAAAAATTATATTAGAAACCTCAATATCATTTTTGAAGACCTATCCATAGATACCTCACAGGTATGGGTTAGATGAAAAAAAAAATTTTGAGTATCATTTGGCAACGGAACCCTAAAAACGACAACCTGGTTTGGTGGCAGTGGCTTCACGGAAAACATCGAAAGTTCAGTCGTTTCGTAGTTTGACTGGAAGTCGACCCGAACTGAGTTGTAAGTTGGTTGTCTGGAAGAAAATCGCGCCAAGCGATACGGACGCCGAATTCCACTTTTTGTGTTATTTTTATCATTCTCTTATTTTAGAAGTTACAGGGGGGGGGGGACACATTTTACCACTTTGGGAGTGTCTCCCGCGCAAACTATTCAGTTAAGAAAAAAATGATATTAGAAACCTCAATATCATTTTAAAGAGCTATCCATAGATACCTCACACATATGGCTTCTATGAAAAAACAGTTTTTGAGTTTCAGTTCTAAGTATGGGGACCCCCAAAATTTATTGTTTTTTTTCTATTTCTGTGTGAAAATCTTAATGCGGTTCGCAGAATACATCTACTTACCAAGTTTCAACACTATAGTTCTTATAGTTTCGGAAAAAAGTGGCTGTGACATACGGACGGACAGACAGACAGACATGACGAATCTATAAGGGTTCCGTTTTTTGCCATTGGGCAACGGAACCCTAAAAAGATACAATGTATTACTAATTATCATATCTATAACAAGATACTTTTTATACTTACGTCATTGTAGTGGAACCACCTAATATCGGGTTCGGGGTTGCCAGTGACTCGACACTCGAACTCCACTGCATCTCCATCATAGGACAGTAAGTCTTGAAGCTCCTTTTCAAATCGGGGAATTACTTCCACGCGGCTGTTGACATAAAAAATCGTAATTTAACGTAACTGTGTTCTGTGAGGTCAATTAATAATGTCCTTGGTTAAATACTAAGATAGCGGGCTATTGTCTCTGTCTACCGCGAAGGGAGAAAGCCATGAGTCATCATCCTCCGAGATTCTTCCCAACTTAGTATCGATTTTCAGTCTAACTACAAAACCGCCGAACTTAAAGTGACTACCATCTGACATCCAGAACCCACTATCGATTTTGAAGTTCTATAGTTAGACCAGGTTGTCGGACTTTTAAGGGCTCCAATTATCCGTAATTAATTCCACTGTGATGTTCGTATAGTAACCGGGACAGACGAGACTCGGAGAAGTCTCAATGTGTCATCCTAACACTGACCTGGCTTGTGTTGCTGAACTTTGCAATTTAACGAACCCCTCAAGTCATTCACGAGCTCCTCGAAAGGCGTGAACAGGTATATGTATGTCATCATCCTGGGCTCGGCGCGACATTTCTTTTTCTTGCATACTTTCCTGTCAGATGACATCTCCTCTGTCACTCCTTTCTTTGTGCCCTCATTCATGCATGTATTTATATGTATGTATGATGGTACGCAATGGACGTAACGTCGGAAACAGAGAATGTGGAAAAAGGGAATATTGTAGGCATTGCATCTGACGCTTGCGTAATCCGTATAAATATAGACACACACATATACACTTTCCCATTCGAACCGACAACTGTATAATCCACTAAAATGGAAATACACGCAATCCTATCGATTGATAATACGTCATACTTGCAATACCAGAAGTGACTTGTGACCAACTTAAGCCAATGGGAGTAATTGGCTGAAGTTGTTTCCCCTCCCCAAAGAATTATTGGAAACCCACTCACCAGCAGGAACGTCCCAAGTAATGTGTTTGTTATTAATTGCAGTGGATAAGACTGCAGCGGATGCGGGAATTCTGCATGCACTCTTTCCGGATGACTCCACACATCAAGTAAACCTATTCATCTCCGTGACACGCAACTCCTGCTTGTGTTGCTCTAGCATCGGCCACACTCCACAGTCGTGTCAAAGGATCAACTTAATCATAGTGTAAAGTGTTAAGTGTTTATGGAAGCGGACCTATCTATGGTTAAGAACCAAAAACAAATCGGAAATGTCATTGGAAGTCAATAGTGTATAACAAGTTTGAACCCTTTATTTGTAAATAACACTAAGTTTAGATAATATTATTATTCTACATTGAAATAACGCCTCAAATTACCTATTTTTGAATATTCTAAGTATTCCATCCTAAATCGCGTTTAGCCATTAGACCGCCCCTTATACATTGTAACAACCTTGTTAAAAAGGGGCCATTTATAAGAAAAAACGTCACGTTAAATTTAGCTTTTTGCCATTGCAATTAGATTTTTATTTTGCATAATATAGTTCTGTATATATACTTTATAGGCAATATTTTATAAATTTAGCGTATAAATAAGGATAAAGTTAGGCACACGTTAATTAATTAAGATTCAAAAAATTATTTACTTCTATAATAAACCAACATTTAATTCCTAGGTGCTACACAAATATATTGTATACTTCCTTGTTTGTTACTAATAAGTATGAAAATGTAAACAGCAGAATAAAAGAGTTCTATATAGGCAAGATGTTAGGGTAGCAAAGCTACCAGAATATAAAAATCTAATATATTGTTATAAGGCCACTAGTGTGGTTCTTAATGGTGTTTCAGCACGTGTTGACGTGAATAAATAAACTTCAATAAAAGCTGACCAAAAACTGGACTGTGACGCCATAGAACTGAAAATATGGACGTGTAAATGTTTTAAATATTATAAGACCCACTAGTGTGGCTCCTTATTGGTGTTTCTGTTCTGTACCCTCTTTCCTGAGACTTTACCTTCAGCTTACCATCAGGCGAGGTGAAGTCAAATTGATGTGTCCTAAATATAAAAAAAAAAAGAAAAAAAAGTAATTAAATGCTGACCAAGAAAAGGACTGCAGATCTAAAAATATACCTTTAGCCTAACATTAGTGTTAATAGCTAAATGTGTTTTTCTTTTTCAATGTTAAATTAAGAAATAAATGTTATTACGCTGTGTCCATCATTGCGTTTTACTGGTAAGTGCCAACATCCCATATGCATATTACCTACAAATCAACCTTCTGTTATTTTACACGTCTATCTATCTATATCAATAATAATATAAAATTTGAAATTCAGTGCAGGGTGCGACTGAAATAAATTGAGCTGAGCGAGCAGGGCTCTTACTTGAAAATAAGACATCTTACTACGGTCGCGCGCTTAGCTAAGTGCGCGCTTGAAACTGTTTTTCGGTGATTATTCCTCAATGGTACATCGGACATGAACCATCTCGCTTAAAACACTTCACAGTGTCCACACTATCACCGTGGTAAATTTGGTCAAGATCACGCGAGTGTTTACGGAGGAGTTCAGCCACCAACAAACGGCTAATGCCGCGTATAAGAAATAAGTTGTGTCTCTACATTGGAGATATTAAAACAAGTACTCGGGTTATGATAAATGCACGATGCTAAACACAATTTTGTTTCTCTTGGAATTCTCCTCTGTTTGTGTTTTTGCTCGCGATGGATTTTTCTATTACAAAGGTATTAAGGTCAGACTTAAAAATCTGCCGTGTGTTTGAGTGCAATTGGTTAAGTTAAGTACAAGCGGAGATATGACCGAAAAACGATAACCGACCTCCGCGCGGGAGAAGCCTTGGGCATCGGCTAGTTAATAATAAAGTCATTTCGTTAATTTTTTTTTTTTTTTCCCTAAGCCTAAGTCCTTAATATAATCATCTTCACCGCCACTTTAGCTGCACAAAAAGCTTGTACTTTGGGACCGGAGTCAGGTCTTCTACTCTTCCCTTGATTTAGCTGATCTTGAGTTTAACAAGAGCGACTACCGTCTGACCCCCCACCCCTCGGGGGGGGGGGAATCTTAGTCCTCATGGACCATTTGATTTATGATATTACTAGCTTTTACCCGCGTGAAATTTTGTACCCGTTCTCGATTCGTATGTGAACCAATTCCAGAGATAAAAGTGCCCAATGTGTTATTCCAGAGTATATTCTATCCCTGTACTAAATTTCAGCCAGATCTGTTCAGCCGTTTTTGTGTGCAAGAGTATGAAACACCCATACTTATAAACTTTCGGGTTTATAATATTAGTCACTTATACTGACTGAGAGCTAAGCTCAATAACAGCAAAAATTAAATTCCAAATAATAATCCAGGTTAGTTAAATGTTCAGAGCCAACTAAGTTGGTCAGAGCCAACTGAGCTACCTGATATGTCCTGGATATTCGAAATTCTCCTATAGCCATATACATTACTACTTAGGGTGACGATTTCGGAATTTATATACTTATAGACAAAGTCAGCACACTAAGTAATCGCTTCAAAATTCCTTAAAGTAATATCTTTTGGATTAAATCATTCATTCATTATTTAATCATTAAACATGGATTCTAGAATAGCTAGAATTAGAACAGCGTAAAAATTGATTAAGCACATTAGAAGTTCTTTCATAGCTGGAAAAAAATTCTTTGAAAATCAGCTCGCTTACAACCGGAATGCAGTAATACAGTGCCTCACAGGAGACCTGCACGCACTCATCACCGCTCCACTGAATTGGCTACGCTCATTCATTCACGGGGGCACGTGTAGGGCACTCTATTCTGTACTGGGGGTCTCACTGAACTGGATAGTAAGTAATTTCCACAAAGTCCTGTAAAACTGATTTTCAGCCTGTTGCATAGATCATCGACGGCATTGTTATAGGAGCTACTACTAACTAACCTCTGAGCGCCTCGTAGATCATATTTGCCAGCACATTTGCCAAACTCAGTGATGAATACAGTCTAATTAGACGCACAAAATATTCATATTGAAATGTTACATTTTTTGAAGTTAACGTGCAAAAGTTAAAGGAGAATGTAATATAATTGATCAAATGTCAAGAGGCTCTTGGCATTAATTGAGCTGAGTGAGACGAAGTCGAGCGAAAGCTCCTCATACTAGACTTCAGGATTTTCTTTGTCACTACTAATCCAATCAGAACCAAATTTGGCATGATTAAAGAGGTCAATCAGAGGAAGGTTTATGGATATATTTTGAAAAAATTAATGCTACCACAGAGGAATGATCACCGTTAAAAAAAATCCAGATGGAATTACATAATAACCGCTCGAGACACTGTGACCAAACTTTACACGCTCAGAAAGCATGTCCAGAGTTGTGACTTTCAAAAAGAATTTTCAAAATCGGACTTGCCACGGAGGAATGATCACTGTTCAAAATTTTCAAAATCGGATTCACGATGTCTCACTCAGCTCAACATTGCAAGCAGCGATTCGCCTTGCAGACCTAGTAAATTAAATTGCATTAATATACAGTTAGAGATCGATATTTGTGGGACAAAGGATTCGCAACATTTGTCCTGCGGCCGCCATCCGATGCCGAATCGCGGTGATCCCGATTGCATCCTCTACTTTCACCAAGGAACTCGGGCTCCATTTTCTATTTTACGTTTAGTTCAATTTGGTTTTTACTTTATGGATACTTTCGATAGCCCATGATTTGCTCAAGGCCTTTTCATCTGCCTACCTTTTGGTCTACGATCATTTTAGCTCTATATGACGTTTTGATCTCAGTAACATCTGAGTACAAATAAATATATTTAAAAAAAATGTTGTCGGTCACGAATTGAGAATAGTGCCATCTTTTGTCATATTATATGATATATGGATATATGACTCATATATCCTAATCAAAGCAAAATAGCTGTTTTAGCCCTTTAGACTCATATTGTCCCTCTAGACAAAGCAAGCCGTAGCCACACTGCACAGTGAGCATAAGTATATTACACCAATAGAGGGTCCTAATAGGCAAACTATTTTAATTCAATAATAAGAAAACACGGATTCTTCTTGTCACGTGATTGACCACGCGTATCTGCGATCAGCTGCGATATACGGAATTGTACTTTTACTGGCCAAAAGTTACAAAATTCTGTTGTAATCTATGCTAACGACAATAAAAAGAATCACATTTGCCGAGCTAGTGTCTAACGTGGAACTTCACAAGTGTCTAACTATACTTCAACTTCGACCATTGCTGCGCAGACATTTTATTTTTCAATTCATCAGTATATAATACGGGGAATAAAGACATTGCTTTGAGGATAAAAAAGGAAAAGCTAATGGGAAATGAAACCGTAAAAAGTTCCCATTGATTTCTGATTGAAACTTTTTTGCACACTTGGGGCTTCCCACCTTTTGTTTACAGATTAGTGGTCTCCACTCTAGGACTCGCTTGCAGCTATCAGCACTTCGGTAAATGTGGCCAACCTTACTAAAGTGCTATTATCTTGCTAAAGTGAAAAGGAGTGCGACTAGTGGTAATTCCTCTTCAACAGAGACATTTGCATGAGCCGTAATACGAGACCATAGACTAATTTTACGAGACTAACAGAAACAACAGAGACACCGCTGCTCCGACCTAAAGAACCCTCTGATCTTGACCAGGACTCGAAGTTGACATGTGGCCGTTTTGATGATGCTCTCTGTATAATGTAGTTTTTGTTGTTCAGTTTGCAGCGAACATCCATACTGAGTATATTCAGGTTGTCCTGCAGTAGCAGTGATGTGTCTCGAAAAGTTGGGAGGGTAAGAAAGGAGATACCTTTGCTGTAAACGTATATGCCTGCGTCTTCTTGGCTTTGAACTCGACCAGGTTCTCAGATTTCCATTAAGAAATGTGATTTAGGACCCGGTCCAGCTCAGTGACAAGAAGCTATCTTTTTCCACGAAGTCAGCCTGATTGGCCGCAGGGTCGCCGTGATATCGCCCACGCAAGATGCTATCTGCATTGCAATAAATGCTGCTGGTTGACAGCCATGTCATTAATGTGCAGAAGAAACCGCTCCTGCGCCTCATCTGCTGCCTAACTCAGATATTCAAAGAGTCGAGTTGTGTCTGCATCTCTTGTATGGGAACGGTAGAAGCACACATAAATCTGACATGTAAAGCCATGATCTACGTGTACCGAAAAGAATGGAGAAGGATGGGTCCTCTAGGCAGTATGGGGAGCCCTCAAAATTTATTGTTTTTTTTTCTATTTTTGTGTCAAAATCTTAATGCGGTTCACAGAATACATCTACTTACCAAGTTTCAACAGCATAGTTCTTATAGTTTCGGAAAAAAGTGGCTGTGACATACGGACGGACAGGCAGACAGACATGATGAATCTATAAGGGTTCCGTTTTTTGCCATTTGGCAACGGAACCCTAAAAACGACAACCTGGTTTGGTGGCAGTGGCTTCACGGAAAACATCGAAAGTTCAGTCGTTTCGTAGTTTGACTGGAAGTCGACCCGAACTGAGTTTGAATCCATAAGTAAGTTGGTTGTCTGGAAGAAAATCGCGCCAAGCGATACGGACGCCGATTTCCACTTTTTGTATTATTTTTTAACCCCACAATTTGTTCATTGTTGTTACGTAATTACTCACCCGTATCTTACTATGTGCGAATCGTCCATCGAAATGGGATCTGTAAACATTATAATATTTAATTTTAATATAAATACAATATATATATATAATATATATATAATGTATATCTATATATATATATATATATATATATATATATATATATATATATAAATACCATCATCATCATCATATTGTTAGCCCTGGTTGCATACAAAGCTTGCGCTATAGAGCCCGAGGCTCGCTCTCTTAAAACTACTTTTTTTATGGCTTTTACGGATGTGACTTCCATTTGATAAACCAACTCCGATTAATTATTTTATTTAAAAGGTACCTATACCAAATTTCTATGTATAAACTCAGTGAGAAAAATGCGTGAAAAAGTAACAGACAGACATTACCTTTGGGGTTCTTCCGACCCAGGTACAAGAACCTAATAAGGCAATTCCCTCACACCCCGGCAGACCCTGAGTTATCTACGGCTACTCCCACTACTCGAGACGGCGCGGTGCGGTTTTGTCGCATCGAGTTCAAAATAACCACCGCTGCTAGACGGCGGGAGGGCTACCGTGGAGATTGCCGTACAAAAAAAAACGGTTACAAGAACCTACTCGTATTTCCGAGATAACGAACGAATACATCCATGCATCCTCACAAACTTTCGTATTTCTAAATATTAAGTACTAGGATATCAGCAGCATCTGTCGTATTTTGAATGTATCTATTCGTGGACACAGATTCACCCTTCATCGCGGATCTGGTTACGGTGGTACTGGTTACTTTCCCTTGCATATTTATCGATTGCGCGCAAGGCAACGCACCTGTGTCTGGGATAGTCTGAGGCGACCGGTGATTCGTTTTAATATCGGATTAACTGTCGAGTCAAATCAGTTCCTACGTCTAAATAGTAAGTTTTTTTTTTAGCGTGAGGAAACCCCCACGGGCTTCACCCCATCGGTACCGATGATGAGGTGGGCGTGTCGGAATCGGACCGACTAAAACCACACGGTGTCCTCCCCAAGTGTCCATTGCTGGGCACCCCGGGTAAGCCCTCGAAAAGATAAACCCAGGGAAACAGCAAGTTCTAAGGAAACTTATGTGGAAACAAGGTATGACGTCATACAGGGTTTGGCAAAATGTACTACCCAATTTAAACAGCTTATAAAAAATTATTAACTTTGAATAATAAAACGAAAAATACATATTCTTAAATTAGAAGAATGGGAGTTAGTCCATTGAAAAGTTACATTTGGGGTTGCGTTTTTTAGAGAACGCAATTTTATTTTTTTGATGTGTAGGGGGGGTCAGTGTAAAGCTAAAACCAAGTTTGTGGGGTCGCCACCCTTGTCGAACGGCCGCCATCTTGAAAATAGGGGTTGAAATAGTTTTTACGATATATCTCTTAAACTATTTATCTGATAAAAAAAAATTGTTAAAATTTTTGTTGCAAATTAAATTCTCTACAACTTTGGTACAGTAACTTTTTGTCGTAGAACTATAAATAAAAAAGTTATAAGTGAAAATGTTCAGAAACTTTTTTGATCTCTTTATACGGTGGTAATAAAGATGATAATTCTCTTGACAGCCTAAGATACAAACAATCTGCCAAGGCAGTGACAAAAAGCACATTTAACTTATCTTCACTTCCTCCAATACAATACACAGGTCGTTTTCATACTTTCCAAGTCTACCATCAGGTCCAGTCGTGGCTTGGTAATAATAATGATCTTGAAGACTGCGGCTGGAAAAACATGTGGAAAATTATTGATGCCAGTGCAGAGCTCTAAACCTCCAGCACCCCCTGAGCTTCCAAAATTGATCTTTTGCAAATGCAAAGGAAACTGTGGATCAATGTGTGGATGTCGAAAAGCAGGGCTGAAATGTTCTGCAGTGTGCTTCCATTGTTCTGGAGAGACTTGCAGCAACGTAATGGGGCTCTCAGAATTAATAAATGAAAATGACTTTGATGATGAACCGCCGACATTAACACCCCTTCCTTCTCCAGTTCTCCCACTGATATTTAATTCAGTAAGCCGATCAGATGCTGAGCCGCAGCCTGGTCCATCGAAAAGAACGAGGACGGAGTAGTTCAAATTTAGAAAATCACCGTGGATTATGCCTATTGGGGATACCACGTAAAAAAAACGCGCCTTCAGACTCTTCCTCGTGTGTGGTGGGGAAAAGAGTCAATAATTAATTATTAATAATATAGCTAAATTAATAATTTAAAAAATTATAATAACAAAATTAAAAAAAAAACAATAGTTACTGGACCAAAGTTGTAGAGAATTTAATTAGCAACAAAAATGTTAATAATTTTTTTTTAGCAGATAAATAGTTTAAGAGATATATCGTAAAAACCATTTCAACCCCTATTTTCAAGATGGCGGCCGTTCGGCAAGGGTAGCGACCCCACAAACTTGGTTTTAGCTTTCACTGACCCCCCTACACATCAAAAGAATAAAATTGCGTCCTCTAAAAAACGCAAGGTAAGGCCTAAAAAATGTAACATTTCAATGAACTAAGTTTTTATGACTTAAATATAGTTTCGTAAAAAAAAAAAGTAGCAAATTTTTGCATAACATTTTGGAGAACGTGACCATAGCATTAATTCCATTTCTAATGTTTACTTTCCGGAGCTGAAAGATCTGGGGATCTTGCTGGCCATGGAATCGTACCATTTCTTGAAATGAGTCTGTTTGGAAATGAGTTTCTTAAAATGTCCATGCTGAAACCAGAAATGTCCTATTTCTTCTTCAATTTGTGGTAAAAAGTATGTCTGCAGCATTTGAAAATAGCGCGCAGAAGTAATGGTTACCGCCTGACAATTCTCTTCAAAAAAATATGGCCCAATTATTCTAGTCGATGAAATGGCACACCATACAGTTACTTTTGGGTAATGTAACGGTCGCTGATGAATTTCTCGAGGATTCTCTTGAGCCCAATAACGACAATTCTGCTTATTTACATCGCCGTTGAGATAAAAATGTGCCACGGCACTCATGAATAAGTAAGTTTCGATACCTTGGTGATTATCATGAATCAGACGACAAAATTCAAGTCTGTTAATCTTATCTTGATCATTTATTTCCTGGGCTATTGCGATCTTATATGGATGAAAATGCGTTTTAACATTCTTCTCGTGCTTCGATCACGTAAACCAAGGATGGAAGCATGTTTAACATCGGATTTTTCGGACTAGCAATAATTGAATTTCTTACCATTTCTTCGTTACGTTCATTGCAGGCAGTTCTTGGTCTCCCACTTGACTTTTTGTCTACAATAGATCCCAGTTGTCTCCATTTATTGCGCCAAGCCAAAATAGTCTTACGCTGAGGACAGCGACGGACATTAAAATGACGTCGAAAACACCTATGAACGGCGATTATTGAATTAAATTCAATACATTTTTCAACACAGATGCGATGTTCTGTAGACCAACGCTCCATTTTGACAAATGTCAACAATTAAAACAAAATTTCCCAAGCCTACTTTTTCATTTAAAACTATTTTCATTCAAAATAACCAATTGGTTTTTGAGTTATTAAAGAAATAAAATAGGCAATACATTATGCCGAACCCTATACTTCGTTAAGTGGTTTGGTGAAATGAATTTAACCGCTGGACGTTCTTGTAACAATTCTTTATTTGATAAGCTCAGTTAAACAGCGTATTTACATCAACTGAATGAAACAAGATTTTTAAAGATATTACAAGTAAATATGATTAGCACTTATTTAAAGACCACCGTTTAAGTATCTTTGTGATTTATAACTTACTTCCCCTTTTCAGTAGAAGGCAGCAAAGCTCCTCCTCCCGTATACTTAATCTGTTCACCTGCACAAATTACCTTTTTTTTTCGTGCGAACACCTGAACAAATTACCTTTTTTTTTTCGTGCGAACACCTAAACAAATTACCTTTTTTTTAGGTAATTTATCATTAGTCAGACTCCACAGTGAATGTCATTATACCTAATATTATAAATCTAAAGAGTTTGTTTATTTGTTTGTAATCTCAGGAATTGATGGTCCGAATTGGATAATTCTTTTTGTGTTCGATAGCCTACTTATCGAGGAAGGTTATAGGCCACGGGAGCGGAGCAGTAATCATATATGTCAAAGCCCGCGAGCTTTTTTGAAAGCTTTTTTAAGATAAACAAAGCAAAGACCTGCCCCTCCCCCCTCCCTCCTACTCCTTCCAATCTTTGGATTTCACATAATACACATATAACCCCTAAGAAGAAGAAGGAAAGAAATTTGGTTTCAGTTTCCAGCAATCTTACGAAACCGCATTATTGTCGTTACATTGGCCCAACATGCGCCAACATTACTCACAGAATGCCTATATAGAACGATAATTTTACGCAAATGACGGTAATCTAATAATACGACATACGATGAGGCGCACATTGGCCAACATTGGCTCAACGTGTATAACCAACTTGGGTATAATGGCGAACATTGACCTTCACCCCATTACTCCGAGCGCAATCGATATCGACCGAAACTCACCTGTCCTGTACCACGAAACCCTGCACGATACCTGTACCACGATCATAACTGGATGTTAAATTTTGATATAATTTTTTTGTTTTTTTCAAATTAAATCTATTTATAATTCAGTTATTGTACACTTTTCAATGCCGTTTTGGTTTTTGAAGTCTGCTTATTTGATTTTTAGACTTAGTATAACGCTTTTCTTAAAATTGTATTGATAATTTGTAAAGAGGTCCTCTTAACGATTTGGGAATTGGTTTAAATAAAGTAGGTGCCTACTTAATCAGAAATAAGAGGGAGGGAGGAGAGGGCGCTTGCAAAGTCTATTTGCATTGAAAGCCCAGTTCATGGAAAAGGCTACAAGCTGTTGCCCGCGGCTTCACCCACGTGATTTCTAATTTCGTTCCTGCAACCTGAGAAGTCCTGGTGTACCAGGGAGTCTGTGGGCACGAATAACCGAAACAATGTACGTCTGTTCACAGCTGATTTAATGAGAGACTGCCTAAGCCTAAGTGAAAACAATATTACCTTCATACTATAATTAAATAATTATGTACCTACATCACATCTCCTCACTTAAATTAAAACATAATTTTACATAGAAACTTATATCTAAATCTATCGCTATTGTCCACAACAGCTTGGCAACTGACTTAATTTTACTTACATACATTAAACTTATTTATCTTAAATCTAATTAATCTAGCCCATATCTCACGGGCTTTTTACGGTCTCGGCTGGGACGGTTCATGGGACTCGATAAGGGTCCCGGCGAGGGTGCGTATGGTAACGGCGCGCTCAGATTAGGTGAGCGTTGGGGGATAGTCGCCTGTGTCGACTCCCTAACCCTGACTGGTTCTTTATCTACTTCCTCCTCCCTATTATCTTTGGCCTCTGACACGACAGGAGACTGCGGCTGCTCGACAACATCCTCACTGGTATCGTTAACTGGTGGTGGATTAGGGTATTTCAGACTCGAACGACGGAGTCTAATTTGATCGGCATGCCTTGTTAGAAGTCGACCGTCATCGCTATTTACCAAATATCTACGAGAGCCTTCCTGGTTTACTACCGTACCTTTTAACCATTTGTCCCTACTTCCATAATTACTGGCCCACACCGCGTCGCCGGCTACGTGTTGGTGTGTCGGCTGTGTGCCCGCACTCGTCATTTGCCTACGCTGTGCCTCTTCTACGTGGTCCTGGCGTGCGCGATCTCCGCGCAGTAGGTCTAAACGTGTGCGTAAGAGTCTACGTTGTAATATCAAAGCCGGACTGTCCCCAGTTGTGCAGTGCACACTGTTTCTGTAAGCCAGTAAATATGTTTGCAAAGCTGTTTCTATATCTACGCCCTCCCTAATCGCTTTCTTAATAGTTAGCTTACACAATTTGGCGGCATTCTCCGCGGCCCCGTTAGAAGCTGGATGATATCCTGGGGAAAACGATTGCTTAATTCCATTTAGTGTTAAAAAATCTTTAAATTCCGTGCTCGTGAAGGGTGGACCCTGATCGGAGACTACTTGAATGGGTAGACCAAAACGTGCAAATAGCGATCTCAGTACTCTAGTTACCGCTGCTGCGTTCGTCTTACGCATTTCAAAAATTTCTATCCATTTTGAACTGGCATCGATAATTATAAAAAACATTTTATCCTTAATTGGTCCTAAAAAGTCTAAGTGTAATCTACTCCACGGCTGGGTGACGTACGGCCAAGACTGAGGGGCGGCGCGAGGTGGCGCGGCAGCTTCCATCGCGCACGTCTCGCACGCCTGGCACGTCGTTTCGATGTCTACATCTATCCTGGGCCACCACACGAAACCACGAGCCATGGATTTAGTCTTTACTATACCCATATGACTAACATGCAATTCTGATAAAATTTTATTGCGTAGCGACGATGGTATTACAATTCTGTAGCCCCACATTATGCAACTCCGTTCCACGTACAGTTCGTGCCGCCTATTAAAATAGGGTTTCATGTCATCGTCGGCACAATGTGCTGGCCACCCTGACTGTATGTAAACCATCACCCTACTCAGTAGTTGGTCTCGGGCCGTGGCTACGCGCACCTCTTCATTAGTTACCGGTAAAAAATGTTCTGCAAAATTTAAATATGTATATTCCTCTCTACTCTTATTTTTATCAGACGGTTGCGGTAGGCGTGACAATGCGTCAGCGCAGTTTTTGGCCGATGCTACATATTCGATGTCATACGTGTAGCCTGATAAAATTATAGCCCACCGTTGCAACCTTGATGCCGCCATTACGGGAATACCTACTTTATTACCAAAAATGTAAGTTAACGGCTTGTGATCCGTTCTTAGTATAAATTTCCTACCGTACAAATACTGGTGAAATTTCTTAGTTCCGTAAATAATCGCTAAAGCCTCCCTATCTATTTGAGCATACGACCGTTCAGCGGCGTTCAGCGTACGCGACGCGTAAGCCACGGGGCGCTCGCCGTCAGGCGTGATGTGTGAGATCACGGCGCCGATCCCCGTGGCGCTGGCGTCTGCCGTCAGCACCAGCGGCATATCTAGCGAATAGTGCACCAGCACTTCGCTCGTGCTCAGCGCTCGCTTCACGCGCTCGAACGCCGCCTCGCAATCCTCGCTCCACACATATTTCTCCCCCGTCCGCAACAAATTATACAGTGGCGCCAGAATCGAACTGAAACTTTTAATAAACTTACCATAATACATCACCATCCCAATAAAAGCCCTTAATTCTGTCACGTTGCTCGGTGCTGGAGTCCTGATTATTGCTTGAACTTTCTCTTTACATGTGTGCACTCCTTCCTTACTTATGACATATCCTAAATACTCGAGGGATTCGGCAAAGAATGAACACTTTTCTTTTTTAACTCTCAGCCCACTGGACTTCAGGCGTTCAAAAACCTTATGTAGATTACCTAAATGTTGTGACGTGTCTCTCCCCGTTATTATAATGTCATCCAAGAATACTCCTACGTGGGGCAAATCAGCAAATAACTGCTCTAAGCGTCGTTGGAAAAGCCCTGGGCTCGATGATAGCCCATACACTAAGCGTTTATACATAAACAGCCCTTTGTGTGTGTTAATAACCGCATATTTCCTAGTATCATCCAGCTCCAGTTGCGCGTAAGCTTGTGACAAATCAATTTTACTAAATCTTTCACCCCCGTGCAAGCGAGCCAGTAAATCTTCTACCTTTGGTAATGGATAACGATCGACTTCTATTACCTTGTTTAACGTAAGTTTAAAATCCGCGCAAATCCTAATGGTGCCGTCTTTCTTCACCACCGGCACAATCGGCGTCGCCCAGTCGGAGTGGTCGACGGGTGTGAGGATGTCGTCGCGCACCAGCTGCTCCAGCGCGCGCTCCACCGGATCGCGCATCGCATACGCCAGCGGCCGCGCGCGCATGTACACCGGCCGCGCGCCCGAGCGCACGGTAATGCTCACCGCGCCGCCCGTGAACCGCCCCAGGCCGTCCGCAAACACCTCACAGTATCTGGAACTGAATTCAGTCAAATTAAATTCTACTTCCTCTTTTTTTTTTTATTATAATTCAGTGAGCTACAATGTGAAGCAGACACCGATATTTTTAGCTCGGCCATCCATTGTCTACCTAACAAAACGGTGTTTCCGTTTTCGATAATGTACAAATCTAATATCTTTTCTGTGTTATGATATTTTACGACTGGCCTTACCACACCTACGGGATTTACTAGTTCACCCGTGTAATACTTTAGAACTAACTTAGTCGGTTTAATTTGTAAACTAGAAAACATATTCATATACAACTGGTAATTAATGCACGAGATAGCACTACCCGTGTCACATTCCATTTCAATATCCTGCCCTTGCACCTTCACAGAAATCATAATTGGCGTACACTGTCTAATTGATAAGCGGTTCATTGGTACCATTACCTCGTCGCCGTCCGCCGAGCCCGTGTCCCCGCCGGCGACGCTGCCCTGCCTCCTCTCCTGCATATGATGTAGCGAATTATCCTTTGCTAGCCTCGGACACATCCTCTTCAAGTGCCCCTCCCGGGTGCAAACTCGACATACGTATCGCTTGAATTTACACGTATCCGGATTATGTCTGCCACCGCAAACTTGACACTCCACGGTGTAACCGCTTTGCCTATACGAGCCGTTGCCCGCTCCGCTTGTGGTACTTGCACCGCCGCCACTGAAGTGCTTCGAGCCGCTGCCGCCGCCGCCGCGATTGCGAGTCTCCCGCCTGACCGGTCGGTAGCCGCTGTCGCCGGACTCGCCACCGCTCGCCCCGCGCCCGGCGCTGCGTCCGCCGGTAAGCGCGACCCGATGCACTGTCGCCTCGCTGGCCGACGTACTAGTGCCGCTTCTGGCTCTAGTACCGTCCTCGATCAATGCTGCATTCGCCTCTGCCGCCTCCATCGACACAGCCAGCTTATACGCCCTGTCGATCGTGATATTGTCGTCTTCGGTAAACAATTTCTGTCGTATGTCATCGTTTACTAAGCCGCACACAAATTGATCTCTCAAATTCTCCTTCAAGCTGTCCGCCGTAAATCCGCAATCCCTACTTAATCTTTTGAGTTCCGAGATGTACGTGGCTATACTTTCCCCCGATTTTTGTATGCGTTGCCTAAATTTAAATCTTTCCGCCATCACACTAGGCTTGGGATTCAAATGTACTTTCATTAACGTAACAAGCTCCGTATAAGTCTTAGTTGCCGGTTTAGTTGGGGTACAAAGGTTAACCATTAATTCATACGCACTATTGCCCATGACGGTTATCAAAATTGCCACTTTCACTTCACTTTGCACATTGTTTGCAATAAAATATTGTTCTAGGCGATCCACGTAAACGTCCCACTTGTCTTTAGTAATGTCGAATGTTCCGATCTTACCTACCGCCATCTTAGGTTGCGCTGCCACCGTTCGCACTAACTAAACCCGGTAAGTATTTCACACGCAACAGTCAAAACACAGGTATAACAATAGAAATTCGTATCGCACGCGTGAAATGTTCTACTCGTCGCCACTGAGAAGTCCTGGTGTACTAGGGAGTCTGTGGGCACGAATAACCGAAACAATGTACGTCTGTTCACAGCTGATTTATTGAGAGACTGCCTTAGCCTAAGTGAAAACAATATTACCTTCATACTATAATTAAATAATTATGTACCTACATCACACAACCCATGGGAATCTATTCCATGGATGAAAGGTAGCCTCTCTATTATTCCAGACTATAATCTATCCCTATACTAAATTTCAGCCAGATCCGTTCAGCCGTTACAGCGTGATTGAGTAACAAACATCCAAAAATCTTCACATATTTCCACACTTATAATATAACTAGAGAGTATGACAGGATTCAACGTCACGCTGCTGCGGCCTTTAAAAGCCCAGTAAAAAGAAAAAAGCGAGATAGACGCGAACCACCCTAGAAAAGAGTAAGGCCGGTGAAACCGCGGGGCACAGCTAGTCGATAATAAAGAAAAACTTACCTTTGGCTAGAATTTGTAGCGATATGATCGCCTTGGCTTCCCCATGGACATTCCTGGCGACCACGGAGTATGCGCCAGTGTAGTCCAGCTTGACGTGGGTGATTTCGGAGCGGTATCCTGGACCATCCCCCACCCGCTTGAAATGGGTCGGATCGCGGTAGTACTACAAGTTTAAAGTTTCATCATAATATATCAAACTATATATAATATTAAAAAGGTGAAGAATTTGTTTGTTTGTTTGGTTGAACGCGCTAATCTCAGCAATTACTGATTCGAATTGAAAAAATATTTTTGTGTTAACGGTTATAGGCTATATATTATCATGCTAGTACCCAGGAGAGCTGAGCAGTGACCATAAATGTCAACAAACACACTCTAAATTAACATCAACAAGCGCGTGTTTAATACTAGCAATAAATAATATAATGTATATAATAAATATTCTACGACATTCTACACAGCGCTTTCTAGACCCAAAGTAAGCATAGTTTAACTAGCTTGTGCTATGGGTTCTAAAATGCGGATAAATATACTTATATACTTTTTCCGGCATCAGCTAGTTGAAGGATAAAATTCAGCAATAGACTTTGGAGCGCCAAAGCCTACTTCGCGACTGGACTAGCCCCACTGTCAATGTCCACGTTTCGACACCGTAAGTCATAACCTGTGCGTTTAGGTGAGCGTTACGTGTGCGTGACGTGTGCGCCATTACTTAATTACGGCAATACGAAATCAAACGTTAAGACACAAACGCAGTCAAGACGCGCTGCATAAAATTACGGCGATCGGCCCGCAGTTAGGACGCACTAAATTTCATTTTTGTATATCCTAGAAGGGACATCGACTTTCACTCCTCAACCGGGCTTATATCGTGCTACTAGTTACTGAGAGTTGAGAACACTGCTCGAACCGGGAATCAAACTTAGAACCCGATTCATCACACCAATTTTTAAATCGAAATCGCCCTAAAGTTTAAATACTTACGGTACATCAGGAGTATTGATCACAATCGGAGGAGACCTCTTGCTCGAAGACTGATTACCTTCCCCCTCAATTATTTACACCTTCCCTGAAGTTGACGCCCTGCCGACTTCGTTGGAAGCTGTGCTCGTGTAGACTCCAGCATCTCGACCAGTGACGAAGGCCAGTGCAAGTTGTAACGAGCTACCGGAGCAATGAAAAAGATAAATAAATTATATAACGGTACGATTTATATTAGGGAGTCATCTAGTGGCCGAAGATGCGAAAGTCTTAATTCGATTGAACGGAAAAAGGATTGAATTAGTTGAGCAGTTTTGACATAGGTGGCAGTAAACTATATGAAAAAAATATCAGTCGAGAAAAAAATAAAATAAAAAGTAATTACAAGAAACTAATTAAAAATAGTGTATAAAATGGTAAATTATAGTTGTGAATATACGTAAATGTATATGAAAATGTATTTATAAATATATATATATATTAATCGTTGTGGGAAAAATAATATTTATAAATGAATCGATTATAGTAAAAATTTGATTATCTGTATAATGCCGCATGGCAATTATTTGGTTTAAGACGACTGTTTAGGTATTGTTTATTTAGAGAAAATTCAATATGAAGATTAATCAATAAAATCTAAGTAAAAGCAATCACTTAAATAATATCACAAATAGTTATATGGAATGTATGTAAGTAATACATTCTAATGATGAGATAGTAATATTTGAAACGCGGAAATGCCGGAAGGTAGATTTTGTACTTTGAAAAGAAGGGAACTGCAACGCCTCCGTGTGGGTGATTTAGGAACTAATTAGGCTTTGGCGGACAAAAGTTTTAATAAGATATACGAGGAATTACTTGGGAATGTCATGCGTAATTGGTGAAATTCATTGTTGAAAGTTTTAGTGAAGAGATTTCAATGCTTAAAAGTATACATGGGCGTTGAAAAAGATAGGAATTTGTGATATTTGGGGGGGTTTGAATTGTGCGGTTGGCATTACGGGGAGGTTTTTGATTGGATAGAGACACGAGTGGAGCGCGGTTGGCGGGGGAGAAATACGAAGGCGCCAATAACTCTTTCACTTTTGTTGGGGAACTCGTCAGGGGTAGTGGAGACGTCGTACATTTCTGGTGAGACTGTTTTTTAGAGCATTTAGTGGGACTTAGTCGTGATATATGTGTTGGGGTTCGCGCGTTTTCTTGTTTTAAGGGGATGTTTTGATTTGGGAAGTAATAATTCGCTGAAATAGTGGTTAACATATAGTTATTTGAATTGGAGGGATCGCCATTTTGTGAAATTGAATTTGGTTCATGTTTGGTTGTTTAGAATGGGATTGTTGGGAGTAGTATATTTGAATAATAATTATTAAAAGGTAAATTACATTTTGGGACGCGATCAACATAGGATAGGACCTTTACGTGAATGAAGACACCTTACATTGGGCTGGATTAATACACGCATACACATGTGAATTGATCTCTGCCTTGTGCCGCTGAGTCTGGCGGTGCACACGTAAAGCAAACGCTGTCGTTTTATCATTTTTATTATGTTAGAAGTAGGAATTAGGGCTGCGGCGTACTTAGCTAGCATTCCCGTAGGAAACCCAAGGCGATGTGCTTTGGTTATGGAGGGATACCTAACGGTGATAACGACTCCATATTCCTCTATATTTCGCTAGTAGCCGATAACTTTTGAAGCGAGCGGCAATCTGATTTTCCCTGGAAACAGGATCGGATAAGCTTCCTGGATGTGGGTGACTGTTCGTTCTGTGATAGGTAGGCACCGTCGAAGTGGAGCCGTCCAATTCGGGCCAGGATCAGAACTTACGGAGCTCACAGTTCAGTCTTATGTATTTATTTATATATACACTAACTATAATCTCGTCAGGGTTTCGGTTCACATCCCTGAGCTTCGGCTCGTGAACTGAGGCAATCACACCGTGGTAGGTATTACACAAAGTCAAGTTTCACGAACTTGCCCCCAAAGTTAGCTAGAAGGAAAACACAACTCACCACACGATTAAGTAAAATACAATGGGTTTTGAAAGGTAAATACAGGGATTAGATTCTGTAGGTAGATAGATAGGTACACTCATTTGTTTAGTGAAAATCTTAGGCATCACAACGAACGTAGGAAACCTAGTCTATTTCAAAGTCTGCTTAGTAAAATTTATTAATATCATGTTTTATATCGATTTATCGTGCGGTTTTAGTCGGTTCAAAAAGGAGCCATAGGGACTATTCGATGGTATGTAGGTAAACTACCATTATTAATATCATATTCTATATCGATTGATTATGCGGTTTTAGTCGGTTCAAAAGAGCCATATGAACTATTCGATGGTATGTAGGTAAATTACCATTATTAATAACATATTCTATATCGATTGATTGTGCGGTTTTAGTCGGTTCAAAAGAGCCATATGAACTATTCGATGGTATATAGGTAGGCTACTACTGCTGTAGTTCACGTAAGAGTGGTGATACAGTGTGT